>JAJJZI010000004.1:2955869-5911739 GCA_024321975.1 Alternaria sp. 'sect. Undifilum'
CTAGGAATGTGTCTTAATACTTAAACGTAAATAGTTTGTTACAATTAGTAATAAAATCTTTAAGTATTTTATACTCTAACACTAGTGCCTTTGTAACCTTGTACACGCAGCTTTCTACTATAATAGCCTTCTTTGTAAGCACAAAATTTGCTGCCTTAGTTAATTAATTAATAATTACTAGAATAGTGTCGCAAGGTTAAGCTAATTCTAGTTTTAACAATTTTAGGAGCTTTACTATAAAGTCTATTATTATACTGCTCTATAGTTTTGTTAGTAGCTGTAAGAGTTGTAACAAGCTGTAAGGCTTATATCTCTTAGGCTTGTTCTAGTACAAAGCTGAATAGTTGCCTAATACATTCTGCACCTTTGCTTACAAGCGTAGTATTATAAACGCCTTAGCTAGTTACCTAACTATTTCTTTAATTACTACATATCTATATTCTAGAGACTTGTGTAGTTCTTTAATAAGACTTAATCTTATGTATAGAGGTATATATATTTAATCTCTGCAAGTTATATCTTAGTACTCTTGCTTATCTTATAGTAGTTCTTTAGAGCCGTTTTCCTTAGGCTTAAACTACTAGCTAGCTACTCTCTGCTGCTATTACTGTTGTAGTATTTCTACCCGCTTAGCCACCTTAGCCACCTTAGCTAGTTCTAGCTAGTTATAAAGTAGACTGCTGTCTAGCGTCTTTTTAAATATAGCATTATAAGGTCCCTTATAACTTTTTTTACGTAGGTTAAATCTTCTACTTCAAGCATCTGCTGGTCTATTAAGTGTTCTAGCGTAATAAGTTATCTTAAAGTTAAACTAAGCTAATATCTTAGCTTATTAGCCTTGCTGTTAGTTAGGTTTCTTTGTTATTATAAACCCTGCTAAGTTCTAGTAATTGGTAAAGACCTTAATTTAGTGTAGTAGTCTTAACAAATAGACTTTCTACTGTTTAAAGGCATTAACTACTCCTAGTCGCTCCTTATTGTAAACGTTGTAGTTAAGTTCTGCTCTAGAGAACTTCTTTAAATAGTAGAACACTAGTCTCTATTTCTTTCCTATGTACTGCTATGACAATACAGCCTTAAGTGCATAATCTAACGCGTTAGTGTTAACTTGCGTCTCTTATTTTAAGTTGTACATCTCTAGTACAAGTACTTTAAGAAATATCTATACAATTTAGTTAAACGCTTTTTGTTATTTTTTATTTTAACTAAATCTTGTTTCTTTCTTTGTAATCTTTAAGAGGGGTGAAGTAATCTTTAAGTAATCCTTAATAAACTTCTAATAGTAATTAGCAAATCCTAAGAAGGATTGTACATCTTTAACTATTTTAGGTGTTAGCTATTTCTATACAGCCGTAATCTTCTTTAGAGTTATTTTAACTCCTCTATAGATATTATAAAGCCTAGGAATTCTATCTCTTTAATATAGAATTTGCACTTCCATAGCTGTAGGTATAGCTTGTATTCCTTAAGCTTCCTTAGCACTTTCTTAACATATTTTTTATATTCTTTAAAGCGTTCCGCTAGAGTACACTAGTACATCATCTAGGTACGCTGTAACAAAGATCCTAAGGTACTTATAAAAAGCGTTGTTAATCACTAATTGAAAAGTTACTAGTGCGTTTATTAATCTAAAAGGCATAACTATATATTAAAACAGTTTATATTCTGTTTTAAACGCTATTATCTATTTATAGCCTTCCTTAATCCTGATTTAGTAAAATATTTCCAAGACGTTAAATTTTGTAAACTACTTAGCTCTATAGAGTTAATCTATAAGCTCTATAATTAGTAGTAAAGGATATTAGTTCTTCTGCGTTACGCTATTTAACCTTCTAAAGTCAATACATAGTCGCCACTTTCTATCAGGCTTTTTTACAAACAAAATAAATAAGGCTATTAGGCCTAATCCTAGTTAGATAAATCTTTTCTTTAGATTCTTCTAGATGTAGTCCCTTAGCTTAGCATTATGCTTAGGCGATATTAAGTACATTAGTCCTAGGCTTAGCTTAGCTCTATTATCTAGGATAATCTTATAATCTTAATCCTAATAGTCTGCTAGCTCTATAGCCTTATTTTCCTTAAAGAGTTCCTTAAACTTGTTAGTATAATACTCTCTTAGTATCTCTAGTAGTAAAGGCCCTTCCTCTATAGTTGCAACTCGTCTTATCTAGATAACTCCTATTTTCTAAAGGTCCTTTGCATAGATTCTTTTAATCTTATACAGCAAGATCTTGCTTAATCTCCTATTCTAAGTTAAGCTCTAATTTAACAGTCCTATTTCTTTACGTAGTCTAGTAACTTTGTGCATAAGTTCTCTTCTATGTATTGTCTTTATTTGCTAATTAATAGCGGAATTATAGGCATCTAGCTAGTTATATCTAATTAATATGTCTAGTCCTTCTTGATCTATAATATTGATATTTATCTAGCAATCTATGCGTGCTATTTATAGCTTTATTATTTTAGTCTCTAACTGTATTTTGCCGTCTCTATATTCAATATGTTTCTCGACGGCGAGTATTATTAGGATTAGTTCTCTTTTAACCTAATATAGTATCTCGTGTTTCTCTACTACTTGTAGGGAAATTATTATTTATGCAGCCCTGCTATCTACAAGCGACTGTATATTCTAACTTTATATAGATATAGTTGTAAGCAACTACTTTGCCTAACTATTAGTATCCTGTACTTTCCTAAGGGTTGTTTTAGGTATACCCTCGCTAGTGTATCCCTGCCCTTAGTGGTATTTTAGTTTTTTACCTGCTTGCTTTTTCTTTTCCTAGGAAAGTAGCCTGCACTATACTTAGTGTTATAGTGTATTAAGCAGCTATTATTGTAATAGAAGCTCTAATAAAAGTTTTAGTAAAGTATCTCTTGCCTTAGTGCTTGTCTCCTTAGCTCTAGCTTCCTTCCTTTGTAAATTAGGCAGTCTACTACCTTATAAATTTTTAATAATAAGGTAATATAGTAGTAATTGTTTACATGTTATGCCTTTTTAAGTTGTTTTTGATAGAAGTCGCATCTATCCTCGCATTACGTCTATAGGAGTTGGTAGTAGTTTTCTACTTTCTCTAGTTCGTGGAGGTGACACTTATCTACTAGGCACTCGTCCGCCTATAAGTTTAGATAACAGCACTAGTCTTAGTCTGCCCTACATTCCTTCTTATCTTTTTCATAGAACTCGCAATTAAGCTTGCAGTTATACTAGCACAGCTTTTTGTATTTTTTAGTATTTTCTACTTCTTTAGCTTCTTAGTCCTTAACCTTAGCTACTAGATTATTAAAGTAGGGTTATTAGTGTATCGCCTAATATCTGACCTTCTTAGTGTTTTTACTAGTAATTATAATTCTTGCTTAAATTATATATTTGTTAGCGTAATGCGTTGTTGTTCTGTATACCTAACATTAGTTGTTAGCTAATTATTCTAGCATAACCTTGTCTCTAACCCTCTAATTTGCTGGCCTAAGTTTGCTTAGAGTAAGAACCTTCTTGTCTAGTTTTAGTTATAGCATAATCTTATAGCTATCTATTAAGCGTGCCTCCTTATAGAGGTCTAGGTCGCTTATGTTGTTATCTAGTTCTGTTTAAGCTAGGTGTGGCGTTTCTTATTTAGTTATCTTAATCTTAATAGCTACCTGTTCAACTTGTTCTTTTTTATAGTCTCTAGCAAAGTGTGTATCCTTACTATATTAAAGACATGCCTTGCTATTATAACGCCTTTAGCGTTCTTCCTTAGAAAGGCTATTGTGCCTTTTTCTTTAGGTATTTCTATCCTTAGCCTTGTCTTGTAATTTGCTAGTTATAATAGCGTTGCTATCTTTATTAGACTTGCCGTGCTGTCCTTTTGTGTTAGCTAGGTTAGGTTAAAAATATTTTTTCTAATTATTTTGTTCTTGAAGTTAATTATTAATACGTGTTGCTAGCTTAACTAAAGCATACAATGTATTAGGTTTATTATAGTATATAAAGCTGTCTTTGATATTCTTTTTTAAGCCTACTTTAAACACTGTCTAAAGTGCCTTGTTGACTTATTTAATCTATGCTTGTAGTTACTTAAACTCTGCTGTGTATGCTAACACTAACGTAATTTGTCTTAGGCAAGTAATCTTCTTCTTAGCCTAGTTCTTAGCATCTACTTTTTTAAAAATGTATTCTATTTCTTGTTTAAACTCTGTCTAACTTACAAATAAAGCCTAAGTCTTAGCTTAAATCTTTTTATATTCTATAGTAAGCAGGTAGTTATCTACATAAGGTTGCATCTAGTTAAAAGCTTTGTCTTTTATATACGTGCTTGCTATAAAGATTTTTTCATAATTAGTAAAGACCTTATTATACTCGCAGTATAAGTTAGTGTAGGTAAAAAACATCTGTAGTTTCTCCTAGTCCCCCCCGTACTTCTTAGGTAGCGCTATCTTAGGTTTTCTCATAGTAACAGGTTGTTTGTTTAAAGTAGCTATTAGCTAGCTTAAAAGCCGATTAATTATATTTATTATTAAGGCCACCTGCTGTGCCTAGACATAGGCCTGTTGCCTAAGATTCCTAATCTCTTAGGCACTAGGGTTATCCTTAGTATTAGAGTTAAATGCATTAAGCATCTTATTATTCCTTAATATTAGTTAGTTTAGCGCTAAGGGTCCTAGACGTTAGGTTATATTATTTTAAGTAATTTATTATTCTTTTCTACATGCCTACGCACTCGTCTTACCTATTGCAGCCTCTTAATATTGCCTGCTTCTCGCTATCAAAGCGTAGGTATAGCGACGCTATTTTAGGCTTAGCACGCAACTACACTAACTATATTAGTAAAAAGACCTTCCTGCTAGCCTTTAAGGCTGCTTTTAAGCAGTCTATTACAAAGAAGAATATTTAAGCTAGCTTTAGAGGCGCTAGTCTAGTCCTACATAACTTATAGGCGGTGCTATTAAAGCTTAATGTATTAGTGCAGATACTAAAACAATTACTATAATAAGTAGCTGCCTAAAAGGCGCAGACACTACGCAACGCGCGCAAAGTTAAAGCTTAAATTAGTCTTATTTAATAAAGCGTAAGAAAGTGCTATAAGTCTTTTACTAATTTACTTACTAAGTCAATTGCGCAGTTAAGTAAAGATGCTTAGCAAATAGCATATAAAATAGTGCTTTTAACAAAAAAAAATTACTACTCTTTAAAAAGCTTTTAATAAATTAAATAAGCGTAAAAGCTACGAGCAGCAATATATATAGACAGAAGAGACTCTTACTGTAAGTAAGGTACATAAAGTATTAGCTAAATAGGTAGGTAGCAGTTGTAGCAATAGTAAGAGCGCGTTGAAGAGGGTGTAAGAAGAGAGGCAGTGCAGGCGTTGCAAGCAGACTAAACACAACGCTCGTACCTACGCAGTTAAGATAAATAGTGCAAGTAATAGTGGCAATACTAATAATTAATTTAGTATATTACAATAGTTTATTAACTGTAATAAAAGTGCGTAAAATCGTGTCGACGTCAACGCGCTGGTGAGGATACGCTCGCTCGCTTGTGAACTACGTTATAAGTAGTAATCACATAATTAAGGGTTAGTACTTATATATAGTATATATTAAAGGCTTAATAACTAACTAAATAACTAATATAGCTGCAAGGATTAACCTTAAATCCTCAATAATCGCGCCTAGCTGCCTTCTCCTTATTTAATAGGTAGGCTTAGCAGCTATAGGCATAGATTCTACTCTAGTCTAGGCGTAGATTAGTAGTCTAGCGTCTAATCTTAAGTAGTTAATAGTATTAGAAATATTTTCTAAACTATTCTTTAAGCACTTAGTTAGGGAATTAGTAGCTATAAATCTTAGTAGGGCTTATACTATGCAGGTAAGCCGCTGCATTTATAATTACTAGTCAAAGCTTAGCTAGTAGATTAGCGCTTATGCGCATCTTAATCGCCTTTATAATTAGCTCTTAGCTAGCTCTCTCCGCCGAGCCGTTAGGCTTATAGGTATATAGCAGTGGCGCTTTAATTACTATTTTTTTCTCTATCGTCTATTTTTTATATCTTAATTGCTCTCTCTAAGGCAGCGTAGCAGTGTTGTTATCTTAATAGATTTCTACAATCTTCTGCTAATATTTCCTCTTAATTCTTATAGCGAAGCGTTTGATTACTAGCATAATATTATTTAATGTCTTTAATTAAATATTGTAATTGTATAGCTTGCTTAAGCAGTCTTTCTTAATAATTAGTGCCTATTTCTTAAGCAGCTAACTAGTTAGGAAATTAAATGAATCCTATAAGATCCTATAAAAAAGTTATAGTAATCTGTCTTTTAGTTATTGTAAGATTACTTGCAAAGCATAAGCTGTTGCGTAGTAATTGCATTCTAATAGCTTCTTGCTAGTAATTATAATATTCTACGCTAAGCAGACTAGAGCTTTAATAGCTTGTTGTCCTAGATAGCCTAATTGTTAATGCTATAGATTCTTATTATTAGTGCGCACTTAAGGTTTTCTTAATTATGCTATAGTATTTATAAGCAGTAGTTAAGCAGTGTAATAAGTAAGTTACTTATATTTAACAAATAAAAAATTAAAGTAACACTTTAAATTTATTAAAAATTTTTTTTTTTAATTATTCTAAATTGCATAGTGTAATTATATCCTAAATACTAAATGCTTGCCTGCTTAAGCTGTGCTTCTAAGACGATATTAACGTAGAAACCTAGTACAACCTTAACGTTAGTAAGTATAAGATTAGCTATATTAGGGCTAGCCCCGCTATACAGGACGTTCTTAAGCAGCCTATTTCTTATTCTAGCAACTAGAATAGATTAAGTACCTGCCTTAACAGTCTTGTCCTTAATACATTTGCTAAAGGTGCCTAGTACTAGGTAATCTATACTATTAACTAAGTAGACTGCTGCTCCGCTATCTATAATTGTATAAAAGGACAAGGCATAAGAAATAAAGGCTGCGCTAAACAAGCTTAGTCTAAATTCCTTAACAAAGTTCTTTAGGTTAATTAATGCTAAAACTAAAAAGCTAGAGTAAGATCTAATTAGCTTATTAGTAGCTAATCCACTAGTGCTAGGCTTCTAGTTTTTCTTCTTAATCTAGGTGCGCAGTGTTGTCTACCTGTCGCTGTTCTATCAAATAAGAATCATCTTTTAATTGTTGTCTGTTAGCTTAATTAGTATATTAATAGCGGGGCATAATCTAGTAACTGCAGTTTATAGTCAGAAGTAGTTGCGTAGTACTTAAAAGTGCTTACTTACAAATCTTTTACTTAGCTTATAGAGGCAAAAGTATAATTGCTTACTACTTTTATTTAACTTTAAGATATTAGAGCTTGTAGATTGTTAAGCTATTCTTAATCTAGATTTAGTTTAGAACACTGCGTGTTCTTTCTTTTTTAAAGAAGTAATTAACTAATCCTGCAACAAGATACTAAAGATCTTTCTTAGATTATTAAGAGTTAATTAAGCTTTACTAAGCACTATTGCTTATGCTAGCTTATTTATTTTTTAAGGTGTCAAAGGTGGTGGTTGTTGTTGTAGTTAAAATGGGGTTCTAAAAAAGTGAAAAGCAGCTACCCTCTACTAATTAATCGCAAAAGTCAAAAAAAAGATTATGTGTAGTAAACAAGATTTGAACGGTAGGTGGATGAGTTCTAGGAGGAAAGCTCAGACTACCGAGCGATAATTAGGGTCAAAAAAATTTGCTAAGGTACTAAAAAACGACACCAGTTGAAACGTGTCCAACGGCGATTGCCAGCCTATAGCTAGCAATAGGATTACAGTAGGATTGCAATAGGATTGCAACATAATGCAATGGAGGGAAAGGACACGTACGTACCGCAGTAGGAGCCTGCAATACTTTATAAAGCTCCTACTGCTTACCTACTACTTCTCACCTTTTAAACAGCGATGTATATAAATAGTTTGTATACAATACACTGCAATAGCGTATAACCTCTACGGCAAGTATCTCCTTATTCTAGGCTCTCTTCTAAAAAAAGTATCATTTGCTACTATCTACCTAGCACCTAATTTAGTCTAACTTAAACTACTTATGTAGACACCTAAACTTATTAAGTATCTTAAAACTTAACTATCTAGCTAGACTTCCAAGTTTATAAAAATCTTAAATTAGTCTTTTATCTGCAATATCTCTATATACAAAAAAATTATTAAGCTCTAATTTAGCTAGTTATGCAAGGAATACACAATCTCTCGGGTATTTACTAATACTAGCGCAGTACTTAAAATTTATTACTTTAGTATTCCCCTCTTCCTATTTGTCATGCAAGGGCTAAGTATAAAGACTAGAACCTAGCTTAAACAGCTATTACAAGACGTTAAATTGGCAATAGAGAAGAAAGAGGTAGGAAAGAAGAAGTAGGCTTTCTATCGTCGCGTCTATAGGTTAGCAAGTAAGGCAATAATAGTGTTGCTGCTTTACTTTATTTAGGAGCGCCTAGCAGTAAAGTAACAAGAATAGGTAGAATAGGGCGCGTTAAGTTAGAAGGCTATTTGCGTCTTTGTCTTACTTTTCTTCGTTTCCGTCTAAACATGCGACACACCAATTGCGTGCCAGCAATGCCAAACAAGGGGGCATAAGCCCTAATACTTATTGTTAGCAATAAAATTTTTTTTTTTTACCAAAAAGGTGTCTACAAAATGTGTGGTCACATTAAAAGGTTGTCTTAAAAGGCCGAAGCCAATGCTAGCTTATTGCGTTTCTCGCGCGACTAGTCTAGTGCAATCTTAGTACTTGAGCGTCTAAGAAATTAGTAAGTACTAATAGCCTAACAACTTTAGGAAGCAAGTAGATTGTTACTTATTAATATGGAAGCTGCTATTTAGTAAACTATTGCTTAAGGCCTATTTATCTCTAGTAAGCTTTATCTAAGTGTAATTTGTACTGCGCTCTAATTAAATACTGTGTATTCTAATCTATAGATACAATATCCTCCTTTAGGATCTTTACTAAGGCTTAAAGGCTAGTAAGGCTTTAAGTAATCATATTCATTCAGGCGTTTAATAGCAGGTTAAGATAAACAGTTTTACTAATCTTGTCCTTAATATTAGTCATCTTAGCTATCTTCCTTATCTACTAAGCAGTCTATACCTTGTACCTATTGAATAGCTTATTATAATTATCCTTTTATACTTAGCATTAAGTATTTAAGCCTTATATTTACGTTAAGCAATCTTATATTCTTCTTGTATTTAAGCGCTAGCGCTAAGTAATAAAGCAACTAGCTGCTTATCATCCTTAGGCAGTTCTAGATACTGTAGCTCCTAGTAATCTATTAAGGGCACGTCTAGGAGTTTAGGATTAACCTAATCCTAAATACTTTTCTCTAAGCAGTGCAGTCTTAATAGAGCAAACTAGGTTAGCTAGTCTAATTAAGCCTTAAGAATTACCCTTAAGGCGACAAGCAGTATATTAGTAAAGTTTATGTTAGAAAAAAATACTTTGTAGGATCACGACGTGGGTTATTATTAAGGTAAGCGTAGGTCAATTAGTTAGTTAGTAGGTAGCTGTGTTAACAATAACAGTAGCCTGTAGGTTATAGAATAGATTAGTAGGAGGTTAATCGTATAATTAAGTAAGTAAGAGGTACAGCAGCCGCAGCAATCTGCTAGCCGTGCTATAGGAGAAAGAGAGGAGAGTAAAGTAATAATTAAACAGTCAACCTTCTAGCTTGCTAATTGCGCAGTAGGAATTAAAACTATAATTAAGCGGCTAGGCTTATAACTATAGGAGCTAAGAAGAAGCAATTGCTTAATTACCTCTATAGAAAATAAGTGTATAAATCGACTAAGTGCTACAACAAAGTGTCTAACTAACTACTAAAAAGACTTAAGACGATCTAGCCTTTATATATAGGCGCTAGCGTGGTCGTCACGTGTTCAGCTTACTAGAATGACCTGATCACCAGGGTAATCTGTACGTCAATACTCTAACACTTTTTAAGTATATTATTAATAGTACTAATAGACTTTTATTGTAAAGATAAAGAGTAAACTTCTTTTTTAAACTTTAAAAGTTTAATAGACATAGAGAGATAATAGAGAAGAGAAAATCTTAGGTTAGAAAGATATTATTATATAGACTAATGCTAAAAAAAGCTTACGTAATTTTATCGCCTTTTTTTAGCGTCCTTTTTTTAAAAAAGAATTATATTATTAACTAACTTTAAAAATCTGCTGACGTACTACTTACGTAATCTAGTATTGAATAATATTTTTTTAGACATTTCTATACGTTTGATAATAAGTTGTAACTAGATTTAACTAGACTTTTTTTTGCCTGTTTTTGGTGCCTTTTACCACCTACACGATGCTTACTAAGCAAATCTACTAGTATTCTTACTTAAAGTAGAAGTTTTGGGCTTTTTAAAACTCTAAAAATTATAGTCCTAGCTTATCTAGTTATTTAGTTATACATCTTTCAAAAAGATAACCTTTAAAATTACTCTTTCTTTTTGTCACCCCTCTGTAGTCTTTAGCAGAATATTTAACCTTACTATATTAAAGACATACTTTATTATTATAACGCCTTTAGCGTTCTTCTTCAAAAAAGCTGTTATGCTTTTTTTTTAAGTGTTTCTATCATTAGCCTTATCTTGTACTTTGCTAGTTATGATAGCGTTACTATCTCTATTGTACCTGCCGCGCTGTCTTTTTACGTTAGCTAGATTAAGTTAAAAAAAAATTAATTATTTTACTTTTGAAGCTTATTGTTAATGCGTGTAGCTAGCTTAACTAGAACGTGTAATATATTAGGCTTATTGTAGTGTATAAGGCTATTTTTAATATTTTCTTTTAGGCCTACTTTAAATAATATTTCAAGTGCCTTATTATCTTAATCAATTGGTACTTATGGTAACTAAAATTCTAGTATGTATGCTAACACTAACGTAGTCTACCTTAAGTAAGTAATTTTTTTATCTTAGTTCTTAGTGTTTACTTTTCTACAAATATATTCTATTTTTTATTTAAACTCTGTCTAGCTTATAAATAAAGCTTAGGTTTTAGCTTTAATTTTCATATATTTTGCGTTAAGTAGGTAGTTGTTTATATAAAGTTATATTTAGTTAAAAGCTTTGTTTTATATATATATGCTTGCTATAAGGATATTTTCTTAGTTAGTAGAGACTTTATTATATTTGTAGTATAAGTTAGTGTAAATAAGAAATATTTATAGTTTCTTCTAATTTCTTCTATACTTTTAAAGTAACGCAATTTTAAGTTTTCTTAAAGCTATAAGTTATTTATTTAAAGTAGCTATTAGCTAGCTTAAAAGCTAATTGTCGCATATATAACGTACTATCCTCAAGGCCTAAGGCGCCCTTAAGTATTAGGCCTAGGCGCCTGTTAGCTTACGCGCCAGGCTCGCGCTAGTTGACCGCATATTAGAGTTTTCACACTGAGCTTAGGAGCTTACTCCTGAGCTCTACAGGATACGTAGCAAACTTAGAGGTAATTTCTCTAAGTTCTACAGCATCCTTTCTAGGTTAGGACTATTTCTTGTGTATATATAGCGCGTCTTAGACGCAGGTAGAAAGGCAGAATCAACTATCTAGTTCTTCTAAACCACTGTTACCAGCTCCTTATTCTCTACACTAATTAATAATATTTATTATTTAGACTACTTGCTGTGCTTAAATATAAGCTTATTACTTAAGATTCCTTACTTCCTTAGCGCTTAAATTATTCTTAGTGTCAGAGTTAGATGTATTAAGTATCTTGTTATTTTTAAATATTAGTTAGTTTAGCGCAGAGAGTTCTAGACCTGAGGCTATATTATTTTAAGTAATTTTTTAGGATGCTATTTTAAATCTTAATTAGGCAACCTGTTATTTAAATTATTTACTAAATTTCTAGGTAGTTAGAGTGTTATATAAGGTTAGGCTATACTTCTCTAGACTTAGTCTGTGCTAAGGCAAGGTAGACTAAAGTAGTAGTGTGTAAAGTATTATAGGAAATATTTAAATAAAAAAGAGTTATTAATGTTATATAAAAGTAATGGTACAGAGGGGTGACAAAATCAAGATGTCAAAAAGGTTATAGTTTTTAAATCTTTATATTTCTACAACCAGAAGGACTATACCAAAAAGAGGAAGTGATTTGGAAAGCCAAGATCTTCTTCTTTAAGTAAATCGACTTAGTAAGCTGCTTAGTCATCACGATTATGCTGAACTTCCATAGTGAATATAAAGATAAAAAAACTCAAGATTAATGAACAAAATAATTTTTTTATAAAACATGTAAAAATCGCTAGAAATTATATATATTGCATAATACTAGCTTATCTCTTTTGTGTGTTAGTTCGAACGTAATTGTAAGATAAACTATTAAGTCATAATATAGAGCTTGATTTTAGGGTTTTTTCTGAATAAATAACTAAAAAAGCTTACTAATACTTAGTGTACCCGCCCTCAGCTTGCTGAACATCTAAATAACGCCTTGGTAAAGATAAAATACAATTATCAATCGCCTTTTGAGGTAATTGATCCCATTCCTCCCTTATAGCAGCCTTTGAGGCTGCTTTACTTTTATTATTATTTCCTATATCTAAAGAAGTAATAGGCCTTTTAGCTAAAGCGTCTTTTAGCAAGGCCCACACGTTTTCTATAGGATTTAGATCAGGACTATAGGCAGGATGCTTAAAAAGTGATATCCTATTCCTAGAAAACCAAGATAAAACTTCTAGAGTTTAATGAATCTTAGCGTTATCCTGCTAAAACTTCCAGCCTATGTAGATGTTAGTATGTCCTTTTATTGTATAAAAGAAGATCGCAACTTAATAATTTTAATATAAAGTAATAAGCCTAAAAGAAAGAAAAAGAAGTATATATAACTTACCTTTTTTTTATCGCAGGTTTTACTATAGGAATTAGGATCTTTTTAATATAGTCTCAATTCATAAAAAGAGTAGTAATTAAAGAGCTTTTAATTACTACTAGTTTAGATCTACTACCTATCCAAATCGCTCCCCAAACTTAGATAGAAATACCTTAACTTATAACTAGATTAGTAAAGGTGCTAAAAAAAGATTGAAATTTTAGAATAATAATAAATCTATTAAAGTCTTTTTTAAGTTAATTAGACTTTTTTTAAACTTACTTGTGTTAGTTGAAGAAACTATTTTCCTTCCAACTCTATTTTTTAACCTAATTAAGAGTATTCTGTCCTAGCACTTTGCCCTTGCTTAATAGCAGACTTGTCTAAAAATATAACTTTGCTGAAGTTTCTATTTTTATGGTTTTTAAGTATTTGCTTAGCGTAAATATAATAATTATAGGCCTTTTTAGCGTCTAAAGGCGTCTTTTTTTAAGATATATGAATAAAATAGTTTTCCTGTTTTAAAAAGCGTTGTAAGCCTCTAACAGAAAGATTTAGACTATATTCTTAAAAAAGACGTTAATCTATCTTTTTAGGGCTTCTAGTAAGGTCTCTATTAAGTCCTCTTTTTTTTTTTAAGATTTTTGTAGGACAACCTTTTTTAGGTCTAAAAGTAAATGTAGAAGCTCTTTTTTTGTTTAATTTAATAAAGAGTATTAGTAATTCTTCTAGAAGACTTTTCTAGTATTTCACTATTTAAAGAAATAGGCTTGTTTTGTAAATATAAAGTATAAACTTCTTGCTCAAATTAGGAAAGATTGCAAGACATAGAGGAGGTACTACAAAAACAGCAAGTTAGGATAAACAAGAGGAGTTAATATACTAAAAGATTACTAAGCTATTACGTAATTAGCGCTTACTTAGGTAACCCCTATTTCTTCACCCTTCAATTAAACTCTAAGTAAATAAGAAATAAGCCTCTAAAGTTTGCTTACGTTTTACTTATGTAAGCTAATTAAACTTTGTTTTTTCTTAGCAATTTTTGTACGTTTATAAAAAAGGTATGCTAAAATCTGTTTTTACTTTTTTTCCATTCCATTTTAAGCAAGATTATAGGCGCAATCGTGCTGACTAAGCAGCTTACTAAGTCGCCTTACTTAAAGAGGAAGATCTTGACTTTCCAAATCACTAACTTTTTTTGGTATAGTCCTTCTGGTCGTAGAAATATAAAGATTCAAAAACTATAACTTTTTTAATATTTTTTATTTGTCACCCCTCTTTACTAATTCTATAAGTAATATAAAAACTAGCTAATAATCTATGTAAGAAATTAGCTATTTAAGTTAACTATAATAAGTATAATAATAAGATTTAACATATTCTTATACTTATTGTTCCTAGTCCTACTATTCTATACATCTCTTTTAAAAGGGCGTTTTGTAATAGCGTTGCTATCTCTTTATACACGGCTATTATAAATAGCTAGCCTTAGCAGGATGTTAATTACGTGATTAGAGCCCCGCGCGAATCATTGCCTTCTGGCGTAGTGGCTGGTTGACCCTCAACCCCTATCCGTACGTTAGGGAGAGAATCCTTCTTGTTACTTGTAACACTAGTGTTAGCTAATATTGTCTACGCCTTCTTCACTAACTACGCGTGCCTATTACTAGGCATACTATCTTAAATAGCATTCTAAAGAAAGTATAGTAGCCTAGTCTATTTTTATAAAAACACTAGCTAGCCTAAAACAATAGTCCTTATAGCGCCTACAAATATTATTACTTAAACCTTTCTAGAGTTATCTAGTGTAACTGCGTTCTCTTTAAAGTTATTTACGATTTTTAGGCGTAATTTACGCTGCAGCTCTGCTAGCAAGCGCTTATTAGTGCTAGCGTCTCTAGCTATGTCTTCGCCTACTACGTAGTTAGGTCTTCTAGATAGCCTATCAGCTGGGTTAGTCTAGCTAAGACAATAGACAATAGTAAAGTAGAAGGCTGCTAGCTATTTTACATTACACAGCCTATCTATTTATTTTTAGGGTATCAAAGGTGGTGGTTGTTGTTGTAGTCAAAATGGGTTTTCCAAAAAAGTGAAAAGCAGCTGCCCTCTGCTAATCAGTCGCAAAAGTCAAAAAAAGATTGTGTGTAGTCGACGAAATTCGAACGGTGAGTGGATGAGGTCCACGCGCTAAGCGCTCGGAGCAGAAAAGCTCAGACCACCGAGCGAAATCAGCTAGCCTATCTATAGAATAGTGCTTTAGTAAATATAGAGCTTTAAAAGTTGTAGTAGTCTATGTATAAAGTAATATTATAGGCAGCGCTTTTAAAGTAATACCTTTAGTATTTAAAAGCTTTAACTATAGCCAAAAAAAAATTATATGTATTATGATTGCGCTTAGCTAGAGTTATCTTGCGTAAGTAGAACGTAATTAAGTGCTATAAGTCTTTACTTTTCTAGTTTAGCCTAGGCTAGCTTAGAATACCTAAGATTGCGAATTCTAAGGTATTTATCTCTACTTAGCACAGAAGGCTAAGTTTAAAGTAGACTAAAACAAGGCCTATAGCAAGGTTCTTCTTAAAAGTTTTAAACGCCTTAACAGTATCTAGTTCTAGCTTAATTAGGAGTACCTTTTTTTATTACTATTATTAGCTGCCCTTACTTACGTCTAATAGTCGTTAAGTAACCTAGTAAAGAAAAGCGGCTATTCTAAAAAAGCTTTCTACAAATCTTTAATAGTAATTAGCAAAGTTTAAAAAGTTTTAGACATCTTAAACTAAGGCTAGTGTAGGCTAGGCTTAAATAATATTAACGCAATTCAACTCTATCTCTACACCCTAAAAGGTTACTATAAACCCTAAATACTCTACCCTTTAAGTATAGAACTTACACTTGGATAGTCTAGTATATAGTTAGTACTAGATAAGCTTTAATAAAATCTCTTAAACTTAAGTAATGTAGTCCTCCTTACTCTAGAAATAGATTAGGGTGTTATTAAGGTAGACAATGCAGTAGAAGTCTAGAAGGTCTAATAAGATAAAATCAATATAGTTCTAGAATACTAGTAAGGCATTAGTAAAGCTAAAGAGTATTACTATATATTTAAAGTAGCTATATCTTGTCTCGAAGACTATCTTCTATTCGTCTCCATTCTTAATCTGTATCTAGTAGTAAGTGTCCCTTAGGTCTAGTTTAGTGTAAATTAATGTTAATTCTAGTTAGTTCAGGATTTGTCTATTAGAGGTAGTAAGGATCTATTTTTAATAGTAATTATGTTTAGGCTATAGTAATCTACGTATAGTTGGAATTACCAATTCTTTTTTCTTTATAAACAAAATAGATGCGCTAGCTTTTAAAGTAAACTGCCTTATTTAACCTTTTACAAGGTTTTTACAGAGGGGTAACGATAAAAAAGAAATCAAAAAAGTTATTGTTTTTAGAGCTTTATGTTTCTATAACTAGGAAAGCTAGGCTGAAAAGAGTTAGTGATTTGAAAAGCAAAGAACTTTCTCTTTAAGATAGGCTGCTTAGTGGGCTGCTTAGTCAGCATTATTGCGCCTGTAATCTCGCTTGAGATAAGATGGAAAAAAAGCGAAACTGGATTTTAGCATATTTTGTTGTGAACGTATAAAATCTGTTGATTAAGAACTAAGTTTAATTAGCTTACATAAGCATGACGTGAGCAAATTTCAGAGTAGTATTTCTTTCTTTCTTATAGTTTAATTAAAGGATGAAAAAATAGGGGTTTTTTACGTAAGCACTAATTACGCAATAACTTAGAAAATGTATAGTCTATTAACTCCTCTTGTTTATCCTAACTTGTTTTTTTTGTATTATCTCCTCTATGGCTTGCAATCTCTCCAATTTGAACAACAAGTTTATACTTTATATTTACAAAACAACTCTATTTCCTCTTTTAGTAATATACTAGAAACGTCTTCTAAAGGTGTTTAAAAACTCTTTATTAAATTAAATAAAAACGCTCCTTTATCTACTCTTAGGCCTAAACAAGGTAGTCCATTGAAAATCTTAAAAAAAGCAAAAAGAGTGCTTAATAAAGACCTTATATGAAGCCCTAAAAAGACAAATTAACGTCTTTTAAAAAGAAATTAGTCTATATTTTCTAGTTAGAAGCTTACAACGCTTTCTAAGAAAGGAGAACTATTCTATTAATATTTCTTAAAAAAAGAAGCCTTTAGACGCTGAAAAAGCTTATAATTGTTATATTTACGCTAAGCAATTACTTAAAAACCTTAAAAATAAAGACTTTAATAAAGTTAGAACTTGAGACAAGTCTGCTATTAAGTAAGGGCACAGTGCTAGAATAAAATCCGATTTAATACGGCAAAATAATTTAGTTAAAAGAAAAATAGTTTTTACAACTAACACAAGTAAGTTTAAAAAAACTTCATGTAAATAAAAAAAGACTTGTATATATCTTAGATTTTTCTATTATTTGAACCTATTTTTAGCACGCTTACCAATCTAGTTATAGGTCAAGATATTTTTATCCAAGTTTAGGGTGCGATTTGGATAGGTAGTAGATTTAAACTAGTAGTAATTAAAAGCCCTTTAATTACTACTTCTTTTAGAAATTTAGACTATATTAAAAAGATCCTAATTCTTATAGTAAAACTTGCGATAAGAAAAAGTAAGTTACATGTACTTCTTTTTTATACTTAGAGACTGTGTACTTTATATTTAAATTATAAAGTAGCAATCTTTTTTTATATAATGAAAGGACTTACTTATCTCTATGTAGGCTAGAAGTTTTAGCAGGATAACGCTAAGACTTATAAAACTCTAGAAGTTTTATCTTAGTTTTTTAAAAATAAGATATTTTGTTTTAAGCATTCTGCCTATAGTCCTTATCTAAATCCTATACAAAACGTGTAGTCCTTGCTAAAAAACGCTGTAGCTAAAAGGCCTATTGCTTCTTTAAGTATGAAAAATAATAAGAGAAGTGCAGCAGCCTTTAAGGCTACTATAAAGGAGGGATAAAATTAATTACCTTAAAAGGCAATTAATATTGTATTCTATTAATACTAAGGCGTTATAAAGAAGTTAAAAAAGCTAAGAGCTGGTACACTAAGTATCAGTAATCTATTTTAGTTATTTATTAAGAAAAAACCTCAAAAACAAGCTCTTTATTACTACTTAACAATTTATCTTTCAATTAATTTCAAACCGGTGCACCAAAGATATTAGCTTTTATTATTTAATATATATAATTTATAGCCATTTTTACACCTTTAAAAAAAGTTATTTTGTTATATATTCTCAAAGTTTTTCAATCTCTATTTTCACTGCGAAGACTGAGAGCGATAATGCTAACTAAGCAGCTTACTAAGCCACCTATCTTAAAGATGAAGCTCTTGGATTTTCAAATCACTAACTCTTTTCAGTATAGCCATTCTAGTTATAGAAATATAAAGCTTTGAAGACAATAACTTTTTTGATTTCTTTTTTTTTGTCACAGCTCTGTATTAATATATTCTCTTAATATCTCTGCCTCTATTACTAATAGGCTGTAAAGAGGGCTATGCAGCAGCTTCTTTCTCTCTTTAAGTTTCATTTATATTTTGTGTAAGCTATATTCTATAAGAACAGCTACGTTTTCTTTAAAAAAGGTCTTAGCCTATTAGCTTTAGTACTAGTGTAGTAGGTTATTGTTATCTAGGCCTACCTAGCCTACTGCTAGCAGGAATCCGCAGTTATTTTTATTAAAGAAGGTAACTACAAATTATCTAAATGTTTCTAAAGTAATCTTATATTAACTAGCTTAGTTTTTTATAAACTAGATTAACTTTGTTATAAAGTTAAAAGTAGAGTACTACTATCTTAGCTAGGGTATACTAAGGATTATATTAAATCTATCTAGCTCGCCTAAGTAGAATTTTTTCTAGCCGCCTCTAGTTGTGTTGTAGCTATTTATTATTATATATAGAACATTAACTTGCCTAAATAATACTAGCTCCTAGCAATTTAAGCTATAAAGCTTAGTAGTGCTGTTTTTAAAAAGGCGTGTATTGCATCTTGTTAGCTATAGTCTAGCTAATAAAGTTAGCTTCTGCGCTACTGTCTAAGAGAGCGCAGACGCAGAGAGGTCTAGATTCCTTTAGAATAGTGCCTTCTACAGCTATTAAGAATAATTATAATCTTTCTAGTCTTATTTCTTACTAGCTGCTAACTGCGGCAATTAACTTGTTTAAGTATAATATAGATTTCTTTAGTTGTAAGAGTAGGCAACCTAAAGGCGTGCTTTTCTCTTTTTATTATTAGTTAGGTGTAAGTAATTTCTTTTGTAGTGCTTTTTTAGTAGCAGTTATAGTATTTAATTTAGCTTATATTTTTAGCATTTACTTAAGGTGTTAAAGCTAAGCTTATATTAGTCTTAAATAGTGCGCGCGGCCTTGCTATATATATAGGTAGGCTATGTTAGTTGCTATTATATTGTGTGCGTTTAAAGGGTAACTAGTCCCGTCTAGTGTTGTCTATACTAGTCTAGGCCTGTCCTGCGCGGAGTGTATGCCCTAGAGCTTAGTGCTATTAGTTAGCCTTTACTTTAAGTGCGACAAGGCTATACTATTTTTATTTAATACTATTTAGGCTTTTTTGTATTTTTAGGTCTAGTGCAAAGTAGAAGTTGTAAATATAGTCCTTATTAATATTGTTAAGAGCTATTTAAGTATTAAGCTCTTTTTACTAAATTCTAAAGTAGTTAAGTAATTTGGTTAAGTTATAGTACTATTACTTAGCGTTTTTAATTTTTTTATGCTACTAATTTGCGTTTAAAAAGTAAACTTAGTAACTTAAGTATAGCTGCCTTTAAAGTATTTTAAGTAGAGATAAGTACTCTTAAATATACTAAAGTAGCTTTAATAGTTTGTTCCTAGTAGTCTAACTAGTAGTTGGCTAGCTATTAGATAGTAAAGTTAACTTAAGTAAAAAAGTTTATTAAAGCTAAGTTTCTTTTAAAGAACTGCTTACAGGCCTGTATCTAACTATTTAGTTAAGCTTTATCTTTACTTTTAAAGTGTGTTAGCAGGTTAAACTTAAGTAAAAGGATTTTAAGAAGTTTTATAGTAAGTAGACTACCTTTAACTAGCGCGGCTAGGGCTAGTAGTACTATTAGTAGTAAAATAGTACTGTAGTTGCTGTTAGCAATAGAGGCCTTAAGGGCTTCGCGGTAGGCTTATAGTATAGCAATTCTAGCGTGTTGCTCTACTTCCTAGAGTAGTTATTTCTTCTAGTCTAGCTACTGTTGTAGGGGTAGAGGTAGAGGTTCTTCTGCTAGTACCCCTTCTATAATTATTAGTGTTAGAATCGTCTCTACAGCTAAAGGTGCAGGTAATTAAGTATTAACAAGCCTAGGCTAGCTTAAAGACATTATATTGTTAGCTGCGCTGTGTACTTAAGATGTAACTATGTTTGCGGTATTACTAATAGTTAGGAGTAGAAGTTTATATTATAAAAGTAAAGTATGTTAACATAGGATAATGTAAACGCGAACTTCTATTATATAATTTAGTTGTAATAGCGGCTTATAAGGGGTTGTAGGCTTAGATTACGCTAGCAAACTCTGCACTCGCGTAATTTAGCCTAGTCTAGGGGGGTCTAGGGCTGTCGGCGGACGTCTGCTACCGGCAGCCTGTAACACTTAAATAGATTTAGTTCTAGAGTAAATAGAAACTAATTATTAAATTTACTGTTGCAGTTAGGACATGTTAGTTTTCAAATTTGCTTGTTTTAAAAGTCCTATTTATCTTTATAAAAGACGTACCCTACTTAGATTAGTTTATCAAAAGATAGATAGACTAGAAGACATACCGCAAGAGGTAATAATCTTAGGTATCTTATTTCTAACATTTTCATTAGCACAGGACGTGTTAATTACGTACAGTCATACAATTAGAATTGCAGAAACAGGAATCTTAAACTAATAAATAGGGCATTTAAGTCTAGTGCGCCCAAAACCTTCCCTAGAAATAAGAGCTTCGCAAGTTGCCTCGTGTTTTAGCTTATAGCAACTGCAGAGTATCTTAACAACCACATTAGCTCTAATACTATACGAGCACATAATAGTTAAGCCTTACATACGCATGCTCATCTAAGGTAGTACAATTTAACTTTTAAGCTTTAAGTGCAGTAAGTACAAATTCTATTTAGAATATAGAGCGCGGGTAGAACAGAATAGAGCTAACAGAACAATTTTGGCGAGATCTATATTTTTTCTAGTTGTAAAAGAAGAGAGTTGTTTGCGGATTTGACAGATAGCGCAGAGTAGAAGCATTTATAAGTTCTATCTAAGCCCGTGCCCTGATTTATGGCTTTCCTTAACTATCGCAGCTGCACCACACACGTATGCGTTGCCACCTAGGTATAGCTATGCTACAGATTTTCACCCCCTTCTAGCTAATGGCTTATTAGACGAGTACACTAAGGATAATACATATCCGTCTATCTGCATAACAGAGGCGTAGTAGAGTTAACTGTAGTACGTAGTCATTCATGCGCGAAGTGCCACGACCACAGGCAGCAAGCCATAGTCTTATAATCGCTTAGATAATGATAGTGCTAGGCTAGCTATGTTTCCTAGCGGTGTTGTACTTCTGTTGTCTGATAGGTTCAGGTAAGATAGAGTACGCACTAAGGTAGGTAAGCCTAGCTAACAACGCTATAGACACTATGGCGAGGTAGGACATAATACGCATACGTGTAATTAAGCATTAGTAGTAGATACTAAGTAGAATAGCCTATTACAATTCTTAATTCCTATTGTTAATAGTGCTATACAGTCATGTATAGTATAGGGTCTTAGCGGAGTAATTAGCTCTCCTATGTGATTAGCTCGCCTAGGCTTAATTCTGCCTTATTTGTTAGATAATTGCGCGTTTCGTTGTTAAGACATGTCGCGTTAATAAGGGAGAAGGTAGTCTTAGCGGAAACTAACTAGCTTAGTAATGTAACTAGCTTAGTGATAGAACACGTTACTACTTGTTCAACTGTTATACATATCTACATTTAAGGGAACAGCATCCTAACGCATTTAGCGCAAATAACGCTTTAAGCCTTTAATAATGCTTTGTGCATGCAACTAACAGCAGTTATCTACTAAAAAAACGCTCTCTGCTAAAAGGTTGTTTAAAGCTAGATATAGCGTTAAGTATTTATAAGCCTTAGCATTTTGTAACAACATGTTAAGTTCTTGTAGTGCTCTTAACGCTCTATCTAACAAGGGTGTAATAAGATCCCTCTAGAAACGTATCTTATAGTGCTAGATGCCTTCCTAAGCTTTTAATAAACTACTTACAATCTTCCTCTTTCTAGTCTCTTTTATAAACTCTAGTAGGATCTAAGTACTTTAATCTTGCTGCATTCAAGACATTTAGGTATTTAGAGAGAGCAGCTTGCACAGCCTTTAAATATTTAAAACTAAGAGGGCTCCCCTACTAAATTAATTATACTAAAGCACATAAAGTGCAAAATATTGCGGTAGAGATTTTTTATAGCTGCAGTTAGTATGCTATAAGAACTTATTTATAGTCTTAGACCGCGCTTAATGTTAAGAAGGATAGGCATTGATGTTTAGTTAGATATCTTAGAACTAGCCAAATAATAAGCTATGCGATATAGGGAGCCAATAGCCGTAATACTTATAAAAGTTAAGAACTAATTGTT
This sequence comes from Alternaria sp. 'sect. Undifilum', assembly GCA_024321975.1. Lineage (NCBI taxonomy): Eukaryota > Fungi > Ascomycota > Dothideomycetes > Pleosporales > Pleosporaceae > Alternaria > Alternaria sp. 'sect. Undifilum'. The sequence goes on from JAJJZI010000004.1 coordinate 2,978,367, forward strand.
TGTAGTACTAGCTACTAGGATCTATAATTCCTAGACTAATCTTAAGAATTGTATAGTGCTGAAGGTGTAAGAAAACACTACACATATAGTGCCGTCGTTCTGCGTGCACAAAATTAGGTGCTACTAGTTAAGGTACTATGCATAGTACTATAGTAGCAATTAGAGTCGTTCTATAACAGCTCTAGCTAGTTACAGGCCTTAGAAAGCGAAAGAAGTTTTATACTAAGCGATAGCGCATGCTAGGACATTGCGAGCGTGCGTGTTGGTACGTAAAATTCATAGTTGTAAGGACATAAAGCGATGTTTAGTACTCCTTTAAGGTCGGGATGTTAAATATAAAGACTACAAGATCTTATCTATGTTACCCACAGATAAATGTCTGCGTTGTCCACAAACACTAAAGTTAAAGCTTCTAACGCGCGTCTTGGATTTTAGGGGAGCGCTAAGCGCTAAAAGACCCGCGGCATCCAGATCACGCAGACATCCTAACTAGCAATAGGCAGTGGCACTGAACTATGTAGGGCTGTAATTAAGCTTTTTTCTAAGTTTTAATATCTTGTTATTATTAAAACATTATGTAGGTAGTAGATTGTGGTAGGGTCTTAGCAAAAGTGGCCAGCTCGCTTAGGTGGTCAGCTTGTTTAGGTAGCCAGCTCGCTTTCTACTTATGTTAGCTACTTTTTACTTTTTTAAGTCCTCTATTATAACTATAACACCAACAACAACGTTTGACAACTATAAAAATGCTCCTAGTTCTTGTCTCGTCCATGTGCCTCGCCTATGGATTTTCGTCCTTTCCCAAACGGTAGATCATCTTGAGAGCATTCCAATCTTCAAACAGAGCCTTGTGACTGGTGTAGTTCTACGGGCGCCGAGCCCTTTTCTTTGGCTTTTTAAATGCTTTCCCGTCGATCCTCTGAGACAAGCAAGTATTGGGGGTAACAACATCTCGCGACTCAACATGGCTTGGTTGACTGTCGGCATCCTCCAGCAGAGAAGCAGCATCATGGCTTGATTGGTCAGAGAGATGGTGGCTTTCCAACCCTTGTGAAAGTCCGGATTCGCCTGGCTCAGATTGCTGCGAGACGTCAAACTTTAAATCGGACGGCAACTTATCGATAACCGAACAGATTCTTTGCAAATGAGTCGGCATCCATATATCGTAGACGTTTTTGGTGAATTTGTACGAGGTCCACTTGTCTTTGCCTTCTTCGCTCGTGAAATCAAACTTCTTGATGGGGTGGCGGTAGAAGGTAGTCTTGTCTCTATCGATTACAGGATAATGGCCGTAGATTCTCACTGTCTCGTGATCATGGGATATTGAGAAGGCGAGAATCTCCCGGTGAAGTTCCATTTCGCGTTTTACAAGTCTGAACAGCTCGACTGTACCTCTCACTGCTAGTGTCATGCTGTGAGCATTCTGTCGATCAGCGATATTGAGAGCTGCGTCGCCGCACTTTACTTCGCACGTTAGGAACGGGAGATACATCTGCCAGGTGGCCATAAAATAGGACGTGAAAGTATCTGTAATCTCGCCAACAAAAGGCGTAAGCTTTTTAAGTTGATCGTCCGTGAATGCAGATCGTCCAAACCCCACAGAATAATCAGGTTGTGGGCGAGGACCGTAACAAGGTATAGCACTATTCCATCCTTCATTGATACTTTCGTTTAAAGGCTTGAGATGTTTGGCACCAGATATCCTTAAGGCTTGGGCAGGCGGACATATCAGCGGAGTGATGTACCAAACAACCATAGCCTCATTTCTTGCTCGCACACTCTCGCAAGTTTCCTCGAACAAATCGTCATGAAACAGGGTATCTTGAGGGACTGATTGTTCGGCCTCAAGTAAAGTTCGACAGAGTCTCTTGCTTTCATCTGTGATACCCAATTCGAACTTGCCCATAAAGCTACCTTTTGTTGCAAGGACAGACTCATAGCTTGGACGCGCATAAGCGGAACTTTTGGCGTCCCTCGGCTTCTGATCGCTAGGGGTGGTAGAGCTGGGTGCGGCAGAGCCAGCATCCGATTGTTTCCCACGAAACGACTTCTTCCTCGCAAGCAGATGACTCATGTTGTTCTCCGATTCGAAATATTCCTTAGGCCAACGGAGTTCCTCTGTCCAGTATTCAAGTGGGTTGATCTCCTTCCCACTGACACCGACCGTTGCGTTCTCGCCGATTGTGTCCTCGAGAGTAGATCGTGGAGGGGACGCCCGCGGCCGCTTTTGAGAGGGTGTGGTAGTGGAGGAGAGGAGGGCTTCGTCTTTTTGCGATCGTTTTCGTTTTTGATCCTCAGCCTGTGGAAACTTGACTTGAGTTAGCTTTATAGCATAGCGGGAGGAGAGTGACATGCCTCATTCCCAGGAGTGTTGCTAGTTGGGGAGAGGAGTGTGCGCTTGGGTTCGGTGTTGGTGGCCTTGGATATAGTTCGTTCCTGGTGGCGTTGTAGGCGTGCGCGTTTACGAGAAGGAAGTTGTGGTCGCTCTTTCTTGATCCCTTGTGGCCGCGTTTCTATCAACGATCAGTCAAAGTACACAACTGGTGTGAATGGCTTACTTACTCGCGTCTTTGGGCACTGAGCGTTGCCGCCCAACTTTTTGGATGTTTCGGTTTGCTTGACGCGGGGCCATACTGACTGGAAAGGAGGGGTAAGAAATGGGTTTATATTGCCGCTGCGTTGATGGACGGGGGTGCAGGCAGGACGAGGGTAGTGTGTGACGCTAAAGCTCGGGATAAAATATGGCAGCGGCAGCCATTACTATTTTCGTCAATTCGCGAACGCAGCACCCCCTTTCCCCGGCGCTACTCACAGCGCTACTCACATTTGAGACAAGCAAGCTATCCAAGAAACGGGGAAGTCGAGCTGGTTTGGGTCAGCTTTGGCGCTGGGAATGCTGACATCTGGGGATATTTGGGCGCTAGGCTAAATAAAGATTAGTTCATCCAACGGCATCTTCGCGAGCCGAATGTGGTTTGCGGCCTGATCAGCAAGGCAGCCAATCCGCGCTGCATCAGAAGAGGCTACGATGCCTAGATCCAGGCGTGTCGATTCAAAAAGGCTGCGAAAGGTACTGATCCCATCCTTGATGGGACTGCGTCTGATTTTGTCAAGTTCTGAGACGTTAGCCATCGAATATAGTCAAGTAAACTGAGTGAACGAGAAAGGGAGTCGCGATCCTGATAAAAGCCTACTGGTGCCAAGCGTCGGCAACCCCGTTCCTAAATTTAGCTTGCCCTATACCTAATGCGGAGTAGCCAGGTACTTACACCTCGAAGACTCTGCGCTTTTCATCTTCAGAATGCTTCGTGAGAGGCCCGACAGAATGGTCTTCTTTTTTCTAATCTCTATATACGTCCCACTCGATTTATACATGTACTAAGCTGTTCCCTTTCCCCTCCTACTATTATGTTTACTTCACTATCTTCGTGTACGGGTTAGACAGGTTAGAGACATAGCTGTGTGGGAGCCACTCCTAAATCGAGAGCAGGATGCTTTGGCACACATTCTATACGACCTGAAGCTTCGGCTAGTACAGTCGCACGCCAAAAGTCTGTTCGTCCCACGTGTTTCTCACCAAAACTAAGCAACTTTACACCCTTCCAACTCCTCTTCTACTTTGTAGAATTAAGTTAAACTTTAATGTATTATTAAACTGTAAGGACTAGGCTTATCTAGGACTAAGCTATAGGCTAGTCCCTAGCTCTAAGCTAGAGGTTACAGAGATCCTGCTAGTATATATACTATTCTAGACTAAGATAACTATCTTAGTTATTAACCCTCTTTTGTCGGAGGTGTAATGGCGTAGTGGTCTAGAGCTATGTCCTTACATAAACTTTACTTGGGAGGCCGGGTGGTGAGTGTTATATTATGTAAATATGTATGTACTGTGATAGTCGATTAGCGAGGTAGCTGGGAACTGCTTCTGCCTTGGGTATTATTGGAGGCTGCCCTGTCCGTTCATGCAACACTGCCACCACTGCCGACTAGGGGCTGACCGGCAGAAGGAGTCACGAGTTGTCTCCCGACTTCTCGCCTCACCATACACCAACGGCGCCCCCAACCTTCGCTCTATGTCCTGTCACTGTCCTAATGGCTTTTAGAACGTTGTTCGTCTCTAGAACTAAGAGCAACGCAACCGGAAGTAACTAGGACGGCTTGAGAGATTAGGGGGGTGGCGAACGACGGTCCTCTAGATAAAGGAACAGGAGGACTTAGCAAGTAGATAATGTTGCAGCGCTGTTTGTATCGTAACAGACAATAGCATAGCGCAGGGTCGTAGAGAGATAGATAGACACCTTAATTGAATGAGCCGTTACGTCACAGCTTTGACTCCCTAAAACTAGGATATGCTCCGTGCAGCAGCGCGTAGCCAACCTCTAGGTCTTCTCGCCCCCCTGTGTCTTAGATCTGTTGAAACGGTCGCCACCTTCCTATTAACCCGCGGTCGCGGCGATCGCAGCCGCTCTCTACTCGCATCTAGTGGTGCTCCTGCTGCTGTTGCTGTCCTAAAAGGTGCGTTTAAGCGCTTGGACCGCCGAAGACGACTAGGCGGCGGGGTTTAGGCTGTAGTAGTGCCTACTAAGACAGCCGGCGCCTAGGGATCTAAAGCTTGCGGTAGCAAGCTACTGCTTAGGCTGTCACTCGTGCTAACTACCTTCCTTCTCTTTAACTGCAGCTCTAGGATATCCTCCTCCTTCTTGTCTGCCTCTGTTAAGGGCTTGCGTCTCTTGCTCTGTCTTGTCTATAATGAGCTATCGCTCTTGCCAGCTAGTATCTTCTCCGTCTCGCCTATTTTATCTATCTTTTCTACCTTCTTTGTCTGCCTGCGCTTCCCTAACTGCAGCTCTAAGACGTCCTCTAGTTAGTTAGTGTTGTCTGTGTGCTTCCTGCTACTGCCACTCGTGCTGCTACTGCTCTTGCTAGCAGCAGCCTCCTACTCTGCCTTAATCTTCTTTATCTTAGACAGTACCTAACTAACCCTAGACTGCTGCTGCTTAGCTGCGGCTTTAGCTGCCTAGTGTTTCTCCTTACAAACGTCACGTGTTTTCGCTCTCTTCTCTAGTCTTTAGGCAGCCTTAGTAAGCCTGTAGAGGGACTCTACTTTAAAGGCGAGATACTTAACATACGTAGTCTACTAGTCCTGCCCCCTTAGATCCGCCAGCAGCAAGAACAGTTACTAGGGGACGAACTCTTGCTGTACAAGCTATCTGCCTAGGCGCTTAGCATGCCTCTTAACATCCTCCTCGTCCTCGTAGTCGTACTCGCGCCCTTAGCACAGACGCGCGGTCTGCTCGAAATCAGCCTCAGCTGCGCCTCTAGATGTCCCCCCGCTTATAAAGTAGTCGCGCTAGTGTGCGTCAAGATACTCGTTAAACCTAGGCCTCCTACGCCTTCCGCGCAGCTGCTAGGCGCAGAACTCCTTCTACTAATTCTATTGCCTAGAGAGGGCCTACCACGCCTCCTTCGCATCCGCCGCGTGTTGTTGTCTGGCCTACGGCCGCAGCAGGTAGGTGTACGCGTCTGGGTTCGCTTTAATTTATGGGAGGAGGCCGACGTGGAACAGCAGTCGGCAGCCGTCATCAAGGAGGGCCTAGTGGCATTTGACCTCGTACTCGCGCTCTTCGTCCTCAGGGGGCTCGACCGTCAACAAGCGGGTGGGGCTCAGGTAATAGCTCTGCGCTGTACGATGTTCTAATTTAGATAGGATTTAACCTAACAGTGCAACAAGGGCAGTAATATTAATTAAGAGTGCTGTAACTTGCGTCACCGCTTAGCTACGCAGCAGGGTTTAACTGTTAAATTTATTTTCCTTGCAGCATAGGCAGGTTGCAGATAGTTATCTAGCACTTACAGCAGGTCTTAGCTAAGAAGAGCCCTCTTAGTTTTAGATAGCCTATTCTAGCCTGTAATGTTTTAGATGTTTAGAGAGCTGTTTTAGGTGTTGTCGCTAAGATTCTGCTGCACGAAGAGGGCGCACTTATCCGCGCTAAGACAGAGAATCTAGCCGGCTAAGAGCTAGGTTGCTATAGCCATTCGTTGTTCTAACATGCGTAGTATAAATGTTAAGTGTAGTGTCGCGTTGTGTGGGCGACAACTTGAGGTGGTTAAGGACTTAAGGTTAAGGTTTGGGGGACGGGTGGATTAGTGCACGGGACTCGGCCCACTCGCGAGCCGCTAGCTCACAGCCCCACCCTAGCCGAAACTCCGGGGTGCTCAAATTAGAGACGGACCACATGGCATCAATTTCTCGCCAAACAAGGCCAAAGGTCCATGCTACGCAGTCGTAGGTAATCTAGTAAGGTACCCAATATGGTCATGTTCGACGGCGCAGTGTAACCTGCTCCTGGCACTGTACTTGACGCTAAACTTGCCCCTGCCTAGGCTGTCTCTTCAACCAAGCATAAACTAACGCTCGTTTTCAACAACTAGTACACTCTCTTCTGCCATGTCCTCGGCGACGTCTCACATAATTTGACAGCCAGCATCTTCGCTATCAGCTCTAACTGTTATCTTATTTATATGACTGCCTGTCCGCTCAGCCTACCCAATCCCACCTCCCGCACAGTCCTATTCCTCTTCGCCGTCCTAGCACTCAGACCATCCCCTACCCCGCCGCCGTCCACTCGCCCAGCCAGCAGTGCTCGAGGGCTTCTAGAACCAGGGCTCCTGTGATTCACGCACGCCGCAGTTAGCTTCAACGCCAGGGATGCAAATAGGTAGTAGGCATGCTTACCTGGCGGCCATGGATCTCTTGACGGAGAGTCCCTTGCCAGTGCACGTTTCCGGCCCGCTCGCCATGTCCATGAGCGCTTTGACAAGCGCCTCCCGAATCGGGGCTTCCGACAGCCTGTCCTCCTGCAGCCCGTCCGGCTCGCGAGCTAGCACGAGCGACCCCGAGTTCAGTTCGGTCCGCGGCTAGGTGGCGTCCCTCGCTAGTACGACCGTCGGAGCAGTGCAGGTGCCGCAGCCTGACTCCAACGTCTCTCCGAAGCTGCATCTGCAGAACTGGCTGTCCTCCGGGTTGCGGAGCTTTTGGAGCAGCTGTCCTGCATAGAGCGGGACCGCCGTCTCAGGAGACGGGGCGTCGCAGGAGCGGTCGTATCGCCGTCCGGGTTCGTCAGTGTCGATGATGTACCTGCTCAGCGACGACAAGCTCCCATCCGTCCCCCCCACGAGGATTGTGGACGCTTCCGTGTCAGTGTCCAGGCCGTCCGAGTGATGGTGTTTGTCCACTTCTCCTGGGTGGCTTTCCAGGGCGCCGTCGTCGTTGTCGTCGTCGAGCAAGAGCAGTGCCTCTTGGTGGCACTCTGCGGCCGTCTTTCGGCCGTCTGGGTCGAGACAGAGCATCGATTCCAGAACGAACGACAACAGATCCTGTGGTCGTCAGCGGCGGCGGCGCTGCAGAAGCGCCTCCTTCACCCTCTCGCGGATGCCATGGCACCATTCCACTCCCATGTTCTCGTTCTCCTCCTCATGTTTGGGAAGTCCGCACAGGAGCCCGGCGAGAACGACGCCGAGCGACCAGATGTCCACGAGAGCTGTATAAGTGGGCCGTCGCCGCCTTCTCACGAAGCTCTTTGCCTCGTAGATCTCGGGAGCCAGGTAGACATACGTGCCGCAGATGGTCTTAAGGGAGTCTCCCTCGCGCGAGTTGCCAAAGTCGGCGAACTTGATGAAGAGATCGCCGGGGTGGCGGTGTAGGATTAGGATGTTACAGGGCTTGACGTCTCTGTGCACGATCTGAGGGTCTTGCGAGTGTAGGTAGGCCAAGGCGTCTGACGCCTGCGCCAGGATCTGCTTGCATTCGTGCTCGGAAAAGGGACGGTCAGCGCGGAGGTGGTCGCTGATGGAGCTCTCGGGCATATATTCGAGGTGAAGCCAGGACGACGGTGCCGAACACGAGTTCAGCAACGAGACGATGTGCTTCTGTGAACGAGCTCAGCGATTCGCCGTCGCGTGATAGGGATAGAGGGGCCACTGACGTGGTTGATTCGTTCCATGATGACTATCTCCTTCTCCCACTGAGCTAAGTCCTGGCCCTAGTCCTTCTTCGGCCTTTTGAGTGCGTACTGCTCGCCGGTGCTGACGTTCCAGACGTGGTAGACTACACCAAAACCGCCGGCGCCGAGTCTCTTGTACACCGTCACGGGCTTGCCGGGCCCCGAGGCAGGTGTTCGCGCGCCCGACGGGGCTGTGGTTTCGACCCGGCTCAAGGGACCGATACGGCCAAGGTCGAGGACATGCTCGGCGTCCGTCGTACCCGCGCAGAATCTGTCCACTTTGTCCCGGTAGGACTTAGAGCCGACCTCGTGTCGCGGTACGACGAGCCGGAACTGCAGGAATTTAGACACCTTGACGACGATGCTGTTTACTTTCTGTAGAAAGTCGCTCCCGCCCACGATCCAGTCAAAGCTTCGCAACCGGCCCCGTTCCATGTTGTCATATATGACGGTGGTGCCGCAGGTGGATCCCAGGTCTTGGACAATCAGGCAATAGTCGGCGTCGAAGTTGAGGGCGAAGTGGTAGGCGCTGACGCTTTGGAGTTTGCGAAGACGGAGCTCGGCGTCGCCGCCCCGGCCGGCCCTCAGGCCACGGCGGGTCTTGGGGATGTAGTCGAAGGTCACTCGAAAACAGGCCTCATAGTCCAGATCGTCGTGCAATTGCCCCTCGTCCTCGTCCTCGTCCACTGTCGGCTCCCGTTCATGCCTCGATTCCTCGACCTGCGGACGACGGCGTCTTGGAGCCTCGTACAGCGGGCTTTCTCTATTCGTTTCGATGCTGCGTGCCGCCTCGAGATAGCCAGGGGTACCCACAGCCGGGTAGATATAAGCCACGATGTTGTCGTTCGTCGTCATCGTCTCTGCCGTTGTGTTTCTTCTTGTCGGCGTCGGCGTCGGCGTGGACCATGATGATGAGAAGGAGGAATGCAAAAATTGTGGAGGGAATGAGCGAGGAAGACAGGCGGTTTGGAGGAGACGAGTCTTGAGTTTCGAGTCTCGCGGGGGGGCACTCGCATCCTATCGGTAGCGCCACTGCACTATCGCTGGTTATTGCTGGCCGTACCGTATGTCTGACTGGGGTCACTGACAACCCTGCTCTGGAACGAGTGGCTGGCGTGTCACCCCGGTTCGTTCTAGCTTGGCGGACTCTTGTAAACGGGAGGAGTGGGGCGTTGGCAAGCGACATGTAAAGGTCAGAGAGCAGATAGTCTAATCACATACTAGGCCACTTAGTATCTAGAAGGCACTACTCGTGATGTTTATGTCTTACTGTACTGTAGTTAGAAAAGAGGGGCAGCTATTATTACTATATGCCTTGTCGCATTCTACAAGGCCGTCTACTAGGGCGATTCTAGCAATAACAACGCACAGCAGCGCGTGCCTAACTAGCTACAGGCGCTTAGCAATGCCTAATTATAAAAGAACAACAAGATGCTCTTCTTACAGGATCACACAACTAAACAAAGAACAGACTGCTAATACACAAAGTAGTCTGCTAGGTCTAACTACACAGCACGCTTAAGCACATGCGGTAGTGTTTGTGTTCTCCACCCTCTCGCGCGTTTCGCGGCCGCATCTACACCGCACTTACCGGTATGAGGGTCTGCGTCCCCACACTCGGTGCCCAGATCTGCATCGGCCCCGCATTAGGGACTACATCGCTAACAAGGGCGGGGCTTTTCCCTCTCCGCGACGACCGTACGCTCGTCGAACGTAGATCAACAGCAAATATCCTTCTCTGGACGAATACCTTCTCGAAACCTGCGCGTCTCGAAGCGTTATTAAGGATAGGCCGCCACGTCAAAGCTTTCACCTTCCACATGCCGCATGGCCCAGATACCTGCTTGCCGCCCATCATCGACCCGTGCAGTGCTTCACCACGACAACGCCACATCGCTGCTGGCGCGCAATGAAGAATCTACTTAAAACCGCGTCGCACGTCCCTTAGAGGTTTTTATCCGGCACTACACCCAGAAGCTGATATGAGTGTTGAGAGTAATTGCAGGTGCAAATTTGGTGGAGTTCGGGGAGAGTAGGGGGATTGTTAGGAGGTAGGGGGGAAAGTTAAGGGTGTGACGGCCCCTACCTTTAATTTTCTCCTCGTTATTAACTAGTCCTAACCTCCATTACTGTGCACGTGATAGATTTCCACCTAAGGTCGTGCATAGGCTATCTTTGACGCAGGCTGACCGCGTCCCGTGCATCAAACAACCACCCATTGTCGCTCCGCTATGAGGTCCTCCTCCACCTTGTACACACTTCCCAATTAAATTAAAGTCTAACTTAGACTAGAAAAAGCAAACTTAGTCTTATTAAATAAACTATTTCCTCTACACCGCTATTTGTTCCATATCTCTAGATTATCAACGAACCGGACCGCGTTTAGCGACCGCGCCTTACTCACGAATTTCCATTCTCCGGTCCCTTGCCAGGCATGTCACAACGCATCTTTGTCACTTGTTAATTAAATTACAATCCTATTATTGTTAGAAACCTAGCTTGCAAAACCCTTCTCGGACGAAAATTCGTTTATGAGAAAGATAATATACGATCAGCGGGGAATTTTGGGCATAGGCATAGCCCTACTATATATTAGGTTCTAATTAACTGCTGTGTTACTAACGCCGTTCTAAAAACTAGAGTACTATTACTATGTTACAAGGCTATCTTAAACAGCGATTAGACGTAAAGTATCCTCGCTTATATATTAATAATTATAGTACTAATACAAAGTAAAGACTTCTCTCTCCGCTCAGTACTTTACTAATGCTATATACCTACCTTGAAAAGAATTATGCTGGGGGTAGACGTGGATCTCCTGGGGTAGTCTCACGGTAGGTAATAGAGAGACGATAGATATCTGCGAATATACTAGGAACAAATTCGTATTGCCTAACTATAAGAACTTGACGTTGCCGTCAAAGCATGCTTTGAGGTAGTGTCACTGTTCTTCGGCGATACTCATTTAAACGCAAAGTTTTCCCTTTCACTGTTAGGGAGATTTCCTCAATGTTTCTCTTAGCATACCTAAGTAGGATAGCTGCACTAGGGGCAATTGCCTTCTCTTGAGCTCATTAATCAAGCTGGACAAAATATTCAGAACAATTAAACCAATCCAGTCCCTATTAATTTTTGTGTTAATTCAGCTAAGAGGGGCTAGATTGATTAGTGAGATTAATAAGATTGATAACTATGCGTAAGGTTGTTATTATTATAGTAAAAGCAATCTTACCATACTTTACTAGAGTTAAGGTTCGCAATTATATCTTAAAAAAATACTATAACGCTACAACGTCTTATAAGCATATATATACAGAGGGGTGACGAAAAAAAGATGTTAAAAAAGTTATAGTCTTTGGAGCTTCATATTTCTACAACTAGAAGGGCTATACCAGAATGGATTAGTGACTTGGAAAGCCAAGATCTTCTTCTTTAAGTTAAGCTACTTAGTATAGTGGACGGGCCTACCAGGCCTTGCATGCAACTACACACGCCGACCACTCAGCCAAAAGGCTGGCACAAGACAATAGAGCGTCTGATTGTCTTGCGTAGTTGATACTTAAGGTCGCCGCCGCGACCTGTAATGTGAGGTGTACCACTGAGGTACAACCGAGGAATCCACCCTGGGCCTAGCCCATCACACTTAGTAAGCTGCCTAGTCAGCTTCTTTGCGCTCAACCTTCGCAGTGAAAATATTGATTAAAAAACTCAAGGATAAATAACAAAATAACTTTTTTTTTGAATTTGTAAACACCGCTGTAATTTACATATATTAAACAATACTTGTTAATCTCAGTTGTGTGTGAGTTTGAAGGTAATTATAAAATAACCTATTGAGTAATATTGAAAACCTTGTTTTTGGGGGTTTTTCTAGATAAATAACTGACAAAGCTTACTAATACTTCGAGTACTAGCCCTCAGCTTCTATAAGTCCAGATACTGCCTTAGTAAAGAAAAAATACAATTATTAATCGCCTTCTAAGGTAATTAATTCTATTCCTCTATTAAATCAGCCTTAGAGGCTGCTATACTTTGTTTATTATTTCTTATACCTAAAGAAGTAATAGGCCTTTTAGTTAAAGCCATTTTCAGCAAGGCCTCTACGTTATCTATAGGATTTAAATAAGGACTATAGGCAGGATACTTAAAAACAGATATTCTATTCCTAGAAAACTAAGATAAAACTTCTAGAGTATTATAAATCTTAGCGTTATCCTGCTAAGACTTCTAGCCTATATAGAGGTAAGTAAGGCCTTTGATTATATAAAAAATGATTGTTACTTGATAATTTGAGTATAGAGCAATAATGTAAGGGTGCGTTGGGTTAACCAAAGATGCAAGGTAAACAGTGAATGAATTAGATAAAGAAATATAGAGAGAGACTACGTAGAGATTTTTATATCCAACCCGGATGGTTAGGACTAACCGAGGTGTAGGACTAACCGAGGTTATCGGAGGTTTGCCGGGTCAGCTGACATTTAGCGTAACTAGTGCTGAAGTAAGAAAAGCCAACGAAGGCCACAGGCCGAGTACTAGAGAACATCAAGGCTTCGGCCCTTTACAAATAAGCTTCTAAGTAGTAAAAAGGAGTATATGTAACTTACTTTTTTGTATTGCAGGTTTTACTATAGGAATAAATATCTTTTCAAAATAGTCTAAATTCCTAAAAAGAGTATAGATCAAAGGGCGTTTATATACTACTAGTTTAGATCTACTAGTTATCTAGATCACTCTTTAAACTTAAATAGAAATATCTTAACCTATAACTAGATTTGTAAGCGTGCTAAAATTAGATTAAAATAATTCAAAAACAATAGATATATTGAATTTTTTTTAGTACAAAAAAGTCTTAATAAATTTACTTGTGTTAGTTGTAGAAACTATTTTCTTTCTAACTCTATTATTTTGCCGTGTTTAATAGTATTCTGTCCAAGCACTATGCCCTTGCTTAATAGCAGACTTGTTTACAAACATAACTTTATTAAAGTTTATATTTTCAAGGTTTTCAAGTACTTGGTTAGCATATATATAATAATCATAAGCCTTTTTAGCGTCTCAAGGCATCTTTTTAAAAAAATATAATAGAATAGTTCTCCTCTCTTACAAAGCCTTGTATGCTCTCTATAGAAAGAGCTAGACTATTTTCTTTTTAAATACGTTAACTTGTCTTTTTCGGGCTTCTATTAAAGTCTCTATTAAGCACTCTTTTTGCTTTATTTAAGATCCTTGTAGAATGACAATTTTTAGGCCTAAAAGTAGACAAAGGAGCCTTTTTGTTTTGTTACATTTAATAAAGAGTATTAGTACTACTTCTAGAAGACTTTTCTAGTATATTACTAATTCAAGAAATAGGCCTATTTTGTAAATATAAAGTATAAAATTCTTGCTTAACTTGAGAAAGATTGAGAGACATGGAGAAGGTACTACAGAAAAACTAAGTTGAAATAAACAAGAAGAGTTAATATACTTGAAGCTTACAAAGCTATTACGTTATTAGCGCTTACGTAAGTAACCCATATTTTTTACACCTAAATCAAACTCTAAGTATATAAGATATAAGCCTTTAAAACTTGCTCACGTTATACTTACGTAAGCTAATATAACTTAGTTTTATATAAGCGGTTTTTACACGTTTGATAAAAAGTAATACTATGGCTTCGGCCTTTTAAGCCACCTTTTGATGTGACTACACATTTTGTAGACATCTTTTTAGTAAAAAAAATAATTTATTGCTAACAACAGGTATCCGAGCTCACGCCCCCTTGTTTAACATTGCTAGCACGTAATTAGTGAATTGCATGTTTAGACAGAAATGAAGAAAATAAGGCAAAGACGCAAATTGCCTCCTAACTTAATATGCCTTATTTTGCCTATTCTTGTTGCTTTACTGCTAGGCGCTTTGAAATAAAGTAAAGTAGTAATACTATTATTGCCTTGCTTGCTAACTTATGAACGCAACAATAGAAAGCCTACTTTTTTTGGCCTTTTTCTTCTTTATTGCTAATTTAACGTCTTGCAATAGCTGTTTAAGCTGGGTTTTAGTCTTTGTACTTAGCCCTTACATAATAAATAGAAAAAAGAAGATGCTAAAGCAATAAATTTTAAGTACTGCGCTAGTAATAGCAAATACTTCAAAGATTCTAAATTGCTTGCATAACTTGCTAAATTAGGGCTTAATAATTTTTTTTTGTATATAAGAATATTGTAGATAAAAAACTTGTTTAAAATTTTATAAACATAGCAGTCTAGCTAAGTATTTAAGTTTAAAGATACTTAATAAATTTAGGTATCTGCATAAGCAGTTTAAGTTAGACTAAATTAAGTGCTAAGTAGATAGTAGCAACAGATGCTTTTTTTAGAAAAGAGCCTAGAATAAGGAGATGCTTGCTGCAGAAATTGCACGCTATATTACAGTATAGTGTATTGTATACAAATTATTTGTATCTAGTGCTGTTTCAAATGTAAGAAGCAGTAGGTAGGAAGCAGCGGCTTTATAAAGTATTACAGGCTCCTGCTGCGGTACGTACGTGTTCTTTCCCTTCTCTATTGCATTATGTTGCAATCCTATTGCAATTTTACTGTAATCCTATTGCTAGCTATAGGCTGGCAATTGCTATTAGACACGTTTCAACTAGTGTTGTTGTTTAGTATCTTAGCAAATTTTTTCAACCCTAATTATCGCTTAGTAGTCTAAGCTTTCCTCTTAGAACTTATCCACCTACCGTTTAAATCTCGTTAACTACACACAATCTTTTTTTTGACTTTTGCGACTGATTAGTAGAGGGTAGCTGTTTTTCACTTTTTTAGAAACCCTATATTGACTACAACAACAACCACCACTTTTGACACCTTAAAAAATAAAAAGTGATACTTAAATCTATTTTTACTTTTTTTTAAATCTCGTTTCCATTAAGATTGCAGGCGCAATTGTGCTGACTAAGCACCTTACTAAGTAGCCTAACTTAAAGAGGAAGATCTTGGCTTTCTAAATCACTAACCTTTCTTGAGATAGGCGTTCTAGTTGTAGAAATATAAAGCTTTAAAAATAATGACTTTTTTGATATCTTTTTTTTATCACCTCTCTGTATATGAAAGCTTTATCGTAGTTCACATACAAGCAGCGCGACCCAAGCGAGCAGCGTACCCTTACCAACTTTAACTACTATATAACATTTACACGCGATTCTACCAAAACGCAAGGTGCAGCCTATCTATAATGAGGGTACTTTATTACTTACTATCAAAGCTACACAATTTAAAGGGGCTACTCTTATTAAAGAACTACAAGCAAATATAGAAAATAACTAGCTAGGTTACAACAATGAACTAGAAGGTATTACCTTAGGGCTAGAGAAAGTAGCTAGCCTATCAAACGACTGCTAATACGTCAATATCTATGCAGATAACCAGGCTGCTCTATTACAATTGAAGAACACCTCAAATAACCCTAGCTAAGAGTAGCAAATTAGGTGTATTAGGGCAGCAACCTAACTAGAAGAAAAAGGCATTACTCCTACGCTACAATGGGTCCCAGGACACCAAGATATACTAGAAAACGATGAAGCAGACTCTCTAGCAAAAGAGGCTACAGAAATAAACCCTTTAACAAACAAAACAAGCCTAGCAGTTATTAGTTCTTGAATTAAACAACAAGCAAATGTCGACTAGTTAAGCCTCCTATAAAAATACAGGAAGAAAGCTACTAGCAAGAACTTAAGCACCTACTTAGCAATCCTTGAATAGAGAATAAGAAAATAGATACCTATCTCTCTTACTAAGCAAGATAAATCTAGCTCATTCTTTTAATTAAAACCAGGTTATAGCTACCTAAAGAGCTATCTATTTAAGAGAGGAAAAGTAGAATCTAAAATTTGCTTATCTAATTTAAGAGCTACACAAGACACAGCTTATACAATCCTTAAATACTAACTTTACAAGAATTGCAGAGCTATACTCCAAAACTTCTGTGCAGAGCTAATCTCTCTACAGTATCCTTTTTAAACAGAAGCAGGTATTATGGCTACTATAGCTATTATTCAAGAAACTAGAATTAGTACATAGGCCTAGTACAAAGGAAACTCTGATAACTAGATGCAAACGCTTATCTAGGCGACCAAGCTCTAATCACCCCTACCCCCCTTCTCCTCCTACTCCTCCTCCCCCCCCTCTACATCTACACAATAGGCTAAGAGCCTCACCTTTATTTAGATAAACCACTCCTTGTAAATAACTTAGAAGATAAGAAACTATATAGATACCTGTAGGCCTCGGCCTACATGTCTTATATAGCCCTTTAGGCTGAAAAAGGACGTTTAACTACAACAAAATAAAGCCACACAATCTAACACGCTAGATAGTATAAGAATTATAAGTTAAGCGTTTAATATTCTAGAAACTATGCTAAAATAATAATTTGCTAGAAATCTCCTGCAACGTAATTGTAAGCCTAATTTAAGGAAGCTAAATTTGCTATAGAAAAAGGCGCTAGTGTAATACATACTTAATCTTAACTAACAAAAGATAAGCGCTATTAAGAATATAGTACAAGATATAGCTAACACTTTACTAACAGCGTATAGTATAGAGCCTTTTAGTAACTACTAAGTAGACAACTTTAAAAAGTATTTTTTTATTTTGAAGGTGTTATAGGTGGTGGTTGCTGTTGTAGTTAAAATAGGGTTCTAAAAAAGTGAAAAGCAGCTACCCTCTACTCATTAATCGCAAAAGTTAAAAAAAAGATTGTGTGTAGTTAACAAGATTTGAACAGTAAGTGGATAAGTCCTAGGAGAAAAGCTTAGGCCACTAAGCAATAATTAGAGTTAAAAAATTTGCTAAAGTACTAAAAAACAACACTAGTTAAAACGTGTCCAACAGCGATTGCCAGCCTATAGCTAAAAACAGGATTACAGTAGAATTGCAATAAGACTGCAATATAATGTAATAAAAAAAGAAACGGTCACGTACGTACTGCAGCAGGAGCCTGTAATACTTTATATAGCTACTGCTTCTTACTCACTGCTTTTTACCTTTTAAACAGCACTGCATACAAATAATTTACATACAATACACTGCAATGCAATATAGCATATATCCTTTGCAACAAGTATTTTCTTAACTTTAACTTTTATTGAAAGACAGAAAGCTTTCCTGTTGTACACTTAGCTCTTGAACTAGTCTAGCTTAAGCTAATTATGCAGACACTTAAGTTTATTAAGCATTAACAAACTTAGCCTCTCTGAAAACTCTATAATAATATTTTTATAAACAACTTTAAAATCTGCGATATCTTTATATACTTAAAAAAATGATAAGCTTTAAATGAGCTAGTTATAAAAGAAATACAATATCTACAATGTTTTTGCTAATACTAGCAAAGTACTTAAAATGCTTTACTTTAGCATTTTTTTCTTCTTATTAATTATTTATAAGCTAAGTGAAAAACTATTTACTAGGTAGACCAGCTGTTGCATAACGTTAAAATAGCATTTAAAAAAAAAAAAAAAGTATGTATTTTATTGTTGCATGGATAAGTTAGAAAGCATAGAAATAATAATGCTGCTTCTTTACTTTGTTTAAGAGCACTAAGAAGTAAAGCCTTAATATAGGTAAGCAGTTGTGGGAGCTGTAAAGGAGCAATTGCTTGATTAGGAGGAGTGGAATGAGTGTATTAAATAACTCAGTGCCACAACAAAGTGGTCAATAACTACTTAAGAGAAATAAGACGATCTAGCCTGTATATATAGGCGCTAGCGCGATCGTCACGTGTTCAGCTTACCAGAATCACCTACTCAACAAGGTAACCCGCATGTTGCGCATGTTAATACTCCAACACACCCCCTAGGTTTGTGAGATACTATTAATCTAAGCTGTAAGCAACTAGGCAATCGTAATAAATTGAGGTTGTTAATTAAGAGGTCCCTCTATAAATATAGCTTTTTCTGCCTAATCCTCTGTTGTTGTAGTAATGCTGCTTGTTAATGTTTTGATTAATCTTAGCAGTCCTGATATTAAAACATTAGATAGACCCTAAATATCGCGTAATTAGTTAGTACGCAGCATCTACAACAATATTAATTGCGTCTACTATGCCTCTAAAACTTTTGTCCTTAACCTTACTCTAATATTAATTACTAAGCTTTTTAGGACTATCTTAACTACTATTACTAACATAGTAAGTAGCGTTACTTTATTGTTCTCTTACTAATTAGCTGCTAATCTTGTATAGTCTGCCCTTAGTAACAATAAGCGTAAGCGTTGTTTAGAAAGCCGCCGTTATAAGCGTAAAAATAATACTAAGCATAAGCGTCGCGCGCGTTAAAGCCTATTTAACAATAAAATTTAACAAGCGGCTAATCTTTAAAATAATAAGAATTAGTTACTGCTACTGTTTAATCTGTACGCTTATTATAAGACATCTAGTAGCTCTACTTAGAGGCTAATTACTTTACCTACTAAATTAAGTCTGCTGTTAAGTCCTCGCTTAATTTTTAATCTACATAAGAGTCTAACTAAGCAATTAAGCTAGCGCAAGGGCAAGGCTCCTTAGGAGCTAATACAAAAGTCTTAGCAGCTTACTATTAAAGCAGCGTCTTGCAATTAGCAATAAGACAACAGCAATAGCCTATAAACGCCTATTAAGCTGTCTACTAGGCGCAACGCGCCCCTCTTAACTTAGAAAAAGGCGCCTAATAGCTCTTTAAAGATTGCTGCTAATCTATTACGCCCTTATGTTCCGCCTTGTAAGCGCTATATAAAAAAGATGATAAATAGTTTATATGCTAAACACTACTTTAATCGCGTTTATACTAGCAGTTAGAGCAGCTTACGCTGCAGCAGTTGCTTATTGCATACTTGCTACACAGTCAATATTAATCTTGCTTATTAATTTATAGCTATGTACAAGGATAAAGTAGTAAGTCTCTAATCTTTAAGCTTCTTGCTTAGCTTGCTAACTAGTTTTTTAGGGATAGAATAACAATATGATATACTAAGCTGTAAAAGCTTAACTACTTAAAGACATTATTACTCGCTGTAAGGAGATTAATAGCGGCGTCACAACTACTAAGCTTTCTACGCAGAAGTCCCCCGCTAATAATTATTAAGCTCAAGAAATGTTGTATCGCGGTTTTGCTGCTTAAACTCCTGCTCCTACTCCTGCTCCTGCTCCTGCTTGGCAACCCGCACAATAGCCGCAACAGTCGGCTTATTATCTGTAGCAGCAACAGCAGTAACAACAGTAATAATATAAGTAGCCTTAGTAGTAACCTGCTTAAAGGTTGCTATTATAAGAGTAGTTTACCCGCAGAACACTGCCTTCTCCTGCTCTATACGATCGTCCTTAAATGCACTATCTTAATTGCTATACAAATCGTTTATATAAGCGCGATTATTATGCTAAGGTAAGAAGGCGATTATCTAACAACTCTATATATAGAAGTAATAGGTTAGAATTGCGCCGCAACGCTACTTACCTTAAGACTCTTGCTGTTTAAGCTTAGATAGCTCAAATTACTCTTAAGCTAGCTAAAGCTAAGTAGGCTAAGCGTAATGCAATAATAGAGTCTAGCGAGTATAATAAGTCTAATGCTAATTAATAATAAGATCTAGTTTAATCGTCTGGCTCACGTTCTCCCGCTTAATAAAACAAGCTATTCAGAGGAGACTTAGCCTTGTATAGAGATGTTGCTACTTAATATAAAGTTTTTTGTTTATTAATTATTATTGCTCTTAATTAAGTGCTTAACTTACTAAAGGTTAAGCAACTGCTGAAATTTCTAAAACTGTTGTTAGGTGAGTAACTTAGTTAGTCTATTAGCTAGTATAATTACTATTTCTAAGTACTTAACCTAAAATAATCCTTTAGCATAATCCTGCTGCAGCTACATGTTTTGTATATCTACATACCTTAATTAAGTGCTAATCTACTTATTCTTCTTAACTACTAGCCTAATTGTTTGTTAATTATTACACTAAACTGTCTAGACGTCTTCTAGATTAAGAGACAGCTTACAAAAGAAGCGCTTAAGGGCTATAGCCTCCTTAGTAATGTGCTTAAGGGCGAGCAGCTTAGCCTTAGTAGTTAATGTAGTAACTGTAGTCTACTAAGCTGCCTTCTAAAATATTAGTTCACTATATAGGATAGCTATATAACTATAGGACAATTAACAAGTTTCCTAATTATCTACAAAGGAAGCGTTGCCTGCAATTATTAGGTCTAGGCTATTGTAGTTCTTGTACTAGATCGCGTCCTATATTGTCTAATAAAGGTACATAATCACCTATTTAACAGCTTTTATATACTAATTACTAGGGTTTGTAAAGAAGTGTAAGAGCTTTGAGATTAAGTAAGCAATATTTAGTTACAGCATAATAGCTGTGTATAGCACCAAACTAACTTTTTTTTAGTAAGCCTTAATCTCTTGCTTAGTTGCTTCGCAAGTATTCTTAATTAGCTCTTCTAATAGTAATAGAGTCTTAAGAAAGCCACTATCTTCTAGCTTAAACTTCTTCGCAATCTTGTTAATATACGTATTATATATATAAGCGTAATTATTTACTTCTTATAATCTCTAATAACTCTAATACTAAGGAACTATTTAACTAATCCTTGTTCCTGTATCTTGTACTTGTCTATAATCTTTAATTCAAGATCTATTACCCTCTGCTTATAATCTTTTGCAAAGAGCAGTAAGATATTATTTATATAAAACAAAACTAGGATCCTCTTATCTTAATTAAATAATAGGCAAAGTCCCTCTAGTAAGGCAATTATTCTAATCTCTTTTAGTAATTCTAAGAACTCCTTATACTACAATAGTAGCAAGTCTTATAATTTATAAAGTGCGCAGTTAAGCTGTATACACTTTCTAGGCTTCTTAAAGCAATTTAGCATCTTATAAATTACTAAGTTGTCTACTATAATTAACTCATTAAGGAATGCTCTTATAAGATTATATTACTTAATCTTTAAATTATTTTTAGCAGTAATAGCTATTACTACTTAGAAGGACTTAGCTATAAATGTAGCAGCGTATATTAAGTTAATTAAGTCTTTTTTCTAGAGATTACCTCTTACAACAATCTGCGCCTTATATTTAAAAAAGAAGCTGTCCTAATTAAATTTGTAGGTCTAAACCTACTTCATAGGTATTAGGCGATTATTTGCTTTTTCTCTTAATATCTTAGTCTAAGTTCTATTCTTACTTAACTAATTTATTTTCTTCCTGCAGGCATCCTTAAACAAGGCCCTTATAAAATACTAAAGTAGCTACTTCTATAATTCTAGTTGTTTAGGTAGATTGTTGCAATGCTATTAAGCATTTCTACTTAGCTTATACTTAGTAAGCAAAGCTACTATAACTACGTAATTAAGAGTCTTGTAGCTTACTTAGTCTTTCTAGGTTACTTACAAACCTAGCAGGTAGGTATTATAAAAATTATTCTATAATAGATCCTTATAATCTGTAATTAATACATTAACACTACCTATACTTTTACTTCTTAGTTAATTATTAGAATCTTAGGTTGCGTTCTTGTACTTACGCCTGCTACCTAGCTTGTGTAGTAGAAGATAACAATTTGTAGGCTAATCTAGACTTTCGCCTATAATTTTAGCACTACGTCTTATAAGCAGAGGTTAAGCTTATAATTGCTTACCTTGTCTACTATTTAAGGCCTAAGATCTTAAATCTTAAGATAATTTACGCCCTGCTATCCTGCTCACCTAAGCACGTGTTCTATTACGATAAGCTAGCGCGTTAGAGTCTTTAGGCACAGACTATTAGACTAGTAATAAGTTATCAAGCTTATTTAAAAGAGGCTCCCTACTTCTAAGTATTAAAGATTAGTTCCTTTTAGCATGCGCACTATTTAACTATTAATAACCTTATAATTAATTGCGTCGTCGCTCCCTAGAGTCTCTAGTTTAGGAGTTAGTTCTAGGGTAGTAAGACTAGTATTTTACTACTAATCTAAGCAAGATTCTAATAGTGTACGAGCCTTGTGCTCTATTTACTTAGCGTCTTCTAATCTACTCTTGTCTTTAGTAGGTAGGCCTTCCTTACTTCTTAAGATAGTAGATAGATTACTTCTAAGGTTTTTAGTATTTAGCTGTGTATCCTAATCTGCCCTTCTTTAAACAGGCGAGAGGTCATAATCCTCTCCTAGATTAACTAGCTCGCTATTATAAAAAATCTCTACAATCTTAATTACTTAATCCCTTAGCAGCTCTTCTTTGTCTTCTCCTTTATAGAATTAATGTTTATTAAAGGTTACATTACAAGTAGTAATTACTTAATTAAGTGTTAGTACTTATATATAGTATATATTAGAAGCTTAATAACTAACTAAATAACTAATATAGCTGCGAGGATTAACTTTAAATTCTTAATAATCACGCCTAGCTGCCTTCTCCTTGTTTAAAATTTACGCGTTATATTGCCCTAGTTTGAGCTGGTAGCTGATACACAGGCAAAGTATAGTATTAGATATTAAAACACGTACAACGTTGATAAAAGAAGCTTTATGATAAAGATAATGAAAAGCTAGAGAGTGTGGGAGCTGAAAAGGAGCAATTGCTTGATCAGGAGGAGTGGAATGAGTGTATTGATCAACTAAGTGCTACAACAAAGTGACTAATAACTACTGAAGAGGAATAAGACGATCTGGCCCGTATATATAGGCGCTAGCGTGGTCGTTACGTGTTTGGCTTACTAGGATCACCTGATCAACAGGGTGATCTGCATGTTGCGCATGTTAATACTCTAACACACCCCCTAGGTTAGTAAGATACTATTGATTTAAGCTGTAAGCAACCAGGCAATTGTAATAAATTGAGGTTGTTAATTAAGAGGTCCCTCCGTAATTATAGCTCCTCTGCCTATTTCTCTGCTATTATAGTCATGCTGCTTGTTGATGTTTTAGTTGATTTAGCAGCCCTAATATTAAATTATTAGATAAAACCTAAATATCGCGTAATTAGTTAGTGCGCAGCTCTACAATAATATTAATCTCGTCTATTGCATCTTAAAACTTTTTTTGTCCTTAACCTTACTTTAATATTAATTACTAAGCTTTTCGGGACTGTCATGACTACTATTACTAATATAGTAAGCAGCATTATATTGTTATTTTTTCACTAATTAGCTGCTAATCTTTCTAGTGTAGTCTAGCCCTAGCAATAACAAGTGCGAGCGTTAATTAGCTAGCTACTGTTATAAGCGTGAGAACTGCTTAAATAGCAGTTGTTAGCAACGTAAGAACAGTGCTAAGCATAAGTATTATGCGCGTTAAAGCTTGTTTAACAATAAGATTTAACAAGCAGCTAATTTTTAAAATAATAAAAGTTAGTTGCTACTGCCTTCTAATCTATACGCTTATTGTAAGACATTGAGTAGCTTTGCTTTAGAAGCTATTTGCCTTACTTGCTAAATTAAGTCTGCTGTTTAGTCTTTAATTAAATTTTATTCTACATAAGAGTCTAACTAAGCAATTAAGCTAGCGCAAGGGCAAGGCTTCTTAGAAGCTAATGCAAAAAATTTAGTAGCTTACTGCTTAAGCAGCGTCTTGTAAACAGTAACAGGACAACAGTAACAGCCTATAAACGCTTATTAAGCTGTCTACTAGGCACAACACGCCTTTAGCTAATTAAAAAAAGGCGTCTAATAGCTCTTAAAAGATTGCTGCTAATTTGTTGCACTTCTGCGTTTTACCTTGTAAGTACTATATAAAGAAAATACTAAATAGTTTGTATGCTAAACACTGCTTTAATTGTATTTAGACTAGCAGTTAGAGCAGCTTATAGTGTAGCAGTTGCTTATTGTTTACCTGCTATACAGTTAATATTAATATTGCTAATTAATTTATAGCTATGTATAAAGATAAAGAGGTAAGTCTTTACTCTTTTAAGCTCCTTGCTTAGGCTGCTAACTTGTTTTTAAAGGATAAAACAATAATAAGCTGTCCTAAGGTTTAAAAAACTGAACTGCTTAAGGATATTATTGCTTAACGTAAAGAGATTAACAGCAGTGTTATGTCTACTAAGAAGTTTTCTGCGCAGAAGCTTACTGCAAATAATTGCTGCGCTTAGAAGATGTAGTCTTGTAGTTTTGCTGCTTAGCTCTTGCTGCTTGCTTTTGCTTCTGTTCCTGCTCCTGCTTCTGCTCCTGCTCTTTTTTTTGATCTAAGGTATAATGCTAAGGATTATTTGCGCTAGATACAGCCTGCTTAGCAGGCTATAGGTTTAAGTTAAGGTTGTTTATATAGACAATAGCCTTATAATACGCAGCCTTATACTGTATACATTCTAGGTTAACCTGCGTGGCAGCTAGCTTGACAGCTAGCATATAAATAACAACAGCTGCAACAGCAGCAGCTTGAATAATAATAACTTTTTTAGTTTTTTTTTTTGAAAACAGTATATTAAAGAAATGCTGCTTCTGCTTGTTTTATATATTTGCCCTTTAGTTTGCTGTCCTAATTGCTATATTACTTATACATATAGGCGCGATTACAGAGGGGTGACAAAAAAAAAGATATCAAAAAAGTTACAGTTTTCAAAGCTTTATAACTCTACAACTAGAAGGACTATACCCAAAAAAAGTTAGTAGTTTGAAAAGCCAATATATTCCTCTTTGAGTTGGGAGGCTTAGTAAGCTGCTTGGTCAGCACGAGTGTCCCTCTATTCTTGCTTGAAATGAGATGAAAAAAAATAGATTTTAGTATAACTTTTTTATAAATGTGTAAAATAGCGCTAAGAAAAAACTGGGGTTGATAAGCTTACATAAGTACAACGTGAGCAAATTTTGGAGGCTTATATCTTATTTCCTTAGAGTTTAATTAAAGGGTGAAAAAATAGGGGTTGCTTACATAAGCGCTAATTACGTAATAGCTTAGTAAGCTTTTAGTATATTAACTCCTCTTATTTATCCTAACTTGCTTTTTCTGTAATACCTCTTATATGTCTCGCAATCTTTCTTAATTTAAGCAAGAAGTTTATACTTTATATTTACAAAACAAGCCTATTTTTAGGATTAGTAATATACTAGAAAAGTCTTCTAGAGGTATTACAAATACTCTTTATCGAAAAAAAAGGCTCTTTTATCTACTTTTAGGCCTCAAAAAGGTCGTCCTACAAAGATCTCAAATAAAGCAAAAGAAGTGCTTAATAGAGATCTTTCTAAAAGCCCTAAAAACACAAATTGACGTCTTTTAAAAGAAAATAGTCTAGACCTTTCTATTAGAAGCTTACAACGCTTTTTGAAAAAGAGAACTATTCTGTTAACATTCCACAAAAAAAGACGCCTTTAGACGCTGAAAAGGCTTATAATTGTTATATTTACGCTAAACAATTACTTAAAAACCTCAAAAAAATCAACTTGAATAATGTTATATATTCAGACGAGTCTGCTATTAAGCGAGGGCACGGTGCTAGGACAGAATACTATCGAACACGGCAAAATAATACAGTTAAAAGGAAAATAGTTTCTACAACTAACACAAGTAAATTTTAAAAGGCTCTCTCTGACTAAAAAATTACTTTAATATATTATATACTTTTCTATTATTTTAATCTATTTTTAGCGCGCTTACTAATCAAGTTATAGGTCAAGATATTTCTACCTAATTTTGGGGAGCAATTTGGATAGGTGGTAGATCTAAACTAGTAGTCATTAAAAGCCCTTTAATTACCAAACCTTTTAGGAATCTAGACTATATTAAAAAGATCCTTATTCCTATAGTAAAACCTGCGATAAAAAAAGGTAAGTTACATATACTCCTTTTTCCTACTTAGAGACTGTTTACTCTATATTTGGATTATAAAGTAGCAATCCTTTTCTATATAATCGAAGGACTTAATAACCTCTACATAGGCTGGAAGTTTTAGCAGGATAACGCTAAGGTTTATGAAAATCGAGAAGTTTTTTCTTAGTTTTTAGGAATAGAATATCGCTTTTTAAGCATCCTGCCTATAGTCCTGATCTAAATTCTATAGAAAACGTGTGGGCCTTGCTAAAAAACGCTTTAGATAAAAGGCCTATTACTTCTTTAGGTATAGGAAAGAGTAAAAAAAGTATAGTAGCCTCAGAGGCTGCTATAAGGGAGGAATGGGATCAACTACCTCAAAAGGCGAGTGATAATTGTATTCTATCTTTACCAAGGCGTTATTTGGACGTTAAGGAAGCTGAAGGCTAGTACACTAAGTATTAGTAAGCTTTTTTTGTTATTTATCTGGAACGAACCCTTAAAACAAGCTCTTTATTACTACTTAATAGATTTTTCTACAATTACCTTCAAACTTACACACAAAAGAATTCAACTAGTATTATTTAATATAAATTGTTTATAGCGATTTTTACATCTTTGAAGAAAAGATATTTTGTTATTTATTCTTGAGTTTTTTTATCTTTATTTTCACTGCGAAAGTTGAGCGCAGAAGAGCTTACTAAGCAACATGCTAAGTGGCTTAACATAAAGAGAAGTTTCTTGGCTTTCCAAATTACTAACCTTTTTGGGTATAGCCCTTCTGGTTGTAGAAATATAAAGCTTTGAAGGCTTCGGCCTTTTAAGACAACCTTTTGATGTAACCACACATTTTGTAGACACTATTTTAGAAAAAAAGATTTATTGCTAATAATAGGTATCCGGGCTTATGCCCCCTTGTTTAGCATTGCCGGCACGCAATTAGTGTGTCGCATGTTTAGACAGAAACAAAGATGCGCAATATCCCTCTAACTAACCCTCTTAACTAATAACTATTTACTGCTAACTGCAACTTTTGTCGTCTCTATTACTATCCTAGCAGTGTTGCAGTTGCAGCGTTTCTAGCGCCTATACTTAGATGTAAACATACGACAACAGCGTTACTATCTAAGCATAGCTCTCCTATCTCTAAACGCAACTTACAAAATCCTCCTGCTTATTAGTTTATCCTAGCTGCTTAACAGCTGTTTTAACACGCTCTTGCTCCTTGTAAAGCTACTACAAGGTCTCTCAACTAAAGTTACATTCGCGTAGGAGGAGATTTGTAAGATAACACACTATTACTACACCTAGACTATTAATATACGCGACATATTTAATAGACTTGCTACTAAACAAGCCTTTTACAACCTTTATTATAACCTTAACATCTAGAATACTAGACGCATTAATAAGGTGTTAGTAAATAACGGAATTTAACCTCTGTGTCTACCTAATTACTATAGGAGCTACTACTAACAGCTCCTCTTTAACTAACTAGGGAGGCTGCTTAACAAAGGTAAACGCGGGCTTTGTAATCTACTACTATAGCTTCTTGTATAGTAACTTAGTAAGGTCTAACTTTACTTAATGTAAGCTATTAGTCTTTGTGTTAAATAGGGAGAAAAACAGTCTAAGCATTGTATTATTTGTATACAGTACTGTGTAGTGTAGGAAATCTTAAAGGTAAGAAGCAGTAGGCAGGGAGCTTTTATAAAGTATTACAGGCTCCTGCTGCAGTAACGTACGTGTCCTTACCCTCCTCCACCTCTACCTCCTCTACCTCCATCGCAATCTTGTTGCTAGCTATAGGCTAGTAATTGCTGTTAAACACGTTTTAATTAGTGTCGTTTTTTAGTACTTTCAGCAAATTTTGTAACCCTAATTTCGCTTAGTAGTCTAAGCTTTTCTGCTCTAAGCGCTTAGCGCTTAGACCTCATCTACTCACCGTTCAAATTTCGTTAACTACATACAATATTTTTTTGACTTTTGCGACGAATTAGTAGAGGGTAGCTGCTTTTCACTTTTTTGGAAAACCTATTTTGACTACAACAACCACCACCACCTTTGATACCTTAAAAAAAATAAAGCTTTGAAAACTATAACTTTATTGACATCTTTTTTTTCTGTCACCCCTCTGTATTACTTTACAGGAGGAGATAATTCGAGCAAAGCTAGATGATTAATTACTAGCTCTACCATGCGCCTTAAATTACCTCTTAAGACAACTACTTTTAGGCCTCAACAAACTTTCAGAGGAGAGACTAGATAAAATGGCAGAGGACCTTACTACAGCAATTTAACAGGCACTTAGGAGACCTACTTCTCTTGTAATCTAAAAACTAAAACTAAAGCCTTAGTAAATAAGTAATCTAGATCTCCTTAAGACTAGCCTACACAGAGCCTTTTGAGACTTTAAGAGAGTAGCAAGAAGTAAAGACTACACGCTATACTTATAGAAATAGCTTCGGCCTTTTAAGACAACCTTTTGATGTGACCACACATTTTGTAGACACCTTGTCGGAAACAAAATACCGACCGATCGATAAATCGCGCTCCGGCTAGAGGATACATATACACGTTGCGACACACCTTTTTAGTAAAAAAAAAGATTTATTGCTAACAACAGGTATTAGGGCTTATGCCCCCTTGTTTAGCATTGCTAGCACGCAATTAGTGTGTCGCATGTTTAGACAGAAATAAAGAAAAGTAAGACAAAGACGCAAATCGCCTCCTAACTTAACGCGCCCTATTCTGCCTATTCTTATTGCTTTACTGCTAGGCGCTCCTAGATAAAGTAAAGTAGTAACACTATTATCGCCTTGCTTACTAACCTATAAACGCGACAATAGAAAGCCTACTTCTTCTTTCTTACCTTTTTCTTCTTTATTGCTAATTTAACGTCTTGCAATAGCTGTTTAAGCTAAGTTCTAGTCTCTGTACTTAGCCCTTGCATAATAAACAGGAAGAAAGGGATACTAAAGTAATAAATCTTAAGTACCGCACTAGTATTAGTAAATACCTTAGAGATCGTGTATTCCTTGTACAACTAGCTAAATTAGGGCTTAATAATCTTTTTGTATATAAGAATATTGCATATAAAGGACTTATTTAAGATTTTTATAAACTTAGAAGTCTAGCTAAGTAGTTAAGTTTAAAGATACTTAATAAATTTAGGTGTTTGTATAAGCAGTTTACATTAGACTAAATTAGGTGCTAGGTAGATAGTAGCAAAGGATGCTTTTTTTGGAAGAGAGCCTAGAATAAGGAGATGCTCGCTGTAGAGGTTACACGCTATATTACAGTATAGTGTATTATATGCGAATTGTTTGTATGCAGTGCTGTTGAAAAGGTAAGAAGCAGGCAGTAGGTGAGAAGCAGCAGCTTTATAAAGTATTGTAGGCTCCCGCTGCGGTACGTACGTGTCCTTTCCCTCCTCTATTACATTATATTGCAATCCTACTGTAATCCTATTGTTAGCTATAGGCTAGCAATCGCCGTTGGACACGTTTCAACTAGTGTCGTTTTTTAGTACCTTAGCAAATTTTTTAACCCTAATTATCGCTCGGTGGTCTAAGCTTTCCTCCTAGAACTCATCTACCCACCGTTCGAATCTCGTTAACTACCCACAATCTTTTTTTTGACTTTTGCGATTGATTAGTAGAGAGTAGCTGCTTTTCACTTTTTTAGAAACCCATTTTAACTACAACAACAACCACCACCTTTGACACCTTAAAAAATAAATACTTATAGAAAAAAGAGTACCTGCTTGCTAAGAACAAATACCTGAGAGCTATTAAGACATCTAAGCTTAGCTATTAAGAATAGTTCCTTTAGGACAAATCGCCTAAAGAATTTTTTAAAGCAATAGCCTATACAAAAAACAACTTCTTAACAAGAATCTTAAGCATTAAGGACAAGGAACTGTTTAAAAAGAAGTGCTAAACCTTTTAAAAGGAGCTGTTCTCTCTACTTTCTTCTAGACTAACTTTATTACTCAACAACTACAAAAACAACTACAAATACGAGTAGCTAAGTTTATCTTAAGAAGAGCTCTACACTGCCTGCTAGAAAATAAAAGCTACTTTACTAGGCCTAAATAGAATTAGCTAAGAAGTCATCTTAAGAGCATACAATTGCCAACTAGCCATCTTTTTTTAGTTCTACTTAGCTCTTTTTAACTTAGGATAATAACTAAGGTGCTAGCAAAAAGCAAAAGGTGTTATTTTTAAAAAGCTTAACAAACTAGACTACTTAATTCTAGAAGTATACAAAGTTATCTTTCTCCTATACTGTTTAAAGAAGGCACTTAAGAGGCTCTACTAAAAAAGGCTACGTACTTTAGCAGAAACAACTAACCTGCTCCACCCTACGCAAATAGGAGGCAGAGTAAAGAAATTAGTAATTTATACCAGACTTTTTTTTACAGCAATATTTAACAACAAAGAAATAATGACAAGGTTATATTAACAGCTTTCTTAGACACTAAAGGCGCTTTTAACTATTTATCTAAGAACAAGCTTCTTGAAAATATAAGCAACTAACAGCTACCTGTCTGCCTTTTATAGTAAACAAACTCCTTCCTTACAGAGAGACTTTTAGAGTTATCTTTTCATAGAGAGGATCTACCTTGTATTTATGTTGCAGCAAGAAAGGCAATATCTTGGTAAATTGTGCTTGCCTTGCTATAATCGCGATTTTAGCTATCTTTAGGTTGCCTTTTTAGTTTATTTAATGTCGGAGGCAAAATATCAACCGATCGAAAAATCGCGCTCCGGCTAGAGGATACATATTCACGTTGCGACACACCCCCTAGATTAGTAGCAGTGCTTATTGCTAGTCAATCTACCTAAGAGCAACCAGCACTTCTCTTGGCGCTCTCTTGAGCAGGGGGCTAGGATACTGGCTCGCTGGCTCTGGCGTCTAGGCGCACCTAGACGCACCTACTCTATAAGGCTAGCGAAGCTACCTTGTACTGCGGGCTGTCTGTGTGTGTTGTATCCTCTAGGCTTATCTTTTTGCTGCTATTTCTTGCTTGTGGTCACCCACCTAGGTAAGCGACCACATCAAAATTGCTTTTGCAGTTTAACCGTCACCGGGCTCATAACTGTCGGAGGCAAAATATCAACCGATCGATAAATCGCGCTCTGGCTAGAGGATACATATACACGTTGCGACACTTAATCCTAATTGCAGAAGGCTTGTAAGTAGGCCTGTACAGTAAAGTTTATTTGTTTCGTAAAGCTGTTAGTTTCAATGTAATATCTAGAAGATAAGTGTTGTTTAATCTCTAGTAGTTCGTAAAGCTGAGTCTAAAAGTAGCTTACAAACTGTACACCTTAATTAAAAATAATATAGTCTAGTAACTAGTAGTAAGCTACTACAGAGTTAATAAACGCCTTAGCAACGCTTTCTGTCGTAATTTCCTTAAGGCCTATTAGGATCACGTCCTTCCTTAGTCTATTAGTTACTACTATTAGGTTTGTACAACTTTCGCTTTCTAGTAAGCCTATAACAAAGTTAATTAAAATCTCTTTTTAAATATGCTTAGAAATTAGTAAAAGTTTTAATAATTCCTGTAAGCTATTTATCTGTAGTTTTGTTCTTCTACAATTTAAGCAGTTTTTAATGTATTACTTTACTGTTTAGCTAATTAAAGGCTAAAAGTATTCTCTTGCAACTGCTAAGTAAGTAAGGTTCCTACCTAGATGCCTTAAGGCCTTAGAGCAGTAGATTTTATAGATAATTCTAGTGCGCAAAGGCTTACTGTTTAGTACCTAGTTTTATCTTAAGTATAGCAGATTGCTAAAATTATCTAATTTACATCTAAAAATAGAAAGCTTAAGATTTAGCTTTGTTAGAAATTAGCATTCTCCCTTGCTTACTGCTTCTTAGGCTAGCTAGTAAGTCTTATCCTTTTCTTTAGCTTTGTTCTAAAACTTCTCTAAGTCTAATTGTTCTTCAAGTACCGTTGTTAGATAGCTATTGCAGTAAAAAGTCTTAAAAGTCTCTTCATCTTCTTGTTCTTTTATTTTTAGAGTTGTTGCAGTACATAGTTCAAAGACCTAAATAAACTTTTTTGAAATTTAAGCATCTTAACTATTTACAGGCATATCTTGTTGTCTTTGTAATAAATCGTTAGCCCTAGAGTTATTAACTCTAGGTCTATAGGCGATTTTTAGGTTAAGAAACTTTTTAAGAAACTAAGCTTATCTTATTTGTCTCTTACTAAGCTGCTTAAGCTTTTTAAACTACTTTAGGTTCTTGTAGTTTGTATTAACTAGAAACTTTCTTAGAGAGCGTAGCATAGCCTTTTACTTAAATAAGCAGTAGATAACTGCAAGTATTTTTTTATTATGTATCTTATAGTTGCTTTAAGCGCTAGTTGTCTTTTTTAAGTAGTACACTACTAGTTATAATCTTTCTTAATTGTTATATTGCGAAATGACTTCTACCACAACGTAGCTAGAAGAATTAGTCTTTAAGATTGTTTACTTGTTAGGATTCTATTAAGCTAGTATTAGTTTCAAAATTAAGAGTTTTTTTAGGTTATTAAAAGTCCCTTGCTCTGTCTTTCTTTATTAAAAGGAGACATTTCTAGTAAGCCTTAAAAGCAGGGAAGCTATAATACAGTAACTTTTAATAAAGCGTTAATAAAAGTTTGCAAATATAATAAAACTGTGTACTCTTTTAATATTTGTTACTGCTTCTTAATTTTTAATATCTTTTAATTTTTTAGGGTCTGTTTAGAGTCTTTTTCTAGCCTTAATAAAAAATCCTAAGTACTTAGTACTCTGCATATTCAATTTGCATTTTTTGATATTCAGAGGTAACTTAGCCTTGCCTATTACCTTTAGAAACTTGTTCATATTGTGTTAGTGCTCTTTAAGCGTGCTGTTTGTGTAAATTAATATATCGTCTAAGTAGACTAAGTAGAAATTGTTAATATACCCGCGTAGTGACTAGTTAATATATTATTAAAAGGTGCTAGGAGCGTTTGCTATGCTAAAAGGAGTAACTAGCTATTTCTATAGTCTAAACCTAGTGTAGAAAGCAGTTTTCCACTTATCTCCTACGTTAATCCTAATTTTATAGAAAGCTGTAGAGACGTTAATCTTTGTAAACTATTTTACCTTAGCAATATTGTTAAGCGTTTCTTAGATTAATAGCAAAGAATAACAGTTTATTTTTATAATAATATTAAGAGCTCTATAATTAACGCAGAACAAGAATCTTTGTTTAAGTTTTCTAGTAAATAAAACTAAGGAAGACGCTGTAGAACTCCTAGCTTTAATTTATTCTTTGTTTAATAAAGATATTAGCTTCTTGCGTAGAACTAAAAGCTCTAGTCTACTAATATTGTATAGAGGACCTTAAAGAGGTTCTTTTTTATTTCTATTTTTATCCTTTCGTAACTTAATTTAGTAATTAACATTAGGTCTACGTAAGGTAGGTAGTGCAGAAGTAGTTTATAACTTAAAAATCTAAGCTATGTGTTAGTACGCCTAAGAAAGTAATAACAAAATATTTAGTTTCTTTTTAGGAGCTAAGGCCTTTTTGATATTTTCAAGAGAAGTTACAAAGGTCTAAATTAACTTGTTTATCTTTGCTTGTCTGATATAGAAGTAATAGGCTGTTGCGTTTATTTGCTTTAAATTTTTTCTCTCTAAAACAAGACAATTCTTAGTACTTAGCAGTTAAATTTTTTGTCTAGAAGAGTAAATGTAGATTACCTTTTTAGAAGGAGCAATAGTAACCTCTCTTCTATTTTTCTAGGGCCGTCTAAGTATTAAATTGTATTTAGGGTTTATAAGAGCAATATAGCCCTAAATAGTATTCTTATATCCTTTAATGTTAATTTTTAGCCTAGCAACCTTGTTAATAGTTCTAGGTTTTTCTGTAGCTCCTTCTAATTTGCGCAGAAAAATTAAGATACACTATAAATTAGCATTCCTAATAGGGTAAGGGCTAA
The DNA here is from genome assembly GCA_024321975.1 of Alternaria sp. 'sect. Undifilum'. NCBI lineage: Eukaryota > Fungi > Ascomycota > Dothideomycetes > Pleosporales > Pleosporaceae > Alternaria > Alternaria sp. 'sect. Undifilum'. The sequence continues at coordinate 3,012,078 of JAJJZI010000004.1, forward strand.
TTAGAGAGTATACAAGGTTTTCAGTGTTAATAAACTGTAAAGTAAAAGTATAACAGTTAATTAACATTTCTATAGAAATTTTATTACTGCTTATATTCTTTTTAAAACTTACTTGATTTTTTGCTAAGTTGTTTTAGCTTACGTGTAGCTCTTTCTAGTGACTTTAAGCAAGAGCTATCCTTTTTCTAAATTAAAAACTTAGTCCTCTAGAGTGTCTTCGCTACTTAAGCTTTTCTTATTAGGCTTTCTTGCCTTTGCTTTTGAGGAATTTAATATAGTAGTTTCCTTTTTCTTTTTCTTCTTTAGCGTCTTTTCTATACAATTTATAGCTAAGTGTCCTTTTTGCTTGCAGAAAAAACAACATCCTTCTCTTATTAGCTTGTTTAGTTCTAGATCGCTAAACCTGCGTGGCCTAGCTGATTTACTAGTAAACTTTATACCTACTATCTAGTCTTCTGTAGGAGGAGGAGAAGTGCGTCTTAGTCTGTACTCCTTAGGCCTCTCCTGGTCCCTGTTTTTAGAGTATTATTCCTTAGGCTTGTCCTAGCCTTTTGAGTATTGCTTTATCCTGTATAGGTAGTCTATGATATTAATAAACTTGTTCTTCAATTGTCTAGGTCTAAAAAAGTAATACCTACAAGCTTATTTTAAAGCTTATAAGTAAAACTTTTTCAAAAGAGTATTATTTTTGTCTTCTTATCTAAGTTGCTGTTTAACAATAGCAACTGTTCCTAAAATTCTTTAACATCATTACAGATACTCCTCTTGCCTTAAGACATTAACTAGAGTTCGTTTCTAGCTCTTTTAGAGCTGTATAGATCTCTAAACATCTAATTAAAAAAGTTTAATAAGAATTTAAAGTTCCAGGCGTCTAACAATTCTATCTAGTTAAGGAAAGGCAGCATTAAAGTTACTGCTAAGCTTTTAAGCCTGCTAAAAGCGTAATTACATATCCTTCTTTCTGTATTAAAGTCTTCTTGGATGTTTTCTACCTTAATAGTAAGCTGCTTTCTAAAAGTATAGTACATCTTTCTTATTCTATTAAAAGTTTCTAGATTAAGTTGCTTAAAACACTGTAGTGTTGTTGCTTGCTGCTAAGCAAGTCTAAATGCAGCGAGTAGGTTTAGTAGCTAACTAAGTAGCGGTTTTTTTTCTAGTTTATATTCTTTTAAGGCTAAGTTGATCGCCTCCTCAATAAGAAAGGCTTCTAAAATTGTAGTTAGAGTTGCTATTTTGTCTAGTTCGCTCGCTCTGCAGAGACTCTCTAGTGTATTTACTATTTTAGTCCTGCTAACACTATCTTAGTGCAGTCTTGCTATCTAGACAGCAAAGCTTCTAGACATAATCTCTACCTCTGCTATTGTTGTATAAGTAAAAGCGTGCTAATTAAATAGTGCTTTTATTGTATAACTAGCAAGGATTAGTTTCCAGGGCTACCTAAAATATAGTAGGCTTATTTAACAGTTTGTATCGCGAAACGTTCTAAGTAGAGTCTTGTATAGCTAAGTATCTCTTAGCACTTCTTGTGCTTCTTTTACTGTTAATTCTTTAGTGGATTTAAAGCAGCTTTAAATAAAATTAGTAATTTAATTAATTAAAATATTATTTAAATGTAGCTCTAGGTGGCTTCTGTGCGTAGATATAGCTCTAGGCGGCTTTTAATTTAACGTAACAATGCTATAGAAAGATTAAATTTAATTGTAAGAGTAGGTTAGATTAGCAAAAAATGCAAACGAAAAGTAATAAATATAAAAAAGAACTACAAAAGCTACATAGCAAGTTTAATAACCCCTCTGTTAGGTCTGTGCTTAGTGCTAGAAAAGAAGTAAAAGTGACTTTGTAGCAGCTGCTAACGTAATTTAAGAAAATAGCGTAGAGCTAAGAGAAAAGCTAAGCAGGCTAGAAAAGCAGAAGGGCTGAGCAGGCTGAGAAGGGCCGAGCGGGCAAATCTCACCGAATCCGGGTGCTCACCGTACACCCGGGATCTGCAGGAAACTAGGGTTTTAGGCCGAGTACTAAGGACATCAGGGCTTCAGCCCTTTACAGAAATTATGCAGATCTTATAAGATCATATAAAAAAGTTGTAGTAATCTTTCCTTTAGTTGCTGTACGATTACATGCAAGGCATAAGCTGTTGCGCAGTAATTGTATTTCAATAGCTTCTTGCTAGTAATCTTAAATTTCTACGCTAAGCGGACTAAGGCTTTAATAAATTGTTTTCCTAGGTGTTCGAATTCTTAATGCTACAGGTTTTTATTACTAATACGCAACTAAGGTTTCCTTCATCGCGCGACAGCGTTTACAAGCAGTATTTAAGCAGTGTAATAAGAAACTTGCTTGTATTTAGTAAATAAGAAATTAAAATAACACTTAAAGTTAATTAAGACAACGTTTTTCTTGATTGTTTCAAATTGCAAAGTGTAGTTATATCTTAAACACTAAATACTTGCCTGCTTAGGCTGTGCTTCTAATACAATATAAACGTAAAAGCCTATACAACTTTAATGTTAGTAAGCAGAATATTAGCTATCCTAGGGCTAGCCTTGCTATGCAAGACGTTCTTAAGCAGCCTGTTTCTTATTCTAGTAACTAGAAAAGATTAAGTGCCTGTCTTAACAGTCTTATCTTTGGTATATTTGCTAAATGTGCCTAGTACTATGTAATTTATAGTATAGACTAATTAGACTGCTGCTCTACTATTTATCATCGTGCAAAGGGACAAGGCATAAGAGATAAAGGCTACACTAAATATATTTAGCCTGGTTTCTGTAACAGAGTTCTTTAGGTTGATTAATGCTAAAACTTATAAGCGAGGGTAAGATCTACTTGACTTATTAGTGGCTGATCTGCTAGTGCTAGTTTTCTAGCTTTCCTTCTTAATCTAGGTGCGTAAGGTTGCCTATTTGTTGCTGTTCTATTGCTTAATGATTTTCTTTTTCTTGTTGTCTAACAGCTTAATTAGTATGTTGCTGGGAGGGCTTACTTTAATAACTGCAGTTTGAAGTTAATAGTAGTTACGCGGTGTTTAGAAGTGCTTGCTTATAGGCCCTTAATTAGCTTTGCCAGGGTAAGGGTGTAATTGCCAACTACTCTTGTTTAACTTTAAGTTGTTAGTGCTTGTGGATTGTTAAGCTGCCCTTAATCAAGATCTAGTTTAGAACACTGCGTGTCCTTTTTTTTAAGGAAGTAATTAACTAATCTTGCAACAAAACACCGAAGATCTTTCTTAAATTATTAAGGGTTAAATAAGCTTTACTAAGCGCTATTGCTTGTGCTAGCTTATTGCGCTTCTCGCGCGACTAGTCTGGTGTGATTTTAGTGCCTAAAGCGTCCAATTATTTAGTAACTACTCATAGCCTAACAACTTTAGAGATCAAGTAGTTTATCGCTCGTTAATACAGGAGCTGCCACTTAGTAAACTATCACTTAGGGCCTACTTGTCCCTAGCGAGCCTTATTAAGGTGTGATCTATACTCTGCCATAATTAGATACTGAGTATTTTGATTAATAGGTGCAAGATCCTCTTTTAAGATCTTTACTAAGGATTAAACGCTAGTAAGATTTTAAGTAATTATGCTTATTAAGGCGTTCTGGAGAAAGTCTAGATAAACAGTCCTGCTAATTTAGTTCTTAACATTTATAATCTTAGCGACCTTCTTTATTTATTAAGCAGCTTAAACTTTGTACTTGTTAACTAGCTTGTTGTAATTATCTTTCTTGTACTTAGTATTAAGTAATTAAGCCTTGTATTTGCGTTAAACGATCTTATAATTTTTACGTTGTTAAGTGCTTGCGCCGTATAATAAAGCAACTGGCTGCTTAATATTCTTAGGCAGTTCTAGATACTGTAGCTTTTAGTGATTTATTAAGGGTACGTCTAGGAGATTCGATTTAACCTGATTCTAGATACTTTTCTCTAAGCAGTGTAGCTTTAATAGAGCAAACTAAGTTAGCTAATCTAATTAAACCTTAAGAATCACTCTTAAGGCGACAAGCGGTGTATTAGTAAGGTCTATTTTGGTAGGATGCTTTGTGTATGATCACGACGTGGGTTATTGTTAAGGTGACGACGGATTGATTGGTTAGTTGTTAGGTAAGAAGCTGTTAGCAATAACAGTAGCCTGTAGGTTAGATTAATAGAAGGTTGATTGTGTAATTTATGAGAGAGGTACAGTAGCTGCAGCAATTTGCTGGCTGTGCTATAGAAAAATAAAGTAGAGTAAGGTAATTAATAATTAAACAGTTGACCTTCCAGCTTGCTAATTGCGCAGTAGGAAATAATACTACAATTAAGCGGCCGGACTTGTAACTGTAGAAGTTAAGAAGGAGAAATTGCTTGATTAAGAGGAGTGGAATAAGTGTATTAATTAACTCAGTGCTACAAGTAAGTGTCCAATAACTACTAAAGAGGAATAAGACGATCTGGCCTGTATATATAGACGCTAGCGCAGTCGTCATGTAATCAGCTTACCAGAATCACCTGATCAACAGGGTAATCCGCATGTTCCGCAGCATGTTAATACTGCAACATATAATTTATAGGTGAGAGATACAGCAGCCGCAACGATCCGCGAGCTGTGCTGTAGGAGAATAGAGGAGAGTAAAGTTAATAATTCAACAGTTAACTTTTTAGTTTGCTAATTTTGCAGTAAGAATTAAAACTACAATTAAGCAGCTAGGCTTATTTATTTTTTAAGGTGTCAAAGGTGGTGGTTGTTGTTGTAGTCAAAATGGGGTTCCAAAAAAGTGAAAAGCAGCTACCCTCTACTAATCAATCGCAAAAGTAAAAAAAAAAGATTGTGTGTAGTTAACAAGATTCAAACGGTGGGTGGATAAGTTCTAGGAGAAAAGCTCAGACTACTAAGCGATAATCAGGGTTAAAAAAATTGCTAAGGTACTAAAAAACGACACTATTTAAAACGTGTCTAACGGCGATTGCCAGCCTATAGCTAACAACAGGATTACAGTAGGATTGCGATAGGATTGCAACATAATGTGATAGAGGAGGGAAAGGACACGTACGTACCGCAGCGGGAGCCTGCAATACTTCATAAAGCTGCTGCTTCTCACCTACTGCTTCTCACCTTTCGAACAGCACCGCATACGAACGATTCGCATACGATACACTGCAATGACGTGCAACCTCCACGGCGAGCATCTCCGCAGCTAGGCTTATAACTGAAAGAGCTAAGAAAGAGCAATTGCTTAATTAGTAGAGTGAAATAAGTATATTGATTAACTAAGTGCCACAACTAAGTGTCCAATAACTACTAAAAGAACATAAGACGATCTGACCCATATATATAGGCGCTGGCGCGGTAGTCACGTGTTTAGCTTAACAGGATCACCTAATCACCAGGGTGATCCGCATGTTCCGCATGTTAATACTCTAACATTATTCCTAGTTTCTCTCTTAGTTTGTATTCTGCTAACTAGCTAAAATACGTATATGACATACGAATATATAATACTGAAACTAGGCACAAACGGGATGGGGCGAACCGGGGGCAGAGCGCGGAGGGTTGGGGCACGGATCGTGGTAGGGGGCGGAGGCCGGAGCAGGGGTGGGGCCCGGAGGGTTGCCAGGCGCGGAGAGGAAAGCGGCCTGAACAGCAGCGGCCGCCGTCGCGAGGAGATAGAAGACAAGCTTCATAGTAAGCAGGCTGGCTAAGATGCGAGTGTTATTGACTGTGTTGACGGGATTTGAAAGGAAGCTTTTAGTATGTTGTTTAATAGAGATGCTAGCAAATAATGCTTCCAAAAGAAGTGTTGCAGATAAATATCCTTTGTAAGGGTGCGTTGGATTGACCAAAGGTGCAAGGTAAATGGTAATGAATTTAATAAAGAACTACAAAGGCTACATAGCAAGTTTATCTACTCCTCTGTTAGGTCTGTGCTCAGTGTTAGAAAAAAAGTAAAAGTGACTACGTAGCAGCTGCTGACGTAGTTTAAGAAGATAGCGCAGAGCTAAAAGAAAGGCTAAACAGGCTAGAAAAGTAGAAGGGCCGAGCAGGCTAAGAAGGGCTGAGCGGGCAAAGCTTCACAGAATCCGGGTGCTCACTGCACACCTAGGATCTGCAGGAAACAAGGTTTTAGGCTAAGTATTAAGAACATTAGGGCATCAGCCCTTTACAGTACCTCCCTTTTTAAGTTAAAGTACATTTTTAAAGCTTTTTTAGTTATGTAGTGCTTTTGTACTTTTTAAGTTTAAAGCTAGTTCTAAAGTTAATTCTAGGTATTTTACTTATTTAACTAGGTATTCTTTTCTTCTTCCTGTGCTTCTTTCCTCTAATAGGCGCTCTACTAGGTACTCTTCTTCGCTGTCTACTTTAATTAGTAAGGGCTTATTGTTGTCTTGTAGTTAACTTAGTAAGGGATCTAAAGAAGCTAGCTAGAGATTGTTGATATCAAATACTAGGTGTATCTTGTTAGAAGTATTTAGCTTTACAGCCTTTAATCTAACAATTTTAAGTACTATATACTTAAGATTCTTCTAATTAAGTTTTTAGCTTAGTCTTCTAGTCCTGTAGTAGTCTCTTAGCTTTAAATAAACTCTATCACCTATTTAAAGCTAAAGTAATTGTTTTCTTCTTTTATTTGCTTGTTGTTCTTGTTCTTGTTAAGATCCTGCTATTGTAGCTTAAGCTAACTAAATACTTTGCTAGAGTTTGCTAATAATATTTTCTGCCTTTTAATAGTCTTCTTGTATTCTCCTTTCTTTAGGTTAATTCTAAGGTCTATGTTTTACAGCTATTTAAAGAGGATCTACCTTGTATCTATGTTGAAGAAAGAAAGGCAATATTTTATTAGATTGTGCTTGCCTTGCTATAATTACAATTTTAGCTATCCCTAGGTTGCCTTTCTAGTTTGTTTAATCCTCATTGTAAAAGGCTTGTGAATAGGCCTGTACTATAGAGTTGATTCGTTCTGTAGAGCCGATATTTTTAGGGTGATATCTAGAAGATAAGCGTTGTTTAATTTCTAGTAGTTCGCAAAGCTGAGTCAAAAAGTGGCTTACAAACTATATACCCTAATTAGAAGTAATATAGTTTAGAAACTAGTAGTAAGCTACAACAGAGTTAATAAACGCTTTAGCAACGCTTTCTGTAGTAATGACCTTAAGGCCTATTGAAATCACATCCTTACTTAGTGTCAGAGGCAAAATACCGACCGATCGATAAATCGCACTCCGGCTAGAGGATACATATACACGTTGCGACACACCCCCTAGATTAGTAGCAGTGCTTACTGCTAGTCAATCTACCTAAGAGCAACTAGCTCTTCTCTTGACGCTCTCTTGAGCAGGGGGCTAGGTGTAGTGGGCGGGTCTAAACAGACCTTGCATGCAACTACACACGCCGACCACTCAGCCAAAAGGCTGGCACAAGATAATAGAGCGTCTAATTGTCTTGCGTAGTTGATACTTAAGGTCGCCGCCGCGACCTGTAATGTGAGGTGTACTACCGAGGTACAACCGAGGATCTACCCTAGGCCTAGCTTATCACATTACCCCTCTGCTAGGTAAATAAGTACTGCGCTGCCCCTACGCCGGCACGTGTGAGCTAAAGTCATCGCTGAGCTAGGTTATCCTTGAGATTCGAACTAACGTTAACTTCTTAACCCCTCTAGACTTTAGACCCTAGGGTGCTCTATTATAATGTAGTAGGCGGGTCTAAACAGACCTTGCATGCAACAACAAACGCCGACCACTAAGCTAAAAGGCTGGCACAAGACAATAGAGCGTCTAATTGTCTTGCGTAGTTGATACTTACGGTCGCCACCGCGACTTATAATGTGAGGTGTACTACCGAGGTACAACCGAGGATCCACCCTGGACCTAGCCCATCACACTAGGATACTGGCTCGCTAGCTCTAGCGTCTAGGCGCACCTAGACGCACCTACTCTATAAGGCTAGCGAAGCTACCTTGAACTACGGGCTGTCTGTGTGTGTTGTATCCCCTAGGCTTATCTTTTTGCCGCTTTCTCGCTTGTAGTCACCCACCTAACTAGGCAACCACATTAAAAGCGCTAGCGCAGCTTTACTGTCCGGGCTTATAACTGTCGGAGGCAAAATACTAACTAATTAATAAATCGCGCTCTAGCTAGAGGATAAATATACACGTTGCGACACACCTCCTAGATTACTAGCAGTGCTTACTGCTAGTTAATCTACCTAAGAGCAACTAGCTCTTCTCTTGGCGCTCTCTTAAGCAGGGGGCTAGGATACTAGCTCGCTAGCTCTAGCGTCTTAGCGCACCTACCTTATAAGGCTAGCGAAGCTACCTTGTACTGCGGGCTGTCTGTGTGTGTTGTATCCCCTAGGCTTATCTTTTTGCCGCTCTCTCGCTTGTAGTTACCTACATAACTAGGCAACCACATTAAAAGCGCTGGCGCAGCTTCACTGTCCGCGCTTATAACTGTCGGAGGCAAAATACTGACTAATCGATAAATCGCACTCTGGCTAGAGAATACATATACACGTTGCGACACTTAGTTTATTAGTTGTTATTACTATTAGGTATGTACAACTTTCGCTTTCTAGTAATCTTGTAACAAAGTTAATTAAGATTTCTTTCCAAATACGCTGAGGGATTCGTAAAGGTTTTAACAATCCTTGCCAGCTATATCTCTAAAGTTTTGTTCTTCTACAAACTAAGCAGTTCTGTATGTATTGCCTAACTGTTTAGCTAATAGAGGGCCAAAAGTATTCTCTTGCAACTGCTTAATAGGTAAGGTTCTTTCCTAGATGCCCGAGGGCCTTAGAGCAGTAGATTTTATAGTTAATCCTAGTGCGTAGGGATTTATTGTTTAGTACCTATTTTTATTCTCAGTATAGCAGCTTTTTTATATTGTCTAATTAGCATTTAAAAATAGAAAGCTTGAGGTCTAGCTTTGTTAGAAATCGGCGTTCTTCTCCTTTTACTGCTCTCTAGGCTAGCTAGTAGGTGTTATCCTCTTTTTTAGCTTTGTTCTAAAGCTTCTCTAGATTTAACTGTTTTTAAAGTACTGTTGCTAGATAGCTATTGCAACTAAAGGTCCTAAGGGTCTCCTCTTCTTTTTGTTTTTCTGTTTCTAGAGTTGTTGCAGTAGATAGTTTAAAGACTTGTTAAAACTTTTTAGAAATTTAAGCATCTGAACTGTTTGTAGGCATATCTTGTTGTCTCTGGGATAAGGCATTAGCCTAAGAGTTATCAACTCTAGGCCTACCGAGGTGGACGGGCTAACGCGCAGGACGGGCCAACGCTCACCCTACTAAAATAACACCACCTTTCAACACTTGATAACTCCACCAATATAGATCCGATCTAGGAAGCAAATAATAAAATTAACTCGCGCCTACTAGGCGCATCTTTCTCGTATACAAAGTTTGCAGAAAAGTATAGTGTAGTATAATCTACGCTCTCTCGAAGACACTAAGGTGTTTTAACCTCACGCAACCTTAAGTCTTAAAATTAAAAGGCTCTCCACCTACAACAGGAGCTAGAGCTCCTATAGTATATTAAACAGCTTACTAGGCGAGGCCTTCTACCTACACAAGCTATAATATCAAATTTTGCCTTATAGATTACAAGAAGAGAGGTTAAATTACACTAGATTAATTACTTTGTCCACTAGTACCTTAATAAGCTTATTTCAAGATAGATAACAGGTATAGATAACAATTATTACAAGGCTAATTCAAGGAAAAAGTATAGCCTATACTTTAATCTCCTACGCAAGAAAATTAAGTAGTACTACATTAAGGCGCGTTATATATACAATATAGATAAGAAGGGCTTCCTCCTTAGTATTCTAAGAAGATTAAATAGAATCTTTAGTAAGCCTTTATATAAGCAGGGAAAAAGAAGGAGTACTATTTAAGATAGCTTACAAGAGTAGATAACACTCCTAGCCTACATCTGCGCTAATAGATCTCACCTAGCGCCTACTCTTATATATTAATTAACCTTAGGATTAATACAGGACGCCTAGTTACAAGCCTTTAACTCTAAAACTTATTAAGTTAAAATTACTTTATCGCCCTCTAGCTAGACAAATAACAATATTAGTCTTATGTAGCTTAAATAGGTGTTTAATTGCAATACTAAGGCAAAGGCTTAAGCCTCCTATTAATTACTTATCCTAGATAGCTATAGATCTTAACTTACTATAGATTTTATTAAGTACTATAATTAGAATAAGATTCTCTTTGCAGTCTATCCTCCTTATTTAACCTACACGCTGTAGCCTCTTAATATTGCCTTGTTTAAGCCTCTATGATCAGCTTACTAGGCTGAGATATCTAGATTTTCAAAGAGGAACCAGGGCCTCACCTTAATAAGCAAGAGGGATTTCTTTCACCTCTTCTACTAAGCCTAGCAGGCCTCTTTTAAAAAAATAACGATCTTAAAGGCCTTTAAGGCTATTAGCCTCTAACCCTTTAATCTTAAAGGTATATTAAAAAGATTTAGTATTAAGAGCCCTTTAAGTAGTAGTAATAAGTTCTTAGGCTTAAGTACTTTAGACTAGAAGAAAGTTAAACACCTACTTCGCAAGGTAGTAAAAGATTAAAGTAATAAATAAGCTTAAACGCTAAGCTAGGTTTATAACTAAGTCTTAACTTAAAAGACCTTTCTTAAGCATAAAGTTAAGGGCTAATGCAAAGCTCTAGTTAATAAAAAGACGCATAAGACACAAGAGAAGCCTCTCCTACTTTAGGAGCCTAAGGAGTACTAAGGTAGAGCTATAGTCTAGTCTCTAAGGGAGGTGAAAGAGGCACATAATTGCTAGCAGCTCTAGGAGCGCAAGAAGGAGCAGGTACAACACTAAAAAGCTAAGATAAACAGGCATTGTAAGGAAACAAGGCAGGCAAAGAGGAAGGAGAAGGAAATACGGCAATAGGCGAGGGCTGCAGCTTAATTAGTGAGGGGGAAGGAGAAGGCTGAGAGGGCTGCTAAACAGGCCTCTAGGGCAGCTGCTCGCAGGGCTACAAAACAACTTTAACAATCTATAAAAACTCCTTAAAAAGGTAAGAGGAGCAGCCTTAAAGCTCTTAAAAAGGTTACTTAAAAAAAGAAGCCTATCGCGAGACCTACAAGTAGTAAAGAGCCTTAAGGTAGTGTTATAGCTTAACCAGCGTCTACCTCGCGCACAGGGCGCGCGATTAAAACTCTAACTTAATTTCTATAGCTATATATATAATTTGAGCCCTATAGATCTCACCACTAAAAAATCTTGCGATAGTAGCTATTGTGTGAGGCTCTACAGCCTTAAGTTTGGTGGTGGTTTTGGTGTTTAAAACCGCGCGTTGGCCCGTCCTGCGCGTTGGCCCGTCCACCTCGGTATAGGCGCTCTCTGAGTTAAGACATTTTCTAACAAACTAAGCCTATCTTATTTATCTTTTAGTTGCTTTAAGCACTAGTCATCTTCTTTAAGTAGTATACTACTAGTCGTAATCTTCCTTAATCGTCGTATTGCGAAAGGACTCCTGTCCTAACATAGCCAAAAGAATTAGTCTCTAGGATTGTTTCCATGTTAGGATCCTATTAAGCCAGTATTAGTTTAAAAATAAATAGCTTTTGTAGCTTGTTAAAAGCTTCTTGCTCTGTCTTTCCCTATTAAAATAAGACGTTTCTAGTAAACCTTGAGAGCAGGGCAACTATATTAGAGTAGTTCTTAATAAATCGTTATTAAAAGTTTGCAAATCTAAGAAAACTACGTACTCCTTTGATATTTGTTAGTGTATCTTATTCTTGAATAACTTTTACTTTCTTAGGGTCTATCTAAAGTCCTTTTCTAGCTTTAATAATAAATCCTAGGTATTTGGTGCTTTGCATATTAAGCTCGAGTTTCTTAATATTAAGGGGTAACTACGGTGGTTGATGGGTAGGGGTTGAGTAGGGGTTAGGTAGGATTATATAATACCCTACCTCTAACCCAACCCCTACCCATTTTTTTGGTACTCAAAATGGGTAGGGGTGTGGTAGGTCTAGGGTTGGGTTGCACGGACCACGGGTTAGGGTTAGGTTGGGGTTAGGTTGCTATCTTTCTATATTTAAAGATTAGCAGTTATTACAGCTAATAATAGCAGACTAATACGCACTCTAATACCTTGGCATTACAAACTTTAACCCCTAACCACAAATTATATCCCCTACTAGTGTCAGCACTACTATCTTAGCTGTAGACTAATCTTCTACTAGTTTTATGTACGCGTCATAGATCAAAATCGCAACCCTACCCTAGACCTACTATATGGCTGGTCCAACCCAACCCCAACCACCGGTCTGTGCAACCTGGCCCCAACCACAACCCACGCTAGAGTAACCCCTACCTAACCCCTACCTAAGGACCGTGCATCAGCTACCCAACCCTTATCCAACTCTGGGGCCTCCCTACCCATCAACCAGCGTAATATATGCTGCTACATTAGCAGCTAAATCCTTCTAAGCAGCGACAGTGATCGTCGCTGAGAATAATCTAGAAATTAAGCAATATAATGTTGTAAGAGCATTCCTTGGCTTCGGCCTTTTAAGACAACCTTTTGATGTGACCACATATTTTGTAGACACCTTTTTAGTAAAAAAAAAGATTTATTGCTAACAATAGGTATTAGGGCTTATGCCCCCTTATTTAGCATTACTAGCACGCAATTAGTGTGTCGTATGTTTAGATAGAAATAAAGAAAAGTAAGACAAAAACGCGAATCGCCTCCTAACTTAACGCGCCTTATCCTGCCTATTCTTGTTACTTTACTGCTAGGCGCTTTTAGATAAAGTAAAGTAGCAACACTATTATTGCCTTGCTTACTAACTTATAGACGCGACAATAGAAAGCCTACTCCTCCTTTCCTGCCTTTTTCTTCTCTATTGCTAATTTAACGTCTTGTAATAGCTATTTAAGCTAAGTTCTAGTCTCTGTACTTAGCCCTTACACAATAAATAGGAAGAGAAAGATATTAAAGCAATAAATCTCAAGTACTGCGCTAGTATTAGTAAATACCCTAGCGATTGTATATTCCTTGCACAACTAGCTAAATTAGGGCTTAACAATCTTTTTGTATATAGGGATATTGTAAATAAGAAACTCTTTTAAGATTTTTATAAACTTAAAAGTCTAGCTAGGTAGTTAAGTTTTAAGATACTTAATAAATTTAGGTGTCTGCATAAGCAGTTTAAGTTAGACTAAATTAGGTGCTGGGTAGACAATAGCAAAGGATGCTTTTTTTAGAAGAGAGCCTAGAATAAGGAGATGCTTGCTGTAGAGGTTGCACGCTATTATAGTGTATTATATGCAAATTGTTTGTATGCGGTGCTGTTTAAAAGGTAAAAAGCAGGCAGTAGGTAAGAAGCAGCAGCTTTATAAAGTATTATAGGCTCCTGCTGCGGTACGTACGTGTCCTTTCCCTCCTCTATTGCATTATGTTGCAATCCTATTGCAATCCTACTGTAATCCTGTTGTTAGCTATAGGATGGCAATCGCTGTTGGACACGTTTTAACTAGTGTCGTTTTTTAGTACCTTAGCAAATTTTTTAACCCTAATTATTGCTCAGTAGTCTGAGCTTTCCTCCTAGAGCTTATTTACCTACTATTCAAATCTTGTTAACTACACACAATCTTTTTTTTTTGACTTTTACAATTAATTAGTAGAGGGTAGCTGCTTTTCACTTTTTAGAACCCCATTTTGACTACAACAACAACCACCACCTTTAACACCTTAAAAAAATAAAAAGTAAGAGCATTCTTTCATGCATTGATTACAGCAGACAGCCTAGTAATCTGTAAGATGCTAAATAGCTTTAAGAAGCTTAGGAAATGCGTACAGCTTAACTATGCACTATAAAAATTGCGAGACTCGCCACTATTGTAGTATAAAGAGTTCTTAGGATTACTAAGAGTAATTAGACTAATTACTTTACTAAAGGAGCCCTGCGTATTTTTTAATTAAGATAGAAAGATCTTAGTTCTGTTTTATGTAGAAAATATCCTACTGCTTTTCGCGAAAGATTAAAAGCAGAGAGCAATAAATTTTTAGTTAAAGATTCTAGGCAAGTACGAGATACAGGAACTAAGATTATGTAAATAGTTGTGGGAGCTGAAAAGGAGCAATTACTTGATCAGGAGGAGTGGAATGAGTGTATTAATCAACTAAGTGCCACAACAAAGTGACCAATAACTACTGAAGAGGAATAAGACGATCTGGCCCGTATATATAGACGCTACCTCAATTGTCATGTGATCAGCTTACTAGGATTACCTAATTAACAAGGTGATCCGCATGTTCTGCAGCATGTTAATACTCTAACACACCCCCTAGGTTAGTAAGATACCATTAATCTAAGCTGTAAGCAACTAGGCAATTGTAATAAATCAACATTGTTAATTAAGAGATCCCTCTGTAATTATAGCTCCTCTGCCTAATCCTCTGTTGTTGTAGTAATGCTTGTTAACGTTTTGATTAATCTAGCAGCCCTTAGTGATATCAAAACTTCAAATAGACCCTAAATATTGTATAATAAGTTAGTGCGCAGCTCTACAACAGTATTAATCGCGTCTACTGCCCTTCTAAAACCTTTTGTTCTTAACCTTACTTTAATATTATCTACTAAGCTGTTCTGGACTGTCTTGACTACTATCACCAACATAGTAAGCAGCGTTATCTTATTATTCTCTTACTAATTAGCTGCTAATCTGTCTAGCATAGTCTGGCCCTAGCAGCAACAAGCGTAAGTATTAAGTAGCTAGCTACCGTTATAAGCGTAAGAGTAGTGCTAGGCATAAGTATTGTGCACATTAAAGCTTATTTAACAATAAGATTTAATAAGCAGCTAATTTTAAAATAATAATAGTTAGTTGCTGCTGCCTGTTAATCAGTACGCCTACTGCGATACATCCAGTAGCTCTGCTTAGAGGCTAATTGCCTTATCTGCTTAATTAAGTTTGTTGTTAAGTTCTTTATTAAATTTTAATCTACATTAAAGTCAAGCTAGTTATTTAAGCTAGCGCAAGAGCAAGGCTCCTTAAAAGCTAATACAAAAGTTACAGCAGCTTACTACTAAAGCAGTATCCTTTAAACAGCAACATAGCAACAGCAATAGCCTATAAATACTTATTAAGCTGTCTACTAGGCGCAACGCGCCCCCCTCTACTTAAACGAAAGCGTCTAACAGCTTTTTAAAGTTTGCTGTTAATTTGTTGCGTCCCTGTGTTCTGCTGTGTAAGTGCTGTATAAAAAAAATGCTAGACAGTTTGTACACTAAACACTGCTTTAATTGTGTTTAGACTAGCAGTAGGGGTAGCTTACGCTGCAGCAGTTGCTTATTGCACACTTGCTATACAGTTAATATTAATCTTGCTGATTAATTTATAGCTATGTACAAGAATAAAGAGGTAAGTTTTTAATTTTTTAAGCTCCTTGCTTAGGCTGCGAACTTCTTATTAGGGATAGAACAACAGTAAGAATTATTAAGATTTAAAAGCTTAACTGCTTAAGAACATTATTGCTTGCCGTAAAGAGATTAATAGCGGCGTTACGTCTACTGGAAAGTTATTTGTGTAGAAGCTTTTCTTTAATAATTGCCGTGCTTAAGAGATGTTTTGCAGTTTTGCCGCTTAGCCCTTGCTGCCCGCTCCTGCTCCTGCACCCTTTTTTAATCTAAAGTATAATGCTAAGTGTCGCAACGTGTATATGTATCCTCTAGCCGGAGCGCGATCTATCGATCGGTCGGTATTTTGCCTCCGACACTAAGGATTATTTGCGCTGGACACAGCCAGCTTAGCAGGCTATAAGTTTAAGTTTAGGTTGTCTATATAGACAAGAGCCTTACAATACACAACTTTATACTATGTATGTTTTAAGTTAACCCATGTGGCAGCCAGCTTAACAGCTAGCATATAATTAATAACAGCTGCTATAGCAGCAGCTTTAACAACAATAACTTTCTGAGCAAATGTTTTCTTAAGAATAGCATGCTTAAGGAATGCTGCCCCCGCCTGTTTTGCATATTCGTCCTTAAGTTCGCCGCCCTGATTGCTATACAACCTATTTATATGGGCCCGATTATTACGCTAAGGTGAGCAGGCAATTATTTTATAATTTTATTTATAAAAGTAATAGTGGCTTCGGCCGTTTAAGACAACCTTTTAATGTAACTACACATTTTGTAGACACCTTTTTAGTAAAAAAAAGGATTTATTGCTAACAACAAGTATCCGGGCTCACGTCCCTTTATTTAGCATTGCCGGCACGCAATTAGTATGTTATATGTTTAGACAGAAATAAGGATGCACAATATCCCTTAAACTGACTTTTTGAACTAATAACTATTTACTGCTGACTGCAACTTCTGTTGTCCTATCGCTATCCCGGCAGTGTTGCGGTCGCGGCGTTTAGTGCCTATTCTTAGATGTAAATAAATAACAACAGCATTACTATTTATGCACAGCTCCCTTATTCTTAGAGGCAACTTACAAAAAGCTTCTTGCTTATTAGTTTGTCCTAGCTACTTAATAGCTGTGTTAACACGCCTTTGCTTCTTGCTAAGCTACTCCTAAGTCTCTTTGCTAAGGTTACATTCGCGCAGGAGGAGATTGCTAAAGTAATACACCTTTACTACACTTAGACTATTAACATGCGCAGTGTGTATAGTGTACTAGCTAAACTAGCTTTTTACAGTCTCTATTGTAACCTTAACATTTATAATACTAGATGCATTAAAGATTTCTTAAACACAGTTGAATTCTGACCTCTGCACTGACTTCACTACCACAGGGACTATCGCCACCAGCTCCTTTTTAACTAACAGAGGTGGCCGCTTAATAACAGTAAACGCCAGCTTTGTAAGTAATCCACCACTATAGCTTCTAGTATAGTGACTTAGTAAGGTCTAACTTTACTTAATGTAAGCTATCAGTCTTTGTGTTAAACAGGGAGAAGAACAGTTTAAGCATTGTATTATTTGTATACGAGTTTTTATATGCAGTACTGTATAGTGTAAAAAATCCTAAAGGTGAGAAGCAGCAGGCAGGGAGCTTTTATAAAGAAGTATTGCAGGCTCCTGCTGCGGTAACGTACGTGTCCTTACCCTTCTTCTTTATCTCTATCGCAATCTTGTTGCCAGCTATAAGCTAGCAATCGCCGTTGAACACGTTTTAATTAGTGTCGTTTTTAGTACCTTCAGCAAATTTTTCCAACCCTAATCTTCGCTTAGTAGTCTGAGCTTTTCTGCTCTAAGCGCTTAGCGCGTGGACCTTATCTACTTACTGTTCAAATCTTGTTAATTACACACAATCTTTTTTTTTAACTTTTGCAACTAATTAGTAGAGGGTAGCTGCTTTTCACTTTTTTAGAAAACCCATTTTGACTACAACAACAACTACCACCTTTGACACCTTAAAAATAAATAAAAGTTATAGATTAGATTTGCGCTGCTATGCTGCTCGCCTTTAAACTCTTGCTGCTTAGGCTAGGTTGGCTTAAGATGCTCATAAGCTTGCTGAAGCTGAAAAAGCTAAGCATAATTTAATAATAGAGTTAAGCAATTATGAAGACTTGAAATACTGACTAGTAATCTTAGTTTTGTTTTGTAGTTTTCCTGCTCGTCTGGCTTACGTTCTCCTGCTCGAAGAAATAAGCAATTCAGAGGAGACTTAGCTTATGTTGGAGTATTGACATGCTGCAGAACATGCGGATCACGTTGTTGATTAGGTGATCCTGGTAAGCTAATCACATAACGATTGCGCTAGCGCCTATATATACGGGCCAGATCGTCTTATTCCTCTTTAGTAGTTATTGGTCACTTTGTTGTGGCACTTAGTTGATCAATACACTCATTCCACTCCTCCTAATCAAGCAATTACTTCTTTTCAGCTCCAACAGTTATAAGCCCGGCCGCTTAATTGTAGTTTTAATTTTTACTGCACAATTATCAAGCTGTAAAGTCAACTGTTTAATTAGCATTTTACTTTCTACTCTCCTACAGCACAGCTAGCAGATTGCTGCTGCTGCTGTACCTCTCTTACCTATTAATTACACGATCAACCTCCTTCTAATCTAAGCTACCTAGCTACCTACCAACTAACCAATTAATCTGTCGTCACCTTAACAATAACCTACGTTGTCATCCTACGAAGCATCTTACTAAGATAGACCTTACTAATACACTGCTTGTCGCCTCGGGGGTGATCCTCAAGTCTAGATTAGACTAGCCAACCTAGTTTACTCTATTAAGGCTACACTGCTTAGAGAAAAGTATCTAGAATTAGGTTGATCCTAATCTCCTAGACGTACCCTTAATAGATCACTAAGAGCCACAGTATCTAGAACTGCCTAAGGATATTAAGCAGCTATTTGCTCTATCACCTAGCGCCAGCGCTTAAATATAAGAGGACTATAAGATTGCTTAACGCGAATATAAGGCTTAATTACTTAATACTAAAGACAATAAAGATAATTACAACAAGCTAGTTAATAGGTACAAGATACAAGCTGCTTAATAAATAAGAAAAGTTGCCAAAATTACTAATATTAAAAACTAAATTAATAAACTGTTTATCTAGACTTTTTCTTAAACACTTCAATAAGTATAATTACTTAAAACCTTACTAGCTTTTAAGCCTTAGTAAAGATTCTAAAGGAGGATTTTGCACCTACTAATTAGAATACTTAGTATTTGATTAGGGCATAGTACAGATTACACCTCAATAAGGCTTGCGAAGGACAAATAGGCCCTAAGCAATAGTTTACTAAGTAGCAGCTCTTGTATTAACAAGTAGTAAACTTCTTACTTCCTAAGGTTGTTAGGCTATTAGCAGTTACTAATTTTTTAGACGCCTTAGGCACTAAGATTGCATTAAACTAGTCGCGCAAGAAGCGCAATAAGCTAGCACAAGCAATAGCGCTTAGTAAATCTTAATTAACCCTTAATAATTTAAGAAAGATTTTTAGTGTTTTATTGCAAAATTAGTTAATTACTTCCTTAAAAAGAAAAGGACACGCAGTGTTCTAAACTAGATCTAGATTAGGAACAGCCTAACAATCTACAAGTACTAACAAGTTAAATAAAAGTAGTAGGCAAATACACTCTTGCCTCTGTAAGGCTAGTAAAGGGCCTATAAGCAAGCACTTCTAGACACTACGCAACTGCTATTAACTTTAAAATGCAGTTATTAGATTAAGCCCTCCTAGCAGTATACTAATAAAGCTGTTAGATAAAGACAAGAAAAAGATTCTTAATTAATAGAACAATAATAAATAAGTAACTTTACGCACCTAAATTAAGAAAGAAGTCTAAAAGACTAGCACTAGTAGATTAGCAACTAATAAGTTAAGTAGATTCTACTTTAGCTTATCGGTTTTAGCATTAACTAACCTAAAAGACTTAATTAAGGAAATTAGGCTAAATAGGTTTAGTACAGCTTTTACCCCTTATGCCTTGTCCCTATGCACAGTTATAGATAGTAGATTAGCAGTCTACTTAGTTAATACTATAAATTACGTAGTACTAGGCACCTTTAGCAAATGCGCTAAGGACGAGACTATTAAGGCAGGCACTTAAATTATACTAATTGCTAGTATAGAAAACAGGCTGCTCAAGAACGTCCTTTATAGCAAGGCTAGCCTTAGGACAGCTAATCTTCTACTTACTAACGTTAAAGTTATACTAGGTTTCTATGTTAATATCGTATTGGAAGCACAGCTTAAGCAGGCAGGCTTTTAGTTTTTATAAGATAATTATACTTTAAAATATAGAATAATTAAGAAGATTGTCGTCTTAATTAACTTTAAGCCTTACTTTTAATTCTTATATATTAAATACAAGCAACTTTCTTTTTACTCTGCTTAACTACTACTTATAAACGTTGTAGCGTAATTAAGGAAACCTTAGTTACGTACTAGTAATAAGGACTTGTAGCATTAACAATTAGGACACCTAGAACAACAAGCTATTAGAGCCTTAGACTACTTAGCGCAAAACATTCAAGTTACTAGTAAAAAGCTATTAAAATATAATTATTGCATAACAGCTTATGCCTCGCAAGTAATCTTACAGCAGCTAAGAGAAAGATTACTACAACCTTTTTACAGGATCTTATAAAATTTGTTTAATTTCTTAAATAGTTAGCTGCTTAAGATATAAGCACTAATTATTAAGAAGAATTACTTAGGCAAGCTGTACAATTATAATATCTAGTTAAAGACACTAAATAATATTATGCCTGTAATTAAAGGCTTTGCTACTAAGATTAAGAAGAAATATTAGCAGAAGATTGTAGAAATTTATTAACATAATAATACTGCTACACAGCCTTAGAGAGGGCAATGAAGATATAAGGATTAGGCTATAAAAAAGAGGTTATATTCAAAACGCCACTGCTATATACCTATAACCTAAACAGCTTGGCAGAGAGGGCTAGACAAGAGCTAATTACAAAGGCTATTAAAATACAAACAAGTGCTAATCTACTTGCTGAGCTTCAGCTAGTAACTATAAATATAGCAGCTTACTTAAATAAAATAAGCTTTACTAAAATTTATAGCTACTAATCCATTAACTAGGTGCTTAAAGAATAGTTTAGGAAATATTTCTAATACTATTAACTACCTAAGATTAGACACTAGACTGCTAATCTACGCCTAGACTAGTGTAGAATTTATGCTTATAGCTGTCAAGCTTATCCTTTAATTAAGTAGAAGGCAGCTAGGTACAATTATTAAAATTTTTAGGTTAATCCTTGCAGCCATATTAGTTATCTGGTTAGTTATTAATCTTCTAACAAATACTACATATGAGTACTAACACTTAATTAAATAATTACTACCTGGAATATAACTTTTAATAAACATTAATTTTATAAAGAAGATTGCAAAGAAGAGCTGCTGAAGGATTAAGTAATTAAAATTGTAAAGATCTTTTATAATAGCGCGCTAGTTAATCTAGGAGAAGACTTAGACCTCTTACCTGTTTAAGGAAGGACAGATTAGGATACGCAGCTAACTACTAAAGACCTTGGAGGTAATTTATATACTATCTTAATTAGTAAGGAAGGCCTACCTACTAAAGACAAGAATAGATTAGAAGACACTAAGCAAATAAAGCACAAGGCTAGTGCACTATTAAAAACTTACTTAAATTAGCAGCAAAATACTAGTCTTGCTACTCTAAAACTAACTTCTAAACCAAAAACCCTAAGGAGCAACAACGTGATTTATTACAGAGTTATTAATAGTTAAATAGCAATGCGCTTGCTAAAAGAAGCTAATTTAACAGTTCTTAGAAGTAGGGAGCCTCTTTTAAATAAGCTTAACAACTTATTACTAGTCTAACAGTCTGTGCCTAAAGACTCTAACACGCCAGCTTGACGTAATAAAACACCTGCTTAGGTAAACAAGATAGCAGAGCGTAAAATGTCTTAATTAAGATCTTAGGCATTAAGTAGCAGACAAGGTAGGCAATTACAAGCTTAACCTCTACTTACAAGGCGTAGTACGCAGATTGTAAGCAAAAGTCTAAATTAGCTTACAAATTGTTATCTTTTACTGCGTAAGCTAGGTAGCGGGCGTAAGCGTAAGGACGCAACCTAAGATTCTAATGATTAACTAGAAGGTAGAAGTAAAGGTAGTGTTAATACATTAATCGCAGATTATAAGAATTTGTTATAGAGCAATTTTTGTGAAACCTACCTGCTAGGTTTGCAAGCAACTTAGGAAGACTAAGCAAGCTACAAGACTTTTGCTTATGTAGTTATAGCAGCTTTACTTACTAAGCATAAGCTAAATGCTTAACAGCATTACAACAATTCACTTAAACCGCCAGGATTATAAAAGTAATCACTCTAACATCTTATAAGGGCCTTGTTTAAGCATGCCTGCAGGAAAGAGATTAATTAGTTAAGTAAAAATATAACTTAGACTAGAATATTAAGAGAAAAAGCAAATGATCAACTAATACCTATAAAGTGGGTTCAAACTTACAAGTTTAATTAAAACAGCTTCTTTCTTTAATACAAGGCGCAGATTATAAAAAGGAATTTTTAAAAGAAGAACTTAATTAACTTAATATACGCTGCTACATTAGCAGCTAAGTCCTTCTAAGCAGCAATAGCTATTGCTGCTACAAATAATTTAAAGATTAAACAATATAATATTGTAAGAGTATTCCTTAATGCGTTAATTACAGGAGACAACTTAGTAATTAATAAAATGCTACATAGCTTTAAGAAGCTTAGAAAGTGTGTACAGCTTAACTGTGCACTTTATAAATTGCAAGACTTGCTACTATTGTAGTATAAGGAGTTCTTAGGATTACTAAGAAAGATTAGACTAATCGCCTACTAAAAGAGCCCTGCCTATTCTTTAATTAAGATAGGAGGATCTTAGTTTTGTTTTATATAGATAATATCCTACTACTCTTCGAAAAATATTATAAGTGGAAGGCAATAGATTTTTAGTTAAAGATTATAAACAAGTACAAAGTACAAGAGCAAGAATTAGTTAAATAGTTTTTTAGTACTAAAGTAATTAAAAATTATATGAAGCTAACAATTACACTTATATATAATACGTACATTAATAAAATTATAAAAAAGTTTAAGCTAGAGGGTAGCAGCTTTTTAAAGACTCTATTGCTGTTAAAAGAGCTCATTAAGAACACTAGCGAAGTAACTAAACAAGAGATTAAAACTTACTAAGAAAGAGTTAGAATAGTGCTGTACACAGCTATTATACTATAATTAAATGTTGCTTACTTAATCTTAAAGCTCTCACACTTCCTTACAAACTCTAGTAATTAGTATATAAAAGCTATTAAACGGGTAATTATATACCTTTATTAGACAAGATAAGACGCGATTTAGTACAAGAACTACAATAGCCTAAACCTAACAATTACAGGCAATGCTTCCTTTGCAGATAATTAAGAAACTTGTTTATTATCCTATAGTTATATAGCTAGCCTATATAGTAGTCTAATATTTTAGAAGGCGGCTCAGCAGACTACAGTTACTACATTAACTACTAAGGCTAAGCTGCTCGCCCTTAAGCACACTACAAAGGAGGCTATAGCCCTCAAGCGCTTTTTCAGCAAGCTGTCTCTTCAACTAGGAGACGTCTAGATAGTTTAATATAATAACTAACAAACAATTAAGCTTATATTTAAAAAGAATAAGCAGATTAGCACTTAATTAAGGCATATAAATATATAAAATATGTAGATGCAGCAGGAATATGCTAAAAGATTATTTTAAGTTAAGTACTTAAAAACGGCAATTATGCTAGCTAATAAACTAACTAAGTTGCTCTCCTAACAACAGTTTAAGAAGTCTAATTAGTTGCTTAACTTTTAGCAAGTTAAGCACTTAATTAAAAGCAATAATAATTAACAAGCAAAAGAATTAGTATCAAGTAGCAACATGTTTATACTAGGCTAAGTCTTTTCTTAATAGCTTATTTTTTTAAGCAGGAGAACGTAAGCTAGACAAGCAGGAAAACTACAAAACAAAAACTAAAATTACTAGTAAGCATTAAATTTTTTATAATTGCTTAACTCTATTATTAGATTATGCATAGCCTTTTTAGCTTTAGCAAGCTTAAGAGCATCTTAAGCTAACTTAGCTTAACTAGCAAGAGTTTAGAGGCAAGCAGCATAGCAGCGCGAATCTAATTTATTACTTCTTTAAATAGAATTATAAGATAATTGCCTGCTTACCCTAGCATCATAATCGCGCCTATATGTATAGGTTGTATAGAAATTAAGACAACAGACTTAAGGGCAATTATGCAAAACAAGCAGAAGCAGCATTCCTTAAATATGCTGTTCTTAAAGAGACAATTACTAAGAAGATTGTTGTTGTTAAAGCTGCTGCTACAGCTACTATTGTTAATTATACACTAATTATTAAACTAGCAGCCACGCAGGTTAACCTAGAACGTACGCAGTATAAAGTTGTACATTGTAAGGCTCTTATCTATATAAACAACCTTAATTCCAACCTATAGCTTGCTAAGCAGGCTGTGCCCAGCGCAGTTAATTCTTAGCATTATACCTTAGATTAAAGAAAAGAGCAGGGAGCAAGGGTTAAGCGCAGCGATTATTAGAACAGAGTTTCTGCGCAGAAGACTTTTTAGAAGACATAACGCCGCTATAAATCTCTTTACAGCAAGTAATAATGTCCTGAAACAATTAAGCTTTTAAAGCTTAGTACTTCTTATTGTTATTTTATCCCTAAAAACTAGTTAGAGGCCTAAGTAAGAAGCTTAAAAAATTAAAGACTTACTTCTTTATTCTTGTTCATAGCTATAAATTAATGAGCAAGATAAATATTAACTGTATTACAGGTGTAAGACGACTAGCCGCTACACTGCAAGCTACCCTAACTACTAGTCTAAACGCAATTAAAGCAGTGTTTAGTATACAAACTGTCTAGTATCTTTTTTATACAGCGCTTACAAGGGAGAACGCAAGAATATAACAAATTAGCAGTAATTTGAAAAAGCTGTTAGGCGCCTTTATTTAAGTAAATAAAAGCTAGTTGCGCCTAGTAAACAGCTTAATAGGCATTTATATGCTATTACTGTTGCTATGTTGCTGTTCGCGGGACGCTGCTTAAGCAGTAAGCTGCTGTAACTTTTGTATTAGCTCTTAAGAAGCTTTACCCTTGCGCTAGCTTAGTTGCTTAGTTAGACTCTTATGTAGATTAAAATATAATTAAGGACTTAACAGTAGGCTGAATTTAGCAAGTAAAGTAATTAGCCTCTAAGCAGAGCTACTAGATATCTAGCGGTGGAAGTACAGATTAACAGGCAGCAGCAACTAACTCTCCTTATTTTAAAGATTAGCCGCTTGCTAAATCTTATTGTTAAACAGGCTTTGCTGCACATAATACTTATACTTAGCAGTATTCTTACGCTTATAACAGCAGCTAAATAATTAACGCTCACGCTTGTTACTACTAGGGCCAGACTACACCAGAAAGATTAGCAGCTAATAAGTAAGAAAACAGTAAGGTAACGCTGCTTACTATGTTAGTGATAGTGGTCAAGACAGTCCTAAAGGACCTTAGTAATTAGTATTAAAGTGAGGTTGCGGATAAAAGGTTGTGGAGGATAAGTAGACGCGATTATTGTTGTTGTAGAGCTGCGCACTAATTACGCGATATTTAAGGTCTATCTAATGTTTTAATATTACTAAAGGCTGCTAATTAATTAGAACAACAACAAGCATTACTACAACAACAAAAGATTAGGCAGAGGAGCTATAATTATAGAAGGATCTCTTAATCAACAACCTTAATTTATTACAATTGCCTAGTTGCTCACAGCTTAGATTAATAGTATCTTACTAACCTAGAGGGTGTGTTAGAGTATTAATATGCTGCAGAACATGCGGATTACCTTATTAATTAGGTGATCCTAGTAAGCTAATCACATAACGATTGCGCTAGCGCCTATATATACAGGCTAGATCGTCTTATTCCTCTTTAGTAGTTATTGGTCACTTTGTTGTAGCACTTACTTGATCAATACACTCATTCCACTCCTCCTAATCAAGCAATTGCTCCTTCTCAGCTCCCACCGCTTAGTATATAAATGTTGCTGCCTAATACAAATTCTTTTCCTTGTTAATTGTAGTTGCTTTTAATTAATTGCCTAACTTGCTAAAAGCTAGGCAACTGCTTAAACTTCTTGAACTGCGCAGGGATGCCTAAGTGTTGCTGTTCTATTGCTTAATAATCTTCTTCTTCTTATTATCTAACAGTTTAATCAGTATATTGCTACTAGGGCATAATCTAGTAACTGCAGTTTAAAGTTAATAGCAGTTGCGCGGTGTCTAAGTATGCTTGCTAATAGGCCCTTTACTAGCCTTGCAGGGGCAAGGGTAAGGTTGCTTACTACCTTTATTTAACTTTAAGTTGTTAGCGCTAGTAGACTGTTAAGCTAACGCTAATCTAGATCTAGTTTAAAATACTGCGTGTCCTTTCTCTTTTAAAGAAGTAATTAACTAATCCTACAATAGAACACTAAAGATCTTTCTTAAATTATTAAGGGTTAATTAAGCTTTTCTAAGCGCTATTGCTTGTGCTAGCTTATTGCGCTTCTTACGCGACTAGTCTAGTGCGATTTTAGTGCCTAAGGCGTCTAAAAAATTAGTAATTGCTAACAGCCTAATAACCTTAGAGAGCGAGTAGATTGTTGCTTATTAATATAGGTGCTACTACTTAGTAAACTATTGCTTAAGGCCTATTTGTCCCTAGTAAGCCTTATTCAGGTATAATTGATACTGCGCCCTAATTAAATACTAAGTATTCTAATTAGTAGGTGCGAGATCTTCCTTTAAGATCCTTACTAAGGCTTAAAGGCTAGTAAGGTTTTAAGTAATTATGCTTATTAAAGCGTTTAAGAGCAGGTCTAGATAGACAGTCTTACTAATCTAGTCTTTAACATTAGTGATCCTAGCGAGCTTCCTTATTTATTAAGCTAACTATACTTTATACCTATTAACTAGCTTGCTGTAATTATCTTTCTTGTACTTAGCATCAAGGACTTAAGCCTTGTATTTACGCTAAGTAATCTTATAGTCCTCTTGTTCTTACGCGCTTGCGTTAAGTAGTAGAGAGATTAGTTTCTTAATATTTTTAGGTAGTTTAGGGTACTGTAGCTCCTAGTAATCTATTAAGTGCACGTCTGGGAGATTAGGATTAACCTAATCCTAGATGCCCTTCTCTAAGCAGTGCAGTCTTAACAGAGCAAACTAGGTTAGCTAGTCTAATTAGGCCTTTAGGATCACCCCTAAGGCAACAAGCGGTATGTCTGTAAGGTCTATATTAGTAATATGCTACCGTAGGATTACAACGTGGGTTATCATTAGAGTGCGATAGATTAATTAGTTAGTCAGTAGGTAGGTAGCTGTGTCAACGATAACAGTAGCCTGTAGGTTATAGGATAGGTAGGTAAGAGGTTGATCGTATAATCAATAAGTAAGAGAGGTACAGCAGCAGCAGCAATCTGCTAGCTAGTACTGTAGGAGAAAGAAGAGGAGAGTAAAATCTAATTAAACAAATAATCTTCTAGCTTACTAATTGCGCAGTAGGAATTAATACTACAAATAAGCAGCCAGGCTTACAACTGTAGGAGATAAGAAGGAGTAATTAAGCAATTAGTAGAGGGGAATAAGTATATTAATCAACTCAGTGCCACAACAAAGTGTCCAATAACTACTAAAAAGACTTTAGACAATCCGGCTCGTTTATATGCGCGATACTAGTGCCATCACGTGATATCCCACTAAGATCACCTAATAACCCGGGTGATCCGGATGTCAAAGGAGTAATCCGTACTAATCCGCAGGTCAGTACTCTAACAGCTGTTGTAAGGGCAAGGCTCCTTAAGAGCTAAAGTAAAAATTATAGTAGATTACTACTTAAGTAGCAATGCGTAAACAGCAATATAGCAACAGTAATCAGCTATAAAAGCCTATTAAGCTGTTTACTAAGCGCACCGCGCCTCTCTCTACTTAAAAGAAGGCGTCTAATAGCTTTCTAAGAATTCGCTGCTAATTTATTACGTTCTTGTGTTCTGCTGTATAAGCGCTGTATAAAAAAGATGCTAAATAGTTTATATACTAAACATTACTTTATTTACGTTTAGACTAGCAGTTAGAGCAGCTTACGCTGTAGTAGTTGCTCGTCTTACACCTGCTACACAGTTAATAACAATCTTGCTCATTAATTTATAGCTATGTATAGAAAGAAAAAAGTAAGTTTTAAATTTATGAAGCATTTTGCTTAGCTTGCTAACTAGTTTTAGGAATAGAATAATAACAAGATATACTAATCTTTAAAAACTTAACTACTTTCAGACATTATTGCTTGCTGTATAAAGATTAATAGTAGCGTTATAACTACTAGAATAACTTCTGCGCAGAAGCCTCTTACTAATAATTACTGCGCTTAAGAGATGTTGTCTTGCGGGTTTGCTGCTTAGCCCCTGCTACCCGCTCCCGCTCCTGCCTTTGCTCCCGTAAGCGCCTTTAATTCTAGATATAATGCTAAGAATTATTCGCGCCGTATATAGCCTAGTTAACCTGCTTAGCAGCCCGCTTAACAGCCGTAATAGACGGCTTTTTATCCGCAGCAGCAGCAGTATTAAGATAAGCAGCCTTGGTAGCAACCTACTTAAAGGTTGCCGCTTTAAGAGCAGCTTGCCCGCGGAATATTGCCCCCTTCTGCTCTATATACTCGCTCTCTTTTTCGTCGTCCTAATCACTATATAACCTATCATATAAGCGCAATTATTACGCTAAAGTAAAAAGGCGATTATCTTATAACTCTATGTATAGAAGCAATAAGTTAGATTCACGCCACTATACTACTTACCTTAAGACTCTTGCTGTTTAAGCTTAGATGGCTCAAGTTACTCTTAAGCTAGCTAAATCTAAGAAAGCTAAGCATAATCTAATAAGTATAATAACTCTAATACTTATTAGTAATAATGTTCCCTGTCCTAGTTCAATTATCTAGCTTACGTTCTCCCGCTTCTTTTGAGCAATTAAGAGAAAACTAGCCTACAGAGGGGTGACAAAAGATAAAGATGTTAAAGATGTTGTTATTTTTAAGACTTTATTTATTTTTTAAGGTGTTAAAGGTGGTAGTTGTTGTTGTAGTCAAAATGGGGTTCCAAAAAAGTGAAAAGCAGCTACCCTCTACTAATCAATCGCAAAAGTCAAAAAAAAAAGATTGTGTATAGTTAACGAGATTCGAACAGTGGGTGGATAAGTTCTAGGAGGAAAGCTTAGACCACCGAGCGATAATTAGGGTCAAAAAATTTGCTAAAGTACAAAAAAACAACACTAGTTTAAACGTGTCTAACAGCGATTGCTAGCCTATAGCTAATGATAGGATTACAGTATAATTGCAATAGAATTGTAACATAATGCGATAGAGGAGGGAAAGAACACGTACGTACCGCAGCGGGAGCCTGTAATACTTTATAAAGCTAAAGCTAATGCTTTTTACTTACTGCTTTTTACTTTTTAAACAGCACTGCATATAAATAATTTGCATACAATACACTATAATAGCGTACAACCTTTGCAATAAGCATCTCTTTAACTTTAACTCTTATCTAAAGATAAGAAGCTTTCTTGTTGTACACCTAGCCCTTAAACTAATCTAGCTTAAGCTAATTATATAGACACCTAAGTTTATTAAGCATCTACAAACTTAGCCTCTTTAGGACTTTATAATTATATTGTTTATAAACAACTCTAGAATCCGCAATTTCTTTATATACAAAAAGAATATTAAGCCTTAACTTAGCTAGTTGTAGAAAGAATACAAGATTTATAGGGTGTTCGCTAATACTAGCAAAGTACTTAAAATGCTTTACTTTAGTATCTCTCTCTTCTTATTAATTGTGCATAAGCTAAGTAATAAAACTATTAACTAGTTGAGCTAGCTGTTGCATAACATTAAAATAGCAATAGAGAAAAAAGAAGCAGGAAAGGAGAAGTAGGCGTTCTATTGTCGCATGTATAGGTTAGAAAGCAAGGCAATAATAGTACTGCTTCTTTAATTTGTCTAAAAGTACCTAAAAGTAAGGCCTTAACATAAGTAAGTAGTATAAACAGGATAGAGCGCGCTAAGTTAAGAAGTAAGTTGCGTCTTTGTCTTGCTTTTCTCTGTTTCTGTCTAAACATGCGACACACTAATTATGTGCTAGTAATGCTAAATAAAGAGGCGTAAGCCTAGATACCTGTTGTTAGCAATAAATCTTTTTTTACTAAAAAGGTGTCTACAAAATGTGTAGTTACATCAAAAGGTTGTCTTAAAAGGCCGAAGCTATTTAAGACTTTATATTTGTATAACTAGAAGGGCTAGACCAAAACAGGTTGGTAATTCGGAAAGCTAAGAACTTCCTCTTGAAAATAGGCTGCTTAGTCAGCACGCTTGCGCCTGTAATCTCGCTTGAAATAAGAGAAAAAAACATAAAAAACATAATTCTCGTATAACTTTTTTTTAAAGGTGTAAAAATTGCTAATAAAAATCTAGGATAAATCAGCTTACGTAAGCGTAATGTGAGCAGAATTAAAAGGCCTATATCTTATTTATCTAGAGTTTAATTGAAGGGTGAGAAAAATAGAGGTTACTTACGTAATCGTTAATTACGTAATAGCTTAGTAATCTTATAGTATACCATATCTTTTAAGATTAAAAAACTTACTTTTTTAATAGTATTATTCTAATAGCTTGAAATTATTGTTAATATCAATAGTGAGTTATTTCATTTTATTAATTAAATAAATCTTTTTTTTAAATTATAGTTTAACGTCCTTTCTTAAACCTCCTTTCTCAGCCTAAAGGACTTTATAAGACGTGCAGGCCGAGGCCTGCAGGTATCTATGTAGTTTTTTATCTTCTAGATAATTTACAAGGGGTGGTTTATCTAAATAAAGGTGAGGCTCGTAGCCTTTTGTGTAGAGGTAGAGAGGGGGGAGGAGGAGGGAGAGAAGGAGGGGGAGGGGGGAGAGGGGAGGGGTGCTTAGAGTTTGATCGCCTAGACAGGCGATTACATCTAGTTGTCAGAGTTTCCTTTGTACAAGGCCTGTGTACTAACCCTAGTTTCTTAAATAAAGGCTATAGTAGCTTTAATACCAGCTTCTGTTTGAAAAAGATATTGTAGAGAGATTAGCTTTGTACAGGAGTTCTAAAGTATAGCTCTACTATCCTCATATAGTTGGCACCTAAGAATTATATAAGCTGTGTCTTGTGTAGCTTTAAAATTGCATAGGCAAGTTTTAGATTCTACTTTTCCTATCTTAAATAGATAGCTCTTTAGGTAGCTATGACCTAGTTTGAATTCAAAGAAAGAGCTAGATATATCTCTGCTAGTAGAAGGAATCAGTATCTGCTTCCTAATTTTCTATTTAAAGGTTGCTAAGTAGGTGCTTAGGTTCTTAGTAATCGTTTTTTTCCTGTAGTTCTCTAGGAGGCTTAACCAATCAATACTTGCTAGTTGTTTAATTTAAGAGCTAACAACTGCTAGGCTTATTTTATTTATTAAAGGGTTTATTTCTGTAGCCTCTTTTGCTAAGAAGTCTGCTTGATCGTTTCCTAGTATATTTTAGTGTCCTAGGACCTATTGTAACGTAGGGGCAATGCCTTTTTCTTCTATCTAAGCTACTGCTCTAATACACTTAATTTGCCACTTTTAGCTAGGGTTGTTTAAGGTGTTTTTTAATTAAAATAGAGCAGCCTAATTTTCTGCGTAGATACTAGCGTTTTGGCAGTTGTTTAATAGGCTAACTGCTTTCTCTAGCCCTAAGGTAATACCTTCTAGTTCACCGTTGTAAACTAGCTAGTTATTTCCTATATCTGCTTGTAGTTCTTTAATAAGAGTAGTTCCTTTGTAGAAGGCAACGCCTACGCCTATTCCTTTACCATCCCTTATAGCTAAGGCATCTAAGTATATTAATAGAAGGTTGTTGTCCGCTAATAGTTTTCTATGGCTTTCTGCTTTAATAGCTTGTTTGATATATAGACCTTATAGGGAGTCCTAGCGTTCTATAGCGTAAAGGCTGTAGTGTTGTATTTCTTCTGTATTGTCTGATAGGGCTAATGTAATAGATACTTGTATTTAATTAAGTTGCTCTCCTCTGTTGCTGTTAATAGCAGCTTTTAGAGGGTGTTTTAGTCTAGTAAAGTAGATCTAAAGGCGTATCTTCTTATAATGTTGTCTAGCCTAACTCTAGGCAGAAAAAGAGCAGCTTCTACGTTACAAGGCATTGCAGGGGAAGATCTAAAGGTTCCTAGGATCATTCTATAAGCCTAGTTTTAAAGTTTTTGGCTGCTATTGAGAACGTGTTGTTAGCCTTCCTAAAATAGCTAACATCTGTAATAAGCTACGCTAGTGATGCACGCTGGGTATAATTGCCTTATTGCCCTTAGTAAGAGGCCTTTATTAATATTAGCTAGCCTGCTTAGGCAGAAAAAAGCCTAGTTTGCTTATTGTATCCTTATATAGCAGTAGTCTCTGAACTTAAGAGTATTGTTAAAGAAGATACCTAGCTACCTGCCTAGTCTTTTTAGCTAAAAAGTCTCTTAGGTAGGAAGCGTAAAAACTTTAATTGTATTTTTTCTAGATCTTGTCTAATTTGCTAATTTAGTTTTTAAGCTATTAAACTTAATAGCTAACTCCTTTGCTTAGTTAAAGAGATTTGCTAACTCTCTTTTAAGCAATTTAATATTCTTGCTAATAGATGTTGTTAATATTAAAATTCATTGGTCGTCTATATCGAATAAGGAGTAAATATTGTTATTTGCTATAATTAATTGGAATAGCGGTTTCGTGTAGATCAGAAATAGGATAGGAGAGGCTAGGCTCCCTTAAGGTGTACCAGTATTAACCTTCTGTAAGTTCTCTGTTTGCCTATTAAAGGATAACTCTAAAAGCCTTTCTGTAAGGAACGAGTTGTCTATAATAGGAGGCATACAAGTAGCTATTAGTTGCTTATATTTTCTAGAAGCTTGTTCATAGATGAAAAGTCAAAAGCGCCTCTAATGTCTAGAAAGGCTGTTAAAGTAACTCTATTCTTTCTTTTTTGCTGTTAAATATTATTGTAAAAGAGAAATCCTGCGTTAATAGCTAATTTCTTTAGCCTGCCTCCTAATTGCGTAGGGTGGAGTAGGTTAGTTATTCCTGCTAGGACACCTAATCTTTTTAAGTAGAGCCTTTCTAGTACCTTCCCTAGGCAGCATAAAAGGGAGATAACTCTATATGCTTTTAGGATTGAGTAGTCTGGTTTGTTAGGCTTTCTAAGGATAACCCCTTTTGCTTTTCGCTAGCACCTTAGTTAGTATCCTAAGTTAAACAAGGCTAAGTACACCTTAAAGAAAATGCCTAGTTAGTAATTGTATGCTTTTAAGATAACTTCTTAGCTAATTCTATCTAGTCCTAGTGAGGTAGCTTTTATTTTCTGACAGGCAGTGTAGAGCTCCTCTATAGATAGAATTAACTACTCCTATTTGTGGTTTCCTTAGTAGTTGTTGAGTAATGGGGCTGGTGTAGAAGGAGGAGGCGGAAATAGCTCCTCTCTAAAGGTTTAGCACTTCTCTCTAAAGGATTCTTTGCTTCTAATAGCAAGGATTCTTGTTAAGAGGTTGTTTTCTGTATAAGCTATTGCTTTAAATATCTCCTTAGGCGATTCGTTTTGGAGGAACTGTTCCTAATAGTTAAGTTTAGCTTTCTTGATAGCTCTAAGGTACTTATTTTTAGCTAGCAGGTAATTTCTTTTCTATAGGTATAGCGTGTTGTCTCTTCTTGCTACTCGCTTGTAATCTCAAAAGGTCCTGTTACAGTTTAGGGTAGCCTTAAGGAGATCTAGAACGCTAGTCCACTAAGGATTTAGTTTTAGTTCCTAGTTTAAAAAGGGGTAAATCTCCTAAGCGCTTGTTAAATTGTTGTTGTAAGGTCCTCTGCTATTTTATCTAGCCTCTCCTCTAAAGGTTCGTTAAGGCATAGAAGTAATTGTCTTAAGAGGTGGTTTAAGTCGTGTAGTAGAGCTAGTAATTTATCCTCTAGCTTTCCTTAAACTATCTCCTCCTTTAGGGTAGTGTTAAAAACATTCTAATTTTTTTCTTGTGTTGTATTCCTTTAGATAACTAGGTAGCTGCCCTTGGTTGACGATACTAAATAGGATAGCGTGGTAGTCTAATCCGACTTTAGAGATAGCTTGCTAGTCTATAATACTAGAAGCTATATTGCTTGTTAAAAAAGTGAGGTTAAGTACGCTCTCTTTTTGCATGTAAGCTTTAAAGAAAGTGTTAACTTATATTGTATTTAATAGAGATAGGTTGTAGTTATTAACCCACTCTACTTAATCCCCTGCTTGTTAGTTTGGGTTGCATTCCTGTAGGCTCTATATAGGGTAGTGGCAATTGAAATCCCCTAGGATAATTAAATGTAATTTTATAGGCTCTCCTAGGAGGCGTCTTAAGATTGTTAATGTATTTAGCCCTTGTCTTAGGCTCTTTTTGTTATAAATGTTATAGACGTAGATCTTTCTTGTGTTAAGCTGTATGAAGATAGCTTAAAAGTCGTTGTCGTCGCTAATATAAGGATTAACTTCTACTTCTAAATCCTTTTAAATATAAAATATAGTTCTAGGTCGTAGGCCTTAATAAGTTAATAGTATTTGCGTAAAGTCTAGATAGGCGATTGACCTAGTATCTTCGTAAGGTCCTCTAGCCAACTAAAGCTCTTGTATTGCAATAATCTTAGCTTTTACTGTAATAGCTAGGTTAATCGCGCTTTCTATTGCAAGGCTACAGTACTTTTATTAAAATATA
This sequence comes from Alternaria sp. 'sect. Undifilum', assembly GCA_024321975.1. Taxonomy (NCBI): domain Eukaryota; kingdom Fungi; phylum Ascomycota; class Dothideomycetes; order Pleosporales; family Pleosporaceae; genus Alternaria; species Alternaria sp. 'sect. Undifilum'. The sequence continues at coordinate 3,046,399 of JAJJZI010000004.1, forward strand.
TTTGTAGGACTTTATTTATACTAATTAGTTTACTTAGTCCTAGCTGTCCTAGCCTATAGGAGTTCGCAATCTAGGCTGTTTGCTGCATAAGGTCTGCTGCAGTTAGTACACTAAAATATAGTGTAGATACAAGGGTTTCCTTTACTAGCACAAGACTTGCACTTGTATTAACTAGTGTAGTGTGCTTCGCTGCAAATTTAGCAAGCTAATTTTAAGCATCTAACCTTGTTAGATATTCGGGGTTAAGTAATACTGATAAAATAATGATAATATAAGGGATGATAAGTGGATTGTATTAATGAATGATTGTTGGTCTTTTTTTTCATCTTGATTGTGCAGGTCCTAGGTGCCCTTTTTATAACCTAGATTTTGTGTGGGTCTTAGCGGCGCTACTGACTGTTAGGGCCACCCCCTGATAATCCTTGCAGGACCCTTCGCCAGTTTCCCTAGCCTTATAATTAACCTGCGCTAATGCCCTAAATTTGACACACCCCCTCAGCTTAAACGTACAGATTAAGCTAAAGACCTCCCTTGTTAGTTTCCTTTGTAAGATAGTTGATTATAGGTCTAAGGCGTCAAGCTAGGTCGCTATTAATACTAGATTAGCGTCTAGTCTTGGTCGTATGCCTAGATTGATTAGTCCTATCTGCTGTAGGAACCTCGGCTATTAATTAGCTAGTAATAATTTTGTGAGTCCATTAGCGAGCATCTTGCTTAATTCTACGTAGATTACCTTAATTAACTTGTTCTAAACTTCTTGCCTAAGCTAGTGGTTGTAGATATTAACATGCTGTAGCTCTGTAGTTAACTAGGAAATCTCTTCTAAGATTAGTTAGATTGTTTGCAGGTTATTAAATTGTATAGTAATTATTTAGTTAACTATCTAAACGTGGAGCTTAGTAAGTAGCATCTAAATAAATATAGCTTCTTTTGCAACTTGTAAAAGCGTAAGTAGTTTAGCTTTAGTTGTTAAGGTTGTAACTGTATCTTGCTTGTTTGCCCTTTAAGTAATTTGTCTACTAAATAGCTTAATTACGTATCCTTGTAAGCTTTTGCAATTAAGTGTATTGTTAGCAAAAAAGGCATTACTAGCAATAACTAGGTAATTGTGTCTACTAAATTATAGTGCAAGCGTTTGTGTTTAGTTAAGATATAAGAGTACGCGATTAGCTGCTAGCTAATAATTAGGACTAGGGTTTGTAAGGAATTAAGCTAGGCGTAATACTGCAAAGGCTGTATTAGGTCTTGTGTTAACTGCTGCAAATAGGAGTAATCTAATCTTTTGTTAGTAGAGGTTAATCTCCTTAGGAGTTGCGTTGCCTTCTTGTAGTAGTAGTTTAGCCTTAATTATTAGGATATTACTCTTAATTAAGTGGTCGCTCACTAGTCAGTTAATCTTCTTAATATATGCTAATTAGGAGATCTAGATCTTGCGCTGTAATGAATCCCTAATTAACTCTATGCCTAAAAACTAATGCAGATTGTCTCCTCTAGTTATATAGTACTTTTTCCTAATATCCTTAATAGCTGCTTGCGCATCTAATCTATAGTTCTTGCTGTACATTGCGATAATATTGTTAACGTAAAAGAACATAAAGATCCTTTAACAGATTATATAGCATAGCTTATGTAAGACGGCAGTAAATCTACATCTTTAGAGATAGGTAGTAAAGTTCTTTTGCTAGAGCAGTAGCAATATCTAGAGGCTGTAAAGGGCTTTGTTAAGCTTAAGGATTGTCCCCTTCTTTGTGTATCTACGCGGCATTCTTATGTATATAACTTAATTAATTAGTGCGTGTGTAAAGGCGTTAGTGACGTTGTACTGCTTAAGCTTAAGGTTAAATTAGGCAGCAATCGCGAGGGCTATTTAAAAGGATTAACCTACTAACGTAGCGGCGTAGGTTTCTTAAGCAGTAACGTTGCGCTGTTAGTTACCCTATACGACTAAGCGCGCTTTACACTTAACAAATTAATAATTCTTATCAATTTTATAAGTATATACTTATTTAGACTTTAGTATCTAGGTGTTTGTTAGTTGTGCTTCTTGCGTTAGGACTTCTAACTATGTGTTTAATTACTTGTGGCTCGCGAGGTAATTCTCTTTAGCGTTTTTAAATAACTAGTAGAATATTTAGTTCTCCTTTAGTTAGTTTAGACTTAGCACTAGCGAGAGCTCGCTTAAAAAAGGCATTTGCTTATAACTTTAACCCTTAAGTAATTAATCTACTACTGCGCTATTAAGTTTCTTGTTATTCAATTGTTAAACTTTTCCTGCTCTTGCACTTACTATAAACGCTAAAGCCTATAGGTCTATCTAGTTTTTCTAGAGGGACTTATCAATAGAACTTAATCCTATATTAGCACTGCGTGGATTAGAACACTCGCTGCGGCTAGTACTTAAGAGGTAATTAGGCCTAGGGTTTAATAGCTGCGTAAGGGCGACGTTCTAACTCTTAATATTAAGAGGATTATCTACACGCCTAATGCTCTCTGCTGTTATAAAATTAGTTAAGAGGGCTACTAGTAGAGGCGTTAGCAGGGGTGAGGGATAATTTACTTAAACTTTTCTTCCGCGCTAATTATATTAATTATGTGTTTCTTTATGTATAAGTCTTTTATTAAAGGACTTATTTTTAAGAAAAGATTGTGTCTTTTCTTAGTTATTAGTAATCTCTAGGGGAAGTTCTATAGTCCTAATCTATGCCTTAATCTCTTTAAGGGTGCTATATATTAAGTTATCTAGAACATCCTTCTTGTCTCTAGTAAAGATTAATTTTTTATTAAATACTACATTGCGTGTGGTGATTACCTTAGCTATAGTTAGCACCTATACACGGTAAATGTTTGTAGATTAATATCTAACAAAGTATCTAATTTATGCCTTAGGATTAAGCCGCTGTAGTTTGCGCTTGCCGCGCTTTATATTATTTGTTATTGCAAACGCCTTGCACTTGTATACTTGTAAGTAGCCTTAGTGTAGCTTACGTAGTAAGGTAATAATTCCGTTTTTGTATGCGTTATGCGTAAAGAACTCTTAATATAGTAATTTCTATTAATTTGCGTATTAAGGCGTTTAATTATAGAGATATACTACTAATTAAGTGATCTTAGGCTATAGTAGCCACAGCAGGTTAGCGTTAAGTTGCATTGCTTGTGCTTTATCCTTAATTACACCCCCTAAGCGTTCTGCTCTACTGTTCTGTGCTTAGGTATTAAGAGCAGAAAGCTTAAACCGCATGCCTTAGGACTCTGCCTACTAACCTACTTCTAGTTTAACTATAATAATCTTGTTATTAGTTTTAATAACCTTTTCAGTAATATTAAATTAGGTCTTTATTAGGATTATAAAGAACTCTAGGAGCTTAATAATTATCTGCGCTGTTTAATTATCCTTAAAGTAGTAGTTCTATATAAATCTAGTAACTTAATCTATAATTAGCATTTAGCTTCTTTCCTTAGTTAAGCTGTTAACCTTATAATTATAAAAGTTAAGTAAGATGCGTTCTCCTAGAGACTTATTAATCCTGCGCGGTGTGCGGCTAATTAGCCTTTTAGCTTTCACTCTTCTACAAGCGTCGCATTCTACCGTAAGCACTCTAGTAATTCTTATCCCCTTAGATTGTTGTACAAGGTGCTTAAGCGCGCTTAGTCTTAGATAACCTATCCTCTTGTGCTATATAAGCGCTTGTGCGCGCTATCTTTAATTGTATTACAGCTTAACAACCCTAGAAGCTATTGTTGCGTAATAAGTAATTAGGTTTGCTTTAAGCACCTACTGTCCGTGTAGCTTAGTAAAGTTAGTAATTAGATTGTTGTTAAGCAATTGTTAAAGAACTGTTAAATTATGTTTAGTGTCCTACTATAAGCCTTGTATGTAGAGTATCCTAAACAAGACAAGATTATAAAGTAAATTAGAATAGTATGCTACGTCTTTTAGGTGTAGTTAGCTTTAAGTCCTGCCACTAGCTACTATTAAAGTAACTAATTTATACGCCTTAATCTATACTTGTAAGTTACCTGCCTATAGGAAGTCTCCTTGCCTTGCTATTTATGTTTTAGTAAATTAACTAGTATTATTAAAGACGTAGCAGGTTAATCTAAAGTTAAGGATCTATAATTATGATAGAGAATACATAACCTAGATCGCTTTAAATAAGGCCTTAATAAGCGTGTAGTTAATTTCTCTAATCTTCTAGCTATATAGTTAGTTATTATGCTTAACTGTAGGCGGTACTGTGTGTAACTTCTTAATTGCAGGTCTATAAGATTGTAATTGTCGCTTAGAGTTGCAGATTATTTCTTGCATAGCTAGGCTATTGTTAATACGTAATTAGACTTAATCTATCCTATCTTGTTAGGGTTGCTACTAAGCTAGCGCGTTGCTTAGGTGTGCGTACTAACAATCCTTAAGCGTATGTTTTATATTATACGCTTCGCATTTGCTTATAGTGTATTAGATCTTATCTAATTAAGTATTCTTAATAGGCTTTTAATTTCAGCGTTGTTTGCGCTTCTATCCTAGATTGTCTAATTCGTCCTTATTAAGTGTTAGTAATCTAGCTCTAGCGGCTGTTCTAAAGGACGCCTTAGTTAACTTCGCTTTAGATAGGTAAAAGAGCTACATGTAATCTTAATAGTTGTAGATTATATCCTTAACTGTAATTAAAGAATTCTTTAATCTATAAGATACAAATAAGATTGTCTATTGTTCTAAGTGCTTAGCTGTTGCTTAGGTAAAGTCCTCTTTAACGTACGTGTCTAGTTAGCACTTAGGTATTCTAACAGCTTTACCCTTAGTTGTAGCATAATTAACTTTAGTAAGCTATGTCTCCTTTAAGCTAATTACCCTGGGCGGCTTTATCGCGGTCTTGTACCGCTCTTAGGCTTCCTTAATCTTATCTTTAGCATTAATGCCTACAGTAGCTATTAGATTAGCAATTTACTAACAATATAATTGCCTTGCTTAACAGCAGTTTGTATATAAGTAGTTGTTAACTGTACGCTGTATCTACTGCGTAATCTTATCTAACACTACTTGCTCTTGTATATACTTCTAATCTTCCGTCTTGTATCAATCTAGCTCTAACTTATAGATCTCTAGATCCTCTTTATATAAGGCTTTAGCGTTCGTTAATAGGTCCGCGGGCCGTGTAGGTATAAAGGGTGGTATAGGTGCGCTATCGCCGTAATCACCTTAGTGTAATGCAGCGTGCGCATTAGTCGCTTGTTGCGACACTTAATAGTCGCTTAGATAAGGCATTTAGGGTACCTCTAGTTCAGTAATAGGTTCGATTGTAAGGTTTAGATCAATCTTCTCCCACACGCGTAGGGAGTCAGCGCGCGTTTCAATCTAGCGGATCCATTTAATCCAGTTTGTGTGATCAGTAAGGATTACGGAGGAGTCTCGTAGAGGTAGGGTAGACATCCTTTTGATAACTTGTATAGTTTAGTGACTTGTTGGTTATTAATCCTCGTTTGGTTGAGGCAGTAAGACTCTTAATTGTTAGATATTCGAGGTTAAGTAATACTGATAAGATAATAATAATATAAGGGATAATAAGTGGATTGTATTAATGATTGATTGTTGGTCTTTTTTTTCTCTTGATTGTGCAGGTCCCAGGTGCCCTTTTTATAACCTAGATTTTGTGTGGGTCTTGGCGGCGCTACCGACTGTTAGGGCCACCCCCTGATAATCCTTGCAGGACCCTTCGCTAGTTTCCCCAGCCTCATGATTAACCTGCGCTGATGCCCTAAATTTGACAAACCTCTAGGTAGCTAAATCTTTAGCATTTAGTGCATTGCTTTGCGATATTAACAACTCGCAGTTTCTCTACTCTAAGGCTTTGCCCTAAGATATAGAGTTTTTCTCTAATAGCTTTTTAGGCTTCTTTCTCTGTAGCAAAGGCTACGCATGCTAAGCCAAAGTTCTAGTATTCCATTTTCTCCTCTAGCGTAAGCTAAAAAGAATTGCCTATAACCTTTAGGCCTTTGTTAAAAAATTTAATTTCTCCTATTATAATCTCTAGACTATAGTTTGTAGGAAGCTTGTAGACAACAACCTTAAACTACGGCGTAATAAGTTAGGCGACTTTGAAGTTTGTAATATCTTGCTATATAGCCTAATTCTCTAAGAGGTATTTAGCCTTAAAGGCTAGTGTAGTTGTAATTATTTTGTTGCCTTTAAAGGATAAAGCAATTAAGGCAACTACAGGCGATTGTACGCCTCATTTTGTTGCAAAGGCGTTGTTGAAGTTATTTCTAAGTTTAAAGGCATTAAATGCAGCTAAGGTCTCGCTAACTGGAACTAGCTAGCAGTCTTTAAGGCTAGTAACCTTTAGTTTTTAAGTCTTTTAGATGTTTGTCTATAGCTAATCTTTGTTGTTACCTGCTATAGTAGCAAAAGTAGCTCTAGTAGCATTAGGCGTAATCTAGATAGGCGTGTTCTAAATAGGCGTGTTTGTTGTTAGTTTCTCAATACGTCTTATTTTCTCCCTTTACTCCCTTGAGACGTTTAAGAGGCTTAATATCTAGTTAGCTAGTATAGCTGTATTCTTCTTATTTACTCTTCTTTTGTCTGTATAGTCTCTAAAGACTTCTACTAGGTCTAAAAGGCTAGTTTGCTAGGTAGGGTTGTTTTCAGCTAAATTAGCTACTTAGATTACTAGGTTCCTAGCTATCTCAAGTGCCTCTTCTACTAAGGTGGCTTTTGGTGTTTTATTTCCAATAGGATATTAAGGAATAGGTCTAATAAAGTTAAAAAGTTGCTCCTTGTTTAAACGTGTGTAGGCCTTTGTAGTTCTTCTAGATTTTGCCTTTCCTGGCGAGGCGTTGTTATATTGTCGTCTTCCATCTCCATTTGCCTCTTATTTAATCCTCCTAGGTCTCTAGAGGCAAATCTTTTTTTGTTAATTTCTAAGGTTGTAGCGATTTCTTAGTTAAGCTAGGCTTCAATAAGCTCCTTAATCTCAATTAGCTCAAGATACCTAGGCATGTGGCCCAAGCTTTTGAGCAATACGAAAAATATTCCTCTAAAAGAGGGAGGGGCAGATGGCTTTTCCACCCTCTCTAGCGCATTAGCGCCCTCGCTGTAGGCTCTAAAAAGTATCGCAATCGATCCCTTGGGGTTGTTTCCTTGGGATCTGGTTGTTTCCAATTAATTTCTAGAAAAGTCGACGTTAATGTTGCGAGGATATTATTATTAAAACTTTTAAGATGTATTGCTTCTATTTACAACGTATAGACGGGAAGCTAAACCTTAGATAGCTGCGCAACATGTACTACTTACTTATTTAATAGGCTGTACGCACTAACCTAGGATACTAGTTGCAATACGCTATGCTCTATAAGGAACACACTCTAATTTCTTACCCCTACTACGCTAAGTACGCTAAAAAGGGTAATTAAACTTGCTATAAGCACATCGACCTCAACCTTAAGCAAGCAATAACTAAAGGCCTTAGTGCAGATATAATTTAAGGTAGCGTGTTGTTTAACAATAAGGATAAGAACAACTGTATAGAGATGTGTAGGAGCTGAGAAGGAGTAATTGAATGATCAGTGGAGGGGAATGAGTATATTAATCAACTAAGTGCCACAACAAAGTTTCCAATAACTACTAAAATAACTTTAGACGATCTGGCTCGTTTATATGCGCGCTACTAGCGCCATCACGTGATATCCCACTAGGATCACCTGATAATCCGGGCGATCCAGATGTCAAAGGAGTGATCCGGAGTGATCCGCAGGTTAGTACTCCAATACACCCCCTAGGTTAGTGAGATACTATCGATCTGAGCTGTAAGCATCTAGGTAATTATAATAAATCTAAGTTGTTAATTAAGAGGGCCTCTGTAATTATAGCTCCTTTGCGTAATCCTCTGTTGTTGTAGTGATACTACGTGTTGTTGTTTTGATTAATCTAGCAGCTCTAAATGATATCAAAACATTAGATAGACCCTAAATATCGCGTAATTAGTTAGTGCGTAATTGCTACAACAAAAATAATCGCGTCTATTGCCTCTCTAAAACTTTTTTATATCCTTAACCTTAACTTAGTTACTAAGTCTTTCCGATCTAGCTCGACTACTATCACTAATATAGTGAGTAGTATTACCTTATTGTTTCCTTACTGAATAGCTGCTAATTTTCCTAGTGTAGTCCGCCCTAAGCAACAATAAGCGCAGCTTAGAGAGCTGTTGTCAACGTAATTAACGCTTAGAAAGCCGTCAGCAACGTGAGAACAGTGCTAAGCATAAGCGTCGCGCGCGCTAAAGCCTGTTTAACAATAAGATTTAGCAAGCAACTAATCTCTAAGATAATAAGAGTTAGTTGCCTCTGCCTTTTAACTTGTACGCTTACTGCAAGACATCTAGTAGCTTTGCTTTAAAGCTAATTGCCTTACCTACTAAATTAAGTCTACTGTTAAGTTCTTGTTTAAATTTTAATCTACATAAAAGTCTAACTAAGTAATTAAGCTAGCGCAAGGGCAAAGCTCCTTAAAAGCTAAAGCAAAAGTTACAGTAAATAACTACTTAAGCAGCAACGCGTAAACAGTAATATAGTAATAGTAATAGGCTAAAAACGCCTACTAATCTGTCTACTAAGCGCACCGCGCCCCTCTCTACTTAGAAGAAGGCGCCTAATAGCTGCTTAAAAATTGCTACTAATCTATTACGCCTTTGCGTTCCGCCTTGTAAGCGCTGTATAAAGAAGATACTAAATAGTTTATACGCTAAGCACTGCTTTAATTGCGTTTAGACTAGTAGTTAGAGCAGCTTACGCTGTAGCAGCTGCTCGTTTTACACCTACTACACAGTTAATATTAATCTTACTAATTAATTTATAGCTATATATAGAGATAAAGAGGTAAGTCTTTAACTTATTAACCTTATTGCTTAGCTTGCTAACTAGTTTTTAGAGATTAAATAGCACTAAGCTGTACTAAGCTTTAAAAGCTTAACTGCTTAAGGACATTATTGTGTGCCGCAAAGAGATTAATAGCGGCGTTATAACTACTAAGCCTTCTGCGCAGAAAGCTCTCTTAACTAATTACCGCGCTTATAAGATGTTGTATCGCGGTTTTGCTGCTCAACCTCCTGCTCCTACTCTTGCTCCCGCGTTCGCTCCTGCTCCTGCCTGGCAACCTGCATACTAGCAGCAACAGCAGCAACAGCAACAACATTAACAATATTAACAACAACATAAGCAGCTTTAGCAGCAACAGCAGCAACCTGCTTAAAGGTTGCCGCTCTAAGAGCAGGCTGCCCGCAGAATGTTGCCGCCCTCTGTCCTATACAATCGCCCTCGCATGCACTGTCCTAATTAATAAATTAATTAATTATATAACAGCGATTATTACGCTAGTGTAAGGAGACAATTATCTAACAACTCTATGTATAGGAGTAATAAATTAGAATTGAGACGCAACGCTGCTTACTTTAGGACTCTCGCTATTTAAGCTTAGATAGCTTAAGTTGCTCTTAAGCTTGCTAAAGCTAAGCTTGCTAAGCGTGATGCAATAATAGAGTCTAGCGAGTATAATAAGTCTAATGCTAATTAGTAACAAGGTTCTTATTTATAGTTTAATTGTCTAGCTTACGTTCTCCTGCTTAATTAAATAAGCTACTAAGAGGAGACTTAGCTTAGTATATATATGTTGCTGCTTAATACAAATCCTTTGCTTGTTAATTATTATTTCCTTTAATTAAGTGCTTAACTTGCTAAAAGTTAAGCAACTGCTTAAACTTTTTAAACTATTGTTAGGTAAGCGACTTAGTTAGTCTATTAGCTAGTATAGTTGCTGTTTCTAGGTATTTAATCTAAAATAATCTTTTAGCAAATTCCTACCGCAGCTACATGTTTTATATGTTTACATGTCTTAATCAAGTGCTAATCTGCTTATTCTTCTTAACTACAAGCCTAATTGTTTGTTAATTATTATACTAAACTGTCTAGACGTCTCCTAAATTAAGAGATAGCTTACGAAAAAAGCAGTTAAGGGCTATAGCCTCCTTAGTAGTGTACTTAAGAGCGAGTAGCTTAGCCTTAGTAGTTGACGTGGTTACTGTAGTCTGCTAAGCTGCCTTCTAAAATATTAGACTACTATATAAGATAGCTATATATTAATAGGATAATTAACGAGTTTCCTAATTATCTGCAAAGGAAGCATTACCTGCAATTATTAAGTTTAGGCTATTATAGTTCCTATATTAGATCGCATCCTATCTTTTTCTAATAGAGGTACATAATCACCTGTTCAACAGCTTTTATATGCTAATTACTAAGGTTTATAAGGAAGTGTGAGAGCTTTAAGATTAAGTAGGCAACATCTAGTTATTGCATAATAGCTGTATATAGTACTAATCTAACCTTTTCTTAGTAGGCCTTAATCTCCTGCTTAGTTGCTTTGCTAGTGTTCTTAATTAGCTCCTCTAACAGTAATAGAGTCTTTAGACAGCTGCTATCCTCTAGCTTAAACTTTTTCGCGATTTTGTTAATATACGTATTATATACAAGCGTGATTATTCGTTTCTTGCAATCTCTATTTATCTAGATACTAAGGAACTATTTAACTAATCTTTGTTCTTGTATCTTATATTTGTCTATAATCTTTAACTAAAGATCTATCGCCCTCTGCTTATAACCTTTCGCGAAGAGCAGTAAGATATTATCTATATAAAATAACACTTAGATCCTCCTTTCTTAATTAAAGAAAAGGCAGAGCTCTTCTAGTAAGGCGATTAGTTTAATCTCCCTTAGTAACCCTAAGAACTCCGTATACTACAATAGTAGCGAGTCTCGTAATATATACAGTGCGTAGTTAAGCTGTACGCACTTTCTTAGCTTCTTAAAGCTATCTAGTATCTTGTAGATTACTAGGTTATCTGCTGTAATTAACGCATTAAGGAATGCTCTTACAACATTATATTGCTTAAACTCTAAGTTATTCTTAGCGGCAATAGCTATTGCTGCTTAGAAGGACTTAGCTGCTAATGTAGTAGCGTAAGTTAAATTAATTAAATTCTTTTTCTAGAGATTACCTCTTACAACAATCTGTGCCGTGCATTTAAGAAAAAAGCTATCTTAATTAAACTTGTAGGTCTAAACCTACTTTATAGGTATTAGGTAATTAATTGCTTTTTCTTTTAATATCTTAGTTTAAGTATTTGCTTTACTTAACTAATTAATCTCCCTCTTATAGGTATCTTTAAACAAGGCCCTTATAGGATGCTAGAGTAACTGCTTCTATAATCCTAGCAGTTTAGGTAGATTATCGCGATGCGGTTAAGCATTTCTCTTTAGCTTATACTTAGTAAGCGAAGCTGCTATAACTACGTAATTAAGAGTCTTATAGCTTACTTAGTCTTCCTAGGTTGCTTGTAAACCTAGCAGGTAGGTATTATAAAAGTGATTTTATAATAGATCCTTATAATCTGCAATTAATGCGTTAATACTACCTGTGCTTCTACCTCTTAGTTAATTATTAGGATTTTAAGTTACGTCTTTATGCTTACGCCCGCTACTTAGCTTACGTAGTAGAAGATATTAATTTGTAGGCTAATTTAGGCTTTCGCTAGTGATCTAAGCACTACGCCTTATAAGTAGAGGTTTAGCTTATAATTACTTACCCTGTCTACTATTTGTTGCCTAAGGTCTTAACTTGCAAGATAATTTACGCCCTGCTTTCCTACTTACACAAGCAGGTGTTCTATTACAATTAGCTAGCGCGTTAAAGTCTATAGGCATAGACTGTTAGACTAGTAAATAAAGTATTCTACCTATAAGTCTTAATAGATTAGCTCCTTTAAGTAGTTGCACTGTTGTTTAATTATTAATTTCTCTGCAATTAATTACATCGTCGCTCCTTAAGGTCCTCTAGTTTAGGAGTAGGTTTTAGAGTAGCAAGACTAGTAATCTACTACTAACTTAAGTAAATTCCTAATAGCGCACTAGCCTTGTGCTCTATTTGCCTAGCGTCTTCTAATCTACTCTTATCTTTAGTAGGCAGGCCTTCCTTACCGCTTAAGATAGTAGATAAATTACTTTTAAGGTTATTAGTAGTTAGCTGCGTATCTTAATCCGCCCTTCCTTAAACAGGTAAAAGGACCTCTAAGTTGTCTCTAGGATTAACTAGCTTGCTATTATAAAGAATCTCTACAATCTTAATTACTCAATCTCTTAGTAGCTCTTTCTTGCAATCTCCTTTGTAAAATAACTGTTTATTAAAGGTTATATTACAGGTAGTAAATACCTAATTAAGTGTTAGTACTTGTATATAGAATATGTTAGAAGCTTAATAACTAACTAAAAAACTAATATAGCTGCAAGGATTAACTTTAAATTCTTAATAATTATGCCTAGCTGCCTTATCTTTATTTAAAGGATATGCTTAGCAGCTATAGGTATATATTCTACTCTAGACTAGGCGTAAATTAGCAGTCTAGTATCTAATCTTAGGTAGTTATTAGTAGTAGAAATATTTCCTAAACTATTCTTTAAGCACCTAGTTAGGGGATTAGTAGCTATAGATTTTAGTAGAGCTTATGCTATGTAAGTGAGCTGCTGCATCTATAATTATTAGCTAAAGCATAGTTAGTAGATTAGCGCTCGTACGCATCTTAATAGCTTTTGTAATTAGCTCTTAGCTAGCTCTCTCTACTAAGCTATTTAGCTTATAAGTGTATAGCGGTAGCGTTTCAATTACGATCTCTTTCTCTATTGCCTATTTCTTATATTTAGATTGCCCTCTCTAAGGCAGTGTAGCAGTATTGTTATTTTAATAAATTTCTATAATCCTCTGCTAATATTTCCTCTTAATCCTTTTAGCGAAACCTTTGATTACTAGCATAATATTATTTAAAGTCTTGAACTAGATATTGTAATTGTAAAGCTTACCTAAGTAGTTTTCCTTAATAATTAGTGCCTATTTCTTAAGTAGCTAACTAGTTAGGAAATTAAATAGATCTTATAAGATTCTATAGAAAGGTTGTAGTAATCTTTTCTTTAGTTGCCGTAAGATTACTTGCGAGGCATAAGCTGTTATATAGTAATTATATTCTAATAGCATCTTGCTAGTAATCATAATGTTCTACGCTAAGCGGACTAAGGCTTTAAGAGCTTGCTGTCTTAGGTAACCTAATTGTTAGTGCTACAAGTCTTTATTACTAGTGCGCAACTTTAGTATCTTTAATCGCGCTACAGCGTTCACGAGCGGTGTTAGTTAAGTAGGGTAACAAGAGACTTGCTTATATTTAACAAATAAAAGATTAAAATAATACTTAAGGTTAATTAAGATAACGTTCTTCTCTAGCGTACTAAATTGCATAGTATAATCATAATTTAAATACTAAATGCCTAACTAGTTAAGCCGCTCTTCTAACACGATATTAGTATAGAAACCTAGTACAAGCTTAACGTTAGTAAGCAGTAGATTAGCTGTCTTAAGGCCTGCCTTGCTATGTAGGACGTTCTTAAGCAGCCTGTTTCCTACTCTAGTAACTAGAATAGATTAAGTGCCTACTAATACAGTCTCGTCCTTAGTGCATTTACTAAAGGTGCCTAGTACTAGGTAATCTATAATATTAACTAAGTAGACTGCTGCTCTACTATCTAGGATCGTATAAAGAGATAAAGCATAAAGAGTAAAGGCTGCACTAAAGATGTTTAGCCTAATCTTATTAATAAAGTTATTTAGGTTAATTAGTGCTAAAACTAATACGCTAAGGTAGGATCTACTTAGTTAATTAGTAGCTAATCTGCTAGTGCTAGCTTTCTAGCCTTCTTTCTTAATCTAAGCGCGTAAAGATGCCTAAGTGTTGCTATTCTATTGCTTAAAAATCTTCTTCTTCTTATTATCTATCAGCATATTTAGTATATTGCTAGCAAGGCATAATCTAGTAACTGTAGTCTAAATTTAATAGCAGTTGCGCGGTGTCTAAGAATACTTGCCTATAGGCCCTTTACTAGCCTTGCATAGGTAAGGGTAAAGTTGCTTACTATTTTTATTTAACTTTAAGTTGTTAGCGCTAGTAGACTGTTAAGCTAACGCTTATTTAGATCTAGTTTAAAACACTACGTGTCTTTTTCTTTTTAAGGAAGTAATTAACTAATCTTGCAATAAAACACTAAAGAGCTTTCCTTAATTATTAAGGGTTAATTAAGCTTTTCTAAGCGCTATTGCTTATGCTAGCTTATTACGCTTTTAGCGTAACTAGTCTAGTGCAATTTTAGTGCCTAAGGCGTCTAAAAAATTAGTAATTACTAATAGCCTAACAACCTTAAGGAGTGAGTAAATTGTCACTCGTTAATATAGGTGCTGCTACTTAGTAAACTATCGCTTAGGGCCTATTTGTCCCTAGCGAGCCTTATCTAGGTAGGATTAATACTGCGCCCTAATCAAATACTAAGTATTCTAATTAGTAAGTGCGAGATCTTCCTTTAGAATCTTTACTAAGGCTTAAAAGCTAGTAAGGTTTAAAGTAATTATGCTTATTAAGGCTTTTAAGAGTAAGTCTAAATAGACAGTCTTGCTAATCTAGTTCTTAACATTAGTAATCTTAGTAACCTTTCTTGTTTATTAAGCTAACTGTACTTTGTACTTGTTAACTAGCTCGCTATAATTATCCTTCTTATATTTAGTAAAAGGACTTAAGCCTTGTATTTGCGCTAAGCAATTTTATAGTCCTCTTATTCTTGCGCGCTTGCGTTAGGTAGTGGAGAGATTAGCTTCTTAATATCTTTAGGCAACTTAGGATACTATAGCTCCTAGTGATCTATTAAGTGCACGTCTAGGAGATTAGGATTAACTTAATCCTAGATGCCCTTCTCTAAGTAGTGCAGTCTTAACAGAGCAAACTAGGTTAGCTAGTCTAATTAGGCCTTTAGGATCACCTCTAAGGCAACAAGCGGTGTGTCGGTGAGGTCTATATTAGTGAGATGCTACCGTAGGATCACAACGTGGGTTATTGTTAAAGTGCGATAGATCAATCGGTCAGTTAGTAGGTATCTGTGTTAATAATAACAGTAGCCTGTAGGTTGTAGGATAGGTAGGTAAGTTAATCGTATGATCAATAAGTAAGAGAGGTACAGCAGCAGCAGCAATCTGCTAGCTAGTACTGTAGGAGAAAAAAGAGAGTAAAATCTAATCAAATAAATAATCTTCCAGCTTGCTAATTGCGCAGTGGGAATTGATACTACGATCAAGCAGCCGGGCTCATAACTGTGGGAGCTAAGAAGGAGTAATTAAATAATTAGTAGAGGAGAATAAGTATATTGATCAACTAAGTGCCACAACAAAGTGTCCAATAACTACTAAAATAACTTTAGACGATCTGGCTCGTTTATATGCGCGCTACTAGCGCTATCACGTGATATCCCACTAGGATCACCTGATAATCCGGGTGATCCGGATGTCAAAGGAGTGATCCGTACTGATCCGCAGGTTAGTACTCTAACAGCTTTCAATAAAGAAAAAATAACTATTTTATTTTATAAGTTAGAAATTTCCTATTTAAGTTTTTTAGTAAGGTTTTTATTAAGTATTTTTGAAACTTTTAAAAAGATCTTAGTAAGACGGCCTAGTTTAGGCCTAAAAGTAGTTAAGAACGCTGTTTTTTGCATTTTATTCAATCAAAATTATTATTAATACTTGTAGGAAACTTTTTTAGTATATTACCACATAAGGAAAAAGGGTTATTTTCTAATTCGAAAGAAAGAATTTAGTATTCAGAAAAACAGAATTTCAAGCTATAAGAATAATACTATCAAAAAAGTAAGTTTTAAAAAATTGAAAGAGTTAATATACTACAAGATTACTAAGCTATTACGTAATTAATGATTCCGTAAGTAAACTCTATTTTTTCACCCTTGAATTAGACTCTAAGTAATTAAGATATAGGCCTCTAAATTTTGCTCATTTCATGCTTGCGTAAGCTACTTAATCTAAGATTTTTATTAGCAATTTTTACACGTTCAAAAAAAAGTAATACTAGAATCAAGTTTTTTTATTTTTTTTTTCTGATATTTCAAGCGAGATTACAGGCGCAATAATGCTGACTAAGCAGCTTACTAAGCACCCCATCTTAAAGAGGAAGTTCTTGGCTTTTCAAATTACTAACCCTTTTTGGTATAGCTTTTCTAGTCATAGAAATATAAAGCTTTAAAAATAATAACTTTTTTGACATCTTTTTATTTTTGTCACCCCTCTGTAAGAGGGAGGAATAAAGAAACGAGAAAAGCTAAGCAAGGATTTAAGCACCTAAAGAAGCAATTAAACAATATAGGGTAACTCTCCTATCCCTAACTCGTAGCCTATAAATATATAGTATCTGTAGGAAAAAACATAACGTAATTTCCCTTTTGCAAGTTAGCTTTATAATACGCTATTTTTAATTATTAAACTACCTTAATTAGCTTAGCAAGACAACAATATGTTGGCAGATCTAAAGCACTTATAGCAAGGAAGAAAGAAGAAGGCTGTAAAGTTTAATAACGCTCTTCTTAATTTAGAACTTAAAGAGATAGTGCAAGGATAGCTAAACTATATTGCGACTTCTTTACTTAGGTAAGAGGTATAAGGAGTTACAGTATTAGACCTCGTAGAGTAAGCTAACATTTAAAAACAGCTGCGCAATTATCTTAATAACAGTGCTAGTGTTGCGGATAGTTTAGGTGCACTTAATGTTATAACGTGTAAGAAAAACGCTAAGCTAACAGATGCTAGGTACGCTAAATTACACCTAGAATCTGTTCTAGCCTCTAATTAGCCAAACTAGCGCACAGGCCCTACTTATAGACTGTTACTAAATAAACTACCTATTAAGAGCGCGTATTGCAATGCGATAAATTTGTATTAATTAAATACGTAAACTCGCTACAAGGTAAGTAGAAGGAGAGATTTCTAAATAGATAAATTAGACAATATACTTACAAAAGATGTCTAAAGGGTTTAGCGAAAGAATAGATAGGCTTTTGTTTAAACTAACTTACTAGAATGCTAAGTTACTGTAGATAGTAGCTTTTTAAAGTGCTTAATTAACACTAGGGCACAAATAAATATTCTAAGACTAAGTGCTACGCAAGCATTAAAGATACTGTATAAAATAATAGAGCACTAACTAGGGCAGCCTTCTCTTAGTGTTACTTTAGCTAATAGTTTACATAACCTATTTGTTAAGACTGTATTTAATATACCTATACAAATAGGGACGGTTACTATAAGGACTACGTTTAGGATTATTGCTAATGTCACTAGATCTGCAATTCTAGGAGGACCTTAGTGTGCAAGCTCTAGGATATTCAATTTAGTATAATGCGTTTAGGCGAATTACGTGCTAAGTCCTATCTAAAGATAGTATTCATTTTTTTAAGGTGTCAAAGATGGTGGTTGTTGTTGTAGTCAAAATAGGGTTCTAAAAAAGTGAAAAGCAGCTACCCTCTACTAATTAATCGCAAAAGTCAAAAAAAAAGATTGTGTGCAGTTAACGAGATTTGAACGGTGGGTGGATGAGTTCTGGGAGGAAAGCTTAGACCGCCGAGCGATAATTAGGGTCAAAAAATTTGCTAAGGTACTAAAAAACGACACTAGTTGAAACGTGTCTAACAGCGATTGCTAGCCTATAGCTGACAACAGGATTACAGTAGGATTGCAATAGGATTGCAACATAATGCGATAGAGGAGGCACAGGACACGTACGTACCGCAGCGGGAGCCTGCAATACTTTATAAAGCTAAAGCTACTGCTTCTTACCTACTGCTTCTTACTTTTTAAACAGCACTACATACGAACGATTTGCATACGATACACTACAATAGCGTATAACCTCTACGACGAGTATCTCTTTAACCTTAACTCTTATCTAAAGACAGGAAGCTTTCCTGTCGTATACCTAGCCTCTAAACTAGTCTAGCTTAAGCTGACTATGTAGACACCTAAGTTTATTAAGCATCTACAAACTTAGCCTCTTTAGGACTTTACAATTATATCTCTTATAAACAACTCTTGAATCTGCAATATCTCTATATACAAAAAGAATATTAAGCCTTAACTTAGCTAGTTGTAGAAGGAATACAAGATCTATAAGGTGTTCGCTAATACTAACAAAGTACTTAAAATGCTCTGCTTTAGTATCTCTTTCTTCTTGTTAATCGTGTATAGGCTAAGTAAAGAAACTATTAACTAGTTAGGCTAGCTGTTGCATGACGTCAAAATAGCGA
Source organism: Alternaria sp. 'sect. Undifilum' (assembly GCA_024321975.1). NCBI lineage: Eukaryota > Fungi > Ascomycota > Dothideomycetes > Pleosporales > Pleosporaceae > Alternaria > Alternaria sp. 'sect. Undifilum'. The sequence goes on from JAJJZI010000004.1 coordinate 3,064,612, forward strand.
TAGAGAAGAAAGAGGCGGGAAAGGAGGAGTAGGCGTTCTATCGTCGCATGTATAGGTTAGAAAGCAAGGCAATAATAGTGCTGCTTCTTTGATTTGTCTGAGAGTACCTAGAAGTAAAGCCTTAATATAAGTAGGTAGTATAGGCAGGATAAGGCGCGTTGAGTTAGGAGGCGATTCGCGTCTTTGTTTTGCTTTTCTTCGTTTCTGTCTAAACATGCGACACACTAATTGCGTGCTAGCAATGCTAAACAAGGGGGCGTGAGCCTAGATACCTGTTATTAGCAATAAATCTTTTTTTTTACTAAAAAGGTGTCTACAAAATGTGTAGTTACATTAAAAGGTTGTCTCAAAAGGCCGAAGCCCTAAAGATAGTATAAGGAACGCAGTCTTTGTTGCGTCTAACTTATCTCTAAATTACTCTACATAGACGATTAGAAACGAAGCCTCTAATAACAACTTAGATAGAGAAACAGCAGGTAATGTATAGTTGCATGTAATTACTAATAGATTAGGTAGCAAACTGCAAGTAGCTGCAGTAAAATACATACAGGAAGCTGTAAAGTTAGATCTAATAGCTAGATTTAGCGACTTTAACATACTATATATAGAAAACAGCAGGAAGGGTTAAATAGTTTAAATAAACTAAGTATTCACGCACGCAGTTAGATAGTCTAAGGACTCTACAAGAAACTGTAAACTTAGTAAATTTAAATTATATGTAAGCTTAATTAATAGCAGATGCGAGAAAGACTACTTAAATATGCCTAACAACACAATAATTTTTACACACTATACAAGACGGTAGACAAGAAAGTTTAACTGTTAATATCTACTAGTAGGAGATGCCTATAGAATTTAGACAAGAAGACTAGAAAGAAAAGGCAAAAGAACAACAACTCCTTAGAATAAGCATTCGCAATCCTAATAAGGGGCTATGCGATTATCTATTTAAACTAAGATATGCTGCTTTCCTGCAAAAGATAAGGCTTACTAAAGAATAACTTAATAAGCTATATACTAGAGACTACTTGCAGCTATGTAAAAAAGAAGATATTTATACATATGCTTCTTAATAAAGAAGGAGCGCTCTCCTAGCAATTTAAGAAATTAGGAAGGATTTACTCTAATGTATGTCTACTATATAAGATACAAACAATACTACATAAAGCTTAGCAAGTACAAGGTTTTACTATTCTAAAAGCTTTAAAGCCGCAAGTAGTAGATATAGTTAACGTCTGCCTAAATTAAGGAACAAAGGAAAGGTGTAATAGCTAATATTGCAACCTATAGCACCTAGTACCTAAAAAGGATAAAGGCGTTTAGTAGATTAGCAATGCGCAATAGATAAATGCAGTTACTATACAAAATGTAAACCTACTACTAACAGTAGATAAGTTTTCTAAAAGGTTTGCAGGGTGTAAGATTATCTTACTTATAAATTTGTTCTTAGGATATGACTATATTACACTGCATTTAGAAAGCAGAGACATAACAGCGTTTTAATTACTAGTTAGGCTTATATAATTATGCACAATAGTTATAGGTGCTACAAACTCTATAGCAGCATTTTAGCGTGTAATAATAAAGATTCTAAGAGACCACTAGCCTAATACTATGCCTTTTATTAACAACATCACATGTAGAGGGCTAAAAACTAATTATAGCGGAGAAGAATTAATGCTAGAAGTTTAACGTTATGTTCTTAAGCATATCCTGCAACTAAATAAGGTGCTAGCTAATATTAAATAAGCTAAAAGCACTAGGTTAGAAAAGAAGTATTATTTCTTATAGAAAGGCTTAAAGTTGTAGGCTATAAGGTTAGCCCGCAAGGACGTTATCTTAACTAGAAGATAGTTAAGAAGATTATAAACTAGCTACTATATAAGAATAAAAGGGAGGTACAATTCTTTATAGGTATATGCGTCTACTACTATATATAAGTAAAGGACTTCACTAAAATTGCTAAACTTCAGTTTACACTTTTATAAGACGATGTCCCTTTTAAATAGAGAGATGCACAAGACGCAGTAATGTATAAACTAAAATAATCTATATATAATATACCTACACTCGCGAACCTTAACTACACTAACACTAAGAATTACACAATATTCCTAATAACTAATACAAGTTAAGACAGTGTAGAAGCATGTATTAAATAACTTAAAGAGAATAATAAGCAACACCTAGTATAGTTTAAAAGCACACTATAGTTAGCGTGAGAGAGGCAATAGCACTTTACTAAGTTAGAATACAAGGCTGTGCTGTAGGCTCTTAAGAAGTTTTGTACCTACCTTTATAGTATTTATTTTACTATAGAAACTAAAGCGGCAACCCTTATTGCTTAACTAAATTGCTTATCTACTAACAATCTAGGATCTGTTATATACAGGTAGGTATTAACAATTCTTTTATAGGACTTTAACATTAAGGATATACTAGGGCAGAAGAATATAGTTGCAGATGCACTATTAAGGTATCTAAAACCTAATAATTAGGAACTGCCTTTAGAACCTAAGGAGGATTTAGAGGAGTTTATTAATTATATAATTAGAAATGTAAATACAATAATACTAACAGGACAGGCAAGGATACTCTATTAGGAATTCTTAACAGCGTTAGAATAATACGCTTAATTTTTAGTTAACTTTAAGACTCTTAGGGATATAGAACTACAGGAACTATAAGCAAAGAAGAAGCAAGCTCTAAACTTCTTTGTACAAGACAAGATACTCTTTAAGAAGATATTTAGGAATATTGTAATCTAGAGAGTTGTAGATAATACTAACATAAGAACAGCTGCAGTATAGAACGTACACACTTAGATTAGATATAGAGGAGTTAATGCGGTGTACTCTATACTCGCTTAGCGATACTAGTGGAAAGGAATGTACAAACATGTGCGGCAAAAGCTAGTAACTTATTTAGACTGTTAACTGCGATCCTCTAAGAGGAAGGTTAATATGCTTACTAACACTTATAGTTTTACTATTTAGGAGACTGTTGCGATTGAAGTAGTATACATGCCTTAGTGTTTTAGAAAAAAGTTTTTAGTAATTATAAAAGACTACTTTAGTAGATAGCCTAAAGCAAAAGTCTTATTAAATAACTAGTCTAAAACAATTGCAGAGTTTGTATATAAGGACATTATATATTAATAGAGCACTGCACGCAAGCTTATAGTTAATAGAGGGCCTAATTTTGCTAAGATAGTCTTACATCTATTAAATATGTACAGGATTAACTAAATCTAGTCTTTAGGACATAACTCTTAAGCTATAAAAAAAATTAGAGGAGGGTATAAGCTTATTGTAAACGCCCTCGCAAAGCTGCTAAGACCTTAAGTTAAGAACTTGCTAATAGTTCTTCTTGCAGACAGGATCTTAATATAGGAATAAATAGGTTACTTGCTGTACTAGTTAGTTATAGAGTAGAACCTAGTGCTTCCTATTAAACTCGCGCTACTTACATAGCAAACGATTCTATTTAAAGAAGTAAAGAACCGCTCACAGCTACTTGCAATTTAAGCAATATAGCTAGATCTTAAAAATTATTTTACAAAGGATACTGTTGCCTATACTAACTAGATAAGAGCTGCTAAGAAGGAATACTAAGATAACACTAAAGAAATACGACATAAGGATATAAAACTAGGAGACCTAGTTCTTCTTTAGAACTCTGTTTAGGAAATTGATATGTCGCGAGACTGTAAGCTAGATACAAGATAGTTAGGGCCTATACTGTATCTATAAAGCTAGACCTAATAAAGGAACCTATTGTCTTAAGGACCTTAATAGTACACGCTTCCCCTACACAACACCTAGATAGCGATTAAAGCCGTTTAGACAAAGACTTGTTTAAGATATGATTAAAGAAGATTAAGGAAATATAAAGTTATAGGATCTTAATTATTAGGAACAAACTAGCCCTACAGTAGACATTCCTATCTCGCTAGACTCGCCTAAGCTACATATAGAACTACAACTACCTTTACCTCCTGCAATAGGTAATAAGCTTTGTCCTTAAGTTATTATTACTAAACGTTTTATAGAAGAAAAGCGTCGTGTATACAACCAAGACTTTAAAAGCTTAGACTCTAACTTAGATGCTACTACATTAGACAACTAATAGGCTATAGGACGGCCTATATTTTTAGGAAAAGAAGGGGATACTATGCTAGTAGTACCTACTTTTACCTTTAGCTACTTATTTACTAATTTCCTATGTAAAATTTAGGTACAAGCCACCTATCCTATAGATTCTAGGTGCTTACCGCTACACTAACACTATATTCAATTTTACGCACTCTTAAGGCAACAGCTAATTATAACAACTATTTTAATTGCAAAACCTGCTTATTTTAGCGCGATTTAGACCCTGTTTACCTCTACCTCTACTTACTAGCTAGCAGGATACCGCCACTACGCATGAACTAGAACTACAACCCTGCTAACTATCTAACTCTCTTTCTACACAAACTTTACTACCTTTTATTAAAGTAGTTACCTTCTAAGACAACAATAATAATATTATCTACCCCTCTTTTAAACTAGCAATAGCTAAAGATAATATCTAACTTACATTAGCTAACCTGCTTAAACAATACTTCTAGCGCTATTAGACAAGGCCTAGGGCATGCAGCTATAGCAGCAACCGCCGCAAACACTAGGACTATTAAGGGTTTTTAACAACCTTAGAGTTATTGCTGAAAAAAAAGACTACGTTGTAGACTAAATCCCTAAGGTTATACAGTATTAGGACAAAGTACTAGAGCTTACAAAACTGAGCAACAACATTAAAGTTATTAATATCTAAACTCTAGTAGACAAGATCCTTTTAAACGCTTTAAGACAAGAACGTATTATTATAAATTGTTAGTTTAATAACGCATCCTACTAATTTAACCTAATCTTTAAGGTGGTCCTAGAAGTAGGTAACCTTTGTGCTTGGCTCTCTAGACTTATAGACGAATATAGTAGTGTTAAAGGTTTCTAAGAACACTATCCTATTATTAGTGCAGTATCTTTAACGCGAGACAAGAGAGCTAAAGAACTACGCAGAGCTATTGCAACTGTAAAGAAGCTAGCTCTAGGATTTGTCTAAGAATACGTTAGTATCTACATACCTTGTACATTACTTAGTTACTATAAATTAATTAATATAGCCTTTGTGTTAAGGCGTATAGATCTTAAAAATGCTACTTAGTTCCTTAACGCTGTAGCAGCGCACCGCATTAACTTTAAAAACTAAGGTATAGAATAATATGTGTTAACAGCTAACTAGGCAACAGTAAAACTACCATGCAAGGATATTTATACTTTTATTAATTAGAATAACTCTTACAACTAAGCACCCTACCTAGATATTAATAAGCAAGAGGCAAAGGAGCTTCGTGATATCTGCGCTAAGCCGCAAGTCTAGAAAGAAGATGTTAAATTTAACCTATAGAAGCTACGTCCTAATGCTAGAGCAAAGGATAAGCAAGGCAAGCTTAATCCTCTCTATGCATTCTAGCAAAAGGTTTTTTAACTTATAGCTAAAGCTAAAGACCTTAAAACTAGCCTAGTCTACTCCGCACAAAACATTTTAAGCAATAAGTATAGGCCGCTTAGTATAAAAACTTATCTAACATATATTATAGTTATCTCTATAACTATAGAGCTAGGAAGGACCCTAAATAAGGCTTAAGCTATTAATCACTATAGTAATCTTATAACATCTAAGACTTGCTCACTAGGGACTTGTAGTCTATTAGTTATTTATTTTTTTAAGGTGTCAAAGATGGTGGTTGTTGTTGTAGTGAAAATGGGGTTCCAAAAAAGTGAAAAGCAGCTACCCTCTACTAATCAATCGCAAAAGTCAAAAAAAAGATTGTGTGTAGTCAACGAGATTCGAACGGTGGGTGGATGAGTTCTAGGAGGAAAGCTCAGACCACCGAGCGATAATCAGGGTCAAAAAATTTGCTAAGGTACTAAAAAACGACACCAGTTGAAACGTGTCTAACGGCGATTGCCAGCCTATGGCTGACAACAGGATTACAGTAGGATTGCAATAGGATTGCAACATGATGCGATGGAGGAGGGAAAGGACACGTACGTACCGCAGCGGGAGCCTGCAATACTTCATAAGTCTATTAGTTATAACTAAGAATTTAAGGTCTACAGGAATTTTAGCTAGTTAAGGACTTAACTAATACTTAGCAATTAAGTTGTACATGTTTTAGAATAGAATAACTGTAGTACAACAGAGGCGTAACGCTGCTAACATCTAGGCAGGACAAGTTAGGACTAAGGCTAGTAGCTAACAAGTCTCTGCACTACTGCCTTTACTAAGCTCTTGTGCTCTAAAAGCAACACTAGCCTATTAACAGGCAGCTACCTAATTAGATACTAACCTTAACGACGCTTTCTATGTAGACGAGGAGCTAGATACCCTTAATTAGGAATAAGAGATCCTCTAGGCAGGGTGTTATTGCGAGAACTCTACCTTAGCTTTCTTTAAGCTGCTTAAGCGAGTCTACGCAAAGAAGCTAATTACTAATCCTAACTGCATTAAGGCTATTAAGGAATAGTACTGTAAGGTTAATATTAGATAATAGCCTAGCTCTAATAACTTGTTGTATAAGCAAGTATACTTTATCTATAAGCGCACTGCAGCAAGTGTTATAAGTTTATTTAAAAGAGCTATACTGTCTAATATGCTTAACAAGTGTCTACTCTTACTATACGTAAGACAGAGCTGCTAGCAAGAATTCTAATTAGACTCTATTATTTTAAAGCTTTTTACTAGCAAGTATTGCCTAGCAAAGCAGGATAAGAACCTGCTAAGCTACTAATATTAACCTTCTAAACTCAATCTCTATCCCCTCCCTACTTAGGACAAGGTTATTCATATTATACGATTCTAACTACAATCAGAGAAGTTCTAGCGCACTAGAAGCATTATTACTAACGTCTACACCTAGCTGTTTAAGGACAGTTAAGTTAAGGATATTATTATTAAAACTTTTAAGATGTATCGCTTCTATCTGCAACGCATAGATAGGAAGCTAAACCTTAAATAGCTGCGCAACATGTACTACTTACTTATCTAACAGGCTATACGCACTAATCTAGGATACTAGTTGCAATACGCTAGGCTTTATAAGAAGCACACTTTAATTTCTTACCCCTACTATGCTAAGTACGCTAAGAAGAGTAATTAAACTTACTTTAAGCACATTAACTTTAACTTTAAGCAAGTAATAACTAAAGGCCTTAGTGCAGATATAATCTAAGGCAGCGTATTGTCTAATAATAAGGATAAGAACAACTGCACAGAGACGCTTTTAGGCTTTTATAACTATATGCTATAGTACTTAAAGTAGCGCAAAGACTTAGGCGTTAAATTGTTAAATAGTCTTATTAAAAGATAAGAAGACAAGACAGACTAGCTAGAGGACGCACAGAAACTAGCTCTTAACACTTACTAGGCGAAGCAAATCTGTAAGGAAAGACAAGTTTGAATTTCGTTACCTTTACTACCTTATAGATCTACTAGCCTGACTACTCGTAACTGCTGCACTATTCTCCCTTAGTTTTTTATAGTCTGTAATAGAGTAATAGAGGTGCCTACTATAGGAACTTATAAGGAAATTTGCAAGGCTTATCACAATCTTACTACTACTCTTTATACTTCTTTAGGCTATCTTAACAAGTTTAAAGGAATTAACTAGCTATTCCTTACTAATGTTTATATTAAGTATAGGTCCTAGATCTAGAAAGCCCTTGTTAGACAAGCTAAGTAGGACAATCCTCTTGTCTATAAGGAGCTAAACAACATACTATAAAACGCTAACAAGGAGTAGATTAACAACTATGTTAAGGAACACCGCAACTATGTTCTACAACAAATTATTAACTTATAGCCTATAGTGCAAGAGTTAGAGAAGGACGCTTTTTATGCTAATTTAGTTTAAGAATTTCTAGACTATTTGTACTTTACTAACTTTAGACAAAACTCTCCTTATATAACAAAGGACTAGAATAAGTAAGATACTAATTTCTCTTAAGCTAATTCTTTACAACGTCTCTAGGAGGAACTTAGCCTAGAGGCTAATAAGCGCTAAGTTTTCTAGAAAAGCAAAGATCCTGTAATGCTTTTTTCTATATAACGCCTTTCTAGCGTTTGTTCTTAATTAGGTACTATTATCTTAGATAACGTCTTAGTGCTAACAACTCTACCTAGGCAGCCTCGTTATAGTCGCCTTTAATCAATATCAGAATCTTAAGCGCCCGCTACTCTAGTTCCTGCTCCTACCACTGCACCTGCGCCTAGGCCACGTGCTTCAACTACTACTCAAGAACCTCGCCGAAGTAAACAATTAAAGAAGTAAGGGAAGGTGTCTAGGATAAATATAAGGTAATTAAGTCACATTTCTTTTGTTTTATTTTCTTTATTTTATTTCCTTTGTTTTGCTGCTTTTTCTTCTGCTAAGTAGGTCGCTTAATGGGGCTAAGCTCGCAGGAAGGGGAGGTATGTGCCGGTGCATAGGGTGATACCCTGCTGCTTACGAGGTCAGTGCTCAACCACCTAATCTAAAGGTATATAGCTCGTTTCGGGGATCGAAACGAGCGACACCTACCTATCTATCTTTCACCTACCTCACAACTCAACTCTTATACCTCTCTTCAATAGACAATCCATAATAAGATCGTTATCTTACCACCCTCGTTCTCGCATAACCAGACCACTAGTGATCTCTTGCCCTCGTAGTAGTATGTCTTTATACACTCCAACACCCGTACAACATCTGCTAACAATTTAGCTTATACACAATTAAAAATTAACTAAGTTTGTAGTTTCTTATAAAGTCCTTAGACTACCTAATTGCGTGCGTAAATACGTAGTTTATCCAAACTATTTAATCTTTCCTACTGTCTTCTATATACAGCATGTTAAAGTTGCTAAATCTAGCTGTTAGATTTAACTATATAGCTTCCTGTATGTATTTTACTACAGCCGCTCGCAATTTGTTGCCTATTCTGTTAGTAATTATATGTAACTATACATTACCTGCTGTTTCTCTGTCTAAGTTATCATTAGAGGCTTCGTTTCTAATTGTCTGCGTAAGGTAATTTAGAGATAAGTTAGACGCAATAAAGACTGCGTTCCTTATACTATCTTTAGATAAAACTTAGCACGTAATTTGCCTAAACGCATTGTAATAAATTAATATCCTAGCGCTTACACACTAAGGTCCTCCTAGAATTGCAGATTTAGTAACATTAGCAATAATCCTAAACATAGTCTTAATAGTAACTGTCCTTATATGTATAAGTATATTGAATGCAGTCTTAATAAACAGATTATGTGTGCTGTTAGCTAAAGTAACACTAGAAAATAGCTGCCCTAGTCTGTGTTCTATTATTTTATACAGTATCTTTAATGCTTACGCAGTACTTAGTCTTAGGATATTTTTTATGCCTTAGTGTTAATTAAGCACTATAAAAAGCTGCAGTTTATAGTAACTTAGTATTCTAGTAAGTTAGTTTAAGTAAAAGCCTGCCTATTCCTTTACTAAACCCCTTAGACATCCTTAGTAATTATATTGTCTAATTTATTTATCTAGATATCTCTTCTATTATACACTTTGTAGCGAGTTTGCGCATTTTATTTATACAAATTTATTACATTGTAATGCGCGCTCTTAATAGGTAGTATATTTAGTAAAGTTCTATAAGTAGAGCCCGTGCGCTAGTTCGGCTAATTAGCGGCTAGAACAGATTTTAGGTGTAATTTAGCGCACCTAGAATCTGTAGGCTTAGCGTTTTTCCTTTCTGTTATAATATTAAGCGCACCTAAACTATTTATAATACTAACACTATTATTTAAAAGATTAATACTCTAACTCCTTATACTTCCTGTCTAAGTAGGGTAGTTGTAATACGGTTTAGCTGTCCTTGCACTATCTCTTTAAGTTCTAAATTAGAAAGAGCGTTAATAAACTTTACAGCCTTCTTTATTCTCCCTTACAATAAGTGCTTTATATCCACTAATAAGTTGTCGTCTTGCTAAGCTAATTGGAGTAGTTTAATAATTACAAATAGTGTATTATAAAGCTAACTTGCAAAAAGTATATTGCTTTATATTTCTTTCTACAGATACTGTATATCTATAGGCTACAAGTTATAGATAGGAGCGTTACTTTATATTGTCGAATTACTTTCTTAGGTATTTAAATCCTTGCTCGGCCTTCCTTGTTTCTTTACTCCTCTCTCCTAGACACAATTAATATCCTAGTAGAGGGTAGGAATTTTGCCTTTTAGGCGCGTAGTAGCATTTAACTTAGAAATACTGTGCAAAGCGTTTTCTTCGCCTTCTAGTATAATGTTAGCAGCATTTATATTATTAAGCTTCTTAACATATTTCTTAGTAGAAGGATTGTATAGTTGTTCCTAGAATTGCTAGAACTGCTAAAGGACATTACTGTAGTAGCCTTAGCTCGTTAAACTAGTTGCTATATTTGTAAAATTAGAGTTTTTCCTTTAGTTTAAACCTAGCTAAGAGTCCTTAGTAAACTTTAGGTACTACCTAGCTTAATTAAGAGTCTCCTGACTAGTAGAACTTCTTAGGTATCTTCGCCTTTACACAATTAAGGCTTAGTTAATAGTTAAGCATGTTTAGAATATTTCTTAGTGACGTTATAGAAAGTAGTACTCTTTCTTGCTAGAAATATCCTAGTTAAAACTAACTTATCTTATCTGCTTTAGGGCGTAGTATAGTTTACACTCTTTAAGCATGTGCTCTACTATACTACATATATAGTAGAGAGAGTATATCTCTATATTACTTACATATGCTGCACTTGTCTTGTTAGATAGCCCCTTTAGGGCATTAGTAGTATGCTCTTAGTTGTAAAATAAGCTATAAGCATGTCAATAATTAATAAACTAAGCTTTAGGTTGCCTAAAGACTAAATAAGGTCTTTTACCTTTAAGTTAACGTCTGCTAGCGTGCTTATCTTGTTATGTGCTTTACAAATTTTCATCCCTACTTCTTTTACTTTCTCTAGGGTGAAGGTTGCTCGCTAGTTAAACAGCATAATCTAACGTATCTTAGCATTAGCGCCTCCTCGCTCTAGCAAATAAATCTTATTTAGGCTAGTCATCTTCTTGTAGTAGAATTTTAGAAAAGAATAGATCCTTTCTAGTTTATACGTATTCTAATTATCTCTATTTAGAGTAGAAGGTATATAGTACATAACTGCCTCCTTGTTAGTTTGTAATAGGCCTTAGAAGAAAAGAATACTTTCCTCTTCTTAAGGGATTTGCCTATTCTTAATATATGCATTAGCAACAGAAGTAAAGTGCGTATAGTACTCTACTAGGCTAGGCTAGTTACGTACGCATTTATAGATATAAGCTTAAAAGTAAAAGCGTTTGCCTATCTTAATAGCTATATCTTTATTCTTCTACTGTTCCTTTATATGTGTCTGTAACTAAGACTAATCCTTTTTAGTATATCTAGGTCAGCGCTTTAGAATACAAGAGAGAGATTAGTTCTTATTAGAAAAGTAGTCTAGTAGAATAGAGACCCTTATAGCATTATAGATGCCTATATTATTAGCTTGTTAGTTAAAGTCCTCTAGCAATTCTATAACATCCTTTCTGGTAAGAACTAATGTACTATATTTTAGTTAAATTATAGTTAACAGTAAGTTGTGCGTAAGTGTTGCTATAGTTTTAATTAACTAAGCTTAATAGAGTTAATAGTAAATTAGAACTAGCAGTAGCAGGTCTAGAGAAAGGAAGCGTTAAGCCTTCCTGCCCTTAACCTACCTTCTAATCTCTATTTTATATCTAGGGTATAGTAAAACTTATAAAAGTTCTTTATACAAATAGTTTACAAATGTTAGTAAAGAAATAGACAAGGTATAGTCTCTGGAAAAAAAAATATCTCTCTTTAAGTCTTTGTAGTATATGTTTACTTAGGTGTAGGTGTATAATCCTCGCCTCTTAGGTACCTCTTATTTTGCCAATGTGGGAGCTGAGAAGGAGTAATCGAATGATCAGTGGAGGGGAATGAGTATATTAATCAACTAAGTGCCACAACAAAGTGTCTAATAACTGCTGAAAAGACTTCAGACGATCCGGCTCGTTTATATGCGCGCTACTAGCGCCATCACGTGATATCCCACTAGGATCACCTGATAATCCGGGTGATCTGGATGTCAAAGGAGTGATCCGTACTAATCCGCAGGTCAGTACTCTAACACACCCCCTAGGTTAGTGAGATACTATTAATCTAAGCTGTAAGCATCTAGGTAATCGTAATAAATCTAAGTCGTCAATTAAGAGGGCCTCTGTAATTATAGCTTCTCTGCGTAATCCTCTATTGCTGTAGTAATGCTGCGTGTTGTTGTTTTAATTCATCTAGCAGTTCTAAGTGATATTAAAACATCAGATAGACCCTGAATATGGCGTAATTAGTTAGTGCGCAATTGCTACAACAAAATTGATCGCGTCTATTGCCTCTCTAAATCTTTTTTGTCCTTAACCTTAATTAATCTAATCACTAAGTTTTTCTAATCCTGCCTTAACCACTATTACTAATATAGTAAGTAGTATTGCCTTATTGTTCCCTCACTAATTAGCTGCTAATCTTTCTAGTGTAGTCCGCCCTAAGCAACAATAAGCGCAGCTTAAAGAGCCGCCGTTAACGTGATTATCACTTAGCAAGTTGTCAGCAACTTAAGAACAGTGCTAAGCATAAGCGTCGCGCGCGCTAAAGCCTATTTAACAATAAGATTTAGCAAGCAGCTAATCTCTAAGATAATAAGAGTTAGTTGCCTCTGCCCTTTAATCCGTACGCTTACTGTAAGACATCTAGTAGCTCTGCTTAGAGACCTATCGCCTTACCTGCTAAATTAAGTCTACTGTTAAGTTCTTAATTAAATTTGAATCTATATAAGAGTTTAACTAAGTAATTAAGCTAGCGCAAAGGCAAGGCTCTTTAAAAGCCTAAGTAAAAGTCTTAGTAGATAACTGCTTAAGCAGTAACGCAAGAACAGTAATATAGCAACAGCAATAAGCCTAAAAAGCCTACTAATCTATCTACTAGGCGCTTACTAGCTCTTTAAAGATTGCTGCTAATCTATTACGCTTTTGCGTTCCGCCTTGTAAGCGCTACATAAAGAAGATACTAAATAGTTTATATGCTAAGCACTGCTTTAATCGCGTTTAGACTAGTAGTTAGAGCAGCTTATGCTATAGCAGCTGCTTGTCTTACACCTGTTATACAGTTAATATTAATCTTGCTAATTAATTTATAGCTATATATAGAGATAATAAGGTAAGTCTTTAACCTGTTAACCTTTTCGCTTAGCTTACTAACTAGTTTTTAGGGATAGAATAGCACTAAGCTATACTAAGCTTTAAAAGCTTAACTACTTAAGGACATTATTGCGCGCTATAAAGAGATTAATAGTAGCGTTATAACTACTAAGCCTTCTGCGCAGAAGCCTCTCTTAACTAATCGCCGCGCTTAAGAGATGTTGTATTGCGGTTTTACCGCACAATATCCTGCTCCTGCTCCTGCTCCCGCGTTTGCTCCTGCTCCCGCGTTCGCTCCTGCTCCCGCGTTCGCTCCTGCTTAGCAACCCGCTTAACAGCCGCTACAGTTAGCTTACTATCCTTAGCAGCAACAGTAACAACAGCAATATTAACAACAACATAAGTAGCTTTAGCAGCAACAGCAGCAACCTGCTTAAAGGTTGCTGTTCTAAGAGTAAGCTACCTGTAGAATATTGCCGCCCTCTGTCTTATACAATTGTCCTTTTCCTTATCGCCCTAATCGCTATATTAATTAATTATATAAGCACGATTATTATGCTAGTGTAAGGAGGCAATTATTAAATAACTCTATGTATAGAAGTAATAGATTAGAATCAAGACGCAACACTGCTTACCTCTAGACTCTTGCTGCTTAGGCTTAGATAGCCTAAGCTGCTCTTAAGCTAGCTAAAGCTAAGCAGGCTAAGCAAGACACGACAATAGAGTCTAGCAAGTATAATAAGTCTAATGCTAATTAGTAATAAAGTTCCTAGTCCTAGTTTAATTATCTAGCTTACGTTCTCCCGCTCAATCAACTAAGCTATTAGGAGGAGACGTAGCCTAGTATATAAATGTTGCTGCTTAATACAAATTTTTTGCTTGTTAATTATTACTTTTTTTAATTAAATGCTTAACTTGCTAAAGGTTAAGCAACTGCTTAAACTTTTTAAACTGTTGTTAGGTAAGCAACTTAGTTAGTCTATTAGCTAGCATAATTGCTGTTTCTAAGTATTTAACCTAAAATAATCCTTTAGCAAATTCCTACCGTAGCTATATGTTTTATATATCTATATGTCTTAATTAAGTGCTAATCTGCTTATTTTTCCTAACTACAAGCTTAATTCTTTGTTAGTTGTTGCACTAGACTATCTAGACGTCTCCTAGATTACGAGATAGCTCACAAAAAAAGCGCTTAAGGGCTATAGCCTCCTTAGTAGTATGCTTAAAAGCGAGCAGCTCAGCTTTAGTAGTCAACGTGGTTACTATAGTCTGCCGAGTTGCCTTCTAAAATATTAGACTACTATATAGGATAGCTATATTTCTATAAGATAATTCACAAGTTTCCTAATTATCTATAAAGGAAGCATCGCCTGCAATTGTTAAGTCTAGGCTATTGTAGTTCCTATATTAGATTGCATTCTATCTTGTCTAATTGAGGTATATAATTACCTATTTAATAGCTTTTATATACTAATTACTAGGGTTTGTAAGAAAGTGTAAGAGCTTTAAAATTAAGTAAGTAACGTCTAGTTGCAACATAATAGCTGTGTACAGCACTAGTCTAACCTTTTTTTAGTAGGCCTTAATCTCCTGCTTAGTTGCTTCGCTAGTGTTCTTAATTAGCTCCTCTAACAGTAATGGAGTCTTTAGAAAGCTACTATCCTCTAGCTTAAACTTCTTCGCGATCTTGTTAATGTATGTATTATAAACAAGCGTAATCGTCTGCTTCTCGCGATCTCTAATTATCTAGATACTAAGAAACTATTTAACTAATCCTTATTCCTGTATCTTGTATTTGTCTATAATCTTTAATTAAAGATCTATCGCCCTCTGCTTATAACCTTTCGCGAAGAGCAGTAGGATATCATCTACATAAATTAGCACTAGGATCCTCTTTTCTTAATTAAAGAATAGGCAGGGCTCCTCTAGTAAGGCGATTAGTCTAATCTCCTTTAGTAATCCTAAGAACTCCTTATACTACAACAGTGGCGAGTCTCGCAATCTATATAGTGCGCGGTTAAGCTATACGCACTTCCTTAGCTTCTTAAAGCTATCTAGCATCTTACGAATTACTAGGTTGTCTGCTGTAATTAACGTATTAAGAAATGCTCTTACAACATTATATTGCTTAATCTCTAGATTATTCTTAGCGGCAATAGCTATTGCTGCTTAGCGGGACTTGGCTGCTAATGTAGCAGCGTAAGTTAAATTAATTAAATCTTTTTCCTAAATATTACTGCTTACAACAATCCGCGCCTTACATTTAAGAAAGAAGCTATCCTAATTAAACTTGTAGGTCTAAACCTACTTTATAAGTATTAGGCAATTAATTATTTTATTCCTTAATATCTTAGTCTAAGTATTTGTCTTACTTAACTAA
This sequence comes from Alternaria sp. 'sect. Undifilum', assembly GCA_024321975.1. Taxonomy (NCBI): domain Eukaryota; kingdom Fungi; phylum Ascomycota; class Dothideomycetes; order Pleosporales; family Pleosporaceae; genus Alternaria; species Alternaria sp. 'sect. Undifilum'. The sequence continues at coordinate 3,080,305 of JAJJZI010000004.1, forward strand.
TTAATCTCCCTCCTGTAGGCATCCTTAAACAAGGCCCTTATAAGATGCTAGAGCAACTGCTTCTATAATCTTAGCAGTTTAGGTAGATTGTCGCGATGTAGTTAAGTATTTCCCTTTAGCTTATGCTTAGTAAGCAAAGCTACTATAACTATGTAATTAAAAGTCTTATAGCTTGCTTAGTCTTCCTAAGTTGCTTGCAAACCTAGCAGGTAGGTATTATAAAAGTTATTCTATAATAGATCCTTATATTCTACAATTAATACGTTAACACTACCTGTGCTTCTACCCCCTAGTTAATTATTAGGATCTTAGGTTACGTCTTTACGCTTACGCCCGCCACCTAGCTTACGCAGTAGAAGATATTAATTTGTAGGCTAATCTAGGCTTTTGCTAGCAATCTAAGCACTACGCCTGATAAGCAGAAATTTAGCCCATAATTACTTACCCTGTCCGCTGTTTGTTTCCTAAAATCTTAACTTGCAAGATAATTCACGACTTGCTATCTTGCTTACACAAGTAAGTGTTCTATTACAATTAGCTAGCGCGTTAGATTCTACAGGCATAGACTGTTAGACTAGTAAATAAGGTATTCTACTTATAGGTTTTAACAGATTAGCTCCTTTAAGTAGTTATACTACTATTTAATTATCAATCTCTTTGTAATTAATTACATTGTTGCTCTTTAGAGTCTCTAGTTTAGGAGTAGGTTTTAAGGTAGCAAGACTAGTAATCTGCTGCTAATCTAAGCAAATTCCTAATAGCGCACTAGCCTCGTGCTCTATTTGCCTAGCGTGTTCTAATCTACTCTTATCTTTAGTAGGCAGGCCTTCCTTACTACTTAAGATAGTAGATAGATTACCTTTAAGATTATTAGTAGTTAGCTGTGTATCCTAATCTGCTCTTCTTTAAACCGGCGAGAGGACCTCTAAGTTGTCTCTAAAATTAACTAGCTCGCTATTACAAAGGATCTCTACAATCTTAATTACTTAATCCCTTAGTAGCTCTTCCTTGCAATTTCCTTTGTAAAATAACTGTTTATTAAAAGTTACATTACAAGTAGTAATTACCTAATTAAGTATTAGTACCTATATATAGTATATGTTAGAGGCTTGATAACTAACTAAATAACTAATATAGCCGCGAGGATTAACCTTAAATCTTTAATCATCGCGCCTAGCTGCCTTATCCTTATTTAAAGGATACGCTCGACAGCTATAAGTATATATTCTACATTAGTCTAGGCGTAGCTTAGTAGTCTAGTATCCAATCTTAAGTAGTTAATAGTATTAGAAATATTTCCTAAACTACTCTTTAAGCACCTAGTTAGGGGATGAGTAGCTATAAATCTTAGTAGGGCACATGCTATGTAAGTAGGCTGCTGTATCTATAATTACTAGCTAAAGCTTAGCTAGTAGATTAGCGCTCGTGCGCATCTTGATAGCTTTTGTAATCAGCTCCTAGCTAGCTTTCTCCGCCGAGCCGTTTAGCTTATAAGTGTATAGCGGTGGCGTTTTAATTACGATCCCTTTCTCTAAAGCCTATTCCTTATATCTAATTGCCCTCTCTAAGGCAATGTAGCAGTATTGTTATCTTAATAAATTTCTACAATCCTCTGCTAATATTTCCTCTTAATCCTTTTAGCAAAACCTTTAATTACTAGCATAATATCATTTATTATCTTTAACTAGATATTGTAATTATACAGCTTGCCTAAGTAGTCTTCTTTAATAATTAGTGCCTATTTCTTAAGTAGCTAACTAGTTAGGAAATTAAATAGATCTTATAAGATCTTATAGAAAGGTTATAGTAATCTTTCCTTTAGTCGCTGCAAGATCACTTGCAAGGCATAAGCTGTTACGTAGTAATTATATTTTAATAGCTTCTTGCTAGTAATCTCAACGTTCTGCGCTAAGTGGACTAGGGCTTTAAGAGCTTGTTGTCCTAGGTAACCTAATTATTAGTGCTAAAGGTCCTTATTACTAGTGCGCAACTTTAGTATCCTTAATCGCGCTATAGCGTTCACAAGTAGTAGTAGTTAAGCAGAGTATTAAGAGACTTGCTTATATTTAATAAATAAAAGATTAAAATAACACTGAAGGTTAATTAAGACAACGTTCTTATTAGGCGTACTAAATCGCATAGTATAATTATATCCTAGATGCTAAATGCCTAATTAGTCAAGCCGCTCTTCTAACAGGATATTAGTATAGAAACCTAGTACAAGCTTAACGTTAGTAAGCAGTAGATTAGCTGTCTTAGGGCCTACCTCGCTATGCAGGACGTTCTTAAGCAGCCTGTATCCTACTCTAGCAACTAGAATAGATTAAGTGCCTACTAATACAGTCTCGTCCTTAGTGCATTCGCTAAAGGTGCCTAGTACTAGGTAATCTATAGTATTAACTAAGTAGACTACTGCTCTACTATCTAGGATCGTACAAGAGGATAAGGCATAAAAAGTAAAAGCTGCACTAAAGATGTTTAGCCTAATCTTATTAATAAAGTTATTTAGGTTAATTAGTGCTATAACTAATAAGCTAGGGTAGGATCTACTTAGTTTATTAGTAGCTAATCTGCTAGTGCTAGCCTTCTAGCCTTCCTTCTTAATCTAAGTGCGCAGGGATGCCTAAGTGTTGCTGTTCTATTACTTAATACTCTTCTTCTTCTTATTATCTAACAGTTTAATTAGTATATTGCTGCTAAAGCATAATCTAGTAACTGCAGTTTGAAGTTAATAGTAGTTGCGCGGTGTCTAGGTATACTTACTAATAGGCCCTTTACTAGCCTTACAAGGGCAAGGGTAAGGTTACTTACTACTCTTATTTAACTTTAAGCTGTTAGCGCTAGTAGACTATTAAGCTAACGCTAATTTAGATCTAGTTTAAAATACTGCGTGTCCTTTCTCTTTTAAAGAAGTAATTAACTAATCCTACAATAGAACACTAAAGATCTTTCTTAAATTATTAAGGGTTAATTAAGCTTTTCTAAGCGCTATTACTTGTGCTAGCTTATTGCGCTTCTCGCACGACTAGTCTAGTACGATTTTAGTGCCTAAGGCGTCTAAAAAATTAGTGTTTACTAAAGGCCTAACAACCTTAGGGAGCGAGTAGATCGTCGCTCGTTAATACAGGTGCTGCCACTTAGTAAACTATCGCTTAGGACCTATTCGTCCCTAGCGAGCCTTATCTAGGTGTAATTAATACTGCGCCCTAATTAAATACTAAGTATTCTAATTAGTAGGTGCGAGATCCTCCTTTAGGATCTTCTCTAAGGCTTAAAGGCTAGTAAAGTTTTGAGTAATTATGCTTATTAAGGCGTTTAAGAGCAGGTTTAGATAGACAGTCTTACTAATCTAGTCTTTAATATTAGTGATCTTAGCGACCTTCCTTATCTATTAAGCTAACTGTACTTTGTACCTATTAACTAGCTTGCTGTAATTATCCTTTTTGTACTTAGTATTAAGGACTTAAGCCTTGTATTTGCGCTAAGCAATTTTATAATCCTCTTGTTCTTGCGCGCTTGCGTCGGGTGGTAGAGAGATTAGCTTCTTAATATCCTTAGGCAGTTTAGGATACTGTGGCTCCTAGTAATCTATTGAGTGCACGTCTAGGAGATTAGGATTAACCTAATCCTAGATACCCTTCTCTAAGCAGTGCAGTCTTAATAGAGCAAACTAGGTTAGCTAGTCTAATCAGGCCTTTAGGATCACTCCTAAGGCAACAAGCGGTGTGTCAGTAAGGTCTATATTATTAAGATGCTACTATAGGATCACAACGTAGGTTATTGTCGGAGTGCGATAGTTCGATCGGTTAGTTGGTAGGTAGGTAGCTGTGTCAACGATGACAGTAGCCTGCAGGTTGTAGGATAGGTAGGTAAGAGGTTAATCGTATAATCAATAAGTGAGAGAGGTACAGCAGCAGCAGCAATCTACTAGCTAGTACTGTAGGAGAAAAAAGAGGAGAGTAAAATCTAATTAAACAAATAATCTTCTAGCTTGCTAATTGCGCAGTAGGAATACATACTATAATTAAGCGGCCGGGCTCATAACTGTAGGAGCTGAGAAGGAGTAATTGAATGATCAGTGGAGGGGAATAAGTATATTAATTAACTAAGTGCTACAACAAAGTGTCTAATAACTGCTAAAAAGACTTTAGACGATCCGGCTCGTTTATATGCGCGCTACTAGCGCCATCACGTGATATCCCACTAGGATCACCTGATAATCCGGGTAATCCGGATGTCAAAGGAGTGATCCGTACTGATCCGCAGGTTAGTACTCCAACAGCCAAGTAAGCTTAGATTTATACTTAAAGCTAGTACTTATGTGTAAGCTTTTAGTGCTATCTCTATTTCGCTAGATAGTACTTTAGCTTAGTATTTCTTTACGCATGTATTATTATCTCTATTTTGCTAAATAGGTTACTGTGCCGGTGCACAGGGTGATACCCTGCTGCTTACTAGGTTAGTGCTCAACCACCTAATCTAAAGGTATATAGCTCGTTTCGGAGATCGAAACGAGCGAGATAGATCTATCTATCCTCTACCTCACAACTCTACTCTTGTACTTCTCTTCTAGATACAACCTATAATAAGATCTTTATCTTACTACTCTCGTTCTCGCATAATCTAACCACTAGTGATCTCTTGCCCTTGTAGCAGTATGTCTTTATACACTCCAACACCTGTACAAATAGCGAAGCCTATAGGGACATACTTTACTACTTAGTGCACAAAAGAACTAGTGCACAATTATAGCAAGAATAATATAACAAGCTTACGTAAGCACAGAATTTTTAAAACTACTACTAGATATACTCTTAGGATTATTACTAGATATACTTTTAGGGGGTTAGCACTATCCCCTATTATAGACTACGTTAAGGACAACGTTACTTAAGTTAGCACTAATAACAACTACAAGGAAAAACAAAATCTACTAAAAGAAATAAAATGCGTTATGAAATGCTAATTTAAAGTCTGTCTAGCGAAATAGAGGCAGTAAACTATCTAGCAAAATAGAGGTAGTCTTACATGTGTTTTTAACGCTAATTTAAAGTCTACTTAGTAAAATAGAGGTAGTAACTTGTCTAGCAAAATAGAGATAGTAATACATGCGTAAAGAAATGCTAAGCTAAGGTGCTGTCTAGTAAAATAGAGATAGCACTAAGAGCTTACATATAAGTACTAGCTTTAAGTATAAATCTAAGCCTACTTAGCGAAATAAGAGGTACTTAAGAGGTAAAGATAAATATACTTACACTTCAACAAGTATACACTATCAAGACTTAAAAAAATCATTCTTTTTTTTAAAGACTATAATTTGTTTATTTTTTTACTAACTCTTGTTAATTATTTGTACAAAAAACTTATATAAGTCCTACTATACTTTAGATATTAAAAAGTGATTAGAAGACAGGTTAAGAGTAGGAAGGCACAACGCTTCCTCCTTCTAGACTTACTACTACTAGCCCTAACCTACTGTTAACCTTATTAAGCTTAGTTATTAACACTGTAGCTATACTTACGTATAACTAAGTGTTAACTATAATTTAACTAAGACATAGTACATTAGTTTTTACTAGGAAGGATGTTACAGAATTCTTAGAGGACTTTAACTAATAAGCTAATAATAGAGGCATCTATAATGCTATAAATGTCTCTATTCTACTAGACTACTTTTCTAATAAGAATTAATCTCTCTCTTGTATCCTAAAGCGCTTACCTAGATATACTAAGAAGGATTAATCTAAGTTACAGACACACATAAAGGAATAGTAGAAAGATAAGGATATAGCTATTAAGATAAGTAAATACTTATACTTTTGAGCCTACATCTATAAATGCGTACAAAACTAGCCTAGTCTAGTAAAGTACTACACGCACTTTACTTCTGTCGCTAATATATATATTAAGAACAGGCAAATCCCTTAAGAAGAGGAAAGCATTCTCTTTTTCTAAAGTTTACTACAAACTAATAAAAAGGTAGTTATATACTATATGCCTTCTGCTTTAAATAGAGATAATTAGGATACGTATAAACTAGAAGAGATCTATTTTTTCCAAAAATCCTACTACAAGAAGATAACTAGCCTAGATAAAATTTATTAGCTAGAGTGAGAAGGCGCTAATGCTAAGATGCGCTAGATTATGTTGTCTAACTAGCGTATAACCTTTACGCTAAAAGAAGTAAAAGAAGTAGAGATTAAAATTAGTAAAGCACATAAAAAGTTAAGCATACTAGTAGATGTTAACTTAGAGGTAGAAGACCTTATTAAGTCTCTAGGCAACCTAAAGCTTAGATTATTAACTATTAATATGCTTATAGCTTATCCTACAACTAAGAGACTTCTAGAAAAACTTTCTAACTATACGTACTTTGTTGCATAAGTAACTAATGCAGAATTCCTTAGTAAGAAGAATAATAGTTTCTTTATTACTAAGGCCCTAAAGAGGTTATTTAATAAAACAAGTGCAGCATATATAAATATTATAAACACACACCCTCTCTACTGCACATATAATATAGTAGGACATATGCTTAAGGAGTGTGAACTATACTACGCCCTAAAGCGGATAAGATAGGTTAGCTTTAACTAGGATATTTCTAGTAAGAAAGGAACGTACTACTTTAGTCTACTATATAAGCGTTTAAGAAATATTCTAAGGTAACTACTATTAAACTAAGTCCTGCTGTAGTTAAAGGCGAAAATCTAAGAGTTCTACAACGTTACTAATAACGTGCTTAATTAACTAGCCTCTAGTGTAGTACTTAAGAAGTTTATTAAAGAATACTCTTAGCTAGGTATATAGTTTAAAGAGAAAAGCTTTAATTTTACAAATATAGGGACTGGTTTAACAAGCTAAGGCTACTATAATAACGTTCTTTAGCAGTTCTAGTAATTCTAGAAATAACTATACACTCCTTCTGCTAAGAAATACGTTAAGAAGCTTAATAATATAAATGCTGCTAACATTATACTAGGAGGCGAAGAAAACGCTTTATATAGTATCATTAAGGTAAATGCTACTACGCGCTTAAAAGGCAAAGGCTCTACTCTTTACTATAATATTAATTATGTTAGGGAGGGAGGAGTAAAGAAACAAGGAAGGCTAAGTAAGGATTTAAACACCTAAGGAAGCGATTAAACAATATAGGGTAACTCTTCTATCTCTAACTCGCAGCCTATAGATATATAATATCCGCAGGAAGAAACCTAAAGCAATATACTTTTTGCAAGTTAGCCTTATATTATGCTATTTTTAATTATTAAACTACCTTAATTAGCTTAGCAAGACGACAACATATTAGTAGATCTAAAGCACTTACAGCAAGGAAGAAAGAAGAAAGCTATAAAGTTTATTAACGCTCTTTCTAATCTAGAACTTAAAGAAATAGTGTAAGAACAGCTAAACTATATTACAACTGCCTTACTTAGATAGGAAGTACAAGGAGTTATAGTATTAGACTTAATAGGATAAGCTAACATTTAAAAACAGCTACGCAATCTTCTTAATAATAATATTAGTGTTGCAGATATTTTAGGTGCGCTTAATGTTATAACGTGTAGGAAAAACGCTAAGCTAATAGATGCTAGGTGCGCTAAATTACACTTAAGATTTGTTCTAGCCTCTAATTAGCTAAACTAGCGCACGGGCCCTACCTATTAAATTTTACTAAATATACTACCTATTAAGAGCGCGCATTGCAATGCGATAAATTTGTATTAATAGAATACGCAAACTCGCTATAAGGTAAGTAGAAAGAGAGATTCCTAAATAGAAGAATTAGATAATATACCTACAAAGGATATCTAAGGGTTTAGCAAAAGAATAGGTAGGCTTTTGCTTAAAATAACCTACTAAAATACTAAGTTACTGTAAACAGCAGCTTTTTGAAGTGCTTAATTAATACTAGAGCACAAATAAATATCATAAGACGAAGCACTGCGCGAGCATTAAAGATACAGTATAAAATAATAGAGCATTAGCTAGGGCAGCTATCCCCTAGTGTTACCTTAGCTAATAGCACACATAACCCGTTTATTAAGACCGCATTTAATATACCTATACAAATAGAGACAGTCTCTATTAGGACTATGTTTAGGATTGTTGCTAATGTCCTTAGATCTGTAATTCTAGGAGGACCTTAGTATACAAGCGCTAGGATATTAATTTAGTACAACGCGTTAAGATAAATTACGTGTTAAGTCCTATTTAAAGATAGTACAAGAAACGTAGTCTTTATTGCGTTTAACTTATCTCTAAATTATTCTGCGCAGACAATTAGAAACGAAGCCTCTAACAACAACTTAGACAGAGAAATAGTAGGTAATGTATAGTTGCATATAATTACTAACAGTTTAGGCAACAAACTATAAGCAGCTGCAGTAAAATATAAATAGGAAGCTGTATAGTTAGATCTAACAGCTAGATTTAGCAACTTTAACATGCTGTATATAAAAAGCAGCAGGAAGAATTAAATAGTTTAAATAAACTAAGTGTTTACGCACGTAGATAGACAGTCTACAGACTTTATAAGAAACCGCAAACTTAGTAAATTTTTAATTATATGTAAGCTTAATTGTTAGCAGATGCAAGAAAGATTACTTAAGTATGCCTAATAACACAATAATCTTTACACGCTGTATAAAACAGTAGACAAGAAAGTTGAACTTATAGATATCCCTTAACAGGAGATGCCTATAGAATTTAGACAAGAAGACTAGATAGAATAGGCAAAAGAATAACAACTTCTTAGAATAAGCATTCGCGATCCTAATAAAGGGCCGTGCAATTATCTATTTAAACTAAAATATACTGCTTTCCTGCAAAGGACAAGGCTTACTAAAGAATAACTTAATAAGCTACATACTAGAGACTACCTGCAGCTATTAGAAAAGGAGATATTTATATATATGCTTCTTAACAGAGAAAGAGCTCTCTCCTAGCAATTTAAGGAATTAGGAAAGATTTATCCTAATGTATGTCCGCTATACAAGATACAAATAATACTATATAAAGCTTAGCAAGTATAAGGTTTTGCTGTCCTAAAAGCTTTAGAACTGTAAGTAGTAGATATAGTTAACGTCCGTCTAAATTAAGGAACATAGAAAAGGTGTAATAGTTAATATTGTAAACTATAGCACCTAGTACCTAAGAAAGATAAAAGCGTTTAATAGATTAGCAATGCGCAACAGATAAATGCAGTTACTATATAAGATGTAAACTTACTACTAACAGCAGATAAGTTTTCTTAGAGGTTCGCAGGGTGCAAAATTATCTTACCTATAAATTTGTTCTTAGAATATAACTAAATTACACTACATCTAGAAGGCAGGAACATAACAGCGATTTAAACACTAGTTAGGCTTATACAATTATGCACAATAGTTATAGGTGCTACTAACTCCGTAGCAGTATTTTAACAGGTAATAATAAAGATTCTTAGAGACTACTAGCCTAATACTATGCCTTTTATTAACGACATCACATGTAGAGGGCCAAAAACTAACTATAGCAGAGAAGAATTAATGCTAGAAGTTTAACGTTATGTTATTAAGCATATCCTGCAACTAAACAAGGTGCTAGCTAATATTAAATAAGCAAGAGGCACTTTGTTAAGAAGGAAGTGTTATTTTCTTATAGAAAAGCTTAAGGTTGTAAGTTATAAGGTTAGCCCTTAAGGCCGTTATCCTAACTAGAAGAAAGTTAAGAAGATTATAAACTAGCTACTATGCAAGAATAAAAGGAAGGTACAATCCTTTGTAGGTATATACGTCTACTACTATATATAAGTAAAGGACTTTACTAAGATTGCTAAACCTCTGTTTACACTCTTACGAGATAATGTTCCTTTTAAATAGGGAGATGCATAAGACGCAGCAATATACAAGCTAAAATAGGCTATATGCAACGCACCTACACTCGCGAACCTTGACTACACTAATACTAAGGATTACAAGATATTCTTAATAACTAATACAAGTTAAGACAGTGCAGAAACATGCATTAAATAACTTAAAGAAAACAATAAGCGACACCTAGTGCGGTTTGAAAGCACACTGTAGTTAGCGCAAGAAAGGCAATAGCACTCTACTAAGTTAGAATGCAAGGCGGTGCTATAGGCTCTTAAGAAGTTTTATACTTACCTCTATAGTGTTCACTTTACTATAGAAACTAAGTATCGTATGCGAATCGTTCGTATGCGGTGCTGTTCGAAAGGTGAGAAGCAGTAGGTGAGAAGCAGTAGGTGAGAAGCAGCAGCTTTATGAAGTATTGCAGGCTCCCGCTGCGGTACGTACGTGTCCTTTCCCTCCTCCATCGCATCATGTTGCAATCCTATTGCAATCCTACTGTAATTCTGTTGTCAGCCATAGGCTGGCAATCGCCGTTAGACACGTTTTAACTAGTGTCGTTTTTTGGTACCTTAGCAAATTTTTTGACCCTAATTATCGCTCGGTAGTCTAAGCTTTCCTCCTAGAACTCATTCACCCACCGTTCGAATCTCGTTGACTACATACAATCTTTTTTTTTGACTTTTGCGATTGATTAGTAGAGGGTAGCTGCTTTTCACTTTTTTAGAACCCCATTTTGACTACAACAACAACCACCACCCTTGACACCTTAAAAAATAAATAGAAACTAACGCTGCAACCTTTATTGCTTAAATAAATAAATTATTTACTAACAATCTAGTATCTGTTATAAATAGGTAGATATTAACAATTTTTTTATAGGACTTTGACATTAAGTATATACTAGGACAGAAGAATGTAGTTGCGGATGCACTATTAAGGTATCTAAAACCTAATAATTAGGAACTGCCTTTAGAACCTAAGGAGGATTTAGAGGAGTTTATTAATTATATAATTAGAAATGTGAATGCACTAATACTAATAGGATAGGCAAGGATACTCTATTAGGAATTCTTAATAGAGTTAAAGCAATACGCTTAATTCTTAGTTAACTTTAAGACTCTTAGGGATATAGAACTACAAGAACTATAGGTATAGAAGAAGCGAGCTCTAAACTTCTTTGTTTAAGACGGGATACTCTTTAGGAAAACATCTAGGAATATTGCGATCTAGAGAGTCGTAGATAATACTAACTTAAGAACAGCTGCAATATAGAACGTACACACTTAGATTAGACGCAGAGGAGTTAACGCGGTGTACTTAATACTTGCTTAGCGATACTAGTGGAAAGGAATGTACGAATACGTGCGGCAAAAGCTAGCGACCTATCTAGACTATTAACTGCGATCCTCCAAGAGGAAGGTTAATATACTTACTAACACCTACAGTTTTGCTATTTAGGAGACTGTTGCGATTAATGTAGCATATATGCCTTAGTGTTTTAGGAAGAAGTTTTTAGTTATTGCGAGAGACTACCTTAGCGGCTAGCCTAAGGCAAAAGCCCTGTTAAATAACTAGTCTAAGACAATTACGGAGTTCGTATATAAGGACATTATATGTTAATAGAGTACAGCACGCAAGCTTATAGTTAATAAAGGACTTAATTTTGCTAAGGTGGTCTTACATCTATTAAACATGTATAGGATTAACTAAGTCTAGTCTTTAGAACACAACCCTTAAGCTATAAGAAAAATTAAAGGAGAGCATAAGCTTATTGTAAACGCCCTCGCAAAGCTACTAGGACCTTAAGTTAAGAACTTGCTAATAGTTCTCCTTGCAGACAGGATCTTGATACAGGAATAGATAGGTTACTTGCTGTACTAGTTAGTTATAAGGCAGAACCTAGTGCTTCTTATTAAACTCGCGCTACTTACATAGCAAACGCTTCTATTTAAGAAAGTAAAGGATTGCGCACAGCTGCTCGCGATTTAAGCAATATAGCTAGATCTTAAAAATTAGTTTATAAAGGATGCTGTTGCCTATACTAATTAGATAAGAGCTGCTAAGAAGGAATACTAAGATAACACTAAGGAAATACAATAGGAGGATATAAAGCTAAGAGACTTGGTTCTTCTCTAGAATTCTATTTGAGAAATTGGTATATCGCGAGACTGCAAGCTAGATACAAGATAGTTAGGCCTATACTATATTTATAAAGCTAGACCTAATAGAGGAACCTATTGTCTTAAGGACCTTAATAGTACACGCTTCCCCTACACGACACCTAGATAGCAATTAAAGCCGTTTCGACAAAGACTCGTTTAGGATATTATTAAAGAGGATTAAGGAAACATAAAGTTATAGAATCCTAATTATTAGGAACGAACTAGCCCTACAGTAGATATTCCTATCTCGCTAGACTTGCTTAAGCTATATACGGAACTACAGCTACCTTTACCTCCTGCAATAAGTAATAGTCTTTATTCTTAAGTTGTTATTACTAAAAGTCTTACTAAAGAGGAGCGTCGTGTATACAGACAGGACTTCGTAAACTTAGACTCTAACTTAGATACAACTACATTAGACAACTAATAGGCTATAGGACGGCCTATACTTTTAGGAAGAGGAGGGGATACTATACTAGTAGTACCTACTTTTACCTTTAGCTACTTATTTACTAATTTCCTATGTAAAATTTAGACACACGCTACCTATCCTACTTATTCTAGGTGCTTACTGCTACACTACTATACTTAATTACACGCACTCTTAGGATAGTAGCTAATTACAACAACTATTTTAATTGTAAAACTTGCTTATTTTAGCGCAATTTAGACCCTGTTTACCTCTACCTGCTAGCTAGCAGAATACCGCCACTACACATAAACTAGAACTACAACCCTGCTAACTATCTAAATCTCCTTCTACACAAACTTTACTACCTTTTATTAAAGTAGTTACCTTTTAAGATAACAATAACAATAATATCTCCCCCCTCTTAAACTAGCAACAGCTAAAGACAACATTTAACTTACCATAGCCTACCTACGCAAATAATACTTCTAGCGTTATTAGACAAGGCTAAAGGCAAGTAGCTACAGTAGCAACTGCCGCAAACACTAAGTCTATTAAGAGTTTTTAACAACCTTAGAGTTATTACTAAGAAGGAAAACTATGTTATAGACTAAATCCCTAAGGTTGTATAGTATTAGGATAAGGTACTAGAGCTTATAAAGCTTAGCAACAACATTAGAGTTATAAATATCTAAACCCTAGTTAATGAAATCCTTTAAACGCACTAAGACAGCAACGTATTATTATAAATTATTAGTTTTACAACGCCTTTTACTAATTTAACCTAATCTTTAAGGTTGTTCTAGGAGTAGGTAACCTTTGTGCTTAGCTCCCTAGACTTATAGACGAATACAGTAGTGTTAAAAGTTTCTAGGAACACTATCCTATTATTAGTGCAGCCTCCTTAACGCGGGACAAGAGGGCTAATAAACTAGTCTAAGCTATCGCGATAGTAAAGAAACTAGCTCTAAAATTTATTCAAGAATGCGTTAGCATCTATATGCCTTATATGCTACTTAGTTTTTAAGAATTAACTAACATAGCCTTCGTGTTAAGGCGTATAAAATTTAAAGATGCTGCTTATTTTCTTAATGCTGTAGCAGCGCACTACATTAACTCTAAAAACTAAAGTAAGAAACAATATATATTAACAGCTAACTAAGTAATAGTAAAGCTACTATGCAAGGACATTTGTGCTTTTATTAAATAGAATAGCCTTTATAACTAAGCACTCTACCTAAATATTAATAAGTAAGAGGCAAAGAAGCTTTGTAATATCTACGCTGAGCTGCAAGTCTAGAAAGAAAATATTAAATTTAATCTATAAAAGCTACAACCTAATACTAGAGTAAAGAATAAGTAAAGCAAGCCTAATTCTCTTTATACATGCTAGCAAAAGGTTTTCTAACTTATAGGTAAAGCTAAAGATCTTAAAACTAGCCTAGTCTACTTTACGCGAAACATTTTCAATAATAAGTATAGGCTGCTTAGTGTAAAAACTTATTTAATATATAGTATAGTTATCTTTATAACTGCAGAACTAGGAAGGACCCTAAATATAGGTTAATCTATTAATTGCTATAGCAATCTTATAACATCTAAGACTCGCTCTTTAGGGACTTATAGTCTGTTAGTTATAACTAAGAATCTAAGACAGTTTACAGGAATATAAGCTAGTTAAAAACTTAACTAATACTTAGCAGTTAAGTTGCGTAAGTTTTAGAACAGAATAACTGTGGTACAACAAAGGCGCGACGCTGCTAATATCTAGGCAGGACAAGTTAAGACTAGGGATAGTAACTAATAAGTTCCTGCACTACTACCTCTACTAAGCTCTCGTGCTCTAAAAGCAACACTAGCCTACTAACAAGTAGCTACACAATTAGATACTAACTTTAATAACGCTACTTATGTAGACAAGGAGCTAGATACCCTTAATTAGGAATAAGAGATCCTTTAAGTAGGGTGTTATTGTAAGAATTCTACCTTAGCTTTCTTTAAGCTACTTAAGCGAGCCTACGCAAAGAAGCTAATTACTAATTTTAACTGCGTTAAGGTTATCAAGGATTAGTACTGTAAAGTCAATGTTAAATAATAGCCTAGCTCTAATAACTTATTATACAAGTAAGTATACTTTATTTATAAGCGCACTGCTACAAGTGTTATAAGTTTGTTTAAAAGGGCTATACTATCTAATATGCTTAACAAGTGTCTGCTCTTACTATACGTAGGACAAAGCCGCTAGCAAGAATTCTAATTAAATCTTATAATTTTAAAGCTTTTTACTAGCAAGTATCGCCTAGCTAAGCAGGATAAGGACCTGATAAGCTACTAATATTAACCTTCTAAACTTAATCTCTACCCCCTCTCTACTTAGGATAAAGTTATTAATACTATAGAGTTTTAACTATAAGCTAAGGATTTCTAACGCACTAGAAGCATCGTTACTAACGCCTACACTTAGCTCTCTAAGAATAGTTAGGTTAAGAATATTATTATTAAAACCTTTAAGATGTACTGCTTCTATCTATAGCGCATAGACAGGAAGCTAAACCTTAAATAGCTGCGCAACATATACTACTTACTTATCTAACAAGCTGTACGCACTAATCTAGGATACTAGTTGCAATATGCTATGCTCTATAAAGAATACACGTTAATTTCCTACCTTTACTACACTAAGTACGCTAAGAAGAGTAATTAAACTTACTTTAAGTACATTAACTTTAACTTTAAGCAAGCAATAACTAAAGGCCTTAGTGCTAATATAATCTAAAGTAGCATATTGTTTAATAATAAAGATAAGAATAACTACATAGAGATGCTCCTAGGCTTTTACAACTATATACTAGAGTACTTAAGGTAGCGTAAAGACGCAGGCGTTAAGTTGTTAAATAGTCTTATTAAAAGATAAGAGGACAAGACTAACTAGCTAGAAAATACATAGAAGCTAGCTCCTAACGCTTACTAGACAAAGCAAATCTATAAGGAAGGACAAGTTTAAATTTTGTCTCCTCTACTACCTTATAAATCTACTAGTCTAATTACTTGTAACCGCCGCACTATCCTCCCTTAGTTTGTTATAGTCTATAATAAAGTAATAAAGGTGCCTGCTATAGAAACTTATAAGGAAATTTGTAAGGCTTATTGCAACTTCACTATTACTTCTTACACTCTCTTAGGTTATCCTAACAAGTTTAGAGGAATTAATTAGCTATTCCTTGTAGATGTTTATATTAAGTATAGGTCTTAGATCTAGAAGGCTTTTATTAAATAGGCTAAGTAGGATAATCCTCTTGTCTGCAAAGAGCTAAACAACATACTATAAAACGCTAATAAGAAGTAGATTAACAACTATATTAAGAAACACTGCAACTATGTCCTGTAGCAAATTATCAACTTATAGCCTATAGTGCAAAAGTTAAAAAAGGACGCTTTTTATACTAATCTAGTTTAAGGTTTCTTAGACTATTTATACTTTACTAACCTTAAACAGAACTCTCCTTATACAACAAAAGACTAGGATAAGTAAGATACTAATTTCTTTTAAGCTAATTCTTTTTAACGTCTCTAGGAGGAACTTAGCTTAAAGGCTAATAAGCGCTTAGTTTTCTAGGAGAGCAAAAATCCTACAATGCTCTTCTCTACTTAACGCCTTCCTAGCGTTTGTTCTTAATTAGGTACAGTTATCTTAGATAACGTCTTAGTACCTACAACTCTAACTAGGCAGCCTCGTTATAGTCGCCTTTAATCTATATTAGAATCTTAACTGCCTACTACTCTAGCTCCTGCTCCTACTACAGCACCTGCGCCTAGGCCACGTGCTGCGACTACTACTCAAGAACCTCGCCGAAGCGAACGCTTAAAGAAGTAAGGAGAGGTGTCTAGGATAGATATAAGGTAATTAAGTTATATTTCTTTTGCTTTATTTTTTTTGTTTTATTTCCTTAGTTTTGCTGTTTTTCCTTCTGCTGAGTAGGTCGCTTGATAGGGCCAAGCTCGCAGGAAGGGGAGGTATGTGCCGGTGCACAGGGTTATACCCTGCTGCTCACTAGGTTAGTGCTCAACCACCTGATCTAAAGGTATATAGCTCGTTTCGGAGATCGAAACGAGCGAGATAGATCTATCTATCCTCTACCTCACAACTCTACTCTTGTACTTCTCTTCTAGATACAACCTATAATAAGATCTTTATCTTACTACTCTCGTTATCGCATGATCTAACTACTAGTGATCTCTTGCCCTTGTAGCAGTATGTCTTCATACACCCCAACACCCGTACATTACTACCTCTATTTTGCTAGGTAGACTTTAAATTAGCGTTTAAAATACATGCAAGACTGCCTCTATTTCGCTAAATAGTTTACTGCCTTTATTTCGCTAGACAGATTTTAAATTAGCATTTATTAACGCATTCTATTTTTTATTAGTAGATTTCAATTTTCTTCTTTGCTATTAGTGCTAACTTAAGTAACATTGTCCTTAACAAAGTTTATATTAGAGGATAGTGCTGACCCCCTAAAAGTATGTCTAGTAGTAATCCTAAAAGTATTTCTAGTAGTAATCTAAAGAATTCTGTGCTTTTGTAAGATGATTATTTTGTTCTTGCAATAATTGTGCACTAGTTTCTTCGTGCACTGAGTAGTAAAGTATATCCCTATAGGCTTCACTATTTGTACGGGTGTTAGAGTGTATAAAGACATACTACTACGAGGGCAAGAGATCACTAGTAGTTAAGTCATGCGAAAACGAGGGTGGTGAGATAACGATCTTATTATGGGTTGTATATTGAAGAGAAGTACCAGAGTTGAGATGTGAAGTGGATAGATGGATGATAGATGCCGCTCGTTTCGGTCCCCGAAACGAGCTATATACCTTTAGATTAGGTGGTTGAGCACTGACCTAGTGAGCAGCAGGGAATCACCCTGTGCACCGGCACAGTATTCGCAGAGTATCTAGTTAATATATCATTAGAAAGTACTAGAAGCGTTTGCTATGCTAAAAGGAGTAACTAGCTATTTGTATAATCTAAATCTGGTTCTAAAAGTAGTCTTCTATTTATCTCCTGCCTTAATTCTAATTTTGTGGAAGGCTACAGAGACGTTAATCTTAGTAAACTATTTCGCCTTGGTGATATTGTTAAGCGTCTTCTAGATTGATAGCAAAGGATAACAATCCTTTTTTGTAATAGCGTTAAAAGCTCAGTAATTAACGCAGAACTGTAATTCTCCTCTAGGTTTTCTAGCAAATAGAACTAGAGAAGAGGCTACAGAGCTGCTAGCTCTAATCTATCTTTTATCTAATAGAGATATAAGCTTCTTAGGTAGAACAAAAAGGCTCCAGTCAACTTATATTGTATAGAGGACCTTAAGGAGGTTCTTTTTCCTTTCTACTCTTATCTTTTTGCAACTTAATTTAGTAATTAACATTAGGTCCGCGTAGAGGTAGTAGTGTAGAAGTTGTTTTTCACTTGAAAATCTAAGCTATGTGTTATTACGCTTTAGGAAGTAGTAACAAAACAGCTACTTTCTTTTTAGAAGCTAGGGCCTTTTTAATATATTTAAGAGAAGCAGCAAAAGTTTAAATTAACTTATCTTTTCTTACTCACTTAATATAAGAGTAATAAGCAGTTGCGTTGATTTGCTGTAACCTTTTATTTCTTAAATCAAGGCAATCTTTAGTGCTTTGTAGCTTAATTCTTTGTCTAGAAGAGTAAATATATATTGTCTTTATAAAGGGGGCAATAGTAATCTCTCTTTTATTTAACTAGGGCTGTCTAAGTATGGAATCGTATCTAGGGTGTATAGGAGCAACATAACCCTAGATAGTATCCTTATATTCTTTAATATTAATCTCTAACCTAGCAACTCTATTAATAGTTCTAGGTTTCTTTGTAACTCCTTCTAATTTGCGCAAGGAAATAGAAATGCACTATAAGTTAGCGTTCCTAACAAGCTAAGAGCTAGTAAGAGAGGATACAAGGTTTCCTGTATTACTAAAATGTTACAAGTAACAAGTAAGGTTCTCTCCTTAACGCAAGAGTCGGGGTTGGAGGCTAACTAGCGACTACGTTAAAAGGTAACGATTACCCCGGGGTTATGTGATTACGTGACGGACATCACGCCAAGACAGGACTTTTAGTGATAGCAGACCCTAAGCGTGATAGCAGCTATCACGGCAGAGGCCGCTATTAGTGATAGCAGCTATTATAATAAAGGCCCGCTATTAGTAATAGTAGTACAACAGCATAATAGTATTAGACAAAGCAATAGGTATAAAATGTAAAGAATTCCCTTATTACACTTGTTGTAGTTAACTTTTTTATATTAGTTTCTTTTTTACACAAATTGTTAACTAAGTTATTTTATAGCAGATAGAATTAGATTGTCTCTCTTTACTACTTAGTTGTTCTATAATAACTCTTTTCTACAAGAATTGCTAGACAAACTGCATAGGCTACTGCTTTAGTCTACCTTGCCTTAGTATAGACTAAGCTTAGAGAAGTATAGCCTATACCTCTGTGTAACACTTTAACTACCTACAGATTCTAGTAAATGTAGGAAACTACTAGGTTGCCTAATTAAGGTTAACAGGATATTACTCCCTAGAGTCGCCTAGAATACTACGGCCTAGGGTCTAGGACCCTCGCAGGCGCTAGTAGACAACTATAAACTTAGCGCTTCTAACTTAGAGACAGAGGAGAACCCTAAAGCTACAGAGCTTAGGAACCTTAGGCAATAGGCCTATATTTAGGCTTAGCAGATAGCTAAAATGTAAAATATAATTAATTAGCTCGCAGGACAGCTAGTAGCTACTTCTTATAGATAAAAACTTACTAAAAAACATAAGATAGCAACGCTTAAAAAGTATAAAAGAAGTTAGAAAGAACTATAGATATTCTTTACTAATGTTAACTTATACTGCGAATTTAACATGATACTAACAGAGTAAGACAAGTTTCTTATAGCAAGTACATATATAAAGAGAAAAGCTTTTAACTAAATGCAACTATACGTAGACAATTATATACTAGACGTTAAGTAGAATAGGACTAAAGATAAGACCTAAGCTATATTTATAAGTTAGATAGAGTCTAAATAAGAGATAGGACGCATCTTTAAAGAAGTAGATGCTAAGAATTAGGTAGAGAAACAGATTACTTACTTAAGGCAAAATAAGTCTATATTAGCTTACACAGCGGAATTTAAGCAACTACAGGCTGAAATTAATTAAAATAATACAGTACTTTAAATAGTATTTTAAGCTAGCCTAAAGAAAAATATTAAAGACAGCCTTGTATACTATAATAAACCTAAAACGCTATAAGCTCTAATTAAGCTAGCTACGCGCATTAATAACTGCTTATAAGAATGCTTTTAGCAGAAGAGACAGTTCTAGCCTATAATAGCTAACATAAGCAAGCAGCGCAACATATATAATAAAAATAGCAACACTATTATAACTAGCAAAGTATTTATTTTTAAGGTATCAAAGGTGGTGATGGTTGTTGTAGTCAAAATGGGTTTTCCAAAAAAGTGAAAAGCAGCTGCCCTCTACTAATTAGTCGCAAAAGTCAAAAAAAATTGTGTGTAGTCGACGAAATTCGAACGGTGAGTGGATGAGGTCCACGCGCTAAGCGCTCGGAGCAGAAAAGCTCAGACTACTGAGCGAAATTAGGGTCAAAAAATTTGCTAAAGGTACCAAAAAACGACACTAATTGAAACGTGTTCAACGGCGATTGCCAGCCTATGGCTGGCAACAAGATTGCGATGGAGGTGGAGGAGGTGGAGGTGGAGGAGGGTAAGGACACGTACGTTACCGCAGCGGGAGCCTGCAATACTTCATAAAAGCAACCTGCCTGCTGCTTCTCACCTTCAGGATTTCCCACACCACACGGTACCGCATACGAACGATACAAACTAGCAAAGTATAAGAGAAGGCTAAGAATAGAAGAACTTAAAGAAGAAACTTAAATAGACTTTCTAAGAAAGAACGCTAGAAGTGTTACAATAATAGAGCATGTCTCTAATGTAGTAAAGTAGAACACTTTTATAGAGATTGCCTAAAAAACAAAGTAAGGCAAGCAGCTGTTAAGATTAGGATAATTAGACAAGAAACGCCTTACCTAGCTAGAATAGAGCTAGATAATAACTTAAGTACCTTAGATCTCTACAAAGAGGCACGCTTAGATAACAGCTACAAGATTATACTACAACTTAAACTAGATAATAAAATCTTTACTCTAAGTAAACCTAGGTTAATAGACTAGAAAGTTAAAGACACTATCGTGCTAGAATAATTAGCTAAGAACTAGGGTTAGGTATGTGCAGACGCAACGCACTACGCTAATAGCTGTAAGATTTAGAACTAAATTATAATTACTAGTAAGGACGCTAAGGAAGTTAAGTATTAGGCAATACACTAACAGCCCTACTTTAATAATTTAATAGCTAAGGTTAAGAACTGAGAAGCCTATAAAGTAGAAGATACTAAAGAACATAAAGAGCTGTGTTAGTATAATTATAAACTAGAATGCAAGTACTATAAGAAGAATAAAGAGGATTATAGAATAAACTAGAACAGGTGTTATTACTTAAACCTATAGGCAGACGAGTGCCCAGCAAACAACTGCTCCCTCCACGAACCTAAGAAAGTAGAGATCTACTAATAACTTCTATAAACGCAATGCAAGGACAGATGCTCTTTTTATTATAAGTTATTTAAAAAAGCATAATAGGTAGATAACTACTACTATACTACCTTATTATTAAACATTTATAAGGCAGTGGACTGCCTAATTTATAAAGCAAAGAAGCTAGAACTTGTGATAGGCTAAAGGCCTAAGGTGGATCCTTGGTTGTACCTCGGTGGTACACGTTACATTACAGGTTCGCGGCGGCAACCTATAAGTATTAACTACGCAAGACAATTAAACGCTCTATTGTCTTGTGCTAGCCTTTTAGCTAAGTAGTTGGCGTGTGTAGTTGCATATAAGGCCTAGTAGGCCTGCCCACTACATTACAAGAGAGCACCCTAGGGTCTAAAGTCTAGAGAGGTCGAGGGGTTAATAGTTTAAGTCTCGACCTAGCTTAGCGATGACTTTGGCTTACACGTGCCAGCGTGGGGGCAGCGCAGTACTTATTTACCTAGCGGAGGGGTAATGTAATAGGCTAAAGGCCTAAGGTGGATCCTTAGTTGTACCTTGGTAGTACACGTCACATTACAGGTTCGCGGCTGCAACCTATAAGTATTAACTAC
The DNA here is from genome assembly GCA_024321975.1 of Alternaria sp. 'sect. Undifilum'. Taxonomy (NCBI): domain Eukaryota; kingdom Fungi; phylum Ascomycota; class Dothideomycetes; order Pleosporales; family Pleosporaceae; genus Alternaria; species Alternaria sp. 'sect. Undifilum'. Next base: position 3,101,988 of record JAJJZI010000004.1, read on the forward strand.
GCAAGACAATCAGACGCTCTATTGTCTTGTGCTAGCCTTTTGGCTGAGTGGTTAGCGTGTGTAGTTGTATGCAAGGCCTAGTAGGCCCGCCTACTACAGAACTAAGAAAGCAAGCCCTAAGGCAAGAGATACTTTATTAAAACCTCTATTAGAGCTTCTGCTACAATAATAGCTGCTTAATACACTACAGCACTAAGTACAGTGCAAGTTACTTTCTAAAGAAAAGAAAAGAGAAGTAGTTAAAAAACTAGCATACCGCTAAGGACAAGGTTACGCTAGTAAAGGTAGTCCTACAGCGACCCTTAGGAAGGTACAGGATACTAATAGTTAAGCAATGTAGCTATACGCGACTATATCTATACAAGGTTAGAAGATTAAGGCGCTTGTAGATAGTAGGGCCGCGCAAACAGTAATCTTACTATAGACAGTAGAGAAGCACAAAATACTATACAAAGTTAAAGAGAACCTAATACTAATAATACTAGCTAACGATATTTAACATAATCTTGTAATCTTAATCCTAATAGTCTACTAGTTCTGTAGCCTTATTTTCCTTAAACAGTTCTCTGAACTCGTTTATTTAATACTCTCTTAGTATCTCTAGTAGTAAGGGTCCTTTCCTTGTAGTTGCGACTTGTTTTATCTATATAACTCCTATCTTCTAAGGGTCCTTTGTATAGATTCTTGCGATCTTATATAGTATGATCTTACTAAATCTCCTATTCTTAGGTAAGCTTTAATTTGTTAGGCATTTCTTGTGTTGTACTTTAGCAACCTTGTGCACAGGCTCCTAGCTAAGTATAGTCTTCTTATGCTAATTAATAGCGGGGTTATAGGCCTCTAGCTAGTTATAACCTATTAGCATGTCCAGTTCGCCTAGATCTATAATATTAATGTTTATCTAACATTCTGTGTCTACTATCTATAGCTTTATTAATTTAGTCACTAACTATATTACGCTGTTTCTTTATTCTATAGGTTTCTTGTCAGCTAGTATTATTAGTATTAGGTTCTCTTTAACTTTGTATAGTATTTTGTGCTTCTCTACTGTCTATAGTAAGATTACTGTTTGCGCGGCCCTACTATCTACAAGCGCCTTAATCTTCTAACCTTGTATAGATATAGTCGCGTATAGCTACATTGCTTAACTATTAGTATCCTGTACCTTCCTAAGGGTCGCTGTAGGACTACCTTTACTAGCGTAACCTTGTCCTTAGCGGTATGCTAGTTTTTTAACTACTTCTCTTTTCTTTTCTTTAGAAAGTAACTTGCACTGTACTTAGTGCTGTAGTGTATTAAGCAGCTATTATTGTAGCAGAAGCTCTAATAGAGGTTTTAATAAAGTATCTCTTGCCTTAGGGCTTGCTTCCTTAGTTCTAGCTTCTTTGCTTTGTAAATTAAGCAGTCCGCTGCCTTATAGATGTTGAATAATAGAGTAGTATAGTAGTAGTTGTCTACTTGTTGTGCCTTTTTATATTCCTTATAATACAAAGAGCATCCGTCCTTGCAATGCGTTTATAGAAGTTATTAGTAGATCTCTACTTTCTTAGGTTCGTGGAGGGAGCAGTTGTTTGCTGGGCACTCGTCTGCCTATAGGTTTAAGTAATAACACCTGTTCTAGTTTATTCTATAATCCTCTTTATTCTTCTTATAGTACTTGCATTCTAGTTTATAAATATATTAACACAGCTTTTTATATTTTTTAGTATCTTCTACGTTGTAGGCTTCTTAGTCCTTAACCTTAGCTGTTAGATTGTTAAAGTAGAGCTGTTAGTGTATTACCTGATACCTAACTTCCTTAGCGTCCTTGCTAGTGATTATAATTTAGTTCTAAATCTTGTAGCTGTTAGTATAGTGCGTTGCGTCTGCACATATCTAACACTAGTTCTTAGCTAATTATTCTAGCACGACAGTGTCCTTAACCTTCTAGTTTATTAACTTAGGTTTGCTTAAAGTAAGGATCTTGTTATTTAGTTTAAGTTGTAGTACAATCTTGTAGCTATCCTCTAAGCGTGCCTCTTTATAGAGGTCTAAGTCGCTTAGGTTGTTATCTAGCTCTATCCTAGCTAGGTAAGGCGTTCCTTGTCTAATTATCCTAATCTTAACAGCCGCTTGCTTTACTTTGTTCTTTAGGCAATCTTTGTAGAAGTGTCTTACTTTACTGCATTAGAGACATGCTATTATTATAACGCTTTTAGCATTCTTCTTTAGAAAGTCTATCTAGATTTCTTCTTAAAGCTCTTTTGTCTTTAGCCTTTTCTTGTACCTTGCTAGTTATAATAGTGTTGCTATCTTTATTGTATTTGTTACGTTACTTTCTTGTGTTAGCTATTGTAGGCTAGAACTGTCTCTTCTGCTAAAAGCGTTTCTATAAGCAGTTGTTAATGCGCGTAGCTAGCTTAATTAAAGCTTATATTGTTCTAAGCTTATTATAGTGTACAAGGCTGTCTTTAATATTTTCTTTTAGGCTAGCTTTAAATACTATTTAAAGTACTACATTATCTTAATAAATCTAAGCCTGTAGTTGCCTAAACTTTACTATATAAGCTAATACAGACTTAGTTTCTTCTAAGTAAGTAACCTGTTTCTCTGCCTAATTCTTAGCATCTACTTCTTTTAAGATGCATTCTATCTCTTGTTTAAACTTTATCTAACTTATAAATATAGTTTAGGTCTTGTCTTTAGTCCTATTCTGCTTTACGTCTAGCAGGTAATTGTCTACATATAGTTATATCTAGTAAGAAGCCTTTTCTTTTATATATGTGCTTGCTATAAGGATCTTGTCTTGCTCTATTAGTACCTTGTTCAATTCGTAATATAGGTTAACATTAGTAAAAAACGTTTATAGTTCCTCTTAGCTTCTATTATACTTCTTAGGCGCTGCTATTTTAGGTTTTTTAGTAGGTTTTTGTTTGTTAGAGATAGCTATTAGCTATCCTACAAGCTAATTAATTATGTTTTGTATTTTAGCTGTCTGCTAAGCCTAAACATAGGCCTATCGCCTAAGGTTCTTAAGCTCTATAGCTCTAGAGTTCTTCTCTGTCTCTAAGTTAGATGCGCTAAGTATATTGTCGTCCGTCGGCGCCTGCGAGAGTCCTAGACCCTAGGCTGTGGTATTCTAAGCGACTCTAGGGAGTAATATTCTGTTAACCTTAATTAAGTAACTTAGTAATTATTTATGTCTACTAGAATTTGTAGGTAGTTAAAGTATTACATAAGGGTGTAGGCTATACTTCTCTAAGCTTAGTCTATACTAAGGCAAGGTAGACTAAAGTAGTAGCCTGTGTAGTTTGTTGTTACACGGGGTTGTAGGCTATACTTCTCTATGCTCGGTCCGTACTAAGGCGAGGTAGACTAAAGCGGTAGCCCGTGCAGTTTGTCTGGCGATTCGTGTAGAGAAGAGTTATCGTAGATCAACGGAGTAATTAAAAACAAACTAATTCTATATAAGATAGAACAACTAGTTAACAACCTGTGTAAGAGATAAACTATTAATAAGTTAACCCCAATAAGTGTAATAATAAGATCTAACACATTCTTATACCTATTGCTTCTGTCCTGCTATCCTATACATCCCTTCCAAGGGGGATGTTTGTAATAGCGTTGCTATCTCTCCCTGCACGGCCATCCTAGATAGCTAGCCTTAGCGGGATGGTAATCACGTGATCATAGCCCCGCGGTAATTATTACCTTCTAACGTAGTCGCTAGTTAGCCTTTAACCCTAACCTCTGCGTTAAGGAGAGAATAACTTTTGTTACCTATAATATTATCCCCCCTCTTAAGCGTATTATCCTAATACCCTAGAATATTATTTTCCTGTGCCGCGTGTTAAATTGCTAGCTCTATATAAGGTTTTAGTATACCTGTTGTGTAATACGCTTGTTTCTCGCTACGCCTTCCTAACTATGCCTAAGATTCTGTCCTCCTATCGCCCTCGCCCGCAAAACTCTACTTCTAAACGTCGCGCCTACGCTAACTATGTAAAAGAGTTAAGTCTAGAGATGTTTTTTTGTTGTAAGTAGTATAAAATAAAAAATCTCTGCTGCTTTGTAGACACTATAACTAGCTGTTACGCTAGTTGTATTTCTATAAAGGCGGAGTGTAGTCTATTTGTTTCTAAGAAAGAGTAGAAGAAAGTTTAGCGTAAGAAGCGTAAGAAACATCTTATAGTTACGCGTTTAAAGGCTTAGCTAGCTTAAAGCAAGCTAGAGCTCCTAAAAACTGAAGCGCAAAAGTAATTATTTGCTAATTAAGATCTTGCTATTCTAAATCTTTAGGATTGTGCGAAAGAGCAAGCTAAGAGAAACCTTACCCCTAGTACAGGCTTTTTAACAACTAAACTATCGCTACCTAGGTTGTTAACTAACTTAGGCTAGTTACAGGCTAACGCTTCCTTTAATTCTTTTTTTAACTACTTTCTTTCTCTTAAGGACCTAGTCCTTGCTTCTCTAGGTGTTTCTAATAGTATTTAAGTACCTGTAACTTGCAGTTTGTTAAATTTTCCTTTGGTTCCTAAGTGTTCTAGCTTTCTAGCTATCCTTGCTACTTAACTAAGTATTTCTACTAATAACTAACTTTCTACAGGTCCTTAATTTTCTTAACCTTATACTTATTATCTTTGAGCTCTATATCTGTTGCTAGCTTAGTATCTAGAAGTGCTAGTTCTATAAGTTTTTTGTAAAAAATAGAGTAAACGCGTATACCTAGTAGCAATTAGAGTTTGTAGTTTACTATGCCTATTTCCTTGAAGATTTTAAATAGTCCTACTTAAAGGTTATCTAGTTTCTTGCTTAGTCGCTTAGTTTTTAAGTTCTGTTGTAACAGGAAAACTTTGTCCCTCTTCTTAAAAATTAGTCCCTTAATTCTTTACTTATTCGCTGCCTTAGATATTATAATGTTTCTATAAGTAATATTTCTACTTAAGTTTTTGTGTAGTTCATGCATAAGGCAGGCCTTATCTTCTACGCTTATTACAATACTCTCTACGTCTTTGAAATCTTAATAAGCAACTAGCTTATATCTGTAATTCGCGTAGTGTAGCGAGTACTTTATTATCGCTAATCTAGTGCTGTTGTAGGCTAATTATACTATTAGTGAAAGTTTAACTTAGTTGTCTTGCAGCTTGTTAGCGTACATCCTTAAATACTACTCTAGTGTCTAGTTTATTTGTTCCGTCTAGCCGTCCGTTGTAAGGTAAAAGCTAGTTAATGGCTTCTTCTTTACACCTAGTTTCGCTAGAAATATTGTCTAATACTTAGACGTAAAAAGTTTATTTCTGTCTATTATAAATTCTTTAGGTATTCTATACTCTAATACTATTGCTTTAGAAACTTTGTACGCGCATTTATCTACTGTAATAGTCTCTTCTATAGGCATAAACTTTGCTCCCTTAATTAATTAGCATACGATTACTAGAATTGTGTTATATAGTCGTCCTAATTCTAGTTCTAACAATTTTAGGAGCTTTACTATAAAGTCTATTGTTACACTACTTTATAGTCTTGTTAGTAGCTATAAAGGTTGTAATAGGCTGTAGAGCTTATGTCTCTTAGGCTTGTTCTAGTAACAAGCTAAACAGTTGCCTAAAACATTTTGTACCTTTGCTCGCAAGCGTAGTATTGTAAACACCTTAGCTAGTTGTTTAACTATTTCTTCTATTAATGCATGTCCGTACTCTAGAGACTTATGCAGTTCCTTAATAAGACTTAATCTTATGTGTAGAGGTACTGTGCCGGTGCACAGGGTGATACCCTGCTGCTCACGAGGTCAGTGCTCAACCACCTGATCTGAGGGTATATAGCTCGTTTCGGGGATCGAAACGAGCGGGATCCTCCATTATTCATCCACCTCACTCTCAACTCTTGTACCTCTTTTTGATAGACAACCTATAATAAGATCATTATCTTACCACCCTCGTTCTCGCATGACCTGACTACTAGTGATCTTATGCCCTTATAGTAGTATGTCTTTATACACTCTAACACCCGTACAAATAGCGAAGCCTATAGGGATATACTTTACTACTTAGTGTACTAAAGAACTAGTGCATAATTATTGTAAGAACAATATAACAATCTTACGCAAGCACAGAATCCTTAAGATTACTACTAGACATACTTTTAGGGAGTTAGCACTATCCCCTAGTACAGACTACATTAAGGACGATGTTACTTAAGTTAGCACTAATAACAACAAAAAGGAAAAATAAAATCTACTAATAAAAAATAGAATGCGTTATTAAATGCTAATTTAAAGTCTGTCTAGTAAAATAAAGGCAGCAAACTATCTAGTAAAATAGAGGTAGTCTTAAATGTGTTCTAAACGCTAATTTAAAGTCTACTTAGCGAAATAGAGGAAGCAACCTGTCTAACGAAATAGAGATAGTAATACATGCGTTTAGATATTAAAAAGGGATTAGAAGACAGGTTAAGGGTAGGAAGGCACAACGCTTCCTCCTTCTAGACTTACTACTACTAGCCCTAACCTACTGTTAACCTTATTAAGCTTAGTTATTAATACTGTAGCTATACTTACGTATAACTAAGTGTTAACTATAATTTAACTAAGACATAGTACATTAGTTTTTACTAGGAAGGATGTTACAGAATTCTTAGAGGACTTTAACTAATAAGCTAATAATAGAGGCATCTATAATGCTATAAATGTCTCTATTCTACTAGACTACTTTTCTAATAAGAATTAATCTCTCTCTAGTATCCTAAAGCGCTTACCTAGATATACTAAGAAGGATTAATCTAAGTTACAGACACACATAAAGGAATAGTAGAAAGATAAGGATATAGCTATTAAGATAAGTTGATGCTTATACCTTTAAGCCTATATTTATAAAAGCGTACAAAACTAGCCTAGTCTAGTAGAATACTATACGCACTTTACTTCTGTTGCTAATACGGATATTAAGAACAGGTAAATCCCTTAGGAAGAGGAAAGCATTCTCTTCTTCTAAGGCCTACTATAAACTAACAAAGAGTTAGTTATGTACTATATACTTTTTACCTTAAATAGAAATAATTAGGATACGTATAAACTAGAAGAGATCTATTCTTTTCTAAAATCTTACTACAAGAAAATAACTAGCCTAGATAAGATTTATTAGCTAGAGCGAGGAGGCGCTAATGCTAAAATACGCTAGATTATGCTATCTAACTAGCGAGCAACTTTCACCCTAGAGGAGGTAAGGGAAGTAGAGATTAAGATTAGCTAGTAGACGTTAACTTAGAGGTAAAAGACCTTATTAAGTCTCTAGGCAACTTAAAGCTTAGACTATTAACTATTAATATGCTTATAGCTTATTCTACAACTAAGAGACTTTTAAAGAAACTTTCTAACTACGCGTACTTTGTTGTATAAGCAACTAATACAAAATTTCTTAGTAAGAGGAATAATAGTATTTTTATTATTAAGGCCTTAAAGGGGTTATCTAACAAGACAAGTATATCATATATAAGCAATATAGATATACACCCTCTCTGTCGCATATGTAATACAGTAGAACACATGCTTAAAGAATATAAACTATACTACGCCCTAAAGCAGATAAAATAGGTTAGTTTTAACTAGGATATTTCTAGCAAGAAAGGAACATACTACTTTAGTTTACTATATAAGCGTTTAGAGAAAATCCTAAAGCAACTACTATTAAACTAAGTCTTGCTGTAGTTAAAGGCGAAGATCTAAGAGTTCTATAACTTTACTAATAACATGCTTAATTAACTAGCCTCTAGTGTAGTACTTAAAAAGTTTACTAGAGGAGACTCTTAGCTATGTTTAAGGTTTAAGGGGAAAAACTCTAATTCTACAAATGTAGCGACTAGTTTAACGAGCTAAGGCTACTACAATAACGTCTTTTAGTAGTTCTAGTAATTCTAGATATAACTATACACTTCTTCTGCTGAAAAATACGTTAAGAAGCTTAATAATATAGATGCTGCTAATATTGTACTAGGAGGTAAAGAAAACGCTTTATATAGCATTTCTAAGTTAAATGCTGCTACACGCTTAAAAGGCAAAGGCCCTGCCCTCTACTAGGATATTAATTGTGTCTAGAAGGGAGAAGTAAAGAAATAAGGAAGGCTAAGCAAGGATTCAATCACCTAAGGAAGCGATTGAACAATACAAGGTAACTCTCCTATCTCTAACTCGTAGCCTATAGATATATAGTATCTGCAGGAAGAAACATAAAGTAATATACTTTTTGTAAGTTAGCTTTATAATACGCTATTTTGAATTATTAAACTACCTTAATTAGCCTAACAAGACGACAACATGTTAGCAGATTTAAAGCACCTACAGCAAGGAAAGAAGAAAAAGGCTGTAAAGTTTATTAACGCTCTTTCTAATCTAGAACTTAAAGAAATAGTATAAGGACAGCTAAACTGTATTATAACTGCCCTACTTAGATAGGAAGTACAAGGAGTTACAGTATTAGACTTTTGTCAAATTTAGGGCATTAGCGCAGGTTAATCATAAGGCTAGGGAAACTGGCGAAGGGTCCTGCAAGGATTATCAGGGGGTGGCCCTAACAGTCGGTAGCGCCGCTAAGGCCTACACAAAATCTAGGTTATAAAAAAGGCACCTAGGACCTGCACAATTAAGACAAGGAACACTGACAATTAATTATCAATACAATCTACTTATCATCCCTTATATTATTATTATTTTATTAGTATTACTTAACCTTGAATATCTAACAATTCAGAGTCTCACTGCCTCAACTAAACAAGTATTAATAACTAACAAGTCACTAAACTATATAAGTTATTAAAAAGATGTCTACCTTACCTCTAAGAGACCCCTCTGTGATCCTTACTAATTACATAAACTAGATTAAATAGATCTATTAGATTAAAACACGCGCTAACTCCCTACGCGTGTGGGAGAAGATTAATCTGAACCTTACAATCGAACCTATCACTAAACTAGAGGTACCCTAAATGCCTTATCCGAGCGACTTTTAAGCGTCGTAACAAGCGATTAATGCGCACGCTGCATTACACCAAGGTGATCACGGCGATAGCGCACCTATACTACCCTTTATACCTACACGGCCCGTAGACCTATTAACGAACGCTAAAGCCTTATACAAAGAGGATCTAGAGATCTATAAGTTAGAGCTAGATTAATACAAGACAGAAGATTAGAAGTATATACAGAAGCAAGCAGCGTTAGATAAGATTACGCAGGAGATACAGCGTACAGTTAACAACTACTTATACATAAACTGCTGTTAAGCAAGGCAATTACATTGTTAGTAGATTGCTAATTGAGTAGCTACTGTAGGCATTAATGCTAAAGATAAGATTAAGGAAGCCTAAGAGCGGTACAAGACCGTGATGAAGCCGCCTAGAGTAATTAGCTTATAGGAGACATAGCTTACTAAACTTAATTACACTATAACTAAGGGTAAAGCTGTTAGAATGATTTGGTGCTAACTAGACACGTACGTTAAGGAGGACTTTACTTAAGTAATAGCTAAGCACTTAAAATAATAAACAATCTTATTTGTATCTTATAGATTAAAGAATTTTTTAATTATAGTTAAGGATATAATCTGCAACTGATAAGATTACATACAGCTCCTCTACCTATCTAAAGCAAAGTTAACTAAGGCGTTCTTTAGAACAGCTGCTAGAGCTAGGTTACTAACGCTTAATAAAGACAAATTAGATAATCTAGGATAGAAGCGCAAAGAACGCTGAAATTAAAAGCTTATTAAAGATACTTAATTAAAAAATATCTAATACATAGCGAGCAAATGCAAAGCGTGTAATATAAAATATACGCTTAAGGATTGTTAGTACGCACACTTAAGCAACGCGCTAGCTTAGTGGCAACCCTGACAAGACAGGATAAATTAAGTCTAATTACGTATTAACAACAGCCTAGCTATGCAAGAAACAATCTGCAACTCTAAGCAACGATTACAATTTTAAAGACCTGCAATTAAGAAGTTATATACAGTAACGCCTATAGTTAAGCATAATAACTAACTATATAGCTAGAAGATTAGAGAGATTAACTACACGCTTATTAAAGCCTTATTTAAAGCGATCTAGGCTACGTATTCTCTACAATAATTATAGATCCTTAACTCTAAATTAACTTACTATGTCTCTAACAATACTAGTCAATTTACTAAAACATAATTAGTGAGACAAGGAGACTTCCTATAGGCAAGTAACTTATAGGTATAGATTAAGGCGTATAGATTAGTTACTTTGACAGTAGCTAGTAGCAGGACTTAAAGCTAATTACACCTAAAAGACGTAGCATACTGTCTTAATCTACTCTATAATCTTGTCTTGTTTAGGTTACTCTGCTTATAAGGCTTATAGTAGGACACTAAACATAATTTAATAGTCCTTTAATAATTGCTTAACAACAATCTAATCGCCAACCTTACTAAGCTACACAGATAGTAGGTGCTTAAAGTAAACCTAATTACTAATTACGCAACAATAGCCTCTAGGGTTGTTAAGCTGCGATATAATTAAAGACAGCGCGCAAGAGCGCTTATATAGCACAAGAGGATAAGTTATCTAGGACTAAGCTCGCTTAAGCACCTTGTACAACAATCTAAGGGGGTAAGGATTACTAAAGTACTTACAGTAGAATGCGACGCCTATAGAAGAGCGAAAGCTAAAAGGCTAATTAGCTGTACACTGCGCAGGATTAATAAGTCTCTAGGAGAACGCATCTTACTTAACCTTTATAATTATAAAGTTAACAGCTTAACTAAGGAAAAAAGCTAAATGCTAATTACTGATTAAGTTACTAGATTTATGTAGGACTACTACTTTAAGGACAACTAAACAGCGTAGATAATTATTAAGCTACTTAAGTCCTTTAAAATCCTAATAAAGACTTAATTGAATATTACTATAAAGGTTATTAAAACTAATAACAAGATTGTTACAGTTAAACTAGAAGTAGGTTAGTAGGCAGAGTCCTAAGGCATACGGTTTAAGCCTTCCGCTCCTAATACCTAAGTACAGAATAATAGAGTAGAACGCTTAGGAGGTGTAATTAAGGATAAAGCATAAGCAATGCGACTTGACGCTAACCTGCTGTAGCTACTGTAGCCTAAGATTACTTAATTCGCAGTATATTTCTATAATTAAACGCCTTAATACACATATTAATAAAAATTACTATATTAAGAGTTCTTTACGTATAACATATATAAAAACAGAATTGTTACTTTACTACGCAAGCTACACTAAGGTTACTTACAAGCATACAGGTGCAAGGCGTTTGTAATAATAGATAATATAAAGCACAGCAAGCGTAAACTACAGCAGCTAAAGCCTAAGGCATAGATTAGATACTTAGTTAGATATTAATCTACAAACATTTACTGTTTATAGGTGCTAACTATAGCTAAGGTGATTACTACATGCGATGTAGTATTTAATAAAGAATTAATCTTTATTAGAGATAAGAAGGATGTTATAGATAACCTAATGCATAGCACCCTTAAAGAGATTAAGGCATAGATTAGGACTATAGAACTTCCCCTAAGGATCACAAATAACTAAGAAGAGATACAATCTTTTCTTAAGAATAAGTCTTTTAATAAAGGATTTATACATAAAGAAACACATAATTGATATAATAAGCGCGGAAGAAAGGTTTAAGTAGATTATCTCTTACCCCCGCTAACGCCTCTACTAGTAGCCCTCTTAACTGATCTTATAACAGCGGAGAGCATTAGGCGTATAGATAATCCTCTTAATATTAAGAGTTAGAACGTCCGGCGTACCCTCACACTGCGTGGTGGAGCTCCGACGTCGGCCCGCCTTCGCGCCGAAAGAGGATATTATTTCAGGAGCGCAAAAAAACCCCCTCGGCGCCGAGGAGGAATTCCATGTACGCGATTTCGTCCTCCTAGGAGTTAGAACGTCGCCCTTACGCAGCTATTAAACCCTAGGCCTAATTACCTCTTAAGTACTAGCAGCAGCGAGTGTCCTAATCTACGCAGTGCTAATTTAGGATTAAGTTCTATCAGTAAGTTCTTTTAGAAAAACTAGACAGACTTATAGGCTTTAGCGTTTATAGCAGGTGCGAGAGCAGGAAAAGTTTAACAATTAAACAACAAGAAACTTAATAGCGCAGTAGTTAATTAATTGCTTAAAGGTTAAAGTTATAACTAGATGCCTTTTCTAAGTAAGCTCCTGCTAGCGCTAAGTCTAAACTAACTAAAGAAGAATTACATATTTTACTAGTTGTTTAAAAAGGCTAAAGAGGATCACCTTACAAGCTACAAGCGATTAAACTTATAGTTAGAAGTCCTAACGCATAAAGCACAACTAACAGACACCTATATACTAGAGTCTATGTAGGTATATACTTATAAGATTAATAAGGATTATTAGTTTGTTAAGTGCAAAGCGCGCTTAGTTGTACAGAGTAATTAATAGGGCAACGTTACTGCCTAAGAGACCTACAATGCTACGTTAGCAGGTTAATCCTTCTAAATAGCCCTCGTGATCGCTGCCTAATTTGACCTTAAGCTTAATTAGTACGATGTTACTAACGCCTTTGCACACGCACTAATTAATTAAGTTATATATATAAGAATGCCGCGTAAATACGCAAGAAAAAGAATAATCTTAAAGCTTAATAAAGCTTTGTACAGCCTGCGGATATTGCTACTGCTCTAGTAAAGGGACTTTACTACTTATCTCTAAAGATGTAGATTTACTGCCGTCCTACATAAGCTATACTGCATAATCTACTAAGGAATCTTTAAATTCTTTTATGTGGACAATATTATCGCAATATACAGCAAGAACTATAGATTAGATGCGCAAGCAGCTATTAAGGATATTAGGAAGAAGTACCGTATAACTAGAGAAAACGATCTGCATTAGTTTTTGGGCATAGAGTTAATTAGGGATTAATTACAGCGCAAAATCTAGATCTCCTAATTAGCATATATTAAGAAGATTAACTAACTAGTGAGCGATTACTTAATTAAGAGTAATACCCTAATAATTAAGGCTAAACTACTGCCTTAAGAAGGCAACGCAACCCCTACGGAAATTAACCTCTACTAACAAAAGATTAGATTACTCCTATTCGCAGCAGTTAACATGAGACCTAATACAGCTTTCGCAGTATTACGCCTAGCACGATTCCTTACAAACCCTAGTCCTGATTATTAGCTAGCAGCTGATCGCGTACTCTTATACCTTAACTATACACGAACGCTTGCACTACAATTTAGTAGAGACGATTACTTAGTTGTTGCAAGTGACGCCTCTTTTGTAATAATACACTTAATCGCAAAAGCTTACAAGAATACGTAATTAAGCTATTTAGCAGACTAATAGCTTAGAGGGCAAACAAGCAAGATACAGTTACAACCTTAACAACTAAAGCTAAACTACTCGCGCTCTTACAAGTAGCAAAAGAAGCTATGTTTATCTAAATGCTGCTTACTAAGCTCTAAGTTTAGATAGTTAACTTTAACTAAACAATTACTATACAGTGCGATAACTTGCAGACGATCTAATTAATCTTAAAGGAAATTTCTTAGTTAACTACGAAGCTACGGCATGATAATATCTACAACTATTAGCTTAGGCAAGAAGTTTAGAACAAGTTAATTAAGGTAATCTACGTAGAATTAAGTAAGATGCTCGCGGACGGACTCACTAAGCTATTACTAGCTAATTAATAGCTGAGGTTCCTACAACAAATAGGACTAATTAATCTAGGCATACGACTAAGACTAGAAGCTAATCTAGCTAATTAAACTAATTAGCTGACGCCTTCCTACAACAAATAGGACCTAATTAACTACTACAGAGGAAACAAAGAAGGAGGTGTTTAGCTTATTATCATTATCTTATCAGTATTCCTTAACCTCGAATATCTGACAGTTATGTTCTTAAGCATATCCTGCAACAAGACAGGGTACTAGCTAATATTAAATAAGCTAAATGCACTATGTTAAAAAAGAAGTATTATTTTTTTATAAAAAGACTTAAAGTTGTAGGCTATAAGGTTAGCCTGCAAGGTTGTTATCCTAACTAGAAGAAAGTTAAAAAGATTATAAATTAGCTACTATACAAGAATAAAAGGGATGTACAATCCTTTGTAGGCATATGCGTCTACTACTATATATAGGTAAAGGACTTTACTAAGATTGCTAAACCTCTGTTTACATTCTTACAAGATAATGTCCCTTTTAAATAAGGAGATGCACAAGACGTAGCAATGTACAAGCTAAAATAAGCTATATGCAACGCACTAGCACTTGCGAACCTTAACTACACTAACTAAAGATTACAAGATATTTCTAATAACTTTTGTAAGTTAAGACGGTGCAGGAGCATGCATTAAATAACTTAAGGAGAATAATAAGCAACACCTAGTGCAGTTTAAAAGCACACTATAATTAGCGCAAGAGAGGCAATAGCACTTTACTAAGTTAGAATATAAGGCCGTGCTGTAGGCTCTTAAGAAGTCTTATACTTACTTCTATAGTGTTTATCTTACTATAGAAACTAACGCTGCAACCTTTATCGCTTAACTAAATTGCTTATTTACTAACAATCTAGGATCTGTTATAAATAGGTTAATATGAATAATTCTTTTATAGGACTTTAACATTAAGCATATACTAGGGCAGAAGAATATAGTTACGGATGCACTATTAAGGTATCTAAAACTTAATAATTAGAAACTACCTCTAGAACCTAAGGAGGATTTAGAGGGGTTTATTAATTATATAATTAAAAATGTGAATGCACTAACAGTAACAGGACAGGTAAATATACTCTATTAGGAATTCTTAACAGAGTTAGAATAATACGCTTAATTTTTAGTTAACTTTAAGACTCCTAGGGATATAGAACTACAAGAACTACAAGTATAGAAAAAGCGAGCTCTAAACTTCTTTGTACAAGACAGGATACTCTTTAGAAAAATGTCTAAGAACATTGTGATCTAGAGGGTTGTAGATAATACTAACCTAAGAACAGCTGTAGTATAGAATATACACACTTAGATTAGACATAAAGGAGTTAACAAGGTGTACTTTATAATCGCTTAGTAATACTAGTGGAAATGAATGTACAAACACGTGCGGCAAAAGCTAGTAACCTGTCTAGACTATTAACTGCGATCCTCTAAGAGGAAAGTTAATATGCTTACTAACACTTACAGTTTCGCTATTTAGGAGACTATTGTAATTAATTTAGTATACATGCCTTAGTGTTTTAGGAAGAAGTTTTTAGTTATTATAAGAGACTACCCTAGCAGCTAGCTTAAAGCAAAAGCACTGTTAAACAACTAGTTAAAGATAATTGCGGAGTTTGTATGAAAGGACATTATATGTTAATAGAGCACAGCACGCAAACTTATAGTTAGTAGAGGGCCTAATTTTGCTAAGGTAGTCTTACATCTATTAAATATATACAGAATTAACTAAGTCTAGTCTTTAAGACACAACCTTTAAGCTATAAAAAAATTAAAGAAAGGTATAAGCCTATTGTAAACGCCCTTGCAAAGCTGCTAAGACCTTAAGTTAAGAACTTATTAATAGTTCTCTTTGTAGACAGGTTCTTAATACAGGAATAGACAGGTTACTTGCTGTACTAGTTAGTTATAAGGCAGAACTTAGTGCTTTCTATTAAACTCGCGCTACCTACATAGTAAACGCTTCTATTTATAGAAGTAAAGGACTATGCACAGCTGCTCGCGATTTGAGCAATGTAGCTAGATCTTAGAGATTAGTTTACAAAGGATACTATTGCCTGTACTTACTAGATAAGAGCTGCTAAGAAGGAATACTAGGATAACACTAAGGAAATACAACAAGAGGATATAAAGCTAGGAGACTTAGTTCTTCTCTAGAACTCTATTTAGGAAATTGATATGTTGCGAGACCGCAAACTAGATCCAAGATAGTTAGGCCTATACTATATTTATAAAGCTAGACCTAATAGAGGAACCTATTGTCTTAAGGACCTTAATAGTACACGCTTCCCCTACACGACAACTAGATAGCAATTAAAGCCGTTTAGACAAAGACTCGTTTAGGATATTATTAAAGAGGATTAAGGAAACATAAAGTTATAGAATCCTAATTATTAGGAACGAACTAGCCCTACAGTAGATATTCCTATCTCGCTAGACTTGCTTAAGCTATATACGGAACTACAACTACCTTTACCTCCTACAATAAGTAAAAGCTTTGTCCTTAAGTTGTTATTACTAAACGTCTTACTAAAGAGAAGCGTCATGCATATAGATAGGACTTCGAAAGCTTAGACTCTAACTTAGAGGCTACTACATTAGACATCTAATAGGCTATAGGACGGCCTATATTTTTAGGAAGAGGAGGGGATACTATGCTAGTAGTACCTGCTTTTACTTTTAGCTACTTATTTACTAATTTCCTATATAAAATTTAGGTATAAGCTACCTATCCTACTAATTCTAAGTGCTCACCGCCACACTGATACTATACTCAATTTCACGCACTCTTAAGGCAACAGCTAATTACAACAACTATTTTAATTGCAAAACCTGCTTATTTTAGCGCGATTTAGACCCTGTTTACCTCTACCTGCTAGCTAGCAGGATACCGCCACTACGCATGAACTAGAACTACAACCCTGCTAACTATCTAACTCTTTTTCTACACAAACTTCACTACCTCTTATTAAAGTAGTTACCTTCTAAGATAACAATTATAATAATATCTCCCCCTCTTAAACTAGTAACAGCTAAAGACAATATCTAACTTATATTAGCTAACCTGCTTAAACAATACTTCTAGCGCTGTTAGACAAGGCCTAGGGCAAGTAGCTACAACAGCAACCGCCGCAAACACTAGAACTATTAAGGGTTTTTAACAACCTTAGAGTTATTGCTAAGAAGGAAGACTACGTCGTAGACTAAATCCCTAAGGTCGTACAGCATTAGGATAAGGTACTAGAGCTCGCGAAACTTAGCAACAACATTAGAGTTATTAACATCTAGACCCTAGTTAACAAGATTCTTTTAAACGCGCTAAGACAGCAACATATTATTGTAGATTGTTAGTTTAACAACACCTCTTACTAATTTAACTTAATCCTTAAGGTTGTCCTAGGAGTAAGTAACCTTTGTGCTTATCTCTCTAGACTTATAGACAAATATAGTAGTGTTAAAGGTCTCTAGGAACACTATCCTATTATTAGTACAGCATCCTTAACGCGGGACAAGAGGGCTAGAGAACTAGGCGAAGCTATCGCAACAGTAAAGAAGCTAGCTCTAGAATTTGTTTAAGAATGTATTAGCATCTACATACCTTGTACGCTACTTAGTTACTAAGAATTAATAACATAGCCTTTGTGTTAAGGCGTATAGATCTTAAGGATACTGCTTATTTCCTTAACGCTGTAGCAGCGCACTGTATTAACTCTAAAAACTAAAGTAAGGAATAATATGTGTTAACAGCTAACTAGGTAATAGGAAAGCTACTATGCAAGGACATCTATGCTTTTATTAATTAGAACAGCCTTTACAGCTAAGTATTCTACCTAGATATTAATAAGCAAGAGGCAAAGGAGCTTCGTAATATCTACGCTAAGCCGCAAGTCTAGAAAGAAGATGTTAAATTTAACCTACAGAAGCTACGTCCTAATGCTAGGGCGAAGGACAAGCAAGGCAAGCCTAATCCTCTTCATGTATTCTAGCAAAAGGTTTTCTAACTTATAGCTAAAGCTAAGGATCTTAAAACTAGCCTAGTCTACTTTGCGCGAAATATTTAATGTAATAAGTACTAGCCGCTTAGTGTAAAGACGCATCTAATATATAGTGTAGTTATTTCTATAACTATAGAGCTAGGAAGGACCCTAAATAAGGCTTAAGCTATTAATCGCTATAGTAATTTAATAATATCTAAGACTTGATCTCTAGGGACTTGTAGTCTGTTAGTTATAACTAAAAATCTAAAACAATTTATAGGAATGTTAGCTAGTTAAGGACCTAACTAATACTTAGCAATTAAGTTGCATAAGTTTTAGAACAAAATAACTATAGTATAATAGAGGCGTAACTCTGCTAACATCTAGGCAGGATAAGTTAGAACTAGGGCTAGTAACTAACAAGTCTCTACACTACCGCCTCTACTAAGCTCTCGTGCTCTAAAAGCAACACTAGCCTACTAATAAGCAGCTACTTAATTAGATACTAACTTTAATAACGCTACCTATGTAGACAAGGAGCTAGATACCTTTAATTAGGAATAAGAGATCTTCTAAGCAGGGTGTTATTGCAAGAATCCTACCTTAGCTTTCCTTAAGCTACTTAAGCAAGCCTATGCAAAGAAGCTAATTACTAATCTTAACTGCGTTAAGGTTAACATTAGACAACAGCCTAGCTCTAATAACTTATGATACAAGCAAGTATGCTTTATCTATAAGCGTACTACTATAAGTGTTATAAGTTTGTTTAAAAGGGCTATGCTATCTAATATACTTAACAAGTGTCTGCTCTTACTATACGTAGGACAAAGCCGCTAGCAAGAATTCTAATCTAATTTAGTTATTTTAAAGTTTTTACTAGCAAGTATCGCCTGACTAAGCAGGATAAGGACCTGCTAAGCTACTACTATTAACCTTCTAAACTCAATTTCTACCTCCTCCCTACTTAGGACGAGGTTATTAATACTATTAAGTTTTAAACACAAGCTAAGGAGTTCTAACGCACTAGAAGTATTATTACTAACGCTTACACCTAGCTATTCAAGAATAGTTAGGTTAAGGATATTATTATTAAAACTTTTAAGATGTATTACTTCTACCTGCAACGTATAGATAGGAGGCTAAACGTTAAATAGTTGCGCAATATATACTATTTACTTATCTAACAAGCTATAGGCACTAATCTAGGATACTAGTTACAATACGCTATGCTCTGTAAAGAGCACACTCTAATCTCTTACCCCTACTACGCTAAATACGCTAAGAAAGGTAATTAAACTTACTTTAAGCATATTAACCTTAACCTTAAGCGAGCAATAACTAAAGGCCTTAGTGCAGATATAATCTAAGGTAGCGTATTTTTTAATAATAAGAATAAAAACAACTGCATAGAGATGCTTTTAGGCTTTTACAACTATGTACTAAAGTACTTAAAGTAGCGTAAAGACGCAGGCGTTGAATTATTAAATAGTCTTATTAAAGGATAGGAAGACAAGACAGACTAGCTAGAGGACGCATAGAAACTAGCTCCTAACACTTACTAGGTAAAGCAAATCTGCAAGGAAAAATAAGTTTAAATTTCATCGCATCTACTACTTTATAAATCTACTAGCCTAACTACTCGTAACTGCTGTACTATTCTCTCTTAGTTTGTTATAGTCTGTGATAGAGTAATAGAGGTGCCTACTATAGGAACTTATAAGGAAATTTGCAAAGCTTATTACAATCTTACTACTACTCTTTGTACTTTTTTAGGCTATCCTAACAAGTTTAGAGAAATTAATTAGCTATTCTTTGCTAATATTTATATTAAGTATAGGTCCTAGATCTAGAAGGCCCTTATTAGACAAGCTAAGTAGGACAATCCTCTTGTCTATAAAGAGCTAAACGACATGCTATAGAATGCTAACAAGGAGTAGAATAACAACTATATTAAAGAATACTGCAACTACGTTCTACAATAAATTATTAACTTATAGCCTATAATGCAAGAGTTAAAGAAGGACGCTTTTTATGCTAATCTAGTTTAAGAATTCTTAGACTATTTATACTTTACTAACCTTAGATAAAACCCTCCTTATACAACAAAAGACTAGGATAAGTAGAATACTAATTACTTTTAAGCTAATTCTCTACAACGTCTCTAAGAAGAACTTAGCCTAGAGGCTAATAAGCGCTAAGTTTTCTATGAGAGCAAAGATCCTGCAATGCTCTCCTCTACGCAACGCCTTCCTAGCGTCTGTTCTTAATTAGGTACCGTTATCTTAGATAACGTCTTAGTGCTAACAACTCTAACTAGGCAGCCTCGTCACAGTTGCCTTTAATTAATATTAGAATCTTAAGCACCAGCTACTCCTGTCCCTGCTCCTACTACTGAACCTGCGCCTAGGCCACGTGCTTTAACTACTACTCAAGAACCTCGCCGGAGTAAACGTTTAAAGAAGTAAGGGAAGGTGTCTAAGATAGATATAGGGTAATTAAGTTATATTTCTTTTGTTTTATTTCTTTTGTTTTGCTGTTTTTCCTTCTGCTGAGTAAGTCGCTTGATGGGGCCAAGCTCGCAGGAAGGGGAGGTATGTGCTGGTGCACAGGGTGATACCCTGCTGCTTACGAGGTTAGTGCTTAACCACCTGATCTAAGGGTATATAGCTCGTTTCGGGGATTGAAATGAGCGGGATCCTCTATTATTTATCTACCTCACTCTTAGCTCTTGTACCTCTTTTTGATAGACAACCTATAATAAGATTATTATCTTACCACCCTCGTTCTCGCATGACCTAACCACTACTGATCTTATGCCCTTTTTTTTATTGTAGTTTAACGTCCTTTCTCAGCCTGAAAGGCTATATAAGACGTGTAGGTTTAGGACCTACAGGTATCTACGTAGTGTTTTCTAATTTATGATTTATTTACAAGGAGGGGTTCGTCTAAATGAAGGTGAGGCTCGTAGCCTAGGGTAGTTTTAACGAGTAGCTTTCTCAGTCCTTTGTTGTGTAGGAAGTATGTAGAGCTAGTATGCTAGTCTAGTTATCTCTTTTACTTCTTATACGTTGTTGTAGGCTATGCTAGCTGCTCTCTTGTATTGCTTATATAGGTACCTAAGCAGTTCGGTATAGGGTCGATATATGAGGTCGGTATATCGAGTTGGTATAGGGGGAATTCGGTGTAGGTAGATAGCTAGGAGCAAGGTGCTAGTCTAGCTATCAATTCTAATGTGTAGGTCGGTATATTGGGTCGGTATATTGAGTTGGTGTAGAGGGATTTCGGTGTAGGTAGATAGCTAGGAGCACTAGCTATCAATTCTAATGTGTAGGTCGGTATATTGGGTCGGTATATCGAGTTGGTATGGAGGGATTTCGGTGTAGGTAGATAGCTAGGAGCACTAGCTATCTATTCTAATGTGTAGGTCGATATAGGAGGTCGGTATATCGAGTCGGTATGGGGATTTCGAGTAATGGATAGCTAGGTAGATAAATCTATTGGTTCACTACGCCAATAAATCTATCTACCTAAGTAGAAAGCCGTTGCTTTGTCGAGTAGGAGTTGAATTGCCTTCGATCGAACTCTAAAATCAGCTTGCGCACAGACCACTTGCAGAGTTTTCAACAGTTAACCACTCTGTTTCTCTACAAACAGCCAGCGCGCACGCTACAACACCTGCACCTAGAAAACAAGTATCAGAAGCTGATTTTAGGAAGGCGTTTAAGATAGTTGAGACGAGAAAAAGGCAAAGCCAGACCTTTTTCTCGCCTCAAAAAGTTGGTGTTCGATGATGATCTTATGCCCTTGTAGTAGTATGTTTTTATACACTCTAACACATGTACACTGTAAGCGCCTTTAATTTATAATATAATGCTAAAGATTATTTGCGCTAGACACAATCTAGTTAACATGCTTAGCAGCCTGCTTAATAGCCGCAATAGACAGCTTATTATCTGCAGTAGCAGTAGTAATAGCAGCCTTAACAATAATAGCTTCTGCAATAATTAAATATAAGAATAGCATGCTTATAGAATACTACCGCTGCCTAGTCTATACAATTATCCTCGCATGCACTTGTTAAAAGTAACAAGTAAGGTTCTCTCCTTGACGCAAGAGTCGGGGTTGGAGGCTAACCAGCGACCACGTTAAAAGGTTATAATTATCGCGGGGCTATGATTATGTAATTGGCATCTCGCCAAGAGGGCAGATGCCACAACATCTAGAGATGTCAAGACATCTAGGGAATCTAAGGATGCTAGCAATAAAGGAGAAGTCTTAGATGTTAGGACAAAGCACAATAGGTATAAGAATGGGTTAGATTTTATGATTACACTTGTTGTAGTTAACTCTCTTATAAGTTCTTCTCTTATATAGATTAATACTTAGTTATTCTATCTTATATAGAATTAGTTTGTCTTTAAATACTTAGTTAATCTATAATAACTCTTCTCTACACAAATCGCTAGACAAAACTGCATAGGCTACTACTTTAGTCTACCTCGCCTTAGTATAAACTAAGCCTAGAGAAGTATAGCCTACAACTCTGTGTAACACTTTAACTACCTATAAATTTAGTAGAACGTAATTAATAACTAGGTTACTTAATTAAGGTTAACAAGATGTTACTCCCTAAAGTCGCTTAGAATACTACAGCCTAGGGTCTAAGACCCTTGCAGGCGCTAGTAGACGATGATATGCTTAGCGCATCTAACTTAGAGACGGAAGAGAACCCTAGAGCTAAAGAGCTTAGGAACCTTAGGCGACAGGCCTATGTTTAGGCTTAGCAGATAGCTAAAATACAGAACATAATTAATTAGCTAGCAGGACAGCTAATAGCTACTCCTAATAAATAGAAAACTACTAAAAAACCTAAACTAGCAGCGCCTAAGAAATACAATAGAAGTTAGAAGAAGCAATAAACAATTTTTACTAATATTAACTTGTACTGCAAATTTAACAAAGTACTAACAAAGTAAAATAAGATTTTAATAGTAAGTACGTATATAAAGAGAAAAGCTTTTAACTAGATACAACTATACGTAGACGACTATCTACTAGACATAAAGTAGAATAGGACTAAGAAAGAAACCTAAGCTATATTTACAAGTTAGATAGAGTTTAAGCAAGAGATAGGATATATCTTTAAAAAGGTAGACGCTAGAAATTAGGCAGAAAAGCAAATTACTTACTTAAGGCAAACTAAGTTTTTTATTAGCCTACATAGTAGAATTTAAGTAACTATAGGCTTAGATTACTTAAGATAACGCAGCACTTTAAATAGTATTTAAAGCTAGCCTAAAAGAAAATGTTAAGGACAGCCTTGTATACTACAATAAGCCTAGAATGCTACAAGCTCCAATTAAGCTAGCTACACGCATTAATAATTGCTTATAAGAACGCTCTTAGTAAAAAGGTTAGTTCTAGCCTATAATAGCTAACACGAGAAAGCAGCGCAACAGATACAATAAAGATAGCATTACTATTATAACTAGCAAGGTATAAGAGAAGGCTAAAGATAGAAAGACCTAAGGAAAAGACTATAATAGACTTTCTAAGGAAGAACGCTAGAAGCGTTACAATAATAGAGCATGTCTTTATTATAGTAAAGTAAGACACTTCCGTAAAGACTGCCTAAAGAACAAAGTAAAGCAAGTAGCTGTTAAGATTAAGATAATTAGATAAGGAACGCCTTACCTAGCTAGAATAGAGCTAGACGACAACTTAAGCTACTTAGATCTCTACAAAGATGCGCGCTTAGAGGACAGCTATAAGATTATACTATAACTTAAACTAAATAACAAGATCTTTACGTTAAGCAAACTTAAGTTAATAAACTAAAGGGTTAAGGACACTATTATACTAGAACAATTAGCTAAGAACTAGTGTTAGGTATGTAGGGATGCAACGTATTACGCTAACAACTACATAATTTAAGACTTAATTATAATTACTAGCAAGAATGCTAAGAAAGTTAGGTATTAGGCAATACACTAACAACCTTACTTTAAGGATATAGTAGCTAAAGTTAAGAACTAAGAAGCTTAAGAAGTAAAAGATACTAAAGAATACAAAGAGTTGTGCTAGTATAATTATAAACTAGAATACAAGTTCTATAAGAAGGACAAAGAGGATTGTAGAATAGACTAAGACTAGTGCTGTTACCTAAATCTATAGGTAGACGAGTGCCTAGCGGACAACTACTCTCTCTACGAACCTAAGAAAGTAGAAATTTACTACTAACTTCTTTAGACGCAATGCAAAAATAGATACGCTTTCTATTAAAAATAATTTAAAAAGGTATAATATGTAGATAACTACTACTATGCTACTTTATTATTAAATATCTGTAAGGTAGCGGATTGCCTAATTTACAAAGCAAGAAAGCTAGAACTAACAAATCACCAACGTCGACTTTTCTGGAGATTGATCAGAATCAACCGGATCTAAAGGAAACAACCCTAAGGAATCGATTGCGACACTTTTTAAAGCCTGCAGCGAGGGCGCCAGCGCGCGAGAGAGGGTGAAAGAGTCGCCTACCCCCTCTTAGAGGAGCGAAAAATTTTCATTTTCCTTAAAAAAGCTTAGGACACATGCCGAGGCGTCTTAAGCTAATTGAGATTAAGGAGCTTATCAAAGCTCAACTAAACCAAGAAATCGCAGTAACTTAAAAAATAACAAAAAATGATTTGCCTCTAAAGATATAGGAGGAGAAAACAAAAGGCAAATGGAGATAGAGGAGGACAACACAACAACGCCGCGCTAAGAAAGACGAGATATAGAAGAACCTTAAAGGCCGACTCATACTTGAACAAGGAGTAATTTTTCTCCTTTTATTAGACCTATTCCTTGATATCCTATTGGAAATAAAACACTCAAAGCCACCTTGGTAGAAGAGGCGCTTGAGATAGCTAGGAACCTAGTAATCCAAGCAGCTAATCTAGCTGAAAACAATCTTACCTAGCAATCAAGTCTCCTAGACTTAGTAGAAGTCTTTAGAGACTATACTAAGAATAGTAGAGTAAACAAGAAGAATACTGCTATCTTAGTAGACTAGATATTAAGTCTCTTAAACGTCTCAAGAGAGTTAAGAGAGAAAATTAGACGTATTGAGAAACTAACAACAAACACGCCTATCTAGGACACCTCTATCTAAAATACACCTATCTAGAACACGCCTATTGCTACTACAGCGACCTACGCTACTATAGCAGGTAACAACAAAGATCAACTGTGGACAAATATCTAAAAAAACACAAAAACTAAAGGTTACTAGCCTAAAAAATTGCTAACTAGTTCTAGTTAGTGAGACTCTAGCTGCATTTAATGCCTATAAACTTAGAAATAATTTCAACAACGCTTTTGCAATAAAAGGAGGAGTGCAATCACCTGTAGTTGCCTTAATCGCACTATCCTCTAAAGGCAACAAAATAATCACAACTACACTAGCCTTTAAGGCTAAATACCTCTTAAAGAATTAGGCTATATAGCAAGATATCACAACCTTTAAAGCTGCCCAACTTATTACGCCTTAGTTTAAGGTTGTTATCTACAAGCTTCCTACAAACTATAGCCTTAAGGTTGTAAAAGAGGAAATTGAAACCTTTAACAAAGGCCTAAAGGTTATAGGTAATCTTTTTTAGCTTACGCCTAAGGATAAAAGAGAATACTAGAACTTTAGCTAAGCATGCGTAGCATTCGCTACAAAGGAGGAAGCCCAAAAAGCTATTAGAGGTAAACTCTATATCTTAGGGCAAAGCCTTAGAGCAGAGAAACTGCGTGTTGTTAATATCTTAAAATAATGCACTAAATGCTAAAGATTCGGTCACCTAGAGGTTAAATGCTTAGAATTAGCCTGCTAAATTTGCAGCAAAGTATACTACAATAGTTAACACAAGTGCAAGTCTTGTGCTAGTAAAAGAAAACCTTGTATATACACTATATTTAAGTGTACTAATTGCAGCAGACCTTATGCAGCAAACAGCCATAAATGCAAAACCCTACAGGCTAGGACAGCTAGGAACAATTAAACTAATCAGTATAATTAAAGTCCTACAAATAAATGTTAATAGAGGTAGCCCTGCTACAGAAAGCGCGATTAACTTAGCTATTACAGCAAACGCTACAATTATTACAATACAAGAGCCTTAGTTAATAAGAGGACCTTACGAAGATACTAGGTTAATTGCTTATCTAGACTTTACGCAAATACTACCAAATTATTAAGGCCTACGACCTAGAACCCTATTCTATATTTGAAAGGATTTAGAAGTAGAAGTTAATCCTTATATTAGCGACGATAACGACTTTTAAGCTATCTTAATACAACTCAACACAAGAAAGATCTACGTCTATAACATTTACAATAAAAAAAGCCTAAGACAAGGGCTAAATACGACAACAATCGAAAGACGCCTTTTAGGAGAGCTAATTAAATCATATTTAATTATCCTAGGGGATTTTAATTGCTACTACCCTAGATAGAGCCTACGAGAATGCAACCTAAATTAACAAGCAGAGAATTTAGTAGAGTAGGTTAATAACTAAAACCTATCTTTATTAAATACTATAGGAGTTGGTACTTTCTTTAGAGCTTATATGCAAAAAGAGAGTGTACTTAACCTTACTTTTTTAACAAGCAATATAGCTTCTATAATTATAGACTAGCAGGTTATCCCTAAAGTTAGACTAGACTATTACGCTATCCTGTTTAGTATTGTTAACTAAGGGCAGCTACCTAGCTAGCCAAAAAAGTACAACACAAAAAAAACAAATTAGAATCTTTTTAACACTGCCTTACAAGAGGAGATAGCCTGAGTAAAGCTAGAGATATAATTACTAGCCTTACCACACGCCTTAAACCACCTCTTAAGACAATTACTTCTAGGCCTTAATAATCCTTTAGAGGAGAGGCTAGATAAAATAGCAGAGGATCTTACAACAATAATTTAACAAGCGCTTAGGAGATCTACCCTCCTTACAAATTAAAAACTAAAACTGAAGCCTTAGTGGACTAGCGATCTAGACCTTCTTTAGGCTATCCTAAGCAGGACCTCTTAAGATTATAAACGAGCAGCAAGGAGAGGAGACAATACTCTATACCTATAGAAAAGGGATTACTTACTAGCCAAAAATAAGTACCTTAGAGCTATCAAGAAAGCTAAACTTAACTATTAGGAACAGTTCCTCTAAAACGAATCGCTAAAAGAGATATTTAAAGCAACAGCCTATACAAAAAACAACCTCTTAACAAGAATCCCTGCTATTAGAGGCAAAGAATCCTTTAGAGAGAAGTGCTAAACCTTTAGAAAAGAGCTTTTTTAACCTCCTCCTTCTACACCAGCCCTATTACTCAATAACTACTAAGGAAACCTTAAATAGGAGTGGCTAATTCTATTTAAAGAGGAGCTCTACACTGCATGTTAGAAAATAAAAGCTACCTTACTAAGACTAGATAGAATCAGCTTAGAAGTTATCTTAAAAGCATACGAATACTAACTAAGCATCTTTTTTAAGGTGTACTCAGCTTTATTCAACTTAGGATACTAACTAAGTTGCTAGCGAAAAGCAAAAGAGGTTATCCTTAGAAAGCTAAACAAACTAGATTACTTAATCCTAAAAGCATATAGAGTAATCTCCCTCTTATGCTGCCTAGGGAAAGCGTTAGAAAGGCTATACTTAAAAAGATTAGGGATCCTAGCAGAAACGACAGACCTACTCTACCCTACGCAAATAGGAGGCAGGCTAAAGAAATTAGCTATCGACGCAGGACTCCTCTTCTATAATAATATCTAACAACAAAGAAAGACGAAAAGAGTTACTTTAACAGCCTTTTTAGACATTAGAGGCGCTTTCAACTATTTATCTAAGAACAAGCTTCTAGAAAATATAAGCAACTAGCAGCTACCTGTATGCCTCCTATTATAGACAAACTCATTCCTTACAGAAAGGCTTTTAGAGTTATCCTTTAATAGGCAAACAGAAAACCTACAGAAGGTTAATACTAGTACACCTTAAGGGAGCCTAGCCTCTCCTAATCTATTTTTGATCTACACGAAACCGCTAATTCAATCAATTACAACAAACGACAATATATACTCCTTATCCTATATAGACGACCTTCAAATCTTAATATCAACAACATCTATTAAGAAAAACATCAAACTGCTTAAAAAGGAGTTAGCAAACCTCTTTAACTAAGCAAAGGAGTTGGCTATTAAGTTTAATAGCTTAAAAACAGAATTAGCAAACTAGACAAGATTAAGAAATGATACAAACAGAGTCTTTACGCTACCTACTTAAGAGACCTTTTAGCTAAAAAGACTAGTTAAGTAGCTAGGTATCTTCTTTAACAATACCCTAAAGTTTAGAGACTACTGCTATATAATGATACAACAAGTAAACTAGGCCTTTTTCCGCCTAAGCAGGCTAGCTAATATTAATAAAGGCCTCTCACTAAAGGCAATAAGGCAGCTATACCTAGCGTGTATTACTAGCGTAGCTAATTACAGATGTTAGCTATTTTAGAAAGGCTAACAACACGTTATTAGTAGTAGGCAAAAGCTTCAAAACTAGGCCTGTAGAAAGATCCTAGGGACTTTTAGATCTTCCCCTGCAATGCCTAGTAAGGTAGAAGCCGCTCTGTTTCTACCTAGAGTTAGGCTAGACAATAGTATAAGGAGATACGCCTTTAGATCTACTTTATTAGATCTAAACTACCCTCTAAATGCTGCTATTAACAACAATAGAGGGGAGCAACTCAATCAAATACAACTATCTATTACCTTAGCCCTCTTAGACAATACAGAGGAAATATAACACTACGCCTTTACTCTATAGAACGCTAAGACTCTTTACAAAGTCTATATATTAAACAAGCTAAAAGAGATTAAAGAAGAAGGCTATAAGAAACTATCAGCGGACAACAACCTTCTATCAATATACTTAGATGCCTCAGCTATAAGAGATAGCAAAGGAGTAGGCGTAGGCGTTACTTTCTACAAAGGAACTACTCTTATTAAGGAACTACAAGCAAATATAGGAAATAACTAGCTAGTTTACAACAGTAAACTTAAAGGTATTACCTTAGGGCTAGAGACCGCAGTCAGCCTATCAAATATATGCTAAAACGTTAATATCTTTACAGACAATTAGGCAGCTTTATATTGATTAAAAAACACCTCAAACAACTCTAGCTAAGAGTAGCAAATTAGGTGTATTAGAGCAGCAACTTAACTAGAAGAAAAAGGCATCTCCCCTGCGCTATATTAGGTCCTAGGACACTAAGATATACCTAGAAACGATTAAGCAGACCTCCTAGCAAAAGAGGATACAGAAATAAACCCTTCAACAAATAAGACAAGCCTAGCAATTGTTAGCTCTCAAATTAAACAACTAGCTAATGTTAATTAGTTAAGCCTCCTAGAGAACTACAGGAAAAAAACTACTACTAAGAACTTAAGCACCTACTTAGCAACTTTCAAATAGAAAATAAGGAAACAGATACTTATCCCTTCTACTAGAAGAGATATATCTAGCTCTTTCTTTTAATTAAAACTAGGTCATAGCTACCTAAAGAGCTATGTATTTAGGAGAGGCAAAGTAGAATCTAAAACTTGCCTATGCAACTTTAGAGCTACTCAAGATACAGCTCATATAATCCTTAGGTGCTAACTATATAAGGATAGTAGAGCAATACTTCAGAACTCATGTCCAGAGCCAATCTCTCTACAATATCTTTTCCAAACAGAAGCAGGTATCAAGGCTACAATAGCCTTTATTCAAGAAACTAGGGTTGGCACACAGGCCTGGTACAAAGGAAATTCCGACAACTAGATGCAATCGTCTACCTAGGCGATCAAGCTCTAAGCACCCCTCCCCCCCTCCTCCTCCTCTCCTCCTTCTCCTCCCTTTCTCTACCTCTACCCAATAGGCTAAGAGCCTCACCTTTATTCAGATAAACCACCCCTTGTAAATTACTTAGAAGATAAAAACTACATAGATACCTGCAGGCCTCGGCCTGCACGTCTTATATAGCCCTTCAGGCTAAGAAAGGACGTTAAACTACAATAAAAAAAAAAAAAAAAAGCTAGAACTAAAAAAGTAAGCCTTAAGGCGAGAGATACCTTATAAAACCCTTTATTAGAGCTTCTACTACGATAATAGCTACTTAATACACTACAGCACTAAGTACGGTGTAGGCTACTTTCCTAGAAAGAGGAAAGGCAAGCAGTTAAAAAACTAGGATACTGCTAAGGATAAGGTTACGCTAGTCATCGAACACCAACTTTTCGAGGCGAGAAAAAGGTCTGGCTTTGCCTTTTTCTCGCCTCAACTATCTTAACCGCCTTCCCAAAATCAGCTTCCGATACTTGTTTTCTAGGTGCAGGTGTTGTAGCGTGCGCGCTAGCCGTTGCAGAGAAACAGAGTAGTTAACTGTTGAAAACTCTGCAAGTGGTCTGTGCGTAAGCTGATTTTGGAGTTCGATCGAAGGCCATTCGACTTCTACTCGACAAAGCAACAGCTTTCTACTTAGGTAAATAGATTTATTGGCGTAGTGAACCAGTAGATCTATCTTTCTAGCTATCTACTATCCGAAATCCCCCCCTCGACTCGATATACCGACCTCCTATACCGACCTACACATTAGAATTGATAGCTAGACCCCTAGCTATCTACCTACACCGAAATCCCTATACCAACTCGATATACCGACCTAATATATTGACTCTATACCGAACTGCTTAGCGTACTTATATAAGCAATACAAGAGAGCAGCTAGCATAGCCTACAACAACATACAAGAAGTAAAGGAGATAACTAGACTAGCATACTAGCTCTACATACTTCTAAAGGACTGAGAGAGATACTCGTTAAAACTACCCTAGGCTAAGAGCCTTACCTTCATTTAGACAAACCCCTCCTTGTAAATAATAAAAATCAGAAAACACCACGTAGATACTTATAGGTCCTAAACCTACACGTCTTATATAGCCCTTCAGGCTGAGAAAGGACGTTAAACTACAATTAAAAAAAAGGTTACGCTAGTAAAGGTAGTCCTACAACAACCCTTAGGAAGGTATAGAATACTAATAGTTAAGCAATACAGCTGTACGCGACTGTATTTATATAAGGTTAGAAAATTAAGGCGCTTGTAGATAGCGGGGCCGCACGAACAGTAATCTTACCGCAGATAGTAAAGAAGCACAAAATACTGTATAGGGTTAAAGAGAACCTAATACTAATAATACTAGCTAACAAGAAACCTATAGAATATAGAAACAGCGTAATACAGTTAGAGACCGAATTAATAAAGCTACGAGTAGTAGACACAGAATATTAGATAAACATTAACATTTTAGATCTAGGGGAACTAGATATGCTAATAAGTTATAACTAGCTAGAGGCCTATAACCCTGCTATTAACTAGCGAAAGAAGACTATACTTAGCTGAGAGCTTATGCACAAGGTTGCTAGAGTACGACACGAGAAATGCCTAACGAATTAGAGCTTACTTAAGGACGGGAGATTTGGCAAGATCTTACTAGATAAAATCGCGAGAATCTATGCAAAGGACCCTTAGAAGATAGAAGTTATATAGATAAGACGAGTTGTAACTATAAAGGAAGGACTTTTACTACTAGAAATACTAAAAGAGTATTAGACAGACGAGTTTAGAGAACTGTTTAAGGAAAACGAGGCTACGGAACTAGCAGACTATTAGGATTAAGATCACGAGATCGTCCTAGATAAAGAAGCTAAGTTAAGCCTAAGACTAATGTACCCTATAGCGCCTAAGCACAATGCTAAGCTGCGGGATTACATTTAGAAGAATTTAAAGAAAATATTTATTTAACTAAAATTTGGCCTAATAGCTTTACCTATTTTATTTGTAAAAAAGTCTAATAAGAAGTAGCAACTATGTGTTAACTTTAGGAGGTTAAACAGCGTTACTTAGAAGAACTAATATCTTTTACTACTAATTACAAAGCTTATAAATTAACTTTAAGGAGCTAAGTAGTTTACAAGATTTAACGTTTAAAAAGAATTTTACTAAATTAGGATTAAAAAAGGTTATAAATAGATAACAGCGTTTAAAACAAAGTATAGACTTTTTAAGTATATAGTTATGCTATTTAGATTAAAAAACGCGCTAGCAACCTTTTAATAAGTTATAAATAACGCGCTCTATAAGTACCTTAGGATCTTTGTTACAGCGTACCTAGATAATGAACTAGTGTACTCTAGCAGAACGCTTAAAAAATATGTAGAACATGTTAAGAAAGTGCTTAGAAAGCTAAAGAAGTACAAGCTATACTTATAGCTAGGGAAGTGCAAATTCTATGTTAAGGAGACAGAATTTCTAGGTTTTATAATATCTATAGAGGGAGTTAAGATAAACTTAAAGAAAATTGCGGCTATACAAGACTAGCTAATACTTAAAATAGTTAAGAATGTGCAATCTTTTCTAGAATTTGCTAACTACTACTAAAAGTTTATTAAGGATTACTTAAAGATTATAGTACCTCTCTCTAAAATTACAAAGAAAGAAATAAGGTTTAAATAAAACAAGGAACATTAAGAGGCTTTTAATTAGATTAAGTAGATATTCCTTAAGGCACCTGTACTAGAGATATGCAACCTAAAATAAGAGACGCAAGTTAAGACTAACGTGTTAGATTATGCACTTAGAGCTGTATTGTTATAGCAGTGCAAAGACAAGAAATAGAGACTAGTGTTTTACTATTTAAGAAAGTTTTTTAAAGCAGAACTTAACTACAACGTTTACAATAAGAAACTACTAAGAGTAGTTAATGCCTTTAAATTGTAGGAAGTCTATCTACTAGGACTACTACACTAGATTAAGGTTTTTACTAATTACTAGAACTTGGCAGGGTTTATAACAACAAAGAAACTTAACTAATAACAAGTCTAATAAGCTAAGATGTTAGCTTAGTTTAACTTTAAGATAACGCACCGCGCTAGAACGCTTAATAAAGTAGTAGACGCTCTAAGCTAGAAATATAACTTGCGCAAAGAAAGCTATAAGGAACTATATAACACTATATTTAAGAAGATACCTAACAGCAGTATACAATATAACTAGCTAGAACTAGCTAGGGTAGTTAAAGTAGCTAAGCGGGTAGAATTATTGCAACAACAGTGGCAGCGGAAAGTAGCTAACTAAGAGTTTAAGCTTAAGGAAAACAGCTCTAATAAACTACTACAAGATAAACAGGAGTACTAAAATATAATTTAAGAAGATTAAATATATATACTTCTATACATAAGATTAAGTCTTATTAAAGAACTATATAAGTCCCTAGAGTACAGACATGCATTAATAAAAGAAATAGTTAGATAACTAGCTAAGGTGTTTGTAATACTACGCTTGCGAGCAAAAGTATAAGATGTCCTAGGCAACTGTTTAGCTTGTTACTAGAACAAGCCTAAGAGACATAAGCTTTATAGCCTGTTACAACCCTTATAGCTACTAATAAGACTATAGAGCAGCGTAATAATAGACTTTATAGTAAAGCTCCTAAAATTGTTAGAACTAAGAATAAGACAACTATGCAACATAATTCTAGTAATTGTGTGCTAATTAACTAAGGGAGCAAAGTTCGTGCCTATAAAAGAGACTATTATAGTAGATAAATACGCGTACAAAGTTTCTAAAGTAATAGTATTAGAGCATAGAATGCCTAATAAATTTATAATAGACAGAGACAAACTATTTACGTCTAAGTATAAGATAATATTTCTAGCAAAACTAGGTATAAAGAAGAATCTATTAACTAGCTTTTACCCTAAAACAGACGGCTAAATAGAACGAACGAACTAGACTCTAAAGTAGTATCTAAAGATGTACGCTAACAAGCTATAAGACAACTAGGTTAAACTCTTGCTAATAGCATAATTAGCCTACAACAGCACTAGATTAGCGACAACAAAGTACTCACTACACTACGCGAATTATAGATATAAGCTAGTTGCTTATTAAGATCTAAAAGACGTAGAAAGTATTGTAGTAGGCGTAGATAATAAAGCCCGCCTTATACAAGAACTATACAAAGAATTAAGTAAGAATATTGTTTACAGAAACTTTACAACATCTAAAGTAGCAAATAAGCAAAAGATTAAGAGACTAATCTTTAAAAAAGAAGACAAAGTTTCCTTATTATAATAGAACTTAAGAACTAAGCAACTAAGCAAGAAACTAGAAAACCTCTAAGTAAGACTATTTAAAATCCTAGAGAAAATAGGTATAGTAAACTATAAACTCTAACTACTACTAGGTATACGCGTCTACCCTGTCTTTTACAAGAAACTCCTAGAACTAGCACCTCTAGATGCTAAGCTAGCAATAGATATAGAGCTTAAAGATAACAAGTATAAGGTTAAGAAAATTAAAGACTTATAGAAACTTAATTGTTAGTAGAAATACTTAGTTAAGTAGCAAGGATAGCTAGAAAGCTAGAATACTTAGGAACTAAAGGAAAATTTAACACACTGCAAGTTATAAGTACTTAAGTACTATTAAAAACACCTAAAAAAGCAAGGACTAAGTCTTTAAGAGAAAAGAAGTAATTAAAAAAAAGAAGTTAAAAAAAGCGTTAGCTTATAACTAGCCTAAGTTAGTTAACAGTTTAGGTAGCAATAGTTTAGTTAACAGAAAGCCTGTACTAAGGGTAGAGCTCCTCTTAGCTTGCTCTTTCACACGATCCTAGAGACCTAAAAGAGCTAAATCTTATTAAGTAAAGGAACGTTCCCTGCTCTTTACCTTAAGAAGCTAACAACGTAAGCGAGAGACCTCTGCGGCTGCTAGAGCTTAACGCTCTTTAGCCTAAGCTACTTCTAGCTCCTTGCGCTCACGCTCCGCCTAAACTTCTTCCTACTTCTTCTTAAAAATAAACAAACTACACTTAGCATTAACTAAAATATAGCTAGCACAGTAACTTGAAAAGGTCTTTATAAAGTAACAAAGCTTTTTCTCTTTACACTACTTATATTAAAAATCTATCTCTAAACCTTCCTGCTCTACGCGCAGAGCACGAGCACGCTTTTGCTTAGTTAAAAATTAACTATAATGACTACAGGACTTTTAAACCTTAGGCATAGTTAGGAAAGCGTAAAAAAAATAAGCTTATAATATAATAGGCGTACTAAAGCCTTATATATAGCCTACGTCACAACACGCAGCTTAAGAAAACAAAATTCTAGGGTATTAGGATAATAACCTTAAGAGGGGGGATAATGTTATAAGTAACAAGTAAGGTTTTCTCTTTAACGCAAGAGTTAGAGTTAAAGGCTAACTAGCAACTACGTTAAAAGGTTATAATTATTGCGGGGCTATAATTATGTGATTAGCATCTCGCCAAGATGCAGCATCTCGCCAAGAGAGCAGATGCTACAATATCTAGAGATGTTAAGACATCTAGGGAATCTAAGAATGCTAGCGATAAAGGAGTCTTAGATGTTAGGACAAAGCACAATAGGTATAAGAATAGGTTAGATTTTATTATTACACTTGTTGTGGTTAACTCTCTTATAAGTTTTTCTCTTACACAGAAAAATACTTAGTTATTCTATCTTATATAGAATTAGTTTGTCTTTAAATACTTAGTTAATTTACGATAACTCTTCTCCACACAAATCGCCAGACAAAACCGCACGGGCTACCGCTTTAGTCTACCTCGTCTTAGTACGGACTAAGCCTAGAGAAGTATAGCCTACAGCCCCGTGTAACAGCACTGTCCTAATTACTATACAACTACTTGATATAGCTGTAATAATTATGCTAGGGTAAAGAGGCAATTATCCCACAATTCTGTATATAGAAATAATAAATTAGATTCGCGCCTTTATGCTGCCTACCTCTAGAATCTTACTGCTTAGGCTAGGTTAGCACAAGTTAATCTTGAGCTAGCTAAAGCTAAGAAAGCTAAGCATAATGTAATAACAGAGTCTAGCGAGTATAATAACTTTAATGCTTACTAGTAAAGATGTTCTTAGTTCTAGTTTAATTATCTAGCTTACATTCTCCTGCTTAAAAGAATAAGCAATTAAAAGAAAACTAAGCTTAGTATAAAAATGTTGCTGCTTAATATAAATCTTTAGCTTGTTGATTTTTTTTAATTAAGTGCTTAACTTACTAAAAGTTAAGTAACTGCTTAAACTTTTTAAACTGTTGTTAAGTAAGCGACTTAGTTAGTCTATTAGCTAGCATAATTGCTGTTTCTAGGTACTTAACCTAACATAATCTCTTAGCAAATTCCTGCTGTAGCTATATATTTTGTATATTTATATGTCTTAATTAAGTGCTAATCTGCTTGTTCTTTTTAACTACAAGTTTGATTATTTGTTGGTTGTTGTACTAGACTGTCTAGACGTCTTCTAAATTAAGAGACAGCTTATAAAAGAAGCGCTTAAGAGCTATAGCCTCTTTGGTGGTGTACTTAAGGACGAGCAGCTTAGCCTTAGTAGTTGACGTAGTTCCTGTAGTCTGCCGAGCTACCTTCTAAAATATTAGACTACTATATAGGATAGCTATGTATCTATGTAACAATTAATAAGCTTTCTAATTTTTTGCAAAAAAAGTATCGACTGCAATTATTAGGTCTAGGCTATTATAGTTCCTATATTAGATTATATCTTATCATGTCTAATAGAGGTATATAATCACCTGTTTAAAAGCTTTAATATACCAATTACTAAGATTTTTAAGAAAGTGTAAAAGCTTTAAGATTAAGTAGGCAACATCTAATTGTAGCATAAAAGCTATGTACAGCACTAATCTAAATCTTTTTCAATAGGCCTTAATCTCTTGCTTAATTAATTCGCTAGTGTTTTTAGTTAGCTTCTCTAACAGTAATTGAGTCTTAAGAAAGCTGCTATCCTCTAGCTTAAACTTCTTCGCGATTTTATTAATGTACGTATTATATACAAGCGTAATTGTTTACATCTTGCAATCTCTAATTACCTAGATACTAAAAAAACTTTTTAACTAATTCTTGTTCCTGTATCTTGTACCTGTCTATAATCTTTAACTAAAAATCCATTACCTTCTGCTTATAAATTTTTGCAAAAAGCAGTAGGATATTATCTATATAGAATAATACTAGGATCCATCTTTCTTAATTGGAGAATAGGAAAGGCTACTTTAGTAAGGCGATTAGTCTAATCTTATTTAGTAATCCTAAGAACTTCTTATACTACAACAGTAGCAAGTCTCGCAATTTATATAGTGCACAGTTAAGTTATACGCACTTCTCTAGCTTCTTAAAGGTATCTAGCATCTTATAAATTACTAAGTTAACTGCTGTAATAAACATATTAAGGAATGCTCCTACAACATTATATTGCTTAATCTTTAGATTATTCTTCGCGGCAATAGCTATTGCTGCTTAGAAGAACTTAGCTGGTAAGGTAGCAGCATAAGTTAAATTAATTCAGTCTTTTTTCAAAAGATCACCTTTTACAATAATCTGTACCTTATATTTAAGAAAAAAGCTGTTTTAATTAAACTTATGGGTCTAAACCTACTATATAGGTATTAGGCAAATAATTACTTTTTCTCTTAATATCTTAGTCTTAGTCTTAGTCTTACTTAACTAATTAATCTCTCTCTTGCAAGTATCTTCAAACAAGGCCTTTATAGAATACTAGAGTAATTTGTTACACGGGGGTGTAGGCTATACTTCTCTAGGCTCGGTCCGTACTAAGGCGAGGTAGACTAAAGCGGTAGCCTGTGTAGTTTGTTTAGTAATTTGTGTAGAAAAGAGTTATCGTAAATTAACAAAGTAATTAAAGACAAACTAATTCTATAAAAGATAGAATAACTAGTTATAATCTATGTAAGAGATAAACTATATAAGAGTTAACTACAACAAGTGTAATAATAAGATCTAACACATTCTTATACTTATTGTGCTTTGTCCTAACATCCTGCCTAGCCTCTAGCATTATGGATGTCGCTAGTATCTGCTGAGGACCTAGCATCTACTAAGGACCTAGCATCTGCTAAGGACCTAGCATCTGGAGATGACTAGTCTTGGCGAGATGCCAGTCACGTGATCACAGCCCTGCGGTGATTATTACCTTCTAACGTAGTCGCTAGTTGGCCTTCAACCCCGACTCTCGCGTCAAGGAGAGAACCTTACTTGTTACCTATACCACAATTGCTTCTATAATCCTAGCAGTTTAAGTAGATTGTTGCAATGCAGTTAACCATTTTCTATACTTAGCTTATGCTTAGTAAGCAATGCTACTATAATTAGGTAATTAAGAGTTTTGTAGCTTGCCTAGTCTTCCTAGGTTGCTTACAAACCTAGTAGATAAGTATTATAAAAGTTGCTCTATAATAGATTTTGATAAACTGCAATTAATGCGTTAACACTACCTATACTTTTACTTTCTAGTTAATTATTAGGATCTTAAGTTGCGTCTTTACGCTTACGCCCACTACCTAGCTTACGTAGTAGAAGATAATAATTTATTGTAAGGGTGTTGGAGTGTATGAAAACACACTACTACGAGGGCAAGAGATCACTAGTGGTTAGATCATACGAGAACGAGGGTGGTAAGATAACGATCTTATTATAGGTTGTATATATCAAGGAGAAGTACCAGAGTTAAGATGTCAAGTGGAGGATAAGGTCCCTCGCTCGTTTCGATCCCTAAAACGAGCTATATACCTTTAGATTAGGTGGTTAAGCACTAACCTAGTGAGCAGCAGGGTATCACCCTGTGCACTAGCACATACCTCCCCTTCCTGCGAGCTTAGCCCCATCAAGCGACCTACTCGGCAGAAGAAGAAACAGCAAAACAAACAAAATAAAACAAAGGAAATATAACTTGATTACATTAAATCTATTCTAGACACCTTTCTTTACTTCTTTAAACGTTCACTTTAGCGAAGTTCTTAAGTAGTAGTTGAAGCACGTAGCCTAGGCGCAGGTGCAGTAGTGTAAAGGGCTAAAGCCCTAACGTTTTTAGTACTCGGCAAAATGCCTCATTTCGCGATCTCACAGATTCTAGGTGCGCACCCGGAATCTGTAGGCTTGGCGCGCTCGGGCCTTCTACACCGCTCAACCCTACACCGCTTAACCCTTCTACCCTACTCGGCCTTTCTATCCTGCTCGCCCCTCCTAGCCTACTCGGCCTTTCTTTTATACCTTGCGCGATTTTCTCTTGCCACGTCAGCAGTCGCTGCGCAGTTACTTGTATATACTAACTAGCGCTAAGCTTAGGCCTCACAGGGAGGTAAATAAACTTGCTGCGCAACCTTTATAGTTTGTTAATTAATTTACTACTGTTTTCCCTTGCACTTTTAGTTAATCTAATGCACCCTTATAATTAAATTAATTCCTTCTTTAGCTACTCACGTAGCTACGTCGAATTGAAAGCTACCTAGAGCTATATCTAGACAAGAAGCCACCTAGAGCTACATCTAAACAAGACTCTAGTTAATTAGATTGCTAATCTCAATTAAAGCTGTTTTAAATCTACTAAGGATAAACAGTAGAAGAAGCATAAGGAGTGCTAAGGGATACTTAGCTAAACAAGACCCTACCTAAAACATTTCGCAATATAAACTGTTAGATAAGCCTACTATATTTCTAGTAGCCCTAGAAACTAATCCCCGCCAATTACACAATAAAAGCACTATTTGTTTAGTACGCTTGTATATACAACTATAGTAGAGGCAGAGATTACATCCAGAAACTTAGCTATCTAGATAGCAAGACTACACTAGGATAGTGTTAGCAGGGCTAAGATAAAGAATACTCTTAAAAGTGTCTACTAAGCGAATAAACTGGATAAAATAGCGACTTTAATAATAATACAAGAAGTCTGTTTTATTTACAAGGCTATTAACTTAGCCTCTCAGGAGACGAAACTAGAACACAAACAGCTACCTGCTTAGCTACTAATATTACTTGCTGTATTAAAACTAGCATAGAAAACAGCATAACCTAAGCGTTTTAAACAACCTAATTTAGAGGCTTTTAATAGAACAAGAAAGATGTACTAGATGTTTAAGAAGCAGCTCACTGCTAAGGTAGAGAACAATTAAGAAGATTTTAATACAGAAAGAAGGACTTGCGACTACGCCTTTAGTAGGCTTAAAGGTTTAGCAGCTACCCTAACACTGCCCTACCTTAATTAGATAGAATTATTAGACGCCTAGAACTTTGAACACTTATTAAACTTTTTTAATTAGATGTTTAGAGATCTATACAGCTCTAAAAGAGCTTAAAACAAACTCTAGTTAATTTTTTAAGGCAAAAAGGGTATCTGTAATTATATTATAGAATTTTAGGGACAATTGCTGCTGTTAAACAGCAACTTAGATAAAGACATAAAAATAAAGCTTTTTTAAAAGAGCCTTACTTTTAAGCTTGAGAATAAGCTTATAGGTATTACCTTTTTAGACTTAGATAACTTGCAGAACAAGTCTATTGAAATTGCAGACTACCTATACAGGATAAAGCAATACTCTAAAGGCTAGGATAAGCCTAAGGAACGATACTCTAAGGGATACAAGCTAAGACCCGCTTCTCCTCTTCCTACAGGAGACTAGATAGAAGGGATAGAGTTTACTAGACAATTAGCTAGGCCACGCAGGCTTAGTAATCCAGAACTAAATAGACTAATAAAGAAAAGACGTTGTTTTACCTACAAGCAAAAAGGACACTTAGCTGCAAAATGTATAGAAAAAAAACGCTAAGAA
Source organism: Alternaria sp. 'sect. Undifilum' (assembly GCA_024321975.1). NCBI lineage: Eukaryota > Fungi > Ascomycota > Dothideomycetes > Pleosporales > Pleosporaceae > Alternaria > Alternaria sp. 'sect. Undifilum'. The sequence goes on from JAJJZI010000004.1 coordinate 3,142,426, forward strand.
AGAAGGAGAAGAAAAGGACTACTATATCAAAGTCCTTAAAAGCGAAAGTAAGAAAGCTAAGCAAGGAAAGCTTAAGCAGCAAGGATACTCTAGACAACTGGAATTCTAATTTTAAAAAAAATAGCTCTTGCTTAAAGTTACTAGCAAGAGCCACACGTAAGCTAAGACGACTTAACAGAAAAATAAGCTAGTTTTAAAAAGAATATAAGCAGCAATAGGATTACTGTAGAAACGTTAGTTAATTGTTATACCTTTGCTCTAACCCTTATTAATACAGGAAACCTTATATACTCTCTTATCAGCCCTTAGCTTGTTAGGAACGCTAACTTAGAGTGCATTTGTATTTCCCCGCGCAAATTAGAAGGAGTTATAGAGAAACTTAGAACCATTAACAGAGTTGCTAAGTTAGAGATTAATATTAAAGAATACAAGGATACTATCTAGGGTTATGTTACTCTTACACACCCTAGATATAATTGAATACTTAGACGGCCCTAGATAAATAAAAGAGAGGTTACTATTGCCCCCTCTAGAAAGACAATATACATTCACTCTTCTAGACAAAGAATTAAGCTACTAAGCACTAAGGATTGCCCTGTTTTATATAAAAGGTTAAGGCAAATAAACGCAGCAGCCTATTACTCCTATATTAGACAAGCAAGAAAAGACAAATTAATTTAGACTTTTATTACCTCTTTTAAATATATTAAAAAGGCCCTAGCTCCTAAAAAGAAAGGTGATGTTTTGTTACTACTTCCTAAGGCCTACTAACACATAGCTTAGATTTTTAAGTCGAAAACTGCTTCTGCACTACTACCTCTACGCAGACCTAAGGTTAATTACTAAATTAAGTTGCAAAAAGATAAAAGTAGAAAGGAAAAAGAAGCTCCTTAGGGCCCTCTATACAATATAAGCAGACTAGAGCTTTTAGTTCTACGCAAGGAGCTTATATCCCTCTTAGATAAAGGATAGATTAGAGCTAGCAGCTCTACAGCCTCTTCCCTAGTCTTATTTGCTAGAAAACCTAGAAAGAGATTGCAGTTCTGCGTTAATTATTAAGCTCTTAACGCTATTACAAAAAATAATTGTTATTCTTTGCTATTAATCTAGAAGACGCTTATCAACATCGCAAAAGCGAAATAGTTTACTAAACTTAACGTCTCCGCGGCCTTCTACAAAATCAGAATTAACGCAGAAGATAAATAGAAGACTGCCTTTAAAACAAGATTTAGATTATACAAATAGCTAGTTACTCCTTTTAGCATGGCAAACGCTTCTAGTACCTTTTAACAATATATTAACTAGACACTCCGCGAATGCATTAAGAATTTTTGCTTAGCCTACCTAGACAACGTATAAGTTTACACAAATAGCATGCTTAAAGAACACTAACACAATACCAACAAGGTTCTAGAAGCTATAGGCAAAGCTAGGTTACCCCTTAATATTAAGAAATGCGAGTTTAACGTATAAAGCACTAAATACCTTGGATATTATTAAAGGCTAGAAAAGGACTTTAGATAGACCCTAAGAAAGTTAAAGCAATTGAAGAATAGGAGACACTAATTAATTTTAAAAGAGTAAGCGGTTTTCTTAGATTTGCGAAATTTTATGAACGCTTTAATAAGAACTACTCTAATATAGTTGCCCCGCTTACAAGATTTACTAGAAACGTCTCCTTTTAATAGGGAAAAACAGAACAGGAAGCTTTTAATAAGCTAAAGAAGTTATTTGTTACTAAACTAATACTAGCTGTCGGAAACAAAATACCGACCGATCGATAGATCGCGCTCCGGCTAGAGAATAAATATACACGTTGCGACACACCCCCTAGATTGCTAGCAGTGCCTACTAATAGTCAATCTACCTAAGAGCTTATTAAGAGCTTATGGCCCTTCTCTAGGCGCTCTCTTGAGCAGGAGGCTAGGATACTGGCTCGCTGGCGCTGGCGCTTTAAAGGCGCACCGACCCTATAAGGCTAGCGAAGCTACCTTTTTTTTTTTTTTTTTTGTAGTTTAACGTCCTTTCTCAGCCTGAAGGGCTATATAAGACGTGCAGGCCGAGGCCTGCAGGTATCTATGTAGTTTTTTCTATCTTTGAGTAATTTACAAGGGGTGGTCTATCTGAATGAAGGTGAGGCTCTTAGCCTATTGGGTAGAGGTAGAGAAAGGGGAGGAGAAGGAGGAGGAGAGGGGGAGGAGAGAGGGGGGGTGCTTAGAGCTTGATCGCCTAGGTAGACGATTGCATCTAGTTGTCGGAGTTTCCTTTGTACCAGGCCTGTGTACCAACCCTAGTTTCTTGAATAAAGGCTATCGTAGCCTTGATACCTGCTTCTGTTTGGAAAAGATATTGTAGAGAGATTGGCTCTGTACATGAGTTCTGAAGTGCGAAGCTACCTTGTACTGCGGGCTGTCTGTGTGTTGTATCCTCTAGGCTTATCTTTTTGCCGCTTTCTCGCTTGTGGTCACCCACCCCACTAGGCAACCACATCAAAAGCGCTTACGCAGGTTTGACCGAACCGGGCTCATAACTGTCGGAGGCAAAATACCGACCGATCGATAGATCGCGCTCCGGCTAGAGAATACATATACACGTTGCGACACTAGCTTAATAGGATCCTAATAGGGAAACTATTCTAGAGACTAATTTTTCTAGCTACGTAGTTGCAGGAGTCCTTTTGCAATACGACGACTAAGGAAGATTGCAACTAGTAGCGTACTACTTAAAGAAGATAACTAGCGCTTAAAGCAACTATAAGATACACGACAAAGAACTACTAGCAGTAATTTACTGCTTATCTAAGTAGGATGCTATGCTACGCTCTTTAAAGAAGTTTCTAGTTATAACAGACTACAAAAACCTAGAGTATTTTAGAAAACTAAGGTAGCTTAGTAAGAGATAGATAAGATAGGCCTAATTTCTTAGTAAATTTCCTAACATAGAAATCGCCTATAGGCCTAGAATTAATAACTCTAGAGCTGATTCCTTATCCTAGAGACAACAAGATATGCCTGCAAACGGTTTAGACAATTAAATTTTTAGAAAGTTCTTACAAGTCTTTAAACTATCTACTGCAACTACTTTAGAAATAGAAGAACAGGCAGAAGAGGAGACTCTTAAAACCTTTAGCTGCAATAGATATCTAGCAACAGTACTTAAAGAACAATTGGATCTAGAGGAGCTATAGAACAAAGCTAAGGAAGAGGATAACACTTACCGGCTAGCTTAGAAAGCAGTAAACAAAAGAGAACGCTAATTCTTAACGAAGCTTAATCTTAAGCTTTTTATTTCTAAATGCTGACTAGATAATTTTAGAAACCTACTATACTAAGGTTGAAAGTGGGTACCAAACAACGAACCCCTACGCACTAGATTATCTATAAGATCCACTACACTAAGGCTCTAGGGCACCTAAGAAGGAACCTTACCTACTAAGCAGGTGCTAGAGAATACCTTTAGCCCTCTATAAGCTAAACAGTAAGGCAATACATTATAAACTGATTAGTGTATAGAAGAACAAAACTATAGAGAAACGGCCTGCAAGAAATATTAAACCCTTTACTAATCTCTAAGCGTATCTAGAAGAAAATATTAATTAACTTTATTATAAAATTGCTAGAAAGCGAAAGTTGTACAAACCTAATAGTAGTAACTAATAGACTAAGTAAGAATGTAATTTTAATAGGCCTTCAGGATATCACTACAGAAAGCGTTGCTACAGCGTTTATTAACTTAGTAGTAGCGTACTACCAGCTACTAGACTATATTATTTCTAATTAAGGTGTACAGTTTGTAAGCTACTTCTAAACTTAGCTTTGCAAGCTACTAGAAATTAAGCGACGTCTATCTTCTAGATATTATCCTAAAACTAATAGCTCCACGGAACAAATACACTTTACAGTACAGGCCTACTTACGAGCTTTCTGCGATTGGGATTAAACAAACTAGAAAAGCAACCTAGAGATAGCTAAGGTCGCGATTATAGCAAGACAAGTACAATTTACTAGAATGTTGCCTTTCTTCCTGCAACATAGATACAAGGTAGATCCTCTTTAGATAGCAGTAAAACATAGACCTTAGAATTAACCTTAAGAAAGAAGATTACAGGAAGACTATTAGAAAGTAGAAAATATAGCTAGCAAACTCTAGCAAAGTATTAAGTTAGCTTAAGCTATAATAGCAGAATCTTTACAGGAACAAGAACAACAAGCAAATAAAAGAAAAAGATAATTACTTTAGCTTTAAATAAGTAATAGAGTTTAGTTAAAGCTAAAAAAACTACTATAAAACAATAAGAACTAGCTCAAAACTTGATTAGAAGAATTTAAAGTATATAGTACTTAAAATTGTTAGACTAAACGCTATAAAGCTAGATACTGCTAGAAGGATACATCTAGTATTTGATATGAACAACCTTTAACTAGCTTCTTTAGATTCTTTACTAAGCTAACTACAAGACAACAGCAAACCTTTACTAATTAAAGTAGACAGCAAAGAAAAGTACCTAGTAAAGCGCCTATTAGAAGAAAGAAGCACAGGAAGAAGAAAAGAATACCTAGTTAAATAAGTAGGATACCTAGAACTAACTTAGGAACTAGCTTTAAACTTAAAGAATACAGAGGCATTACAAGACTAATAAGACTTAAAAACCTCTATAAAGGAGGAGGGTACTATAAAGGGCTAAAGCCTTAACGTATTTAGTACTTAGTAAAATGCCTTATTTCGCGATTTTACAGATTCCGGGTACGCACCTAGAATCTATAGGCTTAGCGCGCTTGGGCCTTCTACACCGCTTAACTCTACACCGCTTAACCCTTCTACCCTGCTCGGCCTTTTTATCCTGCTCGCCCCTTCTAGCCTGCTCGGCCCTTTTCTTATACCTTGCGCGATTTTCTCTTGCTACGTTAGCAGTCGCTGCGCAGTTACTTGTATGTACTAACTAGCGCCAAGCTTAGGCCTCACAGGGAGGTAGATAAACTCGCTGCGCAACTTTTGTAGTTCGTTAATTAATTTATCACTAGTTTCCCTTGCACTTTTGGTCAATCCAATGCACCCTTACAAGTAGTAGGAGCAGGGACAGAAGTAGCAGGCGCTTAAGATTCTAATATTAATTAAAGGCGACTATAATAAGGCTGCCTAGTTAGAGTTATAGGTACTAAGACGTTATCTAAGATAACTGTACTTAATTAAAAACAAACGCTAAGAAGGCGTTGCGTAACAAAGAGCATAGCAGAATCTTTGTTTTTCTAAAAAACTTAGCGTTTATTAGCCTTTAGGCTAAGTTCCTTCTAGAGACGTTATAAACAATTAGCTTAAGAGAAATTAGTATCCTACTTATCCTAGTCTTTTGTTATTTAAGGAGGGTTCTGTCTATAGTTAGTAAAGTATAAATAGTCTAGAAATCCCGAAACTAGATTAGCACAAAAAGCGTCCTTCTCTAACTCTTGCACCACAGGCTATAGGTTAATAATTTGTTATAGAACATAGTTGCGGTGTTTTTTAATGTAGTTGTTAATCTACTCCTTGTTAGCGTTCTATAGTATATTAATTAGCTCCTTCAAACAAGAGGATTGTACTACTTAGCTTATCTAACAAGGGACTTCTAGATCTAAAACCTATACTTAATATATATATCTGCTAGGAATAGTTAATTAATTCCTCTAAACTTATTAGGATAACTAGAAGGAGTACGAGGAGTAGTAGTAAGGTCGCGATAAGCCTTGCAGATCTCCTCGTAGGTTCCTATAGCAGGCACCTCTATTACACTATTATAGACTATAACAAACTAAGAGAGAATAGAGCAGCAGTTGTAAGTAGTTAGCCTAGTAAATCTATAAAGTAGTAAAGGCAACAAAATTTAAACTTGTCTTTTTTTACAGATTTGCTTTGCCTAGCAAGTGTTAGGAGCTAGTTTCTGTGTATTTTCTAGCTAGTTAGTCTTGTCTTCCTATTCTATAATAAAACTATTTAATAATTTAACGCTTGCGTCTTTACGCTACCTTAAGTATTCTAGCACATAGTTACGTTGGTTGATAGGGGTACCCCACAATTTCAGACGGGTTGCTTAATTTCTCAGCCACTACTGCTCTTAATAAAAAGATTTTTCGATTTTTATATAGCTTAAACATAGTTTTATAACTTTCTTATACTAAGGATTCTTTTAATTCCTTTATTACGTGTGTTAGAGGCAAAAATAAGCCTAAAATCGCTACCTAACCCTAACCCTAAGGTAGGAAAAACTGTTTGGTCTTTAATTCCCTTAATTTGAGAGATATAATAATACTTACTACATATAAGATATTCAGTTACTCTATAGCTTTAAGATGAGCTAGCGACTTTAAAGTAATAATTAAAAGCTGGTAGAGTTATCGCGAAAAAAAAGAAATTGTGGGGCCAACCCGGTCAACCAGCCTACACATAGTTATAAAATCCTAGTGTGCCGGTGCACAGGGTGATACCCTGCTGCTCACTAGGTTAGTGCTCAACCACCTGATCTGAAGGTATATAGCTCGTTTCGGGGATCGAAACGAGCGAGATCTACCTATTATCTATCCACTTCACATCTCAACTCTTGTACTTCTCTTCGATAGACAACCCATAATAAGATCATTATCTTACTACCCGCGTTCTCGTATAATCTAGCCACTAGTAATCTCTTGCCCTTGTAGCAGTAGGTCTTTATACACTCTAACACCTATACAAATAGCGAAGCCTATAAGGACTTACTCTACTACTTAGTGCACAAAGGAACTAGTGCATAATTATTACAAGAACAATATAATAATCTTACGTAAACACAGAACTCTTAGGATTACTACTAGATATACTTTTAAGGGGTTAGCACTATCCTCTATTACAGACAACGTTAAGGACGATGTTACCTAAGTTAGCACTAACAACAACAATAAGAAAAAACAAAATCTACTAATAAAACAATAGAATGCGTTATTAAATGCAAAGTTACAGTCTGTTTAGCAAAATAGAGGTAGTAAACTATCTAGCAAAATAAAAGTAGTCTTATATGTGTTCTAAAAGCTAATTTAAAGTCTACCTAGCGAGATAGAGGTAGCAACTTGTCTAGTAAAATAGAGACAGTAATACATGCGTAAAGAAATGCTAAGCTAAGGTGCTGTTAAGCGAAATAGAGATAGCACTAAAAGCTTACACATAGATACTAGCTTTAAGTATAAATCTAAGCCTACTTAGCAAAATAAAGGGTACCTAAGTAGCAAGAATTAATATACTTACACCTAAGCAAGTATATACTACAAAAACTTAAAAAGAAATATTATTTCTTCTAGAGACTATACCTTGTCTATTTCTTTACTAATATTTATTAACTATTTGTACAAAGAACTTATATAAGTCCTACTATACCCTAAATGTTAAAAAGAGATTAGAAGTGTCAAATTTAGGGCATCAGCGCAGGTTGATTATAAGGCTGGGGAAACTGGCGAAGGGTCCTGCAAGGATTATCAGGGGGTGGCCCTAATAGTTGGTAGCGCCGCCAAGACCCACACCAAATCTAGGTTATAAAAAGGGCACCTGGGACCTGCACAATCAAGACAGAAAACACTAACAATTAATTATTAATACAATCAACTTATCATCCCTTATATTATTAGTATCTTATTAGTATTACTTAACCTCAAATATCTGACAATTAAGAGTCTTACCGCCTTAACCAAACGAGGATTAATAACTAACAAGTTACCAAACTATATAAGTTATTAAAAGGATGTCTACCTTACCTCTACGAGACTCCTCTGTGATCTTTACTGATTATACAAACTAGATTAAATAGATCCGCTAGATTGAAACGCGCGCTGACTCCCTACGCGTGTGGGAGAAGATTGATCTGAACCTTACAATCGAACCTATCACTAAACTAGAAGTACCCTAAATACCTTATCTGAGCGACTATTAAGCGTCGTAACAAGCGATTAAAGCGCACGCTGTATTTCACTAAGGTGATCACGGCGATAGCGTACTTATACTACCCTTTATACCTACACGGCCCGCAGACCTATTAACGAACGCTAAAGCCTTATACAAAGAGGATCTAGAGATTTATAAGTTAGAGCTAGATTAATACAAGATAGAAGATTAGAAGTATATATAGGAGTAAGCAGCGTTAAATAAGATTACGCAGGAGATATAGCGTATAGTTAACAACTACTTATACACAAACTGCTATTAAGTAAGGCAATTATATTATTAGTAGATTACTAATTTAATAGCTACTGTAGGCATTAATGCTAAAGATAAAATTAAGGAAGCTTAAGAGCGGTACAAGACTGCAATAAAGCCGCCTAGGGTAATTAGCTTATAGGAGACATAGCTTACTAAAGTTAATTACGCTATAACTAAGGGTAAAGCTGTTAGAATACCTAAGTGCTAACTAGACATGTACGTTAAGGAGAACTTTACCTAAGCGACAGCTAAGCACTTAAAACAATAGACGATTTGATTTGTATCTTATAGATTAGATATTCTTTAATTACAGTTAAGGATATAATCTGCGACTATTAAGATTACAGGCAGCTCTTCTACCTATCTAAAGCAAAGTTAACTAAGGCGTCCTTTAGAACAGCCGCCGGAGCTAGATTACTAACGCTTAATAAGGACAAATTAGACAAATTAGGATAGAAGCGCAAATAACAACAAGATTAAAAGCTTATTAAAAATACTTAATTAAATAATATTGAATACACTGCAAGCAAATGCAAAGCGTGTAATATAAGATATACGCTTAAGGATTGCTAGTACGCGCACCCTAGCAACGCGCTAGCTTAGTAGCAACCCTAACAAGACAAGATAAATTAAGTCTAATTATGTATTAACAACAGCCTAGCTATATAAGAGATAATCTGCAACTCTAAGTAATAATTACAATCTTAAAGACTTTTAATTAAGAAGTTATACATAGTAACGCCTATAGTTAAGCATAATAACTAACTATATAGCTAAAAGATTAGAGAGATTAACTACACGCTTATTAAGGCCTTATTTAAAGCAATCTAGGTTACGTATCCTTTACAACAATTATAGATTCTTAACTCTAGATTAACTTGCTACGTCTCTAACAATACTAGTCAATTTACTAAAACATAATAAGCAAAGCAAGAAGACTTCCTATAAGTAGGTAACTTATAAGTATAGATTAAGGCGTATAAATTAGTTACTTTAATAGTAGCTAGTAGCAGGACTTAAAGCTAACTACACCTAAAAGACGTAGCATACTATCCTAATCTACTCTGCAATCTTGTCTTGTTTAGGATACTCCGCTTACAAGGCTTATAGTAGGACACTAAACACAATTTAATAATCTTTTAATAATTGCTTAACAATAATCTAATTGCTAACCTTACTAAGCTACACAGACAGTAGGTGCTTAAAGCAAACCTAATTACTAATTACGTAATAATAGCCTTTAGGGTTGTTAAGCTGCAATATAATTAAAGACAGCGCGCACAAGCGCTTATATAGCACAAGAGGATAGGTTATCTAGGACTAAGCGCGCTTAAGCACTTTATACAACAATCTAAGAGGGTAAGAATTACTAGAGTGCTTACAGTAGAATACGACGCCTATAGAAGAGTAAAAGCTAAAAGGCTAATTAGCTACACACTACGCAGGATTAATAAGTCTCTAGGAGAACGCATCTTACTTAACTTTTATAATTATAAGGTTAACAGCTTAACTAAGAAAAAAAGCTAAAAGCTAATTATAGATTAAGTTACTAGATTTATATAAGACTATTACTTTAAGAACAACTAAACAGCGCAGATAATTATTAAGCTCTTGAAGTCCTTTGTAATTCTAATAAAGACCTAATTTAATATTACTGTAAAGGTTATCAAAACTAATAACAAGATTATTACAGTTAAACTAGAAGTAGGTTAGTAGGCAAAGTTCTAAGGCATGCAGTTTAAGCCTTCCGCTCCTAATACCTAAGCATAGAACAGTAGAGCAGAACACTTAAGGGGTGTAATTAAAGATAAAGCACAAGTAATGCGACTTAACGCTAACCTGCTATAGCTACTATAGCCTAAGATTACTGAATTAGCAGTATATTTTTATAATTAAACGCCTTAATACGCAAATTAAAAAAAATTACTATATTAAGAGTTCTTTACGCATAACGTATACAAAAACAGAATTATTACCTTACTGCGCAAGCTACACTAAGGCTACTTACAAGCATACAGGTGCAAGGCGTTTACAATAACAAATAATATTTAGCGCGGCAAGCGCAAACTACTGCGGCTTAATCCTAAGGCATAGATTAGATACTTAGTTAAATATTAATCTACAAACATTTACTGTGTATACGTGCTAACTATAGCTAAGGTAATTACTACACGCGATATAGTATTTAATAAAGAATTAATCTTTACTAAAGACAAGAAGGATATTATAAATAACCTAATACATAGCACCCTTAAAAAGATTAAGGCATAGATTAGGACTATAGAACTTCCCTTAGAGATTATAAATAACTCAAAGGAGACACAATCTTTTCTTAAGGATAAGTCTTTTAATAAAGGACTTATACATAAAGAAACACATAATTGATATAATAAGCGCGGAAGAAAGGTTTAAGTAGATTTTCTCTTACCCCCGCTAACGCCTCTACTAGTAGCCCTCTTAACTGATCTTATAACAGCGGAGAGCATTAGGCGTATAGATAATCCTCTTAATATTAAGAGTTAGAACGTCGCCTTTGTGCAGCTATTAAACCCTAGGCCTAATTACTTCTTAAGTACTAGCTGCAGCAAGTGTCCTAATCTACGCAGTGCTAATATAAGATTAAGTTCTATTAGTAAGTCTCTTTAGAAAAACTAGACAGACTTATAGGCTTTAGCGTTTATAGCAGGTGCAAGAGCAGGAAAAGTTTAATAATTAAACAAAAAGAAACTTAATAGCGCAGCGGTAGATTAATAGCTTAAAAGTTAAGGTTATTTATTTTTTAGTGTATCAAAGGTGGTGGTTGTTGTTGTAGTCAAAATGGGTTTTCCAAAAAAGTAAAAAGCAGCTGCCCTCTACTAATCAGTCGCAAAAGTCAAAAAAAGATTGTGTGTAGTTGACGAAATTCGAACGGTGAGTGGATGAGGTCTACGCGCTAAGCGCTCGGAGCAGAAAAGCTTAGACCACTAAGCGAAATTAGGGTTAAAAAATTTGCTGAAGGTACTAAAAAACGACACTAATTGAAACGTGTTCAACGGCGATTGCTAGCCTATGGCTGGCAACAAGATTGCGATGGAGGTGGAGGAGGTGGAGGTGGAGGAGGTGGAGGTGGAGGAGGTGGAGGTGGAGGAGGGTAAGGACACGTACGTTACCGCAGCGGGAGCCTGCAATACTTTATAAAAGCTCCCTGCCTGCTGCTTCTCACCTTTAGGATTTCCTACACCACACGGTACTGCATACGAACAATATAATGCTTAGACTATTCTTCTCCCCGTTTGACATGAAGACTGATGGCTTACATTGAGTGAAGTTAGACCTTACTAGGTCACTATACAAGAAGCTATGGTGGTAGATCACGAAGCCCGCGTTCACCTTCGTTAAGCGGCCTCCCTGGTTAGTTGAAGAGGAGCTGTCGGCGGTAGCTCCTATAGTAATTAGGTGGACGCAGAGGTTAAATTCTGTTATTTATTAACACCTTATTAATGCGTCTAGTATTATAGATGTTAAGGTTACAATAGAGGTTGTGAAAGGCTTGTTTAGTAGCAAGTCTATTAAATACGTTGCGCATGTCAATGGTCTAGGTGTGGTAACAGTGTGTTATCTTACAAATCTCCTCCTACGCGAATGCAACCTTAGTAGAGAGACCTTGTAGTAGCTCTATAAGGAGCAAGAGCGTGTCAAAACAGCTATTGAGCAGCTAGGACAAACTAACGAGCAGGAGGATTTTGTAAGTCGCCTCTAGGGATAGGAGAGCCGTGCTTAGATGGTGACGCTGTTGTTGTATGTTCACATCTGAGTATAGGCGCCAGAAACGCCGCGACTGCAACACTGCCGGGATGGCGACAGAGACGACAGAAGTTGCGGTTAGCGGTAAATGGTCATTGGTAAATGGTCATCAGTCAAGAGGGTTAGTTAGAGAGATATCGCGCATCTTCGTTTCCGTCCGAACATGTGACACACTAATTGCGTGCTAGTAATGCTGAACAAGGGGGCATGAGCCCGGATACCTGTTGTTAGCAATAAATCTTTTTTACCAAAATAGTGTCTACAAAATGTGTGGTCACATCAAAAGGTTGTCTCAAAAGGCCGAAGCCAAAAAGTTAAGGTTATAAGTAAATGCCTTTTCTAAGTAAGCTTCTGCTAGCGCCAAGTCTAAACTAACTAAAAAAGAATTACATATTCTACTAGTTGTTTAAAAAGGCTAAAAAGGATTACCTCGCAAGCTACAAGCAATTAAACACATAGTTAGAAGTCCTAACGCAAAAGGCACAACTAATAGACACCTAAATACTAAAGTCTATGTAGGTATATACCTACAAAATTAACAAAGATTATTAATTTATTAAGTGCAAAGCGCGCTTAGTTGTATAAGGCAACTAACAGCGCAACGTTACTACTTAAGAGACCTACGCTGCTATGTCAGCAGGTTAATTCTTTTAAATGGCCTTTGTAATCGCTGCCTAATTTGACCGTAAGCTTAAGCAGTATAACGTTACTAACGCCTTTGTACACGCACTAATTAATTAAGTTATATACATAAAAATGCCGCGTAGATACACAAAGAAGGGGACAATCCTTAAGCTTAATAAAGCTCTTTACAGCCTCTAGATATCGCCACTACTCGAGCAAAGGGACTTCACCACCTATCTCTAAAGATGTAGATTTACTACTATCCTACATAAGCTATGCTATATAATCCACTAAGGGATCTTCGTGTTCTTCTACGTTAACAATATTATTACAATGTATAGCAAGAACTATAGATTAGATGCGTAAGCAGCTATTAAGGATATTAGGAAGAAGTACTGTATAACTAGAGGAGACGATCTGCATTAGTTTTTGGGCATAGAGTTGTAAAGGTGCGTTGGATTGACCAAAGATGCAAGGTAACAGTAGAAGGTGAATGAATTAGATACAGAACTATAGAGAGACTACGTGGGTTTTTTATATCCAATCCGGATAGTTAGGACTAACCAAGGTTAGGACTAACTAAGGTTATCGGAGGTCGCCGGGTCAGCTGACAGTTAGCGTAACTAGTGCGGCCGATAGTCAGCAGCTAGTGCTGAGGTAAGAAAAGCCAACGAAGGCCACAGGCCGAGTATTAGAGAACGTCAAGGCTTCAGCCCTTTACAAGAGTTAATTAGAGATTAATCACAGCGCAAGATCTAGATCTCTTAATTAGCATATATTAAGAAGATTAACTAACTAGTAAGCGACTACTTAATTAAGAGTAATACCCTAATAATTAAGGCTAAACTACTACTACAAGAAGGCAACGCAACTCCTAGGGAAATTAACCTCTACTAACAAAAGATTAGATTACTTTTATTCGCAGTAGTTAACACAAGACCTAATACGGCCTTTGCAGTATTACGCCTAGCTTAATTCTTTATAAACCCTAGTCTTAATTATTAGCTAGCAGCTAATTGCGTACTCTTATATCTTAACTAAACACGAACGCTTGCACTACAATTTAGTAGACATAATTACCTAGTTATTGCTAGTAATACCTCTTTTGCTAACAATACACTTAATCGCAAAAGCTTACAAGGATACGTTATTAAGCTGTTTAGTAGACTAATTACTTAGAGAGCAAATAAGCAAGATATAGTTACAACCTTAACAACTAAAGCTAAACTGCTTACGCTTTTACAAGTTGCAAAGGAAGCTATATTTATTTAAATGCTACTTACTAAGCTCTACGTTTAAATAGTTAACTAAACAATTACTATACAATGTAATGACCTGCAAACAATCTAACTAATCTTAAAGAAGATTTCTTAGTTAACTACGAAGCTACGGCATATCAATATACACAACCACTAGCTTAGGCAAGAAGTTTAGAACAAGTTAATTAAGGTAATCTACGTAGAATTAAGCAAGATGCTTGCTAACAGACTCACAAAATTATTACCAGCCAATTAATAGCTAAGGTTCCTACAGCAGATAGGACTAATCAATCTAGGCATACGACTAAGACCAGACGCTAATCTAGTATCAATAGCGACCCAGCTCAACGCCTTGGACCTATGATCAACTACCTCACAAAGGAAACCAACAAGGGAGGTCTATAGCTTAATCCGTACGTTTAAGCTAAGGGGGTGTGTTAAATTTAGGGCATCAGCGCAGGTTGATTATAAGGCTAGGGAAACTGGCGAAGGGTCCTGCAAGGATTATCAGGGGGTGGCCCTAACAGTCGGTAGCGCCGCCAAGACCCACACCAAATCTAGGTTATAAAAAGGGCACCTGGGACCTGCACAATCAAGACAGAGAACACCAACAATCAATCATCAATACAATCCACTTATTATCCCTTATATTATCAGTATCTTATCAGTATTACTTAACCTCGAATATCTGACAAGAAGATAGGTTAAGGGCAGGAGGGCGCAACGCTTCCTCTCTTAAGACTTACTACTACTAGCCCTAATTTACTATTAACTCTATTAAGCTTAGTTATTAACACTATAGCTACGCCTATGTACAACTTGGTGTTAACTATAATTTAACTAAGACATAGTATATTAGTTTTTACTAAGAAGGATGTTATAGAATTTCTAGTGGACTTTAACTAACAAGCTAATAATAGAGGCATCTATAATGCTATAAGGGTCTCTATTCTACTAGACTAATATTCTAACAAGGATTAATCTCTCTCTTGTATTTTAAAGCGCCTACCTAATTATGCTAAGAAGGATTAGTCTAAGTTACAGACACACATAAAGGAACAGTAGAAAGATAAGAATATAGCTATTAAAATAAGCAAATGCTTATACTTTTGAGCCTACATCTATAAATGCGTACAAAACTAGCCTAGTTTAGTAGAGTACTACACATACTTTACTTCTGTTACTAATATATAATTTAAGAATAGGCAAATCCCTTAAGAAGAGAAAGGTATTCTCTTTTTCTAAGGCCTACTACGAACTAACAAAGAGGCAGTTATATACTCTATACTTTCTACCCTACATAGAGATAATTAGGATATATATAAATTAGAAAGAGTTTATTCTTTTCTTAAATCCTACTACAAGAAGATAACTAGCCTAGATAAGATTTATTAGCTAGAATAAGGAGGCGCTAATGCTAAGATACGCTAGATTATGCTGTCTAACTAGCGAGCAACCTTCACCCTACAGAAAGTAAAGAAAGTAGAGATTAAGATCAGCAAAGCACATAAAAAGACAAGCACGCTAGTAAACGTTAACTTAGAGGTAAAGAACCTTATTAAGTCTTTAGGTAACCTAAAGCTTAGACTATTAACTATTAACATGCTTATAGCTTATTCTAAAACTAAGAGACTTTTAGAAAAACTTACTAACTACGGGTACTTTATTACACAAGTAACTAGTGCAGAATTTCCTAGCAAGAAAAATAACAGTTCTTTTATTACTAATGCCTAAAAGGGGTTATCTAACAAGACAAGTGTAGCATATATAAGTAATATAAAGATATACCCTCTTTGCTGTATATATAATATAGTAGGACACTGTGATGGGCTGAAGCTCAGAGTGGATCCTCGGTTGTACCTCGGTTGTACACCTCACTTTACGAGCCGCGGCCGCGTGGCGGCAGACTATAAGTATCAACTACGTAAGACAATTAGACGCTCTATTGTCTTGTGCCAGCCTTTTGGCTAAGTGGTCGGCGTGTGTAGTTGCATGCAAGGCCTGGTAGGCCCGCCCACTACAGACACATGCTTAAGAAGCATAAACTATACTACGCACTAAAGCGGATAAGATAAGTTAGTTTTAACTAGGATATTTTTAGCAAGAGAGGGACGTACTACTTTAGTCTACTATATAAGCGTTTAGAAGAAATTTTAAAGTAACTACTATTAAACTAAGTCTTGCTGTAGTTAAAGGCAAAAATTTAAGAGTTCTACAACGTTACTAATAATGTGCTTAATTAACTAGCCTCTAGTGGAGTACCTATGAAGTTTACTAGAGGAGACTCTTAGCTAGGTTTAATGTTTAAGGGGAAAATCTCCAATTTTGCAAATATAGCAACTAGTTTAATAAGCTAAGGCTACTACAATAACGTCCTTAAGTAGTTCTAGCAATTCTAGGAATAACTATATAATTCTTCTGCTAAGGAATACGTTAAGAAGCTTTATAATATAACTGCTACTAATATTATACTAGGAGGCGAAGAAAGCGCTTTGCATAGTATCTCTAAGTTAAATCCTGCTACGCGCCTAAAAGGCAAAGGCCCTACCCTCTACTAGAATATTAATTGTGTCTAGGAGGGAGGAGTAAAGAAATAAGGAAGGCTAAGTAAAGATTTAAGTACCTAAGAAAGTAAATAAACAATATAAGATAACGCTTCTATCCCTAACTCGCAGCCTATAGATATATAGTATCCGCAAGAAGAAACAAAGAGCAATATACTTTATATAAGTTAGCTTTATAATACGCTAGTTTTAATTATTAAACTACTTCAATCAGCTTAGCAAGACAACAACATATTAGTAGATCTAAAGCACTTATTACAAGGGAGGAAGAAGAAACCTTTAAAATTTATTAACGCTTTTCTTAATTTAGAACTTAAAGAAATAGTGCAAGGACAGCTAAACTGTATTATAACTACTTTACTTAGATAGAAAGTACAAGGAGTTACTGTATTAGACCTTATAGGGCAAGCTAATATTTAAAAACAGCTACGTAATCTTCTTAATAACAGTGTTAGTGTTGCAGATAGTTTGGTGCGCTTAATGTTATAACATGTAAGATAAACGCTAAGCTAACAAATGCTAGGTGCGCTAAATTACACCTAGAATTTGTTCTAGCTTCTAATTAGCTAAACTAGCGCACATGCCCTACCTATAGAACTTTACTTAATACACTACCTATTAAGAGCGTATATTGCAATGCGATAAATTTGTATTAATTAAATGCGCAAACTCGCCATAAGGTGTATAATAAAGGAGATTTCTAGATAGATAAATTAGACAACGTACTTACTAAGGATGTCTAAGAGGTTTAGCAAAGAAACAGGCAGGCTTTTGCTTAAACTAACTTACTAAAATGCTAGGTTACTATAAACAGCAGCTTTTTAAAGTGCTTAATTAACACTAGGGCAAAAATAAATAATTTAAGACTAAGTGCTACGCGAGTATTAAAGATAATGTATAAAATAATAAAACACAGACTAGGGCAGCTATCTCCTAGTGTTACTCTAGCTAATAGCATATATAATCTATTTGTTAAGACTGTATTTCATATACTTATATAAATAGGGACAGTTACTATTAGGACTACGTTTAGGATTATTGCTAATGTCGCTAGGTCCGCGATTCTAGAGGGATCTTAGTATACAAGCGCTAGGATATTAATTTAGTATAACGCGTTTAGACAAATTATGTGCTAAGTTCTATCTAAAGATAGTACAAGGAACGCAGTCTTTGTTGCGTCTAACCTATCTCTAAATTACCCTGCGTAGACGATTAGTAACGAAGCCTCTAACAACAATTTAGACAGAGAAACGGCAGGTAACGTATAAGAACATGTAATTACTAACAGAATAGGTAACAAGTCGCGAGCAGCTGCAGTAAAATACATATAGAAAGCTGCATAGTTTAATCTAGTAGCTAAATTTAGCAATTTTAATATGCTGTATAGAGAAGATAGCAGCGTGGATGAGATAGTTTAGATAAACTAAGTGTTTACGCACGTGGTTAGACTGTCTAAAGACTTTATAAGGAAACTACAAACTTAGTAAATTTTTAATTATATATAAGCTTCATTATTAGCAAATGCGAGAAAGACTACTTAAATATGCCTAATAACATAATAATCTTTACACGCTGTACAAGATAGTAGACAAGAAAGTTTAACTTATTAATATCCTTTAGCAAGAGATGCTTATAGAATTTAGACAAGAAGACTAGAAGAAAAAGGCAAAAGAACAACAACTCCTTAAAATAAGCATTTGCGATTCTAATAAGAGGCCGTGCAATTATCTGTTTAAACTAAGATATACTGCTTTCCCGCAAGAGATAAGGCTTACTAAAAAATAACTTAATAAGCTATATACTAGAGACTACCTAAAGCTATTAGAAAAAAAGATTTTTATACATATGCTTTTTAACAGAGAAAGAGCGCTCTCCTAGCAATTTAAAGAATTAGAAAGGATATACCCTAATGTATGTATGCTATAAAAGATACGAATAATACTACACAAAGCTTAGCAAGTACAAAGTTTTGCTATTCTAAAAGCTTTAGAGCCGCAAGTAGTAGATATAGTTAACGTCTATCTAAATTAAGGAGTATAGGAAAGGTGTAATAGTTAATAATGCAACCTATAGCACCTAGTACCTAAGAAGGACAAAGGTGTTTAATCGATTAGCAATGCGCAGCAAATAAATGCAGTTACTATACAAGATGCGAACCAACTACTAACAGTAGACGAGTTTTCTAAGAGGTTCGTAGGATATAAGATTATATTGCTTATAGATTTGTTCTTAGGATATAACTAAATTATACTACATCTAGAAAGCAGAGACATAACAGCGTTTTAAACACTAGGTAGGCTTATACAATGATGCACAATAGTTATAGGTGCTACTAACTCTATAGCAGCATTTTAACGTGTAATAATAAAGATTCTAAGAGACTTCTAGCCTAATACTATGCTCTTTATTAACGACATTACATGTAGAGGGCCAAAAACAAATTATAGCGGAAAAGAATTAATGCTAGGAGTTCAACGTTATGTTCTTAAGCATATCCTGCAACTAGACAGGGTGCTAGCTGATATTAAACAAGCTAAAGGCACTGTGTTAAGAAAGAAGTGTTATTTTCTTATATAAAGGCTTAAGGTTATAGGTTATAAGGCCAAAGCGGAGCATTTTAAGTACTTTGTTAGTATTGGCGAACACCCTGTAGATCTTCTATTCCTTCCACAACCAGCTAAGTCGAGGCTTGACATTCTTTTCGTATATAGAGATATCGCGGATTCTAGAGTTGTTTATAAGGGATATAATTGTAAAGTCCTAGAGAGGCTAAGTTTGTAGATGCTTAATGAACTTAGGTGTCCGCATAATCAGCTCGAGCTAGACTAGTTTAGGGGCTAGGTGTACGACAGGAAAGCTTCCTGTCTTTGGATAAGAGTTGAGGTTGAGGAGATGCTTGTCGCAGAGGTTGCACGCTATTGCAGTGTATCATATGCGAATTGTTCGTATGCGGTGCTGTTCGAAAGGTGAGAAGCAGTAGGTGAGAAGCAGTAGGTGAGAAGCAGCAGCTTCAGCTTTATGAAGTATTGCAGGCTCCCGCTGCGGTACGTACGTGTCCTTTCCCTCCTCTATCGCATCATGTTGCAATCCTATTGCAATCCTACTGTAATCCTGTTGTCAGCCATAGGCTGGCAATCGCCGTTAGACACGTTTCAACTGGTGTCGTTTTTTGGTACCTTAGCAAATTTTTTTTGACCCTAATTATCGCTTAGTAGTCTGAGCTTTCCTCCCAGAACTCATCCACCCACCGTTCGAATCTCGTTGACTACACACAATCTTTTTTTTTGACTTTTGCGATTAATTAGTAGAGGGTAGCTGCTTTTCACTTTTTTGGAACCCTATTTTGACTACAACAACAACCACCACCTTTGACACCTTAAAAAATAAATAGGTTATAAGGTTAGCCTATAAGGACGTTATTCTAACTAAAAGAAAGTTAAGAAGATTATATACTAGCTTCTATGCAAGAATAAAAGGAAACTACAATCCTTTATAGGTATATACGTCTACTACTATATATAGGTAAAGGACTTTACTAAAATTGCTCAACCTCTGTTTACACTCCTACAAGACAATGTCCTTTTTAAATAAAGAAATGCATAAGACGTAGCAATATACAAGCTAAAATAAGCTATATACAACGCACCTACACTCACGAACCTTAATTACACTAACACTAAGAATTACAAGATATTCTTAATAACTAATGTAAGTTAAGACAGTGCAGGAGCATGTATTAAACAACTTAAGAAAGACAACAAGTAACACTTAGTGCAGTTTAAAAGCACACTATAGTTAGCACAAGAAAGGCAATAGCACTCTACTAAGTTAGAATGTAAGGCTGTGCTGTAGGCTCTTAAGAAGTTTTATACCTACCTTTATAGTATTTACTTTACTATAGAAACTAACGCGGCAACCCTTATCGCTTAACCAAATTACTTATTTACTAACAATCTAGGATCTGTTATAAACAGGTAGATATTAACAATTCTTTTATAGGACTTTAATATTAAGCATATACTAGGATAGAAGAATGTAGTTGCGGATGCACTATTAAAGTATCTAAAACCTAATAATTAGGAACTGCCTCTAGAACCTAAGGAGGATTTAGAGAAGTTTATTAATTATATAATTAGAAATGTAAATGCACTAATACTAACAGGACAGGCAAGAATACTCTATCAAGAATTCTTAACAGAGTTAGAATAATACGCTTAATTTTTAGTTAACTTTAAGACTCCTAGAGATATAGAACTACAAGAACTACAGGCATAGAAGAAGCGAGCTCTAAACTCCTTTATACAAGACAAGATACTTTTAAAGAAAATATTCAGGAATATTGTAATCTAGAGGGTTGTAGATAATTCTAACCTAAGAACAGCTGCAGTATAGAACGTACACACTTAGATTAGACACAGAGGAGTTAACGCGGTATACTTTATACTTGCTTAGCAATACTAGTAGAAAAGAATATATAAGCACGTGCAGCAAAAGCTAGTAACCTATCTAGACTATTAACTGCGATCCTCTAACAGGAAAGCTAATATGCTTACTAACACCTATAGTTTCGCTATTTAGGAGATTGTTGTAATTAATGTAGTATACATGCCTTAGTGTTTTAGGAAAAAGTTTTTAGTAATTATAAGAAACTACCTTAGTAGCTAGCCTAAAGCAAAAGCCCTATTAAACAACTAGTCTAAGACAATTGCAGAGTTTATATATAAAGATATTATATGTTAATAGAGCACAGCACGCAAACTTATAGTTAATAAAGAGCCTAATTTTGCTAAGGTGGTCTTACAACTATTAAATATGTATAGAATTAACTAAGTCTAGTTGTTAGAACATAACTCTTAAGCTATAGAAAAGATTAAAGAAGAGCATAAGCCTATTGTAAACGCTTTTGCAAAGCTACTAGGACCTTAGGTTAAGAACTTACTAATAGTGTACGGGTGTTGGAGTGTATGAAGACATACTACTACGAGGGCATGAGATCACTAGTGGTCAGGTCATGCGAGAACGAGGGTGGTAAGATAAAGATCTTATTATGGGTTGTCTATCGAAGAGAGGTACAAGAGTAGAGAGTGAGGTGGAGGATAGATAGATGATCTCGCTCGTTTCGATCCCCGAAACGAGCTATATATCTCTAGATCAGGTAGTTGAGCACTAACCTAGTGAGCAGCAGGGTATCACCCTGTGCACCGGCACATACCTCCCCTTCCTGCGAGCTTGGCCCCATCAAGCGACCTACTCAGCAGAAGGAAAAATGGCAAAACAAAGGAAATAAAACAAAGGAAATAAAGTAAAAAAAATATAACTTAATTACCCTATATCTATTCTAGACACCTTCCTTTACTTCTTTAAGCGTTTACTTTGGCGAGGTTCTTAAGTAGTAGTCGCAGCACGTGGCCTAGGCGCAGGTGTAGTAGTAGGAGCAGGGACAGGAGTAGCGGGCGCTTAAGATTCTAATATTAATTAAAAGCGAATATAATAAGGCTGCCTAGTTAGAGTCGTTGGCACTAAAATATTATCTAAGATAACAGTACTTAATTAAGAACAAACGCTAGAAAGGCGTTGCGTAGAGGAGAATATTACAGGATCTTTGCTCTCCTAAAAAACTTAGCGCTTATTAGCCTCTAGGCTAAGTTCCTCTTAAAGGCGTTGTAGAGAATTAGCTTAAGAGAAATTAGTATCCTACCTATCTTAGTTTTTTGTTATATAAGGAGAGTTTTGTCTAAGGTTAGTAAAGTACAAATAGTCTAAGAATCCTTAAACTAAATTAGCGCAGAAGGCGTCTTTCTCTAATTCTTGCACTATAAGTAATAGGTTAATAATTTATTATAGAACATAGTTGCAGTGTTCCTTAATGTAGTTGTTAATCTACTCCTTAATAGCGTTCTATAGCATGTCGTTTAGCTTCTTATAAATAAGAGGATTGTCCTACTTAGCTTGTCTAATAAGGGCCTTCTAGATTTAGGACCTATACTTAATATAAACATTAGCAGGGAATAGCTAATTAATTCCTTTAAACTTTTTTAGAATAGCCTAAGAGAGTATAAGAAGTAGTAGTAAAGTTGTAATAAGCTTTACAAATTTCCTTATAAGTTCTTATAGTAGGCACTTCTATTACTCTATTATAGACTATAACAAACTAAGAGAGGATAGTGCAGCAGTTGCAAGTAGTTAGGCTAGTAGATCTATAAGGTAGTAGAGGCAATAAAATCTAAACTTGTCCTTCTTTGTAGATTTGCTTCGCCTAGTAAGTATTAGGAACTAGTTTCTGTGCGTTCTCTAGCTAGTCTATCTTGTCTTCCTATCCTTTAATAAAACTATTTAACAACTTAACGCCTGCGTCTTTGCGCTACCTTAAGTACCCTAGCACATAGTTTTAAAAGCCTAAAAGCATCTCTATACAGTTGTTCTTATTCTTATTATTAAATAATACGCTGCCTTAAATAATATTAGCACTAAGGTCTTCAGTTATTACTTGCTTAAGGTTAAATTTAATGTGCTTAAAGTAAGTTTAATCGCCTATCTTAGCGTATTTAGCGTAGTAGGAGTAGGAAATTAGATTATGCTCCTTACAGAGCATAGCGTATTATAACTAGTATCTTAGATTAGTGCATACAGCCTATTAAATAAGTAAATAGTACATGTTGCGTAGCTATCTAAGATTTAGCTTCCTGTTTATACGTTGCAGATAGAAGCAATACATCTTAAAAGTTTTAATAATAATATCCTTAACCTAACTATCCTTAAACAGCTAGGTGCAAGCGTTAGTAACAATGCTTCTAGTGCGTTAGAACTCTTTAGCTTGTAGTTAAAACTCTATAGTATTAATAACCTCGTCTTAAGTAGGGAGGGGGTAGATATTAAGTTTAGAAGGTTAATAGCGGTAGCTTAGCAGGTCCTTATCCTGCTTAGCTAGGCAATACTTGCTAGTAAAAAGCTTTAAAATAATAAAATTTAATTAGAATTCTTGCTAGCAGCTCTGTCCTATGTATAGTAAGAGCAGACACTTGTTAAATATATTAGACAGCATAGCCCTCTTAAATAAACCTATAACACTTGCAGCAGTGCGTTTATAGATAAAGTATACTTGCTTATACAACAAGTTATTAAAGCTAGGCTGTTGTTTAATGTTAACTTTACAGTACTATTCCTTAATAACCTTAATGCAGTTAAAATTAGTAATTAGCTTCTTTGCGTAGGCTCGCTTAAGTAGCTTAAGGAAAGTTAAAGTAGGATTCTTGCAATAACACCCTACTTAGAAGATCTCCTGTTCCTAATTAAGGGTATCTAACTCCTCGTCTATATAGGTAGCGTCATTAAGGTTAGTATCTAATTAGGTAGCTGCTTGTTAGTAGGCTAGTGTTGCTTTTAGAGCACAAGAGCTTAGTAAAGGCAGTAGTGTAGGGACTTGTTAGTTACTAGCCTTAGTCCTAACTTGTCCTACCTAGATGTTAGCAGCGTTACGCCTCTGTTGTACTACAGTTATTCTGTTCTAAAACTTATACAACTTAATTACTAAGTATTATTCTAGTCCTTAACTAGCTAACATTCTTGTAGATTACCTTAGATTTTTAGTTATAACTAACAGACTACAAGTCCCTAGAGAGCGAGTCTTAGATAATATAAGGTTACTATAGCGATTAATAGCTTAAGCCTTATTTAGGGTCCTTCCTAGCTCTGCAGTTATAGAGATAACTATACTATATATTAGATAAGTC
Source organism: Alternaria sp. 'sect. Undifilum' (assembly GCA_024321975.1). Taxonomy (NCBI): domain Eukaryota; kingdom Fungi; phylum Ascomycota; class Dothideomycetes; order Pleosporales; family Pleosporaceae; genus Alternaria; species Alternaria sp. 'sect. Undifilum'. The sequence continues at coordinate 3,166,579 of JAJJZI010000004.1, forward strand.
TTTATACTAAGCGGCTAGTACTTATTGTTTAAAAGATTTGTGCAGAGTAGACTAGGCTAGTTTTAAAGTCCTTAGCTTTAGCTATAAGTTATAAAACCTTTTGCTAAAATGTATAAAGAGGATTAGGTTTGCCTTGCTTATCCTTTGCCCTAGCATTAGGTCGTAGCTTCTGTAGGTTAAATTCAACATCTTCTTTCTAGACTTGCAGCTTAGCGCAGATATTACAAAGCTCCTTTGCCTTTTACTTATTAATATTTAGATAGAGTGCTTAGTTATAAAGGTTATTTTAATTAATAAAGGCGCAAATGTTCTTATATAGCAGTTTTACTATTGCTTAGTTAGCTAGAAACACATATTATTTTTTACTTAAGTTTTAGAGTTAATGTAGTGCACTACTACAGCGTTAAGGAAGTAAGCAGCATTTTCAAGATCTATACGCCTTAACATAAAGGCTATATTAGTTGCTTCTTAGTAACGAAGTAGCGTACAAAGCATGTAGATGCTAACGCATTCTTAGATAAATCTTAGAGCTAGCTTCTTTACTATTATAATAGCTTTACTTAATTCTTTAGCCTTTTTGTTCTGCGTTAAGGATGCTGCACTAATAATAGGATAGTGTTCCTAGAAACCTTTAACACTACTTTATTTGACTATAAGTCCTAGGTGTTACACGGGGGTGTAGGCTATACTTCTCTAGGCTCGGTCCGTACTAAGGCGAGGTAGACTAAAGCGGTAGCCCGTGCGGTTTGTCTAGCAATTCTTGTAGAAAAGAGTTATTGTAGAATCACTAAGTAGTAAGGAGAGACAATCTAATTCTATATACTATAGAACAACTAGTTAACAATCTGTGTAAGAGATAAACTATTGATAAGTTAATTATAATAAGTGTAATAAGAGAATTCTTTACATTCTTATACTTATTGCTTTGTCTATTGCTATTATGCTGTTATTCTGCTATTACTCATAGCTGGCCTTTACTATAATAGCTACTATTACTAATAGCGACCTCTGCCGTAATAGCTACTATTACCCTCAGAGTCTGCTATTACTAATAGTCCTGTCTTAGCGTAATGTCTGTTACGTAATTACACAAGCCCGCAGTAATTGTTACTTTTTAACGTAGTTACTAGTTAGCCTCTAACCTTAACTCCTACATTAAGAAGAGAACCTTACTTATTACTTATAACATTATCCCCCCTCTTAAGGTTATTATCCTAATACCCTAGAACTTTGTTCTTTCTTTAGGCTGCGTTCTATAACGTAGTTACATATAAGGCTTTAGTATGCCTGTTATATTATACGCCTGTTTTTTCTTATACCTTCCTAACTATGCTTAAGGTTTAGTCTTCCTGCTGCAACTATTTATAGAATTTAACTGCTAAGCGTTGTGCTTACGCGACTTATGTGCAAGAGCAAGGTTGCAAAATAACTTTCTAGTATAGGCGCTATAAAAAGAGGAACCTTTATTACTTTGTAGATACTATAACTAGTTGTTATGTGTTATGAGTAACAAGTAAGGTTCTCTCCTTAACGCAAGAGTCAGGGTTGGAGGCCAACTAGCGACTACGTCAAAAGGTTATAATCATCGCGGGGCTATGATTATGTGATTGGCATCTCGCCAAGATGCGGCATCTCGCCAAGGGGGCAGATGCCACAACATCTAGAGATGTCAAGACATCTAGAGAATCTAAGGATGCCAGCAATAAAGGAGAAGTCTTAGATATTAGGACGAAGCACAATAGGTATAAGAATAGGTTAGATTTTATTATTACATTTATTATAGTTAACTTATTAATAGTTTATCTCTTACAAAGATTGTTAACTAGTTATTCTATAGTATATAGAATTAGATTGTCTCTCTTTACTACTTAGTTATTCTACGATAACTCTTTTCTACAAGAATCGCTAGACAAACTGCACAGGCTACTGTTTTAGTCTACCTCGCTTTAGTACAGACTAGGCCTAGAGAAGTATAGCCTACACCTCTGTGTAACACTTTAACTACCTATAGATTCTAGTAGACGTAAATAACTACTAGGTTGTCTAATTAAAGTTAACACAATGTCACTCCCTAGAGTCGCTTAGAATACTACGGCCTAGAGTCTTAGACCCTCGCAGGCGCTAGTAGACAACAATATGCTTAGCGCATCTAACTTAGAGATAGAGGAGAACCCTAGAGCTACAGAGCTTAGGAACCTTAGGCAACAGGCCTATATTTAAGCTTAGCAGATAGCTAAAATGCAAAACATAATTAATTAGCTAGTAAGATAGCTAATAGCTACTCTTAACAAACGCAAAACTACTAAGAAACTTAAAATAACAGCGCCTAAGAGATATAATAGAAGTTAAAAGGAGCTATAAACGTTTTTTACTAATGTTAACTTGTACTGCAAATTTAACAAGGTACTAATAAAGCAAGATAAGATTTTAATAGCAAGCACGTATATAAAGAGAAAGGCTTTTAACTAGATATAACTATACGTAGACAACTATCTGCTAGACATAAAGTAAAATAGAACAAAAGAAGAAACTTAAGCTATATTTGCAAGTTAGACAGAGTTTAAACAAGACATAGAACGCATCTTTAAAGAGGTAGATGCTAAGAATTAAGTAAAAAAGCATATTACTTACTTAAGGCAAACTAAGTCTGTATTAGCCTATATAGTAAAATTTAAGCAACTATAGGCTTAAATTAATTAGAACAACGCAGCACTTTAAATAGTATTTAAAGCTAGCCTAAAAGACAATATTAAGGACGGCCTTATATACTATAATAATCCTAGAACGCTATAAGCTCTAATTAAGCTAGCTACGCGCATTAATAATTGCTTATAAAAATGCTCTTAGTAAAAGGGACAGTTCTAGCCTATAATAGCTAACACAAGAAAGCAGCGCAATAAATACAACAAGGATAGTAACACTATTATAACTAGCAAGGTATAAAAAAAGGCTAAAAATAGAAAAACTTAAGAAAGAGACTATAATGGGCTTTCTAAGAAAGAACGCTAAAAGCGTTACAATAATAAAGCATGTCTCTATTGTAGTAAAGTAAGATACTTCTGCAAAGACTGCCTAAAGAACAAAGTAAAGTAAACAGCTGTTAAGATTAAGATAATTAGATAAGAAACGCCTTACCTAGCTAGGACAGAGCTAGATAACAACCCAAGCAACTTAGATCTCTACAAAGAGGCACGCTTAGAGGACAGCTACAAGATTATACTACAACTTAAACTAAATAATAAGATTCTTATATTAAGCAAACTTAAGTTAATAGACTACAAAGTTAAAGATACTGTTGTGCTAGAATAATTAGCTAAGAACTAGTGTTAGGTATGCAGGGAAGCAACGCATTACGCTAAAACTACACAATTTAAGACTAAATTATAATTACTAGTAAAGACGCTAAGGAAGTTAGGTATTAGGCAATATACTAACAACCCTACTTTAATAATACAGTAGCTAAGGTTAAGGACTAAGAAACTTAAGAAGTAGAAGATACTAAAAAATATAAAAAGTTGTGTTAGTATAATTGCAAACTAGAATACAAGTTTTATAAGAAGGATAAAGAGGATTGTAGAATAGACTAGGACTAGTGTTATTACCTAAACCTATAGGTAGACAAGTGCCTAGCGGACAACTGCTCTCTCTACAAACTTAAGAAAGTAGAAATTTACTACTAACTTCTTTAGACGCAATGTAAGAATAGATACGCTTTCTATTAAGAATAATTTAAAAAGGCACAATAGGTAAATAACTACTACTATGCTACTCTAATATTAAACATCTGTAAGGCAGCGGATTGCCTAATTTACAAAGCAAGAAAGCTAGAACTAAGGAAGTAGGCCCTAAGGCGAGAGATACCTTATAAAAACCTCTATTAGAGCTTCTACTACAATAATAGCTACTTAATACACTATAGCACTAAGTATAGTGTAGGCTACTTTCTTAAGAAAAGAAAAGGCAAGTAGTTAAAAAACTAAGATACTACTAGAGACAGGGTCACGCTAGTGAAGGCAGTCCTACAACAACCCTTAGGAAGGTATAAGATACTAATAGTTAAGCAATGTAGCTATACGCGACTATATCTAGACAAGGTTAGAAGATTAAGGCGCTTGTAGATAGTAGGGCCGCACGAGCAGTTGTTAAATTTGGGACATCAGCGCGGTTGATTAGGAGGTCGGTCAGATTGGAGAAGGGGTCTGCAAGGGTTATTAGGGGGTGGCCCTAACCGTTGTTAGCGTCGCCGAGGCCTACACAGAATCCTGATTATAAAAAAGGGTGCTCGGAGCAGATACAATTAACAACAGAACACTAGCGATTAATTATTAATACAATCTACTTCTTATCAATTATATTATTATTATCTTATTAGTATTACTTAACCTTGAATATGTAACAATTAAGAGTCTTACTGCCTTAACTAAACGAGGATTAATAACTAACAAGTTACTAAACTATACAAGTTATTAAAAGGATATCTACCCTACCTTTACGAGACTCCTTTATAATCCTTACTAATTACACAAACTGGATTAAATAGATCTGCTAGATTAAAACGCGCGCTGACTCCCTACGCGTGCAGGAGAAGATCGATCTGAACCTTACAATTGAACCTATCACCGAACTAGAAGTACCCTAAATGCCTTATCTAAGCGACTATTAAGCGTCGCAATAAGCGATTAATGCGCACGCTGCATTACACTAAGGTGATTACGGCGATAGCGTACCTATACTACCCTTTATACCTACACGGCCCGCGGACCTATCGACGAACGCTAAAGTCTTATACAAAGAGGATCTAGAGATCTATAAGTTAGAGCTAGATTAATATAAGACGGAAGATTAGAAGTACACATAGGAGCAAGCAGCGTTGGATAAGATTACGCAGGAGATACAGCGTACAGTTAATAACTACTTATACATAAACTGCTGTTAAGCAAGGCAATTACATTATTAGTAGATTACTAATCTAATAGCTACTGTAGGCATTAATGCTAAAGATAAGATTAAGGAAGCCTAAAAGCGGTACAAGACCGCGATAAAGCCGCCTAAGGTAATAAGCTTATAGAAGACATAGCTTACTAAAGTTAATTACGCTACAACTAAGGGTAAAGCTGTTAGAATACCTAAGTGCTAACTAGACGCGTACGTTAAGGAGGACTTTACCTAAGCAACAGCTAAGTACCTAAAATAATAAACAATCTCCTTTGTATCTTATAGATTAAAGAATCCTTTAATTATAGTTAAAGATAGAATCTGCGACTATTAAGATTATATGCAGCTCTTCTACCTATCTAAAGCAAAGTTAACTAAGGCGTCCTTTAGAACAGCCGCTGGAGCTAGATTACTAACGCTTAATAAGGACAAATTAGACAATCTAGGATAGAAGTGCAAACAACGCTGAAATTGAAAGCCTATTAAGGATATATAATTAAACAATATCTAATACACTACAAGCAAATGCAAAGCGTGCAATATAAGATATATGCTTAAGGATTGTTAGTACGCACACCTAAGTAACGCGCTAGCTTAGTGGCAACCCTAACAAGATAAGCTAGATTAAGTATAATTATGTATTAATAATAGCCTAGCTATATAGAAAACAATCTGTAACTTTAAGCGACAATTACAATCTTAAAGACCTGTAATTAAGAAGTTACACATAGTAACGCCTACAGTTAAGCACGATAACTAACTATATAGCTAGAAGATTAGAGGGATTAACTACACGCTTATTAAAGCCTTATTTAAAGCAATCTAGGTTACGTATCCTCTACAACAATTATAGATCTTTAACTCTAGATTAACCTGCTATGTCTCTAACAACACTAGTTAATTTACTAAAACCTAATTAGCAAGGTAAGGAGACTTCCTATAGGCAGGTAACTTACAAGTATAGATTAAGGCGTATAGATTAGTTACCTTAACGGTAGCTAGTGGTAGGACTTAAAGCTAACTACACCTAAAAGACGTGGCCTACTGTCCTAATCTACTCTACAATCTTGTCTTGTTTAAGATACTCTGCTTATAAGGCTCATAGTAGGACACTAAACACGATCTAATAGTTCTTTAATAATTACTTAACAACAATCTAATCGCTGACCTTACTAAGCTATACAAACAGTAGGTGCTTAAAGCAAACCTAATTACTAATTACGTAACGATAGTCTCTAAGAGAGTTAAGCCGCAATATAATTAAAGACAGCGCGTACGAGCACTTATATAGCATAAGAGGATAGGTTATCTAGGAATTAGCGCACTTAAGCACCTTGTACAACAATCTAAGGGGGTGAGGATTACTAGAGTACTTATAGTAGAATGCGACGCCTGTAGAAGAGCAAAAGCTAAAAGGCTAATTAGCTGCATACTGTGTAGGATTAATAAGTCTCTAAGAGAACGCATCTTACTTAACTTTTATCATTATAAAGTTAACAGCTTAACTAAGGAAAGAAGCTAAATACTAATTATAAATTAAGTTACTAGATTTATGTAGGACTACTACTTTAAGGACAACTAAAAAGCGTAGATAATTATCAAGCTCCTAGAGTCCTTTGTAAACCTAATAAAGACTTAATTTAATATTACTGTAAAGGTTATTAAAACTAATAACAAGATTATTATAGTTAAACTAGAAGTAGGTTAGTAGGCAGAGTCCTAAGGCATGCGGTTTAAGCCTTCCGCTCCTAATACCTAAGCACAGAACAGTAGAGCAGAACGCTTAGAGGGTGTAATTAAGGATAAAGCACGAGAAATACGACTTAACGCTAATCTACTGTGGCTACTGTAGCTAGAGATTACTTAATTAGCAGTATATCTCTATAATTAAACGCCTTAATACGCAAATTAATAAAAATTACTATATTAAGAGTTCTTTACGCATAACGCATATAAAAACAGAATTATTACTTTACTGCGTAAGCTACACTAAGGCTACTTATAAGTATACAAGTGCAAGGCGTTTGCAATAATAGATAATATAAAGCGCGGTAAGCGCAAACTACAGCAGCTTAATCCTAAGGTATAGATTAGATACCTAGTTAGATATTAATCTACGAACATTTACTGTGTATAGGTGCTGACTATAGCTAAGGTAATTACTACACGCGATGTAGTATTTAATAAAGAATTAATCTTTACTAGAGATAAGAAGGATATTATAGATAACCTAATGTATAGCACCCTTAAAGAGATTAAGGCATAGATTAGGACTGTAGAACTTCCCCTAGGAATTACAAATAACTAAGAGGAGACATAATTTTTTCTTAAGAATAAGTCCTTTAATAAAGGACTTATACATAAAGAAACATATAATTAATATAATTAGCGTAGAAGAAAGGTTTAAGTAGATTATCTCTTACCCCCGCTAACGCCTCTACTAGTAGCCCTCTTAACTAATCTTATGACAGCGGAGAGCATTAGGCGTGTAGATAATCCTCTTAATATGAAGAGTTAGAACGTTGCCCTTGCGCAGCTATTAAACCTTAGGCCTAATTACCTCTTAAGTACTAGCTGCAGCGAGTGTCCTAATCTACGCAGTGCTAATATAGGATTAAGTTTTGTTAGTAAGTCTTTTTAGAAAAACTAGACAGACTTATAGGCTTTAGCGTTTATAGCAGTTGCGAGAGCAGGAAAAGTTTAACAATTAAACAACAAGAAACTTAATAGCGAAGTAGTAGATTAATTGCTTAAAGGTTAAAGTTATAAGCAAATGCCTTTTTTAAGCAAGCTCTTACTAGCGCTAAGTATAAACTAACTAAAGGAGAATTACATATTCTACTAGTTATTTAAAAAGGCTAAAGAGGATTACCTCGTAAGCTACAAGCAATTAAATACATAGTTAAAAGTCTTAACGCAAGAAGTACAACTAATAGACATCTAGATACTAGAGTCTATATAGGTATATACTTACAAAATTAACAAAGATTATTAATTTATTAAGTGTAAAGCACGCTTAGATGTATAAGGCGACTAACAACGCAACGTTACTGCTTAAAAGACCTACGCCGCTATATTAGCAGGTGAATTCTTTTAAATAGCCTTTACAATTGCTGCTTAATTTAACCTTAAGCTTAAGTAGTACAACGTTACTAACGCCTTTGTACACGCACTAATTAATTAAGTTATATATATAAGAATGCCGCGTAGATACATAAAGGAGAGGACAATCTTTAAGCTTAATAAAGCCTTTTACAGCCTTTAGATACTGCTACTACTGTAGCAAAGGGACTTTACTACCTATCTCTAAAGATGTAGATTTACTGCCGTCCTATATAAGCTATGCTGTATAATCTGCTAAGAGATCTTCGTGTTCTTCTACGTTAACGATATTATCGTAATGTACAGCAAGAACTATAGATTAGATACGCAAGTAGCTATTAAGGATATTAGGAAGAAGTACTGTATAACTAGAGGAGACGATCTGTATTAGTTTTTAGGCATAGAGTTAATTAGGGATTAATTACAGCGCAAGATCTAGATCTCCTAATTAGCATATATTAAGAAAATTAACTGACTAGTAAGCGACTACTTAATTAAGAGTAATACCCTAATAATTAAGGCTAAACTACTGCCACGAGAAGGCAACGCAACCCCTAGGGAAATTAACCTCTACTAACAAAAGATTAGATTACTCCTAATTGTAGCAGTTAACACAAGACCTAATACAGCCTTTGCAGTATTACGCCTAGCTTAATTCCTTACAAACCCTAGTCCTAATTATTAGCTAGTAGCTAATTGCGTACTCTTATACATTAACTATACACGAACGCTTGCACTATAATTTAGTAGAGACGATTACCTAGTTGTTGTAAGTAACGCCTCTTTTGCTAACAATACATTTAATTGCAAAAGCTTACAAAGATACGTAATTAAGCTATTTAGTAGACTAATAGCTTAGAGGGCAAACAAGCAAGATACAGTTACAACCTTAATAACTAAAGCTAAACTACTTGCGCTCTTATAAGTAGCTAAAGAAGCTATGTTTATTTAGATGCTGCTTACTAAGCTCTAAGTTTAGATAGTTAACTAAATAATTACTATACAATGCGATAACCTGCAGACGATCTAACTAATCTTAAAGGAGATTTCCTAGTTAACTATGAAACTACAGCATGTTGATATCTACAACTACTAGCTTAGGCAAGAAGTTTAGAATAAGTTAATTAAGGTAATCTACGTAGAATTAAGTAAGATGCTCGCGGACGGACTTACTAAGCTATTACTAGCTAATTAATAGCCGAGGTTCCTACAACAGATGGGACTAATCAATCTAGGCATACGACTAAGACTAGAAGCTAATCTAGTATTAATAACTAATTAGCTCGACGCCTTAGACCTATGATCAACCACCTCACAGAGGAAACAAAGAAGGAGGTGTTCAGCTCAATCTACACGGTTGAGCTGAGGGGGTATGTTAAATTTGGGACATTAGCGCGGTTGATTAGGAGGTCGGTTAGATTGGAGAAGGGGTCTGCAAGGGTTATCAGGGGGTGGCCCTAACCGTCGTTAGCGTCGCCAAGGCCCACACAGAATCCTGATTATAAAAAAGGGTGCTCGGAGCAGATACAATTAACAACAGAACACTAGCGATCAATCATTAATACAATCCACTTCTCATCCCTTATATTATCATTATCTTATCAGTATTACTTAACCTCGAATATCTAACAACAGTAATCTTACTATAGACAGTAGAAAAGCACGAAATACTGTACAAAGTTAAAAAGAACCTAATACTAATAATACTAGCTAACAAGAAACTTATAGAATATAGAAACAGCGTAATATAGTTAGAGACTAAATTAACAAAGCTACAAGTAGTAGACACAGAATGTTAGATAAACATTAACATTATAAATCTAAAAGAACTAGATATGCTAATAAGTAATAATTAGCTAGATGCCTATAACCTTACTATTAACTAGCGAAAGAAGACTATACTTAGCTAAGAGCCTGTGCACAAGGTTGCTAGAGTACAACACAAGAAATGCCTAACAAATTAGAGCTTACCTAAGAACAGAAAATTTAGCATGATCTTACTGTATAAGATTGCAAGAATCTATGCAAAGGACCTTTAGAAAATAGAAGTTATATAGATAAGATAAGTCGCGACTATAAAAAAAGGACTCTTACTACTAGAAATACTAAGAGAGTATTAGTTAAACAAGTTTAGAAAACTGTTTAAGGAAAACAAGGCTACAGAACTAGTAGACTATTAGAATTAGAATTACAAGATCGTCCTAGATAAAGGAGCTAGGTTAAGCCTAGAACTAATGTACTCTATAGCGCCTAAGCACAATGCTAAGCTGCGGGATTACATCTAGAAGAATTTAAAGAAGGGATTTATCTAACTAAGATTAGGCTTAATAACTTTACTTATTTTGTTTGTAAAGAAACTTAACAGGAAGTAGTAACTATATATTAACTTTAGGAAATTAAACAGCGTTACTTAAAAGAACTAATATCCTTTACTACAAATTATAGAGCTTATAAATTAACTCTAAGGAGCTAAGTAGTTTACAAAATTTAACGTTTAAGAAGAATTTTACTAAATTAAAATTTAAGAAGGTTACAAATAGATAACAGCGTTTAAGACAAAGTATAGACTTATTAAGTATATAGTTATACTGTTTAGATTAACAAACGCGCTAGCAACCTTTTAATTAGTTATAAATAACGCGCTTTACAAGTACCTTAGGATCTTTGTTACAGTATACTTAGACAATATACTAGTATACTCTAGTAGAACGCTTAAAGAACATGTAGAACATGTTAAGAAAGTGCTTAGAAAGCTTAAGTAATACAAGCTATACTTATAGCTAGAGAAGTGCGAATTCTATATTAAGAAGACTGAATTCCTAGGCTTTATAATATCTATAGAGGGAGTTAAGATAAACTTAAAGAAAATTGCAGCTGTATAGGACTAGCTAAAACCTAAAATAGTTAAGAATATGTAATTCTTTTTAAGATTTGCTAACTACTACTAGAAGTTTATTAAGGATTACTTAAAGATTACAGCACCCCTCTTTAAAATTACAAAAAAAGAAATAGAGTTTAAATAGAATGAGAAATATTAGAAGGCTTTTAATTAGATTAAGCAGATATTCCTTAAGGCACCTATATTAGAGATGTACAACTTAAAATAAGAGACGTAAGTTAAGACTAACGCGTTAGATTATATACTTAGAGCTATATTGTTATAATAGTGCAAAGACAAGAAATAGAGACCTATATTTTACTATTTAAGGAAGTTCTTTGGAGCAGAACTTAACTACAACGTTTATAATAAGGAATTACTAGAAGTAGTTAATGCCTTTAAACAGTAGAAAGTCTATTTACTAAGACTATTACACTAGATTAAGGTTTTTACTAATTACTAGAACTTAGTAGAGTTTATAACAACAAAGAAACTTAATAGACAACAAGTCTAATAAGCTAAGATATTAGCTTAGTTTAACTTTAAGATAACGCACCGCGCTAGAACACTTAACAGGGTCGCAGACGCTTTAAGCTAAAGATCTAACTTGCGTAAAGAAAGCTATAAGGAACTACATAACGCTATATTTAAGAAAATGCCTAAAAACAGTATATGATATAACTAGCTAGAGCTAGCTAGTGTAGCTAAGGTGACTAAGCGGGTAGAATTATTGCAACAATAGTGGCAGCGGAAAGCAGCTAGCTAGGAGTTTAAGCCTAAGGAAGATAGCTCTAATAAACTACTACAAGACAAACAAGAGTACTAAAATATAACTTAAAGAGATTAGACATATATACTTTTACAAATAAGATTAAGTCTTATTAAATAACTGTATAAGTCTCTAGAGTACGGACATATATTAATAGAAGAAATAGTTAGGCAACTAGCTAAGGTGTTTGCGATACTACGCTTGCGAGCAAAGGTGCAGGATATCCTAGGTAACTATTTAGCTTGTTACTAGAATAAGCCTAAGAGACATAAGCTTTATAGCCTGTTACAACCTTTACAGCTACTAACAAGACTATAAAGTAGCGTAACAATAAACTTTATAGTAAAGCTCCTAAAATTATTAGAACTAGGATTAAGATAACTATATAACGCAATCCTAGTAATTGTATACTAATTAACTAAGGGAGCAAAGTTCGTGCCTACAGAAGAGACTATTACAGCAGATAAATGCGCCTATAAAGTTTCTAAATAATAGTATTAGAGTATAAAATGCCTAAAGAATTTATAATAGAAAGAGATAAACTATTTACGTCTAAGTATTAGATAATATTTCTAGCAAAAATAGGTGTAAAGAAGAAGCTATTAACTAGCTTTTACCTTAAAACAGACGGCTAGACAGAACAAACAAACTAGACACTAGAGCAGTATCTAAAGATGTACGCTAATAAGCTACAAGATAACTAGGTTAAACTCTTGCTAACAGTATAATTAGCCTACAACAGCACTAAATTAGCGACAACAAAGTATTTACTTTACTACGCAAATTACAGATATCAGCTAGTTACTTATTAAGATCTAAAAGACGTAGAGAGTATCACGATAGGCGCAGACGACAAGGCCTGCCTTATACAAGAACTACACAAAGATTTAAGCAAAAATATTGCTTATAGAAACTTTATAACATCTATAGCAGCAAATAAGTAAAAGATTAAAAGACTAATCTTTAAAAAAAAAGGTTTTCCTGTTATAACAGAACTTAAAACCTAAGCAACTAAGCAAGAAACTAGATAACCTCTAAGTAGAACTGTTTAAAATCCTAAAGGAAATAGGCATAGTAAACTACAAACTCTAATTGCTACTAGGCATACGCGTCTATATTGTCTTTTACAAAAAACTTCTAGAACTAGCACCTTTAGATGCTAAGCTAGCAATAGATATAGAGCTTAAAGACAATAAGTATAAGGTTAAAGAATTTAAGGACCTGTAGAAAGTTAGTTGTTAGTAAAAATACTTAGTTAAGTAGCAAAGATAGCTAAAAAGCTAGAATACTTAAGAACTAAAGGAAAATTTAATGAACTGCAAGTTACAGGTACTTAAGTACTATTAGAAACACCTAGAGAAGCAAGGACTAGGTCCTTAAGAGAAAAAAAAGTAATTAAAAAAAAGTTAAAAAGAGTGTTAGCCTATAACTAGCCTAAGTTAGTTAACAGTCTAAGTAGCAATAGTTTAGTTAATAGAAAGCCTATACTAGGGGCAGAGCTCCCCTTAGCTTGCTCTTTCGCGTGATCCTAAATAGCAAGAATTGTAAGGTTACAACAAGCATACGTCTGCTCTTGTTTCTGCACTTTAAGGAGTTCTAACTTTTACTACAATAGTTAAGCTTCTAGATAAGCTATAGCTAACTTCTTCTTTTTACGCTCTGCCTAAACTTATTCCTACTCTTTCTTAGAAACAAACAAACTATACTTAGCACTAACTAAAATACAGCTAGTACAGTAACTAGAAAACGTTTTTACAAAGCAACAAAGCTTTTTCTCTTTACACTACTTACACTAAAAATCTATCTCTAGACTTTCCTGCTCTACGCGCAGAGCACGAGCACGCTTTTGCTTAGTTAAGAATTAACTATAAGGACTACAGGACTTTTAAACTTCAGGCATAGTTAGGAAGGCGTAAGAAAAAATAAGCGTATAATATAACAGGCGTACTAAAGCCTTATATGCAGCCTACGTTACAACACGCGGATTAGGAAAACAAAATTCTAGGGTATTAAGACAATAACCCTAAGAGGGGGGATAATATTATAAGTTACAAGTAAGGTTCTCTCCTTAACGCAAGAGTTAAGGTTAGAGGCTAACTGGCAACTATGTAAAAAGGTTATAATTATCGCGGGGCTATAATTGTGTAATTAGCATCTCGCCAAGGGGGCAGATGCCACAACATCTAGAGATGTCAAGATATCTAGGGAATCTAAAGATGCTAGCAATAAAGGAGAAGTCTTAGATGTTAGGACAAAGCACAATAGGTATAAGAATAGGTTTAATTTTATTATTACACTTGTTGTAGTTAACTTATTAATAGTTTATCTCTTACACAGATTGTTAACTAGTTATTTTATAGCACATAGAATTAGATTGTCTCTCTTTACCACTTAGTTATTTTACGGTAACTCTTTTCCACAAGAATCGCCAGACAAACCGCACGGGCTACCGCTTTAGTCTAACTCGCCTTAGTACGGACCGAGCCTAGAGAAGTATAGCCTACACCCCCGTGTAACATTATGCTAGCTGTATTTTAGTTGCTACTAAATGCAGTCTTTTTATTTCTAAAGAGGAGTAGAAGAAGGTTTAAGCTAAAAAACGTAAGAAAAAGCTAGAGCTTGCGCGCGCTAAAAAAGATATTGCTTAAATTTGTCGCGAGCTCCTAAAAGTTAAGAAGCGAGAGTATTTATACGCAAATTAAGATCTTGCTATCTTAAATTTTTAAGATTGTGCGAAAGAGCAGGTTAAGGGGAATTCTGCCCCTAGTATAGACCTTCTAGCTACTAAACTATTGCTACCTAGGCTATCAACTAACTTAGGCTAGTTACAGGCTAACGCTTCTTTTAAATCTTCTTTTAATTACTTTTTTTTCTTTAAAGATCTAGTCCTTTCTTCTCTAAGTGTTTTTAATAGTACTTAAGTACCTATAACTTGCAGTTTGTTAAATTTTCCTTTAGTTCCTAAGTGTTCTAGCTTCTAGGCTTTTTTACTACTTAAATAAGTATTTCTACTAACAACTAACTTTCTATAGGTCTCTAATTTCTTTAACCTTGTACTTATTGTCTTTAAGCTCTATATCTATTGCTAGCTTAGCATCTAGAGGTGCTAGTCCTAGAAGGTTTTTGTAAAAGACAGGGTAGACGTACATGCCTAGTAACAATTAGAGTTTATAGTTTACTATGCTTATTTCTTCTAGAATTAAAATAGTTCTACTTAGAGGTTATCTAGTTTTTAAGTTCTGTTATAACAGGAAAACTTTATCTCTTTTCTTAAAGATTAGTCTTTTAATCTTTTACTTATTTGCTGCTATAGATGTTATAAAGTTTCTTTAAGCAATATTTTTGCTTAAATCTTTGTGTAGTTCTTGTATAAGGCAAGCTTTATTATCTACGCCTACTGCAATACTTTCTACGTTCTTTAGATCTTAATAAGCAACTAGCTTATATCCGTAATTTACGTAGTGTAGCGAGTACTTTGTCGTCGCTAATCTAGTGCTGTTGTAGGCTAATTATGCTATTAGCAAGAGTTTAACCTAGTTGTCTTATAGCTTATTAGCGTACATCCTTAAATACTGTTTTAGTGTCTAGTTTATTCTTTTCGTCTAGCTATCTGTTTCTAGGTAAAAGCTAGTTAATAGCTTTTTCTTTACTTCTATCTTTGCTAGGAATGTTGTCTAATGTTTTAACGTAAACAACTTGTCTCTATTAGTTATAAATTCCTTAGGCATCCTATGCTCTAATACTTGTGCCTTAGTAACTTTGTACGCGCATTCTTTCGCCGTAATAGTCTCTTCTATAGGCACAAACTTTGCTCCTTTAGTTAATTAATTAACAATTACCAGAATAGTATTGCAAAGTTAAGCAGATCCTAGTTTTAACAATTTTAGGAGCTTTACTATAAAGTCTATTGTTACACTGCTCTATAGTCTTATTAGTAGCTGTAAGAGTTATAACAGGCCGTAGAGCTTATGTCTCTTAAGCTTGTTCTAGTAACAAGCTAAACAGTTACCTAGGATATCCTACACCTTCGCTCGCAAGCGTAGTATTACAAACACCTTAGCTAGTTGCCTAACTATTTCTTCTGTTGCTTTATGTCTGTATTCTAGGGACTTATATAGTTCCTTAATAAGAATGAATCTTATATATAGAGGTACATATATTTAATCTCTTTAAACTATATCTTAGTACTCTTCTTTGTCTTGTAGTAGTTTATTAAAGCCGTCTTCCTTAGGCTTAAACTTCTAGTTAGCGGCCTCCCGCTACTACTGCTATTGAAGTAATTCTACCTGCTTAGCTACCTTAGCTACCCTAGCTAGTTCCGGCTAGTTATATTGTAGACTGCCGTTAGGCATCCTTTTAAATATAGCATTATTTATTTTTTAAGGTGTCAAAGGTGGTGGTAGTTGTTGTAGTTAAAATAGGGTTCCAAAAAAGTGAAAAGCAGCTACCCTCTACTAATTAATCGCAAAAGTCAAAAAAAAGATTATGTATAGTTAACGAGATTCGAACGTTGGGTGGATGAGTTCTGGGAGGAAAGCTTAGACTACCGAGCGATAATTAGGGTCAAAAAAATTTGCTAAGGTACTAAAAAACGACACTAGTTAAAACGTGTCTAACAGCGATTGCCAGCCTATAGCTAATAACAGGATTCTAGTATAATTGCAATAGGATTGCAACATAATGCGATAGAAGAGGGAAAGGACACGTACGTACTGCAGTGGGAGCCTACAATACTTTATAAAGCTAAAGCTGCTGCTTCTTACCTACTGCTTCTTACCTTTTGAACAGCACTGCATACGAACAATTCGCATACGATTACTGCACTGCAACATAGCGTACAACCTCTGCGACAAGCATCTCCTTAACCTTAACTCTTATCTAAAGACAGGAAGCTTTCCTATCGTACACCTAGCCCTTAAACTAGTCTAGCTCAAGCTGATTATGCGGACACCTAAGTTTATCAAGCATCTACAAACTTAGCCTTTCTAGGACTTTACAATTATATCCCTTATAAATAACTCTAGAATCCGCAATATCTCTATATACGAAAAGAATGTTAAGCCTCAACTTAGCTAGTTGTGGAAGGAATACAAGATCTACAGGGTGTTAGCCAATACTAGCAAAGTACTTAAAATGCTCTGCTTTAGCATCCCTCTCTTCTTGTTAATCGTGCATGGGCTAAGTAAAGAAACTAGAAGTGAGGCCTCAGCATGAGTAGGCGACATAGGCGGGATAGGGCGCGTTGAGTTGGGAGGCGAGTCGCGTCTTTGTCTTGCTTTTCTTCGTTTCCGTCCGAACATGCTGGAGCGACACACCAATTGCGTGCCGGCAATGCCGAACAACGGGGCGTGAGCCCGGATACCTGTTGTTAGCAATAAATCTTTTTTTACCAAAAAGGTGTCTACAAAATGTGTGGTCACATCAAAAGGTTGTCTCAAAAGGCCGAAGCTAAAATATAGCATTATATAGTTCTTTATAGTTTTTCTTATGTAAGTTAAATCTTTAGCCTAGAGCGTTTACTACTCTATTAAGCGTTCTAGCGCGGTGCGTTATCTTAAAGTTTTTCTAAGCTAATATCTTAGCTAATTAGACTTATTGTTAGTTAAGTTTCTTTGTTGTTATAAACCCTGCTAAGTTCTAGTAATTAGTAAAAACCTTAATCTAGTGTAGTAGTCTTAGTAGATAGACTTCCTACTATTTAAAGGCATTAACTACTTTTAGTAGTTTCTTATTGTAAACGTTGTAGTTAAGTTCTGCTCTAGAGAACTTCCTTAAATAGTAAAATATAGGTTTTTATTTCTTGTTTTTACACTGCTGTAATAATACAGCTCTAACTATATAATCTAACGCGTTAGTCTTAACTTACGTCTCTTGTTTTAGGTTGTATATCTCTATTACAGGTGCGTTAAGAAATATCTGCTTAATTTAATTAAAAGCTTTTTAATGTTTCTGGTTCCATTTAAACCTTATTTCCTTCTTTATAATTTTTAAGAGTGGTGCTATAATCTTTAAGTAATCTTTAATAAACTTTTAGTAGTATTTAGCAAATCTTAAAAAGAATTGCATATTCTTAACTATTTTAGGTTTTAGCTAGTCTTATACATCTGCAATTTTCTTTAAGTTTATCTTAACTCCCTCTATAGATATTATAAAGCCTAGGAATTCTGTCTTTTTAATATAGAATTCGCACTTCCCTAGCTATAAGTATTGTTTGTATTCTTTAAGCTTCTTAAGCACTTTCTTAATATGTTCTATATGTTCTTTAAGCGTTCTCTTAGAGTACATTAGTATATAGTCTAGGTACGCTATAATAAAAATTCTAAAGTATTTGTAAAGCGCGTTATTAATAACTAATTAAAAGGTTGCTAGCGCGTTTGTTAATCTAAACAGCATAACTATATACTTAATAAGTCTATACTTTGTCTTAAACGCTGTTATCCATTTGTAACCTTCTTAAATTTTAATTTAGTAAAATTCTTCTTAAACGTTAAATTTTATAAACTACTTAGCTCCTTAGAGTTAATTTATAAGCTCTATAATTAGTAGTAAAGGATATTAGTTCTTTTAAGTAACGCTGTTTAATTTCCTAAAGTTAATACACAGTTACTACTTCCTGTTAAGTTTCTTTACAAACAAGATAAGTAAAGCTATTAGGCCTAATTTTAGTTAGATAAATTCTTTTTTTAAATTCTTCTAGATGTAATCCTACAGCTTAGCATCGTGCTTAGGCGCTATAGAGTATATTAGTCCTAGGCTTAACTTAGCTCCTTTATCTAGGATAATCTTGTAATTCTAATCTTAATAGTCTGCTAGTTCTATAGCCTCGTTTTCCTTAAATAGTTCTCTAAACTCGTTCGTCTAATACTCTCTTAGTATCTCTAGTAGTAAGGGTTCTTCCTTTATAGTCACAACTTATCTTATCTATATAACTCTTATCTTCTAAGGGTCTTTTGTATAGATTCTCGCGATCTTATATAATAAAATCTTGCTAAATCTCCTATCCTTAGGTAAGCTCTAATTCGTTAGGTATTTCTTATATTGTACGCTAGCAACCTTGTGCACAAGCTCTTAGCTAAATATAGTCTTCTTTTGCTAATTAATAGCAGGGTTATAGGCCTTTAGCTAGTTATAACCTATTAGCATGTCTGGTTCCCCTAGATCTATAATGTTAATGTTTATCTAACATTCCGTGTCTGCTATTTATAGCTTTGTTAATTCGGTCTCTAACTGTATTACGCCGTTTCTATATTCTATAGGTTTCTCGTTAGCTAGTATTATTAGTATTAAGTTCTTCTTAACCCTGTACAGTATTTTATGCTTCTCTACTATCGACAGTAAAATTACTGTTCGCGCGGCCCCGCTATCTACAAGCGCTTTAATCTTATAACCTTATACAGATACAGTCGCGTATAGCTATATTGCTTAACTATTAGTATTCTGTACTTTCCTAAGGGTTGTTGTAGAACTGCCTTTACTAGCGTAACTCTATCTCTAGCGGCATCCTAGTTTTTTAACTGCTTCTTTTTCCTCTTCTTTAGAAAGTAACCTGCACTGTACTTAGTGCTATAGTGTATCAAGCAGCTAATATTGTAGCAGAAGCTCTAATAGAGGTTTTAATAAGGTATTTCTTGCCTTAGAGCTTACTTTTTTAGTTCTAGCTTCTTTGCTTTGTAAATTAGGCAGTCCGCTACCTTACAAATGTTTAATAATAGAGTAGCATAGTAGTAGTTGTTTACCTATTGTGCCTTTTTATATTACTTATAATAAAAAGAGCATCTGTCCTTGCATTGCGTCTTAAGAAGTTAGTAGTAGATCTCTACTTTCTTAAGTTCGTAGAGGGAGCAGTTGTTTGCTAAGCACTTGTCTACTTATAAGTTTAAGTAACAACACCTGTTCTAGTTTATCCTGTAATCCTCCTTATCCTTTTTATAGTACTTGCATTCTAGTTTACAATTATACTAACATAGTGTGCCGGTGCACAGGGTGATACCCTGCTGCTCACTAGGTCGGTGCTCAACCACCTGATCTAAAGGTATATAGCTCGTTTCGGGGATCGAAACGAGCGACATCTATCTTCTATCTACCTCACAACTCAACTCTTGTACTTCTCTTCGATAGACAACCCATAATAAGATCTTTATCTTACCACCCTCGTTCTTGCATGACCTAACCACTAGTGATCATATGCCCTCGTAGTAGTATGTCTTTATACACTCCAACACCCGTACAAATAGCGAAGCCTATAGGGACATACTCTACTACTTAGTGAACGAAGGAACTGGTGCACAATTATTGCGAGAACAATATAACAATCTTACGCAAGCACAGAATCCTTGGGATTACTACTAGATATACTCTTAGGATTACTACTAGATATACTCTTAGGATTACTACTAGACATACTTTTAGGATTATTACTAGACATACTTTTAGGGGGTTAGCACTATCCCCTATTACAGACTACGTTAAGGACGATGTTGTCTAAGTGAGCACTAACAACAATAATAAAGAAAAACAAAATCTACTAATAATAAAAAATGCGTTATTAAATGCTAATTTAAAGTCTATTTAGCGAAATAGAGGTAGTAAACTATCTAGCAAAATAGAGGCAGTCTTACATATGTTCTTATTGCTAATTTAAAGTCTACCGAGCGAAATAGAGGTAGCAACTTGTCTAGCGAAATAGAGACAGTAATACATGCGTAAAGAAATGCTAAGCTAAGGTACTATTTAGCAAAATAGAGATAGCACTAAAAGCTTATACATAAGTACTAGCTTTAAGTATAAATCTAAGCCTACTTAGCAAAATAAGAAGTACTTAAGAGGCGAGGATTAATATACTTACAACTAAGCAAACACACACTATAAAGACTTAAAGAGAGATATTTTTTCTTTTAAAGACTATACCTTATCTGTTTCATTACTAAAACTTGTTAACTATCTATATAAAGAACTTATATAAGTCCTACTAACCTTAGATGTTAAAAAGGGATTAGAAGACAGGTTAAGGGCAGGAAGGCGCAACGCTTCCTCCCTCTAGACTTACTACTACTAGCCCTAATCTACTATTAACCTTATTAAGCTCTGTTATTAACACTATAGCTACACTTACGCACAACTTAGTGTTAACTATAATTTAACTAAAACATAGTATGTTAGTTTTTACTAAGAAAGATGTTACAGGATTCTTAGAGGACTTTAACTAACAAGCTAATAATAAAGGCATCTGTAATGCTATAAGGGTCTCTATTCTACTAGACTACTTTTCTAATAAAGATTAATCTCTCTTTTGTATCCTAAAGCGCTTACCTAGATATGCTAAAAAGGATTAGTCTAAGTTACAGACACACATAAAGGAATAGTAGAAGGATAAAGATACAGCTAATAAGATAGGTAAACGCTTATACTTTTAAGCCTATATTTATAAATGCGTACAAAACTAGCCTAGTCTAGTAGAGTACTACACGTACCTTACTTCTGTTGCTAATACATGTATTAAGAATAGGCAAATCCCTTAAAAAAAGGAAGACATTCTCTTCTTCTAAAGCTTACTATAAACTAATAAAGAGGTAGTTATATACTATATACTTTCTGCCCTAAATAGAGATAATTAGGATACGTATAAACTAGAAGGGATTTATTCTTTTCTAAAATCTTACTATAAGAAGATAACTAGCCTAAATAAGATTTATTAGCTAGAGCGAGGAGGCGCTAATGCTAAGATGCGCTAGATTATGCTGTCTAACTAGCGAGCAACCTTTACCCTAGAAGAAGTAAAGAAAGTAGGGATTAAGATTAGCAAAGCATATAAGAAGACGAGAACGCTAGTAAATGTTAACTTAGAGGTAGAGGACCTTATTAAGTCTCTAGGCAACCTAAAGCTTAAACTATTAACTATTAATATGCTTATAGCTTATTCTACAACTAAGAGACTTTCAAAATAACTCTCTAACTATACGTACTTTGTTGCACGAGTAACTAATGTAGAATTCTCTAGTAAGAGGAATAATAGTTCCTTTATTACTAAGGCTCTAAAGGGGTTATCTAACAAGACAAGTGCAGTATATATTAGTAATATAGACACACACCCTCTTTGCTGTATATGTAATATAGTAAGACACATGCTTAAGGAGTGTATACTATACTACGCCCTAAAGTAGATAGAACAAGTTAGTTTTAACTAGGATATTTCTAGCAAGAAAGGAACGTACTACTTTAGTCTACTATATAAGTATTTAAGGGAAATCTTAAAGTAACTACTATTAAACTAAGTCTTACTATAGTTGAAGGCGAAAATCTAAGAGTTTTACAACGTTACTAATAATGTGCTTAATTAACTAGCCTCTAGTGTAGTACTTAAGAAGTTTACTAAAGAAGACTCTTAGCTAGGTTTAAAGTCTAAGGGGAAAAACTCTAATTTTGTAAATGTAGTAACTAGTTTAATAAGCTAAGGCTACTACAAGAACGTCTTTTAACAGTTCTAGCAATTCTAGAAACAACCATACACTCCTTCTACTAAAGAATACGTTAAGAAGCTTAATAATATAAATATTGCTAATATTATACTAGGAGGCGAAGAAAACGCTTTGCATAGTATCTCTAAGTTAAATGCTACTACACGCTTAAAAGGCAAAGGCCTTGCTCTCTACTAAGATATTAATTGTGTCTAGGAAGAAGAAGTAAAGAAACAAAGAAGGCTAAGTAAGGATTTAAGCACTTAAGGAAGCAATTAAACAATATAAAGTAACTTTTCTATCTCTAACTTGCAGCCTATAGATATATAGTATCTACAGGAAGAAACATAGAGCAATATACTTTTTGCAAGTTAGCCTTATAATACGCTATTTTTAATTATTAAACTACCTTAATTAGCTTAGCAAGACGAAAACATGTTAGCAGATCTAAAGCACTTATAGTAAAAAGGGAGAAGAAGGCTGTAAAGTTTGTTAACGCTCTTCCTAATCTAGAACTTAAAGAAATAGTATAAGGATAGCTAAACTGTATTACAACTGCCCTACTTAGACAAGAGGTATAAGAAGTTATAGTATTAGACTTTATAGGGCAAGCTAACATTTAAAAACAGCTGCGTAATCTTCTTAATAATAGTGTTAGTGTTGTAGATAGTTTAGGTGCGCTTAATATTATAACATGTAGGAAAAACGCTAAGCTAACAACTACTAGGTGCGCTAAATTACACCTAGAATCTGTTCTAGCCTCTAATTAGCCGAACTAGCGCACGGGCCCTACTTATAGAATTTTACTAAATACACTACCTATTAAGAGAGCGCATTGCAATGCGATAAATATGTATTAATAAAATGCGCAAACTCGCTACGAGGTAAGTAAAAGGAGAAATTTCTAGATAGATAAATTAGACAATATACCTACAAAGGATGTCTAAGGGGTTTAGTAAAGAAATAGGCAGGCTTTTGTTTAAACTAACTTACTAGAATACTAGGTTACTGTAAATAGCAGCTTTTTAAAGTGCTTATTTAACACTAAGGCACAAATAAATATCCTAAGACTAAGTGCTATATAAGCATTAAAGATACTGTATAAAATAATAAAACACTAACTAGGGCAGCCTTCTCTTAGTGTTACTTTAGCTAATAGCACACATAACCTGTTTATTAAGACTACATTTAATATACTTATATAAATAGAGACAGTCTCTATTAGGACTACGTTTAGGATTGTTACTAATGTTACTAAATTTATAATGCTAGGATGACTTTAGTGTGCAAGCTCTAGGATATTAATTTAGTACAATACGTTTAGGCGAATTACGTGCTAAGTCCAATCTAAAGATAGTACAAGGAACGTAGTCTTTGTTACGTCTAATCTATCTCTAAATCACCCTACGCAGATAATTAAAAACAAAGCCTCTAACAACAACTTAGATAAAGAAACAGTAGGTAATGTATAGTTGCATATAATTACTAATAGATTAGGCAACAAACTGCAAGCAGCTGTAGTAAAATATATACAGGAAGCTGCATAGTTAGATCTAACAGCTAGATTTAGCAACTTTAATATGCTGTATATAGAAGGTAGCAGGAAGAATTAGATAGTTTAAATAAACTAAGTATTCACGCACGCAGTTAGACAGTTTAAAGACTTTACAATAAACTGCAAACTTAGTAAATTTTTAATTATGTGTAAGCTTAATTATTAGCAAATGCAAGAAAAACTACTTAAATATGCCTAACAACACAATAGTCTTTACACACTATACAAGATAGTAGACAAAAAAGTTTAACTTATTAATATCTCTTAGCAGGAGATGCCTATAGAATTTAGATAAGAAGACTAGAAGGAAAGGGCAAAAGAACAACAACTCCTTAGAATAAGTATTCGCGATTTTAATAAGAGGCCATGCAATTATCTATTTAAACTAAAATATGCTACTTTTCTACAAGGGATAAGGCTTACTAAAGAACAACTTAATAAGTTATATACTAGAGACCACCTACAGCTATTAGAAAAGAAGATATTTATACATATGCTTCTTAACAGAGAAGGAGCGCTCTTCTAGCAATTTAAGAAATTAGAAAGGATTTACCCTAATATATGTCTGCTATACAGGATACAAACAATACTATACAAAGCTTAGCAAGTACAAGGTTTTGCTGTCCTAAAAGCTTTAGAGCTGCAAGTAGTAGATATAGTTAAAATCTACCTAAATTAAGGAATATAAGAAAGGTGTAATAGCTAATATTGCAACTTATAGCACCTAGTACCTAAAAAAGATAAAGGCGTTTAATAGATTAGCAATGCATAATAGATAGATGTAGTTACTATATAAGATGCGAACTTACTACTAACAGCAGATAGGTTTTCTAAAAGGTTCGCAAAGTGCAAGATTATCTTACTTATAAATTTATTCTTAAGATATAACTAAATTACAGTACATCTAGAAAGTAGAGATATAACAGCGTTTTAAACACTAGTTAGGCTTATATAATTATGCACAATAGTTATAAGTGCTACTAACTTTATAGCAGCATTTCAACATGTAATAATAAAGATTCTAAGAGACTACTAGCCTAATACTATGCGCTTTATTAACGACATCACATGTAGAGGGCTAAAAACTAACTATAGCAGAGAAAAATTAATGCTAGGAGTTTAACGTTATGTTCTTAAGTATATCCTGCAACTAGACAGGGTGCTAGCTAATATTAAACGAGCTAGAGGCACCTTGTTAAAGAAGAAGTATTACTTTTTTATAGAAAGACTTGAGGTTGTAGGCTATAAAGTTAGCCCGCAAGGACGTTATCCTAACTAGAAAAAAGTTAAGAAGATTATAAACTAGCTACTATATAAGAATAAAAGAGAAGTACAATTCTTTGTAAGCATATGTGTCTACTACTATATATAAGTAAAGGACTTTACTAAAATTGCTAAACCTCTGTTTACACTCTTACAAGACAATGTCCTTTTTCAATATAGAAATGCATAAGACGTAGCAATATACAAGCTAAAATAAGCTATATACAACGCACCTACACTCACGAACCTTAATTACACTAACACTAAGAATTACAAGATATTCTTAATAACTAATGTAAGTTAAGACAGTGCAGGAGCATGTATTAAACAACTTAAGAAAGACAACAAGTAACACTTAGTGCAGTTTAAAAGCACACTATAGTTAGCACAAGAAAGGCAATAGCACTCTACTAAGTTAGAATGTAAGGCTGTGCTGTAGGCTCTTAAGAAGTTTTATACCTACCTTTATAGTATTTACTTTACTATAGAAACTAACGCGGCAACCCTTATCGCTTAACCAAATTACTTATTTACTAACAATCTAGGATCTGTTATAAACAGGTAGATATTAACAATTCTTTTATAGGACTTTAATATTAAGCATATACTAGGATAGAAGAATGTAGTTGCGGATACACTATTAAAGTATCTAAAACCTAATAATTAGGAACTGCCTCTAGAACCTAAGGAGGATTTAGAGAAGTTTATTAATTATATAATTAGAAATGTAAATGCACTAATACTAACAGGACAGGCAAGAATACTCTATTAAGAATTCTTAACAGAGTTAGAATAATACGCTTAATTTTTAGTTAACTTTAAGACTCCTAGAGATATAGAACTACAAGAACTACAAGCATAGAAGAAGCGAGCTCTAAACTTCTTTGTTCAAGACAAAATACTCTTTAGAAAGATATCTAAGAACATTGTAATCTAGAAAGTCGTAGATAATACTAACCTAAGAACAGCTGCAATATAGAACATACACACTTAAATTAAACACAAAGAAGTTAACGCAGTGTACTTTATACTTGCTTAGCAATACTAGTAGAAAGGAATGTATAAACACGTGCGGCAAAAGCTAGCAACTTGTCTAGACTGTTAACTGCAATCCTCTAAAAGGAAAGGTAATATACTTACTAACACCTACAGTTTCGCTATTTAGGAGACTATTGCAATTAATATAGTATACATGCCTTAGTGTTTTAGGAAGAAGTTTTTAGTAATTACAAAAGACTACCTTAGTAGATAGCCTAAAGCAAAAGCCTTGTTAAACAACTAGTCTAAGACAATTGCGGAGTTTATATATAAGGACATTATATATTAATAAAGCACAGCACGCAAACTTATAGTTAATAAAAGTCCTAATTTTGCTAAAGTAGTCTTACATCTATTAAGTATGTACAAGATTAACTAAGTCTAGTCTTTAGGACACAACTTTTAAGCTATAAAAAAGATTAAAGGAGAACACAAGCCTATTGTAAACGCCCTTACAAAGCTACTAGGACTTTAAGTTAAGAACTTGCTAACAGTTCTTCTTGTAGATAAGATCTTAATACAAGAACAAACAAGTTACTTGCTATACTAGTTAGTTATAGAGCAGAACCTAGTGCTTCTTATTAAACTCGCGCTACCTATATAGCAAACGCTTCTATTTAAGGAAGTAAAGGACTGTGCATAGCTGCTCGCGATTTAAGCAATACAGCTAAATCTTAAAGATTAGTTTACAAAAGATGCTGTTGCCTAAACTAACTAGATAAGAGCTGCTAAGAAGAAATACTAGGATAACACTAAGGAAATTCGACAGGAGGATATAAAGCTAGAGGACTTAGTTCTTCTCTAGAACTCTTTTTAAGAAATTAATATGTTGCGAGGCAAGCTAGATACAAGATAGTTAGGCCTATACTATATTTATAAAGCTAGACCTAATAGAGAAACCTATTGTCTTAAGGACCTTAATAGTACACGCTTCCCCTACACAACACCTAGATAGCGATTAAAGCTGTTTAGACAAAGACTTGTTTAGGATATTATTAAGGAAGATTAAAGAAACATAGAGTTATAAGATCCTAATTATTAGGAACAAATTAGCTCTACAGTAGACATTCCTATCTCGCTAGACTTGCTTAAGCTACATATAGAACTACAACTACCTTTACTTTCTATAATAAGTAATAAGCTTTATTCTTAAGTTATTATTACTAAACGTTTTACTAAAGAGGAGCGTTGTGTATACAGACAGGACTTCGAAAGCTTAAACTCTAACTTAGATGCTACTACATTAGACAACTAATAGGCTATAGGACGGCCTAGATTTTTAGGAAGAGGAGGGGATACTATGCTAGTAGTACCTGCTTTTACCTTTAGCTACTCGTTTACTTCTTTCCTATGTAAAATTTAGGTACAAGCCACCTATCCCACTAATTCTAAGTGCTTACCGCTACACTAATACTATACTTAATTTCACGCACTCTTAAGGCAACAGCTAATTACAATAACTATTTTAATTGCAAAACCTGTTTATTTTAGCGCGATTTAGACCCTGTTTACCTCTACCTACTAGCCGGCAGGATACCGCCACTACGCATAAACTAGAACTACAACCTTACTAACTATCTAACTCTCCTGCTACACAAACTTCACTACTTTTTATTAAGGTAGTTACTTTCTAAGACAACAATTACAATAATATCTCCCCCCTCTTAACCTAGCAGCGGCTAAAGATAACATTTAACTTATATTAGCTAACCTGCTTAAACAATGCTTCTAGTGCTGTTAGACAAGGCCTAGGGCAAGCAGCTACAGCAGCAACTGCCGCAAACACTAAGACTATTAAGAGTTTTTAACAACCTTAGAGTTATTGTTAAAAAGAAAGACTACATTGCGGATTAAATCCCTAAGGTTGTACAGCATTAAAATAGGGTACTAGAACTTACAAAACTTAGCAACAACATTAGAGTATTAATATCTAGACTCTAGCAGACAAAATTCTTTTAAACACTCTAAGACAGCAACGTATTATTGTAAATTGTTAGTTTAATAACGCCTTCTACTAATTTAACTTAATTCTTAAAGTTGTCCTAAGAGTAGGTAACCTTTGTGCTTAGCTCCCTAGACTTATAAACAAATATAGTAGTGTTAAAGGTTTCTAGAAACACTATCCTATTATTAGTGTAGCATCCTTAACGCAAGACAAGAGGGCTAAAGAACTAGGCAAAGCTATTGCAACTGTAAAGAAGCTAGCTTTAAGATTTATCTAAAAATACGTTAGCATCTACATGCCTTGTACGTTACTTAGTTACTAAGAATTAACTAATATAGCCTTTGTATTAAGGCGGATAGATCTTAAAGATGCTGCTTAGTTCCTTAACGCTGTAGCAGCGCACCGCATTAACTTTAAAAACTAAAGTAAGGAACAATATGTGTTAACAGCTAACTAGGCAATAGTAAAGCTACTATGCAAGAACATCTATGCTTTTATTAATTAAAATAGCCCTTATAGCTAAGCACTTTACCTAGATATTAATAAGCAAGAGGCAAAGGAGCTTTATAATATCTGCGCTAAGCCGCGAGTCTAGAAAGAAGATGTTAAATTTAACCTACAGAAGCTACAACCTAATGCTAGGGCGAAAGATAAATAAGGCAAACCTAATCTTCTCTATATATTCTAGTAAAAGGTTTTTTAACTTATAGCTAAAGCTAAGGACCTTAAAACTAGCCTAGTCTACTCTGCACGAAACGTTTTAAGCGATAAGTACAGGCCGCTTAGTATAAAGACGCATCTAATATATAGTGTAGTTATCTCTATAACTGCAAAGCTAGAAAGGACCCTAAATAAAGCTTAAGCTATTAATTGCTATAGTAATCTTATAACATCTAAGACTTGTTCTCTAAGAACTTGTAGTCTGTTAGTTATAACTAAGAATCTAAGGCAATCTACAGGAATGTTAGCTAGTTAAGAACTTAACTAATACTTAGCAATTAAGTCGCATAAGTTTTAGAACAGAATAACTATAGTATAATAGAGGCGTGACGCTGCTAACATCTAGGCAGGACGAGTTAGGACTAAGGCTAGTAGCTAACAAGTCCCTACACTACTGCCTCTACTAAGCTCTCGTGCTCTAAAAGCGACACTAGCCTACTAATAGGCGGCTACCTAATTAGATACTAACCTTAACGACGCTTCCTATGTAGACGAGGAGCTAGATACCCTTAATTAGGAACAGGAGATTCTTTAGGTAGGGTGTTATTGCAAGAACCCTACATTAGCTTTTCTTAAGCTACTTAAGCGAGCCTATATAAAGAAGCTAATTACTAATCTTAACCGCGTTAAGGTTATTAAGGAATAGTACTAAGAGGTTAACATTAAACAACACTCTAACTCTAATAACTTATTATACAAGCAGGTATACTTTATTTATAAGCGCACTGCCGCGAGTGTTATAAGTTTGTTTAAGAGACCTATGCTATTTAATATACTTAACAAGTGTCTGCTCTTACTATACGTAAGACAGAGCTACTAGCAAGAATTCTAATCTAATTTAGTTATTTTAAAGCTTTTTACAAGCAAGTATCGCCTAGTAAAGCAGGATAAGGACCTACTAAGCTACCGCTATTAACTTTTCAAACTTAATCTCTACCCTCTCCCTACTTAGGACGAGGTTATTAATACTATAGAGTTTTAAACACAAGCTAAGGAGTTCTAACGCACTAGAAGTATTATTACTAACACCTACACCTAGCTGTTTAAAGACAGCTAGATTAAGAATATTATTATTAAAACTTTTAAGATGTATCGCTTCTATTTGCAACGTATAGACAGGAAGCTAAACCTTATATAGCTACGCAACATGTACTACTTACTTATCTAACAGGCTATACGCACTAACCTAGAATACTAGTTGTAATATGCTATACTCTGTAAGAAGTATACTTTAATTTCTTACCTCTACTACGCTAAGTACGCTAAGAAGGGTAATTAAACTTACTTTAAGCACATTAACCTTAACCTTAAGCAAGTAATAACTAAAGGCCTTAGTGCAGATATAATTTAAGGCAGCGTATTATTTAATAATAAAGATAAGAACAACTACATAAAGATACTCCTAGACTTTTACAACTATGTACTAGAGTACTTAAAGTAGCATAAAGACGCAGGCGTTAAATTATTAAATAGTCTTATTAAAAGATAGAAAGATAAGATAGACTAGCTAAAGGACGCACAGAAACTAGCTCTTAACACTTACTAAGCAAAGTAAATCTGCAAAAAAAGACAAGTTTAAATTTTATTGCCTCTACTACCTTATAGATCTACTAGCCTAACTACTCGCAACCGCCGCACTATCCTCCTTTAGTTCGTTATAGTCTATAATAAAGTAATAGAGGTACCTGCTATAGGAACCTATAAAGAAATTTGCAAGGCTTATCGCAACCTTACTACTACTTCTTGTACTCCTTTAGGCTATCCTAACAAATTTAAAAGAATTAATTAGCTATTTCCTGCTAATGTTTATATTAAGTATAGATCTTAGATCTAGAAGGCCCTTGTTAGATAAGCTAAGTAGGACAATCCTCTTATTTGTAAAGAGCTAAACAACATGCTATAGAACGCTAATAAGAAGTAGATTAACAACTATATTAAGGAATACTACAACTATATTCTATAATAAATTATTAACTTATAGCTTATAGTGTAAGAGTTAAAGAAAGACGCTTTTTGCGCTAATCTAGTTTAAGAATTCCTAGACTGTTTATACTTTACTAACTTTAGATAGAACCTTCCTTATACAACAAAGAACTAAAATAAGTAGAATACTAATTTCTCTTAAGCTAATTCTCTACAACGCCTCTAGGAGGAACTTAGCCTAGAAGCTAATAAGCGCTAAGTTTTCTAAGAGAGTAAAGATCCTGCGATGCTCTCTTCTATATAACGCCTTCCTAGCGTTTGTTCTTAATTAGGTACTGTTATCTTAGATAATGTCTTAGTGCTAACTACTCTAACTAGGCAGCCTCGTTATAGTCGCCTTTAATCAATATTAGAATCTCAAGCGCCTGCTACTCCTGTCCCTGCCCCTACTACTGCACCTGCGCCTAGGCTACGTGCTGCAACTACTACTCAAGAGCCTCGCCGAAGTGAACATTTAAAGAAGTAAGGGAAGGCGTCTAGGGTAGATATAGGGTAATTAAGTTATATTTCTTTTGCTTTATCTCTTTGTTTTATTTCCTTTGTTTTGCTGTTTTTCCTTCTGCTAAGTAGGTCGCTTGATGGGGCCAAGCTCGCAGGAAGGGGAGGTATATGCCAGTGCACAGGGTGATACCCTGCTGCTCACTAGGTCAGTGCTCAACCACCTGATCTAAAGGTATATAGCTCGTTTCAGGGATCGAAACAAGCGACATCCATGTTCTATCTACCTCACAACTCAACTCTTGTACTTCTCTTCGATAGACAACCCATAATAAGATCTTTATCTTACCACCCTCGTTCTCGCATGACCTGACCACTAGTGATCTCATGCCCTCGTAGTAGTATGTCTTCATACACTCCAACACCCGTACAATAGCTTCTTGTATTCCTTAGTATCTTCTACTTCGTAAGCTTCTTAGTTCTTAACCTTAGCTATTAGATTGTTAAAGTAAAGCTGTTAGTGTATTACCTAATACCTAACTTCCTTAGCGTCCTTGCTAGTAATTATAATTTAGTCCTAAATCTTATAGCTATTAGCGTAGTGCGTTGCGTCTGCATATACTTAACACTAGTTCTTAGCTAATTGTTCTAGCACAACGGTATCCTTAACCTTCTAGTCTATTAACCTAGGTTTGCTTAAAGTAAAGATCTTATTATTTAGTTTAAGTCGTAGTACAATCTTGTAGCTGTCCTCTAAGCGTACCTCTTTGTAGAGGTCTAAGTCGCTTAGGTCGTTATCTAGCTTTATCCTAGCTAGGTAAGGCATTCCTTGTCTAATTATCTTAATCTTAACAGCCGCTTGCCTTACTTTATTCTTTAGGCAATCTTTGCGGAAGTGTCCTACTTTACTGTATTAGAGACATGCTCTATTGTTGTAACGCTTCTAGCGTTCTTCTTTAGAAAGTTTATCTAGGTTCTTTTCTAGAGTTCTTCTTTCCTTAGCCTTTTTTTATACTTTACTAGTTATAATAGTATTGCTATCTTTATTATATCTATTGCGCTGCTTTCTTGTGTTAGCTATTGTAGGCTAGAACTATCCCTTCTACTAAGAGCGTTCTTATAAGTAGTTGTTAATGCGCGAAGCTAGCTTAACTAAAGCTTATAGCGTTCTAGGCTTATTATAGTATATAAGGCCGTCCTTAACATTTTCTTTTAAGCTAGCTTTAAATACTATTTAAAGTGCCGCATTATCCTAATTAATCTAAGCCTATAGTTGCTTAAGCTCTGCCGTGTAAGCTAATACAGACTTAGTTTACCTTAAGTAAGTAATTTATTTCTTTGCTTAATTCTTAGTATCTACCTTTCTAAAGATACGTCTTATTTCTTGTTTAAACTCTGTCTAACTTATAAATATAGCTTAGGTCTTGTCTTTAGTCTTATTCTACTTTAGGTCTAGTAAGTAATTATTAACGTATAGTTGCATCTAGTTAGAAGCCTTTCTCTTTATATATGTACTTGCTATAAGGATCTTGTCTTGCTCTGTTAGTACCTTATTAAATTCGCAATACAAGTTAACATTAGTAAAAAACGTCTATAGTTCTTCTTAGCTTCTATTATACTTCTTAGACGTTGCTATCTTAGGTTTTTTAGTAAGTTTCTGTTTATTAAGGGTAGCTATTAGCTGTCCTATAAGCTAATTAATCATGTTTTGCATTTTAGCTGTCTGCTAAGCTTAAACATAAGCTTATTGCCTAAGGTTCCTAAGCTCTGTGGCTCTAGAGTTCTTCTCTATCTCTAAGTTAGATGCGCTAAGCATATTGTCGTCTGTTAGCGCCTGCAAGGGTCCTAGACCCTAGGCCGTGGTATTCTAAGTGACTTTAGTGAGTAACATTCTGTTAACCTTAATTAGGCAACTAAATAGTTATTTATGTTTACTAGAATCTGTAAGTATTTAAAGTGTTATACAAGGGTGTAGGCTATACTTCTCTAGGCTTAGTCTATACTAAAGTAAAGTAGATTAAAGCAGTAGCCTATGCAGTCTGTCTAGCAATTCTTGTAAAAAAAGTTATTGTAGAATAACTAAGTAGTAAGAAGAGACAATCTAATTCTATGTACTATAGAATAACTATTTAACAATCTATGCAAGAGATAAACTATTAATAAGTTAACTATAACAAGTAGAATAAGAGAATTCTTTATATTCTTATACTTATTGCTATGTCTATTGCTATTATGCTGTTATCCTGCCATTACTAATAGCGGGCCATTACTATAATAGCTACTATCACTAATAGCGACCTCCGCCGTGATAGCTGCTATTACCCTTAGGGTCTGCCATCACTAATAGTCCTGTCTTAGCGTGATGTCCGTCACGTGATCACACAACCCCGCGGTGATCGTTACCTTTTAACGTGGTCGCTGGTTAGCCTCTAACCCCGACTCCTGCGTCAAGGAGAGAACCTTACTTGTTACTTGTAACACTAGGAGCTAAGCACAAAGGTTACCTACTCTTAGGACAACTTTAAGAATTAAGTTAAATTAGTAAACAATTAGACAGCAAGCCTGCATTAGGAAATTAATGCATCCTAATAGGGTAATCCAGGCCTCGCGTGCGGCTTTCGCGCTACGCTCGAATAGGGAATTAGCCTTAATGTCCGCTATAAAGAGGCCTCCTCTACTGTTATTTTCCCTCCCACTCTTGCTCCTATTGCTCTCTACTCTAATCCCCTCCGTCCGCACCCCCTCGTCTGCGCCTAGCTGCCGCCCCTTGGCCAACTCGACGCTACTATCCTTTAATAGGCATTTTCCTAAAATCCGCTGCCTGCTCGGAAGAGTTAGGCTGCCTTAACACGGTGTCTAATTGTTTCTTCTTTAGTCCTAATAGTGGTTGACCACTCTAGTCCTCGCACACGCCAAGTCTCCTAAATTCACACACCTCTAGACTTCTACGCGCAACACAAAACAATTAGACTATTTTATGTGCAGGATGCCTCCTACATTTATTCTATCTAGGCTCTCCTTCCTTTCTACACTGCTGTCACTTAGAGCTTATCTACGGTTAAACAAGTAGTGCTTGCCTGCCGCACAGTCTAAGCCTTTACTAAATTAAACTAATTAGCCTCCTTCCCTTTTACTCTATTTTAGCTTCGCTAGGGCGTTAGCGCTTTAGCAACCTACTGTCTTACGTATAACATAGTTAAGAAAAATCGCATAATTATTTATGCTATAGTCTTAGCTCTAGTTACTCTGCCTCTTGCACCTTTTTTTTATTGTAGTTTAACGTCCTTTCTCAGCCTAAAAGGCTATATAAGACGTGTAGGTTTAGGACCTACAGGTATCTACGTAGTGTTTTCTAATATATGATTTATTTACAAGGAGGGGTTTGTCTAAATAAAGGTGAGGCTCGTAGCCTAGGGTAGTTTTAACGAGTAGCTTTCTTAGTCCTTTATTTTGTAGGAAGTATATAGAGCTAGTATACTAGTCTAGTTATCTCTTTTACTTCTTATTTGTTGTTGTTGTAGGCTATGCTAGCTGCCCTCTTGTGTTGCTTATATAGGTACGCTAAGCAGTTCGGTATCGGGTCGATATATTAGGTCGGTATATCGAGTTGGTATGTGGGAATTCGGTGTAGGTAGATAGCTAGGGGTCTAGCTATCAATTCTAATGTGTAGGTCGGTATATTGGGTCGGTATATTGAGTTGGTATGGGGGAATTCGGTGTAGTATATAAGACGTGTAGGTTTAGGACCTACAAGTATCTACGTGGTGTTTTCTGATTTTTTTTATTTACAAGGAGGGGTTTGTCTAAATGAAGGTAAGGCTCGTAGCCTAGGGTAGTTTTAACGAGTATCTCTCTCAGCCCTTTGTGATGAAGTATATAGAGCTAGTATGCTAGTCTAGTTATCTCCTTTACTTCCTGTATGTTGTAGGCTATGCTAGCTGCTCTCTTGTATTGCTTATATAGGTACGCTAAGCAGTTCGGTGTAGGGTCGGTATATTGGGTCGGTATATCGAGTCGGTATAGGGAATTCGGTGTAGGTAGATAGCTAGGGGTCTAGCTATCAATTCTAATGTGTAGGTCGGTATATTGGGTCGGTATATCGAGTTGGTATAGGGGAATTCGGTGTAGGTAGATAGCTAGGAGCACTAGCTATTAGTTCTAATGTGTAGGTCGGTATAGGAGGTCGGTATATCGAGTTGGTATAGGGGAATTCGGTGTAGGTAGATAGCTAGGGGTCTAGCTATCAATTCTAATGTGTAGGTCGGTATATTGGGTCGGTATATCGAGTTGGTATGGAGGGATTTCGGTGTAGGTAGATAGCTAGGAGCACTAGCTATCCATTCTAGTGTGTAGGTCGATATAGGAGGTCGGTATATCGAGTCGGTATGGGGATTTCGAGTAATAGATAGCTAGGTAGATAAATCTATTGGTTCACTACGCCAATAAATCTATCTACCTAAGTAGAAAGCCGTTGCTTTGTCGAGTAGGAGTCGAATTGCCTTCGATCGAACTCCAAAATCAGCTTACGCACAGACCACTTGCAGAGTTTTCAACAGGTAACCACTCTGTTCACTACAAACGGCCAGCGCGCACGCCACAACACCTACACCTAGAAAACAGGTATCAGAAACTGATTTTGGGAAGGCGTTTAAGATAGTTGAGACGAGAAAAAGGCAAAGCCAGACCTTTTTCTCGCCTCGAAAAGTTGGTGTTCGATGCTATGTTAGCCTTGACGCACTGATACCGTGCCTCCATTGAGCGACGCAGATGACTATGCATATGATGCAGCTGCCAAGGTCTTTGGAGATACGTATGCGCTACCGCCCTGGGCAACGAACGAGGCGTGTCTTGTCCTAGTTTCAGGTGGCAGATGATGGTCAAAGTGCCTAAGCGCACTGACATGTCATTCCCGGCGCCAATCCTAAATGCCCCTACAACCCGCCGTTAGCTCCCCAATCAAGTTTTGTGCAGATCCTGAGCTATATCTAGGCTGTGTCATGGGCAGATGCTCAAAAAAGGCAAATACATTCCCGTCCCGTCTCGTCTCGTCTCGTCCCGCCCATAAAGCCTCCTCCCCCACCCTCCTTGCCCGTCTGCCTAGCCCAACTGTCTTTGTTCACTTACTTCACCATGGATTGGTTCTTTGAACAGCTCAATGGCCAACTAGCAACGTTCAACGACGACACTTGTGAGCTACTTTCCTCTCAGAAGATTGCGTTCGATTCGTACTGCGCTATACTTCGAGAAACCACAGACAGCCTTAAGAAGCGATCAAAACAACGACGAAGTACTTTAAATCGAACGCGGAATCTTCTAAAAGACATTTACCATAGTATAGGATGTGAGGTATTCCTCTTGTGCACTATAGCGGTGCCCATCTCCAGGCTTGGCGAGAACGCTCTCAAAATCCTTTTGCCTGACACACGGGGATGGTGGAAGAGTCGATCCTGCCCACTGGGTTTAACCACAGTGGCAACAGCGCTCTGTCATGTGGATTCCATTGGTACCTTTATCTTACCAAGTGGGTCGTTACAAGCCGTGAGCGGTAGGGAGCGAATTCTTTCAAATGAGCACATTTGCTGACTTGAAAATAAGAGGGCCGACTGACGAGCCGCACCAGAAGTCCCGAAGATCAGGAAGTCCCGTCAAGACCTCAGCCACAAGATGAAATCATACAAGGAAATAAAAGTATGTTTCTCACTCTGTCCTTCATGCGAAGGTAAACGATCATTTAATGTCAAAACCAAGGGCTCACCACTCCTTAGAACGTCACTATCAAGACATATCAAGCTGTCAGGAAATGCTGCATGACGAAGTTTTGCCCGGCGCTGAACACCACGGGAAGCAAAGGAGAATCGTAGGAGGTGGTTCGTGGCAAGATCCAGATAGAAGTAACGCGGACGGTAAGCCGGCTGCTTATAAGGTCTCGCTGCAGAATGTGAACATTTATCATTCAGTCCCAGATGTTCATCGTGAGAACGTTCCTCCCACCGGAATCTTGGAGATATCACATCCCAAGGACCAGATCCTTGGTAAGGGCAACTATATCTTTCTTTTAATGAAGTTGATGCTAATTCCCAAAAGATCAACGGGCCCCACTGAAAGAGGCAGTGGTCTCATCACATATACAAGGTCTGAGAGTATACTTCTACCTAGGATGTTACTAATGTGCTAAAGATGGCCCAAGTACCTTTGCAACCACAAACGCTCCGATTCGCCCTGCAAATCACGAAGAAGTTCTGCACTTTAAACTTTCGCAACTTATCAGCTTTCTTCAGCAGTATGAGAATAGTCACCCGAACCTGCGCATGGTTTGCCCGTGGGGAGGGGTGCCATTACCATCAGTTGAGCTAAGCTTGGAACCATCCGTGGGATTGTACGTGAAAGTTGAATTCTCTCTTAAGTCTAGCGAAGCTATCATGCAATTCGTCTCATGAGCTTTTACTGCGGCGAAAGTATCGGACTGTAGGAGTTCCTAGCAGTCTGCAAGTCTCCCCAAAACCGATAACTATAATCAAATAACCATGACCTTCATTCGGACCTGTGACTATATTCCTCACTGTATTGCCAAAAACTCTGACTGCCCCACCCCCGCCATGTTTCTTGATAAGAATTGCACGGACAGCCGGGTCTACGAGTTCGAACGTCGTGCCGATGGTTTCCTTCTCGTCTATGACGATATCCTCTTGAGCCTAGCCAAGTTTTAGCATGTATACCTACCTCCAAACACGCTTACACCAGTACCAGTTCTGTAGCCTTCTTCTCGAGTTCTTGGTCATCGTGCGCGATATCATCAACCGAGATAGACCCGCTCTCAACTGCCATGGCACTTGTTTCCACTTTCTTGTCGGCAGCCTGTTCGGCAAGCAGGCGTTCTGTTGAGCAGCGTTGGCGTGATGGGAACAGAAG
The DNA here is from genome assembly GCA_024321975.1 of Alternaria sp. 'sect. Undifilum'. NCBI lineage: Eukaryota > Fungi > Ascomycota > Dothideomycetes > Pleosporales > Pleosporaceae > Alternaria > Alternaria sp. 'sect. Undifilum'. The sequence continues at coordinate 3,204,568 of JAJJZI010000004.1, forward strand.
CGCTTGAGGATGGTGATATGCGAGAATGCGACTGCGTGCAGCGGCTGGGGCGAAGGGGGTATGGATGCCTGGGTATTATGTTAACAGAATTTGTAGAGAAGTATACGTCCTGTTGGTGCTGAGAACTCACCCCGGTGGTTGCGAGCCGTTCGCGCGATTGGGTTTGCGATGCACGATGTGTTGGAAGAATGAGGGGTTGTTGCGAAACCAGAAAACTATAACCAAGCGGCCATGTATTCCACTAAGCGACTAGTTGAATTGCTGCAGAGAGCCTACAGTGTTGGTATGGATTTAAAGCAAAAGCTATGTCCCAAGAAGACGCAGCATATCTTGATCAGGGACATGAGGGGACGTTAATGCCCAATTTCGAGGACCGTTCCATGCGTCACAGTATCACGTGTATCGAGGCCAGTCGCGCCAGCTGTTCACGGTAGCGTTTTCGACACCCGTGATGTGGCGCGATACCCCCTTTAGCCTAATTCCAGCTCAATGCAGCAAATGTCCGTGTTGATATCACATCTAACCTTTTTAAGGATAATGGCTGAGGGCTGAGTCAGCAATCACGAGGTCCAGTCCTCAAATAGCCGAGCCTGCCTGTCCGATTGTCGAGCAGCATTCCCACGGTAGGGATCCTGCCTAACTTCACTTCGACTCCCTATGGCGCAACGCATCTTCATCACATGCCGTTCGAATCATGATCCTATTGCTATCGGAAACCTCGCTTGTCAGATCCATCTTGGACGTGGATTTTCGTACCAAGAAGACTACATACGATGGGCTGGAAAGTTCGACGAACATACATGTCAGCCTACCAAATGTCAGGTTTTGATCGATTGTGCTGTCCAAAACTACGATCAGGAAGCCAAGGTTACTCTCACTTGCTTTGAGGTACCCTTAAACGGAGATAAGCTGTCCGCCTTACCATTCCATATTTTTTTGTAGTACTACTGACGTCAGAAGCATGACAGTACACCCTCCTCCAAGCCTTCAGGACCGTCTAGAAGCCAGCTACGCCTGGGGCAGGCGTGGACCTCCATAGTCGCCTTAACATCTTAGACCTATAGGCTGCTACGGAAGAAACTCGCCTTCACCACAATACTTCAACGTCCGAATGCGTATGCCCCGCATCACCATGTCCTTCACATCCATCGCCCTCTGCTCTCCAAATTTGACCCCATCATTGGCAATCCCGTATCACGGCGATTCACGTATGTGCTCCAGAAGTTTCACCTTATCTAGGGAGCAAAACAACAATTTTCGTAAATAATACATAGATGATGGAGTCCATAGCAAAACTCATATGGAAGTATAGTCGGAGGCAGTCAATTTATCTCAAGTATTCATTTATTCGGGATATTTTGGATCGCTCCGTAGCAAAACACGAGCCTCCAATTTCCAAAGTATCGTGGAAAACAAGAACTTAGGACCAATTTATCGTACTGTTCTAACACATGTTTCCCGTGCTCTATTCACCAAGCCTGACCCTGAAAGCTTCTTATTATCAGATTCTCAAAATTATGTGTTCTGTAGCGTACCTAGGGAGTCGGATAGCTACATTCAGGACATTTGCCTTCTCTTGCACCGTAATAACGTGCTGGACTCAGGCCACTACATGAGCCTCCTTGCGCTTTGCTAGCACAAGGTGTCGTTTCACCTATAGCTCGGTGCCCGCAGTCAAAATCGTATAGCTCTGGTTGGCACATGATAGTCGTTCAACTAAATGGATCAAGTAAAATCTTTCAGTCATGCTTCAGAGCATTCGGGAATTGGAACAAAACTGACAGTATAGGTATATATCGTTGGTAACGAGAGGTTTTTCGAGGGATAACTATACTCTATAGGCTATACTTATACCTTTGTGTTTGCCGTCATATCTTAGCCATGTGTAATCATCTCAGCCCTCTTACAAACGTCCTATACTGTCCTGTCCTGTCCCGTCTCGTCTCGTCTCGTCCCGTCCCGTCCCGTCCTGTCTCGTCTCGTCTTGTCCTGTTCTGCCTTACAATCTCTTCAAAAGCGTTCATATGTTTGGGAGCCCCTTGCGACATCCAATGAGATAGAATTGTAATCCTAGGTCTTGCTCCTAGGTTATGCGGTAGGTAATATACCTCCTGCATAAGAGATTATGGCAGGAATAGTGAAGATACACAACATTTGCGCTGATCTAATGTCTTCCGATATGCAAGCATCTCCAATTTCGCGCCGTTTCTGCAGCCTCTTCAACAGGGGATGTGTTTGAGGGAGCGTGGGCGCATTATCGATTTGCGAGGAGCATTCGAATTGGCTTATAAAAGTCCGCAATCACTCCTTCAACCTTTCAAAGCCATCATCCTATTCTTTCTCAGCACATTACACCAACTTGATCCAGTGACTCTAAGGGCAATACGGCCTCTTTGGTAATTTCTACACCCCGATGTCTACTGTCCACTGATATATCTCAGCGTTTAGATTGCCATTCCAGTGGAGTTCTTGCCACTTAAACAATCGTCTCTGGCTCTTTATTACTGCATGTCGCTATCAAGCTGTACTAGTCCAGGTCGGAAGAACTATCGACGTAAGTGTACTCACTCGCTCTAGTTTCTCCTTGGGAATGGTCGTCTTCGTCCGGGGATCAAACCATACAACTGTGCACGAGGCTCAATCATATACAGATTTGACAATCAGAACATCATGCCCCAGCCGAATCCTTCAACCAGCAATGCCGCGTCTACATCGCCGGAACGTAATGGTACAACCGCTTCTCAAAGAACTAGCAGCACCAGCCATTCCGCTATGGCACAGCAAAGCACCGCAGCTTCGACACGATCTTTGCAGCTGACGAGTCCCTCTGAGGGACAAAACATTAACTCGAGACCACTTCTTCAATATTCGGAACCCCAAAATGGTAGCAAGGATCGTTCACAATAAGTATTGGTTGGCAATTACGCCGAGGGCAACGCCAAGGTACTAGCTGCGCTGGCGGGGAAGGAACATAGTTCTTCCATAGGGTCTGCTGACCGAAAGCGTTCCGCTTTTCTCCAATACACTATAATTATGAGCATTTGGCCACAGTCATGGATGATGCTGCCTTCCTTCGCTCGTGAAGTCCCAATTATATGTTCTGCTGGTCTCGATAACTATAAGTCATCATTGTACCGACTCAGCTACGAAAACACCATGGCTTGCCATGCCACTTGGCCGGTGCAAGCAAGCGTTGCAGGGACTGCTGCCACGATTGCCGCACTGCTTGGATCTCTAACAGCTTTCGAGAGCATCCTGCGGGTTCCTAATAAGGCGAACGTGCCACTTTTCAGATTTACGTGGATGCCGGAACTCAATGATCCTATTAACAAGCTCCTCCAAACGATAGTGAGTACATGCTAGCCAAGCACTCTAACATATAACTAAATCATAAAGGGAGTCGAAGTGCAAAGAATCATTGATACGAAGATGAAAGCGAAAATCACAGAAATAAGACCGGCTGCTATACTCTTCTTAGCGGGACACAGACTCCTGATTCCGGAAGGCGAGGCCGCTATCTTCTTTCCTCTTCCTATCCCTATGGAAGTTCTCAAGCGATGTCTTTCATCTGAACAAAAAACCCAAGACCTCGAAGACCTTCGAGAACACCTTCAAATTCCAGACAATGCTTCCAATGAAGTAACCTTGCGGCTGCGAAGTGCTACAGAAGGGAACACTGAGTGTAGAGTAGAGCTCCCCTCCGCATGTGTCACCTTGGTGACCGACAATGTTTATGTCGAAGTCACGCCACGCTGGGTCCCCTTCCTCATGATACCAATGTCCACATCCCGGAAAGCCTAAAATGTTTCGAGTAATATTTGTAATTCGATTATCTACAATCCAATATCGAGGCAACGTGATCGCGGAGACATATCGAATAGCTGGATATCGAACATGGCATCAGCCCCGAGATCTAAATCGGAGATACATGCTGACGGTAATGTACTGGTGTCGACGGGTATCTGATCGTGTTCTAAGATGACAGTACTCTTGTTCGTGTCAGGCTTCGTAGGGGCGTGGTCTGACTGAGAAAAACTTCGGCGGTGTCCAGAGACTGGTTCCTCTGACGTAGGCGAGACAACTCCATGAGGCATTTCAACGGAGCAGTGATTCGTATGGCTTGGCAGAGTTTGTGGAAGGGAAGCTCCGGAAGAAGGCAATGGCTCCTCTGCGTCCAGGGACACTCGGGTGGTTGCAAGGCAGGAGTTAGTCAGTCGAACTGAATGACGGACGTTTGCCGCACATTGCGCATCCATGAGATCAGAATCTTTGACAGGCAGAAAGCCGATAGCTTCCCTGATTTCTTCACGACTTGTTCTGTTAGAGGTAACCATGGCCGCAGGAGCGAGGACTGACCTAAGCTTAATACAATTGCCTTCGTAGAATTCCAACAGGCCAATGCTAGGTGCAGTAGCACTTTCACGAGGGAGCTTTTCAATCACAGCGGAAGCGAACTTTTTGAGCATGCTCGCTGCACCCGTCATCCGAGCGTACCCGGTGATAAGGCAGTAAAGATCGTCCCCTACATACATTTAGCATACAGCTTTAGAACTAAAGAAAGTCTTACCAAACAAGTTCATTAGGACCTGTTCCGAAACGATGGTTATAGAGGCAACGACCATGCTGATTATTTGAGCTTCTAGTTTCCGGCGTTGGCAGATCGATCGAGTGGAAGATAAGTTCTCCGTTTTCATCAATTCGTTGACCTGGGAAGGTATTAGAACAACAGTGCTGGACGTTGATCATACTTACCATTGACTGTTCTTTCCTTTCAGTGAGACCCTCAGATTTCGCGTAAAGACAAACGAGGCAAGTCGATAAGTATTGACTAAATCTGCACATCTGTTTCGTGCGTGATTCATATTTCATAAGCTGTCGTACAACGCTCAACAGATTGTGCTCGCCAACCTGCTTAGATAGAGTAAGGAGCTCTGATGGCTTTGAGTTCGAAGTGGAATGGCTATCCATGTTAATTGGTGTTGACTGTCGCAAAGGACGCAACTTCTTGACGGCTTCAATGCGTTGAGAAAGGTTGTCTGCAGTACGCTTTTTCTGCTTGGATTGCTCGTCTCCAATTGCCACACCAGGTAAAGCTGCATGTTGCTTGTTACGAACAAGGTGGTCTTCGATGACTCTAATCGCGATTGCTAAACAGGTTATTTTGGAGTTCTCTAGACGGGCTGCGTAACCCTCTAGCTTCCTTCTCTTAGTAAGCTCTGGATCTCGGTGTATAGACATGTGCATCATACCAGCAATGGTCGCTCTTGAAGTTCCAATCCTGACAATTGAAAGCGGACGCATATACGTCATGAGCTGTGGCACGCAGCCTATTACGGAAGTCTTGCGCTGTTGCATCTTGACAACAGACATTGTAGTAAGCAACTGCAGAGTAGAACCGTTATTCTGGATAATTGTTCATTTGGAAGGCACTAATGTGTATGCGGACGGAGGAATAGTGCTTTTGGTGTTCCACGATGAAATAAATAAAGCATTCTTGCTGGCCGCTCAAAGAGCTGCTGAGAGGGTGCTTCCGTAAAGTGAATTGCTTGGGGGAGACGTAGAGTGAATTAGGTGGAAAGAATTGAGACCGATTGTAGTTCAGCATTTCGATGCAATGAGATCGTGCTGTGGAGTTACTGCGGGCTCAGCGTGAATGTTGAAATCTGCCAAGACTTTATCGTATCCATGGGATACGATAAAGTCTTGGCATTTCAACCGTATATCACCACTTCATTTGTCATCGCCGTGACCTGCAGGGAGCGACCAGCTAGCGTAGGACACCACTCTTCCCCGTCAGGGGTCTTGGTAGGGATAGATCAGCCCCATGTCACGTCGCGCCATACTTCACGCTATTGATAACGGATTTGGGACTAATTATTGATCAGTCTGCGCATGCGTGCCAAACATGGGTGTCCCCCAGAGCAGTTGAGCAACTTGAGTGCAAACTTGATCATCGGACTTCTAGCGTGAAGGGGCCGCATCCGCGTCCGCGATTGCCGCTCACTTGGTTCGAATGGAGGGGGCCATAGCACTAGGGTATCATGCGTTCGCTGAGATTGAAAGTCCGAACTGACTGCGTTATATCAGGGTCACAACCCATGAGGCTGACAGGCCCTCCAAATCCATCGATTCACCGCCCTTTTGTCCTTCACCGGTTGCATTCCAATATGAACTTTTTAGTGATAGCCTCGATTCCTATTGGCTTCAGTTCTTTATATCTACTCGTCGAACTATACATACGCTACATCGATAGCCGGCGCCAACGTGTTCAATGGCTCTCACACTGCCAGTACATCATAATAAATTTCGGCTTCTGGCTATTCTGCGTCACCTTATCGGCAGTGGCTATGGAGATGAGGCTCGAAGCTGTATCGGTGTTGTCATACCAATTGGGATGGATGCAGGCAGCGGTTCTGAAGGTCGGTGTCACCCAAACGTGGCGACCATTTGCTGATGATCCCCAGATCTACCATCTTCGGAGGCTTCTTTTCGAAACGCTACAGTGGTCACGGCCGTATGGAGTACTAGGTCTCACTTCCACTGCTTGTCTCCAGTGCGTTGGGGCAGGGCTGTGCATATGGGATGCGGCGCCTGGTCTAACCCCTCATTGGGTGAAGTGTGCTCTGGTGCCTACTCTGCACATCGGCTGGGGCTTTCACTACATCATTCTCTTGCTATGGGTTGTTTGGATCTGTTCCGTCGAAGGAACAAAAAGTGAACATATACGGAAATGGCGGATAAGTTCTCTTCTTATCACACCACTATTTATAAGTGCACTAGCCGGTGCAATTCCACTATCTTTGTGGTACCCGCCAAAGACTACCTTTTTGGTAAGCTAGCATAGTCTCTGGTAACACCAACTAACAGAGTTAGATCTTTTGCACGGTGCAAAGCTTGCTTTGCACAGTTACAGTTATTTCGGTAGCTTTAACTGAAGCGACGCGGCCCCAACTAGGATCTAGCAACCCAGAAAATGAGAATGTATCATTACAGGATAATAGCGTAGGAGAGAGTACTCGAGCGTTAACTCATATCTCTTGCGAAGATGAATCAGGTGCCGAAAGCAGTAAATATGAGGTCAAATGCTAGGAGATGCTGCCTAACCTCTTCGATCAATCTCAAGTCTCCCTTTCAGAAACCGTATTATTTTTTTGCGCTTTACCAAGCTCTAGCGTTGTAATAGAAATTTATCTTTCTTCTCTTTGCACAATAACAATAGAACACACGTTCCAACAACCTCTCTCTTTTACTGATCACGAGCGTAAATTGCGGGTGACTACATAATGAAGTTATCCATATTGTGTAACTTAGACAACCGTGTGATTGATCACGGTGGAAAGGGTTCGCAATTTGGTCTCGGCCTGTTGCTGCGGAAGGCCATAACCGCAGGTCCACTAATATCAATTTATCGCGTACCCTCCAGACCCATGATTCAGCCCGACCACCCCCAATGCTTTCCTTCCGAGCCCGTTGATAAGATACTAGCCCGATATGCCCTATGCTGGACGTCGAGATGACGCGGAGTAATTGTGAACGCTCGTGTTATGCAACCGTATGCCAATCTCCTTTACGGGCTACTGTGTGCGTACCCGTCCCCAAGGCTTATTGTCATGCTATGGGTGAGACCCGCATTGCCAAGGTCTTGATGGGCTGTTGTTTGATCATCAGTGATCACAGCATTCCATGCGGGGAATTGAGCACTGTGAGCACATGCACGAGGATGTGCGCGAAGGCTAAAGCACGAAGCTAAAAGATAGCTGCGCCCGCCTCGCCGGCTGCAGTTGTTTACCTCACCCGCCGTGTGTGTTGATCCCTCAATGCCGCCACCTACCCGACCCCCTTCACCCGCCAGTCATGACGACACAGCTGCGAAAGAACATACAGATAGAAATTTTCAGCATCCACCACAGAAAACAAATGCCCGGCGTGCTGAAATCAACAAATGCTCTCCCAGTCCTCCACCGTGCGGTCCTGGTATTTGCAGCCTGTCTTGCAAGTATCTAGGAACATTTAAAGTGGGAAAGGGGGCGGACGCAACGAAAATTATCGTCGGTTTCAATGTCGAGCCTGGTCGACATGCTATAGGTGAGCAGAGGAGCACTAGGCGTCATTTAAATTCGCTGATTAAGTGAACGTCAGAGAGTTCGGCGCTTGACATTGCTTCTGGACTGGAGACCGTCAATGATGAGTTTCAAAGGGCGGGTACCTCCCTCCAACACAAATAAGCTCACGGGCCGGTCCATCTCAATCGCAACGCACATATTGGTCATCCATGTAATTTTACGAAGGAACTCTCACCGCTTTGAGCAGCTCAATGATCAGCGGACAACGGAGGGTGTTATGACCGTAGCCGAGCACTGCCTTCACTTGCCAGGGCCATCTCGAAAAGCGTTTGTGTATAGCTATTACCATATCATTCACTTTCTCATACAGTGCTCTGACTATTCTTGGTTTTACTTCAGTCTGCAGGGGCATCATGACACAAACGGGCATTGATTGCAGATTGGATGCATGGAAAATGGCCAAATTTCAGTCTCAATGTCTCTACGAAACCAAGTCCTATAGGGGCAACGCGAAGACCCATGTGATGCCCTACCTGCCAATCTAGGCCATCAATCGACAAAAATGAACCTTCTGTTCTCTTAAGCTGTACGATTGGGAAATGGCTTCTTCTGGTACCTCGTCATTCGCCGGACGTATAAGACCCGTACTTTGACGATAGCACTAGATATCCTCAATGATTCATGGTCGATAGCACCGCATGCCCTTCTACCGTGCTGATAGGATAGAAATTGATCTTGTGATGTAATTGGCATGATCGTAACCGAGCTCAACTCTCACTTGCCAAGGGCGGTCCATGTGACCATGGCAAGTTCCTTTCGTGCATGATCACGGCGCTACTGAAAACTAAATATTGAGGCGCTTTTCGCCCCACCGACTTCTCACCATTCTCTATATTCCAAACCATACATGATGGTCTCTAGGAACCTTTGACACATAGATCCACCCCTCGCCTTCGACTACCTACAACTGTCAAACCTCCAAAGTCTCTTGCAGAATATCATACACTTATTCAACGCCAGCCGTGGCCACTTCCATCCTCATAGACACCCACAGGAGTGAGCTCTCTTTCATGCGCCCTTCTTCTACCGTACTGACGTGTCAAGTTCGAGCGATACTTACAATTCGATGCCGAACGCAGCATTCGCAGCCACTCTCGAGGCTGCGTATCCGTCTGTGTTATCAGCTGGACCTTCGCGCAGCTTCCCATCTTCACAAATCACACACCAAACGCAAGGGACTCTTTCCTGGTGCGCCCCAGTAGCACCCAACAAGAAACGACGTACGAATATCGGCGGGATTGACGTGACTCATACTCTGGCTTCTCAACATACCAACTCCGTATGGAATAGCCGGGTGCATCGCAGCGGGAGCCATATGCAGATACCCTACCATCATGCCTCGGATAGTCCATTTCCTACGCCTACGTCAACATACCAAATTGAGCCCAATATGGTTGATCAAGCCGTAGGCGTCAGGATCTTTCCGTATAGGGATTACAAGATAGGGATACCAGAAGATCTTTCTTCACACTTGAGTACACTTCAGAAGTATCAAGAGTCCGCCATCGACGCAAATGTGGTATACGATGTGACGAAACTTACCAACGCCTTCTACGTCGGCCTCCAGGCTGGGCACTGCCTATTCTGGTTCAATTCTCCGCCGACGAGAAGAGAATGCATCGATTCCGGGCTCTACATACTGTCCTTCGTTGAGAAAAGTGATCTCGTTGTAGCAGGCATGGCTATAGCCTCTTATCATAAGTATCAGGCGATGGAAATAGGCCGTATACTGGTATCGCTTCCGGATGACATCTATCAATCACAGAAGGAATTCTTCAGCAAGTAAGCATACTAATTTGTATGATGATCAGTGAGTAGTGCTAATGATAGGCAGATTTACTATACCTGCGCCTCGACTCTTGCAACCAAGTCCTGCTGGGATTACAAAGCATGATAAATCAGCGTAAAATACCCGCCATCTATTGACGGATAACAGGCTGATCGAATTAGGTTACTGCTATATGACTCCCACAAGTCTTCGAATTCCATTATTGGAAAAGGTGTAATCGCACACCCGTACGCCGTTATTTCGGTCGAGGCGCCGATTGAAGTATCTGGTTACTCCTCTTTCCTCAAAGTTAACGTGCGTGTGCCAGTTGAGATCGACTTTTTAACACTTGATGGTTCGTTGCATGGCCTGACCGACAAAATTACTGAATTTGCGTTTTCGAGGTCTACCCGCAGAGAGGAGGTTGAGAAGCTCCTCGCCGAGATAGGATGCTGGGCTACCGGACTATCATCTCTTAAAGTGTCCAACCCTACGCAACCTTCCTTTGGTATACTACAGTACCTTCGTCAGACGGTCCAGCTTACATCTGGGGAGACTGCCTTTCTGTATGGTACAAAGGGAGAGAAAGTCATCCTTCGAATAAGGAACATATTTGATGAAAGGGATGCAGATATCCTCCACATACAGTGTCTTGCAGAAGCCTAAGCCGCTGACAATAATGTTAGCTATTGTTATCTCCAAATTCGTAAACCGATGCACCTTGATGCTTGGTATGACATGTGTGCGCAGCTACTATAGAGATCGCGTCGTTGTAATGATCTAGGGCGGGCTTCTGAAGAACTACAAGTGGTTGCCTACTTAGCCTGCGCCCCCATCCATTTTTCTACGCACAGCGGTCATAAACCAGTGCATTTGTAGCTAGCTTCAACAAACTCGCGCAGAATTCCGTATCATGAATGTGGACAGTCGTCATGTGTCCTATGCACCAAGGAACTTTCTCGTTACGCTCAGACCATTACAGTGCCCGTGCGCGGGTCGAGCCAGTTCGCGGGTCGAGCCACCCCACCAATGTTGCATCCCAACTTCAACACAACGTAACTCCACCAATATAGACCTAATTCAAGAAGCGATTGAATATTTAAATTCGCATAAACCTAGAGATAATTTCTTGTACTGCAAAGTCGCGGAAAAGTTTGGAGTCAATTGAACGACGCTGTCGCGAAGACACAGAGGTGCACAGCGATCCCAACGCAACTAGGCGCGCCACCAGCTCTCCCTTAACCCACAACAAGAGGATAAGCTTATTAGATACATAAAAGGGACTACAAGAGATAGCATACTACCTACACAAAGTATTTTAAAAATTTTTAGTAGTGTAGTTGCGTAGTATAAGGTCTCTAAGAGCTAAGTTACTTAATTTCAACACTGTTATCCTAACAAGCTTATTACTAAATAGGACACTAGTGTAGATTGTAAGCGTCACCTAGCTAACAACAAGCGTAAATACAAGTTGTACTTTAACTTGCTGCACTCTAAAATGCAAGAACATAGGATTAAAGAGCGCAACACGTATAATATAAATAAGAAGGGCTTTTTTATTAGCATTACCTACTATAGCAAGAGGATCTTCTTTAAGGCAGTTTATAAGTTAAGAGAGCGTACAGCGGCGATAAGAGATAGCAATAAAGAATAAGTAACGCTGCTAGCTTGCGTATGCACTTTTAGAGAGGCATTGCCGCCTGCTTTTATTTACTAAGGCACCTCTAGGGTTTAATTAAGCTAAGTTAACAACCTGTTAGCTAAACAACACTAAGTTTTTGTATCTTACTTAGCTTTAAAATAGTTAAATAATAATTTAGGACTTGCCTAGCTTTAACAGGTCTTTAAACGCTATATAGCAGCTAAAGCTTGCTAGTAATAGCACCTTTTAATTCTTTACAGCCACGCTAGCTACTTTACGCCTAATTTTTTAGAGTTTTGTAAAGCTAAACGCATTATAGTTATAGTATATCTACCTTATTTAACCTACAGTTTGCAGCTATTAGATATTGTACTCTTTTCGCTGCTTTTAAAGCACTACACTAAAGAGCTGTTATAGATAACAAGGTTCTCTCCTTAACGCGAGAGTCGGGGTTGAAGGCCAACTAGCGACTACGTTAGAAGGTATAAGAATATATTAAATCTTATTATTATACTTGTTATAGTTAACTCTCTTATATTTTATCTCTTACATAAATTATAACTAGTTATTCTATCTTTTATAAAATTAGTTTGTCTTTAATTACTTTGTTAATTTATAATAACTCTTTTCTACACAAATTGCTAGACAAACTGCACAGGCTACTGCTTAGTCTACCTCGCCTTAGTACAGACTAAGCTTAGAGAAGTATAGCCTACACCCTTGTATAACACTTTAACTACTTACAGATTTAGTAGACGTAATTAACAACTAAGTTGCCTAATTAAGGTTAACAAGATGTTACTCCCTAGAGTCGCTTAGAATACTACAGCCTAGGGTCTAGGACCCTCGCAGGCGCTAGTAGACAACAATATACTTAGCGCATCTAATTTAGAGACAGAGGAGAACCCTAGAGCTACAAAGCTTAGGAACTTTAGGCAACAAGCCTATATTTAGGCTTAGTAGATAGCTAAAATGCAGAACATAATAAATTAGCTAGCAGGACAGCTAATAACTACTCCTAATAAATAGAAAACTACTGTGCTGGTGCACAGGGTGATACCCTGCTGCTCACTAGGTCAGTGCTCAACCACCTGATCTAGAGGTATATAGCTCGTTTCGGAGATCGAAACGAGCGAGATCCATCATCCATCCTCGACTCCACATCTCAACTCTTGTATCTCTCTTCGATAGACAACCCATAATAAGATCTTTATCTTACCACCCTCGTCCTCGCATGATCTGACCACTAGTGATCTCATGCCCTCGTAGCAGTATGTCTTCATACACTCCAACACCCGTACACTACTAAGAAACTTAAGATAGTAGCGCCTAAAAAGTACAATAGAAGTTAGAAAGAGCTATAAATATTCTTTACTAATATTAACTTGTACTGCAAATTTAACAAGGTACTAATAGAACAAGATAAGATTCTAATAGCAAGCACGTATATAAAAGGAAAGGCTTTTAACTAGATATAACTATACGTAAACAACTATCTACTAGACGTAAAGTAGAACAGGACAAAGGAAGAAACCTAAGCTATATTTGCAAGTTAGACAAAGTTTAAACAAGAGATAAGACACATCTTTAAAAAGGTAAACGCTAGAAATTAGGTAAAGAAGCAAATTACTTACTTAAGGCAAACTAAGTCTGTATTAGCTTACACAGCAGAATTTAAGCAATTACAAGCTTAAATTAATTAGAACAACGCAGCACTTAAAACAGTATTTAAAGCTAGCCTAAAAGAGAATATTAAGAACAGCCTTATACACTACAATAAGCCTAGAACGCTATAAGCTCTAATTAAGCTAGCTACACGTATTAACAATTGCTTATAAGAACGCTCTTAGCAGAAAAGACAGTTCTAGCCTACAATAGCTAACACAAGAAAGTAGCGCAACAAATATAACAAGAATAGCAATATTATTATAACTAGCAAGGTACAAGAGAAGGCTAAAGACAAAAAAACCTAAAGAAGAGACTATAATAGACTTTTTAAGAAAGAACACTAGAAGTGTTATAACAACAGAGCATGTCTTTATTGCAGTAAAGTAGGACACTTCTATAAAGACTACCTAAAGAACAAAGTAAGGCAAGCGGCTATTAAGATTAGGATAATTAGACAAGGAACGCCTTACCTAGCTAGGATAAAGCTAGACAACAACTTAAGCAACTTAGATCTCTACAAAGAGGCACGCTTAGAGGACAGCTATAAGATTGTACTATAACCTAAACTAGTTAATAAGGTCCTTACGCTAAGCAAACCTAAGTTAATAGACTAGAGGGTTAAAGACACTATTGTGCTAGAACAATTAGCTAAGAACTAGTGTTAGGTATATAGGGAGGCAACGCATTACGCTAACAACTACATAATTTAAGACTAGATTATAATTACTAGCAGGGACGCTAAGGAGGTTAGATATTAGGCGATATACTAACAACCCTACTTTAACAATACAGTAGCTAAGGTTAAGAACTAAAAAGCTTAAAAAGTAGAAGATACTAAGGAACACAAAGAGTTATGCTAGTATAATTATAAACTAGAATGCAAGTTCTATAAGAAGAATAAAGAGAATTACAGGGTAGACTAGGACTAGTGCTATTACCTAAACTTATAGGCAGACAAGTACCTAGCAGACAACTACTCTCTCTACAAACCTAAGAAAGTAGAAATCTACTACTAACTTCTTTAGACGCAATATAAGGATAAATGCACTTTCTATTAAGAATAATTTAAAAAAGCACAACAGGTAAATAATTACTACTATACTACCCTATTATTAAACATCTATAAGGCAGCGGAGTGCCTAATTTACAAAGCAGAAAAGCTAGAACTAAAGTAGCAGGCCTTAAGACAAGAGATACCTTATAAAAACCTCTATTAAAGCTTCTGCTACAATAATAGCTGCTTAATACACTACAGCACTAAGTATAGTGCAGGCTATTTTTCTAAGAAAAAAAAGGTAAGCAGTTAAAAAACTAGAATGCCGCTAAGAATAGGGTTACGCTAGTAAAGGCAGTCCTACAACAACCCTTAGGAAGGTATAGAATACTAATAGTTAAGCAATACAGCTATATACAACTATATTTATATAAGGTTAGAAGATTAAGGCGCTTGTAGATAGTAGGGCTGCACAAATAGTAATCTTACTGCAGACAGTAGAGAAGCACAAAATACTATATAAAGTTAAAGAGAACTTAATACTAATAATACTAGCTAACAAGAAACTTATAGAATATAGAAACAGCGTAATATAGTTAGAGACTAAATTAACTAAGCTACAAATAGCAGACACAGAATATTAAATAAACATTAATATTATAGATCTAGGGGAACTAGACATGCTAATAGGTTATAACTAGTTAGAGGCTTATAACCCTGCTATTAACTAGCGAAAGAAGACTATACTTAGCCGAGAACTTGTGCACAAGGTTGCTAGAGTACGATACAAGAAATGCCTAACGAATTAGAGCTTACCTAAGGACAGGAGATTTAGCAAGATCTTACTATATAAAATCGCGAGAATCTATGCGAAGAACCCTTAGAAGATAAGAGTTATATAAATAAGATAAGTCGCGACTACAAAGGAAGAACCTTTACTACTAGAAATACTAAAAAAGTATTAGACAGACAAGTTTAGAGAACTGTTTAAAGAAAACAAGGCTATAGAACTAGCAGACTATTAGGATTAGAATTACAAAATCGTCCTAGATAAAGGAGCTAAGTTAAGCCTAAGACTAATATACTCTATAGCGCCTAAGTACAATGCTAAGCTACAGGATTACGACTAGAAGAATTTAAAAAAAAGATTTATTTAACTAAGATTAAGCCTAATAGCCTTACCTATTTTGTTTATAAAGAAGCCTAACAGGAAGTAGCAACTATGTGTTAACTTCTAGAGGTTAAACAGCGTTACTTAGAAGAACTAATATCCTTTACTACTAATTATAGAGCTTATAGATTAACTCTAAGGAGCTAAGTAGTTTACAAAATTTAACGTTTAGGAAAGATTTTACTAAATTAAAATTAAAAAAGGTTATAAAAAGATAACAGCGTTTAAGACAAAGTATAGACTTTTTAAGTATATAGTTATGCTGTTTAAATTAACAAACGCGCTAGCAACTTTTTAATTAGTTATAAATAACACGCTCTATAAATACCTTAGGATCTTTATTACAGCGTACCTAGACAATGTACTAGTGTACTCTAAGGGAACGCTTAAAGAATATATAGAATATGTTAAGAAAGTGCTTAGGAAGCTAAAGAAGTACAAGCTATACCTACAGCTAGGGAAGTGCAAATTCTATGTTAAAGAGACAAAATTTCTAAGCTTTATAATATCTATAAAGGGAGTTAAGATAAACTTAAAGAAAATTGCAGCTGTATAGGACTAGCTAAAACCTAAAATAGTTAAGAATGTGCAACTCTTTCTAGGATTTGCTAACTACTACTAGAAGTTTATTAAGGATTACTTAAAAATCACAGCACCCCTCTTAGAGATTATAAAAAAGAAAATAAAGTTTAAATAGAACAAGGAATATTAGGAAGCTTTTAATTAAATTAAGTAGATATTCTTTAAAGCACCTATATTAGAAATGTATAACCTAAAACAAGAAACGCAAGTTAAGACTAATACGTTAAATTATGTACTTAGAGCTGTATTATTATAGCAGTGCAAAGACAAGAAATAGAGACCTATGTTTTACTATTTAAGGAAGTTCTCTAGAGTAGAACTTAACTACAACATTTACAATAAGGAACTACTAAGAGTAGTTAATACCTTTAAATAGTAGGAAGTCTATTTATTAAGACTACTACACTAGATTAAGGTCTTTACTAATTACTAGAACTTAGCAGGGTTTATAACAACGAAGAAACTTAACAAACAATAAGTCTAATAGGCTAAGATATTAGCTTAGTTTAACTTTAAGATAACGCACCGCGCTAGAACGCTTAATAAAGTAGTAGACGCTTTAAGCTAAAGATCTAACTTACGCAAGAAAAGCTATAAGGAACTACATAACACTATATTTAAGAAGATACCTAACAGCAGTATACAATATAACTAGCTAGAACTAGCTAGGGTAGCTAAGGTAGCTAAGCAGGTAGAATTATTACAACAACAGTAGCAGTAGAAAGCAGCTAGCTAAGAGTTTAAGCCTAAAGAAAACGGCTCTAATAAACTACTACAAGATAAACAAGAGTAATAAGATATAATTTAAGAGAATTAAACATATATACCTTTATATATAAGATTAAGTCTTATTAAAGAACTATATAAGTCCCTAGAATACAGACATGTATTAACAAAAGAAATAGTTAGACAACTAGCTAAAGTGTTTACAATACGACGCTTACAAGCGAAGGTGCAGAATATCCTAGGCAACTATTTAGCTTGTTACTAGAATAAGCCTAAGAGACATAAGCTCTACAGCCTGTTACAACTCTTACAGCCACTAACAAGACTATAGAGCAGCGTAATAATAGACTTTATAGTAAAGCTCCTAAAATTGTTAGAGCTAGAATTAGGACAACTTTATAACACAATCTTAGTAGTTATATATTAATTAAATAAGGGAGCAAATATCGTGCCTATAAAAAAGACTATTATAGTAGATAAATGCGCGTACAAAGTTTCTAAAGTAATAGTATTAGAGCATAGAATGCCTAAAGAATTTATAATAGATAGAGACAAACTATTTACGTCTAAGTATTAAATAACATTTCTAGCAAAACTAGGTGCAAAGAAAAAGCTATTAACTAGCTTTTACCCTAAAATAGACAGCTAGACAGAATAAATAAACTAGACACTAGAACAGTATTTAAGGATGTACGCTAATAAGCTACAAGACAACTAGCTTAAACTCTTACTAACAGCACAATTAGCCTACAACAGCACTAGATTAGCGACGACAAAGTACTTGCTACACTACGCGAATTATAGATATAAGCTAGTTGCTTATTAAGATCTAAAAGACGTAGAGAGTATTATAGTAGGCGTAGATAATAAGGCCCGCCTTATGCAAGAACTATACAAAGAATTAAGCAAGAATATAGCTTATAAGAACCTTATAATATCTAAGGCAGCAAGTAAATAAAGAATTAAAAAACTAATTTTTAAGAAGAGAAACAAAGTTTTCTTGTTATAACAGAACTTAAAAACTAAGCAACTAAGCAAGAAACTAGATAACCTCTAAGTAAAACTGTTTAAAATCCTAAAGGAAATAGGTATAGTAAACTATAAACTTTAACTACTACTAGGCATGTGCGTCTACTTTGTCTTTTATAAGAAACTCCTAGAACTAGCACCTCTAGATGCTAAGCTAGCAACGGATATAGAGCTTAAAGACAACAAGTACAAGGTTAAGGAAATTAAGGACCTATAGAAAGTTAGTTGTTAGTAGAAATACTTAGTTAAGTAGCAAGGATAGCTAGAGAGCTAAAACACTTAAGAACTAAAAGAGAATTTAACAAACTGCAAGACACAAGTACTTAAGTACTATTAAAAACACTTAGAGAAGCAAGGACTAGGTCTTTAAGGGAAGAAAAGTAATTAAAAGAAAGGTTAAAAAGAATATTATTAGCCTATAACTAGCCTAAGTTAGTTCATAGTCTAGGTAGCGATAGTTTAGTTAATAAAAAGCCTATACTAAGGGTAGAACTCTTCTTAGCTTGCTCTTTTGCGCAATCCTAAACAGCAAGAATTATAAAGTTATAATAAGTAAACATCTACTTTTGTTTTTATACTTTAAGGAGTTCTAGCTTTTACTGCGACAGTTAAGCTTCTAAACAAGCTATAGCTAACTCTTTCTCTTTGCGCTCTACCTAAACTTTTTTCTACTTCTTTTTAGAAACAAACAAACTACACTTAGCACTAACTAAAATACAGCTAGCATAGCGACTTAAAAACGTCTTTATAAAGTAATAAAGCTTCTTCTCTTTATACTACTTCTCTTTATACTACTTATATATAAAATTTATCTCTAAACCTTCTTGCTCTACGCGTAGAGCACAAGCACGCTTTTACTTAGTTAAAGACTAACTATAGGGACTATAGGACTTTTAAACCTTAAGCATAGTTAGGGAGGCATAAAAAAAAACAAGCGTATAACATAATAGGCGTACTAAAGCCTTATATGCAGCCTACGTCACGATACGCAGCTTAGGAAAACGAAATTCTAGGGCTAATTATCTCTAGATACTAGGTCCTTAGCAGATGCTAGGTCCTTAGCAGATGCTAGGTCCTTAGTAGATACTAGCGACATCTAAAATGCTAGAGGCTAGGCAGGATGTTAGGACAAAGCACAATAGGTATAAGAATGTATTAGATCTTATTATTACACTTGTTGTAGTTAACTCTGTTATAGTTTATCTCTTACATAGATTGTAACTAGTTATTCTATCTTTTATAGAATTAGTTTGTTTTTAATTACTTTGTTAATCTACGATAACTCTTTTCCACACGAATCGCCAGACAAACTGCACGGGCTACCGCTTTAGTCTACCTCGCCTTAGTACGGACCGAGCCTAGAGAAGTATAGCCTACACCCCCGTGTAACAAGAGCTTACCTAACGCCTCTAGCAAACCTAAGGCCTCTCAAAAATTACTAATCGCGACTTTTACAGCAACTTTTAGCTAGCTTAGAGCTCTACAATAACTTACAATCTTATATTAAAGAGTTTTTAAGCTACAGGCATGTAGCTAATAAACGCAGACTAGGTACTTTAACACTTTAACAATAACCCCTAACAACAAGATAATAACCTAAGAATTAGAGAGCAAGGTAATAGCAATACCTAGCCTTAGTTACGCAAAATTTTTAATGCTATAGTAGCAGACAAAGCTATAGTTAAAGCTAAACAGCTATCCTAAGGCCTACACTTGCTGTAGGTTAACAACAAGCTTCTTTACCTTTAAAACGCAGAGCTACGCGCTAAGCTTAACCTTATTTAAAAGCGCTTAATTAAGTTAACAACACTAACTATACAAAAAGGCAATAACTAGCACAGCAGCGCTGTATTCTATAGTCCTAGGAAGCTTACTAGCGCCCGCGCGCGCAAGGCCGCAGAACTAGACAAAGCTACAGAGCTACAACTTTATAAAACTCACAATAAAGAGGCAAGAGTAGCAGCAATAGCTTATAAGAAGCAGGTTTAAGAAGCTACAAAGGTAGCTTAATAGTAAGCTAAAATTAAGCGTAATTGCAAGCGTTAAAAGCGCGCTAAGGAACTAGCTGCTTTGCAGGCACTTAAAAAGCAACAATAACAAGCTACAACTGCTTAAAAAAGTTATAATATAGCAAATAAGCGTAAGCAAAAAGCTTTACACAAAGTAGCAAAAAATCTAATAAAGCGTTGTTGTGTTATTACTATATTAAGTTAGGTTAACGCTAGTCTACCTAAGGCGTCTCCCCCACCTAAAAACAGCGCGCGCAGCCGCTAAATTAAGACGCTAGCAAGATACAAGTAGTACAAACGCTCTGGAAGCTTCTGTATAGCAATACTCTAAAAAATCTCACAATAATAGCTATTTAGTGTAGCTCTACAACCTTATATTGTCAATCGCCTAATATTAGTAGGGTAGCTCAACCCGCGAACTAGCTCGACCCGCGCACAGGCACTGTAACCTAGTCAGTCGCGTTACGAGCCAGTTCGCGTTACGAGCCACCCGAACATTATAACATCAAAATCGTCCTAACTTTAACGCGTTATAACTCTACTACTATAAACCTAATTTAAGAAGCGATTAAATATTTAAAATTGCATAAAGCTAGAGATAATTTCTTATACTGCAAAGTTATAGAAAAGTTTAGTGTTAATAGAACAATGTTATTGCGGCAGTACTAAGAGAAACAGAGCACTTATGCAACTAAAGGAAAGCGTTAGCAAGTACTTAACTTACAACAAAAGGCTAAACTTGTGTTATATATAGAAAGATGTGTAGAAAGAGGCTTACTACTTACACAAGAAATAATACAAAATTTCGCGTTAATAGTAATAAAGTAAGAAGTTTCTTAAAGCTAAGTTACTTAGTTTCTTTAGCGCTATAAGGATAATCTTACTATTAAATAAAGCACTAGAATTAATTGTAACTGTTATAAAGCTAATAATGTATTTAAGTACAAGCTCTACTTTAATATGCTATATTTAAAGATGTAAGAGCACAGTATTAACGCGCGTAATATGTATAATATAAATAAGAAAGGCTTCTTTATTAGTGTTGCAAAATGCGGCAAAAAAGTTTTTTCTAAGGCCTTTATAAGCTTAAAAGGTGCCGCTGTAGCTATAAATAGATAACGCTACTAGCTTGTATATACGCTTTTAGTAAGTTATTGCCGCCCGCTCTTGTGTACTAAGGCACCTCTAGAATTTAATCGGGCTAGGTTAACGCTGTAGAGGTTAGGAAACACGAGATTTTTGTCTTAAACTTACCTACCAGTTAGAGCAATAATAATATAAAATTAGCTTAGCTTAAATAAGTATTTAAGCGCTATATAAAGTAGAAAGCGCGTTGCAATTATTAATTTTTTATTCTTAACAGCTATAGTAGCTATATAATGCTTGGTTTTATTAATTTTTGCAATAGCAATTATATACTCCTAGCTATCTTTTTACTTTATGCTACTTACAGCTTGTAGCCTCTTAATATTGTTGTCTTTTTACCTCTTTTGCAGTACTATACTTAAGAACTTAACCACTACCTCTACTAATTAAAAGGCCTTATAAAGATTACAAAATACAACTTCTTTACTATCTTGTAGCTTGCGTAGAGCTCTACAATAACACCTAAGCTTATTTTAAAAAGTTTTTAAGCTATAAGCATCTAGCTAATAAATGTAGACGCTATACTAAAACGCTTTAACAACTACTAACAACAATAAGATAAGGCTCTAGAACTTAGGCAGCTTAGTAATAATAATAGCTAAAGAGAGCTGTAAAAATTTCTAGACTCTACGCTATAGTATACTCTAAAAGTTTACTAAAATTAAATTAAGTCTTTATTTTATTTTTTATAGGTGCAAAATAAGCTTATTAACTATAAAAATAATAGTTTACAAAGTAAGCTTACAACTAATAAAAAGCGCCTAAAGAATAGTAATACTCTAGACTTTTAATAGCGCAAAAAGTACTATAGTAGTGCTGTTTTTTAGTTTTTAAAGAAGCTCTGTAAGGCGCGCTACTGCAACGCTATAAAATAAGATAAAGCTAAATAACTACAACTTTAAAAAGCTTATAATAAAGACATTAAAGCAGCAGCAATAATATATAAGAAGCAGTAAGCTAAGGCTGTAAAGGTAGCTTAATAATAAGCTACTAAAGAGCGTTGTAAGGCGAAAAAAGCGCGTGCTAAGGAACTTGCTACTTCCTAGGCGCTTAAAAAGCAGTAATGCAACGCTACAACTACTTAAAAATCTTATAATACACTTATAAGACTTAAGCAAAAAGCTTTATATAAAGTAATAAAAAGTCTAACAAAGCGTTGTTGTGTTAGTAGTGGTTAAACTAGTGTTAACGCTAGTCCGCCGGCTGCGTCTCCCCCACCCAAAATCAGCGCGCGCGGGCGCTAAATCAAGACACCAGCGAAATTTAAGTAGATAGAAAGTTTCGCATACACCTATATATTAATACACTAGAATTTCTCGCGATAATCGCTTTTGTGGGTGGCTCTACAGCCTCATCTTTTTGGTTGCCCAATATTGGTGGGGTGGCTCGTAACGCGAACTGGCTCGTAACGCGACCAACCAGGTTAACGCGACCAACCAGGTTAACGCGACCAACCAGGTTATGCTGCAGTGCCGGCCGGAGTCGTCTCCGCGTTTTTCTGCAAGTCTACCAGTTTACCTGTTGACAAAGGTCCCCCTCTCATCCTATCTCGTCTTCTGCTTATACAGTGGGTAAGATGGCATTCACAAAACCAACAATGTGTGTTTCACATCACCATGTTTTCCATGGACACTGAAGCAAAGTTTCGAACTGAAGCGAGAGATGTTCACCAGGGTGAAGAAGAGCTCCAGGATGTGTTCAATCCACAGGACCTCGAGGCAGCAGCACGCGCGGTATTCTCGGAAGATAAGTTCGCAAAGGCGCTACTCGAGGACTGTTCTATTCACGACTTCACGTACGAGACAATCTGGCCAGCTGAGGAACGCTGTTCATCTGCGATGCGAGCCGTGGCTGTTGAAGAAATCGGGGGCCCAATACACGCAGATCTTATGGCTAAAGTAGCAGTTCCTGTGGAGCTTCTGAAGACTGAGAAAGCCATCCATATCAAATTTGGACTGCGTTATGAAGGAGGGAGAGGCGTACGTATTTCTTATCACAGAAGCGTAGCCCTAGCTGACGTCTGGTAGACTACTGCAACTCCGATGTTTGGCCCTTGGCTGTTCAGGCTGAAGTTGAATACGCACGCAAGACTGGAAACATGATGATGGTTGATATAGGATACCCGATGGTAACCAGAAGTTCTGGCAAAGTCATCATAGAGAGCATAGCAAGCATATCTGACGCCTACGTGGTACGAAACCTCGCTTATCAAAGCCTGCTCTTCCACCAAACCGAGTATAACAAGCTTTGGGGTATTCATACCAAACCCAGCCTTACCACGGCTGTACGTCCGCCCAGCAACGCAGGCACAGTAAGGAACAATCGAAAAGGAGACCACCACAAGATCTCATATCCACCAGGGCACCATGCTGTCCCCACGACATGCTATGATTTCACGCAAGAGTAAGCGCCCCAAAACCTCAGAAATGTGCACCAAGGCTAACGCTGAGGAGCCAAGTACCACTTCGTTCCTTTCCTACTGAGTTTAACTGGGGTGATTTGGCGGTTACAGTATGTCCCAAATTCCCGTTGCCGAGCAATATTCGACTACCTACAGAATCTATGACACTGTGGAGTCTTATTGAGTAGTTGACTGACCGTATCGACGGTAACAATGGCCATGGCATTACTCAAGACGGGGCTATGCTGCAGAACATCTCAGATTGGGCTGCAACGATACACATTCACCTCAATACTGACAACAAACAAAGACGGATTCTTTTGATCAGCTTAATTGGAAAGCAGGTGAAGTTAAAACCAGGCGTCTTGAAGAGGCTAGGTGGCATTCGTAGAGGCGAGTTCGTAATACAAGATAGAGATGGGGAGGGGAATAACCAGGTGGTTCAGATGGATGAAATCATGGGAGAGCATGTAGCACTGGAAAGCGTAGCTGTTGCAGTGCCAACGTGGTCTTCAATCCATGCAATGTAGGGGATGCCAACTTGAGCTTCGAATGGCCTCTTATTAGGCTTCTGGGAGCATCAGTATGATTTCAGCAAAATTCCTCTTGAGCATCCAGAAAGGGTTCTTGAGGCTGATCCACGCTTGACGTGGCCTTCGTTCCGGATGATGCGCTTGGGGAAATGCACGCTCGCGTCAATAGCCACCTTGCCAAGGAAACCTTCCCGGAAGTGCAGTACGACATGTTCAGTGGGCGCATGGCACGAGCCATTCGGCATCTCACGGCTCGTAAGTAGACCGATAAGGATGGGTGAACGGGAGTGAAGCGTTTGGCACTGTGTTATGACGGGAGGCAGGCTTGCGTCCGAGTCAAGTTTCATACTTGCATCACTACAGACTTCCCGCATTGTAGCTTGCGTAGTGACAATGTGGATTCGAATTGATTCGAAAAATCTCGTAACTTACTGGGGAATTCCACTGAAATTTGTCATGCAGCGAGTGGTTGACCAATGGATTCCTTGTGTGAAGGGACCTGTGCTCCGATCAACGGTCAGCGGCAACATACACAGGTCCCAAGTGGGCGATAAGTCGTTACTTGCACTATAGTTGCTGGACGCCTCTTTGCCACTTGTGGGGGCAGGACGTGGGACGATCGTCGATCGTTCTATATGATTATGAGGCTTGACGCCCTCTACGCCGACTTCTCAACGTGCTTGATCTATTTGATGCATGCGTATGCGATGCACGCACAAATGAGAGCTATGCGCTAGAAAACCCCACATGCAAGCTATCAACTAGGCCATACATGTGGACGAACAAAAGCTGAGCTTTCTCTCGAACGAAGCTTGATACCCCAAGCCAATTACCTACCCCCAAGTTAAAATGCTGTCGACAAAAGCACCAAACAAACCAAACGCTGAGGACTCGAAGGAGTTTGAGGAGTATTTTGTACCAGAGACTTTCATGCCGTTCAAGGAGTTTCTCGTGCAGGGACAGAAATTGGCTTGCGACCTTGGGATAGCAAGGGACGCAAAATCTGATACGCAGGCAGCCTTTCTCGGGTTTCTTCCAGGCATGTTGAGACTTTCTTGCGTACAAGTAACCTGCCCCCCCATTAGCCAAGGAGATCTAAAACGGAAGCCCTGGGTTCCTATGTGTGCGGTTATGGTGGACAAGCACATAGTCCGGGGCGCTTTCATTATGGACTTCAAGGGGTTAGAGAAACTCACACAGGGCGCAATTGAGAGCGACAGAAGCAAGCATCTTACAGCTCACTATACCACCCTACTGTCCAGGTAGCCCTGCCCTGAGAACCCTTCCAGTACTTCACTGACTTGATAATAGTCTCATTGGTACAGTCGAGTTGCAGCACCAAATCAATGCAAAATCCGTAGCTGCCCAACAAGAGATACTTAGAACCCTATTGAATCCGGCAAATCTTGAGCAAGCAGCCCAGACAGCATGCCGCCACTACAAGGGAGAGGCCGATGAGTTGCTACAGCGCTTCAAGCTTATGACCTTCACATACTATCGCCTCTGGCCAGATGAAACCCAGTGTCCTCATGATGCGCGCAGTATTGCGGCTGAGGAGATGGGTCGACCGTTACACCAAGATCTGAAGGTTAAATTGGCTGTACCGTCAGCTCTACTCAATCAAAGTACACCAGTGTCATTGAAACTGATGTTACGCTTCCCTGGCGGCGGTGGGGTAAGTATTTCCCATTGAATTCGTCCGAGGTGACTAACTCCGCTCAGACTACTGGACATGGGCAGGGACTGTGGCTTTACCCAGCCGATTTCGAACAAGCTGAGCAGCGGGGCGATGCATTCGTTTGTGATATTGAGCTCCCTCTGCTTCCCGAGTCTGATGGAACAGTGATCACGGAATGCCTGCAACGTTCCATGTCATGGCTGGTTGACAAGCTACAGGATGAGTTCCAGAGTATCAATCCTGCATGGTTGATCGACTGGAGCTCGGTGTCCTTATTTGGGGCGAGCTTTGGAGCTGGTATGGCAATGTTGGCCTTCCTCATGGGGCCTCCTTTTCGCACACGAGAAGTTGTCCTGCGGGCTCCACTTTTAGAAGACTATTGTCGAGAACCTGGGGAATATGCTGGTATACCTATTAGCCGGAAGCGCGCGTCCAAGAATAGCCTCGAAGTGCTGGCATTACTTGACATGATGCCGTACACGTTACCTAGATCAGGATCAGCACCTCCAGAAGCCATGTGGGCGGGGGCTATGTTTTCAATGTCTCATTCTTTTGGAAAGATATGGAAAGCGGAGACTGTTAAGGATCGGCTTTTGAGGACACTTGAGTGTCCTGATGTAAGGACAAGATTCTTCATCCGGCATGGATCTGAAGACAAGCACGTTGATTGTAAGTCAACCGTGGATGCTGTTGAATGGCTGAAAATCCATTGGCAGGTTCACGTTGATTTTAAGGTACAGGTAGACAAGACACATGTATGGGATGCTTGGGAGCCGCTTTCTTTTGAGCAGAAAGCGTTTTTTTGGAATGTCTAGAAAATGAATTTAAAAATTCCATACGAATGCCCTTCTCTCAAGTGGCAGCTTTAATCAACTGGCGCTGACTACCGACCCACCCCTTTTGAGCACCACTCCGTAGCGTTTGCTCAAGAGTCCATAGCACATCCCACAAAAGGATCTCATAGGGGTCTTTCCAATGGTGGACTAGACTGCTGACTGAGTGCTCTCTGATATTTGGAGCAGACATGGTGCATCACTAATGCTGCAAGATAGACGCCTCAGTGGGTCATATGCAGTCTATCACACGGCTGCAGTTATGTGTGTAACTAATTTAGTACATCTACTCCAATCAATCTTGGCGAATCACGAGGCCAAGGATGCAGCTGACGAGGGTATAGATACTTAGCGTTGTGCATGAATTCTTTTCGAGCCAATGAATGCGTTGACCTACTAGGCTGTGTTTGAGGGATGCATCAAATCATACCTTTTTGCTTTTCTACAAGGATATTGACACTAATATAACAGAGCGGTGTGGCAGACGGGTGGCAGAGAGATAGTTGAAACCTTGCAGGAATTTGGACCCCTGCTCGGGAGTTGAGCATCAATATTTACTGCTATGTTTTTGGGTATCGGTCGCCTCCTATTTGCTGAACCTCTTACTCGGCATCTTTGCACAGCCTTTTTAATCGGATACTTTCCTATTAGAAGAAAAAGACCCTGGACCCTCGAGCAAGGATTGAGGGTATACATACGGGGGCGCGGCCCGAAAGCTTTTTGGATGATCCTCCCGGTCTCCCTGTGGTATGTATATAACGCCCACTGAAAACCCAGAAATCGACTTCACTATCTTGACCAAGAATCTTCCGAGTCACACGATTATCGCTCAAATCACGGAACACGTCGTCACTGCCAGCCAAGATGGGTATGTGGTACTCAGATATAGAGAACTTTGCTAACAATGGTGCACAGAAATTGAGAAAGCAGCATCGATTATCAGTCTGCTGTATTCGATACAGCTTATTTTATATGTGCGGATGGATAATGTACCCCGACTGTGGGGGGGGTTGCACTTTTCATCGAGAGCATTGAATTGGGTTGGCTGATTTACAAATACCCAGAGGCATCTTGGGGTCCCTACATTGCTGTAGCATTGTTCGGTTGCGCAGCTAGTATCATCTTAGCTAAGTGGATGAGGATCGGATCCTAAGCTGGAACCGGGTGGTATGCATGGACGGTTCGTTGCGGTGCTGATTGGAGCGGATTTTGCAATGGCTCCCCTAGTCATCATGGTATTCAAGTCTTCCTACCTGTACAAGCCAAGTCGCGGGCGGTCCACTACTCACCGCTAGCGCTTGGTGACAATTGATTCCGGCAGATCCTCTGTGGGTGTTACATCTCCACTAACTGTACCTTGCTCCTGTAATAAATTCGCGTTACTCCTCACGGGCTGGAATTTACATAACTTACCTACGCTATACTCAGAAGCACTCGACTCCAAGCGTATCTCCTTAATAGCTAGGACAAGACGCGTCTCTCTAGCACTTATGGCTTGTTAAACTCGCTCAACCAATGTTTTCAAGAGCTGCAAGACGTGAAGGCAAAACTGTACCTAGGGACGTCACCAAGCATGTTTAAAAGACTTGCAAGGCGATTTGACCCACGATATAATCATGATAATAGTTGATAGTTACAGTTCCAAGGCCAGTGATGAAAGCTCTTATCTTTTTGGTAGTGAATTTCAGGGCTCCCAGAAAGGTGAAGGTGGTGATGAAGAAGGGCGCATCTAATCCAAGGGACATTTTTAACCCAAGGACATGAGAGACTCAAACAGGAGTAAAGGCCTGCCAGTGGATGGTAGAAGATGGGCCGTTAGAGCTTGGGGAAACGCGGTTTGCATACACAATGGGTGGCGACACAAAGGCTCACAGTGAACAGTAAGTGATAAACATGACGCAGCTACGGTGTTAAGTGCGTTTTCTTCGAAGGCGATAGAGTAATTTTGAGCGAATGAAAATAAGGTGGCAGATTGACATTAATTTGAAGGTGCAGCTGGGCAAGGTACATGTATGCAATGCTTGGGAGCCGCTTTCTTTTGAGCAGAAAGCACGTCTTAAAATGTTTAGAGAATGAATAGAAGATTCCGTAACGTTACTGGACGAATGCTCTTATATCAAGTGGCATCTTCAATTAGCTGGTGCTAACTGGCAACCAACCCTTTTTAGGCACCACTCCGCAGCGTCTGCCTATGAGTCTAGAATTATCCATGGCACATCCCGAAGGAGGATCTCGCAAAACCAATGACGCTCAGCGTAAAGATCTTTGCAACGGCGGACTAACGTTAGAGTGACGACTTAAGTGCTCTCTGATGTCTGGAGCAGACGCATCACCAATGCCGCAAGTCCGCATTATAATAGACGCTTCAGTAGGCCAGATATTTTGATGTATAAGTGATTTGAAACTAGCGGATCTTTTACAATTATAGCAACATTCAAACCCCCCTGTGTGGGCGCGCTACGGTACCAAACACCGTGGTCAGTGAGGATGGGGGGAGGGGGGGACACACGCATTCTTCGGCGACAGATGCTACACTTAATATAGTCTTTGTCCCCTGCCGCTGCAGCTATTATGCTGTCTTGACAGCTGGAGCAGTGTGTGTGACCTGTTAGGTAGATGTGATTAGATAATGCGTGGCTACAGTTAACTTGGCGAACGACTCACCGCAGCTCAGGTGGTGCAGATTATCAGTTTTTTCACAGACTTGGCACGTGAGGGAATAAATCCGGCGGCTCTCTTGCGCGGTATGAGGGGAGTGATGTGTGCATGATCTTGGTTTGGTTCGATGGCATTCACTGCACCGAGGCTGAAATCTGTTAGCGATATAAACAAAGGCGGTGTCAATTGGACTTACTGCACCACACTCAACCAAAAGGTACAATTCACTTGTAGCTAGATTGGAGGTGTCAATGTCGTTGCCGCAGCCATTACAGTAATTAGATCCTATGCTCAGAATCCTAGATGCGATAGATTCCCGGAGCCTCTCTATTGTTTTGTCTCGTTGCAATAGCTGCACTCGCCATTATTCGCCGATATGAGCCCTTGCCTCAAGCATGCCTATCTGAAGTTCTTGTCTGTTAAGAGCTTCTTGGAACATTGTCTCCTGCATCGCCCACCGCGTTTTGTCTTTACTGTGCACCTGCTTGAACCGATCATAAGACTCTTCAAGCTCAATGTGTTCTCTTTCAAGTGCCCCAATGTCACGCTGGACTGCCGTATTATGGGACTCTCTCTCGCGCGCAAGCAGCAGCGCTTGTTCAAGAAGCACAATCACACGTTGCGGTGGCTCTTGATTCTCTGAGTGTTGCAGCGGCCCATGACTATCGGAATATGTTGGGGACTCCGAGTGTTGCCCTTGATACCCCGAACCCTGTCTTGCCGCCAGCATTGGGATCAGGTTGTGTGGCAACTTAGATGGCTCTGGAGAATCCTGTGTAAGGTCTACAACCGGTGGTGTACGGCGCGGCTGCAACGCGTTAGCATTTGAAGTCTACAACACCTTGAAGATGGTGTGTCTTACAGTTGATGGATCAACGCCCCATCTGTTCCGGGGGTGTCTTGCTGCCGGCATCTTCGCACTGGAGTGGTTTGTGTGGTAGTACAGTAGATTCTGCGCAGAGATTTGTCGCGGCAAAGGGCTCAGCCAGGCGTGAAGGGTATCGAAAGAATCAGTCTCATCCGTGGTGAACTTGAGCTGCAAGGCATGGAGTATTGTTGCCGCACCAAGACAAGTTATGTAGAGAAAGTGAGATGGTTAGATGGCAACCTAATTTGTGCACGGAAAATGTGGCATAGCTCACATACTAATCTTGGTCAGTTGTAGTCTTGGGAAGTAGGGCGTGGTGAGAATCGTTAGCAATGTTAGTCTACTTGGCAAAACGGCCCTGCTCTCTAACCGGAATTTCGTTAGTTGCCGGCGCTCCGGTATCAGGCTGGCCCTCTAGTGTCTAGTTGCCGGCCTTCCATACAGCGCTACTACTGATCTCCCCTCGCCCTCTGGAAGCGCCGGAACACAGATGCAAGTGCGGGAAGTCGGTCCTACCAATTGTTCGTTGTGTGCAATATGTCTTACTACTTTCAACAGGGTCCTTTTAGAAAGCTGCACGTTCAAGGCGGAGAAATGCCTGCGTAATTGCAAAGGGCACACTGCACGATATGCGGCATGGTAGCAGCAACTTGGAGAGGCATACATTACTCTCATAACACGAATGTTTCTCAATCATGGTCCTTGGCAAATTGGTGAAATCGATTGGACTAATCACCGGAAGGTCTAGCCTGCACTACGCCGCAGATCTGCAGTATTTTAAAGCGCTAGTTCAAGACGACGATACTAGGAACTGATGTTTGCATACTACTAGCGTGCTGTGCCTCATGGTATGAAGCGTGTACAGCGCGTGCCTGCGCCAGCACTGTGCGAGGTGCGGCGCACATTGCAAGGATCTCTGGCAGGATCCACTCCTTTTTGCCAAAGGAACTATGGCATTAATTAATGCACAATGCAGCATTAGAGTACCATTTAAGGCCGAGGGCCGCCTTCACACCTGTCACTGTCGAGGGAGAACCTGATACTACAATGTCCTCGATTGGAATATCCTGGCTACGACGATTCTGGACTTGGTTGGTTCAGAAAAAGAACATCGAGTGCGAGCGACTCGCAAGCCCAGTGCATTGGAGCGAATACGAACCGCAGACTATTGGAGCATGTTAGCGTTAATCATGGGTAAGTCGTGTTCGAACATCTAAACGCGTTGCTCATCATTTACAGATTCCTGCACCTTACCTGCACAAAATCCATTGAGACCATCATGATGGCTGTAGATACGGAGGTACTCTTTACAGTAGTGCAGCAACAAGCCAAACTTTTCCAACGTCCTTGAAGGAGCATCGATAAACTCGCAAATCTCATTCGTGGCTTGGGAATTCCAGAACGTGTACCTAAATAGTCCAATTGAAGAGCATCACCAAGTATCCACATAGCCGTTCTCCTTGAATGCCATGACTGCTCATCTAAATCCTAAGTTCGCATCAGTACAATGCGCTCCTGCCCTCTTGGAGTACTATACAAACGCCGCGCTCAGCACGATAGGAAATTACGGCTCGTTTTCGCCGCGAGCGAGGCATAGGGTTCTCTATATCTTTGACTTTTTTAGCACCCTAAAGAATACAAAAAAATCCTTGATATGATTTGTATTTGAAGATTCAGATAGCAGGAGGGCTCACGTTGTGAATTTATGTAAAAGCCTTGCCTAGACAGAAGGCAGCCACAATTCAAGTGCGGTACAGTTTTGTGGTACCTCGCAATACTGCACTTGATTTCTAAGCCTGGAAATATATAACCACCCTCTGGCAGCTCCTCTCATCCAAGCTACCACATCCTGTTATCGATGAATTGGGATGACGGACGACTTCACCGCCGTCAGAGCCGCACTAGAGACCATAAGCAGAGCGTCTTGCCACTCACTCGTATCAAGCACTCGCGAGCTATACCAAGCCAATGCCACCATTGCAGAAGCGCTCTTGTATCTCAGTGAAAGCAGTGGTCATGATGCTGATCAAGTCGAAGCTCAAGCTGGGGGTATTGTGAGCTCTGAACATGCCAACCTTGACAATCTCCAGACGCAGCCCCACGCCACCTCAGAAGTCGGTACCGCGCAGGATAAGACTCATAGTGTGCTGCAGAGGTACAAGCCTCGGCGCGACGGACCAGAGCATGCAGTAGTGAGGCTTGCGCAGTACTGGATTTAGAGAAAGTTAACGGAATCCGGTCTCCGTAATGTTGGTGATGCAGATGAACACAGGCTGTTAGCTGATTTGCGTAAGGCTGTAGTATCAAGCACTCCTGCTGTGTTAGCATTAATTAGGGGTATCAAGAGAAAAAGGTCTGTTGATGGCACTTAATGAATACGACAAAAAGATATTTGGTATGAGTTGTATTAGAAAATGGAGATAGGAGGACTCACGTTGTGACTTTATATGAGAGGCCTTGTCTCCAGTGAAAGGAGCCATAATCTAAGTGCGGTACAGTCTTGAGGTGCATCACAATACTGCACTTGATTGTTAAGCCTCAGCGTATGAACCGTGCGGGATATAGTCGTGTAAGGCCAATGGAGTAGAAGTCTAGAAGATTCCACATTAGGTATGCAAGGTTCATCTCTAGCATTCCCCGCGGCATACCACTATGTGATTAGCATTCTGCGTTGCCTCTTTTTAAGACGCCCGCCTAACCTCACATCCCTTGCGGCATACTGCTAATAATGAAGGCATGCATTGAAGTAGTCTTAGTAGAAAAACATATCCCTGTAGCATTCTGCATTAGCTCCTAAGACGCCCGCTTAACTCTAAATACCTTGCGGGATTCTATGAAGCTGCCAATAATGATAGTTTAAGACATTGTCAAACGATCTCGGTAGAAAAATTTATCCCTAGATCCAGTAACTGGCCTTACACGACTACATCCCGCACGGTGCACACACTTGCCTGCTAACTAAATCTAGGCTTATCGTGTAAGACGTTTTCTTGTTAGCTCAAATCCTTTAATTCTAGGATCCTCCCTAAGTTTAGTCTCTTAAGTGTACAGAGTGTATCAAAAATAGACCATACTTTAGTTTTTTCGAAGCTAAACAAGAAGTCTCCGCTCGGGATGTTAAGGTCGTAGGTTTGCTGCTCTGCTACTGTCGTAGTGGTAGCAGCAGCGCTTTAACTACTTTTAGCTGTTCTAGATTTCAAGATTCCCGGAGGCTTTCTTTCCTTAGCTGTTATACCTGGAGTAGATGGTGCTACTTTAGGCCTAGCCATGCGACGTCGTTTAAGCATAATCTCACTAGTAGTCTCCCCTTACTTTTATTTAACTTTTCTATAAGGTTCTTCTTGCAGAGCTTAGGTAGCGGCCTGCTTAATAGTTACAATTGTATAATACAGTTGTAAAGAAGATGCCCGTGCAGTTGAAGCGGGAACGATTGCTGCTAGCACTGACTCGCGTCTGATAAATATCGTCTGGTTCGCCTTAAGACACTCGAAAAGGTAGGCAGGCTTCGTATTGATGAGATGTATCCCTAGGACAGTAATCGCATGAAACTGTTCCCTACTAAATGCTAATTTAGCTTGGCGTAGAGAATTAGTTATCTAAGGTATTGTCTCCTCTATACTTTAGCTTATATTAAAGCTATAACCTTGCAATTTGCATTCTTTAGTAACGGCATAAACAAGGAATATCTTATACTAATTTCGATTATCGGATGCTGCTGTCCAAGTGTATAGTATCAGATTATCTAAAATTGACTTAGAGTCGCTGTATTCTATGTCCGACATAGTCGTGGCTTCTACTGCAACAGGCGTTTGTACTTCTTTTACTGTTGGGATTATCTTTTCTAGCGTTTGATTATCTAAAGCGTTTTCTAGTTCTTGTCGGAGCTTGGTACATGTAGATTTAAGCTTCATATTCTCCTCTAACTGCGCTTTCTATTAATAGACCAAATCCTGGAGCTGTTCTTTGACTTGCTAGCAAGCTTCGTGTTCTCGCATAACACGGTAGTATGCGTCGCTTAGTTGTTGTTCTGCTGTATACTTTTCCAAAAGGCCTTTCATCTCTGCATTCTTATTCTCTAAATGATTTATTCCTTCGCGTTGCGTTTTAGATTTGCCCACGAGGGTCTCGTGCTAAGTTAACAAGCTCTAGTGTTCCTGCTGAAGCGTTGCGTAGCTTGATTGCAGTTTAGTATGCTGGGCATCTAGGTTTAGTGGTTCCGGCGGAACGTTAACATCCATAACGTCTTAAACTAAGACAGGAGTAGTTGGTAATCCAAAGTCAGTTGTCTAGTGTCATGTTAAGAAGGACTTGTGCTACACAAAGGATTACATACCTAGAGTTCTATAGAGACAAAAATACACGAGAAAAGATCGTAACGCAGAAGTCTTAAGTTTAAGTCTTTACATAGCGGACCGCTGTACAGTTGTAAAAAGAACATTATCTTTTTCTCTTCTGTAAAGTCGCGCTCAAAAGGGCGGCCACTTCGCCAATTAAGGCTTAGATGCAGAAGCTGTATAATTAGTTCGCGTGCTTTAAGACTCTTATCTAATTAAACTACTATTAAGACTCTCTAGATGTAGGCACTAGAGAAGTTAGAACACATTAGCTTTGCTTTACAAAGGTAATCTAAAGCAAGTTATAAATAATACTATTCCTCTTTTACTACAAGGGCTTGTGCGTGTGTTATTTAGAAACTCTAAGAAAGAGCGAACTTTGCTAAGTGTTGCCAAGCTAATAGATTAGGTCCTTTTACATAAGGTTTTAGTCCTCCTATTTTCTTTCTTAGTGTAGACGCTGTTAAGCTATTAAAGTAACGGCTATAAAATACCTATAGCTTTGTAAATACAACTATTATTGCGTCTCGCTAGCTAAGCGGCACTTTAATCTTAATATTTTTAGTCTTATTAAGCTGCACTATGATCTTCTTAGGAGCAAAAAAGAGTCCTTTAAGGCTTAACTATATTGTATATTTTATTTACGCACCTAGCAAATATCTAAGCGCTTTGCAAAGAGGCTCTAAATACTTTAGTATCTTAAAAAAGGTCTACAGTAATAGAATTACGCTAAGAAAATTACATATGTTTTCTACTAAGATTTTTTGTATACTACAGTTATTCTGCAAGGGAAATATCTCTCTACGTTCTATAAGATTAACAACTAGGCTCTTATTACTGTCTAAGTGCTTAGGAGCTAGAAGCTCAAGGCTTTGTACAGTAATAGCGTCAACAGCTAAGAAAAGTAACACTATATTACTGCAGCGTAAAATTCTCTTCTACACTCTTGCAATATAATTTAAGTAAAGCGTTATTTCCTATACTAATTAAGAAACTTCTTATTACGTTAAAAGCATATATACCTTGTCATACTTTAACACTAAAAGCCTATAAAGCGCTTTAAGTTGCAGTTTAGCCTACAGCCCTAGCATGTTAATTAAGGCATTAAAGCTAGCAGCAAGTAAAGGTCGTCTAAGAAGTTACTGTAAATCCTTAGGCTTAGACTTCTCTAGGCAAGACTACTATATTTTATAGGCTTCTTAGTTGTTTTCTTAATAATACAATCTAATCTTACAGAAGATCTTGCTATCTAAAGGCTTCTGTTTGTTAGAGTACAACTTAATAATATAAACTAATACTAGCTTAAAGGTTTCTGCTGTCACATTAACAAAAGTAAGAAGGTATTCGCTTCTAACTAACTATAGGAGAATAGCCTTACAATCTACTATTTATTATTGTTGTCTAGGAAACGCCGTGCCGCCTTAATGCGGTGCATGCTAGAAAGGCATTACACGTTCTTAAGTTGCAGAGCGGGTGCATCCTGTAGCTATTAGAGGCTGCGAATGTTATCTAATAACATACTATGCAAGAACAGTGCTGCAACTAAGTTATTGTCCTTAATAATAGCATTTATAACATTCTCCTCTTGCAACTGTAAGCAGCCCATTTGCTTATAGATCCTCTCTAAGCGTATAACATTCTTATAAGAGAGATCCCGATGTTTGTCTAGCACAATCCTGTGCCCAAACATCAAAGCGTGCAATAGTACCCGGGCGATTCCTTGGTAACACATTGACTTTTTTGCTTCAAAATCTCCGTCTAGCAGCTCCATAACTACACTTATTCAAACTATACCTCTGAATAGCTGAAGTTAGAGACACTTCGTGTCAGGCAAGAGTACCAGGGGGCCGCATCAAAATGTCGCTGACTGTAGGGCCGCGGACGCGACGTCACTTGCTTGCAGCCATAGGGTGAAATCACGACGTTGAAGCGCTACGCAGTCTACGCGGAATCTACGCTTTATACATGTGTGCACTGCAAGGGATCACGCTAGCTGTACTATAGTTGGGCACTAGTCGACTCAGGTCGCTACTCCCCTCACCCGAACATCATAACATCGAAATCGTCCCAACTTCAGCGCGTCATAACTCCACCACCATAGACCTAATTCAAGAAGCGATTGAATATTTGGAATCGCGTGAAGCTAGAGAACAATTCTCGTACTGCAAAGTTGCAAAAATATTTAATGTTAGTCTAACAACGTTAGCGCGGAGGCACTAGGGCAAACAGCGACTAGATGCAACTTACCGCGCCAACAAGCGCATACTTAACTTACAACAAGAGCTTAAACTTGTGTTATATATAGAAAGATGCACAAGGAGAGGCTTGCCGCTAACGCGTAAGATAGTACAAAATTTCGCGTTAACAGTAACAAAGTAGGAGGTTTCCTAAAGCTAGGTTACTTAGTTTCTTTATTGCTACGCTAACAAGCTTACTATTAAATAGAGCCCTAAAATTAATTATAATAGGCACAAAGCTAATTTACTATATAAGTACAAGCTCTACTTTAAACTATTACATTTAAAGATACGCGAACACGCTATTAACGCGCGCAATACGTATAATATAAATGTCACGGATGGCTGTGTGTTGGCCAGGGTCCGCCAAGTCTCGCTTAGCGCTAGCGTGCACACTTGTAATTCTGTATATAAGCTGCTTTGCCTGCAGAGGAGTCCTGCAGGTATTATTGCTTAAAATATACACGTTATTCTTCTAAGCTATCTCTCACTATCTTCTGTGGTGTAAAGCAAGTACTATTGCCTAAAGCCACCCCTTACAATAAATAAGAAGGGCTTCTTTGTTAGTGTCTTAAAACGTAGCAAAAGAATCTTTATTAAGGCCTTATTGCGCTTAAATTAGTTAGTAACTACTATATAAGATAGCAACTATAAATAGATAACGCTGCTAGCTTGCGTATGCGCTTTTAGAGAGGTATTGCCGCCGGCGCTTGTGTACTAAGGCTTAGCTAGACTTTAATCAAGCTAGCTTAACGCTGTAGAGGCTAAGAAACATGATATTTTCTTCTTAAATTCACCTATAGGATAGAGCAATAATAAGATAAGATTAGCTTAGCTTAAATAGGTATTTAATTGCTATACAGAGCAGAAAGCACGTCGCGATTACTAACTCTTTATTCTTAACGGCCACGGCAGCTATGTTACTACTAATTTTATTAATTTTTGCAACAGCAATTAGATCTTCCTAGCTATATTTCTACTGCATGCTACCTATAGTCTCTAGCCGCTTAATGTAGTAATCTTTAGGCCTCTATTGCAATACTATACTTAAGAACTTAATTGCTATATCTACTATACGCAGAACCTTACAAGAACTACAAAACGTAATTTCTTTAGCCTCTTTTAGCCTGCGTAGAGGTCTACAATAACGCGCAATCTTATTTTAAAGAGTTTTTAAGCTATAAGTATCTAGCTAATAGATGTAGACGCTGTACTAAAACGCTTTAATAACTACTACTAATAATAAAATAAGGCTGTAGAACTTAAGCAGCCTAGTAATAGCAATAGCTAGAGAGAGCTGCAAAAATTTCTAGACTCTGCGCTGTAGTATACTCTAGAAGTTAACTAAGATTAAATTAAGTCTTTATTTTATTCTCTACAAGTACAAAACAAGCTTGTTAACTACAAAAATAATAGTCTACGCGGTAAGCTTAGTACTAAAAGAAAGTAGAAACTTTAGCGCGTAACACTAACTACTTAAGATAGCAACAATTATTATAGCAGCGCTACATTTATAAGTCTTAGGAAGCTTTGTATAGCGCGCGCGCGTATAGCTATATAATAAGACAAAGCTAACTAACTACAACTTTAAAAAACTTATAATAGAGAGCTTAAAGTGGCGGCAACAATATACAAAAAGCAGCTAGTAAAGGCAGTAAAGGTAGCCTAACAGCATGCTAAAGAGGAACGCAATTGCGAGCGCAAGGCAAGGGCTAAAGAACTTACTATAAGCTAGGCACTTAAAAAGTAACAACGCGATACTATAACTACACAAAAATCTTACAATATACTTACAAAACCTAAGTAAAAAGCCTTATATAAAGTAGCAAAAAATCTAACAAAGCGTTGTTGTGTTAGTGCTAATTAAACTAGTGCTAACGCTAGTCCGCTGGCTGCGTCTCCCCTACTAAAAACTAGCGCGCGCGGACGCTAAATTAAGACGCTAGCGAAATTTAAGTAGATAGAAAGTTTCGTATACAGCTATATATCAATACACTAGAAATTCTCGCGATAATCGCTTTTGTGGCTGCCTCTACAGCCTCATCTTTTTGTCGTCCGATCTTGGTGGGGTGAGGCGAGTAGCGACCTGAGTCGACTAGTGCCCAACCATAGTAATGGTGGCCGCGTAATGAGCAACCCAGCAATATTACCACCCCACGAAATTGAGGCTGTAAAGCCACCCACAACACCACGCCCGCTTTTCTGATTTTCTGTACATGCGATCGTTAAGCTGGCAACACGCGTTAACAAAAGGGCTTGTCGAACGAGTAACCTGGTTGGTCGCGTTACGAGCTAGTTCGCGTTCCGAGCCACCCGAACATCATAACATCGAAATCGTCCCAACTTCAACGCGTTATAACTCCACTACTATAAACCTAATTTAAGCAGTAATTAAATATTTAGAATTATATAAAGCTAGAAATAATTTCTTGTACTGCAAAGTTGTAGAAAAGTTTAGTATTAATAGAACAACGTTGTTACGGCGGCACTAAGGGAAACAGAGCACCTATACAACTAAAGGAAAGCGTTAGCAAGTACTTAACTTACAACAAGAGGCTAAACTTGTGTTATATATAAAAAGATGCGTAAGAAGAGGCTTACTACCTATACAAGAAATAATACAAAACTTCGCATTAATAGTAATAAAGTAGGAGGTTTCTTAAAGCTAGGTTACTTAGTTTCTTTAGCGCTATAAGAATAATCTTACTATTAAATAAAGCACTAGAATTAATTGCAACTATTACAAAGCTAATAATATATTTAAGTATAAGCTTTACTTTAACATGCTGCATTTAAAAATACAAAAGCACAGTGTTAACGCGCGCAATACGTATAATATAAATAAAAAGGGCTTCTTTATTAGTGTTGTAAAATGTAGCAAAAGAGTTTTCTCTAAAGCCTTTAAAAGCTTAAAAGGTGCTGCTATAGCTATATAAAATAGTAGCTGTAAATAAATAACGCTGCTAGCTTGCGTATTCGCTTCTAGTAAGTTATTACTACCTACTCTTGTGTACTAGAGCTCTTTTAGGATTTAATTAGGCTAGGTTAACACTATAAAGGTTAAGAAACACAAGATTTTCGTCTTAAACTTACCTACTAGTGTTACACGGGGGTGTAGGCTATACTTCTCTAGGCTCGGTCCGTACTAAGGCGAGGTAGACTAAAGCGGTAGCCCGTGCGGTTTGTCTGGCGATTCTTGTGGAAAAGAGTTATTGTGGAATAACTAAGTAGTAAGGAGAGACAATCTAATTCTATGTGCTATAGAATAACTAGTTAACAATCTGTATAAGAGATAAACTATTAATAAGTTAACCACAACAAGTGTAATAATAAAATCTAACCTATTCTTATACCTATTGCTTTCGTCCTGCTATCCTTTCATGCACGGCTATCCCGGATAGCTAGCCTTAGCGGGATAGTAATCACGTGATTACAGCCCCGCGGTAATTATTACCTTCTGACGTAGTTGCTATTTAGCCTTTAACCCCGACCTCTACGTTAAGAAGAGAATAACCTTTGTTACCTATAACATTATCCCCCCTCTTAGGCGTATCGTCCTAATACCCTAGAATATTATTTTCCTGTGCCGCGTGTTAAATTGCTAGCTGCATATAAGGCCTTAGTATGCCTGTTATGTTATACGCTTATTTCCCTCTACGCTTTCCTAACTATGCCTAAGATTCTGTCCTCTTGTCGCCCTTGCTTGTAGAACTCTACTTCTAAACGTCGCGCTCGCGCTAACTGTGTAAAAGAGTTAGGTCTAGAAATGTCTTTTTGTTGTAAGCAGTGTAAGATAAAGAACCTTTGCTATTTTGTAGATACTATAACTAGCTATTGCGCTAGTTGTATTTCTATAAAAGTAGAGTGTAGTCTATTTATTTCTAAGAAAGAGTAGGAAAAGGTTTAGCGTAAGAAGCGTAAGAAATGTTTTAAAGTTGCGTGTCTAAAGGCTTAGCTAGCTTAAAGCAAGCTAGAGCTCCTAAAGACTAAGGCACAAGAGCAATTATTTGCTAATTAAGATCTTGCTATTCTAAATCTTTAGGATTGTGCAAAAGAGCAAGCTAAGGAGAACCCTGCCCTTAGTATAGGCTTTCTAACAACTAAACTATCGCTATTTAGGTTATTAACTAACTTAGGCTAGTTACAGGCTAACGCTTCTTTTAATCTCTCTTTTAACTACTTCTTTTCCTTTAAGGACCTAGTTCTTGCTTCTCTAAGTGTTTCTAATAGTACTTAAGTACTTGTAACTTGCAGTTTGTTAAATTTTCCTTTAGTTTCTAAGTGTTCTAGCTTTCTAGCTATCCTTGCTACTTAACTAAGTATTTCTACTAACAACTAACTTTCTATAGGTCCTTAATTTCCTTAACCTTATACTTATTGTCTTTAAGCTTTATATCTATTGCTAGCTTAGCATCTAGAGGTGCTAGTTCTAAGAGTTTCTTGTAAAAGACAGAGTAGACGCGTATACCTAGTAGCAATTAGAGTTTGTAGTTTACTATGCCTATTTTCTTTAGGATTTTAAACAGTTCTACTTAGAAGTTATCTAGTTTCTTGCTTAGTTGCTTAGTTTTTAAGTTCTGTTGTAACAAGAAAACTTTGTCCCCCTTTTTAAAAATTAGTCTCTTAATTCTTTGCTTATTTGCTACTTTACATATTGTAAAGTTCCTATAAGTAATATTTTTACTTAATTTCTTATGTAGTTCTTGCATAAGGCGGGCCTTGTTGTCTACGCCTATTGCGATACTCTCTACGTCTTTTAGATCTTAATAAGCAACTAGCTTATATCTATAATTCGCGTAGTGTGGCGAGTACTTCGTCGTCGCTAATCTAGTGCTGTTGTAGGCTAATTGTGCTGTTAGCAAGAGTTTAACCTAGTTGTCTTGTAGCTTATTAGCGTACATTCTTAGATACTGCTCTAGTGTCTAGTTTGTTTGTTCTATCTAGCTATCCGTTTCTAGGTAAAAGCTAGTTAATAGCTTCTTCTTTATACCTAGTTTCGCTAGAAATGTTGTCTAATACTTAGACGTAAACAGTTTGTCTCTATCTGTTATAAATTCTTTAGGCATTCTATACTTTAATACTATTGCTTTAGAAACTTTGTACGCGCATTTATCTGCTATAATAGTCTCTTCTATAGGCACGAACTTTGCTCCCTTAGTTAATTAGTATACAATTACTAGGATTGCGTTGCATAGTTATCCTAATCCTAGTTCTAACAATTTTAGGAGCTTTACTATAAAAGTCTATTGTTACGCTGCTTTATAGTCTTGTTAGTGCCTATAAGGGTTGTAACAGGCTGTAGAGCTTATAACTTTTAGGCTTATTCTAGTAATAAGCTAAATAGTTGCCTAGGATATCTTGCACCTTCGCTCGCAAGCGTAGTATTACAAACACCTTAGCTAGTTGTCTAACTATTTCTTCTATTAATACATGTCTATACTCTAAAGACTTATATAGTTCCTTAATAAGACTTAATTTTATGTGTAAAAGTATATATGTTTAATCTTTTTAAATTATATTTTAGTACTCTTGTTTGTCTTGTAGTAGTTTATTAGAGCTATCTTTCTTAGGCTTAAACTCCTAGCTAGCTGCCTTCTGCTGCTATTGTTGTTGCAATAATTCTACCCGCTTAGCTACCTTAGCTACCCTAGCTAGTTCTAGCTAGTTATATTGTATACTGCGGTTAGGTATCTTCTTAAATATAGCGTTATGTAGTTTATTATAGCTTTCCTTACGCAAGTTAGATCTTTAGCTTAGAGCGTCTGGTGCTTTATTAAGTGTTCTAGCGCGGTGCGTTATTTTAAAGTTAAACTAAGCTAACATCTTAGCCTATTAGACTTATTATCTATTAAGTTTTTTTGTTGTTATAAACCTTGCTAAGTTTTAGTAATTAGTAAAAACCTTAATCTAGTGTAGTAGTCCTAGTAAATAGACTTCTTACTGTTTAAAGGTATTAACTACTTCTAGTAGTTCCTTATTTTAAACGTTGTAGTTAAGTTCTGCTCTAGAGAACTTCCTTAAATAGTAGAATGTAGGTCTTTATTTCTTGTCTTTGCACTACTGTAACAATACAGCTCTAAGTGCATAATTTAACGCGTTAGTTTCAACTTGCGTCTCTTGTTTTAGGTTGTACATTTCTAGTACAAGTGCCTTAAGGAATATCTGCTTAATTTAATTAAAAGCTTCTTAATATTCTTTATTTTATTTAAACCTTATTTTTTTCTTTGTAATTTCAAAGAGGGGTGCTGTAATCTTTAAGTAATCTTTAGTAAACTTCTAGTAATAGTTAACAAATCCTAGAAAGAATTGCACATCCTTAACTATTTTAGGTTTTAGCTAATTTTGTATAGCCGCGATTTTCTTTAAGTTTATTTTAACTCCCTCTATAGATATTATAAAGCCTAGGAATTCTATCTTCTTAACATAGAATTCGCACTTCCTTAGCTGTAGGTACAGCTTATATTCTTTAAGCTTCTTAAGTACTTTCTTAACATGTTCTATATACTCTTTAAACGTTTCTTTAGAGTACACTAGTATATTATCTAAGTACGCTGTAATAAAGATCCTAAGGTACTTGTAAAGCGCGTTGTTTATAACCAATTAAAAAGTTGCTGACGCGTTTATTAATCTAAATAGTATAACTATATACTTAAAAAGTCTATACTTTGTCTTAAACGCTGTTATCTATTTGTAACTTTCTTTAATCTTAATTTAGTAAAATCTATTCTAAACATTAAATTTTGTAAACTACTTAGCTCCTTAAAGTTAATTTATAAGCTCTGTAATTAGTAGAAAAAGATATTAGTTCTTCTAAGTAACGCTGTTTAACCTCCTAAAGTTAACACACAGTTGCTACTTCCTGTTAGGCTTCTTTACAAACAAAATAAGTAAGGCTATTAGGCTTAATCTTAGTTAGATAAATCCCTTCTTTAAATTCTTCTAGTCGTAATCCTGTAGCTTAGCATTGTACTTAGGCGCTATAGAGTATATTAGTCTTAGGCTTAACTTAGCTCCTTTATCTAGGACGATTTTGTAATTCTAATCCTAATAGTCTGCTAGTTCTATAGCCTTGTTTTCTTTAAACAGTTCTCTAAACTTGTCTGTCTAATACTTTTTTAGTATTTCTAGTAGTAAAGGTTCTTCCTTTGTAGTCGCGACTTATCTTATTTATATAACTCTTATCTTCTAAGGGTTCTTCGCATAGATTCTCGCGATTTTATATAGTAAGATCTTGCTAAATCTCCTGTCCTTAGGTAAGCTCTAATTCGTTAGGCATTTCTTGTATCGTACTCTAGCAACCTTGTGCACAAGTTCTCGGCTAAGTATAGTCTTCTTTCGCTAGTTAATAGCAGGGTTATAAGCCTCTAACTAGTTATAACCTATTAGCATGTCTAGTTCCCCTAGATCTATAATATTAATGTTTATTTAATATTCTGTGTCTGCTATTTGTAGCTTAGTTAATTTAGTCTCTAACTATATTACGCCGTTTCTATATTCTATAGGTTTCTTGTTAGCTAGTATTATTAGTATTAGGTTCTCTTTAACCTTGTACAGTATTTTGTGCTTCTTTACTGTCCGCGGTAAGATTACTGTTTATACAGCCCTGCTATCTACAAGCGCCTTAATTTTCTAACCTTGTATAGATATAGTCGTATACAGCTGTATTGCTTAACTATTAGTATTCTATACTTTCCTAAGGGTTATTGTAAGACTGCTTTTACTAGCGTAACTTTGTCTTTAGCAGCATTCTAGTTTTTTAACTGCTTGCCTTTTCTTTTTTAGAAAAGTAGCCTACACTATACTTAGTGCTGTAGTGTATTAAGCAGCTATTATTGTAGCAGAAGCTCTAATAGAAGTTTTTATTAGGTATCTCTTGCCTTAAGGCTTACTTTTTTAGTTTTAGCTTTCTTGCTTTATAAATTAAGCAATCTGCTGCCTTATAGATGTTTAATAATAGGGTAGTATAGTAGTAGTTGTCTACTTATTGTGCCCTGTTAAATTATTCTTAATAAAAAAAGTATCTATCCTTGCATTGCGTCTAAAGAAGTTAGTAGTAGATTTCTACTTTTTTAAGTTTGTAGAGAGAGTAGTTGTCTGCTAGGCACTTGTCTACTTATAAGTTTAGGTAACAGCACTAGTCCTAGTCTGCCTTGCAATTCTCTTTATCTTTTTTATAGAACTTGCATTTTAGTTT
The DNA here is from genome assembly GCA_024321975.1 of Alternaria sp. 'sect. Undifilum'. Lineage (NCBI taxonomy): Eukaryota > Fungi > Ascomycota > Dothideomycetes > Pleosporales > Pleosporaceae > Alternaria > Alternaria sp. 'sect. Undifilum'. The sequence goes on from JAJJZI010000004.1 coordinate 3,249,162, forward strand.
ATAATTATACTAGCATAACTCTTTGTATTCTTTAGTATCCTCTACTTTCTAAGCTTTTTAGTCTTTAACTTTAGCTACTGTATTGTTAAAGTAGGGTTGTTAGTGTATTGCCTAATACCTAACTTCCTTAGCGTCCTTGCTAGTAATTATAATTTAGTCTTAAATTATGTAGTTATTAGCGTAATGCGTTACTTCCTTGTATACCTAACACTAGTTTTTAGCTAATTGTTCTAGCACAATAGTGTCTTTAACCCTCTAGTCTATTAACTTAGGTTTGCTTAGCGTAAGGACCTTATTAACTAGTTTAGGTTATAGTACAATCTTATAGCTGTCCTCTAAGCGTGCCTCTTTGTAGAGATCTAAGTTGCTTAGGTTATTATCTAGCTTTATTCTAGCTAAGTAAGGCGTTCCTTGTCTAATTATTCTAATTTTAACAGCTACTTGCCTTACTTTATTCTTTAGGCAGTCTTTATAAAAGTATCTTACTTTACTATAACAGAGACATGCTCTATTGTTGTAACGCTTCTAGCGTTCTTCCTTAGAAAGTCTATTATAGTCTTTTCTTTAAGTCTTTCTATCTTTAGCCTTTTCCTATACTTTGCTAGTTATAATAGTATTGCTATCCTTATTGTATTTGTTGCGCTGCTTTCTTGTGTTAGCTATTGTAGGCTAGAACTATCCCTTCTACTAAGAGCGTTCTTATAAGCGATTGTTAATGTGCGTAGCTAGCTTAATTAGAGCTTATAGCGTTCTAGGCTTATTATAGTGTATAAGGCCGTTTTTAACATTCTCTTTTAGGCTAGCTTTAAATACTGTTTAAAGTACTGCATTATCTTAATTAATCTAAGCCTGTAATTGCTTAAATTCTATTATGTAGGCTAATACAGACTTAGTTTGCCTTAAATAAGTAATTTGCTTCTCTACCTAATTTCTAGCGTTTACCTTTTTAAAGATGCGTTCTATCTCTTGTTTAACCTCTGTCTAACTTGCAAATATAGCTTAGGTTTCTTCCTTAGTCCTATTTTACTTTATGTCTAGTAGATAGTTGTCTACGTATAGTTGTATCTAGTTAAAAGCTTTTCCCTTTATATACATGCTTGCTATTAGAATCTTATCTTGTTTTGTTAGTACTTTATTAAATTCGCAATACAAGTTAACATTAGTAAAGAATATTTATAGCTCCTTTTAACTTCTATTGTACTTTTTAGGCGCTGCTATTTTAGGTTTCTTAGTAGTTTTTTGTTTGTTAAGAGTAGCTATTAGCTGTCTTACTAGCTAATTAATTATGTTTTACATTTTAGCTATCTGCTAAGCCTAAACATAGGCCTGTCGCCTAAGGTTCCTAAGCTCTATAGCTCTAGGGTTCTCCTCCGTCTCTAAGTTAGATGCGCTAAGTATATTATTGTCTACTAGCGCCTGCAAGGGTCCTAGACCCTAGGCCGTAGTATTCTAAGCAACTCTAGGAAGTAACATCTTGTTAACTTTAATTAAGCAACCTAGTAGTTATTTACGTCTACTAGAATCTGTAGGTAGTTAAAGTGTTACACAAGGATGTAGGCTATACTTCTCTAGGCTTAGTCTGTACTAAGGCAAGGTAGACTAAAGCGGTAGCCTATATAGTTTGTCTAGCGATTTTTGTAGAAAAGAGTTATTGTAGAATAACTAAGTAGTAAAGAAAGACAATCTAATTCTATATACTATAGAATAACTAGTTAACAATCTGTGTAAGAGATAAACTATTAATAAGTTAACTACAACAAGTGTAATAATAAAATTTAACCTATTCTTATACCTATTGCTTTTGTCCTGCCATCCTGTACATCCCTTCTAAGGGGGATGTTTGTGATGGCGTCGCCATCCCTTCATGCACGGCCATCCCGGATGGCTAGCCTTGGCGGGATGGTAATCACGTGATCACAGCCCCGCGGTGATTATTACCTTCTAACGTAGTCGCTGGTTGGCCTTCAACCCCGACCTCTGCGTTAAGGAGAGAATAACCTTTGTTACCTGTAACAACTAGATAGAGTAATAATAATATAGGATTAGCCTAGCTTAAACAAGTATTTAAGCGCTATATAAAGTAGAAAGCATGTTGTAATTATTAACTTCTTATTCTTAACAGCTATAGTAGCTATATAACGCCTAATTTTATTAATTTTTGCAACAGCAATTATATACTTCTAGCTATTTTTCTACTTTACGCTACTTATAGCTTGTAGCCTCTTAATGTTATTGTTTTCTTGCCTCTTTTGCAGTACTATACTTAAGAACTTAACTACTACTTTTACTAATTGCAAGGCTTTACAAGGATTACAAAATACAACTTTTTTACTATGTTTTAGCTTACGTAGAGCTTTATAATAACGCCTAAGCTTATTTTAAAAAGTTTTTAAGCTACAGGCATCTAGCTAATAAATGCAGACGCTGTACTAAAACGCTTTAACAACTACTACTAACAATAAAATAAGGCTATAGAACTTAGGCAGCCTAATAATAGCAATAGCTAGAGAGAGCTGTAAAAATTTCTAGACTTTGCGCTGCAGTATACCCTAAAAGTTAACTAAGATTAGATAAAGTCTTTATTTTATTCTCTATAGGTGCAAAACAAGCTTGTTAACTATAAAAACAATAGTTTATAGAGCAAGCTTGTAACTAATAAAAAGCGCCTAAAGAATAGCAATACTCTAGACCTTTAACAGCGCAAAAAGTACTATAGCAGTGCTATTTTCTAGTCTCTAAGGAAGCTCTGCAAGGCGCGCTACTACAACGCTATAAAATAAGACAAAGCTAAGCAACTACAACTCTAAAAAGCTCGCAATAGAGATATTAAAGTAGCAGCAACAATATACAAGAAGCAGCAAGCTAAGGCTACAAAAGTAGCTTAATAATAAGCTGCTAAGAAGCGTTGTAAGGTAAAAAAAGCGCGCGCTAAGAAACTTGCTGCTTCCTAGGCGCTTAAAAAGTAGCAACACGACGCTGCAATTGCTTAAAAATCTTATAATACACCTACAAGACCTAAGTAAAAAGCCTTATATAAAGTAGTAAAAAATCTAATAAAGCGTTGTTGTGTTAGTAGTAGTTAAACTAGTGTTAACGCTAGTCTGCCGGCTGCGTCTCCCCCACCCAAAATCAGCGCGCGCGGGCGCTAAATCAAGACACTAGCGAAATTTAAGTAGATAGAAAGTTTTGCATACACCTATATATTAATACACTAGAATTTCTCGCGATAACCGCTTTTGTAGGTAGCTCTACAGCCTTATCTTTTTAGTTGCCCAATATTAGTGGGGTGGCTCGGAACGCGAACTAGCTCGTAACGCGACCAACCAGGTTAAGGTGCATAGACACCTTTTGCACATGGACGCGTTTTGCACACCCTACTAAAAATTCCTATTATTAAAAATAAGGCTGTACAACCACCACTAATAGTTATTATTATAAGATTTTATAGTGTTGTAGTAATTATAGCATTGCGATTAACCTGTACTACTTATATTTACTTAGTACCTTAATAGTGCGGCCGTGGCGGGTGGTCTAAGTTAGGATAGCTAGTGTAGCCACCTAAGCTTGTACATAAGATAAATTAACAACAACACGTTTCTAATACTTTTGCTTTTAAGAGGAGCCTTGTAAGGCTTTACGCTTACCCTTTTAGGATAATTGTATAGCTTTTTTAGCCTCGCGAGCTGCTTTTTAACGCTCCTTTTTAGCCTGCTTTTTAGCCCGCTCCTTCTCCCTTACCTCCTTAAGCCTCTCTCTCTTAACACGCCTTTCCTAGGCTATTTAAAGCTTATATAATTAAGCTTACCTCTTTAACTTAGATCTTTTAGCTTTTTAAAGTTATAATTGCTATTATTACTGTTGTTGTTCTTTCTTATCCTTCTTAGCTTAGCGAATCTTCTTAGGTAACTAGAAGATAGCTCTACTATAGTATTCCTTAAGGATATTAAGTTAAAGCGTGTAGCTCTTTTTTTAGTATCTCTTCCTAACCTTTAGAGCCCCCCTTAAGCTATAGATTTCTCTTTTAAGTATACTATTTTAAGCTAAGAGGTAATAAAGACTTCAACAAAGCTTTTTAACTTTTAGATTATTAAACTTCTTTACCTCCTAACGTATAATAGACTTAATTTCAAGCTAATTATCTCTACTAAGGATAGAAGAAGAGCTTTTATCTAAACTAGAAGCCTTAGAGTCCTCCTGCTAGAATTTTTAAAGTATAACCTTAGGATTTAGTATTAAGATACTAGTTGCCTTAAAGAAGCTTATAATAGTTTCCTTTTTAAAAGCTATACACTTAGCCTTCTAAAATAGCTTAAAGAAGTTACCTTTTGCTAAAGGAAAGATTTTATAGCTCTAATAGAGGAAGTTTAACAACTCCTTTAAGTAAGCTAACGCTAGAGGCCTAAATATCTTAACGTTAAGAGGCTAAAGCCTATAAGTTAAATAAGGAGGATATACTACAACTAGGATCTTATAGTTGTTGCAATAATTAAGAAAATTTATAGTTATATAAGATAAATAGCTATTAACAAGGAGTAATTAGTACTTAGTTTAAGTATAACGTGCAGTCTCTCTCTTAAAGACCTCTTTAAGCTAAGCTAGGCCTATATTATTATTAGTCTATTCTAAGGGTAATAAGGTAACAAAGACTAAGTGCTTATTTAGATTAATTACCTCTACCTAGGCTAATTAGAGGGCTCTAGCGGTTAACTAAAAAATAAGGGATAGAGAAAGAGGTGTACTATCCGCATAAATACAGGCTAGAACTGTAATCTACTCTCTAAAGCTATCTTATAGGCCTAAAATAACTCTTTCTCTTTTATATTGCCGCTTACTAAAGACTCTCTTCAATCTTCTAAGTACACTAAGTAAGAAGCCCTTTTTATTTATATTAAAGATGTAAGAAGGCTGTATATTATATTTTTTTATCTTATTGTGTAACAGCTTAAAGTATAACTTATACTTAGTTAGTAAATTAGCTTTGTAACAATTGCGATCTATAAGGACCTACTAGAGAGAGATAAGATAAGACGCGTTCCTGCAGAGGAACCTAGAAACCTAGCGTTCTAAAACGTCTCTACTAAGCAAAGACGACGCGAGATTGCGTATTATTAAACGTAAAGGTGGTGTACGCCTCTTAGTAAGGAAGTTAACATATTGTATAAGCTTAGTTTCGCGTTAAGGGTGAAGGGAAAGGTAGGCGATTGCGTGTAGCTAGTGTTTGCCTTAGTGTCTTTAAACAAGCGTTGTGCGTACAACATTATACTTTTTTGCAATTTAAGAATATAAAAAAAATGCACTAGGCTCGCGCGATTTAATTTCTTTAATCGCTTCCTTAATTAGATCTATATTGGTGGAGTTATAACGCGTTGAAGTTAGGGTGTTGATGTTGGTGGGGTGTGCAAAACGCGTCCATGTGCAAAAGGTGTCCATGCACCTTACTTGTGTCTGCCTCAAACATCACGATCAGTATTCAGGCGATGTCGAAGACACATGCACAGGACTGGCGACTAGTTGAAGATGCTGAGCATTACTAGTGTGCTAGTTATCACATGTGGTAGTGTGAGCACATCGGCAGAAGCAAGCGCCGACTGCACGCACGGAGCACAAGGGGATTCTTATTCCTTGCGGCCCGTGCGCTGAAGACGCGTTTGTTATACGTACGCTGTTACGCATGAGACTGAGCGAACATCTCCTGTCTCGCGATGACACCCCGCCGCCTTCAGAAAGTGATTTCCTTGACCCGCTCATCAAGGCCGCAAGAGAGCTTGTCCGGCAGCTCGAAGAAGTCAAGTCGGCAGGAACACACCACGAACGCGCTCCGGGCAGGCCCAGGCCAAAGACAACTCGAAAGCAACCGATCGATAAAACACATTTTATAACAGTATTCAGGGCAATTTCCGACAAAGCACAAGCTTATATCGCGAGATTGGAAGAGCAGGAGCAGGAGGCACACGAAGAGGCACCCGAAGAGGCACACGAAGAGGCATGCGAAGAGGCATGCGAAGAGGCACATGAGCAGGAAAATTCAACAGGGCATCGACAACTGTTGGACCATGACATAAGGTCTTCGAATCTGCGTTTTCCATGCAGGCCTTCACAGCTTGGAAAAAATCTGGTTAGCACTATCTAGGAAGCCCTACATAAATTGCCAGGGGTTCGATCGCGGACTTCTTTGTCTGCTGCCGTTTTTTGAAATATCAGAAAACCAGCTTTACAATATGACTACTGCTAAGATTAACAAAATTTACATTCTAGCAGACGGGAAGAAACTGGAGATAGCTGGTCGATGCGAGATCAGAATGTCAATTCAAGACATGTTCACTAGGGATGTTGAATTCGCTTTTAAGAAAGAATACCTTACCTTTTTTAACTGCCTCTTAGAATATAAGATAGTTGCTCTTCTACAACCTGTCTCTTATCTAAAGGTCAACTTATATATGCCTGACAGCACTTAGTTAAAGCCACTATCCTAGCTGTAGGAGTAGCCTATAGATCCTACATAGGCGCCTGTTGATGCTTGCGAGCTTTGTAGCTTAGAAGAGTGCACCTGCCTTTCTAAGTTGCCCTAGGACCGCTATCGCATTGTTGATTACAGTCCTAAAGGACGTGGAATCTAAGCTCAAGGAGCGTTAAGTGGTGGCTTAGCCTTTAGTAAAGGCAAGGACATCTAGGAGTTAGTTAGTGAGGTGAAACCGCTAGAGTGGCCTACGGATTAGTACAGATCTGTTAACTTTAAGAGGCCTAATGTAGGCATAACTTGCTAACTATACTACGAGGAAAAGAGCAATTAGGCTAGACAGATGAATTATGCTTGCGATCTATGTGCAGAACTAATTGTAAAAATTACACGAGGTAAGGCAAGAATAATACTCTAGGCACGACGAGATATATAGGATAGTACGGAAATCACGGTGGATTACGGGCAAGCTTTTTCTGCTGATAGAGGGTGTTTGTGCGCAACATGCGGCAAGAGTGCTGCATTAACAAAGGACAAAGGGTAAAGCAATAGCTATGTTAAGATGTTGATGGCCACTCGCACGTAGCATCTATCCTATTCTAAGGCGGTTTGTCCATTCAACTCTATTCTCAAGAACTAATTTGGCTAGAATTCCCTAGTTCCCCACCACCAAAAGACTAAGCTTATACTATGTACTGCGATGCGGTAGGTGATGCGGTGGGAGTTCCCGAAGCAGTCGTGTTTCCAGCACCCGCACCTGGGCAAATCGAAGATGTAATTCTATTGTTGCACATGTAGCTGCCTACCTGCGCTTTAAAAGTATCCGTTATCTCTGTTATGCTGGGATACCAAGCTTTGTCCCCGAACAAAGTTTGGCAGTTAACATCACTAGATGGTTAGGGCTATAATAGCCGATTAGAGGAAAGAATGGACATACCTGTAAAATTGGCAGCATAGACCTAGCTTAATAGCAATAGAAGCAACGTCGTTAAGTTAATTGGTAGAGACACAGCAATTCAGAGACGTGATTAGTGCGATACAGTTTCTCTAAGCTGTGTTTAAGTAGAAGTAAAGCTTAAATTAGCCGTTAGTCATAACCACGATCGCCTAGTGCCTTGCTATCCTACCTTTAGCGCACAACCTGCCTGCTCGACCTAATTGTTCTAGAGCGACAGAGTTGGTGTTTGCGCGAAAGCGTTAGTTAAGAGCGCGCTTGTGATGAACAAATACTGGTATCGCATTTTAATCTTCAATAAGTCTAAGTTCAAGCCTGCAGATGCAGGAAGCGCGAGCTTGAGGCCACATTAAATACTAAAATCTAGTTAGTGGAGGTGTTCTAATACGCTAACCTCCAGCTACCTGAAACATAACAACACCATCTTCTTTAGCGTCTAGAATATACATATTATAGTAAAGGTTTCCAAGTGCGCTACTATATCGCAACATTGCCATAAGCAACTTGTAGCCCTCAATAATGCGGTGTCCTGAAAATTATGCACACTAGATATAATTGCCGGGGTATTTGCTATCTCCTTTAACCAATCCAAATGCACTAATTACAGAAAATGATCTTCGCCATCTTCACATTGATCTGTCTTGATGAAGCATAGAGAAGATTCAAAAGGCATTTGGAATCTTTTCTACAATCACTAGCGAATGCAGCTTCGCCCCTAGCGTGCAGCTGCAACGTTATTTCTGCGCCACTCTTAAGGCAAAGCCATAGCCCTGCAGCAGACTCGCTGTAAGCCTAAGCGAGCCTCCAAGCATCACGCTGCCGCATAGAGTGGCCTGTGCGTTGTCCCCATCCTGGGTCCTAGACACCGTCACGCCCGCCCTTTCTAATTTTCGGTCTTTTGAGCGGCGCGTCGCTTGATTGCCGCAGCACCATAACATTCCCACTATTGGTCTTGCAAACCCCCCTTTGTCATGGCCCCCATTTGTCCCCCCCCTCCTCCCCCACCCCCTCCCACACAGTAAGCCGACCTTTGTTTCTACCACATCTCCCTTTGTGCTAACAATTGCCCTGTTAGAGACGCACTCTTTTCTGGAAAGCCCGTTATGCCCATTATTTTTGATACCGACCTCACTACTGTTGTTGATATGACAAAGGCCCAAAACATCGCCGTGAACAAGATTGACAAATCAATATGGCACTTGAAAGACTCTGACCGCATACTCAAAAGGGGACCCAACGTAAAGATCTCAGAGGCAGACGCCTTGCGATTTGTTGCCTCGTCAACCCATGTACCTGTTCCGGAAGTGTTCGGGGCTTACGAAAAGGATGGCTTTGGTAACATCTTCATGTCCAGGATTATCGGAAAACCGCTCCACGACGTCTTGGATATCTTGGACGAAGCAAAGAGGGAAAAGGTTACCAAACAGCTTTCGGGATTTGTCACGAGCTGGATGGGTCTACGTGGCGACTATTTTGGATCTATAGGCTTCAAAGCATATCGCGACGTCTTTTTCCAACACTTGCCTGCCGCAACGATGCCAGACCGGGAGTATGGCCCTTTCAGATCACGTACAGACTACTGCAACGGGCTTATCGATGCACTTCGTAACTCGAGGCCTGGTGGAGAACTCTGCGTGTCATCTAGGTTGGCGCTTGCGCTTGCGCTTGTGCTTGCGGCACCCGAGGCGTAAACCCTGAATTGCTCTGGCCGATCCATGAAAGCAGGTACTAGGTCCCCATCCACGCATGTGGACGGTGGTGTTGCTGCGCATGGATCTGACTTGCAGCACCCCCAGAAAGAGTCTCCTGCGTTGCATGTGAAGAAATCGCTGGCTGTTCCGCAAGAGGCGCCTGGCCATTCTCCGTAATGAGAGGTATTGTAGGCACCGGGGCGGATGTTTCCTTGCTGGCAGCCATTGGTACACGGATCTGTCGTGCAGCACCCAACAAAATTGCTTCCACCTTCAGTAGCGCATGCATACCTGGGGCTTGTTAGTTTCTGCGTCGCTTTTGAGTTGTGGAATTTTCCATACCACTTGCCTCCAGTCGGGCAATGAAAGTGGTAGAAAGATGAATTAGACATGATGAAGATGCGTTGGATAACAACGAAGAAGCGTTAGATGTATTTTATTCGCACTTGAGTATGTTGTAAATCAAGCGGCACAAAAACAAAATTAGGGCCAAAGCGAGAGAGTACGTGCAGTGAATTCTACAAGAAAGACAGTGGACAAGATAAAGGACGGGGCAGAGCAGCTAGACCAGAGATGAACAGCACACGGACGAGCATGTATCTCCATCTTTCCAAGCACGCGCAAGAAACGCCTGAAGGCGGCGTTGCCTGATCGGTAGCACTGCAGGAAGACATTGTGCATAGCGCCCACCAATGAAGGACCGCGCGTAATTCCAATGGGGCTTAGCAAACCCTCGACCCAATGGTGGCTGGCGATGTGCGAAGTATTTTCCTTCTCTTGACGAAACTTTATCATACGACCCACGACCGATCACAGGCCCACACAACGCGGTGAGGCGCAGTAATAACCCCAACTTTGTTTCCTTTGGTGGCGTCGTTAATCGAAATGACTTGCCAGTTACGCCTAGGAGATGGGGCCGTTTCTCAACAACAGGACCCGCGGTGGCCCCACGATATGTCGGCATAAGCGAACATTCCCCCGGGGGGATTTGAAGGAAGAGAAGCGTGTTGTTGCAGCTCCATACTTGGCAAAACGACCATGGGCGCCGCCGCGGGGGAGCTATCGTGGCCATCTAGTGAGTGACAGCACAGCAAGCATACCGCATACCCAACACCATGCAGCGAATGGCATGCTGTAGATGCGACAAACTTGTTCATTCCCGGTTCCATTCATGACTTGAGACATGCGTCCCGCCAATGCGATCCCAGCAGTAATGAGACCACCAGCCTCCCCAGCATATCCGGGTGGCTGGCAGACAGTTTCACGCACCCGCCATCTCAGGTAGAAAACTTAGCCACGCCCAGCTACACAGGATATTCATCATGCTATCATTCCTGAGCGACTCCACTTGATTAGTGTACCGCAGAAGATATGCGTGTGGAGCCTGAATTCCAACTCAAGCAAACCAACGGTAGGTAAGCTGCATGAGCCATTCAAGACGCGCATCTTGCTGACCGAGGTACCAGTCTCTCAACCCCAATTATCTCACCAATCCTCGCAGCAAAGCGTTGCTGCCTCCTTGGCTGCCTCGCAAGGCTACTATAGCGCGTCAGAGCACGCGTCTAGTTCGAGCGACGAAAGAAAGCATCTCTACCAGACACCGCCTTCCCACCACCCACCACCCATCACCAGCACAAAGTCATGAGCAGTTGGTGCCACACACTGACATCCCGGTAACGTCTCTGCGAGGCATCGGTATCCCAAGGCAGCAGCCTCAGCCGTCCTTTACCCACGAGCGCCCTCAGTCACCCGCTGTGTCTACCATTGCGGACGAGTCTAGACCAGACACGCGAGACGCAAGGCGGTCCCAGTTGCTATACAGCATGGACACGGAATCGCACGTCACCACACCAGGCCAGGATACCACGCCGTACATTCGATTCGCCATCGACCAGCTTACTCGGGACGAAGAGGTCAGAGGATCAAGGATATACCCAGACGTTCGGCCCGAGGACGACGAAGATGACTATCCCGTCGACAGAATCGTCCACGACAACGGCCTGGGATACATGGCCCAGGAACAGAGGACACAAGAAAGGATGTCGCAGCAGATAGCACGGAAGCCTCTGAGACAGTCATCAACTCCGCTTGCGAAAGCCCCAGCACCCATGGCCACTGCGCAACCTTACAACCCGCACTCCCAATCTCAACAGTACAGGCAACAGCAGTCACCTTCGCCTCCTCCTTCACAAGACGACGTCTTCGTAGCACATACTCCACATGCGCCACTCCACTTTCTCCCCGCCATCCTTCGCCCATTTTGCCTAGGCATCTACATCTTCTTATGCATCCTTATGCTCGCTGCACTGATATTCTCTGCCGTCTACTCGAACCGCAATGACGGCAACGGCCTATGGGACTACAACGCCTTTGGGGACAACCGTTACTTTGTCTTTGACTATCTCCCAATCCTGCTGGGAATGCTCTTGCTCCTTTGGCTCATCCAGATCCAGACAGCTCTCCAGCGCCTTGTACCCTTCATCTCAATGGCTTCACACTCTTTCCATAAGCGATCCGAAGCTGTCTTCCTCCAACTGTACCCAATGCAGTTTGTATGGCCAAACTTTGAGCATTTCCGCTCCGGACACCCTGGCGTTGGAGTTTTTTACATCACATCATGGCTGTTTACCTGGACGATACCCCTTCTTGCTTCTTCTTTCAACGTACGATATGATTTGGAACGCACTATCTGGCGATGGGTAGCGGTCCAAGGCGTCATTTGGACCGTCGTTGTTCTTTACATTCTTCTTGTCATCGCCCTGGTCTATCTGCTGATCTTCCTGGTCCGCAACCCCACTGCCCTGAAATGGGACCCTCGATCACTTGCTGATATCATTTCGCTTCTCGAGCGCTCCAACAACCTCACTGACTACAATGGTTCCGAGACTTTTGACAAGGGCGATTGGCATCTTGTCAGCAATCGCGCGGACCGACTCGGGTACTGGACGACTACAAACAGGCCCAGCGACGTGTTCTACGGCATCGGTGAGGAGGGCGCTGCAATCCAAAGGTTCTCCGTCCAAGAAGGGCGTATCACAGAGAGGGGAGCAGAGCGCACCAATGCTGAACCGGCCCAGGGCAACGACTTCACCATCCGCACCGACATTCGCAACCCAAGCGTGCGGCTACGCTTCCTCCCATGGTATCTGAAGGACACTTCAGTCATTGCATGGATCGTCATCGCCGGCGTGCTATTGATCGCCTTCCTGGTTGTCAGTTTCGTCAACAGCGCTGTTCGCCTTGGATTCCTGCCCCGAGTCCCCGCTCGTACAGGCTCGGACGGCTTCTCGGCTTCAAACTTCCTCTACTCCTTCATCCCCGCATTGATCGCCAACTTCCTTTTCCTTGCCATTCTGTCCCTGGACTACTCCCTCCGCATACTCCAGCCCTACATTGCGCTTTCCTCAAAAGGTGGAGCCACCGCTGAAGCCTCTCTGCTAGTCGACTACGCCTGTCGCCTACCTTTGTCCGCCACCCTGGCTGCACTCGACAACAGGCACTGGCAAACGGCAATCCTGTCTTTTACGTCGCTGACATCCAGCACCCTTCCCGTTCTCGCTGGCGGCTGCTTCTGGACACAATACTACGGCAACGAAGACGTCGTTCGCGTCGCAGCAGAGCTTGCAGGATACTACGCCCTCTGCTTCTTCCTTGCCCTGTACAGTGTCAGTCTCCTCGCTCTCCTACCAGGTCGCCGCCGAGCCGCGCTGCCGCACCGCAGCAACACCCTCGCCGAGATAATCAGCTGGGTATACCAATCCCCCATGCTCGCCGACCGCGCATTCTCCCGTCTGCAGACCAAGCCCGAACTCGTCGCAAGGCTCATGGGCACCACGTATGCCGAGCGCACACTGGCTCAATCCGTCGTCTCCTTGGTCCGTCCCTCTCGCAACCACCTGCGTGACGACTCGGCTGCCGAACCTGCCCTCGGCGCCCACCAGACGATCACCAACGAGAAGCACAATTCTTACACCGATCCCCACAAGATCCGCTACGGCTTTGGCATCCACGTCGGACGCGATGGCCGAGAGCACCTCGGCATCGATCGCGTACTCCGCCGTGGAGCCAGGACTGCTCGTCAGCTCGTCATCTGGGAAGAACAGCAGCATCATGGTAAGAGAAGGAGTTGGACGAGCCAGGCTTGAGCTTCGGACGACACACAACTCAACGGTCGTGGTCGAACAATCGCAACGCAACCCAACGCCATTTGACCATGACGAGCACAACCACACTCGCATTCCACCACAGCAACATTCCAACCCTTAGCATTGGCGTTTTTTGGGGCGTGTTTTCTTTTTTTTTAGACATGCCGGATTTACGGGACTCACGGCATTTTGGGACTTAATGGCGTAATGAATTTTTTTTTGGGGGGGGGGGTGTGGAAATAATAGAACAAATCTTACGCAAACGTAAAGGGCGGGGGAGGAAATGTAATAGTATGGTAATGGGGATTCTTCTACATGGACTGGAGTTTGTAGATGGGGGGAGCTATTCTTCTTTTCGAAGAGGTTATTGATGTGTGTGTGTAAACGGGAAAAGGCAAGAAGAACATGTGGGGGGGGGGGAGACTAGTAATTATGAGAGCTGAATAATAGCGACAAGATGACGACGACGACGACGACGACGACGACAACGACAAGGAGACGATGAATGGAGATGGGAAACGATAGTACTCAATGCATGTTATCATGATGCGATCGTCGTAAAAATTCTTCGTGAAAACTATATATATATATATACATCTACGCAGTAACAGCCGCGTCACTAAGTCTACTACTACTACTACTACTACTAATCTCCAACTCGCCATGCCCACCAAGGTTCTCAAACCCATGGAATCCTTCCTCAACAATCCATTTCTGTTGGTACTTCACAAGCACTTTACACGCGTTGCCGACGACCAGCAGTCCGGGAGGTCTACTGCCTTCCTCTTCGACAGCGGCACAGACGTGTTGTAGCGACGTTCGAATGACTCTTTGATCCGGACAGGAAGCTCGTTCTAGGACAGCGACGGGTAAATCTGCGGGGTACGCCTTGCCGACTAGGCTTTCGACGAGAGCGGAGAGACGGTGGAGTGACATGACGAGGACGAGGGTGCGGGAAGCGACGAATTCGGGGGGGTCGAGGGGCGCGCCCTTTCGGCCTGTGCCGGTGCAGATGAGCACTTGGTCTGCGATGCCGCGGTGTGTAGCGGGAATGGCAGCGAAGAGGGGTGCGCTTAGCGCACTTGTGATACCAGGTAGGACGGTGGGGATGAAGCCGTGCTCGCGGAAGAAGTCGTATTCTTCGCCACCACGGCCGTAGATGTATGGGTCGCCCTGCTTTATCCGTACTACGACTTTGCCGGCCTTGAGCCCTGCCAGACCTAGCTCCAAGAGCTCTTCCTGCGCCTTGTCTGCATTTCCGGGGAACTTTCGTGCAATGTGAACGGTTGCGCGGCGCGGTACGAGGTCGAGGATGGGCGCGGGAACGAGTTTATCGGCAAGAATTAAATCGGCGGAGAGGATGGCTTTGTGTGCTGCGCGCGTGAGGAGGTCAGGGTTGCCAGGGCCGGAGCCTGCGAGGATGATACGACCGGCTCGTCTCGCTGGTGTAGTGGCAGTTGGCCCGACTTTCAAAGGGCTACTGCTGGCGAATTCGCGGAACAGCAAATCGACGTCTGCATCTGTGATACCCGCGAGACGGCGTAGAGGCCAGTACTCGCATATTTGAGATAGCCAGCGCATGCGACGTCCCCGTGCTGCTTCTTTGCTTTCCTCGAGAATCAGCTTGTTGAATGTCGCTGGCTGCCCACTATCCTCCTCTTCTGCCTCGAGGTCTTGCGATAGTTCGGCTGCATGATCCTCCTCCCAGATGCGTCTCCGAAGTGTCCCTAATCTCTCCACGGCATCACCCAGGCGCGGTGGGAGCGATGCCGCAATCTCCCTCCGTATTCTTGCAGAGAGTTTGCATCCCTTTCCAGATGTTGTGATGCCGATCTGTAGAGGGCCGTCCGAATGCGTGGAGAGGAGGGTGAAGGAGCAGAGATTCGGTGCGTCGGCGACATTGATGGGTATACGTAGTCTCCGACAAAGACTTGAGATGTGGGTTGCTATGGCGAATTAGAGGAAAGCCTGAAATGCAGAGGCGCGTCGTGTACCTGAAGTATGTTTACCGCCCGCAGTAACAAACACGGCATCTACTACGCCGTCTACCTCTGGCCGTCCAAGCATGGTCAAGTCGTCCTCTTTGAAACTCCGCTTTAGCCATTTTACCTCGCCCGCCTCAATTCGCTTGACAAGACCGTAGTGAAGTGTAGAGTCCTCGGGCGCAAGCAATATCGGATTCGCACCAACTTGCAGTGCTCGTGTGCATCGTGCGCCTGCTAGTGGGTTGGACCCGACTATAAGATGGATGTGGGAGGTGGCGTCAACGGCGGTAAGAAGTGCTGGTGCCATGTTGAAGTATGATGTGGAACAAGATCAGGTTCCAGAGAGAGGAGGGGCAATAATAATATGGGCAAGACCAATCGTCGATGCGGCACCTCGTCGGCAGTGTTGATAATGCGCGTGCACATTATTTGTTCCGATAGCGAGGAGCCGATATGGCGCGATCGGACACTAGGGCATCCCCGCGGAAAAAGGCGACTTGTGAGTGGGTGGTGCCGCGCAATGGTCGATGGTGCAATTGGGTGCTGTCAAAGTTGGGCCGAGTTAGTCCATCTGCTCGTCACGGCCCATGACAATGTCGAGCGCTTTGCGGCTCAGCATGACACTGTGTCCAAGAGCGTTGAGCTTTGCTGAGGCGGAGATCAGAGCTGGGTCTTGGCTCTCGACCCGTATCTTCTCCTTGACGCGCACGTCGTGGCCCTTGTATCTGAAGATGCGATGGGCTTCGTCGTGTGTCGGAGCTCTTGCGCCGCCTAGTGCGGATGCAAAGGTATTGCGAATGCTGAAGCCGGTGAGCGATGTGTTGTCTCCGGCCGCGTGTGGTTCGAGAGTGCGGATTTCGAGCACAAGAGCAGCATCGAAGACGAACAGATGGAAGGACACGTTCGCTGGCAGCGGAGGATCAAACGTCTGTGGATTGTCAGCAACGCCTACGCCTACGCCTACGCCTGTCCTGCCTATGCCTATGCAGCCTACCTTGTCGTCTACGGGCTTCTCCCACCACGGCGGCTGCACGTCCGAGTAGCCCGTCAGAGCGGCTTGCGCTTCCAGGATATGGTGGTGCAGCTGCTGCAGCTGTCCAGAGACAAAGTTGGCATTGGCAGCATCGCCTCCCCAAGCAGCCACATCGATGACGTCGAGGCAGCGGTTGATGGCCGTCCGGATCGCCGTGAGCTGGGGCACGACGAGCGTAGGCGCATGGGGTGCAGAGGATATGGCGAGGTCGTACGTCGGCGAGCCTTTGGGGGGCGCGAGGCTTGCCAGACGGAGCTTGATGTTCTGCGCCATGTCAGTTGCCAGCTGGGCCAGGGCAGACGGGGAGAGGCCTACGCCTTTGGTGATGCGCGTGCCAATGCGCGTGATGACGCCCTTGAGGCTCTCGGAGCGCACCGAAGTCAGCACCAGCGTCGAGCCCTTCTCCGAAGGCGCCAGCAGAGCCGCGCACTCTTCCAGGCCTGCTTTGAGCGACTGCAGCGTCTCGCGGAGCTGCACCAGCAACCACTCGAGCTCGCGCGCTTGCGACGCCGCCTGCTCGTCGGCGAGCCGGGCGTCGTCGATGGGCGGCCATACAGCAGTGGACATGGTGGCTGGCGATTCGTTTCCAGGCACGACGGCGGTGCAGGTCGTGGTGGTGGTGGTTGTTATTGTTGTTGTCTCGCAGCACATCTCGCTACTATCCGGGCACCGCAGCCAGCCCTGCACCCTCACCCACCGCGCCCTCACCCATCCCACCGCACGATCCGCCAACCGCCAACCGCCAACGTGCTTCCACGCAAGCCGCAGGCCCTTTGCGTGTAGAGCCTCGGCATGATGCAAAGCGCGCACCCGGCGTCGTAGCCCGGTGACATGGCGGAGCTAGTCGACGACGCCAGCAACGAAGGCGCTTCACTCGCCCACTACGTCACCACCAATGGCGCTCATAAACCAGCCTGCCAGGCCTCTTCTCGTCGCGCCACGTCGCATCACCCCACGGCCAGAGCACCTGTATCGTGCATCCTAATCTTAATAGACAATGGCTGTGACAAGTAAGCCGTCCGCTTCCTGTCTTGGTCGCGCGCCTGCTAACATGGCACCCAGGACCCCTCCTCGCTTTCGGCTCGCTCGTGCTGGTCGCTGGAGGCCTGCTCTTCCAGTTCCTGACCATCCTCACTGGCGGCGTCAACAAGGCGCCTCTAGACAAGTTCTACTTCCTCCAAGCCTCCACCGACGGCATCCCCAACGCCCGGAACCCCTCGCGATGGACCTTCTTTGCCATCTGCGGCTCCGACCCAGCGTCGGGGCGCAATGCCAACTGCGGCGCGCCTGTCCCAGCGCTGCCCTTCGACCCACCCAGGAACTTTGGCACCCGGCAAAACATTCCTGAGCAGTTCATCGGCACACACGAGTACTACTACCTGTCTCGCTTCATGTTTGCCTTTTACCTGATCGCGCTCTTCTTCGCTGCCATTGCTCTCGTCTCCGGTCTGCTGGCGCTCTGCAGCCGTCTTGGAGGTTACCTCTCGTCCTTGATGACCTTTGTCGCTCTCTTCTTCCAGGCGCTCGCTGCAGCTCTCATGACGTAGGTCCATCCACGACGATACTTCTTGGCATAATCACTAACAGTCCTTAGCGCATGGGTAGTCAAGGGCCGCGACGCCTTCCGTTCCGCCGGTTTCGAAGCACGCGTCGGGAGATACCTCATGGGTTTCACCTGGGCTGCCGTTGCCTGCTACTTCCTAGCTACCGTCATGTTCTGTCTCGGTGGCCGTCTCGGAGGCCATCGCTCTTCCAGCATGAGCCGAACGCGCTCTACCAAGTCGAACCGCAGCCGGGGCAGTTTTCTGGACACCGAATCTCGGCGCAAGACCAGGGATTATTCTCCGTAGGCTGCTCCACGACGGCAAGGGGAGGACGAAATTGAAGAAAGCCATGTGGAGGAAGACACTGACTTTATACGCAACGATATCCACCATCTGATTTGTAATGCACCAAAACAATTCCTTGCTATGTCGCGCCATTGTACACTTGCATATATAGCACATGTAACTTGACATATGATGAGCATCTAAATAAATATCTCTTCAGACTGCTTAAAGTCCACGGATAGATTCAGATGATGCGACTACACATGCACCGCGCAACCGTCTCGTGCACATGTTGATCAAAGAAATCAAAACTCATCAACACCACACCACGTCTCAAACAAGTCCCCCAGATCCAGCACCTTGCCCTTGTCTCCCACTGTCCTTTTCTCAACCACAGTCCACATATCAAACACATCCTCTCCGTCTTCCTCCTCCCCATCCTCCATATCCTCATCTCTATCCCCTCCACCATCACCACCACCACCACCACCACTAACCGGCACATACGCCCCCACCCCTCTACAACTCGCCACACACTCATCCAGCAAATTCCAATCCGGCTTCCCTCTCAGCACCATCTGGGGATCCCCCAGCCCCGCATACCTCACAACAGGCGGCGCGCCATTCGCCAGCGTATACCTCGTTTCCAGGCCCGTAATCCTCGACGTATAAGACTGCGATTCGTTGCGTGAGGCAGGTAGACGAAGGCAATGCGCATCGAAGTCTGCGAGAGAGGCGGTGAGGAGCTCGGGGTCCTGTTTGGCGAAGAGGAGAGAAGCGAGTGTGTGCGCGCGCTCGGTGTGGGAGTTGATGAGGCCGAGGGCGGGGTGGGGGATGTATCTTGTTGTTGTTGTTGTTGTTGTTGTTGTTGTTGTTGATGATGATGATGTTGTTGTTGGTGTTTTTCTTCTTTCCGCCTCCAATACACATGCACTGCCTTTTTTTTCATCTCCATCTCCATCTCCACCTCCCTTCTTCTCCTCCTCCCCAGCAGCAGCAACATGCACCCGGCCCCCAAACGGCGGCGCAACACCCACGCCCCCAGCACCCAAAAACTGTCCCCAAGGCTTCACCCCACTCACCCAAGGCCCCGTCTCGTACTCCCCCAACAGACACCACGCCTCGCCCCTGGGATCGTAAATCACCTCATCGCCCGTCGAGACCCCGCGGCCCCAGATTGCGACCTGGAGCAGGGAAATGGTATCTCGGACGCTCTTTTCAAACGCGCGGGCGCGATCCGCGACCCGGCCAGCAGCCTCGCGGTTTTCCAGCACGGATTCGTACGGCAGGTGGAGCGCGCATTCTTGCCAGATGTCGAGGAGGTAGAACCATATGGACTGCATGAGCGGGGTGTCGGTGGGGTAGAAGTCGGCGAAGTAGTCGAGGAGGGTGGCGGCGCAGGACCAGTAGTGCGTTGTAAAGGTTGATTCGCAGGGGGGGCAGGGCCAGGTGGGTGGGTTGCCGGGGCGCGGGCAGGCCGGGTGGGTGAGGAGGGATTTTATTTGCGTGTAGGCGGTTGGGAAGGCGATGTCGTTGTTGCCGCGTATGTAGCGCGTGCTTGTTGGGGGGGAAGTGGTGTGGTCTGTTATGAGGAGGAGGGGTGGGGGTGGCATTGCGGTGGAGCTTCGAGCGTGGGAAGCCATTGTGGTTGGGGGAAATGGCGTTGCTTTTTTTGATCTTAAATCAGTTGGTAGTTAGTTATGGGAATTGAAATAACTGAAAGTGGAGGGTGAGTTGTAATCCCAGATCCGTGAACCAGCGCCAAGGCTGCAGCCTTGCACAATACGTTACTTGAAAAGTGGCTCACAATACGAGTCGTAGTGATAGTAGACGAAATCTCATTCATACCCTGAATCGGTACCCTTCACCCGTCCTACCACTTCGACATGCGACTAAGCGTGCTCATCCTCCCATGTTGCATGTTACTTAACAGCGCTTCCTCTAGCGCCGATTGACTGATACCTGCATCTGTTCCATCTAAGCATATGCATCAATCCAGAGGGTACGACCAAGACTCACCATCAATGTCGCTGAAGCTGCTGCCCATGCTAGGCGTGCCCTCGCTACCTTCCACCTTGGATCGCAGTCCTCCGCGCCGTGGACTACCGAGTCGGCCTAGCGCTGCACGATGATCCGACGCTGGGCTCATAGGGCTCTTTGTTGCTGAAGAAGGTCTGCCGGAGCTAGTCATTGACGACGCCGTCTCGGTGGTGGCAAGTGACTGCACGTCCATTGACTTTTTTCTCGTGGGCGGAGCATTCCTTGTGCGGTCGGGTTGTAAAACCTTTTGCTCTGGTTTGCTAGTGGTACGGAAATGTGTATCATGTGCATACTTGCTGCTACTGGGTTGTTTCCGAGCTGCAGTTGCAAAGGGCAAACTTGTCTCATGGGAACCCGAATCATCAATCTCTTGGGTTCCATCCCCCTCCTCAAATGTGGAAAGATCTCGACGTTTCTTCTGCTGGAAACGTGGTGGACGCTTGAAGAGTTGGCTTCGATGAGCTGGATGATCAGTATCCGATAGCAAAGATGAGCTCGAAGATGAGGAACCAGGAATATCTGGAGAGGCCGTTTCGTCATTACGATAGCTGGGCACTGCGGCCGGGGTACTCGCCCGATCGTCAGACTTCCGACTAGACAGGTTAGGGCGTTGGGTAGAGCGTGTAGACAGCGTTCGAGCTGGTGCCTGAGTATTTGCTCGAGACTGAGTAATGGTGGTTGTAGATGGTGTCCTGGAGAGGGTTGGTGCTAGGTCATGTCAGAAGATGTGCGCACCGTAGAACTCCCTATATTTGCCAAAATACTTACCCGGCGGCGTTACCTCTGCACTACGTAGACTTGGACTGTCCCTCGATTTTGCAGCTAACGCAGATGTAGTTCTACCAGCTGCTGGTTGTCAGCAGTACCAACTAATAGCGAACACTTTACCTACCTCCGGATCCGGCACTGCCGCCTCTACGCATCGCAACACCACCAACACCAGCCATAGTGCTACCACCGGTAGGCGATGAGGGAACAACGTTCGAGATGCTGACCTTCTTCATCTGATTCCGGACGTGGTCGAGATGCCGCTCGTACAACCATGCTGCTTGCTGAAGCAGAAACGTCGGTGGGACTTGAAACTTGTCGGCTCTGTTATGGTCAGCAAGGCTGATGCATTGCACACTGTGCTGTACATACAACTCGACCCCTATAATACATCAGCATACATTTCAAAGGCGTTACGTAAAAAGACGCTTACAGTTCAAGTCACTGGTCTTGGATGACTTTGAAACAACCTTCCATAAATGGCGGTCCCTCTCGGCATCCCATTGTGCCTGTGCAATGGTCAGCTGGACCTCAAAACGCATACCAAAGTCACTTTACCTGTGGAGGATCTTCAAAGTCACCCCGGATGAACGGGAGACGTATCAGCGCTGTGAACTGAACTGAAAACATTAGAGATGATCTGACGTAGAAGCGATGATGTAGCTTAATGGAGAGGTGGCCGAGAGAGGTGTGGTGGTGCGACTAGGCGGCCAAATAAAGTAAAGCGTGAACAGATCTACGCCAGGAGGTGGCAGCAAGTCGTGGGACGAAGCGCGAGTAGAAGACTACTTCACGTCACTCAAATCTTGGCCCATGTCTAGCTCATGTGCATCCTGAATAGTCCTAAAGACTAAAGACCAAAGTACCAATCGCGAAAGCCAAAGTCGCGTGCACCCACGCAACCCCTGGAATCTGCACCGCCACACCCTCCCCAGGAAAGCCACAACGGCCCCGCTGCACGGCATAAAACAACTCGACACGGGCGCATGCATAAATCTCCACCAAACACAGTCCTTCCACCAACGTTAACTCCAGAAAAAACCAACTCACTGGAACAACATGTCAACCCAAGCACTTACCCACATCGACATCCACGGCAAGCTGCCCAAAGTCGCCTCTGGAAAAGTGCGCGATCTCTACGCAATCGACAACGACACACTACTCTTCGTCGCGAGCGACCGTATATCAGCCTACGACGTAACCATGGCAAACGTAAGTGGAAAAAACAAACCCCCTTCCACGAACCTCCCCCCCCCCCCCCAAAACCTTTCCCATTAACAAAAAACCCCACCCCACGCAGGGCATCCCCAACAAAGGCGCCCTCCTAACCACAATGTCAACCTACTGGTTCCACTACCTCGCCACCAAAATCCCCCATCTAAAAACGCATTTCCTGTGCGCGGACCTGCCCCCCACCCTGCAAGACGAAACGTCGCTCCAAAACCGCAGCATGCAAGTGCGACGTCTGCGCATCCTCCCCATCGAGTCGATAGTGCGGGGCTACCTCGCGGGCTCAGCCTGGGCCGAGTACAGCGAACGCGGAACCGTGCACGGAATCGGCATGCCCGCGGGACTCGTCCAAGGCCAGAAGCTGCTGACACCACTGTGGACACCGAGTACCAAGGCGGAAGCCGGCGGGAAAGACGAGAATGTTAGTCCGGAGGAAGCGAGACGGCTAATTGGCGATGACGCGGTTGCGAGGCGCGTCGAGGAGCTTTCGCTGGGCATTTATCGTGTTGCGGCCGCCCGTGCAGACGAGGTGGGGATTCTTGTTGCTGACACAAAGTTTGAGTTTGGGGTGGATGATGGGACGGGCGAGGTGGTGCTTGTGGATGAGGTTTTGACGCCGGATAGTTCGCGGTTTTGGCCGAGGGAGTCGTGGGAGCGGAATCTGGGGCGCGCGCAGCCGAGCTACGATAAGCAGTTTTTGAGGGATTGGCTGACGAGTAAGGGGTTGAAGGGGAGGGAAGGGGTTGTGGTGCCGCCCGAGATTGTGGAGAAGACGGCGGCCAAGTATAGGGAGGCTTGTGAGAAGCTTACGGGGAAGAAGAGTGCGTGAGAGTGGGGAGAGCGGGAGACGAAGGGTATGAAACGCGTGTAGCTGTGGTAATGCAAGGCTTGGGGATGAGTCCAAGTCACATACCATCAAAGGCCAGACTCCAAATCAAGCAAATGTGCATCAAGAACCAATCGTCAAACATGTTTCTTCATTCAATTGATCTTTACACCTCGTCCCAGCCCTCTCGACACCACAGGCTATACACATACCCCGCATATCGCATTCACTTTCTCAACACCATGCCGTGTCTTTCATAGCAATGCAAAATTCAAATAATACCATATATTGTCTCATAATACCATATATTGTCCCATAACGCTATGTGCAGATAAAACCCCTTTCCCACAACAAACTCCGGTGTGATGCAATGTCGTGAGCAGATCATGGCAGTAACCCGGGAAAACGCCTGGCTTCATGCTTAATCGAAAGTAATATGGGTCCAAACAACATATGAGATAAAGAGCGAAAGAAAAATACATGGACGAAACGAAGGTGGCCCACGGCATCGGTGGAAGTGAATGTAAAGTAGAAGTAATGTGGTGCATGCAGACTCATACCTTGCGCGCACCAAAGAGACTCAAGTTGATTGCAGTCTCGTTGCCGTTCGGGTTGCCGGAAGATTCCGCTAGAAAATCCCACCTTGGTTGTACGAATGGGTAGTGTTGTATCTCCCTGTCTGGCCTGATCGGCAACTTGCCCAGCGCCTTCGTACTCATCCGGCCTTGGCTACTCGCTTGGCCCTGACTCGCTGCAGGAGTCGAGCGCTGCGAGTAGGCGGACGAGGGTTGCATGGTGCGCTGTTGCATCTGCTGCATCTGCTGCATCTGTGACATCTGCTGCATCTGCTGCATCTGTGACATCTGCTGGAGTGGGGACGGAGAAACCTGGCCCGACGGTGTTCGTTGGAGCTGAGCGGGCAGCATCTTGTTCTGCGGATGCTGATGATATTGCTGCTGTTGTGCGCGCATCTGTTGCGCTTGTTGAGCTGCCTGCATTTGCTGCTGTCTTTGTTGTTGTTGTTGTTGTTGTTGTTGTTGTTGATGCTGGAAGTAGCGTTGTTGCGGCGTTGCAGAACCACTGGCGAGTATCTGTGGGCTCGGGTAGGGTGATGACTGATCCGGAAGGGGTATTGGCGTCGGTGGTTGCGATGAAGTTTGATTCTGAGGGGTGTTGACCGGTTTGACAAGAACAAGCCAGCCGTCGACTGGCGCTGTCACTCCCAGGATGAAAGCACAGCGTGCATCGCTTGCAAACCTGGCACCTTCCAACCGAGTGACGTGGAATCGAACGTCATCCGATATATAGTCGGAAAGAAAGACTGTAATATCGAAGATACGCTGGGTAACCGTAGGGTATAGGTCCAGAGACGGATGCATGAGTAGAGCAGCCATGGTACTCATCATAGCGGTCTGATGTAGTTGGGTCGCATCGCTTAGCATGTCCGATGCGTGGAATACCACTAGCCGAAGAAAGGCGTCTAACCAAACGTACAACCTTGGAACCTGGACTCTGTTATCATCAAGAGCCTGGCTTATGCCTTTGAATCTCTCAATCAAGGCTTGAAGCAGAGCAGTCTGTTCTGTGGTCTCCGAGCGCTTACTGGAAGTCAGGTCAATGACTGTGAGATACTTTTGCACTACTGCCGACGAGGCCTTTTCAAGCTCTTCTGCTTTGCAGGCAGATGGCATGCACAAGAAGGCAGAGGCATTCATGATCTCGCGTTCGGCATGTTGTCGAATCTGGTCCGTGAGAGCAGCATCTAAGCTTGCGAGAAGCTCTAATCCAGAAGGCTGGTCCTCTTCCACCGCTGTCTTGATGGCGCCCAGAAGAGACGCAGAGAGTGCCTCACCTGAGCCTCCCAGCGAGGCTGCACTAGATGCGAACAGCTGCTCAATGGTCGCTTGGCAGATTGGTAGCGACAACTCGCTAGCAAGTGCAAAGACTGCGAGTACCTGCTCCTCGGGCCTCTGCTCTGGTAACCGCAAGTAACCTTGAGGGTCGAGGAGGCTGTCTAATGACGGCTTCAAGTAATGACCTGGAGCGTCTTTGATGAGCTTGAATATGCATCCCGGATCGCTAACGATGCGATGTTTTAGGACATGAAGCACAGGCTTACTGCACAGAAAGTCTGACAACTGCCCTTGGGCCTTCTGAGAAGGAATCATTGAGCCAAGCTCAATCACCTCACCAATACATTGCGTGAAGCGGTCGTCGGTTTCCAGGCAGAGCTTTCGCTGCTCCAGGCGATATCGATATGCATCTTGTGGCGAACAAGACTGGACCAGTGCATCAGACGGCAAGGCAAGTAGCATGCCCTTGAGAGCACTCTGGAAACCACCTTCAGTAGGATTGGTCTTGAACTTTGCGATACAAGATCGTAGAGTATCCAGTAAAGATGCCAAAGGAATACAGCCAGAACCAACAAGAATGGGCAAGGCTACCCGCAGCGTGCCAGACCTTTGAGCCATTACGCTCAAGTTCAGCCATTCGTTTACGACCGTCTCGAAGGTCGGCTCGTCGAAGCCACGCAGCCGATGGAACCAGGCATGATGACTATTCAAATGGAACGAACCCTTGGCTAGATGTTCCTCTAGATTCCTAACAATCTTGCGGAGTACTCGTCCCATCATTTGTTGATCCATACTGGTACCACTTGAAAGGACGCGTTCAATCTCGTCATCGGAAAAGGATCCTGTTGGCAGGACCTCACCCATGTTGTCCGAGGCTGGTGAACAGGCCACGAGTGAGTTCCGCTGGTTCAGTTGGCTCAGGTCATAGTGGAAGAGCTGTGGGAGCTGGCCATCAGTTTGCGCCGTACGAGCTAGGCTGGCAAGGCTGAGCAGTAGTTCACGATCGGGGAGTCGGATCGTCCGCAAGGCAGCATATCTCGTTGCGATTCTAGCAAACAAGGGGTCAAAAGCACCTATGGCACGAAAGGCTTTGGCGTGGTAGCTGATCGTATCCGCAGCAGAAGCGAGGACACCAGGATCCAAAGATGTGATTGCCACGCCGACAATGTCGGCAAGTATAGCAAGGTCTCCAAAGCGCTCAAGGTAGGATCTTACAATGTGGAAGTCCCATGGCGTCAAAAGAGATACTGCGGCGGTTTCTTCGCCAGACGAGTCCGTGGTGGGTATGCTACATGACATAAGCGGGGCTGTGGCTTGTTGTACTGAAAGGAACTTACTGCGCGCTAACGTCAGCATACTGAGCGACGTGTTGGCGTAACCAGATGCCCAGCTCAAGCTTTACTGTTGAACTAAGCTTGTCTAGCTCTACATCGCTCAACTTAGCTGCGGTGCTGTAGATACCGAACAAGGCGGGCAATGTTTGAGATATCCTGTGCTCGGCATAATTAAGGGCTCCTTGTTCCAGTTCGGCTGAATGCATGGTCCCACATAAGAGTGTGCTCCGTAATGTGCGGATATGGTCTGGTAATCCAGTGAGGGGTATTTCGGTGACCAAGCGCAACGGCCAGCAATACGGCTGTCGAGGAATTAGAATCAGCAGATTGAGGGGGTTATTGGATACGACTCACTGAAGACAGATCTGTATTGTGCGCTGTAGACCCCGTAGCAATGAGCCACTGGAGATAGCGGCCAGTAGCAAAAGTCTTTGAGCGGACCAGCTCAGCAACAATTCTGAAGAGAATGCTTAAATCACCGGTAGCGACCCACGTCATGTCACGCAGGTGCGAAATGACTGCGTCGTACACGTCGGCGCCAAGATGCTTCCATTTACGGAGTAATCGAGTCGCCAGGTAGATCCTGTGCGCGCCTTCTCGGTAACACGTACATGCCCACTGAAGAAGGATGCCGATCAACCGTGGAGCGTCGGCGACGATTTCCATGCAATCACAGGACAAGTCGTCGATGCGCACTGGCTTGTTGTAATCTACAGAATCCAGCACGCAGTAGACGCGGGCAGCCGGTGTCTGTGAAGCAGAAGGGGCTTTGTTTGGGGGTTGCAGGAGCCTAGTGTTCCTCAGCTCGAGTCTCCGGACCGCTTCCGTAACATGTGCATCGGATTTCCTCTCGGCGAGTTTCTGCAGAAGGGGGCTATATCTGGCCCAGGCAGTCGGAAGCAACAGACAAGTAGACTGTGTTGAGAGCAGGCGGATAACGGTCTTCTCCAGATATTGCAAGATAGCCAAGCAAGGCGTCAGATGCTCCAGTCGATAGATGTTATCAAGCTGATTGAGCAAGGACTCGGCAAGACGCTTGCCGCGACGCCGACAGCAGGTTACAGCCGCCCAGTACTGTGCGATGGAAACGACTAGCAGCCAGATGAACAGGCGTTCAGTGGAAGATGTGTCGAGGCCGTTGACTATCCAGTCGAGGAAGTGGTCGTCGTCGAGGAGGTGCTCTATGTAGAGCTGGGTCGCCAGCTGGAGGGCATAGGTGATGCGGTGTTTCCAGTCAGCCTGGCCGACGCTGCCAATGACAGCGTCTATGAAGTGCTCGACCGAACTGGTCCAGCCTCTGCCCCATGTCACAGTGCCAGCCTGGCCCTTTCGCTTGTGAGCACGCAGCTCGTTGATGCCGACGCACTTGGCCAGCCACACGGCTCTCGGGAGAGGAACCTTCTTGTTGAGACACTGTTCCAGCAGCACTTTGCCTGTGAGCCCGTGGGGTATGGTGCGGCTGAGTCTGCGGATGCTTGACGTTGGGTTGGCCAAGTCGTGCAGCCACTGCTCGCGGGTCGAGTCTCTCAACGTCAATCGTGGCGGTGGTTTGAACGTGTTTGGGGTTTGGAGGCGGCCGGCCTGCTGTCTCTTCTCGAGGACAGCGACGAACAGGCTCGACAGCGTGCTGAGGCCCGACTTGTTCTTGAGGTTGTGTATGAGCGAGGGGCGGGCCGTGTTGGACTCGTTCATAATCTGCGGCTTGTTGCTGACGCCGGCCTTGACTAGCGCCTCAGACAGCTTGTCCTCGGGGTGGTTGCCCGTCCATGGGAACAGATCGGCCGCCTTTCCACCGGCAAGATGGACGGGTGGGGGGACGACGACTTCAGGCCCACCCGGCTTGGGCGCATCTTTGACTCCTGTGCCGCCGGGCAGTATGCGAGGCTGGTGCGAAGCGTCTTGCAGGTGCAGGGAGCCGGGGCGTGGGGGTTGGGGCAGGTTCGCCGTCGGCTGGTAGGGGAAGGAGGGCAGGGGCAGCTCGGCGGCGTGGTTCGGGCTGGTGGTGTAGAAGAGCGGCGGTTGTCCTCGCGGGGGAGGTCTCGCAGCTTCGTGGACGGCATCAGGTATGGGTGGGCGCTGGTCCTCTAGGGCCGGATCGATGCAGTCCGGCTGAGCGCGGGCAGGGGCAGGCTTGGCAGGCTTCGCAGGCCGGCAGTGCGCCTGGGACCGACGAGGCAGGCCGCTGGCACGATTCTGTAGAGATTGGCGGATCCCCGGGCCAGGTCGAGAAGTCATGGCACACACAGCGGCCTCATTGTTGTATCAGGCGCATGCAGTTGTGGGCGGGCTGGGCGACGTCAGGCGGCGTCGATGCTGGGGCGGCGGCATGTGCGAACAAGACAGTCTCGGGAGGGGGACGGAGCGACTTTATGCCTTGCTCGGAGGAGGGCAATGGGCAATGGGCAGTGGGGAGAGACGCAGAGGGGAGGGAGGGCTGGACGCGAGGTCTGAGGTTGTCGCACAGCACAGCGGAGACGAGCGCCCGGCAATACGACAGCGCGAGCATGGAGCATGGGCCCACGCCACTAGGACGACATGGCGGCCGGCACCCACAGTGAGACAGAGACGCGCCTCACACTGCCGCCATCCGTCCCTCGCCATCCGTCCCTCGTACCGCCCCCATCTCGGCCACCCCCAGCTGCACCATGGCCGCCAGCAAGAAGGACATGCGCCGCGCCGACCTCAGTAATACGTCCCCTCACCATTCCATGCCTGGTCACGTGGCTAACGCGCCTCCGCCTGCAGTCGTGCCCTACGCCGAGCCCGAGAAGCGCAACGAGGAAAACGACATGGCGAGCACGCTCTCGAGCACACTGCCCATGGCTGCTGTAAGTGCCGCTCGCCGTGCCCATGCGCCGTCCGCAGCCTAATCACAACCCCGTGCGACCCAGATCTTCACGCGAAACAAGTAGGCAACCAGACCAGGCCCGCCCAGCATCCATGACTGACATGACACCTGCTGCACAGGATCATCGGCTGGTAGGCGTCCTCGTCCTGTGCCACCTCCCCTACTGACCCATGCAGGCTTGCTGTAGTATTCGCCCTCCAGTCGTGGCTCGCCGAGACGCCCGAGCAGAAGAAGACGTCGACCACACCCGCCTACTTCCACGTCGCCATGTCCAGTACGCACTGCCTTGCCGTGACTCTACACAAGCGGCATTTTCTACGTCCAAGGCCACGACGCTAACCAAGCTGCAGTCATGTCGCTGCTCGTTGTACGTTTGGCCTGGCTCTGCTCTGACTGCTCCCTCTTATTATTGATGCCGTGCTACAGAGTTACTCGTCCATGTTCCTCCCGCCCCCGCCTGTCAGGCCTGGCCAAGCAACGGGGACGGAAGCGTTCCCTGCTGCTCCGCCGTCGTAGGTGTAGGTTGCCGTGCGAGAAGTTGCTGTGTAGCTGGTAGCCGGGTAGCCGCTGAACCGTGTAATTGAGCAATTCGACATGCAGACTTCTTCTTTGTCCTCTTAACTAGATTAAACTAGCGCTAGATACTTGTCGCAATACTCTCCTCGCTTCCCCCCCCCCATGTGTCACCATGCTCCGTCCCCGTCCCATCCCATTCGCGCCATGCCATACCGATCAGCCTTGGAACGGCAAGCACCCGCCGCTGCGCACAGACCACAGCGGGGCTCGCCTTCCTCTCCCGCCGCATTCCCCACCTCTTTCTCTCATTCACTGCACCCTCCCGACTGTACACCACGACAACGCAAAGCACGCAAATTCTGCTCTCGGCCCACCCAAGTCATTCGCCCGCTCCCCAACAACCCCCACCTACACGCGCCCTCACCGACTGTCGTATGTCCATCGAGAACCTCAAGACCTTCGGTACGACGTCAGACTCGAAGCGCATGCGAGGCAGCTACTGACTACATGCTGCAGACCCGTTCGCGGAAGCGGATGAAGATACCGGCCAGGTCAAGCAGACTCAGCAGGACTACATTCATATTCGTATCCAACGTACGCCCCCTCACCGCCTGCGCACCTCCCCGCTGCCTCCGCGGCGCACACATGCCATGCGACTTTTTCCCCCTCCAGAGTAGCACAGCTAACGCGCCACAGAGCGCAATGGCCGCAAGACCCTGACGACCGTCCAAGGTCTTCCCAAGAAGTTTGACCAGAAGAAGATCCTCAAAGTGATCAAGAAGAAGTTTGCCTGCAATGGCACCATCGTAAGCGACATCGAAATGGGCGAAGTCGTCCAGCTCCAGGGCGACCAGCGCAAAGATGTCCAGGACTTCTTGACCGACAAGAAGGAGGGACTTGGCCTCGATGCCAAGACCATCAAGGTGAGTCACAGCACCGTGAATTTTGGCATCGGAACACAACCTGACCGTAAGCCAGGTCCACGGTTTCTAGTCATTTATGACTGCTACCTTGTGCCTCCTCGAAATGCCCGCTTCCTTTGTCTGCGGCACAGCCAGAGTGGCACAGCTTTTCGTAAGCTTGCGTCTTACGCCCTTGTACCAGCATGAAGACAAGGGCCGAGTTCGAGGTCGACTCGAGCATATGCGCCAACAGTGGAGCGCTGGGCGCCGGATGATTGTGTTATCGTTACTGCTACTGGCAAGTAGAGCTCAAATGACATGACCATGTTGCTGTTCACACCACAAACTCCAAGTGAATACTTTTTCTATATGAGATACCACGTCATGTTAGGGTCGAAACAAAGTGCATGTTTGAAGCTGTGTCTCCACATGGTTGAAGCTTCAGAGTTACGGCCACATAATCCTCATCATATCCATCATCTATACAAAATATGGTTTACAAAAGTTTTCCTCTTCTCCCACCTCCCAGTCGCCCGAAGAAAAAAAAAAAAACTACGCAGGCCCAACCTGCGTATCCAACATCTTGGCCCAATACCTCTCGTCCCTCGCCACCACCCCGGGCGTCGACTCGCCGGTAAAACCCCAAACCCGCCACTCCTCCTCCTCCACCCCCCGTATAACCCTCTTCTGCAACACCAGATACTCCACCACCGTCTTGCGCACCCCGTTATCAAAAAACGCTTCGTCGTCGTCGCCACCACCACCACCACTCTCGACAATCTGATTCTCAATCTCGCCGCCGCCCTCATCTTCTAGCTTCTGCTTCCGTCGGCGGGTCGTTTCAGCCCGTTGACGCACGGCGTCTGGGAGCCAGGGGAGGTGAGTAGTAGTAGTAGTAGTAGCGCGTGATGAAACGGGGGATTTCGAAGACGAAATGCATCGTTTGAGCGATTGCACGGATTCGATCCGTACGACGACTTGGCGGTACGCGGAATCGCCTTGTTCGTCCCCGAGCGGCGCCGCCCGGTGCGACACCACGCGTGTGGAGGTGAAGTCGTGGAGGCGCCACGCCATGTCGAGGTTGTTGCCGCGGCGGGCAATGCGTTGCTTGAGGTTGGTGACGAGCGGGGGGAGGCAGGTTTTCTCGAGGGGGGTCACGTTGCCTCTGTTTTTCGAGTGGTGTTTGGGTTAGTTTTTTTTTGTTGCGTGTGGGGAGTTGGGAATAGTTGAGGGAAAACATACGAGGCGAAGCATTTGTGGATTTGCTCGTAGTGGCGCTTTGCGACGACTTTGTACTGTGTGTTGTTCAAGGGGTCGATGGGCAGGTATTTTGTCCAGCCGGATTTTTGGACGCACGCGCGGTAGTAGTAGCGTCTGGGGTTTTGTGTTATTCTTCTTGTCCGGATTTCTTGTACACTTCTTCCCACTCCAGGTTCGACCCAAAGAAAGTTCAAACTTACGAATAAAGAGCCGTTCCCTTGTGCTTGATCAGGTTCCAGTAGTAGCTCATGAGCCCTTTCATTCCATCTGCTTCTTGCAACAAGTCCCGCAGCGGCGCTCGGACAATGGTATTCTGCAAAAGACCGATATCATCGACCATGGCATCTTCGTCCCGTTGCGCACGGTCGAAGTTGACGGATGGTGAAGGTGAGATTTGGGACTCGGCGGCAGCTTTGGTCTGCGCCTTGTCTTGACCGAGTTGTCGGCGCTTTGCTGGACGGGAGGGGGTGCTGGAGAAGGTGCGGCGGGAGGGTGGGTGGGTTACACTGGGTTGGGTGGAGCGGACGAGGGTGTGGTGGCGCAGGAAGAGGCATTGTCGTTGGAGCGCTGGTATTCGTAGACTTCGGAGCGGTATTTGGGAAGACATTGGGGGGCGCGGGTTTATGCGCGGGGCGAGCGTTGGGCGTTCGCAATGGGCATGTTTCGTTATGTCAAAGTCGATGTTCGCGCGGCAAGTTCGCGCTAGTGTGCATCCCGTGTCCGTGCGCGAGATGATTATGTTTAAGTGATAATTACCCTAAGAAATACTTTAACTACCTATAACTTTCTTAAATCTTAAATTTTTCTTGAATACTCTTAAATATATTTAGCTTATATATATTAGAGAACAAACAAAATTAAAAAGGTATTATAATATAGCTGTTGGAGTATTGACATACGGATCACCCTGGTGATTAGGTGATCCTGATAAGCTAAGCACGTGACGACCACGCTAGCGCCTATATATACAGGCTAGATTGTCTTAAGTCTCTTTAGTAGTTATTGGACACTTAGTTGTAGCACTTAGTTGTTTAATACACTTATTTTCTACTTAATTAATTAAGCAATTGTTCTTTCTTAGCTCCTATAGTTATAAGCCTAGTAACGGTTAAAGCTGCGTTAGCGCTTTTAATATAGTTACTTACCTAAATAAGTAACTACAAGCAAGAAAGCAGCAAAAAGATAAAAAAATAAAAATAAGCCTAGGGGACATTACTACATAGACACGTGTTGTACAGGACTATTTACCCTGTACGTGTAGGCTGTAGTGCCTCACTTTAGGCCATAGTGCCTTACTTTAGACTGTTATACTTTATTCTCTTTCCTCCGCTATAGTAGCGCCAAGAGAAGAGCTAGTTGCTCTTAGGTAGATTAACTAGCGGTAGGCACTGCTAGTAATTTAGGGGGTGTGTCGCAACGTGTATATGTATTCTCTAGCCGGAGCGCGATTTATCGATCGGTCGGTATTTTGTTTCCGACAATAGCTAATATTTATTAATGAATATAATAAAGAAAAAGTATATAAACTTTTTTGAAAGTTAGTATTGCTTTCTAAATAAATTGTACATTTTTATTTCTTTTTAAGGTGTTAAAGGTGGTAGTTGTTGTTATATTCAAAATAGGTTGTCTAAAAAAGTAAAAAGCAGCTACCCTCTGCTAATTAGTTGTAAAAGTCAAACAAAAAGATTGTGTAAGCAACAAAATTGAAACAATGAGTAGATAAGGTCCACGCGCTAAGCGAGCGCTTGGATCAGAAAAGCTTAGACCACTAAGCGAAATTAGGGTTAAAAGATTTGCTAAAGGTACTAAAAACAACACTAATTGAAACGTGTTCAACGGCGATTGCTAGCCTATGATACATTTTTATAGTTACTTTTAAAATCAGAAGTAGTCTTTTATACTTATAAGTGTAAAGTTTACAAACTACTACTTTAAGCTATATAGTTAGGCTAGTAAATAGGTTGCCTCGGGGTTGCTCGTGTGGGTTGTCAAAAATCTTGGCGAATACTCGTCCGAATTAGGAAATTTATAGTTTATTAGAAAGCTAGACTTTAGCTCTGGATAACTGCTATATAAAGTTTTTTTGTTACTTTTATATCACGCTGGCTAGAGCTAGAAAACAGTGCAAATTTAGGGCAACCTAACCTACAACCTACGAAAACGTGGGTTGTAAAATAACTTTTTTAAATATTAGAGATATTGAGAGACTCTGTATTACAAGAGATGTTAGTTACGCGAGATCTAAAGATTGATCCAGAAAATTCCAAATCTGGACTAGTATTGGCCGAGATATGGCAAAGTCTAAAAAATCGATTTTCTAGCCTATATATAGTCAGTACTAATATAAACAGATTATAAATGGTTATAAGGTGTTTTATGTAAGAGGCTACGCTTAAGGAGCTATCGCATAGGTATACTAGAGCTGTATTTGATAAGAAGAAAAGAAAACTACAGTCTACAAAGGTTTGAAGTATTTACTAAAGACCTTAGGTAAACCTTTCTCTAAAGTTTGTTTAGAAGGGGTTTAGTCTAATTATTATTTAGGTAGGCCTAACTATAAGCTGTGTACTTACACGCGTAATCAAGATAATATTAAGAATTCGTTACAAGGCTCTAGCCTATTATAATACTCTTTTCTTTCTCTTCTCCTTAAGTGTCTCTCCGCTAAAAGCTATTTAAGAGGTGTTTTTATTATCTTAAACATCTGTTATATATACTTTTTATTAGTCTAACACTTCTATGTTATTAAAGGCTTCTATTAGTTTAAATATTGTTTAGTAGTATGCTTTTTACTTTACTTTAAAATATAGTTTCTAGCTACGCCTTTAGCGTTACAGCTGTTCCTTTATAATCTTTTTTATAGTCTTTCTCTCTTTGCTATTAATTAGTAATAGTAGCAGCTAGTAGTTATTGTAAGTCTAACTAAGTAGTAGGTTTAAGTTAGCTAGGCGTAGTCTGTTCACGTAGAAAATAAGGTAGTAACTTTTTAAAGTATTAATCCTTGTGATAGGCTAGAGCCTAGTGAAGAATCCTCGATGGTATCTCGGTCACGCGTGCAAGTGCACGGCTCGTGGTTAGGCCTGCCCGAACGACAATCAGACCGAACCCCTCCTCAACAAACATCGGAGGAAGGTTTGCCCAAGGCCCTAGATAGGTACTTAGAACCTTTGTAGACTGTAGTTTCCTTCTCTTCTCATTGAATACAACTCCAGTATACCTGTGCGATAGCTTCTTGAGCGTAGCCCCTTACAATCCTAATTAAATAGCTATTAACTACTTTAAATTACTATATATTTTATGCGCTTTTAGTTAAGCTTACGTAACTAACTGCTGAGTATATATGTGGGAGCTGAAAGGAGCAATTGCTTGATCAATCGAGTGGAAAATGAGTGTATTGAACTACTAAGTGCCACAACTAAGTGTCTAATAACTACTAAAGAGACTTAAGACGATCTGGCCTGTATATATAGGCGCTAGCGTGGTCGTCACGTGTTCAGCTTACCAGGATCACCTAATCACCAGGGCGATCCGTATGTCAATACTCTAACAATATATTACCTATTAAGCTTGAGCTACACCTACGCTGGTAAATAGGTTAGGGTTAGGTCGTGGTTGGGTCTTACATAAGCTAACCCAACCACAACCTAACCACAACTACTAGTCTGTGCGTAAAGAAGAGTAGTTGTGGTTAGGTTGTGGTCGCACAGACGTGGGTTGTGGTTAGGTCGCACAGACGCGTGGTTGTAGTTGTAGTTAGGTTGTGGTTAGGTAGAGGTTAGGTCATTATATACCTGTGATAATTGGCTGTAATAAGCTGAGTAAGCACTAATTTAGTTACAACCCTAACCTAACTTTACTACCTAGTTAATGCGACCACAACCTAACTCTACCACCTAGTTAATGCAACTACAACCTAACCACAACCACTGGTCTGTGCGACTACAACCCAACCACAACTACTGGTCTGTGCGACCCTAACCTAACCCCAACCTAAGTATGGGTTGCCCTAACCCATTTGCTAGCCTAGCTACACCTTATTGCCTACTTTATAGTTAAATACTTTTTTTATTGCTTTTTTGCCTATTTTCGCTATTTAGCTTGAGCTTTTATTATGCTAGCTTATACTAAGTTAAAAACATTTTAAAACTTAGTATTAATAGTTTTAGCTTTTTTTACTCTAAACTCGTTTTAGCTATATACTTCTTTTCATTAGTTACTAGTAGAGGTTTTTAATGTAAAGAGCCTACGTTGTACCTATATTACAAGCAAAACAGAGCTACTCTTATTAACGTAGCATTTTTTTCTATCAACTTCAATTTAAGCTGTAGGGCAGTACACTACCTAATTATTTTATAACTAACTAATAAATGCTTTAATGTAGACTTTCTATATACTGTTTATTTATTTTGTTGCACTATTTATTTGTGGGTAAAAAGCTCTTAATGATTGAAATTTTCATTTTTTAGACCTTGTAGAGGCGTTTTTATAACAAGCTAAGAAACTAAGTATCTCTATTAGAAGTAATAGCGTTAGGTAACTAGTAGTAGGCCACTACGTGTCGAACAAACGCTTAAGCTATTATTTCTATTTTAATATCTAGTAATAGTATAAAGATAGCGCCTTTGCTTAATAGATTAGTAATAAATAAGAGGCAAGTTATGCCTTTACTAAGTAAAACTTTTTTGATAAAGTTTATTAAGATTTCTTTCTATATTTAATTAAGTACTAGTAGTAGTTTTAGAAACCTTTATATATAATTTTTTTATAGCTTAATCCTTCTATAAACATTGTAGTTTCTTATATAGCATCTAATATTATTTCCTATGCCTAGCTAAAAGAAGTCTTAAGCTATTATCTTATAGGTAATTTCTTTGCCTAAATGCTTAGCTAAAAAAATTATAGACTGCACTTTTAATCTACGTACTTTACCTTTCTTCATTAGGCACTTATCTTCTTTTTTAATATAGTAACTCTTTTTAGTTACTAGTTGTCGCACAAAGTGTGTATATGTATCCTCTAGCCGGAGCGCGATTTATTGATTGGTCGGTATTTTGTTTCTGATAGTTATGAGCCCGGACGGTGAAACTGCAATAAGCACTTTTGACGTGGTCGCTTACCTAGGTGGGTGACCACAAGCGAGAAATAGCAGCAAGAAAATAAGCCTAGGGGATATTAGAACACATAAGAGACAGCCTAATACATAAGGAAGACACCTTATAGGGTAGGTGCGCCTAGCGCGCTAGAGCTAGCGAGCTAGTATCCTAGCCTCCTGCTGTTAAGAGCGCCAAAAGAAGAGCGAGTTGCTCTTAGGTAGATTAACTAGCAGTGGGCACTGCTAGTAATCTAGGGGGTGTGCGCAAAAAGTGTGTATATGTATCCTCTAGCCGGAGCGCGATTTAGCGATCGGTCGGTATTTTGTTTCCGACACTAATTACATACCTCAAGATTAAGCATTTTACGCCTAAGTAAAAAGAAAACCGTTATTTCTAGTTTTATACTACTTGTATAGTATCCTTTTACTACTAATCTGTCTTTAGGGCTTCTGCTTAGAGCCTTTTAAGCTTATGAACTAATTTTAAGTTTCTTTATTAACTAACTAAATTTTCCTACTTAGTCTGCCTTTTAAACTGTAACGGCGCAGGCAAGACTTACGGATTAGTATCGGCAGAAGGGATTACGGCAGAGGCATATAGGAGTGCGTGGTAATCTACAAATAAGCCCTAATTCTAATAAGACACCTATAGGCCTTATATAAAAAGATATTAAAAATCTATAGAGCAACTATAGATCCTAAGCTGTCTTTATACCTGCGACTTAGGCCCGGGCTAGGGTAGATCTAATACTAGTAAGACCTAGCCTAAGAGTAAGATAGCAGTAAGAAAAAGGGAGTTGTAACGTGTTTATTACACTACTTCTCTTTTTAATAAACAGCTAGTCCTATAGCTGTATATTTTTAACATGTTCATTTATTAACTTTATAACATCTTCTATTATTGTAGACTGCTAATAAGCAGTTACTGCAACTTTAACCTAAAGTAGTGTTAGGCTAGCCTTAAGCGTTTGCTGTTTTAATATTATAATAAAAACATGTCTTGTCTAATTTTTCTGCTGCTCTAAAACACTACACACATATACACACACACATATATATATATATATATACATACATACTATACTGCTGCGCTGCCTTTCTAAGGCGTTACTAGAGGCGTATTACTTTATTTACTTACAGTTAGTGCGCGCCTTTATACAAAGCATTTTTATAGTTAGATATTAATTTAACTTTAAAACATTCAAGAAATGCGCTTATTACGCATAGTAAAAAGAGAAGTACTTTTTTATAGGTTTAATATGTCTCATTTTTTAAACTAAAGTTAACTTAAACAAGTGTTAGAGTATGTTAAAAAGAAGTTTTTAAACTTCTTTTTACTATAAACCTTCTTGCTACAACAGAGCACAAAAAGAATCTAGTAAAAAACTACCTCTCTACTAAAAAGTAAGTGTAGGCGGCAGCCCTTATTCTAGCCTGGAAGGTCTTAGTAATAAGGAGCTAGAAGAAGGAGCTATTAATAGCTTTAATTCTAGTTTGAACATACTAAGTCCTCCTAAAGATCTAAGACGCTGTCTATTTACTAAATAGTTAGGTTACCTTTTTAGAGGCCTTTACTTACTAGGGCAGAACTAGTAGTAGTAGTCTAGTTGCTCTGCTAGGGGAGGAGGACGAAGAGCAGCGCCTCCAGAGGGAGACAGGGGAGAAGGAGGAGAGCGATAGGCTCTTCTCTACCTCCTCCTCTTTTCACAAGAAAGAGGGGCGATTCTCCCTTAATTTTTAAGTAAGGGTAGTAGGGGTTAAAGAAGGGTCTAAGGGGAGTCTAGCTGTACTATTAATACCTATTAAAATGTGTTTCTTCTTTTAAATT
The DNA here is from genome assembly GCA_024321975.1 of Alternaria sp. 'sect. Undifilum'. Taxonomy (NCBI): domain Eukaryota; kingdom Fungi; phylum Ascomycota; class Dothideomycetes; order Pleosporales; family Pleosporaceae; genus Alternaria; species Alternaria sp. 'sect. Undifilum'. Next base: position 3,287,754 of record JAJJZI010000004.1, read on the forward strand.
TTTTTTATAGCGTGTTTCCCGGGTTAGTGGTTAACCTGGTATGTAGCTAAGCGAACACTAAGCGCAACGCTTGTGCTTCAACTTTACGCATTTCAAACACAATATATTAAAAAAATATAATAAGCTAATTTATTTATTAGACTTGTTGCTATCTATAAGATCCTCTATTTCTACTTTACAAGTGCGGGAGTTGTGTCTTTTTTTACTATAACGTCTATAGTAGGTTGCGCCGCGCACCTTACGCGTAGGCCTTTTGCTAGCATTACAACTACTACTTGCTCTCTTAGCTATTATTTCACTTACTTCTTCTACTATTAAGGTCTTTTTTATCTTTATATACTTTTTTTTTCTTAACTAACGCTTTATAAGCTTATTAATTGTACTTTGTATACGCGCCTGTTTTTCTTATAATAATACTATATTATATATAATTTGCTACGCGCCTTTACTTAGCTACTAAGTTTTCTTATTTAATAAGCTTATAGAAGACTTTAGACAGTTTTGAATTCTTTGTTAAATAATTATAGCCTACGCCTTGATTTTATAGGTGTTGCGTAGTATCTGCGCCTTTTATACGCTCTAATTTAGTAGTAATAGTGCTAGGGTTTATAACTTTATATTAAGCTTTAATAGATCAGCGTCTAAGTTATATAAGACTAGCCTAGTACCTTTAAAGCCTACTTTCATATTCTTTGCTGTTAAAGATTATTGAAAAGCTAGTTAAAATACTAATAAAAGGTTTTCTTGTTAATAAAGTATATGTAGTTGCGTGCTAAGGCTAAAATTAAGTTGCTATACTTACGCTTTGATAGTGCAAAGTAGCTAATATCTAAAAGTTATAGTAAGTATAATAAGTGCAGAAGTATATAAAGAAAAATAATTTTCTTTTCTTTATAAAGATTGTAAAATTTAAGTAAGCTATAACTCTTATAGCTATTCATAATAAGTAGCTAGTACATACTTATAGCGCTCTACGTTATATATTTATTAAGATACTCTAACTAGGCAACAGCAAGTTAGTTATTAAGTTAGCTATTAGAACTTACTCTAACAATTGAATCAAAAAGTAGATTTTTAAACTAAATATTAATAAGTATGCTGCCTGTAAAAATAATGAAAAGAGGGAGTAGGTGCTTTACAGCTCATACGCCTTAGACAATAGTAGTCTACTTACAGCTATTTAGCTAAATTCTTTCCTTTTCTAATTTTTCAAAGCTTAACGTGGTTCACGAGCGAGTAGGCACCCTAAGCAAGTGGGCAGCTCTCCACTAGCGCGTCGACGTCAACACGTTATTGTAGTTTTTTATTATAGTTAATAAACTGTTGCGATATACTAAATTTATTATTAGAATTGCTGCTATTACTTGCACTATCTATCTTAACTGCGCTAGTATAAGCGTTGTGTCTAGTCTGCTTGCAACGCCCGCACCGCCTCTCTCCTTGCACTCTCTTTAACGTACTCTTACTGTAGCCACAACTACTACCTGCCTGTTTAGCTAATACTTCTTGTACCTCGCCTACAGTAAGATTCTCTTCTATCTATATATATTACTGCTTACAGCTTTTATACTTATTTAAATTATTTAGAGCTTTTTAAAGAGTAGTTATTTTCTTTATTAAAAGTACTATTTTATGTGCTATTTGCTAAGCCCCCTTACTTAGCTACGTAATCTGCTTAGTAAAAAAATTAGTAGAAAACTTACAGCACTTTTTTACACTTTATTAAATAAAACTAATTTAAGCTTTAACATGACGCGCGTTGCGTAGTGTCTGCGCCTCCTAGGCAGCTACTTATTATAGTAATTATTGTAGTGTCTACACTACTATATTAAGCTTTAATAGCACAGCTTGTAAGTTATATAAAACTAGACTAGCGCCTTTAAAGCTAGCTTAGATATTCTCCTTTGTAATAGACTACCTTGGCTTCGGCCTTTTGAGACAACCTTTTGATGTGACCACACATTTTGTAGACACCTTTTTAGTAAAAAAAAAGATTTATTGCTAACAATAGGTATTAGGGCTTATGCCCCCTTGTTTAGCATTGCTAGCACGCAATTAGTGTGTCGCATATTTAGACAGAAACGAAGAAAAGCAAAATAAAGACGCAAATTGCCTTCTAACTTAACGCGCCTTATTCTGCCTATTCTTGTTACTTTACTACTAGGCGCTCCTAGATAAAGTAAAGTAGTAATACTATTATTACCTTACTTGCTAACCTATAGACGCGACAATAGAAAGCCTACTCCTCCTTTTTTGCCTCTTTCTTCTTTATTGCTAATTTAACATTTTATAATAGCTGTTTAAGCTATGTTCTAGTCTTTGTACTTAGCCCTTGCACAATAAATAGAAAGAAGAAGATGCTAAAGCAATAAATCTTAAGTACCGCTCTAGTATTAGTAAATACTCTAGAGATTATATATTCCTTGTACAACTAGCTAAATTAGGGCTTAACAATCTTTTTATATATAAAAATACTATAGATAAGGGACTTATTTAAGATTTTTATAAACTTAGAAGTCTAGCTAGGTAGTTAAGTTTTAAGATACTTAATTAAGTTAGACTAAATTAGGTGCTAGGTAGACAATAGCAAAGGATGCTTTTTTTAGAAGAGAGCTTAGAATAAGGAGATGCTTGCTGCGGAGGTTACACGCTATATTGCAGTGCAGTGTATTGTATGCGAATTATTTGTATACGGTGCTGTTCAAAAGGTAAGAAGCAGTAGGTGAGAAGCAGCTGCTTTATAAAGTATTGCAGGCTCCCGCTGCAGTACGTACGTGTCCTTTCCCTCTATTGCATTATGTTGCAATCCTATTGTAATCCTACTGTAATCCTATTGCTAGCTATAGGCTGGCAATCGCCGTTGGACACGTTTTAACTGGTGTTGTTTTTTGGTACCTTAGCAAATTTTTTTGACCCTAATTATTGCTCGGTGGTCTGAGCTTTCCTCCTAGAACTTATCCACCTACCGTTCGAATCTTGTTAACTACACACAATCTTTTTTTTGACTTTTGCGATTAATTAGTAGAGGGTAGCTGCTTTTTACTTTTTTAGAACCCTATTTTGACTACAACAACAACCACCACCTTTAACACCTTAAAAAATAAAAGTAATAATCTACTTAAAAGTAGCCTTAAAGGCTAGTAGAAAAGTCTTCTTGCTAATATAGTTAGTGTAGTTGTGTGCTAAGCCTAAAATAGCGTCACTATACTTGCGCTTTAACAGTAAAAAGCAGGCAATGTTAAGAAGCTATAACAAGTAAGAAGAGTGCGTAGGCATATAGAGAAGAATAATATTCTTCTTCTTGCAAAGATCTTATAAATCAATAAAGCAGTAGCTTTTATAGCTATTAATAATAAGTAGTTAATACCTACCTACAGTATGCTTCTTTGTATAAGTATTAAGTGCTCTAACTACGTAAGAGCAAGCAAATTATTTATTTAGCTATTAAGACTAAATTTAAGAACTTAGTTAGTAGGCAAGTCTTTAAACTAGACGTTAATAAGCACCTTGTCTATAAAGATAACAAAGAGTAGTATCTAGCAACTTAACGCGCCTACGCCTTAGATTACAGTAACTTATAGTTGCTTAGCTATACCTACTTCTTTTTGCTATATCTCTTTAAGCTTGTAATAACTAACTGTAATTAAATCTTGCTTATTATAAAGCTAGTATTATTAAAGTTGTAGATATTGTTATTTATAATACCCTACTTCTACTTTATTACCTTAACTAGATTAAACTAGCGCTAGATAGCCACTAGGTCCTCGCAGGCGGCTTGCTGCTAATTATAGAGATAGCTCTAGCGCGTACAGAGCTTAGGAGTTTGCTTAACAAAGTTGTTAACCTAGTTTTTACTAGTAGAGTTACTCTCCCGCTTATACAATAGTTTATTAGCTATTACTTAAACATTAGCTTTTGTAGGCGCAAATTCTTGCGCAGACTTTTTCAAAATACGCTTAACTATAGCCTTCTCTTCTAGCTTATTTAGGTGCTTTAAATCCGCTTTGCAGTCGCGTTAGGAGCGCTCTTTAGCGCGTTGCTGTTAAATTGTTGTTTAAAGGACGTTATATATCTCTACAGCACGTTTTACACTTTAAACATGTTAAAATTTAATATTAGAAAAAGCAAGTTAAATATTAGATTTGTTGTAAGTTAATTAAGAGCTGCGTTGTTAAGAAATGACGCGTTGTTGTGTCGACGTTGACGCGCTAGTAGGGAGCTGCCTACTCGCTTAGGGTGCCTACTCGCTTAGGGTGCCCACTCGCTTGTGAACCACGTTAAAATAACTATTTAGAATAAAATCTAACTTACTATAAAGCTAGTCTTATGAAAGCTGTAAATATTATTATTTTTAATTTCTTACTTCTATTTTGTTGCCTACACTAAGCTAAACTAGCGCTCAATAAGCGCTGGTTTTCTGTAGGTAGCACGCTAGTAATTTTATAGCTAGCTCTAGCGCGTATAGAGCTTAGGAGTCCTTTTAATCAACTTATAAACTTAGTTTTTCCTCATAGGCTTACAACCGCGCTTATATAGTAATTTCTTAGCTATTTCTCAAATAATAGCCTTTATAGGGGTAAATCTTCTTATATACTTATTAAGAATATGCTTTATAATAGCTTCTTCTTTTAATATATGTATACGCTTTACATGCGCTACCTAGTTGCGTTGTATACGTTTCTTATTATATTGTTAGGCTAGCGTTCTTTAGACGATATTATATATCTTTATAGCTTAATTAATGCTTTAAATGCAATGTGTAGTAAGATTAAAAATAGTAAGTGTAGAGAACAAGGAGCTAGTAACAGTAGTTTAAGAGGACTAGATAGTTAATTCTGCCTTTCTACTTGCGTCTGAGACGCGTTATATATACAAAGAAAATAGTCCTAACCTAGAAAAGCTGCTATAGAACTTAGAGGGATTACCTCTAAGTTTGCTACGTATTCTATAGAGCTTAGGAGTAAGCTCTTAAGCTTAGTGTAAAAACTCTAATATACAGTTAACTAGCGCAAGCCTAGCGCGTAAGCTAACAGGCGCCTAGGCCTAATACTTAAGTGCGCTTTTAGCTTTAAGGATAGTACGTTATATATATAACACACCCTCTAGGTAACTAAGACCTTATTTACCTGTATAGAGCTTTATATAGTCCTAGCGCGCTGCGTAACGCGCTGCGCACGTGCAGCTTAGCGTAAGGCGCAACAATAATAATAACAAATTTTTAAGCTTTTTAAGCTTAGTATCTAACACTATTATAGCTGCTGTAAGTATTACTCTGCAACTTACTTAAATTTTTTAAAAGTAATACTAATTACTTACGCAGTTTTAACTATATTTTTTATATAGTTTTTTAAGCTATTACGCGTGCTACATCTTACTTCTACGCAGCTTTTAGCTCTAATTTAGCACTTCTTTTATTTAGTTACTAAATTTATATAGAAGTTAAAACTACAAAAAGCTACTACTGCTTGTGCTACTGCCTGTGCCTCCGCGCGCGCTGCTGCTGCCTTGCCGCTCTCGCCCTTGCCCTTGCCTCTACCGCCTTTACTACCTTTGCTAGTAGCGTAGCTGCCTTTACCTTGCGCTTTTTACGCAAAGTTAACTAGTGCTACTTTAAGTATAGCACTAGCCTGCACGTTTAGAAGGCGGGTAGGCAAGGTTAAAACTTTAGTTAAGACTACCTGTTGGGGTAAGACTTTAGCAGCAACTCTTAGTTGCTAAAGCGCACCGAGTATATATTGTAACGTGCTCTATTTTAGGTGTATTAAGAGCGCTTTGTCTAGTAGCTTTAATAGAGCTTGTTAGAATAGGGCTTATAGCTTTAAAACGTGCTGCTAGTAGTACTCTAATAGGAAGACCTATAAGGTTCTACATATAATTTTTTCTTAAATTTTAAGCTTTTACAAATAATTAAAGCTCTTAAATTGCTATTTTTTTTTAAGCTAAAAAGCTTTTTGCTAAGCTTTAGAAGAATTTGCTAGTATAAGCTCTTTTTTTGTCTTTTCTTAAGTTTCTTATATAAACACATTGCAGGGTAAGCAGGCTAAAAAGCTTATAAGCTGCTGTCTATATCTTTCCAAAACAAGTGGCTAAAAAGAGGAAGTCTAAGAAGAGCCTTAGTAGTAAGGAAGAGGCTAGTAAGAATAACTAAGAAAAATTCTTTAGTAAGGCTAACAGTCTCTCTGCACGTTATTAACGCGTTAGGGAGCTGTTAAATAAGCTAGTAGACCTCCTAGTTACCTAAATACCTATTAGGAGGGGGTTGTTCTCTTAGAATCTTATAAGTTCTCTAAGAGTAAGTGGCTAATTTACTCTAATAATTAAATACTTGTCTTTTCTTTTTTTGTGTTTTTTTTATAAATCTTTGTAAGCTACGCAACTTATATTAATAAGATTTTTAAAGTGCTTAAGCTTTTGCTTTAATAAGTATTTAGTAAGTCTATTAGCTAGCATTTTAGCTGTTAGTAAGTACTTAATCTAAACCAAGCTTTTAGCGTGCTCTTAGCAGAGCTACATGTTTTATATATTAACATGTTAGTGCTTAGTAGTAATTCTTTTTTACTTTCTAACAACTAGGCGTATTATTTGCTAGTTATTACAGAAGATCTTTTAGGCTCTTAAGACTATAAGCTTAAGCTCTTTAAATAGCTTCTTAAGCGCTATAGATTCTTTTGCTACATACTTTAATACAAGAAGCTTGGCTTTTGTTGTTAAAGTTGTTACTATAGCTTAATAAGCTGCTTTCTAAACAATTAGACATCTAAAAATTATAATAATGTAGCCTTAAGAAGATTAATAAGTCTCTAAATTATCTACAAAAGACGCGTTTTTATATATAGTAAGCTTTTTACTATTGTTATTGCTATATATAATCCCCTTATGCCTTATATAGTAGAGGTATTGTATAAGATAATCTACAGCCTTTATGTAAGCTTCTAAAGAGTTAGTAAAAAAGTAAGAGAGCTTAGAAACTATGTAGGCAGCGTTAGGACGCAGCATAACAGCTATATACAGCGCGCTACTAACGCGCTCTTAGTAGGCCTTAATTTAAGGCTTTAGAGCCTTTTCTAGATTTTTAACTAGCTCTTCTAAGGGTAAAGAAGTTTAAGGGAACTTGCTAAGGGCGTCTAAATTAAACTTTTTAGCAACTTTGTTAATATAAGTGTTATATAGTAGCAATATTATGCCCTTCTTGCAATCTCTTACAATCTTTATCCCTAGAAACTAGCTTACTTTTCCTTTATCTTTAACCTTGTAGGTGTTTTTAATAGGTTTAAAGAGCTTGTAGGCTCTAGTTTAGTAAGTTTAATAATATATAAGAAGTATATTGTCTATATAGAATATTAGGAGGAGCGCGCGATCCTTAGTAAAGAAGAGGTATAGCTCTTTAGCTAAGGCCTACAGGCTGAGCTTCTTTAGTGTGCTTAAGAACTTATTATACTATAATAATAGCAAGTCTTGTAGGCTGTACAAGGCTCTCTTAAGCTTAATACACTTGCCTAGGTGCTTATAACTGTCTAGTAGGTCGCATAGGACTGTTGTTTTATTACTAATATTAGTGTTAAGGAACGCGCCTACTATATTAAGCTGCTATATCTCTATATTGAACTTAGCTGCAATTGTAATTGCAAGCCTAAAGGATTGCGCGGCTAGTGTTGTCGCGTATGTTAAGTTTAGTAAGTTTTTTACTTAAAGGTCTTCTTTTACTATAAGACGTGCTTTATATTTAAGAGAGTAGCTGTTCTTATTAAGCTTGTAGGTAAATACCTATTTAAGAAGAAGAGGCTTAAAGTCCTCTAAGATCTCCTCTTCTATCTAGGTACTTTTTAAAAGTAGAGTATTAATCTTCTTTTACCTAGCCTATCTAAATAGAGTTCTATATTAGTAGTTGTAGAGGTTCTTTTATTTATTTAAAAGCTTTAGGAGATTGTTAAAATACCTTTAAGATTAATTAACCTTTCTAAGAGCTACTGCTATTACAGCGTGAACTGTTATTAGCTTTTTATTATAGTTTTAAGGCTAAGGGAGTAGTGCCTTAAGCTTAGGAGCCTTTGAATAATTATATAACAGGCAATATACGCCTGTACCCTCTATGTTAGGACTGCGTTAGTCTTTATTCTTTAGCCTTAAGGAGCTCCTTATAGGAGGTCTTTATACTTTCTTTTTATAAAGTTTTTTTACTAGAGGATTTTAACAATCATTAGTTAGTATTGAAAGATTTTTAGCACCGCGCTAGGTGTTTTTAAAAGTAATTTCTACTTCTCTTTAAGACTATAAGAGTCTTAGCGCGTTTGTTAAGCTTAATCTACTAGTAGTTTGCAATTTTTAGAAGCTAAGCAGCTTATTACTACTACTTACAGCCTTTGAAGCTAGGGTGCCTTGCCTTAGTATTTTTGCTTCTAGTAAAGAAGGCGCTAGCGTTGCCTTAGGCGTTAGTAGCTGTTCTAAAGAACCTTTTTGCCCTGCACAAATTCTCTAAAAAGCGTTAGCCTAATGCTTTTTACGTGCTGTTAGCGTACTGCCTGTTAAAGACTATAACAGGCCTTCTACAGTCTTTATTACTAGCTAATTACTTATTAGCTATAAGGCCTCCTGTGTTATTACTTGTATTTAACCAATATTAGTAAGCTGCTTAAGTACTTCTTTAGCTTTACTAATTTTGTTTTTATTTAGGGTGTTTACTATAAAAACCGCGTTCTGCCTAGGCAGCTTGTAAGCTTATCTTTAGTAGTACAGTATCTTGTTAAATGTATTATTACGCGTTATAATAACTTAGTTAAGCGCTAGAATCTATATATAGTATATGTTAGAGGCTCTATTTATTTTTAAGGTATCAAAGGTGGTAGTTGTTGTTGTAGTTAAAATAGGTTTTCTAAAAAAGTAAAAAGTAGCTGCCCTCTACTAATTAGTTACAAAAGTTAAAAAAAGATTATGTGTAGTTAACAAAATTTAAATAGTAAGTAGATAAAGTCCACACGCTAAGCGCTTAGAGCAGAAAAGCTTAAACTACTAAGTAAAATTAGGGTTAAAAAATTTGCTGAAGGTACTAAAAAACGACACTAATTAAAACGTGTTTAACAGCAATTGCTAGCTTATAGCTAGCAACAAAATTGCGATGGAGGTAGAGGAGGTAGAGGTAGAGGAGGGTAAGGACACGTACGTTACTGCAGCAGGAGCCTACAATACTTTATAAAAGCTCCCTGCCTACTACCTCTTACCTTTAGGATTTCCTACACCACACAGTACTATATATAAATAATATAATACTTAGACTATTCTTTTCTCTATTTAACACGAAGACTAATAGCTTATATTAAGTAAAGTTAGACTTTACTAAGTTACTATATAAGAAGCTATAGTAGTAGATTACAAAGCCTGCGTTTACCTTTGTTAAGTAGCCTCTTTAGTTAGTTAAAGAGGAGCTGTTAGCGGTAGCTCCTATAGTAATTAGGTAGACGTAAAGGTTAAATTCTATTATTTATTAACACTTTATTAATGCGTCTAGTATTATAGATGTTAAGGTTATAATAGAGGTTATAAAAGGCTTATTTAGTAGCAAGTCTATTAAATACATTGCGCATATTAATAGTCTAGGTACAGTAATAGTATATTATTTTACTAATCTTCTTCTATGTAAATGTAACTTTAGTAGAGAGATCTTGTAGTAGCTCTATAAGAAGCAAGAGTATGTTAAAATAGCTATTAAGTAGCTAAGATAAACTAATAAGCAGGAGGATTTTGTAAGTCGCCTCTAGGGATAGGAGAGCTGTGCTTAGATAGTGACGCTGTTGTCGTATGTTCACATCTAAGTATAGGCGCTAGAAACGCCGCGACTGCAACACCGCCGGAATAGCAATAGAGACAACAGAAGTTGCGGTCAGCAGTAAATAGTTATTAGTAAATGGTTATTAGTAAATAGTCATCGGTTAAGAGGGTTAGTTAGAGGGATATCGCGCATCTTCGTTTCTATCCGAACATGCGACACACCAATTGCGTGCTAGCAATGCTAAACAAGGGGGCATAAGCCCGGATACCTGTTGTTAGCAATAAATCTTTTTTACCAAAATAGTGTCTACAAAATGTGTGGTCACATCAAAAGGTTGTCTCAAAAGGCCGAAGCCAGTTAGAGGCTCTATAACCTACTATGTAACTAATATAGCCTTTAGGAAGAGTCTTAAAGCTCTTTCTATATTGCCTAGCTGCTCTATCCTTGTTTAAGGGATAGGCGCGGCAGCTGTAAGTATATATACTGCTTTAATTTAGTTTTATATTAGCTATAAAGCCCTTAAGAAGCTTAGGCTTATAGTACTTAAAGTACTTTCTACTCTATTGCTTAAGGAGCTTATTTAGTAAGCGCAAGCTATGCGCTTAAAAAAGATTTATATTATAAAGCTATACCGCAGCCTTAACTATCTCTAGCTAGAGTTTCTTAAGCAGGTTTGCGCTTGCCCTTATTTTAAATAACTCAGTTATTAGCTTCTAGCCTGCTTATTTAGCAGCTCTATTTAGTTTATATGTATTTAGTAGAGAAAGCTTAATAGTAATACTGTGCTCTTTACACTATGTTTAGTATTGCAACATCTCTTTCTAAGAGAGTGTTAAGGGGTTATTATTTTATATAATTTTTATAATTTAGAGCTTATAGTAAGCTTTAAAAAGTGCCTTGAGGTAGTAAAAAGCTCTTATAATCTTTGAAATAGATTTTGCTTGTAAAATATACACATAAAGCTTGCTACTAAAGGCGTTTTTTATTACTTATATCTATTGCTTTTTCAAACGTTCTTTAGGCATGTTAAATAGGTTCTACAAGATCCTCTAGTATAGTTAAAATAAGAGCTTCTTTAGTCTTTATAAAATAACTTATTTTATATAAGTTAAAGCGTAGTGCTTGCACTTAATGCGTGCTATTTTTTTAATTTTAACTCCTTAAGCTGCATTAATTAGTGCTTCTAGTACTTTAGGACTTAGGTGTTCTACGCAGGCATACTAAAGGTTCTCTAAGTCGCTCCTTAGATAGGTAGTCTATAAGCTTTTAATAGAAGGCATTATGTTTATAATAAGCTTTAGATAAGAGAATAGAGGCTTATATCTAAGGAATAAGAGGTTAAAACAACATTTGAGCCGTGCTAGTACAACGTTTTTGCCTAGGGTACTTTAGCAAAGAGTATTGTCTAGACCTAAGTACTAGACTCCTTTTTTATGTAGGTAAGCTTTTAAAACTATATTTAGATAAAAACCTTTAACAACTACTACGTCTATAAGCATAAAGTCTTTAGTCTTTTTACTACGTGTTCTATTTAGAACTTAGCAATGGATATGAGTGCCTTAGCTACTAATAAAAAAAGCTTAAGTGTCTACTTTTGCTGTCTCTACTTTCCTTGCAGATATAAAAGAGCCTAGTATAAGTAGTTCTCTGCTGTTTACTAAGTGCAACGCGGCCCTACTGTCTAGTATAGTGCTCTTTAATAGTATATAAGCGTTAAAGTTGCTTATATAGTAAAATACCTAGGCTGTTGTTTTCTTTAAGAAGCGCTAAATTAATTAAAAATGCAATTTTACTACTTTAAAAGGTCTTTAACTTGCTTTTTTCTTTCTAAAGGAGCTTATATTCTACTTCAACTAGCTTATCTTAAAGTTCTTTGCACTAGCTAGTATACAAGCGTTCTTAAATCTTTTTAGCTTTCTCTTTACTAATACTATAGTTAACTTTTGCGTTAGCTTTAATTGCTACTAAAAGCGTTTAGTATTTTATAAAATTTTAGAAATGCTTACTATTTTTGTTATTTTAATATAGGCACTTATAGCCGCGTTTCTAGCCTATGCTCTTAGTACCTTATAGTTTGCAAAGTTTTAAGTTTCCTAAAGTAGCGTAAGCTCCTAAAGAGCTTACTTCTAAGCTTAGTAAGTTATTTAAGCGCTAGTAGAGCATTCTTAAAAATACTTAACTAGTTTAGTTAAGGTTTAGATAATCTGTGCTAAGTATTTAGTACTATTAGTAAAAGGTCTTTGTAGTGCTTACCTAGTTAGGACCGTATTTAGCTCCTACTACGTCTAGAAAGTTAAATACAGTAAGCGCGCTGTCTACTTCAGGGATCTTTAGCTCTTTAGCTTTTAGTTAGCTTATCTACTACTTATTGTACTAAGCTTATAGTTCTATAGTACTAAGCTATGCTTTCTTAAGGCTTGCACAGTACTTTTAGTATACAACTATTTAGTTAATAGCATTTGTTAGAGCTAGTTTAATTTGTATTTATTTAATAAGCTCTTTTTAAGTTTAACTAGTACTATCTATAAGTCTAATTTTAATTAGAGCTAGTAACTGTTTGTTAATAGTTGCGTAAACTTAATTTTAAATATACTAAAGAGCGTGTGTATCTACTGCCTAATCTACGTGCCTTGCGTGATATTTGTTAAGCTTTTTGTTATAGGCGTAAAGTTTTTTTTTAAAAAAGTTTATTATAGGCGCTAAAGTCCTTAAACGCGGCCTTATTAATATATTAATAGTTATAATAGCCTCTAGGTTTATATATTCCTAGACTTCTTTAGATTTAGTATTAAACTTTAGCTAGGTGTACTAGTAAGTCTAGCTTGCGTAGCCTAAGAGGCGTGCTAAGTTAGTAATTTGCAGAGAGTTGCTTGCTATTATTATACGTATAATTAGTTAGTAGGTTAAAGGGTGTATTTAAACAAATTAGAGAGTCTAAACTACTACTAGCGTACTCTAGGTTACGCAGGGAGAATCTAAACTATAATTTAAAGCGCTAGGCTTATAATTGTAGAGAACAAGGAGCTAGTAATAGTAGTTTAGAAAAACTAGATAGTTACTTCTACCTTTCTACCTGCGTCTTAGACGCGCTATATATACAAAGGAAATAGTCCTAACCTAGAAAGGCTGCTATAAAACTTAGAGGGGTTACCTCTAAGTTTGCTACGTATCCTGTAGAGCTTAGGAGTAAGCTCCTAAGCTTGGTGTGAAAACTCTAATATGCAGTTAACTAGCGCGAGCCTAGCGCGTAAGCTGACAGGCGCCTGGGCCTAATGCTTAAGTGCGCCTTTGGCCTTGAGGATGGTACGTCATATATGCGACAGTAAGCTATATATTAGTTTTAGTATATGACAGTTAACGCGCTTATAGTTAAGACATAACGCGAAGGTAAAGCGTAGGTGTCGCGTTTGGTGTTTGCTCAACTACATACCGGGTTAGCCACCAACCCGGGAAACACGTTATAGCTTAATAGGTTGCACTTTTTAATCATATTCTATTTAAAGTTAAATATTGCTAAGTTTAAGCTAGTAATAAAGATTCTCTTAAACTTCTTAAAAGCTAACTAACGTAAACTATTAGTGAGCCGGCCACATTAGTAAGCCGGCCACTTTTTCTTAGCATAACTAACGTTCTCCTTATTAAATAATGCCTTGACAACACAGCATAGTTGATTTTTAAAATGCAAGTACAGTTAATCTTGCCCTTTAAGCCTATACTTTAGGCTCATCTAAGACTTTACAGCACGCTATAGCAGCTTTTAGCATTAAATACTAGAGGCGCTCTAACTAACTCTACAGAATTACTCTACGCGCTTAAACTTAACTAAAGATATAGATACTACTACTAATAAGCAGATTATTGTCTAATATATTATTAACCTTAATTTGTAAAGATTTGCGTCCTAGCTATATAAGGTATTACATATAGCTAATAAACTACTAGCTATACGTAGAGATAAGCTTACTAGCAAGTGCTAGGCTAAGCGCTTTGTAACGGCTTACCTAAACTTAAAATAGCTTTTAATCAAGCTAAGAATAAGCAGAGAATACTTCGGAAAAATCTAGAAATAGTTAGTACGTAGTTTACGCTAGTAAGGAACACTAAAGCTAAGTATAGCGTCTATAATAATAATATGCATAACTTTAATAGAATAAGCTTCTTAATAGGGGTTATTAAGTCTATAAAAGTTGTTACAGGTTTAAAAAGACATACTTAACTCAACATTATCTAGCTAGGCAGCTATAAGTACGTAATAGTTATCTAGAGCATTTGCGCTGCAAGGTATATAACTTTACCTTTTATTTTTTATAAAGAACACGTCTATATCTTAGCATAGTATAAAATAGTAAATATACTATATAATTAGAAGCTTTTAGTGATAAAGAATAGCTAGACTAACAACATACTTAGACTAGAGTAGTAGAATTACTTTAATGCACATATAAAGGCTATGTAACATAGATTAGATACAAGATAGTAAGTTTGAAAGACAAGAACACTTATAGTAGAAGAAAGTCTTTAATCAACAACTCTAAAAAAGTTTAGAGTGTGTAGCAATAAGAAAAAAGCAAAAAAAAACGCGTATTACAGTAAGTAAACTATCTTTAAAAGCACTGTAGACGCTATAACAAGGTAGAACACAACTCACGTATATACGGAGGGGTGACAAAAAGAAAAAGAAATCAAAAAAGCTATTGTTTTTAGAGCTTTATATTACTATGCCAAGAAGGGCTATACGAAAAGAAGTAGGTGATTGGAAAAGCCAAGAGCTTCTTCTTTGAGATAGGCTGCTTAGTAAGCTGCTTAGTCAGCACCGTTGCGCCTGCAATCTCGCCTGAAAAAAGACATCAAAAAAGCTAAAATAAATCCCAGTATTACTTTTTTTTGAACGTATAAAAATCGCTAATAAAGAACAAATTCTTATAAGGCTACGTAAGCGTTATGTAAGCAAATTCTTACAGGAAGTATTTCATTTATATAAATTATAATTTAAAGGTGTAAAAAAATAGTTGCTTATATAAGCGCTATTTACGTAACAGACTAGTCAGCTTATCGTATATTAAGTCTACTTATTTATTTTAACTTCTTTTTCTTATAGCATCTTCTTTATAGCTTATAACTTATCTTACTATAGATAGTAAGTTAATACTTTACATATTTTACAAAAGCTTATTACCTTAAATGGTAAAATACTAAAAAATCTCTCTACTTGTGTTAGTAAATGCTTCAAGTTATTTATTTTTTAAGGTATTAAAGGTGGTGGTTGTTGTTGTAGTCAAAATAGGTTTTCTAAAAAAGTAAAAAGTAGCTGCCCTCTACTAATTAGTTACAAAAGTTAAAAAAAGATTATGTGTAGTTAACGAAATTTAAACAGTAAGTAGATAAGGTCCACGCGCTAAGCGCTTAGAGCAGAAAAGCTTAAACTACTAAGTAAAATTAGGGTTAAAAAATTTGCTGAAGGTACTAAAAAACGACACTAATTAAAACGTGTTTAACAGCAATTGCTAGCCTATAGCTAGCAACAAAATTGCGATGGAGGTAGAGGAGGTAGAGGTAGAGGAGGGTAAGGACACGTACGTTACTGCAGCAGGAGCCTACAATACTTTATAAAAGCTTCTTACCTACTACTTCTTATCTTTAGGATTTCCTACACTATATAGTACTGCATACAAATAATATAATACTTAGACTATTCTTCTCCCTGTTTAACACAAAGACTGATAGCTTATATTAAGTTAAGTTAAACCTTACTAAGTTACTATATAAGAAGCTATAGTAGTAGATTACAAAGCCTGCGTTTACTTTTATTAAGCAGCCTCTTTAGTTAGTTAAAGAGGAGCTGTTAGCAGTAGCTCCTATAGTAATTAGGTAGACGTAGAGGTTAAATTTTATTATTTATTAATACCTTATTAATGCGTCTAGTATTATAAATGTTTAAGTTACAATAAAAGTTGTAAAAGGATTGTTTAGTAGTAAGTTTATTAAATATGTTGCACATGTTAATAGTCTAGGTACAATAATAGTGTGTTATTTTACTAATCTCCTTTTACGCAAATGTAACCTTAGTAGAAAGACCTTATAGTAGCTTTATAAGGAGTAAGAGCGTGTTAAAACAGCTATTAAGTAGCTAGGATAAACTAATAAGTAGGAGGATTTTGTAAGTTGCCTCTAAAGATAAGAGAGCTATACTTAGATAGTAACGCTGTTGTCGTATGTTTATATCTAAGTATAGGCGCCAGAAACGCCGTAACTACAACACCGCTAGGATAGCAACAGAGACAATAGAAGTTGCAGTTAGCAGTAAATAGTTATTAGTAAATAGTTATTAGTTAAGAGAGTTAGTTAGAGGGATATTGCGCATCTTCGTTTCCGTCTAAACATGCTAGAGCGACACACTAATTGCGTGCCGGCAATGCCAAATAAGGGGGCATAAGCCCGGATACCTGTTGTTAGCAATAAATCTTTTTTACCAAAATGGTGTCTACAAAATGTGTAGTTACATCAAAAGGTTGTCTTAAAAGGCCGAAGCCAATGCTTCAAGTTATATTATATAAGAAAATTAGCTTTTATACTTACTTTTACGCTTAAATCAGGCTGTTGTACTAAATTTTTTAAAAAGGGTTAAAAATTACTTTATCAAAACCTTCCTAAAATGTTGGGAAGACTTACTTAGAAGCTCAAAAAATAGAATAGTTAATATGTCTTTATTGAAAGCTTATAAGACTTGCTAAAAAAAGATAATTATTTTTAGAGATTTTAGAGAAAAAGTTATCTTTAAAGTTAAAGAAAAACTTATAATTATTATATTTATACTAAGTAAGAACTTTGAAATCTTTAAAATACAACGTGAGTATATAGCGAGCGCGCCAGCTAAGTGAGCGCGCTACCCTAACAAGCCATTGGGGCTCTACTACTTTGAACCTCAATGTCTCAATAACCTAACCTCAAACTGCTTTTAAAAGAGAAAAGAATTAAGCTTGCCTTTTAAGCAAATAAAGAGCCTTAAAAATTAAGTGTGCAACGCGCAGCTATTGTCTACAACGTATTTTAACAGTTAATTAACTGCACACGCTAGAACGCAATTAACACGCAATACCTACCCTGAATTAGTAAATCTATAAAAGATAGAAGAGAGGGTGCTTATGTAGTATATTAGGAAGCTAAATTCCTAAGAATTTGCTCGTAGCTTTAGTATATTAACAATATAGCTAATTAACTATGTGCTGCACGCAGCATAAAGCCTATAAGCCTACAATAAGCTTTAAACTTTGTTAAACGCAAATTTAAACTAAAATTGTATATAACTTAATAGAGAGATTACTAGAGAGTCTTGTACAGCAATTTAAAAATTAGCAGGCCTTAGTTTAACCTTGTACGCAATAATAAGGCTAAGTATAGCACTTTAAATAAAGATACCTGAAACTTTAACAAGACTAGCTTTACTATAAGCATGAAAAATTGCGCTAAAGTAGTTACTAAATTAGAAAGACATACTGAGCCTATTAGGTTATAATAGGGGGACAGTGAGTAAGTAACTTTTATTACTATAATTAACGTAATAGGCTAGGCAATTACGCTCTACTTTATTTTTAAAGTAAAAAACTACAACGTGTCCTAGTAACCTAATTTAAGGCCCTAATAGCGCACTAGAGTTAGCAACAACAGCTAAACTATAAATTATATTAATATAGCCTAGTTAAGGCACTTTATTAAACAAACTAAAGGCAAGAGAGTAAGTTGCTATATGCTACCAATAATTAACAGCTTTAAAAGCTATAAGTTGCTTGCCTTTTAAAATTTTTACAAGAGGAACTGTAACGAACACGCTACAACTCCCTTGTTCTCACCGCTATCTCACTTAGGCCGGATCTGACTAGTATCGGACCTACCCCAGTTCTAGCCCAGGTCGCAGGTATAAAGATAGCTTAAAATCTATATTTGCACTGTAGACTTTTAATATCCTTTTGTACAAGACCTATAAGTGTCTTATTTAAATTAAGGCTTATTTGTAGATTACAACGCACTCTTATATACCTCTACTGTAATCCCTTCTACTAATACTAATCCGTAAGTCTTGCCTGCGCTGTTATATTATAATAAAAATCTTATCTTAGCTAGTAATAGTATTTAATGGCTTCAGCCTTTTAAGACAACCTTTTGATGTGACCACACATTTTGTAGACACCATTTTAGTAAAAAAGATTTATTGCTAACAACAGGTATCTAGGCTTATGCCCCCTTATTTAGCATTGCTGGCACGCAATTAGTGTGTTGCATGTTTAGACAGAAACAAAGAAAAGCAAGACAAAGACGCAAATTACCTCTTAACTTAACGTGCCTTATTTTGCCTATTCTTGTTGCTTTACTGCTAGGTGCTCCTAAATAAAGTAAAGTAGCAATACTATTATTGCCTTGCTTACTAACTTATAAACGCAATAATAGAAAGCCTACTCCTCTTCTCCTACCTCTTTCTTCTCTATTACTAATTTAACGTCTTGCAATAGCTGTTTAAGCTAAGTTCTAGTCTCTATACTTAGCCCTTGCACAACAAACAGGAAGAGGAGAATACTAAAGCAATAGATCTTAAGTACTGCGCTAGTATTAGCAAATACTCTAAAGATTATGTATTCTTTATATAACTAGCTAAATTAGAGCTTAATAATCTTTTTATATATAGAGATATTACAGATAAAGGACTTGTTTAAGATTTTTATAAACTTAGAAGTCTAGCTAGGTAGTTAAGTTTTAAGATACTTAATAAATTTAGGTGTCTATATAAGTAGTTCAAGTTAAACTAAATTAGGTGCTAGGTAGACAGTAGTAAAAGATGCTTTTTTTAGAAGAGAGCCTATAATAAGGAGATGCTCGCTGCAGAGGTTATACGCTATATTATAGTGCAGTATATTGTATGCAAATTATTTATATGCAGTGCTGTTTAAAAAGTAAGAAGTAGTAGCTTTATAAAGTATTGTAAGCTCCTGCTGTAGTACGCACGTGTCCTTTCCCTCTTCTATTGTATTATGTTGTAATCCTATTGCAATCCTACTATAATCCTGTTGTCAGCTATAGGCTGGCAATCGCCGTTAGACACGTTTCAACTAGTGTCGTTTTTTGGTACTTTAGCAAATTTTTTGACCCTAATTATTGCTCGGTAGTCTGAGCTTTCCTCCTAGAACCTATCTACCCACCGTTCAAATCTCATTAACTACACACAATCTTTTTTTTTGACTTTTGCGATTGATTAGTAGAGGGTAGCTGCTTTTCACTTTTTTGGAACCCCATTTTGACTACAACAACAACCACCACCTTTGACACCTTAAAAAATAAGTAATAGTATTTAAAACAATATTGCAGCTGTTTGTTTAGACTACGCCTAAGCCTAAGCTTCTCTAGATACAAACTAGAAGCTTTATACTATTATGTCTAACAACACCTTAAGTAGGATCTCTTAAATCTCCTACTAACTAAAGCCTTTAGGTTTAGAACTTTTAACCTCTATAATAAGGTAAATTACTTCAGAAAAGTTACGTAGAGTGCGCTAAGGTAGAAATATAAAGACTACTAATAACTTATTAGCATTAGAATTAATCGCTAATAGCTAACTAAAACAACTCTAGAATCTCTTTAAAGCTTACTTAAAAATTAACCTGCTGTTAGGGTTAATAACAACTTTTATAGGACAAAGTAACTAGCAAGCGACTAGTTATTGTAGAGGAGAGAAGAAAGAAAGAAGATGCGGATTTAGAGGAGGATCTAATTGCACTCTATTTAGATAAAATCTACTAGTTAAATGCGCAAGTTGCGTAATTAACTTAAGAGATTAAACTGTCTAGGGACACTGCTGTACCTACTACTAAAATACTGCTAACAATAGCTAAATTACTATTAAGCTAATCTATACAGTACATTTCTGCTACTCCTAAGATGCTACGCGTTAAGCTTACAGAGCGCACGCTTACTATTAAGAATCTTAATAATAGAACTAAACCCACGTTCTGTTAGTAGTAAGCTTGAATAGAGAATTAACTAGAAATTAACTTAGATTACTATTAGAGCGAGCGCGCTTGCATAGCTCTTGTATAAGGTTACACTACTAGTATTACAAAAGAATATTTTAAACTACAGTACTTAGCTAATTTAGCTTTAAAATAGTTAAGAAATATAAAAAAAATTATTATACTACTTATATTATATTTTGTATTTAGCAAAAAACAGGCAAAAAGCTGTGCAGCTTTCTACTGCCAAGTTATAAATTAAAAAAAAACGTTTTTAGCTTTTAAGGCAAAGTTTATTAGTACTGCTGTTAAAGAGTCTATGTCTAAATTAGAGTAGTTATTCTACTTATAAAAGAAAACTACCCTTGCCTTACGCGCTCTAAATCTAGGGTTTAAGTACCTATAAAATAACTTTTTTAATAAAATAGTGCAACACTTTACTACTTTTATTATAGAAAAACACAATAATTTTATTAAACTAAGTATAGATATTCAGCTAGTGCTTACTTTTGTACCTTTGCAGAAGCTTTGCCTTTAATAATATTAGAGCCTGCAGCCATATTACACTAGCTCTGCTTCTAATTTAACTCTAACCCCTGCTTATGCCACTTTAAGCACGCCTAGACTTTCTTCTAAGACCTTAGCCTTTAATAATAAGCCTTTATTAAAAAATTATTATAAATGTAAAAAGCTTAATTATTTTGCAAGTAATTGTACTACTCCTTAAGTAAAAAAAACTAAGATTAAATAAAATAAAATTCTAAAGCAGTGGAACATTACTTAGATAAGGGATAGATAGGAAACAAAAATACCTAGAACAACGCTTTAGCCTAGGCTTATATAAGTATAATCTTGCTAATAATAACTTATCAAACTGGTTTAGAAAAAAACATTTCTAAGTTTTTACTATTTTTTGTTCAAAGAGTTACAGTGCCTATCTACTATTGTTAGTTAATATAGAAGCCTTAGGCTTTATATTTATAAATCTTTTTGTGATTTACACTCTCTTTCATTACTTTAAGTTCCTATCCAAAGACTACCTTTTAAGATCTCTATAAAAGGATTTTAGGACTAGATCTAAACTAGAGTAGATTGATATATTTATCTTTACATTTAAATCAATAGTATAAAAATTCTTAACTATCTTTTTGTTATTATAAATTTAGGCACGCAAGATTATATTATTAAGATTAAATAGCTTTAGCAATTTAACTTATTACTCAACGCAGTTTAGAACTAAATTATGTAGCTTATAAAATATCCTGCTACATATAATTCTGCTTCTTTTATCCTTATATAGTTAAAAGAACCTTCTAACAATAAAGCTGCTAAGAAAAATATATAGAAGAGAAACGCGCTTGAAAAGAAAAATAAATACTAAGAAAGGCAAAGCCTTACAATAGTTTTAATACAAAGAATATACAGCCTTTTTCAGCTCTTAAAAGTTTATTTTACTCCTAAAGCTACTAATCTTACCCCAGGTCTAGTCTATACTAACCTTACCCTACGCATTGCTATTATTTTAGCTAGTGCCTTCTATTACTTTATAAAACGCAAGGAAAATAAGTTCTTTATAATAAGTATTTCTAAAATTCATTGCCTGTTAAAAACCTATATAAAACTTAACAACTCTAATAACGCTAAACTAGTTTAGGACCGCCTACTATCTATCTACTACTTATACTAGGACGTGTTTAGTAAAACTGCGGCAGACTAACTATCTAAACACTGCTTATATAACTATAAAATTGTCTCCACTAAACTACAACTAAATTAGTTTAGCCTTCTATATAAGTAGAGTACTAAAGAACTTAAAGCTACTAAGACGTTTGTAATAGATAACCTTAAGAAAGAATATATTAGTCCTAGTAATTGCTTATTTGCCTCTCTGGTTTTCTATATTTAGAATCCTAATAGAGACGTTTAGATTTGTGTTAATTATTGCAAACTTAATACAATTACTTAAAAGGATTTATATCTCATCTTGCGTATTAATAAGCTACTAGCTTATATATATAGAGCTAGGTTCTTTAATAAGTTAGATATACGCACAGCTTTCAACAAGATTAACATAGATTCTAACTTTAAGGAGTACAATACGTTTTAGACGCGCTATACAACGTATAAGTTAAGAGTACTTTTATTTAGATTATGCAACAGTCCCGCCACCTATTAATATCAAATAAATAATATGTTAATTAAGTATCTTAACAACTTTTGCATAGTCTACCTAGACAATATCCTTATCTACTCTAAGTTAGAGGTAGAACACGTCCTCTACGTACAAAAGGTACTAGAAAGACTATAGTAAGTAGGCCTCTAAGTTAATATTAAGAAAAGCAAATTCTATGTTACTTAGACTAAGTACTTAGACTATATCTTAACTAATTAAGGGTTAGAGGTTAATCTTAACAAAGTCTAACCTCTTAACAACTAGGTCTAACCTATAACTATTATAGGTGTAAGATTATTTCTTAAGTTTATAAAATTCTATAAGAAATTTATACTAAAATACTTATCAATTGTTAAATTGTTCTTTGCACTCTGAAGCCCTTTAAAGCTATTTATATAAGATTTAGATTATGAAAAGGCCTTTAGAAAGTTAAAAGCTATATTATTAGAAATGCTTACTTTATATCACTACTACCTAGAATGTAATACTAAGGTAGAAACTAGCACATTAGATAGCGTTGTTGTAGGCGTTTTTTCTTAAAAATAATTAGACAAGAAATAAAGTCTAGTAGCGTTTATTAGTAAAGTTTTATCTAGGTCTTAACTAAATTAGAAGATTTACAATAAGGAACTTTTTGCTATTTTTATAGTGTTTAGCAAGTAGCGGGCTAAATTAGTATTAGCCTACTTCTAAATTAACGTGTATTTAGACTACTACTTACTAAGATACTTTATAACTATAAAAGTTCTAAACGCTGGGCAAGTTTGTTAGGCTAAGAAACTTACATCTTTTTCTTTTAACTTTAGTTTGTGTTTAGTTTTTAGTCTCAGTTCTGTTAAATTCTAGGCGTTAAGGTTAATTTATTAACTGCCTACTACAAAAAGACTAACAGTTAGACAGAGATTATAGACAAATATATTAACTAGAGACTTTAATTATTTGTATCTTACTACTAGGATAACTAGAGTAGATTACTGCCTTTAATTAATAAAGCACAAATTTCGTTACTTTATTCTTCTTTTAGCATGTCTCTATATTAGATCCTTTACAGATTTAATCCTAGACAGAGCTAGAACTAGAAGCAGCTAGCTAACACCTTTACTCTAACTAACAAACAGAATATAAGAATGCGCTAGCCTTAGCCACCTAAATACATAACGCCTAGAAAATAGCTTTGAACTTTTTAAGGAAAGCTTAAAATTAAATATAAACTATAGTAAATTGTTACTACTATATAATTAATCAAGACGTTAGAAATAAAGTCTTTTTAAATATAAAAAACTTTGCAACCAATTGCCTAAGCTAAAAACTATTAGCTAAATAAAAAAACCTTTTTAAAGTTTTTAAGAAAGTTCGTTATTTATACTACTTTAAGTTACTAGAAAGGTCTTAGATCTACAATATTTTCATACTAGAACTATTCTGCAAAGATTTTTAGAACTTACCTCCTAAACAAGAAGCTCTAAAGCTAGCTTCTACTCTAATTTAAGGTGTCAAAAAATAAAAAGTTAATAAAATTCTTGCTAGTAAAGCGTATTATTTAAAGTTAAAATACTATAATAGTTAAGTTAAATATAATCTAGACTTAACTTAGTACTTAGCTTAAAACTTTATAAGAGCTTTTTATCAGCTTAAAGCCTTCTATAAGAGAATCTTTATGTATTTAGGCTGTTTAAAGTCTTTAGTAAAGTAAATTAAGGCTGAAAAGTAAGGCAAAGAGAATATAACTTTACTATAAGATAATAATATATAAAGAAAAGAAATCTCAATAGGTATTTAGTACAACTAGAATACACGTAAAGCTCTCCCCCTCTACCTTTCCCTCTACCCCCTACTACCCTTACTTAAAGATCTAGAAAGGATTGCTCCTCCTCCTCTAGTAGAGCAACTAGACTAATACTGCTAGTTCTGCCCTAGCGAGCAAAGGCCTCTAAAGAGGCAACCTAACTATTTAATAAATAAATAGCGTCCTAAATATTTAAAAAAAACTTTGTAAGTTAAAGCTAAAATTAAAGCTATAGATAGCTCTTACTCTTAGCTTCTTATTACCTAGACCTTTCCAGCTAGAACAAAGGCCGCCGCCTGCACCTGTTCTTTAGTAGAAAGGCGGTCTTTTGCTAAATCCTCTTTGTGCTCTACAGTAGCAAGAAAGTCTATAGTAGTAAGAAGTTTAAGAAACTTCTCTTTAATATACTCTAGCACGTATCTAAGTTAACTTTAAGTTTAAAAAGATAAGACATATTAAACTTATAAAAAAGCACTTTTTTTTTACTATGCGTAATAAGCGTATTTTTTAGACGTC
Organism: Alternaria sp. 'sect. Undifilum'; assembly: GCA_024321975.1. Classification (NCBI taxonomy): domain Eukaryota; kingdom Fungi; phylum Ascomycota; class Dothideomycetes; order Pleosporales; family Pleosporaceae; genus Alternaria; species Alternaria sp. 'sect. Undifilum'. Next base: position 3,311,987 of record JAJJZI010000004.1, read on the forward strand.
TTAGAGTTAAACTAAGATTTAACTTTAAGAACGCCTAACGCAAAGGCGCGCACTAACTACCGACAAATAAGGCAATACATCTCTAGTAAAGCCCTAAAGAGGCAGCGCAGAAGTATAGTGTAAATATATATGTGTATGTAGTGTTTTAGAGCAGCAGAAAAATTAGACAAGACATGTTGTTATTATAATATTAAAACAGCAAACGCTGAAGGCTAGCCTAAAACTACTTTCGGTTAAAGTTGCAGTAACTGCTTATTAGAAGTCTACAACAACAAAAGATGTTATAAAGTTGATAAATAAATATGTTAAAAATACACAGCTATAGGACAAGCTGTCTACTAGGAGGGGAGGTAGTATAATAAACACGCTACAACTCTCTTGTTCCTACCGCTATCTTACTTAGGCTTAGGCTGGAAACTCGATTTTTCAGACTTTGCTATATCTCGGCCAATACTAGTCCAAACTAGAAATTTCTGTATCAATCTTTAGATCTTGCGTAACTGGCACTTTTTGTTATACAAAGTTTTTAATATCTTAAATATTAAAAAAGTTATTTGATAACCTACGTTTTCGTGGGTTGTAGGTTGGGTTGCCCCAAATTTGCACTGTTTTCTCACTCTAGCTAGCGTAATATAAGAGTAACAGAAAAACTTTCTATAGCAGTTGTCTAGAGCTAGAGTCTAGCTCTCTAATGAACTACAAATTACTTAATTTGGAGGAGTATTCGCCAAGATATTTGACAACCCACACGAGCAACCCCGAGGCAACCCATTTGCCAGCCTACAAGTTAGGCTCGATCTAATTAGTATTAGACCTACCCTAGTTTTAGCCTAGGTTGCAGGTATAATGACAGCTTAAGATCTATAGTTGCTCTGTATATTTTTAATATTCTTTTGTACAAGGCCTATAAGTGTCTTATTTAGATTAAGGCTTATTTGTGGATTACAACGCACTCCTATATGCCTCTGCCGTGATCCCTTCTGCCGATACTAATCCGTAAGTCTCGCCTGCGCCGTTACAGGAACAAGATAACTACTTTATATATACTTTTATACTTATTACACATCTTGTAGCTACTTAATATAAGCTATTGTGTCTCCTTAAAGTAGGAGTATAGCAAAGAGATCAGAGTCTTAGTAATAGACTATATGAGATAAATCAAAAAGAAGGCCTTTATTACAACATTTGTATATGTTTTTAAAAAAGTATTTTTATAAGCAAATATTACATTAAGCTTTAAAGTAACTAGCTTAGTGCCTAATAACCTATTAGTAGTGCTATTAAGGCTGAATCTTAAGCTTTAGACGCTAACACTGCCTTTACTAAAAGAGACGCAATAGAACCTTAAAACACTTACTAACGCTAATGAAATGGAGTCATAATTAATGCTACTTCGCGATTATATTCAAAAGCACTAAAGATTATTACTAACGTGGTTCACAAGCGAGCTGATCACCTCAGCGAGCTGATTACGCAAAATCCCCGCAAAATCTTAAAAAAACAGGGAACTATTTCTTAACAACTACTAGGTAGAATTCTTATAAATCTTTACACAATCGCTGCATCTATATAAAAAATAAAGTATTTAAAGTTTAGAACTTAAGCTGTAATATATAAAGAGATATACTTAGTTTTATAGTTTTACAGGGGTATAAGTATTTGTGGGAGCTAAGAAGGTTCAATTGCTTGATCAGGAGGAGTGGAATGAGTGTATTGAACAACTACGTGCCACAACAAAGTGGTCAATAACTACTTAAGAGGAATAAGACGATCTAGCCCGTATATATAGGCGCTAGCGCGTTCGTCACGTGTTCAGCTTACTAGGATCACCTGCTTAACAGGGTGACCTGCATGTTGCGCATGTTAATACTCCAACACACCCCCTAGGTTAGTGAGATACTATTAATCTAAGCTGTAAGTAACCAGGCAATCGTAATAAATTAAGGTCGTTAATTAAGAGGTCCCTCTGTAATTATAGCTTTTCCTGTCTAATCCTCTATTGTTGTAGTAATGCTGCTTGTTAATGTTTTAATTAATCTTAGTAGTCCTAATATTAAAACATTAGATAGACCCTCAATATTGCGTAATTAGTTAGTGCGCAGCCTCTACAACAATATTAATTGCGTCTACTACTCCTCTAAAACTTTTGTCCTTAACCTTACTCTAATATTAATTACTAAGCTTTTTAGGACTGTCTTAACTACTATTACTAATATAGTAAGTGTTGCCCTATTATACTCTCACTAATTAGCTACTAATCTTTCTAGTGTAGTCTGCCCCTAGCAATAATAAGCGCAGCTTAGAGAGCTGTTGTTAACAACGTAATTAATGCTTAGAAAGCCTTCGCTAACAACGTAAGAATAGTACTAAGTATAAGCATTACGCGCGCTAAAGCCTATTTAACAATAAGATTTAGCAAGCAGCTAATCTCTAAAATAATAAGAGTTAGTTACCTCTACTTGTTAATCCTTTTACTTACTATAAGACATCTAGTAGCTCTACTTAAAGGCTAATTACTTTACCTGCTAAATTAAGCCTGCTGTTAAGTTTTTATTTAAATTTTAATCTACATAAGAGCCTAACTAAGTAATTAAGCTAGCGTAAAGGCAAGGCTTTTTAAGAGCTAAAGCAAAAGTTATAGTAGATAACTACTTAAGCAGTAACGCGTAAATAGCAACATAGCAACAGCAATAGGCTAAAAACGCCTATTATTCTGTCTACTAAGCGCATGGCGCCCCCCTTAACCCAGAAAAAGGCGCCTAATAGCTCTTTAAAGATTGCTACTAATCTATTGTACCTTTACGTTCTACCTTGTAAGCGCTATATAAAGAAGATGCTAAATAGTTTGTACACTAAACGCTGCTTTAATTGCGTTTAGACTAGTAGTTAGAGCAGCTTATGCTGTAGCAGTTGCTTGTCTTACACCTACTATACAGTTAATATTAATCTTGCTAATTAATTTATAGCTATGTATAGAGATAAAGAGGTAAGTCTTTAACCTATTAACCTCCTTGCTTAGCTTACTAACTAGTTTTTAGGGATAGAATAATAATAAGATGTACTAAGCTTTAAAAGCTTAACTGCTTAAGGACATTATTGCTTATTGCAAAGAGATTAATAGCGGCGTTACGTCTACTAGAAAGCCTTCTTTATAGAAGCCTCCTGTCTACAATTATCGCGCTTAAGAAATATTGTATTGCAGTTTTGCTGCTTAGCCTCCTGCTCCTACTCCTGCTCCTGTACCTGCGTTTGCTCCTGCTCCTGCGTAGCAACCCGCACACTAGCTGCAATAGTTAGCTTATTATTCTTAGTAGCAACAGCAGCAATATAAGTAGCTTTAGCAGTAACCTGTTTAAAGGTTGCTACTTTAAGAGTAGGCTGCCTGCGGAATGTTGCCTCTGCTTAGTCTATACAATCGTTCTTCTGTTCGTTATCCTAATTGCTATACAACTTATTTATATAAGCGCGATTATTACGCTAGGGTAAGAAGGTAATTATCTAACAACTCTATATATAAAAGTAATAGGTTAAAATTGCGCTGTAATACTGCTTACCTCTAGACTCTTACTATTTAGGCTTAGATAGCTTAAATTGCTCTTAAGCTAGCTGAAGCTAAGCAGGCTAAGCGTAATGCAATAATAGAGTCTAGCGAGTATAATAAGTCTAATGCTTATTAGTAATAAGGTTCCTAGTTTTAGTTTAATAGTCTAGCTTACGTTCTCCTGCTTAATAAAATAAGCTATTAAGAGGAGACTTAGCCTAGTATATAGATGTTGCTGCTTAATACAAATTCTTTGCTTATTAATTATTATTTTCTTTAGTTAAATGCTTAACTTGCTAAAAGTTAAGTGACTGCTTAAACTTTTTAAACTGTTGTTAGGTAAGCGACTTAGTTAGTCTATTAGCTAGCATAATTGCTATTTCTAGGTATTTAACTTAAAATAATCCTTTAGCAAATTCCTACTATAGCTACATATTTTGTATATCTACATATCTTAATTAAGTGCTAATCTGCTTATTCTTCCTAACTACAAGCCTAATTGTTTGTTAATTATTATACTAGACTGTCTAGATGTCTTCTAGATTAAGAGACAGCTTGCGAAAGAAGCGCTTAAGGGCAAGCAGCTTAGCCTTAGTAGTTAACATAGTTACTATAGTCTGCTAAGCTGCTTTTTAAAATATTAGACTACTATATAAGATAGCTATATATCTATAGAACAATTAACGAGTTTTCTAATTATCTATAAAGGAAGCATTACCTACAATTGTTAGGTCTAGGCTATTGTAGTTCCTATATTAGATCGCATCCTATCTTGTTTAATAGAGGTACATAATTACCTGTTTAACAGCTTTTATATACTAATTACTAGGGTTTATAAGGAAGTGTAAGAGCTTTAAAATTAAGTAGGTAACATCTAGTTATAGTATAATAGCTGTGTAAAGCACTAATCTAACCTTTTCTTAGTAGGCCTTAATCTCTTGCTTAGTTGCTTTGCTAGTGTTCTTAATTAGCTCCTCTAACAGCAATAGAGTCTTTAGAAAGCTACTATCATTTAGCTTAAACTTCTTTGTAATCTTATTAATGTACGTATTATATACAAGCGTAATTGTTTACTTCTTGCAATTTCTAATTATCTAGATACTAAGGAACTATTTAACTAATCCTTATTCCTGTATCTTGTATTTGTCTATAATCTTTAACTAAAGATCTATTGCCTTCTGCTTATAACCTTTCGTGAAGAGCAGTAGGATATTATCTATATAAAACAATACTAGGATCCTCCTTTCTTAATTAAAGAATAGGCAAAGTTCCTCTAGTAAGGCAATTAGTCTAATCTCTCTTAGTAATTCTAAGAACTTCTTATACTATAATAGTAGCGAGTCTTGCAATTTATATAGTACGTAGTTTAGCTGTACACACTTCTCTAGCTTCTTAAAGCTATCTAGCATCTTACAGATTACTAGGTTGTTTGCTATAACTAACGCATTAAGGAATACTCTTACAATATTATATTGCTTAATCTCTAAATTATTCTTAGTAGCAATAGCTATTGCTGCTTAGAAAGACTTAGCTGCTAAGGTAGCAGCGTAAGTTAAATTTATTAAATCCTTTTCTTAGAGATTACCTTTTACAATAATCCGCGCTTTATATTTAAGAAAAAAGCTATCCTAATTAAACTTGTAGGTCTAAACCTACTTTATAAGTATTAGGTAATTAATTGCTTCTTCCCTTAATATCTTAGTTTAAGTCTTTATCTTACTTAACTAATTCATCTCCCTCCTGCAGGCATCCTTAAACAAGGCCCTTATAAGATGCTAAAGCAACTGCTTCTATAATTCTAGTAGTTTAGGTAGATTATTGCAATGCAGTTAAGCATTTCTTATACTTAGTTTATACTTAGTAAGCAAAGCTGCTATAACTACGTAATTAAAAGTCTTATAGCTTACTTAGTCTTCCTAGGTTGCTTGCAAACCTAGTAGGTAGGTATTATAAAAGTTATTTTATAATAGATTCTTATAATCTGCAATTAATGCGTTAACACTACCTATGCTTCTACCTCCTAGTTAATTATTAGGATCTTAGGTTACGTTCTTATGCTTACGCCTGCTACCTAGCTTACGTAGTAGAAGATAACAATTTATAGGCTAATCTAGAATTTTACTTACAATCCTAGCACTACGTCTTATAAGCAGAGGTTAAGCTTATAATTACTTACCCTATCTACTATTTAAGGCCTAAGATCTTAAATCTTAAGATAATTTACGCCCCTCTATCCTGCTTACCTAAGCAGGTGTTCTATTACAACAAGCTAGCGCGTTAGAGTCTTTAGGCACAGACTATTAGACTAGTAATAAGTTATTTAGCTTATTTAAAAAAGGCTCCCTACTTCTAGGTATTAATAGATTAGCTTTTTTTAGCATACGCAATACTGTTTAACTATTAATAACTCTATAATTAGTCGCGTTGTTGCTCCCTAGGGTCTCTAGTTTAGGAGTTAGTTCTAAGGTAGCAAGACTAGTATTTTGCTACTAATCTAAGTAAGTTCCTAATAGTACACTAGCCTTATGCTCTATTTACTTAGCCTCTTCTAATCTACTCTTGTTTTTAGTAGGTAGGCCTTCCTTACTACTTAAGATAGTAAATAGATTACCTTTAAGGTCTTTAGTAGTTAGCTGCGTATCTTAATCTGCCCTTTCTTAAACAGGCAAGAGGTCTAAATTCTCTCCTAGATTAACTAGCTCGCTATTGTAAAGAATCTCTACAATCTTAATTGCTTAATCTCTTAGTAGCTCTTCCTTGCAATCTCCTTTGTAGAATTAACGTTTATTAAAGGTTATATTATAGGTAGTAATTACTTAATTAAGTGTTAGTACCTATATGTAGTATATGTTAGAGGCTTAATAACTAACTAAATAACTAATATAGCTGCAAGGATTAACTTTAAATTCTTAATAATTACGCCTAGCTGCCTTCTCTTTGTTTAAAGGATAAGCTTAGCAGCTATAGGCATAGATTCTACTCTAGTCTAGGCGTAGATTAGCAGTCTAATGTCTAATCTTAGGTAGTTAATAATATTAGAAATATTTCCTAAACTATTCTTTAAGCACCTAGTTAGGGGATTAGTAGCTATAGATCTTAGTAGAGCTTATTCTATGTAGGTAAGCCGCTATATCTATAATTACTAGCTAAAGCTTAGCTAGTAGATTAGCGCTCGTGCACATCTTAATAGTCTTTATAATTAGCTCTTAACTAGCTCTCTCTGCTAAGCTATTAGGCTTATAAATATATAGCAGTAGCGTCTTAATTATAATCCCTTTCTCTATAGCCTATTCCTTATATCTTAATTACCCTCTCTAAGGCAGTGTAGCAGTATTATTATTCTAATAGATCTCTATAATTTTCTACTAATATTTCCTTTTAATCCTTGCGGCAAAGCCTTTAATTACAGGCATAATACTATTTAGTATCTTTAACTAGATATTGTAATTATACAGCTTGCCTAAGTAGTCTTTCTTAATAATTAGTGCCTATTTCTTAAGTAGCTAACTAGTTAGGAAATTAAACAGATCCTATAAAATTCTATAAAAGGGTTGTAGTAATCTCTTCTTTAGTTACTATAAGATTACTTACAAGGCATAAGCTATTGCGCAGTATTTACATTCTAATAGCTTCTTGCTAGTAATTTTAATGTTCTACGCTAAGCAAACTAAGGCTTTAATAGCTTATTGTCCTAGGTGTCCTAATTATTAATGCTATAGGTCCTTATTACTAGTACGCAACTAAGGTTTCCTTAATCACAATACAGCGTTTACAAGTAGTAGTTAAGTAGAGTAATAAGTAAGTTGCTTGTATTTAATAAACAAGAGATTAAAGTAACACTTAAGGTTAATTAAGATAATATTCTTCTTAATTATTCTAAATTACAAGGTATAATTATATCCTAAATACTAAATACCTGCCTGCTTAAGCCGTGCTTCTAATACAATATTAACATAGAAACCTAGTACAACCTTAACGTTAGTAAGTAGAAGATTAGCTATCTTAGGGCTAGCCTTACTGTGTAGGACGTTCTTAAGCAGCTTGTTTCCTATACTAGTAACTAGTATAATTTAAGTGCCTACTTTAACAGTTTTGTCCTTAGCGCATTCGCTAAAAGTGCCTAGTACTATGTAATCTATAGTATTAACTAGGTAGACTGCTAACCTACTATCCATAATCGTGCAGAAGGACAGGGCATAAGGGGTAAAGGCTACGCTAAACACATTTAGTCTAATTTCCTTAATAAGGTCCTTTAGGTTAATTAATGCTGAAACTAATAAGCTAAAGTAAGATCTACTTAACTTATTAGTAGCTAATCTGCTAGTGCTAGCCTTCTAGCCTTCCTTCTTAATCTAGGTACGTAAGGTTACCTATTTGTTGCTGTTCTATTGCTTAAGGATTTTCTTTTTGTTGTCGTCTAATAGTTTAATTAGTATACTGCTAGGAGGGCTTAATCTAGTAACTGCAGTTTAAAGTTAATAGCAGTTACGTAGTGTCTAGAAGTGCTTACTTATAGGCCCTTTACTAGCCTTGTAGGGGCAAAGATGTAATTACTTACTACTCTTGTTTAACTTTAAGTTGTTAGCGCTAGTAGACTATTAAGCTGCCCCTAATCTAGATCTAGTTTAGAACACTGCTTGTCCTTTTCCTTTTAAGGAAGCAATTAACTAATCCTACAACAAAACACTAAAGATCTTTCCTAGATTATTAAGAGTTAACTAAGCTTTCTTAAGCGCTATTATTTATGCTAGCTTATTTTGCTTCTTGCGTGACTAGTCTAGTACAATCTTAGTACTTAAGACGTCTAAAAAATTATTAATTGCTAATAGCCTAATAACCTTAGAGAGCAAGTAAATTGTCGCTTGTTAATACAGTAGCTGCCACTTAGTAAACTATTACTTAGGACCTATTCGTCCCTAGTAAGCCTTATTAAGGTGTAATCTATACTGTGCCCTAATTAAATATTGTGTATTCTAATCTGTAAGTGCGAGATCCTCCTTTAGGATCTTTACTAAGGCTTAAAGGCTAGTAAGGTTTTAAGTAATTATGCTTATTAAGGCGTTTAAAAGCAGGTCTAGATAGACTGTCTTGCTGATCTAGTTCTTAATATTAGTAATCTTAGCAATTTTTCTTGTCTATTAAGCAGCTTGTACCTTGTACCTGTTAACTAGCTCGTTGTAATTATCCTTCTTATACTTAGCATTAAGTAATTAAGCCTTATATTTGCGTTAAGCAATCTTATAGTCCTCTCGTATTTAAGCGCTGGCGCTAGGTAATAGAGCAACTAGCTGCTTAATATCCTTAGGCAGTTCTAGATACTGTAGCTCCTAGTGATCTATTAAGGGTACGTCTAGGAGATTAGGATTAACCTAATCTTAGATGCCTTTCTCTAAGCAGTGTAGCCTTAATAGAGTAAACTAGGTTGGCTAGTCTAATCGAGCCTTAAGGATCACCCCTAAGGCGACAAGCGGTGTATTAGTGAGGTCTATATTAAGATGAGATGCTTCGTGTAGGATCACGACGTGGGTTATTGTTCAGGTGACGACGAAGCAATTAGTTAGTTAGTTAGTAGGTAGCTAGTTAGCTTGTATTAGAAAGAGGTTAATCGTATAATTAATGAGTAAGAGAGCTACAGCAGCAGCAGCGATCTGCTGGCTGTGCTGTAGGAGAATAGAGGAGAATAGAATGCTAATTAAATAGTTGACCTTACAGCTTGCTAATTGCGCAGTAGGAATTAAAACTACAATTAAGCGGCTAGGCTCATAACTATAGGAGCTAAGAAGGTTTAATTGCTTAATTAGGAGGAGTGGAATAAGTGTATTGAACAACTACGTGCCACAACAAAGTGGTCAATAACTACTTAAGAGGAATAAGACGATCTAGCCCGTATATATAGGCGCTAGCGCGATCGTCACGTGTTCAGCTTACCAGGATCACCTGCTTAACAGGGTGACCCGCATGTTGCGCATGTCAATACTCTAACAGTATTCTATCTCTACAAGTACTTATTAGAATCTCTTAAACTCTTGATAACTTACTCTTTATATAAATACAGGGATTGTGTAAGATTTTTAAAGAATTTTACCTAGTAGTTGTTAAGAAATAGTTCCCTGTTATTTTGAGCATTTGTGGGGATTTTGCGTAATCAGCTCGCTTGGGTAATCAGCTCGCTTGTGAACCACGTTAACTCTAATAGTAGAAATTATTAATTAGCTTTAAAAATCTAGTATAATGCTACAATATAAGTAAATATTATTGGTAGCCTAAGTGCTGCAGCTTAAAACATTAAATAAGGCTACTTTTAAGCGCAAATTACGCAATAAAAGTAGATTTAAAAAAGCAAGAACTTTTAAAAAAAAACAGGTACAGAGTTTAATAGCCTAAGATAACGTTAGGGCGCAGGTAGAGTGGAAAACGCGTGAGAGTAGGGCCTGAACAGGTGCAGGCAAGTAGGGCAAAAGGCATTATAAGCGCCGCGGTAAGACAAGGCACAACATACGCACGTGTAAAAAAAAATGTAATAAACATTAGTAATTAAGAATATGTACTGCTAGCTACAGCATAATGTTGTAGTATTAAGCATTTGCGCGTAGAAGGCCTAATGGCTTGTAAGGGTAGCGCGCTTGCTTAGCCAGCGCGTTCGCTATACACTCATGTTTGTCTTAAATTGTGTTTAATAACGTGGTTCACAAGCGAGCTGATCACACAAGTGAGCTAATTACGCAAAATCCTCGCAAAATTCTAAAATAATAGAGAACTATTTCTTAACAACTACTTGGTAAAATACTTTAAAATACTTACACAATCACTACATTTATATAAAGAGTAAGTTATTAAGAGTTTAAGAAATTCTAATAAGTACTTGTAGAGATAGAATACATATACCCCTGTAAAACTATAAAACTAAGTATATCTCTTTATATATTACAGCTTAAGTTCTAAACTTTTAATACTTTATCTTTTATATAGATGCAGCGATTGTGTTAAGACTTATAAGAATTCTACCTAGTAGTTGTTAAGAAATAGCTCTCTATTTTTTTAAGATTTTGCGGGGATTTTGCGTGATTGGCTTGCTTGGGTGATCAGCTCGCTTGTGAACCACGTTATTACTATAAGTTTACTTTAAGGATTGCTGCTAATTTGTCACGTCCTCGCGTTCCGCCTTGTGAGCGCTGTATGAAAAAGTTGTTAGACAGTTTATATGCTAAGCGGTGTTTTAATCGCGTTTAAACGGGCAGTCAGGGTAGCACTTACTGCATCGGTTATTCGTCTCACACATGCTATACTGTTAACAATAATCTTTCTACTCAATTTATAGCTATATACAATAATTAAGAGGTAAGTTTTAGCCTGTTTAAGCTTCTTGCTTAAACTACTAACTGATTTTTAGGGATAGAACAATAATAAGTACTGTGTTAATAAGCACTAGTTAATTAGCAACATTATTCCTTGCTGCAAAGAAATTAATAGTAGTAGCTTACTTAACAGCTAGATTATAATCAATAACAGCTGTAGCAACAGCAGCTTTAGTAATAATAGTAGTAATAATAGTGTTTTCCGCGTTAATTAACCTTCTAAGAACAGCATGCTTGTAAAATGCTACTTTTTTCTGCTCTATATAGTTGCCTTTGCGTCGACTGTCCTAATTGCTATATAACTTAATTATATAGTTGTAGGGTGTCTGCTAGTGTAAGCAGGCAATTGTCAAATAACTTAATATAAAAGAACAATAAATCTAACTTGCGCTTTTATTTTACTTGCCTCTAGATCCTTGCTTTTAAAGCTAAAATAGCTAATAATACACTTAAGCTTGCTAAAGCTTAAAAGGCTAAGCAAGATCTGCTAATAGAGTCTAGTAAGTATAATAATTCTAATACTTATTAATAAGCTTGTTCTTAGTTCTAATCTTTAGTTTTCTGCTTGTCTAGATTATATTCTCCTGGTTATGCTAAGCTATTCAAAGGAGATCTAGCCTAATATATAAATATTGCTGCTTAATATAAATATTTTGCTTATTTATTATTATTACTTTTAATTAAGTGCTTAACTTGCTAAAAGTTAAGTAACTACTTGAACTTCTTAAATTATCATTAGATAAGCAACTTAGTTAGTCTATTAGCTAGCATAATTGCTGTTTCTAGGTCCTTAACTTAAAATAATCTTTTAGCATATTTCTGCCGCAGCTACATATTTAATATATTTACATGTTTTAATTAAATGCTAATTTACTTTTTTTTTCTAATTATAAGCCTAATTGTTTGTTAGCTATTATACTAGACTGTCTAGATATCTCCTAGATTAAGAAATAGCTTACAGAAAAAGCGCCTAAGGGCTATAGCCTCTTTAGTACTATACTTAAGGGCGAGCAGCTTAGCTTTAGTAGTTAAAGTAGTTACTGTAGTCTACTAAGCTGCTTTCTAAAATATTAGACTACTATATAGGATAGCTATATATCTATAAGACAATCAATAAGTTTCCTAATTATCTGCAAAGAAAGCATCGCCTGCGATTATTAGGTCTAGGCTATTGTAGTTTCTATATTAGATCGCGTCCTATCTTGTCTAATAAAGGTACATAATTACCTATTTAACAGCTTTTATATACTAATTACTAGGGTTTGTAAAGAAGTATAAGAGCTTTAAGATTAGGTAGGCAACGTAGTTTTAGCATAATAGCTGTGTATAGCACTAATCTAACTCTTTCTTAGTAGGCCTTAGTCTCTTGCTTAGTTGCTTTGCTAGTGTACTTAATTAGCTCTTCTAACAGCAGTAGAGTCTTAGGAAAGCTGCTATCTTTTAGCTTAAACCTTTTTATAATCTTGTTAATATACGTATTATACACAAGCGTAATTATTTGCTTCTTACAATTTCTAATTACCTAGATACTAAGAAACTATTTAACTAATTCTTGTTCCTGTATCTTGTACTTGTCTATAATCTTTAACTAAAGTTTTATTACCTTCTGCTTATTATCTTTGGCGAAGAGCAGTAGGATATTATCTACATAAAACAAAACTAGGATCCTTTTTTCTTAATTAAAGAAGAGGCAGGGCTCCTCTAGTAAGGCAATTAGTCTAATTTCTCCTTGTAATCCTAAAAACTTTTTATACTACAATATTAGCAAGTCTTGTAATTTATATAGTATGCAGTTAAGCTGTACGCACTTTCTAGGCTTTTTAAAGCTATCAAGTATTGTCGCAACGTGTACATGTATCCTCTAGCCGGAGTATAATTCATCGATCGGTCGGTATTTTGTTTTCGACAAGTATCTTACAGATTATTAGGTTGTCTGCTATAATTAATGTATTAAAGAATACTCTTACAATCTTATATTGCTTGATTTCTAGATTATTCTTAGTAGCAATTACTATTGCTGCTTAAAAGGACATAGCTGCCAGAGTAGCAGTATATGTTAAGCTAATTAAGTTCTTCTTTTAAAAATTATCTCTTACAACAATCCGCGCCTTACATTTAAAAAAAAGCTATTTTAGTCACACTTGTAGGTCTAAACCTACTTTATAAGTATTAGTTAATCATTTACTTCTTTTCTTAATATCTTGGTCTAAGTCTTATTCTTACTTAACCAATTAATCTCTTTCTTGTAGGCATCCTTAAACAAGGCCCTTATAAGATACTAGAGCAATTACTTTTATTATTCTAGCAGTTTATGTAGATTGTTGCAATACAGTTAAGTATTTTTTATATTTATTTTATACTTAGTAAGCAAAGCTACCATAACTATGTAATTAAAAGTCTTATAGCTTGCTTAGTCTTCCTAAGTTACTTGCAAACCTAGCAGGTAAGTATAATAAAAGTTACTTTATAATAAATTTATAATTTGTAATTAATGCGTTAACACTACCTGTGCTTTTGCCATTTTGTTCATTATTAAATTTTTTAAATACGTCCTTATGCTTACACCCGCCACCTAGCTTGCGCAGTAGAAAATAATAATTTATAAGCTAATTTAGCTTTGTACTAGTAATTTAAGCACTACGTTTTATAAGTAAAGGTTAAACTTGTAATTACCTACCCTGTCTACTGTTTAAAGCCTAGGATTTTATCCTATAAGATAATCTACGCTCTACAACTTACTCGCTCTAAGCAAGAGTCCTATTATAATTAGCTAGCGCGTTAGAGTCTTTAGGCACAGACTGTTAGACTAGTAATATGTTAATAAGCTTATTTAAAAAATGCTCCCTACTTCTAGATATTAATAGTTAAGCTTATTTAGGTAAGCGCACTACCGTTTAACTATCAAATACTCTGCAATTAATTGCGTCGTCGCTTTTTCAAGGTTACTAGTTTAGGAGTAGGTTCTAGGGTAGTAAGACTAGTATTTTACTACTAATTTAAGCAAATTCCTAATAGTGTACTAGCCTTATGCTTTATTTGCTTAGCGTTTTCTAATTTACTTTTATTTTTAGTAGACAGGCCTTCCTTACTACTTAAGATAGTAGACAAATTACTTTTAAGGCTCTTAGTAGTTAGCTATGTATTCTAATTTGCCTTTTTTCAAACAGGCGGCAGAACTTCTAAGTTGTCTTTAGAATTAACTAGCTTGCCTTTATAAAGAATCTTTATAATTTTAATTGCTTAATCTCTTAGCAGCTTTTTTTTCTCATATCCTTTCTTAAAATAATATTTACTAAAAGTTATATTATAAGTAGTAATTACCTAATTAAGTATTAGTACTTATATGTAGTATATGTTAGAGGCTTAATAACTAACTAAATAACTTATATAGCCGCAAGGATTAACTTTAAATCTGTAATGATTATGCCTAGCTACCTTCTCCTTATTTAAAGGGTAGGCTTAGCAGCTGTAGACATAGATTCTACTCTAGTCTAGGCGTAGATTAGCAGTCTAGCGTCTAACTTTAGGTAGTTAATAGTATTAGAAATATTTCTTAAACTATTCTTTAAGCACTTAGTTAAGAGATTAGTAGCTATAGATCTTAGTTAGGCTTATTTTATGTAGGTAAGCTGCTGTATCTATAATTACTAGCTAAAGCTTAGCTAGTAGATTAGCGCTTATGCGCATTTTAAAACCCTTTGTAATTAGCTCTTAGCTAGCTCTTTCTGCTAAGCTGTTAGGCTTATAAGTGTATAGAGGTAGCGCTTTAATTACCATCTTCTTCTCTATTGCTTATTCCTTATATCTTAATTGCCCACTCTAAGGCAGTGTAGCAGTGTTAGTATTCTAATAAATTTCTATAATTTTCTACTAATATTTCCTTTTAATTCTTGTAGCAAAGCCTTTAATTACTAGCATAATATTACTTAGTGTTTTTAACTAGATATTGTAATTATACAGCTTGTCTAAGTAGTCTTTCTTAATAATTAATACGTATTTCTTAAGCAGTTAACTAGTTAGGAGATTAAATAGATTCTATAAGATCTAGTAGAAAAGTTAAAGTAATCTTTCTCTTAGTTGTTGTAAAATTACTTATAAGGCATAAGCTGTTGCGTAATAATTACATTCTAAAAGCTTCTTGCTAGTAATCTTAACGTTCTACGCTAGCAGACTAGAGCTTTAATATCTTATTCTCCTAGATAGCCTAACTATTAATACTATAGATTTTTATTACTAGTGCGCAACTATAGTTTCCTTAATTCCGCTATAGCGTTTACAAATAGTAGTTAAACAGTGTAACAAGAGACTTGCTTGTATTAAACAAATAAGAGTTTAAAGTAATACTTAAAGTTAATTAAGACGACGTTCTTCTTAATTTTTTTTAATTGCATAGTGTAGTTATATCCTAAATACTGAATGCCTGCCTGCTTAAGCTGTGCTTTAGAGACAATATTAACATAGAAGCCTAGTACAAACTTAACATTAGTAAGTAGAAAATTAGCTGTTTTAGGGCTAGCCTTACTATATAAGACGTTCTTAAGCAGCCTATTTCTTGTTCTAGTAACTAGAATAGATTAAGTGCCTACCTTAACTGTCTCGTCCTTAATACATTCGCGAAAGGTGCCTAGTACTAGGTAATCTATACTGTTCACTAAGTAGACTACTACTCTACTATCTATAACTATATAAAGGGACAAAGCATAAGAAGTAAAAGATACACTAAACACGTTTAGTCTAATTTCCTTAATAAAGTCTCTTTAGTTAATTAGTGCTAAAACTAAAAGCTAAAGTACGCTCTGCTTAGTTTATTAGTAGCTAATCTGCTAGTGCTAGCTTTCTAACTTTCTTTTTTAATCTAGGTGTAAAGTGTTGCCTACCTATTGCTAGTCTATTAATTAATAATCTTCTTTTCATTATTGTCTGACAGTTTAATCAATATTTTGCTAGTAAGGCATAATCTAGTAACTGCAGTTTATAGTTAGAAGTAGCTGCGCAGTGTCTAGAAGTGCTTGCTTAGCTTATAGAGGCAAGAGTGTAATTGCTTACTACTTTTGTTCAACTTTAAGTTATTTAAAAATTATTAAGCTGTTCTTAATTAGATCTAGTTTAGAACACTGCGTGTCCTTTTCCTTTTAAAAAAGTAATTAACTAATTTTGTAACAAAATACTAAAAATCTTTCCTAAATTATTAAAAGTTAATTAGGCTCCACTAAGCGATATTGCTTATGCTAGCTTATTGCGTATCTCGCGCAACTAGTTTAGTGCAATCTTAGTGCCTAAGGCGTTTAAAAAGTTGGTGACTGCTAACAGCCTAACAACTTTAGATAGTAAGTAGATTATCACTTATTAATACAGGAGCTGCTACTTAGTAAACTATTACTTAGGGCTTATTTATCTCTAGTAAGCTTTATCTAGGCAAGATCTATACTGCGCCCTGATTAAATACTAAGTATTCTTATTTATAGGTGCTAGTTCCTCCTTTAGAATCTTTACTAAGGCTTAAAGGCTAGTAAAGTTCTAAGTAATTATGCTTATTAAGGCGTTTAACAGCAGGTATAAATGTACAGTCTTGCTAACCTAGTTCTTAATATTAGTAATTTTAGTGATCTTTTTTATTTATTAAACAGTTTGTATCTTGTACTTGTTAACTAGCTTGTTGTAATTATCCTTTTTATACTTAGTATTAAATCTTTAAGCCTTAAAATTAAATTAAGTAATTTTATAGTCCTCTTATATTTAAGCGCTAGCGCGAGGTAATAAAGCAACTAGCTACTTAATGTCTTTAGGTAGTTCTAGATACTATAGCTCCTAGTAATCTAATAAGGGCACGTCTAGAAAATTAGGGTTAACTTAATCCTAGATGCCTTTCTCTAAGCAGTGCAGTCTTATAGAGCAAACTAAGTTAGCTAGTCTAATTAAGCCTTAAAGATTACCCCTAACGCGACAAGCAGTATATTAGTAAGGTCTATCTTAGTAAGATGCGTTGTAGGATCACCACGTAGGTTATTATTAAGGTAACAATAAATTAGTTAGTTAGTTAGTAAGTAGCTATATCAACAATAACAGTAGCCTGTAGGTTGTAGGATAGATTAGTAGGAGGTTAATCATATAATTAAGTGGGTGAGAAGTACAGCAGCTGCAGTGATCTGCTAGCTGTACTATAGGAGAATAGAGGAGAGTAAGTTAATAATTAAACAGCTGACCTTCCAGCTTGCTAATTGCGCAGTAGGAATTAAGACTACAATTAATCAGCTAGGCTTATAACTGTAGAAGCTGAAAGGAGCAATTGCTTAATCACCTAAGTGGAAAATCAGTGTATTAAACTACTAAATGCCATAACTAAGTGTCCAATAACTACTAAAGAGACTTAAGACGATCTGGCCTGTATATATAGACGCTAGCAGGGCCGTCACGTGTACAGCTTACCAGGATCACCTGATCACCAGGGTGATCCGCATGTCAATACTCCAACAGTTTACTATTAAGTAAAGTTATATTGCTAAGATAATAGGCTATTCAATATAAGACAATAATAATTTTATAAGAGAGTTAGTTCTTACTAAAAGTAATTAATTGTTATACTTTATAATAGCTATAGTGTTACTCAGCTGCTAGAGGAGCTAAAGGCTAGTTTACTAAGAATTAGGAAGCTATTTTATGTAATTATCTAAATAAAACTTAAAATTAAGCCTTTTATTATCACTCGATAATTTATTACACTACTACTTTTAAACTTTCACAGAAAGAAAATTACTAGTCTTATTTGATGATATATAATGTATAGCGACTTTTACCCTTTGCAATAAAATTTCAACTAAAATTAATTTTTACTTTTTTTAGATCTCATTTTAAGCAAGTTTCCAGGCGCAAACATGCTGACTAAGCAGCTTACTAAGCAGCCTTTCTTAAAGATGAAGCTCTTGGCTTTTCAAATCACGAACTCTTTTTGGTATAGTCCTTCTAGTTATAGGAATATAAAGCTTTAAAAACAATAACTTTTTTAATTTCTTTTTCTTTCTAGCATCCCTCTGTATAAGCAGGGTACAGAAGTAGATTCTAAGTAGAATAGTATATTATAATTTCTAATTACTATCGTTGATAATGCTGTGCAGTCTTGTGTAGTTGTAGTTTTAGCGACGTCCTGGCAAAAATGCGTCACTTGCTTGTCTGCGTCACTCACTCATCAACCACGTTATTAATTCAAAAATTACTTAATTCTTAACCCTCTTGTGTTATTTACATTATTCTATTCAATGTGCTTACACAACCCCGTACTATTACATTGATCAACTGATCATGCTAGTACACCTACTGTCCATCGCACTCACTTATTCCCGAGAACCAACCCTAGATCATCTTCGACGATCTTTACAGGTAGATCTGCCTTGGTGTCTTGAGGTGAGAGTAGATCGCACAACACTATACTCTTTTAAGATCTAAGTATAATTTATATTTTCTCTAGGTGATAGCGCATCTAAAGCTGCAAGCGCAGCCTCAATCCTATCCATTTCGGTAGAGTTATCGCGTGTTGAGGTTGAGGTGTTATTTGGCTGGTCGCGCGTTACGAGGTGGTGCGCGTCAGGCGGCGAGCCTCGGTAAGCGGAAGCACCGGAGTTGAGCGGAAGCACCGGCTTCGAGTAGAAGCGGTGCCGGGTGAAGAATAGTATTATCTATTTAAGTAGCCCGTTCAACCCGACAAGCACTCTACATCTTATTATTGTAATAGCATCTAGATTTTATTCTCCCTAGCATTGAAGATGCGCGTCTCTCTCGCTATAATTCTCTCAATGGCAGTCAGCAGTGCTTACTGCAAAATTCCATGCCCTGGGTTGAAGGGTCTTGGTGGTATGTCTATGACTGAGTTTTATTTAAAACTACTAAATACAGTTCAGGAGAGTGTAACAAGGATACCGAATGCTGCTCATGCGATTCCGGATCGTCCGGTTTTTTAACTTGCCAGCGTAAGTATTTAGTTTTTCATATTTACTAGATACTATACTACTAAGCTTTCCTTTTACTAAGAGGGCATGTAGGCGATACAACTTCCACAACTGGATCTCGGTGCAAAATTCAAATATACGTGGATAATTGTAAACCGGACCGCAAATGAGAATGGTGAGATTTGTCCCCAACGGTAGCTATATCTCTAGTAGCGCAAAAATACATTACAGTAGAGTGGGAACAACAACACTTTAATGTCTTCTTAGCTTATAATAGCTAATGTCAATCCAAGCGTGCCGGAACGCCTAGTGTAATAGAACGCTTTCTTTTCTAGACTTTTTAGTTGTTTGTAGTGTTCTTAAATAACGTAGTTTATAAGCGAGTCGGCCATACAAGCGAGTCGGCCACCCCACTAACTTTGCGTACCTCTACAAGCATATATCTTAACAACGCAATAGTTAAATACATGGATATTAGTAGAGTGAATTAAGCAGTATCTAAAGTATCTTTTTTGCACGTACGCGAGTTGTGCCTAGTCTCTCTGCACCTCTTGCAGCGCGCGAGAGCCTGGCAACTGCGGCCGAATTGCTCTCCTCCTTGACGCTCTTCACGAGCAATCTGCTAATTAGCCTCTTGTTAAGCAAGTAGATTTTCGCCAGCTCCCTTTGTTAAGACCTCTTGCTACTGTATACGCTTTTTTTACGCTGTTTACGTGCTAACGCTGTCTTCTTAGCTTTTTTAAGACTAGCAATTTAATCGCGCATTAGCTTAGCTAAGAGTATTATTACTTTAGTACTCTTCTTAAGCTAGCTAATTGCAAAAATAATTAAAGCTAGTAATAAGCTTTAATGCTGTTGCACGCAATTACTAATTAACGTTAATTAAGCTTTAAGCTTGCGTACGTTGCTTGGCGTACAAGCCTCTTAAGGAGCCTCTAGGAGAGTAGCTAGAGTAGGCGTACGCAGCTGCATGTTAAGCTTTAATAGTATAACATCTAGTTAGAAAGGCATAAGACCTACGCCTTAAAAGGCTAAGTAGATATTGGCTAAAGTAAATAATTAACTAAACGCTGCCTTAAACACTAGCAGGAACTTAAGCTTAGTAATATAGTTAATATAGTAGTAGATTAGGCTCTCTACCTTACAGCTATACGCGCGCTTTAATAGCAAGAAGCAGCTAACGTTAAGCAGCTGTAGTAAGTAAGATAAGTAAAGCAGCATGCAGAGCGTGTAGATATTGTTCTTCTTACAGAGCTCTTAGAACTTAAAAGAGTAGTAGCTCTTATAGCTATTAAGAATAAGTAGGCAATACGTATTAATAACACAAGACTTTGTGTAAGCATTAAAGTGCTTAAGCTATTCTACTCTAAGCTTATTATATGTCTAGCTATTATTGCTAACTGCAATTGCCTAGTCGCGTAGGATCTCTGCTTCCTTGTACTAGGCAGATAGATAATACTAGCTAGCGAAGATAAGGAACGGCAAGACTAACTAGCTAGCAGCATTAATTGCAGTAATTGCCGTCACCTACTCGCAATTACCTAGCTAGATACTCTTTAGCCTACCTTTCTTCTCTAACTCTGTTACAACAAGCTAAATTATAATTTTGCCTATTATAAAGCTAGCCTTATTAAAGTTATAGACGTTATTGTTATAAATACTGTACTTAGCCTTTATCTCCTCTACAAGCTTAAAGTAGCTTCTAATTAATATAGAATTTTTATATAAAGCTCTCTACTTATTATACGCTTAATTGAAACGCTTTATAAAACTGTTTGTACGCTTAAAAAAGTTGCGCGGCTAGTAGAAGCTAACTTAACCTACACTGCGCGCAGCAAGCAGCTTATTAGCTATATTACGTACAGCAGTATATGTAGGCGCAAATCTACGTGTATTTAAGTTAAGTATATGTCTAACAATTACCTCTTCCTCTTGCTGGGTAAGCTTCCTTAAGTTAGGCTAGCAATCGCGTTAGGCAGGCTTTTTAGCGCGTTAGTCGCCTAGCGTTGTTCTTAGAACGTTAAAAATAGTAGCAGCGCGTCAATTACTTAGCATTTAGCTAGCATTAAGAGATAAGAAGGCAAGGTACATATCTGCTTCATTTGATGTAGTTAAAGAGGCTATACGTGGAGCCATTGTACGTTGAGATAGGAGAGGTGCGCAAAGTTGGTGGGGTGGCCGACTCGCTTATATAGCCGACTCGCTTGTATGGCCGACTCGCTTATAAACTACGTTATAAATAAGTAACGTGGTTTATAAGCGAATAGCTCACGCAATCGAATGGCTCGCACCCTACTAGCGCGTCAATGTTTATACTATAACGCGTCATGTCTTAACAACGCAATTATCTATTAACTTATCCTAAATTAGATCTTTAGCTTGCCTTTGTTAATATCCAATTATAACGTGTTTAAAGCTAAAAACGTGCTGCTTTTATTTATAATGTGCCTTAAAGAACTTTATCTTACTAATGCGCTAGAAAGCGCTCCTAACGCAACTGCAAACTAAATTTAAAGCGCCTAAACAAGCTAGAAGAGGAAGCTATAGTTAAGCGTACTCTTAAAGAGCCTACGCAAGGATTTGCGCTTACAAAGCTTAATATTTAAGTAATAGCTAATAAACTGTTATATAAGCGCGCTAGTAACTCTATTAGCAAGTACTAAGTTAACAACTTTATTAAGCAGACTTCTAAGCTCTATACGCGCTAAAGCTATCTTTATAATTACTAGTAAGCTTTTTGCAAAGACAAAGCAGCTATCTAGCGCTAGTTTAACTTAGTATAGAGGATAGAGCTAAAGTAGAGTATTATAAACAATAATATTTAAAACTTGAATAACACTAGCTTTATAATAAGTAAGATTTTATTATAGTTAGTTACTACAACCTTAAAAGGATATGGTAAAAAGAAGTAGACAAAGCTAAATAACTATAATTAGGTTACTGTAATCTAAGGCGTAGGCGCGTTAAGTTACTAAATACTACTTTCTATTAACTTTATAGGCAAGGTGCGTATTAATATTTAGTTCAAAATTTTGCCTACTAACTAAGTTCTTAAAGTTAGTTCTAATAGCTAGACAAATAATTAGCTTGCTCTTGCCTAGTTGGAGTACTTTAATAGCTATACAAAAGGCTATACTATAGGTAGACTTTAACTACTTATTATTAATAGCTATAAAAGCTACTACCTTGTTAAATTTCTAAATTTTTATAAGAAGAAGAATATTATTCTTCTCTATATGCCTACGCACTTATCTTACCTATTATAGCTTCTTAATATTGCCTGCTTCTTACTGTTAAAGCGCAAGTATGGCAACGCTATTTTAGGCTTAGCACGTAACTACACTTACTATATTAGTCAAGAGACCTTCTTGCTAGCCTTTAAGGCTGCTTCTAAGCAGTTTGTTATAAAGGAGAATATTTAAGCTAGCTTCAAAGGCGCTAGTCTAGTTTTATATAACTTATAGGCTGTGCTATCTAAGCTTAATATAGTAGTGCAAATACTACATTAATTACTGCAATAGGTAGCTGCTTAGTAGGCGTAAACACTACGCAACGCGCGTAAAGTTAAAGCTTAAATTAGTTTTATTTAAAAAAGTATAAGAAAGTGCTATAAGGTTTCTACTAATTTACTTACTAAGTAGATCACGCAGTTAAGTAAAAGGGCTTAGTAAATAACGTGGTTCACAAGCGAGCTGATCACCCAAGCGAGCTGATAATGCAAAATCTCCGCAAAATTCTAAAATATAACAGGGAACCATTTTTCAACAACTACTAGGTAAAATTCTCTAAAAATCTCACACAATCGCTGCATTTATATAAAGAGTAAGTTATCAAGATTTTAAGAGATTCTGGAAAGTACTTGTAGAAATAGAATTCTTATACCCCTGAAAAACTATAAAACTAAGTATATCTCTTTATATATCAGAGCTGAAGTTCTTGAATTTTAATACCTTATTTTTTATATAGATGCAGCGATTGTGTTAATATTTCCAAGAATTCTACCTAGTAGTTGTTAAGAAATAGTTCCCTGTTTTTTTGAGATTTTGCAGGGATTTTGCGTGATCAGCTCGCTTGGGTGATCAGCTCGCTTGTGAACCACGTTAGCACATAAGATAGTGCTTTTAATAGAGAAAACTACTACTCTTTAAGCAGCTCTTAATAAACTAAAAAAGTATTAGAGCTATAAGCAGCAATATATATAAATAGAAGGAACTTTTACTGTAAGCAAAAGACAAGAAGTATTAGTTAAATAGGCAGGTAGCAGTTGTGGTAGTAGTAAGAGTGCGTTAATGTCACGGATGGTGATGCATTGGCTGGATCTGCCAAGCTCGCTTATCATTAGCTTGCCCACCTTCAATTGTGCTTATAAGATGCTCCTTACCTGCAAGTATATCTACAGGTATTATTGCTTGAAATATACATATGTTATTATTCTAAGCTATCTCTCACTATCCTCTGTGGTGTGAAGCAAGTACTATTGCCTGAAGCCACCCCTTACAGTTAAAGAGGGTGTAAGGAGAGAGGCAGTGCGGGCGTTGCAAGTAGACTAGACACAACGCTTATACTTGCGTAGTTAAGATAGATAGTGCAAGTAATAGTAGTAATTCTAATAATTAATTTAGTATATCGCAACAGTTTATTAACTATAATAAAAGTTAATTATAACGTGTTGACGTTAACGCGCTTGTAGGGTGTAAGCCATTTGCTTGGGTGAGCCATTTGCTTGTGAACCACGTTATAATATATATTTATTTTATAGCTTTTACTCTCCTTATATATTAATCTTTAACATTAAACAGCGCACTACTAAATCTACTATTGCTTATTCTATTAACACTATCCCTAATTTCTTTCGACTTTTCTCTTATTTTTTTAAAGGCAATACACATCTATAAAAAGCAAAATATAAAAGAATGATAAGAATAAGAGATAACAAAAAAAGCAGTTATTTTAAAAGCTTTATATTTTATACCTAGACATACTACACGTAAACAAGTTGATAGTTCAAAAAATTGAAATCTTCTTTTTTAGGCTAATTTACTTAGTCGGCTGCTTAGTTAGCACTCTTACGCTTGACTTTTATAGTAAAAATAAAAATAACAAAGCTTAAAAATATAACGTAGTTTACAAGCAAGTTACCTACCTAAGCAACCTAACTAAGTTGTCTACCTGCTAACGCGACTGCGCGGCAACAACACGTTATGTCTTAATAAAGCTAAGCTTAAAAGACATATACTAAAGAAGATATAATGCTTGCTATTTCTTATATTGAATTAGAGTAGATTCAAAGTAAAAAACGTACTTTTTTTTTATAACATCTTGTAAACTACTGTACATAGCTATAATATAAAGCAACGCTTTTAATATAACTATAAGCTGAATACAAAGCGCCTTACAAACCTTTAAAAGAATTGAAAAGTATATACTCAAGTTTTTTATATATTAGCTTGCTGTTTTGAAAGCAAATATTCAAAATATAGCTAGCAAATATCTTAAAAAGAGTAATAGTAAGCGTATTAAAAAATACTAAGTTAATAACTTTATCAAATATCCTCTTAAGCTTTAGACGCGCTGGTTAGATTTAATAATCACTAGTAACATACCTTACGGGCGTGTTGGCCACACGCCTGAGTTGCCCACCTGTTAGATTTACCGAGCATGGTGAGGTCTGATTTGTACAATCGAACAGGGACCCCGTGCTTAGCACCCTAGCCACCTTAATTTAAAGACCTTAAAAAGGCTATATTGTTAAGCGCACAAGTAACAACAAAATTAACACAATAAAGAAAAACAATCGATTAGTTTACTGTTATTATCGGAAACAAAATACCGACCGATCGATGAATCGCACTTTGGCTAGAGGATACATATACTGCGACACACCCCTAGATTACTGGCAGTGCCTACTGCTAGTCAATCTACCTAAGAGCACATGGCCCTTTAAGCACATAGCCTATCTGTTAGCGCTCTTTTAAGTAGGAGGCTAGAGTACTAGCTTGCTGGCGCTAGCGCTCTCTAAAGGCGCACCTACTCTATAAGGTATCTACCCCTACAACATATCTACCTTGTGTGTTAGGCTATCTCTTGTATCTCCTAGGCTTATTTTTGACTTTTTTGCTGCTTTCTCGCTTGTGGTCACTCACCTAGGTAAGCGACCACAACAAGATTGCTTACGCAGTTTAACCGTCACCGGGCTTATAACTATCGGAAACAAAATACTAACTAATCGATTAATCGCACTCCGGCTAGAGGAAACATATACTGCGACAATTATTTATTAATATGTATTCTAATTATTAAGAGTCTTTCTGCCTCTATCTACTATAATATAACAAATTAAACCCTTAAGCGCAATCCTACTACAATGCTGCGCAATTACTCTAACTTTAGGGATTGGATACTACAACTACAGGCAAAAAGCCTAGCCTATAAAATACAAGATATCTAAGACCTAGATAGAAGTGCAAAACCTATTCTAGAACTAACTACTAAAAATATACTAGACATAACAGACTATTACCCAGCAGCGAGCGCCAAAGTCCTAATAAGACTAACTAAACCATCCGCCTATAGGCAAAAGGCCTACAGAAAAGACTTTGAATACTATAAACTATGGTTTACATATTATAAGTTTAATAAACATAAATACAAAAAATAATAAAGTAGCCTACTAGGCATTATTAGAAGTATTTAGTTATCAGTGTCAATATACCTTCCATATACATGCTATCTACTAGACAATACACTATAATAGTTGATAACTAACCTTAAATAAATAGGTAGAATCAATAGATATATTAAGTATAAATAAGCTTGCAAATAATACTTTACATTTAATAAGTTAATAAGAAGCACGTCTGATTAGGATATATAACTGGTACAAGATAACTAAGCAGCTACTAAAGCCAAAAGTTTTAAAGTTGTAGAAACTGCGTAAATAAAAATAGTTGCTAAAGACTTTGTAGCTGCTGTAGATAAAGTTGCACTAATATAAACTATTAGCTTCGGCCTTTTAAAACAACCGTTTGATGTAACTACACATTTTGTGGAAACCATTTTGGTAAAAAAAGATTTATTGCTAACAATAGGTATCTAGGCTTATGCCCTCTTGTTTAGGATTGCTGGCACGCAATTAGTGGGTCGCATGTTTAGACAGAAACAAAGAAAAGCAAAAACAAGACACAAATTGCTTCTTAACTCAACGCGCCTTATCCTGCTCTTATTCTGCCTATACTGCCTATACCGCCTACTTATATTAAGGCTTTACATTTTTTTTTGTAGTTTAACGTCATATCTCAGCCTAAAAGGCTATATAAGACGTGTAGGTTTAGGACCTACAGGTATCTTCGTAGTGTTTTCTAATATAAAGTTTATTTACAAGGAGGGGTTCGTCTAAATGAAGGTAAGGCTCGTAGCCTAGGGTAGTTTTAACAAGTAGATTTCTTAGTCCTTTATTAGGCTCAAAGCCTAGAGTAGTTTTAACAAGTATCTTTCTTAGTCCTTTGTTGTGTAGGAAGTATATAGAGCTAGTATGCTAGTCTAGTTATCTCTTTTACTTCTTATACGTTGTTGTAGGCTATGCTAGCTGCTCTCTTGTATTGCTTATATAGGTACCTAAGCAGTTCAGTATAGGGTCGATATATGGGGTTGGTATATCGAGTTAGTATAGGGATTTCGGTGTAGGTAGATAGCTAAGAGCACTAGCTATCTATTCTAATGTGTAGGTCGATATAGGAGGTCAGTATATCAAGTCGGTATAGGGATTTCAAATACTAGGTAGCTAGGTAGAAATATCTATTAGTTCACTACGCTAATAAATCTATCTACTTAAGTAGAAAGCTGTTGCTTTGTTGAGTAGGAGTTGAATTGCCTTCAATTGAACTCTAAAATTAGCTTACGCACAGACCACTTGCAGAGTTTTTAACAGTTAACTACTCTATTTCTCTACAAACAGCCAGCGCGCACGCTACAACACCTACACTAATAAAACAAGTGTTAGAAACTAATTTTAGGAAGGCGTTTAAGATAGTTGAGACGAGAAAAAGGCTACGCCAGACCGTTTTCTAGCCTCGAAAAGTTGGTGTTCGATGAGCATTCTTCTTTCCTAGTATATACTTAATGTTAAAGTCCTATAGAAAGATTGTTATCATCTACCTGTTTATAACAGATCCTAGATTGTTAGTTAACGAGCAATTTAGTTGAGCAATAAGAGTTACAGCATTAGTTTCTATAGTAAAGTAAACGCTATAAAAATAAGTACAATTTTTTTTAAGAGCCTATAGCACAGCCTTGCATTCTAACTTAGTAGAGTGCTATTGCCTTTCCTGTGCTATCTATAGCGTGCTTTTGAACCGTACTAGGTGTTGTTTATTGTTATCTATAAGTTGTTTAATACATGCTCTAGCACTGTCTTAGCTTGAATTAGTTATTAGGAATATCTTGTAGTTCTTAGTATTAGTGTAGTCTAAGTTCGCGAGTGCAGGCGCATTATATATTGTAAAGGGCTGAAGCCTTGATGTTCTCTAGTACTCGGCCTGTGGCCTTCGTTGGCTTTTCTTACCTCAGCATTAGCACCTCAGCACTAGCTGCTGACTATTGGCCGCACTAGTTACGCTAACTGTCAGCTGACCCGGCGACCTCTAATAACCTTAGTTAGTCCTAACCTTGGTTGGTCCTAACTATCTAGATTAGATATTAAAACCTACGTAGTCTCCCTATAGTTCTATATCTGATTTATTCACCTTCTACTGTTACCTTGCATCTTTAGTCAAACCAACGCACCCTTACAATTAGATTAGATCCTTCTTTAGCTACTCGCGTAGCTACGTCGTACTTAGGAGCCCTCTAGAGCTATATCTAGACAAGAAGCCAGCTAGAGCTATATCTACGCGCAAGAATCTAATTAATTAGAGCGCTAGTTAATTAGTTAACTGTTTAAATCTACTAAAGGATTAACAGAAGAAGCACTAGATTAAAAGTGCTAAAGGATACTTAGTTGTATAAGTCCCTTAGGCGTTTAAATTTGTTAGATAAGCCTACTAAGCGTAGTAGCCCCTACACGAAGGATAAGCCTACTAAGCGTAGTAGCACCTATTACAATTCCTGTCAACAATATAGAGTACTAGCGAGTACCTACAAATATAATAGTAGAACCCTTAACAGCTTTTTTAGTTGTAAGGATAGCAGAATTACACTAAGATAGTGTAAGCAAACTTAAAGTAGAGACTACTTTAGAGGGACTTTATAGAGCAGGGGGCCTAGACGAGATAGCTACCTCTACAAAAGTACAGGAAGCTTTCTAAGCTTAGGAAGCTATAGGCACAACATTGCAACAACAAAGGGAGCCTAAGGTAGAACAATAACCTCTACCTTAGTTACCTACCTTATTAGCTGCCTTAGGAAATTAACAAACGCCTAGGCGTTTTAAACAACTAGATTCTAATACCTTTAACAGAAACAGAAAGATATACTAAATCTTTTAACAACAGCTTACCGCTAAGGTAGAGAATAATAAAGAAAATTTTAATACAGATAAAAGGACTTGTAACTTCGCCTTTAGTTGATTAAAAGGCTTAGCTGTAACCCTTACTCTGCCTTTCCTTAACTAAATAAGGATTTCTAATTTATAGAACTTTTATAAACTATTAAACTTCTTTA
Source organism: Alternaria sp. 'sect. Undifilum' (assembly GCA_024321975.1). Classification (NCBI taxonomy): domain Eukaryota; kingdom Fungi; phylum Ascomycota; class Dothideomycetes; order Pleosporales; family Pleosporaceae; genus Alternaria; species Alternaria sp. 'sect. Undifilum'. The sequence goes on from JAJJZI010000004.1 coordinate 3,340,480, forward strand.
ATTAAATGTTTGGAGATCCCTATAGTGCAGAGAGAGCTAAGAACAAGCTCTAGTCTATAAGCTAAGGCAAGAAAAGCATACACAAATACATTATAGAATTCTAGGAACAACTACTATTATCTAATAGTAGTTTAGACGAGGATACAAGGATAATGCTTTTCTAAAAAAGCCTTATTTAGAAACTTTAAGATAAACTTGTAGGTATTACCTATAAGGATTTAGATAGCCTATAAAACAAAGCAATAGAGATTGCTAATTACCTCTATAGAATAGAGGAGTACTCTAAAGGCAGAGACAACAAGCCTAAGGAGTATAAATTTAAGAGAACTTCTCCTCCTCCTCCTCCTTTAAAAGGAGACTAGATAGAAGGGATAAAATACACAGGAAGAACTGCTAAACCTTAATAGTTTAGTAACTAGGAGTTAGAACAGTTGTATAGAGAAAGACGCTGTTTTAACTGCAAACAGAAGGGCTATCTATCTGCATATTGTATAGAGAATAAGAAATCTTCTAAAAAGGAGGAAAAGACTTTAGTTAAGTCTTCTAACTCTAAGAAAGATAATGAGCTTAGCGAGGGAAGCTTAAATGAGGACTTAGATTCAGAAAAAGAGTAGCTCCTGTTCAAAGTCACCAGCAGGAGCCTCTAATAAGTCAGGATAACTTAGTTAAGGAGTAGGCAAACTTTAAAAAGAATATAAGCAGCAATGGAATTACTTTAGAGGCGCTAGTGAATCGTAACACTTTCGCCTCTACTTTAATTAATACAGGAAACCTTGCATACTCGCTTATTAGCCCTCAACTTATCAAGAACGCCAACTTACAGTGCATTTCTATTTCTCCTAGGAGATTAGAAGAAGTTACAGATAAACCTAGAACTCCTGGTATACGAAAGGAGCTTATTTCTCTACTTGATAAAGGATGGATTAGAGCTAGTAGCTCTCCTGCCTCCTCCCCTGTCCTTTTTGCCAAGAAACCTAGAGGAGGATTACGTTTCTGCATTGATTACCGAGCCCTAAACGCTATTACAAAGAAAGATCGTTATCCTTTACCTTTAATTTAGGAAACCCTCAACAATATCGCAAAAGCTAAATAGTTTACAAAGATTAACGTTTCTGCAGCTTTCTACAAGATTAGGATTAATGCAGGAGATAAGTGGAAAACAGCTTTTCGTACTAGATTTAGGTTATATAAGTGGCTAGTTACTCTATTTGGTATAGCAAACGCTCCTAGTACCTTTCAACGCTATATTAATTGGACCCTCCACGAGTATATTGACAATTTTTGCTCAGCCTACCTAGACGACGTATTAATTTACACTAATAGCACGCTTAAAGAACACTAACACAATATAAATAAGGTTTGAGAAGCTATAGGCAAGGCTAGATTACCTTTAGACATCTAGAAATGCGAATTTAACGTACAGAGTACAAAATACCTTAGATTTATTATTAAGGCTAGAAAAGGACTTTAAATAGACCCTAAGAAAGTAAAAGCAATTAGAGATTAGCAGGCACCTACAAACGTTAAAGGAGTATGTAGTTTTCTTAGTTTTGCAAACTTTTATTAACAATTTATTAAGAACTACTTAGAGATAGTAGCTCCTCTTTTAAGGCTTACTAGTAACATCTCCTTTTAATAGGGAAAAACTAAGCAAAAAGCTTTTAATAAGCTTAAGGAGTTATTTATTACTAAGCTAGTACTAGCTCAATAGAATCCTAACAGAGAAACAATCCTAGAAACAGACTCTTCTAGATATGTAGTAGCAGGAGTCCTCTTACAATACAATAATAAAGAAAGCTTACGCCTAGTAGCTTATTATTTAAAAAAGATAACTAGCACGCAAAGCGATTACAAGATACACAATAAAGAATTACTAGCAGTTATCTTCTGCTTATCTAAGTAGGATGCTATGCTACAATCTTTAAAGAAGTTTATAGTTATTACAGACTATAAAAACCTTAAATATTTTAGTAGGCCTAGACAGCTTAGTAAGAGACAAATAAGATAAGCTTAATTTCTAAGAAAGTTTCCTAACATAGAAAAATCCTACAGGCCTAGAGTTAATAACTCTAGGGCTAATACCTTATCTAGGAGACAACAAGATATGTCAGCAAACAACTAAGATACTAGAGTTTCTAGGAGGTTTCTACAAGTATTTAAACCTACAACTGCAGCTACTAACAAAGAACTAGAAAAAGAAGAGGTGCTTAGAACCTTTAGCTGCAACAGCTATCTAGCAGTAGTACTAGAATTACTTTAGGAGCAATTAGATCTAGAAGATCTATAGGATAAAGCTAAGAAAGAGGATAAAACCTACTAAATAGCCTAGAAAGCTGTAAAGGATAGTGAACAACGATTTCCTACAGCTTTAGATCTTAAACTTTCTATTTCTAAATGCTAACTAGACAATTCTAGAAACCTCCTATACTAAGATTAAAAATAAGTACCTAATAATAAACCTCTAAGAACTAGAATTATCCACAAAATCTACAGTTCTAGAGCTTTAAGCTATATAGGAAGGAATATTACCTATTAAGCTATTACATAAGAATACTTTTAGCCCTCTATTAGTAAAAGTATTAGAAGGTACATAAGGAACTACTTAGTATATAGAAGAACAAAACTCTAGAGAGACGGCCTATAAAGCTTACTAAAACCCTTGCCTATACTAGAGCAAATATAGAAAGAAATTTCTATAGATTTTATTACAAGGTTACTAGAAAGCGAAGGCTATACAAACCTTATAGTAGTTACAGATAGGCTTAATAAGGACGTTGTCCTAATAGGCCTTAAGGACATTACTATAAAAAGTGTTACTAAAACTTTTATTAACTCTGTTGTGGCTTACTATTAGTTACTAAACTATATTACTTTAGACAGAGGTATATAGTTTGTTAACTATTTTTAGATTAAGCTTTGCAAGTTATTAGAAATTGAGTAACGCTTATCTTCTAAATACTATCCTAAAACTAACAGTTCTATAGAGAGAATAAACTCTATAGTACAGGCTTATTTACAAGCCTTCTATAATTAGAATTAAACAAATTAGAAAAGCAACCTAGGGATAGCTAAGATTGCAGTTATGGCAAGGCAAGCTTAGTCTACTAAATTATCTTCTTTCTTCCTACAACACGGCTATAAGGTAGATCCCCTACAAATTGCACCTAAGTACAGTCCTTAACAATAACTTATAAGGAGAATACAGGAGGATTATTAAAAGCTAGAAAATATTATTAATAAGCTACAACAAAGTATTAAGCTTGCACAAGCTACAATAAGAGAAAGCTAATAAGAACAAGAAAGGTAGGCAAATAAGAGAAGGCACTCATTACCTTAGCTTAAAATAGGCAATAAGGTATAGTTAAAACTAGGCAACTACTACAAAACAAAAAGGCCTAGCAGAAAACTTAACTAGAAGAATCTTAAGTACACGGTACTTAAGGTTATTAGACTAAATGCAGTTAAATTAAATACTCCTAGCCGGATTTACCTAGTATTTAATGTTAATAACCTTAGACTAGCGTCCTTAGACCCTCTACTAAGCTAGCTAATAGACGACAATAAACCTCTACTAATTAAGACAGAGGATGGAGAAGAATACCTAGTAGAGACCCTATTAGAGGAAAGAGGAAAAGGAAGAAAAAAGCAGTACTTAGTTAAATAGTTAGGATATCTAAATCTAACCTAGGAACTAGCTGTTAATCTAAAAGATATAGAAGCCCTAGAAGAGTGGAACTCTAGGTAACAAGATTACTACCCCCACTATTTTTTTAGGAGGGGGGTATTATAAAGGGCTGAAGCCTTAATATTCTCTAGTACTCGGCCTGTGGCCTTTGTTGGCTTTTCTTACCTCAGCATTAGCACCTCAGCACTAGCTACTAACTATCGGCCGCACTAGTTACGCTAACTGTCAGCTGACCTAACGACCTCTGATAACCTTAGTTAGTCCTAACCTTGGTTAGTCCTAACTATCTAGATTAGAAATAAAAACCTACGTAGTCTCCCTATAGTTCTGTATCTAATTCATTCACCTTCTACTGTTACCTTGCATCTTTAGTCAAACCAACGCACCCTTACATATATAACCTATTTTAGCGTGTACATTGCTGTATCTTGTGCAACCTTTTACTTAAAAGGGGTATTATTTTGTAGAAGTGAAAACAAAGATTTAGCGATCTTAGTAAAGTCCTTTACCTATATATAGTAGTAGACGCATATCTAATATAGAAACTATAATAGCCTAGACCTAACAATTGCAGGCAATGCTTCCTTTATAGATAATCAGGAAACTTGTTAATTATCCTATAGATACATAGCTATTTTATATAGTAGTCTAATATTTTAGAAGGTAGCTTAGTAGACTACAGTAACTACGTTAACTACTAAGGCTAAGCTGCATGCCCTTAAGCACACTACTAAGGAGGCTATAGCCTTTAAGCAATTCTTTTGCAAGCTGTCTCTTAATCTAGGAGATATCTAGATAGTTTAGTGTAATAATTAATAAATAATTAGGCTTGTAGTTAGGAGGAATAAGCAGATTAGCACTTAATTAAGGCATATAAATATACAAAACATGTAGCTACAGCAGATATTTGCTAAAGAATTATTTTAAGTTAAATACCTAGAAAGAGCGATTATACTAGCTAATAGACTAACTAAGTTGCTTACCTAACAACAGTTTAAAAAGTTTAAGCAGTTACCTAACCTTTAGTAAGTTAAGTATTTAATTAAAGAAAATAATAAATAACAAGCAAAGGATTTGTATTAGGTAGTAACATTAATATACTAAGCTAAGTCTTCTCTAAATTGCTTATAATAAGCGGGAGAACGTAAGCTAGACTATTAAACTAAAACTAGGAACCCTATTACTAATTAGCATTAGACTCATTATACTTGCTAGACTCTATTATTATATTACGCTTAGCCTGCTTAGCTTTAGCTAGCTTAAGAGTAATTTGAGCTATTTAAGCCTAAATAGCAAGAGTCTAGAGGTAAGCAGCATTATAGCATAATTCTAACCTATTACTTTTATATATAGAGTTGTTAGATAATTGCCTTCTTACTCTAGCATAATCATTGCGCTTATATAAATAAGTTATATAGTCATTAGGACGACAAACAGAAGGACGATTGTATAAAGTAGTAAGGGGCAATATTCTGCGGGCAGCCTGCTCTTAAAGTAGCAAGCTTTAAGTAAGTTACTGCTAAAGCTACTTATATTGCTGCTAGTGCTGCTAAGGATAATAAGCTAACTGTTGCGGCTAGTGTGCGGGTTGCTAGGTAGGAGTAGGAGCAAACGCGGGAGCAGGAGCAGGAGCAGGAGGTTAAGCAGCAAAACTGTAATATAATACTTCTTAAGCATAACAATTATAGACAGGAGGCTTCTGAAAAGAAGGCTTTCTAGTAGACGTAACGCCGCTCTTAATCTCTTTGCAGTAAGTAATAATGTCCTTAAATAGTTAAGCTTTTAAAGCTTAGTATATCTTATTGTTATTCTATCTCTAAACACTAGTTAGTAAGCTAAGTAAGAAAGTTAATAGGTTAGAGACTTACCTCTTTATTTCTATACATAGCTATAAATTAATTAGTAAGATTAATATTAACTGTGTAGCAGGTGTAAGATAAGCAACTGCTAAAGCGTAAGCTGCTCTAACTACAAGTCTAAACGTAATTAAAGTAGCGTTTAGCGTATAAACTATCTAGCATTTTCTTTATATAGCACTTACACGGCAGAACGTAAGGACGTAATAGATTAGTAGTAACCTTTAAGGAGCTATTAGGCGCCTTTTTCTGTGTAGAGAGGGGCGCGGTGCGCTTAGTAGACAGATTAGTAGGCGTTTTTAGCTTATTACTATTGCTATATTACTGTTTACGTGTTACTGCTTAAGTAGTTATCTACTATAACTTTTGCTTTAGCTCTCAAGGAGCCTTGCCTTTACGCTAGCTTAATTGCTTAGTTAGGCTCTTATATAGATTAAATTTTAAATAAGAACTTAATAGCAGGCTTAATTTAGCAGGTAAGGTAATTAGCTTTAAGTAGAGCTATTAGATGTCTTGTAGTAAGCAAAAAAATTAACAGGTAGAGGTAACTAACTCTTATTATTTTAGAGATTAGCTGCTTACTAAATTTTATTATTAAACAGGCTTTAGCGTGCGTAATACTTATGCTTAGCACTATTCTTACGTTGTTAGTGAAGGCTTTCTAAGCGTTAATTACGTTGTTAACAACGGCTCTCTAAGCTGCGCTTATTGTTGCTAAGGGCAGACTACACTAGAGAGATTAGCAGCTAATTAGTAAGAGTATAATAGGGCAATACTTACTATGTTAGTAATAGTAGTTAAGACAGTCCTAAAAAGCTTAGTAATTAATATTAGAGTGAGGTTAAGGACAAAAGTTTTAGAGGAGTAGTAGACAAGATTAATATTGTTGTAGAGGCTACGCACTAACTAATTACGCGATATTTAAAGTCTATCTAATGTTTTAATATTAGGACTGCTAAGATTAATTAAAACATTAACAAGCAGCATTACTACAACAACAGAGGATTAGGCAGAAAAAGCTATAATTATAAAGGGACCTCTTAATTAACGACCTTAATTTATTATAATTGCCTGGTTGCTTACAGCTTAGATTAATAGTATCTCACTAACCTAGGGGGTGTGTTAGAGTATTAACATACGCAACATGCGGGTCACCCTGTTAAGCAGGTGATCCTAGTAAGCTAAACACGTGACGATCGCGCTAGCGCCTATATATACGGGCTAGATCGTCTTATTCCTCTTAAGTAGTTATTGACCACTTTGTTGTGGCACTTAGTTGTTCAATACACTCATTCCACTCCTCCTGATCAAGCAATTGAACCTTCTCAGCTCCCACAACACTTTAACCACCTTAAGATTTTAGTAGACAATTTAACTAACAAGTTACCTAATTAAGACTTAAAATAGCATTCTAGAGAATTATTTAAAACAATATAGCTTAGGGTCTAAGACCCTCTGTGTTAAACTAACTAATGTTAGAGAATAACAAGATGCTTAATGCATCTAACTTTGACACTAAGGACGACCTAAGTGCCTAAGAAGTTAGGAATCTTAGGCAACAGGTCTATGTCTAGGCACAGCAAGTAGCTTTATTAATAGAAATAATTAATTAGCTTTTAAGCTAGCTAATAGCTACTTCTAACAAACAACTTATTGCTACAAGAAAACCTAAAATAGCGCTACCTAAGAAGTATAAAGAGGATTAAGAGAAACTACAAACGTTTTTTACCTATACTAACCCATACTGCAAAATTAACAAGGTCTCTACTAATTAAGAAAAGATCTTTATAGCAAGCACGTACATAAAGAATAAGGCCTCTAACTAAATATAACTTTATGTAGACAACTACCTACTTAACGCAGAACATAAAAAGATTAAGGCTAAAACTTAGGCTCTATTTGCAAGCTAGACAGAATTTAAACAAAAAATAAAACGTATCTTTAAAAAAGTAGACGCTAAGAACTAAGCTAAGAAGAAGATTACTTGCCTAAGGCAGATTACATTAGTGTTAGCATATACGGCAGAGTTTAAGCAACTACAAGCATAGATTAATTAAAATAATAAAGTACTTTAAACAGTATTTAAAGTAGGCCTAAAAGAAGATGTTAAGAATAACCTTGTATACTACAATAAACCTAATATACTACATGCTCTAATTAAGCTAGCTACGCGTATTAATAATAGGCTTTAGGAACAAAACAATTAGAGGAAATATTTTTAACTGAACCTAGCTAACATAAAAAGCCAGCGCAGTAGGTATAACAAGGATAGCAATGCTATTATAACTAGCAAAGTATAAAATAAGGCTAAAGACAGAAGCACCTCAAAAATTAGGCATTATAGCTTTTTTATAGAAGAACGCTAGAGGCATTATAATGATAAAGCATATCTTTAATATAGCAAAGTTAAACACTTTGCTAGAAACTACAAGGGAGAAAAGAAAATAAGAAGCTATTAAGATTAGGATAATTAGAAAAGAAACGCTATACCTAGCTTAGACAGAACTAGATAATAATATAAGCAACTTAGACCTCTACAAGAAGGCACGCTTAATAAATAGCTATAAGATTGTACTACAACTTAAACTAGACAACAAGGTTCGTACTTTAAGCAAACTTAAGTTAATAGACTAGAAGGTTAAAAATAAGGTTGTACTAGAATAATTAGCTAACAACTAATGTTAGGTATGCAGAACAACAACGCACTACGCTAACAAATACATAATTTAAGCAAGAATTATAATTACTAGCAAAGACGCTAAGAAGGTTAGATATAAGGCAATACACTAACAACTCTACTTTAATAATCTAGTAGCTAAGGTTAAGGACTAAAAAGCTAAAGAAGTAGAAACTACTAAAGAATACAAAGAGTTGTGCTAGTATAACTGCAAGCTTAATGCCAAGTTCTATAAAAAAACAAAGAAGAGTATAAGGTAGACTAAGACTAGTGCTGTTACCTAAACTTGTAAGTAGACGAGTGCTTAGCAAACACGTGCTACTTCAATAAGCTAGAGAAAGTAGAGATTTACTACCAACTTCTATAGACGCATTGCAGGAATAAATGCGACTTCTATTAAGAATAAATTAAAGAAGCATAATAAGTAGACAACTACTACTATATTACCTTATTATTAAACATCTATAAGGTAGCAGACTGCCTAATTTACAAGGCAAGAAAGCTAGAACTAAAGAAATAGGCCTTAAGGCAAGAGATACTTTACTAAAACTTCTATTAAGGCTTCTGTTACAATAATAGCTGCTTAATATACTATAGCACTAAGTACGGTGTAGGCTACTTTCCTAGGAAGAGGAAAGGCAAGTAGGCAAAAAACTAAGATGCTGCTAGAGACAAGGTTACACTAGCAAGGGCATACCTAAAACAACCCTTAAGAAGGTATAGGATACTAATAGTTAAGTAAAGCAGTTGCTTATAACCGTATCTATATAAGGTTAGAACATACAGGCGCTTGTAGATAGCAGAGCCGCATAAACAATAATCTTACCCTAAGTAGTATAGAGACTGTGAAGATCGTCCTTAGAGGATCTAGGGTCGGTTCTCGGGGAATAAGTAGGCGACAATAGACAGGGTTGGTTGTGTTAGCACGATTAGAAGATTGATGTAATAACATAAGAATTTAAGAATTAAGTAGTAATCCTTAGATTAAAACTTAAGTTAAATACAATAAACTATAAGAGTTTATTACCTACTACTATATACTTAATAAGTGTGTTATAGTCCTACAGGTCTGACGTTGTCTTATGCGTAGCACATTATAGGACTTTGTAGTACATTGTAGGACACATATAACTTGTCCTATAAAGGCGTTCTACTTAGACTATAGAACGCACGTAACTTGCAGGGTAGCGTTATCTACTAGTAGACAAAGGGCCTCCTATTGTCTATATTTTTTGGGGTCTCTTCCTGCTACTATCCTTTGAATATAGTTAGTATCTCTTCTCTTTTTAAGTTTATAACACTATCCTCCCCTTCCTATGTTAATGTCTTTATAAATTGTCTTAATAGCTTCTCGCAGTACTGCTTATTATTACACTACTAGTAATTACATAAACAGAGTTAGTTATATTACTATAGTTACTTGCTAGTAATACGTAAAGTATAGTTTAGAGTGTTGCATGTTATTATTAAAGAAGAAGTATAAAAAAATATTACTAAAATAGTATAAAGAAATGTATTCTAGTAAAGGTTTTCTTACTAGATTACTTTAAGTTAGACTAAAAGTTAGCTTACTTAAAGCAGCAAGAGTCTAAGGCTAACGCAGCAAAGTTAGTAGCGCTTAAAGTGCTGTTAGCAGCGTGTACAAAAAAAATTAGCTTAAGAAATAATAGAAAGTGTTAGCGCGTTAAGAACAAAAATAGATAAATAAGTCTAGAAAATTTATTAAAGAAATTAAGGCTTTAGAGGCAGTAGAGGATCTTAACTACAAGGTTAGTGTCCTTAACGCTAGTATAATGCCTAGTACTCTAGCATTAAACTAAGGCTCTTTTTCTCTTACTTATTTAGAAAGTAATCCTATTTTTAATAAGTTGCTGAAAGAGTTGCATAGTAACGCGCAAGCAGTTAGCAGCAGTTTATAAAGTTTGTATCTAGTTCTTATATATTATTACTGTGTAGGTAGCCTAACTATTTAACTAAGTATTCTGTACTATTATTGCTGCTTTAGTATGTAAGGATTGTTTTTAACTTTAAAGACGTTATCTTCTTCTATTTTAAAGTAAAATAGTTTTTATAATAGCGTTCCTAGATCTACCTGTTCTAACAAGTTAATATAGAACCTTAGGTAGATCTTTGTATTAAGTTAAAGGTTAAGTATATAAGTCAGTAGTCCCTTCTAGTTTAGAATTAAAAATAGTCTAAACTTAACGTTGTTAAGCCCCTTACTAGGTTACTTAGTGCAAAGATTCTTTATAAGCAAATAAACTTTATCCCCTTTCTTTAGCTAAGGTGTCGTTTTTTATTTCTTATTAATATATAAAAACTTTAGCGTTGTGCCTTCTTAAGCACTGCACTAAGCAACTTATATACCTTCTTTAGCTTATTAGCTTTAGCAATAGCTACTTCTATTTTCCAACGTAGAGGTTAATATATAAAGAGATTTAGGTGTCTTCTATAGTTTACGTAGAACAAAGTCTATCCTCTAGACTCTAAAAGCTTATTATTATATGCTATCTATGCTATAGGTAATAAAGATACCTAATTATCTTATTACCAATAAACATAGATCTGTAGGTATACTTTTATTATATCATTTGTTTACTTAGTTTGTCTGTCTGTTTGCAGGTAATAGGCTGTTAATAGCTTTTTCTTAGTTTCTATTATAGCAAGTAATGCTGTCTAAGAGTTTAAAGTAAAGAGCTTATCTCTATTACTAATTCATAATTTTAGTATGCTGTAATATCTAATAACATAATTATTAATAGCGTGTGCAAGCTGTACTGCTATAAAGTTGTTTTTAAAGATAATGTACTTACCTTATTTTATAAATTGATTAACTACTACAAGAATTGCGTTGTACAAGACTTGCGTTGTAAGGTCTCCTAAGACTAGTAGGCCTATAACAAAGTTTTAAAGATGTCTACCTATAGTTTACTAAATAGTTCTATTGCTAACATTTCTCTATAGGGTGCGTAAGTACTGTGTTTATTCTTCTAACAGTCTACGCATTTAGTAATAAAGGCAGTAATTTTTTTTTATTCCTAGAAACTTGTAGTTTTATTTAATCAGCTCTATTATTCTAGTAATACTATTATAACTGTGTATAAAGTTATTATAATAGTATTAAATAATTACTTCTTGTAATTCTTCTAGTATATTGTATATAATCTACATAATCTAGTTAAGCGTCTTCGCTAGTTTTAACAATCTATTATTGTTTACCTGAAGTATTGCAGTGTTAGTAATTAATTTAGTTTTAGTAACATCGTGTTAGCGGCTAAGAGCGTCTGCTCTGCTATTATCTTTTTCTAGTATATACACAATCTTAAACTTATGCTGGTCTAGCATTTCTAACTATCTTACTTATTATTAGTTAAGTACTTTAGGAGTTGTAAAGTTAACTAAGTTCTTGTAATCTATGAATATTGTAAGTTTTAAGTAGCTTTCTGCGTATACTCTCTCATGTTGCAAGTATACAGCAATAGCTAGTAGTTCTTTATTAAAAATATTATATTTTTCTTCTAGTCTTAAAAATTTGTAAAAGTAGTAGTGTTGGAGCTGAGAAGGTTCAATTGCTTGATCAGGAGGAGTGGAATGAGTGTATTGAACAACTAAGTGCCACAACAAAGTGGTCAATCACTACTAAAAAGACTTCGGACGATCTGGCTCGTTTATATGCGCGCTACTAGCTCCGTCACGTGATATCTCACTAGAATCACCTGATAACCCGGGTGATCCGGATGTCAAAGGAGAGATCCGGAGTGATCTGGAGTGATCCGCATATTAGTACTCCAACAAGTAGGTAATGAAGTGCTATTTACCTTTGTGCATTTAACTAGCACATCCTTCTAGGGCTTAATCTAAGGTGTTAGTCTTAAAGCGTAGTAGTTGTCTCATTTAGAATATCTTAAAGTATAGTAGTTTTATGCTTGCTTTCTTAAGCGTCTAGAAAGCGCTTTCTACTTTCTTACTCTACTTAAAGGGTACTTTTTTCCTTATAAGTTTTATTAATAGGATAGCAATCTTAAAGTAATTCTTAATAAACTATTAGTTAAAGTTTTAGATTTCTAGAAAGAAATATATTTCCTTAACTATCTTTAGTTGTAGCTATTTCTTAACTACTTATATCTTTTTTTTGCTTATTTATACTTCTTATACTTCTTCTATATATTTAAGAAAAGCAACTTTATTCTAATAAAATTTGTATTTCTCTAGTTTAAGTTAGAAGTTAAACTAATCTAGGCACCTTAGTACTGTGCGTACATGTTTAACATAATATTTTAAGTTCTTAAAGTAGACAAGGATGTTATCTAGGTATACTATGACAAAAATATTAAAATATACTTTTAATATATTATTAATAAGTTCTTAAAATGTTGCTAAGGCATTTATAAGCCTAAACAGCATAACAGTATATTTATAGTGTCTATATTATGTTTAGAACACTATCTTCTATTCTTTAATTTCTTTAATTTCAACAAGATAGCATTTATTTTAAAAGTCTAATACTATAAAAACCTTAGTATAAGAAAATTAATCTCTAAGCTTTATAATATTTAATAATAGGTATTAATTCTTGACTGTAATGTTGTTTAGTTCTTGGTAGTTAACATACATCTTTAGTAGTTTATTCTTCTTTAGTATAAAAAGTATAGAAAATCCTACTAGCAGTAAAAAGAGTTTAATATATATCTTTTTTAGATCTAGTTTTTTTTTTATATTTTAGGTTCTATCTTTAATTGTTAATATGTTAGCCTGAAGAGTAGAGTCTTTCTTTCTTCTAGGACAATCTTATAGTCCTAGAGTTAGTATCTTAGTAAGGCTTTACTATCTACTACTTCTATAAAGAATTGCTAAAATTCTTTATACTTTTTTAGAATATCTAGAGTTATGTGTTTCTCCAAATATCTAACTTTATAATCTAGGAATGCCCTTTTAGTATCTATTAAGTTAAACCTTCTTATCTAAAGGCTCTTCTTAGTTAAGGTTCGCTATTCTTCAGTAATATTATCAGTTTTTCTTCTATCTACTATTATAGTTGTTAAATGCGTAGGCTAGCTTATAGTTGCGTCTTGTCTACAGCACTTAGATAAAAACTTTTTTAACTTCTAGTTAATCTGTAAGTTATATTCTTGTAACTAAGAAATTTCTAATATAATATTGTAAGTAGCTAGTCTAAAGACGTCTAGGTCTAACTTTTCCTTGTATTCTTAAATAATAAGCGTTACACTAGTAACCTTGTGTGTAATAGTTATCTTGCCTAGCATAGGCTAAATATTAGCTATATGTAATAAGTAAAGTTCTTATTTCTTTAGTATTTGTAGGCCTACTACTAGCACTGCTTAAGGAGAAACAAAATTAGCTTAGGAGCTTGAATCTACTAATGCCTGCATCTAATATTTATTAAGCTTTACTAAGAGCTTAAGGAGGCTTAGAAAGTTTATTATATTAATTTCCTTAGTAGTTTTAGGTATTTTAGGCGTTTATCTGAAAAAGACTGTATACTAAATTTGTAAAACTTGTTAGTAACTATATATAATTTATATTTAATGTTAAGGCATGTATTCTATAAGGGCTAGTGGCACTTTTATACATAGGTTCTATTCTTATAGTCCTTCTACTGCGTTATGTATATTTGCAAAGTTTTTTCCCAATTATTGTGTTTATAAAAGTATAAGCTATATTATTTATTTAATATATATACTGCGTATTTGTTGTTAAGGCAGTCGTACTATAGGTACTTGCATTAAGGCATTTTTTTAGTTTCTTAGAAAACTATCCTAATCTATACTTATTTAAATAGTGTATAGTACAGCTATTATGTGTATATATAGTCTATAAGTACATTGCGTGTTCTAGGTTACGCACATCTATCTAATAGTATATACTAGCGCAGCTAACTTCTTATGCCTTGCGCTTTTAGCGTGTTGCCTAAAACTTTTTATAAGTCTCTTTTTTCTTTTTGTTTAAGAGCTACTGCGTTAGTTTATTTTATAATATCTTAGCATCTTTTGTCTATTTTTATATAAAGTTGTCTTTTTTGTCTAGGTAAGCTGCTAAGGTAATTTCTTCTTTCTTTAGTTCCTTAAATAGGTCTATAAAGTAGGTATATTTTTTAAACATCCTACTATAGTGTTTAGTAGTGTTTTTTTAAGTTGTCCAAGCTATTTTAGCAGAATATTAATCTTTTTTTATTAACTATAATTTATCAAAGATGTTTTCTTCCTATTAATGAGTGTAGGAAGTAGATAGCTTTTTTAAAACTTAGCTATTTTGCTATACTTGTAAGGGTGCGTTGGGTTGACCAAAGATGCAAGGTAAACGGTGAAGGTAAATGAATTATATATCGAACTATAGAGAGAGACTACGTAGGTTTATATATCCAACCTGGGTGATTAGGACTTAACCTAGGTTAGGACTAACCAAGGTTGTTAGAGGTTGTCAGATCAGCTAACAGTTAGCGTGAATAGTGCGGCCGATAGTCAGCTACTAGTGCTGAGGTGCTAGTACTGAGGTGCTAGTGCTGAAGTAAGAAAAGCCAACGAAGGCCACAGGCCAAGTACTAGAGAACATTAAGACTTTAGCCCTTTACAATACCCCCCTACTAAAAAAATAGTAGGGGTAGTAATCTTGTTACCTAGAGTTCTACTCTTCTAGGGCTTCTGTATCTTTTAGATTAATAGCTAGTTCCTAGGTTAGATCTAGATATCCTAACTATTTAACTAAGTACTGCTTTTTTCTTCCTTTTCCTCTTTCCTCTAATAGGCTCTCTACTAGGTATTCTTCTCTATCCTCTGTCTTAATTAGTAGAGGTTCATTGTCGTCTATTAGCTAGCTCGGTAGAGGGTCTAAGGACGCTAGTCTAAGGTTATTAACAT
The DNA here is from genome assembly GCA_024321975.1 of Alternaria sp. 'sect. Undifilum'. Classification (NCBI taxonomy): domain Eukaryota; kingdom Fungi; phylum Ascomycota; class Dothideomycetes; order Pleosporales; family Pleosporaceae; genus Alternaria; species Alternaria sp. 'sect. Undifilum'. The sequence continues at coordinate 3,355,573 of JAJJZI010000004.1, forward strand.
TAAATACTAGGTAAATCTAGCCAAGATTATTTAATCTAACTGCATTTAGTCTAATAACCTTAAGTACCGTGTACTTAAGATTCTTCTAGTTAAGTTTTCTGCTAGGCCTTTTTGTTTTGTAGTAGTTGCCTAGTTTTAACTATACCTTATTGCCTATTTTAAGCTAAAGTAATTAGTGTCTTCTCTTATTTGCCTGCCTTTCTTGTTCTTATTAGCTTTCTCCTATTATAGCTTATGCAAGCTTAATACTTTGTTGTAGCTTATTAATAATATTTTCTGCCTTTTAATAATCCTCTTATATTCTTCTTAGCAGCTGTTGTTAAGGACAATACTTAGGTGCAATTTGTAGGGGATCTACTTTATAGCCGTGTTGTAGGAAGAAAGGAGACATTTTAGTAGACTAAGCTTGCCTTGCTATAACTGCAATTTTAGCTATTCCTAAGTTGCTTTTCTAATTTGTTTAATCCTAATTACAGAAAGCTTATAAATAAGCCTGTACTATAGAGTTTATTCTCTCTGTAGAACTGTTAGTTTTAGGATAGTATCTAGAAGATAAGCGTTGCTTAATTTCTAATAACTTGCAAAGCTTAATCTAAAAATAGTTAACAAACCGTATACCTCTGTCTAAAGTAATATAGTTTAGTAACTAATAGTAAGCTACAACAAAGTTAATAAAAGTTTTAGTAACACTTTCTATAGTAATGTCCTTAAAGCCTATTAGGATAACGTCCTTGCTAAGCCTATTTATAACTACTATAAGGTTTGTACAGCCTTCGCTTTCTAGTAACCCTATAATAAAATTTATAGAAATTTCTTTCTATATTTGCTTAGGTATAGGCAAGGGTTTTAGTAAGCCTTATAAGTTGTCTCTCTAGGGTTTTGTTCTTCTACACACTAAGCAGTTCCTTATATACCTTTTAATACTTTTGCTAATAGAGGGCTAAAAGTATTCTCCTACAATAGCTTAATAAGTAATATTCCTTCTTAGATAGCTGAAAGCTCTAGAAATGTAGATTTCGTGGATAATTCTAGTTCTTAGAGGTTTATTATTAGGTACCTATTTTTGATCTTAGTATAGAAGGTTTCTAGAATCGTCTAGTTAGTATTAAGAAATAGAAAGTTTAAGATCTAAAGCTGTAGGAAATTGTTGTTTACTATCCTTTACAGCTTTCTAGGCTATTTAGTAGGTTTTATCTTCTTTTTTAGCTTTATCTTATAGATCCTCTAGATCTAACTACTCTTATACTACTGCTAGATAGCTGTTGCAGTTAAAGGTTCTAAGCACTTCTTCTTCCTCTAGTTCTTTGTTAGTAGCTGCAGTTATAAGTTTAAATACTTGTAGAAACCTCTTAGAAATCCTAGTATCCTAGTTGTTTACTAGCATATCTTATTGTCTCCTAGATAAGGTATTAGCTCTAGAGTTATTAACTCTAGGCCTGTAAGAAATTTCTATATTAGGAAACTTTCCTAGAAATTAAGCCTACCTTATTTGTCTCTTGCTAAGCTATTTAGGCTTGCTAAAATATTTAAAGTTTTTATAGTTTATAATAACTATAAACTTCTTTAAAGATTGTAGCATAGCATCCTACTTAGATAAGTAGAAGATAACTACTAGTAACTCTTTGTTGTATATCTCATAATTGCTTTGCGTGCTAGTTATCTTTTTTAAATAATAAGCTACTAGGCATAAGCTTTCTTTATTATTGTATTGTAAGAGGACTCCTGCTACTACATATCTAGAAGAGTCTGTTTCTAGGATTGTTTCTCTGTTAGGATTCTATTGAGCTAGTACTAGCTTAGTAATAAATAACTCCTTAAGCTTATTAAAAGCTTTTTGCTTAGTTTTTCCCTATTAAAAGGAGATGTTACTAGTAAGCCTTAAAAGAGGAGCTACTATCTCTAAGTAGTTCTTAATAAATTATTAATAGAAGTTTGCAAAACTAAGAAAACTACGTACTCTTTTAACGTTTGTAGGCGCCTGCTAATCTCTAATTACTTTTACTTTCTTATGGTCTATTTAAAGTCCTTTTCTAGCCTTAATAATAAATCTAAGGTATTTTGTACTCTATACTTTAAATTTACATTTCTAGATATCTAAAGGTAATTTAGCCTTGCCTATAGCTTCTAAAACCTTATTTGTATTGTGTTAGTGTTCTTTAAGCGTGCTATTAGTGTAAATTAATACGTCGTCTAGGTAGGCTAAGCAAAAATCGTTAATATACTTATAGAGGGTTTAATTAATATAGCGTTAAAAAGTACTAGGAGCGTTTGCTATACTAAATAAAGTAACTAGCTACTTATATAACCTAAATCTAGTATAAAAAGCTGTTTTCTACTTATCTCCTACATTAATCCTAATCTTATAAAAAGCTACAGAAACGTTAATATTTGTAAACTATTTAGCTTTTATAATATTATTAAGAGTTTCCTAAATTAAAGGTAAAGAATAACAATCTTTCTTTGTAATAGCGTTTAGGGCTCAGTAATTAATACAGAAACGTAATCCTCCTCTAGGTTTCTTAGCAAAAAGGACAGGGGAGGAGGCAGGAGAGCTACTAGCTCTAATCTATCCTTTATTAAGTAGAGAAATAAGCTTCTTTCATAATACTAGGAGTTCTAGGCAGCTTATACTGTATAGAGGTCCCTAGGGAGCCTCTTTCTCCTTGCCTTTATCATCTTTCTCTAGTTTAATTTGGTAATCTACCTTAGATCCGCGTAAAAGAGGTAGTATAGAAGCAGTTTTTAGATTAAAAATCTAAGCTAGATGTTAATAAGCCTTAAGGAGTAAAGATAGGATAACTACTTTCTTCTTAGGAGCTAGGGCTTTTTTAGTATCCTTAAGAGAAGCAGCAAAAGTCTAAATAGACTTATTCTTTTTTACCTGCCTAATATAAGAGTAATAAGCTGTTGCGCTTATTTGTTTTAATCTCTAGTCTCCTTTAATAGGGCGATCCTTAGTGCTAGGTAACTTCATCTTTTAGCTAGAAGAATAGATGTAAATTGTTTTTCTAGAAGGAGCAAGAGTAACCTCTCTTCTATTCATCTAAGGCTTTCTAAGTATTAAATTATAACTAGAGTGTATAGGGGCTACATAACCCTAAATAGTATCCTTATAGCCTTTAATATTAATGTCTAACCTAGCAACGTTGTTAATAGTTCTAGGTTTATTTATTTATTTTTTAAGGTGTCAAAGGTGGTGGTTGTGGTTGTAGTCAAAATAGGGTTCCAAAAAAGTAAAAAGCAGCTACCCTCTACTCATTAATCGCAAAAGTCAAAAAAAAAAGATTGTGTGTAGTTAACAAGATTCGAACAGTAGGTGGATAAGTTCTAGGAGGAAAGCTTAGACTACCGAGCAATAATTAGGGTTAAAAAATTTGCTAAAGTACTAAAAAACGACACCACTTGAAACGTGTCCAACAGCGATTGCTAGCTTATAGCTAACAACAGGATTACAGTAGGATTGTAATAGGATTGCAACATAATGCGATAGAGGAGGGAAAGGACACGTACATACTACAGCGGGAGCCTATAATACTTTATAAAGCTGAAGCTACTACTTCTTACCTACTGCTTTTTACCTTTTAAACAGTACTACATACGAACAATTTGCATACAATACACTACAATAGCGTGCAACTTCTACAGCAAGCATCTCCTTATTCTAGGCTCTCTTCTAAAAAAAGTATCTTTTGCTACTATCTACCTAGCACCTAATTTAGTCTAACTTAAACTGCTTATGTAGACACCTAAATTTATTAAGTATCTCAAAACTTAACTACCTAGCTAGACTTCTAAGTTTATAAAAATCTTAAATAAGTCCCTTATCTACAATATCTCTATATACAAAAAGATTATTAAGCCCTAATTTAGCTAGTTGTGTAAGGAATACACGATCTCTAAAGTATTTGCTAATACTAGCGCAGTACTTAAGATCTATTACTTTAGTATCCTTCTCTTCTTATTTATTGTGCAAGAGCTAAGTACAGAGACTAGAACCTAGCTTAAACAGCTATTGTAAGACATTAAATTAGCAATAGAGAAGAAAGAGGCAGGAAAAGAGAAGTAGGCTTTCTATTGTCACGTCTATAGGTTAGCAAGCAAGGCAATAATAGTGTTACTGCTTTACTTTATCTAGGAGCGCCTAGCAGTAAAGCAACAAGAATAGGCGGGATAGGGCGCGTTAAGTTAAAAGGCGATTCGCGTCTTTGTCTTGCTTTTCTTTGTTTCTGTCTAAACATGCTAGAGCGACACACTAATTGCGTGCCAGTAATGCTAAATAAGGGGGCACAAGCCTAGATACTTGTTGTTCGCAATAAATCTTTTTTTTTACTAAAAAGGTGTCTACAAAATGTGTGGTCACATCAAAAGGTTGTCTTAAAAGGCTAAAGCCACTAGGTTTATTTATAACTCCTTCTTATCTCCTAGGAGAAATAGAAATGCACTGTAAGTTGGCGTTCTTAATAAGTTAAGGGCTAATAAGCAAGTATACAAGGTTTCCTGTATTAATTAAAGTAGAGGCGAAAGTATAACAATTTACTAGCGCCTTTAAAGTAATTCTATTACTGCTTATATTCTTTTTAAAGTTTGCCTACTCCTTAACTAAGTTATCCTAACTCATTAAAGGCTTCTACTAGTAACTTTAAACAGGAGCTACTTTTTTTCTAAATCTAAGTTCTTATTTAAGCTTCCCTTGCTAAGCTTATTATCTTTCTTAGAGTTAGAAGACTTAACTAAAGTCTTTTTTTCTTTTTTAGAAGATCTCTTATTCTCTATATAATATACAGACAGATAGCCTTTTTGTTTACAGTTAAAACAGCATCTTTCTCTATACAACTGTTCTAACTCCTAGTTACTAAACTATTAAGGTTTAGCAGTTCTTCCTGTGTATTTTATCCCTTCTATCTAGTCTCCTTTTAAAGGAGAAGGAGGAGGAGAAGTTCTCTTAAATTTATACTCCTTAGGCTTGTTGTCTCTGCCTTTAGAGTACTCCTCTATTCTATAGAGGTAATTAGCAATCTCTATTGCTTTGTTTTATAGGCTATCTAAATCCTTATAGGTAATACCTACAAGTTTATCTTAAAGTTTCTAAATAAGGCTTTTTTAGAAAAGCATTATCCTTGTATCCTCGTCTAAACTACTATTAGATAATAGTAGTTGTTCCTAGAATTCTATAATGTATTTGTGTATGCTTTTCTTGCCTTAGCTTATAGACTAGAGCTTGTTCTTAGCTCTCTCTGCACTATAGGGATCTCCAAACATTTAATTAAAGAAGTTTAATAGTTTATAAAAGTTCTATAAATTAGAAATCCTTATTTAGTTAAGGAAAGGCAGAGTAAGGGTTACAGCTAAGCCTTTTAATCAACTAAAGGCGAAGTTACAAGTCCTTTTATCTGTATTAAAATTTTCTTTATTATTCTCTACCTTAGCGGTAAGCTGTTGTTAAAAGATTTAGTATATCTTTCTGTTTCTGTTAAAGGTATTAGAATCTAGTTGTTTAAAACGCCTAGGCGTTTGTTAATTTCCTAAGGCAGCTAATAAGGTAGGTAACTAAGGTAGAGGTTATTGTTCTACTTTAGGCTCTTTTTGTTGTAGCGTGCCTATAGCCTTTTAAGCTTAGAAGGCTTCCTGTATCCTTATAGAAGCAGCTATCTTATCTAGGCTACCTACTCTACAAAGACCTTCTAAAGTAGTTTCTACTTTAGGTCTACTAACACTATCTTAGTGTAGTTCTGCTATCTTTACAGCTAAAAGAGCTGCTAAGGGTTCTGCTATTATATTGTAGGTACTTGCTAGTACTCTATATTGTTAACAGAAATTGTTATAGGTGCTACTACGCTTAGTAGGCTTATCCTTTGTGTAGGGGCTACTACGCTTAGTAGGCTTATCCTTTCGTGTAAGGGCTACTACGCTTAGTAGGCTTGTTCTTTGTCTTGTTTTCTAGAGCTACTACGCTTAGTAGGCTTATCTAACGAATTTAAACGCCTAAGGAACTTATACAACTAAGTATTCCTTAGCACTTTTGATCTAGTGCTTCTTCTGTTAATCCTTTAATAGATTTAAACAGTTAACTAATTAACTAGCGCTCTGATTGATTAGATTCTTGCGCGTAGATATAGCTCTAGCTAGTTTCTTGTCTAGATATAGCTCTAGAGGGCTCCTAAGTACGACGTAGCTACGCGAGTAGCGAAAGAAGGATCTAATTTAATTGTAAGGGTGCGTTAGGTTGACCAAAGATACAAGGTAAACGGTAAAGGTATATAAATTAGATATTAAACTATAGAGAGAGACTACGTAGGTTTATATATCTAACCTGGGTGATTAGGACTTAACCCAGGTTAGGACTAACCGAGGTTGTCAGAGGTTGTTGGATCAGCTAACAGTTAGCGTGAATAGTGCGGCCGATAGTCAGCTACTAGTGCTGAGGTGCTAGTACTGAGGTGCTAGTACTGAGGTGCTAGTGCTGAGGTAAGAAAAGCCAACGAAGGCCACAGGCCGAGTACTAGAGAACATCAAGGCTTCAGCCCTTTACATACTTAGTTTTGTCTTCTAGAGTTGCTTCTTTCTAAGTATTATTTTAGAGATGTCTTCGTTTAAAGTTTCCTCTAGTATAATTATAGCTAAGTTATCTAGTTCCTTAATAGTTGCCTTGTCTTGTCCTTAGACTGTGATAGTAAGTAGAGTAATAACATTTTATTCTTTTTTTAGATTATTGTTAGGTGCTGCACAGTGAATAACGTTTAAATATTAAGTTACTTTGCTTTAGCTTTAGTAGTCTCTTTTAATATAACTTATTTTACTATATATATAGCAAGTAATTTTTTTCTTGCTATTTTTGTTATGCTAAAACTAATTCTTTTCTAGTCTTTTTATAAGGTTGTTAAGATATATAAGCTTATAGCTGCTAATTGTATAATATTCTAAGATTCTAAGAGTATAGCTTTGCTGTTAACCTTAGTTAGAGTACAGGCGTTAGAATGTTTAACAAGGTTAAGCGTCTATGTTTCTAGGTATATAATTTCTTTATATAAATAGTTATTCTTTTAACTTAAGCTTAAAAAGATTGTTATTTACTTAAATAGCTTTAGCTATAAGTTTATTAAGCATGTTAAAGGCGGCTCTACTTCGCATAAGTTTTACATATATAGTTAGTTTAAAACCTTATTAGTACATCTACATTAAGTGTTTTTGTCCTATTTAATAACAGTTTAGTACTACTAAAACTCTATTATATAATTAGCTGTAGAGCGCCCTTGTTGCAACTTTTAAATTTTTTGTTTTGCCACTATAAATTTTTTAAACAGTAAGAATACTTTTTTTTTATCTTAAAGTTATTTTAGTCTTTAACAAGTACTTGACTAGTATTATTATTTATAGTAATGTCTATGTATTAGCGCAAAATAAAGTAAGCCTATTTCTTAGTAGCTGTTTGTAGAAATGTAGAGGCCTATACAACTACGTTATTGTTGTTAATCTTAGTCCTTTTAATGTAGAAGTATCTCTTAACTTAGAGTAGCTATGCTTTAAGCTTATTGCAATTACTATAGTAGGTGTTAGGCTTGTTAGCACGCGTAGTTGTTCCTGTAGTTTAGGAATTAGCAGGGGTGTCTATTGCAATGTTACTTATCTTAAGAGTGTTTAAAATGTAAAAATTATCCTTAGAAGATCTAGAGTTAGTTCTTAGGAAATAAGTAGGTAATAATAGATAGGGTTAGTTGTGTTAGCACAATTAGAAGATTAATGTAATAATACAACAGTTTAAGAATTAAGTAGTAATTCTAAAATTAAAACTTAAGTTAAATATAATAAACTGTAAGAGTTTATTGCCTACTACTATATAGTTAATAAGTGTGTTGTAGTCTTACAAGTCTAATGTTGTTTTATGCATAGCACATTATAAGACTTTGTAGTACATTGTGGGACACATGTGAATTGTCCTATAAAGGCGTTCTACTAAGACTGTAGGACGCACGTGACCTGCAGGGTGGCGTTATCTACTAGTAGACAAAGGGCCTCCTATTGGCTGTATTGTCTAGGGTCTCTTCCTGCTACCATCCTTTATACATAGTCAGTGTCCCTTCTCTTTTTAGGTTCGTAACAAAGACATAGAGTACTATACTAGGTTCAAGAAGAACCTAGTACTAGTAGTGTTAGCTGACGAGAACCCTATAGAATATAGAAATAGCATAATAAGGTTAGAGACTAAATTAACAAAGCTATAGATAGCAGGCATAGAGTGCTAAATAAACATTAACATTATAGATCTAGGAGGACTAGACATGTTAGTTGGTTATTACTAGCGAGATACTTATAACCCCGCTATTAATTAGTAAATAAAGATAATACTTAGAAAAGAACTTATGCACAAGGTTGCTAGAGTACATAAGGAGAAACGCTTAAGAAATTAAAGCTTACCCTAAAATAGGAGATTTAGCAAGATCTTACTACATAAGATTAAGAGAATCTATGTAAAAAACTCTTAGAAAATAGAAGTTATCTAGACAAGATAAGTTGTAATTATAAAGGAAGGACCCTTACTACTAGAAATACTAAGTGAGTATTAAACTGACACGTTTAAGGAACTCTTTAAGAAAAATAAGGCTATAGAGCTAGTAGACTATTAGGATTAAGATTGTAAGATTATCCTAGATAATAGAACTAAGCTAAGCTTAGGACTAATGTACTTAATATTGCCTAAGCATAATGCTAAGCTAAGGGGTTACAATTAGAAGATTTTAAAGAAAGGATTTATTTAACTAGAATGAGGCCTAATAGCCTTACTTATTTTGTTTATAAAGAAGCTTAACTAGAAGTAGCAACTATGTGTTAACTTTAGATAGTTAAACAGCGTTACTTAGAAGAAATAGTATCTCTTACTACTAATTACAGAGTTATAGATCAACTCTAAGAAGCTAAGTAGTTTATAAAATTTAATATTTTGGAAGAAATTTACTAAATTAGGATTAAAGAAGGCTATAAATAGATAACAGCGTTTAAGATAAAGTATAGACTATTTAAATATATAGTAATGCCTTTTAGATTAGCAAACGCACTAGCAACCTTTTAGCTAGTTATTAAAAACGCCCTTTATAAGTACTTTGGAATCTTTGTTACAGCGTACTTGGACAATGTACTAGTGTACTCTAGCAGAACGCTTAAAGAACATGTAGAACATGTTAAGAAAGTGCTAAGGAAGCTTAAGAAATATAAGCTGTACCTATAGCTAGAGAAGTGCAAATCCTATGTTAAAGAGACAGAATTCCTAGGCTTTATAATATTTATAGAGGGAGTTAAGATAAACTTAAAAACAATTACATCTGTACAGAAATAGCTAACACCTAAAATAGTTAAAAATGTCCAATTCTTTCTAGGATTTGCTAACTACTACTAAAAGTTTATTAAGAATTACTTAAAGATTACTACACCCCTCTTAAAGATTACAAAGAAAGAAGTAAAATTTAACTAAAATAAAGAATAGTAGAAAGCGTTGAATTAGATTAAAAAGATATTCTTTAAAGTACCTGTACTAGAGATATATAACCTAAAATAAGAGACGCAAGTTAAGACTAACGCGTTAGATTATGCACTTAGAGCTGTATTATTATAGCAGTGCCTAGAAAGGAAATAAAGACTAGTGTTCTATTATTTAAGAAAGTTTTCTAGAGCAGAACCTAATTATAATGTTTATAATAAGGAGCTACTAGGAGTAGTTAATTTCTTTAAACAGTAGGAAGTCTATTTGTTAGAACTACTACACTAGATTAAGGTTTTTACTAATTACTAGAACTTGGCAGGGTTTATAACAACCAAGAAACTTAACTAACAACAAGTCTAATAGGCTAAGATGTTAGCTTAGTTTAACTTTAAGATAACTTACTGGGCTAAAACACTTAACAGAGCGGCGGATGCTTTAAGTAGGAGATTTAACTTACGCAAGGAAAGTTATAAGGAACTTTATAATGCTATATTTAAAAAGACGCCGAACAGCAGTCTACGTTATAACTAGCTAGAACTAACTAAGGTAGCTAAAGTAGCTAAGCAGGTAGAAACACTACAACAATAGTAGTAGTAAAGAGCGGCTAGCTAGTAGTTTAAGCTCACGGAGAACAGCTCTAATAAACTACTTTAAGACAAGTAAGAGTACTAAGATATAATTTGGAAAGATTAAATATATATACCTCTACATATAAGATTAAGTCTTATTAAGGAACTATATAAATCTTTAAAGTACAGGCATGCAGCAATTAAAGAAATAGTTAAATAACTAGCTAAGATGTTTGCAATACTACGCTTGTAAGCGAAAGTGCAGGATGTTCTAGGCAACTATTTAGTATATTATTAAAATAAGCTTAAGAGATATAAGCCTTATAGCTTATTACAACCCTTATAGCTACTAACAAAACAATAAAGTAGTGTAATAATAAACTTTATAGTAAAGCTCCTAAAATTGTTAGAACTAGGATTAGCTTAACTTTACAACATAATCCTAGTAATTGTAGACTAATTAACTAAGGCAGCAGAGTTTATGCCTATAAAAAAGATTATTACAGCAGAAAGCTGCGCGTACAAAGTCCCTAAAGCACTAGTATTAGAGCATAAGATTCTTAATAAGTTTATTACTAACTGTAACAAACTGTTTACGTCTCATTATTAGGACATATTTTTAGCAAAATGAGGTATAAAAAAAAGCTATTACCTAGCTTTTACTCTAAAATAGACGGCTAGACAGAATAAACAAACTAGACACTAGAATAGTATCTAAAGATATACGCTAACAAGCTGCAAGACAACTAAGTTAAACTCTTACTAATAGTATAATTAGCCTACAACAGCATAAAGTTAGTGACTATAAAGTACTTACTGCACTACGCGAACTATAGATATAAGCTAGTCGCTTATTAAGATCTAAAAGACATTAAAAGTATTGCAGTAAGAGTAGACGACAGAGCCTACTTAATGTAAAAGCTACACAAAGAATTAAGTAAGGATATAGCTTACAAAAACCTTATAATAGCTAGAGCAGCTAATAAGTAAAGAATTAAGGAATAAACTTTGAAAAAAGAAAACTAAGTTTTTCTATTACAACAAACCTTAAAAACTATAAACTAAGCAAGAAACTAAAAAACCTCTAAGTAGGACTATTTAAAATTCTAGATGAAATAGAGATAGTAAACTACAAACTCTAACTGCTACTAAGTATACGTGTCTACTCTGTCTTTTACAAAAAACTCTTAGAACTAGCACCTCTAGATACTAAGCTAGCAACAGACATAAAGCTTAAAGATAACAAGTAAAAGGTTATGGAGATTAGGGACCTGCAGAAAATTAGTTGTTAGTAGAAATACTTAGTTAAGTAGCAAGAATAGCTAGAAAGCTAGAATACTTAAGAACTAAAGGAAAATTTAACAAACTGTAAGTTATAGGTACTTAAGTACTATTAGAGACACTTAGAAAAGAGAGGACTAGGTCCTTAAGAGAAAGGAAGTAATTAAAAGAGGAATGAAAAGAGACGTTAGCCTATAACTAGCCTAAGTTAGTTAATAGTCTAGGCAGCAATAGTTTAGTTACTAGAAAGTCTATACTAGGGGCAGGATTCTTCTTAGCTTACTCTTTTAAGCGCTCTTAAAAGTTTAAAATAGTAAGGTTTTAATTAGCAAATTCTTGCTCTTGCGCCTTAACCTCTAAGAGCTCCTAGCGCACTTAGGCAGCATCTTCTTTAATGTAAGCTAGCTTAAGGTGTTTCTTATGCTTCTTATGCTAAACTTTCTTCTACTCTTCTTTAAAAACAAACAAACTATAAGTAGCAGAAACTAAGATATAGCCTACGCAATAACTAGTTGTTATCTTTATAAAACAACAGAGATTCTTTTTCTTACACTACTTGTAATAAAAAAATTTTTATTCTTTTAAACCTTTACATAATTAGCACAAGCTTAACGCTTAGAAGTTACATTCTAGGTATAAACGCAACAAGATTTTAGAACCTTAAGTATAGTTAAAAAAGCGTAGAAGGAAACAAGCATAAAACACAATAGGCATACTAACTTATATACAGCTAGCGATTTAACACGCGGCACAGGAAAACAATATTCTAAAGTATTAGGACAATACGCCTAAGAGAGGGGATAATGTTATAAGTAATAAGAAGGATTCTCTCCTTAACATGGTAACAAGGTTAGAGGCTAACTAGCGGCTATGTTAGAAGGTAATAATTAGCGCAGGGCGCTAGGATCACGTGATTAACATTACGCTAAGAAAGAACTATTAGTAATAGCAGCCCTAAAACGTGATAGCAGCTATCACACTAGCCTACTAATATTAGTAATAGCAGAGGACAACTGTAATAGCAGGACTAGGAACAACAGGTATAAGAATGTGTTAGATTTTATTATTACATTTGTTGTAGTTAACTTAAATAGTTTATCTCTTACATAGATTGTTAACTAGTTATTCTATTGTTGATAGAATTAGTATTGTTTACCTCCTAGTTAATATTGATAAGTCTTTTCTACCTGAACATTCTATACAATACCTCGCGGACTGCCGCTTTAAGCCTACCTCGCCTTAGTACGGACCGAGTCTAGAGAAGCATAGCCAGACCCCGTGTAACAAGTTAGTAAAATACTAATCTTATTGTAGGTTAAGTAAAATAGACTATTAGTACAAGGAGACGCCTATTTAATAAGATAGTACAAGAGTTGAGTTGTGGGGTAAGCAGATAATAAATAGTGACACCTTTCCGCGATACACGAAAGAGGTTATATATTTCAAGATCAGGTGGTTAAGCACCAACCCAGTGTGCAATAGGGTATCACCCTGTGCACCGGCACAGTAATATATAATTGTTCTATTGCTAGTTAATATATGTCTTAAGGTATCCTTTTATTATATAGTTTATTTGTTTAGTTTGTCTATTAATCTATAAGTAATAAGCTAAGGAGAGCTTCTGTTTTGTTCTAATTGCGGCTAGTAACATTGTCAAATAGTCTAATGTAAAGGACTTGTTTTTTTTGCTAATTATTTACTTTAGTATACTGTATTATTTAATAATTTAGTTATTGATAATGTGTGTAAGCTGTACTGCTATAGAATCTTTTCTAAAAGTAATATACTCTGTTTATTTTGTAAATTAATTAACTAATACAAGAACTGCGTTGTAAGCTACTTGAGTTTTAAAGTCTTTTGAGACTAGTAGGCCTATAACAGAGTCTATAGAGATGTCTAACTATAGTTTGTTAGGTAGTTCTACTGCTTACATTTCTCTTTAAGATTCCTAAGTACTGTGCTTGTTATTTTTAATAGTCTGCGCATTTAGCAATAAAGGTAGTAAGTCTATCTTTTATTGTTAAAAGCTTGTAATTTTGCTTAATAAGTTCTATAATTCGTGTAATACTGGAGTAACTATGTACTAAATTGTTAAAGTGTTGTTTAGTCAATGTCCCTTACAATTCTACTAGTATATTATACAGTTAGGCTGGAAAATCGATTTTTTAGACTTTGCGATATTTCGGCCAATACTAGTCCAAATTAGGAACATTCTGTACCTATCTTTAGACCTCGTGTAACTGACACTTTTTGTAATATAAAGTTTTCTAATATCTCTTATAATAAGAAAGTTATTTGATAACCCACATTTTCGTGGGTTGTAGGTTGGGTTGCCCCAAATTTGCACTGTTTTTTTAGCTCTAGCTAGCGTAATATAAGAGTAACAGAAAAACTTCATAAATCAGTTGTCTAGAGCTAGACTCTAGCTTTCGAACAAATCACAGATTACCTTATTTGGACTAGTATTTGCCCAAGATATTCGACAACCCACACGATCAACCCCGAGGCAATCCATTTACTAGCCTAAAAATTACACATAATTTGTAAGACTACGTTTAGCGTTTTAGTTAGTTTTAGTAATCTATTTTTGTTAATCCTAAGTATTACAGTATTTTTAATCTCCTTAGCTCTTATAAGAGAATATTATTAGCTAAAAGCGTTTGATCTGCCGTTGTCTTTTCTTAGTGCCTACACAATTTTAAACTTGTACTATTTTAGTAGTTCTAACTATCTTATCTATCTTTAGTTAAGTACTTTGGTAGTTGCAAAGTTAACTCAGTTCTTGTAATTTATAAATATTATAAGTTCTAAGTAGCTTTTTATATATACTCTCTAATGCTATAAGCATATAATAATTGCTAGTAGCTCTTTATTGTAGACGTTGTATTATTCTTCTAGTTTTGAGAATTCTTGCAAATAGTAAGCAATTAAGTACTTTTTACCTTTATATATTTTACTAGCACATCCTCCTAGCACTAGATCTAATATATTAATTTTAAAGCGTAGTAGTTGTCTTGCTTAGAATATTCTAAAGTACATTAGTTCTATGCTTACGTTCTAAAGCGTTTGAAAGGCGTTTTATACTTTCTTACTTTACTTAAAGCGTACTTCTTTCCTTATAAGTTCTGTTAATAACATAGCAATCTTAAAGTGATTTTTAGTTAGCTACAAGTTAAAGTTGAGAAATTCTAAAAAGATTTGTATTTTCTTCATTATCTTGTGTTGTAGCTATTCTTTAAACTACCTATATTTTTTCTTTACTTATTTATACTCTTTGTGCTCCAACTATATATCTTAAACATTTAACTTCATCTTTATACAATTTGCATTTCTTTAGATTAAATTAAAAGGTAAACTAGTCTACGCACCTTAGTACTGTGTAGATATGTTTAACATAACCTTTAATGTTCTTTAAGTAGATAAAAATGTTGTCTAAATATTCTACTACAAAAACATTTAAGTATACTCTTACTATATTTTTAATAAGGTCTTAAAATGTTGCTAAGGCGTTTATAAGCTTAAATAGTAGAATTATAATCTTATAGAGTATATATTTTGTTTAAAACGCTATATTCTGTTGTTTACTTTTGTTAATCTTAATAAGATAGTATTAATCTTAGGAGTCTAGTGCCATGAAAACCTTAGTATCAGATGACTAATTATTAAGCTTTATGATATTTAGTAATAAATATTACAGAGGGGAGACAAAAATAAAAAGATGTCAAAAAAGTTATTATTTTTAAAGCTTTATATGTCTATTACTAGAAAGGCTATACCAAAAATGGTTAGTGAATTGAAAAGCGAAGAACTTCTTCTTTGAGATGGGCTGCTTAGTAAGCTGCTTAGTCAGCATGATTGCGCCTGTAATCTCGCTTGAAATATGAGAAAAAAATTAAAAAACTGATTCTTGTATTATTTTTTTTGAACATGTAAAAATTGCTAATAAAAATCTTAGGTTAAGTAGCTTACGTAAGCATGATGTGAGCAAAATTTAGAGGCCTATATCTTAGTTACTAAGAGTCTAATTGAAAGGTGAAAAAAATAGAGTTTACTTACGTAATCATCAATTACGTAATAGCTTAGTAATCTTATAGTATATAAACTCTTTTAATTTTTGAAAACTTACTTTTTTGATAGTATTATTTTTATAGCTTCAAATTTTTGTTTTTCTTAATACTAAATTCTTTCTTTCTAATTAAGAAATAAGCCCTTTTCCTTATGTGGTAATATACTAAACCTGTTTCCTACAAGTATTACTAATACTTTTTATTGAATCAAATGCAAAAAACAGCGTTCTTAACTTCTTTTAGGCCTAAACTAGGCCGTCTTACTAAGATCTTTTTAAAAGTTTCAAAAATACTTAATAAAAACCTTACTAAAAAAACTTAAAAAGGAAACTTTTAACTTATAAAATAAAATAGTTATTTTTTCTTTATTGAAAGCTTACAAAATTCTGTAAAAAAAAATAACATCTATTTTATTTAATCTTTAAGAAAATGCTGCCTTTAAACTCAAGAAAAAGCTTATTATCATTATATTTAGAACAAGCAAAAACGTGTGAAACTTTATAATGTAAACTCAAATTAAGATTTATAGTAGAATAAGTTTTCTATAAAGTAGTGTTATAGAAGAAAAATAATACCCTGTTTAACATAATGAAATAATAGTATTACAAACAGGTTAATTTTTACAACAAGCAGTGAAAAGTAGTAACTTTTTATAATTAAAGTACTACTTAGCTAATAAAGAAGCTACGGGCTAGTCTACTAAGTATTAGTAAGCTATTTTCAATAATTCTTTCAGAAAAACTTAACAACAAGCTTTTCACTATTAACTAATAATTTGTTTTGCAATTACTTTGAAACTTTTACACAAAATAGTGTTGATCATATTTTTTCAGTATTAATAATTATTAGCAATTTTTACAAGTTTAGAAAAAAGTTATTTTAAATGAAATTTTCTATTTTTTTTATGTTATTTTAAGCAAGATTGCAGGCGCGATTGTGCTGACTATGCAGCTTACTAAGCAGCCCATCTCAAAGAGGAAGTTCTTCGCTTTTCAAATCACTAACCCTTTTTGGTATAGCCTTTCTAGTCATAGAATTATAAAGCTTTAAAAATAATAACTTTTTTGACATCTTTTTATTTTTGTCACCCCTCTGTACTTTTACTATATAAGGTATAAGAGAATTGTATATAGCTATAACAATAGTAAAGAGCTTACTGTATATAGAGACGCCTCTTTTATAGATATTTTAGAGAATTATTAATCTTCTTAAGGATATATTATTATGCTCTTTAGAGGTCTAATCGTTTAGAAAGCACCTTATTAAGCTATAGTAACAACTTTAACAACAGAGGCTGAGCTCCTTACATTAGAGTATGTAGCAAAAGAATCTATAGCACTTAAAAAGCCATTTAAAGAGCTTAAGCTTATAGTCTTAAGAGCTTAAAAGATCTTCTATAATGACTAGCAAACAATACGCCTAGTTGTTAGAAAGTAAGAAAAGATTACTACTAAGCTCTAATATATTAATATACAGAACATGTAGCTCCGCTAAAAGCACGCTAAAGGCTCGTGTTAAATTAAGTATTTACTAATAGCTAAAATGCTAGCTAACAGTGTTACTAAATACTTGTTAAAGCAAAAGCTTAAGCACTTTAAAAAGCTTATTAATATAAGTCGCGTAGCTTACGAAAATTTACAAAAAAAAATATAAAGAAGGAAGAGACAAGTGTTTAATCAGTAGAGTAGATTAGCCCTCTACCCCTAGAGAACTTATAAGATTCTAGAAGAACAACCCCCTCCTAATAGGTATTTAGGTAACTAGGAGGTCTACTAGCTTGTCTAATAGCTCCCTAACGCGTTAACAACGCGCAGGGAGACCGTGAGCCTTACTAGAGAATCTCTTCTAGTTATTTTTACTAGCCTCCTCCTTACTACTAAGGCCCTCTTTAAACTTCTTCTCCTTAGCTGCTTTTTTTAAAAGAATGCAGATAGCAGCTTGTAGGCTTTTTAGCCTGCTTACCCTACAATATGTTAGTATAAGAAACTTAAGAAAGAACAAGGAAAAAGCTTACGCTAGCAAATTTTTCTAGAGCTTAGCAAGAAGCTTCTTAGATAAAAGAAATAGCAATTTAAAAGCTTTAATTATTAGTAGAAGCTTAAAATTAAAGAAAGAATTATATATAAGACCTTATAAGTTTTTTTATTAAAGCACTGCTAGTAGTACGTCCTAAAGCTAGAGGTTTTGTCTTAACAAGCTCTATTAGAGCTACTAAACAAAGCGCTTTTAACGCACTTAAGACAAAGTATATTATAATACGCACTAAGTGCGCTTAAGCAACTAAGAGTTGCTACTAAAGTTTTACTTTTATAAGTAGTCTTAACTAAGGTTTTAACTTTACTTACACGCCCTTTAAACGTGTAGGCTAGTACTATACTTAAAGTAGCACTAGTTAACTTTACGCAAAAAGCGCAAGGTAAGAGTAGCTATGCTACTAGTAAAAGTAGTAAAGGCAGTAGGGGCAGAGGCAAGAGCAAGGGCAGTAGGGCAGCAGTAGTGCGCGCAAAGGCGTAAGTAGTAGTATAAGTAGTAGTAGCTTTTTATAGTTTTAACTTCTATATAAAGTTAGTAACTAAATAAAAAAAGTACTAAAACAAAGCTAGAAGTTACACAGGGGTAAAAAGTAGCGCGCGCAATAGCCTAAAAAACTATATATAAAAGTATAGTTAAAACTACCTAAGTAATTAGTATTAATTTTAAAAAATTTAGGCGAGTTGCAGGGTAATACTTATAGTAGCTATAGTAGTTTTAGATACTAAGCCTAAGAGGCTTAAAAATTTATTTTTATTATTGTCGCGCCTTGCGCTAAGCTGCACGTGCACAGCGCGTTGCGCAGTACGCTAGGACTACATAGAGCTTTGTACAAGTAACTTAGGTCTTAGTTACCTAGAGGGTGTGTTGTATATATAACGTACTATTCTTAAGGCTAAAGGCGCACTTAAGCATTAAGCTTAGGCTTCTATTAGCTTACGCGCTAAGCTCGCGCTAGTTAACTGCATATTAAAGTTTTTACACTAAGCTTAGGAGCTTACTCCCGAGCTCTACAGAATACGTAGCAAACTTAGAGGTAATCCCTCTAAGTTCTATAGCAGCCTTTCTAGGTTAGGACTATTTCCTTTGTATATATAGCGCGTCTTAGACGCAGGTAGAAAGGTAGAATCAACTATCTAGTTCTCCTAAACCACTGTTACCAGCTCCTTGTTCTCCACACCTACTTAATCTTAAAGCTTTTACACTTCCTTACAAACTTTAGTAATTAGTATATAAAAGGTGTTGAATAAGTAATTATGTACCTCTATTAGACAAAATAAGATGCGATCTAATATAGGAACTATAATAGCCTAGACCTAACAATTTCAGGCAACGCTTCCTTTGCAAATAATCAAGAAACTTATTAATTGTCTTAAAAATATACAGCTATCCAATATAGTAGTCTGATATTTTAGAAGGCAGCTTGGCAGATTACAGTGACCACATTAACTACTAAGGCTAAGCTAGTTGCCTTTAAGCACACTACTAAAAAACCTATAGCCCCTAAGCGCTTTTTTTATAAGCGGTCTCTTAATTTAGAAGACATCTAGATAGTCTAGTGTAGTAACTAACAAATAATTAGGCTTCTAATTAAAAAAAAAGTAAATCAGCACTTAATTAAGACATGTAGATATATAAAATATGTAGCTGTAGTAAAAATATACTAAAGGATTTTTTTAGGTTAGGTACCGAAAAACAGCAATTATGCTGGCTAATAGACTAACTAAGTTACCTACTTGACAGTAGTCTTAGAAGTTTAAGCAGTTGTTTAACTTTTAGTAAGTTAAACACTTAATTAAAGGCAACAATAATCAATAAGCAAAGGATTTATATTAAGTAGCAACATCATTATACTAGGCTAAGTCTGCCCTTAATAGCTTAGCATAAGCGGGAGAACGTAAGCTAGACAAGCAGAAAACTAAAGACTAGAACTAGGAACGAGCTTACTAATAAGTATTAGAATTATCATACTTGCTAGAATTTATTAGCAGATCTTGCTTAGCCTTTTGAGCTTTAGCAAGCTTAAGCGCATTATTAGCTATCCTAGCTTAGATAGCAAGGGTCTAGAGGTAAGTAGCATAAAGGCGCGAATTAGATTTACTACTTTTATAGATTAAGTTGCAAGATGATTGCTTGCTTACTCTAGTAGACGCTTTACTACTATATGCCTAATAATTTATATAATAATTAAGACAGTGCATGCGAGGGTAATTATAAGGACTAGAAGAGAGCAATATTTTATAAGTATGCTGTACTCAAAGAGTTAATCAACGTAGAAGACGCTGCTATTGCTGCTAATATTGCTGCATCTGTTGTTAATTATAAGCTAGCTGTTAAGCAGGCTGCTACGTAGGTTAACTAGAAGTATAAGTAGTATAAGGCTATAAATAATTAGGCTCTTGTCTAAAATGATAACCTTAATTCAAACTTATAGCCTGCTAAGTAAGCTGTATTTTGCGCAAATAATTCTTAGCATTACATTTTAGATTAAAGATGCTTACTACAGTAAGAGTAGGCAGCAGGAGCTAAGCGGCAAGACTGCAAGGCAATATCTTCTAAGCGCGGCAATTATTAATAGAAGGCTTCTATGCAGAAGGCTCTCTTGTAGACGTTACGCTGCTATCAATCTCTTTATTACAAGGAATAACCTTTTTAAGCAGTTTTTATTTTAAAGCGCAGTATATCTTATTGTTATTTTATCTCTATAATTAGTTAGTAAGCTAAGCAAGAAGCTTAAAGGATTAGAGACTCACTTTTTTATCTTTATATAACGTGGTTCACAAGCGAGCGAGCGTACCAAGCGAGCGAGCGTATCCTCACTAACGCGTCGACGTTGACACGATATCACGTACTTTTATCACAGTCAATAAACTATTGCAGTATACCAATTTACTCATTAAAACTGCCGTTTTTGTGTCGACGTTGACACGTTGGTGAGGATACGCTCGCTCGCTTGGTACGCTCGCTCGCTTGTGAACCACGTTATTGCTAAAAATAATTAGTATGATTGTTGTTAATATTATAGTATATATAAGATAATAACTACTACAGCAGGTACTACCTTAACTGCTCATTTAAACGTAATTAAAATAGTGCTTACCATATAAACTATTAAGTATTCTTCTAATACAGCGCTTACAAAGCGGAACGCAAGGACGTAATAGATTAGTAGCAATTTTTAAAGAGCTGTTAGGCGCTTTGTTCTAAATAGACAAAGGCGCGTTGCGCTTAGTTAATAGCTTAATAGGCGTATATAGCTTATTATTGTTGTTATACTACTGCTTACGCGTTGCTGCTTAAGTAGGAAGCTACAATAACTTTTACTTTAGCTTTTAAGGAGCCTTATACTTACGCTAGATAAATTGCTTAGTTAAGCTTTTGTGTAGATTAAAATTTTCATAAAAATTTAATAGTAGACTTAATTTAATAAGCAAGTCAATTAGACCCTAAGTCAAGTTACTAGAAGTCTTGCAATGCGCGTATAAATTAACAGGCAGTAGCAACTAATTCTTATTATTTTAATAATTACCTGCTTACTAAATCTAATTGTTAAAGAGGCTTTAACGCGCATAATGCTTATACTTAGTACTATTCCTATATTAATAGCGCAGGCTTTTTAAGCAACAATTACGCTCTTAATAATAGCTTGTTAAGCAACGCTTACGCTTCTTGCTGTTAGGGGCGGACTATAGTAGAAAGATTAGCAGCTGATTAGTAAGAGAATAATAAGGCAATACTGCTTACTATATGAGTAGCAGTAGTGCGGTAGAGGTTAGGAAGGCTTAGTAATTAATATTAAGTAAGGCTAAGGACAAAGATTTTAGAGGGGCAGCAGACGTAATTAATATTGTTGTAGTTACTACGCACTAACTAATTACGTAATTCTTAGAGTTTATCTAAGATTTTAATATTGCTAAGCGCTGCTAGCTTAATTAGAACAAGCAGTATTACTACAACCATAAATAATTAAGAGGAGGAGCTATAATTATAGAGAGCCCCCTTAATTAATAGCCTTAATTTGTTACAATTACCTAGTTGCTCACAGCTTAGATTAATAATATCTTACTAACCTAGGGTGTGTGTTAGAGTATTGACATACGGATCACCCTGGTGATCAGGTGATCCTGGTAAGCTGAACACGTGACGACCACGCTAGCGCCTATATATACAGGCCAGATCGTCTCAAGTCTCTTCAGTAGTTATTGGACACTTAATTGTGGCACTTAGTAGTTCAATACACTCATTTTCCACTCGATTGATCAAGCAATTGCTTCTTTTAGCTCCCACAATTAACAATTAACGTGGTTCACAAGCGAGCGGGCTACTTTGCACCGGCGCGTTAACGTTGCAACATTATTATAGCCACTTAACACAGTATAATAAAAACTATAATAAGCTAATCTACTCCTTAGATTTATTACTATTACTAGCACTATCTATCTTAACTGCACAGGTACAGGCGTTATGTCTAGTTTACTTGCAACGCCTACACTGCCTCTCTTCTTGCACCTTCTTCAACGCGCTCTTACTATTACTATAACTACTACCTGCTTATTTAGCTAATACTTCTTGTACTTTGCCCATAGTAAGAGTCTTTTCTGTTTATATATATTGCTGTTTGCAGCTTTTATGCTTATTTAATTCATCTAGAGCCTCTTGAAGGCTAGTTATCTTCTTTATGATAAGCGTTATTTTATATACTATTTGCTAAGCCCTCTTACTTAACTACAAGATCTAATTAGTAAGTAGATTAGTAAAAAACTTATAGTATTTTTTTACACTGTAATAAATAAATAAAATTTAAGGTTTAACTTTACGCATGTTGCGTAGTATTTACAACTCTTAAGTAGCTACTTATTATAGAAATTATACTAGCGTCTGCACTACTATATTAAGCTTTAATAGTACAGCCTATAAGTTAAAGAGAACTAGACTTGCGCCTTTAAAGCTAGCTTAAATACTCTCCTTTATAATGGACTGCCTAAAAGCAGTTTTAAAAGCTAGTAGAAAGGCTGTTTTGCTAATATAGTAGGTGCAGTTACATGGTAAGCCTAAAACAACATTACTATACCTATGCTTTAATAGCGCAAAACAGCCTATATTAAGAGGCTATAGTAAGTAAAATAAGTGCGCAGGTATATAGGAAAAGAATAATCTCCTTTTTTAATAAAAATTATAAAACATAATAAAGCTAACGTGTTTCACCAGCGAGCCGCCCACCCCACCGAGTCGCCCAACATAGACTAAGAATACTTTGATCTTAATAACTCCATAGGTATAACAGCTATTATAATAATTCTTGTTTTATTTGAAAGCTTTAAGTTAGAGCTTTAAAACAGCCTATCTCTCACTTAATTAGGACTAGTGCTTATAGAGTAATTAGAGCTTAAAATAAGAGCACTCGCTTACATTCTAACCCCTACATCTAGTAGTTAACTGTTATACTAAACTTCTATATTTTCTATATTAGATGTTCAGTGTGTAATAGGTATATTATTGAAGAATTATAGCATGCAGTCTAATAGTAAAAGAGCTAATAGCTGTAAAGATACTTTTAGCTGAAGCATAATATATTAGTATATAATACTAATTACTATAAGTATAACTAACTTTCAAGCTTTTTCAATTAGTTGCAGTAGATAAAATAATATGTCTTATACTTTGAAGCTATGTTTTAGCTACTTTCAAATATAGTTTTTTAAATAATATGATTGAGTTAACTTAATGAATTATTGAATATTAAACAAATAGATATAAATACTAACACAGTTTAAGTCTATACAGTATATTTGAATACACAATTAGTATAGAAAGAGATTTTAGATTTCTAATACTATATTTAGATAGTATATTAAGTACTATTAATATCTTAACTTAAAACTTCTGTGGTAGCTAATAACTTCTTTAATACTAGACTGCACGCCCTTATCTTTCGATAATTAATTCATTATACACTAAACATCTAGTGTATCAAGTTTGGAAGTTTATTATAAAGGTTAACTACTAGAAGTAGGGGTTGGAATGTAAGCGAGTGCTCTTACTTTAAGCTCTAATTACTCCATAAGCACTAGTTCTAATTAGGTAAGAGACAGGCTGTTTTAAATTTCTAACTTAAAGCTTATAAATAAAACAAGAATTATTATAATAGCTGTTATACCTATGGAGTTTGGCTTCGGCCTGTTGAGACAACCTTTTGATGTGACCACACATTTTGTAGACACCTTTTTGGTGCAAAAAAAATTTATTGCTAACAACAAGTATCCGGGCTTATGCTCCTTTATTCAGCATTACTAGCACGCAATTAGTGTGTCGCATGTTTAGATAGAAACGAAGATGCGCGATATCCCTCCAACTAACTATCTTAACTAATAACCATTTACTGCTAACTATTTACCGCTAACTGCAACTTCTGTTGTCCTGTCACTATTCTAGCAGTGTTGCGGTTGCAGCGTTTAGTATGTGCCTATTCTTAGATGTAAATAAACAATAACAGCATTACTATTTATACACAGCTCTCCTATCTTTAAAGGCGACTTACAAAATTCTTCTACTTATTAGTTTATTCTAGCTGCTGAATAGCTATTTTAATACGCTTTTGCTCTTTACAAAGCTACTTTTAAGTCTTTTTGCTAAGGTTGCATTTACGCAAGAAGAGATTACTAAAGTAATATACTTTTACTATACTTAGACTATTATTTGACGCAGTATATATAGTGTACTAGCTAAACTAGCTTTTTACTGTCTTTATTATAACTTTAATATTTATAATACTAGACGTAATATAAATGTTTTAACTATAGTTAAATTCTAACTTCTGCACTAACTTAACTACTATAGAGACTATTACTACTAGCTTTTTTTTAACTAACAAAGGTAGCTGCTTAATAATAGTAAATGGCTGCTTTGTAATCTACTGCTATAGCTTGGAGTATAGTAACTTAGTAAGGTCTAACTTTACTTGATATAAGCTATTAGTCTCTGTATGAAAGGGGGAGAAGAATAGTCTAAGTATTGTATTATTTGTATATAAGTTGTTTGTATGCAAGTTGTTTATATGCAGTACTGTGTAGTATAGAAAATTCTAAAGGTAAAAAGCAGTAAGTAGAAAGCTTTTATAAAGAAGAATTATAGGCTCCTGCTGCGATAACGTATGTGTCCTTACCCTTCTTCTCTATCTCTATCGCAATCTTGTTGCTAGCTATAGGCTAGCAATTGCTGTTAGACACGTTTTAATTAGTGTTGTTTTTTAGTACTTTTAAAAAAAAATTTAACCCTAATTTTCGCTTAGTAGTCTGAGCTTTTCTGCTCTAAGCGCTTAGCGCGTAGACCTTATCTACTTACCGTTTAAATCTTGTTAACTACACACAATCTTTTTTTTGACTTTTGCGACTAATTAGTAGAGGGTAGCTGCTTTTTACTTTTTTTGGAAACCTTATTTTAACTACAACAACAACCACTACCTTTGACACCTTAAAAATAAATACCTATGGAGTTATTAAGATCTAAGTATTCTTAGTCTATAGTGGGTGACTCGGTGGGGTGGGCGGCTCGCTGGTGAAACACGTTTTAGCTCTTTTAGCCATTAATAATAATTAGTTAATACTTACTAATAGGACAGCTCTTTATATAAGTATTAAAGTACTTTAAATAAGCAAGAGTAAGCTCATAATTTTTAAAGCTATCAAAACTAACTTTAAGCATTTAGTTAGTAATTATAAAAATAGCTCTAGCATATATAGCGCTCTAGAGTTTGCTCAACAAAGTTCTTAACTTTATTTTTACTATTAAAGTAACTTTTTGCCTTTATAGTAGTTTATTAGCTACTACTTAAATATAAACTTCTGTAAGCGCAAACTCTTGTAAACACTTTTTAAAAATACGCTTAAGTATAGCTTCCTCTTCTAGCTTTTAAAAGTGCTTTAATTTTAATTTAATCTTGCGTTAAAAGTATACGCTAGTGTCTTTACGCTAAAGCGTTGCTCGTAGAACGTTATAAATTACTGTAGCACGTCTTTAGCTTTTTATACGTTAAAATTTAATATTCAAAAAAGTAAGTAATATATTAGCTTTAGTATATGTTTGTTATGTTATTTATTGTTAAGATATTTCGCGTTATTGTTGCAACGTCGACGCGCCGAAATAAAGTGGCCCGCTCGCTTGTGAATCACGTTATTTTAAAGAATATTATAATTATGTTTTATAATAGATTATTATATCGAAGCCCGTATTGCAGGAATTAGAAAAAAACGCTTTTTGCGCTAATTTCGTCTAAAGTGTCACTAACTAATTCTTCTTCTCTATTGTTAGAAAACACTTTCGGTACACAACAAAGAACTAAAATATATAAATCATCAATTTTTTTAAGCTAATTCTCTCTAGCGCCTTTAAGAAGAGCTAGGCCTAAAAGTAGATAAGTATTAAGTCTTTTAAGAAAGCAAGGAGCTTATTGTGCTCTTATTTACATAGTGCCTTCCTCGTGTCTATTCCTGCTTTGGTACAGTTATTTTCAATAACGTCTTAGTACCTACTACTCTAACTAAGCAGCTGCGTTATAGTTATTTTTAATTAATTTTAGAAACTTAAGCTCCTGCTGCTTCTACTACTACTATATCTGCGTCTAGACTAAGTGTACTAACTGCTACTACTTAAGAGCCTTGTTAAAGTAAGCGCTTAAAGACGTAAAAAATAAGCTTATAGCAAAAATATAACTAAAATAGGTATATATTAAGAGAATTGCTAAGCGTATAAAATATAGGTGCTTGCCTAATACTTAAATTCTGTAGCTACTGTATAGAAATGCGTTCTGTTAATACTAGGCAATAACTTAGGTAATGAAGTTGTATTTTTTTTCTTTGATTTGCTATTTTTCTTTTCTTTTTTTCCTACAGAACGGAGAGCTTACAGAGGGGTGACAAAAATAAAAAGAAATCAAAGGAGTTATTGATTTCAAAGCTTTATATTTCTTTACCTAGAAGGGCTACACTAGAAAGAGTTAGTGATTTGAAAAGCCAAGAACATCCTCTTTAGGATAGGTTGCTTAGCTAGCCGCTTAGTCAGCATCATTGCTCTCAACTTTCGCAGTGAAAATAGAGATCACAAAACTTAAAGATATATAAAGAAATAACTATTTTTGAACCTGTAAAAATTGCTATAAATTATATATGTAAAACAATACTAGTTGAACTATTTTGTGTGTGAGTTTGAAGGTAATTGCGAAATTATCTATTAAGTAGTCCTAAAGAGCTTGTTTTTAGGGTTTTTTCTAAATAAATAACAAAAAAAGCTTACTAATACTTAGTGTACTAGCCTTTAGCTTCCTTAACGTTCAAATAACGCCTTAGTAAAGATAGAATACAATTATCAATCGCCTTTTGAGGTAATTAGTCTTATTCCTCCCTTATAGCAGCCTCAAAGGCTGCTATTCTTTTTTTACTCTTTCCTCTACCTAAAGAAGTAATAGGCCTTTTAGCTAAAGCGTTTTTTAGCAAGGCCGACATGTTTTCTACAGAATCTAGATCAGGACTATAGGCAGAAAGCTTAAAAAGCGATATCCTATTTCTAGAAAACCAAGATAAAACTTCTAGAGTTTTATAAATCTTAGCGTTATCCTACTAAAACTTCCAGCCTATATAGAGGTTAGTAAGTTGTTTAATCATTTAGAATAAGATTGCTACTCTATAATTTAAATATAGAATAAACAGTCTCTAAGTAGAAAATAGAAGTATATGGAAATTACCTTTTTTTATAGCAGGTTTTACTATAGAAATTAGGATCTGTTTAACATAGTGTAAGTTCCTAAAAGGAGTAGTTATTAAAGGGCTTTCAATTACTACTAGTTTGGATCTACCACCTATCTAAATCGCTCCCCAAACTTAGATAGAAATATCTTAACCTATAACTAGATTAGTAAGCGTGCTAAAAATACATTAAAATAATAAAATAATAAAATAATAATAGATATATTTAATACTTTTTTTTAAATAGAGTTTTCTTAAATTTACTTGGATTAGTTGTAGACACTATTTTTCTTCCAACCCTATTATTTTGCTGTGTTTAATAGTATTCTGTCCTAGCAGCGTGCCCTCGCTTTATAGCAGACTCGTCTAAAAATATAAATTTATTAAAGTTTATATTATTGAGGTTTTTAAGTGATTGCTTGGCGTAAATATAACAATAAAAAGCCTTTTTAGCGTCTAAAGGCGTCGTTTTCTGAGAAAGATTAACAGAATAGTTCTCCACTCTTAGAAAGCGTTGTAAGCTTCTGATAGAAAGATCTTGACTAATTTCTTTTGAAAGACGTTAATTTGTCTATTTAGAGCTTCTAGTAAGGTCTCTATTAAGCACTCATTTTGCTTTTTTAAGATCTTAGAAGGACGACCTTGTTTAGGCCTAAAAATAGATAAAGGAGTGTTGTTTTTTTGTTTAATTTGATAAAGAGTAGTGTAAATACTTTTAGAAGACGTTTCTAGTATATTACTAATAGAGGAAATAGAGTTATTGTGTAAATATAAAGTATAAGCTTGTTGTTCAAATTGAGACAAATTGCAAGCCATAGAGGAGATAATACAAAAAAAGCAATTTAGGATAAACAAGAGGAGCTAATATACTATATATTTACTAAGTGATTACGTAATGATTGCTTACGTAAGCAACCCCTATTTTTTCATCCTTCAATTTAACTATAAGGAAGTAAGAAATACTACTCTCAAACTTGCTCACGTCATGCTTACGTAAGCTAATTGAACTAAGTTTTTTATTAACAGATTTTATACGTTCACAAAACAGATATGCTGAAATCTATTTTCGGTTTTTTTTCATCTTATTTCAAGCGACACTACAGGCGCAATCATGCTGACTGAGCAGCTTACCAAGCAGCATATCTTAAAGAGGAAGTTCTTGGCTTCTCAAATCACTAGCTCTTTTCAGCCTAGCTCTTCTAGTTATAGAAATATAAAGCTTTAAAAGCAATAACTTTTTGATTTCTTTTTTTTTGTCACCCCTCTGTAATAGGGCCAAGCTCGCAGAGAGGGGAGGTTTGTGCTAGTGCACAGGGTGATACCCTACTGCACACTAGGTTAGTGCTTAACTACCTAATTTTAAGGTATATAACCTCTTCTGTGTATTGCGGAAAGGGGTAACTATTTAGTATCTGCTTACTCCACAACTTAACTCTTGTACTGTACTATTAAATAGGCATCTCCTTCTACTAATGTACGGGTGTTGGAGTGTATGAAGACATACTACTACAAGGGCATGAGATCACTAGTGGTTAGATTATGCGAGAGCGAGAGTAGTAAGATAAAGATCTTATTCTAGGTTGTATCTAGAAGAGAAGTACAAGAGTTGGGTTGTAAGGTAGAGAATTAATAATAAATGTGCTCGTTTTGATCCCCGAAACGAGCTATATACCTCTAGATTAGGTGGCTGAGCACTAACTTAGTGAGCAGCAGGGTATCACCCTGTGTACTAGCACATACCTCCCCTTCCTGCGAGCTTGGCCCCATTAAGCGACCTACTTAGCAGAAGGAAGAACAGTAAAACAAAAGAAATAAAACAAAGGAAATAAAGTAAAAAAAACATAACTTAATCTCCTATATTTATCTTAGACACTTTCTTTTACTTTTTAAAACGTTTACTTTAGCGAGGTTCTTAAGCAGTAGTTAAAGCATGTGGCCTAGGCGCAGGTGCAGTAGTAGGAGCAGTGACAAAAGTAGCAGGCGCTTAAGATTCTAATATTAATTAAAGGCAACTATAACGAGGCTGCCTAGTTAGAGTAGTTAGCACTAGGATGTTATCTAAGATAATAGTACTTAATTAAGAACAAACGCTAGAAAGGCGTTGCGTAGAAGAGAGTATTATAGGATCTTTACTCTCTTAGAAAACTTAGCGCTTATCTACTTCTATGCTAAGTTCCTCTTAAAGGCGTTGTAGAGAATTAGCTTAAAAGAAATTAGTATCCTACTTATTCTAGTTCTTTGTTGTATAAGGAGGGTTCTGTCTAAGGTTAATAAAGTATAAATAGTCTAGGAATTCTTAAACTAGATTAGCACAAAAAGCGTCCTTCTCTAACTCTTATAATACAGGCTAGAAGTTAATAATTTGTTATAGTATATAGTTGTAGTGTTTCTTAATATAGTTATTAATCTACTTCTTGTCTACGTTCTATAGCATGTTATTTAGCTCCTTATAGACAAGAAGATTATCCTACTTAGCCTGTCTAACAAGAGCCTTCTAGATCTAGGACTTATATTTAATATAAATATTAGCAAAGAATAGCTAATTAATTCCTTTACACTTATTAGGATAGCATAAGGGAGTACAAAGAGTAGTAGTAAGGTTATAATAAGCCTTATAAATTTCTTTATAAGTTTTTATAGCAGGCACCTTAATTACTCTATTACAGACTATGATAAATTAAGAGAGGATAGTGTAGCAGTTGCGAGTAGTTAGGCTAGTAGATTAATAAAGTAGTAGAGGTAATAAAATTTTAACTTGCCCTTCCTTATGGATTTGCTTTGCCTAGTAAGTATTAAGAGCTAGTTTCTATACGTCTTTTAGCTAGTCTGTCTTATCTTCCTATCTTTTAATAAGACTATTTTATAATTTAACACCTACGTCTTTGCGCTACCTTAAGTACTCTAGCATATAGTTATAAAAGCCTAAAAGTATCTCTATGCAGTTATTCTTATTCTTATTATTAAATAATACGCTGCCTTAGATTATATCTGCACTAAGGCTTTTAGTTATTACTTGCTTAAAGTTAAAATTAATGTAGTTAAAGTAAGTTTAATTACCCTTCTTAGCGTACTTAGCGTAGTAGGGGTAAGAAATTAAAGTATATTCCTTCTAGAGCATAGCATATTACAACTAGTATCCTAAGTTAGTATGTATAGCCTATTAGATAAGCAAGTAGTATATGTTACGCAGCTATCTAAAGTTTAGCTTCCTGTCTATGCATTATAGATAGAAGTAGTATATCTTAAAAGTTTTAATAATAATATTCTTAATTTAACTATCCTTAAACAGCTAGGTATAGGCGTTAGTAATAATACTTTTAGTGCGTTAGAACTCCTTAGCTTATAGTTAAAACTTTATAGTATTAATAACTTTATCCTAAGTAAGAAGGAAATAAAGTTAAGTTTAGAAAGTTAATAGCAGTAGCTTAGTAGGTCTTAATCCTACTTAGCTAGATAATACTTGCTAGTAAAAAGCTTTAAAATAACAAGGTCTAATTAGAATTCTTGCTAGCAGCTCTATTCTACGTATAGTAAGAGTAGACACTTATTAAATATATTAGACAGTATAGCCTTCTTAAACAAACCTATAACGCTTACAGTAGTGTACTTATAAATAAAGTATAATAACTTATATAATAGGTTATTAAAGCTAAGCTATTGTCTAATATTAACTTTATAGTACTACTCCTTAATAACCTTAATATAGTTAAGATTAGTAATTAGTTTCTTTGCGTAAGCTTACTTAAGCAGCTTAAGGAAAGCTAAGGTAGAATTCTTGCAATAACACTCTGCCTAAAAGATCTTCTGTTCTTAATTAAGAGTATCTAGCTCCTTATTTATATAGGAAGTGTTGTTAAGGTTAGTATCTAATTAGGTAGCTACCTATTAATAGGCTAGTGTTGCTTTTAGAGTATAAGAGCTTAGTAGAGGTAGTAGTACAGGGACTTATTAGCTACTAGCCTTAGTTCTAACTTATCCCGCCTAGATGTTAGCAGCGTCACGCCTCTATTATACTATAGTTATTCTGTTTTAAAACTTATGCAACTTAATTCCTAAGTATTAGTTAGGTTCTTAACTAGCTAACATTCCTATAAATTACCTTAGATTCTTAGTTATAACTAATAGACTATAAGTCCTTAGAGAGCGAGTCTTAGATGTTATAAGATCTCTATAGCAATTAATAGCTTAAGCCTTATTAAGGGTCCTTCCTAGCTCTACAGTTATAAAGATAAATACACTATATATTAGATGCGTTTTTATACTAAGCAGCCTATACTTATTACTTAAAACGTTTTATGCAGAGTAGACTAGGCTAGTTTTAAATTCTGTAGCTTTAGCTAGAATAAATAAAGAGGATTAGGCTTACCTTACTTATCTGTTACCTTAGTATTAGGCCGTAGCTTCTATAATTTAAACTTAATATCTTCTTTCTTAACTTGCGGCTTAGCGTAGATATTATAAAGCTTTTTTACCTCTTGCTTATTAATATCTAGGTAAGGTGCTTAGTTGTAAGGGTTATTTTAATTAATAAAAGCATAGATGTCCTTATATAGCAGTTTTACTATTACTTAGTTAGCTGTTAATATATATTATTTCTTACTTTAGTTCTTAGAGTTAATATAGTACGCTGTTGCAGTATTAAGGAACTAAGTAGTAGCTTTAAGATCTATACGCCTTAACACAAAGGCTATATTAGTTAATTTTTAGTAACTAAGTAGTGTACAAGGCATGTAGATGCTAATGTATTCTTAGATAAATCTTAGAGCTAGCTTCTTTATAGTTGCAATAGCTTTACCTAGTTCTTTAGCGCTCTTATCTTGCGTTAAGGATGCTACACTAATAATAGAAAAGTGTTCCTAGAAACTTTTAACACTACTATATTTGTCTATAAGTCTAGAGAGCTAAGCATAAAGGTTACCTACTCTTAGGATAACCTTAAGAATTAAGTTAAATTAGTAAAAGGCGTTATTAAACTAATAATATATAATAATACGTTATTGTCTTAAAGCGTTTAAAAGAATCTTACCTACTAAAGTTTAGATATTAATAACTTTAATATTGTTGCTAAGCTTTATAAGCTTTAGTACCCTGTCTTAATACTATATAACTTTAGGGATTTAGTCTGTAACATGATCTTCCTTCTTAGCAATAACTCTAAGATTATTAACAACCTTTAATAGTCTTAGTGTTTACAGTAGTTGTAGCTATAGCTGCTTACTTTAGGCCTTGCCTAACAGCGCTAAAAGTATTGTTTAAGCAGGTTAGCTAATATAAGTTAAATATTGTCTTTAGCTACTACTAGTTTAAAAGGGGGGAGATATTATTGTTATTATTATCTTAGAAAGTAACTACTTTAATAAAAGGTAGTAAAGTTTATATAGTAGGAGAGTTAGAGTATTTAGTAGGGTTGTAGTTCTAGTTTATGCGTAGTAGCAGTATCCTGCTAGCTAGTAGGTAGAGGTAAACAGGGCCTAAATTGCACTAAAATAAGTAGGTTTTGTAATGAAAATAGTTGTTGTAATTAGCTATTGCCTTAAAAGTGCGTAAAATTAAGTATAGTATTAGTGTAGTAGTAAGCACCTAGAATTAGTAAGATAGGTGGCTTATACCTAAATTTTACATAAGAAATTAGTAAATAAGTAGCTAAAGGTAAAAGTAGGTATTACTAGTATAGTATCCTCTTACCTTCCTAAAAATATAGGCCGTCCTATAGCCTATTAGTTATCTAATATAGTAGTATCTAAGTTAAAGTCTAAGCTTTTAAAGTCTTATTTATATACACAATGCTCTTCTTTTATAAGATATTTAATAATAATAACTTAAAGATAAAGCTTATTATTTATTATAGAAGGTAAAGGTAGTTGTAGTTCTGTATGTAGCTTAGGCGAGTCTAGCGAGATAGGAATGTCTACTATAGGGCTAGTTTGTTCTTAATAATTAGGATCCTATAACTTTATGTTTCCTTAATCTTCTTTAATAATATCTTAAACAAGTTTTTGTCTAAACAGCTTTAATTACTATTTAGGTATTGTATAGGGGAATTTTGTACTATTAAGGTCCTTAAGATAATAAGTTCCTCTATTAGGTCTAGCTTTATAAATATAGTATAAGCCTAACTATTTTATATCTAGCTTGCAGTCTCGTAATATATTAATTTCCTAAACAGAGTTCTAGAGAAGGACTAAGTCTCTTAGCTTTATATTCTTATGTTGTATTTCCTTAGTATTATTCTAGTATTCCTTTTTAGCCGCTCTTATCTAGTTAGTATAGGTAACAGCATCTTCTATAAACTAATTTCTAAGATCTAGCTGTATTACTTAAATTGTAAGTAGCTATATATAGTCCTTTACTTCCCTAAATAGAAGCGTTTGCTATGTAGGTAGCGCGAGTTTAATAAGAAGCACTAAGTTCTGCCCTATAACTAACTAGTACAGCAAGTAACCTATCTATTCCTATATTAAGATCTTGTCTGCAAGGAGAACTATTAGTAAGTTCTTAACTTAAGGTTCTAGTAGCTTTATAAGGGCGTTTATAATAGGCTTGTACTCTCCTTTAATCTTTCTTATAGCTTAAGGGTTATATCTTAAAGACTAGATTTAGTTAATCCTGTACATATTTAATAAATATAATACTACTTTAGTAAAATTAGGCCTTTTATTAACTATAAGTTTGTGCGCTATGCTCTATTAATATATAATATCCTTATATACAAACTCTGTAATTGTCTTTAACTAGTTATTTAATAGGGCTTTTATTTTAGGCTAGCTACTAAGGTAGTATCTTATAATAACTAAAAACTTCTTCTTAAAACACTAAGGCATATATACTACATTAATTGCAACAGTCTCCCTAAATAGCGAAACTGTAGGTGTTAGTAAGTATATTAACTTTCCTCTTAGAGAACTATAGTTAATAGTCTAAATAGGTTACTAGCTTTTACTGTACATGCTTATACATTCCTTTCTACTAGTATTGCTAAGCAAGTATAGAGTACACTGCGTTAACTCCTCTATGTCTAATCTAAGTGTGTACGTTTTATACTATAGCTGTTCTTAGGTTAGTGTCGGAAACAAAATACCGACCGATCGATAGATCGCGCTCCGGCTAGAGGATACATATACACGTTGCGACACACCCCCTAGATTGACTAGTAGCATAGTCAATCTACCTAAGAGCTTTATGGCCCTTTTTCTTTGGCGCTCACTTTTTTTGAGCAGGAGGCTAGGATACTGGCTCGCTGGCGCTGGCGCTCTAAAGGCGCACCGACCCTATAAGGCTAGCGAAGCTACCTTGTACTGCGGGCTGTCTGTGTGTGTTGTATCCTCTAGGCTTATCTTTTTGCCGCTTTCTCGCTTGTGGTCACCCACCCCACTAGGCAACCACATCAAAAGCGCTTACGCAGGTTTGACCGAACCGGGCTCATAACTGTCGGAAACAAAATACCGACCGATCGATAGATCGCGCTCCGGCTAGAGGATACATATACACGTTGCGACAGTTAGTATTATCTACAACTCTCTAGATTATAATATTTCTAAATATTTTCTTAAAAAGTATCTTATTTTATACAAAAAAGTTTAGAGCTTACTTCTTCTATACTTGTAGTTCTTATAGTTCTATATTTTTAGGAGTCTTAAAGTTAACTAAAAATTAAGCGTATTATTCTAACTCTGTTAAGAATTCCTAACAGAGTATCCTTGCCTGTCTTATTAGTATTAGTACATTTATATTTCTAATTATATAATTAATAAACTCCTCTAAATTCTCTTTAGGTTCTAGAAGTAGTTCCTAATTATTAGGTTTTAGATACCTTAATAGTGCATCCGCAACTATATTTTTTAGTCCTAGTATATACTTAATGTTAAAGTCCTATCAAAGAATTGTTAATATCTACCTGTTTATAACAGATTTTAGGTTGTTAGTAGATAAGTAATTTAGTTAAGTAATAAGAGTTGCCGCGTTAGTTTCAATAGTAAAGTAAACACTATAGAGGTAGGTATAAAACTTCTTAAGAGCCTATAGTACAGCCTTATATTCTAACTTAGTAAAGTACTATTACCTCTCTTGCGCTAACTATAGTATACTTTTAAATTGTACTAGGTGTCGCTTATTATCCTCTTTAAGTTGTTTAATATATGCTCCTGCACTGTCTTAACTTATATTAGTTATTAAGAATATCTTGTAATTCTTAGTGTTAGT
Organism: Alternaria sp. 'sect. Undifilum'; assembly: GCA_024321975.1. Taxonomy (NCBI): domain Eukaryota; kingdom Fungi; phylum Ascomycota; class Dothideomycetes; order Pleosporales; family Pleosporaceae; genus Alternaria; species Alternaria sp. 'sect. Undifilum'. Next base: position 3,390,929 of record JAJJZI010000004.1, read on the forward strand.
GTAGTTAAGTTTCGCAAGTACAGGTGCGTTGTATATAGCTTATTTTAGCTTATATATTGCTGTGTCTTATGTATCTCCTTATTTAAAAAGGATATTATTACGTAAGAGTGTAAATAGAGGTTTAGTAATCTTAGTAAAGTCCTTTACTTATATATAGTAGTAGACGCATATACTTACAAAAGATTATACCTCCTTTTTATTCTTGTATAGTAGCTAGTTTATAATCTTCTTAACTTACTTCTAGTTAGGATAACATCCTTGTAGGCTAACCTTATAGCCTACAACCTTAAGCCTTTCTATAAAAAAATAACACTTCTTTTCTAACACAGTACCTTTAGCTTATTTAATATTAGCTAACACCTTGTCTAGTTGCAAGATATACTTAAGAACATAACGTTAAACTCTGAGCATTAATTCTTTTCTGCGATAATTAGTTTTTAGCCCTTTACATATAATGTTGTTAATAAAGGGTATAGTATTAGGCTAGTAGTCTCTTAAAAATCTTTATTATTACACGTTAAAATGCTGCTACAGAGTTAGTAGCACCTATAACTATTGTATATACTTATATAAGTCTAACTAGTGTTTAAAACGCTATTATATCTCTGCTTTCTAAATATGGTGTAATTTAGTTATATCCTAAAAATAAGTTTATAAGTAAGATAATCTTACATCCTGTAAACCTCTTAAAAAACTTATCTGCTATTAGTAGTAGGTTTACATCTTATATAGTAACTGCATTTATTTACTGCGCATTGCTAATCTATTAACCACCTTTATTCTTCTTAGGTACTAGGTGCTATAGGTTATAATATTAATCATTACACCTTTCCTACGTTCCTTAATTTAGGTAGACGTTAACTATATCTACTACTTGTAGTTCTAAAGCTTTTAGGATAGTAAAACCTTGTACTTACTAAGCTTTATATAGTATTATTTATATCTTGTATAGTAGACATATATTAAAGTAAATCTTTCCTAATTCCTTAAATTGCTAGGAGAGTGCTCTTTCTCTGTCATAAAGCATATGTATAAATATCTCCTTTTCTAATAGCTGCAGGTAGTCTCTAGTATATAGCTTATCAAGTTATTCTTTAGTAAGCCTTGTCCCTTGCAGAAAAGCAGCATATTTTAGTTTAAATAGATAATTATACAGCCTTTTATTAGGATTATAAATACTTATTCTAAGAATTTACTATTTTCTTGCCTTTTTCTTCTAGTCTTCTTATTTAAATTCTATAGATATCTCCTACTACAAGATATTAATAAGTTAAACCTTTTTATCTACTATCTTATATAGTGTGTAAAGATTATTATATTATTAAGTATATTTAAGTAGCCTTTCTTACATCTGCTAACATTTTAGCTTATATATAATAAAAAATTTACTAAGTTTGCAGTTTCTTACAAGGTCTTTAGACTATCTAACTACGTACGTAAACATTTAGTTTATCTAGACTATCTAATCTTTCCTGCTACTTTCTGTATATAGCATGTTAAAGTTACTAAATCTAGCTACTAGATTAGACTATGCAGCTTCCTGTATGTATTTTACTATAGCTACTTATAGTTTATTACTTAATTTATTAGTAATTACATGTAACTATACATTACTTACTATTTCTCTGTTTAAGTTGTTATTAGAGGCTTTGTTTCTAATTGTCTATGTAGGGTAATTTAAAGATAAGTTAGACGTAATAAAGACTATATTTCTTGTATTATCTTTAAATAGGACTTAGCATGTAATTTTCCTAAACATATTATACTAAATTAATATCCTAGCGCTTGTATACTAAGGCCCTCCTAATTTGCAGATCTAGTAATATTAGTAATAATCCTAAATATAGTCCTAATAGTAACTGTCCCTATTTGTATAGGTATATTAAATATAGTCCTGACAAACAGGTTATATATACTATTAGCTAAAGTAATAATAAGAAGAGGCTGCCTTAGCTAGTACTTTATTATTTTATACAGTATCTTTAATGCTTGCGTAGTACTTAGTTTTAGGATATTTAATTGTGCCCTAGTATTAATTAGCACTTTAGAAAGCTACTGTTTACAGTAACTTAGTATTCTAGTAAGTTAGTTTAAGCAAAAGCCTACCTATTCCTTTGCTAAACCCCTTAGACATTCTTTATAGGTATATTATCTAATTTATCTATTTAAGAATCTCTTTTTCTACTCACCTTATAGCAAGTTTAAGTATTATATTAATACAAATTTTTTCATTGCAATGCGCGCTCTTAGTAAGTAGTGTATTTAGTAAATTTCTATAGGTAGGGCCTATGCGCTTATTTAGCTAATTAGAGACTAGAATAAATCCTAGGTGTAATTTAGCGCACCTAGTATCTGTTAGCTTAGCGTTTTTTATACATATTATAATATTCAGCGCACTTAAACTATCTGTAATATTAATACTATTCTTAAGAAGATTACGCAGCTGTTTTTAAATATTAGCTTGCCTTATAAAGTCTAATACTGTAACTTCTTATACTTCCTATTTAAGTAGGGTAGTTACTATACAGTTTAGCTGTCCTTGTACTATCTCTCTAAGTTCTAGATTAGGAAGAGCGTTAATAAACTTTATAGTCTTCTTCTTTCTTTCTTGCTATAAGTGCTTTAGATCTACTAATATGTTGTTATCTTAATAAGCTAATTTAGGTAGTTTAATAATTAAAAATAGCATATTATAAGGCTAACTTATAAAAGGTATATTGCTCTATATTTCTTCTTGTAAATACTATATATTTATAGGCTACAAATTAGAGATAGAAGAGTTACTTTATATTTTTTAATTACTTCCTTGTGTGCTTATATCCTTGCTTAGCCTTCCTTACTTCTTTACTCCTCCCTCCTAGACACAATTAATATCCTAGTAGAGAGTAGAGCCTCTACTTTTCAAGCGCGTAGTAGTATTTAACCTAGAGATACTATATAAAGCGTTTTCTTTACCTCTTAGTATAATATTAGCTATATCTATATTATTAAGCTTCTTAACATATTTCTTAGCAGAAGAAGTATATAGTTGTTTCTAGAATGGCTATAACTGCTAAAGGACATTACTATAATAACTTTAGCTTATTAAAATAGTTGCTATATTTACAGAATTAGAGTTTTTGCCCTTATACCTTAAACCTAGTTAAGAGTCTCTGCTAATAAACTTCTCTAGTAGTATACTAGAGGCTTGTTAATTAAGTATATTATTAGTAACGTTGTAGAACTCTTAGATCTTTGCCTTTAACTACAGCAAGACTTAGATTAATAGTAGTTGCTCTAGGATTCCTTCTAAATGCTTATATAGTAGACTAAAGTAGTACGTTCTCTTTTTACTAAAAATATCCTAGTTAAAACTAACTTATCTTATCTACTTTAGGGCGTAGTATTATTTGCACTTCTTAAGCATGTATCTTACTATATTATACATATAGTAGAGAGGGTCTATTTCTATATTACTTATATATGCTGTACTTGTCTTGTTAAATAACGCTTTTAGGGTCTTAGTAATAAAAGAACTTTTATTTCTCTTACTAGGGAATTCTATATTAGTTGCCCTTATAACAAAGTATATATAGTTAAAAGGTTTCTTTAAGAGTTTCTTAGTTGTAGAATAAGCTATAAGCATGTTAATAGTTAATAGTCTAAGCTTTAGGTTGCCTAAAGACTTAGTAAAGTCTTTAACCTCTAAGTTAATATCTACTAGTATACTTATCTTCTTATATGCTTTGCTAATTTTAATCTCTGCTTCTTTTACTTCCTCTAAGGTAAAGGTTACTCGCTAGTTAGATAGCATAATCTAGCGTATTTTAGCATTAGCGCCTCCTTGCTCTAGCTAATAAATCTTATCTAGGCTAGTTATCTTCTTATAGTAGGATTTTAGAAAAAAATAGATCTCTTCTAGTTTATACGTATCCTAATTATCTCTATTTAGGGTAAAAAATATATAGTATATAACTACTTCTTTATTAGTTTGTAGTAGGCCTTGAAAGAAAAGAATTCCTTCCTCTTCTTAAGGGATTTGCCTATTCTTAATATATATATTAGTAATAGAAGTAAAGTGCGTATAGTACTTTACTAGACTAGGCTGGTTTTGTATGTATTTATAGATGTAGGCTTAAAAGTATAAGTATTTACTTATTTTGATAGCTATATTCTTATCCTTCTACTATTCCTTTATGTGTGTCTGTAACTTAAACTAATCCTTTTTAGTATATTTAGGTAAGTGCTTTAGGATACAAGAGAAAAATTAATCCCTATTAGAAAAGTAGTCTAGTAGAATAAAGACCATTATAGTATTATAAATGCCTATATTATTAGCTTATTAGTTAAAGTTTTCTAGGAATTCTGTAACATTCTTCCTAGTAAAAACTAATATACTATGTTTTAGTTAAATTATAATTAATACTAAGTTGTGCGTAGGTGTAGCTATAGTGTTAATAATAGAGCTTAATAGAGTTAATAGTAAATTAGGGCTAGCAGTAGTAGGTCTAGATAGAGGAAGCGTTGCGCCTTCTTACCCTTAACCTATCTTCTAATTCCTTTTTAATATCTAGAGTATAGTAGGACTTATATAAGATCTTTGTATAGATAGTTAATAAGTATTAGTAAAGAAATAAACAAGGTATAGTCTCTAGGAGAAAGAACATCTCTCTTTAAGTCTTTGTAGTGTGTATTTTTTTAGGTGTAAGCGTATTAATCTCTACCTTTTAAGTACCTCTTATTTTACTAGGTAGGCTTAGATTTATACTTAAAGCTAGTACTTATGTGTAAGCTTTTAGTGCTATCATTATTTTGCTAAATAGCACCTTAGCTTAGCATTTTTTTATATATGTATTACTATTTTTTTTTACTAGATAGGTTGTTACCTCTATTTTGCTAGGTAGACTTTAAATTTGCGTTTAGAACATATATTTATTTTTAAGGTATTAAAGGTGGTGGTTGTTGTTGTAGTTAAAATGGGTTTTCTAAAAAAGTGAAAAGCAGCTGCCCTCTACTAATTAGTCGTAAAAGTTAAAAAAAGATTGTATGTAGTCAACGAAATTTGAATAGTGAGTAGATAAGTTCTAGGAGGAAAGCTTAGACCACCAAGCAATAATTAGGGTTAAAAAATTTGCTAAAGTACTAAAAAACAATACTAGTTAAAACGTGTCTAACAGCGATTGCCAGCCTATAGCTAACAACAGAATTACAGTAGGATTGCAATAGGATTACAACATAATGCAATAGAGGAGGGAAAGGACACGTACGTACTATAGCGGGAGACTGCAATACTTTATAAAGCTAAAGCTACTACTTCTTACCTACTACTTCTTACCTACTACTTCTTACCTTTTAAACAGCACTGTATATAAATAATTTGTATACAATACGCTATAATAGCGTGCAACCTCTACAACAAGTATCTCCTTAACTTTAACTCTTATCTAAAGACAGGAAGCTTTCCTGTTATACACCTAGCCCCTAAACTAGTCTAGCTTAAGCTAATTATACAAACACCTAAGTTTATTAAGTACCTATAAACTTAGCCTCTTTAGGACTTTACAATTATATCCCTTATAAATAACTCTAGAATCTGCAATATCTCTATATACAAAAAGAATTTTAAGCCTTAACTTAGCTAGTTGTAGAAGGAATACAAAATCTACAGAGTATTTGCTAATACTAGCAAAGTACTTAAAATACTCTACTTTAGTATCTTTCTCTTCTTGTTAATCGTGCATAGGCTAGGTAAAGAAATTATTAACTAGTTAGGCTAGCTGTTGCATAACGTTAAAATAGCAATAAAAAAGAAAGAGGTAGGAAAGGAGGAGTAGGCATTCTATTGTCGTATGTATAGGTTAGAAAGCAAGGTAATAATAGTGCTGCTTCTTTAATTTGTCTAAGAGTACCTAGAAGTAAAGCCTTAACATAAGTAGGCGGCATAGGCAGGATAGGGCGCGTTAAGTTAGGAGGCGATTCGCGTCTTTGTCTTGCTTTTCTTTGTTTCTATCTAAATATGCGACACACTAATTGCGTGCCGGCAATGCTAAACAAGGGGGCATAAGTCCTAATACCTATTGTTAGCAATAAATCTTTTTTTTTACTAAAAAGGTGTCTACAAAATGTGTGGTCACATCAAAAGGTTGTCTCAAAAGGCCGAAGCCATTAGAACATATATAAGACTACCTCTATTTTACTAGATAGTTTGCCGCCTTTATTTCGCTAAATAGACTTTAAATTAGCATTTAATAACGTATTTTTTTTTATTAATAGATTTTGCTTTTCTTTATTGTTGTTGTTAGTGCTAACTTAAGTAACATCGTCCTTAACGTAATCTATAATAGGGGATAGTGCTAACCTCTTAAAAGTAAGTCTATTAATAATTCTAAGAATTCTATGCTTATGTAAGATTGTTATATTGTTCTTATAATAATTATACACTAGTTCCTTTATGCACTAAGTAGTAGAGTATGTCCCTATAGGCTTTGCTATTTATACAGGTGTTGGAGTGTATAAAAACATACTACTATAAGGGCATAAAATTACTAGTAGTTAGATTATGCAAGAACAAGAGTAGTAAGATAAAGATCTTATTCTAGGTTGTATCTAGAAGAGAAGTACAAGAGTTGGGTTGTGAGGTAGAGGATTGATGATGAATGTGCTCGTTTCGATCCCCGAAACGAGCTATATAGCTCTAGATCAGGTGGCTGAGCACTGACCTGGTGAGCAGCAGGGTATCACCCTGTGCACCGGCACACTAATAGTCTTTAATACCCAACCCACAATAAGATTATTATTCTACTAACCCTGTTCTTGCATAATCTGATCACTAGTGATCTCTTACCCTCGTAGCAGTATGTCTTTATACACTCCAACACCCGTACAACAGCAGCTAAAAAGAGATTACTATTAGGTCTAGAAAGGTTAACAGCACTAATTTTAGTATTTTCAAATCAAGACAACTTTCTTAAAGCCTTTTTAGGCGCAGGCAATGCTTTCTTTAAGTTTATAAGCATAAAGGAAGACATACTAAGGCAGGCAAGCAAGACAGGCAATAGACAGAAAAGAACTAAGCAAATAACAAAAGCAGCGTAAGCAAAATAAAGGTAATAAAAGTAAAAAAAGGCCTGAGAGCTAGCGCAGTAAGTTAAAATAGTATTATTATTAACTATTTTTGGTAATATTATAGAGGTAGGTCTAAAAAGCTGTTGGTACTACGGCAGGGTCACGGGATTAAAGTCTAGTAAAAGTAGGGCACTATTGCTATACTAACAAGAAAGTGCTAAGTAGCCTTTAGAATGTTATACAAGAGCATAAGAAAAACAACTTTAAAAATACCTAGCATTTCCTAAAATGTTAGGCGCTTTTAGTTAGCAAGGAAGCATAAGTAGGCAATAAAAAGAGATAAACGCAAAAAAGAAAAATGCTAAAAAAAAAAGCATTTTTGTCTTAAAAACCTAAAAGACTATCAAATAAAAAGGAGAAATTAAAGTCTTCTAGACAAGAAATTTAGTTTAGAGTCTTAAGAAGTAAGGTTGTATACTTAAGAAGAAAGCTAAATTAAATATAAAATAAAGGAAGTATAAACAGAATTCCTTGCGAAGTAGGTAGGCGGAGTTAGTATTTTGATTTTTTAGAGTAGGTTTTTTTGCATAAGAGGTTACTAAGCAGCGCCTAGGAAATAGTTATAGTATAAGTAGAACCGCGAGTCTAATAGTAGTTTAAGGTTAAAGAAGAGGAGGCCTTCTTCTTAAGTTTGGGAGAGATGTGGTAGAGAAACCTAGGGGTAATAATACTAGCTAAAAGGCTATCAGGCTCGGGTATAGCGCGGAGGGAAGAGGATAGGAAAACCTCAGAAGGCCGTCTGAAGAGACACCGGACACCGAACCCACAAAACCCACTAACAACAACTACACATACATATAAATAATAAAACCCTTGCGTCGAGCACCCGTTCCGATGGAGGACTCCTGAAAATACTCCCCTACACTAAATAGGCGTTATTAGGTTTATGAAGGTTGTTATAAGTTTATAAAAACCTAAATAACCTGAACTCATCTAGCTAAGCAACTATTAGTAATTAATAATTATGTAGAGCAATTGCGCTGCAGAGTATATAACTCTGCTCGTTATTATTTATAAAAAACGCGTCTATATATTAGCATAGTATAATAAAGTAGATATACTATGTAATAAGAAGCTCTTAGTTTCTAAAAACAGCTAGACAAATAATGCGCTTAGTTTAGTATAGTAAGAGCACTTAAACAAGCATATAAAGGCGCGTTAAGTAGAAAAGTATAGGCTACTTATTTTAGATAGCTACAAGAGCTACCTTATCTAGGATATAAAAACTACTTCTTACAATATACAATCTTAACTATTTATATGCCTGTCTATTGATTGCATAATTTTTAGCTACTTAATATAGTATATTTCTTGCTATCAAAGCTATAATACTTCGAACGAGTCTAAGGCTTAGCGCGCTAGCGCGTCTTCTATATTAATAAAGAAGCCTTTCTTCCTGCCTTTAAGAACGCTTATTATTTAGTATCTATAAAGGAGAACTATATAAAAGTCTTTAAAGCATTATGACTTGTCCCTATTAATGCGTAACTAGTGTTAGACTATTTTAAAGTTATTCTAGTACCCTACTGTAACTTCTTGCACTAGAAACGCTATAGTAGTTAAAAATACTAAGTAATATGCTTAAGGTTAAATCATAATTGAATCTTATAAATAACTTCTTCTTTTAGTTACTAACAACTACAAAGACAGGCTTTTTTTAGCTTATAAAAGGCGCTAAATTAATATTATACTAAAACGCACTTTCAGCAACACGTAACTACAAGCTTGGAAAGTAATTAGTAGTTATAACTAAGCAAGAAACGCATAAAAGAAAGCGGATTTAGATAAGTAGTACTCTTAAGTAAAAAAAAGCAGCAAATTAAGTAGCTATAAGTGCGTCTATAAAAGTAAATTCTTAAAAGAGAACTTAAAGTAGTAGTGCTGCTAAAAGAGCACTTCTAAGTTGATAACGCTATGGTATATATAGTGAGACTAGGCATAACGCGTAAACCTGCTAGAAAGATGCAGCAGAGACTTCTGAATTAGATAGCAGTGCGCATAATAGAAGTAAAGATAGTTGTAGTAGTAATAATAATAAAGATAGCGCGGAGTGAGTTGGTCGTGCCAAGCAAAACTGTTCCACTTAGTGGGTTGTTCTACTTATTGGTGGTTTACGTTACTTTATAAGCTTATTAATTGCACTTTGTATACGCGCTTATTCTTCTTGTAATAATACTAGATTATATACAATTTACTGCGCGCCTTTATTTAGATAGTAAGTTTTTTGATTTAATAAGCTTATAGGAGACCTTAGATAGCTTGAAATATTCTGTTAAATAAGCTTAGCTTGAGCCTAAATTTTGTAGGCGTAGCGCAGTCTCTGCGTCTTCTATACATCTTACTTTAGTAGTAATAATACTAGAGCTTTTAACTTTACATTAAGCTTGATAGAATAGCGTCTAGGTTATATAAAACTAGCCTAGCGCTTCTAAAGCCTGCTTTATTATTCTCTACTGTTAAAGACTGTTTAAAAGCTAGTTAAAATACTAAAAACCAGTTTTTTTGCTAATAGAGTATATACAGTTACGTGCTAAAGCTAAGATTTAGTTGCTATACTTATGCTTTAATAGCGTAAAGCAGCTAATATCTTGAAGTTATAGTAAGTATCATAAGTGCAAAGGCAGATAAAAAAGAACAATATTTTTCTCTCTACAAAGATTTAAATATTTAAGTAGGCTATAACTTTTATAGCTATTCAAAATAAGCAGCTAGTACGCACTTATAGCGCTCTGCTTTATATACTTATTCAAATGCTCTAACTAGGCAAAAGCAAGTTAGTTATTAGTCTAGCTATTAAAACTTACTTTAAAAACTTATTTATAAAGTAGATTCTTGAACTAGATACTAATAAGTACGCTAGCTGCAAAGATAATAAAAGAAAAAAGTAAGTACTCTATAGCTCCTACTCTTTAGTTAATAGTAAACTACTTATAGTTACTTAGCTAAAAAAAAATCTAATTTTCTAAGTTTATTTATTTTTAAGGTATCAAAGGTGGTGGTTGTTGTTGTAGTCAAAATAGGTTTTCTAAAAAAGTAAAAAGCAGCTGCCCTCTACTAATTAGTTGCAAAAGTCAAAAAAAGATTGTGTGTAGTTAACGAAATTTAAACAGTAAGTAGATAAGGTCTACGCGCTAAGCGCTTAGAGCAGAAAAGCTTAGACTACTAAGTAAAATTAGAGTTAAAAAATTTGCTAAAGGTACTAAAAAACGACACTAATTAAAACGTGTTTAACAGCAATTGCTAGCCTATAGCTAGCAACAAAATTGTGATGGAGGTGGAGGAGGTAGAGGTAGAGGAGGGTAAGGACACGTACGTTACTGTAGTAGGAGCCTGCAATACTTTATAAAAGCTCCCTGCCTGCTGCTTTTTACCTTTAGGATTTCCTACACTACACAGTACTATATACAAATAATATAATACTTAGACTATTCTTCTCTCTGTTTAACACAAAGACTAATAGCTTATATTAAGTAAAGTTAGACCTTACTAGGTTACTATATAAGAAGCTATAGTAGTAGATTACAAAGCCCGCGTTTACCTTTGTTAAGCGGCCTCCCTAGTTAGTTAAAGAGGAGCTGTTAGTAGTAGCTCCTATAGTAATTAGGTAGACGTAGAGGTTAAATTTTATTATTTATTAACACCTTATTAATGCGTTTAGTATTATAAATGTTAAGGTTATAATAGAGGTTGTAAAAGGCTTATTTAGCAGCAAGTCTATTAAATACATTGCGCATGTTAATAGTCTAGGTGCGGTAATAGTGTATTATCTTACTAATCTCCTCCTACGCGAATGCAACCTTAGTAGAGAGACCTTGCAGTAGCTCTATAAAGAGCAAGAGCATATTAAAACAGCTATTAAGTAGCGAAAATAAACTAACAAGCAGGAGGATTTTGTAAGTCGCCTTTAGGGATAAGAGAGCTGTGCTTAGATAGTAACGCTGTTGTTGTATGTTTATATCTAAGTATAGGCGCATACTAGAAACGCCGCAACTGCAACACCGCTAGAATAGCAATAGAGACAATAGAAGTTGCGGTTAGCAGTAAATAGTTATTAGTAAATAGTTATTCGTTAAGAGGGTTAGTTAGAGGGATATCGCGTATCTTTGTTTCTGTCTAAATATGCGACACACTAATTGCGTGCCGGCAATACTAAACAAGGGGGCATAAGCCCAGATACCTGTTGTTAGCAATAAATCTTTTTTACCAAAATGGTGTCTACAAAATGTGTGGTCACATCAAAAGGTTGTCTCAAAAGGCCGAAGCCATTTCTAAGCTTATAATAACTATCTTTAATAAAATCTTGTCTATTATAAAGCTAGTTTTATTAAAGTTGTAATCTTTCTTTTTATCTTCTACTTCTGTTTTGTTACCTGCACTAATCTAAACTAGCGCTTAATAAGCTTATGTTCTTTGTAAGTAGCATGCTAGTAATTATATAGCTAGCTCTTGCCCGTATAGAGCTTAGAAGTTCTTTTAACAAACTTGTTAACTTAGTTTTTTTTTAATAGGCTTACTACTGCGCTTATATAGTTGTTTATTAGCTATTTCTCAAATAGTAGTTTTTATAAAGGCAATTCCTCTTACAGACTTGTTAAGAATATGCTTTATAACAGCCTCCTCTTTTAATATATTGATGCGCTTTATGTAAGCTACCTAGTTGCATTACATGCGTTTCTTATTATATTATTAAGCTAGCGTTTTTTAGGAGATATTATATAGCTTTATAGCTTAATTAATGTTTTAAACGCGTTGTGTATTAAGATTAGAAATAGCAAGCTGTATATTAGCTTTAGCATAAAATAATTAACGCGCTTGTGGTTAAGACATAACGCGAAGTTAAAGCGCAGGTGTTGCGCTCGGTGTTCGCTTAGCCACATACCGGGTTAGCCACCAACCCGGGAAACACGTTACTTTAATATATTTCAGAGAACCTAGAAGTGAAGCTTCAATATAAGTAGATAGAATAAGTAGAATAGAGCGCGTTAAGTTAGAATCTAATCTGTGTTTATACCCTGCCTTTTTTTGTTTCTATTTAAATATATAACATACTAATTACGTACTAGCAATATCAATTCTAGAGCGCAAGCCTAAATACCTAAAATTAGTAATAAATCTTTTTTCTACTAAAGAGGTATCTACAAAATGTGTAGTCACGTTAAAAGGTTGTCTTAAAAGGCTGAAGCGATAGCTCGTATAAAGAGCTCTGTAGCTTTATCTTTATAATTGCGACTTTTTGTTAGGGTGGCCCACATGCTGACCTGGCTCACATGGCGCACGGGCACTGTAGGCTCAAATGTCAGCCTTCCCACACATGCATCTTATGTACTACGCCGCCACGCGGCAGCCATTGACTTAATCCGGCTACCCCTCGCACCACCTCACACCCTTCGCCACGATTATTATAGCCAAGATCTGCATGTTTTTGGGGTCCCAAATCTCTTGTCTCGAACTCCATCGGTCAGTCCCGCGTGCTGGTGCGGCGGCCTATCGTTCTTGTACGAAAGCGACCGTTTCTTTGGACTTGTATCGGCACCCAAGAGGGATCCACCGCGTTCTTAACTGATATGCAAAAAAAAATTCCCCCCTGCTGCGTATACCGTTTGAGCAGGGTTACAATCTGAGCAGGATGCGCTAAGGCTTCTTCGTAGTGCTGAGATGTGCATGACACACATGGGATTTTCTTACTTGCAGATAACACCAGACGGCCCCCATGATGTAATCGTATATGCAGGCGTTTTTGGGCTTTCCTAGCCCGAAGACTGCAGCGGAGACGCGCCGTAGGGTTGGTAGTCGTGATTTACGCCAGAAGGATGGTTGAGCCGCAGGGCTGCTCTTTGTTCGTGGGTATATGCGCTCATCACCTGTTGAATAAGTGGCCACAAGGCCCTGTCCAAGTTCTCTTTTGACTTTCGTGTGGTCTTTATTTTCTGTTGTGGATTACGCAGTTTGAACAGTTCTTGTATCCTCCTGGTTGCTGCTGTTGCTACTCGTTGGTCGCGCTCGCTTCCCTCGCCTTCGACCGGTGCACTACAGCCTCGTCACCTCGAATTATGTCGGCCAATCTCATCACGCGACAGGAATTCTCTCCTTCCTGTCCTGCTGGGGGTATGTGGTGGTCGTGCGGCTATGGAACGTGAGTAGCAATGCTCCCTCGTACTGTTTCCGATAGCTAACGTAGCTCTAGATTCTTCGTGGGCTGCTGCGCGAGAGATCCATGCGAGATCACTTGTGCACAAGGTAATTTGTACCCTGGTGCCTTCGACCCAGCCGCTTATGGAAAATTCCCTGATGCTACATGCGGGACTGGAAGCAAGTTCTATACTTGCTCTGCTGGTGGTAAGTCAACGATTAACATTGATCAGTTTTAGATGGCTATCGAAGACCTTCCATCCAATCTACAACTCGATCAAACTTCCTAAAGAACTCACTAATCAAGCCTAGAAACATTTTGGGGATGTTGTAAAACGAACGCATGCGCCCAGTCCGGTTGTCCTGACGGCGATCTTGAGCCTGCCATCATCAATCGCCCGGACCTGCTCAGCGCCTACCATGCCACTGGCGGATCTACAACAGTATCCGGCGCATCAAGCACCTCAGGTGTTTCGAGCGCTACAGCTACATCACCAACATCTTCAACCACCGACGATGCATCCGTCATAGTAGCGAACGTACCCTCATCTAACACTACCTCCACTCAAACCGATCAGAAAACACCAATCGCTGCTATAGCAGGTGGAGCAGCAGGTGGTGCTTTCGCGCTCGCCGTAGTCGCTGGACTCGTGGTCTGGCTTCTATGTTTCAGGAGAAAGAAGAAAAGGAACCATGAGAGCGGGGTTGGAATGTCAGACAATCAACAATCGCAACAACACAACATACACATACGCTCAGAACCAGTCGATGGTAAGTTACCAATCACCGTTTTCCCCCATTGAAAAACCGGGACAGCTTTACTAACACGATAAACACAGCACCACCATCCTACACCTCCCCCAACCCAGGCTTTGACAACACCTTCTACAACGCAACTTCACATGATCCTCAAGACCCACGCCACGTAGCCTACACACACCTAGACCCAAACTACGCCTCTGATAACCACCACGCCTACCAACAAAATCGCCCACACGTCTGGCCCCAAGAACTCCCTCTTTCAAGCCCCTCCTCGACTTCCCCCACACCAGCGCATATCCGATCCCACAAATCCATGTACGGACATGCTCGAGGTCCGTCTGAACTATCGGGCGACGACCCTAGTAGTGAGTTGGATAGCGCAGGAGAGCTGAAACCAGAATCGCCAGTCCTAGGGGGGATGCGGAAGGATGGCGCTACGCAGGGTTGGGACAACGGTTCTATAGATGGACATGTTACCGGCTCGAATACCCCGCCGCAGATGTGGATGGCGCCCCAGAATTGGCGGTCTCGAGGTGGTGGTACTAAGCCTACGGCTTTCCAGCGGAGACGTGGGGAGTGGAGAGGAGAAGGTGGTGGGGGAGTTGGAATAGGCTTGGGTGTGTTGGATGATGATGATGATGATGCGTCGGAGGGGAGTGATGGGATGGATGGGCAGAGGGCGGAGAGGAGAGTCGTGACAGGGGAGCGAGTCTGAACAGACAAAATCAGCCTGTTTCAGATGAATAGCAAGGTAATTTTACTGTTCAAAGGGATGAGTGAAAAACCTCAACTGAGCAAATTTAGCAAGTTTTTGCCTAGTTCCCCCAACGTGCATATCTTTCTTCTATTCACGCAAGGCATTCATCAACATGCCGCAGCGAACCAATTCCTACTGGCTGCTTATCTCTCCTACCAACGAACATGGGAAAGTGCCTGAGGCCTAATAGTGCAAGAGAAATTGTAAATGTTTTAGACTGGAAGAATGTGGTGAACGTTTCGAAGGATAGAATTAAGATACAATTGAAGGTGGAAAAGCCAAAATCGACGTTGACGCCTATGTATGCCCAGTCGCTTTGAACCCAATGTACAAACGCTAGAAGTAGAAGAAGAAGAAGTACACAAGATAAGGTCTCCTGTAGCCTATACCAAAAACGCCGTGACTATGCAAAGAGACTAATGCGAGAAAAACACCCAAAAAAAGAAACGCTCACACTATACACCGCCCACCATCCTAGCAATCAGGTACTTCCGTGACTTCTCAGTTTCCTCCCTGCTGCAAGTCCAGGGCCTACGCTGTTGCCGAAATTCGTAATATTCTCCCGATCGCCGCGCTCACCAGCGACGCCGACCGTCTTTCTCGTCATTTTCTTCATTGGAAGCTTACTTGCATCATCGGCGTTGGTTCGCATCTTCTTACTTGGAGGGGCGCCGTTGGTCAGCGAATCGCAAGACGACTGGGATGCGAGATGGGGAAGTGGCTGGGTATGAGCTTCCTGCGCCACCACATTAACATCTAGCTCTCGCAGGGAAGTAGGATTGCCTGTGGGGAGATGCGGGATGGTGTGGGCGTGCGCACTAATCGAGTGGGAGATATTCGGCTTGTTGGCGATGAAGGCGAATACATCGGTCGGGGAGGAGAGGCTGAGGGTATTGGTAGCATCATTGAAGATGGGCTGTTTGGAAGGACTGCGTGTTGTAGAGTCGGCGGTTGTGGGGCGGTCGCGAAGACGAGAGAGGATGTTCTCGTGTGGTTCGGTGCGTGGGAGGGTTGAAGGGAAATTGTAAGAGACACGTTGGGGTGTTTCGCCAGTCGGGGTGTACTCGATCAAGTTTTGAGAACCAACGACCTCGCGAAGCTCGTGGAGCGGCGCGCGGATATCTGCGTCTGCAGCGAGCGCTGGTAAGGTCTCCTTTAGAGTACTTGCTTGTGCCGACATGTCTGATTCGAGAGACTGAACGCGATCAAAGGAGGAGGATAGATGAGCGCCGATACTAGAGTACGAAGCTGCCACCGTTGATGACAAGGCTGCCAGCGATGCCGTGTGCGCAGTATGGTGGGTATTGTTCTGTTCACGGATTCGGGTCACGATGTCGTCTAGGAACTGGAGCTGAGTGTCCAAGTGTGCCATCTGTGCCTCAACTATTTTGACAGTGCTTTGGTGGACGGAAGTAGTCGTGTCCTTGATCGAAGTGGAATGCTGAGTTGCGATTGCGAAGTCGGACTTGATCTTGGTTTTGACGGCATCTCTTGACTTGGATACACCAGTCAGGATGTCTTTGGATCTATCTGACCACGCAGTAACACCTTCCGCATAAGCATCTTGCTTCGTCTCGAACGCAACATTGGCAGCATTTAACTCCTCTCGCACAGCCAGGAGCTTCTCGTCTAGTCTCTTCTCTTGCGCATCGGCGTTCGCATTAATAATTGCGGTGATCTGAGACAACAGCTGCTGGCGGTCTTCGGCCGACTTCTGCTTCTCCTCATCCACGACCATCTCCAGCTGGCCCTGGGAGGCCTTGCTCGCCTCGACCAGAGCTGCGTTGGCCTCTACAACTTGCTGGTGAAGTCGTTCATTCTCAGCCTGTTGTTCGCCCAGATCCTTGACTAAATCATCGAAAGTTGTCTTGAAGTCACGGCCCAATCCGGCATACGATGCGTGAACCTGCGTGTGAAAAGCGTCGAGTTCTGTAATGATGTTCGCTGAGATAGTTTCTGCCGCCGCCGAGAGCTCATCGAGTCCGGTGCCGATCTTGGCCTTCACATCTTCACGGAGCGTCTTGATCTCTTCCAGAACTTGATTCATGTGATCGTGTGTTTGCACAGTCTGACCGTTGACCTCTTGCTCGGATGTCTGGTATGCCTCCATCTTCTCTTGCAAAAAACTTTGCGAAGCGCCAAGCTTCTCAAGCTCGTCCCTGACAAACGTTTGCATGCGTTCGGATATCGCACTCATCAACTGCTCTTGTTGCTGTTGAAACTCCTCTATCCGATCTTCGACCATGCGAGTAGTATCCACAACCTGAGTTTGGGAGGAATTCCAGTTTCGCCGGTTCTGTGATTGGAGTTCTGATTTCCGTCGAATTTTTGAGCGTAGACCATCGATAGCTGATGTAGTCTTGCCGAGTGTTGAGATGATGTCTTTTCCAACCTCTGCCAGCTCTTCCTCAGTCTTCTGGTGCGCCTTCCGTAGCACTGTCTCTTCTGCCAGATTTTGGCGAGTGTGGTCCAGAACAATCTCCGTCTTTTCTAGTATGCCCTTGGTGCCGTCCAAAGCCAACTGCGTTTGTTCGTTGTCTTTTTTCAAGGTCTGGAAGTTCGTGGTGAGTTTGAATAGGTCTTCCACCTTGTTACGGAGGTTGACCTCCATGGTTTCGAGCCGGTCGCGCTGCTCTTCGCTGAGGATCCGTCTCGATTCGCTGATTGTTGTAATCTCCTCGTAGTTCTCTTGCGTGAGATAAACACCATTGCGTTGCCTAGCCGCTATCAATTCGCTCTTCAGCTTCTCAATTTCTGCGGTGTACTCTTTGAGTAGAACCTTCTTATTGATGGGCTGGTTCATCTGCGGCTTGTTTCGGATGTTCTTTGCGCGGAATGCATAGTCGAGGGTGGATATCGTTTCTTCGAGGTTGCTCTTGGCCGGCGACAAAGTCGCGATGATGCACGTCTTGGTTCGACCACCTAGCGAGTCTTGCAGCAGACGGGTCAGTTTTGATTCCCTGTACGGAATGTGGGAGCTGCGCTCCACAAGCGCGTTGATAACACGACCCAATGTGAGCAAACTCTTGTTGATAAGACCGGCCTCTGCTGCGCGCTTGTTCTCAGCACCACTGCGTTGGATGTTCTCGCTACCCGCAAGATCGACCAGATTGAGCTTTCCGGCGCTCAGGAACTCCTGCCCATCTTCTGTTTTTCGTTTGGTGTAGACGGTGATGGTGAAGACTGTATGGCTTCGCGAACTGAGGTCGTTGCACTTGGTCGCAGCTACCTGTCGCTTGTGGCTTCCGTTGCGCAACAGTGTAATCCCCTCAGCGGCAGTCTTGAGATGACACTCCTCCATGCCCTGGACCATGGTGGTGGTCGAGCCCTTTTTGGTGTTGTCGTCGTAGATTTTGAGTTTGGTCGCGTCGTCTGGGGACAGCAGATCGCGGAGTTCTTCGTTGTACAGTTCGATGAAGGAGCATTTCACCGAGTTCTCGATCTCGTCCGTTTCGAGGCGTTGAAAGAGGGCGTACAGCACGCGCGGTACGATACCGGCGGCGTCTGGAAGCGGGAGGACGTTGGAGATGTCACCAGTCATGGTGTAGGTTTTGCCAGTGCCAGTTTGGCCGTATGCGAAAATGGTGCAGTTGAAGCCACGGACAACCTGGGATGCTATCAGCGGAGTGTGCTATCACTGTCCTGTCCCAACTCACTTCGTCCAAAATGGGCGCCACAACTTCGTCGTAAATTATGGCCTGGTCGGCTGCGGGCGAGAAGACTTTGTCGAATTGAAATGTCTTGTTGCTCAGCGCACTTGGACCCATGGAAAGGTCAACTGATGTGCCTCTGATTCCGTTGGTCGACACCACTACGCCGCTGTTTTCGCGCACTTCGCGGTCATTGCGCCCTCTGCACCGGACGACGACGTTGATGTTGGTCTCTTCTCCTCCATCGCTTTCAAAGTCGCATTTGCGCTTGAGGGGCGACGACCGTGGAACTCTCGCCGAAGCCACTGATTCCGCTCTCGAGGAGCGGCCATCCATTGCAGGTGTTGCTGAGCGGCCACGCGCCAGATGAGGGGGGCGCGTCGTGGGAGGGCGCATGCTCGTCGTATTCCGCTTGAGCGGCGGCCCTGGTCTTGGGAGTCCAGACATGATGGCGTTCTGGTAGGGCGGACGTGTATATGCTGGGTCACTATGTCATGCGTCTGGTGGTGCGGAACCTGCAGGAGAGTAAACACCAGTCGGTAAACACACGTGACCTGCATGCAGGCATCTGCCACGCACGGACTGTGCGCTACCAGGCGTCGCGAACCCCCGGCGATACGCGATACGTCAATGCAGCATGACTTGCACATGTACATGGACATGTCCATGTACACCATGTCTTCATGACTGGCTGACTGATTCGATGCCATTTATGCCACTTGATTGATACTGCTCTCATGCCACACGGCACACTGAAGCTTCCTCGGCGCGCGAGACACAGGCTGCATGCCTGAACGTTTGCCCCGCCACCCCTCATCCATCGCAGCAGTGCCGCGGACTGCATCTGAGTACAAAGTGTATCGGCGCAATACTGGGCGTCTTGTTACCTTGATTCGAATACCTTCATCTTCTTTCTGTCCTCGGTGATGGCGCGATAGGCCCGTCAACCTGTCCTCGTGAACACAGCACGCGCGCGCGAGCCCCCTGCCATCTATAAGCTAGGCAGCACGTCCATCAGCAAACACACCGCGTTTACTTATTGCATTCACACACTTACCAAAGACTCACCATGGAAGACGGAAACATGCAACTCCAGCCAGGGCGCAGTGTAGGCTTCATGAGTCCGTTGCGACCGCTTCTACTGCCACCACCAAGCTGACTGAAACAGCCCTCGGATGCTCCCTACACGAAGTACTGACAACTATCAAAGCCGAAGTCAAGGCCTTCCCTCGCTTCCAGCTCTACCACGACGAGTTCCGACCTATTTCATCCCCCGTCCAGGTCGTCCTTCCTGACAACGGTCTACGACTACAGTTCGACGGCCCTGACCAGCGGCTGCGCCTCATCGAAGTGCTCGATTTCGCCAAAGCCAAGCTGGCGTACAAGGATATCGAGGTGTATAAGCCCGGTGAAATAGGCTTCTCAGGACGCGTATCAGGACCGAGGTTCCGCCATGTTTATGACAAGTTGCTGGGACCGACGTATGGCGGAGAGTACATACCCCCAAAGTCGGAACATCCAAACGCGAGAGGTACTTACAACCTATCGTACCCGGGAATAGCTTTCAACTTTCCGGTCCAGCACTCCGCATACTCTCCAAAGAAAGACTTCATCTCGCTCCTGTCCTCTTCGGCTACAGGACCTGCAACTTCCATGGCAGTCTTTAACGGCGAATCGTGGCAGAAGGCTCGTGGGACCCTCTTCACAGCAATTCCGCCGAATCCCAGATCACTGGCTTTAGGCAAAGCAAAAGATGGCGGGCTAGACGAGATAGAGACGGTCAAAGTACATGGACAAGGTAGAATAGAGCTCGTCCGGCGCTCCAGTCCTCCGTTTTGCATCGTCCTTAGCGAGACCACACCCCAGGACTTGATCATGGAACTTGGCGCCCCCGACTCCATCTATCGTAAGAATGACCATCGGCTCTCGATACACAAAGATCGGAGGACGAGCGACGCATCTGATCTTTCGCCCGGTGGACTCACTCCAGACGATGACTCAGACCACGGCTCGGTCATCAGAAGCGATGACGAAGATGCTTGGGAAGACGATGATGAGGCAGCGCTAGAAGCCCAGGAGCGAGAAGTCGCGGCCGCTGAACACTTCTACAACTACTACCACCATGGCTTTGACATATTGATTTCACAACCTACGCAGATCTCTCCACCTTCTCCCACTGCAGAGAGACGAGAGTCGGAGCTACACAGCCAAGGCGAGCTCACCGCGCAACCTCTAAACCACCTTACTGCGACTAAAATCTTATTCCACGGTAACGTGCCTGGTTCGTACCAGTTTAATCGACACAGACGAAGCAGATGGACACTCGAGCACGTACCCTCGGCCATGTACCCTGACCCTCTCAGTTCTGAGATGGGCTTCGGGGATATTTCCGGCCGGCTGAAGGAAGTCTTCAAGCCATATTACGAGAATGAAGAACAAGAGCGACTACAGCAACGCGGCATGGCCCTGAACCGGGGCTGGGGCGACAGCCCCGGTAGCAGCTGCGAGCTTCTTGGAGGCTGGGAAGACAGCTCCGGGAAGAAGAGCAAGTTTGCGAATGCTGGCAGTGTCTTGATGGAGGGTGCTGCCGATGTGGGCAACGTGGAACTGTTTGGATTCCCAGGCATGGTCTTTGAAGTGTTGAAGAATGGAGCTGTGAGCTCCTTGACCGTATACTAATTCGATCCCAAGGCTTATCATAAGATATGGTGTGGTGAGTCTTTGTACAGAGGGGTAACAAAAAGAAAAATTAATCTTGAAAGTTGTGATTTGAACAATTGACGTGGTTCACTAGTGAGCGGCGCGCCCTATTAACATTCTACCTAATACTAGACTAATACTACTATGCTACTACAACACAACGCACAAAAGACCTATAATAAAGGCATATTACTTTTTACTATTTGCAGAGGGGTGACAAAAAAAAGATGTCAAAAAAGATATTATTTTCAAAGCTTTAACTTTCTATAGCTAGAAGGGCTATACTAAGAAGAGTTTGTGATTTGAAAAGCCAAGAACTTCCTCTTTAAGATAGGCTGCTGGCTTCAGCCTTTTAAGACAACCTTTTAATGTAACCACACATTTTGTAGACATCTTTTTAGTAAAAAAAAAGATTTATTGCTAACAATAGGTATTAGGGCTCATGCCCTCTTATTTAGTATTACTAGCACGCAATTAGTGTGTTGCATATTTAGACAGAAACAAAGAAAAGCAAGACAAAGACGCAAATTGCCTTCTAACTTAACGCGCTCTATCCTGCTTATACTACTTACTTATATTAAGGCTTTGCTTCTAAGTACTCTTAGACAAATTAAAAAAGTAGCACTATTATTGCCTTGCTTTCTAACCTATACATATAACAATAGAACGCCTACTCCTCCTTTTTTACCTCTTTCTTCTCTATTGCTATTTTAACGTTATATAATAGCTAGCCTAACTAGTTAATAGTTTTTTTACTTAGCTTATGTATAATTAACAAAAAGAAAGAGATACTAAAGTAGAGTATTTTAAGTACTTTGCTAGTAATAGTAAATATCTTATAGATCTTGTATTCTTTCTATAACTAGCTAAGTTAAGGCTTAACATTCTTTTTGTATATAGAGATATTGCAGATTCTAGAGTTATTTATAAGAATTAAAATTATAAAGACCTAAAGAGGCTAAGTTTATAGATACTTAATAAAGTTAGGTGTCTATATAATTAGCTTAAGCTAGACTAGTTTAGAGGCTAGGTGTATAATAGAAAAGCTTCCTGTCTTTAGATAAGAGTTAATGTTAAGGAGATACTTATTACAGAAGTTATATACTATATTATAGTACAGCGTATTGTATACAAATTATTTATATACAGTTCTATTTAAAAGGTAAAAAGCAGTAAGTAAAAAGTAGCAGCTTTATAAAGTATTATAGGCTCCTGCTGTAGTACGTACGTGTCCTTTCCCTCCTCTATTATATTATGTTATAACCCTATTACAATCCTACTGTAATCTTGTTGTTAGCTATAGGCTAGCAATCGCTGTTAGACACGTTTTAACTAGTGTTGTTTTTTAGTATTTTAGCAAATTTTTTAACTCTAATTATTGCTTAGTAGTCTAAGCTTTCTTCCTAGAACTCATCTACCTACTATTTGAATCTCGTTCACTACACACAATCTTTTTTTTTAACTTTTGCAATTAATTAGTAGAGGGTAGCTGCTTTTCACTTTTTTAGAACCCTATTTTAACTACAACAACAACCACCACCCTTGACACCTTAAAAAATAAATTAAGATAGGCTGCTTAGTAAGCTGCTTAGTTAGCACAGTTGCGCTTGCAATCGCGCTTAAAATAAGATAAAAAATAAAGGACAGATAGATTTTAGAAACAACTTTTCTTTAAATATGTAAAAATCGCTATGTAACTATAAATTATTTATATTTAATAACACGAGTTCATCTCTTTTGAGCAGAAATAGAAAAGTTATTAGAAGATAGACTATTAAATAATAATTAAAAGCTTATTTAAAAGTTTTTTCTGGAACAATTAACTTAAATAGCTTACTATTACTCAGTGTACTAGCTTTCAGCTTCTTTAGCAGCTCAGTAAAGCCTTCTTTATTTTAAAGTATAATAATTAATTACTTTTTATTAAAAGTATCTTTCTTTTTACCGTATTATTTTATGAAGTTAAATAGTATTTTATTTTAGCACTATACTTTTTTTTATTGTAGTTCAACGTCCTTTCTCAGCCTAAAGGGCTATATAAGACGTGTAGGTTTAGGACCTACAAGTATCTACGTAGTGTTTTCTAATATATTATCTACAAGAACGGGTTTGTCTAAATAAAGGTGAGGCTTGTAGCCTAGAGTAGTTTTAATAAGTATCTCTCTTAGTTCTTTGTTAAGAAGTATGTAAAGCTAGTATGCTAGTCTAGTTATCTCCTTTACTTCTTGTATGTTGTTGTAGGCTATGCTAGCTGCTCTCTTGTATTGCTTATATAGGTACGCTAAGCAGTTCAATATAGGGTCGATAAATTAGGTCAGTATATCAAGTTGGTATAGGGATCTCGGTGTAGGTAGATAGCTAGGTGCTAGTCTAGCTATCGATTCTAATGTGTAGGTCAGTATATTAGGTCGGTATATCGAGTTGGTATAGGGGGAATTCGGTGTAGGTAGATAGCTAGGAGCAAGGTGCTAGGAGCAAGGTGCTAGTTTAGCTATCAATTCTAATGTGTAGGTCGGTATAGGAGGGCGGTATATCGAGTCAAGATAGATTTTAGATGTGTAGGTCGGTATAAGAGGTCGGTATATCGAGTCGTTTGGGGTATTTCGGTATAGGTAGATAGCTAGAAAGATAGATCTATTAGTTCACTACGCTAATACATCTGTCTACCTAAGTAGAAAGCTGTTGCTTTGTCAAGTAGAAGTCAAATTGCCTTTAATTAAACTCTAAAATCAGCTTACGCACAGACTATTTGCAGAGTTTTTAACAGATTACTACTCTGTTTCTTTACAACAGCCAGCGCGCACGCTACAACACCTGCACTAGGAAAACAGGTATCGGAAACTGATTTTGGTAAGGCGTTTAAGATAGTTAAGGCGAGAAAAAGGCAAAGCCAGACCTTTTTCTCGCCTTGAAAAGCTGGTGTTCGATGAGCACTATACCTTGGCTTGATAGCAAACTTATTTTAGTTTAACTTTACTAAAGTCTTTTTTTTAAAACCTTATAAATTTTAGCTTAGTATAAATAAAATTATTATAAGCTTTTTTTAGCGTCTAAAGGCAACTTTTTCTTACAAAAAACATTAATAGAATAGTTGTCCTTTTTTGAAAATCGTTATATGCTTTTAATAAAGAAAAGTAAACTATTATATTCTTTAAGTTATGACTTCAATTGCTAAGAAATTTCAGCAAGGTTTTTATAGAGTACTTTTTTAACCTTTTTGAAGATCTCCGTAGAACAGCCTAGTTTAGGCCTATAAGTTAAGAAAAAAGCCTTTTTTTATTTGATTTAATAAAAAATACTAGTCATACTTTGAAAAAACCTTTCTAACATATTACTATATAAGAAAATAAGCTTAATTTATTAATATAAAGATTTAACCTACTATTTAAACTTTAAGAAATAACAATATATTGAGAAGATACTATAAAAAAAGTAAGTTGAAATAAATAATAGAAGTTAATATACTACAAGCTTACTAAGTTATTACGTAATTGGCGCTTATATTAGCAATTCTCATTCTTTTCACACTTTAATTAAACTCTAAATCAATAAGATATTACCCTCCAAATTCTGCTAACGCTATGCTTACGAAAGCTTATTAAATTTAGTTCTTGATTAGCAAATTTTATACGTTTAGAAAAAAGATATACTAAAATCTATTTTTACTTTTTTTTATATAATTTTAAGCGCGATTGCGGGCGCAATTATGCTAACTAAGTATCTTACTAAACACCCTATCTTAAAGAGGAAGTTCTTGGCTTTTCAAATCACTTACTTGTTTCAGTATAGCCCATTAAGCATAAAAATATAAAGCTTTAAAAATAATAACCTTTTTGACATCTTTTTCCTTTTGTCACCCCTCTGTATAAATATACTAAATAACGTAGTTAATTATCGCGTAGGTTTACCTATTTCTGTAGGTTAGTTTTGCTTAGCACGGCTAACTTATTCAGCGCTATTTTTATTATTACTACTGTACGGGTGTTAAAATGTATAACAACATACTGCTGCGTGGGCAGGAGGTTACTAGTAGTCAGATTATGCAAGAACAAGGTTAGTAAGATAATAATTTTATTGTGGGTTAAGTATAAAGACTATTAATAGAAGAAGACGCTCATTTAATAGTACAGTACATGAGTTGAGGAGTGGAGTGGATGGGACCTAAATGAGGTCGATCCACGGAGCAGGTTATATACCTCAGGATCAGGTGGTTGAGCACTGACCTAGCGGGCAGTAGGGTATCACCCTATGCACCGGCACACTACTACAACTATCTTTACTTCTATTATACGCACTACTATCTAATTTAGAAGTTTCTACTATAGCAGGTTTACGTATTATGCTTAATCTTTTTATATGTGCTACAGCGTTATTAAGTTAGAAATATACTTTTAGTAGTGCTACTACTTTAAGTTCTTTGTAAAGAATTTACTCTTATAAATATACTTATTTATTTATTAAGGTGTTAAACGTGGTGGTGGTTGTTGTTGTAGTCAAAATAGGGTTCTAAAAAAGTGAAAAGCAGCTACCCTCTACTAATTAATTGCAAAAGTTAAAAAAAAAGATTGTGTGTAGTGAACGAGATTCAAATAGTAGGTAGATGAGTTCTAGGAAGAAAGCTTAGACTACTAAGCAATAATTAGAGTTAAAAAATTTGCTAAAATACTAAAAAACAACACTAGTTAAAACGTGTCTAACAGCGATTGCTAGCCTATAGCTAACAACAAGATTACAGTAGGATTGTAATAGGGTTATAACATAATATAATAGAGGAGGGAAAGGACACGTACGTACTACAGCAGGAGCCTATAATACTTTATAAAGCTGCTACTTTTTACTTACTGCTTTTTACCTTTTAAATAGAACTGTATATAAATAATTTGTATACAATACGCTGTACTATAATATAGTATATAACTTCTGTAATAAGTATCTCCTTAACATTAACTCTTATCTAAAGACAGGAAGCTTTTCTATTATACACCTAGCCTCTAAACTAGTCTAGCTTAAGCTAATTATATAGACACCTAACTTTATTAAGTATCTATAAACTTAGCCTCTTTAGGTCTTTATAATTTTAATTCTTATAAATAACTCTAGAATCTGCAATATCTCTATATACAAAAAGAATGTTAAGCCTTAACTTAGCTAGTTATAGAAAGAATACAAGATCTATAAGATATTTACTATTACTAGCAAAGTACTTAAAATACTCTACTTTAGTATCTCTTTCTTTTTGTTAATTATACATAAGCTAAGTAAAGAAACTATTAACTAGTTAGGCTAGCTATTACATAACGTTGAAATGGCGATAGAGAAGAAAAAGGCGGGAAAGAAGAAGTAGGCGTTCTCTTGTTATATGTATAAGTTAGAAAGCAAGGCAATAATAATGCTGCTTCTTTAATTTATTTAAAAATACCTAGAAGTAAAGCCTTAATATAAGTAGGTAGCATAGGCGGGATAAGGCGCGTTAAGTTAAAAGGCGATTTACGTCTTTATCTTGCTTTTCTTTGTTTTTGTCTAAACATACGACACACTAATTGCGTGCTAGCAATGCTAAACAAGGGGGCATAAACCCTAATACCTGTTATTAGCAATAAATCTTTTTTTTACTAAAAAGGTGTCTACAAAATGTATAGTTATATTAAAAGGTTGTCTTAAAAGGCTAAAGCTATAAAGAACTTTATAAAGAAACATTCTTAAATTATAGCTAGTATACTAATTTACTAGAGGAACTGTAGAAGAAAAGAATTACTCTAGTAGTAACTATTAACAAAACTTTATATAACAACTTAGTATAAAAATAGACTAAAGAAGCTAAAGCTTCTTAGAATAAACTAGCGCACTGGCTCTTAGACAAAGAGAGAAAAGAGATTTATAATAAACTCTAGGCAACACGCTAGTAGTATAAGGCTTAGGATAACAACTACGCTAGAGATATATACTATTAGATAGACCTGCGTAACCTAGAACATACAAAGTATTTAAAGACTATATATATATATAATAGCTATACAATCTACTATTCTAATAAGTATAGATTAAGATAGTTTCTTAAGAGACTAAAGAGAATGCCTAGATATAAATACTAATAGTATAATTTTCTAAACAACAAATGCGCAGTACAAATATAAGATAAGAGATATAGCTTATACTTTTATAGATATAATAATCTAGAAGAGAACCTGTAGATGTACATAATATAGTAGAAAGATTATAAGAATAGAACTAGTATATAAGAATGTAACTAACTCTTATAACACACGTGCTTTATTATTATATATAACTAATATCGCATATATGACGTACCATCCTCAAGGCCCAAGGCGCTCTTGGGCATCAGACCCAGGCGCCTGTTAGCTTACACGCTAGGCTTGCGCTAGTTAACCGCATATTAGAGTTTTCACGCCGAGCTCAGGAGCTTACTCCCGAGCTCTATAGGATACATAGCAAACTTAGAGGTAATCCCTCTAAGTTCTTCAGCAGCCTTTCTAGGTTAGGACTATTTCCTTTGTATATAGTATATATAGCGCGTCTTAGACGCAGGTAGAAAGGCAGAATTAACTATCTAGTTCTCCTAAACTACTGTTACTAGCTCCTTGTTCTCTACAGTTATAAGCCTAGCGCTTTAAATCGTAGTTTAGATTCTCCCTGCGCAACCTAGGGTACGCTAGCAGTAGTTTAGACCCTCTAATTTATTTAAACACACCTCTTAACTTACTAACTAATTGCATGCATAATAATAGCGAGCAACTCCCTGCAAATTACTAACTTAGCACGCCTCTTAAGCTACGTAAGCTAGACTTACTAGTATACCTAGCTAAAGTTTAACGCTAAATCTAAAGAAGTCTAGGAATATGTAAACCTAGAAGCTATTATAACTATTAATATATTAACAGGGCCGCCTTTAAGGCCTTTAGCGCCTGTAGAGGACTCCTCTGAGAAAAAACTTAACGCCTACAATAAAAAGCTTAACAAATATTACACAAGGCACGTAAACTAGGCAGTAAACACATGCACTTTTTAGCATATTTAGAATTAAGTTTACGCAACTGTTAACAAATAGTTACTAGCTCTAATTATAATTAGACTTATAGACAGTGCTAGTTAAACTCTAAACAAGTTAATTAAATAATTATGGCTTCGGCCTTTTAAGACAACCTTTTGATGTGACCACACATTTTGTAGACACCTTTTTAGTAAAAAAAAAGATTTATTGCTAACAACAGGTATCGGGGCTTATGCCCCCTTGTTTAGTATTGCCGGCACGCAATTAGTATGTCGCATATTTAGACAGAAACGAAGAAAAGCAAGACAAAGATGCAAATCGCCTCCTAACTTAACGCGCCCTATCCCGCCTATTCTTGTTACTTTACTGCCAGGCGCTCCTAGATATAGTAAAGCAGTAACACTATTATCGCCTTGCTTGCTAACCTATAGACGCGATAATAGAAAGCCTACTCCTCCTTTCCTGCCTTTTTCTTCTTTATTGCTAATTTAACGTCTTGCAATAGCTATTTAAACTAGGTTCTAGTCTCTATACTTAGCTTTTGCACAACAAATAGGAAGAGAGGAATACTAAAGCAATAGATTTTAAGTACTACGCTAGTATTAGCAAATACCCTAGAGATTGTGTATTCCTTGCACAACTAGCTAAATTAAGGCTTAATAATCTTTTTGTATATAAAGATATTATAGATAAGAGACTTATTTAAGATTTTTATAAACTTAGAAGTCTGGCTAGGTAGTTAAGTTTTAAGATACTTAATAAATTTAGGTGTCTGCATAAGCAGTTTAAGTTAGACTAAATTAGGTGCTAGGTAGACAGTAGCAAAGAATACTTTTTTTAGAAGAGAGCCTAGAATTTATTTTTTAAGGTGTCAAAGGTGGTGGTTGTTGTTGTAGTCAAAATGGGGTTCCAAAAAAGTGAAAAGCAGCTACCCTCTACTAATCAATCGCAAAAGTCAAAAAAAAAGATTGTGTGTAGTCAACGAGATTCGAACGGTGGGTGGATGAGTTCTGGGAGGAAAGCTCAGACCACCGAGCGATAATCAGGGTCAAAAAATTTGCTAAGGTACCAAAAAACGACACCAGTTGAAACGTGTCCAACGGCGATTGCCAGCCTATGGCTGACAACAGGATTACAGTAAGATTGCAATAGGATTGCAACATGATGCGATGGAGGAGGGAAAGGACACGTACGTACCGCAGCGGGAGCCTGCAATACTTCATAAAGAGAGCCTAGAATAAGGAGATACTTGCTGTAGAGGTTGTACGCTATTATAGTGTATTGTATACAAATTGCTCGTATGCAGTACTATTTAAAAGATAAGAAGCAGGCAGTAGGTAAGAAGCAGTAGCTTTAGCTTTATAAAGTATTGCAGGCTCCCGCTGCAGTACGTACGTGTCCTTTCCCTCCTCTATTGCATTATGTTATAATCCTATTGCAATCCTACTGTAATCCTGTTGTTAGCTATAGGCTAGCAATCGCCGTTGGACACGTTTTAACTAGTGTTGTTTTTTAGTACTTTAGCAAATTTTTTGACCCTTATTATCGCTCGGTAGTCTAAGCTTTCCTCCTAGAACTTATCTACCCACCGTTCGAATCTCGTTGACTACACACAATCTTTTTTTTTGACTTTTGCGATTGATTAGTAGAGGGTAGCTGCTTTTCACTTTTTTGGAACCCCATTTTGACTACAACAACAACCACCACCTTTGACACCTTAAAAAATAAATTAAATAATTAAAAATTAAACTAGCTCTAACAGACGCTGTTAACTAAATAGTTGTATGTTAGGAGTACTATGCAAGCCTTAAGAAGGCAAAGCTTAGTACTATAAAACTACAAGCTTAGTATAACAAGTAGTAAATAAGCTAACTAAAAGCTAAGGGGCTAAAGATCCCTAAGGTAGACAGCGTGCTCGCCGTATTTAACTTTCTAGACGCAGTAGGAGCTAAATATACTCCTAATTAGGCAAGTACTATAAAGACCCTTTACTAGCAGTACTAAACACTTAGTACAGATTATTTAAACTTAGACTAAACTAGTTAGGTATTTTTAGAGATACTCTACTAATGCTTAAATAACTTACTAAGCTTAGAAGTAAGCTCCTTAAAAGCCTACGCTACCTTAAGAAACTTAAAACCTTATAAACTAAAAGCTACTAAAAGCATAGGCTAGAAACGTAGCTATAAGTGCCTATATTAAGACAACAAAAATAGTAAGTATTTCTAGAATCTTGTAAAATGCTATACGCTTTTAGCAGAAATTAAGGCCTACGCAAAAGTTAACTATAGTATTAGTAAAAAGAAGGCTAAAAAGATTTAAGAACACTTACATACTAACTAGTACAAAAAACTCTAAGATAAGCTAGTTAAAGCAGAACATAAGCTCCTTTAAAAGGAAAAGAGTAAGTTAAAGACCTTTCTAGGTAGTATAATTATATCTTTAATTAATCTAGCGCTTCTTAAAAAAACAGCCTAGGTGTATACTATATAAGCAACTTTAACGCTTATGTACTATTAAGGAGTATTATACTAGACAGTAGGGCCGCGTTGCACCTAGTAAACAGTAGGGAACTGCTTGTACTAGGCTCCTTTATACCTGCAAGGGAGGTAGAGATAGTAGAGGCAGGCACTTAGGCTTTCCCTATTAGTAGCTAAGGCACCTATATCCTTCGCTAAGTTCTAAATAGAACACGTAGTAAAAAGATTAAGAACTTTACGCTTATAGACATAGTAGTTGTTAAAGGTTTTTATCTAAATATAGTCTTAGAAGCTCGCCTACATAGAAAAGAAGTCTAGTACCTAGGCTTAGATAATAATCTCTACTAAAGTACACTAGGTAAAAACGTTATACTAGCATAGCTTAAACGTTGTTTTAGCCTCTTATTCCTTAAATATAAGCCTCTATTCTCTTATTTAAAGCTTATTATAAATGTAATACCTTCTATTAGAAGCTTATAATCTACCTATCTAAGAAGTAACTTAAAGGACCTTTAGCATGCCTACGTAGGGCACCTAGGTCCTAAAGCACTAAAAGCACTTGTTAATACAGCTTAAGGAGTTAGAATTAAGAAAATAGCACGTGCTAATGTACGGGTGTTGGAGTATATGAAGACATACTGCTACGAGGGCAAGAGATCACTAGTGGTCAGATCATGCGTGAATGAGGGTGGTAAGATAAAGGTCTTATTATAGGTTGGCTATCGAAGAGAAGCACAAGTGTTGAGTTGTAAGGTAGAGGATAGATTAATAAATCCCGCTCGTTTCGATCTCTGAACTAAGCTATATACCCCCAGATTAGGTGGTTGAGCACTAACCTAGCAAGCAGCAGGGTATCACCCCGTGCACTAGCACATACCTCCCCTTTCTGCGAGCTTGGCCCTATCAAGCGACCTACTTAGCAGAAGGAAAAACAGCAAAACAAAGGAAATAAAATAAAAGAAATATAACTTAATTACCCTATATCTAGCCTAGACACCTTTTCTTACTTCTTTAAATGTTCACTTCGGCGAGGTTCTTAAGTAGTAGTTAACGCACGTGGCCTAGGCGCAGGTGCAGTAGTAGGAGTAGAGATAGGAGTAGTAGGCGCTTAAGATTCTAATATTAATTAAAGGTGACTATAATGAGGCTGCCTAGTTAGAGTATTTAGCACTAAGACGTTATCTAAGATAACAGTACCTAATTAAGAATAAACGCTAAGTAGGCGTTACGTAGAGAAGAGTATTACAGGATCTTTGCTTTCCTAGAAAACTTAGCACTTATTAGCCTTTAGGCTAAGTTCCTCCTAGAGACATTCTAAAGAATTAGCTTAAGAGAAATTAATATCTTACCTATCCTAGTCTTTTGTTATATAAGAAGGGTTCTATCTAAAGTTTGTAAAGTATAAATAGTCTAAGAAGCCTTAAACTAGATTAGTATAAAAAGCGTCCTTCTCTAACTCTTATACTATAGGCTATAAGTTAATAATTTATTGTAGTACATAGTTGTAGTATTTCTTAATGTAGTTGTTAATTTACTCCTTGTTAGTGTTTTATAGTATGTCGTTTAGCTCCTTACAGACAAGAGGATTGTCCTACTTAGCCTATCTAATAAGAGCCTTCTAGATTTAAGACCTATACTTAATATAAATATTAGTAAGAAATAGCTAATTAATTCTTCTAAACTTATTAAGATAGCCTAAAAGAGTATAAGAAGTAGTAGTAAGGTTGCAATAAGCCTTGCAAATTTCCTTATAAGTTCCTTTAGTAAGTACCTCTATTACTCTATTACAGACTATAACAAACTAAGGGAGAATAGTGCAGCAGTTATAAGTATTTAGGCTAGTAGATCTATAAGGTAGTAGAGGCAATAAAATTTAAACTTGTCCTTTCTTACAAATTTGCTTTATTTAGTAAGTATTAAGAGCTAGTTTCTATGCGTCCTCTAGCTAGTCTATCTTGTCTTCCTATCTTTTAATAAGACTATTTAATAATTTAACACTTACGTCTTTGCGCTACCTTAAGTACTCTAGCAAATAGTTATAAGAGCCTAAAAGCATTTCTATGTAGTTATTCTTATCCTTATTATTAAATAATACGCTGCTTTAAATTATATCTACACTAAGGCCTTTAGTTATTGCTTGCTTAAGGTTAAAGTTAATGTACTTAAAGTAAGTTTAATTACTCTTCTTAGCGTATTTAGCGTAGTAGAGGTAGGAAATTAAAGTGTGTTCTTTATAGAGCATAGTATATTACAACTAGTATCTTAGATTAATACGTATAGCTTGTTAAATTAGTAAGTAGTATATATTGTGTAGCTATCTAAAGTTTAGCTTCCTGTCTATATATTATAGATAAAAGTAGTACATCTTAAAGGTTTTAATAATAATATTTTTAACCTAACTGTTCTTAAACAGCTAAGTACAGGCGTTAGTAATAATGTTTTTGGTGTGTTAGAACTTCTTAGCTTATAGTTAAAACTCTATAGTATTAATAACCTTGTTCTAAGTAAGGAGGGGATAGAGATTAAGTTAAGAGAGCTAATAATAGTAACTTAGCAAGTCTTTATCCTGCTTAGCTAGATAATATTTGCTAGTAAAAAGCTTTAAAATAATAAGGTCTAATTAGAATTCTTGCTAGCAGCTCTATTTTATGTATAGTAAGAGTAGATATTTATTAAGTATATTAGACAGCATAGCCTTATTAAACAAACTTATAACACTTACAGCAGTGCGCTTATAGATAAAGTATACTTGCTTATACAACAAGTTATTAGAGCTAGGCTGTTATTTAATATTAACCTTATAGTACTATCTCTTAATAACCTTAACATAGTCTAAATTAGTAATTAGCTTCTTTGTATAAGCTCGCTTAAGCAACTTAAGAAAAGCTAAAGTAGAATTCTTATAATAATACTCTGCCTAAAGGATCTCTTATTCCTAATTAAGAGTATCTAGCTCCTTATCTATATAGGAAGCGTTGTTAAAGTTAGTATCTATTTAAGTAGCTGCCTATTAGTAGGCTAGTGTTGCTTTTAGAGCACGAGAGCTTAGTAGAGGTAGTAGTATAGGGACAGGTTAGCTACTAGCCTTAGTCCTAACTTGTCCTGCCTAGATGTTAGCAGTATTACGCCTTTATTATACTATAGTTATTCTGTTCTAAAACTTATACAACTTAATTGCTAAGTATTAGTTAAGTCCTTAACTAGCTAACATTCTTATAGATTGCTTTAGATTCTTAGTTATAACTAACAGACTATAAGTCCTTAGAAAGCAAGTCTTAGATATTATAAAATCTTTATAGTAATTAATCGCTTAAGCCTTATTTAGGGTCCTTTCTAGCTCTATAGTTCTAGAGATAACTACACTCTATATTAGA
This sequence comes from Alternaria sp. 'sect. Undifilum', assembly GCA_024321975.1. Classification (NCBI taxonomy): domain Eukaryota; kingdom Fungi; phylum Ascomycota; class Dothideomycetes; order Pleosporales; family Pleosporaceae; genus Alternaria; species Alternaria sp. 'sect. Undifilum'. Next base: position 3,424,894 of record JAJJZI010000004.1, read on the forward strand.
TACGTCTTTACACTAAGTAGCCTATACTTATTATTTAAAACGTTTTGTGCAAAGTAGACTAGGCTAGTTTTAGGGTCCTTAGCTTTAGCTATAAGTTAAAAAACCTTTTACTAGAATAAATAAAGAGGATTAGGCTTGCCTTGCTTATCCTTTCCTTTAGTATTAGGCTGTAGCTTCTATAGGTTAAACCTAATATCTTCTTTTTAGACTTTCAGCTTAGTGTAGATATTACAAAGCTCCTTTGCCTCTTACTTATTAATATCTAGGTAAGGTGCTTAGTTGTAAGAGTTATTCTAATTAATAAAAGCATAGATATCCTTATATAATAGTTTTACTATTACCTAGTTAGCCGTTAATATATATTATTTTTTACCTTAGTTCTTAGAGTTAATGCGGTAAGCTACTATAGTGTTAAAGAACTAAGTAGTATCCTTAAGATCTATACGCCTTAACACAAAGGCTATATTAGTTAATCCTTAGTAACTAAGTAGCGTATAAGGCATGTAGATACTAACGTATTCTTAGACAAATCCTAGAGCTAGCTTCTTTACAGTTGTAATAGCTCTACCTAGTTCTTTAGCCTTTTTATCTTATGTTAAGGATACTACACTAATAATAGGATAGTGTTCCTAGAAACTTTTAACACTACTATATTTATCTATAAGTCTAAAGAGCTAAGCATAAAGGTTACCTACTCCTAGGACAACCTTAAGGATTAGGTTAAATTAGTAGAAGGTGTTGTTAAACTAATAATCTACAATAATATGTTATTATCTTAGAGCATTTAAAAGGATCTTGTCTACTAAAGTCTAAATATTAATAACTCTAATGTTGTTGCTAAGCTTTGTAAGCTCTAGTACCTTATCTTAATGCTATACAACTTTAAAGATTTAGTTTTTAACATAGTCTTCCTTTTTAGTAATAACTCTAAGGTTGTTAAAAACTCTTAATAGTTCTAGTGTTTACAGCAGTTGCGGCTGTAGCTGCTTGCTCTAGGCCTTGTCTAACAGCGCTAAAAGTATTATTTAAGCAGGTTAGTTAATGTAAGTTAAATATTGTCTTTAACTACTGCTAGTTTGTAAGGGGAGGTATTATTATTATTATTATCTTAGAAGGTAACTACCTTAATAAAAGGTAGTAAAGTTTGTGTAGTAGGAGAGTTAGATAGTTAATAGAGTTGTAGTTCTAGTTTATGCGTAGTAGCAGTATTATACTAGCTAGCAGGTAGAGGTAAATAGGGTGTAAGTCACGCTAAAATAAGGAGGTTTTACAATTAAAATAGTTATTATAATTAGCTGTTGCCTTAAGAGTGCGTAAAATTAAGTATAGTATTAGTGTAGCAGTAAGCACCTAAAATTAGTAAGATAAGTAGCTTGTACCTAAATTTTACATAGGAAATTAGTAAACAAGTAGCTAAAGGTAAAAGTAGGTACTACTAGTATAGTATCCTCTCCCCTTCCTAAAATTATAGGCTGTCCTATAGCCTATTAGTTATCTAATATAGTAGTATTTAAGTTAAAGTCTAAGCTTTTAAAGTCTTGTTTATATACATAACACTCTTCTTCCATAAGACGTTTAGTAATAACAACTTAAGGACAAAGCTTATTACCTATTACAAGAGGTAAATATAGTTGTAGTTCTGTATATAGCTTAGGTAAGTCTAGCAAGATAGGAATATCTACTATAGGGCTAGTTTATTCCTAATAGTTAGGATCCTATAACTTTATGTTTCCTTAATCTTCTTTAATAATATTCTAGACAAGTCTTTATTTAAATAGCTTTAATTGCTATCTGGGTGTTGTATAGAGGAAGCGTGAACTATTAAGGTCCTTAAGATAATAGGTTCCTTTATTAGGTCTAGCTTTATAAATATAGTATAGGCCTAACTATCTTATATTTAGCTTATAATCTTGCAATATATTGATTTCCTAAATAGAGTTCTAGAGAAGAACTAAGTCTCCTAGCTTTATATCCTTATGTTATATTTCCTTAGTGTTATCCTAGTATTCCTTTTTAGTAGCTCTTATTTAGTTAGTATAAGCAATAGCATCCTTTGTAAACTAATCTCTAAGATCTAACTATATTGCTTAAATTGTAAGTAGCTGTGTACAGTTCTTTAGCTCCCTAAATAAAAGCGTTTGCTATATAAGTAGCGCAAGTTTAATAGAAAGCACTAGGTTCTACCTTATAACTAACTAGTACAGCAAGTAACCTGTTTATTCCTATATTAAGATCTTGTCCGCAAAAAGAATTATTAGCAAGTTTTTAACTTAAGGTCCTAGTAGCTTTGCAAGGGCGTTTATAATAAGCTTATAACTTCCTTTAATCTTTCTTATAGCTTAAGGGTTGTGTCCTAAAGACTAGACTTAGTTAATCCTGTACATATATAATAGATGTAATACTACCTTAGCAAAATTAGGCCCTCTATTAACTATAAGTTTGCGCGCTGTGCTCTATTAATATATAATATCCTTATATACAAACTCCGCAATTGTCTTTAACTAGTTGTTTAACAGGGCTTTTGCTTTAAGCTAGCTACTAAGGTAGTTTTTTGTAATAACTAAAAACTTCTTCTTAAAACACTAAGGTATATATACTACATTAATTACAACTATCTCCTAAATAGCAAAACTATAAGTATTAGTAAGCATATTAACTTTTTTCTTAGAAGATCGCAGTTAATAGTCTAGATAGATTACTAGCTTTTACTGCACGTGCTTATACATTCCTTTCTGCTAGTATTGCTAAGCAAGTATAGAGTACACCGCATTAACTCCTCTATATTTAATCTAAGTGTGTACGTTTTATACTACAGCTGTTCTTAGGTTAGCATTATTTACAACCCTCTAGATTACAATGTTTCTAGACATTTTCCTAAAGAGTATCCTATCTTATATAAAGAAGTTTAGAGCTTGCTTCTTCTATGCTTATAGTTCTTGTAGTTCTATATCTCTAGGAGTCTTAAAGTTAACTAAAAATTAAGCGTATTATTCTAACTCTAGCGAGAATTCCTAATAGAGTATCCTTGCCTATCCTGTTAGTATTAGTGCATTTACATTTCTAATTATTTAATTAATAAACTCCTCTAAATCCTCCTTAGGTTCTAGAAGTAGTTCCTAATTATTAGGTTTTAGATACCTTAATAGTGCATTTGTAACTACATTTTTTAGTCCTAGTATATACTTAATATTAAAGTCCTATAAAAGAATTGTTAATATCTACCTGTTTATAACAGATCTAAGATTGTTAGTAGATAAGTAGTTTAGTTAAGCAATAAGAGTTGCTGCGTTAGTTTCTATAGTAAAGTAAATACTATAGAGGTAGGTATAAAACTTCTTAAGAGCCTATAGCATAGCCTTGCATTCTAACTTAGTAGAGTGCTATTACTTCTCTTGCGCTAACTATAGTGTGCTTTTAAACTGTACTAAGTGTTACTTATTATCCTCTTTAAGTTATTTAATATATGCTCTTACCCTGTCTTAACTTATATTAGTTATTAGGAATATCTTATAATCCTTAGTATTAGTGTAGTTAAGGTTCACAAGTGCAGGTGCGTTGTATATAGCCTATTTTAGCTTATATATTATTACGTCTTGTGCATCTCTTTATTTAAAAGGGACATCATCTTGTAAGAGTGTAAATAGAGGTTTAGCAATCTTAGTAAAGTCCTTTACTTATAAATAGTAGTAGATGTATATACTTATAAAGGATTGTACCTCCCTTTTATTCTTGCATAGTAGCTAGTTTATAATCTTCTTAACTTTCTTCTAGTTAGGATAACGTTCTTGTAGGCTAACCTTATAGCCTACAACCTTAAGCCTTTCTATAAGAAAATAATACTTCTTTCCTAACATAGTGCTTTTAGCTTGTTTAATATTAGCTAGCACCCTATCTAGTTGCAAGATATACTTAAGAATATAATGTTAAACTCCTAGCATTAATTCTTCTTTCCTATAATTAGTTTTTAGCCCTCTACATATAATATTGTTAATAAAGAGCATAGTATTAGGCTTGTAGTCTCTTAGAATCTTTATTATTACACGTTGAAATACTGCTACAGAGTTAGTAGTACTTATAACTATTATACATAATTATATAAGCCTAACTAGTGTTTAAAACGCTGTAATGTCTCTACTTTCTAGAAATAATGTAATTTGGTTATATCTTAAGAATAAATTTATAAGCAAGATAATCTTACACTTTATAAACTTCTTAGAAAATTTATCTACTGTTAGTAGTAGGTTTGCATCTTATATAGTGACTGCATTTCTTTACTACACATTGCTAATCTATTAAACACCTTTATTCTTCTTAAGTACTAGGTGCTATAGGTTGTAATATTAACTATAACACCTTTCCTATGTTCCTTAATTTAGGCGGACGTTAACTATATCTACTACTTACAGCTCTAAAGCTTTTAGGACAGTAAACTCTTGTACTTACTAAGCTTTGTATAGTATTATTTATATCTTGTATAGTAGATATATATTAAGGTAAATCCTTTCTAATTCCTTAAATTGTTAGAAGAGCGTTCCTTCTCTGTTAAGAAGCATATATATAAATATCTCCTTTTCTAATAGCTACAAGTAGTCTCTAGTATATAGCTTATTAAGTTGTTTTTTAGTAAGCCTTGTCCCTTACAGGAAAGCAGTATATCTTAGTTTAAATAATGAATTATACAGCCCCTTATTAGGATCGCGAATGCTTATTCTAAGAAGTTGCTATATTTTTGCCCTTTCCTTCTAGTCTTCTTGTTTAAATTCTATAGGCATCTCCTGTTGTAAGATATTAATAGGTTAAACCTTCTTATCTACTATTTTATATAATATGTAAAGATTATTGCGTTGTTAGGCATATATAAGTAGCTTTTCTTACATCTGCTAACAATTAAGCTTATATATAATTTAAAATTAATAAGTTTACAGTTTCTTATAGAGTCTTTAGACTATCTAACCGCGTACGTAAATACTTAGTTTATCTAAACTATCTAATCCTTCCTACTACCTTTTATATAAAGCATGTTAAAGTTGCTAAATCTAGCTACTAAATTAGACTATGTAGCTTCCTGTATGTATTTTACTGCCGCTACTTATAGTTTATTACCTAATTTGTTAATAATTACATACAACTATATATTACCTACTATTTCTTTATTTAAGTTGTTGTTAGAGGCTTTGTTTCTAATTGTTTATACTAAGTGATTTAGAGATAGGTTAGACGCAATAAAAACTACGTTTCTTATACTATCTTTAGATAGGACTTAGCACGTAATTCGCCTAAACGCATTATACCAAATTAATATTCTAGCGCTTGTACACTAAGGTCCTCTTAAAATTGTAGATCTAGTAACATTAGCAATAATCCCAAACGTAGTCCTAATAGTAACTGTCCCTATTTATATAGGTATATTAAATGTAGTCCTAACAAACAGGTTATGTGTGCTATTAGCTAAAGTAACACTAGAAGGAGGCTGCCCTAGCTAGTACTTTATTATTTTATACAGTATCTTTAATGCTTGCGTAGCACTTAGTCTTAAGATATTTATTTATTCTTTAGTATTAATTAAGCACTTTAGAAAGCTGCCGTTTATAGTAACCTAGTATTCTAGTAAGTTAGTTTAAGCAAAAGCCTACCTATTTCTTTACTAAACTCCTTAGACATTCTTTGTAGAGATATTATCTAACTTATTTATCTAGGAATCTCTTCTTCTACTTACCTTATAGTAAGTTTGCGTATTAAATTAATACAGACTTATTACATTGTAATTTATGCTCTTAGCAGGTTATATATTTAGTAAAATTCTATAGGTAGGGCCCGTGCGCTTGTTTAGCTAATTAGAGACTAGAATAGATCCTAGGTGTAATTTAGCGTACCTAGTATCTATTAGCTTAGCGTTTTTTATATATATTATAATATTAAGCGCACCTAAACTATCTACAACATTAATACTATTATTAAGAAGATTACGCAGCTGTTTTTAAATACTAGCTTGCCCTATAAGGTCTAATACTATAACTCTTTATACTTTCTATCTAAGTAGAGTAGTTGTAATATAGTTTAGTTGTCCTTGCACTATCTCTTTAAGTTCTAGATTAGGAAGAGCATTAATGAACTTTACAGCCTTCTTCTTTCTTCCTTACTATAAGTACTTTAGATCTGCTATCATATTGTTATCTTAATAAGCTAATTAAGGTAGTTTAATAATTAAAAATAGTATAATATAAGGCTAGCTTACAAAAGGTATATTGCTTTATATTTCTTCTTATAGATACTGTATATCTATAAGCTATAAGTTAAGAATAGGAGAGTTACTTTAAATTATTTAATTACTTCTTTGTGTACTTAAATCCTTGCTTAGCCTTCCTTGCTTCTTTACTCTTCTCTCTTAGACACAATTAATATTCTAGTAGAGGGCTAGGCCTTTGCCTTTTAAGCGCGTAGCAGTATTTAACTTACAGATACTATGTAAAGCGTTTTCTTCGCCTTCTAGTATAATATTAGCTATATTTATATTAGTAAGCTTCTTAACGTATTCCTTAGTAGAAGGAGTATATAGCTGTTTCTAGAATTGCTAGAACTGCTAAAGGACGTTATTGTAGTAGCCTTAGCTTATTAAACTAGTCGCTACATTTGCAGAATTAGAGTTTTTCCCTTTATACCTTAAACCTAGTTAAGAGTCTCCTCTAGTAAACTTCTCTAGTAGTATACTAAAGGCTAGTTAATTAAGCATATTATTAGTAATATTATAGAACTCTTAAATCTTTGCCTTTAACTACAGTAAGACTTAGTTTAATAGTAGTTACTCTAGGATTTCCCCTAAACACTTATATAGTAGACTAAATTAGTACGTTCTCTTCTTACTAGAAATATCTTAGTTAAAACTAACCTATCTTATCTGCTTTAGGGCGTAGTATTATTTGCACTTCTTAAGCATGTGTCCTACTATATTATATATATAGTAGAGAGGGTGTGTCTCTATATTACTTATATATGCTATACTTATCTTGTTAGATACCCCTTTTAGGACCTTAGTAATAAAGGAACTATTATTCCTCTTACTAGGGAATTCTATATTTGTTACTTATGCAACAAAGTACGTATAGTTAAAGAGTTTCTCTAAAAGTCTTTTAGTTATAAGATAAGCTATAAGCATATTAATAGTTAATAGTCTAAGCTTTAGGTTGCCTAGAGACTTAATAAGGTCCTTAACCTCTAAGTTAATGTCTACTAGCGTGCTTATCTTCTTATATGCTTTGCTAATCTTAATCTCTGCTTCTCTTACTTCTTTTAGGGTAAAGGTTACTTGCTAGTTAGACAGCATAATCTAGCGCATCTTAGTATTAATGTCTCCTTACTCTAGCTAATAAATCTTATCTAGGCTAGTTATCTTCTTATAGTAGGAATTTAGAAAAGAATAGATCTCTTCTAGTTTATACGTATCCTAATTATCTCTAATTAGGATAGAAAATATATAGTATATAACTGCCTCTTTATTAGTTTGTAGTAGGCCTTAGAAGAAGAGAATACCTTCCTCTTCTTAAGGGATTTGCCTGTTCTTAATATATATATTAGCAACAGAGGTAAAGTGCGTGTAGTACTCTACTAGACTAGGCTGATTTTATACGTATTTATAGATATAAGCTTAAAAGTATAAGTATTTGTCTATCTTAATAGCTATATCTTTATTCTTCTACTGTTCCTTTATATGTGTCTATAATTTTAACTAATTCTTCTTAGTATATCTAGGTAAGCGTTTTAGTATATAAGAGAGAGATTAATCCTTGTTAGAAAAGTAGTTTAGTAGAATAAAGACTCTTATAGCATTATAAATGCCTCTATTATTAGCTTGTTAGTTAAAGTCTTTTAGGAATTCTATAACATCCTTTTTAGTAAAAACTAATGTACTATGTCTTAGTTAAATTATAGTTAACACTAAGTTATACATAAGTGTAGCTATAGTGTTAATAATAGAGCTTAATAGGGTTAATAGTAGATTAGGGCTAGTAGTAGTAGGTCTAGAGGGAGGAAGCGTTGCGCCTTCCTGCCCTTAACCTGTCTTCTAATTCCTTTTTAACATCTAGAGTATAGTATAACTTATATAAGTTCTTTGTATAGATAGTTAATAAGTGTTAGTAAAAAAATAGACAAGGTATAATCTCTAGAAGAAAGAATATCTCTTTTTAACTCTTTGTAGTGTGTGTTTTCTTAGGTATAGGCGTATTAATCCTTACCTTTTAAGTACCTCTTATTTTGCTAAGTAGGCTTAAATTTATACTTAAAGCTAGTACTTATGTGTAAGCTTTTAGTGCTATCTCTATTTTGCTAGATAGTACTTTAGCTTAGCATTTCTTTATGCATGTATTACTATCTCTATTTTACTAGATAGGTTACTACTTCTATTTTGCTAGATAGACTTTAAATTAGCGTTTAAAACACATGTATAACTGCCTCTACTTTACTAGACAGTTTACTGCCTCTATTTTGCTAGGCAGACTTTAAATTAGCATTTAATAATGCATTCTGTTTTTATTAGTAGGTTTTGTTCTTCCTTATTATCGCTATTAGTGCTAACTTAGGTAACTTTGTCCTTAATGTAGTCTATAATAGGGGAGAGTGCTAACCCCTTAAAAGTAAGTCTAGCAATAATCCTGAGGATTCTGTGCTTACGTAAGATTGTTATATTATTTTTATAATAATTATGCACTAGTTCCTTTGTGCACTAAGTAGTAGAGTATATCTCTATAAGCTTTGCTATTTGTATAGGTGTTAGAGTGTATAAAGACATACTGCTATAAGGGCAAGAGATTACTAGTGGTTAGATTATGCGTGAACGAGGGTGGTAAGATAAAGGTCTTATTATAGGTTAGCTATTAAAGAGAAGCACAAGTGTTGAGTTGTGAAGTGGAGGATGGATTAATGAATCCCGCTCGTTTCGATCTCCGAACCGAGCTATATACCCCCAGATCAGGTGGTTGAGCACTGACCTAGCAAGCAGCAGGGTGTCACCCCGTGCACCGGCACATTAAGTGCAAGCACTATACTTTATTTTATATAAAACAAGTTATCTTATAAAGGCTAAAGGAGCCCTCTCTTTAACTATACTAGAGGATCTTGTAGGACTTATTTAACATGCCTAAAGGACGTTTAGGAGAGTAATAGATACAAGTAATAAAGGACGCCTTTAGTACCAAGCTTTATGTGTATATTCTATAAGCAAAATCTATCTTAGAGATTATAAGAGCCTTTAACTACTTTAAGGTATTCCTTAAAGCCTGCTATAAGCTCTAGATTATAAAAATTGTATAGAATAATAACTCCTTAACACTCTCTTAGAAAGACACGTTATAATACTAAACATAGTATAAAGAGCGCAGTATTACTATTAAGCCTTCTCTACTAAATATAAATAAACTAAATAGAGCTACTAAATAAGTAGGCTAAGAGATAATAACTAAATTGATTAAAATAAGGGCAAGCGTAAACCTACCGAAGAAACTTTAGCTAAAAATAGTTAAGGCTGTAGTATAGATTTATAATATAAGTCCTTCTCAAGTGCATAGCTTGCGCTTACTAAACCAGCTCCTTAAGTAATAGAGTAGGAAGTACTTTAAGTATTATAAGCCTAAGCCTCTTAAGAGCCTTACAGCTAATATAAAACTAAATTAGAGCAGTATATACGCCTATAGCTGCTACGCCTATCCCTTAAACAAGGATAGAGCAGCTAGGCAATATAGAAAGAGCTTTAAGACTCTTCCTAAGGGCTATATTAGTCACTTAGTAGGTTATAAAGCCTCTAACATATACTATATATAAGTCCTAGCGCTTAACTAAGTTATTATAACGCACAATGTTATATTTAATAAAATACTGTACTACTAGGGACAAGCTTACAAGCTACCTAGGCAGGACGTAGTTCTTATAGTAAATACCCTATATAAAGATAAAATTAGTAAGGCTAGAGAAGTACTTAAGTAGCTTACTAATATTAGTTAAGTACAAGTAATAACACAGGAAGCCTTATAGCTAATAAGAAATTAGCTAGTAATAGAGACTATAGAAGGCCTGTTACAGTCTCTAATAAGCAGTACGCTAATAGCACATAAAGAGCGTTAGGCTAACGCTTCTTAGGGAATTTGTGCAGGGCAGAAAGGTCCTTTAGGACAGCTACTAACGCCTAAGGCAACGCTAGTGCCTCCTTTACTAGGAGTGCAAATACTAGGGCAAGGCACCCTAGCTTAAAGGGCTATAAGTAGTAGTAATAAGCTACTTAGCTCTTAAGAATTACAAACTACTAGTAGATTAAGCTTAATAAACGTGCTAAGACTCTTACAGTCTTAAGGGAGAGTAGAAATTACTTCTAAGGACGCCTAGCGCGGTGCTAAGAATCCTACAACAATAACTAGAGCCCCTTAGAATCCTCTAGTAAAAAGACTTTATAAAAAGAAGGTATAGGGACCTCCTGCAAGGAGCTCCTTAAGGCTAAAGAATAAAGACTAACGCAGTCCTAATATAGAGGGTGTAGGTATATATTACTTATTATATAACCTCTTAAAGGCTCCTAAGCTTAAAGCACTACTCTCTTAGCCTTAGGACAATAGAGAGCTAATTACAGTTTACGCTATAATAGTAGTAGCTCTTAGAAAGGCTAAATAACCTTAAACGCATTTTAATAATCTCCTAAAGCTTCTAAATAAATAAAAGACTTCTACAACTACTAATATAGGACTCTATTTAGATAGGCTAGCTAAAAGGAGATTAATACTCTACTTTTAAAAGGTACCTAGATAGAAGAGGAGATCCTAGAGGACTCTAAGCCTCTCCCTCTTCAATAGGTATTTACCCACAAGCTTAATAAGAACACCTACTTTCTTAAATACAAAGCACATCTTATAGTAAGAGGAGACCTTTAAGTAAAGGACTTACTATACTTAATATACGCAGTAACACTTGCTACGTAATCCTTTAGGCTTACAATTGAAATTACAGCTAAGTTTAACATAAAGATATATTAGCTTAATGTAGTAGGCGCGTTCCTTAATGCTAATATTAGTAATAAAACAATAGTCCTGTATAACCTACTAGATAGTTATAAGCACCTAGGCAAGTGCGTTAAGCTTAAGAGAGCCTTATACAGCCTACAAGACTTGCTATTGTTATAGTATAATAAGTTCTTAAGTATACTAAAGAAGCTTAGCCTACAGGCCTTAGCTAAAGAGCTGTGCCTTTTCTTTACTAAAGATCGCGCGCTCCTCCTAATATTCTATATAGACAATATACTCCTTATGTATTCTTAAACTTACTAAACTAGAGCCTACAAGCTCCTTAAATCTATTAAAAACACCTACAAGGTTAAGGATAAAAGAAAGGTAAGCTAGTTTCTAAGGATAAAGATTATGAGAGATTATAAGAAGCGCATAATATTGCTACTATATAATACTTATATTAATAAAGTCGCTAAAAGGTTTAATTTAAATGCTCTTAGCAGGTTTTCTAGAACTCTTTTGCCCTTAGAGAAGCTAGTTAAAAATCTAGAAGAGGCCCTAAAGTCTTAAATTAAGGCCTACTAAGAGCGCGTTAGTAGCGCACTGTACACAGCTGTTATACTGCGTCCTAACGCTGTCTACGCTGTTTCTAAGTTCTCTTACTTTCTTACTAACCTTTTAGAAGCTTATATAAAGGCTGTAGATTATCTTATATAATACCTCTACTATACAAGGCATAAGTGGATTATATATAGTAATAATAATAGTAAAGAGCTTACTATATATAAAGACGTGTCTTTTGCAGATAATTTAGAGACACGTTAATCTTCTTAAAGCTATATTATTATACTCTTTAAAGGTCCAATTATTAAGAAAGCAGCTTATTAAGCTATAGTAACAACCTTAATAATAAAAGCTAAGCTTCTTGCATTAGAGCATATAGCAAAAGAATCTATAGCGCTTAAGAGGCTATTTAAAGAGCTTAAGCTTATAGTCTTAAGAGCCTAGAGGATCTTCTATAATAACTAGCAAACAATACGCCTAGTTGTTAGAAAGTAAAAAAGGATTACTACTAAGCTCTAACATGTAAATATATAGAACATATAGCTCTGCTAGAAGCACGCTAAAGGCTTGTTTTAGATTAAGTATTTACTAACAGCTAAGATGCTAGCTAACAGACTTACTAAATACTTATTAAGGTAAAAGCTTAAGCACTTTAAGAAGCTTATGAATATAAGTTACATAGCTTACAAAGATTTACAAAAAAAATAAGTATAAAAAAAGAAGAAATAAGTGTTTAATTATTAGAGTAGATTAGCCCCTTACCCCTAGGGAGCTTATAAGATTCTATAAGAACAACTCCCTCTTAATAGGTATTTAGGTAACTAGGAGGTCTACTAGCTTGTCTAACAGCTCCCTAACGCGTTAATAACGCGTAGAGAGACTATTAGCCTTACTAGAGAATTCTTTCTAGTTATCTTTACTAGCCTCCTCCTTACTACTAAGGCCCTCCCTAGACTTCTCCTCCTTAGCCGCTTCCTCTAGAAGAATGCGGACAGCAGCTTATAAGCTTTTTAGCCTACTTACTCTATAATATGTTAGTATAAAGAACTTAAGAAAGAATAGAAGAAGAGCTTACGCTAGCAAATCTTTTTAAAGCCTAGCAAAAAGATTCTTAGCTAAAGAAATAGTAATTTAAAGGCTTTAATTATTAGTAAAAGCTAAAAATTTAAAGAGGAATAATATACAAGACCTTGCAGGTCTTCCTATTAAAGTACTACTAGCAGCGTGTTTTAGAGCTAGAGGCCCTATTCTAAAAAGCTCTATTAGAGCTGCTAAACAAAGCGCTTTTAATGTACCTAAGATAGGGCACGTTGTAATGCGCACTAGGTGCGCCCTAGCAACTAAGAGTTGCTGCTAAGGTCTTACCCCTATAAGTAGTCTTAACTAGGGTTTTAACTTTGCCTACACGCTCTCTAAACGTGCGGGCTAGTGCTATACTTAAAGCAGCACTAGTTAACTTTGCGCAAGAAGCGCGAGGTAAAAGTAGCTGCGCCACTAGCAAGGGCGGCGGCGCGGTAGCGCGCGCAGAGGCGCGGGCAGTGGCGTAGGCAGCAGCAGCTTTTTGTAGTTTTAACTTCTATATAGAGTTAGTAACTAAATAGAAGGAGTACTAAAACAGAGCTAGAAGCTGCGTAGGGGTAAGAGGTAGCACACGTAATAGCTTAAAAATCTATATTAAGGTATAGTTAAAACTGCGTAAACAATTAGTATTGCTTTTAAAAAATTAAGGCGAGTTACAGAGTAATACTTATAGTAGCTATAGTAGTGTTAGATACTAAGCCTAGAAGGCTTAAAAATTTATTATTATTGTTGCGCCTTGCGCTAAGCTGCACGTGCGCAGCGTGTTGCGTAGTGCGCTAGGACTATATAGAGCTCTGTACAGGTAACTAAGGTCTTAATTACCTAGGGGGTGTGTTGCATATATAAAGTACCATCCTTAAGGCCTAAGGCGCTCTTAGGCATTAGACCTAGGCGCCTGTTAGCTTACGCGCTAGGCTCACGCTAGTTAACTACATATTAGAGTTTTTACGCTAAGCTTAGGAGCTTACTCCCGAGCTCTACAGGATACGTAGCAAACTCAGAGGTAATCCCTCTAAGTTCTACAGCAGCCTTTCTAGGTTAGGACTATTTCCTTTGTATATAGTATATATAGCGCGTCTTAGACGCAGGTAGAAAGGCGGAATCAACTATCCAGTTCTCCTAAACCACTGTTACCAGCTCCTTGTTCTCCACAACTAATATATTATAACGAAGAAGTTCAATAGATTTAACATATAGTCTTTTTTAGACAGACGCTCTAGACACCTAGAACTACTAGGAAGATTAATATAATAAATCCTCTAAGCCTCCTTAAGCTTATAGTAAAGCTTAACAGACACTAGATGCAGGCACCAGTAGATTCTAGCGTAAGAGTTAATTTTATTTCTGCTTAAGTAATGTTAGTAGCAGGCTTATAAGTATGAAAAAAACAAGAACTCTACTTACTACACGTAGCTAATAGTTAGCCTATGCTAGGCAAGACGACAATTACTTATAAAGTTACTAGATTAACGCTCTACATCTAGGAACACTAGAAAGAGATAGACTTAGACGTTTTTAGACTAGCTACCTACAATATTATATTAGAACTTCCTTAGTTATAAGAACATAACCTATGTATTAACTAGAAGTTAAAGAAGTTCTTATTTAAGTGCTATAAATTAGATATAACTATAAGCTAGCCTACGTATCAAACAACTAAGATAGTAGATAAGAAGAAGATTAATAATATTGCTAAAGGACAGTAAACTTTAACTAAGTACAGCCATAAGACAAGAAGATTTAACTTAATAAATACTAAAAAGGCTCTTTTAAGTTACAAAGTTAGAGTTTTAGAGAAATATATAACTCTAGATATCTTAAAAAAGTATAAAGAATATTAACACTTCTTTATAAAAGTAGTAGATAGCAAAGCCTTACTAAAATACTAATCTTAGAATTATAAGATTATCCTAAAAGAAGAAAAGACTCTACTCTTTAGACTAACTTATTAACTATGAGAAATGGAACTTAAGATATTAAGAAAAAAGCTAGACAAAGATTTAAAGAAAAGCTAAATAAAACTTTTAAGATTACTAGTAGGATTCTTTATACTCTTTATACTATAGAAGAATAAGCCACTAAGGATGTACATTAACTATTAAAAGTTAAACAATATTTTAGTAAAGAATTAATATTTACTACTCAATATTATAGAACTAAGAGATTAATTATCTTACGCTATAGTCTTTACAGCACTAGACCTCTAAGATAAATACTACCTTATTAGGATTAAGAAAAGTAAAGAATAGAAGACAGTGTTCTAAGCAAGATATAAATACTATAAATACATTATTATACTATTTAAGTTAATAAACGATTGAGCAACAGTTTAAGAACTTATTAATAAGATATAAAGAGCATACTTAGACATCACTGTTATTATATAGTTAGATAATATCTTTATTTACTCTAAGAACCTAAGAGATTATGTTAAATATATCTGCACAGTACTAAGGTACGTAGACTAGTTTAACCTATAATTAAAACTTAAGAAACATAAGTTTTATAAAGATAAAGTTGCTTTTCTAGGATATATTATAAGAGCACAAGCAGTATAAATAAGTAAAGAAAAAATATAAGTAACTAAAAAATAGCTACAACTAAAGAGAGTTAAGAAAATATAACCTTCTTTAAGATTTTTAAACTTGAACTAATAGTTTATTAAAGATTATTCTAAGATTGCTATCTTATTAACAAAACTTACAAGAAAGGAAGTACCTTTTAAGTAGAGTAGAGAAGTAGAGAACGCCTTCTAAATGCTTAAGAATATAAGCATAGAACTACTATACTTTTGTATATTCTAAGCAGGACAGTTACTATAATTTAAGACAGACGCATTAAAATTTGCACTTAGAAGATACGCTAGCTAACTACATAAAAGCAAATAGTCCTTAATTACTTACTCTTCTTACAAGTTTTTAGAACTAGAGGAATAATATAATATTTACAATAAGGAGCTGCTAGCTATTATTAATTGCTTAAGATATTAGAGATTATACGCTAAAAGCTGCTTAAAACTTATAATATTTATAAATTACAAGAACTTAGTTGATTTTATAACTACTAAAAGATTTAACTAACGCTAGGTTTAATAGTTAGAGAAACTAAGATAATATAAGTTTAAGATTGTATACATACTAAGAAAAGATAATAGAAGAGTACACGCTCTTAGCTATAGACATAATATTGTAAGAACTAAAGAGACAACTAACTCTACAATACTATAAGTTAATAACAATAGATTATTAGAACTAGTATAGTGTAAAGGGCTGAAGCCCTAACGTCTTTAGTACTCGACAAAAAGCCTCGTTTTGCTATCCTACAGATCCCGGGTGTCCGTGCGCACCCAGTATCTGTAAGCCGGGCGTATCAGCCCTTCTACTTTTCTAGCCTACTAAACTTTTCTCTTAGCTTTGCGCTATTTTCTTAAGCTACGTTAGTAGCTGCTAAGTAGCTACCCTTGCCTCTTTCTTAGTACTAAGCACAGACCTTACAGAGGAGTAGATAAGTTTACTAGATAGCTTTTCTAGTTCTTTATTTCATTTACTACTATTTTCTTTATATTTTTAGTTAACTTAACATACTCTTATATTTAAATTAAATCCTTCTATAGCGCTAACGCTGCTATGTTAAATTAGAAGCCTCCTAGAGCTATATCTAGCCGAGAAGCTAGCTAGAGCTATATCTACGCACAGAAGCCCCCTAGAGCTACATCTAGACAAGACACTAATTAATTAGATTGCTAATCTTAGTTAAAGCTATTTTAAATCTACTAAGAATGAGTAGTAGAAGAAGCACAAAGAGTACTAAGGGATACCTAGCTATATAAGACTCTACTTAGAACATTTTATAATATAAACTGTTAGATAAGCCTACTATATTGCTAGTACCTCTAGAAACTAATCCCTGCTGTTAAATAATATAGGCGCTATTTATTTAGTACTTTTATATAATAATAGTAGAGGTAGAGATTACATCTAGAAGCTTTGCTGTATAGATAGCAAGACTACACTAAGATAGTGTTAGTAGGGCTAAAATAGAGAACACTCTAGAAGGCCTCTATAAAGCGAACAAACTAGATAAAATAGTAACCTTAATAATAATATAAGAAGCCTTTCTTATTTAGGAGGCTATTAATTTAAACTTTACTTGCTATATTAAAACTAGTTTAGTAGCTAGCATAACCTAAGTGTTTTAAGTAACCTAATCTAGACACTTTTAATAAAACAAGAAATATATACTAAATCTTTAGGAAGTAGCTTAGTGCTAAAGTAGAAAACAACTAAGAAGACTTTAATATAGAAAGAAGAACGTGTAATTACGCTTTTAGTAAGCTAAAAAGTTTAGTAGTAACTTTAACGCTGCCTTACCTTAACTAAATAGAATTATTAAACACCTAGAACTTTAAATACTTATTAATCTTTGTTAATTAGATGTTTAGAATCTATACAGCTCTAAGAGAGCTAAGAATAAACTCTAGTTAATGTCTTAAGACAAAAAAAGTATTTATAATTATATAATAGAATTTTAGGAATAGTTGTTACTATTAAAAAGCAACTTAGATAAGGACATAAAAATAATACTTTTTTAAAAAAGCCTTACCTATAAGCTTTAAGATAAGCTTGTAGGTATTACGTTCTTAGATTTAGATAATTTACAGAATAAGTCTAATAAAATAGCAGACTACTTATACTAGATAGAGTAGTATTCTAAAGGCTAGGATAAGCCTAAGGAATAATACTCTAAGAACAGAGACTAGGAAAGGCTTAAGGAATATAGGCTAAGTCACACTTCTCCTCCTCCTCCTCCTCCTCCTACAGGAGACTAGATAGAAGGAATAGAGTTTATAGGAAGATTAGCTAAGCTACGTAGGTTTAGCAATCTAGAGCTAAACAGGCTAATAAGAGAAGGACGTTGTTTTACTTATAAGTAGAAAGGACACTTAGCTATAACGTGGTTCACAAGCGAACGGCTCACCCAAGCGAACAGCTCACGCCCTACTAGCACGCCGACGTTAACACGTTATTATAGTCTTTTATCACAGTTAATTAACTATTGCAATATACTAAATTAATTATTAGAATTGCTGCTATTACTTGCACTATCTATTTTAACTGCGCAGGTATAAGTATTGTGTCTAGTCTGCTTACAACGCCCGCACCGCCTCTCTCCTTGTACCCTCTTTAACGCACTCTTACTATCACCACGACTACTACCTGCTTATTTAGCTAATACTTCTTGTATCTTGCCTACAGTAAGAGTCTCTTCTATCTATATATATTACTGCTTACAGCTTTTATGCTTATTGAATTTATCTAGAGCCTCTTAAAAAGTAGTAATTTTCTTTATTAAAAGCACTATCTTATGTGCTATCTGCTAAGCCCCCTTACTTAGCTGCGTTATTTACTTAGTAAGAGAATTAGTAGAAGACCTACAGCGCTTTCTTACACTTTATTAAATAAGACTAATTTAAGCCTTAACTTCACGCGTGTTGTGTAGTGTTTCTACGTCTTAGGTAGCTACTTATTATAGTAATTATTGTAGTGTTTTCACTACTATATTAAGCTTTAATAGCACAGCCTGTAAGTTATATAAGACTAGACTAGCGCCTCTAAAGCTAGCTTAGATATTCTCCTTTGTAATAAACTGCTTAACAGCAGCTTTAAAGGCGAGTAGAAAGGTCTTCTTGCTAATATAGTTAATGTAGTTACGTGCTAAGCCTAAAATAGTGTTACTATACTTACGCTTTAACAGCAAGAAGTAGGCAACGTTAAGAGGCTACAATAAGTAAGACAAGTGTGCAGGTATATAGAGAAGAATAATACTCTTCTTCTTATAAAGATCTTAAAATTTAACAAAGTAGTAGCTTTTATAGCTATTAATAATAAGTAGTTAATACCTACCTACAGTATGCCTCTTTGTATAAGTATTAAAGTGCTCTAACTACATAAGAGTAAGCTAATTATGTATCTAGCTATTAAGACTAACTTTAAGAACTTAGTTAGCAGGTAAAATTTTAAACTAAATGTTAATAAGTACCTTGCCTGCAAAGATAATAAAAAGTAGTAGAGAGTAACCTAACGCGCTTACGCCTTAGATTACAGTAACCTACTTCTAGTTGCCTAGCTGTACCTGCTTTCTTTTGCTATATTCTTCTAAGCCTGTAAAGACTAACTATAATAAAATCTTGCTTATTATAAAGCTAGTCTTGTTAAAGTTGTAGATATTGTTATCTATAATACCCTACTTCTACTTTGTCGCCTAGACTAAGTCGAACTAGCGCTAGATAGCCACTAGGTGTAAGGGTGCGTTGGGTTGACCAAAGATGCAAGGTAAACAGTGAATGAATTAGATATCGAACTACAGAGAGAGACTACGTAGGTTTATATATCCAACCCAGATGATTAGGACTTAACCTGGGTTAGGACTAACCAAGGTTATTAGAGGTTGTCGGATCAGCTAACAGTTAGCGTGATTAGTGCGGCTTATAGTTAGTTACTAGTGCTGAGGTAAGAAAAGCCAACGAAGGCCACAGGCTGAGTACTAGAGAACATCAAGGCTTTAGCCCTTTACAATACCCCCCTCCTAAAAATAGTAGGGGTAGTAATCTTGTTACCTAGAGTTCCACTCTTCTAGGGCTTCCGTATCTTTCAGATTAATAGCTAGTTCCCAGGTTAGATCTAGATATCCTAACTATTTAACTAAGTACTGTTTTCTTCTTCCTTTTCCTCTTTCCTCTAATAGGGTCTCTACTAGGTATTCTTCTCCATCCTCTGTCTCAATTAGTAGGGGTTCATTGTCGTCTATTAGCTGGCTCAGTAGAGGGTCTAAGGACGCTAGTCTAAGGTTATTAACATTAAATACTAGGTAAATCTGGCTAGGAGTATTTAATTTAACTGCGTTTAGTCTAATAACCTTAAGTATCGTGTACTTAAGATTTTTCTAGTTAAGTTTTCTGCTAAGCCTTTTTGTTTTATAGTAGTCGCCTAGTTTTAACTATACCTCATCGCCTATTTAAAGCTAAAGTAATTAATGCCTTCTTTTATTTGCCTGCTTTTCTTATTCTTGTTAGCTTTCTCCTATTATAGCTTGTGCAAGCTCAATACTTTGTTATAGCTTACTAATAATATTTTCTGCCTTTTAATAATCCTTCTGTATTCTCATTAAAAGTTATTGTTAAGAACTGTGCTTAGGTGCAATTTATAGGAGATCTACCTTATAGCCGTGTTATAGGAAGAAAGGAGACATTTTAGTAGACTAAGCTTGCCTTACTATAACTGCAATCTTAGCTATCCCTAAGTTGCTTTTCTAATTTTTTTAATCCTAATTATAAAAGGCTTGTAAATAAGCCTGTACTATAGAGTTTATTCTTTCAATAAAACTGTTAGTTTTAGAATAGTATTTAGAAGATAAGCGTCGCTTAATTTCTAATA
Source organism: Alternaria sp. 'sect. Undifilum' (assembly GCA_024321975.1). Taxonomy (NCBI): domain Eukaryota; kingdom Fungi; phylum Ascomycota; class Dothideomycetes; order Pleosporales; family Pleosporaceae; genus Alternaria; species Alternaria sp. 'sect. Undifilum'. Next base: position 3,444,953 of record JAJJZI010000004.1, read on the forward strand.
ACTCGCAAAGCTTAATCTAAAAATAGTTAACAAACTGTATACCTCTGTCTAAAGTAATATAGTTTAGTAACTAATAGTAAGCCACAACAGAGTTAATAAAAGTTTTAGCAACACTTTTTATAGTAATGTCCTTAAGGCCTATTAGGACAACATTCTTACTAAGCCTATCTGTAACTACTATAAGTTTTATATAGCCTTCGCTTTCTAGTAACCCTGTAATAAAATCTATAGAAATTTCTTTCTATATTTACTTAGGTATAGGTAAGGGTTTTAACAATTCTTATAGGCTGTCTCTCTATAGTTTTGTTCTTCTACATACTAAGCAGTTTCTAATGTATTACCTTACTGTTTAGCTTATAGAGGGCTAAAAAGTATTCTCTAGCAACTACTTAGTAGGTAATATTTCTTCCTTGATAACCTAAAGCTCTAGAACTGTAGATTTTATAGATAATTCTAGTTCTTAGAGGTTTATTATCTAGTACCTATTTTTAATCTTAGTATAGGAGGTTTCTAGAATCGTCTAGTTAGTATTTAGAAATAGAAAGTTTAAGGTCTAGAGCTGTAGGAAATTATCGTTTACTATTCCTTACAGCCTCCTAGGCTATTTAGTAGGTTTTGTCCTCTTTTTTAGCTTTATCCTATAGATCCTCTAGATCTAATTGCTCCTAGGGTAATTCTAGTACAGCTGTTAGATAGCTGTTGCAGCTTAAGGTTCTTAGCACTTCTTCTTCCTCTAGTTCTTTGTTAGTAGCTGTAGTTGTAGGTTTAAATATTTGTAGAAACTTCCTAGAAGTCCTAGTATCCTAGTTGTTTGCTAGCATATCTTGTTGTCTCCTAGATAAGGCATTAGCCCTAGAGTTATTAACTCTAGGCCTATAGGATATTTCTATGTAAGGAAACTTTCCTAGAAATTAGGACTATCTTATTTATCTCTTACTAAGCTGTCTAGGCTTGCTAAAATATTGAAGGTTTTTATTGTCTATAATAACTATAAATTTCTTTAAAGACTGTAGTATAGCATCCTACTTAGATAAGCAGAAAAAAAATACTAGTAATTCCTTATTGTATATCTTATAATTGCTTTGCGTGCTAGTTATCTTTTTTAAATAATAAGCTACTAGGCGTAAGCTTACTTTATTGTTATATTGTAAGAGGACTCCTACTACTATATATCTAGAAGAGTCTATTTCTAGGATTATTTCTCTGTCAGGATCCCATTAAGCTAGTACTAGCTTAGTAATAAATAACTCTTTTAGCTTATTAAAACATTTTGCTTAGTTTTTCCCTATTAAAAGGAGATGTTACTAGTAAGCCTTAAAAGAGGAGCTACTATTTCTAAGTAGTTCCGAATAAATTGTTAATAAAAGTTTATAAAACTAAGAAAACTGCGTACTCTTTTAACGTTTATAGGTACCTACTAATCTCTAATTGCTTTTACTTTCTTAGGGTCTATCTAAAGTCCTTTTCTAGCCTTAACAATAAATTTAAGGTATATTGTACTCTATATATTAAATTTGCATTTCTAGATATCTAAAGGTAATTTAGCCTTACTTATAGCTTCTAAAACCTTATTTATATTGCGTTAGTGTTCTTTAAGCATGCTATTAGTGTAAATTAATACATTTTCTAGGTAGGCTAAGTAGAAATTGTTAATACACTTGCAGAGGGTCTAATTAATATAGCGTTAAAAGATCCTTAAAGCTTTTGCCATACTAAATAGAGTAACTAGCTCCTTATATAACCTAAATCTAGTGCAAAAAAATGTTTTCTACTTATCTCTTGCATTAATTCTAATCTTATAAAAAGCTGTAGAAATGTTAATCTTTGTAAACTATTTAGCTTTTGCAATGTTGTTAAGGGTTTCCTAAATTAAAAGTAAAAAATAATATTCTTTCTTTATAATAGCGTTTAGGACTTAGTAATTAATACAGAAACGTAATCCTCCTCTAGGTTTCTTAGCAAAAAGGACAGGGGAGGGGGTAGAAGAGCTACTAGCTCTAATCTATCCTTTATTAAGTAGAGAAATAAGCTCCTTTTGTAATACTAGGAGTTCTAGGCGGCTTATACTGTATAGAGGTCCCTAGGGAGCCTCTTTTTCCTTGCCTTTATTGTCTTTCTCTAGTTTAATTTAGTAATCTACTTTAGATCCGCGTAAAGGAGGTAGTATAAAAGCAGTTTTTAGATTAAAAATTTAAGCTAGGTGTTAATAAGCCTTAAAGAGTAAAGGTAGGACTTCTACTTTCTTCTTAGGAGCTAGGGCTTTTTTAATATCCTTAAGAGAAGCAGTAAAAGTCTAAATAGACCTGTCCTTTTTTACCTGCCTAATATAGGAGTGATAAGCTGTTGCGCTTATTTATTTTAATCTCTAGTCTCCTTTAATAGGGCGATTCTTAGTGCTAAGTAACTTAATCTTTTAGCTAGAAGAATAGATATAAATTGTTTTTCTAGAAGGAGTAATAGAAACCTGTCTTCTATTTATCTTGGGCCGTCTAAGTATTAAATTGTAACTATAGTGTATAGGGGCTATATAACTCTAAATAGTATCCTTATAGCCTTTAATATTAATGTCTAACCTAGCAACTTTGTTGATAGTTCTAGGTTTATTTATAACTCCTTCTAATCTCCTAGGAGAAATATAAATGCACTATAAGTTAGCGTTCTTAATAAGTTAAGGGCTAATAAGCGAGTATGCAAGGTTTCCTGATTTAATTAAAGTAGAGGCGAAAGTGTAACAATTTTCTAACGCCCCTAAAGTAATTCTATTACTGCTTATATTCTTTTTAAAGTTTACCTACTCCTTTACTAAGTTATTTTAACTTATTAGAGGCTCCTGCTAGTGACTTTGAACAGGAGCTACTCTTTTTCTAAATCTAAATCCTTATTTAAGCTTTCCTTGCTAAGCTTATTATCTTTCTTAGAGTTAGAGGACTTAACTAAAGTCTTTTTCTCCTTTTTAGAGGATTTCTTATTCTCTGTACAATATGCAGACAGATAGCCCTTTTATTTATAGTTAAAATAGCGTCTTTCTTTATACAACTATTTTAACTCCTAGTTACTAAACTATTAAGGTTTAGTAGTTCTTCCTGTGTATTCTATCCCTTCTATCTAGTCTCCTTTTAAAGGAGAAGGAAGAGGAGAAGTTCTTCTAGATTTATACTCTTTAGGCTTGTTGTCTCTGCCTTAAGGGTACTCCTCTATTCTATAGAGGTAATTAGCAATCTCTATTGTTTTGTTTTGCAGGCTATCTAAATCCTTATAAGTAATACCTACAAGTTTGTCTTAAAGTTTCTAAATAAGACTTTTTTAGAAAACCTTATCCTTATATCCTTGTCTAAACTACTGTTAGATAATAGTAGTTATTCCTAGAATTCTATAATGTATTTGCGTATGCTTTTCTTGCCTTAGCTTATAGACTAGAGCTTGTTCTTAGCTCTCTCTGCACTATAGGGATCTCTAAACATTTAATTAAAGAAGTATAATAACTTATTAAAGTTCTATAAATTAGACCTCCCTATTTAGTTAAGGAAAGGCAGAGTAAGGGTTGCAGCTAAGCCTTTTAGTTAACTAAAGGCGTAGTTACAAGTTCTTTTATCTGTATTAAAATCTTCCTTATTGTTTTTTACCTTAGCAGTAAGCTTTCGTTAAAAGATTTAGTATATCTTTCTGTTTCTGTTAAAGGTATTAAGATCTAGTTGTTTAAAACGCCTAGGCTTTTAAGCTTATTAATTTCCTAAGGCAGCTAATAAGGTAGGTAACTAAGGTAGAGGTTGTTGTTCTACCTTAGGCTCTCTTTATAGCGTGCTTATAGCCTCCTAAGCTTAGAAGGCTTCCTGTATCCTCGTAGAAGCAGCTATCTCATCTAGGCCACCTGCTCTACAAAGACCTTCTAAAGTAGTTTCTACTTCAGGTCTGCTAACATTATCTTGGTGTAGTTCTGTTATCCTTACAGCTAAAAGAGCTACTAAAGGTTCTGCTATTGTATTACAGGTACTCGCTAGTACTCTATATTATTGACAGAAATTGTTATAGGTGCTACTACGCTTAGTAGGCTTATCCTTCGTGTAGGGGCTACTACGCTTAGTAGGCTTATCCTTTTGTGTAGGGGCTACTACGCTTATTAGGCTTATCTTTCGTCTGTTTTCTAGGGCTACTACGCTTAGTAGGCTTATCCAACGAATTTAAAAGCCTTAGGGACTTATACAACTAAGTATCCCTTAGCACTTCTAATTTAGTGCTTCTTCTGTTAATCCTTTAGTAGATTTAAACAGTTAACTAATTAACCAGCGCTCTAATTAATTAGATTCTCGCGCGTAGATATAGCTCTAGAGGGCTCCTAAGTACGACGTAGCTACGCAAGTAGCTAAAGAAGGATCTAATTTAATTGTAAGGGTGCGTTAGGTGACTAAAGATACAAGGTAAACAGTGAATAAATTAGATATCAAACTACAGAGAGAGACTACGTAGGTTTATATATCTAACCTAGATGATTAGGACTTAATCTGGGTTAGGACTAACCGAGGTTATCAGAGGTTGTCGGATCAGCTAACAGTTAGCGTGATTAGTGCGGCTTATAGTCAGCTACTAGTGCTAAGGTAAGAAAAGCCAACGAAGGCCACAGGCCGAGTACTAGAGAACATCAAGGCTTTAGCCATTTATATTAGGTCCTCACAGGCGACTTGCTGCTAAATATAGGGACAGCTCTAGCGCGTATAGAGCTTAGGAGTTTACTTAACAAAGTTATTAACTTAGTTCTTATTAGTAGGGTTACTCTCCTACTTATGTAATAGTTTATTAGCTATTACTTAAATGTTAGCCTTTATAGGCGTAAATCCTTGCGTAGACTTTTTAAGAATACGCTTAACTATAGCTTCTTCTTCTAGCTTGTTTAGGCGCTTTAAATTTTGCTTTGCAGTCACGTTAGGAGCGTCTTCTAGCGCGTTAGAAAGACAAAGTCCTTTAAGGCATATTATAGGTAAAGGTAGCACGTTTTTAGCTTTAAACACGTTACAATTAGATATTAAAAAGAGCAAGCTAAAGATCTAATTTAGAATAAGTCAATAGATAGTTGCGTTGTTAAGACATTACGCGTTATAGTGTCAACGTTGGCGCGCTGGTGGGGCGTGAGCCGTTCGCTTAGGTGAGCCGTTCGCTTGTGAACCACCTTAGATTATACTACAGAAGAAAAGATGCTAAGAAAAAAAAGAAGAAGAAGAGGACTATTATATTAAAGTCTTCAAAGGCAAAAGTAAGAAAGCCTAGTAAAGAAAGCTTAAGTAGTAAAGATACTCTAGAAGATCTGAATTCTAATTTAGAAAAAGAATAGCTCTTACTTAAAGTTACTAGTCAGAGCTACACGTAAGCTAAGAAGACTTAATAAAAGAATAGGCTAGTTTTATAAATAATATAAGTAGTAATAGAATTACTGTTAAAACGTTAGTAAATTATAATATATTTACTTTAACTCTAATCAATACAGGAAATCTTGTATACTCTCTTATTAGCCGTTAACATATTAAGAACGCTTGTTTATAGTGCATCCTTATTTCTTTGCGTAGATTAGAAGGAGTTATAGAAAAACCTAGAACTATTAACAACGTTGCTAAGTTAGAGATATATATTAAGAAGTATAAATATACTATCTAGGGCTATATTGCTCCTACACACTCTAGATATAATTAAATACTTAGATAGCCCTAGATAAATAGAAGAGAGGTTATTATTGCCTCTTCTAAAAAGTTAATCTACATCTATACTTCTAGACAAAAGATTTAATTACTAAGCACTAAAGATTACTTTATTTAAGAGAGCAAAAAGTTAAAGCAAATAAACGTAACAGCTTATTACTCCTACATTAGACAAGTAAAGAAGAATAAGTTAGTTTAGACCTTTACAGCTTCTCTTAAGGATATTAAGAAGGCCTTAGCTCCTAAGAAGAAAGTAAATGTTTTATTATTACTTCTTAAGGCGTACTAACACATAGCTTAGATTTTTAAGTTATAAACTGCTTCTACACTACTTCTCTTACATAGACCTTAGGTTAATTACTAAATTAAGTTACAAAATGATGAAAACAGAAAGAAAAAAGAACCTCCTTAGGTCCCTCTATACAATATAAGTAAACTAGAGATTTTAGTTCTATGTAAGGAGCTTATATCTCTATTAAATAAAGAATAGATTAGAGCTAGCAGCTCTGCAGCTTCTTCCCTAGTTCTATCTACTAAGAAACCTAAAGGAAGATTATAGTTCTGTGTTAATTACTAAGCTATTAACGCTATTATATAAAAAGACTGTTATCCTTTGCTATTAATCTAAGAAACGCTTAATAGTATTACTAAAGTAAAATAGTTTACTAAGATTAACGTCTCTGCAGCCTTCTACAAAATTAGGATTAATATAGGAGAAGAATAGAAGACTACTTTTAGAACAAGATTTAGATTATATAAATAGCTAGTTACTCCTTTTAGTATAGCAAACGCTCTTAGCACCTTTTAATAATATATTAACTAGACACTACGTAAGTACATTAATAATTTCTACTTAGCCTACTTAGATAATGTATTAATTTACACAAATAGCACGATTAAAGAATACTAACATAATATAAATAAGGTTCTAGAAGTAATAAGCGAAGCTAGGTTACTTCTAGATCTAAAGAAATGCGAATTTGATATATAGAGTACTAAGTACCTAAGATTTATTATTAAAGCTAGAAAGAGACTTTAGATAGACTCTAATAAAGTAAAAGCTATTCAAAAATAGGACGTACTAATAAACATTAAAAGAGTATATAATTTTCTTAGATTTACAAACTTTTATTAACGGTTTATTAAGAACTACTCTAATATAGTTACCCTGCTCACAAGGCTTACTAGAAACGTCTTCTTTTAATAGGGAAAAGTAGAAAAAGAAGCTTTTAATAAGCTAAAGAGGCTATTTATTACTAAACTAATACTAGCTTAATAGGATCCTAATGGAGAAATAATCTTAGAGACTAATTCTTCCAGCTACGTTGTAGCAAGAGTCCTTTTGTAATACAACAATTAAACAAAATTATAAATAGTAGTGTAATCTTTAAAAAAGATAACTAGCGCTTAAAGCAACTATAAAATATATAATAAAGAATTACTTATAGTTATTTGCTGCTTATTCAAGTAGGATGCTATACTACGTTTTTTAAAGAAGTTCCTAGTTACAATAGACTACAAAAACCTTAAGTATTTTAGAAACCCTAGGTAGCTTCTTAAAAGATAAATTAGATAGGCCTAATTCCTTAGTAAACTTCCTAATATAGAAATCGCCTACAGGCCTAGAGTTAATAACTCTAGAGCTAATACTTTATTCTAGAGACAACAAAATATGCCTATAAACAGTTTAGATTCTTAGATTTCTAAGAAGTTCTTATAAGTCTTTAAACTATCTACTATAACAACTCTAGAAACAGAGGAATAGGAAGAAGAAGAGACTTTTAGAACTTTTAGCTGTAATAGCTATCCTATGATAGTACATTAGGAACAAATAGATCTAGAAGAGCTTTAGAATAAAGCTAAAGAAGAGGATAACACGTACTAGCTAGCCTAGAAAGTAGTGAATAAGAAAGAACGCTAATTTCTAATAAAGCTAGACCTTAAGCTTTCTATTTCTAAATGCTAATTAGATAATTCTAGAAACCTACTATACTATATTTAAAAATAAGGACTAAACAACAAACCTTTGTGCACTAGAATTATCTATAAAATCTACTATTCTAGAGCCTTAGGGCACCTAAGAAGGAACTTTACCTACTAAGTAGTTACAATAGAGTACTTTTAGCCTTCTATTAGTGTGCCGGTGCACAGGGTGATACCCTGCTGCTCACCAGGTCAGTGCTCAGCCACCTGATCTAGAGGTATATAGCTCGTTTCGGGGATCAAAACGAGCACATGTATTATTGATCCTCTACCTCACAACTTAACTCTTGTACTTCTCTTCTAGATACAGCCTAGAATAAGATCTTTATCTTACTACTCTTGTTCCTGCATAATCTAACTACTAGTAATCTTATGCTCTTATAGTAGTATGTCTTTATACACTCTAACACCTGTATAAATAGCAAAGCGTATAGAGACATACTCTACTACTTAGTATATAAAGGAACTAGTACATAATTATTGTAAGAACAATATAACAATCTTACGTAAGCACAGAATCTTTAGAATTATTACTAGACTTAGTTTTAGGGGGTTAGCACTATTCGCTATTATAGACTACGTTAAGGATAATGTTACCTAAGTTAGCACTAACAACAATAATAAAGAAAAGCAAAATCTACTAATAAAAAAACAGAATGCATTATTAAATGCTAATTTAAAGTCTATTTAGCAGAAAAAAGGTAGCAAACTATCTGTCAAGGGCTGAAGCCTTGATGTCCCCTAGTACTCGGCCTGTGGCCTTCGTTGGCTTTTCTTACCTCAGCATTAGCACCTCAGCACTAGCTGCTGACTATCGGCCGCACTAGTTACGCTAACTGTCAGCTGACCCGGCGACCTCTAATAACCTCAGTTAGTCCTAACCTTGGTTAGTCCTAACTATCTGGATTGGATATAAAAACCTACGTAGTCTCTCTATAGTTCTATATCTAATTTATTCACTATTTACCTTGCATCTTTAGTCAACCCAACGCACCCTTATAATTAAATGAGATCCTTCTTTAGCTACTTGCGTAGCTACGTCGTACTTAGGAGCCCTCTAGAGCTATATCTAGACAAGAAGCTAGCTAGAGCTATATCTACGCGCGAGAATCTAATTAATTAGAGCGCTGGTTAATTAGTTAACTGTTTAAATCTACTAAAGGATTAACAGAAGAAGCACTAGATTAAAAGTGCTAAGAGATACTTAGTTGTCTAAGTCCCTAAGGCGTTTAAATTCGTTAGATAAGCCTACTAAGCGTAGTAGCTCTAGAAAATAGACAAAGGATAAGCCTACTAAGCATAGTAGCCCCTACACGAAAGAATAAGCCTACTAAGCGTAGTAGCCCCTACACGAAAAGGATAAGCCTACTAAGCGTAGTAGCACCTATAACGATTCCTGTTAACAATATAGAGTACTAGCGAGTACCTACAAATACAATAGCAGAACCCTTAACAGCTTTTCTAGTTGTAAGGATAGTAGAATTACACTAAGATAGTGTGAGCAAACTTGAAGTAGAGACTACTTTAGAGAGACTTTGTAGAGCAGGGGGCCTAGATAAGATAGCCACCTCTACAAAAGTACAGGAAGCTTTCTAAGCTTAGGAAGCTATAGGCACAACATTGTAACAACAAAGGGAGCCTAAGGTAGAACAATAACCTCTACTTTAGTTACCTACCCTATTAGCTGCCTTAGGAAATTAACAAGCTTAAACCCCTAGGCGTTTTAAACAACTAGATCCTAATACCTTTAATAGAAATAAAAGATATACTAAATCTTTTAACAACAGCTTACCGCTAAGGTAGAAAAAAATAAGAAAGATTTTAACACAGATAAAAGGACTTGTAACTACGCCTTTAGTTAACTAAAAGGCTTAGCTGCAACCCTTACCCTGCCTTTCTTTAACTAAATAGAAATTTCTAATTTATAAAATTTCAATAAGCTATTAAACTTCTTTGATTAAATGTTTAGAAATCTCTATAGTGCAGAGAGAGCTAAGAACAAGCTCTAGTCTATAAGCTAAGGCAAGAAAAGCATAAGTAAATACATTATAAGATTCTAGGAATAACTAATATTATCTAATAGTAGTTTAGACGAGGATACAAGGATAATACTTTTCTAAAAAAGTTTTATTTAGAAACTTTAAGACAAACTTGTAGGTATTACTTATAAGGATTTAGATAGCCTGCAAAACAAAACAATAGAGATTGCTAATTACCTCTATAGAATAGAGGAGTACCCTTAAGGCAGAGACAACAAGCCTAAAGAGTATAAATCTAGAAGAACTTCTCCTCTTCCTTCTCCTTTAAAAGGAGACTAGATAGAAGGGATAGAATACACAGGAAGAACTACTAAACCTTAATAGTTTAGTAACTAGGAGTTAAAATAGTTGTATAAAGAAAGACGCTGTTTTAACTATAAATAAAAGGGCTATCTGTCTGCATATTGTACAGAGAATAAGAAATCCTCTAAAAAGGAGAAAAAGACTTTAGTGAAGTCCTCTAACTCTAAGAAAGATAATAAGCTTAGCAAGGAAAGCTTAAATAAGAACTTAGATCTAGAAAAAGAGTAGCTCCTGTTTAAAGTTACTAGCAGGAGCCTCTGATAAGTTATAATAACTTAGTTAAGAAGTAGGCTAAACTTAAAAAGAACATAAGCAGTAATAGAATTACTTTAGAGGCGCTAGTAAATTATTATACTTTCGCCTCTACTTTAATTAATACAGGAAACTTTGTATACTTACTTATTAGCCCTTAACTTAATAAGAACGCTAACTTATAGTGCATTTTTATTTCTCCTAATAGATTAGAAGGGGTTACAGATAAACTTAGAACTATTAATAAAGTTGCTAGGTTACACATTAATATTAAAGGCTATAAGGATACTATTTAGGGTTATGTGGCCCCTACACACTGTAGTTACAATTTAATACTTAGACGGCCCTAGATAAAAAGAAGAGAGGTTACTATTACTCCTTCTAGAAAAACAATTTATATCTATTCTTCTAGCTAATGGATTAAGTTACTTAGCACTAAGGATTACCTTATTAAAGGAGACTAGAGATTAAAATAAATAAGCGCAACAGCTTATTACTCCTATATTAGGTAGGTAAAAAAGGATAAGTTTATTTAGACTTTTGCTGCTTCTCTTAAGGATATTAAAAAAGCCCTAGCTTCTAAGAAGAAAGTAGAGGTCCTACCTTTACTCCTTAAGGCTTATTAATACCTAGCTTAGATTTTTAATCTAAAAACTGCTTCTATACAACCTCCTTTACGCGGATCTAAAGTAGATTACTAAATTAAACTAAAGAAAGACGATAAAGGTAAGGAAAAAGACGCTCTCTAGGAACCTCTATATGGTATAAGCTCCCTAGAACTCCTAGTATTACAAAAAGAGCTTATTCCTCTACTTAATAAAGGATAGATTAGAGCTAGTAGCTCTCCTGCTTTCTCCCCTATCCTTTTTGCTAAGAAACCTAGAGGAGGATTACGTTTCTGCATGAATTACTAAGCCCTCAACGCTATTACAAAGAAAGATTGTTATCCTTTACTTTTAATTTAAGAAACTCTTAATAATATTACAAAAGCTAAATAGTTTATAAAGATTAATATTTTACAGCTTTTTATGAGATTAAGATTAATATAGGAGGCAAGTAGAAATCAGCTTTTTACACTATATTTAGGTTATAAAAGTAGCTAGTTACTCTATTTAGAATAGCAAACGCTCCTAGTACCTTTTAACGCTATATTAATTAGACCCTCTGCAAGTATATTAATAATTTTTGCTTAGCCTACCTAAGTAATATATTAATTTACACTAATAGCACGCTTAAAGAATACTAACGTAATATAAATAAGGTTTTAAAAGCTATAAGTAAAGCTAAATTACTTTTAGATATCTAGAAATGCAAATTTAACGTATAGAGTACAAAATACCTTAAATTTATTATTAAGGCTAGAAAAGGACTTTAGATAGACCTTAAGAAAGTAAAAGTAATTAGAGATTAGTAGGCACCTACAAACGTTAAAGAGGTACGTAGTTTTTATAGTTTTATAAACTTCTAATAATTATTTATTAAGTACTACTTAGAAATAGTAGCTTCACTTTTAGGGCTTACTAGTAACATCCCCTTTTAATAGGGAAAAACCAAGCAAAAAGCTTTTAATAAGATAAAGGAGTCATTTATTACTAAGCTAGTACTAGCTTAATAGAATCCTAATAGAGAAATAATCCTAAAAACAAACTCTTCTAGGTATGTAGTAGCAGAAGTCCTCTTACAATATAATAATAAAGGAAGCTTACGCCTAGTAGCTTATGATTAAAAAAAGATAACTAGTACGTAAAGCAATTACAAGATACATAACAAGGAATTACTAGTAGTTATCTTCTACTTATCTAAGTAGCATGCTATGCTACAGTCTTTAAAAAAATTTATAGTTATTACAGACTATAAAAACCTTAAATATTTTAACAAGCCTATACAGCTTAGTAAGGGACAAATAAAATAGGCTTAATTTCTAAGAAAGTTTCCTACTATAAAAATATCTTACAGGCCTAGAGTTAATAACTCTAGGGCTTATACCTTATCTAGGAGATAACAAGATATGCTAGTAAACAACTAAGATACTAGGATTTCTAGGAGGTTTTTATAAGTATTTAAACCTATAACTACAGCTGCTAACAAGAAACTAGAGAAAGAAGAGGTACTTAGAACCTTTAACTACAACAGCTATCTAGCAGTAGTACTAGAATTACTCTAGGAGCAATTAGATCTGGAAGATCTATAAGATAAAGCTAAAAAAGAGGATAAAACCTACTAAATAGCCTAGAAAGCTGTAAGAGATAGTAAATAACGATTCTCTACAGCGTTAAATCTTAAACTTTTTGTTTTTAAATACTAACTAGACAATTCTATAAACCTTCTATACTAAGATTAAAAATAGGTACCTAATAATAAACCTTTAAGAACTAGAATTATCTATAAAATCAATAGTTCTAGAGCTTTAAGCTATCTAGGAAGGAATATTACTTATTAAGCTATTGCAAGAGAATACTTTTAGCCCTCTATTAGTAAAAGTATTAGAAGGTATATAAGGAACTGCTTAGTGTATAGAAGAACAAAACCCTAGAGAGACAGCCTATAAGGCTTACTAAAACCCTTGCTTATACTTAAGCAAATATAGAAAGAATTTCTATAGATTTTATTATAGGGTTACTAGAAAGCAAAGGCTGTACAAACCTTATAGTAGTTATAAATAGGCTTAGTAAGGACGTTGTCCTAATAGGCTTTCAAAACATTACTATGGAAAGTATTACTAAAGCTTTTAGTAACTTTGTTGTAGCTTACTATTAGTTACTAAACTATATTACTTTAGACAGAGGTATAGAGTTTGTTAACTATTTTTAGATTAAGCTTTATAAGTTATTAAAAATTAAGTAATACTTATCTTCTAGATACTATCCTAAAACTAACAGGTCTATAGAAAGAATAAACTCTATAGTACAGGCTTATTTATAAGCCTTCTACAATTAGGATTAAAGAAATTAGAAAAGTAACCTAGAGATAGCTAAAATTATAGTTATAGCAAGGCAAGCTTAGTCTACTAAGATGTTTCCTTTCTTCCTACAACACAGCTATAAGGTAGATCTTCTACAAATTGTAACTAAGCACAGCTCTCAATAACAACTTCTAAGGAGAATATAAGAGAACTATTAAAAAGTAGAAAATATTATTAAAAAACTATAAAAAAGTATTAAGCTTGCACAAGCTATAATAGAAGAAAGTCAATAAGAATAAGAAAAGCAGGCAAATAAGAAATGGCACTAATTACCTTAGCTTAAAATAGGTAATAGAGTATAGTTAAAACTAAGCAACTACTACAAAATAAAAAGGCCTAGCAGAAAGCTTAACTAGAAAATCTAAAGTACATAGTACTTAAGGTTATTAGACTAAACACATTTAAATTAAATACTCCTAGAAAATCTAGACTAGCGTCCTTAGACCCTCTACTAAGCTAGCCTATAGACAACAATAAACCTCTACTAATTAAGACAGAGAATAGAGAAGAATACCTAGTAGAGACCCTATTAGAGGAAACAGGAAGAGGAAGAAAAAAGTAGTACTTAGTTAAATAGTTAGGATATCTAAATTTAACCTAGAAACTAGCTATTAATCTAAAAGATACAGAAGCCCTAGAAGAGTAGAACTCTAGGTAACAAGATTACTACTTCTACTATCTTTTTTTAGGAGGAGTGTATTGTAAAGGGCTAAAGCCTTAATGTCCCCTAGTACTTAGCCTATAGCCTTTATTAGCTTTTCTTACCTTAGCATTAGCACCTTAGCACTAGCTACTAACTATTAGCCGCACTAGTTACGCTAACTGTTAGCTAACCCGGCGACCTCTAATAACCTTAGTTAGTCCTAACCTTAGTTAGTCCTAACTATCTAGATTAGATATAAAAACCTACATAGTCTCTCTTTAGTTCTGTATCTAATTTATTCACTGTTTACCTTGCATCTTTAGTCAACCCAACGCACCCTTACACTATCTAGTAAAATAGAAGTAGTCTTATATATGTTCTAAACGCTAATTTAAAGTCTTCCTAGCAAAATAGAGGTAGCAACCTGTCTAGTAAAATAGAGATAGTAATATATGCGTAAAGAAATGCTAAGCTAAGGTGTTATCTAGCGAAATAGAGATAGCACTAAAAGCTTATACATAAGTACTAGCTTTAAGTATAAATCTAAGCCTACCTAGCGAAATAAGAGGTACCTAAGAGGCGAGGATTAATATGCCTATACCTAAGAAAACACATACTATAAAGACTTAAAGAGAGATATTCTTTCTTCTAGAAACTATACTCTATCTATTTCTTTACTAACACTTGTTGACTATCTATATAAAGAACTTATATAAGTCCTACTATACCTTAGATATTAAAAAAGGGATTAGAAGACAGGTTAAGGGCAGGAAGGCGCAACGCTTCCTCTATCTAGACCTACTACTACTAGCCTTAATCTACTATTAACCCTATTAAGCTTTGTTATTAACACTATAGCTATACCTACACACAACTTTGTGTTAACTATAATTTAACTAAGATATAGTATATTAGTTTTTACTAGAAAGGATGTACAGAATTTCTAAAGAACTTTAACTAATAAGCTAATAATAGAGGTATCTATAATGATATAAGGGTCTCTATTCTACTAGACTACTTTTTTAATAAGGATTAATTTCTCTCTTATATCCTAAAGCGCTTACCTAAATATGCTAAGAAGGATTAGTCTAAGTTTTAAACACACATAAAGGAACAGTGTAAGGGTACGTTGGGTTAACTAAAGATGCAAGGTAAACAGTGAATAAATTAGATACAGAATTATAGAGAGACTACGTAGGTTATTAGAGGTCGCCGGGTTAGCTAACAGTTAGCGTAACTAGTGCGGCTAATAGTTAGTAGCTAGTGCTAAGGTGCTAATGCTAAGGTAAGAAAAGTTAATAAAGGCTATAGGCTGAACACTAAAGGATATTAAGGCTTTAGCCTTTTATAATACCCCCCTTCTAAAAAAAATTAGTAGTAGTAGTAATCTTGTTACCTAGAGTTCTACTCTTCTAGGGCTTCTGTATCTTTTAGATTAATAGCTAGTTCCTAGGTTAAATTTAGATATCCTAACTATTCAACTAAGTACTGCTTTTTTCTTCCTCTCTCTCTTTCCTCTAATAGGGTTTTTACTAGATATTCTTCTCTATTCTCTGTCTGAATTAGTAGAGGTTTATTGTTGTCTATAGGCTGGCTTAGTAGAGGGTCTAAGGACGCTAGTCTAAGGTTATTAACATTAAATACTAGGTAAATCTAGCTAGGAGTATTTAATTTAACTACGTTTAGTTAAATAACCTTAAGTACTGTGTACTTTAGATTTTTCTAGTTAAGTTTTCTACTAGGCCTTTTTGTTTTGTAGTAGTCGCCTAGTTTTAACTATACCCTATTACTTATTTTAAGCTAAGGTAATTAGTACCTTTTCTTATTTGCCTGCTTTTCTTATTTTTATTAACTTTTTTTTATTATAGCTTGTGCAAGCTTAATACTTTGTTGTAGTTTATTAATAATATTTTCTACTTTTTAATAGTCCTTTTATATTCTCCTTAGAAGTTGTTGTTAAGGGCTGTACTTAGTTACAATTTGTAGAGAATCTATCTTATAGCTATATTATAGGAAGAAAAAAGACATTTAAGTAGATTAAGCTTGCCTTGCTATAACTACAATCTTAGCTATCTCTAGGTTACTTTTCTAATTTGTTTCATCCTAATTATAGAAAGCTTATAAATAAGCCTATACTATAAAGTTTATTCTTTTTGTAGACCTGTTAGTTTTAGGATAGTATTTAGTAGATAAGTGTTACTTAATTTCTATTTAGTAGATAAGTGTTACTTAAAAATAGTTAACAAACTCTATACCTCTGTCTAAAGTAATATAGTTTAGTAACTAATAGTAAGCTACAACAAAGTTAATAAAAGCTTTAGTAATACTTTCTATAGTAATATTCTTAAGGCCTATTAGAACAACGTCCTTACTAAGCCTATTTATTACTACTATAAGGTTTGTATAGCCTTCGCTTTCTAGTAACCCTGTAATAAAATCTATAGAAATTTCTTTCTATATTTATTTAGGTATAGGCAAGGGTTTTAGTGAGCCTTATAGGCTGTCTCTCTAGGGTCTTGTTCTTCTACATACTAAGTAGTTCTTTATATACTTTCTAATACTTTCGCTAATAAAGGGCTAAAAGTTTTAAAATAGCTTAAAAAGTAATATTCCTTCTTAGATAGCTCAAAGCTCTAGAACTATAGATTTCGTAGATAATCCTAGTTCTTAAAGGTTTATTATTAGGTACCTATTTTTAATCTTAGTATAGAAGGTTTATAGAATTTTCTAGTTAGTATTTAGAAATAGAAAGTTTAAGATCTAAAGCTGTAAGAAATTATTATTTACTATCTCTTACAGCTTTCTAGGCTATTAAGTAAGTTTTATTCTCTTTTTTAGCTTTATCCTATAGATCTTCTAGATCTAAACACATCTAGGGTAATTCTAGTACTGCTGCTAGATAGCTGTTGTAGCTAAAGGTTCTAAGTACCTCTTCTTCTTCTAGTTTCTTGTTAGTAGCTACAGTTGTAGGTTTAAATACTTGTAGAAACCTTCTAGAAATCCTAGTATCTTAGTTGTTTACTAGCATATCTTGTTGTCTCCTAGATAAGGCATTAGCCTTAGAGTTATTAACTCTAGGCCTGTAAGATATTTCTATATTAGGAAACTTTCCTAGAAATTAAGCCTATCTTATTTATCTCTTGCTAAGCTGTCAAGGCTTAATAAAATATTTACAGTTTTTATAGTTTATAATAACTATAAACTTCTTTAAAGACTGTAGCATAGCATGCTACTTAGATAAGTAGGAGATAACTACTAGTAATTCCTTGTTATGTATCTCGTAATTGCTTTGCGTGCTAGTTATCCTTTTTAAATAATAAGCTACTAGGCGTAAGCTTCCTTTATTATTATATTGTAAGAGGACTGCTGCTACTACATATCTAGAAGAGTCTATTTCTATGATTGTTTCTCTGTTAGGATCCTATTAAGCTAGTACTAGCTCAGTAATAAATAACTTTTTAGCTTATTAAAAGCCTTTTGCTTAGTCTTTCCCTATTAAAAGGAGATGTTACTAGTAAGCCTTAAAAGAGGAGCTACTATTTCTAAGTAGTTCTTAATAAATTATTAATAGAAGTTTACAAAACTAAGAACACTGTGTACTTCTTTAACATTTATAGGTGCCTGCTAATCTCTAATTGCTTTTACTTTCTTATGGTCTATCTAAAGTCCTTTTCTAGCCTTAATAATAAATCTAAGGTATTTTGTACTCTATAAATAAAATTTGTATTTCTAGATATTTAAAGGTAATTTAGCCTTACTTATAGTTTCTAAAACCTTATTTGTATTGCGTTAGTGTTCTTTAATCGTGCTCTTAGTGTAAATTAATAATGTTTAGGTAGGCTAAGCAAAAATTATTAATATACTTGCAGAGGGTCTAATTAATATAGCGTTAAAAGGTACTAGGAGCGTTTGCTATACTAAATACAGTAACTAGCTACTAATATAACCTAAATCTAGTATAAAAAGCTGTTTTCTACTTATCTCCTACATTAATTCTAATCTTATAAAAAGCTGTAGAAATGTTAATCTTTGTAAACTATTTAGCTTTTGTAATATTATTAAAGGTTTCCTAAATTAAAAGTAAAAGATAATAATCTTTCTTTATAATAGCGTTTAGGGCTTAGTAATTAATGTAGAAACGTAATCCTCCTCTAGGTTTCTTAGTAAAAAGGACAAGGGAGGAGGCAGGAGAGCTACTAGCTCTAATCTATCCTTTATTAAGTAGAGAAATAAGCTCCTTTTGTAATACTAGGAGTTCTAGGCAGCTTATACTGTATAGAGGTCCCTAGGGAGCCTCTTTTTCTTTGCCTTTATTATCTTTCTCTAGTTTAATGCAGTAATCTACTTTAGATCCGCGTAAAGGAGGTAGTACAGAAGCAGTTTTTAGATTAAAAATCTTAGCTAGGTGTTAATAAGCCTTAGGGAGTAAAGGTAGGACCTCGACTTGCTTCTTAGGAGCTAGGGCTTTTTTAATATCCTTAAGAGAAGCAGTAAAAGTCTAAATAGACTTATTCTTTTTTGCCTGCCTAATATAGGAGTATTAAGCTGTTGCGCTTATTTGTTTTAATCTCTAGTCTCCTTTAATAGGGCAATCCTTAGTGCTAAGTAACTTAATCCTTTAGCTAGAAGAATAAATGTAGATTGTTTTTCTAGAAGGAGCAATAGTAACCTCTTTTCTATTTATTTAGGGCTGTGTAAGGGTGCGTTAGATTAACTGAAGATGCAAGGTAAATAGTGAATAAATTAGATACAGAACTATAGAGAGACTACGTGGGTTTTTATATCTAATCCGGATAGTTAGGACTAACCAAGGTTAGGACTAACTAAGGTTATCAGAGATCGCCGGGTTAGCTGACAGTTAGCTGAACTAGTGCGGTCGATAGTCAGCAGCTAGTGCTGAGGTGCTAATGCTAAGGTAAGAAAAGCCAACGAAGGCCACAGGCCGAGTACTAGAGGACATCAAGGCTTCAACCCTTTACATACGCAAGTTGTACTGCTGTAAAATCTTTTCTAAAAGTAATATACTCTACTTATTTTATAAATTAATTAATTACTATAAAAATCGTGTCGTAAGATACTTTTGTAATAGGGTCTCTTAAGACGGGTAGGCCTGTAATAAAGTCTATAGAGATGTCTAACTATAGTGCGTTAGGTAGTTCTATTACTTACATTTCTCTATAAGGTGTGTGTATACTGTGCTTATTCTTCTAATAGTCTGTACATTTAGTAATAAAGGTAGTAACCTTGTTCTTTATTCTTAGAAACTTATAATTTCTTTTAATAAGTTCTATAGTTCTTATAATACCTAAGTAACTATGAACTAGGTTATTATAGTATTATTAAATAATTGTTTCTTGCAATTCTTCTAGTACGTTATATATAATATGCATTAGTAAATTAAGTTTCTATATTAGTCTTAATAATTTATTGTTATTAACCTGTAGTATTGCAGAGTTGTTTATTTTTTTTATTCCTATAATGTTGTGTCTGTAGCTAAGAACATTTACTTTTTTATTGTCTTGTTCTAGCATATATACGATTCTAAACTTATGTTATCCTAGTTCTCCTCACTATTAAACCTAGCGTTAGTTCAGTTTTTTAGTAGTTGTAAAGTTAACCAAGTTCTTATAATCTATAAATATTACAAGTTTCAAGTAGCTTTTAGCGTATACTCTCTAATGTCTTAAAAATTTAATAATAGCTAACAGCTCCTTATTATAAACACTGTATTATTTCTCTAGTCCTAAAAACTTGCAAGAATAATAGGTAATTAAGTGCTATTTATTTTTGTGTAATTAGCTAGCGTATCTTCTAAGTATAAGGTCTAATACGTCTGTTTTAAACTGTAGTAGTTATCCTGCTTAGAATATATAAAAGCATAGTAGTCTTATGCTTATATTCTTAACCGTTTAGAAGGTGTTCACTACTTTTTTACTCTACTTAAAAAGTTTTTTTTTCCTTATAAGTCTTATTAACAGAATAGTAATCTTAAAGTAATCCTTAATAAACTATTAGTTCAAGTTAAGAAATTCTAAAAAAGATTATATTTTCTTAACTATTATCAATTGTAGCTATTCTTTAATTACTTATATCTTTTCTTTACTTATCTGTACTCTTTGTGCCCCTATAATATATTCTAGAAAGGCAACTTTGTTCTTATAAAACTTATATTTTTTAAGTTTTAGTTGTAAGTTAAACTAGTCTAGGCACCTTAGTACTGTGCGGACATGTTTAACATAATCTCTTAGGTTCTTAGAGTAGATAAGAATATTATCTAAGTATATAATAATAAAGATATCTAGGTGTACTCTTAACACGTTATTAATAAATTCTTAAAATGTCACTAGAGTGTTTGTTAACCTAAACAGTATAATAGTGTATTTATAGTGTCTATATCTTATTTAAAATGCTGTCTTTTGTTTTTTATCTTTTATAATCTTAATAAGGTAGTATTTATCTTATAAGTCTATTGCTGTAAAGACCTTAGCATAAGATAATTAATTCCTAAGTTCTGTAATATTAGGTAGTAGATATTAATTTTTTACTACAATGTTGTTTAACTTTTGGTAGTTAACGTATATTCTTAGTAGCTTATTCTTTTTTAGTATAAAAAGTATAAGAAATCCTACTAGTAATATTAAAGGTCTTATATAGCCTTTTGCTAAATTTTTATCTAGCTTTTCTTTTAATATCTTAAATTTTATTTCTAATAGTTAATAAATTAGTCTAAACAGTAGAGTATTTCTTTCTTCTAGAATAATCTTATAATTCTAGAGTTAGTGTCTTAGTAAGGCTTTGCTATCTACTACTTCTATAAAGAGGTACTAAAATTCTTTATACTCTTTTAAGATATCTAGAGTTACGTATATCTCTAAAACTCTAACTTTTTAATCTAGGGGAGCCCTTCTAATATCTACTAAGTTCAACCCTCTTATTTTAAGGCTGTTCTTAGCTAAGGTTCGCTGTCTCTTAGTAATATTATTAATTTTCTTGTTATTTACTATTTTAGTTGTTAGATGCGTAGGCTAGCTTGTAGTTACATTAAGTCTATAGCACTTAAATAAGAACTTCTTTAACTTCTAGTTAATTTATAAGTTGTGTTCTTATAACTAAGAAAGTCCTAATATAATGTTGTTAGTAGCTAGTCTAAAGACGTCTAGGTTTATTTCTTTCTAGTGTTCCTAGATGCAGAGCGTTACTTAGATAAACTTATAGGCAATTGTTATCTCGCCTAGTATAGGCTAACTATTAGCTATATGTAGTAGATAAGGTTCTTGTTTCTTTAGTAGTTATAGACCTGCTACTAGCACTGCTTAAGCAGAAATAAAGTTAGCTTATACGCTAAAATTTACTAGTGCCTGTATCTAGTATCTGTTAAGCTTTACTATAAGCTTAAGGAGGCTTAGGGAATTTATTACGTTAATTTTCCTAGTAGTTCCAGGTATTTAGGGCGTTTATCTAAAAAAGACTGTATGCTAAATCTATAGAACTTTTTTATAATAAGGTGTTTGTTGTATTTAATTTTAAGGCACGTATGCTATAAGGGTTAGTTACGCTCCTATGCACTAGTTCTATTCTTATTATTCTTCTACTACGTTATATGCATCTGCAAAGTCTCTTCTAGATTATTATGTCTATAAAAGTATAGGCTGTGTCTTTTATCTTATATATGTACTACGTATTTGTTGTTAGACTAATTATACTATTAGTATTTATGTTTAGGCATTCCCTTAAACTTCTTAGAAAACTATTCTTATTTACTTTTATTAGAATAATAGATTATACAGTTATTGTGTGTATATATAGACTATAAATACTTTTTATGTTTTAGATTGTATAAATCTATCTAGTAGTATATATTCTTTACGTAGCTACTTTCTTAAGCCTTACGCTGTTATTATGTTGCCTTAAGTTTATTATAAATCTCCTTTGTCTCTTTATCTAAAAGCTAGCGTGCTAGCTTATTCTAGGAAGTCTTAGCTTCTTTAGTTTATTTTTATATAAAATTGTTGTATATAGCTTTATTAATAGTTGCTACTAGAGTAAGTCCTTTCTTCTGCAGTTCCACTAGTAAATTAGTATACTAGCTATAGTCTAGGAATGTTCCTCTACGGGGTTCTATAAAGATTTCTTTAGTTTACTCAAGTTGCCTAAGTAGGGTATTAGTCTTCTCTGCTAGATCTGTAAGGCATCTAGTCTCTGTAGGTAGTAGTACCTATATACTAACATTATATCTATCTTCTATAGTATAGGTAAGGAGTTTCTTTATATATGTAGGAACTGTCTTCTTATTATATACTACTAGCTCTTTCTATGTAATTAGTGTAGCTAGTTAATAGCTCTCCTAAAACTTAGCTATCTTGCTGTGTTTAGTTTCTTCTACTAGAGTTGCTTCTATATCTTTATCTAGCACCATCTTAGAAATGTTGTTATCTAAGGTCTCTTTTAGCGTAATTATAACTATGTTATCTAGACTATTAATACTTACCTAGTCCTCTAGACTATTAATACTTACCTAGTCCTGTCCTTAAACTGTAATAATAAGTTATATAATAACGTTCTATTTGTCGTCTAGATTGTTATTAGGTTCTACACAGTAAATAATATTATGTTATTAAGTTATTTTACCTTAGCTTTAGTAGTCTTATTTTATGTAACCTTTCTTATTATATCTATAATAAGTAACTTTCTTATCACTCTTGTTATGCGCAAACTTCTTTCTTCCTAGTCCTTTATTAATGTTGTTAAGGTGCATTAGCTTATAGCTATTAGTAGTATAATGCTTTAAAGTTCTAGGTATATAGTTTTGCTAACGTTCTTAGTTAGGGTATAAGTGTTAACGTGCTTAAGCGTCTGTGTTCCTAGGTGCGCAATTCCCTAGCGCAGATAGCCTTTCTTCTAATATAAGCTTATAAAGTTTTTTGTCTACTCTAATAGCTTTAGCTATAAGTTTGTTGAGTGTGTTAAGGCTAGCTCTACTTTATATAAGTTCCTGTTATATAGTAGGTTTAAGACCTTATTAGTACATCTAAATTAAAGCGTTGTTATTCTATTTAATAACTATCTTATACTATTAGAATTTAGTTGTGTAGTTAGTAGTAGACTTAGTTTAGCATAGTCTCTAAATCTTTTCTTCTGCAACTACAAATTCTTTAAGAAGTAAAAAAACTTTTTTTATCTTAGCTTCAAAGGCATCTTAGTCTTTAACTAGGGCTGTATTATTAGCATCTATAATAGCACCGTCTATATAGCGTTCAAGGATTAAGTTAGCCTACTTCTCTATATCTCCTTAAAAATACGTAGAGACTAAGACTACCTTATTATTATTATTAATCCTGTCTCTTTTAATGTAGAAGTATCTATTAACCTAGAGAAGCTAAGCGCTAAGCTTACTACAATTACTATAATAAGTCTTAGGCTTATTAGCGCGGCTTATAGTCCTCCTAGTAAGGAAATTAGCAGGTGTGTCTATAGTAGTATTGCTTATCTTAAGAGTGTTTAAAGTGTAAAGATTATCTAAAAATAATTTAGGTTAGTTCTTAGAGAATAAACAAGTACTAGAGACATAGAGTGTACTTAGCACAATTAGAAGATTAATATAATAGTACAAGGTGTGTTAGCACAATTAGAAGATTAATGTAATAATATAAGGGTTAAGAAACAAGTCTTAATCCTTAGATTAATTACTAAGGTAAAACTCTAAGTTGAAAATAATATGCTATAAGGGCATATTGCCTACTGCTATATACATAAGGAGTTCTAGAGATCCTACAGTGTACTAGAGTCCTATCCCTCTAAGGTCTATCTAGGATTCTCTAGAATTCTAGGATGTCTATAGTCCTAAGGATCCTAAAGCCCGGTTGGGACCTTCTAGGATTCTGGGACTCTAGGACTGGCCACGTGATCTTCTTATCACCTAATCCCTAGGCCCGTGCCATCAGTTGTCGGTACTTGAGGTGGTGGTGCCCTACTCTAGGCTTTGGGTCGAAACAACCTTCTATATTGACCTACACATTAGAATGGATAGCTAGTGCTCCTAACTATCTACCTACACCAAAATCCCTACAACAACTCGATATACCGACCTAATATACTGACCTACACATCTAAAATTCATCTCGACTCGATATACCGACCTCCTCTACTGACCTACACATTAGAATCAATTACTAGACTAGTAACTAGCTATCTACCTACACCGAAATCCCTATACTAACTTAATATACTGACCTCATATATTGACCCTATACCGAACTGCTTAGGTACCTATATAATCAATACAAGAGAGCAGCTAGCATAGCCTACAACAACGTATAAGAAGTAAAAGAGATAACTAGCCTAGCATACTAGCTCTACATACTTCTTACACAACAAAGGACTGAGAAAGCTACTCGTTAAAACTACCCTAGGCTACGAGCCTCACCTTCATTTAGACGAACCCCTCCTTGTAAATAAATTATATATTAGAAAACACCACGTAGATACCTGTAGGTCCTAAACCTACACGTCTTACATAGCCTTTCAGGCTGAGAAAAGACGTTAAACTACAATAAAAAAGGGTAATAAGGCAATTATACTTAGCGTGCATTACTAGTGTAGCTAATTATAGATATTAGCTATTTTAGAAAGGCTAATAACACGTCCTTAAAGGTAGGCAAAAACTACAAAACTAGGCCTGCAGAAAGATCTTAGAAACTTTTAGATCTTCCTCTACAATGCCTGGTAAGGTAGAAGCTGCTCTATTTCTACCTAAAGTTAGGCTAGACAACACTATAAGAAGATACGCCTTTAGATCTACTTTACTAGATCTAAGTCACCCTCTAAAAGCTGCTATTAACAACAATAGAGGAGAGTAACTTAATTAAATTTAAGAATCTATTACTTTAGCCCTCTTAGACAATACAGAGGAAATACAACACTACGCCTTTATACTATAGGATGCTAGGACTACCTATAAGATCTATATTTTTAACCTGCTAAAAGACATTAAAGCTAAAAGCTATAAGAAATTAGTATAGGCGTTGCCTTCTATTTATTTTTTTAAGGTGTCAAGGGTAGTGGTTGTTGTTGTAGTCAAAATAGGGTTCTAAAAAAGTGAAAAGCAGCTACCCTCTACTAATTAATCGCAAAAGTTAAAGAAAAAGATTGTGTGTAGTCAACGAGATTGAAACGGTAGGTGGATAAGTTCTAGGAGGAAAGCTTAGACTACTAAGTAATAATTAGGGTCAAAAAATCTGCTAAGGTACTAAAAAACAACACTAGTTGAAACGTGTCTAACAGCATTTGCCAGCCTATAGCTAACAACAGGATTACAGTAGGATTGCAATAAGATTACAACATAATATAAAAGAGGAGGGAAAGGACACGTACGGACTGCAGCAGGAGCCTGTAGTACTTTATAAAGCTGCTGCTTTTTACCTACTACTTCTTACTTTTTAAACAGCACTATATACAAATAATTTGTATATAATGTGCTATTTATTTTTTAAGGTGTCAAAGGTGGTGGTTGTTTTTGTAGTCAAAATAGGGTTCTAAAAAAGTGAAAAGCAGCTACCCTCTACTAATTAATTGCAAAAGTTAAAGAAAAAGATTGTGTGTAGTCAACGAGATTCAAACGGTAGGTGGATAAGTTCTAGGAGGGAAGCTTAGACTACTAAGTAATAATTAGGGTCAAAAAATCTGCTAAGGTACTAAAAAACAACACTAGTTGAAACGTGTCCAACGGCGATTGCCAGCCTATAGCTAACAACAGGATTACAGTAGGATTGCAATAGAATTGCAATATAATGCGATAGAGGAGGGAAAGGATACGTACGTACCGCAGCGGGAGCCTGCAATACTTTATAAAGCTGCTGCTTCTTACCTACTGCCTACTTCTTACCTTTTAAACAGCACCGCATACGAATAATTTGTATACCATACACTGCACTGCAACATAGCGTACAACCTCCGCAGCAAGCATCTCTTTATTCTAGGCTCTCTTCTAAAAAAAGTATCCTTTGCTACTGTCTACCTAGTACCTAATTTAGTCTAACTTGAACTGCTTATGCAGACACCTAAATTTATTAAATATCTTAAAACTTAACTACCTAGCTAGACTTCTAAGTTTATAGAAATCTTAAATAAGTTCTTTATCTGCAATATCTCTATATATAAAAAGATTATTAAGCCCTAATTTAGCTAGTTGTGCAAGGAATACATAATCTCTAGAATATTTACTAATACTAGCGTAGTACTTAAGATCTATTACTTTAGTATCCCTCTCTTCCTGTTTGTCGTGCAAGAGCTAAGTATAAAACTAGAACTTAGCTTAAACAGCTATTGCAAGACGTTAAATTAGCAATAGAGAAGAAAGAGGCAGGAAAGGAGGAGTAGGCTTTCTATTGTCGCGTCTATAAGTTAGCAAGCAAGGTAATAATAGTGTTACTACTTTACTTTATTTAGGAGCGCCTAGCAGTAAAGTAACAAGAATAGGCGGGATAGAGCGCCTTAAGTTAGGAGGCGATTTGCGTCTTTGTATTACTTTTCTTTATTTCTATCTAAACATGCGACACACTAATTGCGTGCTAGCAATGCTAAATAAGAGGGCGTGAGCCTAGATACCTGTTGTTAGCAATAGATATTTTTTTACTAAAAATGTGTTTACAAAATATGTAGTTACATTAAAAGGTAGTCTCATAAGGCCGAAGCCAGTTGCCTTCTATAAAGGAGCTACTCTTATTAAAGAATAACAAGCAAATATCGAAAATAACTAGCTATTTTACAACAGTAAACTAAAAGGTTTAACCTTAAGTCTAGAGAAAGCAGTTAGCCTATTAAACAACTGCTAAAACGTTAATATTTATGCAGTCAATCAGGCTACTCTATCTTAATTAAAAAAAACCTTAAACAACCCTAGCTAAAAGTAGCAAATTAGGTGTATTAGGGCAGCAACTTAACTAGAAAGAAAAGGCATTACTCTTACGCTATATTAGGTCCTAGGACACTAAGATATACTAGGAAACAATTAAGCAGACTCCCTACCAAAAGAGGCTACAAAAATAAACTTCTTAACAAATAAGACAAGTTTAGTAGTTGTTAGTTCTTAAATCAAACAACAAGCAAATGTTAATTAGATAAGCCTTTAAGAGAATTACAAAAAAAAAGCTACTACTAAGAACCTAAGCACCTACTTAGCAACCTTTAAATAGAAAATAAAGAAACAGATATCTATCCCCTCTACTAGGAGAGGTATATATAGCTCTTTCTTTTAATTAAAACTAGGTCATAGCTACCTAAAGAGCTATCTATTTAAGAGAGGAAAAGTAGAATCTAAAACTTGCTTATGCAATTTTAGAGCTAAATAAGACACAGCTTATATAATCCTTAAGTGCTAACTATATAAGAATAGTAGAGCTATATTTCAGAACTTATGTACAGAGCTAATCTCTCTACAATAGCTTTTTTAATTAGAAGCAGGTATTAAGGCTACTTTAGCTCTTATTTAAGAAACTAGGGTTGGTACACAGGCCTAGTATAAAGGAAACTCCGATAACTAGATGCAATCGCATAGCTAGGCGACTAAGCTCTAAGCACCCCTCCCCCCTCCTCCCCCTCCTCCCCTCCCCCTCCTCCTCCTCCCCCCCCTTCTCGACCTTACACTATAGGCTAAGAGCCTCACCTTTATTCAGATAAACCACCCCTTGTAAACTACCTAGAAGATAGAAAAACCACATAGATACCTGCAGGCCTCGGCCTGCACGTCTTATATAGCCCTTCAGGCTGAGAAAGGACGTTATACTACAATAAAAAAACGACTAAAACTTAGCTTAAACAGCTGTTGCAAGACATTAAATTAGCAATAAAAAAGAAAAAAGAAAAAAAAAGTTGGCTTTCTATCGTCGCGTCCTTAAGTTAACAAGCAAGGCAATAATATTGTTGCTGCTTTACTTTATTAAAAAGCGCCTAGTAGTAGAGTAATAAAAATAAGCAAAATAAAGCGTGTTAAGTTGAAAAGCAATTTGCGTTTTTGTTTTACTTTTCTTTGTTTCTGTTTGAACATGCGACACACTAATTGCGTGCCGGCAATGCTAAACAAGGGGGCGTAAGCCTAGATACTTGTTGTTAGCAATAGATATTTTTTTACTAAAAATGTGTTGACAAAATGTGTAGTTATATTAAAAGGTTGTCTTAAAAGGCTGAAGCTATTAATTGAACTACAGACTTGCCTAGAAACTCTACCGCGTCCTACTCACTAAGATTACAGTACAACAGCCGCAGTTACAACACTAAAGCAGTCTTAAGATTTATACAAGTTAGGTAAAGAGCTCTAACGCTTAGAAGGGCAATTACAAGCTACTAAGGCAATCCCTACTAAGGCAGGCAAGGCTATATTAAATGCTGTTACTCAAGCTGCGCAGTTGTATACAGATATTTTAAAACTTCAACACTAAGTATGTTAGCTTATAATACGGACGCTAAAAGCACAAGTTTTACTAGACCTAAATAAGAGGTTTACAGACGTAGAAGCAATTAAACTTGCAATAGACGCCGCAGCAGCTAAAGTGACTGCGCAACTACTAAAAAAGCGTGGCAAGCAGTCGAAAAAGCAGCTTCACTGTCTCGTGACTGTAGTTTTGATTCTATTTTTTTTTAAGGTGTCAAAAGTGGTGGATTTTGTTGTAGTCAAAATGTGATTTCCAAGAAAGTAAAAAGCAGCTGCCCTCTACTAATTGGTCGCAAAAGTCAAAAAAAAAGATTGTGTGTAGTCAACGAGATTCGAACAGTAGGTGGATAAGTTCTAGAAAGAAAGCTCAGACCACGAAGCAATAATTAGGGTCGAAAAAATTTGCTAAAGTACTAAAAAATAACACTAGTTAAAACGTGTCCAACAGCAATTGCTAGCCTATAGCTGGCGATAGGATGAGTAGGATTGCAATAGGATTGTAACAAAATGCAATAGAAGAAGGAAAGAACACGCAGCAGGAGCCTACAATACTTTATAAAGCTGCTACTTTTTACTTACTACTTTTTACCCTTCAAACAGCACTGCATACGAACAATTCGCATACAATATACTGCACTACAACATAGCGTGCAACTTCTGCGGCGAGCATTTCCTTATTCTAGGCTCTTTTTAAAAAAAAGTATCCTTTGCTACAATTTACTTAGCACCTAATTTACTCTAACTTACACTGCTTATGCGGACACTTAAATTAATTAAATATTTTAAAACTGAACTATGAAGAAAAACTTTTAAGTTTATAAAAATTTCGAATGAGTCCTTTATTTGCAATATCTTTATATAGAGAAAAATTCTTAATTCTTAATTTAGCTAGTTGTATAAAGAAGCCACAATATCTTAAGTACTTGCTAAAACTAGCGCAGTACTCTAAATTTATTACTTTAGTGTTCTTTTTTTTTGTTTGTTGTGCAAGAGCTAAGTAGAAAGACTAGAACTCAGTTTAAACAGTTATTGCAAGACGTTAAATTAGCAATAAAAAGAAAAAAGAAAAAAAAATGTAGTCTTTCTATTGTCGCGTCTATAAGTTAGCAAGCAAAGCAAAAATAGTGTTACTGCTTTACTTTATTTAAAAGCGCCTGGCAGTAAATCAACAAGAATAGGCAGAATTAAGCGCGTTAAGTTAAAAAGCAATTTGTGTCTTTGTCTTGCTTTTCTTTGTTTTTGTTTAAACATACGACACACTAATTGCGTGCTAGCAATGCTAAACAAGGGGGCGTGAGCCTAAATACTTGTTGTTAGCAATAAATATCTTTTCTAAAGAAAAGTGTCTACGACATGTGCGGTCACATTAAGGAGTTGTCTCCAAAGGCCGAAGCCAGTTTTAATTCTATGTACTCAGAATGGCAAATATAAGCTGTTGTACTATTGTAATCGCGACTCGAAAAAAAACTCGCAATGTTGGTGGGGTAGCCCACCTCTTGCTTGGCCTAACACTAAGTGGCCTAGCTTATATAAATACTACTTAGCAAGTAGTGCTTATAATCTTATGTTAGCTTAGCTTAGATAAGTGATATGCTAGTGGCAGCGAAACATTTAGGCCAGTGCTCTGCGACACTAGGCTTATAATTATAGGAGTTCTGGAGAAGCAATTACTTAATTAATTAGAGACAGAATATGTCAGCTTAGCTCAGATAAGACATATGCTGGTAGCAGCGAAGTATGTGGGGCAGTGCTCTGCAACAATAATTTTTAAGTTTAAGAAGCACTGCAAAAGTGCTGCTATACATACACCGCTTAGAGAGTAGTGCTTATTTATCATAGGTAAGCATAGCTCAGCTTAGTTAATTGCTGGTGTCAGCGCTACCCGTGTAGGAAGTGCTCTGCAACACCTACGTTCTTTGTATCAGCCTAATTCTGCACAATCTCTCAAGGTCCAAAAGACTATGCAGTAAGTAGTCGCGAAGCTGGCTTTTAATGCGTAACCTACCTACTATTTAAGGGTATCTCTACCATTAAAATAAAATGCTGTTAAATGTCATATAAAGTCTAAAACTAGGGTTTTGCACATTAGCTATTTTGCTTAAACTATAATTGTAGGTGAAAGTTGTGTATGTGGAGACACTAATATCCCGCAGTCTAGACAGAGTAACTTTAATTAGAACCTGCCTAATACTGTATGCCTTCCAACATCACGTTAGCTAAGCTATCCTAACTTAGTTTAAGTGCAACAACCCCTTGCTAGTAGTCTTTATACATTATTCTTGCCTACAAATATAGCAAGAACTGTACAGCCTTTTAAGCTTTCATTTTGTTTAGGCCCTTGTATAAAGCTTAAAGTATAAATTTATTAAAGTTAATTTTACTACTTTACTGCCTGCGCAATTAGTACAAATACAACAACTAGCGTTAGTCTTACTAAGAACTAGAAAAGTAATATATTATAACTTCTACGTTGCCAGCCATAGGCTGGCAATCGCCGTTGAACACGTTTCAATTGGTGTCGTTTTTTGGTACCTTCAGCAAATTTTTTGACCCTGATTTCGCTCGGTGGTCTGAGCTTTTCTGCTCCGAGCGCTTAGCGCGTGGACCTCATCCACTCACCGTTCGAATTTCGTCGACTACACACAATCTTTTTTTGACTTTTGCGACTGATTAGTAGAGGGCAGCTGCTTTTCACTTTTTTGGAAAACCCATTTTGACTACAACAACAACCACCACCTTTGATACCCTAAAAATAAATAAATAACTTCTACATGCCTTTTTTTCTTACAATCTGCTAAGCTACAATCCTGATAAAATTTAAAATGAGATACACGAGCTGTTTTCCTATTGCCTTACTACCTGCCTTTGTTCTAGGCAATACAGAATTTATATTTGAAGCTAAGAATTGCTTGGGGGTTCCTGATGGCATAGCTCGCTGGGTATTTGAAGGTAACAAGACTAGATATTTTCTTAGTGGAACACAATCTAACAAAACTGGCAGGCGACGTAAATTGCGCATGGGCCGTTTTGCATTTAGATAAATCATTTCAGAAAGATTCTGTTACGTATCAGAGTAAGTGTTTAATAGAATACTAAGTTCTGTGCGCCTACTAAGCTTCTTATTTAGGCCTATGCTGTGTCTGGAACAGCACTCATCAGCAGTGCAACTATAATCCAAGATCACCGAGCGAAATTCATACAAAAGATGACTGCTATCTAACCTCTAACCAATGCGGAAAGTTCACACGACAAACCAATTCATTCTACTCAGCTCCTCTTGATAATGGTCAGACTCGGGGTACATGTTAGTGTTGAGGATTAGAGCTAATATTAAAGAGCAAGAGTAAAGCCTTGTGAAACGTTAAAGGAAAAATTGTGAACGGACAAGCTTCTTATTCGTCTATACAGAGAAAAGAGGATGCAGGACGCTCAAATCACTCGTTGTGCTCTCTAGGGGAGAGCGAAGAGAGCAGGGCGAATTATAAGGACACGTCACGACATGACACTACGTTCTTTACCAAGTAAATAGGAGCTTTGTGCTTAACTTGATGCATCACTTCTTGTGATTCTTCCCGCCCGTTCGCCTGTGATATAAATGAGTAACAAAATGAAGCAAAAAAAGTTGTTGTTTTTAATTGTTTTCAAAGCTTTACATGTGTCGCAGAGCACTGCCCTACATGCTACGCTACCACCAACAAATAACTCATCTAAGCTAAGCTAACATAAGAGCACGTGACCTGTGCTGTTAGCTGACATAAGATAGTAAGCACTACTTGCTAAGCAGTGTATATATAGCAGCACTTTTGAAGTGCTTGTTAGTATTAATAATTATTTTCTAAGCTAGGCCACCTAGTGTTAGGCTAACCTAGAAGTCGGCCACCCTAGTAAGATTGCGAGTTTCTTTTTGAAGCTGTACACCTCCACTACAACGTTGTTAATATAGATATGTAGGAGCTGAGAAGGAGCAATTGCTTGATCAGGAGGAGTGGAATGAGTGTATTAATCAACTAAGTGCCACAACAAAGTGGTCAATAACTACTAAAGAGGAATAAGACGATCTGGCCTATGTATATAGGCGCTAGCGCGATCGTCACGTGTTTAGCTTACTAGGATCACCTGATTAACAGGGTGATCCGCATGTTGCGCACGTTAATACTCTAACACACCCCCTAGGTTAGTGAGATACTATCAATCTGAGCTGTGAGCAACCAGGCAATTGTTAAATCGAGGTCGTTAATCAAGAGGTCCCTCTGTAATTATAGCTCTTTTGCCTAATCCTCTGTTGTTGTAGTAACGCTGCTTGTTAATGTTTTAATTAATCTAGCAGCCTTAATATTAAAACGTTAGATAGACCCTAAATATTGCGTAATCAGTTAGTGCGCAGCCTCTACAACAATCTTAATCGCGTCTACTTCCTCTCTGAAACCTTTTGTCCTCAACCTTACTCTAATATTAATTACTAAGCTTTTCAGGACTATCTCAACTACTATTACTAACATAGTAAGCGGCGTTACTTTATTGTTCTCTTATTAATTAGCTGCTAATCTTTCTAGTGTAGTCTAGCCCTAGCAACAACAAGCGCAAGCGTTTATTAGCAAGCTGCTGTTATAAGCGTAAGAATTGCTTAGATAGTAGTTGTTAGTAACGTAAGAACAGTGCTAAGCATAAACATTATGCGCGCTAAAGCTTGTTTAACAATAAATTTTAACAAGCAGCTAATGTTTAAAATAATAAGAGTTAGTTGCTGCTACCTCTTAATTCATACGCTTATTGCAAAACATCTAGTAGCTCTGCTTAAAAGCTAATTGCTTTATCTGCTAAATTAAGTCTGCTGTTAAATTCTTGCTTAAATCTTAATCTAAATAAAAGTTGAACTAAGTAATTAAGCTAGCGCAAGAGCAAGGCTCCTTAAAAGCTTATTCAAAAATTGTAGTAGCTTACTGCTTAAGCAGCGTTCTACAATTAGTAACAAGACAACAGTAATAGCCTACAAACGCTTATCAAGCTGTCTACTAAGTATAACACGCTCTCTTTAACTTAAAAAAAGGCACTTAACAGCTCTTTGAAGTTTGCTGCTAATCTATTATGCCTTTGTATTCTGCCTTGTAAGCACTGTATAAAGAAGATGTTAAATAGTTTATATACTAAGCATTGCTTTAATTGCGTTTAAACTAGCGGTTGAAGCAACCTATGCTGTAGTAGTTGCTTATTACATACCTGCTACACAGTTAATATTAATCTTGCTAATTAAATTATAGCTATATATAAGAATAACAAAGTAAATTTTAATTTTTTAAGCTCCTTGCTTAGGCTGCAAACTTGTTTTTAAGGATACAACAATAATAAGAAGTACTATGCTCTAAAGACTTAACTGCTTAAAGACATTATTACTTGGTGCAAAGAGAATAATAGTAGTATTACGTCTACTAAAAAGCTTTTTGCGTAGAAACTTTCTGCTAATAATTGTAATACCTAAGAGATATTTTCTTATAGTTTTGCTGCCCAGCCCTTGCTGCCTGCTTTTACTTCGGCTCCTGCTCTTGCTTTTCCAAGCATTTTTAATCTAAGGTATAATGCTAAGAATTATTTACGCTAGACACAGCTTGCTTAGCAGGCCAAGAGCTTAAGTTAAGGTTATTTATATAGATGAGAGCTTTATGATATGCAACTTTATGCTGCGTACGTTCTAGGTTAACCTGCATAGCAGCTAGCTTAGCAGCTAGCATATATAAATAATAGCTGCAACAGCAGCAGCCTTAACAATTATAACTCTACTAGTCATTATCTTTTTACGAACAGTATGCTTAAAAAAACTTTGTTTGCTTATTTTATGTAATTGCCCTTGAGTTTGCTGTCTTAATTGCTCTACAACTTATATATATAGGCGCGATTATTACGTAGAAGTAAGCTAGCAAGGATTTTATAATTCTATTTATAAAAGTAATAGATTAGATTCGCGCTGTTATGTTGTTTACTTCTAAACTCCTGCTGCTTAGGCTAAGTTAGCTTAAGATGCTCTTAAGCTTGCTAAAGCTAAAAAAGCTAAGCATAATCTAATACAGAGGGGTGACAAAAAAAAAGATGTCAAAAAAGTTATAGTTTTTAAAGCTTTATATTTCGACAACTAGAAGTACTATACCCAAAAGAATTAGTAATTTAGAAAGCCAATATCTTCCTTTTTGAGTAAGGTGGCTTAGTAAGCTGCTTAGTCAGCACGGTTGTCCCTGTAATCTTGCTTGAAATCAGATGAAAAAAAAATGAAAATAGATTTTAGTATAACTTTTTTATAATTGTATAAAAACACGCTAAGAAAAAACAAGTTTAATAAGCTTACATAAGTATAACGTAAGCGTATTTTGGAGGCTTACATCTTCATTTCTTAGAGTTGAATAAAAGGGTGAAAAAATAGGGGTTGCTTACGTAAGCGCTAATTACGTAATGGCTTAGTAAGCTTTTACTATATTAACTCCTCTTGTTTGTCCTAACTTGCTTTTTCTATAATACCTCCTCTATGTCTCGCAATCTTTCTCAATTTGAGCAAGAAGTTTATAATTTATCCTTACAAAACAAGCCTATTTCTTTAATGAGTAATTTACAAGAAAAGTCCTCTAGAAGTATTACTAATACTCTTTATCAAATAAAACAAAAAAAAGGCTCCTTTATCTACTTTTAGGCCTTAAAAAGGTCGTCCTACAAAGATATTAAATAAAGCAAAAAGAGTGCTTAATAGAGACCTTACTAAAAGCCCTAAAAAGACAAATCGACGTCTTTTAAAAGAAAATAGTCTAGATCTTTCTATTAGAAGCTTACGACGCTTTTTAAAAAAAGAGAACTATTCTATTAACATTTCTCAAAAAAAGACGCCTTTAGACGCTAAAAAGGCTTATAATTGTTATATTCACGCTAAGCAATTACTTAAAAACCTCAAAAATATCAACTTTAATAAAGTTATAATTTCAGACGAGTCTACTATTAAGCGAGGGCATAGTGCTAGGACAGAATACTATTAAACACGGCAAAATAAAAGGGTTAGAAGGAAAATAGTTTCTACAACTAACACAAGTAAGTTTAAAAAAAACTTCATTTAACTAAAAAACTAACTTTAATATATCTTTTATTTTTCTATTATTGTAATCTATTTTTAGCACGCTTACTAAACAAGTTATAGGTCAAGTTATTTCTATCTAAGTTTAGGGAGCGATTTAGATAGGTGGTAGATCCAAATTAGTAGTAATTAAAAGCCCTTTAATTACTAATCTTTTTAGGAGTTTAGACTAAATTAAAAAGATCCTTATTCCTATAGTAAAACCTGTAATAAAAAAAGGTAGGTTACATATACTCCTTTTTCCTACTTAGAGAGTGTTTACTCTATATTTAAATTATAAAGTAGCAATATTTTTTTATATAATTAAAGGACTAACTAACCTCTATATAGGCTGGAACTTTTGAAATGATAACGCTAAGATTTATAAAACTCTAGAAGTTTTATCTTAGTTTTCTAGGAATAGGATATCGCTTTTTAAGCATCCTGCTTATAGTCCTAATCTAAATCCTATAGAAAACGTGTAGGCCTTGCTAAACAACGCTTTAGCTAAAAGGCCTATTGTTAAGGGCTGAAGCCTTAATGTTCTCTAGTACTCGGCCTGTGGCCTTCGTTGGCTTTTCTTACCTCAGCATTAGCACCTCAGCACTAGCTGCTAACTATCGGCCGCACTAGTTACGCTAACTGTCAGCTAACCCGGCGACCTCTAATAACCTTAGTTAGTCCTAACCTTGGTCAGTCCTAACTATCCGGACTGGATATAAAAACCTACATAGTCTCTCTATAGTTCTGTATCTAATTTATTCACCTTCTACTGTTACCTTGCATCTTTGGTTAATCCAACGCACCCTTACAATTAAATTAGATCCTTCTTTAGCTACTTACGTAGCTACGTTGTACTTGGGAGCCCTCTAGAGCTATATCTAGACGAGAAGCTAGCTAGAGCTATATCTACGCGCGATAATCTAATTAATTAGAGCGCTAGTTAATTAGTTAACTGTTTAAATCCACTAAAGGATTAATAGAAGAAGCACTATATTAAAAGTGCTAAGGGATACTTAGTTGTATAAGTCCCTTAGGCGTTTAAATTCGTTGGATAAGCCTACTAAGCGTAGTAGCCCTAGAAAACAAGACAAAAGATAAGCCTACTAAGCGTAGTAGCTCCTACACAAAAGGATAAGCCTACGAAGCGTAGTAGCCCCTACACAAAAGGATAAGCCTACTAAGCGTAGTAGCCCCTACACAAAAGATAAGCCTACTAAGCGTAGTAGCACCTATAACAATTTCTGTTAACAATATAGAGTACTAGCGAGTACCTACAATACAATGGCAGAACCCTTAGCAGCTCTTTTAGCTGTAGAGATAGTAGAACTACACTAAGATAGTGTTAGCAGACCTAAAGTAGAAACTACTTTAGAAGGTCTTTGTAAAGCAGGTGGCCTAGATGAGATAGCTGCTTCTACAAGGATACAGGAAGTCTTCTAAGCTTAAGAGGCTATAGGCACGCTACAACAAAGGGAACCTAAGGTAGAACAACCTCTACCTTAGTTACCTACCCTATTAGCTGCCCTAGGAAATCAACAAACGCCCAGGCGTTTTAAACAACTAGATCTTAATACCTTTAACAGAAATAGAAAGATGTACTAAATCTTTTAACAACAGCTTACTGCTAAGGTAGAGAAAAATAAGGAAGATTTTAACAAAGATAAAAGGACTTATAACTACGCCTTTAGTTAATTAAAAGGCTTAGCTGCAACTCTTACCCTGCCTTTCCTTAACTAAATAGGGATTTCTAATTTATAGAACTTTAATAAGCTATTAAACTTCTTTAATTAAATGTTTAAAGATCCCCATAGTGCAGAGAGAGCTAAGAACAAGCTCTAGTCTATAAGCTAAGGCAAGAAAAGCATACATAAATACATTATAGAAATCTAGGAACAACTACTATTATCTAATAGTAGTTTAGACAAGGATACAAGGATAATGCTTTTCTAAAAAAGCCTTATTTAGAAACTTTAAGTTAAATATGTAGGTATTACCTATAAGGATTTAGATAGCCTGCAAAACAAAGCGATAGAGATTGCTAATTACCTCTATAGAATAGAGGAGTACTCTAAAGGCAGAGACAACAAGCCTAAAGAGTATAAATCTAGAAGAACTTCTCCTCCTCCTTCTCCTTTCAAAGGAGACTAGATAGAAGGGATAGAATACACAGGAAGAACTGCTAAACCTTAATAGTTTAGTAACTAAGAGTTAGAATAGTTGTACAGAGAAAGACGCTGTTTTAACTGTAAACAAAATGGCTATCTGTCCGCATATTATATAGAGAATAGGAGATCTTCTAAAAAGGATAAAAAGACTTTAGTTAAGTCTTCTAAATCTAAGAAAGATAATAAGCTTAGTAAGGGAAGCTTAAATAAAGACTTAGATTTAGAAAAAGAGTAACTCCTATTTAAAGTTACAAGCAGGAGCCTCTAATAAGTTGGGATAACTTAGTTAAGGAGTAGGCAAACTTTAAAAAGAATATAAGCAGCAATAGAATTACTTTAGAGGCCCTAGTAAATTGTTACACTTTTGCCTCTACTTTAATTAATACAGGAAACCTTGCATACTCGCTTATTAGCCCTTAACTTATTAAGAACGCCAACTTACAGTACATTTATATTTCTCCTAGGAGATTAGAAGGAGTTGTAGATAAACCTAGAACTATTAACAAAGTTGCTAGGTTAGACATTAATATTAAAGGCTATAAGGATACTATTTAGGGTTATGTAGCCCCTACACACCCTAGTTATAATTTAATACTTAGACGGCCCTAGATGAATAGAAGAGAGGTTACTATTGCTCTTTCTAGAAAAACGATTTACATCTATTCTTCTAGCTAAAGGATTAAGTTACTTAGCACTAAGGATCGCCCTATTAAAGGAGACTAGAGATTGAAACAAATAAGCGTAACAGCTTATTACTCTTATATTAGGCAGGCAAAAAAGGATAAGTCTATTTAGACTTTCGCTGCTTCTCTTAAGGATATTAAAAAAGCCCTAGCTCCTAAGAAGAAAGTCGAGGTCCTACCTTTACTCCCTAAGGCTTATTAACACCTAGCTTAAATTTTTAATCTAAAAACTGCTTCTGTACTACCTCCTTTACGCGGATTTAAAGTAGATCACTGCATTAAACTAAAGAAAGACAATAAAGGCAAGGAAAAGGAGGCTCCCTAGGGACCTCTATACAGTATAAGCCGCCTAGAACTCCTAGTATTACAAAAGAAGCTTATTTCTCTACTTCATAAGGGATAGATTAGAGCTAGTAGCTCTCCTGCCTCCTCCTCTGTCCTTTTTGCTAAGAAACCTAGAGGAGGATTACGTTTCTGCATTAATTACTAAGCCCTAAACGCTATTACAAAGAAAAATCGTTATCTTTTACCTTTAATTTAGGAAACTCTTAAAATATTGTAAAAGCTAAATAGTTTACAAAGATTAACGTTTCTGCAGCTTTCTACAAGATTAGGATTAATGTAGAAGATAAGTAGAAAACAGCTTTTTATACTAGATTTAAGTTATATAAGTGGCTAGTTACTTTATTTAGTATAGCAAACGCTCCTAGTACTTTTTAACGCTATATTAATTAGACCCTCTATAAGTATATTAACAATTTTTGCTTAGCCTACCTAGACGACGTATTAATTTACATTAATAGCACGCTTAAAGAACACCAACATAATACAAATAAGGTTTTAGAAGCTATAGGCAAGGCTAGATTACCTTTAGACATCTAAAAATGTAAATTTAACGTATAGAGTACAAAATACTTTAGATTTATTATTAAGGCTAAAAAAGGACTTTAAACAGACCCTAAGAAAGTAAAAGCAACTAGAGATTAGCAGGCACCTACAAATGTTAAAGGAGTACGTAGTTTTCTTAGTTTTGTAAACTTCTATTAACAATTTATTAAGAACTACTTAGAGATAGTAGCTCCTCTTTTAAGGCTTACTAGCAACATTTTCTTTTAATAGGGAAAAACTAAGCAAAAGGCTTTTAATAAGCTTAAGAGTTATTTATTACTAAGCTAGTACTAGCTTAATAGGATCCTGACAGAGAAACAATCCTAAAAACAGACTCTTCTAGATATGTAGTAGCAGGAGTCCTCTTATAATACAATAATAAAGAAAGCCTACGCCTAGTAGCTTATTATTCAAAAAAGATAACTAGCACGCAAAGCAATTACGAGATACATAATAAGAATTTACTAGTAGTTATCTTCTACTTATTTAAGTATGATACTATACTATAATTTTTAAAGAAGTTTATAGTTATTACAGACTATAAAAACTTTAAATATTTTATTAAGCCTTGACAGCTTAGCAAGAGACAAATAAGATAGGCTTAATTTCTAGGAAAGTTTCCTAACATAGAAATATCCTATAGGCCTAGAGTTAATAACTCTAGGGCTAATGCCTTATCTAAGAGACAACAAGATATGCTAGCAAATAACTAGGATACTAAGATTTCTAGAAGGTTTCTACAAGTATTTAAACCTACAACTGTAGCTACTAACAAGAAACTAGAAGAAGAAGAGGTACTTAGAACCTTTAGCTACAACAGCTATCTAGCAGCAGTACTAGAATTACCCTAGAAGTGTTGAGATCTAGAAGATCTATCGGATAAAGCTAAAAAAGAGGACAAAACCTACTCAATAGCCTAGAAAGCTATAAGGGATAGTAAATAACAATTTCTTACAGCTTTAGTTCTTAA
Source organism: Alternaria sp. 'sect. Undifilum' (assembly GCA_024321975.1). Taxonomy (NCBI): domain Eukaryota; kingdom Fungi; phylum Ascomycota; class Dothideomycetes; order Pleosporales; family Pleosporaceae; genus Alternaria; species Alternaria sp. 'sect. Undifilum'. Next base: position 3,485,037 of record JAJJZI010000004.1, read on the forward strand.
ACTTTCTATTTCTAAAAGCTAACTAGATAATTCTAGAAACCTCCTATACTAAGATTAAAAATAGATACCTAATAATAAACCTCCAAGAACTAGAATTATCTACAATTCTACAGTTCTAGAGCTTTAGGCTATCTAGGAAGAAATATTACCTATTAAGCTATTGCAAGAGAATACTTTTGGCCCTCTATTAGTAAAAGTATTAAAAGGTATATTAGGAACTCCTTAGTATATAGAAGAATGAAACCCTAGAAAGACAGCTTATAAGGCTTACTAAAACTCTTGCCTATACTAGAGCAAATATAGAAAGAAATTTCTATAGATTTTATTACAAGGTTACTAGAAAGCGAAGGCTGTATAAACCTTATAGTAGTTATAAATAGGCTTAGCAAGGACGTTGTCCTAATAGGCCTTAAGGACATTACTATAGAAAGTGTTACTAAAACTTTTATTAACTCTATTGTGGCTTACAATTAGTTATTAAACTATATTACTTTAGACAGAGGTATACAGTTTATTGACTATTTTTAGATTAAGCTTTACAAGTTATTAGAAATTAAGCAATGCTTATCTTCTAGATACTATCCCAAAACTAACAGTTCTATAGAAAGAATAAACTCTATAGTATAGGCTTATTTACAAGCCTTCTATAATTAGGATTAAACAAATTAGAAAAGCAACTTAGGGATAGCCAAGATTGCAGTTATAGCAAGGCAAGCTTAGTTTACTAAAATGTCTCTTTTCTTCCTACAACACAGCTATAAGGTAGATCCCCTATAAATTGCACCTAAGCACAGTCCTTAACAACAACTTCTAAGGAGAATATAGGAAGATTATTAAAAGGGAGAAAACATTATTAATAAGCTACGACAAAGTATTAACCTTGCACAAGCTATAATAGGAGAAAGCTAACAAGAACAAGAAAGGCAGGCAAATAAGAGAAGGCACTAATTACCTTAGCTTAAAATAGGCGATAAAGTATAGTTAAAACTAGGTAACTACTACAAAACAAAAAGGCCTAGCAAAAAACTTAACTAGAAGAATCTTAAGTACACGGTACTTAAGGTTATTAGACTAAACGCAGTTAGATTAAATAATCTTGGCTAGATTTACCTAGTATTTAATGTTAATAACCTTAGACTAGCGTCCTTAGACCCTCTACCGAGCTAGCTAATAGACGACAATGAACCTCTACTAATTAAGACAGAGGATAGAGAAGAATACCTAGTAGAGAGCCTATTAGAGGAAAGAGGAAAAGGAAGAAAAAAGCAGTACTTAGTTAAATGGTTAGGATATCTAGATCTAACCTAGGAACTAGCTGTTAATCTAAAAGATACAGAAGCCCTAGAAGAGTAGAACTCTAGGTAACAAGATTACTACCCCTACTATTTTTTTTAGGAGGGGGGTATTGTAAAGGGCTAAAGCCTTAATGTTCTCTAGTACTTAGCTTGTGGCCTTTGTTAGCTTTTCTTACCTCAGCATTAGCACCTTAGCACTAGCTGCTAACTATCGGCCGCACTAGTTACGCTAACTGTCAGCTGACCTGGCGACCTCTAATAACCTTAGTTAGTCCTAACCTTGGTTAGTCCTAACTATCTGGACTAGATAAAAAAACCCACGTAGTCTCTCTATAGTTCTGTATCTAATTCATTCACCTTCTACTGTTACCTTGCATCTTTGGTCAATCCAACGCACCCTTACACCTATCACTTCTTTAGGTATAGGAAAGAGTAAAAAAAGTATAGCAGCCTTTGAGGCTGCTATAAGGGAGGAATAGGATAAATTACCTCAAAAGGCGATTAATAATTGTATTCTATCTTTACTAAGGCGTTATTTGGACGTGAAGGAAGCTAAAGGCTGGTACAATAAGTATTAGTAAGCTTTCTTCGTTATTTATTTAGAAAAAACCCTACAAACCAGCTCTTAATTACTACTTAATAGTATTTTTTCCAATTACCTTCAAACTTACACAGAGATGAGTTTAACTAGTATTATTTAATATATATACTTTATAGCGATTTTTACACCTTCAAAAAAAAGTTATTTTGTTATTTATTCTTAAGTTTTTTTATCCATATTTCCACTGCTGAAGTTGAGCGCAAAAGTGCTTACTAAGCAGCTTACTAAGTAGGTTAATTTAAAGAAGAAGATCTTGGCTTTCCGAATTACTAACTATTTTGGAAATAGCCCTTCTGGTTGTAGTAATATAAAGCTTTGAAAACTATAACTTCTTTGACATCTTTTTTTTGTCACCCCTCTGTAATAGATTTAAGCAATTACAAAGATTTTAATGTTTAATAGTAGTTTTAGTTTTGTTTTTTAGTTTTCCTGCTTGTCTAGCTTACGTTCTTTTGCTTATTTTAAGCTACCAAAAGAAGACTTAGCCTAGTATATAAATGTTGCTGCTTAATACAATTTTTTTTGCTTATTAATTGTTGTTGCTTTTAAGTAAATGCTTAACTTGCTAAAGATTAAGCAAATGCTTAAACTTCTTAAACTATTATTAAGTAAGCAACTTAGTAAGTCTATTAGCTAGCATAATTGCTGTTTTTAAGTACTTAACTTAAAAGGATTCTTTAGCATATTCCTGCTGCAGCTACAAATTATATATATCTATATGCTTTAATTAAGTGCTAATCCGCTTGTTCTTTTTACTACAAGCTCAATTGTTTATTAGTTATTACTTTAGACTGTCTAAAAATCTTTTAATTTAAGAGACAGCTTACAAAAGAAGTGCTTAAGGGCTATAGCCTCTTTGGTGGTGTGCTTAAGGACGAGCAGCTTAGCTTTAGTAGTCAATGTAGTAAATGTAGTCTGCTAAGCTGTCTTCTAAAATATTAGACTACTATATGAAAAAGCTATATAACTATAAGATAATTACTGAGTTTCTGAAGTATCTGCGAAAAAAGCGTTGCCTGCAATTATTAGGTATAGGCTATTGTAGTTCCTGTACTAGATCGCGTTTTATCTTGTCTAATAAATGTACATAACTACCTATCTAACAGCTTTTATATGCCAATTACTAGAGTTTGTTAAGAAATGTAAGAGCTTTAAAATTAAGTAAGTAATATCTAGTTGCAGCATAATAGCTGTATACAGCACTAATTTAACCTTTTTTAGTAGGCCTTAATCTCTTGCTTAGTTACTTTGCTAGTATCTTTAATTGGCTTTTTTTAACAGCAATAGAGTCTTAAGAAAGCTGCTATTTTTTTGCTTAAACTTCCTTACAATTATGTTATTATACGTATTGTGCACAAGCGTAATTGTTTGATTTTTACAATATCTAAGTACTTTAATATCAAAAACTATGTAACTAATCTTTGTTCTTGTATCTCGTACTTGTCTATAATCTTCAACTAAAAATTTATTGCTCTCTACTTATAATCCTTTGCGAAAAGATGTAGAATATTATCTACATAAAACAAAACTAGAATCCTTTTATCTTAATTAAAGAATAAGCAGGGCTCCTCTAGTATGGCGATTAGTTTATTCTCTCTTAGTAATCCTAAGAACTCCTTATACTACATCAGTTGCGAGTCCTGCAATTTATTAAGTGCGCGGTTAAGCTATACGCACTTTCTAAGCTCTTTAAAGCTGTCTAGCATTTTATAATTTGCTAGGTTATCTGCTGTAATTAATATATTAAGGAATGCTTTTACGATATTATATTGTTTAATTTCCAGATTTTTCTTAGCAGCAATAGCTATTGCTGCTTAAAAGGACTTAGCTGCTTATGCAGCAGCGTATATTAAGTTAAATAAGTTCTTTTTCTAAAAATTGCTTTTTACAACAATCTGCGCCTTGCACTTAAAAAAGAAGCTATTCTAATTAAACTTGTAGGTCTAAACCTACTTTATAAGTATTTGGCGTTTATTTGCTTTTTTCTTAATATCTTAGTTTAAGTTTTATTTTTACTTAACTAATTAATCTCTTTCTTGTAAGCATCCTTAAATAAGGCCCTTATAGGATGCTAAAGCAATTGCTTTTATAATTCTAGTAGTTTGAGTAAATTGTTGTAATACTGTTAAGCAATTAGCTTATGCTTAGTAAGCAAGGCTCCTATAACTACGTAATTAAAAGTCTTATAGCTTGTTTAGTCTTCTTAGGTTGCTTGCAAACCTAGCAAGTAGGTATTACAAGTTGCCAGCCATAGGCTGGCAATCGCCGTTGAACACGTTTCAATTGGTGTCGTTTTTTGGTACCTTCAGCAAATTTTTTGACCCTGATTTCGCTCGGTGGTCTGAGCTTTTCTGCTCCGAGCGCTTAGCGCGTGGACCTCATCCACTCACCGTTCGAATTTCGTCGACTACACACAATCTTTTTTTGACTTTTGCGACTGATTAGTAGAGGGCAGCTGCTTTTCACTTTTTTGGAAAACCCATTTTGACTACAACAACAACCACCACCTTTGATACCCTAAAAATAAAAGTAGGTATTACAAAAATTGTTTTATAATAGTTTTTTATAATATGCAATTCATGTATTAACACTTTTTGTGCTTTTATTCTTTAGTTAATTATTAGGATTTTAAGTTGTATCCTTATACTTACGCCCGCTACTTAGCTTACACAGTAGAAAATAACAATTTGTAAGCTAATTTAGACTTTTGCCTACAATCTGCGCACTACGCCTTATAAGCAGAAGCTTAGCTTATAATTGCTTACCTTGTTTACTGTTTAAGGCTTAAGATCTTGAATTTTAAATTAATTCACGCTTTGTTATCTTGCTTACTTAAGCAGTTGTTCTATTACAACAAGCTAGCGCGTTAAAGTCTTAGGACACACACTGTTAGACTAGTAATGAGTTGTTAAGCTTATTTAAAAGAAGCTCTCTACCTTTAGGTATTACTAAATTAGCTTTTTTTAGCAAGTGCACTGCTGTCTATCTATTAATAACTCTATAATTAATTGCGTCGTTGCTCTCTAAGGTTTCTTGTTTAAGAGTTAGTTCTAAAGTAGCAAGGCTAGTATTTTGCTGCTAATCTAAGCAAGTTCTTAATAGTGCACTAGCCTTGTGCTCTATTTACTTGGCGTTTTCTAATCTACTCTTGCCTTTAGTAGATAGGCCTTCCTTACTACTTAAGATAGTAGATGGATTACTTTTAAGGTCTTTAGTAGTTAGCTGCGTATTCTAATCTGCCCTTCTTCAAACAGGCAAGAGGTCTAAATTTTTTCTTAGATTAACTAGCTTGCTATTGTAAAAGATTTCTACAATTTTAATTACTTAATTCTTTAGTAGCTTGTCTTTGCAATCTCCTTTATAAAATTAACGTTTATTAAAGGTTATATTATTAGTAGTAATTACTTAATTAAGTGTTGTTACTTATATGTCGTATATATTGGAGGGTTAATAATTAACTAAATAACTAATATAGCTGCATGAATTGACTTTAAATCTTCTATCCTTGCGCTTAGCTGCTTTCTACTTGTTTAAAGGATAAGCTCGGCAGCTATAAGTATAAATTCTACTCTAGTCTAGGCGTAGATAAGCAGTCTAGTGTCTAATCTTAGGTAGTTGATAGTATTAGAAGTGTAGAGGGCTGAAGCCTTGATGTTCCCTAGTACTCGGCCTGTGGCCTTCGTTGGCTTTTCTTACCTCAGCACTAGCAGCTGACTATCGGCCGCACTATTTGCGCTAGCTTCTAGCTGATCTGGTAGCTTCTGCTAAGTAACTACACTACCAGCTGCACTAGTTACGCTAACTGTCAGCTGACCCGGCAAGCCTCTGATAAACCTCGGTTAGTCCTAACCTCAGTTAGTCCTAACCATCCGGGTTAGATATAAAACCTTTACGTAGTCTCTCTATAGTTCTTTATCTAATTCATCACTGTTCACTGTTTACCTTGCATGTTTGGTCAACCCAACGCACCCTTACAAGAAGTATTTCCTAAACTATTCTTCGAGCACCTAGTTAAGGGATTAGCAGCTATAGATTTTAGTAGGGCTTATTCTATGTAGGTAAGCTGCTGTATCTATAATTACTAGCTAAAGCTTAGCTAGTAGATTAGCGCTTGTGCGTATCTTAATAGCCTTTGTAATTAGGTCTTAACTAGCTCTCTCCGCCAAGCTATTAGGCTTATAAGTATATAGCAGTGGCGTTTTAATTACAATCTTTTTCTCTATTGCCTATTCCTTATATCTTAATTGCCCTCTTTAAGGCAGTGTAGCAATATTGTTATCCTAAAGGATCTCTACAATCTTCTACTAATAATTGCTCTTAATTCTTGTAGGAAAGCCTTTTTTTTCTTTTTTATTATTGTAGTTCAACGTCCTTTCTCAGCCTAAATGGCTATATAAGACGTGTAGGTTTAGGACCTACAAGTATCTACGTAGTGTTTTCTAATTTTTATTATTTACAAGGAGAGGTTTGTCTAAATAAAGGTAAGGCTCGTAGCCTAGGGTAGTTTTAACAAGTAGCTTTCTTAGTCCTTTGTTGTATTTATTTTTTAAGGTGTCAAAGGTGGTGGTTGTTGTTATAGTTAAAATGGGGTTCCAAAAAAGTGAAAAGCAGCTACCCTCTACTAATTAATCGCAAAAGTCAAAAAAAAAGATTATGTGTAGTTTACAAGATTTCAACGGTAGGTGGATAAGTTCTAGGAAGAAAGCTTAGACTACCAAGCGATAATTAGGGTTAAAAAATTTGCTAAGGTACTAAAACAACGACACTAGTTAAAACGTGTCTAACGGCGATTGCTAGCCTATAGCTAATAACAAAATTACAGTAGGATTGCAATAGAATTACAACATAATGTAATAGAGGAGGGAAAGGACACGTACGTACTGCAGCAGGAGCCTGCAATACTTTATAAAGCTGCTGCTTCTTACCTACTGCCTACTTCTTACCTTTTAAACAGCACCGCATACGAATAATTTGCATACAATATACTACAATAGCGTATAACCTCTATAGCAAGCATCTCCTTATTCTAGGCTCTCTTCTAAAAAAAGCATCTTTTGCTACTGTCTACCTAGTACCTAATTTAGTCTAACTTAAACTACTTATGCAGACACCTAAATTTATTAAGTATCTTAAAACTTAACTACTTAGCTAGACTTTTAAGTTTATAAAAATCTTAAACAAGTCCCTTATCTGCAATATCTTTATATACAAAAAGATTATTAAGCTCTAATCTAGCTAGTTGTGCAAGGAATATATAATCTCTAGGGTATTTGCTAATACTAGCGCAGTACTTAGAATTTATTGCTTTAGCATCCCTCTCTTCCTGTTTGTCGTGTAAGAGCTAAGTATAGAGACTAGAACCTAGCTTAAACAGCTATTACAAGACGTTAAATTAGCAATAAAGAAGAAAGAGGCAGGAATAGAGGAGTAGGCTTTCTATCATCGCGTTTATAAGTTAGTAAGCAAGGCAATAATAGTATTACTACTTTACTTTATCTAGGAGCGCCTAGCAGTAAAGCAACAAGAATAGGCAGGATAAGGCGCGTTAAGTTAAGAGGCGATTCGCGTCTTTGTCTTGCTTTTCTTTGTTTCTATCTAAACATGCGACACACTAATTGCGTGCTAGTAATGCTAAACAAAGAGACATAAGCCCTAATACCTGTTGTTAGCAATAAATCTTTTTTTTTTACCAAAAAGGTGTCTACAAAATGTGTGGTCACATCAAAAGGTTGTCTTAAAAGGCCGAAGCCAGTCCTTTGTTGTATAGGAAGTATGTAGAGCTAGTATACTAGTCTAGTTATCTCTTTTACTTTTTATACGTTGTTGTAGGCTATGCTAGCTGCTCTCTTGTATTGCTTATAAAGGTACCTAAGCAGTTCTGTATAGGGTTCATATATAAGATCAGTATATTAAGTTGGTATAGGGATTTCGTTGTAGGTAGATAGCTAGTTACTAGTCTAGCAATCGATTCTAATGTGTAGGTCAGTATATTAGGTTAGTATATTAAGTTGGTATAGAGGGATTTCGGCGAAGGTAGATAGCTAGGAGCACTAGGTATCAATTCTAATGTGTAGGTCGGTATATTAGGTCGGTGTATCAAATTGGTATAGGGATTTCGGTGTAGGTAGATAGCTAGGAGCAAGGTGCTCGGAGCAAAGTGCTAGTCTAGCTATTAATTCTAATGTGTAGGTTAGTATATTAGGTCGTTATATTAAGTTGGTATAAGCATTTTGGTGTAGGTAGATAGCTAGTTGCTAGTCTAGCAATTGATTCTAATGTGTAGGTCAGTATATTAGATTAGTATATCGAGTTAGTATAGAGGGAATTTGGTGTAGGTAGATAGCTAGGGGTCTAGCTATCCATTCTAATGTGTAGGTTAGTATAGGAGGTTAGTATAGGAGGTTAGTATAGGAGGTTAGTATAGGAGGTTAGTATAGGAGGTTAGTATATTAAGTTAAGAGGGGGATTTCAGGTAGTAGATAGCTAGAAAGATAGACGTATTAGTTTACTACGCTAAAAAATCTATCTACCTAAGTAGAAAGCTGTTGCTTTGTTAAGTAGAAGATAAATTGTCTTTAATTTAACTTTAAAATTAGTTTACGCACAGAGTACTTATAGTGTTTTTAACAAGTAACTACTCTATTTACTACAACTAGCTAGCGCGCACGCTACGACACCTGCACCTAGAAAACAAGTATCGGAAGCTGATTTTGGGAAGGCGTTTAAGACAATTTGGGCGAGAAAAAGGCAAAGCCAGACCTTTTCCTCGCCTCGAAAAGTTGGTTTTCGATGTGGGTCTAAAAGACTTGTTTGCTAGGTAAGGTTGTTTTCAGCTAAGTAGCTGCTTAAAATTACTAGGTTCCTAGCTATCTTAAGTGCTTCTTCTACTGAGGTGGCTTTTAGTGTTTTATTTCCAATAAGGTATTAAGGGATAGGTCTAATAAAAGGAGAAAAGTTGCTCCTTGTTCGAACGTGTGTAGGCCTTTGTAGTTCCTCTAGGGTTTGCCTTTCTTAGCGAGGCGTTGTTATGTTGTCTTCCTCCATCTCTATTTGTCTTTTATTTGATCCTCCTAGGTCCCTAGAAGCAAATTGTTTTTTATTCCTTTTTAGCGTTGTTGTAATTTCATGGTTTAGTTAGGCTTTAATAAGCTCCTTAATCTTAATTAGCTCAAGATGCCTCAGCATGTAGTCTGAGCTTTTGAGAGAAAACGCAAATTTTTCCTCTAAAAGGAGGAGGCAGGTGACCCTTTCACCCTCTCTAGGACGCTAGTGCCCTCGCTGTAGGCTCTGAAAAGTATCGCAATCGATTCCTCGGGGTTGTTTCCTTAGGATCCGGTTTTTTCTGATCAATTTCCACAAAAGTCGACGTTGGAGTTGCTGAAAAACAATTAGGCTTGTAGTTATGAAAAGCAAGCAGATTATCACTTAATTAAAGTATGTAAATATATAAAACATTTAGCTGCAGCAAGAATATACTAAAAGATCATTTTCAGTGAAGTACTTAGAAACAGCAATTATGCTAACTAATAAACTAACAAAGTTGCTTACCTAACAACAGTTTAAGAACTTTAAGCAGTTGCTTAACTTTTAGCAAGTTAAGCAATTAATTAAAGGCAACAATAATTAATAAGCGAAAGGACTTATATTAAGCAGCAATATCTATATACTAGGCTAAGTTTTCTCTTAGTAGTTTAGAATAAGCAAGAGAACGTAAGCTAGATAGGCAGAAAAACTAGAAAAACAAAACTAAAATCACTATTAAGTATAGAAATTTTTGTAATTGCTTAACTCTATTATTGAATTATGCTTAGCTTTTTTAGCTTCAGCGAGCTCAAGAGCATCTTAAGCTAACTTGGCCTAAGCAGCCAGAGTTTAGAGATAAGCAGCATAACAGCGCTGATTTAATCTATTACTTCTATAAATATAAGTGTAAGATAATTGCTAGATTACTCTTACGTAATAATCGCGCCTATATATATAGGTTATATAGCAATTAAGACAGCAAACTTACAAGCAATTGTATAAAACAGGTCAAAAAAGCATTTCTTAACCATACTGTTCTTAAAAAGACAATTACTGAAAAAGTTATTATTATCAAAGCTGCTGCTGTTGCAGCTATTGTAAATTATATGCTGGCTATTAAGCTAGCTACTACACAGGTTAACCTAGAACGTACGTAGCATAAAGCTGCGTATTACAAAGCTCTTATCTATATAAATAACCTTAAAGATGAGAAGCAGTAGGTGAGCAGCAGCGGCTTTATGAAGTATTGCAGGCTCCCGCTGCGGTACGTACGTGTCCTTTCCCTCCTCCATCGCATTATGTTGCAATCCTATTGCAATCCTACTGTAATCCTGTTGTTAGCTATAGGCTGGCAATCGCCGTTGGACACGTTTCAACTAGTGTTGTTTTTTAAGTACCTTAGCAAAGTTTTTTGACCCTGATTATCGCTCGGTGGTCTGAGCTTTCCTCCTAGAACTCATCTACCCACTTTTCGAATCTCGTTGACTACACACAATCTTTTTTTTTGACTTTTGCGATTGATTAGTAGAAGGTAGCTACTTTTTACTTTTTTAGAACCCCATTTTAACTACAACAACAACCACCACCTTTGACACCTTAAAAAATAAATAAATAACCTTAACTTAGGCTTATAACCTGCTGAGCAAGCTGTGTCTAGCGCAAATAATTCTTAGCATCAATCTTTAATTAAAAATACTTATCAAAGCAGAAGCAGGAGCAGGAGTAAAAGCAAGCAGCAAGAGCTAAGCAGCAAAACTACCAAAAAACATTTCTTAAGTATAACAATTATTAGTAGAAAGCTTCTGCGTAAAAGACGTATTAGTAAATATAACACTGCTGTTAATCCCTTTGCAGTAAGCAATAATGTCTATAAGTAGTTAAGCCTTTAAAGCTTAGTACTTCTTATTATTGTTTTATCTTCAAAACAAGTTAGCAGCCTAAGTTAAAAGCTTAAAAAATTAAAAACTTACCTCTTTATTCTTGTATATAGCTATAAATTAATTGGTAAGATTAATATTGACAGTATAGCAGGTATGCAACAGGCAACTGCTTCAGTGTAAACTACTCTAACTACTAGTTTAAACACAATCCAAGCAATGTTTAGTATATAAGCTATTTCGCATTTTTTTATACAGCGCTTACAAAGCAGAATGTAAGAGTACAAAAACTAGCAGCGAACTTTAAAAAGCTGTTAAGTGCCTTTTCCTAGGTTCCAAAAAGCGCCTTGCGCCTAGTAGACAGCTTAATAAATGTTTAAAGGCTATTGCTGCAGTCTTAATATGAATTGCAGGACGCTGCTTAAGCAGTCAGCTGCTATAATTTTTATATTAGCTTCTAAAGAGCACTGCCCTTGCGCTAGATTAATTGTTTAGTAAGACTTTTATGTAAATTAAAATTTCAGCGAGGACCTGATAGCAAACTCAATTTAGCAGGTATGGCATTTAGCCTTGAGGCAAAGCTACTAGATGTTTTGCAATAAGCATATAAATTAAGAGGCAGCAGCAACTAACTTTAATTAATTTAAAAATTAGCTGCTTGTTCAATTTTATTATAAAACAGGCTTCAACGCGCGCAACGCTTATGCTTAGCGCTATTCTTACGTTGCTAAAAACTGCTATTTCAGCAATTCTTACACTTATAACAGCAGCTTGCTAATTAACGCTCGCGCTTATTACTACTGGGGGCAGACTACAAAAGATTAGCAGCTAATTAAAAAAACAAAGTAATACTGCATACTATGTTAATAATAGTAGTCAAGACAGTCCTAAAAAGCTTAGTAATTAATATTAGAGTAAGGTTAAGAACAAAAAAGGTTTCAAGAAGCAGTAGACGCAATTAATATTTTTATAGAGCTGTGCACTGACTAATTACGCAATATTTAGGGGCTATTTAATATTTTGATATTAGAGCTGCTAGATAAATTAAAACATTAAAAAGCAGTATCACTACGATAACAAAATATTAGGCAGAGGAGCTATGTTTACAGAAGTTTTTATCTAACAACTTTAATTTATTACAATTGCCTGGTTGCTTAAAGCTTAGATCAATAGTATCTTACTAACCTAGGAGGTGTGTTAGAGTATTTACATGCGTAACATGCGGGTCACCCTGTTTACCAGGTGATCCTGGTAAGCTAAACACGTGATGATCGCGCTAGCGCCTATATATACGGGCTAGATCGTCTTATTCCTCTAAAGTAGTTATTGACCACTTTGTTGTGGCACTTAGTTGTTCAATACACTCATTCCACTCCTCCTGATCAAGCAATTGCTCCTTTTCAGCTCCCACACTTTACTAAGACAATAGAGCTATATACCTAAGAAAGAGCTGTCGCTCTGTTAACTTTGAGTGTTTTTTGCCTTTAATTTAACATATATAATTAGCTTACGCACAGACTATATATGTAGACATTTTAATAAGTAACTTCTTCTATTTATCTGCACTAGCTTGCGCGCCTACTACAACGCCTGCAACGACAAAGCAGGCGTTAAAAACTAATCTTAAGAAGGCATTTGATGTTTTAGAGATAAGTAAAGAGGCTAACTAGACCTTTTGCTTGCCTTGAAATCTTAGTGTTTGATGTACAGTGTACTTCTCTGTATTATATAATATAAAAATTATCAAAAAACTTAATATGATAAATAGATTAGTAAAGAACGGTCTAAATTGTAGAATTTAAATCTTTTAATTTAGAGTAGTTTTCGCTAAGATATTGCAAAATCTCAAAAGTGCGAGACTCGCGCATAGTCGAGTTTTGCCCACCCTACTAAAATAACACTACCTTTTCAACACCTGATAACTCTACCAATATGGATTCAATCTAGAAAGCAATGAAAGACATTACAGAGGGGTGACCAAAAAAAATGATGTCAAAAAAGTTATAGTTTTTAAAGCTTGATATTTTGACAACTAGAGATACTATACCCAAAAAAATTAGTAATTTGGAAAGCCAATATCTTCCTTTTTGAGTTGGGTGGCTTAGTAAGCTGCTTAGTCATCACAGTTGTCCCTGTAATCTTGCTTGAAATGAGATGAAAAAAAGTAAAAATAGATTTTAGTATAACTTTTTTATAATTGTATCAAAACACGCTGAGAGAAAAATAAGTTTAATAAGCTTATATAGGTATAACGTAAGCGTATTTTGGAGGCTTACATCTTAATTCCTTAGAGTTGAATAAAAGGGTGAAAAAATAGGGGTTGCTTACGTAAGCGCTAATTATGTAATGGCTTAGTAAGCTTTCAGTATATTAAATCCTCTTGTTTGTCCTCACTTTCTTTTTTTATAATACCTCCTCTATGTCTCGCAATCTTTCTCAATTTGAGCAAGAAGTTTATACTTTATATTTACAAAACAGGCCTATTTCTTTGATTAATAATATACTAGAGAAGTCCTCTGGAAGTATTACAAATACTCTTTATCGAATAAAACAAAAAAAAAGCTCCTTTATCTACTTTTAGGCCTTAAAAAGGTCGTCCTACAAAGATCTTAAATAAAGAAAAAAGAGTGCTTAATAGAGACCTTACTAAAAGGCCTAAAAAGACAAATCGACTTCTTTTAAAAGAAAATAGTCTAGTTCTTTCTATTAGAAGCTTACAACGCTTTTTGAAAAAGGGGTACTATTCTATTAACATTTCTTAAAAAAAGACGCCTTTAGACGCTAAAAAGGCTTATAATTGTTATATTTACGCTAAGCAATTACTTCATAACCTCAAAAATATTAACTTTAATAAAATTATATTTTGAGACAAGTCTGCTATCAAGCGAGGGCACTCTGCTAGGACAGAATACTATTAAACACGGCATAATAATAGGGTTAGAGGGAAAATAGTTTCTACAACTAACACAAGTAAGTTTAAAAAAATTCTATTTGACTAAAAATAAACTTTTTATATCTTTTTATTTTCTAAAATTCTAATCTATTTTTAGCACGCTTACTAATTAAGTTATAGGTCAGGATATTTCTATCTAAGTTTAGGGAGCGATTTAGATAGGTAGTAGATTTAAATTAGTAGTAATTAAAAGCCTTTAATTACTACTCCTTTTAGGTGTTTAGACAAAATTAAAAAGATTCTTATTCTTATAGTAAAACCTGCGATAAAAAAAGGTAAGTTACATATACTCCTTTTTCCTACTTAGAGATTGTTTACTCTATATTTAAATTTTAAAGTAGCAATCTTATTTTATTTTATTAAAAGACTTACTAACCTCTATATAGGCTGGAAGTTTCAACAGGATAACGCTAAGATTTATAGAACTCTAGAAGTTTTATCTTAGTTTTCTAGGAATAGAATATTGCTTTTTAAGTATTTTGCTTATAGTCCTAATCTAAATCCTATAGAAAACGTGTAGGCCTTGCTAAAAAACGCTTTAGCTAAAAGGCCTATCACTTCTTTAGGTATAGGAAAGAGTAAAAAAGTATAGCAGCCTCAAAGGCTGCTAATAGCGAGGAATAGGATTAATTACCTCAAAAAGTGATTAATAATTGTATTCTATCTTTACTAAGGTGCTATATAGACGTTATGGAAGCTGAAGGCTGGTACACTAAGTATTAGTAAGCTTTGTTCGTTATTGATTTAGAAAAAGCCCTAAAAACAAGCTCTTAATTACTACTTAATAGTTGTTTTTCCCATTACCTTCAAACTTGGAAACAGAGGAGTTTAATTAGTATTACCCAATATATGTACTTTATAGCGATTTTTACACCTTCAAAAAAATGTGATTTTGTTATTTATTCTTGAATTTTTTTATCTTTTTTTTCACTGCTGAAGTTGAGCGCAAAAGTGCTTACTAAGCAGCTGGATAAGTATATTAATTCAAAGAAGAAGATCTTGGCTTTCTGAATCACTAACCATTTTGGGTATAGCCCTTCTGGTTGTGGAAATATAAAGCTTTGAAAACTATAACTTTTTTGACATCTTTTTTTCTGTCACGCCTCTGTAAAACGTTGATATTTATATAGATAATTAGGCTACTCTAATTTAATTTAAAAACACCTTAAACAACCTTAGCTAAGAGTAGCAAATTAAGTGTATTAAGGTAGTAACCTAACTAGAAGGAAAAGGCATTACTCCTACGCTACACTAGGTCCTAGGACACTAAGATATACTAGGAAACAATTAAGTAGACTCCCTAGCAAAATAGGCTACAAAAATAAAGCTCTTAATAAACAAGATAAGCTTAGCAGTTGTTAGTTCTTCAATTAAATAATAGGCAGATGTTAAGTAGTTAAGCCTCCTAGAGAATTACAGGAAAAAAGCTACTACTAAGAACCTAAGCACCTACTTAGCAACCTTAAAATAGAAAATAAGAAAACAGATATCTATCCCCTCTTGTAGGAGAGATTCATTCAGCTCCTTCTTTTAATTAAAACTAGGGCATAGCTACCTAAAGAGCTATCTATTTAAGAGAGGAGAAGTAGAATCTAAAACTTGCCTATGCAATGTTAGAGCTACATAAGACACAGCTTATATAATCCTTAGGTGCTAACTATACAAGAATAGTAGAACTATAATTTAGAACTCATATACAGAGCTAATCTCTCTATAATATCTTTATTAAACAGAAGCAGGCATTAAGGCTACTTTAGCCTTTATTTAAGAAACTAGGGTTAGTTTACAGGCCTAGTATAAAGGAAACTCTAATAACTAGATGCAATCGCCTAGCTAGGCGACTAAGCTCTAAGCACCCCTCCCCCCTCCTCCCCCTCCTCCTCCTCCCACTCTTCTCGACCTTACACAATAGGCTAAGAGCCTTACCTTCATTTAGATAAACCACCCCTTGTAAACTACTTAGAAGATAGAAAAACTACATAGATACCTGCAGACCTCGGCCTACACGTCTTATATAGCCCTTTAGGCTGAGAAAAGACGTCAAACTACAATATAAAAAAAGAGTTAAAGTAAAGATATAACAATTAACTAATATTTTAATAGTTATTCTATTATTACTCATATTCCTTTTAAAACTAGCCTATTCTTTTATGAAGTCTTCTTAGCTTATGTGTAGCTCTTACTATTAACTTTAAGCAAGAGCTATACTTTTTCTAAATTAAAATCTTAATCTTCTAAATTATCTTTGCTACTTAAGCTTTCCTTGCCATACTTTCTTACTTTTACTTTTAAGGACTTTAATGCATAAGTCTTCTTTTTCTTTTCTTTCTTTTTTAGCATCTTTTCTTCTGTATAATTCATAGCTAAGTGTCCTTTATACTTGTAGGTAAGATAACGTCTTTCTTTTATTAGCTTATTTAGTTCTAGATTACTAAACCTGCGTAACTTAGCTAATTTTTTAGAAAACTCTATTTCTTCTATCTAATCTCTTGTAGGAGGAGGAAGAGAAAGAGAAGCGCGTCTTAGCCTGTATTCCTTAGGCTTTTTCTAGTCTCTATTCTTAGAGTATTATTTCTTAGGCTTGTCCTAGCCTTTAGAGTATTGCTCTATCTTATATAAGTAGTCTGTGATTTTCATAGACTTATTCTACAAATTATTTAAGTTTAAGAAAGTAATACTTCTAAGCTTATTTTTAAGCTTATAAGTAAAGCTCTTTTAAAAGAGTATTATCTTTATATCTTTATCTAGGTCACTGTTTAATAGTAGCAACGGTTCCTAAAATTCTATAATATAATTACAGATACTCTTTTTACTTTAACATTTTAACTAGAGTTTAATCTCAGCTTTTTTAGAACTATATAGATCTTTAAATATCTAATTAAAGAAGTTTAATAAGTGTTTAAAGTTCTAGGCGTTAAACAATTCTATCTAGTTAAGGTAGAGTAGTGTTAAAGTTACTACTAAGCTTTTAAGCCTGCTAAAGGCGTAATTATATGTCCTTCTTTCTATATTAAAGTCCTCTTAGTTATTCTCTACTTTAGTAGTAAGCTGCTTCTTAGAGATTTAGTACGTCTTTTTAGTTCTATTAAAAGCGTCTAGATTAGGTTGTTTAAAACACTTTAGTTGTGCTAGCTACTAATCTACTTTTAATATAGTAAGTAAAGTTAGTAGCTAAGTAGGTAGCTAGTGAAATTCTAGTTCTTCTTTAGAGGCTACATTAATAGCCTCCTAGATAAGAAAGGTTTCTTATATTTTTATTAAAGTCACTATCTTATCTAGTTTATTAACTCTATAGAGGCCTTCTAGAGTGTTCTCTATCTTAGCTCTACTAATACTATCTTAGTGTAGTCTTGTTATCTAGACAGTAGAGCTTCTAGATATAATATTTGCCTTTACTATTATTGTATAAAAGTACTAAATAAATAGCATTTATATTATTTAACAGCAGAGATCAGTTTCTAAGGCTACTAGTAATATAGTAGGCTTATCTAATAGTTTGTATTACAAAACGTTCTAAGTAAGGTCTTATATAGCTAGGTATTTCTTAGTACTCTTTATGCTTCTTCTACTATTAATCTTTAGTAGATTTAAATCAGCTTTAACTAAGATTAGTAATTTAATTAATTAGAGTCTTGTCTAGATGTAGCTTTAGGAGGCTTCTATGTATATATATAGCTCTAGCTAGCTTCTTGTCTAGATATAGCTCTAGGGGGCTTCTAATTTGACGTAGCAGTGTTAGCGCTATAAAAAGATTTAATTTCAACATAAAAGTACGTTAGATAAACTAAAGATGTTAAGAAAATAGTAATAATTAAATTAAGAACTACAGAGGCTATCTAGTAAGCTTATCTAATCCTTTATAAGATCTGTGCTTAGTACTAAGAAAGAGGCAAAAGTAGCTACGTAGTAGCAACTAATGTGGCTTAGGAAAATAGCGTAGAGCTAAGAGAAAAGTTTAGTAGGCTAGAAAAGCAGAAGGGCTGATACGCTAGGCTTACAGATGCAGGGTGTGCACGGACACCCAGGATCTGTAGGATAGCAAAACGAGGCTTTTTGTCGAGTACTAAAGACGTTAGGGCTTCAGCCTTTTACACAAAGAGTTTTTAGAAATCTATAAGTTGAAGCTAGATTAATACAAGACAGAAGATTAAAAGTACACAAAAGAGTAAGCAGCGTTTAAGAACATTATACAGGAAATCTTATAAACTTTGAATAACTACTTATATATAAATTGCTGTAAGGCAAGACAATTACATTGTTAGTAAATTACTAACCTTATAGCCACTATAGGCATTAACGCTAAAGACAAGATTAAGGAAGCCTAGGAGCGGTACAAAACTGTAATAAAGCCGCCTAAGGTAATTACTGCATAGAAAACATAGCTTATCAAAGTTGATTACGCTACAACTAAAGGCAAAGCAATTAAAAAACCTAAGTGCTAACTAGACAAGTACATTAAGAAAGACTTTACTTAAGCTACAGCTAGGCACTTAAATTAATTAATAATATTATTTGTATCTTATAAATTAAGGAATCCTTAATTTACAGTTAAAGATATAATGTGCCAATATTAGGATTACATGCAGCTTTTCTTCTTATTTAAAGCAAGATTTACTAAAGCGTTCTTCAGAGCAGCTGCAGGAGCTAAACTACTAACGCTTAACAAAAATAATTTCAATAAATATAGGCAGAAGCGTAAACACTACAAAAACTAAAAGCCTCCAGATAATACTAAATTATCTAAAATTTAATATATTGCGAGCAAATGCAAAGCATGTAATATAAAACATGCACTTAAATATTGCTAGTACGCGCACCCTAGCAATGCACTAGCTTAGTAGCAACCCTAAGATAACAGGATAGACTTAGTCTAATTGCGTATTAACAATAGCTTAGCTATGCAAGAAATAATTTGCAACACTAAGCATTAGTTACAATTTTAAAGACCTATATATTACGACCCAAGGCCTAGAGTGGGGCACCACCACCTCAAGTACCGACAGCCGATGGCACGGACCCAGGGATCAGGTGATAAAAGGATCACGTGGCTAGTCCTAGAGTCCTAGAGTCCTAGAAGGTCCTAGCCGGGCTTTAGGATCCTTAAGACTGTAGACATCCTAAAATCCTAGGAAGTCCTAGATAGACTTTAGAATTGTTAAGACTATAGTATACTGTAGGATCTCTAGAACTCTTTATGTATATAGTAGTAGGCAATATGCCCTTATAGCTTATTGTATTCAACTTGGAGTTTTATCTTAGTAATTAATCTAAGGATTAAGACTTATTTCTTAACTTTTATATTATTACATTAATCTTCTAGTCATGCTAATATACCTTGTACTATTATATTAATTTTCTAATTATGCTAGTACACCTTGTGTCCTTAGAACTTGTTTATTCCTTAAGAACTAACCTAGATTTTCTTTAGACAATTTTTACACTTTAAACACCCTTAAGATAAGCAATACTGCTATAAATATACCTACTGATTTCCTTATTAGAAGGACTACGAGCTGCGCTAATAAGCCTAAGACTTATTATAGTAATTATAGTAAGCTTAATACTTAGCTTCTCTAGGTTAACAGATACTTCCACATCAAAGGAGACAAAATTAATAATAATAATAAAGTAGTCTTAGCCTCTACGTATCTTTAAGAAGATGCAGAGAAGTAAGCTAACTTAATCTTTTAATGCTATATATATAGTGCTATTATAGACGCTAATAATACAGCTCTAGTTAAAGACTAGGATGCCTTTAAAGCTAAGATAAAAGAAGTTTTTTTACTTTTTAAAGAATCTGTAGTTGTAGAGCAAAAGATTTAGAGACTATAACAAACTAAGTCTACTACTAACTATATAATAGAATTCTAACAGTACAAGACAGTTATTAAATAGAATAACAACGCTTTAATCTAGATATACTAATAAGATCTTAAACTTACTATATGATAGGAACTTATACAAAGCAGAGCTAGCCTTAACAAACTTATTAAACTTATAGCTAAAGCTATTAAAGTTAACAACAAACTATATAAGCTTATGTTAAAGAAATAGTTATTTATACTAGGGAATTGCGCACCTAGGAATATAGACGCTTAACTACTTTAAATATTTTAATACCTGTACCCTAACTAAGGACGTTAGCGAAACTATGTACTTAGGACCCTAGGGTATTACACTACTAATAGCTATAAGCTAATACACCTTAATAATATTAACAAGGGACTAGGAAGAAAGAAGTTCACGCATAATAAGGGTAATAAGAAGGTTACTTATTATAGATATAGCAAGGAAGGTTATAGAAAACAAGACTGCTAAAGCTAAGGCAAAGTAACTTAATAACTTAATATTATTTACTGTGCAGAACCTAATTATAATCTAGACAATAAATAGAATGTTATTACACAACCTACTATTACAGTTTAAGGACAGAACTAGGTAAGTATTAATAGTCTAGATAACATAGTTATAATTACGCTAGAGGAAGCCTTAGACGACGACATTTCTAAGATAGTGCTAGACAAAGATATAGAAGCAACCCTAGTAGAAGAAACTAAACACGGCAAGATAGCTAAGTTTCAGGAAAGCTATTAACTAGCTACACTAATCACATGGGAAGAGCTAGTAGCACATAACAACGAGACAGTTCCTACATGTGGGAGCTGAAAAGGAGTAATTGCTTGATCAGGAGGAGTGGAATGAGTGTATTGAACAACTAGGTGCCACAACAAAGTAGTCAATAACTACTTAAGAGGAATAAGACGATCTAGCCCGTATATATAGGCGCTAGCGCGATCGTCACGTGTTCAGCTTACTAGGATTACCTGCTTAACAGGGTGACCCGCATGTTGCGCATGTTAATACTCTAACACACCCCCTAGGTCAGTAAGATACTATTAATCTAAGCTGTAAGCAACTAGGCAATTATAATAAATTAAGGTTGTTAATTAAGAGGTCCCTCTGTAATTATAGCTTTTCCTGCCTAATCCTCTATTGTCGTAGTAATGCTGCTTGTTAATGTTTTAATTAATCTTAGCAGTCCTAATATTAAAACATTAGATAGACCCTAAATATCGAGTAATTAGTTAGTGCGCAGCCTCTACAACAATATTAATCGCCTCTACTACCCCTCTAAAACTTTTGTCCTTAACCTTACTCTAATATTAATTATTAGGCTTTTTAGGACTGTCTCGACTACTATTACTAATATAGTAAGTGTTGCCCTATTGTACTCTTACTAATTAGCTGCTAATCTTTCTAGTGTAGTCTGCCCTTAGCAACAATAAGCGCAGCTTAGAGAGCTGTTGTTAACAACGTAATTAATGCTTAGAAAGCCTTCGCTAATAACGCAAGAATAGTGCTAAGTATAAGTATTACGCACGCTAAAGCCTGTTTAATAATAAAATTTAGTAAGCAGCTAATCTCTAAGATAATAAGAGTTAGTTGTCTCTGCTTATTAATCCTTTTACTTACTGTAAGACATCTAGTGGCTCTACTTAGAGGCTAATTATCTTACCTGCTAAATTAAGCCTACTATTAAGTTCTTATTTAAATTTTAATCTATATAAGAGCCTAACTAAGCAATTAAGCTAGCGTAAAGGTAAGGCTCCTTAAGAGCTAAAGCAAAAGTTACAGCAGATAACTGCTTAAGCAGTAACGCGTAAATAGTAATATAGCAACAGTAATAGGCTAAAAACGCCTACTAATCTGTCTACTAAGCGCATAGCGCCCCCCTTAACTTAGAAAAAGGCGCCTAATAGCTCTTTAAAGATTGCTGCTAATCTATTACGCCCTTGCGTTCTGCTTTATAAGCACTATATAAAGAAAATGCTAGATAGTTTGTATACTAAACGCTACTTTAATTACGTTTAGACTAGCAGTTAGAGCAGCTTACGCTGTAGTAGTTGCTTATCTTACACCTGCTACACAGTTAATATTAATCTTACTAATTAATTTATAGCTATGTATAGAGATAAAGAGGTAAGTCTCTAACCTATTAACCTTCTTACTTAGCTTGCTAACTAGTATTTGGGGATAGAATAATAATAAGATATACTAAGCTTTAAAAGCTTAACTACTTAAGAACATTATTGCTTGCTGTAAAGAGATTAAGAGTAGTGTTATGTTTACTAGAAAGCCTTCTTTGCAGAAGCCTCCTGTCTATAATTATTACGCTTAAGAAATGTTGTATTGCAGTTTTGCTGCTTAGCCTCCTACTTCTACTCCTGCTCCTGTACCTGCGTTCGCTCCTGCTCCTGCGTAACAACCTGCATACTAGCCGTAATAGTTAGCTTATTATTCTTAGCAGCAATAGTAGTAATATAAGCAGCCTTAGTAGCAACCTGCTTAAAGGTTGCTGCTTTAAGAGCAGGCTGCCCGCAGAATGTTACCCCCGCCTAGTCTATATAATTATCTTTCTGTTTGCCGTCCTAATTGCTATACAACTTATTTATATAAGCGCAATTATTACGCTAGAGTAAGAAGGCAATTATTTAACAACTCTATATATAGAAGTAATAGGTTAGAATTGCGCTGTAATGCTGCTTACCTCTAGAGGCTTGCTATTTAGGCTTAGATAGCTTAAATTGCTCTTAAGCTAGCTAAAGCTAAGTAGGCTAAGCGTAATGTAATAATAAAGTCTAGCAAGTATAATAAGTTTAATGCTTATTAGTAATAGAGTTCCTAGTTTTAGTTTAATAATCTAGCTTACGTTCTCCTGTTTATTGTGAGCAATTAAGAGAAGACTTAGCCTAGTATATAGATGTCGCTGCTTAATACAAATTCTTTACTTATTAATTATTATTTCTTTTAATTAAATGCTTAACTTGCTAAAGGTTAAGTAACTGCTTAAACTTTTCAAACTGTTGTTAGGTAAGTAACTTAGTTAGTCTATTGGCTAGCATAATTGCTATTTCTAGGTATTTAACCTAAAATAATTCTTTAGCAAATTCCTGCCGCAGCTACATGTTTTGTATATTTACATGCCTGAATTAAGTGCTAATCTGCTTATTTCTTCTAACTACAAGCCTAGTTGTTTATTAATAATTGCACTAGACTGTTTAGATATCTTCTAGATTAAGAGACAGCTCGCAAAAGAAGTACTTAAGGGCTATAGCCTCCTTAGTAGTGTACTTAAGGGCAAGCAGCTTAGCCTTAGTAGTTAACGTAGTTACTGTAGTCTGCTAAGCTGCCTTCTAAAATATTAGACTACTATATAGAATAGCTATGTATCTATAGGATAATTAACAAGTTTCCTAATTATCTACAAAGGAAGCATTGGCTGCAATTATTAAGTTTAGGCTATTATAGTTCTTATATTAGATTGCATTCTATCTTGTTTAATAGAGGTACATAATTACCTGTTTAATAGATTTTATATACTAATTGCTAGGGTTTGTAAGGAAGTGTAAGAGTTTTAAGATTAAGAAGGTAATATCTAGTTGTAGCATAATAGCTGTATACAGCACTAATCTAACTCTTTCTTAGTAGGCCTAAATCTTTTGCTTAGTTACTTTGCTAGTGTTTTTAATTAGCTCTTCTAACAGCAATAGAGTCTTTAGAAAGCTACTATCTTCTAGCTTAAACTTCTTTGCAATCTTAATAATATATATATTATATATAAGCGTAATTGTTTGCTTCTTACAATCTCTAATTATCTAGATACTAAGGAACTATTTAACTAATCTTTGTTCCTTTATCTTATACTTATTTATAATCCTTAACTAAAGATTTATTGCCTTCTGCTTATAATCTTCTGCAAAGAGCAGTAGGATATTATGTATATAAAATAATACTAGGATCTTCCTTTCTTAATTAAAGAAAAGGAAGGGCTCCTCTAGTAAGGTAATTAGTCTAATCTCCCTTAGTAGTCCTAAGAACTCTTTATACTACAACAGTAGCGAGTCTCACAATGTATATAGTGCGCAGTTAAGCTATACGTACTTTCTTAGCTTCTTAAAGCTATCTAGCATCTTACAGATTACTAGGTTGTCTACTGTAATTAATATATTAAGAAATGCTCCTACAATATTATATTATTTAATCTCTAGATTACTCTTAGTAGCAATAGCTATTGCTGCTTAGAAGGACTTAGCTGCTAAGGTAGCAGCGTAAGTTAAATTAATTAAATTCTTTTCTTAGAGATTACTTCTTATAAAAATCTGCGCCTTGCATTTAAGAAAAAAGCTATCTTAATTAAACTTATAGGTTTAAACCTACTTTATAGGTATTAGGTAATTAATTGCTTCTTCTTTTAATATCTTAGTCTAAGTCTTTATTTTACTTAACTAATTAATCTCCCTCTTGTAGGTATCTTTAAACAAGGCTCTTATAAGATGCTAGAGCAACTGCTTCTATAATCCTAGCAGTTTAGGTAGATTGTTATAATGTAGTTAAGCATTTCTTATACTTAGTTTATGCTTAGTAAGCAAAGCTGCTATAACTACGTAATTAAGAGTCTTATAGCTTGCTTAGTCTTCCTAGGTTACTTATAAACCTAGCAGGTAGGTATTATAAAAGTTGTTTTATAATAAATTCTTATAATCTACAATTAATGCGTTAACACTACCTATACTTCTACCCTTTAGTTAATTGTTAGGATCTTAGGTTGCGTCCTTACGCTTACGCCTGCTACCTAGCTTGCGCAGTAGAAGATAACAATTTGTAAGCTAATTTAGACTTTCGCCTGCAATTCTAGCACTACGTCTTATAAGTAAAAGTTAAGCTTATAATTACTTACCCTATCTGCTATTTAAGGCCAAAGATCTTAAATCTTAAGATAATTTACGCCCTACTATCCTGCTTACCTAAGCAGGTGTTCTATTATAATAAGCTAGCGCGTTAGAGTCTTTAGGCATAGACTGTTAGACTAGTAATAAGTTGTTAGGCTTATTTAAAAGAGGCTCCCTACCTTTAAGTATTAACAGATTAGCTCCTTTTAGTATACGTAATGCTATTTAATAGTTAATAACTCTACAATAAATTGTGTTGTTACTCCCTAAGGTCTCTAGTTTAGGAGTTAGTTCTAGGGTAGTAAGACTAGTATTTTGCTACTAATTTAGGCAAGTTCTTAATAGTGCACTAGCCTTGTGCTCTATTTGCTTAGTGTCTTCTAATCTACTCTTGTCTTTAGTAGGTAGGCCTTCCTTACTACTTAAGATAGTAGATAGATTACCTCTAAGGTCTTTAGTAGTTAGCTGCGTATCTTAATTTACCCTTTCTTAAACAAGCGAGAGGTCTAAATTCTCTCCTAGATTAACTAGCTTGCTATTGCTAAGGATTTCTACAATCTTAATTACTTAATTTCTTAGTAGCTCTTCCTCGTAATGTTCTTTATAGAATTAACGCTTATTAAAGGTTACATTACAGGTAGTAATTACCTAATTAAGTGTTAGTACTTATATTTAGTATATGTTAGAAGCTTAATAACTAACTAAATAACTAATATATCCGCAAGAATGAACCTTAAATCCTTAATAATTACGCCTAGCTGCCTTCTCCTTATTTAAAGGATACGCTCAGCAGCTATAGGCATAGATTCTACTTTAGTCTAGGCGTAGATTAGTAGTCTAGTGTCTAATCTTAAGTAGTTAATAATATTAGAAATATTTCCTAAACTATTCTTTAAGCACCTAGTTAGGGGATTAGTAGCTATAGATCTTAGTAGGGCTTATTCTATATAGGTAAGCTGCCGCATCTATAATTACTAGCTAAAGCTTAGCTAGTAGATTAGCGTTTATACGCATCTTAATAGCCTTTATAATTAGCTCTTAACTAGCTCTCTCTGCTAAGCTATTAGGCTTATTGTAAGGGTGCGTTGGTTTGACCAAAGATGCAGGGTAACAGTAGAAGGTGAATGAATTAGATACAGAACTATAGAGAGACTACGTGGGTTTTTATATCCAATCCGGATAGTTAGGACTAACCAAGGTTAGGACTAACTAAGGTTATTAGAGGTCGCCGGGTCAGCTGACAGTTAGCGTAACTAGTGCGGCCGATAGTCAGCAGCTAGTGCTGAGGTGCTAATGCTGAGGTAAGAAAAGCCAACGAAGGCCACAGGCCGAGTACTAGAGGACATCAAGGCTTTAGCCCTTTACACTTATAAGTATATAGCAGTAGCGTCTTAATTATAATCCCTTTCTCTATAGCCTATTCCTTATATCTTAATTGCCCTCTCTAAGGCAGTGTAGCAGTATTTTTATCCTAATAGATCTCTATAATCTTCTACTAATATTTTTTCTTAATCCTCACAGTAAAGTCTTTAATTACAGGCATAATATTATTTTGTATCTTTAACTAGAAATTGTAATTATATAGCTTGCCTAAGTAGTCTTTTTTAATAATTAGTGCCTATTTCTTAAGTAGCTAACTAGTTAGGAAATTAAACAAATCTTATAAGATCCTATAAAAAGGTTGTAGTAATCTCTCCTTTAGTTACTACAAGATTACTTATAAAGCATAAGCTGTTGTGTAGTATTTGCATTCTAATAGCTTCTTACTAGTAATCTTAATATTCTACGCTAAGCAGACTAAGGCTTTAATAGCTTATTGTCCTAGGTATCCTAATTATTAATGCTATAGGTCCTTATTACCTGTACGTAACTAAGGTTTCTTTAATTATGCTACGGCGTTCACGAGCAGTAGTTAAGCAGGGTAATAAGTAAGTTGCTTATATTTAATAAACAAGAGATTAAAGTAACACTTAAGGTTAATTAAGACAACGTTCTTCTTAATTGTTCTAAATTGCAAAGTATAATTATATCCTAAATACTAAATGCCTGCCTGCTTAAGCTGTGCTTTTAATACAATATTAACATAGAAATCTAGTACAACCTAAACGTTAGTAAGTAGAAGATTAGCTATTTTAGAGCTAGCCTTACTGTGCAAGACGTTCTTAAGCAGCCTGTTTTCTATACTAGCAACTAGTATAATTCAAGTACCTGCCTTAATAGTCTTGTTCTTAGCGTATTTGCTAAAGGTGCTTAGTACTATGTAATCTATAGTATTAACTAGGTAGACTGCTAACCTACTATCTATAATCGTGTAGAGGAATAGGGTATAAAGGGTAAAGGCTGCGCTAAATACATTTAGTCTAATTTCCTTAATAAGGTCCTTTAGGTTAATTAATGCTAAAACTAATAAGCTAGAGTAGGATTTACTTAGCTTATTAGTAGCTAATCTGCTAGTGCTAGCCTTCTAGCCTTCTTTCTTAATCTAAGTGCGTAAGGTTGCCTATTTGTTGCTATTCTATTGCTTAAGGATTTTCTTTTTATTATTGTCTAACAGTTTAATTAGTATACTGCTAGGAGGGCTTAATCTAGTATCTGCAGTTTAAAGATAATAGTAGTTGTGCAGTGTCTAGAAGTGCTTACTTATAGGCCCTTTACTAGCCTTATAAGGGCAAAGGTGCAATTACTTACTACTTTTGATTAACTTTAAGTTATTAGCGCTAGTAGACTGTTAAGCTGCCCCTAATCTAGATTTAGTTAAGAACACTACGTGTTCTTTTCCTTTTAAGGAAGTAATTAACTAATCTTGTAACAAAACACTAAAGATCTTTTCTAGATTATTAAGAGTTAACTAAGCTTTTCTAAGTGCTATTGCTTGTGCTAGCTTATTTTGCTTCTTGCGCGACTAGTCTAGTGCAATCTTAGTGCCTAAGGCGTCTAAAAAATTAGTAATTGCTAATAGCCTAACAACTTTAGGAGGTAAGTAAATTATTACTTGTTAATATAGTAGTGTAAAGGGCTAAAGCCTTGATGTTCTCTAGTACTCGGCCTGTGGCCTTCGTTGGCTTTTCTTACCTCAGCATTAGCACCTCAGCACTAGCTGCTGACTATCGGCCGCACTAGTTACGCTAACTGTCAGCTGACCCGGCGACCTCCGATAACCTTAGTTAGTCCTAACCTTGGTTAGTCCTAACTATCCGGATTGGATATAAAAACCCACGTAGTCTCTCTATAGTTCTGTATCTAATTCATTCACCGTTTACCTTGCATCTTTGGTCAACTCAACGCACCCTTACAAGTAGCTGCTACTTATTAAACTATTGCTTAGGGCTTATTTGTCTCTAGTAAGCTTTATTAAGGTGTAATCTGTACTGCGACCTAATTAAATATTAAGTATTCTAATCTGTAGGTGCAAGATCTTCCTTTAGGATCTTTACTAAGGCTTAAAGGCTAGTAAGGTTTTAAGTAATTATGCTTATTAAGGCGTTTAAAAGCAGGTCTAGATAGACAGTTTTGCTAATCTAGTCCTTAACATTAGTAATCTTAGCAACTTTTCTTATCTATTAAGCAGCTTGTACCTTATACCTATTAACTAGCTTGTTGTAATTATCCTTCTTATACTTAGCATTAAGTAATTAAGCCTTATATTTGCGTTAAGTAATCTTATAGTCCTCTTGTATTTAAGCGCTAGCGCTAGGTAATAGAGTAACTAGCTACTTAATATCTTCAAGTAGTTCTAGATACTGTGGCTCCTAGTAATCTATTAAGGGTACGTCTAGGAGATCAAGATTAACCTAATCCTAGATGCCTTTTTTTAAGCAGTGTAGCCTTAATAGAGTAAACTAAGTTAGCTAGTCTAATTAAGCCTTAAGGATTACCCCTAAGGCGACAAGAAGTGTATTAGTAAGGTCTATCTTAAGATAAGATGCTACGTGTAGGATCACGGCGTGGGTTATCGTTAAGGTGACGACAAATTAATTAGTTAGTTAGTAGGTAGCTAGGTAGCTTGTATTAGAAAGAGGCTGGTCGTATAATTAATGAGTGAGAGAGGTATAGCAGCAGCAGCGATCTGCTGGCCAGTGCTGTAGGAGATAAAGGAGAGTAAAATGCTAATTAAACAGTTAACCTTACAGCTTGCTAATTGCGCAGTGGGAATTAAAACTATAATTAAGCAGCCGGGCTTATAACTGTGGGAGCTAAAAAGGAGTAATTGCTTAATTAGGAGGAGTGGAATAAGTGTATTAAACAACTAATTGCCACAACAAAGTGGTCAATAACTACTTAAGAGGAATAAGACGATCTAGCCCGTATATATAGGCGCTAGCGCGATCGTCACGTGTTCAGCTTACCAGGATCACCTGCTCAACAGGGTGACCCGCATGTTGCGCATGTCAATACTCCAACACTACATGTATACGGAAACTCCTTACCTACACTATAGAAGACAGACAAGATGTCAGCACATGGGTACTACTACCTACGGAGACTAGATGCTTTACAGATCTAGCGGAGAAGACTAATACCCTACTTAGGCAACTCGGACGACCCGAAGAGATCTTCACACTGTAATTAAGAAGTTACACACAGCAACACCTACAATTAAGTAAAATAACTAACTACATAATTAGAAAATTGAAGAGATTAACTACACGTTTATTAAAGCCTTGTTTCAAGCGAACTAAGTTACATATCTTCTACAACAGTTATAAATCTTTAACTCTAGATTAATATATTATGTTTCTAATAATACAAGTTAATTTACTAAAACATAATTAGCCTTCTAAAGAGATTTTCTATAGGCAGGTAACTTAGAAGTGTATATTAAGGCATATAGATTAGTTACTTTAATAGTAGCAAGTAGAAAAACTTAAAGCTAACTAAACTTAAGAAACGTAGTATACTGCCTTTATCTGCTTTGTAATCTTGTCTTGTTTAGGATACTCCGCTTTCAAGGCTTGTAGTAGGACACTAAACATAATTTAGCAGTCCTTGAAAAATTGCTTACTAACAATTTAATTGCTAACTGTCGCATATATCAGCCACGCACCTCAGCCACGAGGCTCTAGGCCCAAGCGTCAAGGCCTGCGCGGCACGCGCAGCGCCAAGCGCCGAGGCTCAGAGCCTTCACGCCGAGGCTTAGACATTTCACGCCAATCTTAGATACTTGCATCTAAGCTCTACAAAACACTTACTGTGCTTAGAGGTATCTCTCTAAGCTCTACAACAGTTGTTACAGACTATAGTATTTCTTTTATATTTATAGAGCGTCTTAGACGCAGGTAGAAAGTTAGAATTAACTATCTAGTTCTCTTAGACTACTGTTACTAGCTCCTTGTTCTCTACAGTTATAAGCCTAGCGCTTTAAATTGCAGTTTAGATTCTCTCTATGCAACCTAGAGTACGCTAGTAGTAATTTAGACCCTTTAATTTGTTTCAATACACCCCTCAACCTACTAACTAAGTATATATACTATTTATTTTTTAAGGTGTCAAAGGTGGTAGTTGTTCTTGTAGTCAAAATAGGGTTCTAAAAAAGTGAAAAGCAGCTACCCTCTACTAATTAATCGCAAAAGTCAAAAAAAAAGATTGTATGTAGTTAACGAGATTTAACCGGAAGGTAGATAAGTTCTAGGAGGAAAGCTTAGACTACTAAGCGATAATTAGAGTTAAGAAAATTAGCTAAGGTACTAAAAAACGACACTAGTTAAAACGTGTCTAACGGCGATTGCTAGCTTATAGCCGACAATAAGATTACAGTAGGATTACAATAGGATTGCAACATAATATAATAGAGGAGGGAAAGAACACATATGTATTGCAGCAGGAGCCTGTAACACTTTATAAAGCTGCTACTACTTACCTACTACTTCTTACCTGTTTAATAGTACTGCATACAAACAATTTGCAAATAATACACTGCAATAGCGTGTAACCTCTATAGCAAGTATCTCCTTATTCTAGGCTCTTTTCTAAAAAAAGCATTTTTTGCTACTATCTACCTAGCACCTAATTTAGTCTAACTTAAATTGCTTATGCAGACACTTAAATTTATTAAGTATTTTAAAACTTAAATACCTAGCTACACTTCTAAGTTTATAAATATCTTAAATAAGTTTTTTATCTGTAATATCTTTACATGCAAAAAGATTATTAAGCGCTAATTTAGCTAGTTGTGTAAGGAATACATAATCTCTAAAGTATTTACTAATACTAGCGCGGTACTTAAGATCTATTACTTTAGTATCTTTCTCTTCTTGTTTATCGTGTAAGAGCTAAGTATAGAGACTAGAACTTAGCTTAAACAGCTATTATAAGACGTTAAATAAGTAATAGAGAAGAAAGAGGTAGGAAAAGAGGAGTAAGCTTTCTATCGTCGCGTCTATAGGTTAGCAAGGAAGGCAATAATTGTATTACTACTTTACTTTATTTAAGAGTGCCTAGTAGTAAAGTAACAAGAATAGGCAGAATAGGGCGTGTTAAGTTAAGAGGCAATTTGCGTCTTTATCTTACTTTTCTTCGTTTTAGTCTAAACATGCTAGAGCGACACACTAATTGCGTGCTAGCAATGCTAAACAAGAGGGCATGAGCCCTAATACCTGTTATTAGCAATAAATCTTTTTTTTACTAAAAAGGTGTCTACAAAATGTGTAGTTACATCAAAAGGTTGTCTCAAAAGGCCGGAGCTAGTATATGTACTATTATAGTGAGTAACTCCCTGCAAATTACTAACTTAGCGCGCCTCTTAGGCTACGCAAGCTGGACTTACTAGCACACTTAGCTAAAGTTTAATGCTAAATCTAAAGATGTTTAAGAATATATTAACTTGAAGGCTATTGTAACTGTTAATATATTAACAGGGCCGTCTTTAAGGCCCTTAGTGCCTGCAGAGGACTTCTCTAAAGAAAAGCTTAAAGCCTATAATAAAAAGCTTAATAAATATTAATCAAGGCACATAAATTAGGCTGTAAATGCGCGCAGATTGCAGCATATTTAGAATTAAGTTTACGCAACTGTTAACAAGTAGTTACTAGCTCTAATTATAATAAGACTTATAAATAGACTAAGCTAGATTCTTAATAAGCTTATTAAGCCATTGCAGCTTAAACTAGCGCTAACAAATACTGTTTGCTAAATAATTACACGCTAGAAGTACTGTGTAAGCCTTAAAAAGGCAAAGCTTAGTACTATAAAACTACAAGCTTAGTATAATAAGTAGTAGACAAACTAACTAAAAGCTAAGAAACGAAAGATCTTTGAGGTAGACAGCGCGCTTGCTGTATTTAACTTTTTAGATGCTGTAAGAGGCAGATATGCTCTTGAATTGGCTAGTACTACAAAGACGCTTTGCTAGCAGCACTAAACGCTAGGAAAGGATTATCTTAATCTAGACTAAACTAGTTAAGTATTCTTAGGGATGCTCTACTAGCGCTTAATTAGTTTACTAAGCTTAGCTTAATTCTTAAAAGCTTATGCTATATTAAAAAGCTTAATGTAAAGGGCTGAAGCCTTGATGTTCCCTAGTACTCGACCTGTGGCCTTCGTTGGCTTTTCTTACCTCAGCACTAGCAGCTGACTATTAGCCTCACTATTGACCTCAGCACTAGCAGCTGACTATCAGCCGCACTAGTTACGCTAACTGTCAGCTGACCCGGCGACCTCTAATAACCTCAGTTAGTCCTAACCTCAGTTAGTCCTAACCTTAGTTAGTCCTAACTATCCGGATTAGATATAAAAACCCACGTAGTCTCTCTATAGTTCTGTATCTAATTTATTTACCTTCTACTGTTACCTTGCATCTTTGGTTAACCCAACGCACCCTTACAAGCTTGCTAGTTCAAGTTGCACTCCTGTAGGCTCTATCTATGGTAGTGGCAATTAAAATCCTCTAAGATAATTGAAAATGATTCTTTACTCTCTTAGGAGGCGTCTTTAAATTGTTGTTGCATTAAGCCCTTATTTTAGGCTCTTTGTGTTATAAATGTTATAGACGTAGATCTTTCTTGTGTTCAGTTGTATCAAAATAGCTAGAAAGTTGTTGTCGTTGCTAATATCAGGATTAACTTCTACTTCTAAATCCTTTTTAATATAAAATAGAGTTCTAGGTTGTAGGCCTTAATAGATTAGTAGTATTTGCGTAAAGTCTAGATAGGCAATTAACCTAGTGTCTTTGTAAAGTCCTTTTAATCACTAAGGCTCTTGTGTTAAAATAATCTTAGCGTTTGCTGTAATAGCTAGGTTAATTGCGCTTTCTGTAGCAGGGCTACTTCTATTAACATTTATTTATAAGAGTTTAATTATACTAATTAGTTTAAATAGCCTTAGCTGTCATAGCTTGTAGGATTTCGAATTCTTAGCTATTTGCTGCATAAAGTTTACTGCAGTTAATACACTTAAATATAGTATAAATGCAGGGTTTCTCTTTACTAGCACAAGACTTGTACTTATATTAGCTAGTGTAGTATGTTTTGCTGCAAATTTGGCAGGCTACTTTTAAGCACCTAACTGTGAAGATCTTCCGAAGATGATCTAGGTTGGTTCTCGGGAGAATAAACGAGTACTAAGGACACGGGGTGTACTAGCACTATTAGAAGATCGATGTGATAGTACAAGGGTGTGTTAGCACAATTAGAAGATTAATGTAATAACATAACAGTTAAGAATTAAGTCTTAATTCTTAGATTAATTACTAAGTAAAACTCTAAGAAGAAATTAAACACACTAAACTATAAGAGTTTAGTGCCTACACTATATACTTAATAAGTGTTACCTTGCTTAGTATGCTTAGTCGTGCTAAGAGCACTAAGCACTAAGCAATTACGTAACTGCTAGCGGCTGTGAGGTTATTATCTAAATGTGCTAACGCCTCGTGAAGACTTCTCTATAAGTCCTAGTCCTAGGTCGTAACACTATCTCTCCTCTTCTAGTAAGTCATCCTTAAGTCACATAATAGTAGCAAAGTCTAGCTTATAACTAGGTTGCTCTATGTTATTAGTAGTGTTAGCTGCCTAGTTTCTAACTTATCATGCCTAAGCAGAAACTTCTTACTAGCACTCATTATTATTATTGCCTCTACAACTTTACTCATTCCTTTAAAAAAGCTATAGTTTGAAAATATTCTACTTATATGCATAATAAACGCGTGTGTAAAGTGCATGTTTGCTTAAAAAAGTATAGCAGATATCTATAATGTAGCTAGTAATGCAACATCTAGGTAATAGAGTTAGAGTTTAAACACTTAGCTACAGAAAAAGAAAAGTTGCGCGTGCAGATAAAAGAAAGTCGTAATACGCCAAATGCTGTAATAGAAATATATAGAAAGGCATTAAAAGAGTTACGCGTTCAGCGTGCTTACAAGGAGCAGCTTTATTTATAAATAGATTGATTCAATTATTGCATAGAAAATTTCATAGCTGTTAAGTCCGTAAATTTAACGAATTAGAGCACAAGGAGTCTAAGGAGACTAAAAAGTTTCTTAGCGTCTTTAAGAGTTTAGCCTTAAACCTCTTACCTAACACTTAGAGTGCTTTTAAAGGTTTACTACTTAATTATTAAAAGTCTTCTAATCTTAGTAGTATCTTGCAAGATACAGACAGCAATTTGTAAGGTTTATATCTAGTTCCTATATATTGTTACCGTTTAGGTAGCTTAACTATTTAACTAGGTATTATGTGCTATTGTTATTATTTTAGTATACAAGGATTCTCTTAATTTTAAATTTGTTTTTTTTGTAATAAAAGGTCTTCTAGAGTAGCGTTTTTAGGTCTGCTGGTTCTGACATGTTAATATAGAATCTTAAGTAGATTTTTGCTTTTGGTGGACAGTTAAGTTTGTACGTAACTAGTATCTTCTAGTCTAGAATTAAAAACAGTCTAACTTGAACGCTATTAAGTCCTTTGCTAGGTTATTTAGTGCGAAGATTCTTTGTAATCAAGTATACTTTATTCCTCTTCTTTAGGTAAGGTGCTGTTTTTTGTTTCTAGTTAATATATAAAAGGCTTTAGCATTAGGCCTTCTTTAGTGTTTTCTTAAGTAACTTATGTACTAACTTTAGCTTATTAGCTATTGCAATAGCTGCTTCTATCTTTAGACCTAGAAGTGTTTGTATAAAGAAATTTTAGTGTCTTCTTTAATTTGCGTTGAATAGAGTCTGTTTTATAGACTTTAAAAGCTTATTATTGTGTGCTCTTTGTGCTATAGGTAGTAGTGATACCTAATTGTTTTATTATTAGTTAACATATATTCTAAGATATACTTTTATTATGTAACTTATCTGTTCCATCTATCTGTTTGTCTGCGGGTAGTATGCTGTTAATAGCTTTCTCTTAGTTCTAATTGTAGCGAGTAGTGTTGTCTAAAAATTTAAAGTAAAGAGCTTGTCTTTATTTCTAATAATCAACTTTAGTATGCTGTAATATCTAATAACTTAATTATTAATAATGTGTGTTAGCTGTACTGCTGTAAAATATTTCTTAAAGGCTATATACTCAGCTTGTTTCGTAAATTAATTAACTACTACAAGAATTATGTTATAAGATGCTTTCATAACAGAGTCTTTTAAAACTAGTGATTCTGTAACAAAGTCTATAGATGTTTAACTACAGTGCGTTAGGTAGTTTGATTGCTTATATTTTTTTGTAAAGTGCTTGTGTGCTGTGTTTTTTCTTCTAACAGTCTGCATATTAAGTCAAAAAAGTAGTAACTTTATTCTTTAATCCTAGGAACCGATAATTTCTTTTAATAAGTTCAATTATTCTTGTAATGCCTAAGTAACTATGTACTAAGTTATTGTAGTGTTGCCTAATAATTGCTAACTGTAATTCTTCTAGTACGTCGTGCATAATGCGCATAAGTAAATTAAGCGTTTGTGCTAGTCCTAATAATCTGTTATTATTAACCTGTAGAATTACAGAGTTAATTATCTCTTAAGTTCCTGCAATATTGTGTTTACAGCTAAAAGCGTCTGCTTTTTTGTTATCTTTTCTTAGTGTATACACAATCTTAAACTTGTATTGTTCTAGTACTTCTAACTATTAAACTTAGTGTTAGTTAAGTCTTTTAGTAGTTGTATAATTAACTAAGTTCTTGTAATCTGTAAATATTATAGGTTCTAAGCAGCTTTTAGCGTATACTTTCTAATGTCTTAAATAATCAACAATAGCTAGCAGCTCCTTGTTATGAATATTATATTGTTCCTCTAGTCCTAAAAACGTACGAGAATAGTAAGCAATTAGGTGCTATTTTTCTTTGTATAGTTAGCTAGCATATTCTTTAAGTACAATGTCTAATGCGTTTGTCTTAAATTGTAGTAGCTGTTCTGCTTAAAATATGCAAAAGCATAGTAGTTTTATACTATTACGACCTAGGACTAGGACTCGTGGAGAAGTCTTCATAAAGGCGTGGGCACATTTAGGTAATAACCTGACGACCGCCAGCAGTCACGTGATTGCTTAGTGCTTAGTGCTCTTAGCACGACTAAGTATACTAAGCAAGGTAACACTTATTAAGTATATAGTATAGGCACTAAATCCTTATAGCTTAGTGTGTTTAACTTCTAAGAGTTTTACTTAGTAATTAATCTAAGGATTCAGACTTAATTCTTAACCCTTGTGTTAATATATTAATCTTCTAATTGTGCTAACACACCCTTGTACTTTTACATCGAGCTTCTAATCGTGCTGGTACACCCCGTGTCCTTAGTACTCGTTCATCCTCCTGAGAACTAACCTAGATCATCTTCGGACGATCTTCATATATACTTACATTCTTAAGTGTTTAGAAAGCGTTCTCTGCTTTTCTACTCTACCTAAAGAGTACCTCCTTCTTTATGAGTTTTCTTAATAAATTAGTAATCTTAGAGTGATTCTTAATAAACTGTTAGTTAAAGTTTAGAAATTCTAACTAAGATTATATTTCCTTTACTGTCTTTAGTTGTAGCTATTTTTTAATTACTTAGATCATTTTTTTACTTATCTATACTCCTTGTGCCCTTATAATATATTCTAGAAAGGCGACTTTGTTCTTGTAAAACTTGTATTTTTTAAGTTTTAGTTGTAGGTTAAACTAGTTTAAGCACGTTAGTACTGTGCGGATATATTTAATATAATCTCTTAGGTTCTTAGAGTAGATAAAAATGTTATTTAAGTATATAAGAACAAATATATCTAGGTGTATTCTTAACACATTATAATGAAGTTCTTAAAACATTGCTAGAGCGTTTGTTAACCTAAATAGTATAATAGTGTATTTATAGTGTCTATATCTTGTTTAAAACGCTGTCTTCTATTTTTTACTTTTCTTTATTTTAATAAAGTAGTATTTATTTAAGAGATCTAGTACTATAAAGACCTTAGTATAAGATAATTAATCCTTAAGTTCTGTAATATTTAGTAGTAGATATTAATTCTTTACTATAATATTATTTAACTTATAATAGTTAATGCACATTTTTAGTAGCTTATTCTTTTTTAGTATAAAGAGTATAGAGAATCCTGCTAGTAATATTAAAAGTTTGATTTAGCCTTTTACTAAATCCTTATTTAGCTTTTCTCTTAATATCTTAAGTTCTATCTTTATTAGTTAATAAACTATCTTTAGAGGTAGAGTCTTCTCTTCTTTTAGAACAATTTTAAAATCTTAGAGTTAGTGTCTTAGTAAAGCTTTACTATCTACTACTTCTGTAAAGAGGTGCTAAAATTCTTTATACTTTTTTAGAATGTTTAAAGTTACGTATTTTTCTAAAACTCTAACTTTGTAATTTAAGGGAGCTCTTCTAGTATTAATTAAGTTAAACCCTCTTGTTATAAAGTTGTCTTTAGTTAAGATTTACCGTCTCTTAGTAATTTTATTAATTTTTCTTCCATTTATTATTTTAGTTATTAGATATGTAGGCTAGCTTATAGTTGCATCTAATTTACAGCACTTAAATAAGAACTTCTTTAACTTTTAGTTAATTTGCAAGTTGTATTCTCTAAACTAAGGAAGTCTTAATATAATGTTGTAGGTAGCTAGTCTAAAAACGTCTAGGTCTATCTCTTTCTAGTGTTCCTAGATGCGGAGCGTTTCTCTAGTAACCTCGTAAGTAATTGTTGTCTTGCCTAGCATAGGCTAACTATTAGCAACATGTAGTAGGTATAGTTCTTGTTTCTTTAATACTTATAGGCCTGCTACTAACATTACTTAAGCAGAAACAAAGTTAGCTTGTACCCTAAAATCTACTAGTGCCTGCATTTAATGTCTATTAAGCTTTACTATAAGCTTAAGGAGGCTTAAAGAATTTATTACATCAATCTTTTTAGCAGTTCTAAGTGTTTAAGGTGTTTGTTTAAAGTAAACTATGTACTAAATTTATAGAACTTCCTCAAACAATATATTAGTTGCTTTTAATATTAAAGTAGATATGTTATAAAGACTTGTTGTACTCTTATATACAGATACTATATTTGTTATCTTTCTGCTATATTATGTATATCTCCAGGTTCTTTTCTAAATTATTATGTATATAAAAGTATAAGCTATGTTTTTTGTTCTATATATATACTGCGCATATGTCGTTTAGACAATTATACTATTAGTATTTAAATCTAGGCATTTCTTTTAGTCTCTTAAGAAACTATCTTAATCTATTCTAATTAGAATTGTAGATTGTATAGCTATTAGGTGCATATGTAGTCTATAATTACTTTGCATGTTCTAGGTTACGCAGGTCTATTTAATAGTATATATTTTGAGCATAGCTGTTGTTTTAAGCCTTACGCTGCTAGCGTGCTGCCTAGAGTTTATTATAAATCTTCTTCCTCTCTTGGTCTAAGAGCTAGTGCTCTATTTTATTTGAAGAAGCTTTAGCTTTTTTAGTTTATTTTTATACTAAATTATTGTATATAGTCTTGTTAATAGTTACTACTAGAGTAAGCTCATTGTTTTGTAGTTTCTCTAGTTAATTAGTATACTAGCCATAGTTTAGAACTATCTCTTTGCAGAGTTTCTTAAAAATCTTCTTGAATTATTTAAGCTACCTTAGTAGAGCGTTAATTTTCTTTGCTAGATTTGTTAAGCAACTAGTCTCTGTAAGTAATAGTACTTATATGCTAACATTATGTCTGTCTTCTATAGTGTAGGTAAGGGGTTTTTATATAGCTAGTAGAACTGTCTTCTTATTATGTGCTACTAGCTCTTCCTATGCAATTAGTGTGGCTAGTTAATAGTTTTCTTAAAATTTAGCTATCTTGCTGTGTTTAGTTTAGTCTACTAAGGTTGCTTTTATATCTTTGTCTAGCACTATTTTAGAAATATCATTATCTAAGGTTTTCTTTAGCGTAATTATAACTAAGTTATTTAAGCTGTTAGTACTTACCTAGTCCTGTCCTTAAACTTGAATAGTAGGTTGTGTAATAACGTTCTATTTATTATCTAGATTGTTATTAGGTTCTGCATAGTAAATAACATTTAATTCTTAAGTTATTTTACTTTAGCTTTAGTAGTCTAGTTTTATGTAATTTTGTTTGCTATATTTATGATATGTAACTTTCTTGCTACTTTTATTATGTATAAACTTCTTTCTTCTTAGTTTCTTGTTAATATTATTAAGGTGTATTAGCTTGTAGCTATTAGTAATATCATTTTTAAGATTTTCAGTACATAGTTTTGCTAACGTCTTTAGTTAAGGTATAAGCGTTAAAATATTTAATATAGTTAAGCGTCTTTATTCTTAGGTGCGTGATTCCCTTGCGCGAATTACTGTTCTTTTAATATAAGCTTATAAAGTTTATTATCTACTCTAATAGCTTTAGCTATAAGTTTGTTAAGCGTGTTAAGGCTAGATCTGCTTCTTTTAAGTTCTTGTTGTATAGTAAGTTTAAGACCCTGTTAGTATATTTATATTAAAGCGTTGTTATCTTATTTAATAACTATCTTACACTGTTAGAATTTAGTTGTGTAGTTAGTAGTAGACTTAGTTTATTATAGTTTCTAAATCCTTTGCTCTGCAACTACCAACTCTTTAAAAAGTAAGAAAACATTTTTTATCTTTGCTTTAAAAGCATTCTAGTCTTTAACTAGGGCAGTATTGTTAGCATTTATAATAGAACTATCTATTTAGCGTTGTAGGATTAAGTTAGCTTACTTCTCTACATCTTCTTAAAGATATATAGAGGCTAAGACTACCTTGTTATTATTGTTAATCCTATTATTTTTAATGTGGAAGTATCTGTTAACCTAGAGAAGCTAAGTGTTAAGCTTGCTATAATTGCTATAATAAGTCTTAGGCTTGTTAGCGCGGCTCGTAGTTCCTCTAGTATAGGAATTAGCAGGTATGTCTATAGCAGTATTGCTTATCTTTAAAAGTGTTTAAAGTGTAAAGTTTATCTAAAGATAATTTAGGTTAGTTCTTAGGAGAATAAACAAGTACTAAGAACACAGGGTGTACTAGCACAATTAGAAGATTAATGTAATAGTACAAGGGTGTGTTAGCACAATTAGAAGATTAATGTAATAACACAAGGGTTAAGAATTAAGTCTTAATCCTTAGATTAATTACTAAGTAAAACTCTAAAAAGATATTAAACACACTAAACTTTAAGGGTTTAGTCCCTATACTATATACTTAATAAGTGTTGCCTTGCTTAGTATGCTTAGTCGTGCTAAGAGCACTAAGCACTAAGTAGTCCTGCAGCATGATTAGTGTTGCTTAGTTATGCTAAGAACACTAAGCACTAAGCAATCACGTAACTACTAGCGGCCGTCAGGTCATCATCTAAATGTGCCGACCCCTCGTGAAGACTTCTCCACGAGTCCTGGTCCTGGGTCGTAACAGTAACCTCTAGGTGGCTATATCTTTAGTATTTAGTGCATTGTTTTAAGATATTAATAACTTGTAGTTTCTCTGCTCTAAGGCTTTGCCCTAGGATATAAAGCTTCTCTTTAATAGCCTTTTATGCTTCTTCCTCTGTTGCAAAGGCCACGCATGCTAAACTAAAATTTGGTTTTTTCTTTTATTTTTATGCGTTAACTAAAAGTGATTGCTAATTACGTGGTTTACAAGCGAATGGCTCACCCAAGCGAATAGCTCACGCCCTACCGTCGCGTCAACGTCGACACTACAACGCGTTATGTCTTAACAACGCAACTATCTATTAACCTATTGTAAATTAGATCTTTAGCTTGCTCTTTTTAACGTCTAAATACAACGTGTTTAAAGCTAAAGACGTGCTGCCTCTTTCTACAACGTGCCTAAAAGAACTTTATCTTACTAACGTGCTAGAAAGCGCTCTTAACGCGATATTAAACTGAACTTAAAGCGCCTTTAAAAACTAGAAGAGGAGGCTATAGTTAAGCGTGTTCTTAACAAGTGTTTAAGAGGATTTGCGCCTACAAAGGCTAACATTTAAGTAATAGCTAATAAACTATTATAGGAGCAGGAGAGTAACTGTGTTAGTAAAGAACTAGGTTAATAACTTTATTAAGTAAACTCTAGAGCTCTGTACGCGCTAGAGCCGTCCTTATAATTACTAGCGAGCTACCTATAAGGACCTAGCAATTATTTAGCGCTAGTTCAATCTAGTTAAGGGCACAAAGGAGAAGTAGGGTATTATAAATAATAATATTTATAACTTTAATTAGATAGGCTTTATAATAGGCAAGATTTTATTATAGTTAGTTATTACATTATTACAGGGCTTTAGTAAAATTAAGAAGGTTTAGCTGGGTAATTATAAGTAGGTTACTGTAATCTAAGGCGTAGGCGCGTTAGGTTGCTAGCTACCCCCCTTTATTATCTTTGCAGGTAAGGTGCTAATTAATATTTAGTTTAAGAATTTACCTGCTAACTAAGTTCTTAAAGTTAGTTCTAATAGCTAGACTAATAGTTAGCTTGCTCTTGCATAGTTAGAGCACTTTAATACTTATTGTCGCAACGTGTATATGTATCCTCTAGCCGGAGTACGATTCATCGATCGGTCGGTATTTTGTTTCCGACACTTATACAAAGAGCTGCACTGTAAGTAGGTATTAACTACTTATTATTAACAGCTATAAGAGCTACTATTCTATTAACTTTTAAGATCTTTATAAGGAGAAGTGGCTTCGGCCTTTTAAGACAACCTTTTGATGTGACTACATATTTTGTAGACACTATTTTGGTAAAAAAGATTTATTGCTAACAACAGGTATCCGGGCTTATGCCCCCTTGTTTAGTATTGCTAGCACGCAATTAGTGTGTTGCATGTTTAGATAGAAACGAAGATACGCGATATCCCTCTAACTAACCCTCTTAACTAATAACTATTTACTAATAACTATTTACTGCTAACTGCAACTTCTGTTGTCTCTGTTACTATTCTAGCAGTGTTGCAGTTGCGGCGTTTCTAGTGCCTATACTTAGATGTAAACATACGACAACAGCGTTACTATCTAAGCACAGCTCTCCTATCTCTAAAGGTAACTTACAAAATCCCCCTACTTGTTAGTTTATCTTAGCTACTTAATAGCTGTTTTAACACGCTCTTGCTCCTTGTAGAGCTACTACAAGGTCTCTCTACTAAGGTTATATTTACGCAGGAGGAGATTAGTAAAATAACACACTATTACTGCACCTAGACTATTAATATACGCAACATAATTAATAGACTTGCTGCTAAACAAGCCTTTTACAACCTCTATTATAACCTTAACATCTATAATACTAGACGTATTAATAAGATGTTAATAAATAACAGAAATTAACTTCTGCGTCCACCTAATTACTATAGGAGCTACTGCTAACAGCTCCTCTTTAACTAACTAGAGAGGCCGCTTAATAAAGGTAAACGCAGGCTTTGTAATCTACTACTATAGCTTCTTGTATAGTAACTTAGTAAGGTCTAACTTTACTTAATGTAAGCTATTAGTCTTTGTATTAAACAGGGAGAAGAATAGTCTAAGCATTATATTGTTTGTATGCAGTACTATATAGTGTAGAAAATCCTAAAGGTAAGAAGTAGCAGGTAGGGAGCTTTTATAAAGTATTGCAGGCTCCTGCTGCAGTAACGTACGTGTCCTTACCCTCCTCTACCTCTACCTCCTCTACCTCCATCGCAATCTTATTGCTAGCTATAGGCTAGCAATTGCTGTTAAACACGTTTTAATTAGTGTCGTTTTTTAGTACCTTTAGCAAATTTTTTAACCCTAATTTTACTTAGTAGTCTAAGCTTTTCTGCTCTAAGCGCTTAGCGCGTGGACCTTATCTACTTACTGTTTAAATTTCGTTAACTACATATAATCTTTATTTGACTTTTGCGACTAATTAGTAGAGGGCAGCTGCTTTTTACTTTTTTAGAAAACCTATTTTGACTACAACAAC
Source organism: Alternaria sp. 'sect. Undifilum' (assembly GCA_024321975.1). Classification (NCBI taxonomy): domain Eukaryota; kingdom Fungi; phylum Ascomycota; class Dothideomycetes; order Pleosporales; family Pleosporaceae; genus Alternaria; species Alternaria sp. 'sect. Undifilum'. The sequence continues at coordinate 3,527,844 of JAJJZI010000004.1, forward strand.
AACCACCACCTTTGATACCTTAAAAATAAATAAGGAGAAGAATATTATTCTTCTCTGTATGCCTGTGTACTTATCTCACCTACTATAGCCTCTTAATATAGGCTGTTTTGCGCTGTTAAAGCGCAGGTATAGCAACGTTGTTTTAGGCTTAGCACGTAACTACACCTACTATATTAGTAAAGAAGCCTTTCTACTAGCCTTTAAGACTGCTTTTAGGCAGTCTATTATAAAGGAAAATATCCTAGCTAGCTTTAAGGGCGCTAGTCTAGTCCTATTTAACTTATAGGCTATGCTATTACAGCTTAATATAGTATTGCAGACGCTAGTATAATTACTATAATAAGTAGCTACTTAGAAGCTGTAAACACTACACAACACGCGCAAAGTTAGGGCTTAAATTTTTCTTATTTTTTAGAGCGTAAGAAAACGCTGTAGGTCTTCTGCTAATTTACTTACTAATTAAATTGCGTAGTTAAGTAAGGGGGCTTAGCAAATAGCATATAAGATAGTGCTTCTAATAAAGAAAATTACTACTCTTTAAGAAGCTCTAGATAAATTAAATAAGCGTAAAAGCCGCAAGCGGCAATATGTATAGATAGAAAAGACCCTTACTATAGGCGAGGTACAAGAAATATTAGCTAAGCAGGCAGGTAGTAGTCGTGGTAATAGTAAGAGCGCGTTAAAGAGGGTGTAAGGGGAGAGGCGGTGCGGGCGTTGCAAGCAGACTAGATATAACGCCTGTACCTATGCGGTTAAAATTAATAGTGCTAGTAATAGTAATAGATCTGGGGAGTAAATTAGCTTATTACAATTTTTAATTTATTGCGATTAAGAGCTGTGATGATGTTGCGAAGTCGCCGCGCTGGTGGGGCGTGAGCTATTCGCTTGGGTGAGCCATTCGCTTGTCAACCACGTTAACTTTTAAGCCTTTGTTAAAGGTTTTAATTTCTTTTATTACTACCTCTAGGCTGTAGTCTGTAGGAAGCTTATAGATAACAACCTTAAACTAAGGCGTAATAAGTAAGGCAGCTTTAAAGGTTGTAATATCTTGCTATATAGCCTAGTTCTCTAAAAGGTATTTTGCTTTAAAAGCTAGTGTAGTTGTAAATATTTTGTTTCCCTTAGAGGATAATATAATTAAGGCAACTACAGGTAATAATATACCTCCTTTTATTGCAAAGGCGTTGTTAAAGATATTTTTAGGTTTAAAGGCATTAAATGCAGCTAGGGTCTTGCTAACTAGTACTTGCTAGTAGTTTTTTAGGCTAGTAGCCTTTAGTTTTTGTATTTTTTTTAGATATTTGTCTATAGTTAATCTTTGTTGTTGCCTGCTATAGTAGCAAAAGTAGCTGCAGTAGTATAGGACGTGTTTTAGATAGGCATGTTCTAAATAAGCATATTCTAGATAAGCGTGTTTGTTGTTGGTTTCTTAATGTGTCTAATTTTCTCTCTTAACTCCTTTGAGACGTTTAAGAGGCTTAATATCTAGTCTGCTAAAATAGCTGTATTCTTCTTATTTACTTTCTTATTTTCTGTATTGTCTTTAAAGACTGCTACTAAGTCTAAAAGACTTATATACTAGTAGGGTTGTTTTCAGCTAAATTAGCTACTTGGATTACTAGGTTCCTAGCTATCTTAAGTGCTTCTTCTACTAAGGTGGCTTTTGGTGTTTTATTTCCAATAGGGTATCAAGGAATAGGTCTAATAAAAGGAGAAAAATTGCTCCTAGTTCGAACGTGTGTAGGCCTTTGTAGTTCTTTTGAATTTTGCCTTCCTTAGCGAGGCTTTGTTATGTTGTCTTCTTCTATCTCTAGTTGTCTTTTATTTAATCCTCCTAGGTCCCTAGAAGCAAATTGTTTTTTATTACTTTTTAGAGTTGTTGTGATTTCTTGGTTTAGTTAGGCTTTAATATGCTCTTTAATCTTAATTAGCCTAAGATGCCTCGGCATGTAGTCTGAGCTTTTTTGAGAGAAAACGCAAATTTTTCCTCTACTAAGGAGGGGGCTGGTGACCCTTTCACCCTCTCTAGCGCGTTAGCGCCCTCGCTGCAGGCTCTGAAAAGTATCGCAATCGATTCTTCGGGGTTGTTTCCTTAGGATCCGGTTGTTTCTGATTAATTTCCAGAAAAGTTGACGTTGGTGTTGTAAATCTAAAAGCTTTTTTTTATTGTAGTTTAACGTCCTTTCTCAGCCTAAAGGGCTATATAAGACGTGTAGGCTTAGGACCTACAAGTATCTACGTAGTGTTTTCTAATTTTTATTTTTTACAAGGAGGGGTTTGTCTAAATAAAGGTAAGGCTTGTATCCTAGGGTAGTTTTAACGAGTATCTCTCTTAGTCCTTTATGAGGAAGTATGTAGAGCTAGTATACTAGTCTAGTTATCTCCTTTACTTCTTGTATGTTGTTGTAGGCTATGCTAGCTGCTCTCTTGTATTGCTTATATAGGTACCTAAGCAGTTCGGTATAGGGTCGATATATGAGGTCAGTATATCGAGTTGGTATAGGGATTTCGGTGTAGGTAGATAGCTAGTTACTAGTCTAGCAATTGATTCTAATGTGTAGGTCAGTATAGGAGGTCGGTATATCGAGTCGAGATGGATTTTAGATGTGTAGGTCGGTATATTAGGTCGGTATATCGAGTTGGTATAGGGGTTTCAGTGTAGGTAGATAGCTAGGAGCACTAGCTATCTATTCTAATGTGTAGGTCGGTATAGGAGGTCGGTATATCAAGTCGGGATAGATTTCGGATGTGTAGGTCGATATAGGAGGTCGGTATATCATGTCGGTATAGGGATTTCGAGTAATAGATAGCTAGGTAGATAAATCTATTAGTTCACTACGCTAATAAGTCTATCTACCTAAGTAGAAAGCCGTTGCTTTGTCAAGTAGGAGTTGAATTGCCTTCAATTAAACTCTAAAATCAGCTTACGCACAGACTACTTGCAGAGTTTTTACTAGTTAACTACTCTGTTTCTTTACAACTAGCTAGCGCGTACGCTACAACACCTGTTTCTTTACAACTAGCTAGCGCGTACGCTTTTGGGAAGGCGTTTAAGATAGTTGAGGCGAGAAAAAGGCAAAGCTAGACCTTTTTCTCGCCTTGAAAAGTTGGTGTTTGATGTGGTCTAAAAGCTTTTTTTTATTGTAGTTTAACGTCCTTTCTCAGCCTGAAGGGCTATATAAGACGTGCAGGCTGAGGCCTGCAGGTATCAATGTAGTTTTTTATCTTCTGAGTAATTTACAAGGGGTGGTTTATCTGAATAAAGGTAAGGCTCTTAGCCTATTAGGTAGAGGTAGAGAAAGGGGAGGAGAAGGAGGAGAGGGGGAGGAGAGGGGAGGGGTGCTTAGAGCTTGATCGCCTAGGTAGGTGATTGCATCTAGTTGTCGGAGTTTCCTTTGTACCAGGCCTGTGTACTAACCCTAGTTTCTTAAATAAAGGCTATTATAGCCTTAATACCTGCTTCTGTTTAGAAAAGATATTGTAGAGAGATTAGCTCTGTACATAAGTTCTAAAGTATAGCTCTACTATCCTTATATAGTTAGCACCTAAGGATTATATAAGCTGTATCTTAAGTAACTCTAAAATTGCATAGGCAAGTTTTAGATTCTACTTTACCTCTCTTAAATAGATAGCTCTTTAGGTAGCTATAACCTAGTTTTAATTAAAAGAAAGAGCTAGATATATCTCTCCTAGTAGAAGGGATAGGTATCTGTTTCCTTATTTTCTATTTGAAAGTTGCTAAGTAGGTGCTTAGGTTCTTCGTAGTAGCTTTTTTCCTGTAGTTCTTAAGGAGGCTTAACTAATTAACGTTAGCTAGTTGTTTAATTTAAGAGCTAATAACTACTAGGCTTGTTTTATTTGTTAAAGGGTTTATTTTTGTAGCCTCTTTTGCAAGGAGGTCTGCTTAATTGTTTCTAGGTATATCTTAGTGTCTTAGGACCTAATGTAGCGCAGGGGTAATGCCTTTTCCTTCTAGTTAAGTTGCTGCTCTAATACACCTAATTTGCCACTCTTAGCTAGGGTTGTTTAAGGTGTTTTTTAATTAAAATAAAGCTACCTAATTGTCTGCGTAGATATTAACGTTTTGGCATATATTTGATAGGCTAACTGCTGTCTCTAGCTCTAAGGTAATACCTTTAAGTTTACTATTGTAAACTAGCTAGTTATTTCTTATATTTGCTTGTAGTTCCTTAATAAGAGTAGCTTCTTTTTAGAAGGCAACGCCTACGCCTATTCCTTTGCTATCCCTTATTGCTAAGGCATCTAAGTATATTAATAGAAGGTTTTTGTTTACTAATAGATTCCTATAGCTTTCTGCTTTGCTCTCTTTTAGCTTATTTAATATATAGACCTTATAAAGAGTCCTAGCGTTTTATAGCGTAAAGGCGTAGTGTTGTATTTCTTCTTTATTATCTAAGAGGGCTAAGGTAATAGATAGTTATATTTAATTAAGTTGCTCTCCTCTGTTGTTGTTGATAGCAGCATTTAGAGGGTAGTTTAGATCTAATAAAGTAGATCTAAAGGCGTATCTCCTTATACTGTTGTCTAGCCTAACTCTAGGTAGAAATAGAGCGGCTTCTACTTTACTAGGCATTGCAGGGGAAGATCTGAAAGTCCCTAGGATCTTTCTATCGGCCTAGTTTTGAAGTTTTTGCCTACTATTAAGGACGTGTTGTTAGTCTTTCTAAAATAGCTAGCATCTTTAATTAGCTACGCTAGTAATGCACGCTAGGTATAACTGCCTTAATGCCTTTAGTAAGAGGCCTTTATTAATATTAGCTAGCCTGCTTAGGCGGAAAAAGGCCTAGTTTGCTTATTATATCTTTATATAGTAGTAGTCTCTAAACTTCAGGGTATTATTAAAGAAGATACCTAGCTACCTAACTAGTCTTTTTAGCTAAAAGGTCTTTTAAGTAGGTAGCGTAAAGACTCTATTTGTATTTTTTCTTAATCTTGTCTAGTGTACTAATTCTGTTTTTAAGCTATTAAACTTAATAGCTAACTTCTTTGCTTAGTTAAAGAGGTTTACTAACTCCTTTTTAAGTAGTCTAATGTTTTTCCTAATAAATATTATTAATATTAAGATTTAAAGGTCGTTTATATAAGATAAGCAGTATATATTGTTCTTTGCTGTAATTAATTAAAATAGCGGTTTCGTGTAGATTAGAAATAAGATAGGAGAGGCTAGGCTTCCTTAAGGTGTACTATTATTAACCTTCTATAAGTTCTCTGTTTGCCTATTAAAGGATAACTTTAAAAGCCTTTCTGTAAGGAATGAGTTTGTCTATAATAGGAAGTATATAGGTAGCTACTAGTTACTTATATTTTCTAGAAGCTTGTTCTTAGATAAATAGTTAAAAGCGCCTCTAATGTCTAAAAAGGCTATTAAAGTAACTCTATTTTTCTTTCTCTGTTGTTGTATATTGTTGTAGAAAAGGAGTCCTACGTTAATAGCTAATTTCTTTATCCTGCCTCCTATTTAGGAAGGGTAGAGTAGGTTAGTTGTTTCTGCTAGGATACCTAATCTTTTTAAGTAGAGCCTTTCTAGTGCCTTCCCTAGGCAGCACAAGAGAGAGATAACTTTATATACTTTTAGGATTAAGTAGTCTAGTTTGTTAGACTTTTTAAGGATAACTCTTCTTGCTTTTTGCTAGCACCTTAGTTAGTATCCTAGGTTAAATAAGGCTAAGTACACCTTAAAGAAGATGCCTAGTTAGTACTTGTATACTTTTAAGATAACTTCTTAGCTAATTCTATCTAGTCCTAGTAAGGTAGCTTTTATTTTCTGACAGGCAGTGTATAGCTCCTCTATAGATAGGATTAGCTACTCCTATATAAGGTTTCCTTGGTAATTGTTGAGCAATTAAAGAGGAGTAGAAGGAGGGGGCAGAAATAGCTCCTCTTTAAAGGTTTAGCACTTCTCTTTAAAGGATTCTTTGCCCCTAATAGTAGAGATTCTTGTTAAAAGGTTGTTTTTTGTATAGGCTATTGCTTTAAATATCTCCTTAGGCAATTTGTTTTAGAGGAATTACTCCTAATAGTTAAGTTTAGCTTTTTTAATAGCTCTGAGGTACTTGTTTTTAGCTAGCAGGTAATCTCTTTTTTATAAGTGTAGCGTGTTGTCTCTTCTCCTTGCTACTCGCTTGTAATCTTAAAAAGTCCTGCTTAGGATAGCCTTAAGGAGATCTAGATTGCTAATCTACTAAGGCTTTAGTTTTAGTTTTTAGTTTATAAGGGGGGTAGATCTCTTAAGCGCTTATTAAATTGTTGTTATAAGATCCTCTATTATTTTATCTAGCCTCTCCTCTAAAAGATTATTAAGGCCTAGAATTAATAATCTTGAGAGATAGTCTAAGGCGTGTAGTAAGGCTAGTAATTAATCCTCTAGCTTTACTTAAACTATCTCCTCCTGTAAGGTAGTACTAAAAAGATTCCAATTTGTTTTTTTTGTATTGTACTTCTTTAGCTAGCTAAGTAGCTGCCCTTAGTTAGCAATACTAAATAGGATAGCGTAGTAGTTTAAATTAACTTTAAGGATAACCTACTAGTCTATAATTATAGAAGCTATATTGCTTATTAAAAAATTAAGGTTAAGTACGCTTTCTTTTTGCATATAAGCTCTAAAGAAAGTGCCAACTCCTATAGTACTTAATAGAGATAGGTTTTAGTTATCTACCTACTCCACTAAATCCTCTGCTTGTTAATTTAGGTTACATTCCTGTAGGTTCTATCTAGGGTAGTAGCAATTCAAATCCTCTAGAATAATTAAATGTAATTTAATTAGCTCTTCTAGGAGGCGTCTTTAGATTATTGTTATATTTAGCCCTTATCTTAGGCTCTTTTTATTATAAATATTATAGACGTAGATCTTTCTTGTGTTAAGTTGTATTAAAATAGCTTGAGAGTTGTTGTTATTGCTAATATAAGGATTAACTTCTACTTCTAAATCCTTCTAAATATAGAATAAAGTTCTAGGTTGTAGGCCTTAGTAATTTAGTAGTATTTATGTAAAGTCTAGATAAGCAATTAACCTAGTATCTTTATAAGGTCCTCTTATTAACTAAGGCTCTTGCATTAGAATAATTTTAGCGTTTACTGTAATAGCTAGGTTAATTACGCTTTCTATAGTAATGCTACTTCTATTAACATTTATTTATAGGACTTTAATTATATTAATTAGTTTAATTGTTCCTAGCTGTCCTAGCCTGTAGGATTTCGCACTCTTAGCTGTTTACTGTATAAGTTTTACTGTAATTAGTATACTTAAATATAGTATAGATATAATGTTTTCTTTTACTAGCACAAGACTTGTACTTATATTAACTACTATTTATGAAGTATTGCAGGCTCCCGCTGCGGTAACGTACGTGTCCTTACCCTCCTCCACCTCCACCTCCTCCACCTCCATCGCAATCTTGTTGCCAGCCATAGGCTGGCAATCGCCGTTGAACACGTTTCAATTGGTGTCGTTTTTTGGTACCTTCAGCAAATTTTTTGACCCTGATTTCGCTCGGTGGTCTGAGCTTTTCTGCTCCGAGCGCTTAGCGCGTGGACCTCATCCACTTACCGTTCGAATTTCGTCGACTACACACCATCTTTTTTTGACTTTTGCGACTAATTAGTAGAGGGCAGCTGCTTTTCACTTTTTTGGAAAACCCATTTTGACTACAACAACAACCACCACCTTTGATACCTTAAAAATAAATATTAACTACTATAGTATACTTTACTGCAAATTTAGTAGGCTAATTTTAAGCATCTAACCTCTAGGTAGCTAAATTCTTAGTATTTAGTGCATTGCTTTAAGATATTAATAACTTGCACTTTCTCTGCTCTAAGGCTTTACCCTAAGATATGGAGTTTACCTTTAATAGCTTTTTAGGCTTCCTCCTCTGTAGCAAATGCTACGCATGCTAAGCTATTGTTTTGATATTCTCTTTTATCCTTAGGCGTAAGCTAAAAAAGATTACTTATAACCTTTAGGCCTTTATTAAAGGTTTTAATTTTTTCTTTTATAACTTCTAGACTATAATTTGTAAGAAGCTTGTAGATAACAACTTTAAACTACAGTGTAATAAGTTAGGCAACTTTAAAAGTTGTAATATCTTGCTATATAGCCTAATTCTCTAAGAGGTATTAAGCTTTAAAGGCTAGTATAGTTGTAATTATTTTGTTACCTTTAGAGGGTAATACAATTAAGGCAACTATAAGTAATTATACGCCTAAGTAATTATACGCCTTCTTTTATTACAAAAGCGTTGTTAAAATTATTTCTAAGTTTAAAAGTATTAAATATAGCTAGAGTCTTGCTAGCTAGAACTAGCTAGCAATCTTTTAGGCTAGTAACTTTTAGTTTTTATGTCTTTTAGATATTTGTCTATAGTTAATCTTTGTTGTTACTTGCTATAGTGGCGAAGGTTGCTGTAGTAGCAATAGGCATGTTCTAGATAGGCGTATTCTAGATAAAGGTGTTCTAGATAGGCGTGTTTGTTGTTAGTTTCTTAATACGTCTAATTTTCTCTCTTAACTCTCTTAAGACATTTAAGAGACTTAATATCTAGTTTACTAAGATAGTAGTATTCTTCTTATTTACTTTACTATTTTCTATATAGTCTTTAAAGACTTCTACTAAGTCTAAGAGACTTGTTTACTTATGTTTTAAGGTGTCAAGGGTGGTGGTTGTTGTTGTAGTCAAAATGGGGTTCCAAAAAAGTGAAAAGCAGCTACCCTCTACTAATTAATCGCAAAAGTCAAAAAAAAAGATTGTGTGTAGTTAACAAGATTCAAACGGTAGGTAGATAAGTTCTAGGAGGAAAGCTTAGACTACTAAGCGATAATTAGGGTTAAAAAATTTGCTAAGGTACTAAAAAACAACACTAGTTAAAACGTGTCTAATAGCAATTGCCAGCCTATAGCTAACAATAGGATTACAGTAGGATTACAATAGGATTACAACATAATGTAATAGAGGAGGGAAAGGACACGTATGTACTGCAGCGGGAGCCTGCAAACCTTTATAAAGCTGCTGCTTCTTACCTACTACTTCTCACCTTTTAAACAGCACTGTATACGAATAATTTGTATATAATACGCTACACTACAATATAGCGTGTAACCTTTGCAATAAGTATCTCCTTAACCTTAACTCTTATTTAAAGACAGGAAGCTTTCCTGTTGTATACCTAGCCCCTAAACTAGTCTAGCTTAAGCTAATTATGCAGACACCTAAGTTTATTAAGCATCTATAAACTTAGCCTTTTTAAGACTTTATAATTATATCTCTTATAAACAACTTTAGAATCTGCAATATCTCTATATACAAAAAGAATATTAAACCACAACTTAGCTAGTAATAGAAGGAATATAAGATTTATAGGGTGTTTGCTAATACTAGCAAAGTACTTAAAATACTCTACTTTAGTATCCCTCTCTTCTTATTAATTATGTATAAGCTAAGTAAAAAAACTATTAACTAGTTAGGCTAGCTGTTGTATAACGTTCAAATGGCGATAGAGAAGAAAGAGGTAGAAAAGGAGGAGTAGGCGTTCTATTGTCGTATGTATAGGTTAGAAAGCAAGGCAATAATAGTGCTACTTCTTTAATTTGTCTAAGAGTACCTAGAAGTAAAGCATAAACATAAGTAGGCGGTATAGGCAGGATAGGGTGCGTTAAGTTAGGAGGCGATTCGCGTCTTTATCTTGCTTTTCTTTGTTTCTGTCTAAATATGCGACACACTAATTGCGTGCCAGCAATGCCGAACAAGGGGGCATAAGCCCTAATACCTATTGTTAGCAATAAATCTTTTTTTTTACTAAAAAGGTGTCTACAAAATGTGTGGTCATATCAGAAGGTTGGAGACTTGTTTACTAAGTAGGATTATTTATAGCTAGATTAGCTACTTAAATTACTAAGTTCCTAGCTATCATAAGTGCCTCTTTTACTAAAGTAGCTTTTAGTGTTTTATTCCTAATAAGGTATTAAGGAATAAGTCTAATAAAAGTAGAAAATTTACTCTTTGTTTAAACATAAGTTAGCCTTTAAAGTTCTTCTATATTTTGCTTTTCTTAGCGCAGCGTTGTTATATTGTCTTCCTCTATCTCTATTTGCTTTTTGTTTACTCCTCCTAGATCTTTAGAAGCAAATTGTTTTTTGTTAATTCTTTAAGTTATTATAATTTCTTAATTTAGTTAAGCTTTAATAAGCTCCTTAATCTTAATTAGCTTAAGAGGCCTTAGCATGTAGCCTAAGCTTTTAAGGAAAATGAAAATTTTTCTCTCCTCTAAAGAGGGGGTAGGCGACTCTTTCACCCTCTCTTGCGCGCTGGCGCCCTCGCTGCAGGCTTTGAAAGGTGTCGCAATCGATTCCTCGGGGTTGTATCCTTTAGATCCGGTTGTTTCTGATCAATTTCTAGAAAAGTCGACGTTGGTGTTGTTGGGTCTAAAAGCTTTAATTGTTAGTAGAAGCTGAAAATTTAAGAAAGAATTACATACCGTGTCTGTGCACGTTTTGGCCATGTTCGAGTTTTGGCCACCCCAACAAACAGAGATTTTAGAAAAATGAGGCTGTACAGCCACTACTAATAGCTAGTATCGCGAGATTTTGTAGAGTTGTAGTATATATATCATTGCAATCAATTTGTGCTACTTATATTTACTTGGTAAGTTGACGCCACGCCCGCGGCGGGTGGTGCGCGCTGGGGCAGCTGGTGCAGCTACCTTAGCTTCAACATAAGATAAATTAACAATAACACGTTTTTGACGCTTCTGCTTTTAAGTAGAGGCTTGTGAGGCCTTGCGCTTACCCTTTTAGGACAGTTGTATAGCTTTTTAAGCGTCGCAAGCTGATTTCTGACGCTCCTTTTTAGCTGCCTTTTCAGCCTTCTCTTTCTCCCTCACCTCCTTAAGCCTCTCCCTCTTAACACGCCTCTCCTCAGCTTATTAAGCCTTATATAATTAAGCTTGCTCTTTTAAGTAAGACCTCTTAGCTTTTTAGAGTTATAGTAGTTGTTGTTTGTATTGTTAAACTACCTCGTCGTCCTAAGCCTGACGGACCTTCTTAGGCGACTAGAAAACAGCACTACTATAGTACTCCTGAGGGTTGTTAAGTTAGAGAGTATAGCTCTTCTTTTAGTGTCTCTTTTTAACTAAAAGAGCTTCTTTTAAGCCTTGTATCTCCCTACGGAGAATACTATTTTAAGCTGAGATATAGTGGAGACTTTAACGAAGCTTTTTCACCTCCTTAGTGCTCTAATCTTGCACTAAACGGCGTATAAGAGTCTTTATTTTAAGCTAATTATCTCTACTAAGTACAGAAGCTAAAGATTTATCTAAACTAGAGGCCTCTTTACAGAATCTTTAAAGGATAACCTTAGGATTAAGTAGATAGACTCTAGTTACCTAGAAAGGCTTTCTAATAGTCTCCTCCTTAAAAGCAGTACCCTAGGCCCTCTAAAGGAGGAGAAAGAAGTCTCCTTTTACTATTAGTAGGAGCCCCTGGCTTTTATGAAGGTAGAATAAAAGCTTAGTTAAGTAGGCGGTTAAGAGAGGCTTAAATAATCTAACGTTAAGCAGTTAAAGCGTATAGGTTAAATAAAGAGAAAATACAGCTAATAGGATCTTGTAGTTGTTACAGTAATTAATAAAATCTATAGTTAGGTGAGATCTATGGCCGTTAAGGAGGAGTAATTAGTATTCTAAATAAGCTTTCTGTCTAGTCTCTCTCTTGAAAACCTCCTTAAGCTAGGCTAGACCTATATTATTGTTGGTCTAGCTAGAAGGAGATGAGCTAACAAATACTAAGTGCTTTTTATTATTAATATCCTTAACCTAGCTTAATTTTAGAGCTCTAACAGCTGACTAAAAGATAAGAGCTGGGGATAGAGCTGTACTATCTAAACAAACGTAGGCTAGGACAGTTACCTACTCTCTAGAACTGTCCTAAGTTGTAGCTGTTACTTCTTTTTAATTGTATATCCTCTTGTTAAACACCCTTTTTAACCTTCTAGTTACTCTAATTATAAAGCCTTTCTTATCTATATTAAAGATTTAAGAAGGCCCTATATTGTATTCTCTTATCTTCTTATGTAGTAGCTTAAAGTAGAGGCTATATTTAGCCTCTGAATTAGCTTTGTGGCGATTGCGATCTATTCCTGCCTGCCAGCGTAAGATGAGATGGGTAGGATTCCTGTTAATAAAGCGAGTAACCTAGCTTTCTAAAACCTTTCTACTAGCTAAAGATAAGGCAAAGTTGCGTATTATTACTTGTGTAGGCGGTGTACGTCGTTCAGTAAGCGTAGTAATATACTGTAAGAGCTCGGTTTCTTGGTGTGGGTAAAGGAGTTGATGGGCGAGTTTGTGTGGCTAGTTTAGGCCCTGGTGTCTTCGAGCGAGCGTACGACGACCTACACTATACTTTTCTGCAAACTTTGTATACGATAAAGATGCGCCTAGTGCGCACGATTTGATTTCTTCAATTGCTTCCTGGATTGGATCGATATTGGTGGAGTTATGACGCGATTCGTGTAGGTGGTTGTTGTGTTGGGGTGGCCAAAACTCGAACATGGCCAAAACGCGCACAGACACGGTACAGGACCTTGCAGGTCTTCCTATTAGAGCACCTCTAGCAGTGCGCCCTAGAGCCAAAGGCCCTGTCCTAACAAGCTCTATTAGAGCTGCTAGATAAAGCGCTCTAAACGTATCTAAGATAAAGCACGTCGCGATGCGCACTAGGTGCACCTTAACAACTAAAGGTTGCTGCTAGGGTCTTACGCCTGCAGGCAGTCTTAACTAGGGTTTTAACCTTGCCTACACGCCCTCTAGACGTGCGGGCTAGTACTGCACTTAAAGCAGCACTAGTTAACTTTGCGCAAAAAGCGCGTTTTAGTAAGGGCAGCCGCAGCTCCAGCGAGGGCGAGGGCGCAGACAAGGGCGAGGGCGCGGGTACCGTGTCTGTGCGCGTTTTGCGCATGGTCGAGTTTTGCGCACCCCACTAAAACAACACTACCTTTTTAACACCTAATAACTCTACTAATATAGATCTAATCTAGGAAGCAATTAATGAAATTAATTCGTGCGCATTAGGCGCATCTTTCTTATATACAAAGTTTGCAGAAAAGTATAGTATAGTACACTTAACTTTAACGCGAAGTCACTAAGGGCAAAACTAACTACACTAACTCGCCTACTAACTCCTCTACCTACACTAAGAAACTAAGCTCCTACAGGATATTACTACGCTTACTAAAAAACGTACACTACTTATACAAGTAATAATACATAACTTTACCTTATCTTTAGCTAGTAGAGAGGTTTTAGAAAGCTAAGTTACTTGCTTTATTAACAGGAATCCTACCTATCTTATCTTACGCTAGTAGGCAGGAGTAGATTACAATTACTACAAAGCTAATTTAGAGGCTAAATATAGCTTTTACTTTAAGCTACTATATAAGAAGATAAAGGAATATAATATAAGGCCTTTTTAAATCTTGAATATAGATAAGAAAAGCTTTATAATTAGAGTAATAAGAAGATTAAAAAGGGTGTTTAATAAGAGGATATACAATTAAAAAAGAGTAACTGGCTTCAGCCTTTTAAGCCAACCTTTTAATGTGACCACACATTTTGTAGACACCTTTTTAGTAAAAAAAAAGATTTATTGCTAACAACAGGTATTGGGGCTTATGCCACCTTGTTTAGTATTGCCAGCACGCAATTAGTGTGTCGCATGTTTAGACAGAAACGAAGATACGTAATATCCCTCTAACTAACCTTCTTAACTAATAACTATTTACTAATAACTATTTACTAATAACTATTTACTACTAACTGCAACTTCTATTGTCTCTATTGCTATCCCAGCAGTATTGCAGTTGCAGCGTTTCTGGCGCCTATACTTAGATATAAATATACGACAACAGCGTTACTATCTAAGTATAGCTCTCCTATCCCTAGAGGCGACTTACAAAATCCTCCTGCTTATTAGTTTATTCTAGCTACTTAATAGCTGTTTTAATACGCTCTTGCTCCTTATAGAGCTACTATAAGGTCTCTCTACTAAGGTTACATTTACGCAGGAGGAGATTAGTAAGATAACACACTATTACTATACTTAGACTATTAACATGCGCAACGTATTTAATAGACTTGCTACTAAATAAGCTTTTTACAACCTCTATTGTAACCTTAACATCTATAATACTAGACGCATTAATAAGGTGTTAATAAATAATAGAATTTAACCTCTACGTCTACCTAATTACTATAGGAGCTACCGCTAACAGCTCCTCTTTAACAAACTAGGGAGGCTGCTTAATAAAGGTAAACGCAGGCTTTATAATCTACTACTATAGCTTCTTATATAGTGACCTAGTAAGGTCTAACTTTACTTAATATAAGCTATTAGTCTTTGTGTTAAATAAAGAGAAGAATATTCTAAGCATTGTATTATTTATATGCAGTACTATGTAGTGTAGGAAATCCTAAAGGTAAGAAGTAGTAGGCAAGGAGCTTTTATAAAGTATTGTAGGCTCCTACTGCAGTAACGTACGTGTCCTTACCCTCCTCTACCTCTACCTCCTCTACCTCCATCACAATCTTGTTGCTAGCTATAAGCTAGCAATTGCTGTTAAACACGTTTTAATTAGTGTCGTTTTTTAGTACCTTTAGCAAATTTTTTAACCTTAATTTTGCTTAGTAGTTTAAGCTTTTCTGCTCTAAGCACTTAGCGCGTAGACCTTATCTACTTACTGTTTAAATTTTGTTAACTACACATAATCTTTTTATAACTTTTGCAACTAATTAGTAGAGGGCAGCTGCTTTTCACTTTTATAGAAAACCTATTTTAACTACAACAACAACCACCACCTTTGATACCTTAAAAATACAAAAGAGTAACAGCTATAACTAAGGATAGTTCTAGAAAGTAGGTAACTGTCTTAGCCTACGTTTGTTTAGACAGTACAGCTCTATCTCTAGCTTTTATCTTTTAGTCAGCTGTTAGAGCTCTAAAATTAAGCTAGGTTAAGGATATTAATAACAAAAAGCACTTAGTATTTGTTAGCATTTCTCCTTCTAGCTAGACTAACCATAATATTGGTCTAGCCTAGCTTAAGGAGGTCTTTAAGAGAGAGACTAGATAGAAAGCTTGTTTAAGATACTAATTACTCCTCCTTAATAGCTATAAATCTTACCTAACTATAGATTTTATCAATTGCTATAACAACTACAAGATCCTATTAGCTATATTTCCTCCTTATTTAACTTATACGCTTTAACTGCTTAATATTAGATTATTTAAGCCTCTCTTAACTGCCTACTTAACTAAGCTTTTATCTTACCTTTATAAAAGCTAGGGGCTCCTACTAATAGTAAAAGGAGACTTCTTCCTCTTCCTTTAAAGGGCCTAGGGTACTGCTTTTAAAGAGGAGACTATTAGAAAGTCTTTCTAGGTAACTAAGGTCTACCTACCTAATCCTAAGGTTATCCTTTAAAGATTCTGTAAAGAGGCCTCTAGTTTAGATAAATCTTTAGCTTCTATACTTAGTAGAGATAATTAGCTTAAAATAGAGACTCTTATACGCCGTTTAGTGCGAGATTAGGGCACTAAGGAGGTAAAAAAGATTTATTCAAGCCTCTACTACATTTTAGCTTAAAATAGTATTCTTTATAGAGAAATTTAAGGCTTAAAGGAGGCTCTTTTAGTTAAAAAGAGACACTAAAAGAAGAGCTATACTCTCTAACTTAACAATCCTTAGAAGTACTACAGTAGTGCTGTTTTCTAGTCACCTAAGAAGAATCTGTTAGGCTTAGGATAATAAGGTAGTTGAATAATATAAATAATAACTACTATAACTTTAAAAAGCCAAGAGGTCTTATTTAAAATAACAAGCTTAATTATATAAGGCTTAAAAGGCTAAGAAGAGGCGTGTTAGGAGAGAGAGGCTTAAAGAAGTAAGGTAGAAAGAGAAGGCTAAAAAGGCAGCTAAAAAGGAGCGTTAGAAATTAGCTCGCAACGCTTAAAAAGCTATATAACTATCTTAAAAGTGTAAGCGCAAGGCCTTACAAGCCTCTACTTAAGAGCAGAAGTATTAAAAACGTATTATTATTAATTTATCTTATGTTGAAACTAAGGTAGCTGCACTAGCTGCCTTAGCGCGCACCACCCGCCGCGGGCGCAACGTCACCTTACTAAGCAAATATAAGTTGTACAAATTGATCGCAATACTATATAAACTACAACTTTACAAACACTCGCGATACTAGCTATTAGTGGTGGCTCTACAGCCTTACTTTTCTAAAATCTTCATGTTGTTGGGGTGCGCAAAACTCGACCATGCGCAAAACGCGCACAGACACGGTAAGGGCAAGAGCGGCCCGGCAGCAGCAGCTATTATAGTTTTAACTTCTGTATAAAGTTAGTAACTAAACAAAAAAAGTGCTAAAATAGAGCTAAAAGCTGCGTAAGAGTATAAAGTAGCCTGTTATAGCCTAAAAAGCTTTATAAAAGTATAGTAGAACCTAAAAAAAGCAATTAGTATTGCTTTTAAAAGATTTTAGCAAGTTACTAAGTAATACTTACATCAGCTATAATAGTGTTAAATACTAAGCTTAAGAGGCTTAAAAATTTGTTATTATTTTAGTGCCTTACGCTAAGCCGCGCGTGCGCAGCGCGTTATAAGACGCACTATAACTATATAAAGCTCTGTACAGCTAACTAAAGTCTTAGTTACTTAAAAGGTATGTTGCATATATTAGCCACGCACCTTAGCTACAAGACTCTAGGCCTAAGCGTTAAAGCCTGCGTAGCACGCGCAGCGCTAAGCGCTAAGGCTTAGAGATTTTATGCTAAGCTCAGATACTTGCATATAAGCTCTACAAAATACTTACTGTGCTTAGAGGTATCTCTCTAAGCTCTACAACAGTTGTTACAGATTACAGTATTTCTTTTGTATTTATAAAGCGTCTTAGACGCAGGTAGAAAGTTAGAATTAACCATCTAGTTCTCCTAAACCACTGTTACCAGCTCCTTGTTCTCCACACTAACCTTACTAAGTTACATAGATAGTAGGTGCTTAAAGCAAACCTAATTAACGACCACGCAACGATAGCCTCCGGGGCAGTTAAGTAACAATATAATTAAAGACAACGTGCACAAGCAAATATAGGAAATAACCAGCTAGTTTACAACGGTGAACTAGAGGGTATTACCTTAGGTCTAGAGAAAGCAGTCAGCCTATCAAACAACTGCCAAAAAGTCAATTTTTATACAGATAATCAGGCCGCTCTATTTCGATTAAAAAACACCTCAAACAACCCTGGCCAAGAGTGGCAAATTAGGTGCATTAGGGCAGCAACTCAATTAGAAAGAAGAGGCATTACTCCTACGCTACATTGGGTCCCAGGACACCAGGATATACTAGGAAACGATCAAGCAGACTCCCTAGCAAAAGAGGCTACAAAAATAAACCCCTTAATAAACAAGACAAGCCTAGTAGTTGTTAGTTCGTAAATTGAATAATAGGCAAATGTTGAGTAGTTAAGCCTTCTAGAGAATTACAGGAAAAAAGCTACTACTTAGAACCTAAGCACCTACTTAGCAACCTTCAAATAGAAAATAAGGAAACAGATACTTATCTCCTCTACTAGGAGAGATATATCTAGCTCCTTCTTTTAATTAAAACTAGGGCATAGCTACCTAAAGAGCTATCTATTCAAGAGAGAAAAAGTAGAATCTGAAACTTGCCTATGCAATGTTAGAGCTACACAAGACACAGCTTATATAATCCTTAGGTGCTAACTATACAAGGATAGTAGAACTATACTTAGAACTTATGTATAGAGCTAATCTCTCTACAATATCTTTTTCAAACAGAAGTAGGTATTAAGGCTACTTTAGCCTTTATTCAAGAAACTAGGGTTGGTACACAGGCCTAGTACAAAGGAAACTCTGATTACTAGATGCAATCGCCTAGCTAGGCGACTAAGCTCTAAGCACCCCTCCCCCTCCTCCCCCTCCTCCTCCTCCCCCTCCCTCGACCTCACACAATAGGCTAAGAGCCTCACCTTCATTTAGATAAACCACCCCTTGTAAACTACTCAGAAGATAGAAAAACTACATAGATACCTGCAGGCCTCGGCCTGCACGTCTTATATAGCCCTTTAGGCTGAGAAAAGACGTTAAACTACAATAAGAAAAAAATAAAAATAAAAAGACAACGTGCACAAGCGCTTATATAGCATAAGAAAATAAGTTACTCAAGACTAAGTGCGCTTAAGCACCTTGTACAGCAATTTAAAGGGGTAAAGATTACTAAAGTGCTTATAGTAGAATGCAACGCCTGTAAAAGAGTAAAAGCTAAAAGGCTAATCTGCCGCACACTACGCAGGATCAATAAGGCTTTAAAAGAATACATTTACTTAACTTTTATAATTATAAAGTTAATAGCTTAACAAAAAAAAGAAGCTAAATACAAATTTTGAATTTAGTTACTAGATTTATGTAGGACTACTATTTTAAAAATAACTAAACAGCGCAGATAAATATTAAGTCACTAAAGTTCTCATGATTCTTATAAGGACCTAATTAAAAATTACTATCAAGGTTATGAAAACTAATAATAAAATTGTTACAGTTAAACTAGAAGTAGCTTGTTAAGCAAAGTCCTATAGCATGCGATTTAAGCCTTCCGCCTCTAATACTTAAGCACAAAACAGTAGAGCAGAATGCTTAATAAGTGTGATTAAGAATAAAGCATACGCAATGCAACTAGACGCTAACCTGCTATAGCTACTGTAGCCTTAGATCACTTAATTAGCAGTATATCTTTATAATTAAATACCTTAATACGCAAATTAATAAAGATTACTATATTAAAGTTCTTTACGCATAACGTATACAAAAACAAAATTATTACTTTACTGCATAAACTCTACTAAGGCTACCTACAAGCATACAAGTGCAAGGCGTATGTAATAACAAATAATACAAAGCGCGGCAAGCGCAAACTACAGCAACTTAATCTTAAGGCATAGATTAAATACCTAGTTAGATATTAATCTACAAACATTTACTGTGTATAAGTACTAACTATAGCTAAGGTAACTACTACACGCAATATAGTATTTAGTAAAGAATCAATATTTACTAAAAATAAAAGGAATGTTTTAGATAACTTAATGCATAGCACCCTTAAAAAGATTAAGGCATAGATTAAGACTGTAGAACTTCCCTTAAGAATTACAAATAACTAAGAAAAGACATAATTTTTTCTTAAGTATAAGTCCTTTAATAAAAGGTCTATACAAAAAGAAATACTTAATTAATATAATTAGCGCGGAAAAAAGGTTTAAGTAGCTTATCTCTTACTACCGCTAACTACGGTGGTTGATGGGTAGGGGTTGGGTAGGTTTACGTAATACCACACCCCCTACCCAACCCCTACCCATTTTTCTTAGTACTCACAATGGGTAGAGATGTAGTAGGTCTAGGGTTAGGTTGCACGGACAACAGGTTGGGGTTAGGTTAGGGTTAGGTTGCTATCTTTTTGCGTTTATAGTTTATTACAGCATATTATTACAGTATAAAAAGATATAAGTAAACAATTGCATAATTATTTTATTAAAAATATAAAGCAATTATAAGGGTATAATGCAGAAGTTTAACAAAGAACAAGCTACATATAATAAGAAAACTGCAGTCTACTAGGATTAAGCCTACTATAGTACCTGCAAGCTAGCTTAGAATTCTTTGCCCAAATAGTAACCCCTCTTTGCATAGATAGCGTTGTAGTTGCAGTCTATATATATTAGCATATAATTTAATAACTATAGCATAGTAAATAACATACTTTTAAAATATCTAACCAACTACGCCTCAGCTACCTCTTAGATAGCGCATAGAGCTTGTGCCTAGAAGCGCAACTTTCTTCTATACCCTAGTGCAATCTCTTAAACAAGCCTAGAGAAGGGCAGCTTGCAGATAAAGAGGTTAGTCAACTTCTAGTAGTGCTTAATCTCTTGTAGTGCGACAGCTGCGTATTGTTAGTCTTAAACTGTAATTATATACTGTTTAAACATACTGCCTAGCTTAAATTAACAACATTAATAAGGTGCAGCATTAGAGGCGTAATTGCGCGCAGAAGCAGTAGTATAGGCGGCTTTTGCTGCTAGGTCTTTGCAGATAAATTTGCTGCTAGTTTACTTGCGTGCAGTCTGCTTTGTGCGGGCTATTATAGTAGTTAGTAGCGACAGTAAATATAATAAATAAATATAATAATTGTCGGAGGCAAAATATCAACCGATCGATAAATCGCACTCCGGCTAGAGAATACATATACACGTTGCGACACACCCCCTAGATTAACTAGCAGCATAGTCAATCTACCTAAGAGCTCATGGCCATTCAAGCACATGGCCCTTCTCTTGGCGCTCTCTTAAGCAGGAGGCTAGGATACTGGCTCGCTAGCGCTAGCGCTCTAAAGGCGCACCGACCCTATAAGGCTAGCGATGCTACTTTGTACTGCGGGCTGTCTGTGTGTTGTATCCTCTAGGCTTATCTTTTTGCCGCTTTCTCGCTTGTGGTCACCCACCCCACTAGGCAACCACATCAAAAGCGCTTACGCAGGTTTGACCGAACCGGGCTCATAACTGTCGGAGGCAAAACATTAACTGATCGATATATCGCGCTCCGGCTAGAGAATACATATACACGTTGCGACAATAATTAAGAGCTTTGTATTGTATTGCGTGTAGGTGTAGATAGTGTAGGTTGTGTAAAAATTTATATGCGGAGCTAATATCTTAGCAGACGCTAGCGTAGTGCACGGCCTACTTGCGATTTTAAGCAACACTACAGCGTATTAAGTTTTCTGCAACCTACTAATATTAAGACTAGCAGTATTGCAATTGTAGCCTCTACTTATACTATTACAATGTTAACTTTTAAGCAAGAAACCTTTAACAAGCTTAAAAGTCTTGTCCTATGCATTGCAATCTAAGTTCTGCTAGAGTTTAATTACAAAAAGTAAGAAAAGCTAACTAAAGTAATTAACACAGCAATTTATAAAAGCATATACTAACTTGCGCAGAGTTACAACTGCAAAGAAGACAAGGTTAACAACTTTATTACGTAACACGGTGTAGTTAGATCTTAAAAAAGCTGCCCTACAAACCTTAGTGTGCCTTATATAAGTTAGCTAAGTAACTTTACTTATGCTATTGCACAGAAAGACCGCACTACACTACTTAGTATAAAAAAAAGTAATTAACGCAGCAAGAAGTGTAGACAGAACTGCAAAGTACAATCTTAAGGCTAATATTAAAAAAAGAACAAGTACTAAAATGCTAGTAAGGAAGATTAGGCGGAGATACTACACAAGGCGCAAGAAGAGCTTAATAAAAAGTGCTTCTAAACTAAGAAGAGTAGTAAGTTAACATAGCTATTAATTACATACTAGTATTTACAAGCAGTAGCAGAGTAGTTAGAGAATAATTTTAACGCCATCTATAAGAAATAGGCTAATATACACTAAGAAATTAACCTAAGGCAGCATTGTAAATCTAAATTAAAGGCTGTACAAGCAACAGACAACCTAGACAAGCCTACTTAAAGTTAACTACATATACGCTTTTATAGCTAAAGTAGTGTACTTTAGAAGATTATGTAACACATATACAACAAAAAACTGTATAAGTTCAATACTAATAGCTTTAAAAGCATAGAAGCTAAAAAAGAGTAGCAACAATTTCTAGATAAGATGTTACTCAAGGAGTTAGCAATAGTAACTAACAAGCATTAAGAGTAAGTTTATTATAGTACTTTATAACAGTAACATACGAATATGCCTAGACAAGTAGAACTACCGTCCGCGCTTAAGGCCCTAGGACTTTTAGACAACGCCCGCCTGCAAGCTAATAAACTATATATGCAAGGCTACAATAACAAATACAAAAAAGAAGTAAACAAAAATTAAAATATTAACGCATACTATAACTAAGGCAAAATAAGGATAAGACTAAGGAATAGTAGGTAGAGGCAAAGGCTAAGGCTAAAGCTAAAAAGAAGGAGTATACAGACTTTAAAGAGTTTCTAGATTTATTACTAGAGTTTCAACGCTTCTTAGACTTAGAAGATAGCTTAAAATAAGTTAGCATTATAAAACAGCTAGGATTTCACTAAGGCATAAGCAAAGATTAGCAGTTATTATAGCAAATAATAGTAAACTAAAACTTACACTAGCAACTTAGCAATTCTAAATATAAACTAAATACAAACTTTAATCCCTAGACAATAATTATGTTCCCTACTAGCGTTGGCGTTACTGTCTCAGCTGCAGATTAATCCTCTACTAGTAGCCTAACAGGCTTTATGTACGCGTTATAGATATTCTACTAGCTATAAGGAGTTGTTACTAGTGCTCCTTAACAGCAGTAAAGACTTTGTTAAAAATTTACACTTATTATTACAATTTATTACAGCTTTTTATTACAGCTATATACGTACAGGCCCTATACATGCTGTTTATTACATAGTGCAACTATTTATTAATATTCTGCCTATTCTCTCTTAATTCGCATTAATAGCCCCCTAAATTACAAGGATAGAAGATTAAAACTTATTATATTTACTTAAATATCCTCCTACGCACCTGTTACTTAAGAAGACAGAAGACGCAGTGCTGAATGCATAGAGAAAGTAGTAGAATAGCACTCTATAGAAAAAAAATCCTACAACCCCTAAGCTAAGATAGAACTTATTAAGCTAGTTAAGTACTATTTAGTAAAACGTTAAAGAGGCAGCTAAAGTGCTTAGTAGTAAACTATATATATTTTGTTTAAATTGCAGTCTAGCACTACAACACTTAGCGAGCGCAAAGCTTATTAAAAATAAATATCTTAATACTTATTTTTAATCAAAAGCATGCTAAAACACTGTTAACGCAGTTTACAATTAACTAAATTCAACTTTAAGCTTATTATTACAAAGTTAAAACAAAGCTATATCTTCTTTGATTTTAATTTACACTACGCTGGCTTTTTAACACAAGCTTATAAGAGTAGTAAGTAATAATAACAAGTTATTCTAGACTCTTAATTAGCTGTGGTTTAAGTGTTTTCTCTAATTTCTTTAACTTAATGCTGTGTCTATTAGCTGTTTTAAATTTATAGAGGTTTTTAGAACACAGTCCTAAGAAGCTAAAGCTGTTATTCTTAGCAACCTTAGCCTATTAACAAAAATCTTAATTGCTTTAGACGTCTAGTTAACTGCTAATTATATTAGCTTCCTTGCAATAAAAGCCTACTACATTAGCCTTAAATAGTAACTACAAGAGAAGCTACATTATTTCTTGCTACTACAAGGTTAGCATACAAAAGCTTTTATAGCGTTAGACGTTTTTAAGTACTTGCTAAAACATAAACTAAGTATTGCCTCCTAGCTATTACCTATAACAATGCTAGTAACAACACTACCTTAACAAGAGCTTTCTATATAAGCTTATAAGAAGAGCACATTAGATAGTGTTTACAAAAAAACATAATTTTATGCCTTATATATGTTATTAACCTTATTGTCTAGGATATTATGTAGAATCTTCAGCTTACACCCTCCTTTAACGCGGATATAAAATAGCCCCTAAAGAGACGTTATATTTAAGATATCAGTACTTAGATCTCTATCCTAAACTTGCTTTGCAAAGTCAGCTAGTATTTATTATATAAAGTTATTACATGCTAAGCAGAATTTAGCTCTAAGCTATCTATATTGCTATTAACATATCTTCTTAACAATTTAAACGCTTTATTGCTACACAATACTACTTTCTAGCAAAGAACTATTTTACAGTAATTTATAATGTTAAAACTTAGTAGAACTTAACAAACAACATGTGTAAGCGCGCAACTATAATTAAGCAATATATTAATAAATAGTTATAACAAGAGGTAGCATTAAAGCTACAAACTAGTTAAGCTACTATCCTTAGTAATTCTAGTACTATAGAGATAGACTTCTGCAATATTAAGAAGCTTTAACTGTTTTATGTAGAGTAGCACTACTTTAACTTTATTACTAAGCTGCTTGCATAGTTTAAGGACGCTAAAAACTTCTTAAGCTAGAATAACAAGCTCTAAATCTAGTTTATCTAGCTTAAGTACAAAAAATTATTTAACTTCCTAAATTAGATAACTGTTAAGCTAGACAAAGAACTTAAAAACTAAGAGTTAACAAAGTAGCTAGAAGTAGTATAGAACACAGCCTTTTGTAGTATAGTAAAACTTAGTAAGTACTACGCAAGGATAGATAATAAATGCAGGTTTCTATTTAACTGTGTAACAGTTCTTAATCTAACTATAAAGCTCACTATTTATAAAGTACTGTTTATTACATACAATTATTATAGTATAAAGTAATTAAGCGTACAGGAAGATAGCTAAAAGGTACAAAACAAGTATTTATATTACTAAAAGTTCCTTAACTACCTAGATTAATACGACAACAAGGATAAGGTAGAAGCTACTTTAACATTAGCATTTTTTGCAAGATAAATGTTAACTACTAAGTAGTTTTTAAAGCCTGCTTCTGCAACTCTATTATAAGCAGCTAGTTTTACATTGCTAGACAATAGCAACTGTTAAGAAGCTAACAAGAATAGCAGCTCTACTCGCATAAGAAGAAAGGAATATCTTAGTATTCCTTGTATTAAGTAAACAGCCTCTTACAACATTCTAGAGTAGCAGTAGTTAAATAAACATACCTACCCTTACTTGTCTTAAGTTGCAAAGGATATACTAGCAATCTTTATTACAGGCATTAGCGTTAAGTAAGTTTTTAACATTGCAAAGAATGTAATTAGCAATAAAAGATATTAACTTGCTGCTTAAACTATACAACAAGTTATAGTTTATAAGAACTTAATTTCTTAACGAGAGCAAGAAAAGACTTTAGATATTAGAGTTAGAGCAGATAGTATCTTTTATAACTAGATTAAGGATCTGTTTAAACTTCTAGTTCCTGTTAGAGATATGTATATAACAGACAACAACAAGGATGACGAGGATGACAAGGAAGTAAAGGTGTTAGAAGAACTAGTTAACAAGGCATCTTTATTACAAACACAAAAGCGTCGGACAACTGTAGCTCTTAAGCTTCGCGAACACCCTAGACGTAAGCCTTGTTATCTAGTTTATCTTAATGTAAATAAGTATGTAATGTAATAAAAGACTGTAATAATACAACATTTATTATACTTGTTTCTGTGAAATTGTGAAAACATTAACTATATATTTAAACCCTGCGATAATAGAGCAACTAAATGCCTGAAAAAAACTAGGCTATACGAAAAAAAATCGCAACCCTACCCTAGACCTACTATATAGCTAGTCCTACCCAACCCCAACCACAACCCACGCTAGAGTAACCCCTACCCAACCCTGGGGCCTCCCTACCCATCAACCAGCGTACCGCTAACGCCTCTACTAGTAGCCCTCTTAACTAATCTTATAACAGCAGAGAGCATTAGCCGTGTAAATAATCTTTTTTAATTTTAAGAGTTAGAGTGTCGCCCTTGCGCAGCTATTGAACCCTAGGCCTAATTACTTTTTAGTACTAGCTGCAGCAAGTGTCCTAATCCACGCAGTGCTAATATAGGATTAAAATCTATTAGTAAGACCTTTTAGAACAACTAGACAAATTTATAAGCTGTAGTGTTTATAGCAAGTGCAAGAGCAAGAGAAGTTTAACAACTAAACAATAAAAAACTTAATAGCGCGGCAGTTAATTAATTGCTTAAAAGCTAAAGTTATATTTAGATGCTTCTTTTAAGCAAGCTCTTGCCAGCGCCAAGTTTGAATTAACTAAAGAATAATTACATATTCTATTAGTTGTTTAGGAAAGCTAGAAAGAATTACCTTTTAAGCTATAAGCAATTAAACTTATAATTAGAAGTCCTAACGCAAAAAGCATAACTAACTGATACTTAAATACTTAAGTTTATGTAAGTATATACCTACAAAATTAATAAGAATTATTAGTTTATTAAGTGCAAAGCGCGCCTAGTTATACAAGGCATTTAACAGCGCAACGTTACTGCTTAAGAAACCTACGCTGCTACGCTAGCAGGTTAATCCTTCTAAATAGCGCTTGCAATTACTGCCTAATTTAACTTGAAGCTTAAGCAGTATAATATTACTAACGCTTTTGCCCACTCACAAATTAATTAAGTTGTATATATAAGAATGCTGCGTAAAAACACAAAGAAAAAAACAATTTAAAGCTTAAAAAAGATTTTTACAGCCTTAAGATACTGCTACTACTCTAGCAACAAGACTTTACTACTTACCTTTAAAGCTATAAATTTACTGCTCTTCTATATAAGCTATGCTACATCATCTGCTAAAAGGTCTTTGTGTTCTTTTACGTTAACGATATTATTGTAATATATAGAAAGGAGCAAAAATTAAATACACAAGCAGCTGTTAAAGATATAAGAAAAAAGTACTGTATAATAGGAAGAGAAAATCAATATTAGTTCTTAGGCATAGAGTTAATTAAAACTTAATTACAACGCTAGATTAAGATCCCTTAATTAGTATACATTTAAAAGATTACTTAAATAGTAAGCAACTACTTAATTAAAAGCAATAATTTAATAATTAAAGCTAAGTTGCTGCCTTAAGATAGCTATACAACTATTATAGAAATTTACCTTTACTAATAAAAGATTAGATTACTCTTTTTCGCAGTAGTTAACACAAGACCTAACACAGCCTTTGCAGTATTACGCTTAGCACAATCCCTTACAAACCTTAAACCTAATTATTAGTTAGCAGCTGATTGCGTACTCTTTTACCTTAATTATACCTAGACGCTCGCACTGCAATTTAGCAGATATAATCACATAGTTGTTGCAAGTAATGCCTTATTTACTAATAATACACTTAATTACAAGAGCTTTTAAAGATATGTAATTAATCTGTTTAGCAAACTAATAGCTTAAAAAGCAAACAAATAAGATACAGTTACAACTTTAACAACTAAAGCTAAACTACTTACACTTTTACAAGTTGCAAAAAAAGCCTAATTTATCTAGATGCTGCTTACAGAGCTACAAGTTAAGATAATTAACTAAATAACTACTATACAGTGTAATAACCTGCAGACAATCTAATTAATCTTAAAGAAGATCTCCTAGTTAACAACAAAGCTACAACTTGTTAACATCTACAACTACTAGCTTAGGCAAGAAGTTTAGAACAAGTTAATTAAGGTAATCTACGTAGAGTTGAGCAAGATGCTTGCTGACAGACTTACTAAATTCTTACTAGCCAATTAATAGCTAAGATTCCTACAACAGATAGGACTGATCGATCTAGGCGCACGACCACGATGAGAGGCTGATCTAGTATTAATAACCAACCGGCTCGACGCCTTAGATCTATGATTAACTACCTTGCAGAAGATACAAGCGATAGAGGTTAGGTCTTTAGCTCAATCCGTACGTTTGAGCTAAGGGGGTATGTCAGATTTGAGAGATTAGCAAGGTAATTAGGAGGTCGGCGAGATTGAACAAAAGCTTCTAGAAGGGTGATAAGGGGATAGCGCTAAAAGACGCTAAAACGCGCTAGCGCAGCCAAGAGCCCCTCGGATAAAAAGGGCACCCGGAATCCGCACAATTGATCAGCATGTTACGACCATCGCTGCCTAGCCCCACTATAGCCACGACCTAGACTAGGGCTGCTCTCACTAAGCGAGAGGACCTACAGAGTAGAAGAAGTCTTAGCACTCTTACTAATCTTACGATCTGCATAGAGCACCTAGAGTAAGAGAGCAGTAGTGCTCTTATTAATCTTATTAATCTTATAGAGTAAGCAGAGCACAGAGATTATAGGATGTCTACTTATTAGTATATAGTATTAGGCATTAAACTCTTATAGTTTAGTATGTTTAACTTTAAGTCATAATCTAAGGATTAGTTATTACTTTCTTAACTTTTAAATTATTATATTAATATACTAATTGTGCTAACACACCCTGTACTATTATATTAATTTATTAATTATGCTAGTACAACCCCCTTGTCTATTACACTTACTTATTCCTAAGAACTAATACTAGAGTATGTTTAGACAATCTTTACACTTTAAATATTCTTAAGATAAGTAATACTACTATAGACACCTCTACTAATTCCCTTACTAGGAGGACTACAAGCCGCGCTAATAAGCCTAAAACTTATTATAGTAATTATAGTAAGCTTAACGCTTAGCTCCTCTAAGTTAAGAGATACTTTTATATTAAAAGGGACAAAATTAATAATAATAATAAAGTAGTTTTAGCCTCTATACATCTTTAAGGAGATATAGAGAAGTAGGCTAACTTAATCTTTTAACACTATATAGATAGTGCTATTATAGACGCTAATAACACAGCCTTAGTTAAAGACTAAAATACCTTTAAAGCTTAAATAAAAGAAGTTTTCTTACCTTTTAAAGAATCTATAGTTATAAAGTAAAAGATTTAGAGACTGTAATAAACTAAGTCTACTACTAACTATATTTATTTTTTAAGGTGTCAAAGGTGGTGGTTGTTGTTGTAGTCAAAATGGGGTTCCAAAAAAGTGAAAAGCAGCTACCCTCTACTAATCAATCGCAAAAGTCAAAAAAAAAGATTGTGTGTAGTCAACGAGATTCGAACGGTGGGTGGATGAGTTCTGGGAGGAAAGCTTAGACCACCGAGCGATAATCAACTACTAACTATATAACTAAATTCTAACAGTACAAGATAGTTATTAAATAAAATAACAACGCTTTAATATAGATATACTAATAAGGCATTAAATCTACTATACAATAGAAACTTATTTATTTTTTTAGGTGTCAAAGGTGGTGGTTGTTGTTGTAGTTAAAATGGGGTTCTAAAAAAGTAAAAAGTAGCTACCTTCTACTAATCAATCGCAAAAGTCAAAAAAAAAGATTGTGTGTAGTTAACGAGATTCGAATGGTAGGTAGATAAGTTCTAGGAGGAAAGCTTAGACTACTCAGCGATTATTAGGGTCAAAAAATTTGCTAAGGTACTAAAAAACAACACTAGTTAAAACGTGACTAACGGCGATTGCCAGCCTATAGCTGACAATAGGATTACAGTAGGATTGCAATAAAATTGCAACATAATATAATAGAGGAGGGAAAGGACACGTACGTACCGCAGCAGGAGCTTGTAATACTTTATAAAGCTGCTACTTCTTACCTACTGCTTTTTACCTTTTAAACAGCACTGCATATAAACAATATGCATATAATACACTACAATAGCGTGTAACCTCTATAGTAAGCATCTTCTTATTCTAAGCTCTTTTTTAAAAAAAAGCATCCTTTGCTACTGTCTACCTAGCACCTAATTTAGTCTAACTTAAACTACTTATGTAGACACCTAAATTTATTCAGTATCTTAAAACTTAACTACTTAGCTAGACATTTAAGTTTATAAAAATTTTAAACAAGTCCTTTATTTATAATATCTTTATATATAAAAAGATTGTTAAGCCTTAATTTAGCTAGTTGTGCAAGGAATATACAATCTCTAAGGTATTTACTAATACTAGCGCAGTACTTAAGATTTATTACTTTAGTATCTTCTTCTTCTTGTTTGTTGTGTAAGGGCTAAGTATAGAGACTAGAACTTAGCTTAAATAGCTATTGTAAGACGTTAAATTAGCGATAGAGAAGAAAGAGGTAGGAAAGAAGGAGTAGGCTTTCTATTGTCGCGTTTATAAGTTAGTAAGTAAGGCGATAATAGTGTTGCTACTTTACTTTATCTAGGAGCGCCTGGCAGTAAAGTAATAAGAATAGGCAGGATAGGGCGCGTTAAGTTAGGAGGTGATTCGCGTCTTTGTCTTGCTTTTTTTTGTTTCTGTCTAAACATGCTAGAGCGACACACTAATTGCGTACCGGCAATGCTAAACAAGGGGGCATAAGCCCGGATACCTGTTGTTAGCAATAAATCTTTTTTATCAAAATAGTGTCTACAAAATGTGTGGTCACATCAAAAGGTTGTCTCAAAAGGCCGAAGCCAATAGAAACTTATAAGAAGTAGAGCTAACCTTAATATACTTAACAAACTTATAGCTAAAGCTAATAGAGTTAATAATAAACTTTATAAGCTTGTGTTAGAAGAATAGTTATCTATGCTAAAGAGTTACGCACTTAAGAATACAGACGCTTAAGCATATTAAATATTTTAACACCTTTACTTTAACTAAGGACGTTAGCAAAACTATATACCTAGGACCTTAAAGTATTACGCTATTGATAGCTTTAAGCAAATACACCTTAATAATATTAATAAAGGACTAAGAAGGAAGAAGTTCACGCATAACAAAGGTAACAAGAAGGTTACTTATTATAGATTTAATAAGAAAGATAATATAAAATAGGACTACTAAAGCTAAGGTAAAGTAACTTAATAACTTAATATTATTTACTGTGTAGAATCTAATAACAATTTAGATAATAGATAGAACGTTATTACACAACCTACTATTACAATTTAAGGATAAGAATAAGTAAGTATTAATAGACTAGATAACCTAATTATAATTACTCTAGAGGAAGCCTTAGATAACAACATTTCTAAGATAGTGCTAGACAAAGATATAGAAGTAACCCTAGTAGAAGAAACTAAATACAGCAAGATAGCTAAGTTTTAGGAAAGCTAATATCTAGCTACACTAATTACATAGGAAGAGCTAGTAGTATATAATAAAGAGATAGTTCCTACGTATATATAGAAACTCTTTACTTACACTATAGAAGATAGACATAATATTAGCATATAAGTACTACTACCTTTAAAGACTAGATGCTTTACAGATCTAGTAGAGTAGACTAACACCCTACTTAGGCAACTTAGATAACTTAAAGAAGTCTTTATAAAACTTTATAGAAGAACATTCATAGATTATAGCTAGTATACTAATTTACTAGAAGAACTGCAGAAGAAAGGACTTACTCTAGTAGTAACTATTAATAAGACTATACATAATAATTTTGTATAGAAATAGACTAAAAAAGCTAAGGCTTCCTAGAATAAACTAACACGCTAACACCGCGCTAAAGATATATACTACTAGATAGACCTGCGTAACTTAGAATATGTAAAGTATTTATAGACTGTATATGTACACAACAACTATACAATACATTATTTTAAGAAAAGCAGATTAGGATAGTTTCCTAAAAGACTAAAGAGAATGCCTAGATATAAATACTAATAGTATAATTGCTCTAACAACAGATGCGTAGTATATATATAGAATAAGAGACACAGCCTATACTTTTACAGACATAATAATCTAGAAGAAACTCTATAAATGCATATAACGTAGTAGAAAGATTATAAGGATAGAACTAGTGTATAAGAGTATAACTAACCCTTTTAATACATATACTTTAATATTAAATGCAATAAACACTTTATTGTAAGAAGTTCTATAGATTTAGTATATAGTCTTTTTTAGACAGACGCTCTAGATACCTAGAACTACTAGGGAGATTAATATAATAAACCTCGTAAGCTTCTTTAAGCTTATAGTAAAGCTTAACAGACACAAGATATAGGCACTAGTAGATTTTAGCATATAGGTTAACTTTATTTCTGCTTAAGTAGTGCTAGTAGCAGGTCTATATCTACTAAGGAAATAAGAACTCTATCTACTACACGTAGCTAATAGTTAGCCTATACTAGGCGAGATAATAATTACTTATAAGGTTACCTAAGTAACGCTCCGCATCTAGGAACACTAGGAAGAGATAGACCTAGACGTTTTTAGACTAGCTACCTACAACATTATATTAGGACTTCCTTAGTTATAAAAATATAACTTGTAAATTAACTAGAAGTTGAAAAAGTTCTTATTCAAGTGCTATAGACTTAATATAACTATAAGCTAGCCTATACATCTAATAACTAAAATAGTAAATAAGAGGAAGATTTACAATATTACTAAAGGATAGTAAACCTTAACTTAGAATAGCCTTAAGATAAGAGAGTTTAAGTTAATAAATACTAGAAGAGCTCTTCTAGATTACAAAGTTAAAGTTTTAGAAATATACGTAAGTCTAGATATCTTAAAAGAGTATAAGGAATTTTAGCACCTCTTTATAAAAGTAGTAAATAGCAAAACCTTACTAAGATACTAACTTGAAGACTATAAAATTATTCTAAAAGAAGAGAAGACTCTACTCCTTAGACTAATTTATCAAGTATTAGAGATAGAACTTAAGATATTAAGAGAAAAGCTAGATAAGGATTTAGTAAAAGGCTATATAAGACCTTTAATATTACAAGTAGGATTCTTTATACTCTTTGTACTAAAGATAAATAGGCTACTAAAGATATGCGTTAACTATTAGAAGTTAAATAATATTATAGTAAAGAATTATTTTCTACTACTAAATATTATAGAACTTAGAGATTAATTATCTTATACTAAGGTCTTTACAGCACTAGACTTATAAGACAGATACTACTTTATTAAGATTAAGAAAGGTAAAGAATAGAAGATAGTATTTAAATAAGATATAGATACTATAAATATACTATTATACTGTTTAGGTTAACAAATACTTTAGTAACATTTTAAGAACTTATTAATAATATATTAAGAGTATACCTAGATATCTTTATTATTATATACTTAGATAATATTCTTATCTACTCTAAGAATCTAAGAGATTATATTAAACATGTCTGTACAGTACTAAGGTGCCTAGACTAGTTTAACTTATAACTAAAACCTAAGAAATGCGAGTTTTATAAGAATGAAGTTGCCTTTCTAAGATATATTATAAGGGCACAAGAGGTATAGATAAGTAAAGAAAAGATATAAGTAATTAAAGAATAGCTACAACTAATAATAGTTGAAGAGGTATAATCTTTTTTAGGATTTCTAAACTTTAATTAATAGTTTATTAAGAATTACTCTAAGATTGCTATTCTCTTAACAAGACTTATAAGGAAGGAAATACCTTTCAAGTAAAGTAAAGAAGTAGAGAATACTTTCTAAACGCTTAAGAATATAAGTATAGAACTACTATACTTTTGCATATTCTAAGCAGGATAGCTACTACAATTTAAGATAGATGCATTAGACCTTGCACTTAGAGGATACGCTAGCTAACCATATAAAAGTAAATAGCACTTAATTGCTTATTATTCTTATAAGTTTTTAAGACTAGAGAAATAATACAATATCTATAACAAGGAGCTGTTAGCTATTATTAATTTTCTAAGATATTAGAGAGTATACGCTAAAAGCTACTTAGAACTTATAATATTTATAGATTATAAGAACTTAGTTAATTTTATAACTAATAAAAGACTTAACTAACGCTAGGTTTAATAGTTAGAGGAACTAAGAAAGCATAAGTTTAAGATTGTGTATATACTAAGAAAAGATAATAGGAGAGTAGATACTCTTAGCTGTAGACACAATATTGCAGAAACAAAAAAGATAACTAACTCTACAATATATAAGTTGATAACAACAGATTATTAGGACTAGCATAGATACTTAATCTACTAATATGTATTATGTATAATGTACTAGAAGAGTACCTACGCACCTTATGAAGAAATGTAAGTAATAGAACTACTTAACGCTCTATAGTTAGATATCTTTATAAACTTTGTTACAGGATTACTAGTCTAAAGAGACCCTATTACAAAAGTATTATATAACGCAATCTTTATAGTAGTTAATTAATTCACAAAACAAGCAAAGTATATTACTTTTAGAAGGATTTTACTGTAGTATAGCTTGCGTACATTGTTAATAATTAAATTATTAGACATTATAGTATACTAAAATTAATTATTAGTAATAGAGACAAGCTTTTTACTTTAAATTTTTAGACGACACTACTAGCCGCAATAGGAACTAAAAAAAGCTATTAACAGCATACTATCCGCAGACAGATAGATAGATAGAATAAACAAATTACACTATAAAAGCGTACCTAAAGATATATATTAATTAACAGCAGAATAATTAGGTATTATTACTACTTATAGTATAAATAGTATACAACAACAAGCTTTTAGAGTCTATAGGATAGACTTTATTCTATGTAAATTATAGGAGACACTTAAATCTCTTTACATATACACCTCTAAGCTTAAAAATAGAAGTAGCTATTACAATAGCTAATAAGCTAAAAATAGTACACAAGTTACTCAAAAAGACACTTAAAAAGGCCTAATACTAAAGCCTTTTATATATTAACTAGAAACGAAACACAGCACTTTAGCTAAAGAAGAGGGATAAACTATACTTACTTACAAAGAATCTTTGCACTAAATAACCTAGCAAAGGGCTTAATAATATTGAAATTAGACTATTTTTAATTCTTAACTAGAAGGGACTAGTAATATACACACTAAAACTTCTACTTAATACAACAATCTACCTAAGATTCTATATTAATATGTTAGAACTAGCAGACCTAAGTGTACTATTACAGAAAATACGGAGGGGTGACAAAAAAAATGTCAAAAAAGTTATAGTTTTTAAAGCTTTATATTTTGACAAGTAGAAGTACTATACCTAAAAGAATTAGTGATTTGGAAAGCTAATATCTTCCTTTTTAAGTTAGGTAGCTTAGTAAGCTGCTTAGTCAGCACAGTCGTCCCTGTAATCTTGCTTGAAATGAGATGAAAAAAAAGTAAAAATAGATTTCAGTATAACTTTTTTATAATTGTATAAAAACACGCTAAGAAAAAAATAAGTTTTATAAGCTTACATAAGTATAACGTAAGCGTATTTTAGAGGCTTATATCTTAATTTCCTAGAGTTTAATAAAAGGGTGAAAAAAGGGGGGTTGCTTACGTAAGCGCTAATTATGTAATGGCTTAGTAAGCTTTCAGTATATTAAATCCTCTTGTTTGTCCTCACTTTCTTTTTTTATAATACCTCCTCTATGTCTCGCAATCTTTCTCAATTTGAGCAAGAAGTTTATACTTTATATTTACAAAACAAGCCTATTTCTTTAATTAGTAATTTACTAGAAAGTCCTCTAGAAGTATTACTAATACTCTTTATCGAATAAAACAAAAAAAAAGGCTCCTTTATCTACTTTTAGGCCTCAAAAAGGTCGTCCTACAAAGATCTTAAATAAAGCAAAAAGAGTGCTTAATAGAGACCTTACTAAAAGCCCTAAAAAGACAAATTAACGTCTTTTAAAAGAAAATAGTCTAGATCTTTCTATTAGAAGCTTACAACGCCTTTTAAAAAAAGAGAACTATTCTATTAACATTTCTTGAAAAAAGACGCCTTTAGACGCTAAAAAGGCTTATAATCGTCATATTTACGCCAAGCAACTACTTAAAAACCTCAAAAATATCAACTTTGATAAAGTTATATTTTTAGACGAGTCTGCTATTAAGCGAGGACATAGTGCTAGGACAGAATACTATCAAACACGGCAAAATAATAGTGTTAGAAGGAAAATAGTTTCTACAACTAACAAAAGTAAGTTTAAAAAAACTCTATTTAACTAGAAAAAAAAATTAATATATCTATTATTTTTCTATTATTGTAATCTATTTTTAGCACGCTTACTAATCAAGTTATAGGTTAAGATATTTCTATCTAAGTTTGGGGAGCGATTTAGATAGGTGGTAGATCCAAATTAGTAGTAATTAAAAGCCCTTTAATTACTACTCCTTTTAGGAGTTTAGACTATATTAAAAAGATTCTTGTTCCTATAGTAAAACCTGCAATAAGAAAAGGTAAGTTACATATACTCCTTTTTCCTACTTAGAGAGTGTTTACTCTATATTTAAATAATAAAGTAGCAATCTTTTTTTAAATAATTAAAGGACTTACTAACCTCTATATAGGCTGGAAGTTTTAACAGGATAACGCTAAGATTCATAAAACTCTAGAAGTTTTATATTGGTTTTCTAGGAATAGGATATCGCTTTTTAAGCATCCTGCTTATAGTCCTAATCTAAATCCTATAGAAAACGTGTAGTCCTTGCTCAAAAACGCTTTAGCTAAAAGGCCTATTACTTCTTTAGGTATAGGAAAGAGTAAAAAAAGTATAGCAGCCTTTAAGGCTGCTATAAGGGAGGAATAGGATTAATTACCTCAAAAGGCGATTAATAATTGTATTCTATCTTTACTAAGGCGTTATTTGGACATTAAGGAAGCTAAAGGCTGGTATACTAAGTATTAGTGAGCTTTCTTCGTTATTTATTTAGAAAAAACCCTAAAAACAAGCTCTTAATTACTACTTAATAGTTTTTTTACAATTACCTTTAAACTTACACACAGATAAGTTTTTTAGTAATATTTAATATATATACTTTATAGCGATTTTTACACATTTAAAAATAGTTATTTTGTTATTTATTCTTGAGTTTTTTTATCTGTATTTTCACTGCTGAAGTTGAGCGCAAAAATGCTTACTAAGCAGCTTACTAAGTAGCCTAATTTAAAGAGAAAGATCTTAGCTTTCCAAATTACTAACCATTTTAGAAATAGCCCTTCTAGTTGTAGTAATATAAAGCTTTAAAAACTATAACTTCTTTAACATATTTTTTTTTGTCACCCCTCTGTATTTTACTATAAAATAAAGGAAGACAATGTCGTTAAAGTTAAGGGAATCCTTATATACTAAACAAATAATAACAGCAAGGAATACTTAGTTAAGTAGTAATGATATCTAGACAGTAATAATATATAGGAACCTAATATAAACCTTATAAACTATTACTAGCTACTTACGTAGTACTACCTCTACTAGAAGCATCCTTTAAAGGATTACTAAGATAGGCAGGTATATTAGCCTCCTAAACACTATTTATAAAACTAGACATAGCGCTCTAAGTAAAAAGAGAAAGAGCTAGGTTACTAGCAATATAAGCCTGTGCCTCTTAGCGCTCTAGGAGCTTAATATTAGTTTCTTTAACTAATATTACTGCTACTGCCTGCTCTGCATTTTTACCAAGAGCTTTCTAAATCTTAAGCTCTTTTTATTTCATTGCCTTTAGCTAAGCCTAAAGATAATCTTTTTTTACTCTAATAACTAACTACTTATTTTTAGAAATATAAATATTACAATCTTAAAGGTTGCAATAGTTGCACCTATTATAGTAGCTAGAACAAATATGCACTTAATAAGCAAGACTATTATTATAATAATTATAAAACATGCAATAAGTATAATATTACTATATAATTTCATAAAGGAAGCAAGGTAAAGACGACAAGTTATACTATTTAAAAATAGTGCTTAAGGTATTGTCTATAAAGCTTTAAGAACAAAACTTAGGAATAGAAAGATAGTGTTACAACTATTGCTGCCTAGCCCTACTATAGCCACAACTTAGACTAGGGCTACTCTTACTAAGCGAGAGGACCTGTAGAGTAGAAGAAGTCTTAGCGCTCTTACTAATCTTATAATCTGCATAGAGCACCTAGAGCAAGAGAGTAGTAGCGTTCTTACTAATCTTATTAATCTTACAGAGTAAGCAGAGCACAGAGATTATAAGATGTCTACTTACTAGTATATAGTATTAGGCATTAAACCTCTATAGTTTAGTGTGTTTAACTTTAAGTAATAATCTAAGGATTAGTTATTACCTTCTTAACCCTTGTGTTATTATATTAATCTACTAATTGTGCTAACACACCCTGTACTATTATATCGATCTACCAATCGTGCTAGTACAACCCCCTCGTCCATCGCACTCGCTCATACCCCAGAACCAACACTAGATCATCTTCGGACGATCTTCACACAGCAGAACACCGCACACTCAATTATCAATACAATACAATTATCATTAACTATATCATCATTATCTTATCAGTTTTAACAACCTGTTATTTCTGACATTAAGCCTTTTTTAACTACTTACTTAACTAAGCTTTGTTTCTACCTTTATAAAAGCTAGAGACTCCTACTACTAGTAAAAGCAGATGTCTTTCTTCTCTTTTAGAGGGCCCAGAGTACTGATTTTAAGCAAAAGACTATTAAAAAGTCTTTTTAAGTAACTAGAGTCTACTTACTTAATTTTAAAGTTATCCTTCAAAGATTCTACAAAGAGGCCTTTAGTTAATATAAATTCTAAGCTTTTGTACTTAGTAAAGATAATTAGCTTAAAATAGAGACTCTTATACGCCGTTTAGTGCGAGATTAGGGCACTAAGGAGGTTAAAAAGATTTGTTAAAGCTTCTACTATATTTTACCTTAAAATAGTATCCTTTGTAAAATAATTTAAGGCTTAAAAGAAGCTTTTTTAGTAAAAAAGAGACACTAAGAAAAAACTTATACTCTTTTACTTAACAATCCTTAATAGTACTACAGTGGTGCTGTTTTTTAGTTACTTAAAAAAGTCTGTTAAGATTAGGACAATAAAGTAGTTTAATAACATAAATAATAACTACTACAACTTTAAAAAGCTAAGAAGTTTTACTTAAAAAGGCAAGCTTAATATATGAAGCTTAACAAGCTAAGAAGAGG
Organism: Alternaria sp. 'sect. Undifilum'; assembly: GCA_024321975.1. Lineage (NCBI taxonomy): Eukaryota > Fungi > Ascomycota > Dothideomycetes > Pleosporales > Pleosporaceae > Alternaria > Alternaria sp. 'sect. Undifilum'. The sequence goes on from JAJJZI010000004.1 coordinate 3,566,363, forward strand.
CGTGTTAAGAAAGAGAGGCTTAAAGAGGTAAGGCAGAAAAAGAAGGCTTAAAAGGTAGCTAAAAAGGAGCGTTAGAAATTAGCTCGCGACGCTTAAAAAGCTATACAACTGTCTTAAAAAAGTAAGCGCAAGGCCTTACTAGCCTCTACTTAAAAGCAAAAGCGTTAAAAATGTATTGTAGTTAATTTATTTTATGTTAAAGATAAGGTAGCTGCACCAGCTGCCCCAGCGCGCACCACCCGCCGCGGGCGCAACGTCACCTTACTAAGCAAATATAAGTAGTACAAATTGATCGCAATATTATATATACTACAACTCTATAGAATCTCGCGATACTAGCTATTGGTGGTGGCTCTACAGCCTCATTTTTCTAAAATCTTCATGTTGTTGGGGTGCGCAAAACTCGACCATGCGCAAAACGCGCACGGACACGGTATCTCCGTGCTATCACCGAGATCAACTGAACCATCACCAAAAGCATTTGTCAGTCCAAAAATGTTAGCACTCCAACAACCACTTCCCACCAGTTCGCCCGCCCAGGATGCTATTATGCTAACCCCAACACGCATCCTCCGCGCGTCATGGTCAAACACGGTTCGACTACCAAAATCTAGCTTTCCGCCCCGACCGTTAGCGTCAACAAACTCAACCTACCTTAAACGATGCACTGATGACTTGTATGCGTGGCAGGCGAGCTCCGAACGCATTCTACGTTATGGACACCTGGAGAAGCGGTTGAATGGGAATAACGGCGAGAAAGAAGGCAGTGTGCCGAGGGAGAATTTTACTCTGCATGATGGACCGCCATACGCCAACGGGCCATTGCACATAGGGCATGCATTGAACAAGATCACTAAGGACATCATCTGTAGACACCAAGTTGGACAAGGGAAGAAGGTATCGTACATTCCTGGTTGGGATTGCCATGGACTACCGATCGAGATCAAGGCTCTCCAGGCGCAAAAGAAGGATGCGGCGCAAGCAGATCCTGTAAGCGTGCGTGACGCTGCGCGCGAATTGGCGACCCGAACAATCGAGGAACAGAAGAAGGGCTTCAGAGAATGGGCTGTTATGGGAGACTGGGACAACGCATATCAGACAATGGAGCGGGGCTTCGAAATCAGGCAGCTGGAGGTGTTCAAGAGCATGTTCGAGAAGGGCTTGATTTACAGGCAGTTCAAACCTGTGTACTGGAGCCCAAGCTCAAGGACAGCGCTTGCGGAAGCCGAACTGGAATATGATGAGGGATATAAGAGCTTAGCTGCTTTTGTGCGGTATCCGGTACACCTGTCGGAGACATTGCAGAATGGAGCGCTCAAGAACGTAGACGGCGAGGTTAGTGTAATCATTTGGACAACCACACCCTGGACTTTACCCGCAAACAAGGCGATTGCAGTGCACAAGGACATGCAGTACTGCGTGGTCAATGACACTGAAAAGGATGACGAGCTGATTCTAATCGCCGCTTCACGAGTAGCCGAATACGAGAAAATTCTTGAACGGAAGCTCCAGATTGTCGAAGCAGATGTGAGGGGATCACATATCGCCGAGCAGGTACAGTACGAGAACCCTTTTCAGAAGGCCAGTGGGCTACAGCCGATAATTCACGCGGACTTTGTTACTGACTCCTCCGGTACTGGCTTGGTTCATCTCGCTCCTGGACATGGTATGGACGACTACAATGTTTGTATAGCGCTCAACGTTCCAGCTTTCGCTCCTATAGATGATGCTGGCGCCTTCACTAAGGACGCTTTCCCTGATCAGCCCGAGCTTCTGGAAGGACTACCTGTTGCCGATGTCAAGAAGTCGGGTAGCAATGCTGTGTGTAATCATCTCCAGAAGCTGGACATGCTTCGAGGCAAGCAGAATTATCGCCATAAGTACCCCATCGACTGGAGGACCAAGGAACCTGTCATCACCCGAGCCACTGAGCAGTGGTTTGCGAACGTTGAGGGCATCAAAGACGCCTCGATGAAAGCGATCGGCAAAGTCAATTTCATGCCTGAGACTGGCAGGAGTCGTCTGGAGAGCTTCATCCAAGGACGAAGCCAATGGTGTATCTCGCGACAGCGCGCTTGGGGTGTCCCTATTCCTGCCCTGTACAAGGTCGAAGGTGATACACTGAAAGCGACAATGGACTCCGAGATCATCGACCATGTCATTGAAGTGATCAAGGAACGTGGCATCAACGCCTGGTGGACAGATGCGCAGGATGATCCAGCTTGGAAGCCGAAACATCTTACCGGAACGTACGTACGTGGTAGAGATACTATGGACGTATGGTTCGATAGCGGCACCAGCTGGAAGCTTCTTCCGCCGCAAAAAGACCAACCTGTTGCCGATGTATACCTTGAAGGCACCGACCAACATCGCGGCTGGTTCCAGTCATCACTGCTCACACACGTCGCTACCCAATCTTATTCGACTGAGACCATCAAAGCACCGTACAAGACCCTGATCACTCATGGCTTCACGCTCGACTCCGATGGTCGTAAGATGAGCAAGTCTCTTGGCAACGTCATCTCTCCATCGCAAATCATGTCAGGTAAGCTCCTTCCACCAGTCAAGCGGAAGAAGCAAAAGGGCGTCAAGCAAGACCCATCCGTTAAGAACACACCTACATACGATGCCATGGGCGCCGACGCTCTTCGCCTCTGGGCCGCAAGCAGCGATTACACACGCGACGTAACCATTGGTCAGCCCGTCTTGATGTCCGTAAACCAAGCTTTGCACAAGTACCGCGTCACCTTCAAATGGCTACTAGGCATCTTCTCTCTCCCATCCTGCCCGCCACCCTTCACCTCCTTCAACGACCTCACGCCCAGAATCGCCGATTTCCAGGAACTCACAGATCGCCTGGCCATCCACCGGCTGGTACAGGTCAGCGCGGAAGTGCACAACTACTTTGGCAGGTACGAATTCTTCAAGGGCGTCAACGCAATCAACAAGTACATGTCAATGGACCTTAGCGCCTTCTACTTTGAAACACTCAAAGACCGCGTCTACACTGGCGACAAGAGTGATTGCGAGACACTCGAGCGCGTTCTAGGACTCATCTTCTACGAGCTCCTGCAGATGCTTGCTCCAGTTTGTCCACTACTTGTTGAAGAAGTCTGGGACCACGTACCCGATGAGCTTAAGAACAAGAGCAGCCATCCCGCACGCGCGGTTTGGTCGCCTCTTCCCGCGCCCAACGAGTCTGAATCGGCTCGTCTGGAGTCCGTACGTGAGACGACTAGTACGCTGGGAGCTGCCATCAAGATTGCTCAGGAACGCCTCCGCGCTGATAAGAAGATCGGTTCGAGCCTCGAAAGCGCAGCTACCGTCTATCTACCATCGCCTAACGCTGAGAAGCTGCATGCAGAGTTCTCGGCGTGTATGCAACCTTGCGCTCCCAAGCCTGCTCATGTCGAAACTCAGCTTGCTGGCCTCTTCGTCGTCAGCGAGGTCAACCTCCGTATGCTGGCTGGTTCTTCTTCTTCCGCGAACAACGTCTTCGCCGAAGAGGATTCAGACGCGATAAGGCAGCAAGCACAGTGGTGCGAGGAAGAAGTACTTTCCAGCGAGAATGGCGTGTTGGGTAAGGCGAGGGTGCTTGTACATCCACCTAGTGGAGAGAAATGTCCGAGGTGTTGGCGCTTTGTCAAGGAAGAAAACGAGGATGTTTGTGGAAGGTGTGCGGATGTTGTTGCGCAGCAGGGCGGTGTATAGATGTGCTTAAAAGGTCACTTGGATTGTAGATTAGGAGCTGTCGCTGTATGTCATTGTAAAGATACTCAAAGGTTGTCGAACAACCCCAATCACACCACTAGATTTGTACACGTGGAATTCAAAGGAGATGCTGTGTCTTTTGTACAATGGAAAGATGCGTGACGATTCAAAATGTATGTATCACTTATACTGCAGAAGTTGTCCGTAGCGTATTGCACACTATAAGTTCATCGCACAACTCTTGGACAGCAAAGGCAGTCATACAATTTTCCAGCACCCTGATCAGCTCATGGTTGCAAAAGCCTATTCCCCTCGTTACCGCTTTTACTCTAATTCGTAGATTGGGCTTTCTTGGGGCACAAAGGGGCTTGTTAAATCTTTCAACTTGGTAACATCTTCCGTGTCCATGGATGGCGGTGGTGGTGCGCTTTGAATATTCTCTTGCGGCCAATGAGGCGGTGTCTCTTGTTCAGCAGGCTTGGTAGTCACAGGGGGCTTGCTTCTACCCCTGACCGCTTTGGATAACCTCTGTCGCCAATTTCGTTGTTCACCAATGTTGGCGCCCTCTTTGGTGTCATTACTTTGGTTTTTCCCGGGCGGTTGGCGGGGCGCGGCAGAGAGGGGGTCGGGGGATATACGCCCGGGTGGGGCGGGTGTCTGGGGCGGTCCGAGTATCTGATCAACATCTTCGTCTTGGTTGCCATCGTTTATGGTGCTCGAGTATCCTCTTGACTGGTCTTGCTGATCTTCCCGGAGTCGAGAGTGTTGGCGAGAGATTCGTTTGGGATTGGTATTTCGTAAGACTTTCCCGGGTACCTCTGGGTACCTGGCTGGGTCTCCCGTTTCGTCTGTCGAAGGTGTGTTCTTTGGACGGCTGCGGAAAGGTGAGAGGATGTTCGAGGTGATTTGGCCAGCGCGCTGTCGGAGGGACGGTGAGGGATTTGGGGGTTCGTTGGACTCGGTGACATGTGTGTCAGATATGGAGGATCGTGGCGCTGTATGTTTATTGGGTATCAGATTAGAACCGCGTTCCCAGGGCTCATGGTCCGTCCATGGTTCGTTCAACACTCGCTTTGGTCTAAATTCTGTAACCGATTCTCGTGATCCGTGAGACGTCGCACGTTTTCGGTAATGTTCAAGTGAGTATCGTCCGGCCATACCTGTTTCATGACGTATAGAAGGTGGTGATGATAGGCGCTCGTAGAAGTCTGATATTTGATCGTCTTGCATTGCAATTCGGGCTTCCCTGAATTTAGGCGTGATCTGGTCCCATGACGTATCTACGTGCTCGTCGCCATACTCGGCTGTTTCGAGTGTTTCAATGTCTTCGGAGCTTGGCCCATCTTCAATATCGCCATCTCCATCGCTAAAGTTGAGACTGGATGCTTCAGAAGACAAATCCGAATGTTCGGCCGTGGAGTGTAAACCAGGGGAGTCCGGAACGCTTTGTCGCGCGGCATTCGACAAAGTATCATCTTCTTCGCAATGAGCCATATAGTCGGTCTGAGGAATCGCGAATAAAGAGATCTGCTGCAGATGTCGCGAAAGATGCGATTTGAGCATGTGAGCATGTTTACCGCATAAAGTGCATGTACCGGAAGCTGCATGCGAGGGTCGCTGAAAACCGTGGTGTAGACTTAGGAGCTGTGCTTCACTGAGGGGCTCAGAGTGGATCTTGTGCATGTGCTCCAAGAATCCCGACATCTCGCTAAAGGACTCGTGCGATTCTGTGTTGCAGAACCACTCGACGCGATGTGTTCGTGACTCGTGATTGAACCAGTCATCCACAGTCTCGAAAAGGTATTCGTTTAGCTGACACTCAGGGTATGTGCAGATATACGGTTGTAGATCAAGCAAAACATGCTTTCTGGTCCGGAAGTGTCAGCAGTTTAGATGGTAGCTTCTGGCTACATGTACTCACTTCCATTGACGCTCTGAAGTAATGACTTGAGCCGTGGAGCAATACGGACATATGAAATGGTCCAGAGCCTTCCCGTCATCTCCCATTGGTCGGTTCGGGATTCTGATTGCAATATCTTTCCCTGCCTGCTCTGATGCTGTGGAAGATCCGGAGTTGGATATCGAAGGGGTATACAGCCCTACCCCTGGCTTCATCGCTGATACGAGAACACCAGGCTTCAGTGTTGTTGCTTTGGTAATTGCAGTGGTTTGACTTTGGGTTTTGAGACTGGAAGTGGTCTCACTGAACCCATCGTTTCCATCCGCCCTGGATTGGCGACGGTACATGAGCTGGAAAGTATCTGATGACAGTTTTTCTTCGTGTTGTAGGACTTTGGTATGGTCTTTACGGTAATTGATAAGCTGCCTGCGTCTTGAAATCATCTTTGCTAGACGTAGAGCAACAGTCTCGTGAAGGTTGGGGTACTTGTCTCTGACATACATGATATCGAACGGAACGTAGCCTGATGTATCTGCAGTAGCTTTCTTTCGCATGCGATCAACTGGCGCAGGACGTCGGATAGGTAGTTTCCAGAGACAGTCGACAACGAATTTGGCAGAGTCTAATGGCATCGTCTTGGTAGCTGCAATACCGAGCTGAAGAGGTGGAGCTTCAGGATGTGGACGATTTGGGATTTGCGGAGGCTCTGGTGATTGTTCCGTTTCCGAATCGGAAGAAACTTCCCAAGGTGAATCGATGGAGTCCGATTCGTCCAAGCTTGCATCTGAAGTGGCGCAGTCTTCACCTGTATCTCCAAGGGCTGCTGAGTCCTTATCAGCAATTAAGTGTAATGCTTCACAGTTTTACATTAGCAATATCTAATGCATGAGTCCAAAGCCACTGTACCTTTGTCCAGCTGTAACACAAGTCCATGATTAGCGCTTGGTCTGTAGATTTGATGACTCGAATATATTGCGATAAGGTTTCTTTAAGTCGAAGCGAAATCTCTTACAGAGCTCCGCAAGTCTTGCAACAACTTTGATACCTAAGACAGTGTAAGTCCCGGTGCAGGTGCCGGACGTAAGTTCATACCTGATCCCTGTAGAAGGAAGCCTCTCTAAGCCGATAATCCAGAGACATCTCATACTTGGCACCTTTGTGCATAGCGCCGACGTTTCCAGCCCACAGTCTGTATCTATCAAACACATCAAACGCATCTTTCAGATGTTTTTGATGAATAGGGGATTGCAATGCATCAATCACCGCAAGAAAAGCCAGGACGCAGCTGGCATGGATGGATGAAATGGTGCTATCCATATCTTTGGTACAACATTTAGTGCAGTAGAAAGTGGAAGAAGACGTGATGAGAAGAGGAAGGCTGAGATGCCGTCCATGAGAAGGCCACGAGGGGTTAACTGGCGACTAGGGCGTTTTGGGCTTAGTGATGGGGCCAGTACTACTCTGCCACCACGGCAGCCTTCTCTACACACATCTCCTGTCCTTACGGGCACGCAGTAGCCGTTGCATTGCCCATAATTCTGGAAACGCAATACCTTGAATGACATGCTCTGTAAGTCTCCTCACCACTCGCAGGATTGGCGGAAAAGCCCAGGCTAATAAAGCGACCATAGCGGCGTCACAAGCTTACCTAGCTACTCGTCATGTCTGGATTCGAAGTAGCTGGAGTTGTACTCGGTTCACTGCCGTTGATTATAGTAGCTCTGGAGCACTATGCGGAAGGTGTACGGGAATCAGGTTCGAGCGAAGCATGCCATAACTGACTACCACTCCAGCTGTCAACAATCAAAAGTATGCAAAAGTACGAGGAAGTATTCGAACATCTGCACGCTTCGTTTGTAACCATCGCTTGCATCTACCGAAACGCTTGCGAAGAGCTACTGAGCCCACTGGCCCTCTCGGACGCCCAGTTGTATCAACTGTTGGAGGATCACGAATCGTCAGCCTGGGAGAGCCCGAAGCTCAACGAAGCTCTGCGTGATCGACTAGGAAGTAATTATCTGCCTTTCAAATCTTCCGTCAAGCAGTTAAACAAGAAAACCAACCTGTTTGGTAGAAAACTACAGCTGCGCGACAGTTTCCAGGTGAGCGCAGTCGATTGCGGAAGGCGAAAATCTACTAAGATTAGTCAGCCGCCCTGGACAACTCCAGCAGGAGGCATCGATGCAGCGGCACGCAACAAATTCTTCAACGATCCCTTTATACGCATAAAAGGGGGCCTCAAGTCGAAGCAGTACAAACAGCTCTTGTCGTCCATCGAAGAAGACGTAAGCCGCGTTTCCAGCCTCACTGCGGGAGCAATTGCGCTAGAACCATTACGGCTTCACAGGAGACGCAAAGCCAACACGGAGTATCTGCTGAAATTCAGGCAACAAGCAGAGAAATTGTATGACGCCTTCAACTCGCGTTGGTCCTCAAGATGCATGTGCCAGTGTACACATGAAGCGAATCTACGTCTTGACATACAGAGAGAACAGGAAACCGACAAACCTCCCACTTTCAAGCTAGTATTCACCTTTGGCTCAGCACATTCCGGGCATTCGGCTCCCTGGAAATCACTCCCCGTCGAAATCGAGGCTGTAGACGTAATCGACACGACGAAGCCCGATAATGGCTCGTCACTTCCCAACATCATCATCCACTCAAACACGAAATCACATGATGACTGGAAGTGTCTGAAGCGAGCCCCAGATATCGTCGACCTATGCGCAACACTGCAACACTGTGCAAGCCCAGACTGCATCGGAGTGCTGAGCAGCAAGCTCACCAAACACCACATCCACACGCTCCGCCTACCCAATGCAAGCACGACGGGAAAACGGATCAGTGTACAACAAATCATGGCAACGCAAGGGGCAACGTTGCAGATCAAGGAGAAATGCAGCCTGGCTCTCACGCTCGCCTCGGCAGTCTACCACCTCCACAACACACCCTGGCTAGAAGAAACGTGGGACCTAAACGACATCTGCATCCTAAGCCCATCCGTACTATCCGACCAGCCCTACATATCGCGTGGCTTTCCTGCCGCAGCCACACTACCAGCAGCGCAGAGCCAGCGAGTGCGCATCATCAAGAACAGCATCATCTTCGCTCTCGGCGTTGCATTGCTAGAGATGTCGTACGGAAAGCCATTGCATACGTTTGTAACTGCAGATGATGTTGACGCGGGAGGTAATCGTACGGCTTGCACGGATTATCTTATAGCGGATCGGTTAGCGGCGGGCTTGCGGACACGAGAGTTGCCCAACTATGCGGATGCGACGCAGAGGTGTATACATTGTAATTTTGAAGCTTCCGTGTTTAGTCTCGATGACGACGATTTTCGGGAGAGATTTTATCAGGGTGTTATTGTGCCGTTGAGGAAGGACTATGAGTATGTTGTTAGTACTGCCCACGAACAGGTTGAGCGATTACCAGGAAAAGGGGCTAGGTAGATGATGCCTAGGGCAAACATAACAGGGCGGAAACCCTTGGCGGCCCAGCGCTTAGTGTCCAGATGGCGGGTGTGTTGAGATGCGTCTCCGCATCTGTGATTGATAGCACCAACGTTTTCTCGAATCACATCGTCTCGAACGCTACGTGAAGATAGACTAACAATGCTGAATCAGCAGAGCTCCGAGGGTAGGACCGACGCTTGGCATGCATGGATACATGATACAGTGAAGTGAAGTGACAGGGTGCGTGCATTTGGGGAATCAAAGAGAGGTATTGGAAAGTCTTGGAGAGGCGTGGGTAGGCGAGATGATGACTGTTGTAGCGAGTGGTTCCAGAAAGATTAGGCAGAAAGGTTTGCTGAATGGGTTCGCGGTGAGACCCGATAAGGGGGTGGTTGAGCAGGATTGATCTGTGCTTCCGAGACAAGCTCAATCCACCCATTCAGCTCTACCTATCAGCATGTATATCGCGTGGAAGGCGCAATCGGCCCTGGAGCACGTCAGTGGTGTCTGGGACCGGACTGCGTGGTGCAGGCAGCGGGACGAGAGCTTGTGCACTGGTTGCTGTGACAGTGACAGTGACAGCCTACAGGCGTTGACCCCGGATTCCAGCTTACCAAGACTTGAATCAGCAGCCTTGTCACGGCCTTACTGTGGTGGTGTCTTGTATTTGCGGGGCCGGGTTGAGGTTTATCGAGCGAATAGCAGAGAGGGGGAAGGTGCGTAGTCTGCTTACGTGTAGCGTGCCCGAGGCCTCGGCACGGAGCAGTGACCTGCCGCAACCGTGCCCATGGCTGGACGAGGCGGCTGAACGAGCGTCGTCTCAAGGCGGAAAGATGGACAGTCGACGGCATGTGCCGTATGCCGTATGCCGTATGCCGTATGCCGTATGCCGCAAAGCGCAACGTCGTACGACACGAGCGCACACACAGCCGGCCATCAGCAGTGGTCATGGGCAAGCAATCGCCCGCAAGCGGACCGAACAGGGGCTCGGTTCTCCCCCCACAGCGTGCAGCAACGCGGGTGTGGCATCTGCAGGCAGCTTGACGAGTCGCCCACGTCCAGAATGCTCCTGGACTGGCTTGTTTCGGGCAGACGACAAGGCGGCGTGGCCACACACGGCGGGGGAGACGGGGCGCATGCATGTGGCTTCGGCAGAGGGGCAGACGATAGCCAGGAGCAAGGCGCAGACGGTAGCCAGAAGCAAGGCGCAGACGGTAGCCAAAAGCAACGCGGGTGCCAGCGCACAAGGAACAGCGAGCGGCGTGCTGTGTGCAATCTTTGCCAGCCCTGGGACGCGTTTCAGGACCGAAGCCGTGCTGCCGCCAAGCTCGCCCGGGTGGCTCTCTGGGCTGGTCGCAGCCCTGGCGTGCCGGGGGCAGCAGGCAGGGAGGGCGCGCGTGAACGGCTGGCGGGCAGCGTCGCGAGCGCCAGAAGCAAAGGCGTCGGCAGCCGCAGGGCGAGGGCGAGGGCGAGGGCGAGGGCGAGGGCGAGGGCGCTGCGGAGCTTTTGACGGGCAGATAAGCTTCCAGAAGGCTTCGACGCCGACGCCTCGCCGGCTGCTGGCCAGTTTCGACGACGGGCGGGGGGATCGCCCACCAGCGCGCGCCTTGCTCTCTTCGTCCCGAGTAGCCCAATCCGCCTGCACCTCTCCTCCACTCCACCACCCTCGATCCATTCCTCCCCTGCCGCCCGCGCCCTCACCTCGCCCTCACGACCTGCCCGCGCCCGATGCTGCTCAGCGTGCAGCCCATACTGCGAGTGCGCTCATGCGACACTGACGCCGAGCACCACTAGCCCCTGCGTCTGCGTCTGCGACCAAACCAAACCACGGCCCTCGCCCGGCACCCTTGACGACGGCGCTCCGTGTCGAAGACGCTCCTCAAACACGCTGAGTCGAATCCGCACGACGAGCCGCTGCGCTGCGCTGCGCATCCCGACTCTCGACCCTCGCCCGCTGCTTCGTCCCGCCTACAGCTGGGTGCGCGCCAAAGTGAGAGCGCGAGCGAGGCAGCTGCGTCCTGTGCCCTCCCGCCATCGCACCTTCCTTGCCACGTCGCGACCCGCCTTCCTCGTCCCACCCGCCCGTTGCGCCTTCCTCGTGTACAGTAAACTGTGTGCACTGGCTGCCACTCTCCGCATCGCTAGGTTCCCTGGAGCTCCCACCGCCGTCGTCGTTTCAGAGTACATTTCATACCAACGCCCGCACTCCCGCCATCCCATCTCTGCGCTCCCCCCCCCCCTCTCCAGACGTCTCATCGCGATTCACCACCCTCTCTAATTTTGCGACGCCTCTTCAACAACCTCCCCTCTGCGCTGGAGACCAGTGCTGTCTGGTCGCTGCACATAGGCGGAGACAATGGAACATGGCGCGTGCAATCTTGTCTACATTGACCGGCGGGCCAACGACGAGCATGTGCGCAAAGAGACGCTGTCCAAATCGCTTGTTGCGAGAACCACCACCGGGAATGTAGGACAGAGCTACTTTGCGCTCGGCAAGACGTCGCCGCGCGAGGTACACGACAATGTTGAAGCCATGTTATCCATCTCCTCGGAAGGTAGTCCGTCCGCATTCCGCATGCTGCACCCTCACTGATGCCTCCAACAGTACACATCTGCAGCACCGGCCGCGCCTGCCTGCAGAAGATTAACCAGCTCATCGACTCGACCAAATCCAGCATCCCAACCTTCGTCATAATAGACATACCGTACGATGAAGAGCAGCGCATGAAGCGCCTGTCTCGTGAACCGCGCACGCCCTCACCCACCTCCTCGCGTCTCACACGCATAGACACCAGCGAACCCGACGATATATATGCCATGCACCTCCTCACCCACATATCCTCCGAAATATCGTCGCGAAACTTCTCCAAACTCGTTGTACCTGTCGTCATGCTGTCAGGCCTGGGTACCGAAGAGCCCTCTTCAGCTGGCCCACTCCCGTCGCCTGGTCTACAGGTGTCGTTTTCGCTCGGCGACACTGTTCGCCTGACTCGATACCTGGACGCCGGTGCAGTCGACGTGTTGACAAGTCCCATGTCCAAAGATCGCATGCTTGGCTTGGCTGTTCACGCATATCGCCTACAGAAGGACTTCTCTAGAGAAGAAGCGAGCTTCCTGACTACTAAGAGAAATCGGAAGCTGTCCTGGGTCGGTGTCGACGATACGAAGCCATATGCCTATCTGCGGGAGGCCATGGTGTCAAATCTGATGACTGGTATCTGTAACCCAGAGACAGTGGGCGATTCACTCGAATCTACGTATGTGCACAAGACGACGTGGAGATGCGCGAGACTAACAGCAGTAGGGATTTCTATCTTGATGAACATCGCCAAATTGTCGTTGAAAATGCCATAGGTACCTGGGCCTTCTCAGCCCACGATTTCACCGATGATGAGCTTCTTTACGGTGCTTTCGTCATGCTCAAGCATGCACTGCAAATGCCCGAATTAGACAAGTGGGCGATAACTGATGGCAAGTGAAGCGCATGCCAGTCCCTTTTTTTTTTTTTTCTTCTTTTCTTCATATACTAACGGATCTCTAGACGAGATGATTGTCTTTCTCTTGGCCAGTCGTACCGCCTACAACGAATTCGTCAAGTACCACAACTTCCGTCACGTTGTCGATGTCCTCCAAGCTCTCTTCCACTTTCTCGTCCGAATCGGCACTCTACCTCCCTATCATTCGGCTTCATCCAGCATTTCCACACCAAAACCATCAATTGCCGAGCTTCTCAAGCCCTTTGATGCGCTTACACTTTTGATATCTGCCATCGGACATGATGTCGGTCATCCCGGAGTCAACAATGCTTTCCTAGTCGCATTGAACGCACCACTAGCCCAACTCTACAACGACCGATCCGTCCTCGAATCTTTCCACTGCGCTGCCTACTCCCAAATACTACGCCGCTATTGGCCGAGAGCGTTTGCTGATGCTGCGATGCGGAAACTCATGATTAACAACATACTCGCGACAGATATGGGTCTCCATTTCAAATACATGAGCGACTTGGGTAACTTACAACAGAAATTTGCACATGACAAGGGAGTAGTCGACGGATGGAGCGCTAAAGTACAGGAAGAACAAAAGGACTTGACATGTGGGCTTCTCATCAAGTGCGCAGATATCTGTAACGTGGTAAGTTTTGCGCCCAACACTCTCCCGGCGCCCTGTCACCTAACCTTCCTAATTAGGCCCGGAGGTTCGAGACCGCTGCTAGATGGGCCAACATCCTTACAGACGAATTCAGCAACCAAGGCATTATGGAACAGGAGCTGCAGATGCCCTCCTGTCTGTTTGGCGGCCCACCCGTCCGAGAGGACATTATCAAGCTTGGTGAATCCCAGATTGGCTTCATGAACATATTCGCCAGGCCGTTGTTTGAAGCTGTCGCAGACATCCTACCTGCGATGCGCTTCGCTGTCGACGAGATCCTGACCAATAAGGCTGTTTGGGAGAGAAAGATCGACCAAGAACGCCAGAAGAAGAGGAAGAACAAGAATATGAATCTTGGATTACTAACAGCTGGTTTGACCTTCGATTCCACTCCGAGTCCATTATCCGGAGGCCCTAGCAGACCCGCCGTGAAAATACCCCTGAGTGCGATCAAGACCATCTCTCCCGAAGAAGCGGCTCGCCGAGGATCGGCCGGCTCTATCCGCTCTATTCCAACCGCATCGTTTGAATCACGAAGATCCTCTTCGATAGTTGACAAGAGTTCACGGCGATCTTCGACGACCGCCCTTCCTGGTCAAAGAGCTATGAGCTCTTCCGAAAATGCCACTTCGTCAAGACGAGAAAGTAGAGACACCAGTCTCACGGCGATCCTGGTGACTCAAACACCAAACGCGTCGGACCCGAAAGGGCAATCTCCAGATTCTGTGGACCGTTCAAAGACTGATCGCAAGGACACTTTGACGAGGTCATCGTCACCGAAGAAGGAGAAGGATGGCGTTAGACCAGTCACAGCTCCGTCCCACGCCAGGCGCAGTCAGGGTGAGTAAAAGTTCATTTAGGCGAATCTGACATGTAAGCTAACTATGGAAAAGTTCTTGATCCTTACCCCGCGCAACAGCCTACTTCGCAAAGTCACTCCCAGGTCGATCTCTCGCAAACTCCAAACGGAAACTTGGATGGCTCAAAATTGCAACATTGGGACATGCACAACAAGTTGAGCGCCGACAGCAATGTAACACGCTCAGATGCGTCGCGTGACTCCAGCTGGTGGCGACATGTGAGTACCAAGCGACGCACTCGCGATGTTAGGAATGGCGATGCAGATGAACGAGCTCCGCTGAAAGAAGTAATGCCCGATTCTCTGGCGCCTCCGAACCCTGATTCAACTACCGCATCGCCTACTTGCTCCAGTCCTGGCAGGAAGACGACGACGACGACGACGACGGGCAAGATTATGAGCTTTTTCAAGCGAAAGCCCAGCCACAAGGAGCCAGAGAAGCAGTTATCCAGCTTCGGCAGCTCCTCCCAATTGCGAACACCACAGACGAGCGATCCCGGGCGATCACTCAACAGCGACGATTGATTTCACTAATACCTTTCTACGCTTCTATTGACCTTACATTAATGACCAACGCCGCATCCGATACCACGGTATTTCCTTTAGTCTCAACATACCACTTCAAAAGCAGTCCTTGGACTCTGCGGCACTTGCTTTTGGGTTTCCTTCATCTCTGGCACTTTATTAGGATTTGATACCTCTTACGCATGGCACGCCAGCGGAAAGCAAGGGTATATATTACTCGCCCTGAGGATCACTTGTCTTTCGGCGAGCCCTCCATCTGTGTTCTGCTCCAGCGCTCCCGCATTCCTGAAATACCAGGCTCGTCTCTGCATCTTCACTCTTCCTTTGTCGGTTACCTTCATCTCGTCGGGGCGCTTGGCCGCACGCATCGAGCGTGCTTCATGTACACTGAAGCCAACTGCCGCTTGTCATACCTTTTTAGCCCCCATAGTCAAGGAGGCTTAGTTATATTGTTTCGTTCGCGACCAAAAAGGACGCATGTGCTTACGCGACTTTGTGGTTGTTACGACAAGGGATATTCAGACACTGGGATAGGGGCATCGACCGGTGCGAGCATGGCGTTGTCGTATAGGGACACTGGCTGAAGAGTTGGCATGAGAAGAGAGCGTATGGCTGGCTACTCTCCAATCTTTTTAGACGTGTATGCAGCGGCTACTACCTCCCAAGGTTGGCATGTGCCGCCCAGCGCACTGATGATCAATCCCATAATGAAATGTATATTCTCAACATCCCAGATCACCACCTGATTGCACTACCCAATTTTAACTTGGAGGATCATTCGTACTGTTTTTATACGGAAGGTCAGCCGTGTACATCCAGTAGGATACGGTTCTGCAAGTCGACGAAAGGGGTCTAGTTCCGCGCTAAGCAATGCACCAGACATTCACCCCCACTTAGTCCACTTGCTACTGATCACCACTACCCAGCTCGTGAACCCGAGTTTGTAACTACTCATTCTACCTGATTCTCACCTCAACCATGGATTCAAAAGTCCAGCATCTCCTCTCACTCGGCTCCATTCGAGAGCGAGCGAAGATAGTTGGGCAGGCAGCCGAAGCTGGCAAATTGAGCCATTTCGATGTTCACGAAGACAGGCTGAATGATGTTGCAGAGTTTGTGACTTCGATCATCAAGGTCAGTAGTCATCGTGCCTCATATTAAGGACTTTGGATTCAGACCTAATGTTGTGCCCCAGCGTGATTACGGCCCAGACAAATTCGACACCATCCCACCACACGGTCGCTGGCAGCACTTCGAGGTCGACAACGTGCCTCGCGTGACTGACGTGATTGCTGAATGGAAGAAGGACGGGTGCGACGAGTCGGAAATCACTCGCCGCTTGATTGACCTCTTCTTCGTCTCCGTGCTCCTGGATGCGGGCGCTGGCGATCATTGGCGGTACATTGAGCCTGGGACAGACCGAGAGTATGAACGCAGTGAGGGTATTGCAGTTGCCAGCTTGTACATGTTCAAGAGCTTGGCTTTTACCGCTGACAAAGGCGGCAAGGCGATGATTGTGGATGGTACGTCGGGCAATGCACTAGCTACCTTCTTACTGCTGGCTGACCTCATCTACGCAGGAAAAGGACTCCAGCACTTGACAACAGATGCGCTGGCGAAAGGCTTCCAAGTATCAGAAAGCAACCCAATCCTAGGCGTGGAGTCTCGGGCAAATCTTCTGAGAAGCCTGGGGAAATCCCTACTCGCTCAACCCAAGGTTTTCGGTGAACAAGGCCGTCCAGGAAACGTTGTCGGTATGCGACATATAGTCATATGCTGCATGCTGCATGCTCACTCTAGGAATAGACTACATGCGCGAATCGGCCAAAACCCCCTCAAAGCTAGACGTCGTCGTATTCTGGGACGTGCTGCAAACCCTCCTCATCCCCATCTGGCCGCAAGACCGCACAGTCGTCAACGGGCAGGCGCTCGGCGATGCGTGGCCCTTGAGCACACTCCAATCCCTGCAAAGCTCTACACACGCCGATGAGAGTACCTTTATCCAACCCTTCCACAAGCTCACGCAGTGGCTGGCCTACTCGCTCATGGTCCCCTTCCAGCGCATCCTGCGCCTAGACTGGATAAACACCGACCAGCTCACTGCTCTGCCCGAGTACCGCAACGGCGGTCTCTTCGTCGACATGGGTGTCTTGACGCTGAAGAAGGAAGCCCTTGAGCAAGGCCTCAACGCATCCGCTGGTGACTTACCCATGTTTAAACCAGGCGACGATGTGGTTGTCGAGTGGCGAGCCATGACGCTCGTCCTCGTCGACAAACTCTATGACCTGGTCTTGGAAAAGATGGACGGAGTCCATCTGAGCATGGCGCAGCTCTTGGAGGCGGGCACCTGGAAGTCCGGAAGAGAGGTCGCGGCAAGGAAGAGACCCACGACTAAATCTAGTCCTATCATCATCCAGAGCGACGGCACCGTCTTTTGAGCTCTTGGGCCGAAGATTTGCTAATCAAGAACGAGAAATGGAGTTGGAAACTTTCATGATGTCAAATACACAAAATTTGCATAACCCCTGCAAGCAAAGTACAAGCATGATAGTTGAAAGCGAAGCAGAATAATCTTACGTTGCCTCCGCAAATAGCTTTCACGGTCTCGCTAGCTCTCATGTCCAACTCTAGTGCGAACTCATGTTCATCCATCTCAAGTCCCTTGACTGTATCCGCCACTGCTACGATGTTTACCTCTACGATAACACTCCAACTCGATAAACAGTTCAATATCACAGTGCACAGGGGACAGACACAATGAATACATCACGCTAGTTTGAGGATCACTGATATCGTTCTGTAACTACATACACATTCCAGGGACTCGCAACGATATACCCGGAAAAAAAAGAAAGAAAGGAAAAAAAAAGAATGTACATTTCGCCACATGACTCATAACACGTAACGTAACCTGTTCTCCTTGAAATGATTAACCCAAAGCAGCCACATCCATGTATTCCCGCCGGCATCAGCTATCGAAAAACGCCCTCTCATTATCCATCAGCGCATCCACCTCGCCCTCCTTCAACGGCCCCAACTCCATCTTGAAATGCCAATTGTGCCAGCCAGTCTGGCGCCGATACCTCTCCAAGTACCCTTTCACCATGTCCCTCCACGACGCCTTTCCCACGACGCCAGCCAGCCTCTCATCCCCCGTTTCCACAACCTCCATCTTACCGGGCATCCTCCCCTCCACAAACTTGACCCTTTCCACACTGCCAAAGACCCCCCTCAGTATCCTAGCAACCATGGCAACATCCGGCAGCGGCACCCCCTCGATATCGAGAACAAGTTCCAGCAAATGCACCTCCAGCGCCAGAGCGCGCAGCTGGCAGCGCCAGAAGAGGGGCAATCCACTCGCGCCGGTCGGTTGCGGGGGTTGCAGGAACGCGAAGAGGGGATCTGCGGCTAGCCAGCGCACACAGTGCAGTAATGCGTTCTTGCCGAAATGGAAAGCCAGGCGTTTGATGTGGGGGCGATGGACGGGTCCGGATTGCCAGAGGAAGTTTGTAGTGCCGCTTAGGCCAAAGTGGAAGGTCGTGCGGTGGAATATGTACGGTTGCATTGTGGTGTGGATGTGGCGTGAGATGCGTAGCATTGTTGAAAGACTGATGGGGCTTTTGGTGGCTTTCGGGTGGTTGTTGCTGCTGTTCCTCTGTGGGTCGTTGGTGAGGTCGTAGTCGCGGGTTAGGCCGGCGGCGGTCATCAGGATCATCTCTTGGAGTTCGGTGGGGAGGCGCTGGAAGGGGTGGAAGAGGGGCTGGATGCGTACTGTGTCTCTGCTGGAGGGTGGCGGACCGAGGGCTTGGGAGCGAACGCCGAAGACGTAGTCGGCGGTATCGGTGATGCAGTGGATATGTTGGCCTGGTAGACGAGCTGTGAGATGCGTAAAGTAGAGTCTGTTTAGATAGTCGCGCGCCGAGAGCCAGCCAGAGCCGCAGCGGATGACGAGTTTGTAATAGCTGTTGGATGGGTTGGACTTGGCTTGCGATAATGACCATGTCTCGTCTTCTCCGGTACAACAATCTTCTCTGTGGTCAGGGAACTTCATCTCGCTGCTGAATAAACCCATGCTCTTGCTCCTCGTATTTCGTCCCGAACCACTTATCGTGCTCCTCCTACTGTTCTTGGTCGGTTTAAAAAGCCTAACAGCAACAGTCTTCCTGAAATCCGTAAAACTCGAATCCGTCAGCACACAAGTCACGCTTTTACCCAGCGCCAAATCTTCATTTACACCAGGTTCAGAGGGTAGCAAACTTATCTTGCCTTGGAAGAAAGTGCTCGAGTCGTGGCTCATAGACCATTGTTTCAGGTGTTCCAGGTATAATCTTCGCTGCTGTTCTTGGACCCAGAATTTGTTTGACGGATTGCGAGGTGATTTTGTCGTGGTGGGGATGAGAGGTGTCCTAGGGGGTTTGGCCGAGGTTGTTGGCATAGATGGTGCTGGAGGCGTGATCAGTGTTTTTTGGAGGCTAGTGTCGCAGGTGATGGATCCGCGAGTCATACTTGTGTTGGGTGGTCAAGGATCGCCTTGACGTAAGTTGAGCTGTATCCCAACCTGGCGAGCTTCTGGAGAGATTTCGATCTGGTGGGAGGTCTGGTGGCACTCGCGAAGTCGGGACAAGCTACTCTCATCGTCCAACCATCAGGTACCCTTTGCCTCACAACTGACAAGATGATAGGGTCCTTGATAGAAGCGAAACACAGGGCTGAAATTACAAGACTTTTTCTTTTTCTTTCATGAAAGGAAGGGTCCACAGGAGATGCACGTTGTAGAAATTACGGACCGGACGACGAGGATGCAAAGCTTGGCCTTGGAAAACAAACTTGAGAAGGGCAAAGCGCAGGTGTCAAGACGCAAACAGGTGGAAGCTCAAAACCCCAAGAGACGTAGAGAGAGCTGTCAGCTGAGAGGTGACCAGGCGGCCGGGCTGTTAAGTCAATGGGTTCTGGACCCTGTGATGTGCCCAGCAAGGTTAGTGTCTTCTTGGATGATGCACAGTTACGCAATGTGCTTGATAGCGGATCCAATGCCCCTAGATCTGCAAAGCGGCCACGCGACTGTTGGTGCTACTCAAGCAAATAAAACCACTCACAGACTATTCCTCGTGAACACCTTTGTAAAAGTTGCTATACTCGCATTGAGGTCATGCGAATTGAAAGTTGCGAAGTGCAGGACCGAGAAATATCACATGGCGATTATGCCGGGTATCGTATCCGAAAGTACACAAGGGTAAACGCCATCCAGCTAGTCGCTGTGTAATCAGGCTCTTCCTTCAAGCCAGCCTGCGCTTCTCTCCAAGAGCTCGTTAAGCCCCTTTACATTGGCTAGAAGGCCGCCGCCGAGGGAGCCAACGTCATCTCCTACTGTTTCCAGTAGCATGCCAAGTGGGATTTGGGCACCTTCATCTTCCCTTCCTTCCTTACGTGCCTTTTCACGCCCATGTTTTATTGCAGCCTCAATCTCATACACATTGTCATTAAGTGTGTTTCTGACGTCTGCTTCGGCTTTTTCAGTGTCATATCGTGCTTGAACGTCATCCTGTTCGATGGCAACTTCCTGTCTGCTGTCCTGGAGACTAAGAATTTCTCTGCGTAGCTCAGCATTTTCGCGTTTGAATAACTTGATCTTCTTGAAGTTAGTACTCAAGAGGTCATTAGCGTCCTGCAAGTCTAGTAGCTTCTCGTTAAGGCTCTCCTTGAAGGATAACGAGAGATTGATCTCGCTTCGTAGTTCCTTGCGATGACCAGAGTCGTGTGAAGCTTGCAACTTCTCGGCCATACGACTGAGGCGGTGGTCGATTGTTCCTTCCAGGATGGTACGTGTAGTGTCTGCGGCTGTAATGCCTCGAACAGCGGAGCCCTTGATGCGCATGACAGAGATGACATGCTTCGGTCCTGGGAACTTCTGACGTTTGCGGGGAGGCTTCTCCGTCGTAGGTTTGATGCGCTGCGTCTGCTTGGGAGATGGTTTTCTCGTTCTGGGTTGTGGAGAAGGTTCAACCTCTTCTTCAACTTCCGGTTCTTCGTACGCATCTGACCCTTCATTCACATTGGAGATTTCTACAGTATCCACTTCTGGTGCTGTGGGTTTTGGGGAGCGTGTACGTGTTCGTTCACGGTTAGGGGTGAGGTCTTTGGGAATCTCTACTTCTTCCGTTGTAGGATTTCCACTATTTGCTTGCTTTGGCTTGCGCACGGCTGGCGCTGCTTGGGGTTGGCTTTCCTGGGCTGCAACTACTTTCTTTGGTCTACCGCGCTTGGCAGGCTTCACCGCAGTGATCGCAGCAGCTTTTTCTTCCTGGTCATCCTCCACGAGTCCTCGCGGTCTCCCTCGTTCAGCCGACCGCGGTGCAGTGGCTTGCTCCTCTGGTTCTGGCTCTGGTTCTGGCTCTTCTATTTGCAGCATTGTTACGTCGTTCGCTACCGAAGTATTCTGGCTTGGTGTCGGTTGGCTGAGTGAAGAGAGTTCGTCTGCGTCCATTTCAATCTCTTCTTGTGTTATTGGCTGCGGCCGTAGCTCGCTGCCAACCACTCGTGGAGTGGACCTATTGAGTTGCGGCGATAGCTCATCCTCGCTTTCGTCGTCCGCTGGAGCTGCGATCGGTGTCTCAAGAACGGTTCCCGACTGGGAAGCGGATGATGTTCTCGGTTGTCCGTTTGGAAGCACACTGGGTGTAGCTGGACTAGGACCTGTAGATTTCGATCGCCTTGCTGTCGACCGCCGTGATGCGACCGACGCTTTCTCGACTCTGTCGGTAAGAGGCGTCTTCTTGCGGGCGGCACCTGGCGTGGCGCGTACTTGTGACGATACTTGCGGAGGCGTCCTCTTGATCACTGTAGACTTGGCGAAGACTGTCTCGCGTGCAGTACTGGCGCCTTCCTCCAGCATAGAAAGCTCATCTGGTACACTGTCTTGCTCCTCGCGTATGGGTAGGACCGTCCCGACAACTCTCCTGCTCTTCTCAATGGAGTGCGTGGTCTCTTCCCGGCCAGGACTCAACTCATCTTCCGCTCCGTCGTCCGCGCCTGGCTGCGCGTTTGGAGAAGCCCGCTTCCTCTTGCCCAACAGCGGGGTCACAGTGCTGTCTTTTGGTGTGCTTTTCCGCTTGGAGGCACTGCTACGCTGGAGCGACGAGCGTCCGTGCCGCTGTGCCGATCCATTCGTGGCGCGAGGTGTACTTTGGACTGGTGTTCGACGCGGTGATGGTTGGGGCGGCAGAGAAGCTTGTTTGGCTGGTTGCGAGCCGAGAGCGGCAAAGTTGAAACCAAAAGACGCCTGGACAGATGAAGGTCTACGGTAATCAGCGTTTGCACGTCTCAGCGTCTCCAAGATTGTGTTACCCAGCACCGCGCACGCGTTGTTGACGATGTTCGCGGCGATCTATACACTTGTAAGCATGGATCCCAGGTGTTGAGGCATACAAGAGTAGGACATACCGACTGGCGCCATAACAATGACCGTCGTAGCAATTGTTGGGGTTGAGGTCGTCCCGTCGCGTAATCGAGTCGTTGTCGTGAGACAGACGCGCTAAGACCTGTCCCCAAGCTCGGACAGCCGATCCATGCTCACTGGCCCCGCAACTTGGCGCTTCCACCTATTCACCGCGCGAAGACGAAAACATGCGCCATCGCAAACATGGGCTGGCTCTGGGGAAGCGGTGATAGCCCAAACGGTCAAGACCAACTTGATAGCTCGCTCCGCGACTTCCTCAAGAAAGAAGCGCCCACTGGCCCAAAACCTTCCTTACCACCCGCTCCCAAAGAAAAGCCCGCCGATTCGCCAACATCTGTACAATCGCAAGCGCGAATACAAACACAAACAGACGCCAGGAAGTCATTCGTACCACCGCAATCGCAGTTCCAAGATGGCCGGTATGCCGACCTATGGAAAAACTACACCCCGCAAAATGTCATTGATGACCGTGGAAAGTCGGAGCAAGACCGGTTACGACATCTCGTAGACGCCTACAATGACCGCAAAGCCTCGATTGGTCGAGTAGCAATGGAAAATTGCGCACTAGAATATATGGAACAATTTGAATGCTTCCGACATCCGAAAACATGGTGGTCAGCAGGAACCATGTGCATCGCCGAGTCGCGCAAATTCAACCGCTGCTACGATATACAATCCAAGTTCCTGAAGGCTCTGGGCTACATGACCATGGACGAGCGATCACCAGAGGAAGACGAACGGATACAAATGCACGCAGATAAACTCTACCAACGTATGCTGCAGCAGGAGGAGGAGATGGAGAAAGCGAAAGCAGAGGGGCGACCAGTACCAAAATTCGAGAGCGTCTTGTCGAAACGAAATGTCGCGGAAGCCATGCGCAGCACGTCGTCATCACCCCCAGGAAAAGCTGTACCTGTAGCCGAGATTGGCAAGCCGGGTAGTAGTTTGGATGATACCGAGGTTTGGACCCAGATTAAGCCAGAAGTACGCAAGGAGTACGAAAAGAAGCTTCAGAGTTTGACCCCGGAAGAGCGGGAGATTGAGAGGATGGCTATTGTGGGTGAGATTAAGGCGCAGACTGGCGTTTCGAAACAGTTGGAGCAGACATTTATAGAAGAGCGAGTAGCTCGTATGAAGAGGAGAGAGGCCGGTCAAGCAACGTTCGGTGATACGATTAAGACGTTGTGGGGGTGGGGTTGATCGTGAAGTCAATGGTGTGTGTAGAGTATGTTTCGATAACATGTACGATAATTTTACGATACAGTGCAACAACCTTCCATATCCAGAGACGGTCAAGGATAGAAACCATTATTCAATCGTACTAGTGCCATCTTACGTCAGCCGCTGCCCCACCCATCGCTACCCCTCTGTCCACAACCTTCAATATGTTTACCTCCGTACTCACAGCGCGCAGATTGACTTCTTCATATCCAATCATATCGAATTGGACACAACGTCTACCTCACAATGTCGCGTCATTTCTCTATATCCCACTGGCCAATGCTCCCCAGTATTGCATCAACCAGTCATGGACCCTGCAACTCACATGCCTGACACAATTCAAATTCCTCACCTCAACGTCTTCGTAGTGACAGAGTCCTTCCCGGAAGACGTTGCGGGCATACCATTTTCCGCATCAGCTACATTTATCGTCCTCACTACCGTCTTTCTCCAGTTCTTTGTCGTCTGTTTAGCATTCGAGATAGCGCGTCAATTGGAGGGCACAGAGATCGATTACGAAAAGGGTGATATCGATGCTCAAGTGCGTCCCGGTGAAGTTGATACATGCCGGCTCGTTACACCTTGTGGCGAGCCTTTGCCCGAATATTCTGCCGTGGTCTCAAACCCACCTCCGCCCTACAAGGATCATGTTGTCCTTGGTGTTTTCGTTGTGGAGTTGGAGGGGTGACGACAAATAGACGAGACTCCAGCTGCATTACTGGAACACAAGTAGGCTTTGTGGTTCGTGGAGCCCGGCTCTGTGTTTGTTTTTCACATGGATATAGCTGGATTGATTCGAAATCTACCATTTACACAGTGGGTTGTTCATATTTCTTGTTCTGTCACGCTGTATTGCGGTTACCAATACCTAATCGTTATTGGTTGTAGAAAGATGGTGCATCTCCAGTAGTTTGGTCTCATGAGCAAGTACCAAATCTCCTAAGATCTCAACCACAGTTTGCATTTTTTTCAAAATCCCCCAAATTTGTACATGAAAACGAGGTTTCCTGCTAAGACTTGCCTCAATGATCTCTCCTCAAATTCCGAGACATTGCATCCGACAGATCTACAACACCATCTTCAACAATGGCAGCCTCTAATAAGCGTCAGCTGTCACCTACGCCATGCTCAACGTCAATTTACGAGAGCACAGTATCCATGTCAACACGAATATCGATTTTTGCCGCCATCAAGTCTCACAATTTCTCACTTCTAAAGTCAAAAATCTCCCCTACCAGAACACCAACAGAACCTTCAACGCGACCAGAGTCTCCACAGAGGTTGATACCAAACTATGAAGAGTGGAAGAATATGTCGTTGGGACGAAGAGTATCAGCGCTCGAGAGAGTCAACGTGTTGCGGGCGTCTTTGGGTCTGCCTGAAAAGAACTTGGATAACAGCTTGCGGCCGCAATAACCCTTTCCGGTTAAAGAATCAGTTGAAGATACATCTTAAAGGCGGTATTCGGCAAGTAGTGTGTGGTTGGGAGACTTTGCGACTGAGAAAACACATCATCATACGTCAACGTACACTAATATATTCCCAAACGGCGTCTAAAGGCCACAAAACTGTTGAAGCTCCAGATCGGGAGGATCCGTACGACTTACTAAACAACCCCCAAACGGAATGGCATGAAAAATGTCCTTGATGCGCTACACCGATTCGATTATAGCCATGGAAACCAGCCAGAATTGTTCGAACAATGATCGCGACGAATCAAGCATATCATCTCCACTTAGGACTTATCTTAACTACAACTATTCCTTAATCTTCTTCAACTTTTGTCACGGCTCTCACGTCACCATCATCACCATCATCATAATCAGTATCGCCGCAGTCGTAACAATCAACCGACAGCACCAGCATCCCCACTAACCGCAGCCAAGAAACACGCTCATAAACCAAACACCTGTCCACCAGAGCTAAATCCGCTCCAGCCAGTCCAACCACAAATTCCACATTTCCAACTTCTTCAGCACCGCGCCACCCTTCCCTCTAAACTACACATATACAGCAATCGACACCCCTACCCTCTCCCGCCAACGACAAACTCTACCAGCACCTCTCTCTCCCATTTCCAACCCCCAAAGCACATCAAAGGCCGCTGCGCAATCTGCCACCTTCATAGGACCACATATTTCCGCACGTCCGCCTCTTACTTTGTTTTTAAGGTGTCGCATATGACAGCCACCGCGCTCCAGGCCCAAGCGTCAAAGGGATCTAGGCCTAAGCGTTACCTAAGACTTACGCGCCAAGTTCACGCTTGCGCGCCAAGCCTTAGAGCCTTTACGCTAAGCTTAGAAGACTGCTTCTAAGCTTTATAGTTTAACGTAGGTGCATGACGAGTAGTTGGTACAAGCGAGTGCTTAGTCTTTGCTAAGACTCTACTAAAACTACAACTTCGCACGACTGTACGGCACTATTTAGAATAGTAACTAATATTTATAGTAGACT
The DNA here is from genome assembly GCA_024321975.1 of Alternaria sp. 'sect. Undifilum'. Classification (NCBI taxonomy): domain Eukaryota; kingdom Fungi; phylum Ascomycota; class Dothideomycetes; order Pleosporales; family Pleosporaceae; genus Alternaria; species Alternaria sp. 'sect. Undifilum'. The sequence continues at coordinate 3,592,096 of JAJJZI010000004.1, forward strand.
TAATTAATTAGAAACTTCTACTGTATTTTACTTATACATATATAAGTTGTGCTCTACTTTACTACAGCATTTATAGTGATTTTAAGATAGTTTACTTACTTTTATATAAACTTTTTTATTACTTTTTGTAAAGGTGCGATGGATTAACCAATATGCAGAGTAAACAGTGCTATATTCGATAGAGCTCTAGGAGCGCTAGGTGCAAGGTTTAAATCCCCCCAGTCTCCCCCCTATTGCGGAACAACTGACTACCAACGGCTGATTGCCAATTACTAATGGTACAACTAAGGATTTCTATCAACTAGGGCTAAAGCCTCTTACAGTACCCCCCTCTTTAGCAAGGGCCTTTTTTCTAGGTTTTAAAGTAGTGTTATTTCTATTTTTTTTCTATAGCTCTAAAGCTTCGGTATTCTTTATGTTGTAGAAGAGCTACTAGTTTTGTTTAAGGTACCCTAACCATTTTACTAAGTACTCTATTTTCTTCTTTTTAATCCTTTTGTCTAGAATAGCTTCTACAGCATATTTAGTATCCTTATTATTTTTGATTAGCTCTAGCTCTATGTTATTTTAGGACTAGCCTAGTAAGAGATCTAAGCTTATAAAGTAGAGCTAAGAAATATTAAATACTAAGTAGATGCAACTCGCTATATTTAATCTCATAGTATTAAGTCCAATAAGCTCTTGAATAGTATACTTTAAGTTTTTTTTGTCTAATTTCCTACAAGGCCTTATAGTTTAAAATAATCTCTTAAACATAGCTATATTCAATTTCTGACTTTTAGTGATAGAGCTTGCTTTTTTTTAATTAGCTTACCTTTTTTACTTTTGCTAAGCTTTATGTCGGAAACAAAATACCAACCGATCGATGAATCGCACTCCGGCTAGAGGATACATGTACTGCGACACTTTACTTATAGAAACTTAAGCTAATTCTAAGCTAAGGCAAAGTTTATCTACTATGAATTAGGCTTTCTTATAATCTAAACAAGTGTTCTTTAGCAGTAGCTTATTTTAGGGCTATACTCTATAGTAATTTATATTAAGTCTACATTATAGCTGTGTTGCAAGAAGAATAGTAAGTCTTTAGTTAACTAGGTTTTTTTGCTATAATTATTACTTTTGCTATTTTTAGGTAGTTAATCTAGTTGTTTTAGTTTTAGTTACAAAAGCTACGTAGGTACGTTTCTACTACTATATTAATTCTTTTTATTAATATGTTGATTTTAAGGTAATAGCTTGAAAGAAGTTATTAATTAATTTCTATAAGTTTATAAAGATTAGCCTAAAGGTAGCTAATAAATTAAACTCGGCAGTTTAAAACTATAAAGTTAGGTACTTAGTAGTACGCTACTACCTAGTTAATATAAGCACAAGCAACTGTCTCTATCTTGATATCTAGGGCCTACTAGAACAATATCTTTGCTTAGCTTGTTTATTACTACCATGATTCTAGTGTATCTTTAGCTGAAAGGCATATTGAAAACAAAATCTATAAATGTCTCTTTTTATATTTACTTTGAAACTAGCAAGAGATAGAGTAGTCCTTAAAAAATATCTTTTTATAGCTTAATTTTTCTACAAACAAAACAATTAAGAATATAATAGTAAGTTTAAGTACTTATATCAAGCTAGAAGTATTGCTTTGCTATTATTTAATAGGTCGCGTTGCTTTTTAGGTAACTAAGTGCCTTTAATAAGTAAACTGCCTTAATTAGTTAAGTGCAAAGTTGGTTATTGTCTAGCGTCTATTATTTCTCCTAATATAGCAAGTTACTATTTTTGTCTGGCCTATATTTTTTATCTGCTTGTTTTAAGTCTAAGGCAGTAAAGAAATTATAGACCCTGTCTTTTATGTCTTTTTAAGCATTTTAGTAGACAGTATCTTACTCTTTAGCTTCTTTTTAAAGTCTTTCTAAGTAGCTCGAGGTATTATTATTGTCTAGCAATTTCTTAGTAATTAGGCTGGTAAATGGGTTGTGAGTACCCACGCTTGGGTATAGGTTGGGTTGGGGTCGCACGGACCAGTGGTTGTGGTTAGGTTAAGGTTGCACAAACTAGTAGTTGTAGTTGTAGTTAGGTTACACAGGCTAGTAGTTGTAGTTATAGTTAAGTCGCATAGGCTAGTAGTTGTAGTTGTAGTTAAGTTGCACAGACATGTAGTTGTGGTTAAGTTAAGGGTAACTAAATTAGTGATTACTTAGCTAAGGTAATTTTATATTAGCCTATTTTATCTAATTATTACAGCGAAATATTATAGCTATTTATTACTATAAAAAGCACGTAACTACAACCTAACTACTTCCCTTTATAACCTAACTACAACTTAACTTATATCTATAGTCTACGCGTATAACTACAACTACAACTACTAGTCTATGCGACTTAACTACAACTATAACTACTAGTCTATGCAACTAAACTATAACTACAACTACTACTCTGTGCGACCTTAACTTAACCTATACCTAACTTTAGCGTAAAGAACGTGGGTTGTAGTTGGGTTAGGGTTGGGTTAGCTTACGTTAGACCACAACCACAATCCAACCTATACCTATTTACTAGCCTAAACTTAAGCATCCTATCCTATTTGTTTGAGCAATTAATAATAGCTAATAGCTCTTTAATAAATCTTATAGTTAGCTTAAGCACTTATTATCTTTATAAAAAGTATATAATTGGCCTTAGAAGCCTCTTGTTATTATAATGCGACAAGACTCCAGCAGTAACATATCCTAAAGAGTCCGTTTCAACAATAGTTTTACAGTCTAGATTGTACTATACTAGAACTAGTTTAGTAGTAAAACTCTCTTTAAGTTTCTTAAAAGCCTATAATTTTTCTTTACTTTAGTAAAACGTAACATCTCTTATAAGTCTTCTAAGAGGAGAGGTTAATCTTAAGTAGTCCTTAATAAACTTTTAATAAAAGTTTTTAAAACCTAATAAACTGTAATCGACTTTAACTATAGTAAAGGGTTTTTATTTCTAAATAGCTTTGATCTTCTCTACGTCTATATAGAGTCCTTTCCTAGCTTTAATAATAAATCTAAAGTACTTAGTACTTTTATTGTTCAACTTTTACTTTTTGATATATTGTAGTAGTGTGCCGGTGCACAGGGTGATACTCTACTGCACGCTGGGTCAGTGCTCAACCACCTGATCTTGAGGTATATAACCTCTTCCGTGTATCGCGGAAGGGGGCACCTTTCATCACCTACTCACTCTACAACTTAACTCCTGCGCTGTATCATTGAATAGGCGTCTCCTTCTACCGATAGTCTTTTATACTCAACCTACAATAAGATTATTATCTTACCAACCCTGCTCTTGCAGGATCTAATCACCTGTGATCTCCTGCCCTCGTAGTAGTATGTCTTCATACACTCCAACACCCGTACAGTAGACTAGCTTAGCTTATTACTTTTAACACCTTGTTTACATTCTTGCGGTGTTGTCTAAGTGACCTATTAATGTAAATTAGCACGTTATCTAAATAAGTAGAATAGAAGGTTTTTATAAATTCTTAAGGCGTCTATTTAATATACTTCTAAAAAGTAATTAGTCCGTTAGCTATGCTAAACAAAGAAACATAGTCTTTATATAATCTTAAAGCGTGTATAGAAGGCTATTTTCTATTTATTTTTAAGTTGATACAGACCTTGTAGAAAGCGACATAAATATTAATCTTAGTAAACTACTTTACTTTAGCAATTTTGTCAAGAGGCTTCTAGATTAGTTGTAGTAGATATCTATACTTTTTAGTAATAGCATTTAGGGTATAGTAATTAACATAAAACTAAAGTTCTCCTCTAGGCTTTTTAATAAATAGTATAAGCAAGGCAGCTAGAGAACTGCTTACTTTAATCTAGGCCTTGTTTTGTAACAACGTAAGTTTCTCTTTGATGGGCTAGTGCCCTTTGCCCCTTATCCTCGACGATGTCTCGGTCCTTCGGCCGATTGCTGCTCAGGCGACTAGCAAGCTTGCCTCACCGCTCCTTTCCTCCCCCACTCTCTCCTACCCCACTCTCTCCTGCCTCACTCTTTCCCTAGGTATATATAGATAGCCACGTAGCCTAGAGCTTAGCTCTTTATTAGATACAACTCTAGTATACCTATGCAATAGCTCTTTAAGCGTAGCCTCTTACATTTTGTATTTAATTGCTAGCCTGCCTAAGAGGAGATTAGACAAGCGTTTAGCCTTTACTAGAACTATATCTAGCTTTAACTAAAACATAAGCACTTTGATATTGCTTATATAATAGCTCTAGCAGAAGCTCTAGAACTAATAATCTAAGATTATATTTCTACGCAAAAACGTAGCCTAGCTGCAAAACTAGATCTACTAGTCTCTAAACGCTATTTAGACGTAAGCCTAAGTATACTTACTAAACTTACTAAAGCTTAACAGCAAGCTATACACGCTGCGTACTTAGTTACTATTTTTTAGAGCTAAGCTCTAATTAAACCTACTTAATAGCGGAGACGCTTTTAATTACGTTTAGGACTACTTCAAAAAGCTTATTAAAGCTTTTGTTTTACACTTTTATAAATGATTTAAATAGTATTTAGATTAGGATTTAGAATAATATTTTTTTCTAGCGCCTTTGTTACAACCTATGTAAACAATGAAAGGTAATTTAGTGCTTTTTACAAATTTAGCAAAAAAAATAAGTTTTTAATTACTTACTTTACGTAATGTCAAAGACTATTATTTAAAGCATAAGCTTTTTCTTAGCTAAAGATTTCTTGCGTTATAGGGCTTTACTATAGCCTTTAACAGGTACTTAGGTAGAAGCTTAAGAAGTTTAACAACCTACTTTTTAGCTTATTATACAACTAGTACGTTAAAGCTATCTAGAGTGTTAATAGGCGGTTAATGCGTGTTTAGTCTAGCTAAAAACGCTTTAGCTAGCAGATAGATATTAATCTAATAAGTATTTACGTTGCTAAACCTACCCTTACACTAAAATCTAAATCTAGATCCTCTTTAACCTTCTTAACCTCTTTTATAGACTTAGCTAAATGCTGTTTATACTATATAAAGAATAATCTCTACTTCTACTATAGTTCTAACAACTATTAGATTAAAAAGTGCTTAAAATTTTACATAAGAGCACTTTATACTAAGACTATAGCATGTAGCGCTACAATAGAGGCCCTGTTTAGTTCTAAAAAAAGAGATAATGTCATAGGCTAGTGCTCTTTGCCCCTTGTTCTTAATAATGTCTTAGTCCTTTGGCTGATTGCTGCTTAGGCGACTAGCAAGCTTGCCTCACCGCTCCTTTCCTGCCCTACTCTCTCCTGCCCCACTCTCTCCTGCCCCACTCTTTCCCTAGGTATATATAGATAGCCACGTAGCCTAGAGCTTAGTGTGAAGATCGTCCTTGGAGGATCTAGGGTTGGTTCTCGGGGAATAAGTGGGCGACGATGGATAGGGTTAGTTGTGTTAGCACAATTGGAAGATCAATGTAATAACACAAGGGTTTAAGAATTAAGTTGTAATTTTTAAATTACAACTTAAGTTAAACAAAATAAGCTATAAAGGCATATTGCCTACTACTATATACTTAACAAGTATGTTGTAGTCTTATAGGTCTAATGTTGTCTTATGCGTAGCACATTGTAGGACTTAGTAGTATATTGTAGGACACACGTAACTTGTCTTATAAAGACGTTCTACTAAGACTATAGGACGCACGTAACCTGCAGAGTAGTGTTATCTACTAGTAGACAAAGGGCCTCCTATTATCTAGAGTCTTTTCCTGCTACTATCCTTTATACATAGTTAGTGTCCCTTTCTTTTTTTAAGTTTATAACACTATTCTTCCCTTCCTATGTTTATGTCCTTATAAATTATCCTAATAGTTTCTTGCAGTACCGCATATTATTACGCTACTAGTAATTACATAAACAAAGTTAGTTACATTGCTATAGTTACTTACTAGTATTGCACAAAGTATAGTTTAGAGTGTTACATGTTATTGTTAAAGAAGAAGTATAGAAATTATTACTAAAATAGTATAAAAAGATATGTTCTAGCAGAGGTTCCTTTACTAGACTACACTAAGTTAGACTAGAAGTTAGCTTACTTAGAGCAACAAGAGTCTAAGGCTAACGCGGCAGTGTTAGCAGCGCTTAAAGCGCTGTTAGTAGCGCGGGTAAAAAAAAATTAGCTTAAAAAATAATAAAAAGTGTTAACGTGGTTCACAAGCGAGTCGCCCACCCAAGCGAGTCGCCCACGCAAAATGCCCGCAAAATTTCAAAATAACAGGGGTCTAATTCTTAACAACTACTAGGTAGAATACTCTAAGAACTTAATACAATTGCTGCATCTATATAAAGAATAAATTATTAAGATGTTAAAACTCTAGCTTCAATATTGAAAGAGATATACATAGTTCTGTGGTTTTACAGGGGTATAAGTAGTCTATCTCTACAACTACTCAATAGAATCTCTGAAAATTTTCATAGCTTACTCTTTATATAGGTGCAGCGATTGTATTAAGTTTTTAGAGTATTTTACTTGGTAGTTGTTGAGAAATAGACCCCTGTTATTTTGAAATTTTGCGGGCATTTTGCGTGGGCGACTCGCTTGGGTGGGCGACTCGCTTGTGAACCACGTTATACATAATCTTTAACTTGTGCTGTCCTAGCATTTCTAACTATTTTACCTACTGTTAGTTAAGTACTTTAGCAGTTGTAAAATTAACTAAGTTCTTATAATCTATAAATATTATAAGTTCTAAGCAGCTTTCTGCGCATACTCTCTAATACTGTAAGCATACGACAATAGCTAGTAGTTCTTTATTATAGATATTATTTCTTTCTGCTAGTCCTAAGAATTTGTAAAAGTAGTAAGTAATTAAGTGCTATTTGCCTTTGTGCATTTAACTAGCATATCCTCTTAGCGCTAGATCTAAGGCATTAGTCTTAAAGCGTAGTAGTTGTCCTACTTAGAATATTCTAAAGCATAGTAGTCCTATATTTACTTTCTTAAGCGTCTAGAAAGCATTTTTTACTTTCTTGCTTCGCTTAAAGGGTACTTCTTTTCTTGTAAGTCTTGTTAATAGAATAGCAATTTTAAAATAATTTTTAATAAACTATTAGTTAAGGTTTAAAAATTCTAGAAAGAATTATGTTTTCTTAACTCTTTTTAGTTACAGCTATTCTTTCACTACTTGTATCTTTTCTTTACTTATTTGTACTCCTTGTGCTCTTACTACATATCTAAGAAAAGTAACTTTATTCTTATAACATTTGTATTTCTTTAGTTTAAGTTAAAGATTAAACTAGTCTAGGCACTTTAGTACTGTGCGTATATGTTTAACATAATCCCTTAGGTTCTTAGAGTAAACAAAGATGTTATCCAAATAGACTATAATAAAGATATCTAAATGTGCTCTTAATACGTTGTTAATAAGTTCTTAAAATATTGCTAGGGTATTTGTAAGCCTAAATAGTATAATAGTGTATTTTTAGTGTTTGTATTATATTTAGAACGCTGTCTTCTATTCTTTAATTTTTTTAATTTTAATAAGGTAGTATCTGTCTTAGCAGTCTAATGCTATAAAGACCTTAGCGTAAGACAATTAATCTTAAAGCTCTAAAATACTTAGTAATAAGTATCAATTCTTTACTGTAATGTTGTTTAGTTTCTAGTAGTTAACGCACATTCTTAGTAGTCTATTCTTTTTTAGTACAAAGAGTATAGGAAATCCTGTTAATAATAAAAAGAGTTTCATATATTCTTTCTTTAGATGTTGGTCTAGCTTTTCTCTTAATATTTTAAGTTCTATTTTTAATAGTAAATATATTAGCCTAAAGAGTATAGTCTTCCTTTCTTTTAGGACAATCTTATAGTTCTAGGGTTAGTGTCTTAGTAAGGCATTGTTATCTACTACTTCTATAAAGAGGTGCTAAAATTCCTTATACTTTTTTAGAATATCTAAAGTTACGTGCTCCTTTAAAACTCTAACTTTCTAATCTAAAGGTACTTTTTTAGTATTTGTTAAGTTAAACTCTTTTGTCTAGAGGCCGTTTTTAGTTAAGGCTTGCTGTTTTTTAGTAATTTTATTTATTTTTCTTTTATCAACTATTATAGTGGTTAAATATACAGGCTAGCTTATAGTGCGTCTAGTCTATAGCACTTAAATAAGAGCTTTTTTAACTTTTGGTTAATTTGCAGGTTGTGTTCTTATAACTAAGGAATTTTTAATATAATGTTATAGGTAGCTAGTTTCAAGACGTCTAGGTTTAACTTTTCTTTATGTTTCTTAATGCTAAGCGTTACACTAGTGACCTTGTGTGTAATAGTTGTCTTGCCTAGCATAGGCTAACTGTTAGCTATGTGTAGTAGGTAGAGTTATTATTTTCTTAGTGTTAATAGACCTGCTACTAGTACTGCTTAAAAGAAAACAAAATTAGCTTAGAAGCTAGAGTTTACTAATACTTACATATAATGTTTGTTAAGCTTTACTAGGAGCTTAAGGAGGCTTAAGGAGTTTATTATATTTATTTCTTTAGTAGTTCTAGGTATTTTAGGCGTCTGTTTCAAAAAGACTATATGCTAAATCTATAAAACTTTTAAACAACTGTATATAGTTTGTATTTAATGTTAAAGTACGTGTGCTATAAAGGCTAGATGCACTTCTATGCACAAGTTCTATTCTTATAATCTTTCTACTACGTTATATAAATTTACAGAGTTTCTTCTAAATTATTATAATTATAAAAGTATAGGCTGTGTTATTTGTCCTATATGTGTACTGCGTATTTGTTGTTAGGGCAGTTGTACTATAAGTACTTATATTAAGGCATTCTCTTTAGTTTTTCAAGAAAATATTCTTATTTGTACTTATCTAAAAAGTGTATAGTGCAGCTTTTATATGTATATATAGTCTATAAGTAATTTGCGTGTTCTAGGTTACGCGGATCGATCTAATAGTATATACTAGCGCGGCTAACTTTTTATGCCTTACGCTTTTAGCGTGTTGCCTAGAGCCCTTTATAAGTCTTTTTTTTCTCTTTGTCTAAGAGCTAATGCGTTAGTTTATTCTATAATGTCTAAGTAGCTCTTGCCTATTTTTATACAAATTTATCTATTCTATCTAAGTTAGCTGCTAGAGTAATTTCTTTCTTCTGCAGTTCTTCATATAGGTCTTTAAAGTAGGTATATTTTTTAAACGTTCTACTGTAAAGTTTAGTAAAGTTTTCTTGAGTTGTTTAAGCTATTCTAGTAGAATATTAATCTTTTCCTAAAGACAACAATTTGCTGAAGGTGTTTGCTTCCTATTAATTAGTGTAAAGAGTTAATAGCTTTCTTAAAACTTAGCTATTTTGCTATACTTAGTTGAGTTTTTTAGGGTTGCTTCTTTTTTAAGTATTATCTTTAAGACGTCTTTGTCTAAAGTTTCTTCCAGTGTAATTATAGCTAAGTTATCTAGTCCCTTAATAATTGCCTTATCTTATTTTTAGACTGTAACAGTAGGTAAAGTCATAACGTTCTATTTCTTTTCTAGATTATTTTTAGGTGCTACATGGTAAATAATGTTTAACTATTAAGTTCCTTAACTTTAACTTTAGCAGTTTCTTTTTATATCACTTTCTCTACTATACATATAGCAAGTAATTTTTTTTTTACTATTCTTGTTATACTAAAGCTTATTCTTTCCTAGTCCTTTGTTAAGGTTTTTAAGATGCATAGGCTTATAGCTGTTAGTTATATAATATCTTAGAATCCTAAAAGTGTAGCTTTGCTGTTAGCCTTAGTTAGGGTACAGGTGTCAGAGAAGGCTTGGGCAACCTTGACGATATATACTATCCTGCACAATGATGAGTGGTTCACTGATCATATCTGCCCTTTTGTGGTTGTTATGGCGTAGTGGTGTAGGGCTGCGTTCTGACAACAGGCGTTAAAATATTTAATAGAATTAAGCGTCTATATTCCTAAGTGTGCAAGTTCCCTATATAAATAGTTATTCTTTTAACTTAAGCTTATAAAAGTTGTTATCTACTTAGATAGCCTTAGCTATGAGTTTATTAAGCGTGTTAAAGGCGGCTCTACTTTGCATAAGTTCTATACGTATAGTTAGTTTAAGACCTTATTAGTATATCTATATTAAAGTGTTGTTGTCTTATTTGATAACAGTTTAGTACTACTAAAACTCTATTATATAATTAGCTGTAGAGCGCGTTTGTCGCAACCTTTAAATCTTTTATTCTGCCACTACAAATTTCTTAAAAAGTAAAAATACTATTCTTATTTCTACCTTAAAGTTGTCTTAGTCTTTAACAAATACTTTATTAGCATTATTATTAATAGTAAAGTCTATATATTAGTCTTTAACAAATACTTTATTAGCATTATTATTAATAGTAAAGTCTATATATTAGCGCAAAATAGGGTTAGCCTATTTCTTAGCAGCTTTTTGTAAAAATGTAGAGGCCTATACAACTACATCCTTGTCGTGAATCTTAGTATCTTTAATATAGAAGTATCTGTTAACTTAAAGTAGCTATGCTTTAAGCTTATTATAATTACTATAGAAAGTGTTAGGCTTATTAGCACGCGTAGTTATTCCTGTAGTTTAGGAATTAGCAAGGGTATTTATTGCAACGTTACTTATCTTAAGAGTGTTTAAAGTATAAAGATCGTTCTTAGAAGATCTAGGGTTAGTTCTTAGAAAATAAGTAGGCGATAATAGACAAGGTTGGTTGTGTTAGCACAATTAGAAGATTAATGTAATAACACAAGGGTTTAAGAATTAAGTTGTAATTCTTAGATTAAAACTTAAGTTAAACATAATAAGCTATAAAGGCATATTGCCTACTACTATATACTTAACAAGTATGTTATAGTCTTATAGGTCTAATGTTGTCTTATGCGTAGCACATTGTAGGACTCTGTAGTATATTGTAGGACACACGTAACTTGTCTTATAAAGACGTTCTACTAAGACCGTAGGACGCACGTGACCTACAGGGTAGCGTTATCTACTAGTAGACAAAGGGACTCCTATTGCATAGGGTCTCTTCCTGCTACTATCCTTTATACATAGTCAGTGTCCCTTCTCTTTTTAAGTTTGTAACACTTAGCTCTCTATTAAATACAACTCTAGTATACCTGTGCAATAGCTCCTTAAGCGTAGCCCCTTACATCCTATTGTAGAACTAGGAGTTCTTCTATACTTATATTATAGAGGGGTAACAAAAAAAAGATGTCAAAAAAGTTATTATTTTTAAAGCTTCATATCTCTCAACCTAGAAGGGCTATACTAGACATAGTTAGTGATTCAAAGAGCCAAGAACTTCCTCTTCAGAAAAGGTTGCTTAGTAAGCTGCCTAGTCAGCACGGTCGCGGCTGCAATCCCGTTTTGAATAAGATAGAAGAAAAAGTCAAAATTATTTTAGTATATCTTTTTTTTAAACGAATAAAAATCGCCAAAAAGTACATATATTGAATAACACTGTTAAATATCTCGGGTGTGAAAGTTATATAGAAATAGTACTATAAACAATTAAGTAGTAGTAAAAAGCTTGTTTTTAAGTTTTGTCGTAAACAAAATACCAACCGATCGATAAATCGCACTCCGGCTAGAGGATACATAAACACGTTGCGACACCCCCCCTAGATTACTAGCAGTGCGTACTGCTAGTTAATCTACCTAAGAGCACACTGGCTCTTCTCTTGGCGCTCAATAGCAGGAGGCTAGGATACTGGCTCGCTGGCGCTGGCGCTGGCGCTCTAGGCGCACCTACCCTACAAGGTTTTATAGCTCATTCTAGCCTACCTTGCGCTTAGGCTGTCTCCCGTATCCTCTAGGCTTATCTTTGTCTTTTTGCTGCTATTTCTCGCTTGTAGTCACCCACCTAGGTAAGCGACCACGTTAAAATTGCTTACGCAGTTTGACCAAACCGGGCTTATAACTGTCGGAAACAAAATACCGATCGATCGATAAATCGCACTCCGGCTAGAGGATATATATACACGTTACGACAAGTTTTCTTTTCAATAATCAATTACAATAGCTTAGTAATACTTAGTAAACTAGCCTATAGCTTGTTAAGCAGCTAAATAACCATTTAAGTATAAAAAAGTTTAATTATTAACTGCTTTTTCTTTGAACTAACATTTTTTTAATACTATAATTTTATTATAGTATACCGTATGTTATTTTAATACTATAACAATGCTTTAAAGTAAACTTATTTCACTACTTAACATAATTTAGATCTATGATTTAACATTCTACAAGTTTTTGCTTAATATACATATAATGTTACAAGTAACAAGAGGATTGTCTCCTTAACGCAAGAAGTAGGGGTTAAGGGCTAACTAGCAACCACATCAAAAGGTAATAATCTTAGCGAGACTGTGGTCACGTGATTAACATCACGCCAAGACTGCGGCATTAGTAATGCCACCTAAGACATGTAAGGACAAGGCCTTACAGATACAGGAGGAGTTAGTGACTCTAGTGCGTAGGCGTGATGTTAGTGTAGATTGCAATAGGTTTAAGAATATATTAGATCTTATTATTGCACTTATTGTAGTTAACTTCTAAATAGTTCATCTCTTACATCAACCATTAAATAGTTATTTTATTATTAATAGAATTAGTTTGTCTTTATTATTAGTTAACTTTAATAACTCTTTTCTACTATATATTGCTAAACAACCTTACTGACTACTGCTTTAGTCTATCTTGCCTTAGTATAGACTAAGCTTAGAGAAGTATAGCTTAACCCTGTATAACACTTTTACTTCTTACAGATCTAGTAGACAGATTAACTAACTCATTACTTAATTAAGGTTAACAAGATGTTATCTCTAAGAGCAGTTTAGAACAACGTAGACTAGGGTCTAGAACCTTTATAGGCGCTAGTAAATAACAAAATGCTTAATACATATAACTTAGACTTAGAAGAGAACCCTAGCGCTACAGAGCTTAGAAACGTTAAGTAACAGGCTTTTATTTCGGCTTATTAAAGATTGAAGATGTAGAACATAATTAATTAGCTAGCAGGACAGCTAATAGCTACTTTTGATAAACGCAAAACTACCAAGAAACCTAAAATAGCAGCGCCTAAGAAGTATAACAGAAGCGAAGAGGAACTACAAATATTCTTTACTCTGTAATATTAATTTAGACTGTAAATTTAACAATGCACTAGTTGTAAGAGCTTAAAATATTCATCGAACACCAACTTTTCGAGGCGAGAAAAAGGTCTGGCTTTGACTTTTTCTCGCCTCAACTATCTTAAACGCCTTCCTAAAATCAGCTTCCGATACTTGTTTTCTAGGTGCAGGTGTTGTAGCGTGCGCGCTGGCTAGTTATAGAGAAACAGAGTGGTTAACTATTGAAAACTCTGCAAGTAGTCTGTGCGCAAGCTGATTTTAGAGTTTGATCGAAGGCAATTTGACTCTTACTTAATAAAGCAACAGCTTTCTACTTAGGTAGATAGATTTATTGGCGTAGTGAACTAATAGATTTATCTACCTAGCTATCTGTTATTCAAAATCCATCCTGACTTGATATACCGACCTCCTATATTGACCTACACATTAGAATGGATAGCTAGTGCTCCTAGCTATCTACCTACACTGTAATCCCTATACCAACTCGATATACCGACTGAATATACCGACCTACACATTAGAATTGATAGCTAGACTACCTAGCTATCTACCTAAACCGAATTCTCCTATAACAACTTGATATACCGACGTAATATACTGATCTACACATTAGAATTGATAGCTAGACTAGCAACTAGCTATCTATCTACACTGAAATCCCTCTATACTAACTCGATATACTGACACAATATACCGACCTACACATTAGAATAGATAGCTAGTGCTCCTAGCTATTTACCTATACCGCAACCCTATACCAACTCGATATACTGACCTAATATATTGACCCTATACCGAACTGCTTAGCGTACCTATATAAGCAATACAAGAGGGCAGCTAGCATAGCCTACAACAACAACAAAGAAGAAGTAAAGGAGATAACTAGACTAGAATACTAGCTCTATATACCTTCTATAAAACAAAGGACTAAGAGAGATACTTGTTAAAACTACTCTAGGCTTTAAGCCTGACAAAGGACTGAGAAAGCTACTCATTAAAACTACCCTAGGCTACGAGCCTCACCTTTATTTAGATAAACCCCTCCTTGTAAATAAAACATTAGAAAACACTACGTAGCTACTTGTGGGTCCTAAACCTACACGTCTTATATAGCCTTTTAGGCTGAGAAAGGACGTTAAACTACAATAATAAAAAAGAGCTTAAAATAAGTTAATAAGCTTAAAAGGCTCTAGGCAGAGACACTAAGAATAAATTAGCAGTAGAAGAATGCTATATAAGTAGTATCAGACTAGGAATAAAGGTTTCTTCTTTACTGAGGCGTAAAATGCTTAATCTTAGAATACGCAACTAGCGACTAAAGAGAGTTGCTAAAATAAAATAAAAACACGTGCCTCATAAGAAAAAGCAATATACTTATATTGTAAGAGCAATTTATTATTCTTTTTCAGCCAGGCATCTAGGTAGAGAAATGACTTATAAGATATTAGCTTAAAACTTCTATTAGCTAAGTACAGCAAATAGTATTTGACGCTATAGAAGGAACTACAACATTTGTGAAAGGACCAAGCTCTAAAGAAAAAGAATATAAAAGTTCCTAAGACTACTCCTAATACTGAATTGAATATAGAAAATATTTTTAATAGACTTTATTAAAAAACTTTTACTTAGCAAAGGCATAGCTTGCCTTTAAGTGTAAAGGGCTGAAGCCTTGATGTTCCCTAGTACTCGGCCTGTGGCCTTCGTTGGCTTTTCTTACCTCAGCACTAGCAGCTGACTATCGGCCGCACTATTTGCGCTAGCTTCTAGCTGATCTGATAGCTTCTGCTAGTAACAACACTACCAGCTGCACTAGTTACGCTAACTGTCAGCTGACCCGGCAAACCTCTAATAACCTTGGTTAGTCCTAACTATCTGGATTGGATATAAAAACCTTTACGTAGTCTCTTTATAGTTCTTTATCTAATTTATTTACCTTTACTGTTACCTTGCATCTTTAGTTGACCCAACGCACCCTTATAATTAAATTAGATCCTTCTTTAGCTACTTGCGTAGCTACGTTGTACTTAGAAGCCCTCTAGAGCTATATCTAGACGAGAAGCTAGCTAGAGCTATATCTACGCACGGAAGCCACCTAGAGCTATATCTAGACAAGACTCTGATTGATTAGATTGCTAATCTTAGTTGAAGCTGTTTTAAATCTACTAAGGATTGACAGTAGAAGAAGCACAAGAAGTGCTAAGAAATACCTAGCTAAACAAGACCTTACCTGAAACGTTTAAATTTATTGGATAAGCCTACTAAGCGTAGTAGCCCTAGAAAACAGACAAAGGATAAGCCTACTAAGCGTAGTAGCTCCTACACAAAAAAGGATAAGCCTACTAAGCATAGTAGCTGCTACACGAAGGATAAGCCTACTAAGCGTAGTAGCACCTACAACAATCCCTACCGACAATAATAGAGTACTAGCAAGTACCTATAAATACAATAGCAGAACCCTCAGCAGCTTTTTTAGTTGTGAGGATAGCAGAACTACACTAGGATAGTGTTAGTAGACCTAAAGTAGAGACTACTTTAGAAGGTCTTTGTAGAGCAGGTGGCCTAGACAAGATGGCTACTTCTATAAGGATACAGGAAGCCTTTTAAGCTTAGGAGGCTATAGGCACATTACAACAAGAAAGGGAGCCTAGGGTAGAACAACAACCTTAACTACCACCTTAGTTACCTACCTTATTAGCTGCCCTAGGAAATTAACAATCTCAAACGCCTAGGCGTTTTAAACAACTGGATCCTAATACCTTTAACAGAAATAGAAAGATGTACTAAATCTTTCAACAACAACTTACTGCTAAGGTAGAAAATAACAAGGAAGACTTTAACACAGATAAAAAGACTTGCAATTACGCCTTTAGTTAACTAAAAGGCTTAGCTGCAACTCTTACCCTGCCTTTCCTTAACTAAATAGGGATTTCTCATTTATAGAACTTTAATAAGCTATTAAACTTCTTTAAATAAATGTTTGGCGATCCCTATAGCGCAGAGAGAGCTAAGAACAAGCTTTAGTCTATAAGCCAAGGCAAGAAAAGCATCTGCAAATACGTTATAGAATTCTAGGAGCAACTGTTATTATCTAATAGTAGCTTAGACGAGGATACAAGGATAATAATTTTCTAAAAAAGTCTTATTTAGAAGCTTTAGGACAAACTTGTAGGTATTACCTATAAGGATTTGGATATCCTGCAAAACAAAGCAATAGAGATTGCTAATTACCTCTACAGAATAGAGGAGTACTCTAAAGGCAGAGACAATAAGCCTAAGGAACAATACTCTAAAGGATACAAGCCAAGACCCGCTTCTCCTCCTCCTCCTCCTACAGGAGACTAGATAGAAGGGATAGAGTTTACTAGATAATTAGCTAGGCCACGAAGGTTTAGTAATCTAGAACTAAACAGATTAATAAAAGAAGGACGTTGTTTCAACTACAAACAGAAAGGCTATCTGTCTGCATATTGTATAGAGGACAAGAAATCCTCTAAAAAAGAGAAAAGGAGTTTAGTTAAGTCCTCTAACTCTAAGAAGAAAGATAATAAGCTTAGCAAGGGAAGCTTAAATAAGGACTTAGATTTAGAAAAAGAGTAGCTCCTGTTTAAAGTCACCAGCAGGAGCCTCTAATAAGTCAGAATAACTTAGTTAAGGAGTAGGCAAAATTTAAAAAGAACATAAGCAGTAATAGAACTACTGTAAAGGCGCTAGTTAATTATTACACTTTCGCCTCTACTTTAATTAATACAGGAAACCTTGCATACTTGCTTATTAGTCCTTAACTTGTTAAGAACGCCACCTTATAGTGCATTTCTATTTCTCCTAGGAGATTAGAAGGAGTTACAGATAAACCTAGAACAATTAACAAAGTTGCTAGGTTAGAGATTAATATTATAGGTTATAAGGATACAATTTAGGGTTATGTAGCCCCTACACACCCTAGCTACAATTCAATACTTAGACGGCCCTAGATAAATAGAAGAGAGGTTACTATTACTCCTTCTAAAAAACAATTTACATCTATTCTTCTAGCTAAAGAATTAAGTTCCTTAGCACTAAGGATCGCCCTATTAAAGGAGACTAGAGATTAAAACAAATAAGCGCAATAGCTTATTACTCCTATATTAGGCGGGCGAAAAAGAATAAGTCTATTTAGACTTTTGCTGCTTCTCTTAAGAATATTAAAAAAGCCCTAGCTCCTAAGAAGAAAGTAGAGGTCCTACCCTTTCTTCCTAAAGCTTATTAACACCTAGCTTAGATTTTTAATCTAAAAACTGCTTCTATACTACCTCCTTTACGCAGATCTAAAGTAGATTACTAAATTAAACTAAAGAAAGACAATAAAGGCAAAGAAAAGGAGGCTCCCTAGGGACCTCTATACAGTATAAGCCGCCTAGAAATTCTAGTATTACGAAAGGAGCTTATTTTTCTACTTAACAAAGGATAGATTAGAGCTAGTAGCTCTTCTACCTCCTCTTCTGTTCTTTTTGCTAAGAAACCTAGAGAAGGATTACGTTTTTGTGTTAATTACTAAGCCCTAAACACTATTACAAAGAAAGATTGTTATCCTTTATTCTTAATTTAGGAAAGCCTTAACAATATTGTAAAAGCTAAATAGTTTACAGAGATTAACGTTTCTACAGCTTTCTATAAGATTTGGATTAATGCAGGAGATAAGTAGAAAACAGCTTTTTACACTAGATTTAGGTTATATAAATAGCTAGTTACTCTATTTAGTATAGCAAACGCTCCTTAGACCTTTCAACGCTATATTAATTAGACCCTCTGCGAGTATATTAACGATTTTTGCTTAGCCTACCTAGACAACGTATTAATTTACACTAATAGCACGCTTAAAGAACACTAACGCAATACAAATAAGGTCCTAGAAGCTATAGGCAAGGCTAGATTACCTTTAGATATTTAGAAATGTAAATTTAACGTACAGAGTACAAAATACCTAGGTTTTATTATTAAGGTAGGAAAAGGACTTTAAATAGATCTTAATAAAGTAAAAGCAATTAAAGATTAGCAAGCACCTATAAACATTAAAGAAATACGCAGCTTTTTTAGTTTTGCAAACTTCTATTAACAATTTATTAAGAATTACTTAGAAATAGTAGCTTCTCCTTTAAGGCTTACTAGTAACATCTCCTTTTAATAAGGAGAAACTAAGCAAAAGGCTTTCAATAAGCTAAAAGAGTTATTTATTACCAAACTAGTACTAGCTTAATAGGATCCTAACAGAGAAACACTCCTAGGAACAGACTCTTCTAGATATGTAGTAGCAGGAGTCCTCTTACAGTACAACAATAAAGGAAGCTTACGCCCTATAGCTTATTATTTAAAAAAGATAACTAGCGCGCAAAGCAATTACAAGATATATAACAAAGAATTACTAGCAGTTATCTCCTACTTATTTCAATAGGATGCTATACTACACTTTGTAAACAAGTTTATAGTTATTACAAACTATAAAAACCTTAAATATTTTAGTAAGCCTAGACAGCTTAGTAAAAGACAAATAAGATAGGCTTAATTTCTAGAAAAGTTTCCTAACAAAGAAATTTCCTACAGGCCTAGAGTTAATAACTTTAGGGCTAATGCCTTATCTAAGAAACAACAAGATATACTAGCAAACAACTAGGATACTAGGATTTCTAGGAAGTTTCTACAAGTATTTAAACCTATAACTGCAGCTACTAACAAAGAACTAGAGGAAGAAGAAGTGCTTAAAACCTTTAGCTGCAACAGCTATCTAGCAGCTGTACTAGAATTACCTCAAGAGCAGTTAGATCTAGAGAATCTATAGGATAAAGCTAAAAAAGAGGACAAAACCTACTAAATAGCCTAGAAAGCTGTAAGGGATAGTAAACGACAATTTCCTACATCTTTGGATCTTAAACTTTCTATTTTAGAATGCTAACTAGACAATTCTAGAAACCTCCTATACCGAGATCAAAAATAGATACCAAATAGTAAACCTCTAAGAACTAGAATTATCCACAAAATCCACAGTTCTAGAGCTTCAGGCTATCTAGGAAGAAATGTTACTTACTAAGCTGTTGCAAGAGAATACTTTTAGCCCTCTATTAGCAAAAGTATTAGAAAATACATAAGAAACTGCTTAGTGTGTAGAAGAACAAAACTCTAGAGAGACAGTCTACAAGGCTTACTAAAACCCTTGCCTATACCTAAGTAAATATAGAAAGAAATTTCTATAGATTTTATTATAGGGTTACTAGAAAGCGAAGGCTGTACAAACCTTATAGTAGTTACAGATAGGCTTAGTAAGGACGTTATCCTAATAGGCTTTAAGGATATTACTATAGAAGGTGTTGCTAAAGCTTTGATAAACTCTGTAGTAGCTTACTATTAGTTACTAAACTATATTACTTTAGACAGAGGTATATAGTTTGTTAACTATTTTTAGATTAAGCTTTGCAAGTTATTAGAAATTAAGCAACGCTTATCTTCTAGATACTATCCTAAAACTAACAGGTCTACAGAAAGAATAAACTCTATAGTACAGGCTTATTTGCGAGCCTTCTGCAATTAGGATTAAACAAATTAGAAAAGCAACCTAGGGATAGCTAAAATTGCAGTTATGGCAAGGCAAGCTTAGTCTACTAAAATATCTTCTTTTTTCTTATAACACGGCTATAAGGTAGATCTTCTATCAATTGTAACTAAGCACGGCCCTTAACAATAACTTCTAAGGAAAATACAAGAGGACTATTCAAAGGCAGAAAATATTATTAATAAACTATAGTAAAGTATTAAGCTTACACAAGCTATAATAAGAGAAAGTTAATAAGAATAAGAAGAGTAAGCAAATAAGAAAAGACGCTAATTACCTTAGCTTAAAGTAGGCGATAGGGTATAGTTAAAACTAGGCGACTACTACAAAACAAAAAGGCCTAGCAGAAAACTTAACTAGAAAAACCTTAAGTACTATGTACTTAAGGTTATTAGACTAAACGCAGTTAAATCAAATACTCCTAGCTGGATTTACCTAGTATTTAATGTTAATAACCTTAGACTAGCGTCCTTAGACCCTCTACTAAGCCAGCTAATAGACGACAATAAACCTCTACTAATTAAGACAAAGGATGGAGAAGAATACCTAGTAGAGACACTATTAAAAAAAAAAGGAAAAGGAAGAAAAGAGCAGTACTTAGTTAAATAGTTAGGATATCTAGATCTAACCTAGGAACTAGCTATTAATCTAGAAGATACGGAGGCTCTAGAAGAGTAGAACTCTAGGTGACAAGATTATTACTCTTACTATATTTAGGAGGGGGGTATTGTAAAGAGCTAAAGCCTTGATGTTCCCTAGTACTTGGTCTGTGGCCTTTGTTAGCTTTTCTTACCTTAGCACTAGCAGCTCACTATCAGTCGCACTATTTGCGCTAGCTTCTAGCTAATCTAATAGCTTCTGCTAGTAACAACACTACTAGCTGCATTAGTTACGCTAACTATCAGCTGACCCGGCAAACCTCTAATAACCTCAGTTAGTCCTAACTATCCGGATTGGATATAAAAACCTTTACGTAGTCTCTCTATAGTTCTTCATCTAATTCATTTACCTTCACCGTTACCTTGCATCTTTGGTTAACCCAACGCACCCTTACATTAAGTTATTACTAATCAATTAAGTAAGGGCGCTTTTTATATACTATTACTGAATATTAAAATAAAAATAATAGTCTAAGCGTTTATTAGACACGTAGTAGCCTACTACTAGTTACCTAACGCTTTTATTTCTAATAGGGGTACTTAGTGTATTAGCGAATTATAAGAACGCCTTAATAAAAATTAAAGATTAATTTATAATTGTTAATAGCCTTTTACCAACACATAGATAGTATGATCAAATAAATAAACAGCGTATAAGAAGCGTATCTTAATGCATTTATTTGTTAGTTATGAAGTAATTAGGTAGCATACTACTTTATAGCTTAAATTGTACTTAATAGAAGAAATACTACATTAATAAGAGTAGCCTTATTCTTTTTATAATACAGGTATAATACAGACCTTCTATAGTTAGAATCTCTGCTAGTAACGAATAAAAGAAGTGTCGCAACGTGTATATGTATCCTCTAGCCGGAGTACGATTCATCGATCGGTCGGTATTTTGTTTCCGACAAGAAGTATATAGCTAAAGAGCGTTAAGACTAATAGAAGGCTAAAACTATTATTATTAAGTTCTAAGATATTTTTAACCTAGTACAAGCTAGTATAACAGAAGCTTAAGCTAAGTAAAAATATTAGGCAAATGGGCACTACAAAAAAGTATAAAACTATAGAGTAGACAATAAAGTATAGCTAAAGCTTAATGAATAATATAAAATAGGCTATTAGTTACTCAAGCTTTACTAGAAAAGGGTAAATAATATAGTAATTAAAGTAGTTAGTAGCTATTTACTAAGGCTTAATACTCTAAAAGATTAATCATTTGTTTTTTATATTAACACTATACGCCTAGCTAACTTGAACTTACTACTAAGCTAGATTTAGGACAACTACTAGCTGCTGCTATCACTAGTTAACAGCAATGAGAAATAAACTATAGAAGAGATTATAAGAGAATAGCTTTGACGCTAAGGGCGTAGCTGGAAACTATATTTATAAGTAAAGTAAAAAGAATACTACTAAATAACACTTGAACTAGCAGAAGCTTTTAATGATATAGAAGTATTAGACTAATGACAAGTACACAGAAAGATTTTTAAGATAAAAAAAAACTTCTTAAACAGCTTTTAGCAAGGAGACACTTAAGGAGAAGAAGAGGAGAGGGGTATTATAATAGGCTAGAGCCTAGTAACAGATTCTTAATAGTATCTTAGTTACGCGTGTAAGTGCACAGTTTGCAGTTAGGCCTGCCTATACAACAATTAGACTAAACTCCCCCTTAACAAACTTTAGAGGAAGGTTTGCCTAAGGCTCTAGATAAATACTCAGAATCTTTGTAGACTGTAGTTTCCTTCTCTTCTCATCGAATACAACTCCAGTAACCTGTGCGATAGCTCCTTAAGCGTAGCCCCGTACATAGGGGGTGTGTTAGAGTATTGACATGCGGATTACCCCGGTGATTAGGTGTTGGAGTACTGACATGCGGATCACCCTGGTGATCAGGTGATCCTGGTAAGCTGAACACGTGACGACCGCGCTAGCGCCCGTATATACGGGCCAGATCGTCTTATGTCCTTTTAGTAGTTATTGAACACTTAGTTGTGGCGCTTAGTTGCTCAATAGACTCATTTTCCATCCATTAAACAAGCAATTGCTCCTTCTCAGCTCCGACATTAGGTGATCCTGGTAAGCTGAACACGTGACTATCGCGCTAGCGCCTATATATAAGGGCCAGATCGTCTCATGTCCTTTTAGTAGTTATTAGACACTTAGTTGTGGCACTTAGTTTCTTAATCCACTTATTTTCCACTCTATTAATTAAGTAATTGCTCTTTCTTAGCTCTAGAGTTATTGTAAAGGGCTGAAGCCTTGATGTTCTCTAGTACTCGGCCTGTGGCCTTCGTTGGCTTTTCTTACCTCAGCATTAGCACCTCAGCACTAGCTACTGACTATCGGCCGCACTAGTTACGCTAACTGTCAGCTAACCTAGCGACCTCTGATAACCTTAGTTAGTCCTAACCTTAGTTAGTCCTAACCTTAGTTAGTCCTAACTATCTAGATTAGATATAAAAACCCACGTAGTCTCTCTATAGTTCTGTATCTAATTTATTCACCTTCTACTGTTACCTTGCATCTTTAGTCAAACTAACGCACCCTTTTAATTGAATTAGATTCTTCTTTAGCTACTTGCGTAGCTACGTTGTACTTGGGAGCCCTCTAGAGCTATATCTAGACAAGAAGCTAGCTAGAGCTATATCTACGCGCGAGAATCTAATTAATTAGAGCGCTAGTTAATTAGTTAACTGTTTAAATCTACTAAAGGATAAACAGAAAAAGCACTAGATTAAAAGTGCTAAGGGATACTCAGTTGTATAAGTCCCTAAGGCGTTTAAATTTGTTAGATAAGCCTACTAAGCGTAGTAGCCCCTACACGAAAGGATAAGCCTACTAAGCGTAGTAGCACCTAAAATAATTCCTGTTAATAATATAGAGTACTAGCGAGTACCTACAAATACAATAGCAGAACCCTTAGCAGCTCTTTTAGCTGTAAGGATAGCAGAACTACACTAAGATAGTGTTAGTAGACCTAAAGTAGAAACTACTTTAAAAGGTCTTTGTAGAGCGAGTGGCCTAGATAAGATAGCTGCTTCTACGAGGATACAGGAGGCCTTCTAGGCTTAGAAGGCTATAGGCACACTACAACAAAGGGAACCTAAGGTAGAACAACCTCTACCTTAGTTACCTGCCCTATTAGCTGCCCTAGGAAATTAATAAACGCCTAGGCGTTTTAAACAACTAGATCCTAATACTTTTAATAGAAACAGAAAGATGTACTAAATCTTTTAACAATAGCTTACTGCTAAAGTAGAAAATAATAAGGAAGATTTTAATACAGATAAAAGGACTTGTAACTATGCCTTTAGTTAACTAAAAGGCTTAGCTGCAACCCTTACTCTGCCTTTCCTTAACTAAATAGGGATTTCTAATTTATAAAACTTTAATAAGTTATTAAACTTCTTTAATTAAATGTTTAGAGATCTCTATAGTGTAGAGAGAGCTAAGAACAAGCTCTAGTCTATAAGCTAAGGCAAGAAAAGCATACGCAAATATATTATAGAAGTCTAGGAATAACTACTATTATCTAATAGTAGATTAGACAAGGATACAAGAATAATGCTTTTCTAAAAAAGTCTTATTTAGAAACTTTAAGATAAACTTGTAAATATTACTTATAAGGATTTAGATAGCCTGTAAAACAAAGTGATAGAGATTGCTAATTACCTCTATAGAATAGAGGAGTACTCTAAAGGTAGAGATAACAAGCCTAAGGAGTATAAATCTAGAAGAACTTCTCCTCCTCCTTCTCCTTTAAAAGGAGATTAGATAGAAGGGATAGAATATATAGGAAGAACTGCTAAATCTTAATAGTTTAGTAACTAGGAGTTAGAACAGTTGTATAGAGAAAGACACTATTTTAACTATAAATAGAAGGGCTATCTGTCTGCATATTGTATAGAGAATAAGAGATCTTCTAAAAAGGAGAAAAAGACTTTAGTTAAGTCTTCTAACTCTAAGAAAGATAATAAGCTTAGCAAGGGAAGCTTAAATAAGGACTTAGATTTAGAAAAAGAGTAGCTCCTGTTTAAAGTTACTAGTAGGAGCCTCTAATAAGTTAAGACAACTTAGTTAAGAAGTAGACAAACTTTAAAAAAATATAAGCAGCAATAGAATTACTTTAGAAGTATTAGTAAATTATTACGCTTTTGCCTCTACTTTAATTAATATAGAAAACCTTGTATACTTGCTTATTAGCCCTTAACTTATTAAGAACGCTAACTTACAGTGCATTTCTATTTCTCTTAGGAGATTAGAAGGAGTTATAGATAAACTTAGAACTATTAACAAAGTTGCTAGGTTAGACATTAATATTAAAGGCTATAAGGATACTATTTACGGTTATATAGCCCCTACATACCCTAGCTACAATTCAATACTTAGACGGCCCTAGATAAATAGAAGAGAGGTTACTATTACTCCTTCTAAAAAACAATTTACATCTATTTTTCTAGCTAAAGGATTAAGTTACTTAGTACTAAGGATCGCCCTATTAAAGGAGACTAGAGAGTAAAACAAATAAGCGCAACAGCTTATTACTCCTATATTAGGTAGGTAAAAAAGGATAAGTCTATTTAGACTTTTACTGCTTCTCTTAAGGATATTTAAAAAGCCCTAGCTCCTAAGAAGAAAGTAGAGGTCCTACCCTTTCTTCCTAAAGCTTATTAACACCTAGCTTAGATTTTTAATCTAAAAACTGCTTCTATACTACCTCCTTTACGCAGATCTAAAGTAGATTACTAAATTAAACTAGAGAAAGATAATAAAGGTAAAGAAAAAGAGGCTCCCTAAGGACCTCTATACAGTATAAGCCGCCTAGAACTCCTAGTATTACAAAAGGAGCTTACTTCTCTACTTAATAAAGGATAGATTAGAGCTAGTAGCTCTCCTGCCTCCTCTCCTGTTCTTTTTGCTAAGAAACCTAGAGGAGGATTACATTTCTGTATTAATTACTAAGCCTTAAACGCTATTACAAAGAAAGATTGTTATCCTTTACTTTTAATTTAGGAAACTCTTAATAATATTGTAAAAGCTAAATAGCTTACAAAGATTAACGTTTCTACAGCTTTCTATAAGATTAAAATTAATATAGGAGATAAGTAAAAAACAGCTTTTTATACTAGATTTTGGTTATATAAGTAGCTAGTTACTCTATTTAGTATAGCAAACGCTCCTAGTAACTTTTAACGCTATATTAATTAGACCCTCCGTGAGTATATTAACGATTTTTGCTTAGCCTACCTAGATAATGTATTAATTTATACTAATAGCACGCTTAAAGAACACTAACGCAATACAAATAAGGTTTTAGAAGCTATAGGCAAGGCTAGATTACCTTTAGATATCTAGAAATACAAATATAACGTATAGAGTACAAAATACCTTCAATTTATTATTATGGCTAGAAAAGGACTTTAAATAGACCCTAAGAAAGTAAAAGCAATTAGAGATTAGTAGGCGCCTATAAATGTTAAAGGAGTACGCAGTTTTCTTAGTTTTACAAACTTCTGTTAACAATTTATTAAGAACTACCTAGAAATAGTAGCTCCTCTTTTAAGGCTTACTAGTAACATCTCCTTTTAATAGGGAAAAACTAAGCAAAAGGCTTTTAATAAGCTTAAGGAGTTATTTATTACTAAGCTAGTACTAGCTTAATAGGATCCTGACAGAGAAATAATCCTAGAAACAGACTCTTCTAGATATGTAGTAGCAGGAGTCCTCTTATAATACAATAATAAAGGAAGCTTACGCCTAGTAGCTTATTATTTAAAAAAGATAACTAGCACGCAAAGCAATTACAAGATATATAATAAGGAGTTACTAGTAGTTATTTCCTGCTTATCTAAGTAGGATGCTATGCTACAATCTTTAAAGAAGTTTATAGTTATTATAAACTATAAAAACCTTAAATATTTTAGCAAGCCTAGATAGCTTAGTAAAAGATAAATAAGGTAGGCTTAATTTCTAGGAAAGTTCCTAACATAGAAATTTCCTATAGGCCTAGAATTAATAACTCTAGGGCTAATGCCTTATTTAGGAGGCAACAAGATATGCTAGCAAACAACTAAGATACTAGGATTTTAGGGAGGTTTCTATAAGTATTTAAACCTACAACTGCAGCTACTAACAAAGAACTAGAGGAAGAAGAAGTACTTAGAACCTTTAACTGCGATAGCTATCTAACAGCAGTACAAGAGCAGTTAGATCTAGAGGATCTATAGGATAAAGCTAAAAGAGAGGATAAAACCTACTAAATAGCCTAGAAAGCTGTAAAGGATAGTAAACAATAATTTCCTACAGCTTTAGATCTTAAACTTTCTATTTCTAAATGCTAATTAGACGATTCTAGAAACCTTCTATACTGAGATCGAAAATGGGTACCTAATAATAAACTTTTAAGAACTAGAATTATCTACAAAATCTATAGTTCTAGAGCTTTAGGCTATCTAGGAAGAAATATTACTTATTAAGCTATTGCAAGAGAATACTTTTAGCCCTCTATTAGCAAAAGTATTAGAAAATACATAAGAAACTGCTTAGTGTGTAGAAGAACAAAACCCTAGAGAGACAGCCTACAAGGCTTACTAAAACCCTTGCCTATACTTAAGTAAATATAAAAAGAAATTTCTATAGATTTTATTACAGGGTTACTAGAAAGTAAAGGCTGTACAAACCTTATAGTAGTTATAGATAGGCTTAGTAAGGACGTTGTCCTAATAGGCTTTAAAGACATTACTATAGAAAGTGTTACTAAAACTTTTATTAACTCTGTTGTAGCTTACTATTAGTTACTAAACTATATTACTTTAGATAGAGGTATATAGTTTATTAACTATTTTTAGATTAAGCTTTGTAAGTTATTAGAAATTAAGTAACGCTTATTTTCTAGATACTATCCTAAAACTAACAGTTCTACAGAGAGAATAAACTCTATAGTATAGGCTTATTTACAAGCCTTCTATAATTAGGATTAAACAAATTAGAAAAGTAATCTAGAGATAGCTAAGATTGTAGTTATAGCAAGGCAAGCTTAGTCTACTAAAATGTCTCCTTTCTTCCTACAATACGGCTATAAGGTAGATCCCCTATAAATTGTACCTAAGCACAGTCCTTAACAATAACTTCTAAGGAGAATATAGAAGGATTATTAAAAGGTAGAAAATATTGTTAATAAGCTATAACAAAGTATTGAGCTTGCACAAGCTACAATAGAAGAAAGCTAATAAGAACAAGAAAGGCAGGTAAATAAAAGAAGGCACTAATTACCTTAGCTTAAAATAGGCAATAAGGTATAGTTAAAATTAGGCAACTACTACAAAACAAAAAGGCCTAGCAGAAAACTTAACTAGAAGAATCTTAAGTACACAGTACTTAAGGTTATTAGACTAAACGCAGTTAAATTAAATACTCCTAGCTAGATTTACCTAGTATTTAATGTTAATAACCTTAGACTAGCGTCCTTAGACCCTCTACTAAGCCAGCTAATAGACAATAACGAACCTCTACTAATTAAGACAGAGGATAAAGAAGAATACCTAGTAGAGAGCCTATTAGAGGAAAGAGGAAAAGGAAAAAAAAAGTAGTACTTAGTTAAATAGTTAGGATATCTAGATCTAACCTAGGAACTAGCTATTAATCTAAAAGATACAGAAGCCCTAGAAGAGTAGAACACTAGGTAACAAGATTACTACCCCTACTATTTTTTTAGGAGGGGGGTATTGTAAAGGGCTAAAGCCTTAATATTCTTTAGTACTCGGCCTGTGGCCTTCGTTGGCTTTTCTTACCTCAGCATTAGCACCTCAGCACTAGCTGCTGACTATCGGCCGCACTAGTTACGCTAACTGTTAGCTAACCCGGCGACCTCTAATAACCTTAGTTAGTCCTAACCTTGGTTAGTCCTAACTATCTACATTGGATATAAAAACCCACGTAGTCTCTCTATAGTTCTGTATCTAATTCATTCACCTTCTACTGTTACCTTGCATCTTTGGTCAAACCAACGCATCCTTACAGTTATAAGCCTAGCCGCTTGATTATAGTTTTGATTTTTACTACGCAATTAGCAAGCTAGAGGGTTATTTATTTAATTATTAACTTACTCTCCTTTATTCTTTTACAGCACAGCCTGCAGATTGCCGCAGCTGCTGTACCTCTCTTCTACTTAATTATACAATTAACTTCAATTAATCTACTATATTACAATCTACAGGCTATAGTCATTATTAACATACTTACTAACTAACTAATTAATCTGTTAACACCTTAGCGACAACCCACGTTGTGATCTACACAAGGCATTTTACTAAGATAGACTTTACTAATACACTGCTTGCTGTCTTAAGAGTAATCCTTAAGGCGTAATGAGACTAGCTAACTTAATTTACTTTATTATAGTTTTACTGCTTAAAGACATGCATGTACGATTAAGTTAATCCTAATCTCCTAGATGTGCCCTTAATAGATTACTAGAAGCCACAGTATCTAGAGCTGCCTAAGAATGTTAAGCAACTAGTTGCTCTATTACCTAGCGCTAGCACACAAATATAAGACGACTATAAGATTACTAAACGCAAATATAAGGCTTATACAATTAATACAAAGGATAAGAAGGATAATTATAATAAGCTAGTTAGTCGGTATAATGTACACACTGCTTATTTGATAAAAAAAGTTACTAAGATTACTAAGATTAAGGACTAGATTAGCAAGAATGTATATCTAGACCTACTATCAAACACCTTAATAAGCATAATTACTTAGAACTTTACTAGCCTTTAAGCCTTAGTAAATATCCTAAAGAAGGATCTCGCACCTACAGATAAGAATACATAATATTTAATTAAGGCGTAGTATAAATTCTACCTAGATAAGGCTTACTAAGATATATAGGCCCTAAGCGTTAGTTTACTAAGTAGCAGCTTCTTTATCCATAAGTAACAATCTACTTACTACCTAAAGTTATTGGGCTGTTAGCAGTTACTAATTTTGTAGACGCCATAGGCATAAAAATTGCACTAGACTGGTTACGCAAGAAGCGCAATGAGCTAGCATAAGTAATAGCGCTTAATAAAGCTTTAATAAGTCTTAATAATATGAAAAAAGATCTTTAGTGTTTAATTGCAAGATTAGTTAATTACTTCCTTAAAAAGGAAAAGGCTCATAGTGTTCTAAATTAGATCTAGATTAGAAATAGCTTAATAATCTACAAGCGCTAATAACTTAAAGTTAAATAAAGGTAGTAAGCAATTACACCCTTGCTCTAATAAGCTAAGTAAGCACTTCTAGACACTGCGCAACTACTTTAAACTTTAAACTACAGTTACTAGATTATGCTCTACTAGCAAGATACTAGTTAAACTGTTAGACAACAATTAAAAGAAAATCCTTAATAAAAAATAGCGACAAATAGGGAACGCTGCGCACCTAGATTAAGATGAAAGGGTAGAAGGCTAGCACTAGCAGATTAGCCGCTAATAAGTCTAGTAAATCATACTCTAGCTTATTAGTTTTAGCACTAATGAACTTAATAGACTTTATGAAGTATATTAGTCTAAACGTGTTTAGTGCAGCTTTTATCCCTTATGCTTTGTCTCTTTGTACAATTATAAATAGTAGAGCAGTAGTCTACTTAGTTAACAGTATAAATTACTTAATACTAGGCACCTTTAGCAAATGTTTTAAGGACGAGACTATTAAGGCAGGCATTTAATCTATTCTAGTTGCTAGAACAAGAAATCATCTGCTTAAGAACGTTCTGCATAGCAGTGCTAGCCCTAATATAGCTAATCTTTTACTTACTAACATTAAGGTTGTACTAAGTTTCTACGTTAATATTGTCTTAGAAGCACGGCTTAAACAGGCAGGCATTTAGTATTTAAGATATAATTCTACTATACTATTAAGAACAGTTAAGAAGAACGTTGTCTTAATTAACTTAGAGTGTTACTTTAATCTCTTTTCTATTAAATGTAAGTAAATCACTTATCACACTACTTAACCGCTGCTTGTGAACGCTGTAGTATAATTAAAGAAACCTTAGTTACGCACTAGTAATAAGGATATATAGCATTAATAATTAGGCTATCTAGGACAACAAGCTATTAAAGCTCTAGTCTGCTTAGCGTAGAACGTAGAGATTACTAGCAAAAAGCTATTAAAATATAATTACTGCGCAACAGCTTATGCCTTGCAAGTAATTTTATAACAACTAAGAGAAAGATTACCTTAACTTTTCTACAAGATCTTATAGAATCTATTTAACTTCCTAACTAGTTGACTGCTTAAGAAATAGGCACTAAGTATTAAGAAAGACTAATTAAGCAAGCTGTATAATTACAATATCTAGTTAAAAATATTAAATGATATTAAGCTAGTAATTAAAGGCTTTGCTACAAGGATAAAGAGAAAGTATTAGCAGAAAATTGTTAAAATTTATTAGAATAATAACACTGCTACACTGCCTTAGAGAGGGCAATTAAGATGCAAAGAATAGGCAATAGAGAAAAAGATTATAATTAAAAAGCTACTGCTATACACTTATAATCTAAATAGCTTAGCAGAGAGAGCTAGCTAAGAGCTAATTACTAAAGCTATTAAGATGCGCACAAGCGCTAATCTACTCGCTAAGCTTTAGCTAGCAAGTATAGATGCGGTAGCTTATTTACATAGAATAAGCCCTACTAAGATCTATAGCTACTCTTCCCCTAACCAGGTGCTTAAAAAATAGTTTAGGAAATATTTCTAATACTGTTCACTACCTAAGATTAGACACTAGACTGCTAATTTATGCCTAGACTAAAGTAGAATTTACGCGTATAGCTGCTGAGCCTATCTATTCAATAGGGAGAAGGCAGCTAGGCGCAATTGTTCAAGATTTAAAGTTAATCCTCGCGGCTATATTAGTTATTTAGTTAGTTATTAAGCTTCTAATATATACTACATGTAAGTACTAACCCTTAATTAGGTCATTACTATCTGTAACATAACCTTTAATAAATGTTAATCTTATAAAGGATATTGCAAGGAAGAGCTGCTAAGAATTTAAGTAATTAAGATTATAAAAATTCTTTATAAAGGCAAGCTAGTTAATTCTAGAATTAACTTAGAAGTTCTCTCGCCTGTTTAAAAAAGGCCAGATTAGGATATATAGCTAACTACTAAAAGCCTTAAAAGTAATCTGTCTACTATCTTAAGTAGTAAGGAAGGCCTACCTACTAAAAATAAGAGTAGATTAGAAGATGCTAAGCAAATAGAGCACAAGGCTAGTGTACTGTTAGGAATTTGCTTAAATTAGCAGCAGAATACTAGTCTTACTACCCTAGAACTAACTCCTAAACTAAAGACTCTAGGGAGCGACGACGCAATTAATTACAGGGTATTTAATAGTTAAACAGTAGTACGCTCGCCTAAAAAAGCTAACTTATTAATACCTAGAGGTAGGGAGCCTATTTTAAATAAGCCTAACAACGTATTACTAGACAAATAGTCTCTGCCTAAAGACTCTAACGCGCTAGCTAATCAAAATAGAACTCTTATTCTAGATTAATAAGTTGTAGAGCGTATATTATCTTATATAGCAAGAACCTAGGCCTTAAACAGCAGACAGGGTTAGCTATTATAAGCTAAACCTCTACTTATAAGACGTAGTGCTTAGATTACTAGTAAAAGGCTAAATTAGCCTACACATTATTATCTTCTACTAAGTAAGCTAAGTAGTAGGCGTAAGTATAAAGATGCAACCTAAGATCTTAACAATTACCTAAAGAGTAGAAGTATAAGTAGTGTTAACGCATTAATTGCAAATTATAAAGATCTATTATAAATTAATTTCTATAATACCTACCTTCTAGGTTTGCAAGCAACCTAGGAAGATTAAGCAAGCTACAAGACTCTTAATTACGTAGTTATGGTAGCTTTGCTTATAAAGCATAGACTAAGTATAAGAATTGCTTAAACATATTGCAACAATCTAATTAAGCTGCTAAAATTATAAAAACAATTGCTCTAGCATTTTATAAAGGCCTTGTTTAAAAATACCTGTAAGAAAGAAATTTATAAGTTAAGTATAAATAAGACTTAGACTAAGATATTCTAAGAAGAAGCAATTAATTAAATAATACCTATAAAGTAAGTTTAGACTTACAAGTTTAATTAAGACAGCTTCTTTTTTAAATGCAAGGCGTAGATTATTGTAAGAAGTAATTTTTGAAAGGAGGACTTAATTAATTTAACATATAATACTATTTTAGTAGCTAAGTCCTTCTAAGCAGCAATAGCGATCGCCGCCAAGAATAATCTAGAGATTGAGTAATATAATATTATAGAAGCATTTCTTAATACGTTGATTACAGCAGACAACCTAGTAATCTGCAAGATGCTAGATAGCTTTAAGAAGCCTAGAAAGTGCGTATAGCTTAACCGCGCACTTTATAGATTACAAGACTTACTACTGTTGTAGTATAAGGAGTCCTTAGAATTACTAAAAGAAATTAGCCTAGTCGCCTTACTAGAGGAGCCTTGCCTGCTCTTTAATTAAAAAAGAATTATCCTAGTTTTGCTTTATATAGATAATACTTTACTGCTATTTGCAAAAGATTATAAGTAAAGAGCAATAGATCTCTAGTTATAGATTAAAGACAAGTACAGGATATAAGAACAAGTATTAGTTAAATAGTTTCTTAGTATCAAAGCAATTAGAGATTGTAAGATGTAAATAATTACACTTATACATAATCCGTATATTAACAAAATTATAAAAAAGTTTAAGCTAGAGAACAGTTGCTTTCCTAAGACTTTATTGCTATTAGAGAAGCCAATTAAGTATACTAGCAAAGCAACTAAGCAAAAGATCAAAGCTTACTAAAAAAAATTTAGATTAGTATTGTACACAGCTATTATGCTACAACTAGACATTACCTACTTAATCTTAAAGCTCTTACACTTCCTTATAAACCCTAGTATTTAGTATATAAACGTTGTTAAACAGGTAATTATGTACGTTTATTAAATAAGATAGGAGGCGATCTAATATAAGAACTACAATAGACTAGACTTAACAATTGCAGGCGATGCTTCCTTTATAGATAATTAGAAAACCTATTAATTGTTCTATAGATACATAGCTATTTTATATAGTAGTCTAATATTTTGAAAGGCGGCTTAGCAGACTATAGTAACTACGTTAACTACTAAGGCTAAGCTGCTCGCTCTTAAATATACTACTAAAGAGGCTATAGCCCAAAAGCGCTTCTTTCGCAAGCTGTCTCTTAATCTAGGAGACGTCTAGATAGTCTAGTACAACAACCAATAAAGAATCAGACTTATAATCAGAAAAAACAAGCAGATTAGCATTTAATTAAAACATGTAGATATACAAAATATATAGCTGCAGTAAGAATATGCTAAAAGATTATTTTATGTTAAGTACTTAGAAACAGCAATTATGCTAGCTAATAGACTAACTAAGTTGCTTACCTAACAATAGTTTAAGAAGTTTAAGCAGTTGCTTAACTTTTAGCAAGTTAAGCACTGAATTAGAGAAATTAATAATTAATAAGCAAAGAATTTGTATTAAGCAGCAACATTTATATACTAGGCTAAGTCTCCTCTTAATTACTTAGGATAAGCGGGAGATCAAAAGCTAAACAAGCAGAAAAACTAGAACTAAGAATAAGCTTACTTGTAAGTATTAGTGTAAGGGTGCGTTGGGTTGACTAAAGATGCAAGGTAAACGGTGAATGAATTCGATAAAGAACTGTAGAGTTTACGTAAAGGTTTTTATATCCAACCCGGATGGTTAGGACTAACCAAGGTTATTGGAGGTTGCCGGATCAGCTAACAGCTAGCGCAAATAGTGCGGCTGATAGTCAGCTGCTAGTGCTGAGGTAAGAAAAGCCAACGAAGGCCACAGGCCGAGTACTAGGGAACATCAAGGCTTCAGCCCTTTACAATTAGAATTATTATACTTACTAAACTCTATTAGCAGGTCTTGCATAGCCTTTTAAGCTTTAGCAAGCTTAAGCGCATTGTTAGCTATCCTAGCTTAGATAGCAAGGGTCTAGAGGCGAGCAGCATAAAAACGCGAATCTAATCTATTACTTCTATATATAGAGTTTTAAGATAATCGTTAGCTTACTCTAGCATACTTATATCTATATAATTAAGTTCTATAGCAATTAGGGCAACAAGCAGCAGAAGTGCAGTAATATAGACTAGAAAAGGGCAGCATTCTACAAGCATGCTGTTCTTAAAAAGTTAATCAACGTAGAGAATGCTGCTGTTGCTACAGCTATTGTTAATTATAAGCTAGCTGTTAACTAAGCTATTACGCAAGTTAATCAAAAGCATAAGTAGTATAAAGCGGCGTATTAAAAGGCTCTTGTCTAAAAGAACAACTTTAATTTAGACTTATAGCCTGCTAAGCAGGCTGTATTTAGCGCAAATAATCTTTAGCATTTTATTTTAGATTAAAGATGCTTACTAGAGCATGAGTAGGAGTAGGCAGTGGAATCTAAGCAGCAAGACCGCGAGATAATATTTTTTAAGCGCAGCAATCCTCAATAGGAGGCTTCTACGCAGAAGGCTTTCTAGTAAACGCGACGCTGCTATTAATCTTTTTATAGTAAGCAATAATATCTCTAAGCAGCTTGTGCTTATTAACACGGTACGTATTATTATTCTATTCTTAATAACTAGTTAGCAGGCTAAGTAAAAAGCTTAAAGAATTGAAAACTTACCTTTTTATTTCTATATATAGCTATAAAATAATTAGCAAGATTATTGTTAATAGTATAGCATGTGTAAGACAAACAACTGCTATAGCAAGTGCTACCTTAACTGCTAGTTTAAACGCAATTCAAATACTACTTAGCATATAAACTATCTAGCATCTTTTTTATGTAGCGCTTACAAGGCGGAACGCAAGAATATAATAAATTAGCAGCAATCTTTAAAGAGCAAGTAGGCGCCTTTTTCTAAGTAGATAAAGACGCGTTATGCCTAGTAGACAGCTTAATAGGCTTATATAGCTTATTGCTGTTGCTATGTTGCGATTTACGCGTTGCTGCTTAAGCAGTAAGCTACTCTAACTTTTGCTCTAGCTTTTCAAGAGTCCTGCTTTTACGCTAAGTTAATTGTTTAGTTAGGCTCTTATTTAGATTAAAATTAAAATAAGGGCCAAACAGTAGGCTTACTCGAAGAGGCAAGTTAATTAGTTTCTAAGCAGAGCCACTTGAAGTCTTACAATAAGTACATGGATTGAAAGGCAAAGGCAACTAACTTTTATTATTCTTAAGATTAGCTGCTTACTAGGTTTTTTTATTAAATAAGCTTTAGCGCGCGTAATGCTTATGTTTAGCGCTGTTCTTACGTTATTAGCGCAGGCTTTCTAAGCAACAATACCGCTCTTAATAACAGCTCTTTAAGCGACGCGAACGCTTGTTGCTATTGAAGGCGGACTACACTATAAAAATTAGCAGCTAACAATTAAGAGAAACATAAAGCAAAACTGCTTACTATATTAGTAGTAGTAGTGTAGTAAGAATAAAGAAGGCTTAGTAATTAATATCAAGTAAGGCTAAGAACAAAGGTTTTAGAGGGGCAGCAGACGCGATTAATATTATAGTAGCTGCACACTAACTAATTACGCGATATTCAGAGTTCATCTAATGTTTTAATATTACTAAGGGCTGCTGGCTCAATTAAAAAATAAGCAGTATTACTACAACAATAAATGATGAAAAAGAGGAGCTATAATTATAGAGAGCCCCTTTAATTTACAGCCTCTATTTGCCACGATTACCTAGTTGCTCACAGCTCAGATCGATAATATCTCACTAACCTAGGGGGTGTGTTGGAGTATTAACATACGGATCACCCTGGTAATTAGGTGATCCTAGTAAGCTAAACACGTGACGACCGCGCTAGCGCCTATATATATAGGCTAAATCATCGTAAGCCTCTTTAGTAGTTATTGTACACTTTGTTGTGGCACTTAGTGATCAATACACTCATTTCACTCTACCTGATCAAGCAATCGCTCCTTCTCAGCTCTCGCAGTTCATTACTTCTATAAAAAGACAAGGACACGCAGTGTTCTAAGCTAGATTTAAATTAAAAACAACTTAATAATTATTAAGTAACTTGAAGTTAAACAAAAGCAGAGGGTAATTGCACTTTTGCCCTTGTAAGCCTGGCAAAAGACCTGTAAGTAAGCACTTTTAAATACTACGCAACTGCATTTATCTTCAAACTGCAGTAACTAAGTTATACTCTTTTAGCAATTTACTAATCAAGCTAACAGTCAACAAGGAAAAAATTTGTTCATTAACAAAACAGTAATAAATAAGAAGCCCTGCGTACCTATATTAGAAAAAAAGGCTGAAAGACTAGCACTAGTAAGTTAGCTACTCATAGAAGTAGTAAAACGTACTTTAGCTTATTAGTCTTAGCACTAATTAACCTAAAGGACTTTATTAAGAAAATTAGACTAAACGAATTTAGCGTAGCTTTTAGCTCTTATACCTTGTCCTTTTATACTTTTATTTTTAAGGTGACAAAGGTGGTGGTTGTTGTTGTAGTTAAAATAGGTTTTCTAAAAAAGTGAAAAGCAGCTACCCTCTACTAATCAGTCGCAAATGTTAAAAAAAAATTGTGTGTAGTAAACAAAATTCAAATAGTAAGTAGATAAGGTCAACGCGCTAAGCGCTTAGAGCAGAAAAGCTTAGAATACTAAGCAAAATTAGGATTAACAAATTTACTGAAAGTACTAAAAAACAACATTAATTAAAACGTGTTTAACAGCAAGTGCTAGCCTATATCTAGCAACAAGATTGCGATAGAGGTAGAGGAGGTAGAGGTAGAGGAGAGTAAGGACACGTACGTTACCGCAGCAGAAGCCTACAATACTTTAGAAAAGCTTCCTGCCTGCTGCTTCTTACTTTTAGAATTTCTTACACCACACAGTACCGCATACAAACAATACAATGCTTAGATTATTCTTCTCTCTGTTAAACACGAAGACTAATAGCTTATATTAAGTAAAGTTAGACCTTACTAGGTTACTATATAAGAAGCTATAGCAGTAGATTACGAAGCCCACGTTTACCTTTGTTAAGCGGCCTCCCCGGTCAGTCAAAGAGGAGCTGTCGGCGGTAGCTCCTATAGTAATCAGGTGGACGCAGAGGTCGAATTCTGTCATTCATCAACACCTCATCGATGCGTCTGGTATCCTGGATAACCTTTCTATAAGATCTTACAAAATCTATTCATTTTCCAAACTATTTAGCGGCTTAAAAAATAGGTACTAATCATCAAAGAAAACTACTTAGGTAAGCTATATAATTAGAATATCTAGTTAAAGACACTGAAAAATATTATGCTAGAAATCAAAGGCTTCGCAACAAGAATTAAAAGAGAATATTTTTTAAAAATCAAAGAGATTGGTTAGGGAAACAACACTACTACACTGTCTTAAAAAAGGCAATTATGATATAAGAAATAAGTAAAAAAAACAAATTATTATTAAAGCGCCACTGCTATATACCTATAATCTACTAGCTTAGAAGAGAGAGCTAGCTAAAAGCTTATTATAAAGGCTATTAAGATACGCATAAGCACTCATCTACTAGCTAAGCTTTAGCTGGAACGAACACGTTACAACTCCCTTGTTCTCACCGCTATCTCACTTAGGCCAGATCTGACTGGTATCGGACCTACCCCGGTTCTAGTCTAGGTCGCAGGTATAAAGACAGCTTAGGATCTATAGTAGCTCTATAAATTTTTAATATCTTTTTATATAAGGCTTATAAGTATTTTATCAGAATTAAGGCTTATTTGTAGATTACAACGCACTTCTATATGCCTCTGCTGTGATCTCTTCTACTAATACTAATTTGTAAGTCTTGCCTACGCTGTTACATTATATTAAAAATCTTGTCTTAGCCGGTAACAGCATTTAAAACAATATTACAGCTATTTATTTAGACTACGCCTAAGCCTAAACCTCTCTAAATACAAACTAGAAGTTTTACATTATTACGTCTAACAACACCTTAAGTAGAATCTTCTAGATCTCCTACTAACTAAAGCCTTTAGGTTTAGAACTTTTAACCTTATTAATAAGGCAAATTACTTTAGAAAAGTTACATAGAGTGCGCTAAGATAGAAACACAGAGACTACTAATAACTTATTAGTATTAGAATTGAACGCTAATAGCTAACTAAAACAACTCTAAGACCTCTTTAGAGCCTATCTAAAAATTAGCCTACTGTTAGGGTTAACAACAACCCCTACGAAACAAAGTAATAGGCAAGTAATTAGTTATAAGAAATAAAGAAAATAAAAGATAAAGACTTAGAGGAGAATCTAATTGTACTCTATTTAGATAACATTGACTATTTAAATACGCAAGTTGCGCATTTAACCTAAGAGGTTACACTGTCTAGAGACACGGCTGTACTTACTACTAAAACACTGCTAACAATAGTTAAAATACTGTTAAGCTAGTCTGTATAGTACATTTCTGCTACCTCTAAGACGCTACGTGTTAAGCTTATAGAGCGCACGCCTACTATTAAAAATTTTAATAATAGAACTAACTCTACGTTCTCTTAGTGGTAAGCCTTAATAAAGAATTAACTTGAAATTAACTTAAATTACTATTAAAGCAAGTGCGCTTATATAGCTCTTGAGTAGAGTTACACTACTAGTACTGAAAAAGGATACTTTAAACCGCAGTACTTAGCTAATTTGACTTTTAAATGGTTGAAAAATGAAGAAAAATAATTATGCTACTTGAATTATATTTGATATCTAGCAATAAATAGGCAGAAAACTTTAAAGCTTTCTACTACCTAGTTTTAAAGAAAAGGAATATTTTTAGCTTTTAAAGCAAGGTTTATTAGTACTGCTATTAAAAGATTTGTTTCTAAGTTAAAGTGGTGCTTCTACTTATGAGAAAAATTACCGCTGCCTTACGCGCTCTAAATCTAGGGTCTAAGTACTTATAGAATAACTCTTTTAATAAGATAGTGTAACACCTTACTACTTTTAACATAGAAAAACGCAATTCCTCTATTAGACTAATATAGATATTAAGCTAGTGCTTACTTTAGTAGTTCTGTAGAAGCTCTACTTTTAATAATATTAAAACCTGCAGCCTTATTACACTAGCTCTGCCCCTAATTTAACTCTAACCCCTGCTCGCGCTAATCTAAGCACGCATAGACTTCTTTTTAAGACCCTAGCCCCTAATAACAAGCCTCTATTAAATATTCATTATAAGTATAAGTAGCTTGATTATTTTGTAAGTAATTATACTACTCCTTAAGTAAGAGAAATTAAGATTAAACAAGAAGAATACTTTGAAGCAGTAGAGTACTACTTAGATAAGGAATAAATAGAAAACAAAAATGCCTAAAACAACGCTTTAGCTTAAGCTTACATAAGTATAATCTTGCTAATATTCACTTATAAAACTTATTTAGAGAAAAATATTTTAAAGTTTCTACTATTCTCTAAATAAAGAGTTATAGTGCCTGTCTACTTTTATTAGTTAATACAAGAGCTTCAGGCTTCATATTCTGAAAGTCTTTTCTAATTTATACTTTCTCCTAATTACTTTAGGTTGTTATTTAAAAACTACCTTTTAAGGTCTCTGTAAGAGAATTTTAGGACTAGATCTAAACTAGAGTAGATTAATATATCTATTTTTATATCTAAATTAATAATAAAAAGATTCTTAACTATCTTTTTGTTATTATATATTTAGGTACGAAAGATTATATTAATAGAATTGGATAGCTCTAGCGATTTAACTTATTGCTAGTCGCAGTGTAGAACTAATTTGTGTAGCTTATAAAATACCCTACTATGTATAATTCTGCTCTCCCTATCCTTAAGTAATTAGAAGAACCTACTAATAATAAGGCTGCTAAGAAGAATATCTAGCAGAGAAACGCGCTTCAGAAGAAGAATAAATACTAGAAAAGGCAAAGCTCTACTATAGTTTTAGTATAAAGAATCTGTCGCCTTCTTTAGCTCTGAAAAGTCTGTTTCACATTTAAAGCTACTAATTCTACACTAGATCTAGTCTATACTGACTCTACCCTACGCATTGCTATTACTCTAGCTAATGCCTTCTATTACTTCATAAAACGCAAGGAAAACAAGTTCTTTATAATAAGTATTTATAAGATGAATTATCTATTAAAAGACTATATAGAACTTAACAACCCTAATTAACGCTAAACTAATCTAGAACTAACTTCTATTTGCCTACTACTTGTATTAAGACGTGTTTAGTAGAACTGTAGTAAACTAACTGCCTAAACACTGCTTATACAACTATAAGATTGTTTTTACTAAACTACTACTAAATTAATTTAGTCCTTTATATAAGTAGAGCACCAAAGAACTTGAAGGTACTAAGACGTTTGTAATAGATAACTTTTAAAAAGAACATATTAGTTCTAGTAATTGCCTATTTGTCTCTCTAATCTTTTATGTTTAGAAGCCTAATAGAGATATTTAAATTTGTGTGAACTATTATAAACTTAACGCAATTACTTGAAAGAATTTGTATTTAATCCTACGTATTAATAAGTTACTAGCTTATATATATAAAGCTAAGTTTTTTACTAATTCAGACATACGCGTAGCTTTTAACAAAATTGAAATAGATTTTAACTCTAAAGAGTACACCACGTTTAAGACGCGCTACAGAATATATAAGTTAAGAGTGCTTTTATTTAAAGTATATAACAGTCCTGCTACCTATTAACGTTACATAACGTGGTTCACAAGCGAGTAGGAACCCTAAGCGAGTGGGCAGCTCCCTACCAGCGCATTAACGTCGACATAACAACGCGTTATGTCTTAACAACGCAGCTCTTAATTAACTTACAACAAATCTAATATTTAACTTGCTCTTTTTAATATTAAATTTTAACGTGTTTAAAGTGTAAAACATGCTGTAGAGATATATAACGTCCCTTAAACAACAATTTAACAGCAACGCGCTAGAGAGCGCTCCTAACGCAACTG
Organism: Alternaria sp. 'sect. Undifilum'; assembly: GCA_024321975.1. Classification (NCBI taxonomy): domain Eukaryota; kingdom Fungi; phylum Ascomycota; class Dothideomycetes; order Pleosporales; family Pleosporaceae; genus Alternaria; species Alternaria sp. 'sect. Undifilum'. The sequence goes on from JAJJZI010000004.1 coordinate 3,633,528, forward strand.
CAAAGCAAATTCAAAGCGCCTAAATAAGCTAGAAGAGGAGGCTGTACTTAAGCGTATTCTTAAAAGGTCTATGCAAGGATTTGCGCCTATAAAAGCTAACGTTTAAGTAATAGCTAATAAACTATTATATAAGTAGGAGAGCAACTTTACTAGTAAGAACTTAGTTAATAACTTTGTTAAGCAAACTCCTAAGCTCTATACGCGCTAGAGCTGTCCCTATAATTAGCAGCAAGCCGCCTATAAGGACTTAGTAGCTATCTAGCGCTAGTTTAATCTAGTTAAGGCGATAAAGTAGAAGTAGGGTATTATAAATAATAATATCTACAACTCTAACAAGACTAGCTTTATAATAGGCAAGATTTTATTATAGTTAGTTATTACAGGCTTAAAAGAATATAGTAAAAAGAAGCAGGTATAGCTAGGCAACTATAAGTAGGTTACTATAATTTAAGACGTAAGCGCGTTAGGTTACTAAATACTACTTTTTGTTGTCTTTGCAGGCACGGTGCTTATTAACGTCTAGTTTAAAGACTTGCCTACTAACTAAGTTCTTAAAGTTAGTCTTAATAGCTAAATAAATAATGAGCTTGCTCTTGCATAGTTAAAGCACTTTAACAATTATACAAAGAGGTATACTGTAAGTAAGTATTAACTACTTATTATTAATAGCTATAAGAGCTACTACACTATTAAATTTTTAGATCTTTGCAAAGAAATTTTTTTTTTATATACCTGCGCACTTATCTTACCTATTATAACCTTTTAACATTACCTACTTCTTGATGTTTAAGCGCAAGTATAGCAACGCTGTTTTAGGCTTAGCACGTAACTATACTAACTATATTAGCAAGGAGACCTTTCTACTAGCCTTTAAGGCTGCTTTTAAGCAGTCTATTACAAAAGAGAATATCTAAGCTAGCTTTAGAAGCACTAGTCTAGTTTTATATAACTTACAGGCTGTGCTATTAAAGCTTAATATAGTAGTGTAGACACTATAATAATTACTATAATAAGTAGCTGTCTAGAAGGCGCAGACACCACGCAACGCGAGCAAAGTTAAAGCTTAAATTAGTTTTATTTAATAGAGTGTAGGAAAGCACTGTAAGTCTTCTGCTAATTCTCTTACTAAGCAGATTGCGCCGCTAAGTAAGGGGGCTTAGTAAATAGTACTTTAAATAGTACTTTTAATGAAGAAAATAAGTACTTTTTAAGAGGCTCTAGATAAATTAAATAAGTATAAAAGCCGCAAGCGGCGATATGTATAGATAGAAGAGACTCTTAATATAGGCGAAGTACAAGAAGTATTAGCTAAACAAGTAGGTAGCAGTTGTGGCAATAGTAAGAGTGCGTTAAAGAGGGTGCAAGGAGAGAGGCGGTGCGGGCGTTGCAAGTAGACTAGACACAACGCTCGTACCTGCGCAGTTAAGATAGATAGTGCAAGTAATAGCAGCGATTCTAATAATTAATTTAGTATATTGCAATAGTTTATTAACTGTAATGAAAAACTACAATAACGTGTTGACGTCGACGCGCTGGTAGGGAGCTGCCCACTCGCTTAGGGTGCCCACTCGCTTGTGAACCACGTTTAATAATATGTTAATAAAGTATCTTAAAAACTTTTGCATAGTTTACTCAGATAAAATCCTTATTTACTCTAAGTTAGAGGCAGAACATATTCTCTACGTACAAAAAGTACTAGAGAGACTATAGTAAGCAGGCCTCGAAGTTAATATTAAAAAAAGCAAATTCTATGTTGCTTAGACTAAGTACTTAGGCTATGTTTTAACTAATCAAGGGTTAGAAGTAGATCTTCATAAAGTTTAACCCTTTAATAACTAAGTCTAACTTATAACTATTATAGGTGAAAGATTATTCCTTAGGTTTCTAGAATTCTATAAGTAATTTATACTGGAATACTTATAAATTACTAAACTACTTCTTATACTCTAAAGCTCTTCAAAGCTATTTATATAAGATTTACATTGTAAAAAGGCCTTTAGAAAGTTAGAAGCTGTATTATTGAAAATCTCTACCTTATATTACTACTACCTAGAATATAATACTAAGGTAGAAACTAACACATTAGATAGCGGTGTTGTAGGCGTTCTTTTTTAAAAACAACTAGACAAGAAATAAAGTCGAGTAGCGGTTTTTAGTAAAGTTCTATTTAAGTTTAAACTGAATGAGAATATTTATAATAAAGAACTTTTTGCCATTCTTACAATATTTAATAAGTAGCAAGCTAAATTAGCATGAGCCTACTTGTAAATTAAAATGTATTTAGACTACTACTTACTAGAATAATTTATAACTATAAAGGTTCTAAGCGCTAGGCAAGTTTGTTAGGCTAAAGAACTTACATCTTTTTCTTTTTACATTTAATACACACCTAGAAAAAATCATACTTACGCTAATATATTTTTACAGCGTAAGCAACATATAAAAAACTTAAAGTCTGCCTAAACCAATAGCTATTTGCAGGTTTTACTTAGACTGCGCTAACTAAATAACTAAATTAACTTTAATCTTACTTACATCTATATTATATGACTTTACGCCTAGATTTCGCCTTTACGTGTAGTTAAAGCTACTTCAGAGCCTATATTCTTAGATTTACGAAGACTAATTGAATTTATCTAATAAACAAATTGCACAATGTTAAAAAAAGAGTGTAACGTTCTTCCTAATAAGTACTAGATTAAAAATAAGCTACTTTTATATTGAAACTGTCTTTATATACTACCTAACTCCCTGCTCTGCATAAAAATGATCTAAGAGGCACACAACTAGATTTTGTCTACTTATCTAAGCGCTTAAAAACTTATTAGTTAATTGCTTAAAAATATTACTAAAAAGGTATGAAAGCTACTTAGAAAAGATACGTGTAGAAGTGTATACCCTATCACAAGGCACATTTAAGACAAACTTAAATCTTTCAATAATATACTCTCTACTAATTCCTCACTATCTAGTACAGCATTTATGTATTAACTTTAAAAAACTTTTTAAAGATAAATCTAGTTATAATCAAATTATCGTAGTAATTAACTACTTATTTAAGTAAGCTATCTCTATCCCGTTTTATAAGACAATTAGCGCAAGAAGTATAGCTAAATTATTTATTTAATAAGTGTACTGTTTTAGCTACACACCTCACACTATAATCTTTAATTAAGAACCTTAGTCTATGTCTAGTTTTTAGTTTAAGTTGAATTAGATCTTAGGCGTTAAGGTTAAGTTATTAACTACCTACTACAAAGAGACTAACAGTTAGACAAAGATTATAAACAAATATATTAAGGCTGCAACTGTTTTCATCCTATCACTAGGATAACTAGAGTAGATTACTGCCTCTAATAAAAAAAGCATAAATTCCCTACTCTAGTTTTTCTTTAGCATGTTCCTGTTCTAGATTCTTTACAAATTTAATCCTAGACAAAGCTAGGACTAGAAGTAGCTAGCTAACACCTTTACTTTAACTAATAAACTAAACTTCAAGTATATACTAGCCTAAGCTACTTATATATACAACGCCTAAAAAATAGCCTAAAACTTTTTAGAGAAAGGTTAATATTAAATACAAACTATAGTAAAATGTTACTACTATTTTATTGATTTAGATGTTAGATATAAGGTCTTTTTAGATATTAAAGACCTTGCAATTAATTGCCTAAGCTAGAAACTATTAGCTAAATGAAAGAGACTTTTTAAAGTTCTTAAAAAGGTTAGTTACTTATACTGCCTTAAGTTACTAAATAAGTTGTTAATCTACAGCATGTTTGTACTAGAACTATAAGATAAAAATATCTAGACCTTACTTTCTAGATAAAAAGCTCTAAGGCTAGCTCCTATTCTAATTCAAGGCGTAAAAAAATAGAAAGTTAATAAAATTCTTACTAGTAAAGCGTATTTTTTAAAGTTAAAATACTGTGTTAGTTAAATTAAACATAATTTAGATTTAACCTAGTACTTAGCTTTAAACTTTATAAAAGCTTCTTATAAGCTTAAAGCCTTCTGCAGAAAAAACTCTACACGTTTAGGCTTTTTAAAGTTTTTAGCAAAGTAAAATAAATCCTAAAAGTAAAGCAAAAAACATATAACTTTACTATAAGACGAATAAATGTAAAAAAAAGAAATTTGAAAAGGTATTTAGTACGACCAGAACACACACAAACTCCTGTCCTCCCCCCCCTACTCTACCCTCTTTACCCCCTACTACCCTTACTTAAAGATTTAGAAAAGATTGCTCCTCCTCCTTATAAAAGGTAGAAGAGCTGGAGGAGAGCCTACTGCTTTCCTTCTCCTCCTCCGCCTCCTTTTAGAGGCGCTGCTCTTCGTCCTCCTCCCCTAGCGGAGCGACTAGACTACTACTACTAGTTCCGCCCTAGCGAGTAAAGGCCTCTAAAAAGGCAACCTAACTACAGAGGGGTGAAAAAAAAAGAGAAATCGAAAAAGTTTTTGTTTTTAAAGCTTTAAAATTCTATGAGTAAAAGAGCTATACCAAAAAGAGTTAGTGATATGAAAAGCCAAGAACTTCCTCTTGAAGATACGCTGCTTAGTAAGCTGTTTAGTCAGCACGGCTGCCCCTGCATATCCGCTCAAATCAAGAGGAAAAAAAATATCAAAATAAATTCTAGTATAACTTTTGTTTGAACGTATAAAAATCGCTAATAAAAAACTGTGTTTAATAAGGCTACGTAAGCATTAGGTAAACAGGTTAGATGGGGTAGTATCTTAATTCCTTAAAGTATAATCAAAGGGTGTAAAAATAAAGGTTGCTTATATAAGCACTAATTACGTAATGTATTTGTAAGCTTATAGTATATTAGGTCTATTTACTTATTTCAACTTACTTTTCTAATAGCATCCTCTTTATAGCTTATAGTTTATCTCAATTTAGATAGTAAGTTAATACTTTATATCTATTATATAAGCTTATTGTCGCAACGTGTATATGTATCCTGTAGCCAGAGCGCGATTAATCGATCGGTCGGTATTTTGTTTCTGACAGTTATGAGCCTGGTGACGGTTAAACTGCAATAAGCAATCTCGTTGTAGTTGCTTACTTAGGTGGGTGACCACAAGCGAGAAAGCAGCAAAAAGACAAAAATAAGCCTAGGGGATATTAGAACACACAAGAGACAGCCTAGTACACAAGGAAGACACCTTAGGGTAGGTACGCCTAGCGCGCTAGAGCTAGCGAGCCAGTATCCTAGCCCCCTGCTGTTGAGAGCGCTAAGAGAAGAGCGAGTTGCTCCTAAGTAGATTAACTAGCAGTAGGCACTGCTAGTAATCTAGGGGGTGTGTCGCAAAAAGTGTGTATATGTATCTTCTAGCTAGAGCGCGATTTATTAATTAGTTAGTATTTTGTTTCTAATAATTATAGGCCTAGTTCAATCAAAACTGCGCAAGCAATCTTGTTGTAGTTGCTTACTTAGGTAGGTGACCACAAGCAAGAAAGCAGCAAAAAAGACAAAAATAAGCCTAAAGGATACAACACAGACAGCCCGCAGAACAAGGTAGCTTCGCTAACCTTATAGAGTTAGTGCGTCTCTAATAAGCGCTAGAGCCAGCAAGCCAGTATCCTAACCTCCTGCTTAAGAGAGCGCCAAGAGAAAAGCTCTAAGGTAGATTACCTAGCTGTTTGCTAGGAATCTAGGGGGTGTGTCGCAAAGTGTATATGTATCTTCTAGCCGGAGCGCGATTAATCGATCGGTTAGTATTTTGTTTCCGACACTTATTATCTTAAATAGTAATTTACTAGAGAATCTATCTAAAAGTATTAGTAAATACTTTAAGTTCAATAAAATATAAGAACTAGCTTTCTTACTTACTTTTACGCTTATACTAGGCTGTTGTACTAACATCTCTTACAAGGTTTAAAAATTGCTTCATATAAACCTTATTAAAAAATATAGAAGATGAAACCAAAAATGAAAAAGGTAAAATAGATATTAATTTCCTATAAAAAGCTTATAGAAATTGCTAAAAACAGATAATCTATGCAATAAAGAATTCTAAGAAAAAGCTACCTTGAAACCTAAGAGAAAACTTATAATTATTGTATTTATATCAAGTAAGAACTTTAAAAACTTTGAAAAATAGACTTGAAATAAGTTTGATATTAATATAAGTGTACTATTAAGTACTGTTATAGTGCTAAAATGATAGATTATTTAATATAACAAAATAACAGTACTATAAGAGAGTTAGTTTCAACTAAAAGTATCTAATAGTTATACTTTATAATAGCTAGAGTGGAACTAAGCTACTAGAGAAGCTTTAGGCTAGCTTACTAAGTATTAGTAAGCTATTTTATCTTAACATCCAATAAAATCTCGAGAATAAGCTTTTTATTATAATTATGTAGTCTATTGTAGTACTACTCTTAAACTATTACCCAGAAGAGATTAACTAGTCTTATTTCATAATTTATATGTTTTAGCGATTTTTTTATATTCAAAAAAAGTGATGCGAAAATTCATTTTAACATTTTTTTCTCTCTTGATTTGGGCGGGATTGTAGGGGCAGCCGTGCTGCCTAAGCAGCTTACTAAGCAGCGTATCTTCAAGAAGAAGTCCTTGGCTTTTCATATCACTAAAAAAAATTGGTATAACTCTTCTACTGATAGAATTATAAAGCTTTAAAAATAATAACTTTTTTGATCTCTCTTTTTTCTTGTCACCCGTCTGTATTTAGTAAATAGATAGCGTTCCAAATCTCTAAAAGGACCTAGTAAGTTAAAACTAGAATTAAAGCTATAAATAGCTCTTTCTCCTAGCTCCTTATTACTTGGACCTTTTTAGCTAAAATAAGAGCTGCTGCCTACACCTACTTTTTAGTAAAGAGGCAGTCCTTTGCTAGATCCTCTCTATACTCTAAAGCAGCAGGAAGGTCTATAGTAGTAAAGAGTTTAAAAAACTTTTTTTCAATATACTCTAGCACCTATCTAATTTAACTTTAAGTTTAAAAGAATAAGACATATAAAACTTATAAGAGAGCACTTCTTCTTCTACTTTGCGCAATAAGCGCATTTCTTAGACGTTTTAGAGTTAAACTAATGTTTAACTTTAAGAACGCTTTACGCGAAGGCGCGCACTAACTATAAACAAATAAGGCAATACGCCTCTAGTAAAGCTTTAAGGGGGCAGTGCAGCAGCATAGTGTGTGTATATATATTTATGTAAATATATATATGTGTATGTGTGTATATGTGTATATGTGTGTATAGTGTTCTAGAGAAGTAGAAAAATTAGACAAAACGTGTTATTGTTATAATATTAAAATAGCAAACGCTTAAAGCTAGCCTGTTGCAGATTAAGCTACTCAGCTGTTTCTCTACAGAATCCAGGTGCTCAAATCATACCTGGAATCTACAGTCAACCTACAATTAATTGATTACTAGGAGCTATTATGCTACTAGTATTTCTTATCATTGTTATCAATTAATTGTTGTGATCAATAACGTTTAGATTTACACAATCTACTACGCAAGCTATTGCGTAATACAGATCTTTCTAAAATGCAAGTTACAGGTATATATAGACTGTAGTTTAGCAGATAGTTAGGAATCAAGACAGATAACACAGAACATCAAGACAAAGAGATAAGCTTACAATTGCTATCTTCTATAACAGTGTCTTCCCCTAGTCTCTATTATTTTATTCTCTTATCCTTATCCTTTACCCTGCGCACCTCCTCCTCAATCTCCAAAAGGTTATAAGCCTTGATTAGGCTGCCTCTGAGTCTACTACGAACAAGTAAAAGACAGAGATCTCTACCTCTGAGTCGATAGTAGAACAAGCAGCAACTATACTTGGAGATTAAATCTGCAACATAGCCTAATACTGCTCTAGGTTAAAGTCGCGGTAACTGCTTATTAAAAGTTTACAACAATAAAACACGTTATAAAGTTAATAAAAAAAATATTAAAAATACACAGCTACAGGACTAGCTGTCTACTAGGAGGAGGAGTAGTATAACAAACACGTTACAACTCCCTTATTCTTACTGCTATCTTATTTAGGCCTGATCTAACTGGTACTAGACCTACCCTAGTTCTAGCCTAGGTCGCAGGTATAAAGACAGCTTAGAATCTATAGTTGCTCTATAGATTTTCAATATCTCTTTGTACAAGGTCTATAAGTGTCTTATGTAAATTAAGGCTTATTTGTAGATTACGACGCACTCCTATATACCTCTGCCGTAATCTCTTCTGCCGATACTAATCCTTAAGTCTTGCCTGCGCCGTTACATTAGCTAGTAGTTATTAATGCAGCAGCTTATCTATTTAAAATTAGCCCTACTAAGATTTATAGCTACTAATCTTTTTACTAGATACGTATAGAATAGTCTTAGAAATATTTGTAATACTATCAACTACTTAAGATTGGACACTGAATGCTAATTTATGCCTAGACTAGAGTAGAATATATGCCGATAGTTGCTAAGCTTACTTTTCAATCAAGAACAAAGCAGCTAAGCATAATTTTAAAGATTTAATGTAGATATTATAGCTATATTAGTTATTTACATAGTTATCAAGCCTCAAATATATACTACATATAGATACTAACCTTAATTAAGTTTTTTCCATCTATAATGTGATCTTTAATCAACAACAGTTCTATAAAAGATATTACAAGAAAGATCTACTAAGAGAGCTGGTAATTAAGATTATAGAAATCTTTTTTATGAGCGAGCTAGTTAATTGAAAAAATAACTTAGAAATTGTTGGAGTACTGACATGCGGATCACCTTGGTTATTAGGTGATCCTAGTAAGCTAAACACGTGACGACCGGGCTAGCGCCTATATATACGGGCTAGATCGTTTTACGTCCTTTAGGTAGTTATTAGACACTTAGTTGTGGCACTTAGTTGCTTAATAGACTTATTTTCTACCTAATTAATCAAGCAATTGCTCTTTCTTAGTTCCTATAGCAATAAGCCCGGCCGCTTAATTTTAGTATTAATTTCCATTAGGCTGGCAAATGTGTTAGGGGAACCTATATTTGGGTTGGGGTTAGGTTGGGGTCGCACAGACCAGTGGTTGTAGTTAGGTAAAGGTCGCACAAACTAGTAGTTGTGGTTAGGTTGTAGTCGCACGGACGTAGGTTGTAGTTAGGTCGCACAGACGTGTGGTTGTGGTTGTAGTTAGGTTAAGGTTATAACTAAATTAGTGCTTACTCAGCTTATTACAGCTAATTATCACAGATATATAATAGCCTAACCTTTACCTAACTACAACCTAACTATAACTATAACCACATGTTTGTGCGACTTAACTACAACTACAACCACGCGTTTGTGCAACCCAACTACAACCTACGTCTATGCAACCACAACCTAACTACAACTATTCTTTTTTACGCACAGACTAGTAGTTGTAGTTAGGTTGTAGTTGGGTTAGCTTATGTAAGACCTAAACACGACCTAACCCCAACCTATTTACTAGCCTAATTTTTACTACGCAATTAGAAAGCTAAAAGGTTAACTATTTAATTTTTATCTTACTCTCTTCTATTCTTCTACAGCACAGCGAGCAGAGCGCTGCGGCTGCTGTACCTCTCTTCTACTTAATTATACAATTAACCTCCTACTAATCTATTCTACAACCTACAGGCTACTGTTATTATTGATATAGCTATCTACTAACTAATTAATTAATCTGCTAACACCTTAACAATAACCTATATTTTAATCTACACAAAGTATCTTACAAAAATAAACCTTACTAATATACTACTTGTCGCCTTGAGAGTAATTCTTAGGGTGTAACGGCGCAGGCAAGACTTACGGATCAGTATCGGCAGTAGGGATCACGGCAGAGGCATATAGGAGTGCGTGGTAATCTACAAATAAGTCTTAATTTAGATGAAACACTTATAGGCCTTGCACAAAAGGATATTAAGAATCTATAAAGTAACTATAGATTCTAAGCTATCTTTATACTTGCGACCTAGGCTAGAACTAGGGTAGGTCTAATACTAATAAGATCTAGCCTAAGTAAGATAGTAGTAAGAACAATAGAGTTATAACATGTTTGTTATACTACCCTTTCTTCTAGTAGACAGCTAGTCCTGTAGCTGTGTATTTTTAAGATATTTATTTATTAATCTTATGACATCTTTTGTTGTTGGAGACTTCTAATAGGGACATACCTTAACTTCAACTTAGAGTAGTGTTAGGCTAGCCTTAAGCGTTTACTATTTCCATCTTATAACAACAACACGTCTTGTTTAATTTTTTTCTGCTCTTTTTAAACACTATACACACACATATATATATATATATATATATAAATGTATACACATACATACACACACACAATACTACTACGCTACCCCCTTAAGGCTTTACTAGAGGCGTATTACTTTATCTATCTATAGTTAGTGCGTGCCCTTACGCAAGGCGTTTTTAAAGTTAAATATTAATTTAACTTCAAAATGTTTAAGAAATGCGCTTATTACGTAAAGTAGAAGAAGATGTTCTCTTATTAGTTTAATCTATCTTGTCTTTTTAAGCTAAGATTAAATTAAATGGGTGCTAAAGTATGTGAAAAAAAGTTCATTAAACTTCTTTTAACCATAGACCTCCTTACTACTGCAGAGCATAAAGAAGATCTAGCAGAGAACTATCTCCCTACTAAAAAGCAAATGTAGGCGGCAGCCCTTATTCTAGCTTAGAGGGTCTAAGTAACAAGGAGCTAAGAAAAGGAGCTATCTATAGCTTTCATTCTAGTTTTCACTTACTAGGTCCTTCTAGAGATCTAGGACGCTATTTATTTACTAGACAGCTAGGTTGCCTTTTTAGAGGCCTTTGCTCGCTAGGGCAGACCTAGTAGTAGTAGTCTAGTTGCTCCGCTAGAGGAGAAGGACAAAGAGCAGCGCCTCTAGAAAGAGGCAGGGGAGAAGGAGGAGAGCAATAGGCTCTCCTCTAGCTCCTCCTTCTTTTACCAAGGAGGAGGGGCGATTCTCTCTTAAGATTTATGTAAGAGTAGTAAGGGTAAAGAGAAGAAGAGAGAGGGGGGGGGTTTCCAAGGAAGTCTGGCAGTACTATAAATACTTATTAAAAAAATTTCTTTCTTTTCCAATTTTTTTTTTGACTCCTTATATATTATTATCTTATAGTAAAGTTATATTCTCTATGCCTTACTCCTAAGCTTTAATCTATTTTATTAGAGACTATAAAAATCTTAAACGTGTAAAGTTTTTCTTGTAGAAGGCTTTAAGCTTATAGAGAGCCCTTATAAAGTTTAAAGCTAATTACTAAATTAAGTCTAGATTATATCTAACCTAACTAATACAGTATTTTAATTTAGAACAGTACACTTTGCTAGCAAGAATTTCTATAACTTTCTATTATTTAATACCTTAAATTAGAGTAAGAGCTAGCTTTAAAGCTTGTTTTTTAGGAAGTAAGTCTTGGAGATCTTTATATAATAGCTCTAGTGCAAAAATATCATAAATTTAAGACCCTTCTAGTGACTTAAGGCAGTATAAGTAAGTAACCTTCTTTAGAACTTTAAAAGTATCTTCTTATTTAGCTAATGGTTTCTAGCTTAGATAATTAGTTGCAAGATTCTTTATGTCTAGGAAGACCCTATCTCTAAAGTCCTATGTAATCAGACAGCAGTAATAATGAACTACAGTTTGTATCTAATCTTAAGCTTTCTCTTAATAGTTCTTAGCTGTCTTCTAAGCGTTGTGCATTGAGGTAGCTAGGGCTAGTGCATCTTTATAATTTAGTTTGTTAGTCAGGGTAAGAGTGTTAGCTAGCTGCCTCTAGTCCTAGCTCTGTTTAGGATTAAATTTATAAAAAATCTAATATAGGGACATGCTGAGAGAAGAATAAAGTGAAAAAAATTGTGCTTTATTAATTTCAAGCAGTAATCTACTCTAGTTGTCCTAGTAGTAGAATAAAAATAGTTATAGCCTCTAGTTAGGCTAGAAAATCGTTTTTTTAGACTTTGCGATATCTCGGTCAAAACTAGTCTAAATTTGGAATATTCTGAATCTATCTTTAGATCTCGCGTAACTGACACTTTTTCTAATATAAAATTTTCTAGTATCTCTAATAATAAGAAAGTTATTTGATAACCTACGTTTTCGTGGATTGTAGGTTGGGTTGCCCCAAATTTGCACTGTTTTTTAGCTCTAGCTAGCGTAATACAAGAGTAGCAGAGAAACTCTATAAAGCAGCTGTCTAGATCTAGACTCTAGCTTTCTAACAAGCCACAAATTACCTTATTTGGACTAGTATTCGCCAATATATTTGACAACCTACACGAACAACCCCGAGGCAACCCATTTACCAGCCTAGCCTCTAGTTAATATATTTATTCATAATCTCTGTCCAACCGTTAGTCTCTTTGTAGTAGGCAGTTAATAGCTTGACCTTAACGGCTAGGATCTAATAAAACTTAGACTAGAAACTAGACTCAAACTAAAGTTCTTGATAAAAAATTATAGTTTTAGGTGAGTGGCTAAAACAGTACACTTATTACATAAATAACTTAGCTATACCCCTTATATTCATGATCTTATAAGAAAGAATAAAGATGGCCTATTTAAATAAGCAATTAATTACTACTACAATCTAATTGTAACTAGACTTATCTTTTAGGAATTCCTTGAAGTTAATATACAAATACTGTCTTAGATAGTTAGGAATTAGTAAAGAGTAAATTATTCTAGAAATATAGGTCTATTGCGGATATGCCTTGTAATAAGCTATGCAGTTCTATATATATCTTTTGCAAGTAGTCTTTATACCTTTCTAGTATTATTTTAAAGCAATTAACTAATAGGTTTTTATAGCGCTTAAGTAAGCAGACAAAACTAGTTATATGCCTCTTAGAATATTCTAGGGCAGAGTAAGGAGTTAGGTACTACGCAGAGGCAGTTTAGATATTGAAGTAGCTTATTTTCAATCTAGTACTTTTCAAGCAAAACGTTACGGTTTTTTTTAAACGTAGTGCAATCTGTTTAAAAAATAGATTTAATTAGTTTTAGCAAATTTAAAGACATAGGCTTCAAAGCAGCTTTAACTACATGTAAAGGCAATATTTAAGTATAAAGCTGTACTATATAAGTGTTAGCAAGATTAGAATTGAATTAATTGTTCAGTTAGTGTAGTCTAAGTAAAACCTTTAAACAGTTATTAGACTGGGCAAATTTTAAGTTTCTTATATTCTACTTACGCTGTAAAAAAACATTAGCGTAAGAATAATTTTTTCTAAGTATATATTAAATATAAAAAGAAGATTGTGCAAGTTTTTTAGCTTAACAAACTTGCCTAGCGTATAAGACTTTTATAGTAATAAAGTACTTTAGTAAGTAGTAGTCTAAGTACACATTAATTTAGAAGTAAGCTAATACTAATTTAACTTACTACTTACTAAAAACTATAAGAATAGCAAAAAGTTCTATAAAATAAATCTTCTAATTTAGTTTACACTTAAATAGAATCTTACTAAAAAACGCTACTAGACTTTATTTCTTGTCTAGTTATTTTTAAGAAAGAATGCTTATAATAATACTGTTTAATACATTAATCTCTACCTTAGTATTGTTTTCTAGTTAATAGTAATATAAAGTATGAATTTCTAGCAATGCAGCTTTTAACCTTTTAAAGGCTTCTTTACAATCTAAATTTTATACAAATCGCTTTAGAGAGCTTTAAAGTAAAAAAAGCAGTTTAGTAATTTATAAGTATTCTAGTACAAAATACCTGTAGAATTTTATAAACTTAAGATATAATCTTACACCTATAGCAGTTGTAAGTTAAACCTAGCTATTAAGGGGTTAGACTTTGTTAGGATCTACCTCTAACACATTATTAGTTAAGATATAGCCTAGGTACTTAGTCTAAGTAATATAAAATTTGCTTTTCTTAATATTAACTTAGAGGCCGACTTATTATAGTCTCTCTAGTACCTTTTGTACGTAGAGAACATGTTCTACCTCTAACTCAGAGTAGTTAAGAATGTTATCTAAGTAAACTATGCAAAACTTCTTTAAATACTTAATTAACACATTATTTATGTAAAATTAATAGGTAGCAGAACTATTTCAAAATTTCAATTAATGTACTCTTAAGTTATACGTTTTATTTTGCGTTTAAAACGTATTGTACTGCTTAGAGTTAAAATTAATTTTAATTTTATTAACAGCCGCGCGTAAATTTAACTTAGTAAAGAACTTAGCTCTATACATGTAAGCTGGTAGTTTATCAATACGCAGAGTTAAATATATATCTTTTTAAGTAATCAAGTTAAGCTTATAATAGTTAACAAAAATCCAAATATCTCTATTAGACTTCAAAATAGAGAGAATTAGAGAGGCGAATAGGCAATTACTAGGACTAATGTTTCCTTTTTTAAGGTTGTCTATTACAAACGTCTTAGTAGCTTTAAGCTTTTTAGTGCTCTGCTTGTAAAGAGAACTAAACTAATCTAGTAGTAGTTTAGTAAGAATAAAACTGTAGTTGTATAGGCAGTATTTAGGTAGTTAGTCTACTATAGTTTTGCTAAACACATTTTAATACAAGTTATAGATAGAGGAAAGTTAATTCTAAATTAGTTCAGCATTGCTAGAGTTACTTGGTTCTATATACCTTTTTCATTATTAATTAATTTTATAAATACTTACTGTAAAGAACTCGTTTTCTTTGATGTTTATAAAGTAATAGAAAGTATTAGCTAAAATAATAGTAATGCGTGGGGTAGAGTGGGTATAGATAAGATCTAGGGTAGAGTTAGGTGTTTTTGGAGTGAAACAAACTTTTAAGCGCTAAAAAAGGCTGTAAATTCTTTATATTGAACCTATTGTAAGGCTTTGTCTTCTTTGGTATTTATTTTTTTTCTAAAAGGGCGTTTTTTAACTAAATATCCTCCTTAGCCACTTTACTGTTAGTAGGGTTTTTTTAGCTGTATAAGAATAAAGGGAGCAGAGTTGTATATAGCCAGATGATTTTGAGGCTGCATGATATAGTTTTAAACTATATCTAATAATAAATAGAATTGCTAACGCTATTAATTTCTAATAATAAAATCTTGCGTACCCAAATCTATAATAATAGAGAGATAGTTAAGAATCTTTTCACTATTAATATAGATATAAAGCTAAATGTATTAATCGACTCTAGTTTAGATTTATTTCTGAAATTTTTTAACAAAGACCTCAAAAAGTAGTCTTTAAATAGAAACTTAAAGTAATTGTAAGAAAGTGCAAGTAGGCTAGTTAATGGGTATGGGTTGGGTTGTGGTTATAGTCTGACGTAAGCTGACCTAACCCCAACCCAACCACAACCTTCGTTTTTTACGCTAAAGTTAGGTATAGGTTAACTTAGGGTCGCACAGACTAGTAGTTGTAGTTGTAGTTACGCGCACAGACTATAGGTATAAGTTAAGTTATAGTTAGGTTAAAAAGGGAAGTAGTTAGGTTAGGGTTACATAAACAAGTAGTTGTAGTTAAGTTGTAGTTGTTAACACAGTTAGTTATTATAGCCTAGAGAACACTAAAAAGAGCATATTAATATCATTATACATAAAAAAAAAGCCTAAATACTATATAAGTTTTTTATAAAAAGCAAAAGAAATGTAAAGTTAGTACTAAATTTTGTATAGTACGTAATAGCTATCTTTGAATCTTTAGCTTAGAGAGTAACTCTTTCTGCAAAAATAGCATTAAGGTTACAGTCTATATTTATTAGTTAGAATAAAATTTAAAAATAACAAGTCTATTGAATCATCTTTAAAGTAGCTAACTAAGAACGCTTTAGCTAACTCTTAAAAAGCATATATTGCCTCTACCTAAAAGCGTAGATTAAAGCAATAAGTATACGCAATCTTGTAAATTAGATAGCTTAACAGAAGCTTGCGTAGTAATAGTTTAGTTAACTTTTGCCACTTCTTAATCTCTCTTAGCGCAACAGCTAAACGCTATTAGTGTTTAACTATAATAAAAGACTTTAATAACTTACTACCTTGCTTAAATTAACGTTTTTTCTTTATAGCCTTAACCTTTATAAATAATGTAAGTAGCTTTTCGCTAGCCTTTGCTTATAAGTTTTTGATAGGCGCCTTACTACTAGTTAAAGCTTACGCGGTTTGCTTAGTGCGTGCTATTATAGTAGTTATAAGGTTGTTAAAGTTTATAGTAAGCGTATAGAATTACTGTTATTGTTTTTGCAGCAATAGGGTGCGCAAGTAGACGTAATAAATAGCTATTATAATGCAACATGCTAGAGTGCATTATTAGTGTGTATTGTTAGTGTGTATTGTTAGTGTGTATTGTTAGTGTGTAGTTAGTTAGCTAAGTAAGTCTAAAAATAGGAGAAAATTCTATTTTTAGTTAGCTTTAGTAGGGCGCACAGGCTACACTAACCACAAATTTCTAAATCTCTACCTACTATTTAAACACTAAAACTAAAGTTAACTAATCATAGTTGATTACTAAGTTCATAGCAACAACGACATTTAAAGAAGAGCTAAACAATAGTTTTAAAGACCTAGTTCTGCGCACTCTGATTTTAGTGCCACTATGTTTTAAACATAATAAGTAGGAGAAGCTTACAAAAGTATTTAACATAGCTATTAATTACAGCGCATGCTAATTTGTCAAAAGTTTTAAATATCAAAAAGATAAAATTATTAATATACTTACGTAACGCGGCGAAGGCAGTTTCAAGAAAAGTTACTCTAGAAATTTAAAAGTTCTATCTAAGATATTGTAAAGCTCTAGTTCTTAAGCTATTACGTAAAAAGGTCAAGCAGCTGAATTGAATTTTAAGACAAAATCCTTACAAGACGTATATACAGCTAATTATGCTGCTAAAAACTAATTAAAGAAAAAAATAGAGGGCAAGAAACAATACAAGAATACAAGAATACAACTGTAGAAAGACGCAAAAAAACAATAAAGGCAGCGTAAGAAGTACTTAACTAAAAGTAATATAACGACTAGAAGAGTAGTAAGTTAATACAGCTATTTAGTACAAAGTTGTGCTTACCTATATTTAGTTGAGTAGCTATAGACGTCCCTTAACTAAATTAATAAAAAATAGAAAGACGTATACTACAAAGTTAATATAAGGCAATACGCAAGAGTTTTAGACAAAGCAGCGTAAGTAATAAAGAGCTTAAATAACAGCAGCTAGAGTTGTACATATACTTAAATTTATAGCTTTAGCAGTGTTCTCGAAAAAATTGTAAATTATACTTATAATAATAGATTAGTAAAGCTTTGCACTCATAACTTTCAAAGTAGATAAGCTAAAAGAAATGGCAAGACTTTGTTAATATTATGAGTGTAAAGGAGTTAGCTATTGCTAATAATAAAAATTAGAAGTAAGTGTTAGAGTATTGACAAGCGGATCACCCTGTTGACCAGGTGATCCTAGTAAGCTAAACACGTGACGGCCCCGCTAGCGTCTATATAAACGGGACAGATCGTCTTAAGTCTCTTTAGTAGTTATGAGACACTTTGTTGTAGCACTTAGTTAATCAATACACTTATTTTCCACTTAGGTAATTAGCAATTGCTCCTTCTTAGCTCCTACAGATATAAGCCCGGCCGCTTAATTGTAGTTTTAATTCCTACTGCGCAGTTAGCAAGCTAGAAGGTTAACTGTTTAATTATTACCTTACTCTCCTCTACTTACCTACAGCACGGTTAGCAGATCGCTGCGGCTGCTGTACCTCTTATCTACTTAATTAAACAACCAATCTCCTACTAATCTATTCTATAACCTACAGGCCACTATTATTGTTGACACAGCTACTTACTAACTAACTAATTAACCCGCGCTTACCTTAACAATAACCTACGTTGTGATCCTACAAAGCATCTCACTAAGATAGACTTTACTAATACACTCCTTGTTGCCTTAGGGGTAATCTTTAAGGCTTAATTAGACTAGCTAACCTAGTTTGCTCTATCGAGACTACACTGCTTTGAGAAAGGCATTTAGGATTAGGTTAATCTTAATCTTCTAGACGTGCCCTTGATAGATTACTAGGAGCTATAGTATCTAGAGCTACCTAAAGATATTAAGCAACTAGTTGCTCTATTACTCAGCGCTAGCACATAAATACAACAGGACTATAAGATTTCTTAATTTAAATATAAAGCTTATATAATTAACGCTAAGTATAAGAAGGACAATTATGATAAGCTAGTTAATAGGTACAAGGTACACTCTACTTAATAGATAAGAAAAGTTACTAAAATTACTAATATTATGGACTAGATTAGTATGACAATATATCTAGACTTAATGTTAAACGCTTTAATAGGGATAATTACTTAAAACCTTACTAGCTTCTAAGCCTTAGTAACGATCCTAAAAGAGAATCTTGCACCTATAGATTAGAATACAAAATATTTAATTAGGGCGTAGTACAGATTCTACCTAGAGAGGGCTTACTAGAGACAAATAGGCCTTAAGTGTTAGTTTACTAAGTGGCACCCCATTAATTAACAAGCAATAATTTACTTGCTACTTAAGGTTATTAGGCTGTTAGTAGTTGCTAATTTCTTAGACGCCTTAGGCACAAAGATCGCACTAAACTAGTTACGTAAAAAGCGCAACAAGCTAGCATAAGTAATAGCGCTTAGTAAAGCTTAATTAACTCTTAACAATCTAGGAATCATTTTTAGTGTTTTGTTGCAAAATTAGTTAATTACTTCCTAAAAAGAAAAGAAAACACGTAGTATTCTAAACTAGATCTAGATTGAAAATAGCTTAATAATTTAGAAGCGCTAACAACTTAAAGTTAAACAAAAGTAGTAAGCAATTACACTCTGACTCTTGCAAGCTACGTAAGCACTTCTAGACACTACGCAACTGTTTCTAACTTTGAACTATAGTTACTAAATTATGCCCTAATAGCAACATACTGATTAAGCTAATAGACAAAGACAAAAAAAAGATCCTGAATTAATAAAACAGCAATAAATAGTCAACGCTGCGCACCTATATTAAAAAGGAAGGCTAGAAGGCTAGCACTAGCGGATTAGCCGCTAATAAGTCTAGTAGATTTTACCCTAGCTTACTAGTCGTAGCACTAATTAACTTAATAGACTTTATTAAGTATTTGAGTCTAAACGTGTTTAGTATAGCTTTTACGCTATATACATTTTCCCTTTGTACAATTATAAATAGTAGAGTAGCAGTCTACTTAGTTAACAGCAAAGATTACTTAGTACTAGGCACTTTGAGTAAATGTATTAAATACAAAACTGTTAAGGTAGGCACTTAATCTATTCTAGTTGCTAGAACAAGAAATAGGCTGCTTAAGAACGTCTTGTATAGCAAGACTAGCCCTAATACAGCTAATCTTTTACTTACTAACGTTCAAGTTGTACTAGGTTTCCACGTTAATATTGTTATAGAAGCACAGCTCAAACAGGCAAGTATTTAGTATTTAAAATATAACTACACTATGCGATTCAAAAGAATTAAGAAAAACGTTGTCTTAATTGACTTAGAGTGTTATTTTAATTTTTTATTTGTTAAATATAAGCAACTTACTTGTTACAATACTTAATTGCTGCTTGTGAACGTGTAGTGGGCGGGCCTGCCAGGCCTTGCGTGCAACTACACACGCCGACCACTTAGCCAAAAGACTGGCACAAGACAATAGAGCGTCTGATTGTCTTGCGTAGTTGATACTTATAGGCCGCCGCCGCGACCTGTAATGTGAGGTGTACCACCGAGGTACAACCGAGGATCCACCCTGGGCCTCAGCCCATCACAGAACGCCGTAGCACAATTATAAAAACCTTAGTTGCGCACTAGTAATAAAGATCTATAGCATTAATAATTAGGCTATTTAGGACAACAAGCTATTAAAGCTCTAGTCCGCTTAGCGTAGAATGTTAAAATCACTAGCAAGAAGCTATTAGAATATAATTACTGTGCATCAGCTTATGCTTTGCAAGTAATCTTACAACAACTCAAAAAGAGATTACTACAACTTTTTTACAAAATCTTATAAGATCTGTTGAATTTCCTAACTAGTTAGCTGCTTAAGAAATACGCACTAATTATTAAAGAAGACTACTTAGGCAAGCTGTACAATTACGATATCTAATTAAAGAAATTAAACAATATTATACTACTAAATAAAGGTTTTTCTATAAGAATGAAGAGGAAATATTAGTAGAAAATTAAAGAAAATTATTAAGATAAAAACACTGCTACGCTGCCTTAGAGAGGGTAATAAAGATATAAAGAATAGACAATAAAAAAAGAATAGCAATCAAAGCGCTACCGCTATATATTAATAAGCCTATCGGCTTAGTGGAGAGAGCTAGCTAAGAGCTAATTACAAAAGCTATTAAAATGCGCACTAGGGCTAACCTACTAGCTAAAATTTAGCTAGTAATTATAAATACGGCGGCTTACCTACATAGAATAAGTCTTACTAAGATCTATAGCTACTAATACCTTAACTAAGTGCTTGAAGAATAGTTTAGAAAATATTTCTAATACTATTAACTACTTAAGATTAGACACTAGACTGCTAATCTACGCCTAGACTAGAGTCAAATTTATGCCTACAGCTGCCGAGCCTACTCTTTAAACAAGAAGAAGGTAGCTAGGCGTAGTTATTAAGGATTTAAAGTTAATCCTTGCAGCTATACTAGTTATTTAGTCAGTTATTAAGCCTCTAATATATACTATATATAAGTACTAACTATTTAATAAGCTATTTCTATCTGTAATAAAACTTTTAAGAAACGTTAGTTCTACAAAAGAAATTACGAGAAAAAGCTACTAAGAGATTAAGCAATTAAGATTATAAAAATTCTTTATAAAAGCGAGCTAGTTAATCTTAAAGAAAACTTAGAAGTCCAGCTGATTTAAAGAAGTGCAGATTAGAACATACAGCTAACTACTAAAAGTCTTAAAGTTAATTTATCTACTTTTTTAAGCAGTAAGAAATGTTTACCTACTCAAAATAAAAGTAGAATAAAAGACGCTAAGCAAATAGAGCACAAGGCTAGTGCACTATTAGAAATTTGCTTAAATTAGTAGTAGAATACTAGTTTGGCTACCCTAAAACTAACTCTTAAACTAAAGACCCTAGAGAGCGACGACGCGATTGATCGCAGGGTATTTAATAGTTAAACAGCAGTAGGCTCGCCTAGAGAAGCTAACCTATTAATACCTAGAGGTAGGAAGCTTCTTTTAAATGAGCCTAATAACTTATTACTAGTCTAACAGTTAGTACCTAAAAACTCTTACGCGCTAGCTAATTAAAATAGAACCTTTGTTCTAGATAAGTAAGTTGCAGAGCGTAGGTTATCTTACGTAGCAAGATCCTAGGCCTTAAAAAGTGAATAGGGTTAACAATTACAAGCTAAACTTATACTTACAAAATGTAGTGCTTAAATTACTAGCAATAGGCTAGATTAGCCTATAAATTGTTATTTTCTACTATGTAAGCTAAGTAGCAGGCGTAAGCATAAGGATGTAACCTACAATCTTATAAATCAACTAGAAAGTTAAAACATAAGTAGTGTTAACGTATTAATCGCAGATTATACAAATCTATTATTAAGTAATTTTTATAATACCTACCTACTAGGTTTACAAGTAACTTAGGAATACTAAGTAAGCTATAAGACTCTTGATTACATAGTTATAGCAGCTTCGCTTACTAAGCATAAACTAAATATAGAAAATGCTTAACTACATCGCAATGATTGACTTTAACCGCTAGGATTATAAAAGTAATTACTCTAGCATTCTATAAAGGCCTTGTTGAAGGATGTTTACAGAAAAGAAATTGATTAGTTAAGTAAGAATAAGACTTAAACTTATATATTAAAAGAAGAAGCAAATCTCGCCTAATACCTAAAAAGTAGGTCTAGACCTACAAGTATAATTAGGACGGCTTCTTCCATAAATGCAAGGCGCTAATTGTTGTAAGAAGTGATCTCTAGAAAAAGAACTTAATTAACTTAATATATGCTACTACATTAGTAGCTAAGTTCTTCTAAGCAGCCATAGCGATTGCTGCTAAGAATAATCTAGATATTAAACAATATAATATTGTAGAAATATTCCTTGATGCGTTAATTACAGCAGACAACTTAGTAATTTGTAAGATGCTAGATAGCCTTAAGAAGCTTAGGAAGTTTGTACAGCTTAACTGCGTACTATATAAATTATAAAACTCGCTACTATTGTAGTATAAGAAGTTCTTAGGATTACTAAAAGAGATTAGACTAATTGCCTTACTAGTGGAGCCCTGTCTATTTTTTAACTAAGAAAAGAGCATCCTAGTGTTGTTTTAAATAGATAATATGTCGGGGGCAAAATATCAACCGATCGATAAATCGCGCTCCGGCTAGAGGATACATATACACGTTGCGACATAATATCCCAATACTTTTTGCAAAAGATTATAAGCAGAAAGCAATAAATCTTTAGTTAAAGATTATAGACAAGTATAAGATACAAGAACAAGGATTAGTTAAATAGTTCTTTAGTATCTAAGTAAATAAAGATTGTAAAAAGCGAGCAATTACGCTTATACATAATACGTATATTGATAAAATTGTAAAGAAGTTTAAGCTAGAGGATAGCAACTTTTCTAAAACTCTACTGCTGTGAGAGGAGTTAATTAAGTACACTAGCGAAGCAACTAAGCAAGAGACTAAGGCTTACTAAAAAAAAGTGAAATTAGTGCTGTACACAGCTATTTTGCTGCAACTAAACGTTGCCTACTTAATTTCAAAGCTCTTACGCATCTTTGTGAACTTTAGTATTTAATTTATAAGAGCTGTTAAACAAGTAATTATATACCTTTATTAGACAGGATAAGGCGCAATCTAATATAGAAACTATAATAGCCTAGACCTAATAATTGCAGGCGATACTTCTTTTGCAGATAATGAGAAATCTTGTTAATTGTCCTATAGATACATAGCTATCCTATGTAGTAGTCTAATATTTTAGAAGGCGGCTTAGTAGTCTATAGTAACTACCTTAACTACTAAAGCTAAGCTGCTTACTCTTAAGCATACTACTAAAGAGGCTATAGCCCTTAAGCACTTTTTTTGTAAGCTGTCTTTTAATCTAAAAGACGTCTAGACAGTTTAGTGCAATAACTAATAAATAATTAGGCTTAAGGTAAAGTAGAATAAGTAGATTAGCACTTATTTAAGACATGTAGATATACAAAATATATAGCTACAGCAGAAATATACTAAAGATTTGTTTTAGATTAAGTACTTAGAAATAGTAATTATGCTAGTTAATAAACTAACTAGGTTGCATACCTAACAACTACTTAAGAAGTTTAAGTAGTTACTTAACTTTTTGCAAGTTAAGCACTTAATTAAAAGTAACAAAAATTCGCAAGCAAAGAATTTGTATCAAGTAGCAACATTTATATACTAGGCTAAGTCTCCTCTTAAGTGCTTAAGATAATCGGGAAATTCAAAACTAAATAAGTAGAAAAACAAGAAATAGGATTAAGCTTACTAATAAGCATTTAACTTATTATACTTGCTAGACTCTATTAGTAGGTCTTGCTTAGCTTTTTAAGCCTTAGCTAGCTTAAGCGCATTGTTAGCTATTCTAGCTTTAATAGCTAGGATCTGCAGTTAAGCACTATAAAGGCGCAAATCTAATATATAACTTCTATATATAGAGTTATAAAATAATAGCCTGCTTATACTAGCAGACACTTTATAACTGTATGCCTAATAATTTATATAGCAGTTAGAACGACGTTAGAGGCGAGGGCGATTTAAATATAGAGTAGAAGAGAGTAGTATTCTACAAGCATGCTATTCTTAATAAGTTAATTAACACAGAGGGTGCTGCTACTGTTAATCATAAGCTAGCTTTTAAGTAGGCTGCTACGCATTTTAACTAAAATCATTAAAAGCATAAGGCTGCGCATTATAAGACTCTTGTTTAAAAGAATAACCTTAATTTAGACCTATAGCCTGCTAAGCAGGCTGTGTCTGGCGCAAGTAATCCTTAGCATTATATTCTAAGATAAAGACGCTTACTAAAGTAGAAGCAGGTAGCAGAAGCTAAGCAGTAAGACTATAAGACAACATTTTTAAAGCGCGGCAATCCTTAAAAGAAGGCTACTACGCAGAAGGCTTTCTAGTAAGTTTAACGCCGCTATTAGTCTCTTTGCAGTAAGCAATAATGGTACTCAGCAGCTTATACTTAACATAGTACTTATTACTATTTTATCCCTAATAACTAGTTAGTAAGCTAAACAAGAAGCTCAAATCATTAAAGACTTACCTCTTTATCTCCATATATAGTTATAAAATAATAAGCAAAATTGTTATTAATAGTATAGCATATATGAAATAAACAACTGCTGCAGCAGGTGCTACCCTAACTACTAGTCTGAACGTAATTAAAACAATGCTTAGTATATAAACTTTCTAGCATTTTTTTAAGGAGTACTTCTAAGGCAGAATGCAAAGTTATAACAAATTAGCAGTAATCTTTAAAGAGCTAGTAGGTGCCTTCTTTTAAGAAGATAAAGGCGCGTTACGTTTAGTAGACAGCTTAATAGGCATATATAGCCTATTGCTGTTGCTATATTACTATTTACGCGTTGTTGCTTAAGCAGTAAGCTACTATGACTTTTACTTTAGCTTTTAAGAGGTCTTGCCCTTGCGCTAAGTTAATTGCTTTGTTAGGCTTTGATTTAGATTGAAATTTCAATAAAGGCTTAACAGCAGGCTTAATTTAATAGGCAAGTGAATTAGTTTCTAAGTAGAGCTACTAGAAGTCTTGCAATAAGCATATAGATTAAAAAGTAAAAGCAACTCACTCTTATTATTTTAGAAGTTAGCTCCTTACTAAATTTTATTATTAAACAAGCTTTAGTACGTAAAATGCTTATGCTTAGCACTATTCTTACGTTACTAGCGTAGACTTTCTAAGCAATAATTACGCTCTTAACAACAACTTTCTAAGTAACGCTTACACTTGTTGCTGTTAGAGGCAGACTACACTAGAAAGATTAGCAGCTAATTAGTAAAGAAATAGTAAGGCAACATGGCTTACTATAATAATAGTATAGTAAAGATTAGGAAAACTTAGTAATTGATATTGTAGTAAGGCTAAAGGTTGTAGAGAGGTAGTAGACGTAATTAGTATTTGTTGTAATTACGTATAGACTAATGACGCAATTTTTAGAGCCTATCTAATATTTTGATCTTACAATAGGACTCAGCTGCTTGCTTAATTAAAAGAACATCACAATATCACGACAGAGATAAAAGATTAGGCAGTAGGACTAAAATTATAAGAATACCTCTAAATTAACCATGTTAATTTAGTAAGGATTAACTCCTTGCTTACAGCTTAAATTAATCGTTTCTTACTAACCTAGGGGGTTTGTTAGAGTATTAACAAGCGGATTACCCTATTAATTAGGTGATCCTAGTAAGCTGAACACGTGCCGGCCCCGCTGGCGTCGATATAAACAGGACAGATCATCTCAAGTCTCTTTAGTAGTTATTGGACACTTTGTTGTGGCACTTAGTTGATCAATACACTCATTTTCCACTTAGGTGATTCAGCGATTGCTCCTTCTAAGCTCCCACATATCTAATATTTTTCTATTATTTGAATCTATTTTCAACACGCTTACTAATCTAGTTATAGGTCAAGATATTTCTTTCCAAGTTTGGGGTGCGATTTGGATAGGTGGTAGATCCAAACTAGTAGTAATTAAAAGCCCTTTAATTACTACTCTTTCTAGGAATTCAGACTTTTTTAAAAGATTCTGATTCCTATAGTAAAACCTGCAATAAAAATAGGTAAGTTTTATGTACTTCTCTTTTGTACTTAGAGACTGTTTACTCTATATTCAAATTATAAAGTAGTAATCTTTTTTTACATAATGAAAGGACTTACTAACCTCTATCAAGGCTTGAAGTTTTAGCAGGATAACGCTAAGATTTATAAAACTATAGAAGTTTGATCTTGGTTTTCTAGGAATAATATATTACTTTTCAAGCATTCTGCCTAAAGTTTTCATCTCAATTCTATAGAAAACGTGAAGTCCTTGCTGAAAAACGCTTTCGCTAAAAGGCCTATTGCTTCTTTAGGTATAGGAAATAATAAGAGAAGTGTAGCAGCCTTTGAGGCTGCTATAAAGGAGGAATGGGATCGATAACCTTAAAAGGCGATTGATAATTGTATTCTATTATTACTTAGGCATTATTTGGAAGTTCAAAAAGCTGAGGGCTGGTACACTAAGTATTACTAAGCTATTTTAGTTATTTATTAAGAAAAAACCCTAAAAACAAGCTCTTTATTGCTAGTTAACAATTTATCTTACAATTACCCTTAAACCTGTAAACAAAAGAAACTAGCTTGTGTTATTTAATGTATATAATTTATAGCTATTTCTACAACTTCAAAAAAAAGTTATCTCGTTATGTATGCTCAAGTTTTTGAATCTCTATTTTCACTGTCAAAACTGAGAGCGATGATGCTGACTAAGCAGCTTACTAAGCAATCTATCTTAAACAGGAAGTTCTTTGCTTTTCAAGTTACTAACTCTTTTTAGTATACCCCTTCTAGTTATAGAAATGTAGAGCTTGGAAAACAATAACTTTTTTGATTTCTTTTTTTTTGTCACCGCTCTATAATAAGGTTAAAATTTTAAATTTAAAGGCTTTAGTTAGTAAGAGATTTAGAGAATTCTACCTAAAGTGGTGTTAGACGTAATCGTGTAAAGCTTCTAGTTTGTATTTAGAAAGGCTTATGCTTAAGTGTAGTCTAAACAAACAGCTGTAATATTGTTTTGAATGCTGTTACTAGCTAGGACAAGATTTATAATATAATGTAACAGCGCAGGCAAGACTTACAGATTAGTATCAGTAGACGAGATCGCAGTAGAGGCATACAGGAGTGCGTTGTGATCTACAAATAAGCCTTAATGTATATAAAACACTTATAAGCTTTATACAAGAGAATAGTAAAAATCTACAAGGCAACTATAAATTCTAAGCTATCTTTATACCTGCGACCTGGGCTAGAACTAGAGTAGGTCCGATACCAGTCAGATCCGGCCTAAGTGAGATAGCGGTAAGAACAAGGGGGTTCTAACGTGTTCGTTACAAGTAGAAGTCTTTTGATAAAGTCTATCAAAATTTCTATTTATATCTAATTAAGTCCTAGTAGTAGTTTAAAAAACCTTTATATACCTTCCTTTTATAGCTTTGTTCTCCTACAGATGTCGCAGTTCCCTATATATTGTTTAATATTGTCTACTATACCTAGCTAAAAGAAGTCCTAAGCTAACATCCTATAAGTAATCTCTCTACCTAGATGCCTAGCTAAAAGGGAATTATAGACTGCAATTATAATCTAGGTATATAACCTTTCCGTATGAGGTGCCTATTTTCTTTTTTAATATAGACACTCTCTTTAGTTGCTAATTACGTGCTGTAAAACTAAGCATTTTATACTTAAGTAGAGAGAGAACTTTTATTCTTAGTCTAATACTACCTATATAGCGTCCTTAGACTAATAATTTATCTTTAGGTCCTCTGCCTAAAGCTTTTTAAGCTTATTAACTTATTTTGAGTTCTTTTACTAACTAACTAAATCTTTCTACTTAGTCTACTTTTTAAATACGCCTTTATATTGTCTATTTTATGTTGAGTTATTTTTCCAAGTAGACGCATCATATTCTACTAACTATTTTTAAGTTAAGTTAAGACATATTTTTGTATGTTCTATATAAGTTAAGTTAAGACATATTTTTGTATGTTCTATATAAGTTCTTACTAACAAAACCTAGCTGATAAGTATTTTTTTCTATTTTCTGCTGACTTTTTTATAGCACTAGGTTGTTAGCTTCAAGACTTATATTACATGCTTCTAAACGCAATTATTCTCTATATTTTTAGGCAAGTGCTATTCTTTGCGTAGGAGCGCATTTGCTTTTACATTTTACTTTTTAGGTTATTACAAGATCTTTATGTTAAATTAACTTGGTATAGCTGCCTAGCAGATTTAATATTAATCTAGTATCTTAAGCTTTATAAAATAATTTGAAGTCTTTACAATTGATAATTACTCTAAAACTTATAAATACGCGTAGTTCAAGTCTGATTCTTTTAGGTAATAAGCAACTATAAGTAGTTCTTTATTATAAATTTTATAGTTAGACTTATAGGTATTATTCTTTTTTAAAAATACGCGCAAGGACGTAGTACCCCTTTATTATTCTACTATGACAGTACTTCTCTTACTAAGTAGCCTAATAAGTTACATTTTTTTATTATACCTTATTAGAGCTAAATGTTACTAAGTTTAAGCTAGTAATAAAGATTTTTTCTAACTTCTTAAAAGCTAACTACTTATTAAGTCCTTAAGTAAAACGTTGCTTGTTGAATAAGTAAGAATAGTTATATTTTTAGTGAAGTCTTTAGTAAACCTTTAGTAAAAGTTTACAAACCTTAGAAATAATTGGACTCTTTTTACGCTTTCAAGTAATTTTTAGTCTTTAATAGCCTTAAACTTTTCTAGGTTCAACTTAAACCTCTTACTAGCGTTAATAATAAAGCTTAAGTACTTGGTAGTCTTTACTTGAAACTTGTAATTCCTCATATTGATATAAAGACCTGCGTGCTGTAGCATACTAAGAACTTTTTAGACATAATCTTAGTGTTATTATAAACTTTTATCAGTATGAATTAACACGGTGTTAAGGTACGCTAACTAGAAGTTGTCTAGGTATTCTTTAAGGGACTAATTAATGTGCCTTTTGAAGGTACTAGGAGAGTTAGCTATACTAAAGAAAGTAACTAGCTATTTAAAAAGGCCAAAATGTGTTTGAAAAGCAGTCTTCTACTTATTTCTTTTAGCAACACAGATCTTATAAAGAGCTATAATAATATTTAGCTTACTAAACTACTTAACTTTACTTAAGACCTTGAGCGCTCTTAAATAAGTATTAGTAGATACTTATTCTTCTTAGTACTTATGTTTAAAGCTTAGTAGTTAATGCAAAGCTATAAGCCTTTTTGAAGTTTTTGAGCAAATGATACTATTGTAAAAGCTAATAAGCTACTTATATAGATAAATTCTTTCTTTAGTAGCAATGTAAGCTTCTTTTAGAGCATAAGAAGTTCTTTTTACAACATACTATACAACTGCTCTTATAGTAGCTATAGTTACTAAATATTCTTTAGTTTGAACTTAATTCTATAAATTACTCTAAGTTTTCAATATAGGAAAAGCTTTGCAGCTTCTTTTAGGTTAAAAAGCTTATAGTACTCTAATACTACTTTGGCAGCAACGCTTATACGCCTACTACTTTCTTTAGCGCTAACACCTTATTAATGTCTACATTAGAGGCAGCAAACACCTATACTCTACTTTCTAAGTCTTTTAATCTTCTCAAAAGGCCTACAAATGTAGCCCCACTTACTTTGTGGGTTTTATTTATTTTTTTATAATACTTTTATAGCACTTTACTTAAACTCCTCTTAAGTAAACAAGCAAGCTTCTTTTTGCTAGAGCTATAAAGAAGTCTTAGTTGTCTATCTACCTCTTTTGTAGGACTATATCTTTGTTTATATATAGCTAATGATAGATACGTAAGCAACCTCTTAGTGGCTATATATATTAAATCTATATTTAGAGACTTTACTAATCTCTAACAACATCCTATTCAT
Organism: Alternaria sp. 'sect. Undifilum'; assembly: GCA_024321975.1. Taxonomy (NCBI): domain Eukaryota; kingdom Fungi; phylum Ascomycota; class Dothideomycetes; order Pleosporales; family Pleosporaceae; genus Alternaria; species Alternaria sp. 'sect. Undifilum'. The sequence continues at coordinate 3,663,225 of JAJJZI010000004.1, forward strand.
ACTCTTAAATTTCTATAAAGAGACTAAAAAGCACTGAAGATAGTTCTAATAAGCGAAAATTCTTGCTAACTAGTGCGTAATACAACCATTTACTATTTAGTGGTATAATTATTTTATGAATAATGTGTATTATTAAATATACAATAAAAAGTAGAGTGTTTATATATTTTTATTAAGATTGTTTTTGGTCTTTGCTAGTCTACTAATCTATCTTCAAAGGCTCTAAACTAAGACTTTAGTTTAGAGCTACTTTTTTTCTATTTCTTCTAGTTCAGTCTCACCCTTCTCCTTTACGTATTATATATAAGTAGAGAGAGAATCTCTTTAAGCTGCTTTGTTTACTTAAGTATTTTTAAGCTTAGCGCTTTTTTTAAAATTTCTAGCCAAGTGTTCTTTCTTACTATAAGCGTAGCATTGACTTTAAGTATTATTTAGCTTTTTATGTTTTAGATAGGCCTTGTTAACTCTTGTAAGTTCCTAGTCTATCTTCTTTAGTAAGGAAGGCGTTCACGCGTTGTTATTTCAAGTGTTCTAGTAGTAAAAGCTATAGCTAAACTAGGCTGGTGAATAGGTTGGGGTTGGGTTGTGGTTGGGTCAGATCCGCACGGACTAGAACACCAAAATCTCAACCTTTACTTTATAATAACTTGCTTAATACTAGGTACATTATGATTCAATTTTAATATAAGGGGAATTAGTACTAGAAGATATTAATATTCAAATGTTAATAAATATCATACATAATAGCCTTGGCTATTTATCTTTTAAAGATAAAATACTACATAACTAAGCTAAAAGTTGGTAAAATCTTGTAATAAATTCATAAAAGTATCTTTTACTAGTAATGCACCTTATATAGAGATTGCATTATGATATACCTAGTATTAAGTGAGCTATTAAAAAGAAAAGGTTGTGATTTTGGTGTTCTGGTCCGTGCGAATCTGACCCAACCACAACCCAACCTAGGCTGGTAAATGGGTATAGGTTGGGTTGTGGTTGGGGTCTGACGTAAGCTAACCCAACCCCAACCTAACCTATACCTACGCTATTTACGCTAAACGTAGGTATAGGTTAGGTTGGGGTCGCACAGACTAGTAGTAGTAGTTATTGTTAAGTTATATTTATTTTTAAGATATCAAAGGTGGTGGCTGTTGTTGTAGTCAAAATGAGTTTTCCAAAATAGTTAAGTTAAATAGACTAGTAGTTGTAGTTGTAGTTAAGTTGTATAAACTAGTAGTTGTAGTTATAGTTATGCGCACAGACTGTAGGTATAGGTTAAGTTATAGTTAGGTTATAGAGGGAAGTAGTTGGGTTGTAGTTACGTGCTTTTTATAGTAATAAACAGCTGTAATAATTCGCTGCAATAATTAGATAAGATAAGCTAATATAAGACTACCTTAGCTAAGTAAGCACTAATTTAGTTACTCTTAACCAAACTACAACCACACGTTTGTGCAACCTAACTACAACTACAACTACTAGCCTGTGCGACCTAACTATAACTACAATTACTAGCCTGTGCGACCTAACTACAACTATAACTACTAGTCTATGCAACTTAACTACAACTACAACTACTGGTCTATGCGCCCCTAATCTAACCACAACCACTGGTCCGTGCGACCCCAACCCAACCTATACCCAAGCGTGGGAACCTACAACCCATTTACTAGCCTACTAGAACGCTAAGTACTTAAATCTATCCCTATTAAATAACTTAGAGTAAGAGTACTTAGTCTTAGTGCTGTTTTTAGGGTACGTTAGTAGTAGCTTAGGCTCTAATTAGCTTTTAGGCGTCCTTGTTAGTAGAGTAGAATAGAGGTCTCTCCTTTCTAGAGCCTCTAACTAAGCAGCTATTAGTGCTATTAACTAGGCTAGAGTTGCTATCAATGCTGCTGTAGCGTCTAGTGCAGCATTAAGTAGATTGTTATACGTTCTTTTGCTTTCCTCTACGTCTCTTATCCTCCTAGCAATCTTATTAATTATTAGTTCTATAGACGCTTTCTTCTGACTATTATTCCAAAGCATAAGAATAATACTTTATTGTATCTTCTTATCTGATACTCTTACTATACGCTTAGCTAATGCGTAGGCTAACAGCTGGTTTACGTTAAGGTTAAGTAAGTTATTCTCTATTTTTTAAATCTTGATTACAAGGTTATATGCCTTCTCGCTAAAAACTTCTAATTGGTCTCGTCTAATCTAACAGCTACGCTTCTTGTAAGCGGCTATGTTTATAGCCTAGTCTGCTGTAGTAAGGATTGAGTAGAGCTTGCAGGGCCTATATCTATATAAAGCTTTTTAAATAACTCCTAGTAGTTATTATTTAGTTATAACTTTTAGTAGTTCCTTTAGCCTTACGCTTGTAATCTCTTACCAGCTGCTTACTGTAATATAGTAGCCACAGCCTACGCCTTACTTAATAGAAGACTAATAAGACTTTAAAAATAATAGCACTTTAAAGCCTTAACTTAGAGCTTACTTTTAGTAGTAAAACTTATTTTCTTAAGAGCTTATTTTGAGTAACAAGGCTTATCCTAAACAACTTTTAATAGTTGATTTCCAGTTATAGCTTTTAGTGCTTCGTACCTTACGCTTATAATGTCTCTTACTAGTTAGTTCTCTAATACAGAGGGGTGACAGAAAAAAAGAAATCAATAAAGTTGTTATTTTCAAAGCTTGATATTTCTATAACTAGAAAGGCTATACCTAAAAGAGTTAGTGTTTTTGAGAGCCAAGAGCTTCTTGTTTGAGATAGGGGGCTTAGTAAGCTGCTCAGTCAGCACAATTGCGCCTGCAATCTCGCCCAAATTAAGAGGGAAAAAAACGTCAAAATAGATTTTAGTTTAACTTTTTATTGAACGTGTAACAACTGCTATAAATTATCTATATCAAATAACACTAGCTATTCTCTCTAGTGTGTTGGTTCTAAGGTAATTGCAAGATTAATTATTAAGTAATTATGAAAAGCTTATCAATACGTTGTTTCTTAATATCAAAATAAAATAGCTTACTAATACTTAGTGCACTTAGTCATAGGTTCTATAGTAGCTCAATAGTGGTTTAGTTATCATAAACTATAATTATAAAACACCTTCAATGCAGATTTACTTACTTATACTGTTAGCTAATTATTATGTTAATATTACATTATTTTAGTACTATAACAATACTCAATATGAAACTTATATTTATATAAAACTTATTCAGATCTATAATTTCTAGTTTTAAAAGTTCTTCCTTAATAAATTTATAATAAATATACCCTCTTCTTGGAGTTTAAAGACAGCTTTTACGTATAAATATTAAAATAAAAGACGTCTTATTTGAAGTGGTATAGTAAGTTTCCTAAAAAAGAATGATACATTTTTCTTTTCATAAGTTATTAATTTTATTTTGTAGACATTTATAGATTAATTTTATTAAGCATCTTTTTAACTCTTTTAAAGATCTTAGTAAGAAAGCTTAATTTAGGCTTTGAGAAAATTAAACCCCTATTTTATCGATCTTAAAAACAGTATTAGTTATACTTTTTTTAAGCATTCTTAGCATAGTACTATGAAAAGGAGTAAGTTTATTTCTTTAAAAATAGATATAAACTAAGTAATTAAAATAACAGTAACTTTCAGCCATGGGAGATATTCGATAGAAAAGTTAAGCTAAAATAATTAAAACTAGGTAATGTGCTATAAGCATACTGAGCTATTACGTAATTAGCGCTTACTTATATCAACCCAATTTTTTTAATCCCTTGATTGGGCTCTGAGTAAGTAAGATATAAGCCTTGAAAACTTGCTTACATTATGCTTACGTAAGCTTATTAAACATAATTCTCAAGTAAAGATTTTTACACGTTCAAAAAAAAGTTAAACTAAAATCTATTTTTACTTTTTTCCCTCTTAATTTGGGCGAGACTGCAGGCGCAATTGGGCTGACTAATCAGCTTACTAAGCCCCCTATCTTAAACAGGAAGCTCTTGGCTCTCCAAATCACTAACCCTTTCAGGTATAGCCTTTCTGGTTATAAAAATATAAAGCTTCCAAAATAACCACTTTTTTGCCATCTTTTTTTTTGTCACCCCTCTGTATAGTTATTGCTGGAACGGCGCAGGCAAGACTTACGGATCAGTATCGGCAGAAGGGATCACAGCAGAGGCATATAGGAGTGCGTAGTGATCCACAAATAAGCCTTAATTCTAATAAAATACTCATAGGCCTTGTACAAAAGGATATTAAAAATTTACAGAGCAACTATAGATCCTAAGCTATTTTTATACCTGCAACCTAGGCTAGAACCAGAGTAGGTCTAATACTAATAGGAATTGGGCCTCAGTAAAATAGCGGTGATAACAAGAGAGTTGTAACGTGTTTATTACACTACCCCCCTCTCTAAGTAGACAGCTAGTCCTGTAGCTATGTATTTTCAATATATTTATTATTTGTTATTATTAAATTTATAACGTCTTTTGTTGTTGTTGTAGACTTCTAATAGGCAGTTACGGCAACTTTAACCTAGAGTAGTGTTAGGCTAGCCTTAGGCGTTTGCTATTTTAATATTATAACAGCACGTTATATCTAATTTTTCTGCTTCTTCAAAACACTACACACACATATACATATACACACACATATACACACATATATATATATACTATGCCGCTGCGCTGCCCCTTAAGGGCTTTACTAAAGGCGTATTGCCTTATTTGCCTACAGTTAGTTCGCGCCTTTACATAGGGCATTCTTAAAGTTAAATATTAGTTTCACTCTAAAACGTTTAAGAAATGCGCTTATTACGTATTGTAAGAGGAGAAGTGCTTTTTGATAAGTTTAATTTGTTTTATGTTTTTAAACTTAAAGTTAACTGAGATAAGTACTAGAGTACGATAAAGAGGAGTTCCTTAAACTCCTTACTACTATAGACCTTCTTACTACTGCAGAGCATAGGGAGAATTTAGTAGAAGACTACTTCTCTACTAAAAAGCAGGTGTAGGCGGTGGCCTTTATTTTAGCTAAGAAAGTCTAGGTAACAAGGAGCGAGGAGAAAAAGCTGTTTATAGCTTTAATTCTAGTTTTAACTTACTAGGTCCTTTTGGAGATCTAGGACGCTGTCTATTTACTAGACAGCTAGGTTGCCTCTTTAGAAGCCTTTGCTCGCTAGGGCGGAACTAGCAGTAGTGGTCTAGTTGCTCCGCTAGGAAAAGAGGACGAAGAGCAGCGCCTCTAGAGAGAGGCGGGGGAGGAGAAGGAGAGCAGTAGGCTCTCCTCCAGCTCCTTCTCCTTTTACAGGGAGGAGGAGCGATCCTCTTTAGATCTTTAAGTAAGAGTGGTAGGGGGTAGAGGGTAGAAAAAGGGGGAGGGGTTTAGGCGTGTTTTATTGTACTAAATACCTATTAAATTTATCTTGCAGTAAAGTTATATTCTCTTTGCTTTACTTCTAAGCCTTAATCTACTTTGCTAAGAATTTTAAAAAGCCTAGACGTGTAGGGTTTCTCTTATAAAAGGCTTTAAGCTTATAAAAAGCCCTTAGAAAGTTTAAAGCTAGGTACTAAGTTGAGTCTAGATTGTATTTAACTTAACTAATACAGTATTTTAACTTTCAATAATACGCTTTACTAGCAAGAATTTTATAAACTTTTTTTTACTCTTTAAACTGATATAAAAGCTAGCCTAAGAGCTTTTTATTCAAAGAGAAGGTTTAAGAAATCTTTACATAATAGTTTAAGTACAGAGATGTTGTAGATTTAAAACTTTTTTAGTAACTTAAAGCAGTATAAGTAACTAACCTTCTTAAAAACTTTAAAAAGGTTTTTTTATCTAGCTAATAGTTTCTAGCTTAAACAATTAGTTGCAAGGTTTTTTATTTCTAGAAAAACTCTGTTTCTAATGTCCTCATTAATTAGACAGCAGTAACAATTAACTATATTTTACATCTAATTTTAAGCTTTCTCTAAAGAATTTCTAGCTATCTTTTAAGAGTTATGTATTTAGGTAGCTAGGGCTAGTGTATTCTTGTAGTTTAGTTTGTTAGTTAAGGTAAGAGTGTTAGCTGGCTACCTTTAGTTCTAGCTCTATTTATGATTGAATCTGTATAGAATCTAATATAGGGACATGCTATAGAGAAAATAAAGTAAGGAAATTTGTACTCTATTAATTAGAGGCAGTAATCTACTCTAGTTATTCTAGTAGTAAGATTCAAATAGTTATAGCCTTTAGTTAATATATTTATTTATAATCTCTGTCTAACAGTTAGTCTTTTTGTAGTAGGTAGTTAATAACTTAACTTTAACGCCTAGAATCTAATAAAACTTAGACTAGAAAATAGACACAAACTAAGGTCTTTAAGTAAAAATTATTATGTTAGGTGTGTAGCTAAGATAGTATACTTATTAAATAAATAATTTAGCTATACTTTTTACGTTAATTATCTTGTAACAAAGGATAGAGATAGCCTGTTTAGATAAGCATTTAATTACAACTATTATTTAATCATAACTAGACTTATCTTATAAAAATTTCTTAAAGTTAATACAGAAATGCTGTATTAGATAGCAAGAAATTAGTAGGGGGTAAATTATCTTAGGGATTTAAGTTAGTCTTAGATATGCCTTGTGATAGGCTATGCAGTTCTGCATGTTTTCTTTACAAGTAGCCTCTATACTTTTCTAGTCATATTTTAAGGCAATTAACAAATAAGTTTTTGTAGCACTAAGGTAAGCAGACAAAACCTAGTTGTGTGCCTCTTAGATCATCTTAGTGTGGAGTAGAGAGTTAGGCGGTACGCAGAGGCAGTTTGAATATAAAAGTAGCTTTTTTTTAATCTGGTACTTGTTAGGAAGAAAGTTACGCTTTTTTTAAACGTAGTACAATTTATTCGCAAGACAGATTTAATTAGTTCTAGCAAATTTAAAGACATAAGCTTTAAGGTAGCTTTAACTATACAAAGAGGCAAAATCCAGGCGCGAAGTTATGTAACATAAGTGTAAGCAAAGTTAGTGTTAATTTAGTGATCTAGTTAGTGCGGTCTAAGTAAAACCCGCAAACAGTTATTAGTTTAGGTAGACTTTAAGTTTCTTATATTTTGTTTACGCTGTAAAAGAATATTAGCATAAGCGTTATTTTTTCTAGGTATATATTAAAAAAAAGTATAAGTTCCTTAGCCTAACAAACTTGCCTAGCGTTTAAAACCTTTATAGTTATAAAGTATTCTAGTAAGCAGTAGTCTAAATATACATTAATTTAAGAGCAAGCTAATGCTAATTGAGGTGACTACTTACTAAACGCTATATTCATAGCAAAAAGCTCCTTATTGTAAATTTCCTAATTTAGTTTAGACCTAGATAAGACTTTACTAAAAAACGCTACTAGACTCTATTTCTTATCTAGTTGTTTTAAAGAAAGAATGCCTACAATAACACTCTTTAACGTAATTATTTCTACCTTAGGATTATATTCTAGGTAATCGTAATATAAGGTAGGAATTTCTAATAATGCGGCTTTAAACTTTCTAAAGGCCTCTTTACAATCTAAATTCTATATTAAGAGCTTTAAGAGACTTTAGAGCGCAAGAAGTAGTTTGGTAATTTATAAGTATTTTAGTATAAATTGCTTATAGAATTCTGTAAACTGAAAGAACAACCTTACACCTATAATAGTAGTAGGTAAGACCTAGTTGTTAAGGGGTTAGACTTTGTTAGAATCTACCTCTAACCCTTAATTAGTTAAGATATAGTCTAGGTACTTAGTCTAAGTAACATAGAATTTGCTTTTCTTATCTTAACTTAGAGACCTGCTTGCTATAGTCTTTCTAGTATCTTTTGTACGTAGAGAACATGTTCTGTCTCTAACTTAAAGTAGTTAAGAATATTATCTAAGTAGACTATGCAAAAGTTATCAAGGTACTTAATAAACACATTATTTATATAGCGTTGGTAGGTAGCAGGACTATTACATAATATAAATAAAAGTACTTTTAACTTATACGTTTTGTATTGCGTCTAAAACGTAGTGTACTTCTTAGAGTTAGAGTCTATCTTAATCTTGTTAAAAGCTGCGCGTATGTCTAACTTAGTAAAGAACTTAGCTCTATACGTGTAAGCTAGTAGCTTATTAATACATAAAATTAGATATAAATCTATTTAAGTAATCGCGTTAAGCTTGCGATAATTATTACAAATCTTAATATCTTTATTAGGCTTCTAAATATAGAAGATGAAAAAGGCAAATAGGCAATTGCTAAGACTAATATATTCTTTCTTAAAGTTATCTATTACAAACGTCTTAGTAGCTTTAGGTTCTTTAGTGCTCTACTTGTATAAAAAACTAAATTAATTTGGTAGTAGTTTAGTAAGAACAATCTTATAGTTGTATAGGCAGTGTTTAGGTAGTTAGTCTACCGCAGTTTTACTAAACACGTCTTAATATAAGTAGTAGACAGAGAGAAGTTAATCTTAAATAAGTTTAGCGTTATTGGGGTTATTTGGTTCTATACAGTCTTTTAACAGATAATTAATCTTATAAATGCTTATTATAAAGAACTTATTTTCTTTACGTTTTAAAAAATAGTAAAAGATAACAGCTAAAATAATAGCGATGCGTGGGGTGAAGTTAGTCTAGACTAAGTCTAGGGTAGAGTTAGGTGTTTTAGAGGTATAAAAAACCTTTAAAAGCTAAAAAAGGCTACAAATTCTTTGTATTAAAACTATTGTAGAGCTTTGCTTTTTCTAGAATTTATCTTTTTTCTAAAAAGTGTTTTTCTACTGAATATTCTTCTTAGTAGCCTTGTTGTTAGTAGGTTCTTTTAACTGTATAAGAATAGAGAGAGTAGATTTGTACATAGTAAAATATTTTATAAGCTACATAATTTAGTTCTAAGCTGTGTCTAGCATTAAGTCAAAACGCTAAAGCTATTCAATACTAATAATACAATCTTACGTACCTGAAATCTATAATAATAATAGGACAGTTAAGATTTTTTTTACTATTATTTTAGATGTAAAGGCAGATGTATTAATCTACCCTAGTTTAGATCTAGTCCTAAAATCCTTTATAGAGACTTTAAAAGGTAGTCTTTAAATAGAAACTTAAAGTAATTAGGAGAGAGTGTAAGTAATAGGAGAAAATAAAAACGTAAAGCCTTAGGCTCTAGTATTAACTAATAATAGTAGACATGCACTGTGACCCTTGAAACAAAGAATAGTAGGAACTTAGAAATATTCTTCTTACAAAAAGTTTAATAAGTCAATATTAGTAAAATTATACTTATACAAGCCTAGGCTAGAGTGTTGTTCTAGGCATCTTCGTTTCTTGTACGTTTTTTATCTAAGTAGTGTTCTACCGCTTTAGAGTATTCTTCTTGTTTAATCTTAATTTCTCTAACTTAAGGAGTAGTACAATTGCTTGCGAAATAACTAGGCTTCCTATACTTATAATAATTATCTAATAAAGGTTTGTTATTAAGGGCTAGGGCCTTAAAAGGAAGTCTAGGCGTGCTTAGAGTAGCGCGAGCAGGGGTTGGAATTAAATTAAAGGTAGAGCTAGTATAATAAGGCCGCAGGTTCTAATAATGTTAAGGGTAAGGCTTTTGTAAAGATACTAAAGTAAGCACTAGCTTAACGTCTGCGTTTAGTCTAATAAGAGAATTGCGTTTTTCCATATTAACCGTAGTAAGGTGTTATATTATTTTGTTAAAAGAGTTATTCTATAGGTACTTAAACTCTAAACTTAAAGCGCGTAAGGTAGGGAGAATCTTTTTCTATAAGTAGAAAGGCTACTCTAATTTAAAAATAGACCCTTTAACAGCAGTACTAATAAACTTTGCTTTAAAAGCTAAAAACGTTTTTTTCTTATTTATGACTAGGCGGTAGAAAGCTGCACAGCTTTCTGCCTGTTTATTACTAAATAGAAAATATAATTTAAGTAGCGCATTTATTTTTTCTACATTTACAAACTATTTTAAAGCTAAATTAGCTAGGTACCATAGTTCTAAACATTCTTTTATAATACTTGTAGTGTAACTCTACACAAGAGCTTTGCAAGCGCGCTTGCTCTAATAGTAATCTAAGTTAATTTTTAATAAATCTTCTATTAAAGCTTAGTACTAACAGAAGGTAGAGTTAGTTTTAATATTAAGATTCTTAATAATAAGCGTGCGCTGTATAAGCTTAACGCGTAGCGTCTTAAGGGTAGCAGAATTGTACTATACTGATTAGCTTAACGGTATATTAGCTCTTGTTAGCGGTGTTTTGATTGTAGGTACGGCTGTGTCTCTAGACAACGTAACTTCCTAGGTTAATTACGCGACTTACGCATTTAACTAGTTAATTTTGTCTAAATAGAGTACAATTAGTTCCTTCTCTAAGTCAACGTCTTTTTCTTTTTCCTTATTCTCTATTACTAGTTGCTTGCTTATTGCTTTGTTTTATAAGAGTTGTTGTTAACCCTAACAGCAGGTTGATTTTTAGGTAAGCTCTAAAGAAATCCTAGGGTTGTTTTAGTTAGCTATTAGTAATTAATTTTAATGCTAATAGGTTACTAGTAGTCTCTGTGTTTCTACCTTAGCGCACTTTACGCGACTTTTCTAAAGTAATTTACTTTATTAATAAGGTTAAAAGTTCTAAACCTTAGTTAGTAGAAGATTTAGGGAATCTTACCTAAGGTGTTGTTAGACGTAATAGTGTAAAGCTTCTAGTTTGTATCTAGAAAGGCTTAGGCTTAGGCGTAGTTTAAATAAACAGCTGCAATATTATTTTAAATGCTGTTACTAGCTAGAACAAGATTTATAATAAAATATAACAGCGCAGGCAAAACTTACAGATTAGTATCAGCAGAAGGGATTACAGCAGAGGCATATAAGAGTGCGTGGTAATCTACAAATAAGCCTTAATTCTGATAAAATACTTATAGGCCTTGTACAAAAGGATATTAAAGATCTACAGAGCAACTATAGATCCTAAGCTGTCTTTATAGCTGCGACCTGGGCCAGAACCGGAGTAGGTCTGATACTAATAGGAATAGGGCCTAAGTGAGTTAGCGGTGATGACAAGAGAGCTGTAACGTGTTCGTTACAATTGCGGCCTATATCTTATTTAATAAATAACTAATAAGAGTTTAGTAATAGCGCTTAATTTACTATAAATTAGCAGTAGCGCAAAGTTGCTGCCTGTTTCTTAGCTTTCAAAGAATATTATAAGACTTCAACTATTGTTACCTACTATCTTATAATTGACTTTTGCAAACTACAGGACTTACTTATTAGTATTATTGAAAGTATTTATAAGGCTTAGCTAAATAGTATTCTACGTGCAGCTTGTCCGCACTAATACACGTTTACCGCTAGACGTTACAGAAGGCTAGTTACTCGCTAACTAAGCGTTTATTAAGGCTGTAGTTCTAGGCTAGCAATTCTATAATAGCTTACGCCTAGTTGTTACCTACAAATTCTTTATACTTTCTGCAATACTAATCCTGTGTAGTAGGTTAACTTATATACACGTAATAGAAGAGGTAGTTGAGAAGCTTAGCGTGATCTTCTTAACAGAGTCTTTAAAGAAGGTTCTACAATTAAGATTAAATACAAAATGTAAGGGGCTACGCTCAAGATGCTATTATACAAGTATACTAAAGTTGTATTCAATAAGAGAGGAAGGATACTACAGTCTATAAAGGTTCTAAGTATTTAGTCGAGGCCTTAGACAAAGCTTCCTCTAAGGTTTGTTGAGAAGGGGTTTCAGTCTAATTGTCGTTTAGGCAGGCCTAACCATAAGCCGTGCACTTGCACGCGTGACCGAGATACCATCGAGGATTCGTCACTGGGCTCCAGCCTATCACAACATTATTTAATATTGTATTATAGTACCAAGAAAACAAAACTACTTTTTTTTAACTAGCTTAATTTGCAAAGAATATATTAGTAATTCTAATTACTAGTATTAGTATTAAGCGTGTCTGTAATACTGCACAGAATGTTATTAGTAATCAAAAATATTAACCTTTAGCTTTAAGTATGCAGCAGATTATAGTTTTTAAGGATATAATCTCTCTAAATTTGAAAGGGCAGGATATAGACAGCGCTAAAGCACTATGTAACAAGATCAACAATCTACTTAAGCTCCCAGCGCCTAGAGACGGTCTACATAGTCTAGAGGGGGAAATAATAAAAGATAAGCTTACAGATAAGGATGCTCTACCTCTACTATAAAAGCAGCAGCGCGATTTGCACAACTATAATAATAAGCTATAATCATATATTATAGTAATAGAGGATTATGTTTATAACAATTCTGTTTATTTTAAGTCTTTTTTTAAGAACTTATAGACAACTATCAATATATACTATAACTTCACCTTAACCTAACTACAACTTAACTTATAACTTAACCTACCTTAAGCTTTAACTACTTTGACCTAACTACAACTAGACGTCTGTGTAACTCTAACCTAACCTTACTACCTAGTTAATGCGACCCTAACCTAACCTTACCACCTGGTCAATGCGACCCCAACCTAACCACAACTACTGGTCCGTGCGAACCCAACCCAACTACAACCTAAGTATGGGTATACCTAACCTATTTGCCAGCCTATATATCTATTTATACTAGCATAATCTAGGGTTATATAACCTACTCGACCCTAGGATCGCCGACTCTAACCTAAGCTGACCCGAACTGATCCGAATTGGTCCGGCCTGGTCTAAGAGGTCACCGTGTTCTAACACTATTAGTTTAAACAATTAACTGATATTTGTAGAATTAGCTATTATTACAACTAATTTATTTACCTTCTTTAGCTAACGTGGTTCACAAGCGAGTCGCCCACCCAAGCGAGTCGCCCACCCAAAATGCCCGCAAAATTTCAAAATAACAGGGGTCTATTTCTCAACAACCACTAGGTAGAATACTCTAAAAACTTAATACAATCGCTGCACCTATATAAAGAGTAAGCTATGAAAATTTTAAGAGATTCTATTGGGTAGTTGTAGAGATAGACTACTTATACCCCTGTAAATCCACAGAACTATGTATATCTCTTTCAATATTGAAGCTAGAGTTTTAACATCTTAATGATTTATTCTTGATATAGATGCAGCGATTGTATTAAGTTTTTAGAGTATTCTACCTAGTTGTTGTTGAGAAATGGACCCCTGTTATTTTGAGATTTTGCGGGCATTTTGGGTGGGCGACTCGCTTGGGTGGGCGACTCGCTTGTGAACCACGTTAATATTGTTGTGATTAATTATGCAAAAAAATGATAGTAGTGGGTAGTAGTAATACTACTACTACTATAGTGTACTCTTTAAGTTTTCAATCGCCCCACTGCTTAGAGCGCCCCCCGCGGAGCGCCTCAAAGCGTTTTAAATATAGTGTAAATATACTCGGTGCTAAGCGAAAGTAAAGTGAGATTTTACCTCATCTCATTTTGGAACGCTATGTGTGATTTACTGTTAAAAAACGTCTTACTAATTGCACATCAGCTTCGTACCCAAGATCCAATACATTTGCCCCTTGAGTAGGTCTATTGAAAACTTCCAGTGGGCGCCACAGTAAGCAGTAGGGTTTTAACAACTTAGTTTAATCTACTGCTGATATCTACAGGGGTCAGAACACTAGCGCTATGCCTAATCCAGCTAGTCCGCCGGAAGAACGGCATAACCTTGTCGGATGGTGAAACTCGGTAAGGTCAAGGCTGGGTATGGTCAGGGATGATCGGAAGTGTCCGGCAATCAGCTAAATAGGAGTATAAAAGGGTCTGGCGAGTAATCACAGTCCTTCAGCATTACAACCTCTTTCAGCATTACAACCTCTTTCAGCATTACAACCTCTTTCAGCTCGCTTTCTACAAGTATGCATTTTGTTAGTTTCCTTCTCTCGGTAGCACCGCTGGCTCATGCAGCGAGATGGAACAATTCGGGAACCTGTTCCCGGGATAGAGTGTGCCTAATAGACACTAAATACGTCGATCCATCTCAATCTTGCAATGGTAGGCAGGGCAAATATGCTGGCAGGGGCCACGAAGGTCTAGAGAGCTGCAACCCTCCAGGCACTAAATGTACCTATGTCTGGGAATGTTAACAAGAAACATAACTGGCTAGGTAAGCAGTAAATTGCAAGTCGAGAACTAATCAAGGCTAACTTTTAAAAGTCCCGAGGTTGACCACTCAACGTCCGGGACGGGTCAACGCCTGCCGAGGAAGCGTAATGGGCACCCCACCAAATAAACACTCCTTTTAACATCCGATAACTCCACAAATATAGATCCAATTCAACTTGCGATCGAAGCTATTAAATCGCGTAAGCCTAGCCAAGATTTTAGTTATATGCAAATTACAAAATAGTATAGTGCTACACAATCTACGATTACTTAAAGATACTAAGGTGTTTTAACCTTGCGCAACCATAAGGCTTGAAATTAACAGGCTCTTTACCTACAATAGGAGCTAGTGCTCCTACAGTATATTGAACATCTTACTAGGCGAGGCCTTCTACCTACACAAGTTATGATACAAAATTTTGCCTTGCAGGTTGCAAGGAAGGAGGTTAAAGTGTACTAAGTTGAGCACGGCCACCTATTGGCGAGCCGACCTAGAGGTGGGCCACCCCGACCAATGATCGTGGGATTTTTTTTGAAGCTGTACTGCACCACCACAAGGCTATTAACATAGATAATTGTGAGGTCGCAATCGAAAACGCTATCTGCAATGTTTATGCTAGTGTATTTATATCTTAGCAAGAGGCGTGTTGCGCCTAAAGTGTACTATAATTAATCAACCTTACAGCACCGCTTGGCTAGTTGCACGTCTTACGTAACAGCTTACTTACATTAGTAGTTAGTAACTTTAATCAATTAGTGTCGTTTTTGGTACCTTTAGCGAAATTTTTGACCCTGATTTCGCTCGGTAGTCTGAGCTTTTCTGCTCCGAGCGCTTAGCGCGTGGACCTCATCCACTCATTGTTCGAATCTCGTTGACTGCACACAATCTTTTTTTTTTTGACTTTTGCGACTGATTAGTAAAGGGTAGCTGCTTTTTATTTTTTTTGAAAACCAACTTAACTACAACAACAAGCACCACCTTTGACACCTTAAAAAAATAAAAGTAATTAACTCTAAACTAAGAGAAGTTTCTCGTTAGCTAATATAGTAATGTGAGAGCTGAGAAGGAGCAATTGCTAAGTTGGTAAAGTGGAAATAGATATACTGATCAGATGACTGGATGCAATAACTGATGCAGTAACTACTGAAGAGCTATAGACAATCTACACCGTAAATATACACGCTACTAGGGCTGTCACGTAATAACCCTACTAAGGCCACCTAATCACTAGGGTAATCTAGATGTCAATACTCTAACACACTCTCTCGGTTAGTAAGATCCTATTTAATCTAAGCTGTAAGCAATCACCAATCTCACTCGAGTTCTATATACAGTTTCTATAAACAAAGATTATTAAACACCTTATCAAGGCGTTGTAATCTGCGTGCTAAGCAACTATACCTAATATCTAACTCTTAGGCTACCCTACAACCTCTTACTATTCAAATGAACATTATTAATTAAAACGTTCTTCTAAGTTTAGGGTTGCTGCTTGATTCTTTCTTGCTGTAGTGAGGTTACGTCGCAGCAGAGGGCATAGGAATAGATAGGGGACAATTATTGAGTCTAGGCAGCACTACAAAAGGGCCGGTATATGTACACTGCTTACTAAGTAGTGCTTATTATCTTACCTCAGCTTAGCTCAGATAAGCAATATGCTGGCGTAAGCGCAGTACGTGCTAGCGTAAGCTTAGCCTGTGGGGGCAGTGCTCTGCAACCGGTTACCCTATAAGTGTTTTATCTAAGTTGTTGGAGTATTGACATGCGGATCGCCCTGGTGATCAAGAAATCCTGGTAGATTACCACGTGACGGCCCTAGTAGCGTATATATATTTGGGCCAGATTATCTAATGTCTCTGTCGGAGGCAAAATACTGACCGATCGATGAATCTCACTCCGGCTAGACGATATATATATATACTCTGTGATATACCCCCTAGATTACTAGCGAAAGCTTAGCTAATCAACCTAAAAGCAGAGTCAACCCTAGGTGCTCTAATAGCAGGAGGCTAGGTTTTCTTGCATAGATAGGCACACCTATCCAGTGCACCTACTTATATACAGGGATTTATAGCTCAGTGGCATACCTGTATATAGGCTGTCCTAGTACAATATCGCCTAGTCTTATCTTTTTGCTGCTTTCTCGCTTGTGGTCATCCACTAAAGTAGGCTACCACTACGAGATTGCTCACGTAGTTTAACTCAATTAGGCTTATAATTGTTGCAGGAGAGAGCAAAAAAATAAAATAAAAAAATAATTAATTAACGTGGTTCACAAGCGAGCGAGCGTATCCTCACCAACGCGTTAACGTCGACACAATATCACGCACTTTTATGATAGTTAATAAGCTATTGCAATATACTAAATTATTGGGTAGAATCGCTACTAGTACTTGCACTATCTATTTTAATTGCGCAAGTATAAGCGTTGTGTCTAGTCTGCTTGTAACGCCCGCACCGCCTCTCTCCTTATACCCTTTTTAACGCGCTCTTACTATCGCCATAACTGCTACCCGCCTGTTTAGCTAATACTTTATATACTTTACCTACAGTAAAAGTCTTTTCTATCTATACGTATTGCTGCTTGCAGCTTTTACGCCTACTTTAATTTGTTAGGAGCCTTTTAAAGAGTAATAATTCTCTCTGTTAAAAGCACTATTTTTACGCCTTAGATTATAGTAATCTACTTACAGTTGCTTGGCTATCTTTACTTCTTTTTACTATATTCTTTTAAGCCTGTAATAACTAACTATAATAAAATCTTGTTTATTATAAAGCTAGTTCTGTTAAAGTTGTAGATATTATTCTTTATAATATTCTACTTCTACTTTGTTGCCTAGACTAAATTAAGCTAGCGCTAGAGAGCTATAGGCTGGTGAATGGGTTGTGGATACCCACGCTTGGGTATAGGTTGGGTTGGGGTCGCACGGACCAGTGGTTGTGGTTATAGTTAGGTCGCACAGACTAGTGGTTAGGGTTGTAGTTAGGTCGCACAGACTAGTAGTTGTAGTTGTAGTTGAGTTGCGCAAACTAGTAGTTGTAGTTGTAGTTAGGTTGTAGTTGCGTTAGGGTTTAGTTATAGTATTTATTACTAGTTATTTCTATTTAAGAAGTATTTGAAAAAGAATAGAAATGCTAAGTAATAATACTTTATTACTACAGTAAGTTATTACAGCTTATTATTATAGTAACGGTTAAGGCGTTGCTGCTTTTGTACTAGAGGTAAAGAGTCCTCTTCTGTAAGCTCGTCTTTTACTGTTTCCTCCTCTATACTACATGTACCGTCTCTAGGCGCTAGGAGCTTAAATATATTGTTAATCTTGTTACATAGTGCTTTAAGGCCGACATCCTTATCTTGTATAGAGATTCCTTACGCCTCTAAATTTAGGGGGATAGTATCTTTAAAAACTACAATCTGCTATATAGTTGAAGCTAAAAGTTAATGCCTTTGACTGCTATTAATATCTTTTGCAGTATTAAAAACGCGCTTAATACTAACTCTAGCGGTTAGAATTGCTAATATATTTTTTGCAACTTAAGATAGTTAAAAATACGTATTATTGTTCTATTGCTACTACTTTAGGATATTAAATTATGTCCCTAGTTTAATACAAAGAGTACTAAAGTATAATTCTTCTTCTTGTCAACTAAGGGTTTTTATCTCTTTTCTTTCTTATGTAAAAGATGTCTACCTTAAAGTAGAAAAGCAGTTAACAGGCAATTAAGGAGCAGGCCTTTAAAACTATTTACAGCTGAGTGTCTTTCTTAAGAAAAGTGTAAAGACTAGTGTATAATATGTCTCTTTACTGTTGTTATACTAATTAAGATAGTTAAAATACTGTTTGTAATATATATACTTGTTTTAAGGTTTCTACATAGAATCTTAGTTAGCTAATTAGTACTTCTCTGTAATTACTAACTGTAATAAATATACTTTATTTATAATAAGCTTTTAAGTTGGATCTAGAATAGCTGCGTAGTTGAATAAGGACTTTTGCTTAGCTAATGTTTTTGCATAATACTTGCTTAGTTTTACTTTTTTCTTATCTACTGCAGCTTATACTATTGCAGGCCACTCTGTAGTGTGACTTTCTACGTTCTTATTGAAGTTATTAGACATTAAGTTTATAAAATTTAAAAGATAGTTGTATATAAGCTAAATATATTAGACTTGCAGCTTCTAGTTCTTACTTAAAAAGCTTATAGCGTCCTTAAACTACTTAAGCATCTTTGTAATTACTTTAATCTAGTGTTACTTAATAGAAGAGAGGTAGAGATGCTTAAGATTGCGAAAATTAATCTCTTTTGTGTTGTTGTTAGGGGCAACAACAACACAAGTACTTTTTTTCATTACTATTTCTTGGACTAGCTATTTATTAATGTATTTTAAGAGCTTAAGCGTGCGCTTGTATATATTGTATTTTAAGTTCTATTAAGTTTTTATATTATGAATAAGAGAAAGTTGTTTTCTTAGTAGTAAATATTGTTAAGTAGAAAGGAATTGCTTGTACTGCTATAGTAACGCGTTAATAGTATTGCAAGTAGCTTAGATCTAGAAAGTGGTTGGAATATAACAATTTGATATGATAAAAGTATAAATACCTTGCAAAGTGTATTTAAAAAAGTTATTTATTATTTAATTTTCTTAACATATTGCCTCTGTAAGACATCCCTAGGTTCAACCTCTATAGTAGCAGCTAGCTAGAAATGCTAGATTATGTCTTAAACTACTAGGTTGATAATATAAGCTAGGTAAAAGATAGAGTTTCCTAAAGCGCTCTAGCTAATATCCTTATCTGCTAGTGTTAAATAAATTGTTAAACTAAGTACTATATTGTTGCTAGCATTGTTGCAAGTAATAGCTAAAAGGTAAGACTTCGTATTAGTGTCTAAAAGTACACGTAGTACTTTTGTAGCTGTTAAAATTCTAGTGTGTTGTCCGCGTATTAGTATAAAGTTAAGTAGTTTCTCTTAAAGTTGCTAGTTTTGTGTGACATAGTACCTCTTGACTACAAGAAAGCTAAAATAATTAGCTATAAACTATATATCTAGTACAATTAAAATTCTAGTTGTAGGGCCTAGGTTATAAAAAAGAGACGCTTTTGCTTTGTTAAACTAGTTGTAAAACATTAACCCAAATTTATAACAGGTAATTTTTACAGTCTAAGGCCTTAAAATTAGAGAAAGCGCGTAAATAATAGCCGCTTAATAGTTTGGAATAGCTAATTACTATTAATAACTACATGTACAAGCTCTTTCTTAAAAGCCTTTCAAGTATATTTAGGTATTAAAGTAGGTATACTACTTTTTTAAAGTTAAGTATATATAGAGTTTAGCGTGCGTAGACTATCATAAATAAGAGTTAAAGTACTCTTATGATTAAGGGTATTTATATAGTTGATAAGGTGTTTAGTCCTTATTCTTATTAGCTTCAGGTGTTGCAAGATTATGCTGCAGTCAAGACAGAATACATAAGGGCAGCTAGTTTTAATATAAGCAGCTTCTCTAAACTTTAGCTAAACGCTACTAGTGCAAGTAGTATAGTTTTAGTAGAGAAATATGCTGACTAGATTTTAAGCCTAGCTAGTTGTACTCTACTACTTATTCTAATTAGTTATAATCTTATCTCCTCCTTCCTCCTGTTTAACTTCTTGAGGTAGGTACGTTAATAGATCCAATTATTTTTGCCTTTCTCCCTAAATAACTTAGTGTCTACTTATTTTCAATTAGTAGAGAGTCTATAGAAAACTTTAGACATTTTTAGCTATAATAATGTGTATGTAAACAGTGTTTAATTTCAAATGGTAAGAAAAAGCTATAATAAACTATTGTAATTGCTAACTTTTAGCCATCAAATGTTTGCTCTAGAATCTAATACTATATAAGCTATATGCCTTTAGTAGACACATGTATAGCTAAATTAAGATTAACTTGTTTCCTTAATTACGTACTATGTTAGGCACTTTTTAATTAGACTTTATTAATTTAAAGGGCTTTAGAATGAAAGCAGTATATTTAACAAAAGTTATGCAATGGTTTTTACGTTATATCAATTATATCAATTAGCTGTAATAAGTGCTAACTAATGCTTATTACATAGCGAAAGAACACTACTATAATTAATCTAAAAAGCTCTTAAAGTCTATAGAATTGCTAGAATTTATATTTTTATTTTTATTTTTTTTCTGAACTTCAGCCTGTAGTTCCTGCTACTGCTTCTTAGTCTTATACTTATATTTACATTAATTGTAGTACGCATGAATATTAGAATTATGATTAACGTTTTTCCTACATTTATTACTATCTTGTCTCTTAATATATAGCTTGTCGCTGCGTGGAATAGTATTATTACTTGTCCTAAGAACTCATACACTAGCAGAGGCTTAAATAGTCTATACCAGTTAGTACGTATACGTAATAAAAGTATGTAATAAAACTTACTATAGGAGCTGAGAAGGGGCAATTGCTCAATCACCTGAGTGGAAAATGCGTGTATTGATTAACTAAGTGCCACAACATAGTGTCCAATAACTACTAAAAAGACTTAAGACGATCTGTCCCGTTTATATAGACGCTAGCGGGGCCATTAGGTGTTTAGCTTACTAGGATTACCTAATCAACAGGGTGATCCGCTTGTCAATACTCTAACACACCCCCTAGGTTAGTAAGAAACTATGAATTTAAGCTGTAGGCAAGGAGTTAACTCTTACTAAATTAACGTTGTTAATTAAGAAGTCTTCTTATAATCATAGTCCTACTACCTAATCTTTTATCTCCATTGTAATATTGTATTTTTCATTATGAAGCAAGCAGCTTAGTCCTATTGTAATATTAAAACATTAGATAGTCTCTAAAAATCGCGTAATTAGTCTGTGCGTAATTACAATAAATACTAATCGCGTCTACTACCTCTCTAAAACTTTTAGCCTTACTACAATATTAAACACTAAGTCTTCCTAATCTTTATTATTCTATCATTATAGTAAGCCCTGTTGCCTTACTGTTCTCTTACTAATAAGCTGCTAATCTTTCTTATATAGTCCGCCCCTAACAGCAACAAGCGTAAGCGTTACTTAAAAAGTTATTATTAAGAGCGTGATTGTGACTTAGAAAGCCTACGCTAGCAACGTAAAAATAGTACTAAGCATAAGCATTACGCGCGCTAAAGCTTATTTAATAATAAAATATAGTATGTAGCTAACTTCTAAAATAGTAAAAGTTAGTTACTTCTGCTTTTTAATCTATATGCTTGTTACAAGACTTCTAGTAGCTCTACTTAAAGACTAATGAACTTGCTTATTAAATTAAGCCTACTATTA
The DNA here is from genome assembly GCA_024321975.1 of Alternaria sp. 'sect. Undifilum'. Taxonomy (NCBI): domain Eukaryota; kingdom Fungi; phylum Ascomycota; class Dothideomycetes; order Pleosporales; family Pleosporaceae; genus Alternaria; species Alternaria sp. 'sect. Undifilum'. The sequence goes on from JAJJZI010000004.1 coordinate 3,684,632, forward strand.
AGCTTTTATTAAAATTTCAATCCAAATAAGAGCTTAACTAAATAATTAACATAGCGCAAAAGTAAGACCTCTTAAGAGCTAAAGTAAAAGTTATAGCTGCTTATTGCTTAAGCAGCAACGCGTAAATAGCAATGTAGTAACAGCAATAAGCTACATACGCCTATTAAGCTATTTACTAAGCACAAGCGCCTTTATCTACTTAGAAGAAGGCGCCTACTAGCTTTTTAAAAATTACCACTAATCTATTACAACCTTGCGTTCTGCCTTATAAGCGCTATATAAAAAAGATGCTAAAAAGTTTTTATGCTAAGCATTATTTTAATCGCGTTTAGACTAGCAGTTAAAGTAACACTTATTGCAGTAGTTATTTGTTTTATATATACTATACTAACAATATTAATTTTGCTAATTGTTTTATAGCTATATATAGAAATAAAAAAGTAGGGTTATAATTTTTTAAGCTTTTTACTTAGCCTGCTAATTAATTATTAGAGATAAAACAACAATAAGTACTATATTAATAAGTATAAGCTGCTTAGCAACATAATTGCTTACTGTAAGATTAATAGCAGCGTTACGTTTACTAGAAAGCCTTCTGCGTAAAAACCTCCTATTAAGGATTGCCGCGCTTAAGAAATATTATCTTATAGTCTTGCTACTTAGCTCCTAGTACCTGCTCCTGCTCTAGTAAGCGTCTTTAATATAGGATATAATGCTAAGGATTACTTACGCTAGACATAGCCTACTTAGCAGGCTATAAGTCTAAATTAAGGTTATTTTTTTAGACAAGAGCGTTATATTGCGCAGCCTTATGCTGCTTATACTTCTAGTTACCATCCCTAGAGGCGACTCACAAAATCCTCCTGCTCGTCGGTTTGTCCCAGCTGCTCAATAGCTGTTTTGACACGCTCTTGCTCCTCGTAGAGCCACTGCAAGGTCTCTCTACTAAAGTTGCATTCGCGCAGGAGGAGATTGGTAAGATAACACACTGTTACCGCACCTAGACTATTAACATGCGTAACGTATTTGATGGACTTGCCGCTAAACAAGCCTTTCACAACCTCTATTGTAACTTTAACATCTATAATACTAGACGCATTAATAAGGTGTTAATAAATAATAGAATTTGACCTCTGCGTCCACCTAATTACTATAGGAGCTACCGCCGACAGCTCCTCATTAACTAACTAGGGAGGCCGCTTAACAAAGGTGAACGCGGGCTTTGTAATCTACTACTATAGCTTCTTATATAGTAACTTAGTAAGGTCTAACTTTACTTAATGTAAGCTATTAGTCTTCGTGTTAAATAGGGAGAAGAATAGTCTAAGCATTATATTGTTTGTATGCGGTACCGTGTGGTGTAGGAAATCCTAAAGGTAAGAAATAGCAGGTAGAGAGCTTTTATAAAGTATTGCAGGCTCCTGCTGCGGTAACGTACGTGTCCTTACCATCCTCTACCTCCATCTTCTCTACCTCCATCGCAATCTTGTTGCCAGCTATAGGCTAGCAATCACCGTTAAACACGTTTTAATTAGTGTCGTTTTTTAGTACCTTTAGCAAATTTTTTAACCCTAATTTTGCTTAGTAGTCTAAGCTTTTCTGCTCTAAGCGCTTAGCGCGTAGACCTTATCCACTTACCATTTAAATTTCGTCAACTACACATAATCTTTTTTTGACTTTTGCGACTAATTAGTAGAGGGCAGCTGCTTTTCACTTTTTTTTGGAAAACCCATTTTAACTACAACAACAACCACCACCTTTGATATCTTAAAAATAAATACTTCTAGTTAACCTACATAGTAGCCTGCTTAACAGCTAGCTTATCATTAACAACAGTAGCACTCTCTACGTGGATTAATCTCTTAAGAACAGCATGCCTGCTGAATACCACTCTTTTTTACTTTATATTTCAATTGCCCTTGCTTTTAAAGTTGTCCTAATCACTATACAAATTATTAGGCATACAGTGGTAGGGTGTTTACTAGTACAAGTAAGTGATTGTTTTATAATTCTATGTATAAAAGGAATAAATTAGATTTACGCCTTTATAGTGCTTAACTGCGGATCTTAGCTATTAAAGCTAAGATGGCTAATCACGCGCTTAAGCTAGCTAAGGCTTAAAAAGCTAAGCAAGATCTGCTAATAAAGTCTAGCAACCATAATAAGTGTAATACTTTTCAGTAAGCTTAATCTTAGTTCTAGTTTTTCTACTTGTCTAGTTTTTGATCTCTCGCTTATCTTAAGCAATTAAGAAGAGACTTAGCCTAGTATTTAGATTTTACTGCTTAATACAAATTCTTTGCTTATTAATTATTATTGCCTTTAATTAAGTGCTTAACATGATAAAAGTTAAGTAACTGCTTAAACTTCTTAAACTGTTGTTAAGTAAGTAACTTAGTTAGTCTATTAGCTAGCATAATTACTGTTTCTAGGTTCTTAATCTAAAACAAATCTTTAGTATATTTCTGCTGTAGCTATATATTTTGTATATCTACATGTCTTAAATAAGTGCTAATCTACTTATTCTACTTTACCTTAAGCCTAATTATTTATTAGTTATTGCACTAAACTGTCTAGACGTCTTTTAGATTAAAAGACAGCTTACAAAAAAAGTGCTTAAGGGCTATAGCCTCTTTAGTAGTATGCTTAAGAGTAAGCAGCTTAGCTTTAGTAGTTAAGGTAGTTACTATAGACTACTAAGCCGCCTTCTAAAATATTAGACTACTACATAGGATAGCTATGTATCTATAGGACAATTAACAAGATTTCTCATTATCTGCAAAAGAAGTATCGCCTGCAATTATTAGGTCTAGGCTATTATAGTTTCTATATTAGATTGCGCCTTATCCTGTCTAATAAAGGTATATAATTACTTGTTTAACAGCTCTTATAAATTAAATACTAAAGTTCACAAAGATGCGTAAGAGCTTTGAAATTAAGTAGGTAACGTTTAGTTGCAGCATAATAGCTGTGTACAGCACTAATTTAACTTTGTTTTAGTAATATATAATCTCTTGCTTAGTTGCTTCGCTAATGTACTTAATTAGCTCCCTTAACAGTAGTAGAGTCTTAGGAAAGCTACTATCCTTTAGCTCAAACTTGTTAATAATTCTATCAATATACATATTATGTTTAAGCGTAACTATTTACTTTTTACAATCTCGAATTACTAAAATACTAAGAAATTACTTACTAATCTTTGTTCTTTTATCTTATACTTATCTTTGATTTTTAACTAAAAATCTATTGCCCTCTGCTTATAATCGTCTGCGAAGAGTAGTAGGATATTATCTATAAAAAACAATACTAAAATCCTACTTTCTTAATTCAAGAATAGACAGGGCTTTTCTACTAATGCAATTAGTCTAATCTCTCCTAGTAATCCTAAGAATTTCTCATACTATAACAGTAGCGAGTCTTGTAATCTATATAGTGCGCATTTAAGCTATACACACTTCTTAAGCTTCTTAAAGCTATTTAGTATCTTCTAAATTACTTAGTAGTCTGCCATAATTAACGCATTAAAGAATACTTTTATAACATCATATTCTTTAATCTCTAGATTATTCTTCGCAGAAATTACTATTACTACTTAAAAGAACTTAGCTGCTAATATAGCAGCTTATATTAAGTTAATAAAGTCGCTTCTTTATAGATTACTTGTTACAACAATCTAAGCCTTGCATTTAAAAAAGAAGCTGTCTTAATTATCCTTATAAGTTTAGAACTACTTTATAAATATTAGGCAATTATTTGCTTTTTCTTTTAATATCTTAGTCTAAGTCTTATTTTTACTTAACTAATTAATATCTTTCCTACAAGTATCCTTAAACAAGGCCCTTATAAGGTGCTAGAGTAATTACTTTAATAATTCTAGCAGTTTAAGTAGATTGTTGCGATGCAGTTAAGCATTTTTGACATTTATTTTATACTTAGTAAGCAAAGCTGCTATAACTATATGATTAAGGGTCTTATAGCTTGCTTAGTCTTTCTAGGTTGCTTGTAAACCTAGCAGGTAAGTATTATAGAAATTGCTTTATAATAAATTCTTATAATCTACAATTAATGCGTTAACACTACATGTGCTTCTACCTTCTAGTTAATTGTTAGGATTTTAGGTTACATCTTTATGCTTACGCCCGCTACCCTGCTTGCGCAGTAGAAGATGACAATTTATAAGCTAGTTTAGCTTTTTGCCAGTAATTTAAGCGCTACGTCTTGTAAGCAGAGATTTAGTCTATAATTGCTAACTCTATTTACTATTTAAGGCCTAAAATCTTGCTACGCGAGATAATTTACGCTCTACAACTTGCTTATCTAGAATAAAAGTTCTTTCTTAATTAGCTAGCGCGTTAGAGTCTTTAAGCACAGACTATTAGACTAGTAACAAGTTATCAGGCTTATTTAAAAAAGGCTCCCTACCTCTAGGTATCAACAGGTTAGCTCCTCTAGGCAAGCGCACTGCTGTTTAACAATTAAATACCCTGCGATTAATTACGTTGTCGCTCCCAAAGGTCTCTAGTTTAGGAGTTAGTTCCAGGGTAGCAAAACTAGTATTTTGCTGCTAATTTAAGCAAATTCTGAATAGTGCACTAGCCTTGTGCTCTATTTGCTTAGCGTCTTCTAATCTACTTTTATCTTTAGTAAGCAGGCCTTCCATACTGCTCAAGATAGTAAATAAATTAACTTTAAGACTTTCAGGCGTAAATTGTTGCTTGTTAATACAGGAGCTGCTATTTAGTAAACTATTACTTAGGGCCTATTTGTCCCTAGCAAGCCTTGTCTAGGTGGGATATATACTGCGCCCTAATTAAATACTAAGTATTCTAATCTATAGGTGCGAGATCCTCCTTTAGGATCTTTACTAAGGCTCAAAGGCTAGTAAGGTCTTAAGTAATTATGCTTATCAAGGCGTTTAATAGCAGGTCTAAATATATAGTCTTACTAATTCAGTCCTTAATATTAGTAATCTTAGCAACTTTTCTTGTTTATTAAGCAGTGTATAATTTATACCTGTTAACTAGCTTATTATAATTATTCTTCTTGTACTTAGTATTAATTATATAAGCCTTATATTTGCGTTAAGTAATCTTATAGTTCTCTTGTATTCATATGCTAGCGCTAGGTAATAGAGCAACTAGTTGCTTAACATCTTTAGACAGCTCTAAATACTGTAGCTTCTAGTAATCTATTAAGCGCACGTCTGGGAGATTAGAATTAACTTAATTCCAGATCCCTTTTCTCAGCAGTGCAGTCTTAATAAAGCAAATTAAGTTAGCTAATTTAATTAAGCTTTTAGGATTACCTTAAAGGCGACAAGCAGTTTATTAGTAAGGTCTATCTTAGAAAGATACTTTGTAAGATGACGACGTAGGTTATGATTAAAGTAAGCGCGGTTTAATTAGTTAGTTAGTGGGTAGCTATATTAACAATAATAGTAGCCTGTAAGTTGTAGAATAGATGGGTAGAAGTTTGATTGTAAAATTATAAGAGGTATAGCAGCTGTAGCGATCTGCTAGCCGTGCTGTAGGAGAAAGAGAGTAGAGTAAAGTAATTATTAAACAGTTAACCTTCTAGCTTGCTAATTGCGTAGTAGGAATCAAAACTATAATTAAGTAGCCGGGCTTACAACTGTGGAAGCTAAGAAGGAGCAATAACTTAATTACCTAAGTAGAAAATGAGTGTATTAATTAACTAAGTGCCACAACAAAGTGTCTAATAACTACTAAAGAGACTTAAGATGATCTGTTCCGTTTATATAGATGCTAGCGGGGCCGTCACGTCTTTAGCTTACCAGAATCACCTGATCAACAGGGTGATCCGCTTGTCAATACTCCAACAAGATATATAAAAGTTTTTTTTAGTTAAATAGAGTTTTTCTCAACTTCCTTGTGTTAGTTGTAGAAACTATTTTCCTTCTAACCATATTATTTTGCTGTGTTTGATAGTATTCTGTCCTAGCACCGCGCCCTCGCTTAATAGTAGACTCGTCTGAAAATATAACTTTATTAAAGTTTATATTTTTGAGGTTTTTAAGTAATTGCTTGGCGTAAATATAATAGTTATAAGCTTTATCAGCGTCCCAAGGCGACTTTTTTCGAGAAACATTAACAGAATAGTTCTCCTTTCTTAGAAAGCGTTGTAAGCTTCTGATCAAAAGATCTAGATTATTATCTTTTAAAAGACGTCGATTTGTCTTTTTAGGGCTTCTAGTAAGGTCTCTATTAAGCACTCATTTTGCTTTTTTTGAGATCTTTAAAGGACGACCTTGTTTAGGGCTAAAAGTAGATAAAGAAGCGTTGTTTTTTTGTTTAATTCGATAAAGAGTATTGTCAATACTTTTAGATGACGTTTCTAGTATATTACTAATAGAGGAAATAGAGTTGTTGTATAAATATAAATATAAAGTACAAACTTGTTGTTCAAATTGAGAGAAATTGCAAGCCATAGAGGAGATAATACAAAAAAAGCAAGTTAGAATAAACAAGAGGAGTTAATATACTATACGTTTACTAAGTTATTACGTAATTAGTGCTTACGTAAGCAACCCCTATTTTTTCATCCTTCAATTAAACTATAAGGAAGCAAGAAATACTACTCCGAAAATCTGCTGACGTCATGCTTACGTAAGCGTATTGAACTTAGTTTTCTATTAACAGATTTCATACGTTCACAACAAAGATATGCTAAAATATATTTTCGCTTTTCTTTTAATTTTTTTCAAGCGAGATTACATGCGCAAAAATGCTGACTAAGCAGCTCACTAAGCAGCCTATCTTAAAAAAGAAGTTCTTGGCTTTTCTAATCACTAACTCTTTTCAGCCTAGCTCTTCTAGTGATAGAGGTATAAAGCTTTAAAAACAATAACCTTTTTGATTTCTTTTTTTTTGTCACCCCTCTGCATTAATATTGCAAATAGGTTAGGTACGCTTAACGTTATAACTAGTAGAGATATTATAGAATCTAGGTGTAATTTAGCGCACGTAAAATTTATTCTAGCTTCTAATTAGCTAAACTAACTTACAGACCTAGAGCACTCTACTAGTAAAACCCTACTAATTATACTACTTACTAAAAACTTGTATCATAATGCAATAAATGTGTATTAATTTAATACACAAACTTGTCACGAGGTGCATAGAAAAATAACTACTAGATAGATAAGTTAGACAATATACCTACTAAGGAGGTCTAAGAAGTCTAGCAAAGGAATAGGCAAGTCTTTGCTTAAATAAACTTACTAAAATATTAAGTTATTATAAATGGTTACTGTACGGGTATTAGAGTGTATGAAGACATACTGCTTTAAGGGCAGGAGATTACTAGTAATTATATTATGCAAGGACGGCGTTGGTATAGTAATAATCTTATTATGGGTTAAGTAGGAAAGACTATTAGTAGATGAAGACGCCTATTTGATAGTACAGTACAAGAGTTGAGCTGTGTTGTAGAAGGATAATTAATAGTGTCTTTTCTCCGCGATCTACGGAGCAGGTTATATACCTTATAATTAGGTGGTTGAGCACTAACCTAGTACGGCAGTAGGGTATTACCTTGTGCACTAGCGCAAACCTCCCCTTCCTGCAAGCTTAGCTCTATTAAGCGACCCATTTTAAAGGAAGGAAGAAAAGAAAAACAGTAGAATAAAAGAAATAAAACAAAGAAAATACAACTGAATTACTTAGGTTGCCGCTTAGTATTAACAAAACACAGTTCTACGTAGTGGCTACAGAATCTAGGGGTGCAGTAAGCACCTAGATTCTGTAGGCTTAGCAATTTTCTTACTACATACTTATCCTAGGCATACCCCTACTGTAGGCTTATTTTTTACTTCTTTAAATGCTTACTTTAATAAGGTTCTAGAGCACTAGTAGTTGTTGCACTTAGTCTAGGCGCAGGTACTGTATTAGTAGGGACAGCAGGAGCTTAAGTTTCTAAAATTAATTAAAAGCAACTATAACGCGGCTGCTTAGTTAGAGTTGTTAGCACTAAGATATTATCTAAAATAACTATACTAGATTAAGAGCGAGCGCGGGGAACGCGCTGTGTAAAAAAAGTATAACAAGATCCTCGCTTTCTTAGAAGACTTAGCGCGTATTTGCCTCTAGGCCAAGCTCTTTTTAAAGGCGCTAGAGAGAATTAGCTTAAGAGAAATCAGCGTCCTATCTATTTTAGTCTTTTGTCGTGTGCGGAGGGTTCTTTTAATTAATAAAGGCGCAAATATTCTTGCATAGCAGCTTTACTATTGCCTAATTTGCTAGTAACACATATTGTTTTTTACCTTAGTTTTTAGAGTTAATCTAATGTACTGCTGCAGCGTTAAGGAAATGAGCGGCGTTCTTAAGATCTATACGCCTTAGCACAAAGGCTATATCTGTTAATTTTTAGTAGTTTAGTAGCGTACAAGGTATGTAGATACTAGCACATTTTTAGATAAATCCTAGAGCTAGCTTCTTTACTACTAAGATAGTACTGCCTAGTTCTTTAGCTCTCCTGTCCCGCGACAAGGATGCTACACTAATAACAAAACAGTCATTCTAGAAACCCTTAACACTACTATATTTGTCTATAAGTTCTAGGAGCTAAGTACAAAGATCGCCTACTTCTGTGACTACTTTAAAGATTAAGTTTAATTAATAGAAAGCGTTCTTAAACTAACAGTCTATAATAATACGCTGTTGCCTTAAAGCGTTTAAAAGGATCTCGTCTACTAGGGTCTACATGCTAGTAACTCTAATGCTATTGCTAAGTCTCACGAGCTCTAGTACTTTATTTTAATACTAGATAACTTTACGGGTGTAGTCCGCAACGTAGTCTTCTTTTTTAGTACTAACCTCTAGGTCCCTAAAGACCCTTAATAGTTCTAGTGTCTAATGTAGTTACTACTATAGCTGCTTGCCTTAAGCCTTGTCTAACAGAGGCTAAGACATTACTTAAATAGGTTAGTTAGTAGTGTATGTAGTGCCGCGACAGCTAATATAAGTTGCGTATTATCCTTAGCCTTTATCAACTTAGAAAGAAGAAAGTATTGCCTTAATTATTATCTTTAAAAGTAAATACTCTAATAAAAGGTAGTAGCGTTAGTATAGAAGAAGGGTTAGGTAGTTAGCGGAGTTATAGTTTAACTTTATGTGTGGTAGCGGTATCCTACCAGCGGGCAGGTAAAGGTAAAGGTAAACAGGGTCTATATCGCGCTAAAATAAGTAGGTTTCGCAATAGAAACAACTATTGTAATTAGCTATCGCATTGCGGATGCAAGAAATTAGGTGTAGTATTAGTGTGGTAGTAAGGTATTACAGGTCTACAGAATCTAGGTACTCACCGCACCCCCAGAATCTATAGGACGGGCGGCTTGTACCTGAATTTTACATAAGAAATTAGTAAATAAGCGGCTAAAGGGGAAGGCAGGTACAAATAGCGTAGCATCTCCTCCCTTTTCTAAGAATATAGGCCGTCCCATGGCCTATTAGTTGTCTGGTGTAGTGGTATCTGAGCTCCAAGTCTTCCTTAGGTTCTAGAGGTAGCTCCCAGTCGTTAGCTTTTAGATACCTTAACAGTGCATCCGCGACTGCATTCTTCTTCCCTAGTATATGCTTGATGTCGAAGTCCCACAGGAGGATTGTTGATATCCACCTATTTAGAACTAATATTGGATTGTTAGTTAACAAACAATTTAGTTGAGTAATAAGAGTTACAGGGTCAGTTTTTATAGTAAAGTAAGTACTATAGAGGTAGGTACGAAACTTCTTAAAAGCCTACAGTACAGCTTTGCATTCTAACTTAGTAGAGTGCTATTACCTCTTCCGTGCTAACTATAGTGTGCGTTTGAACTGTACTAGGTGTTGTTTGTTATCTTCCTTAAGTTACTCTATGCAAGCTCCTGCACCGTCTTAACTAGCATTAGTTATCAAGAATATTTTATAGTCCTTAGTGTTGGTGTAGTCTAGGTTTACAAGTGCAGGTGCATTACATATAACCCGTTTTAGTGTGTACATCGCGGTGTCTTGCGCATCTCCCTATTTAAAAAAAAGTATTATCTTGTAGAAGTGTAAATAGAGGTTTAGCAATCTTAGTAAAGTCCTTTACCTATATACAATAGTAAACGCATATGCCCACAAACGATCGCACTTCTCTCTTATTCTTGCATAGTGGCTAGTTTATAATTTGCTAAAGTTTCTTCTAGTTAGGGTAACAGTCTTAAGGGCTAACCTTATAGCCTACAACCTTAAGTTGTTCTATAAGAAAATAGCACTTCTTTCTTAATACAGTGCCTCTAGCATGTAATTTGTCCAAACGCATTATACTATATTGCTATCTTTGTATATGTGCACTAAGGCCTTCCTAAAATTACAGATCTAGTAATATTAGCAACAATACTAAATGTAGTTCTAATAGTAACTGCCCCTCTTTATATAGATATATTAAACGCGGTTTCATTAAAAGGATTATGTGTGCTATTAGCTAAGGTAACACTAGGAGATAGTTGCCCTAGTCTGTGCTCTATTATTTTGTACGGTATCTTTAATGCTCGTGCAGTACTAAGTCTTATGATATTTATTTATGCTCTAGTGTTAATTAGGCACTTTAAGAAGCTGCCGTTTAAAATAACTTAGCATTTTAGTAGGTCTGTTTAAGCAAAGACTTGCCTATTCCTTCGCTAGACTTCTTAGACCTCCTTAGTAGGTATATTGTCTAACTTATCTATCTAGGAGTTACTTTTTCTATGCACCTCGTGACAAGTTTGTGCATTAAATTCATACACATTTATCGCATTATAATGCGTATTCTTGATAAGTAATGTAATTAGTAAGGTTTTATTACTAGTGTGTTCTAGTTCCGTGTGTTAGTTCAGCTAATTAGCGGCTAGAATAAATTCTGGGTGCGCAAAGTTACACCTAGATTCTGTAATTTCTCTACTCATTATAACGTTAAGCGTACATAAACTATCTACTATACTAATATTATTATTAAGAAAGTTGCGTAGCTGTTTTTAAATGTCGTCTTGTCTTATAAAGTCTAATATAGTAACACCTTATTCTTCTTATCTAAGCAGAGCAGTTGTAATACAGTTTAGCTACTTTTATATTATTTCTCTTAACTTAAGATTAGGAAGCGTATTTATAAACTTCATAGCTTTTCTCTTACGTCCTTGCTGTATGTACTTTAGATTAGCTAACAGGTTGTTATCTTGCTAAGATAATTGCAGTAGCGTAATGATTAAAAATAGTGTATTATAAAGCTAACTTGCGAAAAGAAATATTACTTGATATTTCTTCTTACAGAAACTGCCTATCTATAGGCTGTAAGTTAGGGATAGGAGCGTTACCTTGTAGTGTTTAGTTGCTTCCATCTGTACTAGTATTCTTGCTCAGCCTTCCTTATTTCTTTATCTCTTTATCCTAGACACGATTAATATCCTAGTAAAAAGAAAAGCCCTTTCCCTTTAAGCGCGTAGTAGCATTTAACTTACAGATATTGTATAAAGCGTTTTCTGCGCCTCCTAGTATGATATTAGCAGCATTAATATTATTAAGCTTATCAACGTATTTTTTATAGTAAAGTTATATAGTTGTTCCTAGAACTTTAGAACTGCTAAAGAACATTATTATAGTAGCCTTAGTTTATTAAACTAGTTGCTATGTTTGTAGTACTAGAGGCTTTCCCCCTAAACTTTAAGCCTAGTCAAGAGTCCCTACTAGTAAACTTCTTAAGTATTACACTAGAGGCTAGTTATTTAAGTATGCTGTTAGTAACGTTATGAAACTTTTAGCTTTTTGCCTTTAACTATAGCAAGACTTAGTTTAATAGTAGCTGTTCTAGGATCTCCCTTAGACGTTTATATAGTAGCCTAAAGTAGTAATTTCCTTTCTTAGCCGCAATATCCTTGTTAAAACTAACCTATCTTATCTGCTTTAGGGCGTAGTATAGCTTACAACCCTTAAGCCTGTGTCCTACAACACTATATATACAATAAATGGTGTTTGTTTTAGTGTTTTTGAAATATGCTATACTTGTCTTAGTATATACTGTAATCTTTTTTTAGTATTAGTAATAAAGGAACTATTATTTCTTTTACTAGGAAGTTTTGTATTAGTTGCTCGAGCGATAAAGTACGCGTAGTTAGTAGGTTTTTCTTAAAGTCTCTTAGTTGTAAGGTAAGCTATAAGCATGTTAATAGTTAATAGTCTAAGCTTTAGATCACCAAGAGACTTAATAAGGTCCTCTACCTCTAAGTTAACGTCTACTAGCGTGCTCGTCTTTTTATATGCTTTGCTAATCTTAGCCGCTGCCTTTTTTACTTTCTTAGGAGTAAAGGTTGCACGTTAGTTAGACAGCATAATCTAGCGCATCTCTGCATTAGCGCCTTCTTGTTCTAGCTAATAAAGCTTATCTAGGCTAGCTATCTTCTTATAGTAGAATTTAAGAAAAGAATTTATAAGATCTAATTTATACGTTTTCTAATTATTACTATTTAGGGTAGTAGGCATATAGTATATAACTGCCTCTTTGTCTGTTCGTAGTAGATCTTAGAAGAAGAGAATGCCTTCCTCTTCTTGAGGGATTTACTTGTTCTTAATACATGCATTAGCAATAGTAGTAAAATAAGTGTAGTACTCTACTAGCTTAGGCTAGTTTTGTAGGCATTTATAGATATAGGCTTAAAGGTAGAAATTTTTGCCTATCTTAATAATAGTATTTTTATCCTTCTACTGTTTCTTTATGTGTACTTATAACGTAGACTAATCTCTCTCTGCATATCTAGGTAAACGTTTTAAAATATAAGAGAGCAATTAATCTTTGTTGAAGAAGTAGTCTAGTAGAATAAAGACTCTTATAGTATTACAAATACCTCTATTATTAGCCTATCCATTGGAGTCTTTCAGGAACTTAGTAATGTCCTTCCTAGTAAAGACTAATATACTATATCTTAGTTAAACTATAGATAGCACTAAGTTATGCGTAGGTGTAGCTATAGTATTAATAACTAAGCTTAATAGTATTAACAATAACTTAGGACTAGCAGCTGTAAGTCCTACAGAAGAAAGCATTTCGCCTTCTTATCCTTAACTTAACTTCTCATTTTTCTTTAATATCTACAGTGCAGTAGGACTTATAGAAGTTCTTTGTTTAAATAGTTAACAGTAGTTAATTAGTAAAGTAATAGATAAAGTTTAGTCTTTAAGAGAAATAAGATATTTATTCTTAGAGTCTTTATAGTATATGCTTATTTAGGAGTAGTTGGATAATTCTTGCCTCTTAGAAACCCTTAATTTTACTAGGTAGGCTTTAATTAATACTTACGCTATCTTAATTGTTAGTAAAGTCTCTATTTCGCTAGATAGATACCTTAAATTAGCGTTTTAGACACATTCAGTTGTAAGCTTTTAGCTCTATTTTAAATTTTGCTAGATAGAACCTTGCCTCCTTAATTTTACGCATGTATAACCTATTCTAATTCTTCCTAGATATGCTTGCTACTTCTATTTTGCTAGGTAAACTTTAAATTAGCCTTTAAAAACATGTAATACTGCCTTTATTTTGCTAAATAGTTTACTACCTCTGTTTTGCTAGGTACACTTTAACTTAGTATTTATTAACGCATAAATGTTTTTATGAGTTGATTTTTTTTTCTTTTTTTTTCTTCATAATGTTAATGCTAACTTAGGTAGCATAGTTCTTAACATAGTCTATAGCAGGGGATAGTGCTAACCCCTTAAAAGTGTATTTAGTAGTAATCCTAAATATTCTATACTTATATAAGATTATTATATTGTTCTTACAATAATTGTGCACTAGTTCCTTTATATACTAAGTAGTAAAGTATGTCCTTATAGGCTTTGCTATTTGTACAGGTGTTCGAGTGTATAAAGACATACTACTACAAGAGCACGAGATTACTAGTAACCAAATTATGCAAGAACAGCGCTGGTATAGTAATAATTGTATTGTAGGTTAAGTAGGAAAGACTATCAGTAGAAGAAGTCGCCTATTTAATAGTACAGTACAAGAGTTAAGCTGTGTTGTAGAAGGATAATTAATAGTGTCTTTTCTCCGCGATCTACGGAGCAGGTTATATACCTTAGGATTAGATGGTTAAGCACTAACCTAGTGGGGCAGTAGGGTATCACCCTGGGCACCGGCACAGTAGGACCTATACAGTTATATACAATAGTTTTAGGTGCTACTTACTCTATAGCAGTATTCTAACAAGTAATAATAAAGATTTCAAGAGACTACTAGCCTAATACTATGCCTTTTAATAACAACATTACATATCAAAGACCTAGGACTAACTATAGTACAGAAGAATTAATGCTAAAGGTGCAACATTATGTTCTTAAGTATATATTATGCAATTAGATAAAGTGCTAGCTAATACTAAATAAGCTAAAAGCTGTATATTAAAAAAGAAGTATTATCTTCTTATAGAATAACTTAAAGTTATAGGCTAAAAAGTTAGCTTTGAAAGTTGTCATTTTAACTAAAAGAAAGTTGAGAAAACTATAAACTAGCTACTATACAAGAATAAGAGACAAGTGCAATCTCTTATAGGTATATATATCTACTACTATATATAAGTAAAGAAATTTTCTAAAATTGCTAAACTTTTGCTTACACTCTTACAAGACAATAATTCTTTTAGGTAGAAAGATATACAAGACAAAGAAATATACACGCTAAGATAAGTTATATATAATACGCCTACACTTGCTAACCTAGACTACACTAACACTAAAAATTACAAGATATTCCTAATAACTAGTATAAGCTAAAACAGTGCAGGAGCATATATTAAGCAACTTAAAGATAATAATAAACAACACCTAATAGAATTTAAGAGCACAATGTAGTTTACATAAAAAAAGTAATAGCACTCTACTAAGTTAGATATAAAGCTATACAGTAAGCTTTTAAAGAGTTTCATACTTACTTTTATAGTGTTTACTTTACTATAGAAACTAACGCTGCAACTTTTATTATTTAACTAAATTATTTATCTACTAATAATATAACAATTAGTATATATAGGTAGATAGTAATAATCTTTTTATAGGACTTTATCATTAAGTATATACTAGAAAAGAAGAATATAGTTATAGAAGTACTGTTAAGGTATTTAAAAGATAACAACTAAAAGCTACCTCAAGAATTCAAGAAAGACTTGAGGAAGTTTATTCATTATATAATTAGAAATATAAATGAACTTATATTAGTAAGACAAGCAAGGATACTCTATCAAGAGTTTTTTCAAAAATTAGAGCAATATACTTAGTTTTGAGTTAACTTTAGAACTCCTAAGGACATAGAGCTATAATAACTATAAGCATAAAAAAATTTAGCATTAAACTTCTTTATACAAGATAGTATACTCATTGGAAAATATCTAGAAATATTGCAATATAACAAGTTATAGACAATACTAACTTAAAAGGAGCTGTAGTATAAAATATATACACCTAGATTAAATATAAAGAAGTTAATGCAGTGTACTTCATAATTGCGTAGCAATACTAGTAGAAAGGAATATATAAGCACGTGCAGAAAAGACTAGCAAATTATCTAGACTGTTAACTGCAATTCTCTAAGAGGAAAGTTAATACACTTACTAACACTTATAGTTTTGCTATTTAGAAGACTGTTGCAATTAATATAGCATACATACCTTAATGTTTTAGGAAGAAGTTTTTAGTAATTGTAAGAGACTACCTTAGTAGTTAGCTAAAAGCTAAAGCACTCTTAAATAACCAGTCTAAGACAATTACTACGTTTATATATAAAGATATTATATGTTAATAGAGCACAGCACGCATACTTATAGTTAATAAAAAACTTCATTTTGCTTAAGTAGTCTTACACTTATTAAAAACATATTATTATAACTAAGTTTCATTATTGGAAAAAAAATTTTAAGCTATAAATTCTTTTTAAAAAAGTATAAACTAATTGTTAACGCCCTTGTAGAGCTACTAGAACTATAAATTGAGAACTTATGTATAACTCTTTGTATAGACAGGATCTTAATATAAAAGCAAATAGGTTACCTACTATACTAACTAGTTATAGAATAGAACCTAGTACTTCTTATTAAACTTGCACTACTTATATAGCAAATACTTTTATAAAAAGAAGTAAAAGACTATGTATATACACTTGCTATCTAGGCAATATAGTTAAATTTTAGAGATTAGTTTATAAAAGATACTGTTGCTTGTACTAATTATATAAGAGCTGCTAAAAAAGAATTCTAGGACAACACTAAAGAGATATAACAAAAGAATATAAGGCTAGAGAACCTAGTGCTTCTCTAGATCTATGTTTAGGAAATTAATATATTGCGAGATTACAAACTAAATTTAGAATAGTTAGGTTTATGCTATATTTACAACGCTAAGTCTAACAGAGGGACTTACTGCCTTAAGAATTTTAATAGTACACGCTTTTTACACTCAACCCCTAAATAGCGATTAAAATTTTTCTAGCAAAGACTCGTATAGAATATTATTGAGAAAGATTAAAAAAATATAAAGTTATAAGATTCTAATTTGGCTTCGGCCTTTTAAGACAACCTTTTGATGTGACCACACATTTTGTAGACACCTTTTTGATAAAAAAAAGATTTATTGCTAACAACAGGTATTAGGGCTTATGCCCCCTTGTTTAGCATTGCCGGCACGCAATTAGTGTGTCGCTCTAGCATGTTTAGACGGAAACGAAGAAAAGCAAGACAAAGACGCGAATTGCTTCCTAACTTAACGCGCCCTATCCTGCCTATGCCGCCTACTTATGTTAAGGCTTTACTTCTAGGTACTCTCGGACGAATTAAAGAAGTAGCACTATTATTGCCTTGCTTTCTAACCTATACATACGACGATAGAACGCCTACTCCTCCTTTTCTACCTCTTTCTTCTCTATCGCTATTTTAACGTTATGCAACAGCTAGCCTAACTAGTTAATAATTTCTTTACTCAGCCTATGCACGATTAATAAGAAGAGAGAGATACTAAAGTAGAGCATTTTAAGTACTTTACTAGTATTAGCGAACACCCTGTAGATCTTGTATTTCTTCTACAACTGGCTAAGTTAAGGCTTAACATTCTTTTTATATATAGAGATATTGTAGATTCTAGAGTTGTTTATAAAAAATATAATTGTAAAGTCCTAAAGAGGCTAAGTTTGTAGATACTTAATAAACTTAGGTGTCCGCATAATTAGCTTAAGCTAGACTAGTTTAGAGGCTAGGTGTACAACAGGAAAGCTTCCTGTCTTTAGATAAGAGTTAAGGTTAAGGAGATACTTATCGCGGAGGTTGCACGCTATTGCAGCGTATTATATGTAAATCGTTTATATGCAGTGCTATTTAAAAAGTAAAAAGCAGTAGGTAAGAAGCAGCAGCTTTATAAAGTATTGCAGTCTCCCGCTGCAGTATGTACGTGTCCTTTCCCTCCTCTATTGCATTATGTTGTAATCCTATTGCAATCCTACTGTAATCCTATTGTTAGCCATAGGCTGGCAATCGCCGTTAGACACGTTTTAACTAGTGTCGTTTTTTAGTACCTTAGCAAATTTTTTAACCCTAATTATCACTCGGTGGTCTAAGCTTTCCTCCCAGAACTTATCCACTCACCGTTCGAATTTTGTTAACTACACACAATCTTTTTTTGACTTTTGCAACTAATTAGTAGAGGGCAGCTGCTTTTTACTTTTTTAGAAAACCCATTTTGACTACAACAACAACCACCACCTTTGATACCTTAAAAATAAGATTCTGATTATTAGGGACAAACTAGCCTTACAGTCTATATTCCTATCTTGCTAGACTTTACTTAAGCTACTTATAGAACTTTAATTACCTTTACTCTCTACAACAAGTTATAAATTTTGTTCTTAAGTTTTTATTACTTAATGTTTTACAGAAGGAGAGTATTATATATATAAATAAGAATTAGAAGCTTTGACACAGACTTAGATACCCCTACACTAGACAACTAATAGGCTATAGGACAGCTTATATTTTTAGGAAGAGGAGAGAACGCTATGCTATTAGTACCTACTTTTACTTTTAGCTACTTATTTACTAATTTCTTATGTAAAAATTAGGCATAAACTGCCTATCTTATAGATTCTAGGTGTGCAGTAAGCACCGAGATTCTATAGACTTATAATACCTTATAACTACACTAATACTGTACGGGTGTTGGAGTGTATAAAGACATACTGCTACAAGGGCAGGAGACTACTACTGATTAGATTATATAAGAACGGCGTTAGTAAGATAGGAATTTTATTGTAGGTTGAGTATAAAAGACTATTAGTAGAACAAGACGCCTATATACTAGTACAGTATCAGAGTTAAGTTGTGTTGTAAAAGGATAATAATAGGTGTTCTTGCTCCGCGATCTACAGAGCAGGTTATATACCTTAGGATTAGGTAGTTAAGCACTAACTTAGTAGAGCAGTAGGGTATTATTTTGTGTACTAGCACAAACCTCCTTTCTCTGCGAGCTTGGCCTTATTAAGTAACCTATTTTAAAGAAAGATAGAAAACAAAAAAAGCAGAACAAAGGAAATAGAATGAAGGACATCTAACTTAATTACTTCAGTTGCTGCCTGGTACTAGCAGAAAGCTTTTTTATATAGTAGCTACAGAATCTAGGTGTCTAGAAAGCACCTAGATTTTGTAGGCTTAGCGATATTCTTACTATATACTTATTTTAGGCACCTTCTTGTTGTAAGTTTATCTCTTTTTTTTTCAATTGCTCACTGTCGCAAAAAGGTGTGTATATGTATCCTCTAGCCGGAGCGTAATTTATTGATTAATTAGTATTTTGTTTCTACAGGTCATGAGCCTGGTGACAGTTAAACTGCAATAAGTCATTTTGATGTAGTTGCTTACTTAGGTGGGTGACCACAAGCGAGAAATAGCAGCAAAAAGATAAGCCTAGGGGATACAACACATAAGAGACAGCCTAGTATATAAGAAAAATACCTTAGAGTAGGTGCGCCTAGCGCGCTAGAGCTAGCAAGCTAGTATCCTAGCCCCCTGCTATTAAGAGCGCTAAGAGAAGAGCGAGTTGCTCTTAGGTAGATTGACTAGCAGTGGGCACTGCTAGTAATCTAGAGGGTGTGTCGCAAAAAGGTGTGTATTTGTATCCTCTAGCCGGAGCGCGATTTATAGATTGGTTTGTATTTTGTTTCTATCACTTACTTTAACAAAGTTTTTAAGCAGTAGTAGTTGTTATACTTAGCCTAGGCGCAGGCGTAGTAGTAGTAAGAGTAGCAAGAGTTTAAGTTTCTAAAATTAATTAAAGACAACTAAAACGCTGCCTAGTTAAGGTTGTTAGCACTAAGATGTTATTTAAAATAACTGTACTAAATTAAGAGCAGGCATAAGTGAAACGCTGTATTATAGAGAATATAATAGAATTTTTGCTTTTTTAGAAGACTTAGCGCTTATTTACTTTTAAGCTAAGCTTTTCTTCAAGGCGCTAGAGAGAATTAGCTTAAGAAAAATGAGTGTTCTACTTATTTTAGTCCTTTGTTGTGTGCGGAGGGTTTTTTCTATTATTAGAGAAGAATAATTAATTAGGGAAACTTTAAACAAGATTAGCACAAAGGGCGTTCTTCTCCAACTTCTATACTATAGGCTAAAGGTTAATAATTTATTGCAGAACATAGTTGTAATATTTTTTAATATAATTATTAATTTATTTCTTGTTAGCATTCTATAGCATGTCGTTTAGCTCCTTTTAAACAAGAGGATTGTCCTACATAACCTGTCTAACAAGAGCCTTCTAGATCTAGGACTTGTACTTAATATAAACCTTAGCAAGAAATAGCTAGTTAATTCTTTTAAACTTATTAAAATAGCTAAAAAGAGTGTAAGGAGTAGCAGTAAGGTTGCAGTAAGCCTTGCAAATCTCTTTATAAGTTCTTATAGCAGGTATCTCCATTACACTATCTTGCACTATAATAAACTAAGAGAGAATAATACAATAATTGCGAGTGATGAGTCTAGTAGATTTATAAGGTAGAAGTGGCAATAAAATTTAAACTTGCTCTTCTTTATAGATTTGCTTTATTTATTAAGAGTTAGGGACTGTTCTTTATAGATTCTCTTTCTATTTAGTCTTGTCATTTTATTTTTTAATAAAACTATTTAACAACTTAATGCCTGCGTCTTTGCGCAAGTGTCAGTACTTTAGCACATACTTGTAAGATCTTAGTAGCATCTCTTTGCATTTATTTTTATTCTTATTATTAAACAAGACACTGCTTTAAATTATTATAGCACTAAGGCCTTCTTCTATTGCAAACTTAAGATTAAGTTTAATCGCCCTTCTTAGCGTACTTAGCGTAGTAAGGGTAAGAAATCAGAGTATACTCCTTATAGAGCATTGCATATTGCAACTAGTATCTTAAGTTAGTGCGCACAGCCTGCTAAATCAGCAAGTAGTATATATTACGCAACTATTCAAAATTAGGCTTCCTGTCTATGCGTTGCAAATAAAAGTAATATATCTTAAAGGTGTCTATAATAATATCTTTTATCTAGCTATCTTTATACAGCTATGTGCAGGTGTTAGTAATAATGCTCTCTATATGGTAGAATTCCTCTGCCTGTAGTTAAAACGCTATAGTGTTAATAATCTTATCCTAAGTAGGGAAAAGGTAGAGGTTAAGTTAAGGAAATTAGTATTAGTAGCTTAATAAATCCTTATCCTGCTTTGTTAAGCAATACTTGCTAGTAAAGAGCATAGAAATAACTAGGTCTAATTAGAATGTGTGCCAACAGCTCTGTTCTATATATAGTAACAGTAGACACTTGTTAAGTATATTAGAAGGCATAGCCCTTTTAAACAAACTTATAACGCTTGCAGTAGTGCGCTTATAAAGAAAGTATACTTGCTTGTACAACAGGTTATTAGAACTAAACAGTTGTTTAATATTAACTTTACAATACTATTTCTTAAGAACCTTAATGTAATTAGAATTAGTAATTAGCTTTATTGCGTAGGCTTGCTTAAGTAGCTTAAGGAATGTAGAAGTAGGATTTATGTAATAACACTCTATCTAGAGAATCTTTTGTTCCTAATTGCGGGAATCTTGCTTTTTCTTTATATAGAAGGTGTTATTAAGCTTAGTATCTAGTTGTGTAGCTGCTTGTTAGTAGGCTAGTGTCGTCTTTAGGGCACGAGAGCTTAGTAGAGGCGGTAGAGCAGGAACTAGTTAGTTACTAGCTTTAGTTCTAACTCGCCCTGCCTAAATGTTGGCAGTATCACGTCTCTATTATACTACAGTTATTCTATTTATTTACTTACTTATTTTGATTACTAAGTAATTATCTAGTTCTTAGCTAGTAGACATTTTTGTAGATTGCAGTGTAAAGGGCTGAAGCCTTGATGTTCCCTAGTACTCGGCCTGTGGCCTTCGTTGGCTTTTCTTACCTCAGCACTAGTAGCTGACTATCAGCTGCACTATTTGTGCTAACTGTCAGCTGACCCGGCAAACCTCCAATAAACTCAGTTAAGACCTAACCTTGTTTAGTTCTAACCATCTGGGTTGGATATAAAAACCTTTACGTAGTCTCTCTATAGTTCTTTATCTAATTTATTCACCTTTACCGTTTACCTTGCATCTTTGGTCAACCCAACGCACCCTTACATGCAGTAGGTTTTTAGTTATAACGAAGAGGCTGCGGCTTCCTAGAGTGCAGGTCTCTGCTGCTATAAAGTTACTATAGTAATTAATAGATTAAGCTTGATATAGGGTTCTTCCTAGTTTAGTAATAATTAAACTATGTACACTATATATTAGATATGTCTTAACGCTAAGCGGCCTAAACTTCTTACTTAAGATATTTCGTGTAGAGTAGTATTAACTATTTTAAAGTTCTTAACTTTAGCTATAAGTAGAAAAACCTTTTGCTAGAATGTATAAAGAGGGTTAGGCTTGTCTTAGTTATTCCTAGCTCTAGTATTAGGACGTAGCTTTTGTAAGTTGTAGGTAATATTATCTTTCTAAACTAAGGGTTTAGTATAAGTAGCACAAAGTCTTATTGCCTTTTAGTTATTTATATTCAAGTAGAGACCTTTGTTGTGAGAGTTATTGTAATTAATAAAAGCGCAAGTTTTCTTGTATAGCAGCCTTACTACTGCCTAGTTTACTAGCAATATATATAATATTTTACTTTAGTTCTTAGAGTTAGTCTAATGTAGTGCTATAGTGTTAAGGAAGTAAGTAGCGTTCTTAAGATCTATACGCCTTAGTACAAAGGCTATGTTTAATAATCTTTATTAGTTAAGTGGCGTATAAGGTATATAAATGCTAACATATTCTGAAACACATTTTAGAGCTAGCTTCTTTACTACTAAAATAGCACTGCCTAGTTCTTTAGCTCTCCTGTCCTGCAACAAGAATGCTGTACTTATAATAAAATAGTATTTCTAGAAACCCTTAACACTACTATATTTATTTATAAGTTTTAGGAGCTAAGTATAAAGATTGTCTACTTCTAAGATAACCTTATTAATTAAGTTAAATTAGTAGAATGTGTTGTTAAACTAATAGTCTACAATAATACGCTGTTGCCTTAAAACGTTTAAAAGGATCTTGTCTACTTAAGTCTAGATACTAGTAACTTTAATGCTGTTGCTAAGTTTTGTAAGCTCTAGTACTTTATCTCAATGCTAGACAACTTTAGAGGTATAGTCTGTAATATAGTCTTCTTTTTTAGTGCTAACTTCTAAGTCTCTAAAAACCCTTAATAGCCTTCGTATCTAAGGTGATTACTGCTGTAGCTGCTTGCTTTAAGCCTTATCTAATAGAGGCTAAGAAATTGCTTAAATAAGTTAGTTAGTAGTATATGTAGTGCTGCGGCGGCTAATATAAGTTGTATATTATCTTTAGCCTTTGTTAGATTAGGAGGAAAAAGATATTGCCTTAATTGTTGTCTTTGTAGGTAAATACCCTAATAAAAGGTAGTAAAGTTAGTGTAGAAAGAGAGTTACATAGTTAGCAGGGTTGTAGTTCTGAACTATACGTAATAGCAGTATCCTACTAGCGGGCAGGTAAAGGTAAAGATAAACAGAGTTTATATTGCGCTAAAATAAACATGTTTTATAATAGAGATAGTTGTTATAGTTAGCTATTGCATAGAAGATGCGCGAGATTAGAGGTAGTATTAGTGTAGTAGTAAAGTGTTATAAGTTTATAGAATCTAGGTGCTTACTAAATACTTAGAATTTGTAGGATAGGCGGCTTGTACCTAAGTTTTATATATAAAACTAGTAAATAAGCGGCCAAATGTAAAGGCAGGTACTAATAGCATAGCATCTCCTTTCTTTTCTAAGAATATAGGCCGTTTTATAGCCTATTAGTTGTTTAGTATAGTAGTATCTAAGTCTGTGTTTAAGCTTCTAAAGTCTTGTTTGTATACACAACGCTCTTTTTCTATAAGATATTTAGTAATAATAACTTAAGGACAAAGATTATTACTTATGATAGGGGTTAAAGGTAATTGCGGTTCTATAGGTAGCTTAGGTAGGTCTAGCAAGACAAGAATATAGACTGTAGGGCCAGTTTATCTCTAATAATTTGAATTTTATGATTTTATATTTTTTTTATCTGCTTTAATGATATTCTGTATGAGTCTTTGCTAAAATAGCTTTAATCGCTATCTAGGCGTTGTTTGTAGGAAGCGTGTACTATTAAGATTTTTAAGGTAGTAAGTTCCTCTGTTAGGCTTAGCGTTATGAATACAGTATAAACTTAACTACCTTGTATCTAGTTTGCGATCTTGCGACATATTAATCTCTTAAACAGAGTTGTAAAGAAGAACTAGGTTCTTTAGCTTTATATCCTTATGTTGTAATTTTCTTAGTGTTGTTTTAGTATTCTTTCTTAGCAGCTCTTATACAATTAGTACAAGCAACAGCATTCTTTATAAACAAATCTTTAAGATTTAGCTGTATTGCTTAAATAGCAAGTAGTTGCGCTTAATTTTTTACATTCTTAAACAGCAGCGTTTGCTATATAGGTAGTGTAAGCTTAATAAGAAGCACTAAGTTCTATCCTGTAACTAGTTAGTATAGTGGGTAACCTGTCTGTTCCTGCGTAAAGATCCTGTCTACAAGAAGAACTATTAGTAAGTTTTTAACTTATAGTTCAAGTAGTTTTGCAAGAGCATTTACAATAGGGTTGTACTTTTTTCAATTTTTTTATAGCTCAAGGATTGTGTCTAAATAATTAGACTTAGTTAATTTTGTACATCTTTAATAGATGAAAGACTACTTTAGCAAAATTAGGTCCTCTATTAACTATAAGTTTACGTGCTGTGCTTTAATAACATATAATATCTTTATATATAAACTTAGCAATTGTCTTGGACTAGTTGTTTAAGAGTACTTTAGCTTTTAGCTTACTGCAAAAGTAGTCTTTTGCAATTACTAAGAACTTCTTTTTAAAATATTAAGGCATGTATACTATATCAATAGCAACAGTCATCTAAATAGCGAAACTGTAGGTGTTAGTAAGCATGTTTACCTTCCTCTTAGAGGATTGTAGTTAACAGTCTAGATAAGTTGCTAGTCTTTTCTGCCCGTGCCTATACATTCTTTTCTACTAGTATTACTGCGCAAGTATAAAGTACACTGTATTAACCCTTTTGTGTTTAATCTAAGTGTCTACATTCTATACTGCAGCTGCTCTTAGATCTATATTTTCTACAACTTTTAGATTACAATGTTTCTAGATGTTCTTTTAAAGAAGATACTATCCTATATAAAATTGTTAATGTCTGCTTTTTTCAAACTTGTAGTTCTTGTAGTTCTATTTCCTCAGAAGTCTTAAGGTTAACTAAAAACTAAGCATATTGCTCAAATTCCTTAGAGAACTCTTAACAGAGTATTCTAGCTTGTCCTACTAGTACTAGTGCATTTGCATTTCTAATTACTAAGTTAAGAAACTTTTCTAGGTCCTCCTTAGGTTCTAGAGGTGGTTCTTAACTATTAGTTTTTGGATACCTTAACAGTGCATCCGCGACTACATTCTTCTTTTTTACTATATGCTTAATATTAAAATTCTATAAAAGGATTGTTAATATCTACCTGTTTATAACTAACCCTAGATTGTTAGTTGACAAACAATTTAGTTAAGCAATAAGAGTTGCAGCGTTGGTTTCTATAGTAAAGTAAATACTATAAAGGTAAGTACAAAACTTCTTAAAAGCCTACAGTACAGCTTTGCATTATAACTTAGTAGAGTGCTATTACTTTCTTTGTGCTAACTATAATGTGCTTTTAAACTGTAATAGGTGTTGTTTATTGTTCTTCTTAAGTTGCTTTATATAAGCTCCTGCACTGTCTTAACTAGTATTAGTTATTAGGAATATTCTATAATCCTTAGTGTTAGTGTAGTCTAGGTTTGCAAGTGCATGTGCATTACATATAACTTATCTTAGTGGTACATTGCTGTGTCTTGCATATTTTCCTATTTAAAAGAGTATTGTCTTGTAGGAGTGTATACAGAGATTTAGCAATTTTAGTAAAGTCCTTTACCTATATACAGTAGTAGACGCATATACCTATAAATAATTGCACTTCTCACTTATTATTGCATAGTGGCCAGCTTATAATCTTCTCAACTTTCTTCCAGTTAGGGTAACAACCTTAAGGGCTAACTTTATAGCCTACAACTTTAAGCCATTCTATAAGAAAGTAATACTTCTTTCTTAACATAGTGCATTTAGCTTGTTTAATATTAGCTAGCACGTTTTCTAATCATATAATATGCTTAAGGATATAACGTTGCACTTCTAGCAATAATTCATTTCTACTATAGTTAGTCTTAGATTTTCTACATGTGATGTCGTTAATAAAGGGCATAGTATGAGGCTAGTAGTCTCTTAAGATGTTTATTATTACTTATTAGAATGCTGCTACAGAGTTAGTAGCATCTATAACTATTATACAAAATTGTATAAGTTCTACTAGTGTTTAGAAAGCTGTTATGTCTCTACTTTCTAGATGTAGTGTGATTTAGTTATATTCTAAGAACAAGTTTATAAGTGAGATAATCTTGCATTCTACAAACTTTTCTAAAAACTTATTTGTTGTTAGTAGTAGGTTTGTATTTTGTATAGTAACTGCATTTATCCTTTGCGTATTGCTAATCTATTAAACACCTTTGTTCTTCTTTAGTACTAGGTGTTATAAATTGCAATACTAAATATCACACCTTTCCTATGTTCATTAATTTAGGCAGACATTAACTATATCTACTACTTGCAATTCTAAAGCTTTTAGGACAGTAACACTTTGCACTTGCTAAGCTTTGTGTAGTATTATTTGTATTTTAAATAGTAGGCATATAGTAGGATAAATTCTCCTTGATTTTTTGAAATACTATAAGAGCGCTTTTTCTCTATTAAGGAGTATGTGTATAAATGTCTTCTTTTCTAATAGCTAGAGGTAGTCTCTAATATGCAGCTTATTAATTTGTTTCTTAGAAAGCCTTGTTTCTTAAGAGAAAGCAGCATATCTTATATTAAACAGATAGTTATATAGTCCTGTATTAGCATTATGAATGCTTTGTTAGAGGAGCTGTTGTTTTTCTGCCTTTTCTTTCTAGCCTTCTTGTCTAAACTTTATTAGTATTTCCTGCTCATAGATATTAATAGGTTCAACTTTCTTACTTACTATCTTGTATATTATATAGAGATCATTGCGTTGTCAAGTAGATTTAAATAATCTCCCTTGCAACAGTTAACCATTAAGTTTATATACAATTAAGAATTTTCTAAGTTTATCGTTCCTGGTAGGGTCCTTAGACTATCTAACTGCACAAGTAAACACTTAGTTTATCTAGACTATCTAGTCCTCTTTATTGTTACCTGTAAACAGCATGTTAAAGTTGCTAAATCTAACTATGAGATCTAACTATACAGCTTCCTGTATATATTTTACTACAGCTACTTAGAATCTGCTGTTCACTGTGTTAGTAATTGCACGCACTTGTATATTACCTGCTATCTTTCTATTCAAATGATTATTCAAGGCTTTATTCCTAATTGTCTGCGCAGGGTGGTTTAGAGATAAATTAAATATAATAAAGACTGCGTTTCGTGTACTATTTTTAGAGAGGACTTAGCAAGTAATTTGTCTCAACGCATTATACTGTATTGCTATCTCAGCGCTTGCATACTAAGGTTCTTCTAGAATTACAGATTTAGTGACGTTAGTAATAATTCTAAACATAGTTTTAGTAGTAACTGTCCTTATTCGTATAGGTATATAAAACGTAGTCCTAAGAAACAGATTATGTGTGCTATTAGCTAAAGTAACTCTAGAAGATGGCTTTCCTAGTCTATGCTCTACTATTTTATACAGTATCTTCAATGCTTATATAGCACTAAGTCTTAGGATATTTATTTATGCTTTAGTGTTAATTAAGCACTTTAAAGAGTTGCTGTTTATAATAGCTTAACATTTTAGCAGGTCTGTTTAAGCAAAGACTTGCCTATTCCTTTTCTACGCTTTTTAGACCTCCTTAGTATGTATATTATCTAATTTATCTATTTAGGAGTCTTTTTTTATGTATTCTAAAACAAGTTTGCAAATTTAATTAATACACATTAACTACATTGCAATGCAAGTTCTTAGTAAGCAGTGTAGTTAGTAGGGTTTTAGTAGTAGGGTGTTCTAGGTCTATACGTTAGTTTAGCTAATTAGCGGCTAGAACAGATTCTAGGTGCGCTAAATTACACTTAGATTCTGTAATTTCTTTACTAGTTATAATGTTAAGCGTGCCTAAGCTATCTATAATATTAATATTCTTGTTTAGAAAATTACGTAACTGTTTCTAAATTGTGTTTTGTTCTATAAGGTTGGATACTATAACACTTCTTACTTTCTGTCGAAGTAGGGCAGTTGTAAAACAATTTAGCTGCTTTTGTATTATTTCTCTTAACTTAGGATTAGGCAGCGTATCTAAAAACTCTATAGCTTTCTTCTTTTGCCCTTACTGCAAGTGCTTTAGATTAGCTAACAAGCTGTTATAGTGCTAAGATATTTATAGTCGTCTAATAATTAAAAATAGTTTATTATAAGTCTAACTTATAAAAAGAGTATTACCCTATGATGCCTTTTATAGAAACTGTATATCTATAAGCTGCGAGTTAAGGATAGGGGCGTTACCTTATATTGTTTAATTACTTCTTAGGTACTTATATCCTTGCTTGGCCTTCTTTGTTTTTTTTGTTCCTTTATTCTAAACACAATTAATATTCTAGTAAAGGGCAAGGCCTTTGCCCTTTAAGCACTTAGTAGTATTTAACTTAAAGATGTTATGCAAAGCGTTTTCTACGCCTCCTAGTATAATATTAGCAGTATTAATATTATTAAGCTCTTGAACGTATTTGTCTGTAGCAGGATTGTATAATTGTTTTTCGAACTATTAGAACTGCTAAAAAATATTACTGTAGTAACCTTAGTTTATTAAACTAGTTGCTATGTTTATAAACCTAAAGGCTTTCTCTCTAAACCGTAAGTCTAGTTAATAGTTTTTACTAGTTAACTTCTTAGGTATTACTCTAGAGGCTATTTAATTAAGTAAGTTGTTAGCAATGTTGTAAAACTTTTAGATCTTTGCCTTTAACTATAACAAGACTTAGTTTAACGTGAAGCACCACCGAGCTGGCCACTTTTTCTTGGCATCGCGAACACCACATACGAAACAGTTAATTACTTAATATTTTCTACAGGATCTACGTACAACACACTTGCAATAGATTTAGAATCTTCTTCTGCATCGTTTTGGCACGTACGGACGTTATGCCTAGTCTTGCTACAGTTGCCACAGCGCTGTTAAGCTAGTTAGGCTCTTTCTTAACTACTACTACTACGTGCTCTTTTTAACACTGTACGATCTATAGCTGCACTTTTAGCTATAGACAATGCTGCTTTACTGTACTCTATTGTGCTGCCGTGCTAAACCTGCTTTCTCTTCTAAGTTCTACGCTTAGTTATTGCTGCTCATTGCTTTTTAAGCTTATAGATGCGAGCAGCTTATATATCGTTTTAGTGTAGCATCTTGTTAGCTTTTTTAACAAGCTTTAAGAAGCCTTCTCTAGCTTTTTCTAGCAATTATATAATAGCATTACTTACAAGCCTTGCTTGTAAGCTAAATTTGTGTATATTGCTTAGTGCTTCAGACTACTAGGGCAATTCTAGTAAGGCTATAGGTAGTGGCGTACAAAGATAGACTTTAAAGTAATTAAGAACCCTCTACGCGTTAATAGGAACTAGCCTTGCTGCCTTAAAGGTCTTCTTGCAGTTCTCGTACGTGAATACGTTAAATAACGCGTTTTCAAAGGCTAGAAGAAAGCCTTCTTTATTAATATAGAAGACGTTTTGTAATGCTAAGCATTATACGCGTTAAGAGTACTTTAGTTTTAATAGCAAGAAACACACTATATTAAGTAGCTAAAGTACGTGCAATAAGTAAGCAGGTATATAGAAGGTTAGGATTTTCTATATAAAGTAAAAGTTCTTAAAGTCTTAGTTAAGGTAGCTCTTATAGCTGTCTAAGATAAGTAGCCTCTACAACCTCTTCTAACGTAACTTTGTTTACTAATTAAAGTCCTTTAACTACTTAAGGCTAAGCTAATTATTTATCTACCTATTCTTTAATACAGAGAGCTTCTAGTTGTATAGAATATCCTTCTTCTTTTACTAGGTACAGATGTAAACACGCCCCTTATAAATAATAAAAAATAGAATAGTATGGCCTGTAGCGCAGATGCTCTAGATAACTATAACCTACTCTTTATTGCCTAGCTAAACCAAGTCCAGTCTGATATAATGTTTTAAACCTATAACTACCTTTATTAAGCTAATAACGCCTATTTAGAAGCCTATCTTATTAAAATTGTAATGGCTTCGGCCTTTTAAAACAACCTTTTGACGTGACCACACATTTTGTAGACACCTTTTTAGTAAAAAAAGATTTATTGCTAACAACAGGTATCTAGGCTTATACTCTCTTATTTAGCTAGCACGCAATTAGTGTGTTGTATATTTAGACAGAAACAAAGATGTGCAATATCCCTCTAACTAACTATCTTAACTAATAACTATTTACTGCTAACTGCAACTTCTGTTGTCCTGTCGCCATCCCAGCAGTGTTGCGGTCACGGCGTTTAGTGCCTATTCTTAGATATGAATAAACGACAATTGCAATACTATCTATACACAGCTCTCCTATCTTTAGAGGCAACTTACAAAATCCTCTTACTTATTAGTTTACTTAGCTACTTAACAGCTGTCTTAACACGCCTTTACTTCTCGCTAAGCTACTTCTAAGTCTCTTTGCTAAAGTTACATTCGCGCAGGAGGAGATTGCTAAAGTAATATACCTTTACTATACCTAGACTATTAATATGCGCAGTGTATATAGTGTACTAGCTAAACTAGCTTTTTATAGTCCTTATTACAACCTTAACATCTATAGTACTAGACACACTAAAGATTTCTTAAGCACAGTTATATTCTAACCTCTACACTAACTTGACTACTAAAAAGACTATCGCTACTAGCTCCTTTTTAACTAATAGAGGTGGCTGCTTAATAACAATAAACGCTAGCTTTGTAATCTACTACTATAGCTTTTAGTATAGTAAACTTAGTAAGGTCTAACTTTACTTAATATAATCTGTTAGTCTTTGTATTAAAGAGGAAGAAGAACAGTCTAAGCATTATATTATTTGTATATAAGTTGTTTGTATGCAAGTTGTTTATATGTAGTACTATGTAGTGTAAGAAATCCTAAAGGTAAGAAGTAGTAGGTAGAGAGCTTTTATAAAGAAGTATTATAGGCTCCTGCTATAGCAACGTATGTGTCCTTACCCTCCTCTTGTATCTCTATCGCAATCTTGTTGCTAGCTATAAGCTAGCCACTGCTGTTAAACACGTTTTAATTAGTGTTATTTTTTAGTACATTTAGTAAATTTTTTTAACCCTGATTTTTGCTTAGTGGTCTAAGCTTTTCTGCTCTAAGCGCTTAGCGCGTAGACCTTATCCACTTACTGTTCGAATCTCATTAACTACACACAATTTTTTTTTCAACTTTTGCAACTAATTAGTAGAGGGTAGCTGCTTTTTACTTTTTTAGAAACCCTATTTTAACTACAATAACAACCACTACCTTTAAGACCTTGAAAAAAAAGTAAAGTTGTAAATATTATTATTAAGGACCTTATACTTAGCTTTTGTCTCTTGTACAAGCTCGAACTAGGCGCTAAAAACTTCTAGGTTCTCCTAAAGTATTCTCTAGCAATCCTTCGCTTAGTTAAA
This sequence comes from Alternaria sp. 'sect. Undifilum', assembly GCA_024321975.1. Lineage (NCBI taxonomy): Eukaryota > Fungi > Ascomycota > Dothideomycetes > Pleosporales > Pleosporaceae > Alternaria > Alternaria sp. 'sect. Undifilum'. The sequence continues at coordinate 3,715,981 of JAJJZI010000004.1, forward strand.
GGCTATCTTAAGCTCCTCTATACGCTAAATAAAGCGCTCTGCCTAGTTCTTGCTAATAGGTATCCTACTGCGTACGGCTAGTAGTTTATCTGTAATATCTGCTACCTCTTACAGCTAGAGAGCAAACCCTCGCAAATTAAGCTCAAGAATATATTATATAACTATTTACTTTTCTATTGTAAAAAGCTTTTAGCTGTTTAGTAGTGCTTTGCGTTGAAATTAGATTTTGTAAAGTTAGTTAGAGAGTCGCTACAGTTGTACGCTAAAGGCAGCAGCAGCGCGTTGCAGAGTCTAAAATTAACATAAAGTATAGGCTTAAAGAGCAAGTTTAATTCTACTTTGTTGTTAATTTGAAATTATTGTACGTTGTGATTGCATTACTGTTTGTAGGTAATGTTCGCGATGCCAAGAAAAAGTGGCCAGCTTAGTGGTGTAGCCGTCTCGGTAGTGCTTCACGTTAATAGTAGCTGTTCTAGAATTTCCTTTAGACGTTCATGTAGTGGCCTAAAGTAGTAAGTTCTTTTCTTAGCCGCAATATCTTAGTTAAAATTAACCTATTTTATCTGCTTTAAAGCATTGTATAGCTTATAATTTTTAAGCATGTGTCCTACAACACTACATGTGTAATAAAGAGTATTTATCTTTGCGTTGTTCAAGTATGCTATACTTATCTTAGTAGATAATTCTTTTTCAGTGTTAGTAGCAAAGAAACTGTTATTTCTTTTACCAAGGGGTTTAGCATTAGTTGTTTTGCAATGAAGTACGCGTAGTTAGTAGGTTTCTTTAGTAGTTTCTTAGTTGTACAGTAAGCTATAAGCATATTAATAGTTAATAATCTAAGCTTTAAATCGCCTAGAGACTTAATAAAGTCTTTTACCTTTAAGTTAACATTTACTAGCGTGCTTATCTTCGTATATGCTTTGCTAATCTTAACTGCTACTTTTTTTACTTTCTTAGGCGTAAAGGTTGTGCGCTAGTTAGATAGTATAATCAGGCGTATCTCTGTATTAGCGCCTCCTTATTCTAGCTAATAAATCTTGTCCAGGCTAGCTATCTTCTTGTGGTAGGATTTGAGAAACAAATAGATTGGATCTAATTTATACGTATTCTAAATATTACTATATAGGGCAGCAGGCATATAGTACATAACTGCCTCCTTATTTATTTATAGTAGACCTTAGAAGAAAAGAATGCTTTCTTCTTTTTAAGGGATTTGCTTGTTCTTAATGCATGTATTAGCAATAGAAGTAAGATAAGTGTAGCACTTTACTAGCCTAGGCTAGCTTTGTACGCATTTATAGATGTAAGCTGAAAGGTAGAAACGTTTGCTTATTTTAAAAGTAATATTTTTATTCTTCAACTATTTCTTTAAGTGTGCTTATAACTTAAAGTAATCCCTCTTCGCATATCTTGGTAAACGTTTTAAGATATAAGAGAGAAATTAATTTTTGTTAGAGAAATAGTCTAGTAGGATAGAGACTCTTATAGTATTACAGATACTTTTATTATTAGCTTGTTTATTAATGTCTTTAAGGAACTTAGTAATATCCTTTCTAGTAAGGACTATATACTGTGTCTTAAATAAACTATAGACAGCACTAAGTTGTACGTAGGTGTAGCTATAGTATTAATAACTAAGCTTAATAGTGTTAATAGTAACTTAGGACTAGCAGTTGAAGGCCTAGAGGAAGGAAGCGTTTTACCTTCTTGTCCTTAACCTAACTTCTAATCTTTTTTCAACATCTATAGCGCAGTCAAACTTATAAGAGTTCCTCTATTTGAATTGTGCACTGTTATTAGTTAGTAAAGTAATAAATAAGGTTCAGATTATAAGAGAAACAAGATATTTATTCTTAAAGTCTTTGTAGTATATGCTTATTAAGGAGTAGTTGTATAATTCTTACCTCTTAAGTACTCTAAATTTTGCTAGGTAGGCTCTAGTTTATACCTGTGATATTTTAAATTTCAATAATGTCTTTATTTTGCTAGACAGATACTTTAAATTAGCGTGTAGACACATTCTGTTATAAGCTTTAAGCCTTATTTTCATTTTTACTAGATAGAACTTTAGCTCCTTATCTTATACATATAAGCCTGTCTCTATTTTGCTAGACAGGTTGCTACTTCTATTTTGCTAAGTAGACTTTAAATTAGCGTTTAAACACATGTAAGACTGCCTCTATTTTACTAGACAGACTTTAACTTAGTATTTATTAACGTTTAATTATTTTATTAGTAGATTTTCCTTTTCTTTCTTTTGTTGTTAATGCTAACCTAGGTAGTATAGTCCTTAATATAGTCTGTAGTAGGGGATAGTGCTAACCTCCTAAAAGTATATCTAGTAGTAACGTGTTTCATAAGAGAGTCGGCAACCCAAGCAAGTCGGCAACGCCAAACCAGCGCACTACCTGCGCACAACTATCGCGTTATGCCTCAATAACAACGAACTCAAAAAACCTATACTAAAGCTAACTTACAGCTTGCTATCTTTAATATCAATACGCAACGCGTTTAAAGCGTTAACTAAGCTGCAACAATATATAACGTACTTAAAAGCACTCTTATTAACTAACGCGCTAGAAAGCGCATGCGACGCGACTGTAAACCGAACTTAAAGCGCCTAACAAAACTAAAAGAGGAGGCTATAATTTGAAAGGTTATTAAGTAGTCTGCATAAGAATTTGCACTCTTAAAGTCCTACATATAAGAAATAGCAGATAAACTTCTTAGAGCGCGAGGTAGCAACTCTATTAGTAAAAACTAAGTTAATAACTTTGTTCAGCAGATTTCTAAGCTCTATACGTGCTAGAGCTGTCTATATAATTACTAGCGAGCTGCCTACAAAGACCCTGCGGCTATCTAGCGCTAGTTTAACTTAGTGCAAGTAATAAAACTAAAGTAGAGGGCTCTAGACAGCAACATCTATGACTTTGATATAACTAGCTTTATTATGGGCAAGATATTATTACAGATAGTTGTTACAAGCTTAAAAGTATTAAAGAAGAAGAAGAAAATCTAGCTAGGTAACTGTAAGTAGGTTACTGTTAATTAAGGCGTAGGAGCTGCAGGTTACTTGCTTCTACCTTTTATTATCTTCGCGGGCAGCGTGCTTATAACGTCTAGTTTAAAGACCTACTACGTGATTAAGTTCTTGAAGTAAGCCCTAATAGCTAGACTAATAACCAACTCGCTCTTGCCTAGTTAGAGCACTTTAATAAGTATATAAAGTCAAGCGCTATAAGTGCGTACTAGCTGCTTATAAAAGATAGCTATAAGAGCTATAGTTCGCTTAAATTTTAGAATCTTTATAAGAATAAAAAATTAATCCTTCTCTATATGCCTTTGCACTCGTCGCACCCACTATAGCCTTTTAATATTAGCTGTTTCGCGCTGTTAAAGCGCAGGTATAGTAACGAGATTTTAGCTTTAGCACGTAACTACATATACTTTGTTAGCAAGGAAACTTTCTTACAAGCATTTGCGCTAGCTTTTAAATAGTCCATAACAATAGAGAATATTAAAGCAGGCTTTAAAGGTGCTAGGCTAGTTCTACATAACTTAGAAGCTGTTTTATTAAAGCTTAATGTAAGGTTGCAGACCCTAGAACCACCACTACTAGTGCAGGGCGTATAGAAGGCGCAAACACTACGCAACGCCTATAAAATTAAAGTGCAGGCTACACTTTTTAAATAGAGGGTTTAAAACTGTTATAAGTCCTCTGCAAGCTTATTGAATATAAAGATTGCCGAGCTAAATAAAGGCGCGCAGCAAATTATATAGACAGAGGGGTGACAAATAAAATAAGATGTTGAAAAGGTTGTTGATTTTAAAGTTTTATATAACGTGGTTCACAAGCGAGTAGGCACCCCAAGCGAGTGGGCAGCTCCTCACCAGCGCGGCGACGTTAACACATTATTGTAGTTTTTTATTACAGTTAAGAAACTTCTGCGATATACTAAATTAATTATTAGAATTGCTGCTATTACTTACACTATTTATCTTAACTACGTAGGTATAAGCGTTGTGTTTAGTCTGCTTGCAACGCCTGCACTGCGTCTCTCCTTGCACCCTCTTTAACGCACTCTTACTATTGCTTTAACTGCTACTTGCCTGTTTAGCTAATACTTCTTGTACCTTGCTTATAGTAAGAGTCTTTTTTGTCTGTACGTATTGCCGCTTGCAGCTTTTACGCTTATTTAATTTATCTAGAGCCTTTTAAAGAGTAGTTATTTTCTCTATTAAAAGCACTATCTTATATACTATTTGCTAAGCCCCCTTACTTAGCTGTGCAATCTACTTAGTAAGAGAATTAGTAGAAGACTTACAGCGCTTTCCTACGCTCTATTAAATAAAACTAATTTAAGCTTTAACTTCGCGCGCGTTGCGTAGTGTCTGCGCCTCCTAGGTAGCTACTTATTATAGTAATTGTTATAGTGTCTGTACTACTATATTAAGCTTTAATAGCACAGCCTGTAAGTTATATAGAACTAGACTAGCGCTTCTAAAGCTAGCTTAGATATTCTCTTTTGTAATAAACTGCTGAAAAGCAGCCTTAAAGGCTGGCAGAAAGGTCTCCTTACTAATATAGTTAGTATAGTTACGTACTAAGCCTAAAACAGCGTTGCTGTACTTGCGCTTTAACAGCAAGAAGCAGGCAACGTTAAGAGGCTATAATAAGTAAAATAAGTGCGCAAGTATATAAAAAAGAATAATATTCTTTTTTTATAAAGATCTAAAAATTTAATAAAGTAATAGCTCTTATAGCTATTAATAATAAGTAGTTAATACTTACTTACAGTATGCCTCTTTATATAGATATTAAAGTGCTCTAACTATGCAAGAGCAAGCTAATTATTTGTCTAGCTATTAAGACTAACTTTAAGAACTTAGTTAGTAGGTAAGTCTTTAAACTAGACGTTAATAAGCACCTTGCCTGCAAAGACAACAAAAAGTAGTATCTAGTAACCTAACGCGCCTACGCCTTAGATTATAGTAACCTACTTACAGTTACCTAGCTATACCTGCTTTTTTTTGCTATATTTTTTCAAGCCTATAATAATTAACCGTAATAAAATCTTGCTTATTATAAAGCTAGTCTTGTTAAAGTTGTAAATATTATTATCTATAATACCCTACTTCTACTTTATCGCCTTAACTAGATTAAACTAGCGCTAGATAGCTACTAGGTCCTTGCAGGCGGCTTACTACTAATTATAGAAATAGCTCTAGCGCGTATAGAGCTTAGGAGTTTGCTTAACAAAGTTGTTAACTTAGTACTTACTAGTAAAGTTGCTCTCCTACTTATATAATAGTTTATTAGCTATTACTTAAACATTAGTCTTTATAGGCGCAAATCCTTATGTAGACTTTTTAAGAATACGCTTAACTACAGCCTCTTCTTCTAGCTTATTTAGGCGCTTTAAATTTGCTTTGTAGTCGCGTTAGGAGCGCTCTTTAGCGCGTTGCTGTTAAATTGTTGTTTAAGGGACGTTATATATCTCTACAGCACGTTTTACACTTTAAACACGTTAAAATTTAATATTAAAAAGAGTAAGTTAAATATTAGATTTGTTGTAAGTTAATTAAGAGCTGCGTTGTTAAGACATAACGCGTTGTTGTGTCGACGTTAATGCGCTAGTGGGGAGCTGCCCACTCGCTTGGGGTGCCTACTCGCTTGTGAACCACGTTATCTATGATTAGAAAGGCTATACCTAAAAGATTAGTGATTTGGAGAGCCAAGAGCTTCCTCTTTAAGATAGGCGGCGTAGTAAGCTGCTTAGTCAGCACAATTGCGCCTGCAATCTCGCCCAAAAAAAGAGGAGAAAAAAAGTAAAAATAGATTTTAGTATAACTTTTTTTTCAATGTGTAAAATTCTTTACTTAAGAATTATGTTTGATAAGCATAGGGAAGCATAATGTAAACAAACTTTGAAGTCTTTTATCTTATTTACCTAGAGTCTAATTGAAGAATAAAAAAAATAAGAGTTAAATAAGTAAGCGTTCATTACGTAATAGCTTAGTAAGCTTATAGTATATTAGCTAGTTTTAATTATTTTAATTTAATTTCTCTATAGTATAGTTCGTATGGCTTATGGTTACTGTTATTTTAATTACTAAGTTTATTTCTTTTATGAACAAAATAAGCCTATTTCCTATTATAGTAATATCTTAAGAATGCTTAAAGAAGTATAACAAATACTGTTCATAAGATTTCATATAAAAAAACGATTTTTATTTATTTCAAAGCCTAAATTAAGCTGTCTTACAAAGATCTATAAAAGAATTAAATTAATACATAATAAAGTCTATTTGTAAATTTCTACAAAATAGATTTGACAACTTAAAAAATAAAATAATATATAACTTTTTATTGAAACTTACTATATTACTGAAAGAAGGACATCTATTATATTAGTATTTGTAAATAAAAGTTTCTTTTAAACTCTAAGAAAAGGGTATAGTTATTATTAATATACTAAGTAAGAACTTATAAAACTTGAAAATATATACTTAACATAAGTTTAATGTTAATAAAAGTTTGATATTAAGTATTGTTATAGTACTAATTTAATGTAGTATTTAATATAGTAATCAGCTAATAGTATAAAAGGAAAATCTTGATGAAAAGTATTTTATAATGATAGTCTATTATAAGCAAAGTATTATTTGGCTACTTTAGAACCTACAATTAAGCGCACTAAGTATTAGTAAGCTATTTGATTTTTTTTATTGTAGTTTAACGTCCTTTCTCAGCCTGAAAGGCTATATAAGACGTGTAGGTTTAGGACCTACAGGTATCTACGTGGTGTTTTCTAATATATAATTTATTTACAAGGAGGGGTTCGTCTAAATGAAGGTAAGGCTCGTAGCCTAGGGTAGTTTTAACAAGTAGCTTTCTCAGTCCTTTGTTAGGCTCAAAGCCTAGAGTAGTTTTAACAAGTATCTCTCTCAGTCCTTTGTTTTGTAGGAAGTATATAGAGCTAGTATGCTAGTCTAGTTATCTCCTTTACTTCTTATTTGTTGTTGTTGTAGGCTATGCTAGCTGCCTTCTTGTATTGCTTATATAGGTACGCTAAGCAGTTCGGTATAGGGTCGATATATAAGGTTGGTATATTAAGTTGGTATAAGGATTTTGGTGTAGGTAGATAGCTAGTTGCTAGTCTAGCTATTGATTCTAATGTGTAGATCGGTATATTGGGTCGGTATATTGAGTTGGTATAGGGGAATTCGGTGTAGGTAGATAGCTAGAAGCACTAGCTATTAGTTCTAATGTGTAGGTTGGTATAGGAGGTCGGTATATCCAGTCAGTATGTGGATTTCGAGTAAAAGATAGCTAGGTAGATAAATCTATTAGTTTACTACGCCAATAAATCTATCTACCTAAGTAGAAAGCCGTTGCTTTGTTGAGTAGGAGTTGAATTGCCTTTAATTGAACTCTAAAATTAGCTTGTGCACAGACCACTTGCAGAGTTTTTAATAGTTAACCACTTTGTTTCTCTACAACTAGCTAGCGCGCACGCTACAACACCTGCACCTAGAAAACAAGTATCAGAAGCTGATTTTGGGAAGGCGTTTAAGATAGTTAAGGCGAGAAAAAGGCAAAGCCAGACCTTTTTCTCGCCTCGAAAAGTTGATGTTCGAAGAGCTATTTGATTTTAATATGGAGAAAAAAGGTATAAATAAGCTTTTTATAATTACTTAATAGTGATTTTTGCCATTACCTTAGGACTAAGACACTAGAGAGAATAACTAGTTTTATTTAATATATATACTTTATAGCAGGTTTTACAGGTTCAAATAAAAAAAAATTAAATTCTGTTTTTACTTTTTTTTCTCCTCTTATTTTGGGCGAGATTGCAGGCGCAATTGTGCTGACTAAGCAGCTTACTGAGCCGCATATCTTAAATAGGAAGTTCTTGGCTCTCCAAATCACTAACTCTTTTTGGTATAGACTTTCTAGTCATAGAAATATAAAGCTTTAAAACTAACAATCTTTTTGACATCTTTTTCTTTTGTCACCCCTCTATCATATAAATCTTTAACTTATTCATTATTATTGCTTTTAATTAAGTGCTTAACTTGCTAAAAGTATAGTAACTGCTTAAACTTCTTAAACTATTAATAGGTAAGCAATTTAGTTAGTCCATTAGCTAGCATAATTGCTATTTTAAAGTACTTAACTTAAAATAATCATTTAGCAAATTCTTGCTGTAGTTATATATTTTGTATATCTACATGTCTTGAATAGGTGCTAATCTGCTTGTTCTTTTTAACTATAAGCCTAATTATTTGTTAATTATTATACTAGACTGTCTAGATATCTCCTAGATTAAGAAACAGCTTACAGAAGAAGCGCTTTAGGGCTTTAGCCTTCTTAGTAGTATGCTTAAGAGTGAGCAGCTTAGCCTTAGTAGTTAACGTAGTCACTATAGTCTGCTAAGCCGCCTTCTAAAATATTAAATTACTATATAGGATAGCTGTGTATTTGTAGGATAATTAACAAGTTTCTTAATTATGTGCAAAGGAAGCATCACCTGTGATTATTAGGTTCAGTCTATTGTAGTTCCTATATTAGATTGCGTCCTTTCTTGTTTGATAAAGATATATAATTACCTTCTTAACAGCTTTTATATACTAATTACCAGAGTTTGTAAAGAAGTATAAGAGCTTTAAGATTAAGTAGGTAACGTTTAGTTATAGCAAAATAGCTGTGTACAGCACTAATCTAACTTTTTTTTAGTAGGCTTTAATCTCTTGCTTAGTTACTTCGCTAGTATACTTAATTAGCTCTTCTAACAGTAGTAGAGTCTTACGAAAGCTGCTATTCTCTAGCTTAAACATTTTTGTAATTTTGCTAGTATATCAATTATGTATAAGCGTAATTGTTTGCTTCTTACAATCTATAATTACTTAGATACTAAGGAACTACTAAACTAATTCTTGTTCTTATATCTTGTACTTGTTTAAAATTTCTGTCGCATATATAACGTACTATCCTTAAGGCCTAAGGCGCCCTTAGGCATTAGGCCTGGGCGCCTGTTAGCTTACGCGCTAGGCTCGCGCTAGTTAACTGCATATTAGAGTTTTTACACCAAGCTTTGGAGCTTACTCACGAGCTCTACAGGATACGTAGCAAATTTAGAGGTAATCTCTCTAAGCTCTACAGCAGCCTTTCTAGGTTAAGGCTATTTTCTTTGTATATATAGCGCGTCTTAGACGCAGGTAGAAAGACAGAATTAACTATCTAGTTCTTCTAAACTACTGTTACTAGCTTCTTGTTCTCTAAAGTTATAAGCCTAGCGCTTTAAATTACAGTTTAGATTCTCCCTGCACAACCTAGAGTACGCTAGTAGTAGTTTAAACCCTCTAATTTGTTGAAATACACCTCTTAACCTACTAACTAATTGCACGCATAATAATAGCGAGCAACTCTCTGCAAATTACCAACTTAGCGCGCTTTTTAGGCTACGCAAGCTAGACTTACTAGTACACCTAGCTTAAGTTTAACGCTAAATCTAAAGAAGTCTAGAAATATATAAACCCAGAGGCTATTGTAACTATTGATATATTAAAAAGGCTGCCTCTAGGGCCTTTAGCGCCTGTAAAGAACTCCTAAGAAAAAGCTTAACGCTTATAATAGAAAGCTTAACAAATATTACGCAAGGCACATAGACTAGGTAGTAAACGCGTACGCCTCTTAGCATATTTAGGATTAAGTCTACGTAACTATTAATAAATAGTTACTAGCTCTAATTATAATTGGACTTGCAGACAGTGCTATTTAAACTTTAAATAGACTTATAAAGCAATTAAAGATTAAACTAGCTCTAATAGACGCTGCTAACTCAATAGTTATATGCTAGGAGTACCGTGTAAGCCTTAAGAAGGCAAAGCTTAGTACTATAAAACTATAAGCTTAGTACAAAAAGTGGCAGACAAGCTAACTAAAAGCTAAGAAGCTAAAGATCCCTAAGGTAGATAGCGCGCTCGCTGTATTTAACTTTCTAGACATAGTAGAAGCTAAATACGCTTCTAACTAAGCAAGCACTACAAAGACCCTTTACTAGTAGCACTAAATACTTAATATAGATAATCTAAACTTTATCTAAACTAGTTAAGTATTTTTAAAGATACTCTACTAGCGCTTAAATAACTCACTAAGCTTAGGGGTAAGCTCCTTAGGAGCCTACGCTACTTTAGGAAACTTAAAACCTTGTAAACTATAAAGCACTAAAGGCGTAGGCGAGAAACACGGCTATAAGTGCTTATATTAAGATAACAAAGATAGTAAGCATTTCCAGAATCTTATAGAATACTACACGCTCTTAGTAGCAATTAAAGCTTACGTAAAAGTTACTTATAGTGTTAGTGAAAAGAAAGCTAAAAAAATCCAGAAACGCTTACACACTAGCTAGTACAAAGAACTTTAAGATAAGCTAGTTGTCGGAAACAAAATACCGACCGATCGATAAATCGCGCTCCGGCTAGAGGATACATATACACGTTGCGACACTAGTTAAAGTAGAATATAAGCTTTTTTGGAAAAAAAAAGTAAGTTCAAGACTTTTTTAAGTAGTATAATTGTATCCTTAATTAATATAGCGCTTCTTAAAGAAAACAACAGTCCTAGTGTCTACTACACTAGTAACTTTAATACTTATATACTATTAGGGAGCACTAAACTAAATAGTAGAGCCGCGTTATACTTAGTAAATAGTAGAGAACTGCTTGTACTAGGCTCTTTTGTACCTGCAAGGGATGTAGAGACAGTAAAAGTAGGTACTTACGCATTTTTGATTAGTAGCTAAAGTACTTATTTCCTTTGCTAAGTTCTAAATAGAATATGTAGGAAAAAGACAAAGGACTTTAAACTTATAAATATAGTAGTTGTTAAAAGTTTTTATCTAAATATAGTCTTAGAAGCTTGCCTACATAAGAAAAGAGTCTAGAACTTAGGCCTAGATAATACTCTTTGCTAAAGTACACTAGGAAAAAACATTGTATTAGCACAGCTTAAACGTTGTTTTAACCTCTTATTTCTTAAATATAAGCCTTTATTCTCTTATCTAAAGCTTATTATAAATGTAATGCCTTCTATTAGAAGCTTATAGACTACTTATCTAAGAAGCGACTTAGAAGACTTTTAGTATGCCTGTATGGGGCACCTAGGTCTTAAAGCACTAAAAGCACTTATTCATACAGCTTAAGAAGTTAGAATTAAGAAAATAGCACGTGTTAAGTGTAAGTACTACGCTCTAACTTATACAGGATAGGTTATCTTATAAAGACTAGAGAAGCCCTTTTATTAACTATACTAAAGGATCTTGAAGGACCTATTTAATACGCCCAAAGAACATTTAAGAAAGCAATAGATACAAGTAATAAAAGACGCCTTTAGTAGCAAGCTCTATATGTATATTTTATAAGCAAAATCTATTTTAGAAATTATAAAAGCTTTTTACTACTTTAAGGCACTTCTTAAAGCTCGCTACAAGCTCTAGATTATAAAAATTACACAAGATAATAACTTTTTAACGCTTTTTTAAATAAAGACGTTGCAATACTAAATATAGTATAAAGAGCGCAGTATTGCTATTAAGCCTTCTCTACTAAATATATATAAACTAAATAGAGCTGCTAAATAAGCAGGCTAAAAGCTAATAACTAAGTTAATTAAAATAAGGGCAAGCGCAAACCTGCCTAAAAACCTCTAGCTAGAGATAGTTAAAGCTGCAGCATAGCTTTACAATATAAGTTTTTTTCTAAGCGTATAGCTTACGCTTACTAAATAAGCTCCTTAAGCAATAAAGTAGAGGGTACTTTAAGTACTATAAGCTTAAGCCTCTTAAGAGCTTTACAGCTAATATAAAACGAAATTAGAGCAGTATATATGTCTACAGCTACTACGCCTGTTTTTAAAAAAAGAATAGAGCAGCTAGGCAATATAAAAAGAGCTTTAAGACTCTTCTTAGGGGCTGTACTAGTTACTTAGTAGGTTATAGAGCCTCTAATATATACTGTATATAGGTCCTAGTGCTTAACTAAGTTATTATAATGCGCAACGTTATATTTAACAAAATGCTGTACTACTAGAGACTAGCTTATAAGCTACCTAGGTAGGACGCAGTCCTTCTAATAAATACCCTTAATAAGGACAAAATTAGTAAGGCTAGAGAAGTACTTAAGCAGCTTACTAATATTAGTTAAGTATAGGTAACAACACTGGAGGCCTTACAGCTAATAAGTAATTATCTAGTAATAAAGACTATAAAAGGCCGGTTACAGTCTTTAACAGGCAGTACGCTAACAGCACGTAAAAAGCGTTAGGCTAACGCTTTTTAGGGAATTTGTGTAAAGCAGAAAGGTCTTTTAAGATAGCTACTAGCGCTTAAGGCAACGCTAGCGCTTTTTTTACTAAAAGCGCAAATGCTAGGGCAAGGCACTTTAGCTTGAAGAGCTACAAGTAGCAGCAATAAGCTGCTTAGCTTCTAGAAATTACAAACTACTAGTAAATTAAGCTAAATAGACGCGCTAAGACCCTTATAGTCTTAAGAGGGAACAGAGATTACTTCTAAAGACGCCTAGCGCGGTGCTAAAAATCCTGCAACACTAACTAGAGCCTTTAAAAATCTTTTAGTAAAAACACTTTCTAAAAAGAAGGTATAAGGACGTCTTGAAAGGAGCTCCTTAAGGCTAAAAAATAAAGACTAATATAGTTTTAACATAAAGGGTATAGGCGTACATTGCCTGTTATATAACTTCCTAAATGCTTCTAAGATTAAGGCACTACTTTCTTAGCTTCAAGACTATAATAGAGAGCTAATTATAGTTTACGGTGTAATAACAACAGCTCTTAAAGAAGTTAATTAATTTCAAACTCATTTTAATAATCTTCTAAAGCTTTTAAATAAATAGAAAGACTTTCATAACTACTAATATAGGACTTTATTTAAACAGCCTAGCTAAAAAGAGTTTAATACTCTACTTTTCAAAGGTACCTAGATAGAAGAGGAGATTCTAGAGAACACTAGGCCTCTCTCTCTTAGATAGGTATTTACTTACAAGCTTAATAAGAATAGCTACTTTTTTAAATGTAAAGCACGTCTTATAGTAAAAGAAGACTTTTGAGTAAAAGACTTACTATACTTAATATATGCAGTAATACTAGCCGCGTAATCCTTTGGTATTACAATTGTAATTACAGCTAAGTTTGACATAGAGATACAGTAGCTCAATATAGTAGACGCGTTTTTTAATACTAATATTAGTAATAAAACAAAAGTCCTGTGCGACCAACTAGACAGTTATAAGCACTTAGACAAGTGCGTTAAGCTTAAGAGAGCCTTGTACAGCTTACGAGACTTGCTATTATTATAGTATAGTAAGTTCTTAAGTACACTAAAGAAGCTTAGCCTGTAGGCTTTAGCTAAAGAGCTGTGCCTCTTCTATACTAAGGATTGCGTGTTCTTCTTAATATTTTGTATAGTTAATATACTTTTTATATATTATTAAACTTTCTAAACTAGAGCCAACAAGCTCCTTAAATCTATTAAAGACACCTACAAAGTTAAAGATAAAGAAGAGGTAAGCTGGTTTCTAGGGATAAACATTATAAGAGATTGTAAGAAGCGTTTTATATTGCTACTACACAACAACTATATTAACAAAGTTGCTAAAAAGTTTAATTTAAACGCCCTTAGCAGGTTCTTTTATGCTTCTTTGCCTTTAGAGAAGCTAGTTAAAAATTAAAAAGAGGCCCTAAAGCCTTAAATTAAGGCTTACTTAGAGCGCGTTAGTAGCGTGCTAGATAAAGCTATTATGCTGCGTCCTAACGCTGCTTACGCAGTTTCTAAGCTCTTTTACTTTCTTACTAACCTTTCAGAAGCTTATATAAAGGCTGTGGATTATTTTATATAATACCTCTACTATACAAGGCATAAGTGGATTACATATAGTAATAACAATAGTAAAGAGCTTACTATATATAGAGACGCATCTTTTGTAGATAATTTAGAGATTTATTAATTTTTTTAAGGCTACATTATTATGCTCTTTAAATGTCTAATCATTTAGAAAGCAGCTTATTAAGCTACAGTAACAACTTTAACAATAGAAGCTAGGCTTCTTTTATTAAAGTATGTGGTAAAAGAATCTTTAGCGCTTAAAAGGCTATTTCATAAGCTTAAGCTTGTAGTCTTAGGAGCCTCAAGGATCTTTTATAACAACAAGCAAACTATACACCTAGTTGTAAAAAAGTAAGAAAGGATTACTACTAAGCTCTGTTATGTTAATATACAGAATATGTAGCTCTGCTAGAAGTACGCTAAAGGCTTATTTTAGATTGAGTATTTACTAACAGCTAAGATACTAGCTAATAGACTTACTAATTACCTATTAATGCAAAAGCTTAAGTACTTTAAAAAGCTTATTAATATAAGTTAAGTAGCTTACAAAGATTTACAAAAGAAAAAGAGTATAAAAAAGAAAAAGAAAAGTGTTTAATTGTTGAAGTAGATTAGCTCCTTACCTCTAGAGAACTTATAAGATTCTAGGAGGACAACCCCCTCCTATTAGGTATTTAGGTTTTAGGAGGTCCACTAGCTTGTCTAACAGCTCCTTAACGCGTTAACGACGCGTAGAGAGACTGTTAGCCTTACTAGAGGATCTCTCCTATTTATCTTTACTAGCCTCCTCCTCCTTACTACTAAAGCCCTCTCTAGACTTCTTCTCCTTAGCCGCTTTCTTTAAAAGGATGTGGATAGTAGCTTATAAGCTTTTTAGCCTACTTACTCTGCAATTTTTATTTTTATTTTTTATTGTAGTTTAACGTCCTTTCTCAGCCTGAAAGGCTAGATAAGACGTGTAGGTTTAGGACCTACAGGTATCTACGTGGTGTTTTCTAATATATAATTTATTTACAAGGAGGGGTTCGTCTAAATGAAGGTAAGGCTCGTAGCCTAGGGTAGTTTTAACAAGTAGCTTTCTCAGTCCTTTGTTAGGCTCAAAGCCTAGAGTAGTTTTAACAAGTATCTCTCTCAGTCCTTTGTTTTGTAGGAAGTATATAGAGCTAGTATGCTAGTCTAGTTATCTCCTTTACTTCTTATTTATTGTTATTATAGGCTATGCTAGCTGCCTTCTTGTATTGCTTATAAAGATACGCTAAGCAGTTCGGTATAGGGTCGATATATGAGGTCGGTATATCGAGTTGGTATAGGGATTTCGGTGTAGGTAGATAGCTAGGAGCACTAGCTATCCATTCTAATGTGTAGGTCGATATAGGAGGTCAGTATATCGAGTCGGTATAGGGATTTCGAGTAATAGATAGCTAGGTAGATAAATCTATTAGTTCACTACGCCAATAAATCTATCTACCTAAGTAGAAAGCTGTTGCTTTATTAAGTAGGAGTCAAATTGCCTTCAATTAAACTCTAAAATCAGCTTGCGCACAGACCACTTGCAGAGTTTTCAACAGTTAACCACTCTGTTTCTCTACAACTAGCTAGCGCGCACGCTACAACACCTGCACCTAGAAAACAAGTATTAGAAGCTGATTTTGGGAAGGCGTTTAAGATAGTTGAGGCGAGAAAAAGGCAAAGCCAGACCTTTTTCTCGCCTTGAAAAGTTGGTGTTCGATGTTACTCTGCAATTTGTTAGTATAAAAAACTTAAAAAAAGATAGAAAAAAAAACTTACGCTAGTAAATTCTTTTAGAGCTTAATAAGAAGCTTTTTAGCTAAAAAAATAGTAATTTAAAAGCCTTATTTATTAGTAAAAGCTTAAAATTTAAAAAAAAAATCTATAGAGAACTTTGCAGGTCTTTTTACTAAAGCACTAATAGCAGCGCGTTACAAAGCTAGAGGCCTCATCCTAACAAGCTCTATTAGAGCTACAAGACAAAGCGCTTTTAACGTACTTAAGATAGAGCACGTTGCGATACACACTAGGTGCGCCCTAGCAACTAAGAGTTGCTGCTAAAGTCTTACTCTTGTAGGCAGTCTTAACTAGGGTTTTAACCTTACCTACACGATCTCTAGA
Source organism: Alternaria sp. 'sect. Undifilum' (assembly GCA_024321975.1). Classification (NCBI taxonomy): domain Eukaryota; kingdom Fungi; phylum Ascomycota; class Dothideomycetes; order Pleosporales; family Pleosporaceae; genus Alternaria; species Alternaria sp. 'sect. Undifilum'. The sequence goes on from JAJJZI010000004.1 coordinate 3,732,015, forward strand.
CATACAGGTTAGTGCTGTACTTAAAGCAGCCTTAGTTAACTTTACGCAAGAAGCGCGAGGTAGAAGCAGCTACGCTACTAGCAAAGGCAGTAAGGGCAAAAGTAGTAGAGCTGCGGCAGCACGCGCAGAGGCGCGGGCGGCAGCGCAGGTAGTAGTAGCTTTTTATAATTTCCTAGTATATCCTGGTGTCCTAGGACCTATAGTAGCCTAGGAGTAATGCCTTTTTCTTCTAGTTAAAATGCTGCCTTAATACACCTAATTTACTACTCTTAGCTAAGGTTGATTGAGGTATTTTGTAATTAATATAAAGTAGCCTAATTGTCTACGTAGATCTTGACTTTTGAGTAGTTGTTTAAGAGGCTAATTACTTTCTTAACTCTAGAGTAATGTCTTCTAGTTTACTGTTATAAATTAGCTAGTTATTTTTTATATTAGCTTGTAGTTCTTCTATAAGCGTAGCTTCTTTGTAGAAAGCAACGCCTACGCTAATTTCTTTGCTATTTTTAATAGCTAAGGCATCTAAGTATATTAATAAAAGGCTGTTATTAACTAATAAGTTCTAATAGTTTTTGGCTTTAGCGTTCTTTAGCTTGTTTAAGATATACACCTTATAAAGAGTTCTAGCGTTTTATAGCGTAAAGGCGTAGTGTTGTATTTTCTCTATGTTGTCTAAGGGGGCTAAGAAAATAGGTTAGCTAATTTAATTAAGTTGCTCTCTTTTGTTGTTGTTGATAGCAGCTTTTAGAGGGTAGTTTAGATCTAGTAAAGTACATCTAAAGGCGTATCTTCTTATAGTATTATTAAGTCTTACTCTAAGTAGGTATAGAGCGGCCTCAACCTTACTAGGCATTGTAGGGGAAAATCTAAAGGTTTCTAACATCTTTCTATAGGCCTAATTTCATATTTTTTGCCTACTATTAAGGATGTGTTGTTAGCTTTTTTTAAAATAGCTAGCATCTGTAATTAGCTACACTAGTAATGCATGCTAGGTATAATTGCCTTATTACTCTTAGTAAGAAGTCTTTATAATATTAGCTAGCCTACTTAGGCGGGAAAAAGCTTAGTTTGCTTATTATATTTTTATGTAGCAGTAGTCTCTAAACTTTAGAGTATTATCAAAGAAGATGCCTAGTTATCTAACTAGTCCTTTTAGCTAGAAGGTCTTCTAGGTAGGTAGTGTAATAAATCTATTAGTATCCTTTCTTAATCTTGTCCAATTTGCAAATTTTATTTTAGAGCTATTAAACTTAATAGCTAACTCCTATACTTAGCTAAAGAGCTTAACTAGCTCTTTTTTAAGGAGTTTAATGTTTTCCTGTTCAATGTCGTTAATATTAAGATCTAAATATTGTATATATAGAATAAGAGTAAATATTATTGTTTGCTGTAATTTATTAGAATAGCGGTTTCGTGTAGATTAGAAATAAGATAGAAGAGGCTAGGCTTCCTTAAGGTGTACTTGTATTAAATTCTAATAGTTCTTCTGTTTGCCTATTAAAAGATAGCTCAAGAAGCCTTTCTGTAAAAAATAGGTTTGTCTACAATAGAAGGTAGACTAGTAGTTGTTAGTTGCTTATACTTTCTAGAAGCTTGTTGTTAGATTAATAGTTAAAAGAGCCTTTAATATTTAAGAGGGCTGTTAAAGTAACTTTATTCTTCTTTTTTTATTGTTAAATATTGTTGTAGAACAGTAGTCTAGTGTTGATAGCTAATTTCTTTAATCTACCTCCTATTTGCGTAGGGTAGAGTAGGTTTGTTGTTTCTGCTAGGATTCCTAATCTTTTTAAGTAGAGCCTCTCTAGTGCCTTTCCTAGACAGCATAGAAGGGAGATAACTCTATACGCCTTAGGGATTAAGTAGTCTAGCTTGCTTAGCTTTTATAAGATAACTCTTCTTGCTTTTCTCTTGCACCTTAGTCAGTAGCCTAAGTTAAACAGTATCAAATAGACTTTAAAGAAGATGCCTAGTTAGTAAGTATATGCTTTTAAGATAACTTTTCAGCTAATTCTATCTAGTCCTAGTAAGGTAGCTCTTATTTTCTAGCAAGCAGTGTAGAGCTCTTTTTTTACTTAGATTAGCTACTCTTATTTGTTATTTCCTTAGTAGTAATGAAGCAAGGGCGCTAGTGTAGAAGGAGGTAGTAGGAATAACTTCTCTTTAAAGGTTTAGCACTTTTCTCTAAAAAATTCTTTGCCTCCAATAGTAAAGATTTTTATTATGAGGTTATTTTTTGTATAGGCTATTGCTTCAAATATCTCTTTGGGTCATTTGCTTTAGAGAAACTATCCCTAATAGTTAAGTTTAGCTTTCTTAATAGCTCTAAGGTATTTGTTCTTAGCAAGCAGGTAATCTCTTTTCTATAAGTATAGCGCATTTTCTCCTCTTCTTGCTACTCGCTTGTATTCTTAGAAGGCTCTGTTTAGGCTGGCCTTTAGAAGATCTAGATGGCTAGTTTACTAAGGCTTTAGTTTTAGTTTTTAGTTTACAAGAGGAGTAGATCTCCTAAGTGCCTGTTGAATTGCTGTTATAAAGTTCTCTACTATTTTATCTAGGTTTTCCTCTAGAGGCTTGTTTAGGCCTAGAAAAAGTTTGTAACGAACACGTTACAACTCCCTTGTTCTCACCGCTATTTTACTTAGGCTAGATCTAACTAGTACTAGACCTACCTTAGTTCTAGCCTACGTTGCAGGTATAAAGATAGCTTAAGATCTATAGTTGCTTTGTAGATTTTGAATATCCTTTTATACAAGGCCTATAAGTGTTTTATTTAAATTAAGGCTTATTTGTAGATCACAACGCACTCCTATATGCCTCTGCCGTAATCCCTTCTGCTAATACTGATCTGTAAGTCTTGCCTGCGCTGTTACAAAGTTGCCTTAAAATGTAGTTAGAGGCGCGTAGTAGAGCTAGTAAGTGCTCCTCTAGCTTTACTTAGATTATTTCTTTCTATAGAGTAGTGTTAAAAAGGTTTTAATTTAATTCTTTTGTGTTGTATTTCTTTGGCTAGCTAGGTGGCTGGCCTTGATTAACAATGCTAAACAGGATAGTGTAGTAATCTAATTTAACTTTAGGGATAGCTTGCTAGTCTAGAATACTAGAAGCTATATTATTTGTTAAAAAAGTAAGATGAAGTACGCTCTCTTTTTGCATATAAGCTCTGAAGAAAGTGCTAACTTCTATAGTATTTGATAGAATTATGTTTTAGTTGTTAACCTACTCTACTAAATCCTCTGCTTTCTAGTTTAGGGTGCACTCTTGTAGGCTCTATCTAGGGTAGTAGTAATTAAAATCTCCTAGGATAATTAAATAAGCTTTTATAGACTTTTTTAGCAGGCGACTTTAAATTATTGTTTTATATAGCCCTTGTTTTAGGATCTTTTTATTGTAAATATTATTAATGTAGATTTTTCTTGTACTAAGAAGAATTGTGATAGCTTAAAAGTTGTTATTGTCGCTAATATAAGGATTAACTTCTATTTCTAAATTCTTTTCAATATAGAATAGATTTCTTAGTTGTAGGCCTTTAAAAGTGAGTAAGATTTGTATAAAGTCTAGGTAGGCAATTGATCTAGTATCTTTGTAAAGTCCTTTTAGTAACTAAGGCTTTTATATTATAATAATCTTTGCGTTAGCTGTAATAGCTAGGTTAAGCGCGCTTTCTGTAGCAGTGCTACTTCTATTAACATCTACTTGTACGGCTTCAATTATACTGATTAGTTTATTTAGTCCTAGCTATCCTAGCTTGTAGGATATGGCATTTTTAGCTGTTTACAGCGTAAAGTTTGCTGCAGTTTGCACACTTAAATCTAGTATAAATACAGATTTTTTTTACTAGCACAAAACTTGCACTTGTATTAGCTAGTGTAGTAAGGTTTGCTGTAAATTCAGCAGGCTATTTTAAAGCATTGAATCTTTAGGTAACTAAATTCTTAGCATTTAGTGCATTGCTTAGAGATATTAATAGCTTATAGCTTTTCTGCTCTAATGCTTTGCCCTATGATATAGAGTTTCCCTCTAATAGCCCTCTAGACTTCTTCCCTTATAGCAAAGGCAACGCAGGCTAAACTAAAGTTATAGTTTCTTCTTTTATCTTTAGGCGTAAGCTGAAAGAGGTTGCCTATAACTTTTAAGCCTTTGTTTAAAATTGTATTGTTATTTTTTACTACCTTAAGACTGTATTTTGTAAGTAGCTTATAAAAAACAATCTTAAACTAGGGCGTAATAAGCTACGCAGCCTTAAAGGTTAGAATATCTTACTATATAGCCTAATTCTTAAGAAGGTATTTTGCTTCAAAAGCTAGCGTAGTTGTAAATTTTGTTTTTAAAGATATTACAATTAAGGTAACTACTAGGGATTAAACGCATCTTTTTATTGCAAAGGCGTTATTAAAAGCATTTTTAAGTTTAAAGGCATTGAAAGCTGCTAGAGTCGTACTGAATAGAACTAGTAAGTAATTTCTTAGGCTAGGAGCCTTTAGTTTTTGTGTTTTTTAAATATTTGTTTATAGTTAATCTTTGTTATTGCCTGCTATAGTAGCAAAAGTAGCTGTAGTAGTTTAAGGTGTATTTTGAACAGGCGTGTTCTAGATAGGCGTGTTTGTTGTTAGTTTCTAAAAACTAATATGTCTAATTTTCTCTCTTAGCTTTCTCAAGGCGTTAGAGAGGCTTAATATTTAGTTTACTAAAAAATTGGTATTTTTTCTTATTTTCTCTGCTGTTTTCTATATAGTCGTTAAAGAGTTCTACTAGGTCTAGGAAGCTTATTTGCTAAGTAAGGTTGTTTTTAGCTAAGTTAGCTGCTTACATTACAAAATTTCCAGTAATTTTAAGTGCTTCTTTAACTGTCAAGGCTTTTAGTGTCTTATTCCAAATTAGGTATTAAGGTATAGGTCTAATAAAAGGAGAAAGGTTGCTCCTTGTTTAATTGTAAGTAGGCCTTTATAGTTCCTCTAGGGTTTGCTTTTCTAGGCGAGGTGTAGTGGCTTAGCTGTTCTCTACTATAATATTGTTGTCCTCTATCTCTATTTGGTTTTTATTTACTCCTCCTAGGTCCTTAGAAGTAATCTATTTTTTGTTTTTTTTTGTGTTTTTGTAATTTCTTAGTGTAGTTAAGCTTTAACAAGCTCCTTAATTTCTATTAGCTCTAGATGCCTTAGCATGTGGTCTGAGCTTAGAGAATTTTTTCTCCTAGCAGGAGGGGTAGGGCGACTCTTTCACCCTCTCTAGCGCGCTAGCGCCTTCGCTGCAGGCTTTAAAAGTTATCGCAATCGATTTCTTGTAGTCGTTTCCCTTAGATCCGGTTGTTTCCAAGCAGTTTCCAGAAAAGTCGACGTTGGTGTTTTTTGACTAGACAAGTTTGTTAGACTAAAGAACTTGCACTTTTTTATTACATTCAATATACACTTAGAAAGAATAATGCTTGCGCTAATATTCTCTTGCAGCGTAAGCAAGATATAAGAAACTTAAAGTTTACCTAAACTAATAACTGTTTATAGGTTCTACTTAGACTCTACTAACTAAACAACTAAATTAACTCTAATTTTGCTAACACTTATATAGTATAGCTTTATATCTAGGTTTTGTCTCTGCGTGTAGTTAATGCTACTTTAAAGCCTATATTTCTAGATTTACTAAAACTAATTAAATTTGTCTTGCAAACAAATTGCACAGCGTTTCAAAAAGAGCGTAACATCCTTCTTAATCAGTACTAAATAGAACATAGTTTAATTTTGTACTTAAACTGCATTTGCGTACTACCTACCTCTCTACTTTATACTAGAATAAGCTTAGAGGTACACAACTAGGTTTTGTCTGCCTACCTGAGCGCTATAAAACTTATTAGTTAATTGCCTTGAAATATTACTAGAAAGGTATAAAGGCTACCTGCAAGAGATATTTGCAAAACTATATAGCCTGTTATAAGTTATATTTAAAATAGCCTTAAATTTTCAGGATAATTTACGTTTTACTAATTTCAAATTGTTTAATATAGTATTTGTGTATCAACGTTAAAAAATTGCTACTACAGGAATCTAGTAATAATTCAATTAAAGTTGTAATTAATTGTTTATTCCAATAGAATATCTCTATCTTTTATTACAAGACAATCAACCTAAGAGGGATAGCTAAGTTATTTATTTAATAAGTATACTATTTTAGCTACACAATTAACTCTTTTACTTTCAATTAAGAACTTTAGTTTGTGTTTATTTTCTAGTTTAAGTTTTGTTAGATCTTAGGCGTTAAAGTTAAATTATTAACTGCCTACTACAAGAAAACTAACAGTTAGACGGAGATTATAAACAAATATAATAACTAGAAGTTATAGCTTTTTATATCTTACTACTAGAACAACTAGAGTAGATTACTGCCTTTAATTAATAAAGCATAAATTTTTTTACTATGATTTTTTTTTACATATTCTTATATTAGATTCTATACAGATTTAATTCTAAATGGAGCTAGGACTAGAGATAGCTTGCTAACTGTGGCAAAAAGTGTGTATATGTATCCTCTAGCCAGAGCGCGATTAATTGATTGGTCGGTATTTTGTTTCCACAGTTATGAGCCCGGTTCGGTCAAAACTGCGCAAGCAATCTCGTTGTGGTCGCTTACTTAGGTAGGTGACCACAAGCGAGAAAGCAGCAAAAAGACAAAAATAAGCCTAGGGGATATTAGAACACACAAGAGACAGCCTAGTACACAAGGAAGACATCTTGGGGTAGGTGCGCCTAGCGCGCCAGAGCCAGCGAGCCAGTATCCTAGCCCCCTGCTGTTGAGAGCGCCAAGAGAAGAGCGAGTTGCTCTTAGGTAGATTGTCTAGCAGTAGGCACTGCTAGTAATCTAGGGGGTGTGTCGCAAAAAGTGTGTATATGTATCCTCTAGCCGGGGCGCGATTAATCGATCGGTCGGTATTTTGTTTCCGACACTAACACTTTTACCTTAACTAACAAACTAAACTATAGGGATGCACTAGCCCTTGCTACTTCAATACATAACGCCTAGAAGACAGCTAAAAACTCTTCAAAAAAAAGCTTAAGATTATATGCAAACTATAGTTAATTATTATTACTATTTAATTAATCAAGATGTTAGAGATAAGGTCTTTTTAGATACAAAAAACCTTGCAACTAAATATTTAAGCGATAAACTATCAGCTAAATCCAAAGAACTTTTTCAAGTTCTTGAAAAAGTTAGTTACTTATACTGCCTTAAGGTACTATTTAAGTTTTACATTTATAACGTTCTTACACTAAAGGTATTCTATAAAAATCTTTAAACTTACTTTTTAAATGAAAAGCTTTAAAGCTAGCTTTGACTCGAATTCAAGGCGTAAAAGAGTAAGGAGTTAATAAAATTCTTGTTAGTAAAGTATATTGCTTAAAACAAAAATACTATGTTAGTTAGGTTAGATATAATGTAACCCTAACTTAGTATTTAGCCTTAAACTTTATAGAGGCTTTTTATTAGCTTAAAGCCTTTTACAAAAAAAACTTTATAAATTTAGGCCCTCTATGGTCTCTAGAAAAGTAGATTAAGGCTTAAGAGTAAAGTTAAGAGGATATAACTTTACTGCAAAACAACAATATTTAAAGAAATAAGAAAAAAAAAGGAAAAGAAATTGAAAAAGTATCTATAAGTACCGCTGGACAACCTTAAAACTCTTCTCTTTACTTTTACTACCCTTACTACCTTTACTTAAATTTCAGAAAAGAATTGCCCCTTCTTTTTGAAAAAAGAGGAGGAGCTAGAAGAGAGCCTATTGTTTCCTTTCTCCTCCCCCGCCTCCCTCTAGAGGTGCTGCTCTTTGTCCTCCTCTTCCGGCGGAGCAACTAGACTACTACTACTAGTTCTGCCCTAGCGAGTAAAGGCTTCTTAAAAGGTAACCTAGCTGTTCAGTAAATAGACAGCGTCCTAAATCTTTAAAAGGACTTTGTAAGTTAAAACTAGAATTAAAGCTATAAATAGCTTTTTTTTAGCTCTTTATTACCTAGACCTTCTAGGCTAGGACAAGAGCTACTACCTACATCTACTTTCTAGCAGAAAAGTAGTCTCTTACTAACTTTTTTTTATACTCTGCAGTAGCGAGAAAGTCTATAGTAAAAAAGAGTTTAAAAAACTTCTTTTTAACGTACTTTAGTACTTATTTAAGTTAATTTTAGTTTAAAAAGATGAAACATATTGAACTTACGAAAGAGTACTTCTCTTTCTACTATATATAATAAGCGTATTTCTTGAATATCTTAAAGTTAAACTAATATTTAACTTTAAGAAAGCCCTGCACGAAGGCGTGCACTAAATATAAGTAGATAAGACAATACGCCTTTAGTAACGCCCTAAAGAGGCAGCGTAGTAGCATAGTGTGTGTATATATATATGTGTATGTGTGTATGTATATATACAGAGGGGTGACAAAAAAAAAGATGTTAAAAAGGTTATACTTTTTAAATCTTTATATTTCTACAACCAGAAGGACTATACCAAAAAAAGTTAGTGATTGGGAAAGTCAAGATCTTCCTCTTTGAGCTAGGCGACATAGTAAGCCGCTTAGTCAGCACTATTGCGCCTGTAATCTCGCTTGAAGTGGGATGGAAAAAAAAAGTAAAAATAGATTTCAGCACAACTTTTTTATAGACGTATAAAAATTGCTAAGAAACAACTAAGTTTAATAAGCTTACGTAAGTATAACGTGAGCAAATTTCGGAGGCTTATATCTTATTTACTTGGAGTTTAATTAAAGGGTGAAAAAAAAAGTAGTTGCTTACGTAAGCGCTAATTACGTAATAGCTTAGTAATCTCTTAGTATATTAACTCCTCTTGTTTATCCTAACTTGCTTTTTTTGTAGTACTTCCTCTATGTCTCGCAATCTTTCTCAATTTGAGCAAGAAGTTTATACTTTATATTTACAAAACAAGCCTGTTTCTTTGATCAGTAATATACTAGAAAAGTCTTCTAGAAGTATTACCAATGCTCTTTATTGAATAAAACCAAAAGAAAGCTTCTCCATCTACTTTTAGACCTAAAAAAGGTCGTCCTGCAAAGATCTCAAATAAAGCAAAGAGAGTGCTTAATAGAGACCTTACTAGAAGCCTTAAAAAGACAAATCGACGTCTTTTAAAAGAAAATAGTCTAGATGTTTCTGTTAGTAGCTTATAACGCTTTCTAAGAGAGGAGAACTATTCTGTTAATATTTCTTAAAAAAAGACGCCTTTAGACGCTGAAAGGGCTCATAATCGTCATATTTACGCCAAGCAAATACTTAAAAACCTCAAAAATATAGACTTTAATAAAGTTATGTTTTCAGACGAGTCTGCTATTAAGCGAGGGCACGGTGCTAAGACAGAATACTATCGATCACGTCAAAAAAATAGGGTTAGAAGGAAAATAGTTTCTATAACTAACACAAGTAAGTTTAAAAAAACACTATTTAACTAAAAAAAAACTTTCATATATCTAATGTTTTTCTATTGATTTAATCTATTATTAGCACGCTTTTTAATCTAGTTATAGGTCAAGATATATCTATCCAAGTTTGGGGTGCGATTTAGATAGGTAGTAGATCCAAACTAGTAGTAATTAAAAGCCCTTTAATTACTACTTCTCTTAGGATTTTAGACTATATTTGTAGTGGGCGGGCCTACCAGGCCTTGCGTGCAACTACACACGCAGACCACTCAGCCAAAAGGCTGGCACAAGACAAAAGAGCGTCTAATTGTCTTGCGTAGTTGATACTTATAGTCTGCCGCCACGCGGCCCTGCGGCTCGTAAAGTGAGGTGTACAACCGAGGTACAACCGAGGATCCACTCTGGGCTTCAGCCCATCACAATACCGTTTTCTAGGAATAAGATATTACTTTTCAAGCATCCTGCCTATAGTCCTAATCTAAATCCTATAGAAATTGTGTGGTCCTTGCTGAAAAACGCTTTAGCTAAAAGGTCTATTGCTTCTTCAGGTATAGGAAATAATAAGAGAAGTATAGCAGCCTCAAAGGCTGCTATAAGAGAGGAATAGGATTAATTACCTCAAAAGGCGATCGATAATTGTATTTTATCTTTACCAAGGCGTTATTTAGATGTTAAGCAAGCTGAGGGCTGGTACACTAAGTATTAGTAAGCTTTTTTAGTTATTTATTTAGAAAAAACCCTAAAAACAAGCTCTATATCATTACTTAATAGTTTATTTTACAATTACGTTTAAAGTAACACACAAACGAGATAACCTAGTATTATTTAATATATGTAATTTATAGCGATTTTTACATCTTCAAAAAAAAGTCTTTTTGTTTATTAATGTTGAGTTTTTTTATCTTTATATTCACTGCGGAAGTTGAGCAAATCCATGCTGACTAAGCAGCTTACTAAGTCGCCTTACTTAAAGAGGAAGATCTTGGCTTTCCAAATCACCAACTTTTCTTGGTATAGTCCTTCTGGTTGTGGAAATATAAAGATTCAAAAACTATAACTTTTTTGACATCTTTTTTTTTCGTCACCCCTCTGTATGTATGTATATATATAGTATAGTAAAGAGCAAAAAAATTAGACAAGATATGTTATTGTTATAATATTAAAACAGCAAACGCTTAAGGCTAGCCTAACACTGCTCTAGGTTAAAGTCGCAGTAACTGCCTATTAGAAGTCTACAACAACAAAAGACGTTATAAAGTTAATAAATAAGTATGTTAAAATATATAGCTATAGGGCTAGCTATTTACTAAAAAGGGGGGTAGTGTAATAAACATGTTACAACTCTCTTGTTCCTACTACTATTTTACTTAGGCTAAGTCTTACTAGTATTAGACCTACCCTAGTCTTAGCCTAGATTATAGGTATAAAGACAGCTTAGGATCTATAGTTACTTTATAGATTTTTAATATTCTTTTGTACAAGGCTTATAAGTGTCTTACTAGAATTAAGGCTTATTTGTGGATTACCACGCACTCCTATATGCCTCTACCGTAATCCCCTCTGCCGATACTGATCTGTAAGTCTTGCCTGCGCCGTTACAGTACGCTCTTTTATCTTCTAAATTACTTCAGTAACTATCTTCTTAGTATCGCTATTAATATTAATAAAGAAGCTCTTTTTATTTATATAATATGAGTTACGCTTATTAATTCTATATTTGCGTATCTTAAAGTATAATAACTTAAAGTATGGCTTGTACTTGTGCTTACTATTAGCTAAATAGCGCTTACAATCTATTTTCGTAGTCTATATAGTAGTAAGATTATTAGCGTAGTAATATAGAAACTAAGTAATCTAGCTTTTAGAGACCTCTTTTTTTGTAACTTTAGTAGCAAAATTTTGCAATATACTTCTAGTAAGTAGCAAGCTATCTTTTATGCATCTTTCTATATACTTTACTAGTATATCGTCATATTATAGGCTAAGTATTTGTTGCTAGCGCGCTTCTTTTATATTCAAGTGTTTACAACGCTTATACTTTTATAACAGCGTCGTTTAAATAACCTTAAACAATTTTACAACTTAGTAGTATAAGAATTTATCTCTAGCTTTACACAATTTTAAATATTCAATTGCTTCTAAAATCTGATCTATAGTAGTGGAGTTATATAGCGTTGAAGTTGTGGGTATCTCAATGTTGCGATGTTCGGGTGGCTCATCGGCTGAACTGGCTCATCGGGTGCACGGGCACGGTAACCTAAATCCCGTTAAGCGCGTTGGCGATGCAAACAAAACACACACATGAAAACGTTTTGCTTACTTCCACCATCCCAATCTCATTACGATACGATACGACGTAAACTTATAAACCTATAACCACCGCTCATCCGTCTCTCATCTCATCTCTGAACCCCCCCCTCCCTGAAAATGTCAACTGCCCCTAATCCCATTGCCAAAACCCTGACCGTTCTCAACCTCTCCTTCATCGTAGGCCAAAAAGACGAGCCCACATGTATGAAAAGCCATTGCCGATATCTGGGTACCAAGTCCAAACGTGGTCTTTGTAGACGCACTGGGTGTAGTGAAATCGAGTGAGGCGATTAGTGGTATGGTGAGTAAGATACAGGACTTGAGAGGAAAAAGGGATGAGTTTGTTGCCTTGGGTAAACTTGCGTTTTCGTAGCTGTGTACATTTGATGATGGGAGTAATTAACGGAATTATGCAGGCGATGTGGAATGTTTGAACAACACAATGTTTGGGTGACGAAAGTGAAATGGGGTATCAAGACAGCCCTGATAATGGGGAAATGAAGTGGAAAGGGGAGAGAATGTGTTGATAATTGTAGGGGGGGGGGGCAAGAACAAGGCCTGTTACACCTTTTTAAAGATCCCAAGTAATCTCTTCTCATTCCGCTGATCTGATGATATTCAAGCTAAGCGGCGAGATATACTCTACCAAGCCAGTCCGTCATTCATGTCGGTCCGTCTGCGCTCTGCCCTCTTCAGGAATGCCTCATCATCTGCCTTCTCCATCAGGTCAATGACAGCGCCGGTGCGACTTCTCATTGCGGATAACCTCGAGCGTTCCTTGATGCGCGTGTAGAAAACTGGACAGTCCCTACTGTCACATTTGATTTCTTCGCCCCAGGCTAGGTTCGAGCAGCGCCGACACACGGTTTCAACTTCTGATACACGTGTCTCGGTGTCCCAGATGCGATACTTTAGCGATAGTAGCGAGTGCGCTGGGCGCTTGAGACACTTTGCGCACAGTGGCAGCATGGCGTAGGGGTTGGTTTCTTCGCTTGGAAGCTGTGCTGGTACCGGGGCAGATAATTTCGAGCGGCAGACTACGCAGTTTGAGGACTTCATGTAGCTTTCTAGTGTTTTCTTGAGGGACGTCTTTCCGCCAGCGAAGAAAGCGTTCCTTTTATCGTGTTTTACGGCCACGGGGAGAGAAATGTTGCGGATGCGGTGGATCTTTGGCATCTCGTCGTACCATTGTCTTACGTTAGCGCCAACGAGATTGAAGATGCGCTCGAGTGGTGGGATGAGGTTCTTGCTGATGTAGTATTCCGCGTCGAGTTCGAGATGGTCGCTCTGAAGTAGAGTTTCGGGATTGACGCAGCGGTCGATGAGGCGGGCTCCAGGTGCACCGGTGATGACTACGTAAGGGACGCGTTCACCGTATTGAGGCTCGGCACGCGGGTCGGCGAGCATTCGCTTTGCGGCAATGAGAGCACCGGGTGGCGGGGGACCTCTATCAGAGTATGTGCCTAGCCTGACTTCTTTGGCGAAGAGGAAGTCTTGGATACTGATGCGGCCTTCCATGATTTTCGTGCATTGCTCCTGAAAGTACCGTTTTACTTGGCTGAGGTCTGATGTGCGGAACAGGAGTTTCAGGGCTTTCTCTTCAATCTTCTGCTCTGCAGGTGTACCGTCTCGACGAACTGTTTCTATACCTTTTGCGTCAAAATCTGGCTCTTTCTGGTGACGGTGCTCATACTTGAAGCCTACGTATCGTTTCTTGGCAAGTAAAACGCAAGGATGGTATACCTTCTCGAACTTGAGCTTGATAGGTCGTGGGTTTGCAGCGGTAATGGCTGCAGCTATCTCTTCGCCGATGGTGAATGCTTGATCCTTGGTGCGTCCTTTAAGATGAATGAAGAGTGAATCAGTGTCTCCGTACACGACTTCTGCACCCCATTTCTCCGTTGCGTGAATGATCGCGATCGCATTCTCGAGAGTCTCGCGACCAGTCTGGACGATGCTGTCTGCTATCTCGGGGCATGGCATGCGACCAGAGAAGGATGCAGACGTGTACCCGTAGGTGACGTTTGACAATAGCTTCAACGCAAACTGCCTGTTATTCAACAGCTGTTGCAACGTTCGGTCGTCTTTATCCTGCTTCATCCCACTCTTGACCATGACACGGGTTTCTAAGATCTCGCCGAGCATCTTCGCTAATAACGATTTCCGCATTTCTGGCTTCACGTACATCATACCATTTGGAGCAATGTTGATGTGATCTTTGACCAACTCCAACAGTTGCGGCTCGCGCTTGAAGTCCATGAAGCCCAACTTGTTCTGGCCTCGCCAACTAACGATACGTCCCAGGCATGTGGAGTAGCAATAGTTGTAGGCGATCATCACACTGGGATATAACGACTGAAAGTCTAAGACGAGCACCGGGCTTGTATAGAATGCACTCTGCGGCTCCATTACCAGAGGCAGACATTCGAGAGCATTTTGCTGACCGACCTGCTTCCGGCTTGGCGAAACAAGGATGAAATTCTCGGGCTTTGCGATGCGAAACATGGTAGACTCGACCTTGAACTGAGAGCCTCGCGAGATGACTGCGAAGAAGTCTATGCCAAGCAAGCGAGCTTGCTCACTAGTTCGAGGTACAATCTCATTGGCTTCCAGAATGTCAAGATTTAGTTGTACACGCGTAAGGAAGTAGTCGAGCACTTTTGCTAGATCCCTTGGCTTCCCGCTCGTGTACCAAGTCGTAAGATCGGAATGCTGATAGTGCGGTATGCGCTTGTGAAGTAGATGGAAGACTACGTTTTCCATGGTATATTGTAGCAGGTTCAGCTCCCCACGCATGGCTCTCCAGATGTTGATCATGTGGCGGCCAGTCACTCGAATAGTGGAGGTGTGCGTAAAACCCCAGCGGTCGGCTTCCTTCCCGAACCTGCTATGGGACTGCGACTTCATCCTGCTAATCTCGTCGCAAAGATTGTACTCGTACTTGATTCTCGCACGTTCTATTAGGTAGCCCCAAGAGCTATTGTGCACTTCATATCCAGTGAGTATATCCGGATCGAACTGGCGGACGATATCGACAAGGCGGTTGATCAGATCCAACTCATCTTCCTCGTATTCAACCTCTACTGCGACTTGCTTAGCAATGCGTACAGCAATGCCGTCTTCTTCAGAGAAGCACAATATGCTCGCACGCGGACGGTCGGTAGTCGCATTTTCCACACCTTGCACGTTCCAGAAAATGCACTGGATCTCATCCTCAGCTGGGTCTGGTACGAGAGAGCCTCTGGAGTTGACGTGCACTTCTAAGCTCATGATGCTCATGTATTGAGACTGGTGCTTGACACTAGTCGTCTTTTGTTTTTGTGAGTATTTGAAGCCGTGTGGGTTTTTCTGTGTTGGACCTTCAATCTGCGAGAGATGACTGATTGGCTTGAATTTGCGTAGTGGTACAGGTGTTGGTTCATCTGCTTCAAATCTGGGCTTCACTTCTTTACGTTGCTTCGCTCGCTGGTTGTCCCAAGACTCTACTTCCTTGAAAGAAGGTGGAGGTGTAGAAAGCTCCCAGTGACGCAGACCACAACGACGTGATCTTGCTTGATGCATTGTAGATTGCATTTTCTTATCTACCATGACTGGCAAATACTCTCCGATGTTGGCGGGAGACGCACCAGTGGGGTCGAACGGAGGGAGATATGGTAATGTCTTGCTTTGTAATTTAAATTCTCGACCCGCATATTCCCTGGGTCGGTCCGGGACATCCTTCTCCTCGCTGTAGTAGGCGTCCTGGTAGATTACCGGCGGAAGTCCAGCATGCATCATAGTACCTTGGACGACCTCGACTGATGGAGGCAAGGAGCCGTAGTAGACAGTAGGATGCTTGTGTTTGTACGATGCATCCAACCGCCTTAGTAAAGTGGCTACTTGAGAGCCAGCTTTCGGGGTACTGCTGTTCGGCATTATGGGCGAAGTCTTCTGATGCGTCCAGGGTGTTTTAGGGGAATCTTGCGAGCCTCCTGCCGTAAGATAGTTAGATCCAGGTGTCTTGGGGCCCTCTTGAGAGTTTGAATACCCCGATTGACTCAAGCGATGCATCGTATCCGGTGCGTTTGGGTTCTTCACTACTGGGAATGAACGTGTAGTCGGTCCCCCCAGGCCTTGAGCTTTGATACTTCCTTGCGAAGCCTGGCCAGGATGAGGCGGATCTTCGCTCTTGTTAAGGGCATTGCGAAATGATATGCGTCTGTTACTACCCTGTGCTGCAGCTAAGGTTCGTTGACGCTTGTTGTAGTCTTCTTCCGTAGGCTCAAGGGATCGCTTCCGCACGCTTCTTGGACTGCTAGGTGGTTCACCATCATCACTCGGGTCAACCAAATCAATGTCTTCGTCGGTTAGTGCATCTTCAAATCCCATCTCACCAGAGGCCTTGAGTAATGATACAGTCAGGGGATCCAGTGAATGCTGCTCTTCGGTGTCTGACTGGTTGCCGGCGTCTACTGGATTCTCATCTTGCCTGTCGCCAGCAGCAGCGTCACTGTGCTGCTGGTTTGGTTCAGGCTCTACGTATGCAGTCTGAGATTCAATGCCAATGGGCGCACCATGGTCTTGTAACAAATCGGCATCCAGTTCGGTATCGTCATCTGGGAGCTGCTGTGCAGACCGAACATGGGGATAGAAATCTTGGATGCTCTCTACAGCAGTCCTAATACGTCCCTGACCGGCGGTGGGCTTGACGAAGCTGTCGAATCTCGCTTCTCCCTTTCCTCGTCTTTCCTCGGTGATTAAGGTTTCGACAAGCTCTCGATACTCTTCCTCATGAATCCACCCACCCGTCTTGGTGTTCCGCGTATCAGCCGACATTGACACAAGCACTTCAGCAGGAAATGGACTGCTCGAAGGATCAGAAAGGCCCATGCGACGTTTTCTCCGACTCGTTTCATCTCGCCACAGACCAGCCATTGATGGCACAAACTTGTCGTCTGGATTGCCAGGCATCTGGCTCGACCGCTCGAGGAAGTCGTGATGGATGGGTCGATACTGTAATTCGTGTCGGTTGAGGATGTCTTGGACGCATATGTCGACTTCGAGGGTGCAGTGGCTTTGGCGCGGGTACTGATCCTCTTCCGCCATGGACTCGTCAGAAATAGAGGCGTCGTGCCACTTGTGAACTGTGGTATCTATCTCATCACTGTCTGGAACGGGAGCTCGGAACTGCACTTTGGCGCAATTGATGTAGTCACATCCATACAAGTTGTAGTCGCACATCCACTGCAAGAGATACTGCAAATGACTCTCGTATGGCTGGAACACGCTGTTCAAGATGGCTCCCTGATGCAGAAGATCGGTGAATCGGGTCATATGCATAGGATTGAGCATGTAGACTTTCAAGAAGGTCTTGTACCCAACGTGGTACCCAAAGAAGGGCACGCCCTTGACGAGGGAGATGTGGCCAACGTATATCGACTTCCCATCGTATGGGTTGCGTCGGTAGGTGGCGGCGAGGGCTTGGTCAATGGAGGCACGGAGATGGAGCATGTACGCGTTTACTAGCAAGAGTCAGCTTGAGCCCTGGTTTACGGCTATGTCACACCCACCCGCCTCTTTCTCCAGGCTCCCACTGTACTCCAGATACAGGTAGGGTAGCGCTCCATGAATGTGAGCGCACACCTTCTGCCCAGTCTCCGTCGCACCAAAGGCTCGGATCACGGGAACTTGGGGCGCTCCCAGACGACCTGCAGGGCCAGCCTGGCGACGCAAGAGAGGGTCGATGTCTGTTGGTGCCGCCTGGTAGTTGTCGATACAGTTCAGGCGAAAGCGGAAAGTCTCCATGACGACACGGCTGGTATACAGGTAAATGTGTGTCGAGGTGAGGATTCGCATTCGCATCGTGCTCAAAGCATCACCCAAGACTCGGCTCGCGCATCGCACACTAGCAGGTATCCGTGGCGTAGCAGAGTGAAGGAGACGCGATGCCCCACAAGCCGCGACTGGGATGCGCGTGGTCCCGTGAAGCGCGAGATGGACGCTGCAGCCCTGCACCACTACCGGTACCGGTAGGTAATTCGAGATGCACCCTCGCCGCCGCCAATCTCACGCTTCTACCAACACCCACAACCTTGACCACTCAACGCGACCGAGGCTCCCCACGACGCCCAAAAATGCCGCCCTCTCAACCCAGGAAGCCCGATGTTTCTGCTGCTGCGAAAGAACGCAACGAGTACATTCCCACTTTCATTTCGAAGAAGCCCTTCTACGCCGTCGATGAAACCGGCGAGGACAAGACGGATTACCTCGAGCATCAGCGTCTGCAGAAGCAGGAACAAGACTCCAAATGGTACGACCGCGGGAAGAAGGTCGGCCCGGCTGCGACCAAGTTCCGCAAAGGCGCATGCGAGAACTGCGGAGCCATGACGCATAAGAAGAAGGATTGCTTGAGTCGGCCGCGCAAGGCAGGCGCAAAGTTCACGGGCAAGAACATAGAGGCGGACGAGGTCATCCAGGACGTGCAATTAGGCTTCGATGCGAAACGCGATCGATGGAATGGCTATGACGCATCGCACTTTGAGGAGGTCATCGAGGAGTACAAGGCCATGGAGGAGATGCGGAAAAAGGCAAGAGAAGCTGAGAAGGGCGACAAGTCCGACGATGAGGACCATGGCGACAAATACGATGCGGAGACGGACATGGGAAGGGAACAGGCCACATGCACGCGGAATCTGCGGTTACGAGAAGACACTGCAAAGTACCTGCTTAACCTGGATCTCGACTCGGCCAAATACGATCCCAAGACGCGCTCTATGGTGGACAGCGGCGCGACAGCTGATAGCGCGGCCCAACTGGTAGCAGAAGAAGGATTCATGAAGGCGTCTGGAGATGCAGCTGAGTTTGAGAAGGCGCAGCGATATGCTTGGGAGACACAGGAGCGCGGAGACAAGAACAAGCTGCATTTGCAAGCCAACCCTACGTCTGGCGAGGTGATGCGGAAGAAGCAGTTAAAGGAGGCTGAGGAGATGGCGGCAGCCAGGAAAAAGGCCCTGGCTGACAAGTACGGCACACAGGACGTCTTCACCGACGACACGCTACGCAAGACGGCCGTCACAGAGAATGAGCGATATGTCGAGTACGATGAGCGAGGTGGCATAAAGGGAGCACCCAAAGTCAAGGCAAAGTCAAAGTATGCAGAGCATGTACTGCTCAACAACCACACGTCAGTTTGGGGCAGCTGGTGGTCAAACTTCCAATGGGGTTTTGCATGCTGTCACTCGACGGTCAAGAACTCGTACTGTACGGGCGAGGCAGGCAAGGAGGCTTTTGAGCTAGCAGACCGGATGCGAACGGGTGCTGAGCTGGACGAAGTTCCCAAGGAGATTGCGTGCAAGGAAGAGGCAGCCCTGGAAGAACATGTCCCCAACGCTCCAGACGGCGCCGAGAACGCAAGAAGCGATGCTGCCAGTCGGAAACGAGCTCTCGACGAGATGACTGGAGGCGTCGACGAAGAAGAGATGGAAGAGTATCGCCGCAAAAGGACAATGGCTGCTGACCCCATGGCAGCATATCTCAGCAAGGGAGGTAAAAGTGAGGCGATTTGACTTGTTCAGCCTCCTCCCCTTATGGCGTCATAGGGCATCAAAAATATTGTATTCGTAGCATTGCAAGGCGTTTATACCCTGGAGTCGCATCCGAGCACATGATGTAAAATGACATGGCAGTTTCCTGATGATGACTGCGTTGGCCATGCGTGATCGGTACCGTTCATGGGTCGAGGGTCCATGCAGCGAAGCCATGCAGCCCTAACAGTGAAGACGCATCCTCTCACCCTCCATCACTGTAATGCCAACTCCGACTCTCGGAGGCGATTGCGCATGCAGCCGCGTATGCCTTGTTAGTCCACAGCCAAGGCAGCAGTTTATGCCAGGATGCACAGTCCAGACGGAGGACTTCGCAAGAATGCGCTTAAGCTGCCGAGATGGAATGGTCTCGCTGGAGTAAAGAGATTCTACCTGCAAGAGTTTCTACCTGCAAGTACCTCTAGGATTGTGGGATAGTGTAGGATGCAAGAAGGTCAGTTGAACAGCAGCCAATTGTCGCGTGCGAAGCTCGTCGCGGGTGAAGGCGATGACGAAGCGCCAAGCAGCACGAACCACCTCGCAGGGCCGTCGAGTGTCGAGTAGGTAGTAGGAGCTCCTATGATGGTTGACGGACCCGAACAGCGCAACCAGACAACTCAACCCCACACCTCGTCATTCCTCCTCATTCCTGCGCATTGCTTTGGCGCGCCTTCTTGGACGCATACACTCCCGCCCTGCCTGTTCTACAACTACCTGAGACCATCAACCACCAAACCAACAAGGAGCTTACGGCGAGCAGCATGGCGCTCTACGGAAGCTCGCGCAACGTGGACATGGGCAAGTACGTATACCATTCCTACCATGCCGGACTGGGACAGACAGTTGGAGGCACCTCTCGCTGGCTGGGTGAGAACATGGGGCTAAAGAACATGGTAGGCAGGAGTCGGAGCTCGCCATCAACATTCGCAAAGCCACAAGCATCGAGGAGGTCTCACCCAAAAGTACGTGCGGAACGTGCTTGGAACGCAGACGAGGCTGATACCGGCGCAGGGAAACATGTGCGAGCATGCATTGTCTACACGTGGGACCACAAGAGTTCGGCGTCTTTCTGGCAGGGCATGAAAGTGTAGGTGCATCGGAGCGCGCTCACTCTGCTTATGCATCCCAAGATGCTAATACCCATGTCCATGTCCAGGCAGCCAATTCTCGCCGACGAGGTGCAGACATTCAAGGCGCTCATTACCGTCCACAAGGTCCTACAAGAAGGCCACCCCATCGTTCTCAAGGAGGCGCAATCGCATACCAGCTGGCTTGAGAGCTTATCACGGGGCTCCTCGATCGGCCAAGGCATGCGAGGATATGCGCCGCTCATTTCAGAGTACATCTACTATCTCATGGCCAAGCTGGCCTTCCACCGACAACACCCCGAGTTCAACGGTACGACAAGTGGCCGCAAGACACAGACAATTTGGCTGATTGGAACAGGAACCTTCGAGTACGAGGAGTACATCAGTTTGAAGTCGATCAACGACCCCAACGAGGGATACGAGACCATCTCAGACCTTATGACTCTACAAGACCAGATCGATGCCTTCCAGAAACTCATCTTCTCCCACTTCCGAAGTGGTGGTGCGAACAACGAGTGCAGGATAGCAGCCTTGGTGCCACTAGTTCAGGAATCGTATGGTATCTACAAATTCATTACTAGCATGTTGCGCGCAATGCACACCAGTAAGTGATGGGAGCTCAGCCGACTTGCAACCCCAACTGACCACCAGTGTAGCACTCGGTGACGATGAGGCCCTCTCTCCTCTACGCGGCCGATATGATGCGCAGCACTACCGTCTCGTCAAGTTCTACTACGAATGCTCGAATCTTCGATACTTGACCAATCTCATCACAATACCGAAGCTGCCACAAGAACCACCAAACCTGCTTTCCGAAGACGAGAATGCACCGGCGTTACCTGCACGACCGCGAAACGAGAAGCCCGCCGAACCCGCGCGCGTCCCCTCGATCGACCCGGAGCCAATCAACGAGTTTTGGAAAGACAACCAGCGTAGGCAGCAAGAGGAATATGAGGCGGAACAGCAGAGACTACAGCGACAATGGGAGGAGGCTCAGCAACAGCAGCAACAGCTAGCCATGCAAGCACAACGCGACTTTGAAGAACAACAAAGGCTTCAGGCAGAGCAAGCTCGGTTGGCGCAAGAGCAACTCATGCGCGAACAGTATCAACAACAGACGCAGGGTCGCCTTGCTGAACTTGAGCGAGAAAACTTGAATGCGCGCGCACAGTACGAACGCGACCAGCTGATGTTGCAACAATACGATCAGAGGATGAAGGCGTTGGAGGGCGAGATCAACCAAATGAACCAAAACTTCCAGCAGCAAATGGGCTCGCGAGACGATCAGATAAGAGCACTTCAGGAGCAGCTTAACACATGGAGATCAAAGTACGAGTCATTGGCCAAGCTCTATTCGCAACTGCGTCATGAGCATCTTCAACTGCTGCAGAAGTTTAAGACGGTTCAGCTCAAGGCAAACTCAGCTCAGGAAGCCATAGACAGCCGGGACAAACTGCAGCGAGAGCTGAAGACCAAGAACCTGGAGCTGGCAGACATGATCCGCGAGCGCGACCGAGCACTCATGGAAAAGGACCGGCACACTGGTGGTCACCGCGAGGAGACGGAGAAGCTGAAGCGCGAACTTCGCGCTGCTCTAGACAGAGCTGACAACCTCGAGCGCGGTAAGGGCTCGGAACTCTCGGCAATGCTGTCAAGACACAACCGAGAAATCGCAGACCTCGAGGAGGCGCTGCGAAACAAGACTCGTGCGCTGGATGAGGTCCAGATGAAGTACCGTGAAGGTGATTCTGACCTGGAGCGTCAATTGCGCGACAAGGAGGAAGAGCTGGAGATCTTCCGTGCTGGTATGGACCAGACATTGCTCGAACTCAATGAGCTGAAGCTCAATGCCGGTACGAATGATGATGTCCTCGACGGTCACTTGGACACTCTCATCCAAGACAGTCTCCAAAAGATCAACGACATTATCGACTCAGTCCTCCAAAGTGGTGTGCAGCGTGTTGACGATGCGCTATATGAACTGGACTCTCCTATGCAGGCTGGAAATCAAAACGCCACTGGCCCGTACGTGCTCTCGCAGATCGAGAGAGCATCCACATGCGCCATGGAGTTCTCGACAGCCTTTAACAACTTCATCGCTGATGGACCAAACGCGAAGCATGCTGAGGTCATCAACGCCGTTAACAACTTTGGTGGTGCTATCGTCGATGTACTAGTAAACACCAAGGGATTGACGCGGTTCGCTTCTGATGAGAACAAGGCCGACCAGCTCATTGGTGGCGCAAGGGTTTCTGCAATGTCAACCATCAGGTTCTTCCGTAATGTCCAGTCAGTGCGCATGTACGATATGGACGCAGAGCAGAAGATCAACGTTGTCATCAACAACAGCACCGAAGTCGTGCGTAATTTGCAGAGCTTGTCTAAGCTTGCGGACGCGTTCGCGCCCAAGAGCAAGATCACCAATGCTTCTGGCGATCTCGGCGATCTGGTTGACAACGAGTTAACCAAGGCGGCCAACGCCATCGATGCGGCTGCCGAGCGTCTGGCAAAGCTGATGAAGAAGCCCAGGGACCAGTACTCAACCTACGAGCTCAAGATCCACGACTCCATCCTCGAAGCCGCCATTGCCGTCACGAACGCCATCGCCCAGCTCATCATGGCAGCCACCGCGTCGCAGCAAGAAATTGTTCGCAAAGGCCGAGGAAGCATGTCCAAGACCCAGTTCTACAAGAAACACAACCGCTGGACCGAAGGTCTCATCAGCGCCGCCAAGGCCGTCGCCACATCGACAAACATGCTCATCGAGACTGCCGATGGTGTCATTTCCGGTCGCAACTCGCCTGAGCAGCTCATTGTCGCTTCCAACGACGTCGCTGCTTCCACAGCTCAATTGGTGGCTGCTAGTCGTGTCAAGGCTAGCTTCATGAGCAAGACACAAGACAGACTCGAAGGTGCCTCCAAGACCGTCACGGCGGCTTGCAGGTCGCTTGTCAGGCAGGTGCAAGAGATTATCACCCAGAAGAACCGGGATGAGGGTCAGGATGTCGACTACAGCAAGTTGGGCGACCACGAATTCAAGGTTCGGCAAATGGAGCAGCAGGTATGTGGTTATCGAACATTATTTGAAGAAGGGGATATATACGCTAACAGAAATATTCTAGGTCGAGATTCTGCAACTCGAGAACTCGCTTGCTCAGGCTAGGACGAGGCTGGGTGAGATGCGCAAGCTTTCGTACCTTGATGAATAGATGTTTTTTTTTGTCACCTGTTTGCTTTTGGTTGGTGGTGTGGAGATTTCGCTGGTTTTATCGCCGATAGTTATTATTCATTTCTAATGTCTTGCGGGTGGACAACCTTGGGCAGGGGGAAATTGATTGAATTTTCCCCCCTTCTCTGTTCTCCAAGGAAAAGAAACTCTGTTTGATCTTGAGTGTAAATCACCACTATTTTTGTGTATGGTCGCCTCTTTATGCACCTTACTGTGCCTGCAAACATAAGCGGGCTTTCGATCGTGAAGTAGGAAATTCTTTCGTTCCTTTTATACCAAGGTTTCAAGTATTATGGTGGTAATCAAGAGTTGGTTTTGGAAAGCGTACCTTGGTATTCCGCGCAGGCTTTGAGTGCGGCAGAGTATTCAACCTCCTCCTAGGCCTTGTGCGCCTCTGATCTCAAGTTCATTCCAGCCGAGGGCCTTTCTATGCAGGGACAGTAGGTGATGCGACGCATGGTATTAAGAAACTGATAAACGAGATGTCCACAGGCTATACAGATGCGTACGCGCCGTTTTGAGGCGAATCCGTATATCTGGTGCCCTTGCTGCGAGATTAGAAGTGAGGTTAGTGGAGTATAAGAAAGCTAGGTCTGTTCGAGAGTTCTCTCGTACAAATCCAGTGTATGATCAAGAGCTCTAGGGCTATCTGCTTGGTGTGCGGCGCTCGTTGGAACAATTGGGCCAGATTCAAGTAAAGCCGCCGGCTTGTCGATGGACTTGAGTTCATCATTTTTTTGTCTATGTACACGATTTACGTATGTACCGATTTCGATGTATTTGACACCGCCGGAATTAGCTGACGGTCGCGATCGAGCCATGTTGATCATGCTCAGTTAATGCTACGAACAGAGACAAACTGGTAAAGTTGAACAAGGCTGTTGGAGATGGTTGTGGGGAAGTGGGGCCAACTTAGCGGGACACGCCATCACGTGAATTGACTAGCGCGCTTTTCGAGTAAACACAGCGATGAAGGCAATGCAACCACTGCAACGTCGCGGCTCCACAATAGACCAAAACCCGTCATATTGGTTTGTGGTTATCCCACCATGCCTACCGCTACCAATTCAGATTCGCGCTCTCCGTCTCCCACGCCAGCCCGGCCTATCGCTGATGCTCCCGGCCCGCGCGCGCAAGGTCTGATCAACGTATTCAATCAGGCCTCAAAAGCGACTCTAGACAAGTGTTCGGCCAAAAACTTTGCTTCGTGTTTCCCAACTGCCGCGCAGTATAGCCCAGAGGTGCTGGACAACTTGAGAGGGCAGATTGTGGATCAGCTGGACCGGACATGGAAGACCAACTTTGAGGATATCATGGAGAGAAGGAATGTTATCAAGCTGCTCAACTCGCTGGACCAGTGCATAGAAGATGCCAAACTAAGGAAGAAGCGTGCCGAAGCGAGCGCCAACGGTGAACCCGTGGAGACGCCTGTGCCGTGAGTCTTGCGAATGCACCAACTATTCTCGCTTTCGAATACTAACTCAACTAAAAAGACCTCATACCCTTACTCCATCCGAAATTCACCTGGCGCATCTCATGCCTTTCCTCGAGAAGCAAGCGACAGAAATGAACACGAAGCTCGTCGAGACTCAGCAGTCAAACACAGAGTTGCTTTTGACCGTTACTGCCCAGCGCGCCGAAATCGAAGCCCTAGTACAGGGCCTAGAAAATGTTGTACAAGACCTAGACGCTAGCGCACAGATCATGGCCCAAGACGATGTCCAAGACTTAAGCAGAGAAACTAGGGATTTTGAGATGGAGATGCGGACATGATGCGGAAGAAGAGGCAGTAACTTCAAGACTCCTTAGATGTTCCTACGTCGAACACGTTGAAAATCATCGCAACCCAATACCAACCGCGCAGAAATCAGCAACAGAGTGCCAATACCGGGTTCGAGTATCCCGCCTAGCTACGCTGACACGGCTCTCACCAGAGACAGGCACGGCTGGTTTGCACGGGAGATGCCTTGACTCCAAACGCGTAGAAATGAGGAGGGTTGTATACGACATGTGGTGGAATGAGCGTACGGCAGCGGAGATAGCGCTGTCACAGAACAACAGTCGCTAGGAATGAAAGGGCAAAAAACAAAGCGCTATGTCGTGAAAACAACGTCCGCGAGCCCGATGAGCTGGCGAGTCCTCATTTCGGGTACCTGGGTCTACGTGAGCGTATGGAGCGGCTGATGTGGTTATTCAGTCTATCTTTGAGGATAGACAAAATATCAACTGGATGAAAACTTGCGGCATCTCTCGCTGTGTATCCAATCCTTCCTATGCGCTTGCCTGTTCGAACCACTCGGTGGCTGAGCATGTCAAGATGTAGGAGATACTGAAGGATGTAAACTTGGACTCAATGCGATATTAATGGGATATTCGTGGCAAACAGAGGAGTTTGTCATGCTCAAACGTGTTGCTTCACAGCGCATACACAGACTTGAGATATTCTGACGGCAAGAGGCAGGGGAGTCGCTGCTAGCATTGGGGAATGTATGGGGTAGCTTCTGCCGGAGGTCGTTCGACCGAGCCGACCCCTCGACCATGCTCGTCAACAACGGTCCTATACGAACTGTCGCCGTAACGATTATGTAGTCAGGTTCTCTATAGTGTGTCGTATTTCGATTGCAAGTACGCATCATTACGCCTTTTGCGGAAGCTAATGTTATTGGAGTACTATTTGTGGAAAAAGTACCATGTTTGATGCGGAGAGAGAGTACCCGTAGCTGGGCGGGATAGGACCTGAATCGCGAATCTACTCGATCAGGGTAGTTTCTAGGGTAGATCTGCAGTTCGGCAAGCTAATGCCTCACCCTGGACATCTTTTGTAGCTTGCACGGAAGATACCGAATAGGCGTGAGGGGTAGTGACGCAAAGAGGAAAACAAGAGCCAGCTTCCTTTACAGTAGCCAGTCTTTATGCTGCTAAAGAAAGTATAAGAATACGGAGCATGGCCGATGACTTACAAGGCGAACACAACTTTGTCCATTGGCTACCATGGCTACTAGGCTTGTTTGCCTCGGATTCTTATCTCTCTATAACAATCTAGCAGGAGCATATGCTGTGCAAGCACGAAATTACGATACATCATCCACCGGCCGTGAACGCGTGAGCATCAATACAGACTGGCGATTTTGGCGATCTGAGAACAATCCAGATGGGATTACGTACGACAACCGCACCGACACGCCTCAAGGGAATGTCACATACTCGAGACCATGGGTTCTCCCAAGCGCCAACGAGTTCATAGACGATGTGTCGAAGCACTACGAAGTCCCGTCCAACAGCCCTGTTGTCAACATTCCGTATGTACAAAGTTCGTTCGACGACAGTTCATGGGACGATGTTACCTTACCGCACGACTGGGCCATCAAAGGGCCATTTTATATCGGAGACCCGACACCTATAACGGGTGGGATGGCGAGGCTGCCATCGCAAGGAGTAGGATATTACCGAAGGAAGCTACATGTGGCGGCTGAAGATGCAGGAAAAGTGATCTACCTTGACGTCGACGGTGCAATGTCATACGCTATGGTCTGGCTCAATGGTCATTTGGTGGGCGGTTGGCCATATGGATACAACTCATTCCGTCTTGATCTCACGCCTCATCTACAAGCAGGCAGCGATAATCAGTTAGTAATTCGGCTCGACAATCCCGTGGATTCATCAAGATGGTACCCAGGTGCTGGCCTTTACCGGAATGTTTGGTTGACTAAGGTTCAGCCGGTTCACATTGCAAACTGGGGAGTTTATGTCTCGACACGAGACGTGCGTGCAGAGGCTGCGACTATCGACATTGCGGTCCAGGTGGAAGCCAAAAGTAATACGAGTCAAGAGATTGAAGTTGCCACCGACATACACATCTACGATACGAAGGCGAAAAGAATAGGGAAGAAGGTGGCAGAATTCCCCGGGTGAGTCTGATGCTGTCCGGCGGCAAGCAGTCCGTAAACACTACAGTCACGATTGAAGGTCCCCAACTATGGGGACCTCCGCCAAATCAAAAACCGAATATGTACGTTGCAGTTACCCGCCTGTTGAGCCACGACAAGGGCACTCCAATCGACACATACGAGACACAGTTCGGCATTCGTTCATTCACCTACAGCAGCGAAGAAGGGCTTTCCGTCAACGGTGAGCGCCTACAAATTCAGGGTGTAAACCAACACTGCCATGACCTCGGGGCTCTAGGTAGTGCATGGTACGATCGTGCAGCCCAACGCCAACTGGAGGGTCTGCGAGAACTCGGAGTCAACGCTATCCGCATGGCGCACAATCCGCCAGCACCTGAGCTCCTCGAGATGGCCGATAGCATGGGTTTCGTAGTCATGGACGAAATATTCGACAGCTGGGAACGAAAGAAGACAGACAACGACTTCCACCTTATTTTCCCCGAGTGGCACGAAGCCGATCTTCGCTCCTTCATTCGAAGAGATCGCAACCACCCTTCCATCTACTCCTGGAGCGTAGGCAACGAAGTCGGCGAGCAGACATGCTGCGGAGATCGAGGTTACGAAATAGGGCGCCTGCTAAACGACATTGTCAAGTCTGAAGACCCAACCCGCCCCGTCACAGCATCTATGAACGTAGCGAAACCAAACATGACGTTCCCCAAAGCTTTTGACATCCTCAGCTTGAACTACCAGGGTGAAGGTATCCGCGACACACCTCAATACTCATTCACAAACGGCACGCGGACCCCACCACAGTACAAACCCTTCCACGACGCCTTGCCCGAAAAGCTCATCGCAGAAAGCGAATCCGCCGCCGCACTAAGCTCACGAGGTACCTATCTCTTCCCCGTCACAGATCTCAACAGCGCCCCCGTAAACGACACAAACGGCGGTGGAAACTCATCTCTCTACTACGTCTCCGCCTACGAACTCCACACTGCAAATTTCGGCTCCTCAGCCGACAAAGTCTTCGCCGCGCAAGACGCAAATCCCTTTGTAGCCGGCGAATTCGTATGGTCTGGCTGGGACTATCTCGGCGAGCCGGAACCGTACTACTCTGCTCGGGGTTCTTACTTTGGTGTCATTGACCTTGCTGGCTTTCCAAAAGATCGGTATTATCTTTACCAGGCGAGATGGCGGCCAGATGTTGGGATTGCGCATGTAGTGCCGCAGCATTGGAACTGGCCCGAGAGAGTGGGCAGGGTGACGCCTGTGCATGTGTTTACTAATGCTGAAGAGGCCGAGCTATGGGTAAATGGTGTGTCTCAAGGGAAGAAGAAGCTCGGTGTATCGGAGTATAGGGTCAGGTGGGATGGGGTTGTGTATCAGCCAGGTGAGGTTAGGGTGGTGACGTATAAGGGTGGAGAGGTATGGGCGACGGAGAGTGTGAAGACGACTGGGCCTGCCGCTGCGCTGCGGCTTACCGCTGACCGAGATGAGATATTAGCTGATGGGCTGGACCTTTCTTTTGTGACGCTGGAGGTTGTGGATGGCAATGGTGATGTTGTGCGTAATGCTCACCATACGATTGACTTTGCGATCGAAGGGCCAGGGGAGATTGTTGCGACGGACAATGGATTCGAAGCTGATTTTACTCCGTTCCCGTCTCTGCGAAGGGATGCGTTTAACGGACTGGCATTGGCTATCGTGAAGGCGAAGAAGGGGGAACCAGGTTCGTTGACAGTCACAGCCAGGGCAGAAGGCTTGGAGGTGGGTAGTATCACCATTACCACAAAGGAGTAGACGTATATACGTTATCCAATTCACTTCGCAAATATCTCAATAGTATTGCTCGGTTGCGTACTTGTTCTCACAGCTCTAAGGCATATAGCACTTAAGCAACGAGCCTAAACTCAACTCGCTCCCCATCTGCAACAAAAGATTCAACGCACTAGTACCAAGATAAACAGGACACTTGATCGCCTGCGCCTCGTCGACAACCTGCTTCAGCGTCTTCACATAGACTCCAAGCACATTCGCCTTGCCATCCTCTTTCTCATCCAGAACCGCAATCATCTTCGCACCCGCGTCCTTGAACATGCTACTTTCACCCGCAGCATCACACGCCAATTCGTAGAACTGCGCCAACGGGATGCCGACGTGTTTGGCTAGGGAAACGGCTTCTGCTGCGGAGACGAGGTGGATGCTAGTCAGGAGATTGACGACGAGCTGGAGTTTTGCTTCTTTGTCCTCGGTCGAAAGATTGCTTTGGATGCTGGTGACAGGTTCAGAAGTCCATAGGCGGACGATACCAGCGTCGTCGTTGGCGCCCCAGCCGCGGTCAAGCGCGGAGAAGTAGACTTGTTCTGCAGCTGAACAGAGAGTTGCTGGGAAGTCTATGCTGCGGGACATGGATGTGATGATGCCCTCATTTCCTAATCAGTACGCAGTCGTATTGTTCTGTTTCTCCCCAAAAAAAATAAAGAAGCCGAAATTAAGGGGAGAAAAAGACAAGTCGACTTACAGTGTCCTTCAAAATAATCGTCACAGCACTTGCCCCCGGGAAATAATCCTCCTCCAAAGTCCTCTGACTACGATTCTCAAACATCCAACTCCACCCCGTACTACCCAGCACCTTATCATACACATCCTTGCCGTTCAAGCCCAGTCTAGCAGCAAACCCGTATGCTTCGCTGAGAGCCAGAATCTGTACTGCCGCAAGAACCTGATGAACCATTTTCATATTGCTACCAGCGCCGATACCACCGTTGACAACGAAGAGCTTAGAAGGCGCGGACATCTCTTCAAGTAACCATTGACCCTTCTCAAAAGCCGCAGACGAGGCGCCAGCCATGATGGACAACGTACCATCTGCTGCTCGGCCTGCACCACCAGAAACAGGCGCATCGATGAAGAAGATGTCGTCCCGGCCACTATCTACTAGCTCTTTCTCTACGCTCTTCGCGTACGCACTGGGGACTGTTGAGCACAGTAAGAGCGTAGCTCCCTTTGGCAGTGCATTCACAATGCCATCTTTATCGAAGAGCGCTGGTTGGGCTTGCATAGCCGAGGCGACCATGACGATGTAGAAAGGCTTGTCTTTTGCGGATTCTAAGAGTGAAGACGAGGGCGTGCCACCGGCGGCCTTGAACCTCTCGAGAGAAGGGGGGTAGACGTCGAAACCGGTTACGGGGTAGCCTTGCTTGACGAGATGCGTAGCCATGCCCATGCCCATTGCGCCTAGGCCGCAGAAGCCGATTTGGGGCTTAGACGACATTGTTGTGGTGTTTGTGGGTTTTCCTGTTTGATGTTTCCAGAATACCTGGGCTCAATGTTGGTGCTAAGTGTCGACGGACACTGCACTCGAATTGTGGTCTGTGATTGGAGTAACAAATTTCGGTATTCCTTTCCCTCTCATAGCCAAAGCCTAGCTGTTTCTCAAATACGACGTGCTAGAACCAGAAACCTGAAGTTTGGTGTTTGGAGTCAAAACGCCAGCGATCAAACATCGACAACATATCTCTCTCGTATCAATCCACCTGGCCCGACGTCACACGCTACCCTTCTTCCCCAGAATAAATGGCTTGGGCCGGCAAAAGACCCGTCTTCGGTCATGAACATTCATCCCGGTTGCCCCGCACTATGAGCAAAACTGGCAAAGGCGGGGTATCGCTCACTTGCCGAAAGTGGGTCGTCGGCAAATGAGCGATGGCAGTCTATGTTGGGGAAGCCGGATGCGCAGAGAATGCATGGTAAGTTTCGGCGTGGGCGCCGACCTGGAAACAAATGTTTTGGCTCGTTGGTGAGGGCGTGGAGCGTTTGAACCTCCAGGATTTACGTTCGGGTCAACGTGAGCCCTAGTTGCAAGCTTGCATCAACTCTCGCCCATCATCTATAGTTTATCTTGCCAAAACATGCTCGCTTCCTAAAATCATGTATGTGGTGGTAGGGCTGGACGGATCTTGATAGAATTCACTGTAGCCGTCACCGACTTTTCCAAAGAAGCATATTTATTACCTCATACACTATTACTGCAAGTTTCCTAAGAACGTACCGCATGGTGAAAATCGTGAAAAAGTCATGATATCCGTATCGCAAGACCAGACTTCAGCTTCCAATCAAATTGGTCATCTAGAAAGCTTTCCATCACATTGCCCATGCCACATGAAACGGATAAACCGAATCCAAAACTGCAGTGTCATCACTCATTCCAACAGGGGTATAAGTCGTCAGTCCTTGCGAAGACGGACTATTGGTTGGCAGAGAGTGGAACACTGCTCAAGCCGTCAGCGAGACGTCTAAGCAGCAACGACTCTCTCGTCCTCACGACCACGCTGGTGCTCACTAGCGATGGTGGAGTTAACATCATCATCAAGATCCTCACGGTCGTCGTAGCCGTTACCCTGGTGCTCAGTGGCGGGAATCCACAATCCAGACTCCCTGTCGAGGGCCTGGTCTTGGCCAGAAAGGTCGACACCCTCACCAAGGTTGCGATTCTGGTTGCGGCGGCGTTGAGAAAGGGTACGGGATCGCTGGGAGAGCTTGGAGGAGACGGATGCGTTCTGAGACACCCAGTTGGTCAGGGCATCCTCGCAGTCTTGGATGATGCTGTGGTATGTCAGTATATATATTTTGTCTGAAAAAAAAGAGACTTGACTTACGCCTTGCTAGCCTCGTAGCCGTCGTAGGCTTGACGTGTCTCTCCGGGAGTGACCGGTGTGTCGTCGACAAGCTCGAGAAGATGCTTTCCGTAACCGGCAATGATGGCCAACTTCTCGCAGTGCTCGCGCATGGCATCGAACTGGTACGTGAAAGCTGCCTTGAGCTTCTCACGGGTGATATTGGAGAGCTGGGCTTCTGCGACAAGAGACTCGGCCTCAGCGCGCACAAGCTCCTGCTCGAGGACAACAATCTTGGGGGAATTGGGCTCCTTGTACTTCAACTGAGCGATCTGATCGGTGATCTTCTGCTTGCCTGTATGATTGTAAGCGTCGTTCGGACAGCGCGCATGCGGCTAACTTACGATCACGGCTGGGCTGGACGGAAGCCTCGATGTTGCGGATGCTCTTGATAGTGACACGGTATTGGTCGTAACGGTCAACGTACTGGTCCTCGAGCTCACCGATCTCGTAAATGAGCACACCGAGCTTGTCAGTGACATCAGAGACGTCGTCGTCGCAAGCCTCTCCCCAAATGGAGAGTTGTTGCTGTATGACCAGTCAGTACGACGTAGGGTTGCACAGGGGTGGTGCAGACTTACTGCGACCTCCATGCGCTCCCTAGAAACCAGCTCCATGCTGCGCATGACGTTCTTCTCCATCTTTACGAGTTGTGACAGCTTTTTCGCAAGGTCGGGCCCGAAGGCACCGGCGGACTTGTGGCGGAAGGTGTGGCCTACATGGGAGAGGGGCAGTTAGCGAATATAGCATGGAAGGCTATGTTTCTAGTAATCTGGTGCCCATCCGGTAAGATGTGCTCTTGGAGCAGGTGTCATGGTTGCATTATGCGACAAGGCGCTGTTACGTCGGTGTGTGTGTGAAGACAGCATTGCGCAGCCCTCATCGCTCGCCTTGCGCGCAAAACATAATGAAGACGATAATGGACAGTCTCGCAAATCAAAGACGTACCGATGTTGGCCTTGCCAAAGAAGCGTCCGCTCTTGGTCGAGGATGCAGGGGGCGGAGGGCTCTGAATCTGCGATGCCGTGGGCGCGCGGGACTGGCGCATGCTATACGTTCGGTGCATCTTGGCGTCGGTGTGGTGGTGATATATCAAGTGTTTATTGGGAATGTGGTCGTGTATCAAGTTCTGCAGGTGTGGTGTTGATGGGGACGGCGCAGACATGGTTTTGTTTAGGGGAGTTGATGATGTAGGGCCTGCCGAGCCCCACCCTCCCGCGGCGATCATGTTCTGGGGCACGCTAACCATCACATCAATTTGCACAAGCTCCACACGGCGACATTGGCATGCCTAGATGCGCGTAGGGCATCCTTGTATCTTGTTATACTCCATTGCTTCTCCTGCGACCCTTCGCTGCGAATCGAACGCGCATATGGGACACAGCTCATACACAGTCAGACGGTAGTTGCCCTGCCTGCGCTGATCTAGGCTGGGGCCATGACATTTGGCGTCAGTGGCCATGTTCTCTCCGGCTCATGTGACGTTGATATGTGCCTGTGTCTGGGATCCAGGGGCGCCATGACAACCGCACTACCAAGAAACCATCCTTCCCGAGAACCCTACAAGCAGCCATTCAAGTCGATCAACAACCACGTTGTGTACTTATCAAGGGTCCAACGTTTTCATTGTACTCAAGCCTGCGTAATGCGACAACTCCATGGCAGCCGCGAGGTTACTCAAGAGCGTGTGACTCGAAGCCGAGCGTTCCGCGACCTGTGCGGGCAACGCTGGTGGGACAGTGACTATCTTCTTGATTCCAAATTAGGCCATACCATAGCAAGCATTGACCAGTAACAGAACCTTCGTTTTCCCAAGGACTAAAGCTGCCCATGTATAACCCATGCATAAATCATTCAGGGTTTATCGTTTACTCATCGTGCTCAAAACCGGGGATTTAGTGCTCCGTCGTGAAGCTGATTGGCCAAGACGCTGAGGATATTCCCAGCTTCGCCTGGGCTATTGGTTGCACGCAGAGCCCAGAAGATGAGCTCGCCCTCTCGCGGTGATCGACGGAGGTGCACAGCTAGAGATGCTAACCCTACTGCGAACACGGTTGTTATACCTAGAAAAGTGTTGACGAACAGTGGAGATGGAAGCTCAGATCTGATGCGCTTTGATACTACCAGTGGCTCCGAGACAACAATATCGCTCCGCCATGCAAAGACAGACAGCCCAGGAATGTTTCCCAAGATCTCCTTTGCGCCGGCTAGCGTACTTGCTGCAAAAGTTTCTGATCTTGCTGCCCATGGCAGAAAGGTACTTCTTGGCGTCTTCTTCGCGCCGATGGAGACGGACCAGACATGTGCAGAATTGACCTCTTCACTGCGGAATAGATCCTCGTGCAACCTGCGTATGTACGCTCCAATGCGCGGGTACTTGGTCCGGATGGTCTCCCTGACCCACGCCTGGGGTACTTGCGGGTAGTACAGCAAGGACAAGTACCCGAAGGCGAAGCAATCCAGGCTAGAGGGATGCTCTCCACGGAAGAGGTAGTCGTGTTTCCCTAACAGATCTGATAGTGGATCCAAGAGTTCACCTGACAGAGCATCGAGTCTGAAGCGCGCGGCGTACACCTGACCACCCAAAAGACCGCCAAGACCCTTTCCACGTCCCATACTCATGGCTTTGGGTTGGCTTTCAGTGGGTATGCCGGCAGCCCGCTTGGCGGCCTCAAATTCTGACGAAGCAGTTCCTCGACCCGGCGCAAACCCTTCCTCAGCTGTGGTATCCACATCCAGACTACTCAATCCCATGTGCGCCGTCCTGGCTCTGGCAAGGTCTCGCCGTTTCGGAGGGATAGTGTAGTTGGCATACCATGGTAGAATGGCAGTATACGCGGACGAGGTCGTAGTGTTGTAGTTTTCGGCGGAGACGTAGAGGGATAGATCGATCAGAGGGGTTGCTATAGATTGAAGAAACGTAATGTAACTGCGAGGGCGTAAGAAGACGCATACGAATTCGTAGATGAGCACCTACGCAGTCCTATCGGTTCGCTGTCGGCTGGATAGATTGGCATCAAGGTCGTTAGTAACTGTGGGGTAATTGCGAAGATATGCGACAATATCCTCAAAGCCGGACGCGGTTGCGACATCGTCATCAAAGAGTATCGGTAAGCTCTCTGCGTATGTGTAAGAGTCTACTTTAGTCACGATGGGTCAAGGGTCCTGTACCTGTGGCGCCAACCGTGGGGTTGTGCTCGGCGACCAGTGACCATTCTCCCTCTGGAATAACGCGCTGGCAGTAGGCTATCGTGGCTATACACTCAGGCTCTACTGAAGGAAGCCCAAAGGCTGGACCCCATACATGAAGCTCAAGCACCATGGCTGGTACTATGTCGCAGTGTTGTCGTGTGCTTGTGAGGCATTGACGCACGCTTTCCGACCAGCTTCTGCGCGTGCCGATCGGAACTACCGTGTCTGTGCGCGTAATTCTAATGCGCTACCTAACAAAAACTTTAACTAGCTACAATGTACCTTATAGGCAAACTAGCTATCTAAGCGAACTAGCTACCGCGCTAAGCCTCTACTAGTTATTATAGTAATTTATAATAATTTATCATAAATTAGTAGGATAATAAATATTATATAATAAGCCGTTTTACGTAAAATATCCTAACGTACGCTATAAGTAAGTAGCTAGCCTAAGTAAGTAGCTAGCCTAAGTAAGTAGCTAGTCTAAGTAAGTAGCTAGCGTTTGCTAAGAATTTACTAAAACCAGAAATATACTACAATATAATACTATTAAGAATAGTAATTAATAATTATAGTAAGCTAGTTTATTCAAGAGATATACGATAATAACTATATTTTACTTATAAGTATTTATTTTTTAAGGTGTCAAAGGTTGTGGTAGTTGTTGTAGTTAAAATAAGGTTCTAAAAAAGTAAAAAGCAGCTACCCTCTACTAATTAATTGCAAAAGTAAAAAAGAAAAGATTGTGTGTAGTTAACAAGATCTAAACAGGAGGTAGATAAGCTCTAGAAGGAAAGCTTAGACTACTAAGCAATAATTAAGGTCAAAAAAATTTGCTAAGGTACTAAAAAACAACACTAGTTAAAACTTATCTCACAGCGATTGCTAGCCTATAGCTAGCAATAGGATTAGAGTAGGATTGCAATAGGATTGCAACATAATGCAATAAAGGAAAAAAAGGACACGTACGTACCGCAGCAGGAGCCTGCAATACTTTATAAAGCTAAAGCTGCTGCTTCTCACCTACTGCTTCCTATTGACTACTTCTTACTTACTGCTTTTTACCTACTGCTTCTTACTTTTTAAATAGCACTGCATATAAACAATTTGCATACAATACACTACAATAGCGTGCAACCGTTGCGTTGAGCATTTTCTTATTCTAGGCTTTTTTCTACAAAAACATTCTTTACTACTGTCTACTTAGCACTTAATCTAGTCTAACTTAAGCTGCTTATACAGACACTTAGATATATTAAGTATTTTAAAACTTAACTACTTAGCTAAATTTCTAAGTTTATAAAAATTTTAATACATTTTTTATATATAATATTTTTATATACAAATAAATTGTTAAGCCTTAATTTAGCTAGTTATGAACAAAATACACTATATTTAAAGTATTTGCTAATACTAGCGCGGTACTTAAGATCTATTGCTTTGGCATCTTGTTTTATCTATTTATTGTGCAAGGGCTAAGTATAAAAACAAGAACTTAGCTTAAATAGCTATTATAAAACGTTAAATTAGTAATGAAAAAGAAAAAAGTAAAAAAAAGTAGGCTGTTTGTTGTTGTGTCTATAGGTTAGCAAGCAAGGAAATAATAATATTACTACTTTACTTTATTTAGAAGCGCCTAGCAGTAAATTAACAAGAATAAGTAAAATAAAGCGTGTTAAGTTAAAAGGCAATTTGCGTCTTTGTCTTGCTTTTCTTTGTTTCTATCTAAACATGCTAAAGCGACACACTAATTGCGTGCCGGCAATGCTAAACAAAGGAGCGTAAGCTTAGATACCTGTTGTAAGCAATGAATCTTTTTTTACTAAAAAGGTATCTACAAAATATATAGTTACATTAAAAAGTTGTCTTAAAAGGCCGAAGCCTTGCTTATAAGTATATAAGTACTTTACTATAGTCTGTATAGTATTTATACACTAGTTTACCGAGCCTTAAAGGCTATAGTAGATTTATTAACTTAGTAGCCTTCTTATAGAGCTTAACCTAGCTAGTATTAGCTTAGCTAGTACTTATAGACACTTTAAGAGTATAGTAGTATAGTATATATTTATTAGATTTCTTCTATAACTTAACAATAAAAATGAAGCTTGTAGACTACTACACTAAATATCTCTTTAAAAGAATAGTAATAACTAATATAGTTATTACTTGTTTGAAATAGTTTTAATCAGTTACTAAGGCTACCTATCACTTTACAAGACTAAGTTCTAGCTTTAGCCATTTAAGACAACTTTTCAATGTTACTATACATTTTGCAGACGCCTTTTTAGTAAAAAAAGGATTTATTGCTAATAACAGGTATCTAGGCTTACGCCCCCTTGCTTAGCTAGCACGCAATTACTGTATCGCTCTAGCATGTTTAAACAGAAATAAAGAAAAGCAAAACAAAGACGCAAATTGCCTTCTCACTTAACACGCCCTATCTTGCTCCTATGCTGCCTATGCTACCTATGCTGCTTATGCTGCCTACTTATGTTAAGGCTTTACTTCTAGGTACTCTCGGATAGATTAAACAAGCAGCATTACTATTGCCTTGCTTTCTAACTTATTAATGCGACAATAGAACGCCTACTTCTGTTTTTCTTTTTTTTTCTTTATCGCTATTTCAACATTATGCAACAGCTAGCCTAACTAGTCCATAGTTTCTTTACTTAGCTTATGCATAATTAACAAGAAAAAAAGATGCTAAAGCAGAGCATTTTCAGTACTTTGCTAGTATTAGCAAATATTCTGTAAATTTTGTATTTTCTTTACAACTAGCTAAGTTCAAGCTTAACATTTTTTTGTATATAAAGATATTGCAAATTTTAAAGTTGTTTTTAAGAAATATAATTATAAACTTTTCGAAAGGCTAAGTTTACAAATACTTAATAAACTTAAGTGTTTACATAATTAATTTAAGCTAAACTAGTTCAAGGGCTAGGTATATAATAGAAAAGCTTCTTGTTTTTAAACAAGAGTTAAGGTTAAGAAGATGCTTGTCACTAAAGTTACACGCTATTACGGTGTATTGTATGCGAGTTTTTTTATTATTATCGTAGTTTCACGTCCTTTCTCAGCCTAAAAGGCTATATAAGACGTGTAGGTTTAGGATCTACAGGTATCTACGTAGTGTTTTCTAATTATTTATTTATTTACAAGGAGGGGTTCGTCTAAATAAAGGTGAGGCTCGTAATCTAGGGAAGTTTTAACAAGTAGCTTTCTTAGTCCTTTGTTAGACTCAAAGCCTAGACTAGTTTTAACGAGTATCTCTCTTAGTCCTTTGTTTTGTAGGAAGTATATAGAGCTAGTATGCTAGTCTAGTTATCTCCTTTACTTTTTATTTATTGTTGTTGTAGGCTATGCTAGCTGCCCTCTTGTATTGCCTATATAGGTACGCTAAGCAGTTCAGTATAGGGTCGATATATTAGGTTAGTATATCGAGTTGGTATAGGGATTTCGGTGCAGGTAGATAGCTAGGAGCAAGGTGCTAGTCTAGCTATTAATTCTAATGTGTAGGTCAGTATATTGGGTCGGTATATTGAGTTGGTATAGGGATTTCAGTGTAGGTAGATAGCTAGGAGCACTAGCTATCTATTCTAATGTGTAGGTCGATATAGGAGGTCGGTATATCAAGTCAGTATGGGTATTTCGAGTAATAGATAGCTAGGTAGATTAATCTATTAGTTTACTACGCTAATAAATCTATCTACCTAAGTAGAAAGCCGTTGCTTTGTCAAGTAAAAGTCGAATTGCCTTTAATCGAACTCTAAAATTAGCTTACGCACAGAATACTTGCAGAGTTTTTAACAGTTAACTACTCTATTTCTCTACAAACAGCTAGCGCGCACGCTACAACACCTGCACCTACATCGAACACCAACTTTTCGAGGCGAGAAAAAGGTCTGGCTTTGCCTTTTTCTCGCCTTAACTATCTTAAACGCCTTCCCAAAATCAGCTTCTGATACTTGTTTTCTAAGTGCAGGTGTTGTAGCGTGCGCGCTAGCTAGTTCTAGAGAAACAGAGTAGTTAGCTGTTAAAAACTCTTCAAGTGGTCTGTGCGCAAGCTGATTTTAGAGTTTAATTAAAGGTAATTTAACTTCTACTCAACAAAGCAAAGGCTTTCTACTTGAGTTAATAAATCTATTAGCGTAGTAAACTAATAGATTTATCTACCTAGCTATCTACTATTTAAAATCCCTATACTAACTTAATATACCGACCTCTTATATCAACCTACACATTAGAATGGATAGCTAGTGCTCCTAGCTATCTACCTACACCGAAATCCCTCTATACCAACTCGATATACTAACCCAATATACCGACCGACACATCCGAAATCTATCCTGACTTGATATACCGACCTTCTATACTGACCTACACATTAGAATTAATAGCTAGTGCTCCTAGCTATCTACTTACAACGATATCCCTCTATACTAACTTGATATACCGACCTCCTATACCGACCTACACATTAGAATTGATAGCTAGACCCCTAGCTATCTACTAATACCGCAATCTCTATACTAACTCGATATACTAACCTAATATATCGACCTTATACCGAACTGCTTAGCGTACTTATACAAGCAATACAAGAGAGCAGCTAGCATAGCCTACAACAACATACAAGAAGTAAAGGAGATAACTAGACTAGCATACTAGCTCTACATACTTCCTTACAAAGGACTAAGAGAGATACTCGTTAAAACTACCCTAGGCTACGAGCCTTACCTTTATTTAGACAAACCCCTCCTTGTAAATAATAAAAATTAGAAAATACCACGTAGATACTTGTAGGTCCTAACCTACACGTCTTATATAGCCCTTCAGGCTGAGAAAGG
Source organism: Alternaria sp. 'sect. Undifilum' (assembly GCA_024321975.1). Classification (NCBI taxonomy): domain Eukaryota; kingdom Fungi; phylum Ascomycota; class Dothideomycetes; order Pleosporales; family Pleosporaceae; genus Alternaria; species Alternaria sp. 'sect. Undifilum'. The sequence goes on from JAJJZI010000004.1 coordinate 3,772,215, forward strand.
ACGTTAAACTACAATAAAAAAACACCTGCACCTAGAAAACAAGCATTAGAAGCTGATTTTGGGAAGGCGTTTAAGATAGTTGAGGCGAGAAAAAGGCAAAGCTAGACCTTTTTCTCGCCTTGAAAAGTCGGTGTTTGATGTATTGTATGCGAGTTGTTTGTATGCGGTACTGTTCGAGAAGTAAGAAGTAGTAGATAAGAAGCAATAAGTAAGAAGCAATAGCTTTAGCTTTATAAAGTATTGCAGGCTCCTGCTGCAGTACGTACGTGTCCTTTCCCTCCTTTATTTATTATGTTGTAATCCTATTGCAATCCTACTGTAATCCTGTTGTCAGCTATAGGCTAGCAATTGCTGTTAGACACGTTTTAACTAGTGTCGTTTTTTAGTACCTTAGCAAATTTTTTTAACCTTAATTATCGCTTGGTGGTCTAAGCTTTCCTCCTAGAGCTTATCTACTCACCGTTTAAATTTTGTTAACTATACAAAATCTTTTTTATTGCTAACGACAAATATCCGGGCTTACGCCCCCTTGTTCGGCATTGCCGGCACGCAATTGGTGTGTTGCATGTTCGGACAGAAACAAAGAAAAACAAGACAAAGACTACCTTCTAATTTAACGCGCTCTATTTTACCTATTCTTGTTACTTTACAACCAGGTGCTTTTTACTAAAGTAAAGCAGCAACATTCTTATTGCCTTGCTTGCTAACTTATAAACGCAACAATAGAAAGCCTACTCCTCTTTTTTTTTTTTTTTTCTTCTATATTTAACTTAACGTCTTGCAATAGCTGTTTGTGCTAAGTTTTAGTTTTTATACTTAGCTCTTGCACAACAAACAAGAAAAAGAAAACACTAAAGCAATAAATCTTAAGTACTGCGCTAGTATAAGCAAATCCTCTAGAAATTGTATATTTTTTCTACAACTAGCTAAATTAAGGCTGAATAATTTTTTTGTATATAAAGATATTGCAGATAAAGAACTTGTTTACAATTTTTATAAATTTAGAAGTTTAGCTAAGTTGTTAAGTTTTAAGATACATTATAGATTTAAGTGTTTACATAAGCAATTCATGTTAAACTAAATTCGGTACTAAGTAGACAGTAGCAAAAAATGCTTGTTTTAGAAGAAAGCCTAAATAAGAAGATGCTTGCTGCACAAGTTACACGCTATTGCAGTGTATTGTATACAAATTGTTCGTATGCAGTGCTGTTTAAAAAGTAAAAAGCAGTAAGTAAAAAGCAGTAGATTTATAAAGTATTGCAGGCTCCTGCTGCGGTATGTACGTGTCTTTTCCCTTCTCTATTACATTATGTTGCAATTCCATTGTGTTAGAGTATTGACATGCTACGGAACATGCGGATCAACCTGTTGATCAGGTGATCCTAGTAAGCTGAACACGTGACAACCGCGCTAGCACCTATATATACGGGCTAGATCGTCTTATTCCTCTTTCGTAGGTATTGACACTTTGTTATAGCACTTAGTTAATTAATATACTCATTCTACTCCTCCTAATTAAGCAATTGCTCCTTCTTAGCTCCTACAGTTATAAGCCTGGCTGCTTAATTGTAGTTTCAGATCCTACTGCGCAATTAGCAAGCTAGAAGGTTAACTATTTAATTAGGACCTTACTCTCTTCTATTCTTCTACAGCACAGCCCGTAGATTGCTGCAGCTGCTGTACCTCTCTTAGCTACTAAAATATACAATTAACCTCCTACTAATCTATCCTACAACCTACAGGCTACTGTTATTTTCAACACAGCTACTTACTAACTGACTAATTTATTTGTTGTTACCTTAACAATAACCTACGTCGTGATCCTACAAAGCATTTTACTAAGATAGACCTTACTAATACACTGCTTGTCGTCTTAGGAGTAATTCTTAAGACTTAATTAGACTAGCTAACCAAGTTTGCTCTATTAAGGCTACACTGCTTAGAAAAAGGCATTTAGGATTAGGTTAATCCTGATCTTCCAGACGTACCTTTACTAGATTACTAAGAGCTACAGTATCTAGAACTGCCTAAGAATATGAAGCAGCTAGTTGCTCTATAACCTAGCGCAAGCGCTTAAATACAAGAGAACTATAAAATTGCTTAAGAAAAATACAAGGCTTAAATACTTAATACTTAGTATAATAAGAATTATTATAACAAGCTAGTTAATAGGTACAAAGTACAGACTGCTTAGTAGATAAAGAAAATTGCTAAAATTACTAATGTTAAAAACTAGATTAGCAAGACTATCTATCTATACCTGCTTTTAAACACTTTGATAAGTATAATTACTTAGAACCTTACTAGCTTTTAAACCTTAGTAAAGATCTTAAAGAAAGATCTCGCACCTACAGATTAGAATACTTAGTATTTAATTAGAGCGCAATACAGATCCCACTTAGATAAGGCTTACTAGGGACAAATAGGCTCTAAGCAATAGTTTACTAAGTGGCAGCTCTTGTATTAACAAGTAATAATTTACTTACTTTCTAAAGTTGTTAGGCTGTTAGCAGTTACTAATTTTTTAGACGCTTTAAGTACTAAAATTGCACTAAACTAGTTATGCAAAAAGCGCATTAAGCTAGCATAAGCAATAGTACTTAGTAAAGCTTAATTAACTCTCAATAATCTAAGAAAGATCTTTAGTGTTTTCCTACAGAATTAGTTAATTACTTCTTTAAAAAGAAAAGGACACGCAGTATTCTAAACTAGATCTAGATTAAAAACAGCTTAACAATCTATAAGCGCTAACAACTTGAAGTTAAAAAAAGTAGTAAGCAACTGCACCTTTGCCCTTGCAAGGCTAGTAAAGTGCCTATAAGCAAGCACTTCTAGATACTGCACAATTGCTACCAACTTTAAACTGCAGTTACTAGATTATGCTCTCCTGGCAATATACTAATTAAGCTAACAAATAACAAAAAAAGAAGATTGTTAAGTAAAAGAACAGCAACAAATAGGCAACCCTGCGCACCTAGATTAAGAAAAAAGCCTAGAAGGCTAGTACTACCGGATTAGCTACTAATAAGTTAAGTTAATTCTGCTCTAGCTTATTAGTTTTAGCACTAATTAACCTAAAGGTCTTTATTAAAAAATTAGGCTAAATATGTTTAGTACAGCTTTTACCTTTCATGCTTTGTCTTTTTGTACAATTATAGATAGTAGAGTAGAAGTCTACTTATTCAATACTATAGATTACCTAGTACTAGGCACCTTTAGCAAATGTACTAAAAACAAGACAGTTAAGGCAAGCACTTAATTTATCCTAGTTACTAGAACAAGAAACAGGCTGCTTAAGAACGTCCTGCATAGCGAGGCTAGCCCTAAGTTAACTAATCTTTTGCTTACTAACGTTAAGGTTGTACTAGGTTTCTACGTTAATATTATCTTATAAGCACAGCTTAAGCAGGCAGGTGTTTAGTATTTAGGATATAATTACACTATGTAATTCAGAACAATTAAGCAGAATATTGTTTTTATTAACTTTAAGTATTACATTAATCTCTTATGTATTAAATACAAGCAAGTTTTTTGTTACACTACTTAACTACTACTAGTAAACACTGTAGCGCAATTAAGGAAACCTAAGTTGCGCACTAGTAATTAGAACTTATAGCATTAACAATTAAGACACTTAGAACAACAGGCTATTAAAGCCTTAGTCTGCTTAGCATAGAATATTAAGATTACTAGCAAAAAGCTATTAAATTGTAATTACTACATAACAGCTTATGCCTTACAAGTAATTTTACAACAATTAAAGAAAAGATTACTATAACTTTTTTATATGATTTTATAAGATTTATTTAATTTCTTAACTAGTTAGCTGCTTAAAAAATAAGTACTAATTATTAAGGAAGATTACTTAGGCAAGCTTAAAAATTACAAGATCAAGTTAAAGACACTAAGTAATATTATGCTAGTAATTAAAGGCTTTGCTATAAGAACTAAGAGGATATATTAGTAAAAGATTGTAGAGATTTATTAGAATAACAATACTGCTACACTGCATTAGAGAGGGTAATTAAGATATAAGGAATAGGCATTAGAGAAAGAAATTGGAATTAAAACGCTACTGCTATATACTTATAAGCTTAATGGCTTAGCAGTGAGAGCTGGCTAAGAGCTAATTACAAAGGCTATTAAGATGCGCACAAGCTCTAATATACTAGCTAAGCTTTAGCTAGTAATATTAGATTTAGCAGCTTACTTACATAAAATAAGCACTACTAAAATCTATAGCTACTAATCCTCTATTAAGGTGCTCGAAGAATGTTTGAAGAAGTATTTCTAATACTATTAACTACTTAAAATTAGATACTAGACTGTTAATATACGCCTAGACTAGAGTGGAACCTATAGCTACGGCTGCCCAGTCTACCTATTAAACAGGGAGAAGGCAGCTAGGCGCAATTATTAAGGGTTTAGGGTTAATTCTTGCAGCTATATTAGTTATTTAGTTAGTTATTAAGCCTCTAATATATACTATATATAGGTACTAACACTTAACTAAGTAATGACTACCTGTAATATAACTTTTAATAAACAATACTTCTACAAAAAAGATTACAAAAAAAAGCTACTAAAGAATTAAGTAATTAGAATTATAGAAATGTTTTATAATTGCAAGCTAGTTAATTCTAGAAATACCTTAGAAGTTCTCTCGCCTGTTTAAGGAAGGGTAGATTAAGATACGCAGCTAACTACTAAAGACCTTAAAAGTAATTTATTTTCAATCTTAAGCGGTAAGGAAGGCCTGCCTAATAAAGATAAAAGTAGATTAAAAGACGCTAAGCAAATAGAGCACAAGCCTAGTATACTATTAGGAATTTGCTTAAATTAGCAGCAGAATGCTTGTCTTGCTACCCTTAAACTAACTCCTAAACTAAAGATCTTAGATAGCGACAATTTTATTAATTGCAGAGTAATAAATAGTTAAAAAGCAGTATAACTGCTTAAAAGAGCTAATTTGTTAAAAATTTAAGGTAGACTACCTTTTTTACTAGTCTGACAGTCTAAGCTCGTAGACTCTAACACGCTAGCTAATTAAAATAAAATACTTACTTAAGTAGGCAGGATAGCAGGGCGTAAATTATCTTGCAAGTTAAGATTTTAGGCCTTAAACAGCAGACAAGGTAAGCAATTACAAGCTAAACCTCTGCTTACAAGATATAGTGCTTAGATTGCTAGTAAAAGTCTAAATTAGCTTATAAATTGTTGTTTTCTACTGCACAAGCTAGGTAGCAGATATAAGCATAAGGACGCAACTTAAGATTCTAACAATCAACTAAGAAGTAAAAGCACAAGTAGTGTTAATGCATTAATTGCGGATTATAAATATTTATTATAGAGCAACTTTTAAAATACTTACCTGCTAAGTTTGCAAGCAACCTAGAAAGATCACGCAAGCTACAAGACTCTTAATTATGTCGTTATAGCAGCTTTGCTTACTAAGTGTCGGAAACAAAATACCGACCGATCGATAGATCGCGCTCCGGCTAGAGGATACATATACACGTTGCGACACACCCCCTAGATTACTAGCAACCAGCTAGGTAATCTACCTAAGAGCACACTGGCTCTTCTCTTGGCGCTCTCTTGAGCAGGAGGCTAGGATACTAGCTCGCTGGCTCTGGCGTCTAGGCGCACTGACCCTATAAGGCTAGCGAAGCTACCTTGTTCTGCGGGCTGTCTGTGTTACATCCCCTAGGCTTATTTTTGCTACTATTTCTTGCTTGTAGTCACCCACCTAGGTAAGCATCTACATTAAAATTGCTTATTGCAGTTTCACCGTCACTGGGCTTATAACTGTTAGAAACAAAATACTAACTGATCGATAAATCGCGCTCCGGCTAGAGAATACATATACACGTTGTGACACACCCCCTAGATTAACTAGCAGCATAGTTAATCTACCTAAGAGTTTTATGGCCCTTAGCGCTCTCTTGAGCAGGAGGCTAGGATACTGGCTCGCTGGCTCTGGCACTCTAGGCGCACCGACCCTATAAGGCTAGCGAAGCTACTACCTTGTACTGCGGGCTGTCTGTGTGTGTTGTACCCCCTAGGCTTATCTTTTTGTCTTTGCTGCTATTTCTCGCTTGTGGTCACTCACCTAGGTAAGCAACCACATCAAAATTGCTGACGCAGTTTGACCGAACCGGGCTCATAACTGTCGGAAACAAAATACCGACCGATTGATGGATCGCGCTCCGGCTAGAGGATACATATACACGTTGCGACAAGTACTAACTCTAGTTTCTTAAATAAAGGCTATAGTAGCCTTAATACCTGCTTCTGTTTAACAAAGATACTGTAAAGAGATTAGCTCTACACAGGAGTTCTAAAGTATAGCTCTACTATCCTTGTATAGTTACTATATAAGGATTATATAAGCTATGTTTTGTGTAGCTTTAAAATTGTATAGGTAAGTTTTAAATTCTACTTTCTCTCTGTTTTGTGTAGCTTTAGTAATTAGTAAGAGAGATAGGTAAGAGTTAGATTTCTATTTAATTCTACTTTTCTCTCTCTTAGCTTATTAAAGTTTTGCTAAGTAGGTAATTTTAAAATTCATAACTGCTTCTTGAGTAGCCTTTATGAGGAGTAATGCCTAGTTTATGCCTTTTTCTTCTAGTTAAGTTGCTGCCCTAATGCACCTAATTTGCCAGTCTTAGCTAGGGTTATTTAGGGTGTTCTTTAGTTAAAATTATACAACTTAATTATCTGCGTAGATATTAACGTATCAGCAGTTATTTAATAGGCTAGCTACTTTCTCTAGCTTTGAAGTAACATCTTCTAGTTTACTGTTATAAACTAGCTAGTTCTTTCTTATATTTGCTTGCAGTTCTGTAACAAAAGTAGCTTTTTTGTAAAAGGCAACGCCTACGCTAATTTCTTTGCTGTCTTTTATAGCTAAGGCATTCAAGTATATTAATAAGAGGTTGTTGTTTACTAGTAGTTTCTTATAGTTTTTAGCTTTAGTGTCTGTGGGAGCTGAAAAGAAGCAATTGCTTGATCAGGAGGAGTGGAATGAGTGTATTGATCAACTAAGTGCCATAACAAAGTGACTAATAACTACTGAAGAGGAATGAGACGATCAGGCCCGTATATATAGACGCTAGCGCGGTCGTTACGTGTTCAGCTTACTAGGATCACCTGATCAACAGGGTGATCTGCATGTTGCGCACGTTAATACTTTAACACACCCTCTAGGTTAGTGAGATACTATCAATCTAAGCTGTGAGCAACCAGGCAATTGTTAAGAAATTAAGGTTGTTGATTAAGAGGTCTCTCTGTAATTATAGCTCCTCTGCCTAATAATCTGTTGTTGTAGAGATGCTGCTTATTAATGTTTTAATTAATCTAGCAGCCCTAATATTAAAACATAAGATAGACTCTAAATATTGCGTAATTAGTCAGTGCGCAGCCTCTACAACAATATTAATTGCGTCTACTGCCTCTCTAAAACATTTTGTCTTTAACCTGGCTCTAATATTAATTACTAAGCTTTTTAGGACTGTCTTGACTACTATTACTGATATAGTAAGCAGCGTTAATTTTTTATTATTATTGTAGTTTAACGTCCTTTCTCAGCCTAAAGGGCTATATAAGACGTGCAGGCCGAGGCCTGCAGGTATCTATGTAGTTTTTTCTATCTTTTGAGTAATTTACAAGGGGTGGTTTATCTGAATAAAGGTGAGGCTCTCAGCCTATTGGGTGGAGGTAGAGGAGGGGGAGGAGAAGGAGGAGAGGGGAGGGGTGCTTAGAGCTTGATCGCCTATGTAGGCGATTGCATCTAGTTGTCGGAGTTACCTTTGTACTAGGCCTGTGTACCAACTCTAGTTTCTTGAATAAAGGCTATAGTAGCCTTAATACCTGCGTCTGTTTAGAAAAGATATTGTAGAGAGATTAGCTCTGTACATGAGTTTTAAAGTATAGCTCTACTATCCTTGTATAGTTAGCACCTAAGGATTATATAAGCTGTGTCTTGAGTAGCTCTAAAATTGCATGAGCAAGTTTTAGATTCTACTTTGCCTCTCTTAAATAGATAGTTCTTTAGGTAGCTATAACCTAGTTTTAATTAAAAGAAAGAGCTAGATATATCTCTCCTAGTAGAAGGGATAGGTATCTGTTTCATTATTTTCCACTTAAAGGTTGCTAAGTAGGTGCTTAGGTTCTTAGTAGTAGCTTTTTTCCTGTAGTTCTTAAGGAGGCTTAACTAATTAACATTAGCTAGTTGTTTAATTTGTGAGCTAACAACTACTAGGCTTGTTTTATTTGTTAAAGGGTTTAATTTTGTAGCCTCTTTTGCGAGGAGGTCTACTTAATTGTTTCCTAGTATATCTTAGTGTCCTAGGACCTAATGTAGTGCAGGGGTAATGCCTTTTTCTTCTAGTTAAGTTACTGTTTTAATACACCTAATTTGCTACTCTTAGCTAGGGTTGATTAAGGTTTTTTTTAATTAAAATAAAGCTGCCTAATTGTCTACGTAGATATTAACGTTTTAGCAGTTATTTAATAGGCTAACTACTTTCTCTAGCCTTAAAGTAATACCTTTGAGTTTACTGTTGTAAACTAGCTAGTTATTTCCTATATTTGCTTGTAGTTCTTTGATAAGAGTATCTCCTTTATAGAAGGCAACGCCTACGCCTATTCCTTTGCTATGCCTTATAGCTAAGGCATCTAAGTATATTAATAGAAGGTTGTTGTCCGCTAATAGTTTCCTATAACTTTCTGCTTTAATATCTTTTAGCTTGTTTAATATATAGACCTTGTAAGGAGTTCTCGCATTCTATAGCGTAAAGGCGTAGTGTTGTATTTTCTCTATATTGTATAAGAGGGCTAAGGTAATAGATATATGTATTTAATTAAGTTACTCTTCTCTGTTGTTAATAATAGCAGCTTTTAGAGGGTAAGCTAGATCTAGTAAAGTAGATCTAAAGGCGTATCTTCTTATAGTGTTGTCTAGCCTAACTCTAGGTAGAAAAAGAGCAGCTTCTACCTTACTAGGCATTGCAGGAGATAATTTAAAGGTTCCTAGAATCTTTCTATAGGCCTAGTTTTAAAGTTTTTACCTACTAGTAAGGACGTGTTATTAGCCTTTCTAAAATAGCTAACATCTGTAATTAGCTACACTAGTAATACACGCTTAGTATAATTGCCTTATTGATCTTAGTAAGAGGTCTTTATTAATATTAGCTAGCCTGCTTAGGCGGAAGAAGGCCTAGTTTACTTGTTGTATCCTTATATAGCAGTAGTCTCTAAACTTTAAAGTATTATTAAAAAAGATACCTAGCCACCTAACTAGTCTTTTTAGCCAGAAGGTCTCGTATGTAAGTAGCGTAAGGCATCTATTTTTTATCCAGATCTTGTCTAATTTGCTAATTCTGTTTTTAGGCTATTAAACTCAATAGCTAGCTCTTTTACTTAGTTAATGAAATTTGCTAATTCCCTTTTAAGCAGTTTTATATTCTTCCTATTAGACGTTATTAATATAAAAATTTGTAAGGTCGTCTATATAAAATAAGGAGTATATATTATAGTTTGTTGTATTTAATTAGAATAGCAGTTTCGTGTAGATTAAGAATAAGATATGAGAGGCTAGGCTCCCTTAAGGTGTACTAGTATTAACTTTCTATAGGTTCTCTATTTGCCTTTTAAAGGATAACTCTAAGAGCCTTTCTATAAGGAACGAGTTTGTCGATAATAAGAGGCATGCAGGTAGCTGTTAGTTACTTATATCTTCTAGAAGCTTGTTCTTAGATAAATAGTTGAAAGCGCCTCTTATGTCTAAAAAAGCTGTTAAAGTAACTTTGTTTTTCTTTCTCTGTTGTTATATATTGTTGTAGAAGAGGAGTCCTGCGTTAATAGCTAATTTCTTAAACCTGCCTCCTATTTAGGAAGAGTAGAGTAAGTTAGTTGTTTTAGCTAGGATACTTAATCTTTTTAAGTAGAGCCTTTCTAGTGCCTTCCCTAGGCAGCATAAGAGGGAGATAACTCTATATACTTTTAAGATTAAGTAGTCTAGTTTGTTAGGCTTTCTAAGGATAACCACTTTTGCTTTTCACTAGCACCTTAGTTAGTATCCTAGGTTAAATAAGGCTAAGTACACCTTAAAGAAGATGCCTAGTTAGTGATCATATACTTTCAAGATAACTTCTTAGCTAATTCCGTCTAGTCCTAGTAAAGTAGCTTTTATTTTCTAACAGGCAGTGTAGAGCTCCTCTATAAATAGAATTAGCTACTTCTATTTTTAGTTTCTTTAGTAGTTGTTGAGTAATAGAGAAGGAGTAGAAAGAGAGGGCAGAAATAGCTTCTCTCTAAAAGTTTAGCACTTCTCTCTAAAGGATTCCTTGCCTCTAATAGCAGAGATTCTTGTTAAGAGGTTTTTTTTTATAAGCTATTGCTTTAAATATCTCCTTAAGCAATTTAATTTAGAAGAACTATTCCTAATAGTTAAGTTTAGCTTTCTTAATAGCTCTAAGGTACTTGTTTTTAGCTAGCAGGTAATCTCTTTTCTATAAGTATAGCGTGTTGTCTCCTCTCCTTGCTACTTGCTTGTAATCTTAAAAGGACCTGCTTAGAATAGCCTTAAGGAGATCTAAATCGCTAGGTACTAAAGCTTTAGTTTTAGTTTTTAGTTTGTAAGAGGAGTAGATCTCCTAAGCGCTTATTAAATTGTTGTTGTAATATCCTTTGCTATTTTATCTAGCCTCTCCTCTAAAGGATTCTTAAGGCCTAGAAGTAATTGTCTTAAGAGGTAGTTTAAGGCGTGTAGTAGAGCTAGTAATTAATTCTCTAGCTTTACTTAAACTATCTCCTCCTGTAAAGTAGTATTAAAAAGATTCTAATTTGTTTTTTTTGTATTGTACTTCTTTAGCTAGCTAGGTAGCTGCCCTTAGTTGACAATACTAAACAGGATAGCGTAGTAGTCTTATCTAACTTTAGGGATAACTTGCTAGTCTATAATTATAGAAGCTATATTGCTTGTTAAAAAAGTAAAGTTAAGTACGCTCTCTTTTTATATACAAGCTCTTAAGAAAGTGCCAACTCCTATAGTATTTAATAGAGATAAGTTATAGTTATTAACCTACTCTACTAAATCCTCTGCTTGTTAGTTTAGGTTGCATTCCTGTAGGCTCTATCTAAGGTAGTAGCAATTAAAATCCCCTAAGATAATTAAATGTAATTTTATAGGCTCTCCTAAGAGGCGTTGTTAGATTGTTGTTGTATTTAGCCTATATCTTAGGCTTTTTTTATTATAAATATTATAAACGTAGATCTTTTTTGTGTTAAGTTGTATAAAAATAGCTTAAAAGTTGTTGTCGTCGCTAATATAAGGATTAACTTCCACTTCTAAGTCCTTTTAAATATAGAATAGAGTTCTAGGTTGTAGGCCTTAATAAGTTAATAGTTTTTGCGTTAAGTTTAGATAAGCAATTAACTTAGTATCTTTGTAAAGTTCTCTTACTAACTAAGGCTCTTGTATTACAATAATTGTAGCGTTTGCTGTAATAGCTAAGTTAATTACGCTTTCTATTGCAGGGCTACTTCTATTAACATCTATTTGTAGGACTTTAATTATATTAATTAGTTTAATTGTTCCTAGCTATCCTTGCCTATAGGATCTTGCAATCCTAGCTGTTTACTGCATAAAGTCTACAGCAATTAGTATACTTAAATATAGTGTAGATACAAAGTTTTCCTTTACTAGCATAAGACTTGCACTTGTGTTAACTAGTGTAGTGTACTTTACTACAAATTTAGTAGGCAAATTTCGAGTATCTAACCTCTAAGTAGCTAAGTTTTTAGTATTTAGTGCATTGCTTTGTAATATTAACAACTCGCAGTTTCTCTGCTCTAAGGCTTTGCCCTAAGATATAGAGTTTTCCTCTAATAGCTTTTTAGGCTTCCTTCTTTATAGCAAATGCTACGTATGCTAAGCTAAAGTTCTAGTATTCTCTTTTATCCTTAAACATAAGCTAAAAAGGATTGCCTATAACCTTTAGGCCTTTATTAAAGGTTTTAATTTTATCTTTAACAACCTCTAGACTATAGTTTGTAGGAAGCTTGTAGATGACAACCTTCAACTACAGCGTAATAAGCTAGGCAGCTTTAAAAGTTATAATATCTTGCTATATAGCTTAATTCTCTAAGAAGTATTTTGCTTTGAAAGTAAGTGTAGTTGTAACTATTTTATTTCCCTTAGAGGATAATGCAATTAAGGCAACTACAGGCAATTATACGCCTCCTTTTATTGCAAAGGCGTTGTTAAAGGCATTTCTAAGTTTGAAGGCATTAAATGCAGCTTAGGTCTCGCTAACTAGAACTAGCTAGCAATCTTTTAGGCTAGTAATCTTTAGTTTTTGTGTCTTTTAAATATTTGTTTATAGTTAATCTTTGTTGTTACCTGCAATAGTAGCGAAGGTAGCTGTAGTAGCAATAGGCGTGTTCTAGATAGACGTGTTCTAGATAGGGGTATTCTAGATAGGCGTGTTTGTTGTTAGTTTCTTAATACGTCTGATTTTCTCTCTTAACTCCCTTAAGACGTTTAAGAGGCTTAATATCTAGTTTGCTAAAATAGCAGTATTCTTCTTGTTTACTCTACTATTTTTTGTATAGTCCTTAAAGACTTCTACTAAGTCTAAGAGACTTGTTTGCTAGGTAGGATTATTTTCAGCTAAGTTAGCTGCTTAGATTACTAGGTTCCTAGCTATCTTAAGTATCTCTTCTACTAAAGTAGCTTTTAGTGTTTTATTCCTAATAAGGTATTAAGGAATAAGTCTAATAAAAGGAGAAAAGTTACTCCTTGTTTAGACGTGTGTAGACCTTCAAGGTTCTTCTGTATTTTGCCTTTCTTAGCGCGGCGTTATTATACTATCTTCTTCTATCTCTATTTGCCTCTTGTTTACTCCTCCTAGATCTCTAGAAGCAAATCGCTTTTTGTTATTTTTTTAAGTTGTTGCGATTTCTTAATTTAGTTAAGCTTTAATAAGCTCCTCAATCTCAATTAGCTTAAGATGCCTTAGCATATGGCCTAAGCTTTTGAGGAAAATGAAAACTTTTTCTCTCCTCTAAGGAGGGGGCGGGCGATTCTTTCACCCTTTCTCGCGCGCTAGCGCCCTCGCTGCAGGCTTTGAAAAGTATCGTAATCGATTCCTCGGGGTTGTTTCCTTAGGATCCGGTAGTTTCTAATCAATTTCCAGAAAAGTCGACGTTGGTGTTGGTTGCCTCAAAAGCGTTGTGTAAAGTATTATTAAAAAGGCTCTAATTTAATTTTTTTGTGTTGTATTTCTTTGGCTAGGTTAGTAGTTGCCTTTAGTTAACATTACTAAACAGGATAGCTTAGTGGTCTAATCTAACTTTAGGGATAGCTTGCTAGTCTAGAATACTAGAAGCTACAGTATATTGTTTATTAAAAAAGTAAGGTTAAGTACGCTTTCTTTCTGCATATAAGCTCTAAAGAATGTGCTAACTCCTATAGTATTTAATAGAGATAGGTTTTAGTTATTCACCTACTCTATTAACTCCTCTACTTGTTAGCTTAGGTTGCACTCCTGTAGGGTTTATCTAGGGTAGTAGCAATTAAAGTCCCCTAAGATAATTAAATGTAATTTTATAAACTCTCCTAAGAGGTGTCTTTAGATTGTTGTTGTATTCAGCCCTTGTTTTAGGCTCTGTTTGTTATAATTGTTATAGGCGTAAATCTTTCTTGTGTTAAGTTGTATTGAAATAGCTTAAAAGTTGTTGTTGTTGCTAATATAAGGATTAACTTCTACTTCTAAATCCTTTTAAATATAAAATAGAGTTCTAGGTTGTAGGACTTAATAGTTTAGTAGTATTTGCGTAAAGTTAGAATAGGCGATTGACCTAGTATCTATATATAGTCCTCTTACTAACTAGGGCTCTTGTATTGCAATAATCTTAGCGTTTACTATAATAGCTAGGTTAATCACGCTTTCCGTAGCAGAGCTACTTCTATTAACATTTATTTATACGACTTTAATTATACTAATTAATTTAATTAGTCTTAGCTATCCTAGCTTATAAGATTTTGCATTCTTAGCTGTTTGCTGCATAAGGTTTACTACAGTTAATATACTTAAATATAGTGTAAATATAGGGCTTTCCTTTACTAGCACAAGACTTACACTAGTGTTAGCTAGTGTAGTGTGTTTTGCTGCAAATTTAGCAGTCTACTTTTAAGCACCTCACCTCTAGGTAGCTAAATCTTTAGCATTTAGTGCATTGTTTTAAGACGTTAATAACTTGTAGTTTATCTGCTCTAAGGCTTTGCCCTAGAATAAAGAGCTTCTCTCTAATAGCTTTTTAGGCTTCTTCCTCTGTTACAAAGGCCACGCATGCTAAACTAAAGTTTTAGCTTTCTCTTTTATCCTTAGGCGTTCGCTAAAAAGACTTGCTAATAACTTTTAAGCCTTTATCAATAGTTTTAATTTCTTCCTTTACAACCTCTAGGCTATAGTTTATAAGAAGCTTGTAGTTAACAACCTTAAACTAAGGCGTAATAAGTTAGGCAGCCTTAAAGGTTGTAATATCTTGCTATATAGCCTAGTTCTCTAATAGGTATTTTGCTTTAAAAGCTAGTATAGTTGTAACTATTTTGTTTCTCTTAAAGGATATTGTAATTAAGGCACCTACAGGCAATTGTACACCTCTTTTTGTTGCACAGGCGTTGTTAAAGGCATTTCTAAGTTTAAAGATATTAAATGTAGCTAAAGTCTTGCTAACTAGAACTAGCTAGCCGTCTTTTAGGCTAGTAGCCTTTAGTTTTTGTGTTTTTTAGATATTTGTCTATAGTTAATCTTTGTTGTTGCCTGCTATAGTAGCAAAACTAGCTGCAGTAGTAAAAGGCGTGTTTTCAATAGGCATATTTTGGATAGGCATGTTCTAGATAAGCGTATTATAGATAAGCGTGTTGGTGGTTAGTTTCTTAATACATTTAATTTTCTTTCTTAACTCCCTTAAGACGTTTGAGAGGCTTGATATTTTATCTACTAAAATAGCTGTATTCTTCTTATTTACCCTGCTATTTTCTGTATAGTCTTTAAAGACTTCTACTAGGTCTAAAAGACTTGTTTGCTAAGTAGGGTTGTCTTTAGCTAAATTAGCTACTTAGCTTACTAGGTTCTTAGCTATCTGAAGTGCTTCTTCTACTAAAGTGGCTTTTAGTGTTTTATTTCTGATAGAGTATTAAGGAATAAGTCTAATAAAAAGAGAAAAGTTGCTCTTAGTTTAAACGTGTGTAGGCTTTTGTAGTTCCTCTAGATTTTGCCTTTCTTAGCAAGGCGTTATTATGTTGTCTTCTTCTATCTCTATTTGTCTTTTATTTAATCCTCCTAGGTCCTTAGAAGCAAATGGTTTTTTATTACTTTTTAAAGTTGTTGTAATTTCTTGGTTTAGTTAGGCTTTAATAAGCTCCTTAATCTTAATTAGCTTAAGATGCCTCTGCATATAGTCTGAGCTTTTGAGAGAAAATGCAAATTTTTCCTCCAAAAGGAGGGGGCAGGTGACCCTTCCACCCTCTCTAGCGCGCTAGCGCCCTCGCTGCAGGCTCTAAAAAGTATTGCAATCAATTCCTCGGGGTTGTTTCCTTAGGATCAGGTAGTTTCTAATCAATTTCCAGAAAAGTCGACGTTGGTGTTGTGTGGCAGCGTTACTTTGTTGTTCTAATTAGCTACTAGTCTTTCTTAGTCCGCCTTTAGTAGCAATAAGCGCGAGCGTTGATTAGCAAGCTGCCGTTATAAGCGTAAGAATTGCTTAGATAGCAGTTGTTAGCAACGTAAGATCAGTGCTAAGTATAAGCGTTGCGCGCGCTAAAGCTTGTTTAACAATAAAATTTAATAACTAGCTAATTTTTAAAATAATAAGATTTAGTTGCTAATGTCTCCTAATCTATACATTTATTGCAAGACATCTAGTAGCTCTGCTTAGAGGCTAACTACTTTACTTGCTAAATTAAGTCTGCTGTCTGGTCGTTATTTATATTTTGTTTTATATAAGAGTCTAACAAAGTAATTAAGCTAGCGCAAGAGTAAAGCTTTTCAGAAGCTAATACAAAAGTCTTAGCAGCTTACTGCTTAAGCAGCAACGCGCGATTAGCAATATAGCAATAGTAATAGCCTACATACTTTTATTAAGCTGTTTACTAGGCGCAACGCGCTTTCTTAACTAAGCAAAAGGCGCTTAACAGTTTTTTAAAGTTTACTGCTAATATATTATGCTTTTATATTCCGCCTTATAAGCGCTGTATAAAGAAGATGCTAGATAGTTTGTATGCTAAACATTGCTTTAATTGCGTCTAGACTAGCAGTTAGAGCAGCTTACGTTGTAGTAGTTACTTATTGTATACCTACTACACAGTTAATAATAATCTTACTAATTAGTTTATAGCTATGCATAAAAATAAAGAGATAAGTTTTTAATCTTTTAGGCTTCTTGCTTAGGTTTTTAATTGTTTTTAGGGATATAATATTAGTAAGCTTAACTAAGCTTTCAAAGCTTAAATGCTAAAAAACATTATTGCTTGCTGCAAAGAGATGAATAGCAGTATTACATTTACTAAAAAGCTTTCTACACAGAAGCTTTCTGTTAACAATTGTTGTATTTAGGAGATATTATCTTGTAGTTTTGCTGCTTAGCTCTTGCTGCCTGCTCCTGCTTCTGTTCCTGCTCCTGCTCTAATTTTTAATCTAAGGTATAATGCTAAGGATTATCTGCGCTAAACACAGCCTGCTTAGCAGGCTATAAGTTAGAATTAAGGTTGTTCTTTTAAAAAAGAGCCTTATAATACGAAGCTTTATACTGCGTACGTTCTAGGTTAACCTGCGTAGCAGCTAGCTTAATAGTTAGCTTATAATTAACAACAGCTGCAACAGCTGCAGCCTTAACAAGAATAACTTTTTTAGCAATTGTTTTTTTAAGAAAAGTATACTTTAAAAATACTTTTTCTGCTTGTTCTGTACAATTGCTCTTAAGTTTGCCGTCCTAATTGCTATACAACTTATATATATAGGCGCGATTGTTATGTAAGGGTGAGCTGGCAATTATCTTACGATTTTATTTATAAAAGTAATAAATTAAATTCGCGATGTTATGCTGCTTACCTCTAAGCTCTTGCTGCTTAGGCTAGGTTAGCTTAAAATGCTCTTAAGCTCGCTGAAGCTAAAAAAGCTAAGCATAATCTAATAATAGAGTTAAGCAATTACAAGAAGTTCAATGCTTAATAGTAATTTTAGTTTTGTTTTTTAGTTTTTTAGCTTGTTTAGCTCACGTTCTCCTGCTTAAAAGAATAAGTAATTACGAAGAGACTTAGCCTAGTATATAAATGTTGCTGCTTAATACAAATCTTTTTACTTGTTAATTATTGTTGCCTTTAATTAAGTGCTTAACTTATTAAAAGTTAAATTACTGCTTAAACTTCTTAAACTGTTGTTAAGTAAGTAACTTAGTTAGTTTATTAAATAGCATAATCGCTGTTTCTAGGTATCTAACTTAAAATAATTCTTTAGCATATTTTTGCTGCAGCTACATGTTTTGTATATCTATATGCCTTAATTAAGTGCTAATCTGCTTATTCTTCTTAACTATAAGCCTAATTATTTGCTAGTTATTACACTAAACTGTCTAGACGTCTTTTGAATTAAGAGACAGTTTATAAAAGAAGCACTTTAAGGCTATAGCCTTTTTAGTAGTGTGCTTAAGGCGAGCAACTTAGCTTTAGTAGTTAATGGAGTAACTGTAGTCTACTAAGCTGCCTTCTTAAATATTAGACTACAATATAAAATAGCTATATAACTATAGAATCATTAGCGAGTTTTTTAATCATTTGCAAAAGAAGCGTTACTTACAATTATTAGGTCTAGGCTATTGTAGTCCCTGTACTAGATCGCGTCCTATCTTGTCTTATACACGTACATAATTACCTGTTTAACAGCTTTTATATACTAATTACTAGATATTATAAGGAAGTGTAAGACCTTTAAAATTAAGTAGGTAACATCTAAACGCATTATAATAGCTGTATACAGCACTAATTAAACTTATTTTTTAGTAAGCCTTAATTTCTTGCTAAGTTGCTTTGCTAGTATTCTTAATTAGCTCTTCTATCAGCAATAAAGTCTTAAGAAAGCTACTATCCTCTAGCTTAAACTTCTTTGCAATCTTGTTAATATAAATATTCTATATAAGTATAATTATTTACTTCTTACAATCTCTAATTACTCTAATGCTAAGAAACTATTTAACTAATTCTTGTTCCTATATCTTGTACTTATCTATAATCTTTAACTAAAGATCTATTACCCTCTACTTATAATTTTTTGCAAAGAGTAGTAGAATATTATTTATAAAAAATAAAACTAAAATCCTCTTATCTTAATTAAAGAATAGGCAGGGCTCCTCTAGTAAGGCAATTGGTTTAATCTTTTTTAGTAATCCTAAAAACTTTTTATACTACAATAGTAGTAAGTCTTACAATTTATATAGTGCGCAGTTAAGCTATACGTACTTACCTAGCTTCTTAAAGCTATCTAGCATCTTATAGATTACTAGGTTGTCTGCTATAATTAATGTATTAAAAAATGCTCTTACAACATTATATTGCTTAATCTCTAGATTATTCTTAGTTGTAATAGCTATTGCTACTTAGAAGGACTTAGCTGCTAATATAGTAGCGTATATTAAGTTAATTAAGTCCTTCTTCTAGAGATTACTTCTTACAACAATCTACGCCTTGCATTTAAGAAAGAAACTATCTTAATTAAACTTGTAAGTATAAACCTACTTTATAGGTATTAGGCAATTATTTACTTCTTCTCTTATTATCTTAGTCTAAGTTCTATTTTTACTTAACTAATTAATCTCTTTCTTATAGGTATTCTTAAACAAGGCCCTTATAAGATGCTAAAGCAGCTGCTTTTATAATTCTAGTAGTTTAGGTAGATTATTGTAATACTATTAAGCATTTCTACTTAGCTTATACTAAGTAAGCAAAGCTACTATAACTACGTAATTAAGAGTCTTATAGCTTACTTAGTCTTCCTAAATTGCTTATAAACCTAGTAGGTAGGTATTATAAAAATTATTTTATCATAGATCTTTATAATCTGCAATTAATATATTAACACTACTTATGCTTCTACCTCCTAGTTAATTATTAAGATCTTAGTTTGCATCCTTATGCTTACACCTACTACCTAGCTTACGTAGTAGAAGATAATAATTTATAGGCTAATCTTGACTTTTGCTTATAATCTTAGCACTATGTCTTGTAAGCAGAAGTTAAGCTTATAATTACTTACTCTATCTGCTGTTTAAGGCCTAAAATCTTAAATCTTAGAATAATTTACGCCTTGCTATCTTGCTTACCTAAGTAAGTATTTTATTACAACAAGCTAGCGCGTTAGAGTCTTTAGACATAAAATCTTAGACTAGTAATAAGTTGTTAAGCTTATTAAATAGAGTCTCCCTACCTCTTAGAATTAATAGATTAGCTCTTTTTAGCATACGCACTACTATTTAACTATTAATAACTTTATAATTAATTACGTCGTTACTCCTTAAAGTCTCTAGTTTAGGAGTTAGTTCTAAAGTAGTAAGACTAGTATTTTGCTACTAATCTAAGTAAGTTTTTAATAGTGTACTAGCCTTATACTTTATTTACTTAGCATCTTCTAATCTACTCTTGTCTTTAGTAGATAGACCTTCCTTACTACTAAAGATAGTAGATAGATTATCTTTAAGGTCTTTAGTAGTTAGCTGCGTATTCTAATCTACTCTTCTTTAAATAGGTAAGAGGTCTAAATCCTCTCCTAGATTAAATAGCTTGCTATTATAAAAAATCTATAAAATCTTAATTACTTAATCTCTTAGTGGCTTTTTCTTGTAATCTCCTTTGTAGAATTAACGTTTATTAAAAGTTATATTTTAGGTAGTAATTACCTAATTAAGTGTTAGTACTTATATATAGTATATGTTAGAAGCTTAATAACTAACTAAATAATTAATATAGCCGCAAGGATTAACCTTAAATCTTTAATAATTACGCCTAGCTAGCTTCTTCTTATTTAAAGAATAGGCTTGGCAGCTATAAGTATAGATTCTACTCTAGTCTAGGTGTAGATTAGCAGTCTAGTGTCCAATCTTAGGTAGTTAATAGTATTAGAAATATTTCCTAAACTATTCTTTAAGCACCTAGTTAGGGGATTAGTAGCTATAGATCATGGTAGGGCTTATTCTATATAGGTAAGCAACTGTATCTACAACTACTAGCTAAAGCTTAGCTAGTAGATTAGTGCTTATGTGTATCTTAATAGCCTTTGTAATTAGCTCTTAACTAGCTCTCTCTACTAAGCTATTAGGCTTATAAGTATATAACAGTAGCATCTTAATTATATTTTCTTTTTTTATAGCTTATTCCTTATATCTTAATTACTCTCTCTTAAGCAGTGTAGCAGTATTGTTATCCTAATAGGTCTCTATAATCTTCTACTAATATTTCCTCTGAATCCTTACAGCAAAGCCTTTAATTATAAGCATAATATTATTTAGTGTCTTTAACTAGATATTATAATTATACAGCTTTCCTAAGTAGTCTTCTTTAATAATTAGTGCCTATTTTTTATGTAGCTAACTAGTTAGGAAATTAAATAAAACTTATAAGATTTTAAAAAAAGGTTGTAGTAATCTCTTCTTTAGTTGCTGTAAGATTACTTATAAAGCATAAGCTATTACGCAGTGTTTATATTCTAATAGCTTTTTGCTAGTAATTTTAATATTCTGCGCTAAGTAGAATAAGCCTTTAATAGCTTGTTGTCCTAAGTATCTTAATTGTTAATACTATAGGTCCTTATTGCTAGTACGCAACTAAGGTTTCCTTAATCGCGCTACAGCGTTTACAAGTAGTAGTTAAGTAGGGTAATAAGTAAGTTACTTATATTTAATAAATAAGATATTAAAGTAACACTTACAGTTAATTAAGACAACGTTTTTCTTAATTATTTTAAATTGTAAGGTGTAATTATACCCTAAATACTAAATGCCTGCCTGCTTAAGCTGTGCTTCTAATATAATATTAATATAGAAACCTAGTATAACCTTAACATTAGTAAGCAGAAGATTAGCTATCTTAGGGCTAGCCTTAGCGTACAGAACGTTCTTAAGCAGCCTGTTTCCTATACTAGTAACTAGTATAATTTAAGTGCCTGCCTTAATAGTTTTGTCCTTAGTGTATTTGCTAAAGATGCCTAGTACTATGAAATCTATAGTATTAACTAGGTAGACTGCTAACCTATTATCTATAATCGTGCAGAGGGACAGGGCATAAGGGGTAAAGGCTACGCTAAACATATTTAGTCTAATATCCTTCATAAGGTTTTTTAAGTTAATTAATGCTAAAAATAATAAGCTAGGGTAGGATCTACTTAACTTATTAATAGCTAATCTGCTAGTGCTAGCCTTCTAGCCTTTTTTCTTAATCTAGGTGCGTAAGATTGCCTATTTATTACTATTCTATTACTTAAGGATCATCTTTTTATTGTTGTTTAACAGTTTAATTAGTATTTTACTAAGAAGGCTTAATCTAGTAACTGCAGTTTAAAGTTAATAGCAGTTACGCAGTGTCTAGAAGTGCTTACTTATAGGCCCTTTACCAGCCTTGCAGGGGCAAAGGTATAATTACTTATTACTCTTATTTAACTTGTTAGCGCTTATAGATTATTAAGCTGCCCTTATTTAAGATCTAGTTTAGAACACTACTTGTCCTTTTCCTTTTACAAAAGTGATTAACTCATTTTTTAACAAAACACTAAAGATCTTTCCTAGATTATTAAGGGTTAAATAAGCTTTTCTAAGCACTATCACTTATAATAGCTTATTTTACTTCTTGCGCGGCTAGTTTAGTGCAATCTTAGTGCCTAAGGCGTTTAAAAAATTAGTAATTGCTAACAGCTTAATAACTTTAGAAAGCGAGTAGATTGTTGCTTATTAATATAGTAGCTGCTACTTAGTAAACTATCGCTTAGGGCCTATTTGTCCCTAGTAAGCTTTATTAAGGTGTAATTTATACTGCGCTTTAATTAAATACTAAGTATTCTAATTTGTAGGTGCAAGATCCTCCTTTAGGATCTTTACTAAGGCTTAAAAGCTAGTAAAGTTTTAAGTAATTATGCTTATTAAGGCGTTTAAAAGCAGGTCTAGATAGACAGTCTTGCTAATCTAGTCCTTAATATTAGTAATCTTAGCAACTTTTCTTGTCTATGAAGCAGCTTATACCTTATACTTATTAACTAGCTTATTGTAATTATTCTTCTTATACTTAGTATTAAGTAATTAAGCCTTGTATTTATGTTAAGTAATCTTATAGTCCTCTTGTATTCAAGCGCTGGCGCTAGGTAATAAAGTAACTAGCTGCTTAATATCCTTAGGCAGTTCTAGATACTGTGGCTCCTAGTAATCTATTAAGGGTACGTCTAGGAGATTAGGATTAACCTAATCCTAGATACCTTTCTCTAAGTAGTGTAGCCTTAATAGAGTAAACTAGGTTAGTTAGTCTAATTAAGCCTTAAGGATTACCCCTAAGGCGACAAGCAGTGTATTAGTAATGTCTATATTAAGATAAGATGCTTTGTATAGAATTACGACGGGGGTTATTATTAAGGTAACGACAAATTTATTAGTTAGTTAGTAGTTAGATAGCTGTGTTAATAATAATAGTAGTCTGTAGGTTGTAGGATAGGTTGGAAGAGGTTGATCGTATGATTAATAAGTAAGAGAGGTACAGCAGTAGCAGCGATCTGCTAGCTAGTGCTGTAGGAGATAAAAAAGAGAAGAGTAAAAATCTAATTAAACAGTTAACCTTATAGCTTGCTTATTGCGCAGTAGGAATTAAAACTATAATTAAGTAGCCGGGCTTATAACTGTAGGAGCTAAAAAGGAGCAATTGCTTAATTAGGAGGAGTAGAATGAGTGTATTGAACAACTAAGTGCTACAACAAAGTGGTCAATAACTGCTTAAGAGGAATAAGACGATCTATCCCGTATATATAGGCGCTAGCGCGATCGTCACGTGTTCAGCTTACCAGGATCACCTGCTCAACAGGGTGACCCGCATGTTGCGCATGTCAATACTCCAACAACAAGCGAGTCGCTCACCTAAGCGAGTCGCTCACGCCCTACTAGCGCGTCAACCTCGACACTATAACGCGTAATAGCTTAACAACACACTACTCAAACTTCTTATACTAAAGCAGATCTCTAGCTTGCTCTTTTTAATATCTAATTGCAACGTGTTTGAAGCTAAAGATGTGCTACATCTATTTATAATGTCCTACAAAGAACTTTGTCTAATTAACGCGCTAGAAAGCGCCCCTAACGCGACTGTAAAGCAAACTTAAAGCGCTTAAATAAACTAGAAGAGGAGGCTATAGTTAATCGTGTTCTTAAAGAGTCTACGCAAGGATTTGCGCCTACAAAGGCTAAAGTTTAAGTAATAGCTAATAAACTCCTATATAAGCGTGCTAGCAACTCTATTAGCAAGAACTAGGTTAACAACTTTGTTAAGCAAACACCTAAGCTCTATACGCGCTAGACCTGTCCTTATAATTACTAGCAAGCTGCCTGCGAGGACCTAGCAGCTATACAGCGCTAATTTAATCTAGTAAATTTAATAAAGCAGAAGTAAAGTATTATAGACAATAATATCTTTAACGTTAATAAAACTAGCTTTATAATAGGTAAGATTTTATTATAGTTAGTTATTACAGCCTCTAAGAGCTATAGGAAAAAGAAGTAGATACAGCTAGGCAACTGTAAGTAAGTCACTGTAATCTAAGGCGTAGGCGTGTTAGGTTACTAGCTACTACCTTTTGTTATCTTTATAGGCTAGGTACTTATTAATATCTAGTTTAAAGATCTATCTACTAACTAAGTACTTGAAGTTAGTCTTAATAGCTAAATAAATAATTAGCTTACTCTTGCGTAGTTAGAGCACTTTAATACCTATACAAAGAGCTACGCTATAGGTAGGTATTAACTGCTTATTATTAACAGCTATAAGAGCTACTGCTTAGTGGATTTCTAAGATTACTATAAAGACAAGAATATTATTCTTCTTTATATACCTGCGCACTTATCCTACCTATTATAGCTTCTTAACGTTGCCTGCTTTGCGCTGTTAAAGCGCAAGTATAGCAACATAGTTTTAGGCTTAGCATATAACTACACTAACTATATTACTAAAGAGACCTTCCTACTAGCCTTTAAGGCTACTTTTAAGCAATTGTGTATAAAGGAGAATATCTAAGCTAGCTTTAGAGGTACTAGTCTAGTCCTATATAACCTATAGGCTGTGTTATTAAAGCTTAATATAGTAGTGCAGACGCTAAA
This sequence comes from Alternaria sp. 'sect. Undifilum', assembly GCA_024321975.1. Classification (NCBI taxonomy): domain Eukaryota; kingdom Fungi; phylum Ascomycota; class Dothideomycetes; order Pleosporales; family Pleosporaceae; genus Alternaria; species Alternaria sp. 'sect. Undifilum'. The sequence goes on from JAJJZI010000004.1 coordinate 3,796,614, forward strand.
ACAATTACTACAATAGGTAGACGCCTAGGAGGCGTAGACACTACGCAACGCGCGCGAAGTTAAAGTTTAAAGTACTTTTATTTAATAGAGAGTAAGAAACTACTATAAGTCTTTTATAAATTTACAAAATGAGTAGATTACGCAGCTAGGCAAAGGAGCTTAGTAAATAGCACATAAAATAATGCTTACAATAGAGCAAATAGCTACTCTTAAAGAGAGTCTAGACGAAGCAAATAAGCGTAAGAGCTGTAAGCAGCAATATATATAAACAGACAAGACTCTTACTGTTAGCGAAGAATAGGAAATATTAGCTTAATAGGCAGGTAGTAGTCGTGGCGATAGTGAGAGCGCGTTGAAGAGGGTATGAGGAGAGAGGCGATGCGGGCGTTGCAAGCAGACTAGACACAACGCCTGTACCTGCGCAGTTAAAGTAGATAGTGCTAGCAATAGCGGCAGATCTAATAAAGAAATTAGTATACTGCAATAGTTTATTAACTTTGATAAAAGTGCGTGATATTGTGTTAACGTTGACGCGCTGGTGGGGCGTGAGCGACTCGCTTGGGTGAGAGACTCGCTTGTGAACTACGTTAACTTTTTTGACATCTTTTTTTTTGTCACCCCTCTGTAAGAAGAAAGTAGAGGTCCTACCTTTACTCCTTAAAGCTTATTAACACCTAGCTTAGATTTTTAATCTAAAAACTACCTCTGTACTACCTCCTTTACGCAGATCTAAAGTAAATCACTAAGTTAAACTAGAGAAAGACAATAAAGGCAAAGAAAAGGAGGAACCTATGGACCTCTATACAGTATAAGCTGCCTAGAACTTTTAGTATTACAAAAGGAGCTTATTTCTCTACTTAACAAAGGATAGATTAGAGCTAGTAGCTCTCCTACCTCCTCTCTTATTCTTTTAGCTAAAAAACCTAGAGGAGGATTACATTTTTGCGTTATTTACTGAGCCCTAAACGCTATTACAAAAAACGATTGTTATCTTTTACTTTTAATCTAGGAAACCTTTAACAATATTGCAAAAGCTAAATAGTTTACAAAAATTAACGTTCCTGTAGCTTTCTACAAGATTAGGATTATTACAGGATATAAGTAGAAAACAGGTTTTTACACTAGATTTAGGTTATATAAATAGCTAGTTACTTTATTTAGTATAGCAAACGCTCTAAGTACCTTTTAACGCTATATTAATTAAACTCTCTGCAAGTATATCAACGATTTTTGCTTAGACTACCTAGACGACGTTTTAATATATTCAAACGGCTCACTTAAGGATCACTAAACTAATACAAATAAGGTCCTAGAATCTATAGGCAAGGCTAGATTACCTTTAGATATCTAAAAATGCGAATTTAACGTACAGAGTACAAAATACCTAGGTTTTATTATTAAGGCAGAAAAAGGACTTTTAATAGATCCTAACAAAGTAAAAGCAATGACAGTTTAGTAGGCACCTACAAATGTTAAAAGAGTACGCAGTTTTCTTAGTTCTGTAAACTTTTATTAACAATTTATTAAAAACTACTTAGAGATAGTAGCTCCCCTTTTAAGGCCTACTAAAAACGTCCCCTTCTTATAGGGAAAAGCAGAGCAAGATACTTTTAATAAGCTAAAGGAGTTATTTATTACTAAACTAGTACTAGCTTAATAGGATCCTAACAGAGAAACTATCCTAGAGACAGACTCTTCTAGATATTTAGTAGCAGGAGTTCTCTTGCAATATAACAATAAAGGTAGCTAACGCCCTGTAGCTTACTATTTAAAAAAGATAACTAGCACGCAAAGCAATTACGAGATACATAATTAAGAATTACTAGCAGTTATCTTCTACTTATCTAAGTAGAATGCTATGCTACAATCTTTAAATAAGTATATAGTTATTATAGACTATAAAAGCCTTAAATATTTTAGCAAGCTAGACAGCTTAGTAAGAGACAAATAAGATAGGCTTAATTTCTAGGAAAGTTTCTTAATATAGAAATTTCCTAAAGGCCTAGAGTTAATAACTCTAGAGCTAATGCCTTATCTAGAAGACAACAAGATATGCTAGCAAACAACTAGGATACTAGGATTTCTAAGAGATTTCTACAAGTATTTAAACCTATAACTACAGCTACTAACAAAGAACTAGAGGAAAAAGAAGTGCTTAGAACTTTTAGCTGCAACAGCTATCTAGCAGCTGTACTACAATTACCTTAAGAGCAGTTAGATCTAGAGGAACTATAAAATAAAGCTAAAAAAGAGGATAAAACTTACTAAATAGCCTAGAAAGCTATAAGAGATAGTGAACAACAATTACCTACAGCTTTTGACCTTAAACTTTCTATTTCTAAATGCTAACTAGACAATTCTAGAAACCTGCTATACTAAGATCAAGAATAGGTACTAAAAAATAAACCTCTAAGAACTAGAATTATCCACGAAATCTACAGTTCTAGGGCTTTAAGCTATCTAAGAAGGAATGTTACCTACTAAGCTATTGCAAGAGAATACTTTTAGCCCTCTGTTAGTAAAAGTATTAAAAGATACATAAAGAACTGCTTAGTGTGTAGAAGAACAAAACTCTAGAGAAATAGCCTATAAGGCTAACTAAAACCCTTGCCTATACCTAAGCAAATATAGAAAGAAAATTCCATAGATTTTATTACAGAGTTACTAGAATATAAAGGCTGTACAAACCTTATAGTAGTTACAGATAGGCTTAGCAAGGACGTTGTCCTAATAGGACTTAAGGACATTACTACAGAAAGTGTTACTAAAGCTTTTATTAACTTTGTAGTAGCTTACTATTAGTTACTAAACTATATTACTTTAGACACAAGTATACAGTTTGTTAACTATTTTTAGATTAAGCTTTGCGAGTTATTAGAAATTAATTAACGCTTATCTTCTAGATACTATCCTAAAACTGACGGGTCTACAGAAAGAATAAACTCTATAGTATAGGCTTATTTACGAGCCTTCTGCAATTAGGATCAAACAAATTAGAAAAGCAACTTAGAGATAGCTAAGATTGTAATTATAGCAAGGTAAGCTTAGTCTATTACTAAGTAAAAACTCTAAGTTAAACACAATAAGCTGTAAGGGCATATTGCCTACACTATATACTAATGAACGTAGTGCTCGTGTACGAGCGTGCGCTCGTGGATGACCGTGTGTGCGCTCGTAGATAGACGCGCTCGTTAATGATCAGTCACGTGGTCGCGCTCATGTACGAGCGTACTCGTCAGTGAGCATTCACGTTACAGCGGCGCAGTTACCTAGCTGTGATTATCTACTTATGTCGCATAGTCCCTAAAGAATTGTCCTCTACGTCCTTTAGTTTAGATCGTAACACTATCCTCCTCCTTTATAGATTTGTCCTTAAATTACGTAGTTATATTTTATAGTTTTTTGTTAAATTACTAAGGTTTGCCCTGCATTATAAGTAAGTTAGTTTATATGTCTTCTTCTTATTAATATTACTTACGTCTTAGCTCTAAAATTAATTATGCTAACTATCCTTCTAAAGCTCTTTGTAATTATTGTTTCCTAGAAGGCTTTATTCATTACGTTATGCCTAATTCTTATTTAAAGTGTGCTAAGTGTACGCAGTTAGATTAAGTATATATAAACATGTCTTAAAAATCTCTAGATAATACTTACAATAAGTATTAAAAGAAAGTAATAAAAATAAAAAATTGCTTATAATAGTAATTTCACGTTTGCTATAGAATAAGAAAATTTCAAAGTAGGCAGAAGAGCGTGCGCGTAAAAAGGCGCTGTGTTAGCTTCTAGTATAAAGGCTGCTAGTAAAATTAAGATAGTACAGAAAGTTAACTATCTTGTAGTATCTATTAGTATAGCCTTTTTGCCTACAATATAGGCTACTATAGGTTTGTTTAATGCCTCTATTACTAAGCTTAGTACTATTAGAGGTGTTAATAATACTATGCTAGAAGCTAGTAGTAGTTTATTTATTTTTTAAGGTGTCAAAGGTGGTGGTTGTTGTTGTAGTTAAAATGGGGTTCCAAAAAGTGAAAAGCAGCTACCCTCTACTAATTAATCGCAAAAGTTAAAAAAAAGATTGTGTGTAGTTAACGAGATTCGAACGGTGGGTAGATGAGTTCTAGGAGGAAAGCTTAGACCACCGAGCAATAATCAGGGTCAAAAAAATTTGCTAAGGTACTAAAAAATAATACTAGTTAAAACGTGTCTAACAGCAATTGCCAGCCTATAGCTAGCAATAAGATTACAGTAGGATTGCAATAGAATTGCAACATAATGCGATAGAGGGAAAGGACACGTACGTACCGCGGTGGGAGCCTGCAATACTTTATAAAGCAGCTGCTTTTTACTTACTGCTTCTTACCTACTACTTCTTACCTTTTAAACAGCACTGCATATAAATAATTCGCATATAATACACTGCACTGTAATATAGTATGTAACTTCTATAGCAAGTATCTCCTTATTCTAGGCTCTCTTCTAAAAAAAGTATGCTTTGCTACTATCTACCTAGCACCTAATTTAGTCTAACTTAAACTACTTATGTAGACACCTAAATTTATTAAGTATCTTAAAACTTAACTACCTAGCTAGACCTCTAAGTTTATAAAAATCTCAAGTCTCTTATCTATAATATCTCTATATACAAAAAAATTGTTAAGCTCTAATTTAGCTAGTTGTGCAAGGAATACACAATTTCTAGAGTATTTACTAATACTAGTGTAGTACTTAAGATCTATTGGTTTAGTATCTCTCTTTTCTTATTTATTGTGTAAGAGCTAAGTACAGAGACTAGAATTTAGCTTAAATAGCTATTGCAAGACGTTAAATTAGTAATAGAAAAGAAAGAGGTAGGAAAGAAGGAGTAGGCTTTCTATTGTCGCATCTATAGGTTAGTAAGCAAGGTAATAATAGTGTTACTACTTTACTTTATCTAGGAGCGCCTAGTTGTAAAGTAACAAGAATAGGTAGAATAGAGCGCGTTAAGTTAGGAGGCAATTTGCGTCTTTGTCTTGCTTTTCTTTGTTTCTGTCTAAACATGCTAGAGCGACACACTAATTGCGTGCTAGCAATGCTAAATAAGAGGGCATAAGCCCCGATACCCGTGGTTAGCAATAAATCTTTTTTTTTACCAAAAAGGTGTCTACAAAATGTGTGGTTACATCAAAAGGTTGTCTCAAAAGGCTGAAGCCAAGTAGTAGTTTTTAAGGTACGTTGTTCATTTTATTTTTACTACTTAAGTGTTGTAACACGTTTGTACATTTATAAGGCTTAAGTAGGTTATTTTTTACTAGTGTATATACTAACGTCTTTAGTTTAATTTCTAGTATAGTTATTATATTTTTGTAATATTAATTAGTAGTTAGTAAGGTTTATGTCTGGTTCCTATGTGTTATTTCTGTCTAGGTATTCTAACTATTTAACTAAGTATTCCTTGCTGTTATTATTATTCTAGTGTGTAAGGATCTTTTTAATCTTGGATTTATTCTCTTTTTTTATCTTATAATAGAAAGTCTTCTAAAGTGGAGTTCTTAGGTCTGCTAGTTTCAACATTTTATATAGAATCTTAGGTAGATTTTTGTATTAGGTAAAAGGTTAAGTATGTATACAACTAGTCTCTTCTAGTTAAGAATTAAAAACAGTCTAACTTCAACATTATTAAGTCCTTTACTAGGTTACGTAGTGCGAAAATACTTTGTAAGTAACTATACTTTATCCCTCTTTTTTAGCTAAGGTGCTGTTTTTTGTTTCTAGTTTATATATAAAAGGCTTTAGCGTTAGGCCTTCTTAATTATATACTTAAGTAACTTATGTACTAAATTTAGCTTATTAGCTATTATAATAGCTGCTTCTATCTTTAAGCTTAGAAGTGTACGTATAAAGAGATTTAGGTGTCTTTTATAATTTGCGTAGAGTAGAGTCTGTCTTATAGACTCTAAAAGCTTGTTGTTGTATGCTATTCATGCTATAGGTAGTAATAATACCTAATTATTCTGTTATTAGTTAATATATATTCTTACGTATACTTTTATTATGTAATTTATTTATTTAGTTTGACTGTCTGTATAGAGATAATACGCTGTTAATAGCTTTCTCTTAGATCTAATTACAGCAAGTAGTGTTGTCTAAAAATTTAAAGTAAAGAGCTTATTTTTATGACTAATAAGTAACTTTAGTATACTTTGATATTTAATAACTTAATTTTTAATAACGTGCGGAGGCTATACTGCTGTAAAAAAAAATTTAAAGGCTATATACTTAGCTTGTTTTATAAATTAGTTAACTACTATAAGAATTGCGTTATAAGATTTTTTTGTAATAAGGTCTTTTAAGACTAGTAATCTTATAACAAAGTCTATAGAGATGTCTAACTATAGTGCGTTAAGTAGTTCTATTCCTTATATTTCTCTATAGGGTGCATGTGTACTGTTCTTATTCTTCTAACAGTCTATATATTAGGCAATAAAGGTGGTAACTTTGTCCGTTATTCTTAGAAACTTATAATTTCACTTAATAAGTTTTATAGTTCTTGTAATGCCTAGGTGGCTGTGTACTAGGTTATTATAGTGTTATCTAATAATTGCTTCCTGTAATTCTTTTAGTACGTTATGCGTGATGCGCATAAGTAGATTAAGCATTTATACTAGTTTTAATAATCTGTTGTTATTAACTTATAGTATTGTAGAGTTAATTATCTCTTTAGTTCTTATAATATCGTGTCTATAGCTAAGGGCATCTACCCTTTTATTATCTTTTCTTAGTGTATACACGATCTTAAACTTGTATTATCCTAGTTCCACTAACTATTAAACCTAGCATTAGTTAAGTTTCTTAGTAGTAGTTAAATTAACTAAGTTCTTATAATCTATAAATATTATAAGTTCTTAGCAGCTTTTAGCATATACTCTCTAATGTTTTAGGCAATTAATAATAGCTAGCAGCTTCTTATTATGAATATTATTTTATTCTTCTAGTCTTAAAAATTTACAAGAATAATAGGCAATTAGGTACTATTTACCTTCGTATAGTTAGCTAGTGCATTTTCTAAGTATAAGGTCTAATACGTCTATCTTAAATTATAGTAGCCGTCCTGCTTAGAATATATAAAAGCATAGTAGTTCTATACTTATATTCTTAAGCATTTAGAAGGCGTTCTCTACTTTTTTACTTCACTTAAAAGGTATTTCCTTCCTTATTAGTCTTGTTAATAAAATAGCAATTTTAGAGTATTCTTTAATAAACTATTGGTTAAAGCTTAAGAATCTTAAGAAGGATTGTATTTCCTTAACTTTTATTAGTTAAAGCTATTCTTTAATTACTTATATCTTTTCTTTATTTATTTATACACCTTATGCCTCTTTAATATATCCTAGAAAGGCGACTTTATCTGTGTAAAACTTATATTTCTTAGGTTTTAGTTGTAGGGTAAACTAGTTTAAGCACCTTAGTACTGTACAGACATATTTAATATAATCTCTTAAGTTTTTAGAGTAGATAAGAATATTTTTTAAGTATACAACAACAAAGATATCAAAATGTACTTTTAACATATAATTAATAAGTTTTTAAAATGTTGCTAAGGTGTTTGTTAACCTAAATAGTATAAAAGTGTATTTATAGTATCTCTATTTCATTTAGAACGCTGTTTTTTATTTTTACTTTTCTTAATCCTAATTAGGCAGTATCTATTTTAGAGGTCTAGTGCCGTAAAGACCTTAGTGTAAGACAATTAATCTCTAAGTTTTATAATATTTAGTAGTAGATATTAATTCTTTACTATAATGTTGTTTAGCTTTTAATAGTAAACGCATATTCTTAGTAGTCCTAAATTCTTTAGTATGAAGAGTATAGAGAATCCTACTAGTAATGTTAAAAGTCTTATATAGCTTTTTGCTAAATCCTTATCTAGCTTTTCTTTTAGTGTTTTAAGTCCTATTTCTAATAATTAATAAATTAGTCTAAAAAGTAGAGTCATCCCTTTTTCCAGGATAATCTTATAGTCCTAGGGTTAGTGTCTTAGTAAGGCTTTACTATCTAATACTTCTATAAAGAAGTGCTAAAATTCTTTATACTTATTTAAGATGTTTAAAGTAATATATTTTTCTAAAACTCTAACTTTGTAATCTAAAGAAGCTCTTCTAGTATCTATTAAGTTAAACCCTCTTGTCTTAAGGCTGTTCTTAGTTAAGGTTTACTGTCTTTTAGCAATATTATTAATCTTCCTTTTATTTACTATCTTAATTGTTAGATGCGTAGGCTAGCTTATACAGAGGGGTGACAAAAAAAAAGATGACAAAAAAGTTATAGTTTTTAAAGCTTTATATTTCGACAACTAGATGTACTATACCCAAAAGAATTAGTGATTTGGAAAGCTAATATCTTCCTCTTTAAGTTGAGTGGCTTAGTAAGCTGCTTAGTCAGCACGGTTGTCCCTGTAATCTTGCTTGAAATGAGATGAAATAAAAAGTAAAAATAGATTTTAGTATAACTTTTTTATAAATATATAAAAACACGCTAAGAAAAAAATAAGTTTAATGAGCTTACATAAGTATCACGTAAGCGTATTTTAGAGGCTTACATCTTAATTTCTTAGAGTTTGATAAAAGGGTGAAAAAATAGGGGTTGTTTACGTAAGCGCTAATTACGTAATAGCTTAGTAAGCTTTTAGTATATTAACTCCTCTTGTTTGTCCTAACTTGCTTTTTTTATAATACCTCCTCTATGTCTCGCAATATTTCTTAATTTGAGCAAGAAGTTTATACTTTATATTTACAAAACAAGCCTATTTCTTTAATTAGTAATTTACTGGAAAAGTCCTCTAGAAGTATTACTAATACTCTTTATCAAATAAAACAAAAAAAAGTCTCCTTTATCTACTTTTAGGCCTTAAAAGGGTCGTCCGACAAAGATCTTAAATAAAGCAAAAAGAGTGCTTAATAGAGACCTTACTAAAAGCCCTAAAAAGACAAATTAACGTCTTTTAAAAGAAAATAGTCTAGATCTTTCAATGAGAAGCTTACAATGCTTTTTGAAAAAAGAGAACTATTCTATTAACATTTCTGAAAAAAAGACGCCTTTAGACGCTGAAAAGGCTTATAATTGTTATATTTACGCTAAGCAATTACTTAAAAACCTTAAAAATATCAACTTTAATAAAGTTAGATTTTTAGAGGAGTCTGCTATTAAGCGAGGGCACAGTGCTGGGACAGAATACTATTAAACACGGCAAAATAATAGGGTTAGAAGGAAAATAGTTTCTACAACTAGCACAAGTACATTTAAAAAAACTTTATTTAACTTAAATAAAACTTTAATATTTCTAAAATATTTCTATTATTATAATCTTTTTTTTAGCACGCTTACTAATTAAGTTATAGGTCAAGATATTTCGATCTAAGTTTGGGGAGCGATTTAGATAGGTAGTCAATCCAAATTAGTAGTATTTAAAAGCCCTTCAATTACTACTCCTTTTAGGAGTTTATAATATATTAAAAAGATCCTTATTCATATAGTAAAACCTGCGATAAAAAAAGGTAAGTTATTTATACTCTTGTTTCCTACTTAGAGAGTGTTTACTCTATATTGAAATTATAAAGTAGCAATCTTTTTTGATATAACTAAAGGACTTACTAACTTCTATATAGGCTGGAAGTTTTAACAGGATAACGCTAAGATTTATAAAACTCTAGAAGTTTTATCTTGGTTTTCTAGGAATAGGATATCGCTTTTTAGGCATCCTGCATATAGTCCTAATCTAAATCCTATAGAAAACGTGTAGGCCTTACTAAAAAACGCTTTAGCTAAAAGGCCTATTACTTCTTTAGGTATAGGAAAGAGTAAAAAAAGTATAGCAGCCTCAAAGGCTGCTATAAGGGAGGAATAGGATTAATTACCTTAAAAGGCGATTAATAATTGTATTCTATCTTTACTAAGGCGTTATTTGGACGTTAAGGAAGCTAAAGGCTAGTACACTAAGTATTAGTAAGCTTTCTTCGTTATTCATTTAGAAAAAACCCTAAAAACAAGCTCTTATTTACTACTTAATAGATTTTTTTACAATTACCTTTAAACTTACACACAAATGAGTTCAACTAGTATTATATAATATATATACTTTATAGCAATTTTTACACCTTTAAAAAGAAGTTATTTTGTTATTTATTCTTGAGTTTTTTATCTTTATTTTCACTGCTGAAGTTGAGCACAAAAGTGCTTGATAAGCAGCCTACTAAGTAGCTTAATTTAAAGAAGAAGATCTTGGCTTTCCAAATCACTAACTCTTTTGTAAATAGCTCTTCTGGTTGTAGTAGTATAAAGCTTTGAAAACTATAACCTTTTTGACATCTTTTTTTTTGTCACCACTCTGTAGTTATATTAAGTCTACAGCATCTACATAAGAACTTCTTTAACTTTCAATCAATCTTTAAATTGTGTTCTTATAACTAAAGAAGTCTTGATATAATATTATAAGTAGCTAGTCTAAAAACGTCTAGGTCTATCTCTTCTTAGTGTTTCTAGATGCGGAGCGTTACTTAGGTAACCTTATATGTAATTATTATCTTACCTCGTATAGGCTGACTGTTAGCTACGTGTAATAGATAGAGTTCTTATTTCCTTAGTAGTTATAGACCTACTACTAGCACTACTTATGTAGAAACATAGTTAGCCTGTGCGCTAAAATCTACTAGTGCCTATATCTAGTATCTATTAATCTCTACTGTAAGCTTAAGGAGGCTTAAGGGATTTATTGCGTTAATCTCTCTAGTTGTTCTAAGTGTCTAGGGCGTCTATCTAAAAGAAACTATATACTTAATCTATAGAACTTTTTTACAACAATATATTAGTTGCACTTAATATTAAGGCACGTATGCTATAAAAGTTAGTTACACTCTTATAGACTAGTTCTGATCTTATAATCTTTCTATAGCGTTATATACATCTATAGGTTTTCTTCTAGATTATTATGTCTATAAAAGTATAGGCTGTGTCTCTTGTTTTATATATATACTGCTGTAAAGGGCTGAAGCCTTGATGTCCTCTAGTACTCGGCCTGTGGCCTTCGTTGGCTTTTCTTACCTCAGCATTAGCACCTCAGCACTAGCTGCTGACTATCAGCCGCACTAGTTACGCTAACTGTCAGCTGACCCGGCGACCTCTAATAACCTTAGTTAGTCCAAACCTTAGTTAGTCCTATCTATCTAGATTAGATATAAAAACCTACGTAGTCTCTCTATAGTTCTGTATCTAATTTATTTACTGGTTACCTTGCATCTTTAGTCAACCCAACGCACCCTTACAATTAAATTAGATCCTTCTTTAGCTACTTGCGTAGCTACGTCGTACTTGGGAGCCCTCTAGAGCTATATCTAGACGAGAAGCCAGCTAGAGCTATATCTACGCGCGAGAATCTAATAAATTAGAGCGCTAGTTAATTAGTTGACTGTTTAAATCTACTAAAGGATTAACAGAAGAAGCACTAGATTAAAAGTACTAAGGGATACTTAGTTGTATAAGTCCCTAAGGCGTTTAAATTCGTTAGATAAGCCTACTAAGCGTAGTAGCACCTATAGCAATTCCTGTCAACAATATAGAGTACTAGCGAGTACCTACAAATACAATAGCAGAACCCTTAGCAGCTCTTTTAGCTGTAAGGATAGCAGAACTACACTAAAATAGTGTTAGCAGACCTAAAGTAGAAAATACTTTAGAAGGTCTTTGTAGAGCGGGTAGCCTAGATAAGATAGCTGCTTCTACAAGGATACAGGAGGCCTTCTAAGCTTAAGAGGCTATAGGCACGCTACAACAAAGCGAGCCTAAGGTAGAACAACAACCTCTACCTTAGTTACCTACTTTATTAGCTGCCTTAGGAAATTAATAAGCTTAAACACCTAGGCGTTTTAAACAACTAGATCCTAATACCTTTAACAGAAACGGAAAGATGTACTAAATCTTTTAAAAACAGCTTACCGCTAAGGTAGAAAATAATAAGAAAGATTTTAATACAGATAAAAGGACTGAAAATTACGCCTTTAGTTAACTAAAAGGCTCAGCTGCAACCCTTACTCTACCTTTCCTTAACTAAATAGGGATTTCTAATTGATAGAACTTTAATAAGTTATTAAACTTCTTTAATTAAATGTTGGGAGATCCCTATAGTGCAGAGAGAGCTAAGAACAAGCTCTAGTCTATAAGCTAAGGCAAGAAAAGCATACGCAAATACATTATAGAATTCTAGAAATAACTACTATTATCTAATAGTAGTTTAGACGAGGATACAAGGATAATGCTTTTCTAAAAAAGCCTTATTTAGAAACTTTAAGACAAACTTATAAGTATTACCTATAAGGATTTAGATAGCCTGCAAAACAAAGCAATAAAGATTGCTAATTACCTCTATAGAATAGAGAAGTACTCTAAAGGCAGAGATAACAAGCCTAAGGAGTATAAATCTAGGAGAACTTCTCCTCCTCCTTCTCCTTCAAAAGGAGACTAGATAGAAGGGATAAAATACACAGGAAGAACTGCTAAACCTTAATAGTTTAGTAACTAGAAGTTAGAATAGTTATACAAAGCAAGACGCTGTTTCAACTATAAATAAAAGGGCTATCTGGCTACATATTGTATAGAGAATAAGAGATCCTCTAAAAAGGAGAAAAAGGCTTTAGTTAAGTCCTCTAACTCTAAGAAAAAGGAAGATAATAAGCTTAGCGAGGGAAGCTTAAATAAAGACTTAGATTTAGAAAAAGAGTAGCTCCTATTTAAAGTCACTAGCAGGAGCCTCTCATAAGTTAGGATAACTTAGTTAAGGAGTAAGTAAACTTTAAAAAGAATATAAGCAGCAATAGAATTACTTTAGAGGCGCTAGTTAATTGTTACACTTTTACCTCTACTTTAATTAATACACGAAACCTTGCATACTTAATTATTAGCTCTTAACTTATTAAGAACGCTAACTTACAGTGTATTTCTATTTCTCCTAGAAGATTAGAAGGAGTTACAGATAAACCTAGAACTATTAACAAAGTTGCTAGGTTAGACATTAATATTGAAGGCTATAAGGATACTATTTAGGGTTATATAGCCTCTACACACCCTAGTTAAAATTTAATACTTAGACGGTCTTAGATAAATAGAAGAGAGGTTACTATTGCTCCTTCTGGAAAAACAATTTACATCTTTTCTCCTAGCTAAAGGATTAAGTTACTTAGCACTAAGGATTGCTCTATTAAAGGAAACTAGAGATTAAAACAAATAAGCGTAATAGCTTATTACTTCTATATTAGGCAGGCGAAAAAGAATAAGACTATTTAGACTTTTGCTGCTTTTCTTAAGGATATTAAAAAACCCCTAGCTCCTAAAAAGAAAGTAAAGGTCCTACCTTTACTCTCCAAGGCTTATTAACACCTAGCTTAGATTTTTAATCTAAAAACTGCTTCTGTACTACCTCCTTACGCGGATCTAAAGTAGATTACTAGATTAAACTAGAGAAAGACAATAAAGGCAAGGAAAAAGAGGCTTCCTAGGGACCTCTATACAGTATAAGCTGCCTAGAACTCCTAGTATTACAAAAGGAGCTTATTTCTCTACTTAATAAAGAATAGATTAGAGCTAGTAGCTCTCCTGCCTCCTCCCCTGTTCTTTTTGCCAAGAAACCTAAAGGGGGATTACGTTTCTACATTAATCACTAAGCCCTAAACGCTATTACAAAGAAAGATTATTATCCTTTACTTTTAATTTAGGAAACCCTTAACAACATTACAAAAGCTAATTAGTTTACAAAGATTAACATTTCTATATCTTTCTACAAGATTAAGATTAATATAAGAAATAAGTAGAAGATAGCTTTTTGCACTAGATTTAAGTTATATAAGTAGCTAGTTACTCTATTTAGTATAGCAAACGCTCCTAGTACCTTTCAACGCTATATTAATTAGACCCTCCGCGAGTATATTAACAATTTTTGCTTAGCCTACCTAGACAATGTATTAATTTACACTAATAGCACACTTAGAGAACACTAACGCAATACAAATAAGGTTTTAGAAGCTATAAGCAAGGCTAGATTACCTTTAGACATCTAGAAATGCGAATTTAACGTACAGAGTACAAAATACCTTAGATCTATTATTAAGGCTAGAAAAGGACTTTAGATAGACCCTAAGAAAGTAAAAGCAATTAGAAATTAGTAGTCACTTATAAATGTTAAAGAAGTAGGCAGTTTCGTTAGATTTGCAAACTGCTATTAATAATTTATTAAGAACTACTTAGAAATAGTAGCTCCTCTTTTAAGGCTCACTAGTAACATCGCCTTTTAATAGAGAAAAACTAAGCAAAAGGCTTTTAATAAGCTAAAGGAGTTATTTACTACTAAGCTAGTACTAGCTTAATAGGATCCTAACAGAGAAATAATCCTAAAAACGGACTCTTCTAGATATGTAGTAGCAGGAGTCCTCTTACAATATAATAATAAAGGAAGCTTACGCCTAGTAGCTTATTATTTAAAAAAGATAACTAGCACGCAAAGCAAGTACAAGATACACAACAAGGAATTACTAGTAGTTATCTCCTACTTATCTAAGTAGAATGCTATGCTACAGTCTTTAAAGAAGTTTATAGTTATTACAGACTATAAAAACCTTAAATATTTTAGCAAGCCTAGACAGCTTAGTAAGAGACAAATAAGATAGGCTTAATTTCTAGGAAAGTTTTCTAACATAGAAATATCCTACAGGCCTAGAGTTAATAACTCTAAGGCTAATACCTTATCTAGGAGACAAGAAGATATGCCAGCAAACAACTAGGATACTAGGATTTCTAAGAGATTTCTACAAGTATTTAAACCTACAACTGCAGCTACTAACAAGAAACTAGAAGAAGAAGAGGTGCTTAGAACCTTTAGCTGCAATAGCTATCCAGCAGTAGTACTAGAATTACCTTAGAAGCCATTAGATTTAGAAGATCTATAGGATACAGCTAAAAAAAGAGGACAAAACCTACTAAATGGCCTAGAAAGCTATAAGGGATAGTAAACAATAATTTCCTACAGCTTTAGATCTCAAACTTTCTATTTCTAAATGCTAACTAGACGATTCTAGAAACCTCCTATACTAAGATCAAAAATAGATACCTAATAATAAACCTTTAAGAACTAGAATTATCTATAAAATCTACAGTACTAGAGCTTTAGGCTATCTAGGAAGAAATATTACCTATTAAGCTATTGCAAGAGAATACTTTTAGCCCTCTATTAGCTTCGATTAAAAGGTATATAAAGAATTGCTTAGTGTGTAGAAGAATAAAACCCTAGAGAGACGGCCTACAAGGCTTCCTAAAACCCTTACCTATACCTAAGCAAATATAGAAAGAAATTTCTATAGATTTTATTACAGGGTTACTAGAAAGCAAAGGCTATACAAACCTTATAGTAGTTATAGATAGGCTTAGCAAGGACGTTGTCCTAATAGGCCTTAAGAACTATACTATAAAAAGTATTACTAAAGCTTTTATTAACTCTGTTATAGCTTACTATTAATTACTAAACTATATTACTTTAGATAGAGGTATACAGTTTGTTAACTATTTTTAGATTAAGATTTATAAGTTATTAGAAATTAAGCAACGCTTATCTTCTAGATACTTTCTAAATCTAACGGGTCTACAGAAAGAATAAACTTTATAGTACAAGCTTATTTATAAGCCTTCTGCAATTAGAATTAAATAAATTAGAAAGGTAACCTAGGGATAGCTAGGATTACAGTTATAGCAAGGCAAGCTTAGTCTACTAAGATGTCTCCTTTCTTTCTACAACACAGCTATAAGGTAGATCTTCTACAAATTGTAACTAAGCACAGCCCTTAACAACAACTTCTAAGGAGAGTAGAAAAGGACTATTAAAAAGCAGAAAATATTATTAATAAACTATAATAAAGTATTAAGCTGCACAAGCTATAATAGGAGAAAGTTAGCAAGAACAAGAAAAGTAGGCAAATAAGAGAAGGCACTAATTATCTTAGCTTAAAATAGGCAATAGAGTATAGTTAAAACTGGGCAACTAATATAAAACAAAAAGGCCTAGCAGAAAACTTAATTAGAAAAATCTAAAGTACATAGTACTTAAGGTTATTAGACTAAACGCAGTTAAATTAAATACTCCTAGCTAGATTTACCTAGTATTTAATGTTAATAACCTTAGACTAGCGTCCTCAGAATCTCTACCAAGCCAGCCTATAAACGACAATGAACCTCTACCAATCAAGACAGAAGATAGTGAAGAATTCCTAGTAGAGACCTTATTAGAGGAAAGAGGGAGAGGAAGAAAAAAGCAGTACTTAGTTAAATAGTTAGGATATCTAGATCTAACCTAGGAACCAGCTATTAATCTAAAAGATACAGAAGCCCTAGAAGAGTAGAACTCAAGGTAACAAGATTACTACTCCTACTATTTTTTTAGGAGGGGGGTATTGTAAAGGGCTGAAGCCTTAATGTCCTCTAGTACTCGGCCTATGGCCTTTGTTAGCTTTTCTTACCTTAGCATTAGCACCTCAGCACTAGCTGCTGACTATCAGCCGCACTAGTTACGCTAACTGTCAGCTGACCCGGCGACCTCTGATAACCTTAGTTAGTCCTATATATCCAGATTAGATATAAAAACCTACGTAGTCTCTCTATAGTTCTGTATCTAATTCATTCACTGTTTACCTTGCATCTTTGGTCAACCCAACGCATCCTTACAACTGCGCATTTGTTATTTAAATAATTATACTTTTAGTGTTTATATCTAGGCATCTTTTTTAGTTTCTTAGGAAACTATACTAATCTATACATATTAGAATAATAGATTATACAGTTGTTATAGGTATATACAGTCTATAAGTACTTTGTATATTCTAGGTTACATAGGTCTATCTAATAGTATATATCTTTAAAGTAGCTATTATCTTAAGCCTTACGCTACTAGCGTGTTGCCTAGAGTTTTTATAAATCTCCTTTATCTCTTTATCTAAGAGTTAGTTCGCTAGTTTATTCTAAGAAGCCTTAGCTTCTTTAGTCTATTTTTATACAAAGTTATTATATATAGTTTTGTTAATAGTTACTACTAGAGTAAGCCCTTTCTTCTACAGTTCCTCTAGTAAATTAACATACTAGCTATAATCTAAGAATATTCTTCTGCTGGACTCTATAAAGATCTCCTTAGGTTATCTAAGCTACCTAAGTAGAGCGTTAACCTTCTCTACTAGATCTGTTAAACATCTAGTCTCTGTAGGTAGTAGCACCTATATACTAACATCGTGTCTATCTTCTATAGTGTAGGTAAAGAGTTTTCGTATAGCTAGTAGAACTGTCTTCTTATTATATACTACGAGCTCTTCCTATGTAATAAGTATAGCTAGTTAATAGCTCTCTTAAAACTCAGCTATCTTGCTGTATTTAGTTTAATCTACTAGGGTTACTTCTATATCTTTGTCTAGCACTATTTTAGAAATGTTATTATCTACAGTTTCCTCTAGCGTAATTATAACTAAGTTATCTAAACTATTAGTACTTACCTAGTCCTGTCCTTAAACTATAATAGTAGGTTATGTAATAACGTTTCATTTATTGTCTAGATTATTGTTAAGTTCTACAAAGTAAATAATATTTAGTTTTTAAGTTACTTTACCTTAGCTTTAGCAGTCGTATTTTATATAACCTTCCTTACTATATTTATAATAAGTAACCTTCTTGTTACCCTTGTTATGCGTAAACTCTTTTCATCTTAGTCCTTTATTAATGTTCTTAAGGTGTATTAGCTTGTAGCTATTAATAACGTGATGCCTTAGGATTCTAGGTACATAGTTTCGCTAACATTCTTAGTTAGGGTACAGCTATTAAAGTACTTAACGTAGTTAAGCGTCTATATCGCTAGATACGCAATTCCCTTGCGTAAATAATTATTCCTCTAATATAAGCTTATAGAGTTTGTTGTCTACTCTAATAGCTTTAGCTATAAGTTTGTTAAGCGTGTTAAGGCTAGATCTACTTTTTATAAGTTTCTGTTGTATAGTGGGTTTAAGACCTTATTAGTACATCTAAATTAAAGCGTTGTTGTCCTATTTAATAACTATCTTATAATATTAGAATTTAGTTATGTAGTTAGCAGTAGACTTAGTTTATTGTAATTTCTAAATCTTTTGTTTTGCAACTACAGACTGCTTAAAAAGTAAGAAAACTTCCTTTATTTTTATCTTAGATGCATCCTAGTGTTTGACTAGGGCACTGTTGTTGGCGTCTATAATAGAATTATCTATATAGCGTTAAAGGATTTAGTAAGCCTATTTCTCTGCATCTCCTTAAAAATACGTAGAGGCTAAGACTACCTTGTTGTTATAGTTGATCCTGTCTCTTTTAATATAGAAGTATCTATTAACCTAGAGGAGCTAAGCGTTGAGCTTGCTACAATTACTATAATAAGTTTTAGGCTTATTAGCGCGGCTTGTAGTCCTCCTAGTAAGGGAATTAGCGGGTGTGTCTATAGCAATATCACTTATTTTAAAGGGTATTTAAAGTATAAAGATTATTAAAGATAATCTAGGTTAGTTCTCAGGGGAATAAACAAGTACTATAGATACAGGGTGTACTAGCACGATTAGAAGATTAATATAATAGCACGAGGTTAAGAATTACAGAAGGGTGACAAAAAAAAAGATGTCAAGAAAGTTATAGTTTTGAAAGCTTTATATTTCGACAACAAGAAGTACTATTTATTTTTAAGGTATCAAAGGTGTTGGTTGTTGTTGTAGTCAAAATAGTTTTTCCAAAAAAGTGAAAAGCAGCTGCCCTCTACTAATCAGTCGCAAAAGTCAAAAAAAGATTGTGTGTGGTCGACGAAATTCGAACGGTGAGTGGATGAGGTCCACGCGCTAAGCGCTCGGAGCAGAAAACTAGAAGTACTATACCCAAAAGAATTAGTGATTTGGAAAGGCAATATCTTCCTATTTGAGTTAAGTGGCTTAGTAAGCTACTTAGTAAGCACAGTTGTCCCTGTAATCTTGCTTGAAATGAGATGAAAAAAAAGTAAAAATAGATTTTAGTATAACATTTTTATAATTGTATAAAAACACGCTAAGAAATAAATAAGTTTAATAAGCTTACATAAGTATAACGTAAGCGTATTTTCGAGGCTTACATCTTAAATTCTTAGAGTTTAATAAAAGGGTGAAAAAATGGGGGTTACTGACGTAAGCGCTAATTACATAATAGCTTAATAAGCTTTTAGTATATTAACTCCTCTTGTTTGTCTAAACTTTCTTTTTTATAATACCTCCTCTATGTCTTGCAATCTTTCTTAATTTGAGCAAGAAGTTTATACTTTATATTTACAAAATAGGCCTATTTCTTTAATTGAAACTATACCAGAAAAGTCCTCTTGAAGTGTTACTAATACTCTTTATTGAATAGAACAAAAAAAAAGCTCCTTTATCTACTATCAGGCCTTAAAAAGGTTGTCCTACAAAGATCTTAAATAAAGCAAAAAGAGTGCTTAATAGAGACCTTACTAAAAGCCCTAAAAAGACAAATTAACGTCTTTCAAAAGAAAAAAGTCTAAATCTTTCTATTAGAAGCTTATAATGCTTTTTAAAAAAGGAGAACTATTCTGTTAACATTTATTAAAAAAAGACGCCTTTAGACGCTAAAAAGGCTTATGATTGTTATATTTATGCTAAGCAATTACTCAAAAACCTTAAAAATATTAACTTTAATAAAGTTAGATTTTTAGACGAGTCTGCTATTAAGCGAGGGCACGGTGCTAGGACAGAATACTATCAAACACAGCAAAATAATAAGGTTAGACGGAAAATAGTTCCTACAATTAACACAAGTAAGTTCAAAAGAACTTTATTTATCAAAAAAATTAATTTATTTATTATTTTTCTATTAGTTTAATCTATTATTAGCACGCTTACTAATTAAGTTATAGGTTCAGATATTTCTATCTAAGTTTAGGGAGCGATTTAGATAGGTAGTAGATCTAAATTAGTAGTAATTAAAAGCGCTTTAATTACTACTCTTTTTAAGAGTTTAAACTATATGAGAATAATCTTTATTCTTATAGTTAAACTTGCAATGAAAAAAGGTAAGTAGTATATACTCTTTTTTCATACTTAGAGAGTGTTTACTCTATATTTAAATTATAAAGTAGCAATCTTTTTTTATATAATTAAAGGACTTACTAACCTCTATAAAGGCTAGAAGTTTCAACAGGATAACGCTAAGATTTCTTAAAATCTAGAAGTTTTATTTTAGTTTTCTAGGAATAGGATATCGCTTTTTAAGCATCCTGCTTATAGTCCTAATCTAAATCCTATAGAAAACGTGTGGGCCTTGCTAAAAAACGCTTTAGCTAAAAGGCCTATTTCTTCTTTGAGTATAGAAAAGACTAAAAAAAGTATAGCAGCCTTGAAGGCTGCTATAAGGGAGGAATAGGTTTAATTACCTGAACAGGCAGTTAATAATTGTATTCTATCTTTACTAAGGCGTTATTTAAACGGTAAGGAAGCTAAAGGCTGGTACACTAAGTATTAGTAAGCTTTCTTTGTTATTTATTTAGAAAAAACCCTAAAAACAAGCTCTTATTTACTACTTAATAGATTTTTTTACAATTACCTTTAAACTTACACACAAATGAGTTCAACTAGTATTATATAATATATATACTTTATAGCAATTTTTACACCTTTAAAAAGAAGTTATTTTGTTATTTATTCTTGAGTTTTTTATCTTTATTTTCACTGCTGAAGTTGAGCGCGAAAGTGCTTGGTAAGCAGCTTACTAAGTAGCTCTATCCAAAGGAGAAGATCTTGGCTTTCCAGAACACTAACCATTTTGGGTATAGCACTTCTGGTTGTAGAAATATAAAGCTTTGAAAACTGTAACTTTTTTGACATCTTTTTTTTTGTCACCCCTCTGTAAGTTCCTACCTCTACTATCTCTACTTACTTAGCGGGTACAAAGGAGCCTAATACAGGTAGTTTTCTGTTTTTTACTTAGTGCAACGCGGCTCTAATGTCTAGTAAAGTGCTCTCTAATAGTATATAAGCGTTAAAGTTGCTAGTGTAGTATACAATAGAATTCTTGTTTTCTTTAAAAAGCGCTAAGTTCATTCACAATGCAACTACACTACTTAAACAGGGCTTTAACTTACTTTTTGTTTTAAAAAAAGCTGATATTTCGCTTTAGTAGGTTTATTTTAAAGTTCTTTGTACTAGTTAGTATGCAGGCATTTTTAAATATCTTTTAATATTGTTTTACTAATATTATGGTCAACTTTCAAGCAGCTTTAATTGCTGCTGAAAATGTGTAGTATTTTATAAGATTTTAGTAATGCTTACTGTTGTTGCTAATTAATATAGGCACTTAAGGCTGTTTTTGTAGCTTACGCCTCTACTGCCTTGTCTTATTAGACAAAGTTTGAAGCTTCCTCATATAACGTAAGTCCCTATAAATTTAGCTAAGCTTAGTAAGCTAATTAAGCGCTATTATAGATTTTTTAAGAATACTTATCTAGTTTAGTTTAAATTACGATGGATCTTTTTTAGTGTTTAGTGCTGCAAGTAGAATTTTTTTATAATGCTAGCCTATTAAAAAAAGTAATTAGCTTTTATAGCATCTAAAAAGTATAGTACAGAAAGCGCGCTGTCTACTTTAAAAATTCTAAGCTCTTTAGCTTTTAGTTAATTTATTTGCTACTTATTGTACTAAGCTTGTAGTTTTATAGTAATAAGCTTTACCTTTTTAAGGCTTGCACAGTACTTCTAGCGTATTACTATTTAGTTAACAGCGTCTGTTAGCGCTAGTTTACGCTGTAATTGTTTAACAAGCTTATTAAAAGTCTAGCTTAGTCTATCTGCAACTCTTATTTTAATTAAAGCTAGTGACTACTTATTAATAGTTACGTAAACTTAATTCTTAATGTGCTGCAGTACGCGCGCGTTTACAGCCTAATTTGTATACTTTACGCGATATTTATTACGCTTTTTATCATAAGCTTTAAGCTTTTTTTAAAGAAGTCTTTTATAAGCACTAAGGGCCTTAAAGGTAGCTCTGTTAATATATTAACAGTTACAATAGCCTTTAGGTTAATATATTTCTAAACTTCTTTAAATTCAGCGTTAAAGTTTAGCTAAGTATACTAGTAATTTTAGCTTATATAGCCTAAAAGGCGCGCTAAGTAAGTAATTTGCAGAAAGTTGCTTACAATTATAATATTTATAATTAGTTAGTAGGTTAAGAGGTGTGTTTAAACAATTTAAAAGGTCTAAACTACTATTATTGTACTTTAAGTTTTGCAAAGAGAATTTAAATTGCAATTTAAAGCGCTAGGCTTATAACTAAAGAGAAAAAGAAGCCAGTAACAAAATTTTAGAAGAACTAGATAGTTAATTTTATCTTTCTACCTGCGTCTAAGACGCTCTATAGATACAAAAAAATTACTATAGTGTGTAATAATAGTTGTAGAGCTTAAAAAATGCCTCTAAGTATAGTAAGTGTTTGATAGAGCTTAGATGCAAGTATCTAAGCTTGGCGTAAAATCTCTAAGCCTCGGCGTAAAGGCTCTAAGCCTCGGCGCTTGGCGACAAATAACAATACTGCTATACTGTCTTAAATATGGCAATTAAGATATAAGGAATAGGCTATAGAGAAAAGAATTATAATAAAAACGCTACTACTATATACTTATAAGCCTAATAGCTCGGCGGAGAGAGCTAGTTAAGAGCTAATTACAAAGGCTATTAAGATGCGCATAAGCACTAATTTACTAGCTAAGCTTTAGCTAGTAATCATAGATGCAGCAGCTTACCTACATAGAATAAGCCCTTAGCTTCAGCCTTTTAAGACAACCTTGTAATGTAACCACACATTTTGTAGACACCTTTTTAGTAAAAAAAATTTTTATTGCTAACAACAGGTATCAGGGCTTATGCCCCCTTGTTCAGCATTGCCAGCACGCAATTAGTGTGTCGCATGTTCAGACAGAAACGAAGAAAAGCAAGACAAAGACGCGAATCACCTCCCAACTCAACGCGCCCTATCCCGCCTATGCCGCCCACCTCCCGCTGCGGTACGTACGTGTCCTTTCCCTCCTCCATCGCATCATGTTGCAATCCTATTGCAATCCTACCATAATCCTATTGTCAGCTATAGGCTGGCAATCGCTGTTAGACACGTCTCAACTAGTATCGTTTTTTAGTACCTTAGCAATTTTTTTGACCCTAATAATCACTTAGTAGTCTAAGCTTTCCTCCTAGAACTCATCCACCCACCGTTCGAATCTCGTTAACTACACACAATCTTTTTTTTTTAACTTTTACAATTAATCAGTAGAGGGTAGCTACTTTTCACTTTTTTAGAAACCCATATTGACTACAACAACAACCACCACCCTTAACACCTTAAAAGATAAATAGAATAAGCCTTACTAAAATCTATAGCTACTGATCCCCTAACTAGGTGCTTAAAGAATAGTTTAGAAAATATTTCTAATACTATTCACTACCTAAGATCAGATACTAGACTGCTGATCTACGCCTAGACTAGAGTAAAATTTATGCCTATAGCTGTCGAGCTTAACCTTAAAACAAGAAGAAGGCAGCTAGGCGTAATTATTAAGGATTTAAGGTTCATTCTTAAAGCTATATTAGTTATTAAGTTAGTTATTAAACCCCTAACATATACGACATATAAGTACTAACACTTAATTAAGTAATTACTATCTATAATGTAACCTTTAATAAATATTAATTCTATAAAGGAGATTGTAAATAAAAGCTACTAAGGGATTAAGCAATTGAAATTGTAGAGATTCTTTATAATAGCAAGCTAGTTAATCAAGAAGAGGATTGAAACATCCTGTCTATTGAAGAAAAAGCAGATTAGGATACGCAGCTAACTACTAAAGACCTTAAAAATAATTTATTTACTATTTTAAGTAGTAAAGAAGGTCTACCTACTAAAGAAAAGAGTAAATTAGAAGACGCTTAGAAAATAAAGCATAAGGCTAGTGCAATATTAAGAACTTACTTAAATTAGTAGTAAAATACTAGTCTTGCTACTTTAGAACTAACTTCTAAACTAGAAACTTAAGAGGGCAACAACGCGATTAATTACAGAGTTATTAATAGTTAAACAGCAGTACACCTGCTAAAAAAAGCAAATCTATTAATACTTAAAAGTAAGAATGTTTTTTAGATAAGCTTAACAACTTATTACTAGTCTAATAGTCTGTGCCTAAAAACTCTAACACGCTAGCTTATTGTAATAGAACACCTACTTAGGTAAGCAGGATAGCAAAGCGTAAATTATCTTGCAAGTTTAAATTTTAGGCCTTAAACAGCAAATAGAGAAGGTAATTACAAGCTAAGCCTCTACTTATACAGCATAGTGCGCAGATTGTAGACAAAAGTCTAAATTAGCCTATAAATTGTTATCTTCTACTGCGCAAGCTAAGTAGCAGGGGTAAGTATAAGAACGCAACCTAAGATTTAAAAAATTAACTAAAAAGCAGAAACACAGGTAGTGTTAATACATCAATTGCAGATTATAAAGATTTATTATAAAATAATTTTTGTAATACTTACCTGCTAGGTTTACAAGCAACTTAGGAAGACTAAGCAAGCTACAAGACTTTTAATTACGTAGTTATAGCAGCTTTGCTTACTAAGTATAAGTAAAGTAAAAATGCTTAACAGTATCGCAATAATCTACTTAAACTGCTAAGATTATAAAAGCATCTGCTTTAGCATTTTATGAAAGCTTTATTCAAAGATGCTAGCAGGAAAGAGATTAATTAGTTAAGTAAGAATAAAACTTAGACTAAAATATTAAAAGAAAAAGCAAATAATTGCTTAATACTTATAAAGTAGGTTTAGACCTACAAGTTTTCTTAGGACAGGTTTTTTTATATGCAAGGCGCAAATTATTGTAAAAAGTAATTTTTAGAAAAAGACTTAATTAACTTAACATATGCTGCTACATTAGCAGCTAAGATCTTCTAAGCAGCAATAGCTATTACTGCTAAGAAAATCTAAAGATTTAATAACATAATATTGTAGGAGCATTCCTAAATACATTAACTATAGCAGACAACTTAGTAATTTGTAAAATGCTAGACACCTTCAAGAAGCCTAAAAAGTGCATATAGCTTAACCGCGTACTTAATCCATTGCAAGTCTTGCTACTGTTGTAGTATAAAGATTTCTTAAAATTACCAAAAAAATTAAACCAATTGCCTTATTCAAGGAGCCCTGCCTATTCTTTAATTAAAATAGAAGGATTCTAGTTTCAGTTTATATAAATAATATCCTACTTCTCTTTGCAAAAAATTATCAGCAGAGGTAATATATCTTTAGTTAAAAATTATAGACAAGTACAAGATACAAGAACAAAGATTAGTTAAACAGTTTTTTAGTATTAAAGTAATTAGAAATTATAAAAAGTAAATGATTATGCTTGTGCATATTACGTGTAGAGAACAAGGAGCTGGAAACAGTAGTTTAGGAGAACTAGATAGTTAATTCTGTCTTTCAATCTGCGTCTAAGACGCTCTATAAATATAAAGGAGATACTGTAGTCTATAACAACTATTTTAGAGCTTAAAGATTTGCCTCTAAGCACAGCAAGTGTCTTATAGAGCTTAGATATAAGTATCTAAGCTTAGCGTGAAATCTATAGGCCTTAGTGTAAAGGCTCTAAGCCTTAGCGCTTAGCGCTGTGCGTGCCGCGTAAGCCTTAACGCTTAGGCCTAAAGCCTTGTAGCTAAGGCGCGTAGCTAGTATATGTGACACACCCTTTAAGTAACTAAGACATTAGTTAGCTGTACAGAGCTCTATGTAGTTATAGCGCGTCCTATAACGCGCTATATACGCGCGGCTTAGCGCAAAGCACTAAAATAATAACAAGTTTTTAAGCCTTCTAGGTTTAGTATCTAATACTACTATAGCTGCTGTTAGTATTTCTTAGCAACTTACTAAAATTATTTAAAAGCAATACTAGTTGCTTTTTTTCAAGTTCTACTATACTTTGTAAAGCTTTTAAAGCTATTATAGGTCGCCCTATACTTCTGCGTAGCTTTTAGCTCTATTTAAGCACTTCTTCTATTTAGTTACTAACTCTATATAGAAGTTAAAACTATAAAAAGCTACCGCTGCTAGGCCGCCTTTGCCCTCGCCTGCGCCCTCGCCCTCGCTAGAGCTACGGCTGCCCCTACTAAACCGCGCTTCTCATGCAAAGTTAACTAGTGCTACTTTAAGTGTAGTATTAGCTCACACGTCTAGAAAGCGTGAAGGTAAAGTTAAAATCTTAGTTAAGACTACCTGCAGGCGTAAGACTCTAGTAGTAACCTTTAGTTGATAAGGCATACTTAGTATGTATTGCAGCGTGCCTTATTTTAAGTGCGTTAAAAGCGCTTTGTCTAGTAGCTCTAATAGAGCTTATTAAGATAGGGCCTCTAGCTCTAAGGCACGCTACTAGTAGTACTCTAATAAGAAGACCTGCAAGGTCTTATATATAATTCTTTCTTAAATTTTAAGCTTTTATTAATAATTAAAGCTTTTAAATTACTATCTTTCTAGCTAAGAAGCTTTTTATTAAACTTTAGAAGGATACGCTGTTATAAGCTCTTCTCTTATTCTTTCTTAAGCTCCTTATACTAATAAATTGCAGAGTAAGTAGGCTAAAAAGCCTATAAGCTGCTGTCTACGTCCTTCTAAAAGAAGTAGCTAAGGAGGAGTAGTCTAAAGAAGACCTTAGTAGTAAGGAGGAGAGTAAGAATAACTAGAATAAGCCTACTAGCTCTTCTAATAGTCTCCTTGCGCGTTGTCTGCGCGTTAAGGAGCTATTAAGTAAGTTAGTAGACCTTCTAGTTACCTAAAAACTTATTTAGAAGGAGGTTATCCCCCTCAAACTTTATAAGTTCTCTGAAAGTAGAGGGCTAATCCACCTTAACAATTGAATATGTATTTCTTCTCTTTTTATATTTTTTTCTCTCTATAAACTCTTATAAAATATATATTCTATATTAATAAGTTTCATAAAGTGCTTTAGCTTCTATTTGATTAAGTACTTGATAAGTCTATTAGCTAGCATCTTAGCTGTTTGCAAATACTTAATTTAAAATAAGCTTTTAGTATGCTCTTAGTAGATCTACAAATTCTATATATCTATATAATAAAGCTTAGTAGTAATCTTCTCTTACTTTCTAACAACTAGACGTATAGTTTACTAGTTATTATACAAGATTCTTTAGGCTCCTAAGACTATAAGTTTCAGCTTATTAAATAGCTTTTTAAGCGCTATAGACTCCTTTGCTATATGCTCTAACGCAAGAAGCTTAGCTTTTATAGTTAAGGTTATTACTGTAGCTTAATAAGCTACTTTCTAAATAATTAGTCTTTTAAAGAGCATAGTAACGTACCTTAAACAAGACTAATAAGTCTCTAAATTATCTGCAAAAGATGTTTCTCTATATATAGTAAGCTCCTTACTAGTATGATTGCTGTATATAATCCCCTTATGCCTTATATAGTAGAAGTATTATATAAAATAATCTACAGCCTTGATATAAGCTTCTAAAGAGTTAGTAAGAAAGTAAGAGAGCTTAGAAACTACGTAGGCAGTATTAGGACGCAGCATAATAGTTATGTAAAGCGCACTACTAACGTGCTCTTAGTAGGCTTTAATTTAAGGCTTTAGGGCCTCTCTTAGATTTTTAACTAGCTCCTCTAAAAGTAATAGAGTTTTAGGGAACCTACTAAGAGCGTCTAAGCTAAAGCGTTTAGTAACTTTATTGCTATAGGTGTTGTGTAGTAGCGATACTTTACGCTTCTTACAGTCTCTTACAATCCTTATCCCTAGAAACTAGCTAGCTTCTCCTTTATCTTTAACCTTATAGGTGTCTTTAATAGATCAAAGGAGCTTGTAGGCCTTAGTTTAGTAAGTTTAGTATTATATAAAGAGTATATTATCTACATAGAATAGTAGGAGTATTAAGCGCTCTTTAGTAAAGAATAAGTATAGCTCCTTAGCTAAGGCCTACAGGCTAAGCCTCTTTAGTATGCTTAAAAACTTATTATACTATAATAATAGCGAGTCTTGTAGACTGTATAAGGCTCTCTTAAGCTTAACGCATCTGCCTAGGCACTTGTTGTAAAGGGCTGAAGCCCTAACGTCTTTAGAACTTGACAAAAAGCCTCGTTTTGCTATTCTATAGATCCCGGGTGTCTGTGCGCACCCGGCATCTATAAGCCGGGCGTATCAGCCCTTCTACTTTTCTAGCCTACTAAACTTTTCTCTTAGCTCTACGCTATTTTCTTAAGCCACGTTAGTAGCTGCTACGTAGCTACCCTTGCCTCTTTCTTAGTACTAAGCATAGACCTTACAGAAGAGTAGATAAGCTTGCTAGATAGCCTTTATAGTTCTTTATTTAATTTACTACTATTTTCTCTATATGTTTCGTTAATTTAAGGCACCTTTAAATTTAAATTAAATCCTTTTATAGCGCTAACGCTACTACGTTAAATTAGAATCCTTCTAGAGCTATATTTAGAAGAGAAGCTAGCTAGAGCTATATTAACGTATAGAAGCCCCCGAGAGCTATATCTAGACAAGACTCTAATTAATAAAATAATTAATCTTAGTTAAAGCTGTTTTAAATTTACTAAGAATAATTAGTAGAAGAAATATAAAGAGTGCTAAAGGATACCTAGCTATATAAGACCCTACCTAGAATATTTTCAAATACAAATTGTTAGATAAGCTTACTATATTATTTATAGCTCTAGAAACTAATCCCTGCTATTAAATAATACAAGTGCTATTTATTGAGTACTTTTACATAATAATAGTTAGGGTAGAGATTATATCTAGAAGCTTTGCTATCTAGATAGCATGACTACACTAAGATAGTGTTAGTAGGGCTAAAATAAAGAACACTCTAGAAGGCCTCTATAAAGCAAACGAACTTAATAAAATAGTAACTTTAATAATAATATAAGAAGCCTTTCTTAACTAGGAGGCTATTAATTTAACCTTTAAAGAAGAACTAGAACAAGAATAGCTATCTACTTAGCTACTAATTTTACTTACTGCATTTAAACTAGTTAAGTAGCTAGCACAACTTAAGCATTTTAAGTAACTTAATCTAAACACTTTAAATAGAATAAGAAAGATGTACTAAATCTTTAAAAAGTAGCCTACTACTAAAGTAGAAAAAAACTAAGAAGACTTTAATATAGAAAGAAGAACGTGTAATTACGCCTTTAGTAGGCTAAAAAGTTTAGTAGTAACTTTAATACTACTCTAACTTAACTAGATAGAATTGTTAGACGCCTAGAACTTAAAATAGTTATTAAACACTTTAATTAGATGTTTACAGATCTATATAGCTCTAAAAGAGCTAGAAATAAACTCTAGTTAATATCTTAAGGTAAACAGAGTATCTGTAATTATATTATAGAATTTTATGAATAGTTACTACTATTAAACAGCAACTTAGATAAAAATATATAAAAAATGCTTTATTAAAAAAGCTTTACATATAAGCTTTAAAATAAGCTTATAAGTATTATATTCTTAGATTTAGCTAATTTACAGAATAATTCTATTAATATTATAGACTACTTATACTAGATAGAGTAGAATTCTAAAGGCTAGAATAAGCCTAAGGAACAATACTCTAAGAATAGAGACTAGGAAAGGCTTAAGGAATACAGGCTAAGACGCGCATCTCCTCCTCTTCCTTCTTCTACAGGAGACTTGATAGAAGGTATAAAGTTTACTGGAAGATTAGCTAAGCTACGCAGGTTTAGCAATCTCGAGCTAAATAGGCTAATAAGAGAAGGATATTATTTTAGTTATAAGTAAAAAAGACACTTAGCTATAAATTATACTATAACAGAAAAAAAGCTAAGAAAAATGAAGAAAAAAAAGAACTAATACATTAAAGTTTGTAAAAGTAAGAGTAAGAAGGCCTAGTAAAGAAAGCTTAAGTAGCAAAAATACTCTAAAAAATCTAAATTCTGATTTAAAAAAAGAATAGCTCTTACCTAAAGTTACTAGTAAGGGCAATACATAAGCTAAAAAGACTTAATAAAAGAACAGGCTAGTTTTAAAAAAATTATAAGTAGTAATAGAATTACAATTAAAATATTGATAAATTATTACACCTTTACTTTGACTTTTATTAATATAGAAAACCTTACATACTCCCTTATTAGCCTTTAACTTATTAGAAACGCTAGTTTATAGTATATCTCTATTTCTTTACGCAGATTAAAAGAAGTTATAGAAAAACTTAGAACTATTAACAAGGTTGCTAAGTTAGAAATTAATATTAAAGAATACAAGGATACTATCTAGGGCTATTTATTTTTCAAGGTGTCAAAGGTGGTGGTTGTTGTTGTAGTCAAAACAGGGTTCCAAAAATGTGAAAAGCAGCTACCCTCTACTAATTAATTGCAAAAGTTATAAAAAAATTGTGTGTAGTCAACGAGATTCGAACGGTAGGTGGATGAGTTCTGGGAGGAAAGCTTAGACCACCGAGCGATAATTAGGGTCAAAAAATTTGCTAAGGTACTAAAAAACAACACTAGTTATAACGTGTCCAACAGCGATTGCTAGCTTATAGCTAACAACAGGATTACAGTAGGATTGTAATAGGATTACAACATAATGCAATAGAGGAGAGAAAGGACACGTACGTACCGCAGCAGGAGCCTGCAATACTTTATAAAGCTAAAGCTGCTGCTTTTTACCTACTGCCTGCTTCTTACCTTTTAAACAGCACTGTATATAAACAATTCGCATAAAATACACTGTAATAGCGTGTAACCTCTGCGGCAAGTATCTCCTTATTCTAGGCTCTCTTCTAAAAAAAGCATCCTTTGCTACTGTCTACTTAGCACCTAATTTAGTCTAACTTAAACTGCTTATGTAGACACCTAAATTTATTAAGTATCTTAAAACTTAACTTCCTAGCTAGACTTCTAAGTTTATAAAAATCTTAAATAAGTCCTTTATCTGCAATATTCTTATATACAAAAAGATTGTTAAGCTCTAATTTAGCTAGTTGTGTAAGGAATACATAATCTTTAAGGTATTTACTAATACTAGCGCAGTACTTAAAATTTATTACTTTAATATCCCCTTCTTCTTGTTTGTCATGCAAGAGCTAAGTATAGAGACTAGAACTTAGCTTAAACAGCTATTGCAAGACGTTAAATTAGGAATAAAGAAGAAAGAGATAAGAAAGGAGGAGTAGGCTTTCTATTGTCGCGTCTATAAGTTAGTAAGCAAGGTAATAATAGTGTTGCTGCTTTACTTTATCTAGGAGCGCCTAGTAGTAAAGTAATAAGAATAGGCAGGATAGGGCGCGTTAAGTTAGGAGGCAATTTACGTCTTTACCTTGCTTTTCTTTGTTTCTGTCTAAACATGCGACACACTAATTGCGTGCTGGCAATGCTAAACAAGGGGGCATAAGCCCTAATACCTGTTGTTAGCAATAAATCTTTTTTTTTACTAAAAAGGTGTCTACAAAATGTGTGGTTACATCACAAGGTTGTCTTAAAAGGCCGAAGCCATATCTAGGGCTATATTACTCTTACACACCCTAAATACAATCTAATACTTAGATAACCTTAGATGATTAAGAGAAAAGTTACTATTGCTCTTTTTTAAAAGTTAATCTATATCTATACTTCTAGATAAAAGGTTAAACTGCTAAGCACTAAAGACTGCCTTATTTTAGAAAATTAAAAATCAAAGTAAATAACTGCGGCAGCCTATTACACTTATATTAGACAAGTAAAAAAAAATTAGTTAATTTAGACCTTTACAGCTTCTCTTAAGAATATGAACAAGGCCTTAGCACTTAAGAAGAAAGTAAATATTTTATTATTACTTCCTAAGGCGTACTAATACATAGCTTAAATTTTTAAGTTATAAACTACTTCTACACTACTTCTCTTACGTAGACATAAGGTTAATTACTAGATTAAGTTTTAAAAGGACGAAGATAGAGAGAAAAAAGATCCTTCTTAAGGCCCTCTATATAATACAAGTAAACTAGAGCTTTTTGTTCTACGTAAAGAGCTTATATCTTAAATAGATAAAGGATAGATTAGAGCTAGTAGCTCTATAGCTTCTTCTTAAGTTCTATTTAATAAGAAACCTAAAAGAGAATTATAGTTCTGTGTTAATTACTTTGCTTTTAACGCTATTATAAGAAAAAGACTGTTATCCTTTACTATTAATTAATGAGACGCTTAATGATATTGCTAAAGCAAAATAGTTTACTAAGATTAACGTCTCTGCAGCTTTCTACAAAATTAGGATTACTATAAGAGATAAATAGAAGACTACTTTAAGAAAAAGATTTAAATTTTATAAATAGCTAGTTACTCTTTTTAGCATAGCTAATGCATCTAGCACCTTTCAATAATATATTAACTAGACACTACGTAAGTATATAAACAATTTCCACTTAGCCTACTTAGATAATGTATTAATTTACATATATAGTATGCTCAAAGAACACTAAGGTAATATAAACAAGGTTCTAGAAGTAATAGGTAAGGCTAAGTTACCTCTAGATATTAAGAAATGCAAATTTAACGGACGCAGTACTAAGTACCTAAGATTTATTATTAGAGCTAGAAAGGAACTTTATATTTACTCTAAGAAAGTAAAAGCTATCTAAGAATAAGACGCACTAATAAATATTAAAGAAGTACATAGTTTTCTTAGGTTTACAAAATGTTATTAATACTTTATTAAAAACTACTCTAATATAGTTGCCTTGCTTATAAGGCTTACTAGAAACGTCTTCTTTTAATAAAGAAAAGTAGAATAAGAAGCTTTTAATAAGCTAAAGAGGCTATTTATTACTAAACTAATACTAGTTTAATACGATCCTAACAGAAAATTAATCTTAGAGACTAATCCTTCTAGTTATGTTGTAGTAGCAGTCCTTTTACAATAAAATAATTAAGGAAGATTATAACTAGTAGCATGTTACTGAAAAAAAATAACTAGCGCTTAGAGTAATTACAAGATATATAACAAGGAATTACTTATAGTTATTTACTACTTATCTAAGTAGAATGCTATGCTATATTCTTTAAGGAGGTTCTTAGTTATAATAGGCTACAAAAACTTAGTATATTTTTAAAAGCCTAGGCAGCTTAATAAAAGATAAGAAAAATAGGCCTAATTCTTGAGTAAATTTCCTAACATAAAAATTGCTTAAAAGCTTAGAGTTAATAACTTTAAACCTAATGCCTTATTCTAGAGACAACAAAATATGCCTGTAAATAGTTTAGACTTCTAAATTTTAAGAAAGTTCTTATAAGTCTTTAAACTATCTACTATAACAACCCAAGAAACAAAGGAACAGGAAGAAGAAGAGACTCTTAGAACCTTTAGCTACAATAGCTATCCCGCAATAGTACTTTAAAAATAGATAGATCTAGAAGAGCTTTAGAAGAAAGCTAAAGAAGAGGATAGCATATGCTAGCTAGCCTAGAAAGCAGTTAGTAAGGAAAAATAGTAATTTCCAATAAAGCTAGACCTTGAAGCTATCTATTTCTAAATACTAATTGGATAATTCTAAAAACCTGCTATACTATAGTTAAAAATAAGTACTAAACAACAAACCTTTTCGTATTAGAATTATCTATAAAATCTACTATTCTAGAGCCTTAAGGCACTAAGAAAGGAACCTTACCTACTAAATAGTTGCAAAAGAGTACTTTTAGCCCTCTATTAGCTAAACAGTAAATTAATATATTAGAAACTACTTAGTGTGCAGAAGAATAAAACTATAAAAAGATAGCTTACATAGATTATTTAAGCCTTTACTAATTCTAGAGTGTATTTCAAAGGAAATATTAATTAACTTTATTATAGAATTACTAGAGAGCGAAGGTTGCATAAACCTTATAGTAATTATTTATTACTTAAGCAAAGACGTAGTTCTAATAAGTTTTAAAGTTATTATTATAGAAAGTGTAGCTAAAGCGTTAAATAACTCTATAGTAGCCTACTCCTAGTTACTAGACTATATTATATTTGATTAAAGTGTACAGTTTGTCAGCTACTTTTAGACTAGACTTTGTAAGCTACTAGAGATTAAATAACGTTTATCTTCTAGATATTACCATAAAACTAACAGCTTTATAGAATAAGAAAACTCTTTAGTACAAACCTACCTACAAGCTTTTTATAATTAAGATTAAATAAATTAGAAAAGTAACTTAGAGTTGCTATGATCGCGATTATAGCAAGATAAGCATAATTAACTAGAATATTGCCTTTCTTTCTATAATATAGATACAAGGTAGATTCTCTTTAAATATTAGTAAATTATAGACCTTAAAATTAAGCTTAAGGAAGGAGAATACAAGAGGACTACTAGAAAGTAGAAAAAATAGCTAACAAACTCTAGTAAAGTATTAAGTTAGCTTAAGCTATAATAGCAGAATTATAAAAAGAATCAGAACGCTAAGTAAATAAGAGAAGAAAGTAATTACCTTAGCTTTATTTTAGTAATAAAGTTTAGTTAAAGCTTAGAGACTACTATAAGATAATAAGACTAAGCTAAAAACTTAATTAAAAGAATCTTAAGTACACAGTACTTAAGATTATTAAACTAAATACTATAGAGTTAAATACTCCTAGAAGGATACATCTAGTATTTAATATTAATAACTCTAATTAGCTTGCTTAGATCCTTTACTAAGCTAACTACAAGACAATAATAAACTTTTACTAAATAAAGTAGATAGCGAAAAAGAGTACCTAGTAGAGCGCCTATTACAGGAAAGAATTATAAGAAGAAGATTAGAATACCTATTTAAATAGGTAGAATACCTAAAACTAATATAGGAACTAGCTTTGAACCTAGATAATATAGAAACACTATAGGACTAGAAGAACTCTAGGACCCCTATTAAGGAGAGGGGTACTATTAAGAGATAAAGCCCTAACGTCTTTAGTAATTAATAAAAAGCCTTAATTTGCTATTCTACAGATTCTAGGTGTCTGTGTACACCTAGCATCTGTATGCCGGGCGTATTAGCTCTTCTACTTTTCCAGCCTACTAAACTTTTCTTTTAGCTCTGCGCTATTTTCTTAAGGTACGTTAGCAGCTACTACGTAGCTACCTTTGCCTCTTTCTTAGTACTAAGCACAGACTTTATAAAGAAGTAGATAAGCTTGCTAGATAGCCTTTGTAGTTCTTTATTTAATTCACTACTGTTTTCTCTGCATCTTTAGTTAATTTAACGTATCCCTACACTTCATTTTGTGTTAAAGTCTTCTTAGTTGTTTTCTACCTTAGTAGTAAGCTACTTTTTAAAGATTTAGTACATCTTTCTTATTCTATTAAAAACGTCTAAATTAAGTTACTTAAAACGCTTTAGTTGTGCTAGCTACTAAACTAGTTTTAATGCGGCGAGTAATGTTAGTAGCTAAGCAGGTAGCTAGTTATGTTCTAGTTCTTCTTTAGAGGCTAAATTAATAGCTTCTTAGATAAGAAAGGCTTCTTGTATTATTATTCAAGTTGCTATCTTATCTAGTTTGTTTGCCCTGCAGAGTCCTTCTAGAGTGTTCTCTATTTTAGCTCTATTAACACTATCTTAGTGCAGTCTTGCTATCTAGACAGGAAAGCTTCTAGATATAATCTCTACTTCTATTATTATTTCATAAAAGTACTAGATAAATAGTATCTATATTATTTAACGCTAGGAATTAGTTACTAAGGCTACTAGTAAAATAGTAGGCTTATCTAACAGTTTATATTACAAAACATTCTAAGTAGAGTCTTGTACAGCTAAGTATTCCTTAGCACTCCTTATACTTCTTCTACTATTAATCTTGAGTTTATTTAAAACAGCTTTAACTAAAATTAGTACTCTTATTAATTAGAGTCTTGTCTAGATATAGCTCTAGGGGGCTTATATGCATAGATATAGCTCTAGCAAGCTTCTTGTCTAGATATAGCTCTAGGAGGCTTCTAATTTAACGTAGTAGCGTTAGCGCTATAAAAAGATTCACTTTAAATATTAAGGTATATTAGATTTACTAAAGATGTAGAGAAAACAGTAGTAAATTCAATAAAGAACTATAAAGGCTATTTAGTAAGCTTATCTACTCCTCTCTAAGGTCTGTGCTTAGTACTAAGAAAGAGGCAAAAGTAGCTACGTAGTAGCTGCTAACGTAGCTTAAGAAAATAGCGTAGAGCTAAGAGAAAAGTTTAGTAGGCTAGAAAAGCAGAAGGGCTGATACGCTAGGCTTACAGATGCCGGGTGCGCACGGATACCCAGGATCTGTAGGATCTCAAAACGAGGCTTTTTGTCGAGTACTAAAGACGTCAGCGCTTTAGCCCTTTACAGCTGCTAGAGTATTCCTTTTCTTCTACAGTTCTTTTAGTAACTTAATATACTAGCTGTATTTTTAAAATGTTCTGCTACAGGGTCCTGTAAAGATATCTTTAGGTTACCTAAGCTGCTATAGCAGGGCGTTGATCTTTTCTGCTAGATTATTAAGATATTAAGTATTTATAGATTGTACTACTTATATGTTAACATCTTGTTTGTTTAGTATAGGAAGAAGTCCTGTAACTAGTGTAGAGAGGTAATAGTTCTCTTTCAACTTAGCTATCTTGCTGTACTTAGTTTAATCTATCAGGGTTGCTTTTGTTCTTTTGTCTAGCATTATCTTAGAGACGTTATTGTCTAAGGCTTCTTCTAGGGTAATTATAATATTATTATCTAGGCTATTAATAGTTGCCTAGACCTGTCCTTAGACTGAAAACATAGATTAAGTAATAATATTCTATCCTTTATCTAGATTGTTGTTAGGTGCTGCTGTCACGGACGGTTGCGCGTCGACTGAATCCGCCAAGTCTCGCTTATTGTTAGCGTGCACACCTGGAATTCTGCTATTAAGGTACTGTTTACCTGCGAGGATTTCTGCAGGTATTTTTGTTTAAAATATATATATATTATTGTTCTAAGCTATCTCTTACTATCTCCTATAGTGTAAAGCAAGTACTATTGCCTAAAGCCATCTCTTACAGAATAATACCTCCTCCTACAGGCTAATAGTCTAGAAATAGCTCCCTTAACGCAATCTAACACTGAAGGCAACTAAGAAAGCTAGAGCCCTACACTATTAGAACTCTCTAACTCTCCCCTAATTCTATCAAGGCACACTACACCTAGAGAGCCTAAAGGGTGTACCTAAAATGTACCCCTAACGCTGGAGCAGCGCATTAAAGCAGCTAAGAAGTAATATAATAAACTTTAGTCGTTACAACAGCTGCGCAATCTAAAAAAAGAAGTTGCACAACTTAAAGAGATTAGAGAAGGAGAAACCCTAAATATATAAATAATATCTACTACAACTCCCTGCGTACAGAACAAACCTAAAGCAACAACAACTACGCATGTGCAACGCACATTAAAACCTAAAAACTTAGCTAAATACTAAAGTAAAACTCCTAAAGGACATTGCAAGTTTTTAGTTTTTTTTTGTTGTAGTTTAACGTCCTTTCTCAGCCTGAAGGGCTATATAAGACGTATAGGTTTAGGACCTACAGGTATCAACGTAGTGTTTTCTAATGTTTTATTTACAAGGAGGGGTTTGTCTAAATGAAGGTGAGGCTCGTAGCCTAGGGTAGTTTTAACGAGTATCTCTCTCAGTCCTATGTTTTGTAGGAAGTATATAGAGCTAGTATGCTAGTCTAGTTATCTCCTTTACTTCTTATGTGTATGTTGTTGTAGGCTATGCTAGCTGCTCTCTTGTATTGCTTATATAAGTACGCTAAGCAGTTCGGTATAGGGTCGATATATTAGGTCGGTATATCGAGTTGGTATAGGGGTTTCGGTGTAGGTAGATAGCTAGGAGCAAGGTGCTAGTCTAGCTATCAATTCTAATGTGTGGGTCAGTATATTGGGTCGGTATATCGAGTTGGTATGGAGGGAATTCGGTGTAGGTAGATAGCTAGAGGTCTAGCTATTAATTCTAATGTGTAGGTCGGTATATTAGGTCGGTATATCGAGTTGGTATAGGGGTTTCGGTGTAGGTAGATAGCTAGGAGCAAGCTGCTAGTCTAGCTATCAATTTTAATGTGGAGGTCGGTATAGGAGGTCGGTATATCGAGTCGAGGGGGGGATTTCGGAAGGTAGATAGCTAGAAAGATAGATTTATTGGTTCACTACGCCAATAGATCTATCTACTTAAGTTGAAAGCCCTTGCTTTGTCAAGTAGGAGTTGAATTGCCTTTGATCGAACTCTAAAATTAGCTTATGCACAGACTACTTGCAGAGTTTTCAACAGTTAACTACTCTGTTTCTGTACAACTAGCCAGCACGCACGCCACAACACCTGCACCTAGAAAACAAGTATCGGAAGCTGATTTTGGGAAGGCGTTTAAGATAGTTGAGGCGAGAAAAAGGCAAAGCCAAACCTTTTCCTCGCCTCGAAAAGTTGGTGTTCGATCAACATTGCAAGTTTATCTGCTTCTACAAAGTAATATTTTAGCTATTACTATAAGAATTTAAAAGGGACAATAATAAAATAATTTAGGTAATGCAATATTCAAGGGCAGACTCTTAAGAGCTTTGGTATGCTTACTATAAGCGCTTTTTTAAAGTAAAGAAAGAAGTACTAATATAAGACTATTTTAAGCAATACTTGCTTAACTTACTCTTAGACCTTATTAACTACAGCCTTAAAGCAGCTACTGCGCATGCGTAGGCTATACAGCAAAAAGGTTAAACTGTCTAATTATTTACAACCTACTTAGACATCTTTAAAGACTAACTTACAATATACACTAAGGCACCAAGGGTCTAGCACCTATTTATAAAGCTAAAACTTAGATTACAACGCGTAATTACTAACTACTACTAGATCCTAGCAACTCGGGAAGACCTTGTTACACTTAGATCTACTTTTAAGCAGAATCTGCGCAGAGCACCTATAGCGCACAAGTAGCTTAACTAGAACACCTTTACAAAGAAAAAGAAAGGGCAATTTCTTACTACTACTACAATAAATGCACTTAAAAGGCGTAAGAATAATAATAACTATGTTACTTACTTTAAGTGCTAGAAGAAGGGGCACTATGTAAACCAGTGCCGAAGCAGCGATCCTAATAAAGTTCTAGTTGGTATAAACTAGATAAGAAAAGGTTAAGCCTTGCTACACACTTAGCATTAGTAAATTGCATGCTAATAGATATTTTACTAGGGATAAAGCGCATGTGTTACGTACATTTAACAACAGGGACAGAAAAGGAACCGCAGGTTATCTTAGATTTACAAGCAGACATTAGCCTTATTAGTTAAAAGATAGCTATAAAAATAAATCTAAAACTTATTAAAGATACAGAGCTTCTCTGCTTGAGTTAGATTAGACTACAAAGGCAAAATACTTATATAGTATATAAGCTTTAACTGCACCTTATAGACAATAATAGTGTAGAGCGCAATACAAAGGTTACTAAATACAGAGTAGATAAATAGGCCGCCCTACTATTACTTAGTAACCTCTTCTTCAATTAGGAGGGTATCTGTCTTAACTGTAGACAACAGATGTAGCACTAGGGATATACAAGGGCAAATATTAACTTAGTAGCTACTAAAGCTTTTCTAAGGAATATAAGACTTACCTACGTAAGGACTTACTTCTTAGGAGTGCTTTAATCATATAGCGCAAGTATAGAGCCTAAGGCATACGTGTTAAATATATCTGCAGTGCAGGTACTGCGCATTTCTAACGTATTATAGGAATATGCTAATGTCTGTAACAACAATGCTGCAGAGACTTTTCTACAACTTAAAAGTTTAGATTACGCAATCTCTATTTAACAAGGTAAGGAGCCTCTTTATAGGCCCTTTTACACCTTCTCTTTTTGTAAGCTTTAGGTACTCTCAGAATATATTAAGGAGGCGCTAAGGAAAGAATAGATTTGCTATAGCACTAGCCCTGCAAGCGCTCTTATATTATTTATACTAAAAAAGGATAGAACTCTTTGTCTATGCGTGAATTATAGGGGCCTTAACGCTGTTATTATTAAAGATTGTTGCCTACTTTCCCTGATTAAAGAGACACTAGATTGCCTGTTAGGCGCACGCTACTATAATACGTTGGACCTAAAAGACGCCTATTATTGTCTAAGGATCAAGGCAGGGGACAAGTGGAAGACTGCTTTTAAGACATAATATAGATATCTTAAGTACCATATCATACCTTTTAGGCTTACAAATGCCCTAGCAAGCTTTTAAGCCTATATTAATAAGGGTTTAAGAGGATATTTAGATTACATATATATAGTTTACTTAGATAATATCTTTATCTATACCTACAATAATAATATTGCGCTATACTAGCGCGCTGTACGCCCTGTACTGAACTTACTTCAGAAAGCTGAGCTTTACGTAAATCTTAAAAAATGTATATTTGCTTCTAGCAAAGTGCATGTTTTTAAATTTATAGTTACAAGGAGCAGTATCTGCGCAGATTCTACACGCGTTGCTTCTATTGAGTAATAGCCTACACTAACTAATATTGAAGAGCTACAGTTGTTTCTAGGGTTTACAAATTTTTACCAACGATTTATTCAAAACTACGCGTAAGTATAGCATGTTAACTATAAAGAAGTTCTAAAATATAAAAGTAGAATTTATGTTTTACTAAAACAAGCTATTAGGCAGAAGATTTTATTACAGAATTATAACACGCGCATAGCAGGTTATTTTAGTAGACATAAAATGCATAAGCTTATTAGCAGGTTATATTACTAGCTAGAGCTTCGCTATAATGTTAAGCATTGCGTAAGGACTTATGCAGTATACTAGAGGAGCAAAGCTCCTAAATACAGCAAATATAGTAAGCTGTTACTCCTACTAATCTCTAATAAAATCTTTAAAGAAGTAAGCCTTAATTTTGTTACTAGGCTGCTACTAGTAAAAAAAATTTAAGTTGTGTGTTGAATGTAATCTTTGTAATTGTTGACTACTTCTTAAAGATAGCAATCTATATACTAGCGTTAAAAACATAGGATGCAAAGCAATTTGCAGAATCCTATTTTAAATATATTATTCTAAAATATAAGCTCTAGAAAGGCATTGTGTCTGTAAGGGTGCGTTAGATTAACTAAAGATGCAGGGAAAACAGTAGTAAATTAAAAAAAGAACTACAAAGGCTATCTAGCAAGCTTATCTACTCTTCTATAAGGTCTGTGCTTAGTACTAAGAAAGAGGCATGGGTAGCTACGTAGTAGCTGCTAACGTACCTTAAGAAAATAGCGCAGAGCTAAAAGAAAAGTTTAGTAGGCTGGAAAAGTAGAAGAGCTAATACGCCCGGCATACAGATGCTAGGTGTACACAGACACCTAGAATCTGTAGAATAGCAAATTAAGGCTTTTTATTAATTACTAAAGACGTTAGGGCTTTAGCTCTTAATAGTACCCCTCTCCTTAATAGGGGTCCTAGAGTTCTTCTAGTCCTATAGTACTTCTATATCTTCTAAGTTTAAAGCTAGTTCCTACGTTAGTTCTAGGTATCCTACTTATTTAACTAGGTATTCTTTTCTTCTTCTTATACTTCTTTCCTGTAATAGGCGCTCTTCTAGGTA
This sequence comes from Alternaria sp. 'sect. Undifilum', assembly GCA_024321975.1. Lineage (NCBI taxonomy): Eukaryota > Fungi > Ascomycota > Dothideomycetes > Pleosporales > Pleosporaceae > Alternaria > Alternaria sp. 'sect. Undifilum'. The sequence goes on from JAJJZI010000004.1 coordinate 3,838,284, forward strand.
CTCTTCTTCACTGTCTACTTTATTTAGTAAAGGTTTATTGTTATCTTATAGTTAGCTCATTAAAGAATCTAAGCAAGCTAGTTAGAAGTTATTAATATTAATTACTAGATATATCTTTCTAAGAGTATTTAGCTTTATAGCATTTAGTCTAATAATTTTTAGTACTATGTACTTTAAATTCTTTTAAATAAGTTTTGAGCTTAATCTCTTTACTTTGTAGTAGTCTTTAAGCTTTAACTAAACCTTATTATCTATTAATAGCTAAGGTAATTACTTTTTTCTCTGGTTTACTTAGCGTTCTTATTCTTGTTAAAACTCTGCTATTATAGCTTAAGCTAACTTCAGACTTTGCTAGAGTTTGTTAGCTATCGTTTCTACTTTCTAGTAGTCCTCCTATATTCTTTTATCTTAAGCTTAATTTTAAGGTCTATGCTTTACTACTATTTAAATAGGATCTACCTTCTATCTATATTATAGAAAGAAAGGCAACATTCTAGTCAATTATGCTTATCTTACTATAATCGCAATCTTAGCTATCCCTAGGTTGCCTTTCTAATTTATTTAATTCTAATTACAGAAAGCCAAGGAGGTTTATATTATAGAGTTTGTCGCATATATAACGTACCATCCTCAAGGCCCAAGGCGCTCTTGGGCATTAGACCTAGGCGCCTGTCAGCTTACGCTCTAGGCTCGCGCTAGCTGACCGCATATTAGAGTTTTTACGCCAAGCTTAGGAGCTTACTCCTAAGCTCTACAGGATACGTAGCAAACTTAAAGGTAATCTCTCTAAGTTCTACAGCAGCCTTTCTAGGTTAGGACTATTTCCTTTGTATATAGTATATATAGCGCGTCTTAGACGCATGTAGAAAGGTAGAATTAACTATCTAGTTCTCTTAAACTACTGTTACTAGCTGCTTGTCCTTTACAGTTATAAGCCTAGCGCTTTAAATTGCAGTTTAAATTCTCTCTACGCATCTTAGAGTACGCTAGCAGTAGTTTAGACCCTCTAATATGTTTAAAACACACCTCTTAACCTACTAACTAATCGCATGCATTACTATAGCAAGTAACTCCTTACAAATTACTAACTTAGCGCGCCTTATAGGCTATGTAAGCTAGACTTACTAGTATACCTAGCTAAAGTTTAAAGCTACATCTAAAAGAGTCTAGGAATATATAAACCTAGAAGCTATTATAACTATTAATATATTAACAGGGCTGCCTTTAAAGCCCTTAGCGCCTATAAAGGACTCCTCTAAGGAAAAACTTAACGCCTATAATAGAAAGCTTAATAAATATCGCGCAAGGCACGCAGACTAGGCAGTAAATACACACGCTCTTTAGCATATTTAGAATTAGATCTACGCAACTGTTAACAAACAGTTACCAGCTCTAATTATAATTAGACTTGCAGACAGTGCTAGTTAAACTCTGAACAAACTTATTAAGCAGTTAAAAATTAAACTAGCTCTAACAGACGCTGTAACTAAATAGTAATACACTAAGATTACTGTGTAAGCCTTAAAAAGGCAAAGCTTAGTACAATAGAACTACAAGCTTAGTACAACAATTAGTAAATAAACTAACTAAAAGCTAAGGAGCTAAAGATCCTAGAAGTAGATAGCGCGCTTGCTATATTTAACTTTCTAGATACTGTAGGAGCTAAATACGCTCCTAAATAGGCTAGCACTACAAAGACGCTCTACTAGCAGATCTAGACGCTTAAGAAGAGTTATCCTAATCTTAACTAAACTAGTTAAATATTCTTAGGAATAATCTACTAGCGCTTAATTAGCTTACTAAGCTTAGAAGTAAGCTTTTTAGGAGCCTATACTACTTTAGGAAACTTAAAACCTTGTAAACTAAAAGGCACTAAGAGCGCAGGCTAGAAACGCAGCTACAAGTGCCTATATTAAGATAATAAAGATAGTAAGCATTTCTAGGATTCTGTAGAATACTATATACTTCTAGCAGCAATTAAGGCCTGCGTAAAAGTTAACTACAGTATTAGTAAAGAGAAAGCTTAAAAGATTTAGAAACGCCTACACACTAACTAGTAGAAAGAACTCTAAGACAAGCTAGTTAAAGTAGGACACAAGCTCCTTAAGAAGAAAAAAAAAGCAAGTTAAAGCCTTTTCTAGGTAGTATAGTTATATCCTTAATTAACTTAGCGCTTCTTAAGAAAAACAATACTAGTATATACTACACTAGCAACTTTAACGCTTATGTACTATTAGGGAGCACTATACTAGATAGTAGGGCCGCGTTGCACCTAGTAAACAGCAAGGAACTACTTATACTAGGCTCCTTTATACCTGCAAGGGAGGTAGAGACAGTAAAAGCAGGCACTTAAGCTTTCCTTATTAGCAGCTAAGGCACCTGTATCTTCTACTAAGTTCTAAACAGAACACGTAGTAAAAAAACTAAAAACTTTACGCTTACAGACGTAGCAGTTGTTAAAGGTTTTTACCTAAATATTATCTTAGAAGCTTGCCTACATAGAAAAGGAGTCTAGTACCTAGGCCTAGATAATACTCTCTACTAAAGTACACTAGGCAGAAACGTTATACTAGCACAGCTTAAACGTCGTTTTAACCTCTTATTCCTTAAATACAAGCCTCTATCCTCTTATCTAGAGCTTATTATAAATGTAATACCTTCTATTAGAAGCTTATAGACTACCTATCTAAAGAGCAACTTAAAGGACCTTTAGCATGCCTGCACAGGGCACCTAGGTCCTAAAGTACTAGAAGCACTTATTAACGTAGCTTAAGGAGTAAGAATTAAAGAGATAGCACATATTAAGTGTAAGCACTATGCTTAAACCTACGCAAAACAGGTTATATTATAAAGGCTAAAGGAGCCCTCTCCTTAGCTATACTAGAGGATCTTGTAGAACCTATTTAACATGCCTTAAGGTTTTTTAAGAGAGCAATAGATACAAGTAATAAAAGACGCCTTTAGTAGAAAGCTCTATATGTATATCCTGCAAGCAAGATCTATCCTAGAGATTATAAAAGCCTTTTACAACCTTAAGGTACTTATTAAAGCTTATTATAAGCTCTAGATAGTTAAAATTACACAAAATAATAACCCTTTAATACTCCCTTAGTAAGGGACGTTATAGTACTAAGCATAGTATAAGGAACGCAGTATTACTATTAAGCCTTCTCTACTACATATACATAAACTAAATAGAGCTACTAAACAAGCAAGCTAGGAGCTAATAACTAAGTTAATTAAGATAAAGACAAGCGCAAACCTGCCTAAAAAACTCTAGCTAGAGATTATTAAAGTAGTAGCCTAGCTTTATAATATAAGTCCCTCTTATGCACATAGCTTGCGTTTACTAAACAAGCTCTTTAAGCAATAAAGCAGAGAGTACTTTAAGTACTATAAGCCTAAGCCTCTTAGGAGCCTTACAGCAAACAAAAAACTAGATTAGAGTAATATATATGCCTACAGCTGCTGCGCCTATCCCTTAAATAAGAATAGAGCAGCTAGGCAATATAGAAAGAGCTTTAAGACTCTTCCTAGGGGCTATATTAGTTACTTAGTAAGCTACAAAGCCTCTAACATATACTATATATAAGTCTTAGCGCTTAACTAAGTTATTACAACGCGTAACATTATATTTAACAAGACACTGTACTACTAGGGACTAGCTTAAAAGCTGCCTAGGCAAGACGCAGTCCTTATAGTAAACACTCTTAATAAGGACAAAATTAGTAAGGCTAGAGAAGTACTTAAACAGCTTACTAGTATTAGTTAAGTAGTAGTAACAATACAAGAGGATTACAGCTAATAAGCAATTAGCTAGTAATAGAGACTATAAAAGGCCTATTATAGTCTCTAACAGGCAGTACGCTAACAATACATAAGGAGCATTAGGCTAACACTTCTTAAGGAATTTGTGCAGGGCAGAAAGGTCCTTTAGGACAGCTACTAACGCCTAAGGTAACGCTAGTACCTCCTTTACTAGGAGCACAAATGCTAAGGCAAGGCACCCTAGCTTAAAGAGCTATAAGTAACAGCAATAAGCTGCTTAGCTTCTAAGAATTGCAAACTACTAGTAGATTAAGCTTAATAGACGCGCTAAGACTCTTACAGTCTTAAAGGGGAGCAAGGATTGCTTCTAAGAACGCCTAGCGCGGTGCTAAGAATCCTACAACACTAACTAGAGCCTCTTAGAATTCTCTAGCAAAAAAACTTTATAAAAAAAAAGTATAGGGACCTCTTATAAAGAGCTCCTTAAGGCTAAAGAATAAGGACTAACGCAGTCTTAACGTAGGAGGTACAGGCATACATTACCTGTTATATAACTCCTTAAAGGCTCCTAAGCTTAAGGCACTACTCTCTTAGCCTTAGGACAATAGAGAGCTAATTACAGTTTACGCTGTAATAGCAGTAGCTCTTAGAAAGGCTAATTAACCTTAAATGCATTTTAACAATATCCTAAAGCTTCTAAATAAATAGAAAAACCTCTATAACTACTAATACAGGACTCTATTTAGACAGGCTAGCTAAAAGGAGATTAATACTCTACTTTTAAAAAGTACCTAGATAGAAGAGGAGATCCCTAAGGACTCTAAGCCTCTCCCTCTTAAATAGGTATTTACCTACAAGCTTAATAAGAACAGCTACTTTTTTAAATGCAAAGCACGTCTTGTAGTAAGAAGAGACCTTTAAGTAAAGGACTTACTACACTAAATATATATAGCAACACTAGCTGCGCGATCCTTTAAGCTCGTAATTGCAATTACAGCTAAGTTTAATATAGAGATACAGCAGCTTAATATAGTAGGCGCGTTCCTTAACACTAATATTAGTAATAAAACAACAGTCCTGTGTAACCTACTAGACAGTTACAAGTACCTAGGCAAGTACGTTAAGCTTAAGAGAGCCTTATACAGCCTACAAGACTTGCTATTATTATAGTATAATAAGTTCTTAAGCATACTAAAGAAGCTTAGCCTACAGGCCTTAGCTAAGGAGCCATGCCTTTTCTTTACTAAGGATTACGCGCTCCTCCTAATGTTTTATGTAGACAATATACTCCTTATATATTATTATAGCTTCGGCCTTTTGAGACAACCTTTTGATGTGACCACATATTTTGTAGACACCATTTTAGTAAAAAAGATTTATTGCTAACAACAGGTATCCGGGCTTATGCCCCCTTATTTAGCATTACCGGCACGCAATTAGTGTGTCGCTCTAGCATGTTTAGACAGAAACAAAGAAAAGCAAGACAAAGACGCGAATCGCCTCCTAACTTAACGCGCCTTATCCTGCCTATTCTTGTTGCTTTACTGCTAGGCGCTTTTAAATAAAGTAAAGTAGTAACACTATTATTACCTTGCTTGCTAACTTATAGACGCGACAATAGAAAGCCTACTCCTTATTTCTTGCCTCTTTCTTCTTTATCGCTAATTGAACGTCTTGCAATAGCTATTTAAGCTAAGTTCTAGTCTCTATACTTAGCCTTTACACAATAAATAAGAAGAGGAGAATGCTAAAGTAATAGATTTTAAGTACTGCGCTAGTATTAGTAAATACCCTAGAGATTGTGTATTCCTTGCACAACTAGCTAAATTAGGGCTTAATAATCTTTTTGTATATAGAGATATCGCAGATAAGGGACTTGTTTAAAATTTTTAAAACTTAGAAGTCTAGCTAGGTAGTTAAGTTTTAAAATACTTAATAAATTTAGGTGTCTGCATAAGCAGTTTAAGTTAAACTAAATTAGGTGCTAAGTAGATAGTAGCAAAGAATGCTTTTTTTAAAAGAGAGCCTAGAATAAGGAGATGCTCGCTGCAGAGGTTGGACGCTATTGTAGTGTATTATATACAAATTGTTTGTATGTAGTGCTGTTTAAAAGGTAAGAAGTAGTAGGTAAGAAGTAGCAGCTTTATAAAGTATTGCAGGCTCCTGCTGCAGTACGTACGTGTTCTTTCTCTCCTCTATTACATTATCTTGTAATCCTATTGCAATTCTACTGTAATCCTGTTGTTAGCTATAGGCTGGCAATCGCCGTTGGACACGTTTCAACTAGTGTCGTTTTTTAGTACCTTAGCAAATTTTTTGACCCTAATTATTGCTTAGTAGTCTAGGCTTTCCTCCTAGAACTTATCCACCTCCCATTCGAATCTCGTTAACTACATACAATCTTTTTTTTTGACTTTTGCGATTAATTAGTAGAGGGTAGCTGCTTTTCACTTTTTTAGAACCCCATTTTAACTACAACAACAACCACCACCTTTAACACCTTAAAAAATAAATATATTATTAAACCCACTAAACTAGAGCCTACAAGCTCCTTAAATTTATTAAAGACACCTACAAGGTTAAAAATAAAAAAAAGGCAAGCTAGTTTCTAGGGATAAGGATTGCAAGAAATTGTAAGAAGCGCATAATATCGCTACTACACAACACTTATATTCACAAAGTTGCTAAAAGGTTTAATTTAGACGCCCTTAGCAGGTTCTCTTAAACTCCTTTGCCCTTAGATGAGCTGGTTAAAAATCTAGAAGAGGCCCTAAAGCCTTAAATTAAGGCCTACTAAGAGCGCGTTAGTAGCGCGCTATACATAACTGTTATGCTACGTCCTAACGCTGCCTACGCAGTCTCTAAGCTCTCTTACTTTTTAACTAACTTTCTAGAAGCTCACATAAAGGCTGTAGATTATTTTATATAATACTTCTACTATATAAGGTATAAGGGAATTACGTATAGTAATAATAATAGTAAGGAACTTATTATATATAGAAACACGTCTTTTGTAGATAATTTAGAGACGCATTAATCTTCTTAAGGCTACATTATTATGCTCTTTAGAGGTCTAATTATTTAGAAAGCAGCTTATTAAGCTATAGTAACAACCTTAATAATAAAAGCTAAGCTCCTTGCATTAGAGCATATAGCAAAGAAATCTATAGCGTTTAAGAGGCTATTTAAAGAGCTTAAGCTTATAGTCTTAAGAGCCTAGAGAATCTTCTATAACAACTAGCAAACAATACGCCTAGGTGTTAGAGATCAAGAAAGAATTACTACTAAGCTCTAATATATTAATATACAGAATATGTAGCTCTACTAAGAGCACGCTAAAGGCTCGTTTTAGATTAAGTATTTACTAATAGCTAAGATGTTAGCTAATAGACTTACTAAATACTTGTTAGGGCAAAAGCTTAAGCACTTTAAGGAGCTTATTAATATAGGTTACATAGCTTATAAAGATTTACAAAAGAAAAAGAGCACAAAAAAGAAAAAGATAAGTATTTAATTATTAGAGTAGATTAGCCCCCCACCCTTAGAGAACTTATAAGATTCTAGGAGGACAACCCCCTCCTAATAGGTATTTAGGTAACTAGGAGGTCAACTAGCTAGTCTATTAGCTCCCTAACGCGTTAACAACGCGTAGGAAGACTGTTAGCCTTACTAAAGGCTCCCTCCTAGTTATCCTTACTAGCCTCCTCCTTACTAACAAGGCCCTCCTTAGACTTCTCCTCCTTAGCTACTTTCTCTAGAAGGATGCAGATAGTAGCTTACAAGCTTTTTAGCCTACTTACTCTATAATATGTTAATTTAAGAAACTTAAGAAAGGACAGGAGAAGAGCTTATACTAGCAAATCTTTTTAGAGCTTAGCAAGAAGCTTCTTAGCTAAAAAAAAATAGTAATTTAAGGGCTTTAATTGTTAGTAGAAACTTAAAATTTAAAAAGAAATTACATATAAGATTTACAGGTCTTCCTATTAGAGTACTACTAGTAGTGCGTCCTAGAGCTAGAAGCCCTGTCTTAACAAGCTCTATTAGAGCTACTAGACAAAGCGCTCTTAACGTACTTAAGATAGGGCACGTTGCAATGCGCACTAAGTGCGCCCTAGTAACTAAGAGTTGCTACTAGAGTCTTATCCCTATAGGTAGTCTTAACTAGGGTTTTAACTTTACTTACACGCCCTTTAGACATGCGGGCTAGTGCTGCACTTAAAGCAGCACTAGTTAACTCTGCGCAAGAAGCGCAAGGTAGGGGTAGTATAGTAGTAGCTGCGCGCGCAGAGGCGCAGGCAGCAGTGTAGGCGGTAGCAGCTTTTTGTAGTTTTAACTTCTATATAAAGTTAGTAACTAAATAGAAAGAGTGCTAAAACAGAGCTAGAAGCTGCGTAGGAGTAAGAAGTAGCGCGCATAATAGCCTAAAAAACTACACAAGAGTATAGTTAAAACTACGCAAGTAATTAGTATTACTTTTAAAAGATTTAGGCGAGTTGCAGGGTAATACTTACAGCAGCTATAGTAGTGTTAGATACTAAGCTTAAGAAGCTTAAAAAATTGTTATTATTGTTGCGCTTTGTGCTAAGCCGCACGTGCGCAGTGCGTTGCGCAGTGCGCTAGAACTATATAGAGCTCTGTACAGGTAACTAAGGTCTTAGTTACCTAGGGGGTGTGTTGCATATATAACGTACTATCCTTAAGGCCTAAGGCGCTCTTAGGCATTAGACCTAGGCGCCTGTTAGCTTACGCGCTAGGCTCGCGCTAGCTAACCACATATTAGAGTTTTTACGCCGAGCTTAGGAGCTTACTCCCAAGCCCTACAGGATACGTAGTAAACTTAGAGGTAATCCTTCTAAGTTCTACAGCAGCCTTTGTAGGTTAGGACTATTTCCTTTGTATATAGTATATATAGCGTGTCTTAGACGCAGGTAGAAAGGCAGAATTAACCATCTAGTTCTCCTAAACCACTGTTATCAGCTCCTTGTTCTCTACACTTGGCGTAAATATAACAACTATAAGCCTTTTTAGCGTCCAAAGGCGTCTTTTATTAAGAAATGTTAATAGAATAGTTCTGTTTTTTTAAAAAGCGTTGTAAGCTTCTAATAGAAAGATATAGACTATTTTCTTTTAAAAGACGTCGATTTGTCTTTTTAGGGCTTTTAGTAAGGTCTTTATTAAGCACTCTTTTTGCTTTTTTTAAGATCTTTATAGGACGACCTTTTTAAGGCCTAAAAGTACATAAAGGAGCCTTTTTTTTGTTTTATAAAATAAAGAGTATTAGTAATACTTCTAGAGGACTTTTCTGGTAATTACTAATTAATGAAATAGGCTTGTTTTGTAAATATAACGTATAAACTTCTTACTTAAATTAAGAAAGATTGCGAGACATAGAGGAAGTATTATAAAAAAAGCAAGTTAGGACAAACAAGAGGAGTTAATATACTGAAAGCTTACTAAGCTATTACGTAATTAGCGCTTACGTAAGCAACCCCTATCTTTTTCACCGTTTTATTAAACTCTAAGAAATTAAGATGTAAGCCTCCAAAATACGCTTACGTGTACTTATGTAGGCTTAGTAAACTTATTTTTTTCTTAGCGTGTTTTTATACAATTATAAAAAAGTTATACTGAAATCTATTTTCACTTTTTTTTCCATCTCATTTTAAGCAAGATTACAGGGACAACCGTGCTGACTAAGTAGCTTACTAAGCCACCCAACTTAAAAAAGAAGATATTGGCTTTCCAAATCACTAATTCTCTTGGGTATAGTATTTCTAGTTGTCGAAGTATAAAGCGTTAAAAACTATAAATTTTTTGACATCTTTTTTTTTGTCACCCCTCTGTAGTAGTCTAATATTTTAGAAGGTAGCTTAGCAGACTATAGTAACGACGTTAACTACTAAGGCTAAGCTGCTCGCCCTTAAGTATACTACTAAATAGGCTATAGCTCTTAAGCGCTTCTTCTGTAAGCTGTCTCTTAATCTAAGAGATATCTAGATAGTTTAGTGTAATAATGATTAAACAATTAGGCTTGTAGTTAGAAAGAATAAGTAATTTAGCACTTAATTAAAGCATGTAGATATACAAAATATGTATTTACAGTAGGAATTTGCTAAAGAATTATTCTAGGTTCAATACCTAGATATAGCAAATATGCTAGCTAATAGACTAACTAACTCGCTTACCTAATAATAGTTGAAAAAGTTTAAGCAGTTGCTTAACCTTTAGCAAGTTAAGCATTGAATTAAAAGAAATAATAATTAATAAGCAAAGGATTTGTATTAAGCAGCGACATCTATATACTAAGCTAAATCTCCTCTTAAAAGCTTATTTTATTAAGCGGGAGAACGTGAGCTAGACAATTAAACTAGGACTAGGAACTTTATTACTGAATAGCATTCAACTTATTATACTCGCGAGACTCAATTATTGTATTACGCTTACCTTGCTTAACTTTAGCTAGCTTAAGAGTAATTTAAGCTATCTAAGCTTAAATAGCAAGAGTCCTAAGGTAAGTAGCGTTACAGCGCGATTCTAACCTATTTCCTCTATATATAGAGTTGTTAGATAATTACCTCTTTACCCTAGCGTAATAATCGCGCTTATATAAATAATTTATATGGTAATTAGGACGGTGCATTTAAGGATAATTATATAAAGCAGGAGGGGGCAGTATTCTGCAGGCAAACTGCTCTTGTAGTAGCGACTTTTAAGCAAGTTGCTACTAAAGCTGCTTATATTGTTACTGCAGTTGCTGCTGTAGATAATAAGCTGACTATTACGGCTATGTACAGGTTGCTAAGCAGGAGCGAACGCAGGAGCAGGAGCAGGAGAGAGAGCAGGAGGTTAAGCAGCAAAACTGCAATACAACATTTCTTAAGCTTAACAATTATTAGCAGGGGCCTTCTATGCAGAAGGCTTAGTAGTTATAATACTACTATTAATCTCTTTGCAGCAAGCAATAATATCCTTAAGTAGTTAAGCTTTTGTAGCTTAGTACATCTTGTTGTTATTCTATCTCTAAAAGATTAGTTAGCAAGCTAAGTAAGAAGCTTAAAAATCAAAGACTTACTACTTTATCCTTGTATATAGCTATAAATTAATTAGCGAGATTAATATTAACTATGTAGTAAGTATATAATAAGCAACTGCTGTAGCATAAGCTGCTTTAACTGCTAGTCTAAACATAATTAAAGCAGTATTTAGTATATAAACTATCTAGCATCTTTTTTATGTAGCGCTTATAAAGCAAAACGTAAGAGCGTAACAGATTAGCAGCATTCTTTAATGAGCTATTAGGCGCCTTTTTAAGTTAAGAGGGGCGCGTTGCGCCTAGTAGACAGCTTAATAGGCGTTTTTAGGCTATCGCTGTTGTCTTGTTATTAATTGCAGGACGCCGCTTGAACAGTAAGCTACTAAGACTTTTAGATTAGCTTTTAAAGAGCCTTGCTCTTCTGCTAGCTTAATTACTTAGTTAGACTCTTATATAGATTAAAATTTAAGCAAGAACTTAACAGCAGACTTAATTTAGTAGGTAAAGTAATTAGTCTTTAAGCAGAGCTACTAGATGTCTTGTAATAAGCGTACAGATTAAAAGGCAGCAGCAACTAATTCTTATTATTTTAAAAATAAGCTACTTATTAAATCTTATTATTAAACAGACTTTAACGGGCGCGACGCTAATGCTTAGCACTGTTCTTATATTACTAACGACTGCTACCTAAGTAATTCTTACGCTTATAACAGCAGCTTTCTAATTAACGCTTGCGCTTATTGTTACTAAGGGCAGACTACACAAGATTAGTAGCTAATTAGTAAAAAAATAATAGTGTAACGCTGCTTACTATGTTAGTAATAGTAGTTAAGACAGTCCTAAAAAGCTTAGTAATTAATATCAGAGTAAGGTTGAGGACAAAAAATATAGAGTGGTAGTAGACATAATTAATATTGTTGTAGAGGCTACGCACTAATTTATTACGCAATATTTAAGGTCTATCTAATGTTTTAATATTAGGTCTGCTGACATTAATTAAAACATTAAACAAGCAGTATTACTACGACAACAGAGGATTAGGAAGAAAAAGCTATGTTTATAGAGGGACCTCTTGATCAACGACCTCAATCTATTATAATTGCCTAGTTGCGATTAATAGTATCTCACTAACCTAGGGGGTGTGTTAGAGTATTAACATGCGCAACATGCGGGTCACCCTGTTAAGCAGGTGATCCTAGTAAGCTGAACACGTGACGATCGCGCTAGCGCCTATATATACGGGCTAGATCGTCTTATTCCTCTTAAGTAGTTATTAATCACTTTGTTGTGGCACTTAGTTGATCAATACACTCATTCCACTCCTCCTGATCAAGCAATTGCTCCTTTTCAGCTTCCACAAGTAGTTACTAGCTCTAATAATAATAAAACTTGTAAATTAACTAAGCTAACCTCTTGATAAGCTTATTAAGCAATTACAGCTTAAACTAGCGCTAACAAATACTGTTAACCAAATAGTAACACGCTAGAAGTATGGTGTAAGCCTTAAAAAAGCAAAGCTTAGTACTATAGAACTACAAGCTTAGTATCACAAGTCGCAAACAAATTAACTAAAAGCTAAAAAGCTGAATTTTTTAAAGTAGACAGCGCGCTTCCTATATTTAACTTTTTAGATGCTGTAAAAGCTAAATACTCTCCTAAATAGCCTAGCACTACAAAGACGCTCTACTAGCAGCACTAAATACTCAAAAAAGATTATTTTAATCTAGATTAAACTAGTTAAGTATTCTTAGAATTACTCTACTAGCGCTTAATTAGCTTACTTAGCTTAGCTAAATTTTTTAAAAGCCTATATTATATTAAGAAGCTAAAAACCTTGTCTACTAAAATAGGGCGCTCAAGGCGTAAGCTACAAAAGCAGCCTTAATTCCCTATATTAAAATAGCAATAATAGTAGGTATTACTAGAATCCTGTAAAATACTATATACTTCTAGCAGTAATAAAAGCTTACTTAAAAGTCAACTTCAATATTAGTAAAAAGAAATTGAAAAAGATTTAAAACACTTGTATACTAACTAGTATAGAAAACTACAAAACAAACTTGTTAAAGTAGGATATATAAGCTTCTTTAAAAGAAAAAAAGCAAGTTAAAGGCCTTTTTAAGTAGTATAATTGAATTCTTAATTGAGTTAGCGCGTCTTAAGAAAAACAAGAATTCTAGTGTATACTATACTAGCGACTTGAACGCTTATTTACTTTTAAGGAGCACTATACTAGATAGTAGGGCCGCGTTGCACTTAGCAAACAATAGAGAACTGCTTGTACTAGGCTCCTTCGTACCTGCTAGGGAAGTAGAGACAGTAGAGACAGAAACTTAGGCCTTCCTTATTAGTAGCTAAGGCACTTGTATTCTACGCTAAGTTTTAAATAAAATATATAGTAACAAAACTCAAAAACTTATGCTTACAAATATAGCAGTTGTTAAATCTTTTTATTTAAATATTGTTTTAGAAGCTTGCTTAAATAAAAAAAGAGTTTAGTACTTAGGCCTAAATAATACTTTCTGCTAATGTATACTAGGCAGAAACGTTGTACTAGCAAGGCTTAAACGCTGTTTTAACTTCTTATTTCTTAAATATAAGCTACTATCTTCTTATCCTAAGCTTATTCTAAACGTAATGCCTTTAGTTAAAAGCTTATAAGTAACTTATCTAAAAAGCAACTTAGAAAACATTTAGCATGCTTATATAGGGCACTTAGGCCCTAAAGCACTAAAAGTCCTTTTTAAAACAGCTTAGGGCGTAAAAATAAAAAGAATAGCACATGTTAATTATAAGAACTGTGCCTTAACTTATACAAAACAGGTTATATTAAAAAAGCTAAAAGAGCTTTCTCCTTAACTATAATAGAGGATCTCATACGATCTATTCAACATGCCTCAAAGTTATTTAGAAGAGCAGTAAATATTTATTTTTTAAGGTGTCAAAGGTGGTGGTTGTTGTTGTAGTCAAAATGGGGTTCCAAAAAAGTGAAAAGCAGCTACCCTCTACTTATCAATTGCAAAAGTCAAAAAAAAGATTGTGTGTAGTCAACGAGATTCGAACGGTAGGTGGATGAGTTCTGGGAGGAGAGCTCAGACCACCGAGCGATAATTAGGGTCAAAAAAATTTGCTAAGGTACCAAAAAACGACACCAGTTGAAACGTGTCCAACGGCGATTGCCAGCCATAGGCTGGCAATAGGATTACAGTAGGATTGCAATAGGATTGCAACATGATGTGATGGAGGGAAAGGACACGTACGTACCGCAGCGGGAGCCTGCAATACTTCATAAAGCCGCTGCTTCTCATCTAGAGCAGTAAATATAAGTAATAAAAAACGCTTTTAGTATTAAGCTCTATGTGTATATCCTGTAAGCAAAATCTATTTTAAAAATTATAAGAGCCTTGTACTACCTTAAGGCACTCTTAAAAGCTTGTTACTGTGATGGGCTGAGGCCCAAGGTGGATCCTCGGTTGTACCTTGGTGGTACACCTCACATTACAGGTCGCCGCGGCGGCCTATAAGTATCAACTACGCAAGACAATCAGACGCTCTATTGTCTTGTGCCAGCCTTTTGGCTAAGTGGTCGGCGTGTGTAGTTGCATGCTAGGTCTTTTTTCTTAGACCCGCCCACTACAGTTACAAGCTCTAAATAGTTAAAATTACACAAGATAAAAACTTTTTAACACTTCTTTAGCAAGAAATGTTGCAGTACTAAACATAGTGAAAAAAATAAAGCACTTCTATTAAGCCTTCTCTACTATATATACATAAATTAAATACAGCTGCTAAAAGAGCAAGCTAGAAGCTAATAACTAAGTTAATTAAAATATGAGTCAGCGCAAACCTGCTTTAGAAACTCTAGCTAGAAATTGTTAAAGCTACAGCCTAGCTTTATAATATAAGTTCTTTTTATGTATATAGCTTGCGCTTACTAAAGAAACTCCTTAAGCAATAGAGCAGGGGGTACTTTAATTACTGTAAGCCTAAGCTTCTTAAGAGCTTTACAGCTAACATAAAATTAGATTAAAGCAGTATATATGCCTACAGCCGCCGCGCCTATCCCTTAAACAAGAATAGAGCAGCTAGGTAATATAAGAATAGCTTTAAGACTCTTTCTAGAGGCTATATTATTTACTTAGTAGGCTACAGAGCCTTTAACATATACTGTATATAAGTCTTAGCGCTTCACTAAATTATTATAATGTGTAACGTTACATTTAATAAAATGCTGTACTACTAAAGACTAGCTTATAAGTCACCTAGGCAGAACATAGTCCTTATAGCAAACACACTAAATAAAGACAAAATTAGTAAAGCTAGAAAAGTACTTAAGCAGCTTACAAGTAATAGTGAAGCAGTAGTAACAACACAAAAACACTTGCAGCTAATAAGCAATTAGCTAGTAACAAAAACTGTAGAAGGCTTATTATAATCTCGAACAGGCAGTACGCTAATAGCATATAAAAAGCGTTAGGCTAACGTTTCTTAGGGAATTTGTACAAAGCAAAAAGGTCCTTTAAGACAGCTACTAACGCTTAAAGTAATACTAGCGCCTTGTTTACTAAAAGCGCAATTGCTAGGGCAAGGCACTTTAGCTTAAAAAGCTATAAGTAGCAGCAATAAGCTGCTTAGCCCCTAGGAATTGCAAACTACTAGTAGATTAAGCTTACTGAACGCACTAAGACTTTTACTATTCTGAAAAAAAAGTAAAAATCGCTTTTAAGGACGCCTAGCGCAGTGCTAAGAATTTTACAACACTAACTAAAGCTTCTTAAAATCTTTTAGCAAAAAAACTTTATAAAAAAAAGTATAAAGACCTCCTGCAAGGAGCTCATTAAGGCTAAAAGATAAAAACTAACACAGTTCTAACGTAGAGAGTGCAGGTGTACATTACCTGTTATATAACCTCTTAAAGGCTATTAAGCTTAAGGCACTACTCCCTTAGCCTTAAGACTCTAACAGAAAGTTAAATACAGTTTACGCTGTAATCTTAGCAGCTCTTAGAAAGGTTAATAAATTTTAAACGCACTTTAACAATCTCCTAACGCTCCTAAATAAATAAAAAAACCTCTACAACTACTAATTGAGAACTTTATTTTGACAGGCTAGCTAAAAGGAAATTAATACTCTATTTAAAAGGCACCTAGATTGAAGAAAAGATTCTAAAGAACACTAAGCTTATTCCTCTTAAGTAGGTATTTACCTAAAAGCTTAATTAGAACAGCTACTTTTTTAAATACAAAGCATGTCTTGTAGTAAAAAAAAACCTTTAAGTAAAAATCTTAATACACTTAATGTAGGCAGCAACACTAGCTGCGCGATTTTTTAGGCTTACAATTAGAATTGCAGCTAAGTTTAACATAAAAATATAGCAGCTTAACGTAGTAGGCGCGGTCTTTAACCTATATATTAGTAATAGAACAATAGTCCTGTACAACCTACTAGAAAGTTATAAGTGCCTAGGCAAATGCGTTAAGCTTAAGAAAGCCCTATACAGCCTACAAGACTTGCTATTATTATAGTATGATAAGTTCTTAAGCACACTAAAAAAGCTTAGCCTACAGACCTTAGCTAAGAAGCTATGCTTATTCTTTACAGATAAGTGCTTAAGGCTTCTACCATTTTATGTAGACGATATATGTCGCAACGTGTATATGTATCCTCTAGCCGGAGCGCGATCTATCGATCGGTCGGTATTTTGTTTCTGACAGTTATGAGCCCGGTTCGGTCAAACTGCGTCAGCAATTTTAATGGGATTGCTTACCTAGGTAGGTAACCACAAGCGAGAAATAGCAGTAAAGACAAAAAGATAAGCCTAGGGGGTATAACACACACAGACAGCCCGCAGTACAAGGTAGTAGCTTCGCTAGCCTTATAGGGTCGGTGCGCCTTTAGAGCGCTAGAGCTAGCGAGCTAGTATCCTAGCCTCCTGCTTAAGAGAGCGCCAAGAGAAGGGCCAGTGTGCTCTTAGGTAGATTGACTAGCAGTAAGCACTGCTAGTAATCTAGGGGGTGTGTCGCAACGTGTATATGTATCCTCTAGCCGGAGCGCGATCTATCGATCAGTCGGTATTTTGCCTCCAACAATATACTTTTTATGTATTATTAAACTTACTAAACTAAAGCTTACAAGACTCTTAAATTAATTAAAGACACTTACAAGGTTAAAAATAAAGAAAAGGCAAGGTAGTTTCTAGAGATAAAGATTGTAAAAAACTGTAAGAAGCGTACAGTAGCGCTACTACACATTACTTATATTAACAAAGTTGTCAAACACTTTAATTTAGACACTTTTAGCAAGTTCTCATAAACTCCTTTGCCTTTAGAAAAGCTAGTCAAAAATCTAAGGGAGGCCCTAAAGCCTTAAATTTAGGTCTACTAAGAGCGCGTTAGCAGCGCGCTGTACACAGCTATTATACTGCGTCCTAACACTGCCTACGCAGTTTCTAAGCTCTCTTACTTTCTTACAAACTTTTTACAAACTTATATAAAGGCTGTAAATTACCTTTTATAATACCCTTACTATAAAAGGCATAAGGGGATTTTATACAGTAATAACAACAGTAAGAAGCTTACTATATATAAAAACGCATCTTTTGTAGATAATTTAGAGACTTATTAATCTTCTCAAGGCTATATTATTATGCTCTTTATAGGTCTAATTGTTTAGAAAGCAGCTTGTTAAGCTACAGTAACAACATTAACTACAAAAGCTAAGCTCCTTGCGTTAAAGCATATAGCAAAAAGGTTTATAGCGCTTAAAAGGCTATTTAATAAGCTTAAACTTGTAGTCTTAGGAGCCTAAAAGATTTTCTGTAACAACTAGCAAACTATACGCCTTGTTGTTAGAGAACAAGAAAGAATTACTACTAAGCTCTGTTATATAAATATATAGAACATGTAGCTCTGCTAAAAGCACGCTAAAGGCTTATTTTAAATTAAGTATTTGCTAATAGCTAGGATGCTAGCTAATAAACTTACTAAATACTTGTTAAGCTAGAAGCTTAGGCACTTTAAGAAACTTATTAATATAAAACGCGTGATTGACGAAGGTTTACAAAAGAAAGCACAGAAAAAAAAGGAACAGATATTTAATTATTAAAGTGGATTTGTTGCAGATTAAGCTACTCAGCTGTTTCTCTACAGGATCTAGGTGCTCAAATCATACCTGGAATATACAATCAACCTACAATCAATTGATTACTAGGAGCTATTACGCTACTAGTATTTCTTATCATTGTTATCAATTGAGTGTTGTGATCAATGACGTTCAGGATTACGCAATCTACTATAGATTACGCAATCTACTACGCAAGCTATTGCGTAACACAGATCTTTCTAGAATGCAAGTTACAAGTATATATAGACTATAGTTTAGCAGATAGTTAAAAGATAACAAGACAATTAAGACAATACAATTGCTATCCTCTACAATACTGTCTTCCCCTAGTCTCTATTTTATTCTCTTATCCCTATCCTTTACCCTGCGCACCTCCTTCTTAATCTCCAACAGGTTATAAGCCTGGATTAGGCTGCCTCTGAGTTGATAGTAGAACAAGCAACTATACCTGGAGATCGAATCCGCAACAGGATTAGCTCCTTACTTCTAAGAAACACATAAGATTCTAGGAGAACAACCCTCTTCTAATAAGTTTTTAGGTAACTAAAAGGTCTACTAGCTTATTCAATAGCTCTTTAGCGTGCAGACCTCGCGCAAGGAGACTGTTAGAAAAGCTAGCAGGCTTATTTTAGTTATTTTAACTTTCTTTACTACTAAGGCCCTTCTTAGACTTTTTTTCTTTAGCTACTTTTTCTGGAAAAAATGCAGACAGTAGCTTGCAAGCTTTTTAATCTGCGTACTTTGTAATTTGTTAGTATAAGAAGCTTAATAAAAAAATAAAAAAAGGGCTTACAACAGCGCATTTTTTAAAGCTTAGTAAAAAGCTTTTTGGCTAAAAAAACAGCAATTTAAAAGCTTTTATTATTAGTAGAAGCTTAAAATTCAAATAAAAACTATTGACAAGACTTTGCAGGTTTTTTTATTAAAGTACTACTAGCAGCACACTTAAGAGCTAAGAGCCCTATTTTAACAAGCTTTATTAGAGCTACTAAACAAAGTACTTTAAATGCACTTAAAATAAAGCATGTTGTAATGCATACTAAGTGTATTCTAACAACTAAAAGTTGCTGCTAAAGTCTTACGCCTGTAGGCAGTCTTAACTAAAATTTTAACTTTACTTATACGCCTTTTAGACGTGCAGGCTAGTACTATACTTAAAGTAGCACTAGTTAACTTTGTGCAAAAAGCGCGTTTTAGTAAAAGCTGCTGCAGCTCTAGCAAGAGCAAGAGCGCAGACAAGGGCAAGAGCGGTCTAGCAGCAGCGCGCGTAGAGGCGCGGGCGGCAGCACAAGTAGTAGTAGCTTTTTAAAGTTTTAACTTCTATGTAGAGTTAGTAACTAAATAGAAAAAGTGCTAAAATGAAGCTAAAAGCTTTACAAGAGTATAAAGTAGCGTATAATAGCTAAAAAAGCTTTATAAAAGTATGCTAAAACTTAAAAAAGAAATTAGCATTGCTTTCAAAGGATTTTAGCAAGTTGCTAAGTAATACTTACAGCAGCTATAGTAATATTAAATACTAAGCTTAAAAAGCTTAAATATTTATTATTGTTTTAGCGCCTTGCGCTAAGCTGCGCGTGTACAGCGCGTTACAGAACGCGCTATAACTACATAAAGCTCTGTACAGCTAACTAAAGTCTTAGTTACCTAGGGAGTGTGTTATATATATTAGCCACTGTGCTTAGAAGTATCTCTCTAAGCTCTATAAAAGTTGTTACAGACTACAGTATTTCCTTTGTATTTATAGAGCGTCTTAGACGCAGGTAGAAAGACAGAATTAACTATCTAGTTCTCCTAAACTACTGTTACCAGCTCCTTGTTCTCTACACTTAATAAGCAGAACAACTAGAACTAAGAACAAGCTTCTTAATAAGCATTTAACTTATTATACTTGCTAGACTTTATTAGCAGATCTTGCTTAGCCTTTTAAGCTTTAGCAAGCTTAAGTGCATTATTAGCTGTCTTAGCTTAAAAAGCAAGAATGTAGAAGCTAGCAGCCGAAAGACGCAAGTTCAATTTTTACTTCTATATATCAAGTTGTAAGATAATTGCTTACCTACTCTAGCAGACGCCATACAACTATATAGACAAGTTGTATAGCAATTAGGACAGTGCATGCAAGGCCGATTATACAGACTAAGAAAAAGCAGCATTTTTTAAGCATGCTGTTCTCATTATTGCAAAAGCTACTGCTGTTGTTACTAATACTACTGCAGCTGCTGTTGCTGCAGCTGTTGTTAATTATAAGCTAGCTGTTAAGCAGACTGCTAAGTAAGTTGACCAAGAACATAAGCTGTAAAAGGCTACGTATTACAAGGCTCTTATTTAAAAAGACAACTTTAATTTGAACTTATAGCCTACTAAGCAGGCTATATTCAACCCAAATAATCCTTGGCATTATATCCTAAATTAAAAACGCTTAAAGGAGCAAGAGCAGGCAGCAAAAGCTAAGCAGAAAGACTGCAAGGCAACAGGTGAAACGCATACTTAACAAGTTTTTCTTAATTATAGCAGCTTAACAACATCTTTTAAGCGCAGTAATTATTAATAAAACGCTTTTGTGCAAAAAGGTTTTTGGTAAACGTAACGCTGCTATTAATTTTTTTGCAGCAAGCAATAGTGATCTTAAGCAGTCAAGACTTTAAGACTTAGTATATCTTATTGTTATTTTATCTTTAATAATTAGGTAGCAGGCTAAGCAAGAAGCTTAATAGATTAGAAACTTTTCCCTGTATCTCTGTATATAGCTTTAAAACAAAAAGCAAAATTAGTATTAACTGTACAGCAAGTGTAAAATAAGCAGCTACTACAGCGTAAGCTGCTCTAACTGCTAGTCTAAACGCGATTAAAGCAATGTTTTATAAATAAATTATCTAGCATTTATTTTGCAGAGCTTATAAGGCAGGACGCAAAAACACAATAGATTAGCGGCAATTTTTTAAAAAGCTGTTAAGCACTTTTCTCAATGTAAATCAAAGCGCGTTGCACTTAGTAAATAGCTTAATAGGCGTATGTAGCCTATTACTATTGCTATATTGATGTTAACGCGTTGCTGCTTAAGCAGTAAGCTGCTATAACTTGTATATTAGATTTTAAGGAGACTTGCTCTTGTGCTAAGTTTATTACTCAGTTAGGCTCTTATGTAAACTAGAATTTCAAGAATGGCTTAACAGTAGACTTAATCTAAAAAACATTTTAATTAATTTTTTTACAAAGCTACTTAAAGTCTTGCAATTGTTATATAGACTAAAAGGCAGGAGCAACTAACTTTTCTTATCTTAAAAATTAGCTGCTTACTAAATCTAATTGTGAAACAGGCTTTAGCGCGCGCAATGCTAATGCTTAGTACTGTTCTTACGTTACTAGCGCAGGCTTTCTAAGCAACAATTACGCTCTGAACAACAGCTCTCTAAGCAACGCTTACGCTTGTTGCTGTTAGAGGCAGACTACACTAGAAAGATCAGCAACTAATTAGTAAGAGAATAAGAAGACAACACTGCTTACTATGCTAGTAGTAGTAGTGCAGTAAAGATTAAGAAGGCTTAGTAATTAATATTAAGTAAAGCTAAGAACAAAAGCTTTAGAGAGGCAGTGTAAAGGGCTGAAGCCCTGACGTCTTTAGTACTCGACAAAAAGCCTCCTTTTTTGTTATTCTACAGATCCCGGGTGTCCGTGCGCACCTAGTATCTGTAAGCCGGGCGTATTAGCCCTTCTGCTTTTCTAGCTTACTTAAATTTTCTCTTAGCTTTGCGCTATTTTCTTGAGCTACGTTAGCAGCTGCTACGTAGCTACCCTTGCCTTTTTCTTAGTACTAAGCATAGACTTTACAGAGGAGTAGATAAGTATGCTAGATAGCCTTTATAGTTCTTTATTTTATTTACTACTTTGTTCTCTATATCTTTAGTTAATTTAACATACTCTTATATTTAAATTAAATTCTTTTGTAGCGCTAACGCTGCTATGTTGAATTAGAAGCCTCCTAGAGCTATATCTAGACAAGAAGCTAGTGAGAGCTATATCTACGCATACAAGCTCTCTAGAGCTATATCTAGACAAGACTTTAATTAATTAGATTACTAATTTTAGTTAAAGCTGTTTTAAATCTACTAAGAATTAGCAGTAGAAGAAGTACAAAGAGTACTAAGAGATACCTAGCTATAAAAGACTCTACCTAAAACGTTTTATAATAAAAACTGTTAAATAAGCCTACTATTTTACTAGTAGCTCTAGAAACTAATCCCTGCTATTAAACAATATAATGGCTATTTATTTAGTACTTTTATATAATAATAGTAGAGGTAGAGATTATATCTAAAAGCTTTGCTGTCTAGATAGCAAGACTACACTACGATAGTATTAGCAGAGCTAAAATAGAGAATACTCTAGAAGGCCTCTGCAGAGCGAACAAACTAGATAGAATAACAACTTTCATAATAATATAAAAAGCTTTTCTTATCTAGAAGGCTATTAATTTAGCCTTAAAAGAAGAACTAGAATAAGAATAGCTACTTGCTTAGCTACTAACCTTACTTGCTACATTAAAACTAGTTTAACAGCTAGTATAACCTAAGCGTACAAGTAACCTAATCTAGATGCTTTTAACAAAATAAGAAAGATGTACTAAATCTTTAAGAAGTAGCTTACTACTAAAATAAAAAATAACTAAGAAGACTTTAACATAGAAAGAAGAACGTATAATTACACCTTTAGTAGGCTAAAAATTTAATAGCAACTTTAATGCTACCTTACGTTAATTTAAAAGAATTGTTAGACGTCTAGAACTTTAAATACTTTTTAAACTTCTTTAATTAGATATTTAGTGATCTATATAGCTTTAAGAGAGCTAAGAACAAATTCTAGTTAATTTCTTAAGGTAAAAAGAGTATCTATAATTATATTATAGAATTTTAGGAATAGATGCTTCTATTTAATAGTAACTTAGATAAAGATATAAAGATAATATGTTTTTAAAAAAGCTTTACTTATAAGCTTTAAAATAAGCTCATAAATATTATGTTCTTAAAATTAGATAATTTATAGAATAAGTTTATTAAAATAGCAGACTACTTATACTAAATAAAGCAGTATTCTAAAGGCTAGGATAAGCCTAAAGAATAATACTCTTAGAACAGAGACTAAGAAATGCCTAAAGAATATAGGCTAAGACGTGCTTCTCTTCTTTCTCCTCCTCCTACAAGAGACTAGATAAATAGAATTGAGTTTACTAGGAGATTAGCTAAGCTACGTAAGTTTAGCAATCTAGAGCTATACAGGCTAATAAGAGAAAGACGTTGTTTTACTTATAAGTAGAAAAGACATTTAGCTACAGATTATACTACAGAAGAAAAGGTACTAAGAAAAAAGAAGAAGAAAAAGAGAACTAATATATTAAAGTTCTTAAAATTAGAAGTAAGAATGCCTAGTAAGGAAAGCTTAAGTAGCAAAAATACTCTAGAAGATCTAGATTTTAATTTAGAAAAAGAATAGCTCTTGCTTAAAGTTACTAGCAAGAGCTACACGTAAGCTAAAAAGACTTAATAAAAGAATAAGCTAGTTTTAAAAAGAATATAAGTTGTAATATAATTACTATTAAAACGTTACTAAATTGTTATACCTTTGCTTTAACTCTTATTAATATAGGAAACTTTATATACTCTCTTATTAGCTCTTAACTTGTTAGGAACACTAGTTTATAATGCATCTCTATTTCTCTGCGTAGATTAGAAAGATTTACAGAAAAACTTAGAACTATTAATAAGATTGCTAGGTTAGAGATTAATAATAAAAGATATAAGGATACTATCTAAATCTATATTACTCCTACACACCCTAGATACAATTTAATACTTAGACAGCCTTAAATCAATAGAAGAAAGGTTACTATTACTTTTTTTTAAAAGTTAATCTACAGCTATACTTCTAGACTAAGGATTAAACTACTAAGTACTAAAGACTGCCCTTTTATCAGAGAACAAAAGGTTAAAGTAAATAAACGTAGTAGCCTATTACTCTTATATAAGATAAGTAAAAAAAGATAAGTTAATTTAGACCTTTACAGCTTCTCTTGATAATTTTAAGAAGGCCTTAGCTCCTAAGAAGAAAGTAAATATTTTCTTATTACTTCCTAAGGCGTACTAATACATAGCTTAGATTTTTAGGTTACAAACTGCTACTACACTACTTCTCTTATGTAGACTTAAGGTTAAATACTTGTGGGAGCTGAGAAGGAGTAATTGAATGATCAGTGGAGGGGAATAAGTATATTGATCAACTAAGTGCCACAACAAAGTGTCTAATAACTACTGAAAAGACTTCGGACGATCTGGCTCGTTTATATGCGCGCTACTAGATCCGTCACGTGATATCTCACTAGGATCACCTAGTAACCCGGGTGATCCGGATGTCAAAGGAGAGATCCGGAGTGATCCGCATATTAGTACTCCAACACACCCCCTAGGTTAGTAAGATACTATTAATCTAAGCTGTAAGCAATCTATGTAATTTTAA
Source organism: Alternaria sp. 'sect. Undifilum' (assembly GCA_024321975.1). Lineage (NCBI taxonomy): Eukaryota > Fungi > Ascomycota > Dothideomycetes > Pleosporales > Pleosporaceae > Alternaria > Alternaria sp. 'sect. Undifilum'. The sequence goes on from JAJJZI010000004.1 coordinate 3,862,711, forward strand.
TAAATCTAAGTCGTTAATTAAGAGGGCCTTTGTAATTATAGCTCTTCTACGTAATCCTCTATGATTGTAGTAATACTGCGTGTTGTTGCTTTGATTAATCCAGCAGCTCTAAGTAATATTAAAACATTAGATAGACCCTAAATATTACATAAATAGTTAGTGCGCAATTGCCACAACAAAATTAATCGCGTCTTTTGCCCCTCTAAAACTTTTTGTCCTTAACCTTAATTAATCTAATTACTAAGTCTTTCTAATCCTGTCTTAACTACTATTACTAACATAGTAAGTAAGATTACCTTACTATTCCCTTACTAATTAGCTGCTAATCTTTGTAGTGTAGTCTGCTCTAAGCAACAACAAGCGCAGCTTAGAGAGCTGTTATTAACGTAATTAACGCTTAGAAAGCTGCCGCTAGCAACGTAATAACAGTGCTAAGTATAAGCGTTGCGCGTGCTAAAGCCTGTTTAATAATAAGATTTAGCAAGCAGCTTACCTCTAAGATAATAAGAGTATTTACCTCTGCCTGTTAATCCTTTCGCCTACCGTAAGATATCTAGTAGCTCTACTTAGAGGCTAATTGCGTTACCTGCTAAATAAAGCCTACTATTAAGTTCTTATTTAAATTTTAATCTACATAAGAGCCTAACTAAGTAATTAAACTAGCGCAAGGGCAATGCTCTTTAAGAGCTAAAGTAAAAGTTACAGTAGATTACTGCTTAAGCAGTAACGCGTAAATCGTAATATAGCAATAGTAATAGGCTAAAAACGCCTATTAAGCTGTTTACTAAGCGCTCCGCGCCCCCCTCTACTTAGAAGAAGGCGCCTAGCAGCTCTTTAAAGATTGCTGCTAATCTATTATACCTTTACGTTCTGCTATGTAAGCGCTATATAAAGAAGATACTAGATAATTTGTATGCTCAACGCTGCTTTAATTACGTTTAGACTAGTAGTTAGAGCAGCTTACGCTGTAGTAGTTGCTTATCTTACACCTACTACACAGTTAATATTAATCTCGCTAATTAATTTATAGCTATATATAAAGATAAAGAGGTAAGTTTCTAACCTGTTAACCTTCTTACTTGGCTTACTAACTAGTTTTTAGGAATATAATAACAATAAGATGTACTAAGCTTTAAAAGCTTAACTACTGCAGGACATTATTACTTGCTGCAAAGAGATTAAGAGCGGCTTAATAACTACTAGTAAACCTTCTACAAAGAAGCCTCCTGCTAATGTGCCGGTGCACGGGGTGATACCCTGCTGCTTACCAGGTCAGTGCTCAACCACCTGATCTGAGGGTATATAGCTCGTTTCGGGGATCGAAACGAGCGGGATTCATCCATCAATCTTGGACCTCACAACTCAACACTTGTATCTCTCATCGATAGCCAACCCATAATAAGGCCTTTATCTTACCACTCTCGTTCTCGCATGATCTGACCACTAGTGATCTCTTGCCCTCGTAGCAGTATGTCTTCATACACTCCAACACCCGTACACTAATAATTGTTGTGCTTAAGAAATATTGTATCGCGGTTTTGCTACTTAACCTCCTACTCCTGCTCCTGCATTTGCTCCTGCTCCTGCGTCCGCTCCTGCTTAGCAACCCGCTTAACAGCCGCAACAGACAGCTTACTATACATAGTAGTAGCAATAGTAGCAATATAAGCAGCCTTAGCAGTAACCTGCTTAAAAGTTGCCGCTTTAAGAGCAGGCTGCCTACAGGATATTACTCCTGCCTAGTCTATATAATTGTCCTTTTGTTTGTTGTCCTAATTGCTATACACCTTATTTATATAAGCGCAATTGTTATGCTAAAATAAGAAGGTAATTATCTAACAACTCTATATATAGAAGTAATTAGTTAGAAATACGCTATAATACTACTTACCTTTAGACTCTTGCTCTCTAAGCTTAGATAGCTTAAATTACTCTTAAGCTTGATAAAGCTAAGCAGGCTAACCGTAATATAATAATAAAGTCTAGCGAGTATAATAGGTCTAATGCTTATTAGTAATAAGGTTCCTAGTTTTAGTTTAATAGTCTAGCTCACGTTCTCCTGCTTAATAAAATAAGCTATTAAGAGGAGACTTAGCCTAGTATATAGATGTTACTACTTAATATAAATCTTTTGCTTATTAATTATTATTTCCTTTCATTAAGTGCTTAACTTACTAAAGGTTAAGTAACTGCTTAGACTTCTTAAACTTTTGTTAGGTAAGTAATTTAGTTAGTCTATTAGCTAGTATAATTGCTGTTTCTAGGTATTGAACCTAAAATAAACCTTTAGTAAATTCCTGCCGCAGCTATATATTTTTTATATCTATATGCCTTAATTAAGTACTAATCTACTTATTCTTCCTAACTATAAGCCTAATTGTTTGTTAATTGTTGTACTAGACTGTCTAGATATCTCCTAAATTAAGAGATAGCTTACAAAAGAAGCGCTTAAGGGCTATAGCCTCCTTAGTAGTGTACTTAAGGGCGAGCAGCTTAGCCTTAGTAGTTAACGTAGTCACTGTAGTCTACTAAGCTACCTTCTAAAATATTAGACTACTATATAGAATAGCTATATATCTATAAGATAATTAACAAGTTTTTAAATTATCTGCAAAGGAAGCATTACCTACAATTATTAAGTTTAGGCTATTGTAATTTTTATATTAGATTGCATCCTATCTTGTCTAATAGAGGTATATAATCACCTATTTAATAGCTTTTATATACTAATTACTAAGGTTTGTAAGGAAGTGTAAGAGCTTTAAGATTAAGTAGGCAACGTCTAGTTATAGCATAATAGCTGTGTATAGCACTAATCTTACTCTTTCTTAGTAGGCCTTAATCTCCTACTTGGTTACTTTGCTAGTGTTCTTAATTAGCTCCTCTAACAGCAATAGAGTCTTTAGAAAGCTACTATTCTCTAGCTTAAACTTCTTTACAATCTTGTTAATATACATATTTAACATAAGCGTAATTATTTGCTTCTTATAATCTCTAATTATCTAGATACTAAAAAACTATTTAACTAATCCTTGTTTCTATATCTTGTATTTTTCTATAATCTTTAACTAAAGATTTATTGCTCTCTGTTTATAACCTTTTGCAAAGAGCAGTAGGATATTATTTATATAAAATAACACTAGGATCCTCCTTTCTTAATTAAAGAATAGGCAGGGCTCCTCTAGTAAGGCGATTATTCTAATCTCCTTTAGTAACCCTAAGAACTCCTTATACTACAATAGTAGCGAGTCTTACAATCTATATAGTGCGTAGTTAAGCTATACGCACTTTCCTAGCTTTTTAAAGTCATCTAGTATTTTGCAGATTACTAAGTTGTCTATTATAATTAACGCATTAAAGAATACTCCTGTAACATTATATTACTTAATTTCTAAGTTATTTTTAGCGACAATAGCTCTAATTACTTAGAAGAACTTAGCTGCTAATATAGCAGTGTAAGTTAAATTAATTAAATCTTTTTCTTAGAAATTACCTCTTACAACAATCTGCGCCTTATACTTAAGAAAGAAGCCGTCCTAATTAAACTTGTAGGTCTAAACCTACTTTATAAGTATTAGGCGATCAATTGCTTCTTCCCTTACTATCTTAGTCTAAGTATTTGTCTTACTTAACTAATTAATCTCCCTCCTACAGGCATCCTTAAACAAGGCCCTTATAAAATGCTAAAATAACTACTTCTATAATTATAGCAGTTTAGGTAGATTATTGTAATGCAGTTAAGCATTTCTTATACTTAGTTTATGCTTAGTAAGCAAAGCTGCTATAACTAAAACCTAGCAGGTAAGTATTAAAAAAGTTATTTTATAATAAATTCTTATAATCTGCGATTAATGCGTTAATACTACTTGTGCTTCTACCTTCTAGTTAATTATTAGAATCTTAGGTTGCGTCCTTATGCTTACGCTCGCTACCTAGCTTGCGCAGTAGAAGATATTAATTAGTAGGCTAGTCTAGGCTTTTGCTAGCAATCTAAGCGCTACGTCTTTTAAGTAGAGGTTTAGCTTATAATTACTTACTCTATTTGCTGTTTGTTGGTTAAGATCTTAACTTGCAAGATAATTTACGCCCTGCTATCCTGCTTACATAAGTAGGTGTTTTATTATAATTAGCTAGCGCGTTAGAGTCTACAGGCACAGACTGTTAGACTAGTAAATAAGGTATTCTACCTACAGGTTTTAACAGATTAGCTCCTTTAAGTAGTTACACTACCATTCAACTGTTAATAACTATATAATTAATTAAATTATTATTCTCTAGGGTCTCTAGTTTAAGAGTAAGTTCTAGGGTAGCAAGACTAGTAATCTACTGCTAATCTAAGCATATTCCTAATAGTACACTAGCCTCGTGCTCTAATTACTTAGCTTCTTCTAATCTACTCTTATTTTTAGTAGGCAGGCTGTCCTTACTACTTAAGATAGTAAATAGATTGCCCTTAAGGTTTTCAGTAGTTAGCTGCGTATCTTAATCCGCCCTTCCTTAAATAGGAGAGAGGACCTCTAAGTTATCTCTAAGATTAACTAGCTTACTATTATAAAAGATCTCTATAATCTTAATTGCTTAATTCTTCAGTAGCTTATCCTTGCAATCTCCTTTGTAAAACAACTATTTATTAAAGGTTATATTACAGGTAGTGATTACCTAATTAAGTGTTAGTACCTATATATAGTATATATTAGAGGCTTAATAACTAACTAAATGACTAATATAGCTGCGAGGATTAACCTTAAATCCTTAATAATTACGCCTAGCTGCCTTATCTTTATCTAAAGGATAGGCTTGGCAGCTATAGGCATATATTCTACTCTAGTCTAAGCGTAGATTAGTAGTCTAATGTCTAATCTTAAGTAGTTAATAGTATTAGAAATAGTTCTTAAACTATTCTTTAAGCACCTAGTTAAGAGATCAGTAGCTATAGATGTTAGTAAGGCTTATGCTATATGAGTAAGCAGCCGCATCTATAATTACTAGCTAAAGCTTAGCTAGTAGATTAGCGCTTATGCGCATCTTACTAGCCTTTGTAATTAGCTCTTAGCTAGCTTTCTCTGCTAAGCTATTAGGCTTATATATGTATAGCAGTGGCGTCTTAATTACAATCCCTTTCTCTATTGCCTATTCCTTATATCTTAATTACTCTCTCTAAGGTAGTATAGCAGTATTGTTATTCTGTTAGATTTCTACAATCCTCTACTAATATTTCTTCTTAATCCTTTTAGTAAAGCTTTTAATTACTAGCATAATGTTATTTATTGTCTTTGACTAGATATTGTAATTATATAGCTTGCCTAAGTAGTCTTTCTTAATAATTAGTGCCTATTTTTTAAGCAATTAACCTGTTAGGAAATTAAACAGATTCTACAAGATTCTATAGAAAGATAGTAGTAATCTTTCTCTTAGTTGCCGTAAGATTACTTACAAGGCATAAGCTGTTACGCAGTGTTTACATTCTAATAGCTTCTTACTAGTAATTTTAATGTTCTGCGATAAGCAGACTAAGGCTTTAATAGCCTATTGTCCTAGGTGTCCTAATTATTAATGCTATAGTTCCTTATTACTAGTACGTAACTAAGGTTTCCTTAATCGCGCTACGGCGTTTACAAGCAGTAGTTAAGCAAGGTAATAAGTAAGTTGCTTGTATTTAATAAACAAGAAATTAAAGTAACACTTGAGGTTAATTAAGACAATGTTCTTCTTAATTGTTCTAAATCGCAAGGTGTAATTATATCCTAAATACTAAAAGCCTGCCTGCTTAAGCTGTGCTTCTAATATAATATTAACATAGAAACCTAGTACAACCTTGACAATAGTAAGTAAAAAATTAGCTGTCTTAGGGCTAGCCTTGCTGTGTAGGACGTTCTTGAGCAGCCTGTTTCCTATACTAGCGACTAGTATAATTTAAGTGCCTGCCTTAACAGTCTCGTCCTTAGCGTATTTGCTAAAGGTGCCTAGTACTATGTAATTTATAGTATTAACTAAGTAGACTACTACTCTACTATCTAGGATTGTACAAAGGGATAAGGCATAAGGGGTAAAGGCTACACTAAAGACGTTTAGTCTAATCTTATTAATAAAGTTATTTAGGTGAATTGGTGCTAAAACTAATAATCTAAGGTAGGATCTACTTAGCTTATTAGTAGCTAATCCGCTAGTGCTAGCCTTCTAGCCTTTCTTCTTAATCTAAGTGCGCAGGGATGCCTAAATGTTGCTATTCTATTACTTAACAATCTTCTTTTTCTTATTGTCTAACAGCTTAATTAGTATATTACTAGTAGGGCTTAATCTAGTAACTATAGTTTAAAGTTAGAAATAGTTGTGCAGTGTCTAGAAGTGCTTGCTTACAGGCCCTTTACTAGCCTTGTAGGGGCAAGAGTCAGGTTACTTACTGCCTTTGTTTAACTTTAAGTTGTTAGTACTAGTAGATTATTAAGCTAACGCTAATCTAGATCTAGTTTAGAACACTGCGTGTCCTTTTGCTTTAAAGAAAGTAATTAACTAATTCTATCACAAAACACTAAAGATCTTCCTAAGATTATTAAGAGTCAACTACGCTTTACTAAGCGCTATTACTTGTACTAGCTTATTACGCTTCTCGCGTGACTAGTCTAGTGCAATTTTAGTGCCTAAGGCGTCTAAAAAATTAGTAATTGCTAATAGCCTAACAACTTTAAGGAGTGAGTAGATTATTGCTTGTTAATACAGTAGCTGCTACTTAGTAAACTATTGCTTAGAACCTATTTGTCCCTAGCAAGCTTTATCTAGGTGGGATTAGTACTACGCCCTAATTAAATACTAAGTTTCTTAATTAGTAGGTGCGAGATCCTTCTTAAAGATCTTTACTAAGGCTTAAAGGCTAGTAAGGTTCTAAGTAATTATGCTTATTTAGGCGTTTAAGAGCAGGTCTAGATAGACAGTCTTGCTAATCTAGTCCTTAACATTAGTAATCTTAGTAACCTACCTTATCTATTAAGCTAACTGTACTTTGTACCTGTTAACTAGCTTGCTGTAATTATCCTTCTTATACTTAGTATTAAGGACTTAAGCCTTATATTTGCGCTAAGTAATTTTATAGTCCTCTTGTTCTTGCGCGCTTGTGTTAGGTAGTAGAGAGATTAGCTTCTTAATATCCTTAGGCAGTTTAGGATACTGTAGCTCCTAGTAATCTATTAAGTGCACGTCGAGGAGTTTAAGATCAACTTAATCCTAGATGCCCTTCTCTAAGTAGTGCAGTCTCAATAGAGCAAACTAAGTTAGCTAGTCTAATTAGGCCTTTAGCATCACCCCTAAGGCAACAAGCAGTGTGTTAGTAAGGTCTATATTAGTAAGATACTACTGTAGGATTACAACGTGGGTTATCGTTAGAGTGCGATAGATTAATTAGTCGGTAAGTAGGTAGCTGTGCCAATAATAACAGTAGTCTGTAGGTTGTAGGATAGGTTAGAAAAAGGTTAATCGTATAATTAATAAGTGAGAGAGGTACAGCAGCAGCAGCGATCTGCTGGCTAGTGCTGTAGGAGATAACAAAGAGAAGAGTTAAAATCTAATTAAACAAATTATCTTCTAGCTTACTGATTGCGCAGTGGGAATCAATACTACAATCAAGCGGCTAGGCTCATAATTGTAGGAGCTAAGAAGGAGTAATTGAATGATCAGTGGAGGGGAATAAGTATATTAATTAACTAAGTGCCACAACAAAGTGTCCAATAACTACTAAAAAGACTTCGGACGATCTAGCTCGTTTATATGCGCGCTACTAGCTCCGTCACGTGATATCTCACTAGGATCACCTGGTAACCCGGGTGATCCGGATGTCAAAGGAGAGATCCGGAGTGATCCGCATATTAGTACTCCAACATTACTAAATTAAGTTACAAAGAGACAAAAATAGAAAGAAAAAAGATACTTTTTAGGGCCCTCTATGTATTATAAATAAACTAGAGCTTTTAGTTCTACGTAAAGAGCTAATATATCTATTTCATAAAGAATAGATCAGAGCTAGTAGCTCTATAGCTTCTTCCTTACTTCTATTTACTATGAAAATTAGAGAAAGATTATAGTTCTACGTTAATTACTAAGCTCTTAATACGATTACAAATAAGAATATTATCTTTTACTATTAATCTAGGAAACGCTTAACAATATTGCTAAAGTAAAATAGTTTACTAAGATTAACGTCTCTGTAGCCTTCTACAACATTAGAATTCATATAAGAGATGAATAGAAGACTGCTTTGAGAACAAGATTTAAATTATATAAATAGCTAGTTACTCCTTTTAGCATAGCAAACGCTCTTAGCACCTTTTAATAATATATTTACTAAACACTACGTGAGTATATTGACGATTTCTACTTAGCCTACTTAGACGATGTATTAATTTACATAAATTGCACGCTTAAAGAATACTAACGTAATATAAACAAGGTTCTAGAAGTAATAGGCAAGACTAGGTTACCTCTAGATATCAAGAAATGCGAATTGAATGTACAAAGTACTAAGTAATTAAGATTTATTATTAAAGCTAGAAAGGGACTTTAAATAGACATTAATAAAGTAAAAGCTTTTTAAGAATGGGACGCACTAACAAATATTAAAAAAGTATACAGTTTTCTTAGATTTGCAAACTTTTATTAACACTTTATTAAAAACTACTTTAATATAGTTGCTCTGCTCGCAAAGCTTACTAGGAACGTCGCTTTTTAACAGGGAAAAGTAGAATAAGAAGCTTTAAATAAGCTAAAAAAGCTATTTGTTACGAAAGTAATACTAGCTTAATAAGATCTTAACAGAGAAACAATCTGAAAGAATAATTCTTTTAGATACGTTGTAGCAGGAGTCTTTTTGCAATACAATAATGAAAGAAGATTATAACTAGTAGTATACTACTTAAAAACGATAACTAGCGCTTAAAGCAACTATAAAATACACAACAAGGAATTACTTATAGTTATTTGCTACTTATTTAAGTAGGATGCTATACTACGTTCTTTAAAGAAGTTCCTAGTTATAATAAACTACAAAAACCTAGAGTATTTTAGAAAGCCTAGGCAGCTTAGTAAAAGATCAATAAGATAAGCCTAATTCCTTAGTAAAGTTCCTAACATAGAATTTGCCTACAGGCCTAGAGATGATAACTCTAGGGCTAATACTTTATCTTAGAGATAACAAGATATGCCTATAAAGAGTTAAGATTCTTAAATTTCTAGAGGGTTCTTATAAGTCTTTAAACTATCTACTACAACAACTATAGAAACAGAAGAACAAGAAGAAGAGGAGACTTTTAGAACTTTTAGCTATAATAGCTATCCTGTAACAGTACTTTAGGAATTTATAAATCTAGAAGAGCTTTAGAATAAAGCTAAAGAAGAGGATAACACGTACTAGCTAGCTTAGAAAGTAGTTAGCAAGAAAGAACACTAATTTCTAATAAAGCTAGATCTTAAGCTTTCTATTTCTAAATGCTAATTGTATAATTCTAGAATCCTGCTATACTGTAGTGAAAAATAAGTACTAAACAACAAATATTTAAGCACTAGAATTATTTATAAAATCTACAATTCTAGAGCACTAAGGCACCTAAGAAGGAACCTTATCTACTAAGTAGTTGCAAGAGAGTACTCTTAGCCCTTTATTAGCTAAACAGTAAAGTAATATATTAGAAACTTCTTAGTGTGTAGAAGAATAAAACCATAGAGAGATAGCTTACAAGGATTGTTAAAGCCTTTACTAAATCTAGAGTATATATAGAAGAAAATATTAATTAACTTTGTTATAAGATTACTAGAGAGCGAAAGTTATATAAACCTTATAGTAGTTACTAATAAGTTAAGTAAAGACGTAGTTTTAAAAGTTCTTAAGAATATTACTATAGAAAGCGTAGCTAAAGCTTTTATTAACTCTGTAGTAGCCTACTATTAGTCACTAGACTATATTACATCTAGTTAAGGTGTATAGTTTATAAGCTACTTTTAGACTAGACTTTATAAGCTACTAGAGATTAAACAATGTTTATCTTCTAGATATTACCCTAAAACTAACAGCTCTATAGAACAAATAAACTCTATAATACAAACCTACTTATAAGCTTTCTACAATTAAGATTAAACAAATTAGAGAGGGAACTTAGAGATAGCTAAAATCGCGATTATAGCAAGATAAGTATAATTAACTAGAATATTGCCTTTCTTTCTAAAACATAAATACAAGGAAGATCATCTTTAGATAGTAGGAAAGTATAGACCTTAAAATTAAGTTTAAAGAAGGAATATACAAGAGGACTACTAGAAAGTAGAAAAGATGGCTAACAAACTCTAGCAAAGTATTAAGTTAACTTAAGCTATAATAGTAGAATCTTATTAAGAACAAGAACGCTAAGTAAATAAGAGAAGAAAATAATTACTTTAGCTTTAAATAAGTAATAAGGTTTAGTTAAACCTTAGAGACTCCTATAAAACAAAGAGACTAAGCTAAAAACTTAATTAGAAGAATTTAAAGTACATAGTACTTAAGATTGTTAGACTAAACGCTATAAAGCGAAATACTCCTAGAAAGATACATCTAGTATTTAATATTAATAACTTCTAACTAGCTTGCTTAGATCTTTTACTAAGCTAATGTGGGAGCTGAAAAGGAGCAATTGCTTGATTAGGAGGAGTGGAATGAGTGTATTGAACAACTAAGTGCCACAACAAAGTGGTCAATAACTACTTAAGAGGAATAAGACGATCTAGCCCGTATATATAGGCGCTAGCGCGATCGTCACGTGTTCAGCTTACTAGGATCACCTGCTCAATAGGGTGACCCGCATGTTGCGCATGTTAATACTCCAACACACCCCCTAGGTTAGTAAGATACTATTAATCTAAGCTGTGAGTAACTAGGCAATTGTAATAAATCAAGGTCGTTAATTAAGAGGTCCCTCTATAATTATAGCTTTTCCTGCCTAATCCTCCGTCGTCGTAGTAATGCTGCTTATTAATGTTTTAATTAATCTCAGCAGTCCTGATATTAAAACATTAGATAGACCCTAAATATCGCGTAATCAGTTAGTGCGCAGCCTCTACAACAATATTAATCGCGTCTACTACCCCTCTAAAACTTTTGTCCTTAACCTTACTCTAATATTAATTACTAAGCTTTTTAGGACTGTCTTGACTACTATTACTAACATAGTAAGTAATGCCCTATTATACTCTTACTAATTAAGCTGCTAATCTTTCTAGTGTAGTCTGCCCCTAGCAACAATAAGCGCAGCTTAGAGAGCTGTTGTTAACAACGTAATTAACGCTTGGAAAGCCTTCGCCAACAACGCAAGAACAGTGCTAAGTATAAGCATTACACGCGCTAAAGCCTGTTTAATAATAAGATTTAGCAAGCAGCTAATCTCTAAGATAATAAGAGTTTGTTGCCTCTGCCTATTAATCCTTTTACTTACTGTAAGACATCTAGTAGCTCTGCTTGGAGGCTAATTACTTTACCTACTAAATTAAGCCCATTGTTAAGTTCTTATTTAAATTTTAATCTAAATAAGAGCCTAACTAAGTAATTAAGCTAGCGCAAAGGCAAGGCTCCTTAAGAGCTAAAGTAAAAGTTACAGTAGATAACTAGTTAAGCAGCAACACGTAAACAGCAACATAGCAATAGTAATAGGCTAAAAACGTCTACTAATCTGTCTACTAAGCGCATAGCGCCCCCCTTAACCTAGAAAAAGGCGCCTAATAGCTTTTTAAAGATTACTGCTAATCTATTACGCCCTTGCGTTCTGCCTTATAAGCACTATATAAAGAAGATACTAGATAGTTTTTACGCTAAACGCTGCTTTAATTGCGTTTAGACTAGCAGTTAGAGTAGCTTATGCTGTAGTAGTTGCTTATCTTACACCTGTTACACAGTTAATATTAATCTTGCTAATTAATTTTTAGCTATGTATAGAGATAAAAAGGTAAGTTTCTAACCTATTAACCTTCTTACTTAGCTTACTAACTAGTTTTTTAGGGATAGAACAACAATAAGATATACTAAGCTTTAAAAGCTTAACTGCTTAAGGACATTATTACTTGCCGCAAAGATATTAAGAGCGGCGTTACATCTACTAGAAAGCCTTCTTTACAGAAGCCTCTTATTTATAATTGTTGCGCTTAAGAGATGTTGTATCACAGTCTCGCCGCTTAGCCTCCTACTCCTACCTCTGCACCTGCGTTCGCTCCTGCTCCTGCATAGCAACCTGCATACTAGCTACAACAGTTAGCTTATTATCTTTAGTAGCAATAGTAGTAATATAAGCAGCCTTAGTAGTAACCTACTTAAAAGTCACTGCTTTAAGAGTAGGCTGCCTACAGAATGTTGCTCCCTACTACTTTATATAATTATCTTTCTGTTTATTGTCCTAATTGCTATACAACTTATTTATATAAGCGCAATTATCACGCTAGAGTAAGAAGACAATTATTTAACAACTCTATATATAGAAGTAATAGGTTAGAATTGCGCCGTAATGCTACTTACCTCTAAACTCTTACTATTTAGGCTTAGATAGCTTGAATTGCTCTTAAGCTAGCTAAAGCTAAGCAGGCTAAGCGTGATGTAATAATAGAGTTTAGCAAGTATAATAAGTCTAATACTTATTAGTAATAAGGTTCCTAGTTTTAGTTTAATAGTCTAGCTTACGTTCTCCTACTTATTATTAGCAATTAAGAAGAGACTTAGCCTAGTATATAGATGTTGCTGCTTAATACAAATCCTTTGCTTATTAATTATTATTTGCTTTAATTAAATGCTTAACTTGCTAAGGTTAAGCAACTGCTTAAACTTTTTAAACTATTATTAGGTAAGCAACTTAGTTAGTCTATTAGCTAGCATAATTGCTGTTTCTAGGTATTTAACCTAAGATAATCTTTTAGTAAATTCCTGCTACAGCTATATATTTTATATATTTACATGTCCTAATCAAGTGCTAATCTGCTTATTTTTCCTAACTATAAGCCTAATTATTTGTTAATTATTATACTAGACTGTCTAGACATCTCCTAAATTAAGAGACAGCTCGCGAAAGAAGCGCTTAAGGGCTATAGCCTCCTTAGTAGTGTACTTAAGGGCGAGCAGCTTAGCCTTAGTAGTTAACGTAGTTACTGTAGTCTACTAAGCTGCCTTCTAAAATATTAGACTACTATATAAGATAGCTATATATCTATAAGATAATGAATAAGTTTCCTAATTATCTACAAAGGAAGCATCGCCTGTAATTGTTAGGTCTGGGCTATTATAGTTCTTATATTAAATCGCATCCTATCTTGTTTAATAGAGGTATATAATTACCTCTTCTATAGCTTTTATATACTAATTGCTAGGGTTTATAAGGAAGTGTAAGAGCTTTAAGATTAAGTAGGCAACATCTAATTATAGCATAATAGCTATGTATAGCACTAATCTAACCCTTTTTTAGTAGGCCTTAATCTCTTGCTTAGTTACTTTGCTAGTGTTCTTAATTAGCTTTTCTAATAGCAATAGAGTCTTTAGAAAGCTACTATCTTCTAGCTTAAACTTCTTCGCAATCTTATTAATGTATATATTATATATAAGTGTAATTGTTTACTTCTTATAATCTCTGATTATTTAGATACTAAGGAGCTATTTAACTAATTTTTATTTCTTTATCTTATACTTGTCTATAATCTTTAACTAAAGATCTATTACCTTCTACTTATAACTTTTTGCGAAGAGCAGTAGGATATTATCTATATAAAACAACACTAGAATCCTCCTTTCTTAATTAAAGAATAGGCAGGGTTCCTTTAGTAAGGCAATTAGTTTAATTTCTCTTAGTAATCCTAAGAACTTCTTATACTACAATAGTGGCGAGTCTTATAATCTATACAGTGCGTAGTTAAGCTGTACACACTTCCCTAGCTTCTTAAAGCTATCTAGCATCCTATAAATTACTAGGTTATCTACTATAATTAATATATTAAGGAATGCTCCTACAATATTATATTGCTTAATCTCTAAATTTTCTCTTAGCAGTAATAGCTATTACTGCTTAGAAGGACTTAGCTGCTAAGAAAGCAGCATAAGTTAAATTAATTAAATCCTTTTCTTAGAAATTACTTCTTACAACAATCTATGCCTTATATTTAAGGAAAAAGCTATCCTAATTAAACTTGTAGGTCTAAACCTACTTTATAGGTATTAGGCGATTAATTGCTTCTTCCCTTAATATCTTAGTCTAAGTCTTTATCTTACTTAACTAATTAATCTCCCTCCTGTAGGCATTCTTGTATAAGGCCTTTATAAGATGCTAGAGTAACTACTTCTATAATTCTAGCAGTTTAAGTAGACTGTCGCAATACAGTTAAGTATTTCCTATACTTAGTTTATGCTTAGTAAGTAAAGCTACTATAACTACGTAATTAAGAGTCTTGTAGCTTACTTAGTCTTCCTAGGTTACTTGCAAACCTAGTAGGTAGGTATTACAAAAAATATTCTATAATAGATCTTTATGATCCGCAATTAATGTATTAACACTACTTATACTTCTACTTCCCAGTTAATTATTAGGATCTTGGGTTACGTTCTTATACTTACGCCCGCTACCTAGCTTGCGTAGTAAAAGATAACAATTTATAGGCTAATCTAGACTTTTACTTATAATTCTAGCAATATATCTTATAAGTAGAGGTTAAGCTTGTAATTACTTACCCTACCTGCTGTTTAAGGCCTAAAATCTTAAATCTTAAGATAATTTACGCCCTGCTATCCTGCTTACCTAAGCAGGTGTTCTATTACGACAAGCTAGCGCGTTGGAGTCTTTAGGCACAGACTGTTAGACTAGTAATAAGTTGTTAGGCTTATTTAAAAGAGGCTCCCTACCTCTAGGTATTAATAGATTAGCTCCTTTTAGCATACGCAATGCTGTTTAACTATTAATAACTTTGTAATTAATTGCGTTCTTACTCCCTAGAGTCTCTAGTTTAGGAGTTAGTTTTAAGGTAGTAAGACTAGTATTTTGCTACTAATTTAAGGAAGTTCCTAATAGTGTACTAGCCTTGTGCTCTACTTGCTTAGCGTCTTCTAATCTACTCTTATCTTTAGTAGGTAGGCCTTCCTTACTGCTTAATATAGTGGATAGATTACTCTTAAGGTCTTTAGTAGTTAGCTGCGTATTCTAATCTACTCTTCCTTAAATAGGCGAGCGGTCTAAATCCTTTTCTAGATTAACTAGCTTACTATTATAAAAGATCTCTATAATCTTAATTGCTTAATCCCTTAGTAGCTCTTTCTTACAATCTCCTTTGTAGAATTAACGTTTATTAAAGGTTATATTATAGGTAGTAATCACCTAATTAAGTGTTAGTACTTATATGTAGTATATGTTAGAGGCTTAATAACTAACTAAATAACTAATATAGCTGTAAGAATTAACCTTAAATCCTTAATAATTACGCTTAGCTGCCTTCTTCTTGTTTAAAGAATAAGCTCGGCAGCTATAGGCATAAATTCTACTCTAGTCTAGGCGTAGATTAGCAGTCTAGTGTCTAACCTTAGGTAGTTAATAATATGAGAAATATTTCCTAAACTATTCTTTAAGCACCTAGTTAGGGGATTAGTAGCTATAAATCTTAGTAGGGCTTATTTTATGTAAGTAAGCCGCTGTATCTATAATTACTAGCTAAAGCTTAGCTAGTAAATTAGCGCTTATGCGTATCTTAATAGCCTTTGTAATTAGCTCTTAACTAGCCCTCTCTGCTAAGCTATTAGGCTTATAAGTATATAGCGGTGGTGTCTTAATTACAATCCCTTTCTCTATAGCCTATTTCTTATATCTTAATTACCCTCTCTAAGGCAGTGTAGTAGTATTATTATCCTAATAGATCTCTATAATTTTCTACTAATATATCCTCTTAATCCTTACAGCAAAGCCTTTAATTACAGACATAATATTATTTAGTGTCTTTAACTAGATATTGTAATTATATAGCTTGCCTAAGTAGTCTTCCTTAATAATTAGTGCCTATTTCTTAAGTAGCTAACTAGTTAGGAAATTAAATAGATCTTATAAGATCTTATAAAAAGGTTATAGTAATCTCTCTCTTAGTTGCTGTAAGATTACTTGCAAGGTATAAGCTGTTGCGTAGAGTTTACATTCTAATAGCTTCTTACTAGTAATCTTAACGTTCTACGCTAAGCAGACTAAGGCTTTAATAGCTTATTGTCCTAGGTGTCCTAATTATTAATGCTATAGGTCCTTATTGCTAGTACGCAACTGAGGTTTCCTTAATTGTAATACAGCATTCACAAGTAGTAGTTAAGCAGGGTAATAAGTAAGTTGCTTATATTTAATAAACAAGAGATTAAAGTAACACTTAAGTTTAATTAAAACAACGTTCTTCTTAATTATTTTAAATCGCAAGGTATAATTATATCCTAAATACTAAATGCCTGCCTGCTTAAGCCGTGCTTCTAATACGATATTAACATAGAAACCTAGTACAACCTTAACGTTAGTAAGTAGAAGATTAGCTATCTTAGGGCTAGCCTTGCTGTGCAGGACGTTCTTAAGCAGCCTGTTTCCTATACTAGCGACTAGTATAATTTAAGTGCCTGCCTTAACAGTTTTGTCCTTAGCGTATTTGCTAAAGGTGCCTAGTACTATGTAATCTATAGTATTAAATAGGTAGACTGCTAACCTACTATCTATAATTGTATAGAGGGACAGGGCATAAGGGGTAAAGGCTGCGCTAAATATATTTAGTCTAATTTCCTTAATAAGGTCCTTTAGGTTAATTAATACTAAAACTAATAAGCTAAGGTAGAATCTACTTAACTTATTAGTAGCTAATCTACTAGTGCTAGCCTTCTAGCCTTCCTTCTTAATCTAGGTGCGTAAGTTTACCTATTTATTGCTATTTTATTACTTCAGGATCTTCTTTTTGTTGTTGTCTAACAGTTTAATTAGTATACTGCTAGGAGAGCTTAATCTAGTACCTGCAGTTTAAAGTTAATAGCAGTTACGTAGTGTCTAGAAATGCTTACTTATAGGCCTTTTACTAGCCTTGTAAGGGCAAAGGTGCAATTGCTTACTACTCTTGTTTAACTTTAAGTTGTTAGCGCTAGTAGACTATTAAGCTGTCTCCAATCTAAATCTAGTTTAGAACACTGCGTGTCCTTTTCCTTTTAAGGAAGTAATTAACTAATCCTACAACAAAATACGAAAAATCTTTCCTAAATTATTAAGAGTTAACTAAGCTTTCTTAAGCGCTATTGCTTATACTAGCTTATTTTGCTTTTTGTACAACTAGTCTAGTGTAATCTTAGTGCCTAAGGCGTCTAAAAAACTAGTAATTACTAATAGCCTAACAACTTTAGGGAGCGAGTAGATTGTTACTTGTTAATATAGTAGCTGCTACTTAGTAAACTATTGCTTAGGATTTATTTGTCCCTAGCAAGCCTTATTAAGGTGTAATCTGTACTACGCCCTAATTAAATATTAAGTATTCTAATCTATAGGTGCAAGATCCTCCTTTAAGATCTTTACTAAGGCTTAAAGGCTAGTAAGGTTTTAAGTAATTATGCTTATTAAGGCGTTTAAAAGTAGGTTTAGATAGACAGTCTTGCTAATCTAGTTCTTAACATTAGTAATCTTAGTAACTTTTCTTATCTATTAAGCAGCTTGTACCTTGTACCTATTAACTAGCTTATTATTATTATCCTTCTTATACTTAGTGTTAAGTAATTAAGCCTTATATTTGCGTTAAGCAATTTTATAGTCCTCTTATATTTAAGCGCTAGCGCTAGGTAATAGAACAACTAGCTGCTTAACATCCTTAGGCAGTTCTAGATACTGTAGCTCCTAGTAATCTATTAAGGTTACGTCTGGGAGATTAGGATTCACCTAATCCTAGATGCCTTTCTCTAAGCAGTGTAGCCTTAATAGAGCAAACTAGGTTAGCTAGTCTAATTAAGCCTTAAGGATCACCCCTAAGGCGACAAGCAGTATATTAGTAAGGTCTATCTTAAGATAAGATGCTACGTGTAGGATCGCGACGTAGGTTATTGTTAAGGTAACAACAAATCAATTAGTTAGTTAGTAGGTAGCTAGGTAGCTCGTATTAGAAAGAGGTTGATCGTATAATTAATAAGAGGGGTACAGCAGCAGCAGCAATCTGCTGGCTGTGCTGTAAGAGAATGGAGGAGAGTAGAATACTAATTAAACAGTTAACCTTACAGCTTGCTAATTGCGCAGTAGGAATTGAAACTATAATTAAGCGGCCGGGCTCATAACTGTCGGAGGCAAAATATCAACCAATCAATTAATCGCGCTCCAGCTAGAGGATACATATACACGTTGCGACACACCCCCTAGATTACTAGCAACCAGCTAGGTAATCTACACAAGAGCACACTGGCTCTTCTCTTGGCGCTCTCTTAAGCGGAAGGCTAGGCTACTGGCTCGCTGGCGCTAGCGCTCTCTTAGCGCACCTACTCTACAAGGGATCTACCTTGTCGGGCTGTCTGTGTGTGTTGTATCCCCTAGGCTTATCTTTTTGCCGCTTTCTCGCTTGTGGTCACCCACCCCACTAGGCAACCACATCAAAAGCGCTGGCGCAGCTTCACCGTCCGGGCTCATAACTGTGGGAGCTAAAAAGGAGCAATTGCTTGATTAGGAGGAGTGGAATGAGTGTATTGAACAACTAAGTGCCACAACAAAGTGATCAATAACTAATTAAGAGGAATAAGACGATCTAGCCCGTATATATAGGCGCTAGCGCGATCGTCACGTGTTCAGCTTACCAGGATCACCTGCTCAACAGGGTGACCCGCATGTTGCGCATGTCAATACTCCAACAGCTAACTATAAAATAACAATAAACCTTTACTAATTAAAGCAGACGGCAAAGAAGAGTACCTAGTAGAGCGTCTAATACAGGAAAGAAGCCTAGGAAGAAGAAAAGAATACCTAGTTAAATAGGTAGGATACCTAGAACTAACATAGGAACTAGCTTTAAACCTAGAAGATATAGAAGCACTATAAGATTAGAAGAACTCTAGGACCCTTGTTAAGGAGAGGGGTACTGTAAAGGGCTAAAGCTCTAATGTCTTTAGTACTTAACAAAAAGCCTTGTTTTGCTATTCTACAGATCCTAGGTGTCTGTGCGCACCTAGTATTTATAAGCTAGGCGTATTAGCCCTTCTACTTTTCTAGCCTACTAAACTTTTCTCTTAGCTTTGCACTATTTTCTTAAGCTACGTTAGCAGCTGCTACGTAGCTATCCTTGCCTCTTTTTTAGTACTAAGCACAGACCTTATAAAGGAGTAGATAAGCTTGCTAGATAGCCTTTGTAGTTCTTTATTCAATTTACTATTGTTTTCCCTGCATCTTTTGTTAATCCAACGCACTCTTACAGGCAGCAGACACGAATAATATTTTTGTAAAAATCACACACTAACTAATCACGCGATATTTAGGATCTATTTAATATATTAATATTACTTAAGGCTGCTAGCTAATAAAAACATTAACAAGCAGTAGTACTACAACAACAGTGAATTAGGCAGAGAAGCTAAAATTACAGAGAGCTCTCTTAATTAACAACCTTAATTTGTTACAATTGCCTAGTTGCTTATAGCTTAAATTAATAGTATTTTACTACCCTAGGGGGTGTGTTAAAGTATTAACATGCGGATTACGCTAGTGATTAGGTAATCCTAGTAAGCTAAACAAGTAACGACCGCGCTAGCGCTTATATTTATAGGCTAGATTATCTTATGTTCTTTTAGTAGTTATTGGACACTATGTTGTAGCACTTAGTTAATTAATATACTTATTTTACTCTACTAATAAAAAAAATCCTTCTTCTTAGCTCCTACAAGCTAATATTGAAATTTCTAAGCAATAAAAAGCGCATGCTTATGTTTTTAGGAATTAAGCTTTGTCTTCTTTTACATAAAACGCAATGTCAGGGCTTGCAGATAGCATCTAAGAGGCAGACGTTTCTGTCTACTTAGGTAAGTCTTTAGGAGATTCTTTTGTTGCGCTTAGTACTACGCGTGCAGTTGGCAACAATTTATAAAGTTTATGTAAAATTCTTTTTATGTAGTAGCATATAAAGTGTGCAATTTTCTATTTTGTTACTTTTATTTAAAAGCTTAACTAGATAGTAAAGCTTTTAGTTAAGAACTCTTTATTCTAATTTTCAGTTTTTTCTTGTTCTTTAGTTTAAATTGCAGTATTATTGTTTTTAGTATATTTTTTTTTACTTGCAGTTGCCTAGGTTTGTGTCTAGGTCTTATCTATTATTACTGTTTAAGTTGTTTTACTATTTAGTTAAGTATTTTATTCTGTTATTATATCTCTAGTGTGTAAGAGTTTCCTTACTTATAATTCGTTTTTTTTTTGTAATAAAAGGTTTTTTAAAGTAGCGTCTCTAAGTCTAGTAGATCTAACATGTTAATATAGAATCTAAGGTGGATTCTTGCGGCTAGTAAGAGGTTAAGTGTATATATCACTAGTCTCTTCTAATTTAAAATTTATAACAGTCTAACCTTAACGTTGTTAAGTTTTATACTAAGTCTTTTCGTGCGAAGATTCTTTGTAAGTAAATAAACTTTATTTTTATTTATTTGCTTAGCTGCTTTTTTGTTTTTGGTAAACATATAAAATACTTTAGCGTTATACTTTTTTAACTGTTGCCAACAGTAACCTATATACTTTCTTTAGCTTATTAGCTGTTGTAGTAGCAGCTTTCTTTTTCTAACTTAAATATTTATATTCAAAGATATTGAAGTGTCTCCTGTAATTTGCATATAATAAAGTCTGTCTATTAATCTTTCAAAGCTAATTATTATATGCTATCTGTGCTATAAGTAGTAACAAAACTAAATTATTTTATTGGTAACTAATATATATTTGTTAATAGACCCTTATCATACAGATTCTTGATTTAGTTTGTCCCTCAGTCTGTAGATAATAAGCTGTCAATAGCTTTTTTCTATTCTAATTGCAGCAAGTAGTGTTGTCTAAAAGTTTAAAATAAAAAGCATGTGTTTATTGCTAATAATTACCTTTAGTATGCTATATAATCTAAAAATTTCATTGTTACTATTGTATACAAGCTGTAATGCTGTAAAAATGTTGTAAAAAAGTAATATACTTAGCTCATTTTGTAAATTAATCAACTACTACAAAAATTACGTTGTAAGAAACTTTAGTAATAAAGTTTTTTAAGACTAGTAAATCGGTAACAAAGTCTATAGAGATGTCTAACTAAAGTGCGCTAGGTAGCTCTATTGCTTGCGTTTCTCTGTACAGTGCTTGTGTACTGTGCTTGTTTTTAACAGTCTATACATCTAGCAACAAAGAATGTGATCTTGTCTTTTATTTCTAGAAACTTATAATTTTACTTAATAAGTTCTATTGTTCTAGTAATGCTAAGATAACTATGTACTAGGTTGTTGTAATATTATTTAATAATTGCTTTCTATATTTTTTTTAGTACGCTATGCATAATTTGTAAGACTGCGTTTAGCGTTCTAGCTAGTCCTATTAATCTGTTTTTGTTAATCTTAAGTATTGCAGTATTAGTTGCCTCTTTACTTTCTTCAATATTATGTATTTAGCTAAAAGCATTTACTTTGCTATTATTTTTTTAGTGTATACACGATGTTGAACTTGTATAATTTTAGTTCCTTAAATTATTAAACCTATTGTTGTTTAAGTACTTTAGTAGTTGTAAAGCTAACTAAGTTCTTATAATCTGTAATTATTGTAAGTTCTAAGCAGCTTTTAGCATATACTCACTAATATTATAAAAAGACAATAATAGCTAGCAGTTCCTTATTAGAAACATTGTAATATTTCTTTAGTCCTAAAAACTTGCAAAAATAGTAAGTAATAAGGTGCTACTTGCCTTTATGAAGTCAGCTAGCGCATCCTCTTAGTGCGAGGTCTAATACATTAGTTTTAAAGCGTAGCAGTTGTCCTGCTTAAAATATACAGAAGCATTGTAGTTCTATTCTTATGTTTTTAAGCGTCTAAAATATAGTTTTTACGTTTTCACTTCATTTAAAAGGTACTTTCGTCCTTGTAATTTTTGTTAATAGAATGGCAATTTTAAAATCATTCTTGATAAACTGTTAGTTAAAATTTCCAGAATTTAAAAAACTATATTTCTTCAAATATCTTTAGTTATAGCTATTTTTTTACTATAGATATTTTTTCTCCACTTATCTGTACCTTTTGTGCCCTTATTATATATTCTAGAAAAGTAACTTTGTTCTTGTAAAACTTGCATTTCTTAAGTTTAAGTTATAAGTTAAACTAATTTAAGTACTTTATTACTGTACAGACATGTTTAACATTACGTTTTAAGTTCTTAAAGTAAACAAAGATTTTAGACAAGTATGTAATAACAAAGATATATAAGTATGCTTTTAACACATTATTAATAAGTTCTAAAAAATATTGCTAGGGCCTTTATTAACTTAAACAGCATAATAGTGTATTTATAGTGTCTGTATTAGGTTTAAAGTGCTGTCTTTTATTCTTCAAATTTCTTATTTCTATTAAAATAGTATTTATTTTAGAAGTCTAGTGCTGTAAAAACCTTACTGTGAGATATTTAATCTTAAAGCTCTGTAATATTTAGTTATAGGCTCAATTCTTCACTGTAATGTTGTTTAGTTTACAATAATTAACTTACATCTTAAGTAGTTTATTCTACTTTAGTATAAAAAGTATAAAAATTCTACTGGTAATATTAAAAATTTAATGTAGCTTTTTGCTAAGTCCGTGCCTAGCTTTTTTCTTAATACCTTAAATTCTATTTCTAATAACTAGTTTATAAGTCTAAAAGGTAGAGTCTTACCTTCTTTTAGGTCAATGTTTTAGTCCTAAGGTTAATATTTTAGTAAAGCTTTGCTAATCACTAGTTTTGTAAAAAGATGTTAAAACTCATTATACTTGTTTAAAACTTTTAAAATTACGGACTTCTTTTAAGCTTTAACCGTGTTATTAAGGAGTATTTTTTTAGTATCTATTAAGTTAAACTCTTTTGTCTTAAAGCCGTTCTTAGTTAAGGTTTGCTGTCTTTTAGCAATATTGTTAATCTTTTTCTTATTTACTATAACAGTTGTTAAAAGCGTAGGTTAGCTTGTAGTTACGTCTAATTTATAGCACTTAAATAAGAACTTTTTTTATTTTTAGTTCATTTGTAAGTAATGTTCTTGTAACTAAAAAAGTCTTAATATAATGTTGTAAGTAGCTAGTCTAGAGACGTCTAGGTTTATCTCTTCCTAGTATTTCTAGATGCAGAGCGTTACTCTAGTGACCTCGTTGGTAATAGTCGTCTTGTCTAGCATAGGCTAACTGTTATTATTACTATTATTATTATTATTATTATTATTATTATTATTATTATTATCATTATAAGTCCATTAAAGTCCTTTTTCAGCCGAAAGCTATGCAGGATTGTGGCTAGGCTGTTCTGTAAGGTATTTATGTACATGAGTTTAGTAGTGCTATACGTTATGGGTGGCGGGTAGCGTGCTTCTATAGTTAGCTATATAGTAGCTTCTATAGGCGCTGGTGCTAAAGAGCAGTTTGATACTTATAGGCTAACTGTTTGTTACGTGTAGTAGGTAAGATATTTAATTCCTTAGTAATTGTAGGCCTGCTACTAGCACTACTGAAGCAGAAACATAGTTAGCTTATGCGCTAGAATTTACTAATGCTTATATTTAATATCTTTTAAGATTTACTATAAACTTAAGAAGGCTTAAGCAATTTATTATATTAATCTTTATAGTAGTTTTAAGTATTTAAAGCGTCTGTTTAAGAAAACTATATATCAAATCTGTAAAACTTCTTTGCGCTAATGTGTAGATTGTATGTAATATTAAGGCACGTGTGCTATGAAAGCTAATTGCATGTTTATGCACTAGATTTATTTTGATAATTTATCTGCTACATTATATGCATGTGTGGAGTTCTTATGAAACTATTATAAAAGTTTAAACTTTGTTTTTTATGTTAAATATATACTGCGCATTTGTTGTTTAAACAATTATACTATAAGTGCTTATATATAGACATTTTTTTCAAACTTTTTAAAAACTATTCTAATTTTTACTTGTTTATATAGTAGATCGTGTAGCTGTTGTGTATATATATAGTCTATATATAGTTTGCATGTTTTAAGTTACGTAAGTCTGTCTAATAATACATCTCTGTAGTGCAGCTGCTGTCCTAAGCCTTATACTTTTAGTATGTTGCCTAAAGTTTATTATTAATTTCTTTTTTCTTTTCTTTTAGAGTTGATGTATTAGTTTATTCTAGAATACCTTAGTATTTTTATTTTATTTCTATACAAAGTTCTTATGTATAGCTTTATTAATAGATTCTTTTAAAGTAATCTTTTTTTTATGCAGTTATCTTTCAAAGTCATTATTTTAGCTATATTCTTTACATATTTTTCTGCAAAGTTTTAGAAAGATTATTTTAAGTTATTTAAGTTACTTTAGTAAAGTCTTAATTTTCTTAGCTAAATCTTTTAAGCATTAAGTTTTAAGAAGTAGTATTACTTATATATCCACGTCTTGCTTGTCTAGTATAGTAAGAAGTTTCTATATAGCTAACACATTTGTTTTCTTATTATGTGCTACTAGTTCTTTCTATGTAATTAGCGTTAGCTTTAGCTTTTCAAGACAACCTTTTAATATAACCATTTGATTTATAAACACCTTTCTAGTAAAAGAAAAGATTTATTACTAATAATAGGTATTTAGACTAAGGCCTTATAGTTTAGTACTACTAGCACGTAATTAGTGTGGCGCATGTTTAGACAGAAACAAAGAAAAGCAAGACTAAGACGTAAATTGCTTTTTAACTTAACACGCCCTATTCTGCTTATGCTACCTATACTGCTTATAATGCCTATGCTGCCTATACTGCCTACTTATGTTAAGGCTTTACTTTTAGGTACCCTTAGACAAATGAAAGAAGTAGTATTATAATTACCTTGCTTTCTAACCTATACATGCAACTATAGAACGCCTACTCCTTTTTTTCTACTTTTTTCTTCTCTATTACTATTTTAACGTGATTTAATAGCTAGCCTAACTAGTTAATAGTTTCTTTACTTAGCCTATACATAATTAAAAAGAAAAAAAGGATACTATAGTAGAGTATTTAAAGTACTTTGCTAGTATTAGCAAACACTTAATAAATTTTATATTCTTTCTACAACTAGCTAATTTAAACCTTAATAACTCTTTTTTATATAAAGCTATAGCAAATTCTAGAGTTATTTATAAAAGGTAATATTGTAAAGTCTTAAATAGGCTAAGTTTATAAATGCTTAATAAACTTAGGTGTCTATAAAATTAGCTTAAGCTAGACTAGTTTAGAGGCTAAGTATATAATAAGAAAGCTTCTTGTCTTTAAATAAGAGTTAAGGTTAAGAAGATAATTATTATAGAAGTTGTATGCTATTATAGTATATTGTATATAAATTGCTTATATGCAGGGTTGTTTTAAAAGTAAGAAGTAGTAAGTAAAAAGCTGCAGCTTTATAAAGTATTGTAGGCTTCTACTGTAGTACATATATATCTTTTCCCTCCTCTATTATATTATGTTACAATCTTATTGCAATTTTACTATAATCTTGTTGTTAGCTATAGGCTGGTGATTGCTGTTAGACACGTTTTAACTAGTGTTGTTTTTTAATACCTTAGCAAATTTTTTAACCCTGATTATTGCTTAGTAGTCTAAGCTTTCCTCCTAAAACTTATCTACCTACTATTTAAATCTTATTAACTATACAGAATCTTTTTCTTGAACTTTTATAATTAATTAGTAGACGGTAGCTACTTTTTACTTTTTAAGAACCTTATTTTAACTACAACAACAACTACCACCTTTAATACCTTAAGAAATAATAGTAATTAGCGCTAAGAGTAGGTAGCTATTCTTTAAGTTAGCTATTTTGCTATGATTAGTTTAGATAACTAGGGTAGCTTTTATTTCTTTATCTGGCATTATCTTATAGATATTGTTACCTAGGCTTTTTTTAAAGTAATTATAATAAAGTTATTACACTGTTAATAGTTGCCTAGTCTTGTCTTTAGACTATAATAGTAAGTTAAGTAATGACGTTCTATTCTTTGTCTATTTTTTTGTAAGGTACTGCATAGTAAATAACATCTAGCTGTTAAGTTACTTTGCTTTATCTTTAGTAGTTCTGTTTTATGTAACCTTTTTTGCTGCAAGCTTCACCAGTAACCTTGTAATTACTTTTATTTAATGTAAACTTCTTCTTTTTTTGTTCTTTTTCAATGTTATCTATAGGAGCTGAAAAGGATCAATTGCTTAATCAGGAGGAGTAGAATAAGTGTATTAATTAACTAAGTGCCAAAACAAAGTGACTAATAACTACTAAAGACGAATAAGATAATCTAGGCTGTAAATATAGGCGCTAGCGCGATCGTCACGTATTCAGCTTACTAGGATCACCTAATTAATAGGGTAATCCGCATGTTGCGCACGTGAATAATTTAACACACCCCCTAGGTTAGTAAGATACTATTAATCTAAGTTGTAAGCAACTAGGCAATTGATCGTTAATTAAGGTTGTTAATTAAGAGGTCTTTCTATAATTATAGCTCCTCTACCTAATTATTTGTTGTTATAGTAATGCTGCTTGTGAATGTTTTAGTTAATCTAGCAGCCCTTAGGTTAAAACATTAGATAGACCCTAAATATTGCGTAATCATTTAGTGCGCAGCCTCTACAACAATATTAATCGCATCTACTGTAAAACCTTTTTTGTCCTTAACCTTACTCTAATATTAATTACTAAGCTTTTTAAGACTGTCTTAACTACTATTATTAACATAGTAAGCAGCGTTACTCTATTTGTTCTCTTACTAAGCAGCAACTAATCTTATTTAGTCCGCCCCTAGTAGTAATAAGCGCGAGCGTTAATTAGCAAGCCGCTGTTATAAGCAGAAAAATTGTTTAGATAGCAGTTGTTAGCAACATAAGAACAGCGCTAAGCATAAGCATTACGCGTATGAAAGCCTGTTTAATAATAAAATTTTACAAGCAGCTAAACTTTAAAATAATAAAAATTAGTTACTGCTGCTTTTTAATCTGTACGCTAATTACAAGACGTCTAGTAGCTCTGCTTAGAGGCTAATTACCATACTTACTATATTAAGTCTGCTATTTAGTTCTTAATTAATTTTTTATCTACTTAAGAGTTTAACTATGTAATTAAGCTAGCGTAAGTGCAAGGCCCCTTAAGAGATAAAATAAAAATTACAGTAGCTTACTACTTAAGTAGCGTTACGTAAATTGTAAGATAATAACAGCAATAAGCTATAAACGCCTATTAATCTGTCTACTAGGCGCAACGCGCTCTTTTTAACCTAAACAAAAGCGTCTAACAGCCTTTTAAAGTTTACTACTAATTTATTATGCTTTGTTGTTCTGCTTTATAAGTGCTGTATAATAAAGATGCTAAATAGTTTGTATACTAAATACTGCTTTAATTGCGTTTGAACTAGCAGTTAGAGTAGCTTATACTACAGTAGTTGCTTATTATACACCTGTTACACAGTTAATATTAATTTTGCTAATTAATTGATAGCTATATGTAAGAAAAAAGTAGTAAGTCTTTAATTCTTTAAGCTTCCTGCTTAGCTTGCTGACTTAATTTTTAGAGATAGAAGAACAACAAAATTTACTAATCTTTAAAAGTACCTACTTAAGGACATTATTAGTTACTACAAAAAAATTAATAGCTGCGTTATGTCTACTAAAAAGCCTTCTGCACAGAAGCCTATAGTTAATAATTACTGCGCTTAGAAAATGTCTTCTTGTAGTTTTGCTACTTAGCTTTTGTTACCTGCTCCTGCTCCAACTCTTATAAGCATTTTTAATTTAAGGTAAAATGCTAAGAATTATTTGCGCTAGACACAGCCTACTTAGTAGTCTATAGGCTTAAGTTAAGGTTGTTTATATAAATAAGAGCATTATAATACGCAGCCTTATGCTGTATATTTTCTAATCTAACCTACGTAGCAGCTAGCTTAATAGCTAGCATATAATTAACAACAGCTGCAACAGCAGCAGCTTTAATACTAATAAACTTTTTAGCAATTATCTTTTTAAGAATAGTATGCTTAAAGAAAACTTTTTCTACCTGCTTTATTTAATTGTCCTTATATGCAACGCCGTCCTAATCGCTATATAACTTATTGATATAGGCGGGATTATTATGCTAAAGTGCGTAGGCAATTATAGCTAAAATAGCTTAAGATACTCTTAAGCTTGCTAAAGCTAAGACAGCTAAGCATAATCTAATAATAGAGTCTAGCAAGTGAAAGAATTTTAATGGTTACTAGTAATCTTAGTTTTAGTTTTCTAGTTTTCTGCTTGTTTAGCTTACGCTCTCCCGCTTATTCTAAGCAATTAAAAGAAGACCTAGCCTAGTATATAAATGTTGCTGCTTAATATAAGTTTTTTTGCTTATTAATTGTTCTTGCCTTTAGTTAAGTGCTTAACTTACTAAAGGTTAAGTAACTGCTTAAACATCTTAAACTGTTGTTTAGTAAGCAACTTAGTTAGTCTATTAGCTAACATAATTGCTGTTACTAAGTACTTAACTAAAAATAATTCTTCAGTTTATTTTTACTGCAGCTAAATATTTTGTATGTTTATATGCCTTAATCAAGTACTAATCTACTTATTTTTCTTGACTACAAGCTTAATTGTTTGTTAGTTATTACACTAGACTGTCTAGATGTTTTTTAGATTAACAGACAGCTTACAAAAAAAGCGCTTAAGGGCTATAGCTTTCTTAGTAGTGTGCTTAAAGGCGAGCAGCTTAGCCTTAGTAGTTAATGTAGTAACTGTAGTCTGCTAAGCTGCCTTTTAAAATATTAGACTACTATATAAGATAGCTATATAACTATAAAATAATTAGCAGGTTTCCTAATTATTTACAAAGGAAGCGTTGCCTGCAATTAATAAGTCTAGGCTATTATAGTTCCTGTACTAGATCGCGTCCTATCTTGTCTATCAAAGGTACATAATTACCCGTTTAACAGCTTTTATATTCTGATTACTAAAGTTTGTAAGGAAGTATAAGAGCTTTAAAATTAAGTAAGTAATATTTAGTTGCAGCATAATAGCTGTATATAGCACTAATTTAACCATTTCTTAGTAAGCTTTGATCTCTTGCTTAGTTTCTTTGCTAGTGTTCTTTATTAGCTCCCCTAAAAGCAATAAAGTCTTAGAAAAGCTGCTTTTTTCTAGCCTAAACTTCTTTGCGATCTGATTGATATATATATTATACACATGCGTAATTGTTTGCTTCTTACTATCTCTAATTACTTTAATACTAAAGAAGCATTTAACTAATTTTTATTCCTTATCTTGTACTTGTCTATAATCTTTAACTAAAAATCTATTACCCTCTACTTATAATCTTTTGCAAAGAGCAGTAGAATATCATTTATATAAAGTAAAACTAAGAACCTCTTATCTTAATTAATGAATAGGCAAGGCTCCTCTAGTAAGGTAATTAGTTTAATATTTCTTAGTAATCCTAAGAACTCTATATATTATAATAGTGGCTTTAGCCTTTTAAGACAATCTTTTAATGTGACTACACATTTTATAGACACCTTCTTAGTAAAAAAAAAGATTTATTGCTAACAACAAGTATTAGGGCTTATGCCCCCTTATTTAGCATTGCTAGCACGCAATTAGTGTGTCGCTCTAGCATTTTAAGACAGAAACAAAGAAAAGCAGGATAAAGACGTAAATTACCTTCTAACTTAACACGCTTTATCCTGCCTATTCTTATTACTTTACTGCTAGGCGCTCCTAGATAAAGTAAAGTAGTAACACTATTATCGCCTGACTTACTAACCTATAGACGCGATAATAGAAAGCCTACTTGTCTTTTTCTAACTCTTTCTTTTCTATTACTAATTTAACGTCTTGTAATAGCTATTTAAGCTAAGTTCTTGTCTCTATACTTAGCTCTTATATAACAAATAAGAAAAGCAACATACTAAAGTAATAGATCTTAAGTACTACGCTTGTATTAGTAATACTTTAAAGATTGTATATTCTTTACATAACTAGCTAAATTAAGGCTTAATAACTTTTTTCATATAAAGATATTGTAGATAAAAGACTTTTTTAAAATTTTTATAAACTTAGAAGTCTAGCTAAGTAGTCAAGTTTTGGGATACTTAATAAATTTAGGTATCTATATAAGCAGTTTAAGTTAGACTAAATTAGGTGCTATGTAGACAGTAGCAAAAGATGCTTTTTTTAGAAGAGAGCTTAGAATAAGGAGATACTTGCTGCAGAGGTTGTACGCTATATTACAGTATAGTGTATTATATGCTAATTTCTTGTATATAGTGCTGTTTAAAAGGTAAAAAGTAGTAGGTAAGCAGCAGCGGCTTTATAAAGTATTATAGGCTCCTACTGCAGTACGTACGTGTTCCTTCCCTCCACTATTGTATTATGTTGCAATCTTATTGCAATTCTACTATATTCCTGTTGTTAGCTATAGGATGGCAATTGCTGTTAGGCACGTTTTAACTAGTATCGTTTTCTAGAACTTTAGCAAATTTTTTTAACCCTAATTATCGCTTAGCGGTCTAAGCTTTCCTCCTAGAACTCATCCACCTACCATTCGAATCTTGTTGACTACACATAATCTTTTTCTATGACTTTTGCGATTGATTAGTAGAGGGTAGCTGCTTTTCACTTTTTTAGAGCCCTATTTTGACTACAACAACAACCACCACCTTTGACACCTTCAAAAAATAAATACTATGTTAGTAGCGAGTCTTATAATCTATAAAGTGCGCAGTTAAGCTATACGCACTTCCTAGGCTTCTTAAAGCTATCTAGCATCTTATAAGTTACTAAGTTGTCTGCTGTAATTAACGCATTAAGGAATGCTCATACAACATTATATTGCTTAATCTCTAGATTATTTTTAGCAGTAATAGCTATTGCTGCTAAGAAGAACTTAGCTGCTAATATAGCAGCATATGTTTAGTTAATTAAGTCTTTATTTTAGAGATTACCTCTTACAATACTCTGTGCCTTGTATTATAAAAGGAAGCTATTTTAATTAAACTTTTGGTCTATACCTACTTTATAGGAATTCGGCGATTATTTGTTTCCTCTCTTAATATCTTAGTATAAGTCTTATTCTTTCTTAACTAATTAATTTCTTTCCTACAGGCATTTTAAAACAAGGCCCTTATAAGATACTAAAGCAGCTCCTTCTATAATTCTAGCAGTTTAGGTAGATTGTCGCAATGCTGTTAAGCATTTCTACTTAGCTTATGCTTAGTAAGCAAAGCTGCTATAACTACATAATTAAGAGCCTTGTAGCTTGCTTAGTCTTCCTAGGTTGCTTGCCCTCTTAGCAGGTAGGTATTATAACAGTTACTTTATAATAGATCCTTATGATCTGTAATTAATGCATTAATATTACCTGTGCTTCTACCTCCTACTTAATTTTTAGGATCTTGGGTTGCGTCCTTATGCTTACAATTGCTACCTAGCTTGTGCAGAAGGAGGTAATAATTTATAAGCTAATTTAAAATTTCGCCTGCAATCTGTGCACTATATTTTATAAGTAGAGGCTTAGCTTAGAATTGCTTACCCTGTCTGCTATTTTAGGCTTAAAATCTTAAATCTTAAGATAATTTACGCCCTACTATCCTGCTTACTTAAGCAGGTATTCTATTACAACAAGCTAGCACGTTAGAGTATTTAGGCACAGACTGTTAGACTAGTAATAAGTTGTTAAGCTTATTTAAAAGAGGCTCCCTACTTCTAGGTATTAATAGATTAGCTTTTTTTAGCAAGTGCACTGGTGTTTAACTGTTAATAACCCTGCAATTAATCGCGTCGTTGCTCTCTAGAGTCTTTAGTTTAGGAGTTAGTTCTAGGGTAGCAAGACTAGTATTTTGCTGCTAATTTGAGCAAGTTCCTAATAATACACTGCGTTGTTCTCTATTTGCTTAGCCTCTTCTAATTTATTCTTGTCTTTATCGGCAGGCCTTCTTTTTTAATTAAGATAGTAGATAGATTACTCTTGAGGCTTTTAGTAGTCAGCTACATATCCTAATCTGCTCTTCCTTAAACAGGCGAGAGGTCTAAGTCCTCTCCTAGATTAACTAGCTCGCCATTATCAAGGATCTCTACAATCTTAATTACTTTATTCTTTAGCAGCTCTTTCTTGCAATCTCCTTTTTAGAATTAACTTTTATTAAAAGTTATATTACAGGTATTAATTACCTAATTAAGTGTTAACGTGGTTCACAAGCGAATCGGACACCTAAGCGAATTAGACACGCCCTACTAGCGCGTTAACGTCGACACTACAACGCGTTATATGTCAACAACGCAATTATCTATTAACTTATAATAAATTAGATCTTTAGCTTACTCTTTTCAATATCTAATTACAACGTGTTTAAAGCTAAAGACGTGCTGTCTTTATCTATAACGTGCCTCAAAGTACTCTGTCTAACTAACGCACTAGAAAGCCCTCCTAACACGACTGTAAAGCAAACTTAAAGCGCCTAAATAAGCTAAAAGAGGAGGCTATAGTTAAGCATATTCTTAAAGAGTCTACGCAAGAATTTACGCCTATAAAAGCTTATATCTAAGTAATAGCTAATAAACTATTGTATAAGCGTAGTAGTAACTCTATTAGTAAGAACTAGATTAATAACTTTATTAAGAGGACTCTTAAGCTGTTTACGCGCTAGTGTTGTTCTTATAATTACTAGTAAGCCGCCTGCAAGGACCTAGCAGCTTTCTAGCGCTAGTTTAATCTAGTTAAGGCGACAAAGAAGAATTAAGAGATTATAGACAGTAATATCTATAACTTTTATAAGACTAGCTTTATAATAGACAAGATTTTATTATAGTTAGTTATTATAGGCTTAGAAGGATCTAGTAAAAAGAAGTGCGTCTAGCTAGGCAACTATAAGTAGGTTACTGTAATCCAAGGCGTAGGCGCGTTAGGTTACTATCTACTACCTTTTATTGTCTTTATAAGTAAGGTGCTTATTAACGTCTAGTTTAAGAACCTGCCTACTAACTAAGTGCTTAAAGTTAGTTGTAATAGCTAGACAAATAACTAGCTTACTCTAACCTAGTTAGAGCACTTTAATACTTATACAAAGAGGTATACTATAGGTAGGTATTAACAACTTATTATTAATAAATATAAGAGCTACTGTTTAGTTAAATTCTAAGATTTTTGTAAGGAGAAGAATATTATTCTTCTTTATATACCTACGCACTTGTTTTACCTATTATTGCCTCTCAATGTTGCCTACTTCTTGCTATTAAAGCGTAAGTATAGCGACGCTGTTTTAGGCTTAGCACGCAACTATACTAACTATATTAGTAAGAAGACCTTCTTGTTAGCCTTTAAGGCTGCTTTTAAGCAGTCTATTATAAAAGAGAATATTTAAGCTAGCTTTAGAGGCGCTAGTCTAGTCTTATATAACTTACAGGCTGTGCTATTAAAGCTTAATATTATAGTGCAGACGCTAAAACAATTACTATAATAAGTAGATACTTAAGAGGCGCAGACACTACGCAACGCGCATAAAGTTAAGACTTAAAGTACTTTTATTTAATAAAAAGTAAGAAAAGATTGTAGGTCTTCTATAACTTAACTTAACATGTAGGTTACGTAGTTAAGTAAAGAGGCCTAGCAAATAATACATACAATAACGCTTATAATAGAGAAAATAAGTAGCCTTTAAAAGGCCCTAGATAAATTAAATAAGCGTAAAAGCTGTAAGCAGCAAGACGTACAGACAGAGGAGACTCTTAATATAGGCAAGATGCAAGAAGTATTAGCTGAACAGGCAGGTAGTAGTTATAGTAATAGTAAGAATGCGTTAAAGAGGGTGTAAGGAGAGAGGCGGTGCGGGCGTTGTAAGCAGGTTAGACACAACGCTTGTACTTACGCAGTTAAGATAGATTGTGCAAGTAATAGCGGCGATTCTAATAATTAACTTAGTATATTGTAATAGTTTATAAACTGTAAGAAAAGTGCGTTATAACGTATCAACATTAACGCGCTAATATGGCGTGTCTAATTGGCTTAGGTGTCCGATTCGCTTGTGAACCACGTTAGTACTTATATGTAGTATATATTAGAAGCTTAATAATTAACTAAATAACTAATATAGCCGCAAGGATCAACCTTTAATCTTTAACAATAACGCCTAGCTGCCTTCTTCTTGTTTAAAGGATAAGCTCGGCAGCTATAGGCATAGACTCTACTCTAGTCTAGGCGTAGATTAGCAGTCTAGTGTCTAATCTTAAGTAGTTAATAGTGTCATAAATATTTCTTAAACTATTCTTTAAGCACCTAGTTAGGGGATTAGCAGCTATAGATCTTAGTAAGGCTTATTCTATATAAGTAAGCTACCACATTAATAATTACTAGGTAAAGCTTAGCTAGTAGATTAGCGCTTGTGCGCATCTTAATAAACTCTATAATTAGCTTTTAACTGGCTCTCTTGGCTAAGCTATTCGGCTTATCAGTATAGAGCAGTGGCGATTTAATTACAATCTCTTTCTCTATAGCCTATTTTTTATATTTTTATTGCCCTCTTTAAGGCAGTGTAGCAGTATTGTTATTATAATTAATTTTAATTATCTTCTACTAATATTTCCTCTTAATCCTTGTAGCAAAGTCTTTAATCACTAGTATAACATTGTTTAGTGTTTTTCACTAGACATTATAATTGTATAGCTTGCCTAAATAATTCTTATTAATGATTAGTGCCTATTTCTTAAGCAGCTTACTAGTTAGGAAATTTGTGGATCTTGTAAAATTTTATGAAAAAGTTGTAGTAATCTTTTCTTTTATTGCTGTAAAATTACTTGCAAAGTATAAGCTGTTGCGTAGTAATTATATTCTAATAGCTTTGTGCTAGTAATTTGAATATTTTACGCTAAGTAGACTAAGGCTTTCATAGCTTGTTGTCCTAGGTGTTTAAATTGTTAATGCTATAAGTCCTTATTACTAGTGCGTACCTAAGGTTTCCTTAATTGCGTTACAGCGTTTACAAGCAGTAGTTAAGCAAGGTAATAAGAAAGTTGCTTGTATTTAATAAATATAAAATCAAAGGAACACTAAAAATTAATTAAGACAATGTTTTTCTTAATTGTTCTAAATTGCAAGGTGTAATAATATTTTAGATACTAAATGCCTGCTTGCTTAAGCAGTGCTTCTAATACAATATTAACATAGAAACCTAGTACAACCTTAACGTTAGTAAGCAGAAGATTAGCTGTCCTAGGGCTAGCCTCGCTATGCAGGACGTTCTTAAGTAGCTTATTTCCTATCTTAGCAACTAGAATAGATTAAGTGCCTACTTTAATAGTCTTGTCCTTAGCACATTTGCTAAAGGTGCCTAGTACTATGTAATCTATAGTATTAACTAAGTAGACTGCTGCTCTACTATCTATAATTGTGCAAAAAGATTAGGCATAAAAATTAAAAGCTGCGCTAAACATAATTAGTCTAATTTCCTTAATAAAATCCTTTAAGTTAATTAATGCTAAAA
This sequence comes from Alternaria sp. 'sect. Undifilum', assembly GCA_024321975.1. NCBI lineage: Eukaryota > Fungi > Ascomycota > Dothideomycetes > Pleosporales > Pleosporaceae > Alternaria > Alternaria sp. 'sect. Undifilum'. The sequence continues at coordinate 3,898,364 of JAJJZI010000004.1, forward strand.
CTAATAAGCTAAAGTAGAATCTACTTAACTTATTAGTAGCTAATCTGCTAGTGCTAGCCTTCTAGCCTTCTTTCTTTTTCTCGTTGCGTAAGGTTGCCTATTTGTTGCTGTTTTATTACTTAAGAATCTTCTTTTTGTTGTTATCTAACAGCTTAATTAGTATACTGCTAGGAGGGCTTAATTTAGTAACTGCAGTTTAAAGTTAATAGCAGTTGCGCAGTGTCTATAAGTGCTTACTTATAGGCCCTTTACTAGCCTTGCAGGGGCAAGAGTGTAATTACCTACTACTTTTGTTTGACTTTAAGTTGTTAGCGCTTGTAGATTATTAAGCTTCACTTAATCTAGATTTAGTTTAGAACACTGCGTGTTCTTTTCTTTTTAAAGAAGTAATTAACTAATCCTATAATAAAACACTAAAGATCTTTCCTAGATTATTAAAAGTTAAATAAGCTTTACTAAGCGCTATTGCTTGTACTAGCTTATTGCGCTTCTTGCGCGACTAGTCTAATACAATTTTAGTGCCTAAGGCGATTAAAAAATTAGTAACTGCTAACGGCCTAACAACTTTAGGAAGTGAGTAGATTGTCGCTTGTCGATACAGGAGCTACTACTTAGTAAACTATTGCTTAGGGCCTATTAGCCTCTAGTGAGCTATATTAAGGTGTAATCTGTACGGCGCTCTAATGAAATACTAAGTAACGTGTTTTACTAGTAAGCGGGCCACCCTAGTAAGCGGGCTACTCCCCCGCACCATCTTAGCTTTATAATAATATTACGCAACACCACTATAATTTTTCTAATTAAGTAAAAAAGGATATTATTCTTTAGACGCGTCGCAATTCTCTATATCCTCTAATTCTACTTAGCACGTGCAGGAGTTGTGTCTAATTGGGCTGCAACGCCTGCAGCGCTATTTACTGTGCACTATTTTTGCAGGCGTTGCATTATAATTACAGCCACTACTCTCTGCTTTAGCAATCTACTTAGCTATCTAGCTAACTGTCTGTAACTCCTCTACTTATACGTAGCGCTGCTTACAAGTTTTTTGCTTTGTTAACCCTTTAATAGTATCTTATAGGCGACTTATTTTCTCCTAAATTAACACTATATAATAAGCAATCTGCTAAGCTCTCTTACTAAACTGCTATATTTGCTTCTTAAGAGAAGTTATAAGAGACCTTTGCTAGATTTACATGCAGTTTTAAATAAGCGTAGCCTGCGCCTTTATCTCGCGCGTATTGCGCGGCGTTTTCAGCTCCTGAGTGCTGCTATCTTGCGCTAGTGAAGTTACCGTACGCAGTACGATGTTAAGCTGTAATAAAACAACATAATAATTATGTAGCGTAAGCCTAGCACTTTAAAATTCTCTGGAAATATTCTCTAGTATAATAGCCTTATAATAGGCCTTTTTTAATGCTAGTAAAAAGGTTTTTTTGCTAATATAGTAGATGCGATTGCGTGCTAAGACTAAGATAGTATTACTATACGCGCGCTTTAACAGCAAGAAGTAGCCTATATTAAGAGGCTATAAAAGCTGCAAGGAGTGTAAAAGCATTTAGAGAAAAACTATCTTCTTCTCTTTGCAGAGATCTAAGAAATCTACAAAGTAGTAGCTTTTATAGCTATTAATAATAAGTAGCTTATGCGTCCCTACAGGTCGCGCATAGAATTTAAGGTAATAAAGCTAGTCAAGCACTAGATTGTTGTTTGTCTAGCTAGTAGGACTAACTTAGATTACTTAGTTGCATAGCAGATCTTCTGTAAACTAGGTAGAGATTACAACCTTGCCTGCAAAAATAAGAAATACTAGAATATGCTTCTTTATTGCGCTAACGCCCTGTATTAGCGTAACCTACTTACAATTGCCTAACTAGAATTTTTTTGTTCTTTTTAGTTTTTCTGTGCCAATAATAATTAATTTTAATTAAATCTTGCCTATAATAAAGCCATCTTTATTAAAGTTATAGATTTTTTTTTTATAATACTAACTTTTGCCTTTGTATTCTAAACTAGCTTAAACTAGCCCTTAATAAGCGCTAGGTTTTTGCAGAGAGCTTGCTAGTAATTATATAAACAGCTCTAGCGCGTACGCAGCATAGGATTGCGCTGGATAAACCTATTAACCTAGTTCTTGCCAACCTCCTCCCTACTACCCTCTTAGAGTAGTCTATTAGCTATATCTTGTACGTCGTCTCTCTTATAAGGTAGTCCTCGCTCAGCCTTAACTATTACACGTTAAGTAATAGCCTCCTTTTCTAGTTTTGTTAGGCGCTTTGCTAGTAGCTCCTAATTGCTTTAAGGGCGTTTTCTAGCGCGTTGTTACTAAATTTTTGTTTATAGGACGCTATAGGCTACAGTAACACATTGTTTACCTTAGATTCTCTTACAATTAATATTAAAAATAGCAATAAATATATCTACTTTAGTATAGGCTTTTAAGGCGTTGCGTAGTTAAGACATTACGCGTTATTGTTACAAAGATAGGATAGCGCGGGGAAGTAGCCTGCTTACTAGGGTAGCCCGCTTGCTAGTAAAACACGTTATTCTAAACCGTAGGTGTAAGATCCTCCTTTAGAATTTTTACTAAGGCTTAAAGGCTAGTGAGGTTCTAAGTAATTATGCTTATTAAGGCGTTTAAGAGCAGGTCTAGATAGATAGTCTTGCTGATCTAGTCCTTAACATTAGTAATTTTAGCAACTTTTCTTGTTTATTAAGCAGCTTATACTTTGTACCTGTTACCTAGCTTGTTGAAATTATTCTTTTTATTCTTAGTATTAAGTAATTAAGCCTTGTATTTGCGTTAAGCAATCTTATAGTCTACTTATATTTAAGCGCTAGCGCTGGGTAATAGAGCAACTAGCTACTTAATATCCTTAGGCAGTTCTAGAATCTAGATACTGTGGCTTTTAGTGATCTATTAAGGGTATATCTAGGAGAGTAGGATTAACTTAATCCTAGATTTCTTTCTCTAAGCAGTGTAGCCTTAATAGAGTCAACTAAGTTAGCTAGTCTAATTAAGCCTTAAGGATTACTCCTAAGGCGACAAGCAGTGTATTAGTAAGGTCTATCTTAAGATAAGATGCTTCGTGTAGGATCACGACGTGGGTTATTGTTAAGGTGACGACGAATTGATCAGTTAGTTAGTAAGTAGCTAGGTAGCTTGCAGGTTGTAGGATAGATTAGTAGGAGGTTAAATGTATAATTAATGAGAGAGGTACAGCAGTAGCAGCAATCTACTAGCTGTGCCGTAGGAGAATAGAGGAGAGTAAAATACTAATGAAATAGTTAACCTTACAGCTTGATAATTGCGCACTAAGAATTGCAATTATAATTCAGCAGCTAGGCTTATAACTGTAGGAGCTGAAAAGGAGTAATTGCTTGATTAGGAGGAGTAGAATAAGTGCATTAATAAACTAAGTGCTACAACAAAGTGACCAATAACTACTAAAGAGGAATAAGACGATCTGGCCTGTGTATATAGGCGCTAGCGCGATCGTCACGTGTTTAGCTTACTAGGATTACCTAATCAACAGAGTGATCCGCATGTTGCGCACGTTAATACTCTGGTATTATCAAAGTGTATTAGCTTGTAGCTATTAGTTGCATAATGCTTTAGGGTTCTAGATACATAGTTTTGCTAACGTCCTTAGTTAAGGTACAGGCGTTAAAATGTCTAACGTGGTTAAGCGTTTGTATTCTTAAGTGTATAAGTTCTTTGTATAAATTATTGTTTCTTTAATATAGCCTTGTAGAGTTTATTATTTGACCCAAATAGCTTCAGCTCTAAGTTTGTTAAGTGTATTAAGGCTAAATTTACTTTTTATAAGTTTTTTGCGTACAGTTAGTTTAAGACCTTATTAGTACATTTATATTAAAGCACTGTTATTTTATTTAAAAACTATTTTGTACTGCTAAATTTTTATAGCGAAGTTAGCAGTAGATTTAGTTTGTTATAGTTGCTAAATATTTTGCTCTATAACTATAAATTCCTTAAAGAGTAAGAAGATTTCTTACATTTTAACCTAAAAGACGTTCTAGTCTTTAACTAGTGCAGTAGGTTTAGCGTTTATAATAGAATCATTTAAGTAGCGTTAGAAAATTAAGTTAGCCTACTTTTCTGCATCTCTTTAGAGATATATAGTAGCTAGAACAACCTTGTTGTTGTTCTTAATTCTATCTCCTTTAATACAAAAGTATCTGTTAACTTAAAGAAGCTAAGCTTTAAGCTTGCTACAATTACTATTATAAATGTTAGGTTTATTAGCGCAGCTTGCAAATCTTCTAGTGTAGAAATTAGCAGAGGTGTCTATAGCAGTATTACTTATTTTAAAAATATTTAAAGTGTAAAGATTGTCTAAAAAAATGTAGAATCAGTATTTGAGAATAAGTAAGTGCAATAGATAGTTAGTATATTAGCACAATAAGAAGATTAATGTAATAGTACAGGATTGTGTTAGCACGTTAAGTAGAATAATGTAATAATACAAGAATTAAGAATTAAGTAATCCTTAAATTAACATATAAGTTGAACACACTAAGCTATAAGGGTTTAGTGCCTATACTATATACTGTAACAAGTATAATATTAATCTCCTTGCTCTGCTTGCTTTTAGGGATTAATAAGATCTGTAAGAGCACGTTGCTCTCTTACTCTAGCTGCTTTATAGGGATAAGGGAATTTGTAAAAGCGCCAAGACTTCCTTGCTCTGTAGGTCTTCTCGCTAGAGTGAGATTAACCCCTGTCTAGGTTGTGGCTATAGTAGGTGTAAAGGGCTAAAGCCTTAATGTCTTAGTACTCGGCCTAAAACCTGGTTTCCTACAGATTCCGGGTGTGCGGTGAGAACCCAGATTCTGTGAGCTTCCAACCCGCTCGGCCCTTCTTGGCTTCTTTAGCCTGCTTAGCCCTTCTGCTTTTCTAGCCTACTTAGCTTTTCTCTTAGCTCTGCGCTATTTTTCTAAATTACTTAGGAGCTGCTACGTAGTTACTTTTGCTTCTTTTCTAGCACTAAGCATAGACCTAACTAAGGAGTAAATCAACTTGCTATATAGCCTTTGTAGTTTTTTATAAAATATATTTACTGTTTACCTTACATCTTTAGTTAATCTAACGCATCTTTATAATATAAATTTTATTCTTCTGTAGCGTTGCTACGTTATATTAGAAGCTGCCTAGATCTATATCTATGCACAGAAGCCGCCTAGAGCTATATCTACGCACGGAAGCCACCTAGAGCTATACTTAGATAAGAAGCTACCTAGAGCTACATCTAGACAAGATTCTAATTAATTAGATTACTAAGTTTAGTTGAAGCTGTTTTAAAATCTACTAAAGGATTAACAGTAGAAGAAGCACAAGAAGTGCTAAGAGATACTTAGCTATAAAAGTCTTTAGCTAGAATGTTTCGCAAAATAAACTGTTAAATAAGCCTACTATATTTCTCGTAGCCCTAGAAACTGATCTTCCCTAATTATACAATAAAAGCACTATTTATTTAGTACGCTTAAATATATACAACAATAGTAGAGGCAGAGATTATATCTAGAAGCTTTGCTATCTGAAGAGCAAGACTGTACTAAGATAGTGTTAGCAGGGCTGAAATAGAGAACACTCTAGAAGGTCTCTGCAGAGTAAACAAACTAGATAAATAGCAACTTAACTACAATTTAAGAAGCTTATCTTATTTAGAGGGCTATGAACTTAGCCTTTAAAGAAATTAAACTAGAATAAGAACAGCTACTTACTAGGCTACTAATACTACTTGCTGCATTAAAACTAGCTTAGCAGCTAGCGCAACTTAAGCGTTTTAAACAACCTAATCTAGACGCTTTTAAAAGAACAAGAAAAATGTACTAAATCTTTAGAAAGCAGCTTACTGCTAAGGTAAAAAACAACTAAAAAGACTTTAACACAGAAAGAAAAACGTGCAATTATGCCTTTAGCAGGCTTAAAGGCTTAGCAGCAACACTAACGCTGCCTTATATCAACTGGATAGAATTGTCAGACGCCTGGAACTTTAAACACTTTTTAAACGTCTTTAATTAGATGTTTAGAGATCTATTTATTTTTCTAAGGTGTCAAAGGTGGTGGTTGTTGTTGTAGTCAAAATAGGGTTCCAAAAAAGTAAAAAGCAGCTACCCTCTACTAATCAATTGCAAAAGTTAAAAAAAAGATTGTGTGTAGTTAACGAGATTTGAACGGTAGGTGGAAAAGTTCTAGGAGGAAAGCTCAGACTACTGAGCGATAATTAGGGTCAAAAAACTTTGCTAAGGTACTAAAAAACAACACCAGTTAAAACGTGTCTAACAGCAATTGCTAGCCTATAGCTGACAACAGGATTACAGTAGGATTGTAATAGGATTACAATATAATGCAATAGAGGAGGGAAAGGATACGTATGTACTGTAGTGGGAGCCTGCAATACTTTATAAAGCTAAAGCTGCTGCTGCTTACCTACTGCTTCTTACCTTTTAAATAGCACTGCATACGAACGATTTGTATACAATATACTATAACAGCGTGCAACCTCTGCAGCAAGTATCTCCTTATTCTAGGCTCTCTTCTAAAAAAAGTATTCTTTGCTACTGTCTACCTAGCACCTAATTTAGTCTAACTTAAACTGCTTATGCAGACACCTAAATTTATTAAGTATCTTAAGACTTAACTACCTAGCTAGACTTCTAAGTTTATAAAAATCTTAAATAAGTCCTTTATCTACAATATCCCTATATATAAAAAGATTATTAAGCTCTAATTTAGCTAGTTGTACAAGAAATACATAATCTCTAGAGTATTTACTAATACTAGCGCAGTACTTAAGATTTATTACTTTAGTATTCTCCTTTTTCTATTTATTATACCAAAGCTAAATATAGAGACTAGAACTTAGCTTAAATAGCTATTGTAAGACGTTAAATTAGCAATAAAGAAAAAAGAGGTAAAAAAGAAGAGTAGGCTTTCTAAACTCGCGTTTATAAGTTAGCAAGTAAGGTAATAATAGTATTACTACTTTACTTTATCTAAAAGACCCTAGCAGTAAAGTAACAAGAATAGGTAGGACAAGGCGTGTTAAGTTAGGAGGCAATTTGCGTCTTTATCTTGCTTTTCTTTATTTCTGTCTAAACATGCGATACACTAATTGCGTGCTAGTAATGCTAAACAAGGGGGTATAAGCCCTAATACTTGTTGCTAGCAATAATCCTTTTTTTGTTACTAAAAAGGTGTCTACAAAATATGTAGTCACATTAAAAGGTTGTCTTAAAAGGCTGATGCTAGTTTAGAGATCTATACAGCTCTTAAAAAGCTTAAAACAAAATCTAGTTAATGTGTCAAGGCAAGAGATGAATCTGTAATTATATTTTAGAATTTTAGGAATAGTTGTTGTTTTATAGCTACTGATCCCATAATACGATGCTAAAGCATAGTTTAAAAAATATTTTTAATTCTATTAACTGCCTAGAATTAAAGACTAAACTGCTAATCTACGCCTAGACCAGAGTGGAATATATACCTACGGCTGCCGAGCCTATCTATTAAACACGAAGAAAGCAGCTAGGCGTAGTTTTTAAAGATTTAAAGTCAATTCTCGCGGCTATATTAATTATTCAGATAGTTATTAAGCCTCAAATATATACTACATATAAGTACTAACTGTTAATTAGGTAATCACCACCTATAATGCGACTTTTAATAAATAGTTGTTCTACAAAGGATATGGCAAGGAAGAGCTACTTAAAATTTAACAATTCAAATTTTAAAACTCCTTGATAAAAGCAAGCTATTTCATTTTTAAAATAACTTAGAAGTTTTCTTGCCTGTTAAAGGAAAGGCAGATTAGGATATGCAGCTGACTACAAAAAGCCTTAAAAGTAATTTATCTACTATATTAAGTAGTAAAAAAGGCCTACCTACAAGAAATAAAAGTAGGTTAAAAGACAATAAGTGAATAGAGCACAAGGCTAGTGCACAATTAGAAATTTGCTTAAATCAGCAGCAAAATACTAGTTTTACTACCGTAGAACTAACTCTTAAACTAGAGACCTTAAGGAGCAACGACTTTATTATTTACAGAGTTATTAATAGTTGAAAAGCAGTTCGCTTGCTAAAGAATGCTAATATATTAATACTTAAAAGTATAGAATCTCTTTTATATAAGCTTAACAACTTATTACTAGTCTAACAGTCAAAGCCTAGAAAGTCCAACGCGCTAGGTTATTAAAATAGAACTTTTGCCCTAAATAAGCAAATTACAGAGCATGAATTATCTTGCAAGTTAAGATCTTAGGCTTTAAGCAGCAGCTAGGGTAGATAATTATAAGCTAAACTTCTGCTTATAAGACGTAGTACTTAAATAGCTAGTAAAAGGCTAAATTAGCTTACAAATCAATATGTTCTACTACGCAAGCTAGGTAGCGGGTGTAAGCGTAAGGACGCAGCTTAAGATCCTGACAATTAACTAGGAGGTAGAAGCACAGGTAATGTTAATGCATTAGTTGCAGATTATAAGGATCTTTTATAAAGTAACTTTTATAATACCTACCTGCTAAGTGGGCAAGCAAACTAGGAAGACTAAGCAAGCTACAAGACTCTTAATTATGTAGTTATAGCAGCTTTGCTTACTAAGCATAAGCTAAGTGTAGAAAATGCTTCACCGCATTGCGACAATTTACCCAAACCGCCGGAATTATAAAAGCAATTGCTCTAGCATCTTATAAAGGCCTTGTTTGAGGATGCCTACAAGAAATGAATGAATTAATTAAGTAAAAATAAGACTTAGACTAAAAACTTATAAAAAAAAGCAAATAATCGCCTAATACCTATAAATTAGGTTTAGATCTACAAGTTTAACTGGGACAGCTTTGTTCTTAAATGCAAGGCGCAGATTTTTGTAAGAAATTATCTCTAGAAGAAGAACTTAATTAATTTAACATATACTGCTACATTGGCAGCTAAGTTCTTCTAAGCAGCAATACCGATTGCTGCTAAAAGTAATCTAGAGATTAAGCAATATAATATTGTAGAAGCATTGCTTAATGCGTTAATTACAGCAGACAACCTAGTAATCTGTTTAATGCTAGATAGCTTTAAGAAGCTTAGTAAGTGCGTACAGCTTAACTGCACACTGTCTAAGTTATAAGACTTGCTACTGTTGTTGTATAAGGAGTTCTCGAGATTACTAATGTAGGAGGAGAAAGAGAGGCGTGTCTTAGTCTGTACTCCTTAGGCCTTCCCTGGTCTCTGTTTTTAGAGTATTATTACTTAGGCTTGTTCTAGCCTTTAGAATATTGCTCTATCCTATATAGGTGGTCTGTAATTTTAATAGACTTGTTCTGTAAATTGTCTAAGTCTGTGAAAGTAATACCTACAAGCTTGTCCTAGAGCTTATAGGTAAGGCTCTTTTAAAAGAGCATCATCTTTATATATTTATCTCAGTTGCTCTTCAACAGCAGCAACTGCTCTTAGAATTCTATAAAATAATTACGGATACTCCTCTTATTTTAAGACATAGACTATAGCTTGTTGCGAGCTCTCTCTGCTCTGTACAGGTCTTTAAACATCTAGTGAAAGAAGTTTAATAGATAGTTAAAGTTCTAGGCATTTTTCAGTTCTATATAGTTAAGGTAGGGCAGTGTTAAAGTTGCTGCTAAACTTTTAAGCCTGCTAAAGGCGTAGTTGCAAGTTCTTCTTTCTGTGTTACAAACTTCTTTGTTATTCCTTACCTTAGCAGTAAGCTACTTTTTAAAAATTTAGTATATCTTTCTATTGCTGCTGAAAGCGTCTAGATTAGATTGCTTAAAACGTCTTAGTGTTGCAGCTAGCTAGCTGTTTTAACTTAGCGCAGCTAGAAGAGTAGGCAACTAAGCTAGTGGCTGTAGTTCTATTCTAGGCTTGCTCTTTTCTTATAGAGTTAAGCCTTATGTTTCTTAAATGCAATAGGCTTTTTATATTATTGTTTAAGTTACTATTTTGTTTAGTTTGCTCGCTCTGCATAGACCTTCTAGAGTGCTCTCTATCTTAGTCTTACTAATACTATCTAAGTGTAGTTTTGCTAACTTAATAGTCAGGCTTTCCATAAAGATGCCTGCCTCTTCTACTATTATATGTGTAGAAGTACGTAATAGTACTTGTATCGTCTGATAGCGGGGAGGATCGGTTTCTAGAGCTACTTTAAATAGCAGGCTTATCCAACAGTTTATATCGCGAAATATTCTAGGTAAGGACTTATACAACTAAGTATTCCTTAGCACTTTTCTAGTGCTTCTTCTTCTGTTCATTTTTTAGTAGATATAAACAGTCTTAACTAAGATTAGCAGTCTAATCAATTGGAATGTTAGGCGTAGATGTAGCTCTAGCTAGCTTCTTGTCTAGATATAGCTCTAGGGGGCTTCTAATTCGACGTAGCAGCGCTACTGAAGGATTAAATTAAATTGTAAAGGTAAGTTGGGCTGACTAAAGATGCAAGGAAAACAGTGATAAAATTTTTTTTATTGTAGTTTAACGTCCTTTCTCAGCCTAAAGGGCTATATAAGACGTGCAGGCCGAGGCCTGCAGGTATCTATATAGTTTTATCTTCTAAGTTATTTACAAAGAGTGGTTTGTTTGAATAAAGGTGAGGCTCTGAGCTTATTGTGTAGAAATAGAGATGGGGGTAGGTGGAGTAGGAGGGGAGAGGTGAATAGAGCTTGGTCGCCTTAATAGGCGTTTGCATCTAGTTATTAGAGTTCCCTTTATACTAGGCCTGTGTACCATCCCTAGTTTCTTGAATAAAGGCTATAGTAGCCTTAATGCCTACTTCAGTTTAAAAAAGATATTGTAGAGAGATTAGCTCTGTACATAAGTTCTAAAGTATAGCTCTAGTATCCTTGTATAGTTAGCATCTAAGGATTATATAAGCTGTGTCTTGTGTAGCTCTAAAATTGCAAAGGCAAGTTTTAGATTCTACTTTTCTTCTCTCAAATAAATAGCTCTTTAGGTAGCCATAACCTAGTTTTAATTAGAAGAAAGAGCTTAATATATCTTGCCTAGTAGGAAGGATGGGTATCTGTTTTCTTATTATCCATTTAAAGGTTGCTAAGCAGGTGCTTGGGTTCTTGCCAATAGCTTTCTTCTAATATTTTATTAGAAGGCTTAACTAGTTAACATAGGCTAGTTATTCAATTTAAAAACTAATAACTGCTAGGCTTATTTTATTTGTTAAAGAGTTTGTTTTTGTAGCCTCTTTTGCTAGAGAGTCTGCTTAATTGTTTTTTAGCATAGCTTAGTGTCCTAGGATCTATTGTAGCGTAGGAATAATACCTTTTTCATCTAGTTAAGTTGCTGCTTTAATACACCTAATTTGCTACTTTTGTCTAGGGTTATTCAAGGTATTTTTTATTTAAAATAGAGCAGCCTAATTATTTGCGTAGAGCATAATATTTTAGAAGTTATTTAATAAGCTAACTGCTTCCTCTAGCCTTAAGGTAATACCTTCTAGTTTACTATTTTAAACTAGCTAGTAATTTCCTATATTACTTTGTAGTTCTTCTGTAAGAGTAGCTCCTTTTTAAAAAGCAACGCCTACGCTAATTCCTTTGCTGTCCTTTATAGCTAAGGCATCTTAGTATATTAATAGAAGGCTATTGTCTACTCATAGTTTCTTGTAGCTTTTAGCTTTAATGTCTTTTAGCTTGTTTAATATATAGACTTTGTAGAGAGTTCTAGCGTTCTATAGCGTAAAGGCGCAGTGTTGTATTTTCTCTATATTGTTTAAAAGGGCTAAGATAATACATTTTTAAATTAAATCAAGTTGCTGTTCTTTGTTGTTGTTCATAGCAGCTTTTAGAACGTGATTTAGATCTAGTAAAGTAAATTTAAAGGCATATCTTCTTATAGTGTTGTCTAGCCTAACTCTAGGTAGAAATAGAGCGGCTTTTACCCTACTAAGCATTGCAGGAGAAGATCCAAAAGTTCTAAAGATTCTTCTACAGGCCTAGTTTTATAGTTTTTGCCTACTGTTAAGGACGTGTAGTTAGCATTTCTAAAATAGCTAACATCCGTATTTAGCTACGCTAGTAATAGACGCTAAGTATAATTGCCTTATTGCTCTTAGCAAGAGGCCATTATTAATGTTAGCTAGCCTGCTTAGGCGAAAAAAGGTTTAGTTTGCTTGTTGTATCTTTATATAGCAGTGGTCTTAGCGAACACCCTGTAGATCTTGTATTCCTTCTACAACCAGCTGAGTCGAGGCTTGACATTCTTTTCGTATATAGAGATATCACGGATTCTAGAGTTGTTTATAAGGGATATAATTATAAAGTCCCGAAGAGGCTGAGTTTGTAGATGCTTGATGAACTCAGGTGTCCGCATAATTAGCTTGAGCTGGAGTAGTTTAGGGGCTAGGTGTACAACAGGAAAGCTTCCTGTCTTTGAATAAGAGTTAAGGTTAAGGAGATGCTCGTCGCGGAGGTTGCACGCTATTGCAGCGTATTGTATGCGAATCGTTTGTATGCGGTGCTGTTCAAAAGGTGAGAAGCAGTAGGTGAGAAGTAGCAGCTTTATAAAGTATTGCAGTCTCCCGCTGCGGTACGTACGTGTCCTTTCCCTCCTCTATTGCATTATGTTGCAATCCTATTGCAATCCTACTGTAATCCTGTTGTTAGCTTCAGGCTGGCAATCGCCGTTGGACACGTTTTAACTAGTGTCGTTTTTTAGTACCTTAGCAAATTTTTTGACCCCAATTATCGCTTAGTGGTCTGAGCTTTCCTCCTAGAACTTATCCACTCACCGTTCAAATTTCGTTAACTACACACAATCTTTTTTTGACTTTTGCGACTGATTAGTAGAGGGCAGCTGCTTTTCACTTTTTTGGAAAACCTATTTTGACTACAACAACAACCACCACCTTTGATACCTTAAAAATAAATATAGCAGTGGTCTCTAAACTTAAGAGTGTTGTTAAAGAAGATGCCTAGCTATCTAACTAGTCCTTTTAGCTAAAAGGTCTTCCAAGTAGGTAGAGTAAGAATTCTGTTTGTATTCTTTCTAAATCTTGTCTAATTCGCTGGTTCTGTTTTCTTTCTATTGTAGTTTAACGTCCTTTCTTAGCCTAAAGGGCTATATAAGACGTATAGGTTTAGGACCTACAAGTATCTACGTAGTGTTTTCTAATATACTATTTACAAGGAGGAGTTCGTCTTAATAAAGGTAAGTCTCGTAGCCTAGGGTAGTTTTAAGGAGTATCTCTGTCAGTCCTTTATAAGGAAGTATGTAGAGCTAGTATACTAGTCTAGTTATCTCCTTTACTTCTTATATGTTGTTGTAGGCTATGCTAGCTGCTCTTTTGTATTGCTTATATAGGTAAGCTAAGCAGTTCAGTATAAATATTGCTAAGGTGTTTATTAACCTAAATAGCATAATAGTATATTTTTAGTGTCTGTATCTTGTTTAGAATACTGTTTTTTATTCTTTATCTTTCTTAATCTTAATAGGGTGGTATTTATCTTAGAGGTCTAGTGCCGTAAAGACCTTAGTGTAAGATATTAATTTTTAAGTTCTGTAATATTAAGTTCTGTAATATTAAGTAGCAAATATTAGTTCTTAACTGTAATGTTGTTTATCGTCTAATAGTTACCGCACATCCTTAGTAGCCTATTCATTTTTAGTATAAAAAGTATAAAGAATTCTACTAGTAATGTAAAAAGTCTTATCTAGCTTTGCGCCAATTATTTTGTCTAGCTAATATCTAAATATCTTAAGTTCTATTTTTAATAGTTAGTGAATTAGTCTAAAGGGTAGAGTCTTTCCTTTTTCAAAGACAATCTAAGAATTCTAGAGTTAGTATCTTAGTAAGGCTTTGCTATCTACTACTTCTACAAATAGGTGCTAAAATTCTTTATAATTTTTCAAATATCTAAAGTTATGCAGATTTTTAAAACTCTAACCTTGTAATCTAGAGGAGCTCTTCTAGTATCTGTTAAGTTAAACTTTTGTGTTTTAAGGTCATTCTTAGTTTAGGTTTGCTGTCTCTTAGTAATATTATTAATTTTCTTCATAACTCCTATCTTAGTTATTAGATGCGTAGGCTAGCTTGAAGTTGCGTCTAATCTACAGTACTTAAATAAGAACTTTTTTAACTTTTAGTTAATCCGCAAGTTGTATTTTTGTAACTAAGGAAGTCCTAATGTAATATTGTATTTAGCTAGTCTAAAAACGTTAAGGTCTATCTCTTTCTAGTGTTTTTAGATGCGGAGTGTCACTTTAGTGACCTTGTAAGTAATTATTGTCTCGCCTAGCATAGGCTGACCGTTAGCTTTGTGTAGTGAGAAGAGTTCTTATTTCTCTAATGCTTGTAGACCTGCTACTAATATTGCTTATGTTAGAGTATTAACATGCGCAACATGCGGATCACCCTGTTGAACAGGTGATCCTAGTAAGCTAAACACGTGACGATCGCGCTAGCGCCTATATATACAGGCTAGATCGTCTTATTCCTCTTAAGTAGTTATTGACCACTTGGTTGTAGCACTTAGTTAATTAATACACTTATTCCACTTCTCCTAATCAAGCAATTGCTCCTTTTTAGCTCCTACAGTTATGAGCCTAGCTGCTTAATTATAGTTTTTATTCCTACTGCGCGGTTAGCAAGCTAAAAAGTTAACTGTTTAATTAGCATTTTACTCTCCTCTATTCTCCTACAGCATAGCTAGCAGATCGCTGCTACTGCTGTACCTCTCTCATTAATTATACAATCAATCTCTTTCTAATATAAGCTACCTAGCTACCTACTAACTAACTAATTAATTTGTTGTTACCTTAATAATAACCCACGTAGTAATCCTACACAAAGTATCTTATCTTAAGATAGACCTTACACTGCTTGTCACCTTAGGGGTAATCCTTAAGGCTTAATTAGACTAGCTAACCTAGTTTGCTCTATTAAGGCTACACTGCTTAAAGAAAGGTATCTAGGATTAGGTTAATCCTAATCTCCTAGACGTACCCTTAATAGATCACTAGGAGCCACAGTATCTAGAACTGCCTAAGGATATTAAGCAGCTAGTTGCTCTATTACCTACTGCTAGCGCTGAAATACAAGAGGACTATAAGATTGCTTAACACAAATATAAGGCTTAATTACTTAATACTAAGTACAAGAATAATAATTATAACAAGCTAGTTAGTAGGTATAAGGTACAAGCTAATTAGTAGATAAGGAAGGTTGCTAAGATTACTAATGTTAAGAACTAGATTAGTAAGACTATCTATCTAGACCTGCTCTTAAATACATTAGTAAGTATAATTACTTAGAACCTTACTAGCCTTTAAGCCTTAGTAAAGATCCTAAAAGAGGATCTTGCATCTATCGATTAGAATACTTAGTATTTAATTAGGGCGCAATACAGATTACACCTTAATAAGGCTTACTAGGGACAAATAGGCACTAAGCAATAGTTTACTAAGTAGCAGCTACTATAATAATAAGCAATAATATCCTCGCTTCCTAAAGTTATTAGGCTGTTAGCAATTACTAATTTTGTAGAAGCCTTAGGTAATAAGATTGTACTAGACTAGTCGCGCGAGAAGCGCAATAAGCTAGCATAAGCAATAGCGCTTAGTAGAGCTTATTTAACTTTTAATAATCTAGAAAATATTTTTAGTATTTTGTTACAAGATTAGTTAATTTCTTTCTTAAAACAAAAGAGACAACCAGTATTTGAAACTAAATCTAGATTAGGAGTAGATTAACAAATTAAAAGCAATAATAAGTTGAATAAAAGTAATAAGTAATTGCACTTTTGCCCCTGCAAGGCTAGTAAAGGGCCTATAAGTAAACACTTCTAGACACTACGTAACTACTATTAAATTTAATCTACAGGTACTAGATTAAGCTCTCGTGGGAGCTGAGAAGGTTCAATTGCTTGATCATGAGGAGTGGAATGAGTGTATTGAACAACTAAGTGCCACAACAAAGTAGTTAATAACTACTTAAGAGGAATAAGACGATCTAGCCTGTATATATAGGCGCTAGCGCGATCGTCACGTTTTTAGCTTACCAGGATTACCTGCTGAACAGGGTGACCCGCATGTTGCGCAAGTCAATACTCCAACACACCCCCTAGGTTAGTGAGATACTATCGATCTAAGCTGTGAGTAACTAGGCAATTGTAATAAATTAAGGTTGTTAATTAAGAGGTCCCTCTGTAATTATGGTTTTTTCCTGCCTAATCCTCTGTTGTCGTAGTAATGCTGCTTGTTAATGTTTTAATTAATCTTAGCAGTCCTAATATTAAAACATTAAATAGACCCTAAATATCACGTAATTAGTTAGTGCGCAGCCTCAACAACAATATGAATTGCGTCTACTACCCCTCTAAAACTTTTGTCCTTAACCTTACTCTAATATTAATTACGAAGCTTTTTAGGACTGTCTCAACTACTATTACTAATATAGTAAGTGTTGCCCTATTGTACTCTCACTGATCAGCTGCTAATCTTTCTAGTGTATTCTGCCCCTAGCAACAATAAGCGCAGCTTAGAGAGCCGTCGTTAACAACATAATTAACGCTCAGAAAGCCTTCGCCAACAACGTAAGAACAGTGCTGAGCATAAGCGTCGCGCGCGCCAAAGCCTGTTCAACAATAAGATTTAGCAAGCAGCTAATCTCTAAGATGATGAGAGTTGGTTGCCTCTGCCTGTTAATCCTTTCGCTCACCGCAAGACATCTGGTGGCTCTGCTCAGAGGCTGATCGTGATGCGATAATGGAGTCCAGCGAGTATGATGAGTCTGATGCTTATTAGTGATAGGGTTCCTGGTTTTGGTTTAATAGTCTGGCTTATGTTCTCCCGCTTATTGTGAGCAATTAAGAGGAGACTTAGCCTAGTATATAGATGTCGCTGCTTAATACAAATCCTTTGCTTGTCAATTATTGTTTCCTTTAATTAAATGCTTAACTTGCTGAAAGTTAAGCAACTGCTTAAACTTTTCAAACTGTTGTTAGGTGAGCGACTTAGTTCGTCTATTAGCTAGCATAATTGCTGTTTCTAGGTATTTGACGTAAAATAATCCTTTAGTAATTTCCTACTACAGCTATATATTTTGTATATCTACATGCCTTAATTAAGTGCTAATCTACTTATTCCTCCTAACTATAAGCCTAATTGTTTGTTAATTATTGTACTAGACTGTCTAGATATTTTCTAGATTAAGAGATAGCTTGTGAAAGAAGCGCTTAAGGGCTATAGCCTCCTTAGTAGTATACTTAAGGGCGAGCAGCTTAGCCTTAGTAGTTAACGTGGTCACTGTAGTCTACTGAGCTGCCTTCTAAAATATTAGACTACTATATAGGGTAGCTATGTATCTATAAGATAATTAATAAGTTTTCTAATTATCTGCAAAGAAAGCATTGCCTGTAATTATTAGATTTAGGCTATTATAGTTCTTATATTAGATCGCATCCTATCTTATTTGATAGAGGTACATAATTACCTGTTTAATAGCTTTTATATACTAATTACTAGGGTTTGTAAGGAAGTGTAAGAGCTTTAAGATTAAGTAGGTAATATCTAGTTATAGCATAATAGCTGTGTATAGCACTAATCTAACCCTTTTTTAGTAGGCCTTAATCTCTTGCTTAGTTACTTTGCTAGTGTTCTTAATTAGCTCTTCTAACAGTAATAGAGTCTTTAGAAAGCTACTATCCTCTAGCTTAAACTTCTTTGTAATCTAATTAATATACGTATTATATACAAGCGTAATTATTTGCTTTTTGCAATCTCTAATTATCTAGATACTAAAGAACTATTTAACTAATTCTTATTCCTATATCTTATATTTGTCTATAATCTTTAACTAAAGATCTATTGCTCTCTGCTTATAACTTTTTGCGAAGAGCAGTAGGATATTATCTATATAAAACAATACTAGGATCCTCCTTTCTTAATTAAAGGATAAGTAGGGTTTTTTTAGTAAGGCGATTAGTCTAATCTCTTTTAGTAATCTTAAGAACTCCTTATACTATAATAGTAGCAAGTCTTGTAATCTATATAGTGCGTAGTTACGCTATACACACTTCTCTAGCTTCTTAAAGCTATCTAGTATCTTATAAATTACTAGATTGTCTACTATAATTAACGCATTAAGGAATGCTTCTACAACATTATATTGTTTAATATCTAAATTATTCTTAGTAGCGATAGCTATTGCTGCTTAGAAAGACTTAGCTGCTAAGGTAGCAGCTTAAGTCAAATTAATTAAATCTTTTTTTTGAGATTACCTCTTATAACAATCTACGCCTTACATTTAAAAAAGAAGCTATCTTAATTAAACTTATAGATCTAAACCTACTTTATAGGTATTAGGTAATTAATTGCTTCTTCCTTTAATATCTTAGTCTAAGTCTTTATCTTACTTAACTAATTAATCTCCCTCCTGCAGGTATCCTTAAACAAGGCCCTTATAGGATACTAGAGAAACTACTTTTATAATCTTAGTAGTTTAGTTAGATTGTTATAATACAGTTAAGCATTTCCTGTACTTAGTTGATGCTTAGTAAACAAAGCTACTATAACTACGTAATTAAGAGTCTTATAGCTTACTTAGTCTTCTTAGGTTACTTGCAAACCTAGTAGTTAGGTATTATAAAAGTTGTTCTATAATAGATTCTTATAATCTGCGATTAATACGTTAACACTACCTATACTTCTACCCCCTAGTTAATTATTAAGATCTTCGGTTACGTTCGTATACTTACACCCGCTACCTAGCTGGCGTAGTAAAAGTTATTAATTTGTAGGCTAATTTAGGCTTCTACTAGCAATATAAGCACTATGCCTTGTAAGTAGAGGTTTAGCTTGTAATTACTTACCCTGTCTACTGTTTGTTGCCTAAGATCTTAACTTGTAAGATAATTCACGCCCTACTATCCTACTTACACAAGCAAGTGTTCTATTATAATTAGCTAGCGCGTTAGAGTCTACGGGCACAGACTGTTAGACTAGTAAATAAGGTACTCTACCTATAAGTTTTAATAAATTAACTCCTTTAAGTAGTTGCATTGCTATTTTACTATTAATAACTATATAATTAATTAAATTGTTGTTCTCTAGGGTCTCTAGTTTAGGAGTAAGTTCTAGGGTAGCAAGACTAGTAATCTGCTATTAATCTAAGCAAATTCCTATTAGTGCACTAGCCTTGTTCTCTAATTACTTAGCTTCATCAAATCTACTCTTATCTTTAGTAGGCAGGCCGTCCTCACCGCTTAAGATAGTAGATAGATTACTCTTAAGGTTTTTAGTAGTTAGCTGTATATCCTAATCCGCCCTTCCTTAAACAGGTGAGAGGACCTCTAAGTTATCTTTAGGATTAACTAGCTCGCTATATAAAAGATTTTTACAATCTTAATTGCTTAATTCCTTAATAGCTCTTTTTTACAATCTCCTTTGTAAAACAACTGTTTATTAAAGGTTACATTATAGGTAGTAATTACCTAATTAAGTGTTAGTATCTATACATAGTATATATTAGAGGCTTAATAACTAACTAAATAACTAATATAGCCGCATGGATTAACCTTAAATCCTTAATAATTACGCCTAGCTGCCTTATCTTTATCTAAAGGATAGGCTCGGCAGCTATAAGCATATATTCTACTCTAGTCTAGGCGTAGATTAGCAGCCCAATATCTAATCTTAGGTAGTTAATAGTATTAGAAATATTTCCTAAACTATTTTTTAAGTACTTAGTTAGGGGATTAGTAGCTATAGATTTTAGTAGGGCTTATGCTATGTAGGTAAGCAGCTACATTTATAATTACTAGCTAAAGCTTAGCTAGTAGATTAGCACTTATGCGCATTTTAATAGCCTTTGTAATTAGCTCTTAGCTAGCTCTCTCTACTAAGCTATTAAGCTTATATGTGTATAGCAGTAGCGTCCTAATTACAATCTCTTTCTCTGTTGCCCATTCCTTATATCTTAATTGCCCTCTCTAAGGCAGTATAGCAGTATTGTTATTCTAATAAATTTCTATAATTCTCTACTAATATTTCCTCTTAACCCTCGCAGCAAAGCCTTTAATTATAGGCATAATATTTGTAAAGGGCTGAAGCCTTGATGTTCTCTAGTACTCGGCCTGTGGCCTTCGTTGGCTTTTCTTACCTCAGCACTAGCACCTCAGTACTAGCACCTCAGCACTAGTAGCTGACTATCGGCCGCACTATTCACGCTAACTGTTAGCTGATCTAACACCCTCTAACAACCTCAGTTAGTCCTAACCTAGGTTAAGTCTTAATCACCCGGGTTAGGTATATAAACCTACGTAGTCTCTCTCTATAGTTTAATATTTAATTCATTCACCTTCTACTGTTACCTTGCATCTTTAGTCAACCTAGCGCACCCTTACCATTAAATTAGATCCTTCTTTAGCTACTCGCGTAGCTACGTTGTACTTAGGAGCCCTCTAGAGCTATATCTAGACGAGAAGCTAGCTAGAGCTATATCTACGCGCGAGAATCTAATTAATTAGAGCGCTAGTTAATTAGTTGACTGTTTAAATCCACTAAAGAATTAACAGAAGAAGCACTAGATTAAAAGCGCTAAGGGATACTTAGTTGTATAAGTCCCTTAGGCGTTTAAATTCGTTGGATAAGCCTACTAAGCGTAGTAGCTCCTATAACGATTTCTGTCAACAATATAGAGTACTAGCGAGTACCTACAATACAATGGCAGAACCCTTAGCAGCTCTTTTAGCTGTAAGAATAGCAGAACTATACTAAGATAGTATTAGCAAACCTAAAGTAGAAACTACTTTAAAAGGTCTTTGTAGAGCAAGTGGCCTAGATAAGATAACTGCTTCTACAAGGATACAGGAAGCCTTCTAAGCTTAGGAGGCTATAGGCACGCTACAACAAAGAGAGCTTAAGGTAGAACAACAACCTCTACCTTAGTTACTTACCTTATTAGCTGCCTTAGGAAATTAACAAGCTTAAACACCTAGGCGTTTTAAACAACTAGATCCTGATACCTTTAATAGAAACAGAAAGATGTACTAAATCTTTTAACAATAGCTTACCGCTAAGGTAGAAAATAACAACACAGATTTTAACACAGATAAAAGGACTTATAACTACGCCTTTAGTTAATTAAAAGGCTTAGCTGCAACCCTTACCCTGCCTTTCCTTAACTAAATAGAGATTTCTAATTTATAGAACTTTATTAAGCTATTAAACTTCTTTAATTAAATGTTTAGAGATCTCTATAGTGTAGAGAGAGCTAAGAACAAGCTCTAGTTTATAAGCTAAGGCAAGAAAAGCATACGCAAATACATTATAGAATTCTAGGAACAACTACTATTATCTAATAGTAGTTTAAACGAGGATACAAGGATAAGGCTTTTCTAAAAAAGTCTTATTTAGAAACTTTAAGACAAACTTGTAGGTATTACTTATAAGGATTTAGATAGCCTGCAAAACAAAGCAATAGAGATTGCTAATTACCTCTATAGAATAAAAGAGTACTCCAAAGGCAGAAACAACAAGCCTAAGGAGTATAAATATAGGAGAACTTCTCCTCCTCCTTCTCTTTTAAAAGGAGACTAGATAGAAAGGATAGAATACATAGGAAGAACTGCTAAACCTTAATAGTTTAGTAACTAGGAGTTAAAATAGTTGTATAGAGAAAGACGCTGTTTTAACTATAAACAAAAAGGCTATCTGTCTGTATATTATACAGAGAATAAGAGATCTTCTAAAAAGGAGAAAAAGACTTTAGTTAAGTCTTCTAACTCTAAAAAAGATAATAAGCTTAGCAAGGGAAGCTTAAATAAGAACTTAGATTTAGAAAAAGAGTGGCTCTTGTTTAAAGTTACTAGCAGGAGCCTCTAATAAGTTAAGATAACTTAGTTAAGGAGTAGGCAAACTTTAAAAAGAATATAAGCAGCAATAGAATTACTTTAGAGGCGCTAGTAAATTGTTACACTTTTACCTCTACTTTAATTAATATAGGAAACCTTGTATACTTGCTTATTAGCTCTTAACTTATTAAGAACGCTAACTTATAGTGTATTACTATTTCTCCTAGGAGATTAGAAGGAGTTATAGATAAACTTAGAACTTTTAATAAAGTTGCTAGGTTAGATATTAGTATTAAAGGCTATAAGGATACTATTTAGGGTTATATAGCCCCTATAAACCTTAGTTATAATTTAATACTTAGACAGCCCTAGATAAATAGAAGAGTGGTTACTATTGCTTCTTCTAGAAAAACAATTTACATCTATTCTTTTAGCTAAAAGATTAAGTTACTTAGCACTAAGGATTGCCCTATTAAAGAAGACTAGAGATTAAAACAAATAAGCGCAATAGCTTATTACTCCTATATTAGGCAGGTAAAAAAATAAGTCTATTTAGACTTTTGCTGCTTCTCTTAAAGATATTAAAAAAGCCTTAGCTCCTAAGAAGAAAGTAGAGGTCCTACCTTTACTTCCTAAGGCTTATTAACACCTAGCTTATATTTTTCATCTAAAAACTGCTTCTATACTACCTCCTTTACGCAGATCTAAGGTAGATTACTAAATTAAACTAGAGAAAGATAATAAAGGTAAGGAAAAAGAGGCTCTCTAGGGACCTCTATGCAGTATAAGCCGCCTAGAACTCCTAGTATCATAAAAGGAGCTTATTTCTCTACTTTATAAAGGATATATTAGAGCTAGTAGCTCTCCTGCCTCCTCCCCTATCCTTTTTGCTAAGAAACATAGAAAAGAATTATATTTCTACATTAATTACTAAGCCCTAAACGCTATTACAAAGAAAAACTGTTATCCTTTACCTTTAATTTAGGAAACTCTTAACAACATTATAAAAGCTAAGTAAGTTATAAAAATTAACGTTTCTGCAGCTTTCTACAAGATTAGGATTAATGTAGAAGATGGGTAAAAATAGCTTTTTATACTAGATTTAGGTTATATAAGTGGCTAGTTACTCTATTTAATATAGCAAATGCTCCTAGTACCTTTTAACGCTATATTAATTGGACCCTCCGCAAGTATATTAACGATTTTTGCTTAGCCTACCTAGACGACGTATTAATTTACACTAATAGCACGCTTAAAGAACACTAACACAATACAAATAAGGTTTTAGAAGCTATAGGCAAGGCTAGATTACTTTTAGACATCTAGAAATGCAAATTTAATAAACAGAGTACAAAATACTTTAGATTTATTATTAAGGCTAGAAAAGGACTTTAAATAGACCTTAAGAAAGTAAAAGCAATTAGAGTCTAGTAGGCGCCTACAAACGTTAAAGGAGTATAAAGTTTTCTTAGTTTTATAAACTTCTATTAACAATTTATTAAGAACTACTTAGAAATAGTAGCTTCTCTTTTAAGGCTTACTAGTAACAACTCCTTTTAATAGGAACAAACTAAGCAAAAGGCTTTTAATAAGCTTAAGGAGTTATTTATTACTAAGCTAGTACTAGCTTAATAGGATCCTGACAGAGAAACAATCCTAGAAATAGTCTCTTCTAGATATGTAGTAGCAGGAGTCCTCTTACAATATAATAAAAAAGGAAGCTTACGCCTAGTAGCTTATTATTTAAAAAAGATAACTAGCACGCAAAGCAATTATAAGATACATAATAAGGAGTTACTAGCAGTTATCTCCTGCTTATCTAAGTAGGATGCTATGCTATAATCTTTAAAGAAGTTCATAGTTATTATAGATTATAAAAACCTTAAATATTTTAGTAAGCCTAGACAGCTTAGCAAAAGACAAATAAGGTAGACTTAATTTCTAGGAAAGTTTCTTAACATAGAAATTTCCTACAGGCCTAGAGTTAATAACTCTAGAGCTAATGCCTTATCTAGGAGACAATAAGATATACTAGTAAACAACTAGAATACTAGGATTTCTAGGAGGTTTTTACAAGTATTTAAACCTACAACTGCAGCTACTAATAAAGAACTAAAGGAAGAAAAAGTGCTTAGAACCTTTAACTGCAACAGCTATCTAGCAACAGTATAAGAGCAGTTAGATCTAGAGGATCTATAGGATAAAGCTAAAAAAGAGGATAAAACCTACTAAAAATCCTAGAAAGCTATAAAGGATAGTAAATAATAATTTCCTACAGCTTTAGATCTTATTCTTTCTATTTCTAAATGCTAACTAGACAATTCTAGAAACCTCCTATACTAAGATTAAAAATGGGTACCTAATAATGAACTTCTAAGAACTAGAATTATCTACAAAATCTACAGTTCTAGAGCTTTAGGCTATCTAGGAAGGAATATTACCTATTAAGCTATTGCAAAAGAATACCTTTAGCCCTTTATTAGCGAAAGTATTAGGAGGTATATAAGGAACTGCTTAGTATGTAGAAGAACAAAACCCTAGAGAGACAGCCTATAAGGCTTACTAAAACCCTTGCCTATACCTAAGCAAATATAGAAAGAAATTTCTATAGATTTTATTACAGAGTTACTAGAAAGCGAAGGCTATACAAACCTTATAGTAGATATAGATAGGCTTAGCAAGGACGTTGTCCTAATAAGCTTTAAAGACATTACTATAGAAAGTATTACTAAAGCTTTTATTAACTCTATAGTAGCTTACTATTAGTTACTAAACTATATTACTTTAGATAGAGGTATACAGTTTGTTAACTATTTTTAGATTAAGCTTTGCAAGTTATTAGAAATTAAGCAAAGCTTATCTTCTAGATACTATCCTAAAACTAACAGTTCTACAGAGAGAATAAACTCTATAGTACAGGCTTATTTATAAGCTTTCTGTAATTAGGATTAAACAAATTAGAAAAGCAACTTAGGAATAGCTAAAATTGCAGTTATAGCAAGGCAAGCTTAGTCTACTAAAATGTCTCCTTTCTTCCTACAACACGGCTATAAAGTAGATCCCCTACAAATTGCACCTAAGTATAGTCCTTAAGAACAGCTGCTAAGAAGAATATAAGAGGATTATTAAAAGTCGGAAAATATTATTAATAAGCTACAACAAAGTATTAAGCTTGCATAAGCTATAATAGGAGAAAGCTAATAAGAACAAGAAAGGCAGGCAAATAAGAGAAGACACTAATCACCTTAGCTTAAAATAGGCAATAGGGTATAGTTAAAACTAGGCAACTACTACAAAATAAAAAGGCCTAGCAGAAAACTTAACTAGAAAAATCTAAAGTACACAGTACTTAAGGTTACTAGACTAAACGCAGTTAAATTAAATACTCCTAGCTAGATTTACTTAGTATTTAATGTTAATAACCTTAGACTAGCGTCCTTAGACCCCCTACTAAGCTAGCCTATAGACGACAATAAACCTCTACTAATTAAGACAGAGGATAGAGAAGAATACCTAGTAGAGACCCTATTAGAGGAAAGAGGGAGAGGAAGAAAAAAGCAGTACTTAGTTAAATAGTTAGGATATCTAGATCTAACCTAGGAACTAGCTATTAATCTGAAAGCTACAGAAGCCCTAGAAGAGTGAAACTCTAGGTAACAAGATTACTACTCCTACTATCTTTTCTAGGATGGGGGTATTATAAAGGGCTAAAGCCTTAATGTCCTCTAGTACTCGGCCTGTGGCCTTTGTAAGCTTTTCTTACCTCAGCATTAGCACCTTAGTACTAGCACCTCAGCACTAGCTGCTGACTATCGGCCGCACTAGTTACGCTAACTGTTAGCTGACCCGGCGACCTCTGATAACCTCAGTTAGTCCTAACCTTGGTTAGTCCTAACTATCCGGATTAGATATAAAAAACCCACGTAGTCTCTCTATAGTTCTGTATCTAATTCATTCACCTTCACCGTTTACCTTGCATCGTTGGTCAACCCAACGCACCCTTACACTTACGCTGCAGCAGTTGCTTATTATATACCTACTACACAGTTAATATTCATCTTGCTAATTAATTTATAGCTATATACAAGAATAAACTAGTAAGTCTTTAATTTTTAAGCTTCTTGCTTAGCTCACTAACTAGTTTTTTAGTAAAAAAATGATAATAAAATATACTAAGCTGCAAAAGCTTAATTACTGAAAGACATTATTGCTTACTGCAAAGATATTAATAGCGGTGTTATAACTACTAAGCCTTCTACGTAAAAGGCCCCTACTAATAATTATTAAGCTTAAGAAATGTTGTATTGCAGTTTTACTGCTTAACCTCCTACTCCTGCTCCTGCTCCCGCTCCTGCTTAGCAACCCGCACAATAGCCGCAATAGTTAGCTTATTATCTACAGTAGTAATAGCAGTAATATAAGCAGCCTTAGTAGTAACCTACTTAAAGGTTTCTACTACAAGAGTAGTTTGCCTGTAAAATGCTACCTCCTCTAGCTCTATATAATTGTCCTTAAATGCACTGTCCTAATTGCTATTCAAATTGTTTATATAAGCGCGATTATTACGCTAGAGTAAAGAGGCAATTATCTAACAACTCTATGTATAGAAGTAATAAGTTAGAATTACGCTGCAACGCTGCTTACTTTAAGACTCTTGCTGTTTAAGCTTAAATAGCTTAAATTACTCTTAAGCTAGCTAAAGCTAAGCAGGCTAAGCATAATGTAATAATAGAGTCTAGCGAGTATAATAAGTCTAATACTAATTAGTAATAAGGTTTCTAGTCCTAGTTCAATCGTCTAGCTCACGCACTCCCGCTTAATAAAATAAGCTATTAAGAAGAGACTTAGACTAGTATATTGATATTGCTGCTTAATATAAATCTTTTTATTTATTTATTATTGTGGCCTTTAATTAAGTGCTTGACTTACTAAAAGTTAAGTAACTACTTAAACTTCTGAAACTGTTGTTACGTAAGTGACTTAGTTAGTCTATTAGCTAGCATAATTACTGTTTCTAGGTACTTAACCTAAAATAATCTTTAAGCATATTCCTACTGTAGCCACATATTTTATATATCTACATAGCTTAATTAAGTGCTAATATACTTATTCTTCTTAACTATAAGCCTAATTATTTATCAGTTGTTATACTAAACTATCTCGACGTCTCCTAGATTAAGAGATAGCTTACAAAAGAAGCGCTTAAGGGCTATAGCCTTCTTAGTAGTGTGCTTAAGAGCGAGCAGCTTAGCCTTAGTAGTTAATGTAGTAACTGTAGTCTACTAAGATACCTTCTAAAATATTAAATTACTATATAAGATAGCTATATAACTATAAAATAATTAGCAAGTTTCCTTATTATCTAGAAAGAAAGCGTTGCCTATAATTATTAAGTCTAGGCTATTATAGTTCCTGTGCTAGATTACGTCCTATCTTGTCTAATAGAGGTACATAATTACCTGTTTAATAGCTTTTATATAATAATTACTAGAGTTTATAAGGAAGTGTGAAAGCTTTAAGATTAAGTAAGCAATATATAGTTACAGCATAATAGCTGTGTATAGCACTAATCTAACTTTTTCTTAGTAGGCCCTAATCTCTTGCTTAGTTACTTTGCTAGTGTTCTTAGTTAGCTCCTTAAATAGTAATAGAGTCTTAGGGAAGCTACTATTCTCTAGCTTAAACTTCTTTGCGATCTTGTTAATATATATATTATATATTAGCTTAATTATTTCCTTCTTGCAATCTCTAATTACGCTAATACTAAGAAATTATTTAACTAGTCCTTATTTAAGTATCTTATACTTGTCTATAATCTTTAATTAAAGATTTATCACTCTCTACTAATATTCTTTTATAAAAAGCAGTAGGATATTATCTATAAAAAATAAAACTAGGATCCTCCTATCTTAATTAAAGAATAAGCAGGGCTCCTCTAGTAAGGCAATTAGTCTAATCTCTCTTAGTAATCCTAAAAGCTCCTTATACTATAATAGTAGCGAGCCTTGTAATCTATAACGTGCGCAGTTAAGCTATATATACTCTCTAGGCTTCCTAAAGCTATTTAGCATCTTATAAATTACTAAGTTAGTTACTGTAATTAACGTATTAAGGAATACTCTTACAATATTACATTACTTAATCTCTAGATTATTCTTAGCAGTAATAGCTATTACTACCTAAAAGGACTTAGCTGCTAATATAGCAGCGTATGCTAAGTTAATTAAGTCCTTTTCTTAGAGATTACTTTTTACAACAATCTACGCCTTATATTTAAAAAAGAGGCTGTCTTAATTAAACTTATAAGTCTTAACCTACTTTATAAGTATTAGGTAATTATTTGCTTCCTCTCTTAATATTTTAGTCTAAGTTCTATTCTTACTTAACTAATTAATCTCCTTCTTGTAGGTATCTTTAAACAAGGCCTTTATAAGATACTAAAGTAGCTACTTCTATAATCTTAGTAGTTTAGGTAGATTATTACAATGCTGTTAAGCATTTCTACTTAGCTTATACTTAGTAAATGGCTTCAGCCTTTTGTGACAACCTTTTGATGTAACCACACATTTTGTAGACACCATTTTGGTAAAAAAGATTTATTGCTAACAACAGGTATCCGGGCTTATGTCCCCTTATTTAGCATTGCCGGCACGCAATTAGTGTGTCGCATGTTTAGACAGAAACGAAGATGCGCGATATCCCTCTAACTAACTCTCTTAACCGATGACTATTTACTAATAACTATTTACCGCTGACCGCAACTTCTGTCGTCTCTGTCGCTATCCCGGCAGTGTTGCAGTCGCGGCGTTTCTGGCGCCTATACTTAGATGTGAACATACGACAACAGCGTCACTATCCAAGCACGGCTCTCTTATCCCTAGAGGCGACTTACAAAATCCTCCTGCTCGTTGGTTTGTCCTAGCTGCTTAATAGCTGTTTTGACACGCTCTTGCTCCTTATAAAGCTACTGCAAGGTCTCTCTACTAAGGTTGCATTTGCGCAGGAGGATATTTGTAAAATAACACACCGTTACTGCACCTAGACTATTAACATACGCAACGTATTTAATAGACTTGCCGCTAAACAAGCCTTTTACAACCTCTATTGTAACCTTAACATCTATAATACTAGACGCATTAATAAGGTGTTAATAAATAACAGAATTTGACCTCTGCGTCCACCTGATTACCATAGGAGCTACCGCCAACAGCTCCTCTTTGACCGACTAGAGAGGCCGCTCAACAAAGGTGAACGCGGGCTTCGTGATCCACTACTATAGCTTCTCGTATAGTAACCTAGTAAGGTCTAACTTCACTTAATATAAGCTATTAGTCTTCGTGTTAAACAGGGAGAAGAACAGTCCGAGCATTGTATTGTTCGTATGCAGTACCGTGTAGTGTAGGAAATCCTAAAGGTGAGAAGCAGCAGGCAGGGAGCTTTTATAAAGTATTGCAGGCTCCCGCTGCGGTAACGTACGTGTCCTTACCCTCCTCTACCTCTACCTCCTCCACCTCTATCGCAATCTTGTTGCCAGCTATAGGCTAGCAATCGCCGTTAAACACGTTTTAATTAGTGTCGTTTTTTGGTACTTTCAGCAAATTTTTTAACCCTAATTTTGCTTAGTAGTCTAAGCTTTTCTGCTCCCAGCGCTTAGCGCGTGGACCTCATCCACTCACCGTTCGAATTTCGTCCACTACACACAATCTTTTTTTGACTTTTGCAACTGATTAGTAGAGGGCAGCTGCTTTTCACTTTTTTAGAAAACCCATTTTGACTACAACAACAACCACCACCTTTAATACCCTAAAAATAAATAAAATAAATACTTAATAAATAAAGCTACTATAACTACGTAATTAAAAGTCTTATAGCTTGCTTAGTCTTTCTAAGTTACTTATAAACGTAGCAGGTAAGTTTTATAAAAATTATTCAATAATAGATCTTTATAATCTATAATTAATGTATTAACACTACCTATACTTTTACCTCCTAGTTAATTTTTAAGATCTTAAGTTACGTCTTTATGTTTACGCCTGCTATCTAGCTGATGTAGTAGAAGATAACAATTTATAAGCTAATCTAGACTTTTGCTTATAATCTTAGCACTATGTCTTATAAGTAGAGATTAAGCTTATAATTACTTACCCTATCTACTATTTAAGGCCTAAGAGCTTAAATCTCAAGATAATTTACGCCCTACTATCCTACTTACCTAAGCAGGTGTTCTATTACAACGAGCTAGCGCGCTAGTGTCTTTAGGTTTAGACTATTAGAATAGTAATAAGTTATTAAGCTAATTTAAAAGAGGCTCTCTACCTCTAAGTATTAATAAATTAGCTCTTTTTAGTATATGTACTACTATTTAACTATTAATAACTCTATTTATTTTTAAGGTATCAAAGGTGGTGGTTGTTGTTGTAGTCAAAATGGGTTTTCTAAAAAAGTGAAAAGCAGCTGCCCTCTACTAATCAGTTGCAAAAGTCAAAAAAAGATTGTGTGTAGTGGACGAAATTCGAACGGTGAGTGGATGAGGTCCACGCGCTAAGCGCTGGGAGCAGAAAAGCTCAGACTACCGAGCGAAATTAGGGTCAAAGAATTTGCTGAAGGTACCAAAAAACGACACCAATTGAAACGTGTTCAACGGCGATTGCTAGCCTATGGATCTCTTTCTTGTAATCTCCTTTATAGAATTAATGTTTATTAAAAGTTATATTATAGTGTGGGAGCTGAGAAGGTTCAATTGCATGATCAGGAGGAGTGGAATGAGTGTATTGAACAACTACGTGCCACAATAAAGTGGTCAATAACTACTTAAGAGGAATAAGACGATCTAGCCCGTATATATAGGCGCTAGCGCGATCGTCACGTGTTCAGCTTACTAGGATTACCTGCTTAACAGGGTGACCCGCATGTTGCGCATGTTAATACTCTAACACACCCCCTAGGTTAGTAAGATACTATTAATCTGAGCTGTAAGCAACTAGGCAATCGTAATAAATTAAGGTTGTTGATCAAGAGGTCCCTCTGTAATTATAGCTTTTTTCTGCCTAATTCTCTATTATTGTAGTAATACTGCTTGTTAATGTTTTAACTTTTCTTAGCATTCCTAATATTAAAACATTAGATAAACCCTAAATATTGCGTAATTAGTTAGTGCGCAGCCTCTACAACAATATTAATTGCGTCTACTACCCCTCTAAAACTTTTGTCCTCAACCTCACTCTAATATTAATTACCAAGCTTTTCAGGACTGTCTTAACTACTATTACTAACATAGTAAGTGTTGCCTTATTATACTCTTACTAATTAGCTGCTAATCTTTCTAGTGTAGTCTGCCCTTAGCAACAATAAGCGCAGCTTAGAGAGCCGTCGTTAACAACGTAATTAATGCTCAAAAAGCCTTCGCTAACAACGTAAGAATAGTGCTAAGCATAAGTATTACGCGCGCTAAAGCTTGTTTAATAATAAGCTTTAGCAAGTAGCTAATCTCTAAGATAATAAGAGTTAGTTGCCTTTACCTGTTAATCCTTTTGCTTACTGCAAGACATCTAGTGGCTCTGCTTAGAGGCTAATTGCCTTACCTACTAAATTAAGCCTGCTGTTAAGTTCTTATTTAAATTTTAATCTACATAAGAGCCTAACTAAGCAATTAAGCTAGCGCAAAGGTAAAGCTCCTTAAGAGCTAAAGCAAAAGTTACAGTAAATAACTGCTTAAGCAGCAATGCATAAACAGCAACATAGTAATAGTAATAAGCTAAAAACGCCTACTAATCTGTCTACTAAGCGTATAGCGCCCCCCTTAACCTAGAAAAAGACGCCTAATAGCTCTTTAAAGATTGCTACTAATCTATTATACTTTTACGTTATGCCTTGTAAGCGCTACATAAAGAAGATACTAGATAGTTTATATGCTAAACGCTGCTTTAATTGCGTTTAGACTAGCAGTTAGAGCAGCTTACGCTGTAGCAGTTGCTCGTCTTACACCTGCTACACGGTAGATATTAATTTCGCTAATTAATTTATAGCTTTATATAAATATAAAGAGGTAAGTCTTTAACCTATTAACTTTCTTACTTAGCTTGCTAACTAGTTTTTAGGGATAGAACAATAATAAGATGTACTAAGCTTTAAAAGCTTAACTATTTAAGGACATTATTGCTTGCTGCAAAGAGAATAAGAGCAGCGTTACTTTTACTAGAAAGCCTTTTTTATAGAAGCCTCCTGTCTATAATTATTGCGCTTAAGAAATGTTGTATTGCAGTCTTGCTACTTAGCCTCCTACTTCTGCTCTTGCGTTCGCTCCTGCTCCTGCGTGGCAACCCGCACACCAGCCACAACAGTTAGCTTATTATCCTTAGCAGTAACAGCAGCAATATAAGCAGCCTTAGCAGCAACCTACTTAAAGTTTGCTACTTTAAGAGTAGGCTACCTGCGGAATGTTGCCTTCTATATACAATTATCTTTCTGTTTATTGTCCTAATTACTATACAACTTATTTATATAAGCGCGATTATTATGCTAGAGTAAAAAGGCAATTATCTAACAACTCTATGTATAGAAGTAATAGGTTAAAATTGCGCTGTAATGCTGTTTACCTCTAGACTCTTGCTGTTTAGGCTTAGATAGCTTAAATTGCTCTTAAGCTAGCTAAAGCTAAGCAGGCTAAGCGTGATGTAATAATAGAGTTTAGCAAGTATAATAAGTCTAATACTTATTAGTAATAAGGTTCCTAGTTTTAGTTTAATAGTCTAGCCTACGTTCTCCTGCTTATTGTAAGCAATTAAGAGGAGACTTAGCCTAGTATATAGATGTTGCTACTTAATATAAATCCTTTAATTGTTAATTATTATTTCTTTTAATTAAATGCTTAACTTGCTAAAGGTTAAGTAACTACTTAAACTTTTTAAACTGTTGTTAGGTAAGCAACTTAGTTAGTCTATTAGCTAGCATAATTGCTGTTTCTAGGTATTTAACCTAAAATAATTTTTTAGCAAATTCCTACTGTAGCTACATATTTTATTTATCTATATATCTTAATTAATTGCTAATTTACTTATTCTTCCTAACTATAAGCCTAATTGTTTGTTAATTGTTATACTAGACTATTTAGATATCTCCTAGATTAAAAGATAGCTTGCAAAAGAAGCACTTAAGGGCTATAGCCTCCTTAGTAGTGTACTTAAGGGTAAGCAGCTTAGCCTTAGTAGTTAACGTGGTTACTGTAGTCTACCAAGCTACCTTCTAAAATATTAGACTACTATATAGAATAGCTATTTATCTATAAGACAATTAATAAGTTTCTTAATTATTTATAAAGGAAGCATCGCCTGTAATTATTAAGTTTAGACTATTATAGTTCCTATATTAGATTGTATCCTATCTTGTTTAATAAAGGTATATAATTACCTATTTAACAGCTTTTATATACTAATTACTAGGGTTTGTAAAGAAGTGTGAGAGCTTTAAAATTAAGTAAGTAACATTTAGTCGTAGCATAATAGCTGTATAAAGCACTAATCTAACCCTTTCTTAGTAGGCCTTAATCTCTTGCTTAGTTACTTTGCTAGTGTTCTTAATTAGCTCCTCTAACAGCAATAGAGTCTTTAGAAAGCTACTATCCTCTAGCTTAAACTTCTTTACAATCTTGTTAATGTATATATTATATATAAGCGTAATTATTTACTTCTTATAATCTCTAATTATCTAGATACTAAGGAACTATTTAACTAATCCTTGTTCTTGTATTTTGTATTTGTCTATAATCTTTAACTAAAGATCTATCGCCTTCTGCTTATAACCTTTTACAAAGAGTAGTAGGATATTATTTATATAAAATAATACTAGAATCCTCCTTTCTTAATTAAAGAATAGGCAGGGTTCCTCTAGTAAGGCAATTAGTCTAATCTCTCTTAGTAATCCTAAGAACTCCTTATACTATAATAGTGGCGAGTCTTGTAATCTATATAGTGCGTAGTTTAGCTATACGCACTTCCCTAGCTTCTTAAAGCTATCTAGCATCTTATAAATTACTAAGTTGTCTGCTGTAATTAACGTATTAAGGAATGCTCCTACAACATTATATTACTTATTTCTCTAAATTATTCTTAGCGGCAATAGCTATTACTACTTAGAAGGACTTAGCTGCTAAAGTAGCAGCGTAAGTCAAATTAATTAAATTTTCTTTTTAGAGATTACCTCTTACAATAATCCGCGCCTTATATTTAAGAAAAAAGCTATCCTAATTAAACTTATAAGTCTATACCTACTTTATAAGTATTAGGTAATTAATTGCTTTTTTTCTTAATATTTTAGTCTAAGTCTTTGTCTTACTTAACTAATTAATCTTCCTCCTACAGGCATCCTTAAACAAGGCCCTTATATGATGCTAGAGCAACTGCTTTTATAATACTAGCAGTTTAGGTAGATTGTTGTAATATAGTTAAGTATTTCTTGTACTTAGTTTATACTTAGTAAACAAAGCTGTTATAACTATGTAATTAAAAGTCTTGTAGCTTATTTAGTCTTCTTAAGTTTCTTGCAAACCTAGCAGGTAGGTATTATGAAAGTGATTTTATAATAGGTTTTTATAATTTACAATTAATGTATTAACACTACCTATGCTTCTACCTCCTAGTTAATTATTAGGATCTTAGGTTACGTTCTTATACTTACGCCTGCTACCTAGCTTACGTAGTAAAAGATAACAATTTATAGGCTAATCTAAACTTTTGCTTATAATCCTAGCACTATATCTTGTAACTAGAGGTTAAGCTTATAATTACTTACTCTATCTACAATTTAAGGCTTAAAATCTTAAATCTTAAGATAATTTACGCCCTGCTATCCTGCTTACCTAAGCAGGTGTTTTATTACGACAAGCTAGCGCGTTAGAGTCTTTAAGCACAAACTATTAGACTAGTAATAAGTTGTTTAGCTTATTTAAAAGAGGCTCCCTACCTCTAGGTATTAATAGATTAGCTCCTTTTAGCATATGTAATACTGTTTAACTGTTAATAACCCTGTAATTAATTGCGTTGTCGCTCTCTAGAGTCTCTAGTTTAGGAGTTAGTTCTAGGGTAGTAAGACTAGTATTTTGCTGCTAATCTAAGTAAGTTTCTAATAATGCACTAGCCTTGTGCTCTAATTGCTTAGTATCTTCTAATCTACTCTTGTCTTTAGTAGGTAGGCCTTCCTTACTACTTAAGATAGTAGATAGATTACTTCTAAGGTCTTTAGTAGTTAGCTGCGTATCTTAATCTGCCTTTCCTTAAACAGGCGAGAGGTCTAAATTCTCTCCTAGATTAACTAGCTTACTATTATAAAGGATCTCTACAATCTTAATTGCTTAATCTCTTAGGAGCTCTTCCTTGCAATCCCCTTTATAGAAATAAAGTTTATTAAAGGTTACATTATAGGTAGTAATTACCTAATTAAGTGTTAGTACCTATATATAGCATATGTTAGAGGCTTAATAACTAACTAAATAACTAATATGGCTGCAAGGATCAACCTTAAATCCTTAATAATTACGCCTAGCTGCCTTTACCTTGTTCAAAGGATAAGCTTAGCAGCTATAGGCATAAATTCTACTCTAGTCTAGGCGTAAATTAGCAGTCTAATGTCTAATCTTAGGTAGTTAATAATATTAGAAATATTTTCTAAACTATTCTTTAAGCACCTAGTTAGGGGATTAGTAGCTATAGATCTTAGTAGGGCTTATTCTATATAAGTAAGCCGCTGTATTTATAATTACTAG
The DNA here is from genome assembly GCA_024321975.1 of Alternaria sp. 'sect. Undifilum'. Lineage (NCBI taxonomy): Eukaryota > Fungi > Ascomycota > Dothideomycetes > Pleosporales > Pleosporaceae > Alternaria > Alternaria sp. 'sect. Undifilum'. Next base: position 3,933,942 of record JAJJZI010000004.1, read on the forward strand.
CTAAAGCTTAGCTAGTAGATTAGCGCTTGTGCGCATCTTAATAGCCTTTCCAATTAGCTCTTAACTAGCTCTCTCTGCTAAGCTATTAGGCTTATAAGTATATAGCAATGGCGTCTTAATTACAATCTCTTTCTCTATAGCCTATTCCTTATATCTTAATTGCCCTCTCTAAGGCAGTGTAGCAGTATTATTATCCTAATAAATCTCTATAATTTTCTACTAATATTTCTTCTCAATCCTCGCAGTAAAGCCTTTAATTACAAGCATAATATTATTTAGTGTTTTTAACTAAATATTGTAATTATACAGCTTACCTAAGTAGTCTTTCTTAGTAATTAGTGCTTATTTCTTAAGCAGTTAACTAGTTAAGAAATTAAATAGATCTTATAAGATCCTATAAAAAGGTTGTAGTAATCTCTCTCTTAGTCGCTGTAAGATTACTTATAAGATATAAGCTGTTGCGTAGTATTCATTTAAATAGCTTCTTACTAGTAATCTTAATATACTACGCTAAGTAGACTAAGGCTTTAATAGCTTATTATTCTAGGTGTCTTAATTATTAATGTTATTAGTCCTTATTACTAGTACGCAACTAAGGTTTCTTTAATTACACTACAGCATTTATAAGTAGTAGTTAAGTAGGGTAATAAATAAGTTGCATATTTATAATAAACAAGAGATTAAAGTAACACTTAAAGTTAATTAAGTTAATATTCTTCTTAATTATTTTTAATTGTAAGGTGTAATTATATCTTAAATAGTAAATGCCTGCTTACTTAAGCCGTGCTTCTAATACAATATTAATATAGAAACCTAGTACAACCTTAACATTAGTAAGTAGAAGATTAGGTGTCTTAAGGCTAGCCTTGCTATATAGGACATTTTAAGCAGCCTATTTCTAATACTAGTAACTAGTATAATTTAAGTGCCTACCTTAATAGTCTTGTCTTTAGTGTATTTGCTAAAGGTGCCCAGTACTATGTAATCTATAGTATTAACTAGGTAGACTGCTAATCTACTATCTATAATTGTGTAGAGAGACAGGGCATGAGAGGTAAAAGCTGTTAAACTAAGATATGCTGCTTTCCTGCAAGAGACAAGGCTTACTAAAGAATAACTTATTAAGCTATATACTAAAGACTACGAAATTAGACTAAATATATTTAGCCTAATTTCCTTAATAAGGTTCTTTAGATTAATTAATACTATAACTAATAAGCTAAGGAAAGATCTACTTAAGTTATTAGTAGCTAATCTACTAGTGCTAGTCTTCTAGCCTTCCTTCTTAAACTAGGTATATAAGGTTGCCTATTTGTCGCTATTTTATTACTTAAGGATTTTCTTTTTGTTGTTATCTAACAGCTTAATTAGTATATTACTAGAAGAGCTAAATCTAGTAATTGTAGTTTAAAGTTAATAGTAGTTGCATAGTGTCTAGAAGTGCTTACCTATAGGCCCTTTACTAGCCTTATAGGGGCAAAGGTGTAATTACTTACTACTTTTATTAGAGTTATTAGCGCTTATTAATTGTTAAGCTACCTCTAATCTAGATCTAGTTTAGAACACTACATGTCTTTTCTCTTTTAAGGAAGTAATTAACTAATCCTATAATAAAATACTAAAGATCTTTCTTAAATTATTAAAGTTTCAATAAGCTCTACTAAGCGCTATTACTTATATTAGCTTATTACGCTTCTTACATAACTAATCTAGTACAATCTTAGTGCCTAAGGCGTCTAAAAAATTAGTAATTACTAAAAGCCTAACAACTTTAAAGAGCGAGTAGATTATTACTTATTAATATAGTAGCTGCTACTTAGTAAACTATTACTTAGGGCCTATTTATCTCTAGTAAGCTTTATTAAGGTGTAATCTATACTGCGCCTTGATTAAATACTAAGTATTCTAATTTGTATGTGCAAGATTATACTTAAGGATCTTTACTAAGGCTTAAAAGCTAGTAAAGGTTTTAGTAATTATGCTTATTAAGGCGTTTAAAAGCAGGTCTAGATAGACAGTCTTGCTAATCTAGTCCTTAATATTAGAAATCTTAGTAACTTTTCTTATTAATTAAGTAGCTTATACTTTATACCTATTAACTAGCTTGTTGTATTTATATTTCTTGTACTTAGTATTAAGTAATTAAGCCTTATATTTGCGTTAAGCAATCTTATAGTCCTCTTGTATTTAAGTGCTAGCGCTAAGTAATAGAGTAACTAGCTGCTTAATATTCTTAAGCAGTTCTAGATACTGTAGCTCCTAGTAATCTATTAAGGGTACGTCTAGGAGATTAGGATTAACTTAATCCTTGATGCCTTTCTCTAAGTAGTGTAGCCTTAATAGAGCAAACTAGGTTAGCTAGTCTAATTAAGCCTTAAAGATTACCCTTAAGACAACAAGTAATGTATTAGTAAGGTCTATCTTAAGATAAGATACTTTGTGTAGGATTACAACGTAGGGTATTGTTAAGGTAACAACAAATTAATTAGTTAGTTAGTAGGTAGCTAAGTAGCTTGTATTAAAAAGAGGTTAATTGTATAATTAATAAGAGAGGTACAGTAGTAGCAGCAATCTGCTAGCTATGCTGTAGGAGAATAGAGGAGAGTAAAATGCTAATTAAATAGTTAACCTTACAGCTTGCTCATTGCGCAGTAGGAATTAAAACTACAATTAAGCGGCTAGGCTTAAAACTGTAAGAGCTAAAAAGGAGTAATTGCTTGATTAGGAGGAGTGGAATGAGTGTATTAATTAACTAAGTGCCACAATAAAGTGGTCAATAACTACTTTAGAGGAATAAGACGATCTAGCCCGTATATATAGGCGCTAGCGCGATCGTCACGTGTTCAGCTTACTAGGATCACCTGCTTAACAGGGTGACCCGCATGTTGCGCATGTCAATACTCCAACAAATACATTACTAAGTCAGCAACGCGCTGCTGCTATCTACAAGGTTCCTTAAAGCACGCTTAGTACTTAACGCGCTAAAACACCTGCCTGACGCAATATTTATCCTAATTCATTAAAGCTAGTAAAGCACGAAGAAGAGACAATAGTCTAGTATATAAGGAAGCTTAAAGCGCGAGGTTTTGCTCCTACGCTCAGCTACGTATAAGAAATAGCTAATCAGCTACTTGCTACACGTAGTAGTACCTAGGTTAGCTAGAACTAGGCTACTAACTTTATACGCCGCAAGCCTAGTATTAAATCTTAAGTGACTAGGCAGCGTAATCTCTAGAGAGTTCTATGCAGTAATCTAGCTATTATTAGCCTTTAGTTTAATCTTGTACGTAGTGTTAAAGCTACGTATAGTATCTTAGACAAAGATACCTATAACTTTAATAAGACTAGCTTCTAGATAGGTGTTAGAGAGTTAGTAAAGGTAGTTACAGCGTCTAAAAGGCGCCTTAAGCTATTAGGAGTTCAGCCTAGCAATCGTAAGTAGGTAACGTTAATTGCCGCGATTAGTGCTAGAGGCTAAGTTGCTCTACCTTTTCTAATCTTTAAAGTAAAGCACTACAACTAAGCCTAGTTCTATAACCTTAAAGATTAGAGAATAAGTGTTAGTAATAACAGTTAGACGACTAATAAGCTTAGTATCGCCTAGCTACAGCACTTTATCTAGCATATAAAGGCTTAAATAGTAAGTAGTTACTAGCTACTTATTCTTAATAGCTATAAGAGCTATAAGTTACTTGCCTTCTTAGATCTATGTAAGAAGAACAAGATTATTACCTTCTATATACCTCTACACGCTTCTTATATCCTACAGCCCCTTAATGTAGGGTGTTTTACTCCTTCAAAGAGGGCGTATAAGAAAGAGATCATTGTCTTAGCAAATAGCTACATTAACTATATTAATAAAAAAGCCTTCTTAACTACCTTTACTTAGGTATTTAGTAGTGTGTTCTTAAAGGAGAATATTATATCTAGCTTTTAAGCAACTAGCTTAGTACTATATAACCTAAAGGCAGTGTTATTAAAGCTTAAAGTTAAGCCTTATACGCTATTACTACTGCTACCAGAGCTTACTACCTAGCAGCCTAAAACACTAAGCACCGCTATTAAAATAGAGGCTTAATTGAAGCTTATATTTAACTAAATTTGAAGGCACTATAGCTCATTACTAGCATCAATCATTAAGATAATAAGGCAGTTTAAAAAAAGGGCGGATATTATAGTACACTTTTAGGTGCTTTAAGCAGCTAGGGTAGCTAACCTTAAGGCAGCAAATAGAGCTGCTTCTAAGCGTAGGAAGCGTAAAAAGAAGCAAATTCAGGAAGGAGAGACCTTATTGTAAGTAGAGGCTAAGGTAATAGTTAAGCAAAGGGACGTTAATAGTTAATTTAAGAAGGAGGCGCGTGATAGGAGGCTGCGCGCAGGTAGTAGTAGAGGTAGTATCTAACGCTGTAAGACATGCGTAAAACTAGGCATAACAAGCGCACATGCTAAAAAGATACAGTAGAAGTAGATAATTAATTTAAGCTACTGTACGTTGTAATAGCTTATTGTGGTGTTAAGTTGTTCGCGTGTGAACGTAGGGTGCCGCATTTAGTGATCAGCTCGCTTGTGTGATCAGCTCGCTTGTGGCTCACGTTACTTTTGTTATACACAAACTTCTTCCTTTTTAGTCTTTGATTAATGTTGTTAAGGTGCATTAGTTTGTAACTGTTAGTAGCATAGTGCTTTAGAATCCTAGGTACATAGTTTTACTAACGTCTTTAGTTAGGGTACAGGTGTTAAAATATTTAACAGGGTTAAGTGTCTACGTTCTTAAGTACGCAATTCTTTTGCGCGAATAATTATTTCTCTAATTTAAGCTTATAAAGTTTATTGTCTACTCTAATAGCTTTAGCTATAAGTTTGTTAAGCGTGTTAAGGCTAGATCTACTTTTAATAAGTTCTTGTTGTATAGTAGGTTTAACACCTTGTTAGTATATCTGCATCAAAGCGTTGTTGTCCTATTTGATAACTGCTTTGTACTGTTAGAATTTAGCTGTGTAATTAGCAGCAGACTTAGTTTGTTGTAGTCTCTAAATTTTTTGCTTTATAACTACAAATTCTTTAAAAACTAAGAAGAATTCTTGCATCTTTGTCTTAAAGGTATCTTAGTCTTTAACTAAGGCAGTGTTATTAGCGTCTATAATAGAATTGTCTACGTAACGTTTAAAGATTAGGTTGGCCTACTTCTCTGCATCTCCTTAAAAATACGTAGAGGCTAGGATAGTCTTGTTGTTGTCTTTAATTCTATTTTCTTTAATATAGAAGTATCTGTTAACCTAGAGGAGCTAAGCCTCAAGCTTACTACAATTGCTATAATAGTTATTAGGCTTCTTGGCGCGGTTCGTAGTTTCTGTGGTGTAGTAATTAGCAGGTGTCACTATAGCAGTATTGCTTATCTTTAAGGTTGTTCAAAGTGTGAAGATCGTCTGAAGATAATCTAGGTTAGTTCTTAGGAGAATAAACAAGTACTAAGAACACAAGATGTACTAGCACGATTAGAAGATTAATGTAATAGTACAAGGGTTAAGAATTAAGTCTTAATTCTTAGATTAATTACTAAGTAAAACTCTTAAGTTTGAACATACTAAGCTATAAGGGTTTAGTGCCTACACTATATACTAATACGTATAGTGCTTGTGTACAAGGGTGCGCTTGTGGAAGAGCGTGCTTGTTAATAAGCAGTTACGTGGTCGCGCTCGTGTACAAGCGTGCTTGTCAGTAAGCAGTCACGTGACAGCAGCGTGGTTGCCTGGCTGTAGTTATCTGCCTGCGTTGCATGGTCCCTAAAGGGCTATCCTGAATGTCCCTTAGTCTAGATCGTTACATAATTAAACAACAGCGAGTGTTTATTCCTACATTATTTAAGTAAGCTGTACTTATCTTGTTAAATAGTCTTTTTAAAGTGTTAATAACAAAAAAACTGTTATTTTCTTTACTCAAGAGTTTAGCATTAGTTGCTTGTGTAATAAAGTACGCATAATTAGTAAGTTCTTTTTAAGGTTTTTTAGTTGTAGAATAAGCTATAAGCATATTAATAGTTAATAGCCTAAGCTTGATGTCGTTTAAAGACATAATAAGGTCTTTTACCTCTAAGTTAATATCTGCTAGCATGCTTGTCCTTTTATGTGCTTTGCTAATCTTAAACGCTGCCTCTCTTACTTTCTTAAGAGTAAAGGTTGTACGATAGTTAGAAAGCATAATCTAGCGCATTTTAGCATCAGCGCCTTCTCGCTCTAACTAATAAATCTTTTTTAGGCTAGTCATCTTCTTGTAGTAAAAATTAAAAAAAATCTCTTTTAATTTGTACGTATCCTAACTATTTCTAATCAGTGCAGAAGGTATATAGTACATAACTGCCTCTTTATTATTTTGTAGTAGACCTTATGGCTTCGGCCTTTTAAGACAACTTTTTAATGTGACTATACATTTTGTAGACACCTTTTTAGTAAAAAAAAAGATTTATTACTAACAACAGGTATTAGGGCTTATGCCCCCTTATTTAGCATTACTAGCACGCAATCAGTGTGTCGCTCTAGCATGTTTAGACAGAAATAAAGAAAAGCAAAACAAAGACATAGATTGCCTTCTAACTTAACGCGCCTTATCCTGCCTATTCTTGTTACTTTACTGCTAGGCGCTTTTAAATAAAGTAAAGTAGTAATAGTATTATTACCTTACCTACTAACTTATAAGCGCGATAATAGAAAGCCTACTTTTTTTTCCTACCTCTTTCTTCTCTATTGCTAATTTAACGTCTTATAATAGCTATTTAAGCTAGGTTCTAGTCTCTATACTTAGCTCTTACATAATAAATAGAAAGAAGAAGCTATTAAAGTAATAGATCTTAAGTACTGCACTAGTATTAGTAAATACCTTAGAGATTGTGTATTTCTTTTATAACTAGCTAAATTAGGGCTTTACAATTTTTTTGTATATAAAGATCTTGTAAATACAAGACTTATACAAAAATTTTATAAACTTAAAAGTCTAGCTAGGTAGTTAAGTTTTAAGATACTTAATAAATTTAGGTGTCTATATAAACAGTTTAAGTTAGACTAAATTAGGTGCTAGGTAGACAGTAGCAAAAGATACTTTTTTTAGAAGAGAGCCTAGAATAAGGAGATGCTCGCTGTAGAGGTTACATGCTATATTGTAGTACAGTATATTATATGCAAATCGTTTATATGCAGTGCTGTTTAAAAAGTAAGAAGCAGTAGGTAAGAAGCAGTAAATAAGAAGCAGCAGCTTTATAAAGTATTGTAGGCTCCTGCTGTAGTACATACGTGTCCTTTCCCTCTATTGTATTATATTGCAATCCTATTACAATCCTACTGTAATCCTATTGCTAGCTATAGGCTAGCAATCGCTGTTAGACACGTTTCAACTAGTGTCGTTTTTTTAGTACCTTAGCAAATTTTTTTAACCTTTATTATTGCTCAGTGGTCTGAGCTTTGCTCCCAGAACTTATCCACCTACCGTTTGAATCTCGTTAACTACACACAATCTTTTTTTTGACTTTTGCGATTGATTAGTAGAGGGTAGCTGCTTTTCACTTTTTTCGAACCCCATTTTGACTACAACAACAACCACCACCTTTGACACCTTAAAAAAATAAAAGTAGTAGACCTTAAAAAAAGAGAATGCCTTTTTTTTCTTAGAAGATTTGCTTGTTGTTATTACATGCATTAGCAACAGAAGTAAAGTATGTGTAGTACTTTACTAGCCTAGACTAGTTTTATACGCATTTATAGATGTAGGCTTAAAGGTATAAGCGCTTGCTTATCTTAACATCAGTATCTTTATCCTTTTACTATTTCTTTATGTGCGTCTGTAACTTAGACTAGCTCTTTTCTGCATATCTTAGTAAGCGTTTTAAAATACAAGAAAGTAATTAATTCTTATTAGAGAAGAAGTTTTATAGAATAGAGACCCTTATAGTATTACAGATGCCTTTATTACTAGCTTATTAGTTAAAGTCCTTTAAGAATTTAGTAACATCTTTCTTAGTAAAGACTAATGTACTATGTCTTAGTTAAACTATAGACAACACTAAGTTGTGCATAAGTGTAGTTATAGTATTAATAACTAAACTTAATAGTGTTAACAGTAACTTAGGACTAGTAGTAGTAGGTCTCAAGGAAGGAAGCATTGCGCCTTCCTGTCCTTAACCTGTCTTCTAATCCTTCTTCAACATTTATAGTAGGCCTGCCCTCTACTAGGCCTGCCCTCTACATTATGATAGAGCACCCTAGGGTCTAAAGTTTAGAGAAGTTAAGAAGTTAACAATAGTTTAAGTCTTAGGGATAACCTAGCTTAGCAATAACTTTGGCTTACACGTGCTGGCGTAGGGGCAGCACAGTACTTATTTACTTAGCAGAGGAGTAATGTAATAGGCTAGGCCTAGAGTAGATTCTTTAGTTGTACACCTTACGATACAGGTTACGGCGGCAACCTTAAGTATTAACTATACAAGACAATTAGACGCTCTATTATTTTGTGCTAGCTTTTTAGCTAAGTAGTCAGCATGTATAGTTGCATGCAAGGCTTAGTAGGCCTGCCTACTATATTATAATAGAGCACTTTAAGGTCTAAAGTCTAAAAAAGTTAAGAAGATAACAATAGTTTAAGTCTTAGAAATAACTTAGCTTAGCAATAACTTTAGCTTACACGTGCCGGCGTAAAGGCAGCACAGTACTTATTTACTAAGAAGAGAGGTAATGTAATAAGCTAGGCCTAGAGTAGATTCCTTAGTTGTACTTTAGTAGTACACTTTATATTACAGGTCGCAGCGGCGACCTTAAGTATTAACTACGCTAGACAATTAGACGCTCTATTATCTTGTACTAGCGTTTTAGCTAAGTAGTTAGCGTGTGTAGTTGCATGCAAGGCTTAGTAAGCCCGCCTACTATATTATAATGAAGCACTTTAAGGTTTAAAGTCTAAAGAAGTTAAGAAGTTAACAATAGTTTGACTCTTAGAGATAACCTAGCTTAGTAAAAACTTTAGCGCACGCGTGCCGGCGTAGAGGCAGTGCAGTACTTATTTACTTATCAGAGAAGTAATATAATAAGCTAGGCCTAGAGTAGATTCTTTAGTTGTACTTTAGTAGTACACCTTACATTATAGGTCGCGGCGGCAACCTTAAGTATTAACTATGCAAGACACTTAGACGCTCTATTATCTTATACTAGCCTTTTAGCTAAGTAGTCAGCGTGTGTAGTTGCATGCAAGGCCTGGTAGGCCCGCCCACTACAGCTAGACAGACTTTCAATTAGCATTTATTAACATGTTCTGTTATGTTATTAGTAGTTTTTGTTTTCTGTAGTTGATGTTAGTACTAACTTGGTAACATAGTCCTCAACGTGGTCTATAGCAAGAGATAGTACTAACACTCAAAAAGTATTTCTAGTAATCATTTCAAGGATTCTAGCTTTGTTAGTGTTCTTTTAAATTCAATACTCTTAAAAAATTGTTATATTATTCTTACAATAATTGTGCGCTAGTTCTTTTGTGCACTAAGTAGTAGTATATATCCTTATAGGCTTTGCTATTTGTACAGGTGTTAGAGTGTATCAAGACATACTGCTACAAGGGCAGGAGATCACTAGTAGTTAGAGTATGCAAGAACAAGGTTAGTAAGATAATAATCTTATTATAGGTTAGTTACAAAAACTATAGGTAGAAGAAGACGCCCATTTGATAATACAGTACACGAGTTAAGGAGTGGAGTAGATAGATGATGAATGAAGTCGATCCACGGAGCAGGTTATATACCTCAAGATCAGGTGGTTGAGCACTAACCTTGCGGGCAGTAGGGTATCACCCTGTGCACCGGCACAATATTTAGCCTCTAAATTAGCTTTGTAGCAATTGCGATTTATTCCTGCCTGCTAGAGCAAAATAAAGCAAGTAACCTAGCTTTCTAAAACCTCTCTACTAGCTAAAGATAAAGCAAAGTTGCGTATTATTACTTATATAAGTAGTGTACATTGTTTAGTAAGCGTATTAATAGACTATAAGAGCTTAGTTTCTTAGTGTAAGTCAAAGAGTAAGTAAGCAAGTTAGTAAGGCTAGTTTAGGCGCTGGTGTCTTCAAGCAAGCGTACAGCAACCTACACTATACTTTTTAGCAACTTGTAAGTACAAGAAAGTATCGCCAACTTCACGCAATTCAATTTCTCTAATTGCTTTTTAAATTAGGTCTATATCAGTAGTGTTATAACGTGTTTTGTATAGGTGGTTGTTGTTGTTAGTGTCAGAACGCAGCCCTGCACCACTACGCCATAACAACCACAAAAGGGTAGATATGATCAGTGAACTACTGATCATGTTGTGCAGGATAGTATATATCGTCAAGGTTGCCCAAGCCTTCTGACAGTTAGGGTGGCCAAAACTCAAACATAGCCAAAACGCGCACAGACACAGTACGCGCACAGGCACAGTAGCGCGCCAACAAGCGTCTCGTGATACATTTGTCATCTGCAGAGCAGAGTAAAGCCGTCCGTGTTCCGTCCCAACCTTCAAGAAATTCAGAGGAAGCAATTGCTATAGTCAGCCGTACTTCCTAATAATTTGACCCCAGATTGTGCAGACAGCGCAATTCCGCTAGTAGTTTGTCACAGCCCCAGATCACCAAAGTGCCGACAATCTCCCCAGACAGCCCACATACACTAATACAGAAACAGGAGAAACACGTGAAACAGCCCTGGCAACAAAAATCCTTAGCTTCAAAAAGCTTTGTGAGATCTAGGCAGTGTTAGATACCAGCACGTTCCTGCGATGGACCACCTAAGACAGAGAGATTGTTCAATGCAAGTTCATTGTCACGGTAACCACCGTGGTTCCCTTGACACCTAAATGCTCTACAGACGCTGGGTGCTCAGCGGAGCACCCGGATTCTGCTAATTGGCTGGCCGGGCCTAGTGCTAGGTATGCGCACGGCCCCCACTGATAACTTCTCACCGCCTGTACCTGCTGATTCTGTTTCCTTACGCAACGTCTTGTATTACACTAGATATCCATCTCGTGACATTCATGCAATGCTTCTCCACGTGTAAAGAGATCTAGGTTGACCATGACTTCAGTACAATGATGCTTGACTCCGGGCTAGAAACACACAATGCCACCATTCACTATCCTTGCTAATCTTTAACTAGTGATGTCCGTATAAACATCCCGTAATTGCGCAAGCAGTCTCGACCATATCTTAGCTGTCAGGAAAGCCACAAAGGCCGAGTCGATAATAACACAATCTGTTGTATGTATGGCTTGCAAGTATAAAAGAAGCATGGTGGTTCCTATGTTGAAGCATATCACTAACCAATCGATTATCCATTCCTTTTAATCTCTAGCCGACTCACAGAAACACCATGCGCTCCACGCTCCTTAGCCTGGCGTTCTCTGCCGGATTGTCCCTAGCACGCCCTCACAAATACGCATCGAACAACACCTACGAACAAGAGACTCGCAGCATCGATAAAATCTACAAAGCAGCTTTGGCCGAAGGCGGCGTTGTCACTCTTTGGCATGGTGGTGACGAGAAAAATCAACAGGATTTCCTGAAGCAAGCCTTTGAGACGCGCTTCCCTAACATCACGCTCAATGTCACTGTCGACCTCTCCAAGTACCATCATACCAACCTCGATCTGCAGCTCGCGGCCAAAAACGTCTACGTTGACAGTATTATTCTGCAAACACTGCACGATTACCCACGTTGGAAGAAGGAAGGTGCTCTTTTGAACTACGCACCTATAAATTTTGATCAGGTCTACTCTGTGTTTAAAGACAAAAATGCAGCGTACACTGGACTGTATGTCTTTTCGTGGGCTATACAAGGCAACACTAACAAGACCACCTCGTTACCAAAGTCTTATAAGGATTTTACTAAGCCTGAGTTTAAGGGAAAATTGGCACTCACGTATCCTAACGACGACGACGCGGTCCTGTGGCAATTCGACCTCCTGTAAGTCTTATCGTTTGAACCCTCAAGTCTCTCGATTGGCTAACACCACCACAGCCTGAAAGACCCCGACTTCGGCTTGGAATGGTTTGACGCCCTCCTCGCCAACAATCCTCGCTGGGTCCGCGGCACAGTAACACCACGAACCCTTGTCAGTGCCGCCAACACCAGCAGCGTAGCAACCTTCACAGCAACACACTTGTTCCAAACTACGCCTGGCTATAGCGACATCCTTCCGACTGAAGGCACGTTTGTCTCCTGGGCCCAGACCGGTGCTATCTTGAAGGACGCACCGCACCCTGAGGGTGCCAAGCTTCTGCACAACTACCTGCTCAGTGATGAGTATCAGAAGAACATTGGATGGAGTACCCGCCGCGACATTCCTGCTCCACCAGGCGCGGAGAATATTCTTGAGCAGCCTCATACGAATGCACCGGGTTTTACGAAGTTTATGGCTAATCGCGCCAATGTGGAGAGGCTGAGGCTCTTTTTCGAGGATAAGATTGGCACAGCGCAGGGATTGAGCCCACTGAAGGATAACTTTTAGGGTTCTGTAGTGTGAATAGGGTGGTGGAAGGAGATGAGGACTGTTTCCGTCTAGAGCTCTCTGCCTATCGTACGTTCGATTAAAACGCGTTGTGACTGTCTGTACGCTTGACAAAGTTGGCTGGCCACTTCTGCCTAACTTGGCCTGCGCCGCGTGCAGCTAGCAGCTTATCAGCCATATCACGTACAGCGGCGTACGTAGGCGCAAAACCACGTTGGTCTAGGTCAAGTATGTAGCTAACAGTTACCTCCTCTTCTAGCTGGCGAAGCTTCTTCGAGTTAGGCTGGCAATCGCGTTAGGCAGGCTTTCCAGCGCGTCGGCAGTAGAGGGTAGCTTAAGAGACTTTAAACGTGTCTGCAGCACGCCTCTCTGTCTAAATCTAACTTGTATTAAGAGCTGAGATCGCAAGACGTATATCAGTCTCACAAGGGGCGTGTTAAGGTAGAGTGAAAAGCGCTATAGTTAATTTAAGTTTAGACGTAATCTGAGTTAGTAGAGTAGCTTACTTGCTTGCCTGGCTCCCTTATTTATCTAGCAAGTTAGCGCCAAATCTTATAGCCAGCTGCGCGATTTTTTATAGCCAAATTAGATGCATCTTAGCGTATTGCTAAGTGGCTAGATCATACAATAATCAAGGCAATAAATACAATTGCTGTATACTCGTGCCAGTCTTACGCGTATCTTTTTGTCTGAAAATATAGGCTAATCAGCGTCTCTGCTAGCCGACGTAAACCAACTAAGGCCGACCTTAGCCTAATTTCGCACCTCTTCCCCTCCTGCTTTACATTGTATAACTTACAGCTGCCTCTTCTTGCTACTTAAGCCTAAAAGTAATTAAAGCTCCTAGGCTAGCTTCAAATAAAATAACAAAGCGCCTAACGTAACGCCCCTTTCTAGTGTACAAAAGTACCTTACTACTAGAACATAAACATCGCAACAATGCGTGCTGTTATAGCAGTATTACTTGCTGCAGTAATAAATGTCCTCGCTTTACTATTATGTACTAACTACTTACTAAGCCCTGTTTATGCCTCTTAACTTCTAACTTTTTTCTTACAACAAAATAACACTCACATTAAAACACTACTTAAAAAGAATTTTATTAACTAGCTCCTCTCTTATTACGCCCACATAACAGACGCCCGTGTCTACAACAGTTTGTTTGATATTTTTAATGCAAACGCAACAGCTGTTTACCCTTTGTTACCTAGCATCTTAGACAGCATTAAGGTAATTAAGACCTTAATTGCTGGCATGCTTACGCGATTTTTAGGAACACAGTATTTTATTAACAGCAAAGATATTCGTCTCTGCAGGAAACAGAAAGCTATAAGCGTAGCATAATTTAGTGCTGCGCACTTCTCACCGCAAAATGTAACAAATGCAACTCCTAAAGTTGTAGATAATTTAGACGTTATATACGCGTATAGTCAATATTAGGACTTGTAGGAGAAACGCAACAGGCTGTAGAAGATCTTGCATAGATACTAGGTGTTTACAGTAAGCTTTTTTTTATTGTAGTTTAACGTCCTTTCTCAGCCTAAAGGGCTATATAAGACGTGCAGGCCGAGGCCTGCAGGTATCTATGTAGTTTTATCTTCTAAGTTATTTACAAAGAGTGGTTTACCTGAATGAAGGTGAGGCTCTTAGCCTATAGTGTAGAGGTAGAGAGGGGAGGGGGAGGAGGAGGAGGGGGAGGAGGTGGAGGGGGAGGAGGGGTGGGGTAAGTCGAGCTTGGTCGCCTAAATAGGCGTTTGCATCTAGTTATCGGAGTTTCTTTTGTACCAGGCCTGTGTATTAACCCTAGTTTCTTGAATAAAAGCTATTATGCTTCGGCCTTTTGAGACAACCTTTTGATGTGACCACACATTTTGTAGACACCTTTTTAGTAAAAAAAAAGATTTATTGCTAACAACAGGTATCGGAGCTCATGCCCCCTTGTTCGGCATTGCCGGCACGCAATTGGTGTGTCGCATGTTCGGACTAAAACGAAGATAATCCTGTTGTCAGCCATAGGCTGGCAATCGCCGTTGGACACGTTTCAACTGGTGTCGTTTTTTAGTACCTTAGCAAATTTTTTTGACCCTGATTATCGCTTAGTGGTCTGAGCTTTCCTCCCAGAACTCATCCACCCACCGTTCAAATCTCGTTAACTACACACAATTTTTTTTTGACTTTTGCGATTGATTAGTAGAGGGTAGCTGCTTTTCACTTTTTTGGAACCCCATTTTGACTACAACAACAACCACCACCTTTGACACCTTAAAAAATTAAAAGCTATTATAGCCTTGATGCCTGCTTCTGTTTAAAAGAAATACTGTAGAGAGATTGGCTCTGTACAGGAGTTCTAAAGTATAGCTCTAGTATCCTTGTATAGTTAGCATCTAAGGATTATATAAGCTGTGTCTTGTGTAGCTCTAAAATTGCAAAGGCAAGTTTTAGATTCTACTTTTCTTCTCTCAAATAAATAGCTCTTTAGGTAGCCATAACCTAGTTTTAATTAGAAGAAAGAGCTAGATATATCTTGCCTAGTAGAAAAAAAAGGTATCTGTTTTCTTATTCTCTATTTAAAGGTTGCTAAGTAGGTGCTTAGGTTTATGCTAGTAGCTTTCTTCTTGTAGTTCTCTAGAAGGCTTAACTAGTCAACATTTGCTAGTTGTTTAATTTAAGAACTAACAACTGCTAGGCTTGTTTTGTTTATTAACAAGTTTATATCTATAGCCTTTTTTGCTAGGGAGTCTGCTTGATCGTTTCCTAGTATATTTTAGTATCCTAGGATCTATTGTAGCGTAAGAGTATTGCCTTTTTCTTTAAGTTAAGTTACTGCTCTAATACACCTAATTTGCCACTCTTAGCGAGGGTTATTAAAAGTATTTTTTAGTAAAAATAAAGCAGCCTGATTATCTACGTAGATATTAACGTATTAGTAGTTGTTAAATAGGCTAACTACTTTCTCTAGCTCTAAAGTAATACCTTCTAGTTTGCTGTTGTAAACTAGCTAGTAATTTCTTATATTAGCTTGTTGTTTTCCTGTAAGAGTAGCTTCTTTGTAAAAAGCTATGCCTACGCTAATTCTTTTGCCGTCTCTTATAGATAAAGCATCTAAGTATATTAATAGAAGGCTATTGTCTATTAATAGTTTCTTATAGCTTTAAGCTTCAATGTTTTTAAGCTTGTTTAATATATAGACCTTATAAGGTGTTCTAGCATTTTATAGCGTAAGGGCGTAGTGTTGTATTTCCTCTATATTGTCTAAAAGGGCTAAGGTAATAGACTCTGTAATTTGATTAAGATGCTTTTTTTTTATTAATAATAGCAGCGTTTAGAGAGTAATTTAGATCTAGTAAAGTAGATCTAAAGGCGTATCTTCTTATAGTGTTGTCTAGCCTAACTCTAAGTAGAAATAGAGCAGCTTCTACCTTACTAGACATTGCAGGAAAATATTTAAAAGTACTTAGAATTTTTCTACTAGCCTAGTTTTGTAGTTTTTGCCTACTGTTAAGAACGTGTTGTTGGCTTTTTTAAAATAGCTAACATCTGTGATCAGCTACGCTAGTAATACATACTAGGTATAATTGCCTTTTACTCTTAGTAAGAGGCCTTGATTAACGTTAGCTAGCTTGCTTAGGCAGAAAAAGGCTTAGTTTGCTTGTTGTTTCTCTATATAGCAGTAGTCTCTAAACTTAAGAGTATTGTTAAAAAAATGCCTAGCTATCTAACTTATCCTTTTTGCTAGAAGATCCTTTAAGTAGGTAGCGTAAGAAATCTGTTTATATCTTTTCTAGATCTTGTCTAATTTTCTAATTCTGTTTTTAAGCTATTAAACATAATAGCTAACTCTTTTACTAAGTTAAAGAAATTTGCTAGCTCCCTTTTGAGTAGTTTAATATCCTTCTTATTACATGTTTTAATATCGAGATCTCAACGTTGTTTATATAGTATAAAGAGAATATACTATTGCTTACTATAATTAACTAGAATTGAAGTTTTGTGTAGATTAAAAATAAGATAAGAGAGGCTATGCTCCCTTAAGGTGTACTAGTATTAACTTTCTGTATTTTCTCTGTTTGCCTATTACAAGATAACTCTAAGAGCCTCTCTGTAAGGAAAGAGTTTTTCTATAATAAAAAGCAGACAGGTAGCTGTTAGTTGCTTATATTTTCTAGAAGCTTGTTCTTAGATAAATAGTTAAAAGCGCCTTTAATGTTTAAAAAGGCTATGAAAGTAACTCTATTTTTCTTTCCTTGTTGATAAATATTATTGTAGAAGAAAAGTCTGGCTTTAATAGGCAATTTTGTTTAGTCTGCCTCCTATTTGCGTAGGGTAGAGCAGGTTAGTTGTTTCTGCTAAGACATCTAATTTTTTTTAAGTAAAGCCTTTTTAGTGCCTTCTCTAGACAGCATAAGAAAGAAATAACTCTATATGCTTTTAAGATTAAGGAGTCTAGTTTATTTAGCTTTCTAAAGATAACACTTTTTACTTTTTGCTAGCACCTTAGTCAGTATCCTAGGTAAAACAGCAATAAGTAGACTTTATAGAAGATGCTTAGTTAGTATTTATATGCTTTTTAGATAACTTCTTCATCGAAAACCAACTTTTCGAGGCACGAAAAGGTCTGACTTTGCCTTTTTCTCGCCTCAACTATTTTAAACGCCTTCCCAAAATCGGTTTCTAACACCTGTTTTCTTAGTGCAGGTGTTGTGGCGTGCGCGCTGGCCGGTTGTAGTGAATAGAGTGGTTACCTGTTAAAACCTCTGCAAGTGGTCTGTGCGTAAGCTAATTTTAGAGTTTGATTGAAGGCAATAAAACTCCTACTTAACAAAGCCACGGCTTTCTACTTAAGTAAATAGATTTATTAGCGTAGGAAACCAATAGATTTATCTACCTAGCTATCTACTGTTCAAAATCCCTATACCGACTTAATATACCGACCTCCTGTATCGACCTACACATTAAAATGGATAGCTAGTGCTCCTAGCTATCTACCTACACCGAAATCCCTCTATACCAACTCGATATACCGACCCAATATACCGACCTACACATCCGAAATCCATCCTGACTTGATATACCGACCTCCTATACCGACCTACACAATAGAATTGATAGCTAGTGCTCCTAGCTATCTACCTACACCGAAATCCCTATACTAACTTGATATACCGAACTTATATATTAACCCTATACCGAACTGCTTAGGTACCTATATAAGCAGTAAAAGAGAGCAGCTAGCATAGCCTACAACAACATACAAGAAGTAAAGGAGATAACTAGACTAGCATACTAGCTCTACATACTTCCTCACAAAGGACTGAGAGAGATACTTGTTAAAACTACCCTAGGCTACGAGCCTTACCTTTATTTAGACAAACCCCTCCTTGTAAATAATAAAAAATTAGAAAACACCACGTAGATACTTGTAGGTCCTAAACCTATACGTCTTATATAGCTCTTCAGGCTGAGAAAGGACGTTAAGCTACAATAAAAAAAACAGATAACTTCTTAGCTAATTCTATCTAGACTTAGTAAAGTAGCTTTTATTTACTAGCAGGCAGTGTAGAGCTCTTTTCTAAATGAACTTAGCAACTCCTATTTGTAGTTTCCTTTGTAATGATTAAGTAACAGAGCTAGTATAGAAGAGGGTAAAAGAATCAGTTCTTTTATTAAGGTTTAGCACTTCTTATTAAAAGATTATTTGCCTTTTATAGCAGAGATTCTTGTTAAGAAGTTGTTTTTTGTATAGGCTATTGCTTTGAATAACTCTTTAAGCAATTTGTTTTAAAGAAACTGTTCTTAATAGCTAAGCTTAGCTTTCTTAATAGCTTTAACGTATTTGTTCTTAGCAAGCAGGTAATCTTTTTTTTATAGGTATAGCGTGTTATTTTTTCTTCTTGCTACTCGCTTGTATTCTCAAAAGGCTCTGTTTAGGCTAGCCTTAAAAAGATTTAAATCACTTGTCTACTAGGGCTTTAGTTCTAGTTTCTAGTTTACATAAAGAGTAAATCTCTTAAGCGCCTGTTGTTGGAGTATTAACATGCGCAACATGCGGATCACCCTGTTGATTAGATGATCCTGGTAAGCTGAACACGTGACGATCGCGCTAGCGTCTATTATACGGGCCAGATTGTCTTATTCCTCTTTAGTAGTGATTGGTCACTTTGTTGTGGCACTTAGTTGATTAATACACTTATTCCACTCCCCCTAATTAAGCAATTGCTCCTTTTCAGCTCCTACAGTTATAAGCCTAGTCGCCTAATTGTAGTTTCAATTCCTACTGCGCAATCAGCAAGCTGTAAGGTTAATTGTTTAATTAGTACTTTACTCTCCTCTATTCTCCTACAGCACAGCTAGCAAATCGCTGCAGCTGCTGTACCTTACCTATTAATCATACGATTAACCTCCTACCGATCTATCCTACAACCTCCTAGCTACCTAGCTACCGACCGACCGATCGATCTGTCGTCACCTTAACGATAACCCACGACGTGATCCTACACGAAGCATCTCACAAAGATAGACCTCACTAATACACCGCTTGTCGTCTTAGGGGTAATCTTTAAGGCTCAATTAGATTAGCTAACCTAGTTTGCTCTATTAAGGCTACATTGCTCTGAGAAAGGCATCTAGGATCAGGTTAATCCTGATCTCCCTGGCGTACCTTCGATAGATCACCAGGAGCCACAGTATCTAGAACTGCCTAAGGATATTAAGCAGCTAGTTGCTCTATTACCTAGCGCCAGCGCTGAAAAACAAAAGAACTATAAAATTGCTTAATACCAATGCAAGGCTTAAATACTTAATACTAAGTATAAAAAAAATTATAATAAGCTAATTAATAAGTACAAAGTACAAGCTGCTTGATAAATAAAAAAAGTTGCTAAAATTACTAATGTTAAGAACTAAATTAGCAAGACTATCTATCTAGACTTATTTTTAAACACATTAATAAGTATAATTACTTAGAACTTTACTAGCCTATAAGCATTAGTAAAGAATTTAAAAGAGGATTTTGCACTTACAAATTAGAATACTTAGTATTTAGTTAAGGCGCAGTGCAGATTACACCTTAATAAAGCTTGCTAAAAAAATAGGCTTTAAGCGATAGTTTACTAAGTAGCAGCTATTGTATTAATAAATAACAATCTATTTGCTTTCTGAAGTTGTTAGGCTGTTAGAAGTGACTAATTTTTTAAATGCCTTAGGCACTAAAATTGCACTAAACTAGTTGTGCAAAAAGCACAATGAGCTAGCATAAGTAATAGCACTTAGTAAAGCTTATTTAATTTCTAGTAATCTAAGAATGATTTCCAGTATTTTATTACAAAATTAGTTAATTACTTTTTAAAAAGAAAAAAAACACGCAGTGTTCTAAACTAAATTTAAATTTAGAGCAGCTTCACAATTTACAAGCGCTAACAACTTAAAGTTAAACAAAAGTAGTAAGTTATTGCACTTTTGCCTTTGCAAGGCTAGGAAAGAGCCTATAAGTAAACATTTTTAAATACTGCGCAACTGCTATTAACTTTAAACTACAGTTACTAAATTAAGCTTTTCAAGCAGTATACTAATTAAGCCGTTAGATAACAGCAAAAAGAAGATTCATAAGCAATCGAATAGTAATAAATAATCAACTATATACACTTAAATTATAAAAAAAGGCTAGAAGGCTAGCACAAGCAGATTAGCTACTAATAAGTTAAGTAAATTTTACTTAAGCTTATAAGTCTTAGCATTAATTAACTTTAAAAACTTTATTAAGGAAATTAGACTAAATATATTTAGCGCAGCTTTTACTTCTTATGCCTTGTCCTTTTGCATAATTATTTATAGTAGAGCAGCAGTCTACTTAGTTAATACTATAAATTATATAGTACTAGGCACTTTTAGCAAATGTGCATACAACAAGACTATTAAGGCAGGCACTTAATTTATTTTAGTTGCTAAAATAATAAACAGGCTGCTTAAGAATGTCCTGTATAACAAGGCTAGCCTAAGACAGCTAGTATTCTACTTACTAACATTAAAGTTGTAATAGGTTTTTATGTTAATATTATAGTAGAAGCACAGCTTAAGCAGGCATGCATTTAGTATTTAATATATAATTAATATTTGTAATTTGAAACAATTAATAAGAACGTTGTTTGACCTAACTTTAAGTGTTACTTTAATTTCTCGTTTGTTAATTACAAGCAACTTTTTTATTACTTTACTTAACTACTACTTGTAAACGCTGTAGCGCGATTAAGGAAACCTTAAGTGCGCACTAGTAATAAAGACCTGTGGCATTAACAATTAGAACACTTAAGACAACAAGCTATTAAAGCCTTAGTCTACTTAACACAGAACATTAAAATTACTAGCAAACAGCTATTAAAATACAGTTACTGTGTAATAACTTATACTTTGCAAGTAAACTTTACAGCAACTAAGAAAAAAATTACTATAACTTTGTTATAAGAGTTTTATAAAATCTGTTTAATTTCTTAACTAGTTAGCTGCTTAAAGAATAGGCAGTCATTATTAAGGAGGATTACTTAGGCAAGATCTATAATTATAATATCTAGTTAAAGACACTAAATTATATTATACTAGTAATTAAAGGCTTTGCTTAAAGAATTAAGAGGAAATATTTGCAGAAAATTGTAAAGATTTATTAACATAATAATACTGCTGCACTGCCTTAGAGAGGGTAGTTTAGATATTAAGAATAAGCTATAGAGAAATAAATTATAATTAAAACGCAACCGCTATATACTTCTAAGCCTAATAGCTTAGCGGAAACAGCTAGTTAAGAGCTAATTACAAAGGCTATTAAGATGCGTATAAGCACTAATCTGTTAGCTAAGCTTTAGCTAGTAATTATAGATGCGGAGGCTTACCTACATTGTATAAGCCCTACTAAAACTTATAGCTACTAATCCCCTAACTAGGTGCTTCAAGAATAGTTTAAAAAATATTTCTAATATTATTAATTACCTAAGGTTAGACACTAGACTGCTAATTTACGCTGAGACTAGAGCAGAATCTATACTTATAGCTGCTAAGCTTATTCTTTAAACAAGGAGAAGGCAGCTAAGCATAATTATTTAAGATTTAAAGTTAATCTGTGCAGCTATATTAGTTATTAAGGTAGTAATTAAGCTTTTAATATATACTACAAATAAGTACTAACACTTAATTAGGTAATTTCAACTAGTAATGTAACACTTTTAATAAACAACTTTTCTACAAAAGAGATTGCAAAGAAGAGCTACAAAAGAAATAAAGCAATTGGAATCATAAAGATTTTATAGAATAGCAAGCTAGTTAATTCTAAAGACAACTTAGAAGTCCTCTTGCCTGTTTAAAAAAACGCAAATTAGAATATACAGCTAACTACTAAAGACCTTAAAAGTAATCTATCTACAATCTTAAGCAGTAAAGAAGGCTTGCCTACTAAGAACAAGAGTCAATTAAAAGATGCTAAGCAAATAAAGTACAAGGCTAGTACACTATTAAGAATTTGCTTAAGTTAGGAGCATAATACTGGTCTTACTACCTTAAAACTAACTTTTAAATAAAAATTTTAAAGAGCAACAACGCGTTTGGTTGCAGAGTTATTAACAGTTTAACAGCAGTGCGCTTACTAAAAGAAGCTAATCTATTAATACTTAAAAGTAAAGAGTCTTTTTTAAATAAGCTTGACTACTTATTACTAGTCTAACAGTTTGTGCCTAAAGACTCTAACGCGCTAGCTTGTTATAATAAAACACCTGCTTAAGAAAGCAAGATAGCAGGGCGTAAATTATCTTGCAAGTTGAAATTTTAGGCTTTAAACAGCAGATGGGTAGGTAATTACAAGCTAAACCTCTGTTCATAAAATATAGTGCGCAGATTGTAAACAAAAGTCTAAATTAGCCTATAAATCGTTATTTTCTACTGCGCAAGCTGAGTAGCAGGCTTAAGCATAAAAACGCAACTTAAGATCCTAATAATTAACTAAAACGTAGAAACATAAGTAGTATTAATGCATTTATTGCAGATTATAAAGATTGAATATAAAACAATTTCTGTAATACTTATCTACTAGGTTTGCAAGCAACTTAGAAAGACTAAGCAAGCTATATAACTCTTGATTGTTGCCAGCCATAGGCTGGCAATCGCCGTTGAACACGTTTCAATTGGTGTCGTTTTTTGGTACCTTCAGCAAATTTTTTGACCCTGATTTCGCTCGGTGGTCTGAGCTTTTCTGCTCCGAGCGCTTAGCGCGTGGACCTCATCCACTCACCGTTCGAATTTCGTCGACTACACACAATCTTTTTTTGACTTTTGCGACTGATTAGTAGAGGGCAGCTGCTTTTCACTTTTTTGGAAAACCCATTTTGACTACAACAACAACCACCACCTTTGATACCCTAAAAATAAATAACTCTTGATTACGTAGTTATAGCAGCTTTGCTTACTAAGTATAAGCTAAATGCTTAACAGCATCGCGATGATCTACTTAAAACGCTAAAATTATAAAGGTAATTGCTTTAGCATTTTATAAGAGCTTTGTTTAAGAATGCCTGCAGAAAAAATGTTTAATTAGTTAAGTAAAAATAAGACTTAAACTAAGATAATAAAAGAGAAAGTAAATAATTGCTTAATACCTATAAAGTAAGTTTAGAACTACAGGTTTAATTAAGATAGCTTCTTTTTCAAATGCAAGGCGCAGATTGTTATAAAAAGTAATTTCTAAAAAAAAAGACTTAATTAGCTTAACATACACTGCTACATTAGCAGCTAAGTGCTTTTAAGCAGCAATAGCTATCGCTGCTAAGAATAATTTCAAGATTAAGCAAAATAATATTAAAACAGCATTCCTTAATGCATTAATTACAGCAGATAATTAGTAATTTGTAAAATGCTAAATAGCTTTAAGAAGCCTAGAAAGGGAGTACAGCTTAACTGCACACTTTATAAATTGCAAGACTTGCTACTGTTATAGTGTAAGAAGTTCTTAGAATTACTAAAAGAGATTAGACCAATTGCCTTATCAGAGGAGCCCTGCCTATTCTTTGATTAAAATAGGAGGATTCCAGTTTTGTTTTATATAAATAATATCCTACTACTATTTGCGAAAGATGATAAGCAAAGGGCAATAGATCTTTAGTTAAAGATTATAGACGAGTACTAGATACAGGAACAAAGATTAGTTGAATAGTTATTTAAAACTAAAGTAATTAGAGATTGCAAAAAGCAAATAATTACGCTTATACACAATATGTACACTAATAAAATTACCAAAAAAATTAAGCTAGAGAATAGTAGCTTTTCTAAGACTGTATTGCTGTTAGAGGAGCTAATTAAGAACACTAGCAAAGCAACTAAGCAAGAGATTAATAAGGCCTACTAAAAAAGAGTTAGATTAGTGCTGTACACAGCGATTATACTGCAACTAGATATTGCTTACTTAATTTTAAAGCTTTCACACTTTCTTACAAACCTTAGTAATTAGCATATAAAAGCTGTTAAACAGGTAATTATGTACCTCTATTAGACAAGATAGAATGCGATCTAATATAGGAACTACAATAGCCTAGACCTAATAATTACAGGCAATTCTTTCTTTGCAGATAATTAGGAAACTTGTTAATTATTTTATAGTTTTATAGCTATCCTATAAAGTAGTCTAATATTTTAGAAGGCAGCTTAGCAGACTATAGTAAATATGTTAACTACTAAGGCTAAGCTGCTTGCCCTTAAGCACACTACTAAGAAGGCTATAGCCCTTAAGCGCTTCTTTTGTAAGCTGTTTCTTGATTCAAGAGACGTCTCAACAGTCTAGTGTAATAGCTAACAAACAATTAGGCTTGTAGTTAAAAAAAAATAAGTAGATTAGCACTTAATTAAGACATGTAGATATACAAAACATGTAGCTGCGGCAGAAATATGCTAAAGAATTATTTTAGATTAAGTACTTAGAAATAGCAATTATGCTAGCTAATAGACTAACTAAGTAGCTTAGCTAACAACAGTTTAGGAATTTTAAGCAGTTACTCAACTTTTAGCAAGTTAAGCACTTAATTAAGGCCAACAACAATTAACAAGCAAAAGGATTTATATTAAGCAGCGACATCTATATACAAGGCTAAGTCTCCTCTTAGTAGCTTAGGATGAGCAGGAGAACGTAAGCTAGACAAGCAGGAAAACTGCAAAACTAAAACTAAGGTCAAGCTTACTAATAAGCATTAGAATCTTTATACTTGCTTTATTCTATTATTAAATTATGCTTAGCTTTCTTGGCTTTAGCAAGCTTAAGAGCATCTTAGGCTATTCTAGCTTAAGTAGCAAGAGTCTAGAGGTAAGCAGCATAACAGTGTAAATTTAACCTATTACTTCTATACATGAGGTTGTAAGATAATTGTCTGTAAACCCTAGTATAATACCTGCGCCTATATAAATAGGTTGTATAGTAATTAGGACAGTGCATGCAAGGACGATTGTATAGACTAAGTATAGGCAGCGTTTTTTAAGCATGCTATTCTAAAACATTTTTGTATTGTAGTTTAACGTCCTTTCTCAGCCTGAAAGGCTATATAAGACGTGTAGGTTTAGGTCCTACAGGGATCTTCGTGGTGTTTTCTAATATATAATTAATTTACAAGGAGGGGTTCGTCTAAATGAAGGTAAGGCTCGTAGCCTAGGGTAGTTTAAACAAGTAGCTTTCTCAGTCCTTTGTTGTGTAGGAAGTATGTAGAGCTAGTATGCTAGTCTAGTTATCTTTTTTACTTTTTATACGTTGTTGTAGGCTATGCTAGCTGCTCTCTTTTATTGCTTATATAAGTACCTAAGCAGTTCGGTATAGGGTCGATATATGAGGTCGGTATATCGAGTTAGTATAGGAATTTCGGTGTAGGTAGATAGCTAGGAGCAAGGTGCTAGTCTAGCTATCAATTCTAATGTGTAGGTCGGTATATTAGGTCGGTATATTAAGTCGGTATAAAGATTTCGGTGTAGGTAGATAGCTAGAAGCACTAGCTATCTATTCTAATGTGTAGGTTAGTATAAAAGGTTAGTAAATCAAGTTAAGATAGATTTCGGATGTGTAGGTCAATATAGGAGGTCGGTATATCAAGTCAGTATAGGGATTTCGAGTAATAGATAGCTAGGTAGATAAATCTATTAGTTTACTACGCCAATAAATCTATCTACCTAAGTAGAAAGCCGTTGCTTTGTTAAGTAGGAGATGAATTGCCTTTAATTAAACTCTAAAATCAGCTTGCGCACAGACTACTTGCAGAGTTTTCAACAGTTAACCACTCTGTTTCTCTACAACTAGCCAGCGCGCACGCTACAACACCTGCACCTTGAAAACAAGTATCAGAAGCTGATTTTGGGAAGGCGTTTAAGATAGTTAAGGCGAGAAAAAGGCAAAGCCAGACCTTTTTCTCGTCTCGAAAAGTTGGTGTTCGATGATTCTTAAACATTTAATTAACGTAGAGGCTGTGGTTATTAAGGCTACTGCTGCTGTTGTTGATGCTGTTGCTGCATTTGCTGTTAATTATAAGCCGGCTGTTAAGTTAGCTGCTACGCAGGTTAACCTAGAACGTATACAGCATAAGGCTGCGTATTATAAAGCTCTTGTTTAAAAGGACAACTTTAATTCTAATTTATAGCCTGCTAAGCAGGCTGTGTCTGGCGTAAATAATCCTTAGTATTATACCTTAAATTAAAAACGCTTATAGAAGCGGAAGCAGGAGTAGACAGCGGGAGTTAAGTGCGACAATTATTAACAGGAGGCTTCTGAGCAGAAGTCTTTTTAGTAAACATAACGCTGCTATTAATTTCTTTGCAGTAAGCAATAATGTCTTTAGGCAGTTAAGCTGTTAAAGCTTAGTACAGCTTACTGTTGTTTTATTCCTAAAAATAAGTTAGCAGCTTAAGCAAGAAGCTCAAAGAATAATAAACTTACTTTTTTATTCATGTATCTAGCTATAAATTAATTAGCAAGATTAATATTAACGGTATAGCAGGTGTAAGATAAGCAACTGCTACAGCGTAAGCTGCTCTAACTACTAGTCTAAACGCAATTAAAGCAGTGTTTAGTGTACAAACTATTTAGTATTTTTTTTATATAGTACTTATAAAGTAGAATTTAAAAGCGCAATAGATTAGCAGCAATCTTTAAAAAGCTATTAAGCATCTTTTTCTAAGTAAAGGGGGGCGCGTTGCACCTAGTAGACAGCTTAATAGGTGTTTGTAGGCTATTGCTGTTGCTATGTTGCTACCTACGCGTTGCTGCTTAAGTAGTAAGCTGCTAAAACTTTACATTAGCTTTTAAAGAGCTTTGCCCTTGTGCTAGCTTAATTACTTAGTTAGACTCTTATATAGATTAAAATTTGAGCAAAGACTTAACAGCAAACTTAATTTAGCAGGTAAAATAATTAGCTTTTAAGCAGAGCTACTAAATGTCTTGCGACAAGCGTATAGATTAAGAGGCAGTAGCAACTTACTTTTATTATTTTAAAAATTAGCTGCTTGCTAAATTTTATTGTTACACGAGCTTTAGCGTGCGTAATACTTATGCCTAGCACTGTTCTTACGTTGCTAACAACTGCTATCTAAGCAATTTTTACGCTTATAACAGCAGCTTGCTAATTAACAGTCACGCTTGTTGCTGCTAGAGACGGACTACACTAGAACGATTAGTAGCTGATTAGTAAGAGAACAAGAAAGCAACGCTGCTTACTATGTTAGTAATAGTAGTCAAGACGGTCTAAAAAAGCTTAGTAATCAATATTGTAGAGTAAGGTTAAGGATAAAAAGGTTTTAGAAAGGCAGTAGACGCGATTAATATTGTTGTAAAGGCTGCGCACTGGCTAATTACGCGATATTCAGGGTCTATCCAATGTTTTAATATCACTAAAAGCTGCTGGATCAATTACAACATTAACAAGCAACATCATTACAACAACAGAGGTTTAGGCAGAGGAGCTATAATTACAGAGGGACCTCTTGATCAACAACCTCGATTTAACAATTGCCTGGTTGCTCACAGCTCAGATTAATAGTATCTTACTAACCTGGGGGGTGTGTTGGAGTATTGACGTGCGCAACATGCAGATCACCCTGTTGATTAGGTGATTCTGGTAAGCTAAACACGTGACGACCGCGCTAGCGCCTATATATACGGGCCAGATTGTCTCATTCATTTTCAGTAGTTATTGGTCACTTTGTTGTAGCACTTAGTTGATCAATACACTCATTCCACTCCTCCTAATCAAGCAATTGCTCCTTTTCAGCTCCTACAGCAATTAACCTAGTATTTTTGTAAGCTTTTTTTACTAACTAAGGCTCTTATATTGCAAAAATCTTAGTGTTTGCTGTAATAGCTAAGTTATTGCGCTTTCTTTAGCAAGGCTACTTCTATTGTCTTGTATTTATAGAACTTTAATTATA
Organism: Alternaria sp. 'sect. Undifilum'; assembly: GCA_024321975.1. NCBI lineage: Eukaryota > Fungi > Ascomycota > Dothideomycetes > Pleosporales > Pleosporaceae > Alternaria > Alternaria sp. 'sect. Undifilum'. Next base: position 3,961,870 of record JAJJZI010000004.1, read on the forward strand.
CTAATTTTTTGAATTAGTCCTAGCTGTCCTAGCTTGTAAGATTTTGCATTCTTAGCTGTTTGCTGCGTAAGCTTTACTGTAGTTAGTACACTTAAATATAGTGTAGATACAAGGTTTTCTTTTACTAGCACAAGACTTGCACTTGTACTAGCTAGTATAGTGTGCTTTGCTGCAAATTTAGCAGGCTATTTTTAAGCATTTAATCTCTATATAACTATTTCCTTAGCATTTAGTGTATTGTTCTAAAATATTAATAACTCTTAGTTTTTCTGCTCTAAAGCTTTGCCTTGAAATATAAAGTTTCCTTCTAATAGCTTTTTAAGCTTCTTCTTTTGTAGCAAAGGCTACGTATGCTAAACTAAAGTTGAAGTTTTCTCTTTCATCTTTAGGCGTAAGCTAGAAAGAATTACTTATAACTTTTAGGCTTTTGTTAAAAGTCTTCATTTCTTCTTTTACTACCTTTAAGCTGTGGTTTGTAGGAAGCTTGTAGATAACAACTTTAAACTTAGGCGTAATAAGCTAGGCAGCCTTAAAAGTTGTAATGTCTTACTATAAAGCTTAATTTTTCAAAAGGTATTTTGCTTTAAAAGCTAGTATAGTTGTGATTATTTTGTTTCCTTTAGAAGATATTGTAATTAAGGCTACTAGGAGAGATTGTACACCTTTTTTTGTTGCAAAGGCGTTGTTAAAAACATTTCTAAGTTTAAAGGCATTAAAAGCAGCTAAGGTCTTGCTAACTAAAACTAGCTAGCGGTCTTTTAGGCTAGTTGTAGCCCTGAGTTTTTCTATTTTTTCAAATTTAGTCTATAGTTAACCCTTGTTGTTGCCTGCTATAGTAGCAAAAGTAGCTGTAGTATCTTAAGGCGTGTTTTAGGTAGACGTAATTTAGGTAGGCGTAATTTAGGTAGGCGTAATTTAGGTAGGCGTAATTTAGGTAGGCGTACTTTAAGTAGACGTATTTGTTGTTATTTTCTTAATTCGTGTAATTTTCTATCTTAACTTTTTTAAGCCATTTAAAAAGCTTAATACTTGATCTACTAAATTAGAAGAATTCTTCTTGTTTACTCTGCTGTTATCTATATAGTCTTTAAAAACTTCGACTAAGTTTAAAAGACTTGTTTGCTAGATAGAGTTGTTTTCAGCTAAATTAGCTGCTTAAATTACTAGATTTCTAGCAATCTCAAGTGCTTCTTGAACTAAGGTAGCTTTGAGTGTTTTGTTTCTAACTAGGTATTAAGGTATAGAGCTAATAAAAGACCAAAATTTGCTTCTAGTTCAGTTGTGTATAAGCCTTTGTGGTTCATTTAAGGTTTACCTTTCTTGAAAAGGTATAGTTATGTTATTTTTATCTATCTCTGTTTATCTTTTATTTAATCCTTCTAGATCTCTGAAAGCAATTTGTTTTGTTTTTGTTTTTTAAAGTTGTTGTAATTTCTAAGATAAATCATGCTTTAATAAGCTCCTTAATCTTAATTAGCTCTAAATGCCTTAGCACGGGGTCTGAGCTTTTGCGAGAAAAACGAAAATTTTCCTCCAAAAGGGAGGGGGCGGGTGACTCTTTCACCCTCTCTAGCGCGCTAGCGCCCTCGCTGCAGGCTCTAAAAAGTATCGCAATCGATTCCTTATGGTTGTTTCCTTAAGATCTGGTTGTTTCTAATCTGTTTCTAGAAAAGTCGACGTTGTTGGTGTTTTTACAGTAAGCTTTTTTTTCTCTTGTAGTTTAACGTCCTTTCTCAGCTTGAAGGGCTATATAAGACGTGCAGGCCGAGGCCTGCATGTATCTATGTAGTTTTATCTTCTAGGTTATTTACAAGGGGTGAATTATCTGAATAAAGGTAAGGCTCTTAGCCTGTTGTGTAGAGGTAGAGGGGGAAAGGAGAGAAGGGGGGGAGAGGGGTTAGTAGAGCTTAGACGCCTAGAAAGGCGTTTGCATCTAGTTATGAGAGATTCCTTTGTACTAGGCTTGTGTACCAACTCTAGTTTCTTAAATAAAGGCTATAGTAGCCTTAATACCTGCTTCTGTTTGAAAGAGATACTGTAGAGAGATTGGCTCTGCACAGGAGTTCTAAAGTATAGCTCTACTATCCTTGTATAGTTAGTATCTAAGAATTAAATAAGCTGTGTCTTGTGTAGCTCTAAAATTGCATAAGTGAGATTAAAATTCTACTTTTCCTCTCTTAAATAGATAGCTCTTTAGGTAGCTATAAACTAGTTTTAGTGAAAAGAAAGAGCTCGATATATCTTGCCTAGTAGGAAAGATAAGTATTTATTTTCTTATTCTCTATTTATTTTTAAGATGTCAAAGATGGTGGTTGTTGTTGCAGTCAAAATGGGTTTTCCAAAAAAGTAAAAAGCAGCTACACTCTACTAATCAGTCGCAAAAGTCAAAAAACAAAGATTATGTGTAGTCAACAAGATTCGAACAGTAAGTAGATAAGGTCCACGCGCTAAGCGCTCAGAGCAGAAACGCTTAGACCCTCAAGCGAAAATCAGGGTTAAATTTTTTTACTAAAGGTACTAAAAACAACACTAATTGAAACGTGTTCAACAGCGATTGCTTGCCTATAGCTAGCAACAAGATTGCAATAGAGATAGAGAAAGAGAGTAAGAACACGTACATTACTACAGCAGGAGCCTGCAATACTTTTTTATAAAAGCTCTTTGCTTACTGCTTCTTACTTTTAAGATTTTCTATACTACACAGTACCGCATACAAACAACGTGTATACAAACAATATAATACTTAGACTGTTCTTCTCTCTATTTAACACAAAAACTAATAGCTTATATTAAGTAAAGTTAGACTTTACTAAGTTACTATACTAGAAGCTATAGTAGTAGATCACGAAGCCGGCGTTTACTGTTGTTAAGCAGCTACCTCTGTTAGCTAAAAAGGAGCTAGTAGCAATACTTCTTATAGTAGTTAAGTTAGTGCAAAGGTTAGAATATAACTATGTTTAAGAAATCTTTAATGCGTCTAGTGTTATAAATATTAAAGTTACAACAAAGACTGGAAAAGGCTAATTAAGCTAGTACACTATAAACACTGCTCATGTTAATAGTTTAAGTATAGTAAAAGAATATTACTTTAGCAATTTCCTCCTGCGCAAATACAACTTTAGCAAAAAGACTTAGAAGTAGCTTAGCAAAAAGTAAAGACATATTAAGACAGCTATTAAGCAGCTAAAATGAACTAACAAGCAGAAATATTTTGTAAGTTGCTTCTAAAGATAAGAGAGCTGTGTATAAATAGTAATGCTGTTGTTGTTCATTGACATCTAAGAATAGGCACTTAACACCACGACTGGAATACCGCCAAAATAGTAACAGGACAACAGAAGTTACAGTTAGCAGTAAATAGTTATTAGTTAAGAGAGTTAGTTTAAGGGATATCGCGCATCTTTATTTCTGTCTAAACATACAACACACTAATTGCGTGCCGGCAATGCCGAACAAGAGGGCGTAAGCCCGGATACCTGTTGTTAGCAACAAATCTTTTTTTTTACTAAAAAGGTGTCTACAAAATGTATGGTCACATCAAAAGGTTGTCTCAAAAGGCCGAAGCCATTATTCTCTATTTAAAGGTTGGTAAGTAGATGCTTAGGTTCTTACTAGTAGCTTTCTTCCTGTATTTCTCTAGTAGGCTTAACTAGTTAAAATTTGCTTATTTTTGAATTTAAGAACTAAAAACTGCTAAACTTATTTTGTCTGTTGAGGAGTTTAATTCTGTAGCCTTTTTTGCTAAGGGGTCTACTTAGTCGTTTCCTGGTATATCTTGGTGTTCTAGGACCTATTGTAGCGTAGAAGTGATGCCTTTTTCTTCTAATTAAGTTGTTGCCCTAATACACCTAATTTGCCACTCTTAGCTAGGGTTATTTAAGGTGATTTTTAGTTAAAATAAGGCAGCCTAATGGTCTATAAAGATGTTAACGTATTAGTAGTTGTTTAAAAGACTAACTGCTTTCTTTAGCCCTAAAGTAATACCTTCTAGTTTACTGTTGTAAACTAGCTAGTTATTTCCTATATTTGCTTGTAGTTCTTTAATAAGAATAGCTCCTTTATAAAAGGTGACTCCTACGCTAATTCCTTTGCTGTCCCTTATAGCTAAGGCATCTAAGTATATTAATAAGAGGTTGTTGTCTGCTAGTAGTTTCTTATAGTTTATAGCTTTAATGTCTTTTGGCTTGTTTAATATATAGACCTTGTAGGGAGTTCCAGCCTTTTATAGCGTAAAGACGTAGTGTTGTATCTCTAAATTGTCTGAGAGGGCTGAGGTAATAGACTCTTAAATTCGATTAAGTTGCTCTCCTTTGTTGTTGCTGATAGCAGCTCTCAGAGGGTGATTTGGATCTAGTAAAGTAGATCTAAAGGCGTATCTTCTTATAGCGTTGTCTAGCCTGACTCTAGGTGGAAATAGAGCGGCTTCTACCTCACTAGGCCTTGCAGGAGAAGATCTGAAAGTACCTAGGTAGATCCTCTTTAAATACCAGTAAAACACGGACCTTAGAATTAACCTCAAGGAAGGAGAATACAAGAAGACTATTACAAAGCAGAAAACATAGCTAACAAACTCCGGCAAAGTTTTAAGTTAGCTTAAGCTACAATAGCAGAATCTCAACAGGAACAAGAATAACAAGCAAACAAGAGAAGAAAATAATTACCTTAGCTTTAATAGGTAATAGAGTTTAGTTAAAGCTAGAAGATTACTACAGGACTAAGAGACTAAGCTAAAAACTTAATTAGAAGAATCTAAAGTATATAGTACTTAAGATTGTTAGGCTAAACGCTGTAAAGCTAAATACTCCTAGAAGGATACACCCAGTATTTAATATCAACAACCTCTAGCTAGCTTCTTTAAATCCTTTACTAAGCCAACCACAAGACAACAATAAGCCTTTACGAATTAAAGTAGACAGCAAAGAAGAGTACCTAGTAGAGCGCCTATTAGAGGAAAGAGGCACAGGAAGAAAAAAAGAATACCTAGTTAAAGAGGTAGAATACTAGAAACTAACTTAAGAACTAGCTTTAAACTTAGAAAATTTAAAAGCACTTTAAAAATAGAAAAACTCTCTTAAGAGGGGGGGTACTGTAAAGGGCTAAAGCTTTAATGTCTTAGTACTCGGCCTAAAACCTCGTTTCCTACAGATTCTAGGTGTGCGGTGAGCACCCGGATTCTGTAAGCTTCCAACCCGCTCGGCCCTTCTTAGCTCCTCTAGCCTGCTCGGCCCTTCTACTTTTCTAGCCTGCTTAGCCTTTCTTTTAGCTCCGCCCTATTTTTCTAAACCACGTTAGCAGCTGCTACGTAGTCACTTTTGCTTCTGTTCTAGCACTGAGCACAGACCCAACTAAGAAGGAGATAAACTTGCTATATAGCCTTTGTAGTTCTTTATTAAATTCATATACTGTTTACCTTGCATCTTTGGTTAATTCAACGCACCATTACAGTAGGGCTAGGCAGCGGTGGTCGTAACACACCACCCTTGACACCTTAAAAAAGTAAACAAGACTAAGTTCTTGTATTAACGCAACTAGTGTTAGAATTAGCTAATAGAGTTATTATAATCTAGAAGATATATAGTAGCAAATGCTTGAAGATACTTAACAGTTATAAGTATTCAATTAATTTAGTAATCTTCTTCTATTACTTAATACTATTAAGTATTACCCTTAGCGTTAAAAGATAAGATAGTTAAAGTATAGAAAGCGTTTAGCGGCAAGTGTTTATATACGCTAGAAGGCTATAGCTATTTTATTTACTCTGTAGTCTTCTTACATAACTTAATTTAGCTAGCGTTAGCATCTTAAAAGAAAACTATTAAGATATAGGATATTTATTTTTAAGGTATCAAAGGTGGTGGTTGTTGTTATAGTCAAAATAGGTTTTCTAAACAAGTAGAAAGCAGCTGCTCTCTACTAATTAGTTGCAAAAGTTAAAAAAAAATTATATATAGTTAACAAAATTTAAATAGTAAGTAGATAAGGTCTACGCACTGAGCGCTAAGAGCAAAAAAGCTTAAACTACTAAACAAAATTAGGGTTAAAAAATTTGCTAAAGGTACTAAAAAATAACACTAATTAAAACGTGTTTAACAGCAATTACTAGCCTATAGCTGGCAATAAGATTGCGATAGAGGTGGAGGAGGTAGAGGTAAAGGAGAGTAAGAACACGTACGTTACTGCAGCGGAGCCTGCAATACTTTATAAAAGCTCCCTACTTACTACTTCTTACTTTTAGGATTTCCTACACTACATAGTACTGTATATAAATAATACAATACTTAGACTATTCTTCTCCTTATATTATACAAAGACTAATAGCTTACATTAAGTAAAGTTAGACCTTACTAAGTTACTATATAAAAAGCTATAGTAGTAAATTACAAAGCCTGCGTTTACCTTTATTAAGTAGCCTCCCTAGTTAGTTAAAGAGGAGCTGTTAGCAGTAGCTTCTATAGTAATTAGGTAGACGCAGAGGTTAAATTCTATTATTTATTAACACCTTATTAATGCGTCTAGTATTATAGATGTTAAATATATAATAGAGGTTGTAAAAGGCTTGTTTAGTAGCAAGTTTATTAAACACGTTACGCATGTTAATAGTCTAGGTGTAGTAATAGTATATTATCTTACAAATCTCCTCTTGCGTAAATGTAAACTTAGTAGAGAGACCATGTAGTAGCTCTATAAGGAGTAAGAGCGTGTTAAAATAGCTATTAAGCAGCTAGAATAAACTAATAAGCAGGAGGATTTTGTAAGTTGCTTCTAGAGATAGGAGAGCTGTGCTTAAATAGTAACGCTGTTTTTGTATGTTTACATCTAAGTATAGGTGTATGCTAGCAACGCCGCGACTGCAACACCACTAGAATAGTAACAGAGACAATAGAAGTTACAGTTAGCAGTAAATAGTTATTAGTAAATAGTTATTAGTTAAGAAGGTTAGTTAGAGGGATATTGCATATCTTTGTTTCTGTCTAAACATGCTGGAGCGACACACTAATTGCGTGCCGGTAATGCCGAATAAGGGGGCATGAGCCCCAATACCTGTTGTTAGCAATAAATCTTTGTTTTTACTAAGAAGGTGTCTACAAAATGTGTGGTCACATCAAAAGGTTGTCTCAAAAGGCCGAAGCCAAGATATAGGATATAAACAATAGAACGTGTCTATAAATACTTAAGGGCTATAGCAATCTTGTTAGCTTAGTAGTCTTCTCGCATGACTTAATAAAGCTGGCGTTAGCGTTAAGCGATAAGACTGTTAAGATCTAGGATGTGAACAACAGAACGTGCTTGCAGACGCTTAAGGGCTATAGCGATCAGGTTAGGTCCGTGGCCTTCTCGCACGACACGACTAAGCTGGCGTCAACGTTAAAAAATAAGACTGTTAAGGTGTGGGATGCAAGCAGCAAGGCGTGTCTGCAAACACTTGATATTGGCAGGACTCTTCTCAGTCTATCCTTCGATTCCACCGATTGTTTCCTTCATTCTGAGATAGGTTCCATTGCCATATACGACCCAGCAACTTCTAGCGAGATAGTTGTCGTATAACCTGCACGCCCTCAGTATCGAGGCACAAGCCTCAGCTCCGATAGCATATAGATCAAGTATGATGGCAGGAATGCGTTGTGGATACTGTCTGAGTATCGACCGTCATGCTCTGCGGTGTGCGGGAACAGAGTCGGCATGGGCGTTGGGACTGGCAGAGTGTGGACCTGCAGAATAGATCTTGGACGACGAGCACTTCAAGACGTGGCATTGCCCTTCTCAAGTAACGTCAGGAGGTGTTGCCGCTGCTGAAGGGTCATCTGCATCGGCTGTCACTGGTATTGCTGGCCGCAGTGAGACTCAAACACAAACCGTCCGAAATGCCAGGGACCGTGGAAGTCTTAAAGATTCAGGACCTTCTGCAGAGCGCTGTCTGATATGTAACGAGCTCTGGAGACAGCCAACTGTTCAAGCTGGTCTCGATCCTAACCCCAACCCACGACATCGGATCACTACTAAGCTAGACGATCGCTATGTTGACTTGTTTCGTCTTATATTGTTTTCTAATGGCTTCAAGAACACCATTGCCTAAATACAATTCGAGACTAATGGGGGGGGGGGGGTTTATTGTAGTTTAACGTCCTTTCTCAGCCTGAAGGGCTATATAAGACGTGTAGGTGTAGGACCTACAAGTATCTATGTGGTGTTTTCTAATATATTATTTACAAGGAGGGGTTGGTCTAAATGAAGGTGAGGCTCGTAGCCTAGGGTAGTTAAAGGAGACTAATGGGTTGGTTGATGCAATCTTCCGCTACTTTGTCTTCAGGTTCTATCTTTGGTGTAGATGTCTTTACCAAGCGACTACTTATCTCTTGCCAAGTCGGCGTGAAGGAGAGTAAATTATCAGACATGTTCATCAGTGTTTGCGTTTGCAGAAGAGTCTGACGTCCGTTACCAGCCTGCGTCAGGGTCATGTTGAGCAAGGTGTGCGCGTCTAGTAGCTAGCCCAGTAATGGGGGATCTGATTCAGTCTGAATACCAAGATCGATGTTCTCTAAACGTGCGCCCATCCATTCTCGGCAAGGACTTGCATTTCATTGATGAGACAGATCTGACCATGCTCCTCATGCTCCTTACTCATCGCTCTCCATTCCCTGACTCTTCTCCGCACCCTCCATTCTTTGAAGTAAGGCGAAGTGACCCATCTGCGGATGCGATTTTCCCACAGAGCTTTGAAGATTTGCCAAGACGACAGCAATAGTGTTTGGGGATGGACAGCATCGTATGCCTCACCGCTGTAGCCCACTAGCACCTGTGGATTTACATATGTCTCTTTCTGATTCCGGAAAGGATTGTCTACGTGGATTAGGCAACACTCCGAGGCCTCGAGGTGACATTCTGCAAGAGAGTCCGGGATGCTCCGGAAACGTAGTTGGTATGGAGCAATGAACGGTTCGGCAGGCATCGCGACTGAGGAGAATAATGTGTTATTCGGCGACTGCAGATTGAACGGAGGCGATGCGAAGAACAACGAATAATATATAGAACTTACCCATACCGTTCCAGCAGCTTGCAACGGGCACAGGACGGTTGGCCAACATAGCTTGCCGTGATTGCTTTGCCCGGAAATACGGCCAGGTTTGCATGAGCATCTCGTGGCCTTCAGCATCCCGTAGCGCAAACGTGTCGTAAAACTTTGGAGGATGACTAAAGTCTAACGAGCAAGCAGCTGCAAAATCTCCACCGTTGGTGTTTAGCAACCGTAGTACGTCGTTGGTCTGTGCTTTCGTCAGCCTTTTACGAACCCCCGAGCAGGAATCGACTGTCGATAGCTTACATCGAAGACAACATCGTTTAGGAATAGAATTTTATCGAATCTCTCCCTCCGCAAGACTAACTGCCTCAAAGGCTCAAGGGTTAAGTTACGAAGTCGAGACAAGTATGGTATCCGCCGGAGTTCTTTTCTCCCTCGGGGTGTGTCGACCCAGCCCTGACCTCGGGTCGACACAGACATCTCGTCCAGATGAGTCGTGGGTGACAATGTTATATTCCGCCTGATGTTGTGTGCCCCCAGAGCCAGATCAAGCTCCTTTAAAGCGCCTTTACTGTCATCCCAACTACCGCTTTCGTACACCGTGATGAAGACATTGTCTCGTCCTAGAGCATTTGCCAATGCTACTACTGCATCGTTCCAATGACTTCGCAAGATTCTCTCATTGTTCCAGTGCAAGCTAGCGATGTATACGCGCTCGGGTCGTGGAGCTACATCGTCGATCGTAGGGTTCGAAAGGCAACGTAGTATCTGGGCGATTTCGAAGATGTGGAATAGGAGGAATGCAAGGACGAACACTTGCTTAATTGAACGGTGACGGAGCATCCGAGCGAAGCGCATCAGTGCATTCATATGAAGTTAGGAGAGGTATCCTGTATCGGCCCGCGCTAGGAGCAAGCCAAGCCAGGTCCTTGCGCTCTATCTTCCAATCAAGGCGCCCCACGTATCGACTCACGTGATAACCCCCAAGCCGTATGCGCTGACTCGCCATTTTCATTTGCAACCCAGACGTAGACGCATCCACCTAGAATAGCTCGGCAAAATCGGCTAATTTATGACGTCTCTACACGTAGCCATTGCTGGCCATGACATCGCGGCCTCACATCTCGCCCGCTACTACCACCAGCCAAGATGTGTTTATCGTAAGCATCCATCCTTTCAATGCGCCGCATCAAGCTAAACAGCAACGCGAACTTGCAGGACTACCTCAATATTGTTGCAACTAGCTTCGGCCTTTTAAGACAACCTTTTAATATAACTATATATTTTGTAGACACCTTTTTAGTAAAAAAAAAAGATTTATTGCTAACAATAGGTATTAGGGCTTATGTCCCCTTGTTTAGCATTGCTAGCACGCAATTAGTGTGTCGCTCTAGCATGTTTAGACAGAAACAAAGAAAAGCAAGACAAAGACACAAATTACCTCCTAACTTAACGCGCTCTATCCTGCCTATACTTCCTACTTATGTTAAGGCTTTACTTCTAGGTACTCTTAAATAAATTAAAGAAGTAGCATTATTATTACCTTGCTTTCTAACCTATACATACGACGATAGAACGCCTACTCCTCCTTTCCTACCTCTTTCTTCTCTATTGCTATTTTAACATTATGTAACAGCTAGCCTAACTAGTTAATAGTTTTTTTACTTAGCTTATGCATAATTAATTAAAAGAGAAAGATACTAAAGTAGAGCATTTTAAGTACATTGCTAGTATTAGCGAATACTCTATAGATCTTATATTCTTTCTACAACTAGCTAAGTTAAGGCTTAATATTCTTTTTGTATATAAAGATATCGCGGATTCTAGAGTTATTTATAAGAGATAAAATTATTAAGTCCTAAAGAGGCTAAGTTTGTAGATACTTAATAAACTTAGATGTCTACATAATTAGCTTAAGCTAGACTATTTTAGGGGCTAGGTATATAACAAGAAAGCTTCTTGTCTTTAGATAAGAGTTAAGGTTAAGGAGATACTTATCGCGGAAATTATACGCTATATTATAGTATAGTATATTATATGTAAATTATTTGTATACAGTGCTATTGAAAAGGTAAGAAGTAGTAGGTAAGAAGTAATAGCTTTAGCTTTATAAAGTATTGCAGGCTCCTACTACAGTACAAATGTGTCCTTTCTTTTCTCTATTATATTATGTTACAATTCTATTGCAATTCTACTATAATCCTGTTGTTAGCTATAGGCTAGCAATTACTGTTAGACACGTTTTAACTAGTGTCGTTTTTTAGTACTTTAGCAAATTTTTTAACCCTAATTATTGCTTAGTGGTCTAAGCTTTCCTCCTAGAACTTATCCACCCACTGTTTGAATCTTGTTAACTACACACAATCTTTTTTTTTGACTTTTGCGATTAATTAGTAGAGGGTAGCTGCTTTTCACTTTTTTGGAACCCCATTTTGACTACAACAACAACCACCACCCTTGACACCTTAAAAAATAAATATAGGTACCTAAGCAGTTCGGTATAGGGTCGATATATGAGGTCAGTATATCAAGTTGGTATAGGGATTTCGGTGTAGGTAGATAGCTAGGAGCACTAGCTATCTATTCTAATGTGTAGGTCGGTATATTGGGTCAGTATATCGAGTTCGTATAGAGGGATTTCAGTGTAGGTAGATAGCTAGGAGCAAGGTGCTAGGAGCAAAGTGCTAGTCTAGCTATTAATTCTAATGTGTAGGTCGGTATAGGAGGTCAGTATATCAAGTCGGGATGGATTTCGGATGTGTAGGTTAATACAGGAGGTCGGTATATCGAGTCGTAGGGATTTTAAGTGATAAATAGCTAGGTAGATAAATCTATTATTTTACTACGCCAATAAATCTATCTACCTAAGTAGAAAGCCGTTGCTTTGTTAAGTAGGAGTCAAATTGCCTTTGATTAAACTCTAAAATTAGCTTGCGCACAGACTACTTGCAGAGTTTTCAATAGTTAACTACTCTATTTCTCTACAACTAGCTAGCGCGCACACTACAACACCTGCACCTAGAAAACAAGTATTAGAAGCTGATTTTAGGAAGGCGTTTAAGATAGTTGAGGCGAGAAAAAGGCAAAGCTAGACCTTTTTCTCGCCTCGAAAAGTTGGTGTTCGATGTAACAAGGATGGTTGTTATCTCGCATAGTTGGTACTTAAGTTGCCACCGCAACTCGTTATGTGAGGCGCGAGGTGTCCCACACCTCAACCGAGGTACCGCCGCGGACCCACGCCCTGGGCGCCAGCCCATCACAGCTAACATCTTTTAGTTATTGCTTAATCTTAAGGATAGTAGATATAGGATAGATACATGCAGATTAGGTATTAACAACATGGAACAAACTATTGTACTAGTATTCTCGAGAGGCGCATCCTAAAGCCATTGAAATCAAAACGGGGGCTTTTGCTACCTAACAAGAATGGGAGGATTAATACGAGTAGTGGTGGAGCAGGATTTTTGGCGCCTGTATTTCAAATGTTTTCTGCTTCCACCTGTCTCTTCCTGCTCCGGGCTAGTAGGCGGCTATGCTTTAATGTTAGTAATGTTCTTACCGTTGCAGGGTAACATACTATACATGCTTCTCTTTTAAAAAGTAAGCCTTCTTAAGCAGTTAAGCCTAATTCTCTTCATGCGGATTTAAGGCTTCTAGCGATAGCACAGATTTAATGCAGATGTTGTTAAGTTGCAATAAGCAGATCTCGAAGGATCTTGGATAAAACCTAGCTAAAGCCCAATTAAGGAGGCACAATGAACCGTTGCTCAACTTAAGAATGTTGCGGGGAGCAATGTCAAGGTAAAACAGGTTGAACAGTTAATGTAAAATATTTAGTTTTTTATAGCGTGACTGTCATGTGTTAAAATAGTTCTTGACATCTTTAGCGCACATCAGCGAGATCCGGTCTCCCTCGATCTAAAAAGGACTATACGCAGGACCTCCGCCTAGTGGGCCAGGTCGATTACTCCAAAGTCGCGAAAAATGTACTTATGCTTTTGCAATGCCGTCAGAGGCTTCTTCTATAGAATTGAGAGTCTTCCTATTAATAAACTCCATGATAATGTATCTGATGCCCTCGAATGTGAAAAACTGGTGGACACGGGGAACGGGAATGGTTGTGTGGTCGATTAAGTGGTACGCTTGGGTCTGATTAGCTGCTTCTTCTTGCGTGACTCCAAAACCACATTTGATGACTGCGTCGTTTGATATCCTAATAACTGAGCGTCCGCCGTGTGATTCATAGAGTATATCGCAGTGAGGATTCGAGGGTGTGCAACAACGTGCAAGCTCTTCGTCAGTAGCTGTTGTCGTGTTGCAGAGACATTGTGAGTTGAAGTCGCTTCCTGGTTCGGATCTACGGTGGGAGATGTATCACCATCAAATTTACACTTGAAAGTGATTCTGCAGGCACCTTCAAATGATGTTGAGATGGTTGGCGGGAAGCATGGCGTCCGACAGGGAAGGCGTGCAGAAAAGACGGCGGTCGGACAGCCTTTTTTTTATTGTAGTTTATCGTCCTTTCTCAGCCTGAAGGGCTATATAAGACGTGTAGGTTTAGGACCCACAAGTATCTACGTGGTGTTTTCTGATATTTTATTTACAAGGAGGGGTTCGTCTAAATAAAAGTGACGCTTGTAGCCTAGGGTAGTTTTAACAAGTATCTCTCTTAGTTCTTTGTTAGGAAGTATGTAGAGCTAGTATGCTAGTCTAGTTATCTATTTAACTTCTTATATATTGTTGTAGGCTATGCTAGCTGCTCTCTTGTATTGCTTATATAGGTACGCTAAGCAGTTCGGTATAGGGTCGATATATGAGGTCAGTATATCAAGTTGGTATAGGGATTTCGGTGTAGGTAGATAGCTAGGGGTCTAGCTATCAATTCTAATGTGTAGGCCGGTATATTAGGTCAGTATATCAAGTTATTATAGGGGGAATTCAATGTAGGTAGATAGGTAGGGGTCTAGCTGTCAATTCTAATGTGTAGGTCGATATATTAGGTCGGTATATTGAGTTGGTGTAGGAATTTCGGTGTAGGTAGATAGCTAGGAGCAAGGTGCTAGTCTAGCTATTAATTCTAATGTGTAGGTCGGTATAAGAGGTCAGTATATCAAGTCGTTTAAGGTATTTCGGTGTAGGTAAATAGCTAGGTGCGCTAGACCTAGCTATTGTTCTATTATGTGTTCAGTATAGGAGGTTGGTATATCAAGTTAAGGGGATTTCGGATGGTAGATAGCTAGAAAGATAGATCTATTGGTTTACTACGCCAATAAATTTATCTACTTAAGGAGAAAGCTGTTGCTTTGTTAGGTAGGAGTTTAATTAAAGGTAATTAAACTCTAAATTTAGCTTATGCACAGACTACTTGTAGAGTTTTTGACAGATTACTACTCTGTTTTCTCTACAACAGCCAGCGCGCACGCTACAACACCTGCACTAGGAAAACAAGTATCAGAAACTGATTTTGGGAACGCGTTTAAGATAGTTGAGGCGAGAAAAAGGCAAAGCCAGACCTTTCTCGCCTCGAAAAGTTGGTCTTCGATGTGGTCGGACGGCCTTGAGACGCCAAGAAAAGCGCTGGTAGCGAAAGAAAAATTTATACTCGACCCTTTCTGCCAATAGACGCATGAGGAACCGTGGAGCAAGGATCCTTAGCACGCTAGTCGTCAATATCTACACTTCTTATTGGCAAAGAGCTGTTTTGCCACCCGAAGGCGTCTATTGGCAGACTGCGATATTCCAGAATCGGCTCGCGTTTCGCCGACGAACCGCTCTACCGAACTGCACGCTAATAAGCCAATGGACAAAGATAACCAAAAGGCAGTGTATTGCCTAAATTAACGATAGACGAGTCTGCTATTAAGCGAGGGCACAGTGCTAGGACAGAATACTATTAGACACAGCAAAATAATAGAGTTAGAAGGAAAATAGTTTTTACAACTAACATAAGTAAGTTTAAAAATACCTTATTTAACTTAGAAATCACTTTAACATATCTATTATTTTTCTATTATTTATATCTATTTTTAGCACGCGTACTAATTGAATTATAAGTCAAGATATTTCTATCTAAGTTTAAGGAGCGATTTGGATAGGTATTAGATTTAAATTAGTAGTAATTAAGAGCCCTTTAATTACTACTCCTTTTAAGAATCTAGACTATATTAAAAAGATTCTTATTCCTATAGTAAAACCTGCGATAAAAAAAGGTAAGTTATATATACTCCTTTTCCTACTTAGACACTGTTTACTCTATATTTAAATTATAAAGTAGCAATCTTTTGGTATATAATTAAAAGACTTACTAATCTCTATATAGGCTAGAAATTTTAGCAGGATAACGCTAAGATTCATAAAACTCTAGAAGTTTTATCTTGGTTTTCTAGGAATAGGATATTGCTTTTTAAGCATCCTGCCTATAGTTCTAATCTAAATCCTTTAGAAAACGTGTGGGCCTTGCTAAAAAACGCTTTAGCTAAAAGGCCTATTACTTCTTTAGGTATAGGAAAGAGTAAAAAAGTATAGCAGCCTTAAAGGCTGCTATAAGAGAGGAATGGGATTAATTGCCTTAAAAGGCGATTGATAATTGTATTCTATCTTTACTATGACGTTATTTGGACGTTAAAGAAGCTGAAGACTAGTACACTAAGTATTAGTAAGCTTTTTTTGTTATTTATCTAGAAAACCCCTAAAAACAAGCTTTTTCCTACTACTTAATAGTTTTTTTTCCAATTTCCTTTAAACTTACACACAAAAAAGAGTTTAACTAGTATTATTTAATATATATACTTTATAGCAATTTTTACATCTTCTAAAAAAAGTTATTTTGATATTTATTTTAAGTTTTTTTATCTTTATTATCACTGTGAAAGTGGAGCGCAGAGGTGCTTACTAAGCAGCTTACTCAATGGCATAACTTAAAGAGAAAGATCTTGGCTTTCTAAATCACTAACCTTTTTGGGTATAGCCCTTCTGGTTGTAGAAATATCAAGCTTTAAAAGCTATAACTTTTTTGACATCTTTTTTTTGTCACCCCTCTGTATTCCCCTCCTCTAAAAAAAGTGATAGCTAGTCCTCTAGCAACAATTGCTAGTAAAAGGAAGATACAAAAAAAATTACAAATTAAAAAAAAAAGTAAAAAAAAGTTAAGTAGTACAAACTACTAGACTTAATAATATTCAGACGCATATCAATACTGTTTTTGATTTAAAAAAACGCACTTTTAAGCTATTTCCTGCTACCTTAACTCTAGAGCGCGAAAATTAAAGTAAATAGTGTTTCTACACTATATAGATGGAGGTGTTATCAAAGTACTTATTGGAAAGAGGTTCGTTATTATACGTCTAACTTATATAATTAATAAATAACTCATTACAGCGCTTGTTAACAATTGCAGTAAAGTGGACATTAATATCGTAAAGTTTAGTAGTTTAGGCATCTTTTAGCGGCCTCTACTACTACGTACGTAGGCCTTTAAGCTTTTAAACTAAGTTTGTATCAGCACTAGCGTATTTGTCTGGTCTATCGCCTACGTCTTTAGAGAGAACGGTCTAATCAGAGGGTATAGTAAGGTCTAGAAGTAACGTGTTTCACAAGCGAGCGAGCCACCCAAGCGAGCGAGCCACTTTCCTCATGCGCCCTACCAGCGCGTTAACTGCGCGTAATGCCTCAACAACGCAATTAAGAAACTGCCTGTACTAAAGCTAATATACTACTTGCTATCTCTCTTATTAATACTTAGTTTAAAGATCTACCTAGCAATTAGATTCTTAAAGTAAGCCTTAATAGTTAGATAAATAATTAGCTTACTCTTACGTAGCTAGAGTACTTGAATAAGTATATAAAGCAGCAGATTATTAAGAGGTATAAGCTACTAATAATCAATAGCTATAAGAGCTACAGCTTAGCTAAATTCTAGAAGCGCTGTAAGAAGAAGAATATTATCTACCTTTATATGTCTCCTTATTTGTCCTACCTACTACAACCCTTAGATATTATATATTTCTCGCTGTTAAAGCGCAAGTATAGCAATATAATCTTAGGCTTAGCATGTAACTATACTAACTATATTAGTAAAGAAGTCTTTCTACCTGCGTTTAAAAAAGCATTTAGGCAGGCATTTACTTAGCAAACTATCTAAGCAGGCTTAAAAAGTGCTAAATTAGTTCTATATAATCTAGAAGCTGTAATACTAAAGCTTAATATATAGTTATAGACGCTAACGCTACTATTACGCATGTATATTACATAAGAGGCGAAGACACCTAATAAGGCTTATGAATTTAAGGCGCAGAGTACGCTTATTAGATAAGCAGGTTTAACAGCTTAGTAAAGGAGCGTAGTAGATAGTACATTTTATAGCGTTGTTATAGGAAGAACAGGCGCATATGCGAAGTGCAATTAAGTAGCTTATAAAGCACAAAGTCTAGAAACAACAATATATACAGACAGAGGAGTCTCTAACAGTTAATAGGGTAAGTAATATAATTGCTAAGCTAGCGCGTAGTAAGCCTAAGGGTAGCGAAATACCCACAAAGAGGGTGCACGGTACAAGGCGCTGCGGGCGTTATAAGGGGACTAGGCATAACACGCGTACTTGTATAGTTAAAATCAAGTTAGATAGTAATAGCGAGGCTTCTAAAGAGTAGATTAGCTTATTACAATTTTGATTTTCTTATGTTTGTAGCTTACAATAATGTTGCGATAGTAGGGCGCATAAGGAAAGTAGCTCGCTCGCTTGGGTGGCTCGCTCGCTTGTGAAACACGTTATACTAAGTGAAAAATGATAGAACTTTAATTAAGCAAAGTTACAGTGCTAAAATAATATGCTATTAAATATAGTTAAATAATCATGTTGTACAAGAGTAAATTTTTACAAAAAGTTATTAATCATTCTACTCTATTATAGCTACAGTGTTATTTAGCTACTAAAGAAAAAAAGGCTTGTTCACAAAGTATTCGTAAGCTCTTTTAGTTTTTTTTGAGACAAAGCTTAGAAATAAGCTTTTTGTTTTTACTAGATAGTTCATTGATCTACTATTTTAAAACTTACACACAAAAGAGATTGACTATTGTTATTAAATAATTTGTTAATTTTTCGCAATTTTTACACCCTTGAAAAGAAGTTATACTCAATTGATTTTTACTTTTTTTTCACCTCACTTCAAGCAAGATTGAAGGCGCAACCGTGCTGACTAAGCAGCTTACCAAGCAGCTTATCAAGCAGCTCATCTTGAAGAAGAAGTTCTTGGCTTTTCAAATCACTACCTTTTTTCGGTATAGTCCTTCTAGTTATAGAAATAGGAAGCTTTAAAAATAACAACTTTTTTAATTCCTTTTTCTTTTTGTCACACGTCTGTAAGTAGCTGCTAAGCAAGAAGCTGCTAATAAAGCTAAGGCTAATTGTGTGGCTGTCAAGCAGGCGGCTGCTGACAAAGTAGTTGCTAAGCGAGCAGCTGCTAAGAAGGTAGCTACTAAGCAGGCTGCTGCTAATAAGGCTATAATAAGCGTTTTACAAAAGCATAAAAAATATTAAAGTAATGCAAGAACAGCAAGAGCGTAAAAAGCTTGCTAAAGCTTATAAGCAAGAAGCTTAGAGTTATGCTGTAAACACAGCTGCTAAGCAAGCTTACTTAGCTTAAAAGAAGAAAAAGCGTGTAAAAGCAAACCGTCTTGCTAACAACTAACTTCTTTTTGCTAAGGTAAAAGCTAGTATGAAAAAAATTACTGCTTAGCGCGCTGCTAACAAAGTGCAGGATAATAAGAGTAATACTTTAAACTCTACTGTTGCTTCTTCTATTACTTTTTAGCAAGCGTTGCTGCTTGCAAAAGCTCCTGCTACCCAGCTTGTTATTAAGCTTAGTAGTTTTAGTTATAAGAGCGCTCTCTCTTTTAACAAGGCTTCTTTATTTAACAAAGCTTGATTTCTTAACAAAGCTCTTGCTGTATATGCAAGCAACGTTGCAAAAATAACCTGTGCTCTCTCTAACAATTTGTTTGCTTTAACTAAGCTTAGTTTTACTTTTCTTTAGGAGTTTAAGTTTAGTATGTTTGAAGGCTGTAATTGTAGTACTTCCTATATAAACTGCTGCATAAGCATTGTTTCTAGCAAAGCTGCATTTCCTTACTGCTTTAATAGCTTTTGCGTTAAGACTATCAAAAAAACTAATAATTGCTTTCTGTGTGCTGCCTTTAATTATTATTGCTATGCTTTGTAGGTACCCTTTTTACAAAATTTTAAAAGCATTGCTGACTTTTGTTTGCGTTCTTAGGCATTATAATTTTTTAGAAGATAGTATATGTATGCTTACTGCTGTTCGCGGTCTCTCTTATAACAAGCCTAGTGAAGCTAATATTAGAGTATTGACATGCGGAACATGCGGATCACCCTGGTGATCAGGTGATCCTGGTAAGCTGAACACGTGACGACCGCGCTAGCGCCTATATATACGGGCCAGATCGTCTTACGTCCTTTTGGTAGTTATTAGACACTTTGTTGTGGCACTTAGTTAATTAATATACTTATCTCACTCTACTAATCAAGCAATTGCTCTTTCTTAGCTTCTACAACTATAAGCCTAGCTGCTTAATTATAATTTTAATTCTTACTGCGCAATCAGCAAGCTAGAAGGTTAACTGTTTAATTAGGATCTTAATCTCTTCTATTCTTATACAGCACAGCCTGCAGATTGCTGCAGCTGCTGTACCTCTTACTTATTGATTATACAATCAACTTCTTACTAATTTATCCTATAACCTGCAGGCTACTGTTATTGTTAACACAGCTACTTACTGTCTAACTAATTGATTTGTTGTTACTTTAACAACAACCTACAGCGTAATCCTATATAGTATTTTACTAAGATAGACATTACTAATACACTGCTTGTCGCCTTAAGGGTAATCTTTAAAGCTAAATTAGAGTAGCTAACTTAGTTTGCTTTATTAAGGCTACACTGCTTAGATAAAGGCATCTAGGATGAAGTCAATCTTAATCTCCCGGACGTACCCTCAATAGTGAATTGGAGCTACAGTGACTAGAACTGCTTAAGAATATTAAGCAGCTAGTTGCTCTAATACTTAGCGCTAGCGCTTAGATACAAGAGAACTACAAAATTGCTTAACGCAAATACAAGGCTTAAATACTTAATGCTAAGTATATAAAGGATAATGATAACAAGCTAGTCAATAGGTACAAAGTACCTACTGCTTAGTAGATAAAGAAAGTTGCTAAAATTACTAATGTTAAAAACTAGATTAGCAAGACTGTCTATCAAGACCTGTTTTTAGACGCCTTAATAAGTATAATTACTTAGAACCTTACTAGCCTTTAAGCCTTAGTAACGATCGTAAAAAAGGATCTTGCACCTACAGATTAGAATACTTAGTATTAAATTAAGGCGCAATACAGATCCTACTTAAATAAGGCTTGCTAAGGATAACTAGGTCTTAAGCAATAGTTTACTAAGTAGCAGCTCCTGTATTGACAAGCAACAATCTACTCGCTTTCTAAGGTTGTTAGGCTGTCAGCAGTTACTACAGAGGGGTGACAAAAAAAAGATATCAAAAAGGTTTTAGTATTTAAAGCTTTATATTTCTACAACTAGAAGGGCTATACGCAACAAGGTTAGTGATTTGGAAAGCTAAGATCTTCCTCTTTTAGTTGACCCACTTAATAAGCTGCTTAGTAAGCACCTTTGCGCTCCACTTCCGCAGTGAAAATAAAGATAAAAAACTCAAGAATAAATACTAAAATAACTTTTTCTTGAAGGCGTAAAAATTGCTATAAAGTATATATATTAAATAATACTAGTTGTACTCTTTTGTGTGTAAATTTGAAGGGAATTGTAAAAAGAACTATTAAGTAGTAATAAAGAGCTTGATTTTAGAGTTTTTTCTAAATTAATAATGAAAAAAGCTTACTAATACTTAGTGTACCAGCCTTCAGCTTCCTTAACGTCTAGATAACGCCTTGGTTAGGATATAATACAATTATTAATCGCCTTATAAGGTAATTAATTCTATTCCTTACTTATAGCAGCCTTTAAGGCTGCTATACTTTTTTTACTCTTTCTCATACTTAAAGAAGTAATAGGCCTTTTAGCTAAAGCGTTTTTTAGCAAGGCCTACACGTTTTCTATAGAAAATAGATTAGGACTATAGGCAGGATGCTTAAAAAGCAATATCTTATTCCTAGAAAACTAAGATAAGACTTTTAGAGTTTTATAAATTTTAGCGTTATCCTACTAATACTTCTAGCCTATATCAAGATTAGTAAGTCTTTTGATTATTTGAAAAAAGATTGCTATTTTCTAATTTTAATATTAATTAAACAGTCTCTATGTAGGAAAAAGGAGTATATGTAAATTACCTTTTTTATTGTACGTTTTACTATAGGAATAAGGATCTTTTTAATATAGTCTAAGTATCTAAAAAGAGTAGTAATTAAAGGGCTTTTAATTACTACTAGTTTAGATCTACTACCTATCTAAATCGCTCCCTATACTTAGATAGAAATATCTTGACCTATAACTAGATGACTAGGCTTGCTAAAAATAGATTAAAATAATAGAAAAATAATAGAAATATTTAAGTTTTTATTTAGTTAAATAAAGTTTATTTAAACTTACTTGTGTTAGTTGTAGAAACTATTTTTCTTCCAACTCTATTATTTTGCTGTATTTAATAGTATTTTGTCTTAGCACCGTGTCCTCGCTTAATAGCAGACTCCTCTGAAAATATAACTATATTAAAGTTGATATTTTTGAGGTTTTGAAGTAATTGCTGAGCGTAAAAATAATAATTAAAAGCCTTTTTAGCGTCTAAAGGCGTTATTTTTCAAGAAATGTAAACAAAATAGTCCTTCTTTTTTAAAAAGCGTTGTAAGCTTCTAATAGAAAGATCTAGACTATTTTCTTCTAAAAGACGTCAATTTGTCTTTGTGGGATTTTAGTGAGGTCTTGATTAAGCACTCTTTTTGTTTTATTCAAGATCTTTGTAAGATAAACTTTTTAAGGCCTAAAAGTAGATAAAGGGGCCTTTTTTTTGTTTTATTCAATAAAGAGTATTAGTAATACTTCTAGAAGACTTTTTTAGTATATTACTAATTAAAAAAAAGGCTTGTTTTGTAAATATAAAGTATAAACTTCTTGCTTAAATTGAGGAAGATTACGAGATATACAGGAGGTACTACAAAAAAAGCAAATTAGGATAAACAAAAGGAGTTAATATACTACAGGCCTAGTAAGCTATAACGTGATTAGCGCTTACGTAAGCAACTACTATTTTTTCACCCTTTCATTAAACTCCAAGGAAATAAAATATAAGCCTCCAAAATTTGCTCACGTCAAACTTATGTAAGCTTGTTAAACTGAGTTTTTTTTAGCGATTTTTTATACATTCATAAAAACGTTATACGGAAATATATTTTTATTTTGATTTTCATCTGATTTCAGGCAAGATTACATGGATAATTGTGCTAACTAAGCAGCATACTAAGCCACCCAACTCAAAGAGGAAGATATTGGCTTTCCAAACCACTAACATTTTTGGGTATAGTCTTTCTAGTTGTAGAAATTCAAAGCTTTAAAAACTATGACTTTTTTTGACATCTTTTATTTTGTCATCCCTCTGTAATTTTTCAGACGCCTTAAGTACTAAGATCGCACTAAACTTATTGCGCGAGAAGCGCAATAAGCTAGCCTAAGCAATAGCACTTAGTAGAGCTTAATTAAATCTTAATAATTTAGAAAACATTTTTAGTGTTTTGTTTCAGAATTAGATAATTACTTCTTTAAAAAGAAAAGAACACGCAGTGTTCTAAACTAGATCTAGGTAATAGTCAACTTAACAATTATTGAATAACTTAAAGTTGAACAAAAGTAGTAGGCCTGTAAGGGTGCGTTGGATTGACCAAAGGTGCAAGGTAAACAGTAAATGAATTGAATAAAGAACTACAAAGGCTATCTAGCAAGCTTATCTACTCCTCTGTGAGGTCTGTGCTTAGTACTAAGAAAGAGGCAAAAGTAGCTACGTAGCAGCTGCTGACGTGGCTCAGGAAAATAGCGCAGAGCTAAGAGAAAAGTTTAGTGGGCTAGAAAAGCAGAAGGGCCGAGCAGGCCGAGAAGGGCCGAGTAGAAGGGCTGGTACGCCGAGCCTACAGATGCCGGGTGCGCACAGACGCCCGGGATCTGTGAGATAGCAAAACGAGGCTTTTTGTCGAGTACTAAAGACATCAGGGCTTCAGCCCTTTACAAGGCCATTATACTTTTGCCTTTGCAAGCCTAGCAAAGGGCCTGTAAGCAAGCACTTTTAAATAATGCGCAACTGCTACTAACTTTAAACTGCCGTTACTAGATTATGCCCTCTTAGCAATATACTAATTTAGCTAACAGACAGCGAAAAAAAAATGCTTAATTAATAGAGCAGCAACAATTAGGCAACCCTGCGCACCTAAATTAAGAAAGAAGGCTAGAAGACCAGCACTAGCAGATGAGTTACTAATAAGTTAAGTAAATTGTACTGTAGCTTATGAGTTTTAGCACTAATTTACTTAAAAGAAATTATTCAAGAAATTAGGCTAAACGTTTTTAGTACAACTTTTACTCTTTATGCCTTGTCTCTTTGTACAATTATAGACAGTAAAGCAGCAGTGTACTTAGTTAATACTATAAATTGCTTAGTACGAGGCACGTTTAGCAAATATGCTAAGGACAAAACTGTTAAATCAGGCACTTGATTTATTCTAGTTACTAAAACAGGAAACAAGCGGCTTGAGAATGTCCTGTATAGCAAGGCTAGCCCTAGAATAGCTAAACTTCTGCTTACTAACATTAAGGTTGTACTAGGTTTCTACGTTAATATTATCTTAGAAGCACAGCTTAAGCATGCAAGCATTTAGTATTTAGAATATAATTATACTATGCATATGAAAATCATCAAGGAAAACGTTGTCTTAATTGACTTTAAGTATTACCCTAATTTTTATTTGTTAAATACAAGCAAGTCTTTTGTTACACTGCTTAACGACTGTTTGTAAACGCTATAGCGCAATTAAGGAAACTTTAGTTGCGCACTAGTAATCAGGACCTGTAGCATTAACAGTTAGGTTATTTAGGACGACAAGCTATTAAAGCCTTAGTCTGCTTAGCGCAGAATGTTAAGATTATTAGCAAGAAGCTAGTAAAATGCAATTACTGCGCAACAGCTTATGCCTAGCAAGAAATCTTACAACAACTAAAAGAAAAACTACTATAACCTTTTTATAGAATCTTATCAGATTTTTTGAATTTCTAAACTAGTTAGCTGCTTCAAAAATAGGCACTAATGATTAAGGCAGACTACATAGGCAAGCGATACAATTACAATATCTAGTTAAAGAAACTAAACAATATTATGCTAGTAATTAAAGTTGCTACAAGAATTAAGAGGAAATTATAGCAAGAATTGTGCAAAATTTATTAAAATAACAACACTGCTACACTGCCTTAAAAAGTGTAATTAAGATATACAGAGGGGTGACAAAAAAAAGATATCAATAAAAAGATGTCAAAAAAGTAATAATTTTTAAAGCGTTATATTTCTATAGCTAGGAGAGCTATACCAAAAATGGTTAGTGATTTAGAAAGCCAAGATCTTCCTCTTAAACATAGGTTGCTTAGTAAGCTGCTTAGTAATCACGATCGCGCCTGCAATCTTGAATGAAGTAAGATGGAAAAAAAAGTAAAAAGAGATTTTAGTATAACTTTGTTATGAACATGTAAAAATCGCTAATCGAAAACTATGTTTGATAAGCTTACGTAAGGATAACGTGAGCAAATTTTGGAGGCTTATATCTTATGTGCTCAAAGTTTAATTAGAGGGTGAAAAAATAAGGGTTGCTTACGTAAGCGTTTATTACGTAAGAGCTTAGTAAGCTTTTAGTATATTAACTCCTCATGTTTATCCTAACTTGCCTTTTTTGTAATACCTCCTCTATGTCTCGCAATCTTTCTCAATTTGAGCAAGAAGTTTATACTTTATATTTACAAAACAAGCCTATTATTTTGATCAGTAATATACTAGAAAAGTCTTCTAGAAGAATTACTAATACTCTTTATTGAATAAAACAAAAAAAGACTCCTTTATCTACTTTTAGGCCTCAAAAAGTTTGTCTTACAAAGATCTTAAATAAAGCAAAAAGAGTGCTTAATAGGAACCTTACTAAAAGCCCTAAAAAGAAAAATCGACGTCTTTTAAAAGAAAATAGTCTAGATCTTTCTATTGGAAGCTTACAATGCTTTTAAAAAAAGGAGAACTATTTTGTTAATATTCCTTGAAAAAAGACGCCTTTAGACGCTAAAAAGGCTTATAATCGTTATATTTACGCTAAGTAATTACTTACGCACTTTAAAAATATTAACTTTAATAAAGTTATATTTTCAGACGAGTCTGCTATTGAGTAAAGGCACAGTGCTAGGACAGAATACTATTAAACACAGCAAAATAATATGGTTAGAAGGAAAATAGTTTCTACAACTAACACAAGTAAATTTAAAAAAACTCTATTTTACTAAAAAAATTACTTTTATATATCTATTATTTTTCTATTATGTTAATCTATCTTTAGCAAGCATACTAATCTAGTTAAAGGTTAAGATATTTCTATCTAAGTATGGGGAGCGATTTGGATAGGTAGTAGATCTAAACTAGTAGTAATTAGAAGCTCTTCAATTGTAACTCCTTTTAGAAAATTACACTATATTAAAAAGATTCTTATTCCTATAGTAAAACCTGCGATAAAAAAAGGTAAGTTATATATACCCCTATTTCCTACTTAGAGACTGTTTACTCTAACGTAGTTCCCAAGCGAGCGAGCGTACCAAGCGGGCGAGCGTATCCCCACTAACGCGACAACTCTGACACTACAACGCGTTATGTCTTAACAACGCAGTACTCAAACTTTTTTTTTAAGGTGTCAAAGGTGGTGGTTGTTGTTGTTGTAGTCAAAATGGGGTCCCAAAAAAGTGAAAAGCAGCTACCCTCTACTAATCAATCGCAAAGGACAGTAAAAAGATTGTGTATAGTTAACGAGATTTAAATAGTAGGTAGATGAGTTCTAGGAGGAAAGCTTAGACCACTAAGCAATAATTAGGGTCAAAAAATTTGCTAAGGTACTAAAAAACAACACTAGTTAAAACGTGTCCAACGGCGATTGCTAGCCTATAGCTAACAACAGGATTACAGTAGGATTGCAATAGGATTGCAACATAATGCGATAGAGGAGGGAAAGGACACGTACGTACCGCAGCGGGAGCCTACAATACTTTATAAAGCTAAAGCTACTGCTGCTTACTTACTGCTTCTTACCTTTTAAATAGCACTGCATACAAACGATTTGCATACAATACACTACACTACAATATAGCGTGCAACCTCCGCGGCGAGCATCTCCTTATTCTAGGCTCTTTTCTAAAAAAAAGCATCCTTTGCTACCATCTACCTAGCACCTAATTTAGTCTAACTTAAACTGCTTATGCAGACACCTAAATTTATTAAGTATTTTAAAACTTAACTACCTAGCTAGACTTCTAAGTTTATAAAAATCTTAAATAAGTCTTTTATCTGTAATATCTTTATATATAAAAAGATTGTTAAGCCCTAATTTAGCTAGTTGTGCAAGGAATACACAATCTCTAGAGTATTTACTAATACTAGCGCGGTACTTAAGATCTATTACTTTAGTATCCTCCTCTTCTTATTTATGATACAAGGGCTAAGTACAGAGACTAGAACCTAGCTTAAACAGCTATTACAAGACGTTAAATTAGCAATAGAGAAGAAAGAGGCGGGAAAGAAGGAGTAGGCTTTCTATTGTCGCGTCTATAGGTTAGCAAGCAAGGCAATAATAATGTTACTACTTTACTTTATTTAGAAGCGCCTAGCAGTAAAGTAATAAGAATAGGCGGTATAAGGCGCGTTAAGTTAGAAGGCGATTTGCGTCTTTATTTTGCTTTTCTTTATTTCTGTCTAAATATGCGACATACTAATTGCGTGCTAGCAATGCTAAGCAAGGGGGCATAAGCCCTAATACCTATTGTTAGCAATAAATCTTTTTTTTTACTAAAAAGGTGTCTACAAAATGTGTGGTTACATTAAAAGGTTGTCTTAAAAGGCTGAAGCCAACTCAAACTTTATATACCAAGTTAGATATATTACTTGCTCTTTCTAACATTAACTTTCAACGCGTTTAAAGTAGTTATTGTGCTACTAGAATATATAATCTCTCAAAATTAACTCTTAAGCATCAACGCGCTAGAAGACGCTTTGAACACAACTACAATATAAATTTAAAGCGCCTTAATAAGCTAGAAGAAGCAGCTATAGTTAGGCGTATTCTTAAAGAGTCTGTACAAGGATTTGCTTCTACAAAGGCTAACGTTCACGTAATAGCTAATAAACTATTATATAAGTAAGAAGGTAACCTTATTAGCAAGAACTAAGTTAATAACTTTATTAAAGAACTCTTAAGCTCTGTACGCGCTAGAGCTGTCCCTATAATTACTAGTAAGCTATCTGCGAAGACTAAGCAGCTATCTAGCGCTAGTTTAATCTAGTTAAGACAATAAAGCAGAAGTAGGGTATTATAAATTATAATATCTACAACTTTAAAAAAACTAGCTTTATAATAGGCAAGATTTTATTATAGTTAGTTATTTCAGCGTCTAAAAGATATAGTAAAAAAAAGTAGATATAGCTAGATAACTCGAAGTAAGTTACTGTAATCTAAGACGTAGGCGTATTAGGTTACTGTCTACTACTCTTTGTTGTCTTTATAGGCAAAGTGCTTATTAACGTCTAGTTTAAGAACTTACCTACTGACTAGGTGCTTAAAGTTAGTCCTAATAGCTAGATAAATAACAAGCTTACTCTTGCCTAGTTGGAGCACTTACTACTTATACGAAGAGGCATACTATAGATAAGTATTAACTACTTATTATTAATAGATATAAGAGCTACTATTTAGTTAAGTTTTAAGATTTTTATAAGGAGAAGAATATTATTCTTCTTTATATACCTGCCTACTTATCTTACTTATAATAGCCTCTTTATGTCGCCTGCTTCTTGCTATTGAAGTGCAAGTATAGTGACGCTGTTTTAGGTTTAGCACGTAACTGCACTAACTATATTAGTAAGGAGACCTTCTTACTAGCCTTTAAAGCTACTTTAAGCACTCTATTACAAAAGAGAATATTTAAGCTAGCTTTAGAGGCGCTAGTCTAGTCCTATATAACCTATAGGCTGTGCTATTAAAGCTTAATGTAGTAGTGTAGACGCTAAAACAATTACTACAATAGGCAGCTACCTAGGAGGCGTAAACACTACGTAATACGCGCAAAGTTAAGGCTTAAAGTACTCTTATTTAATAGAAAGTAAGAAACTACTCTAAGTCTTTTATAAGTTCTCTTAACAAGAAAGTTGTGCAGTCAAGTAAAGGGGCTTAGCAAATAGCATATAAGATAATACTTTTAAGAAAGAAAGTAGCTGCTCTTTAAAAGGCTCTAGATACGGCAAATAAGCATAAGAGCTGCAAGCGGCAATACATATAGACTGAAGAGACTCTTACTATAAGTAAGGTACAAGAAGTATTAGCTAAACAGGCAGGTAGTAGTTGTGGCGATAGTGAGAGTGCGTTGAAGAGGGTGCAAGGAGAGAGGCGGTGCGGGCGTAGCAAGTAGACTAGACATAACGCTTGTACCTGCGCAGTTAAGACAGATAGTGCAAGTAATAGCAGCGACTCTAATAATTTATTTAGTATTTTACAATAGTTTATTAACTGCGATAAAGGTCTGTGATAATGTCTTGAAGTTGTCGCGTTGGTGGGGATACGCTCGCCCGCTTGGTACGCTCGCTCGCTTGGGAACCACGTTATATTTAAATTATAAAGTAGCAATCTTTCTTTAAATAATGAAAGAACTTACTGACCTGAATATAGGCTAGAAATTTCAGCAGGATAACACTAAGATTTATAAAACTCTAGAAGTTTTATCTTGGTTTTCTAGGAATAAGATATTGCTTTTCAAGCATCCTGCCTATAGTCCTGATTTAAATCCTATAGAAAACGTGTAGGCCTTGCTAAAAAGCGCTTTAGCTAAAAGGCCTATTACTTCTTTAAGTATAAAAAGGAATAAAAAAAGTATAGCAGCCTCAAAGGCTGCTATAAAGGAGAAACGGGATTAATTACCTGAAAAGGCGATTGATAATTGTATTCTATTTTTACTTAGACGATATTTGGACGTGAAGGAAGCTAAAGGCTGGTACACTAAGTATTAGTAAGCTTTTTTTGTTATTTATTGAGAAACAACCCTACAAACAAGCTGTTTATTAGTACTTAATAGTTTTTCTTACAACTACGTTCAAACTCACATACAAAAAGTACAACTAGTATTATTCAATATATATAGTTCATAGCGATATTTACACATTGAAAAGGGAGTTGTTTTGTTATTTATTCTTGACTTTTTTATCTTTATTTTCACTGCGGAAGTGGAGCGCAAAGGTGCTTACTAAGCAGCTTACTAAGTGGCTTAACTTAAAGAGGAAGATCTTGGCTTTCCCAACCACTAACCTTTCTGGCTATAACCTTTCTTGTTGTAGAAATATCAAGCTTTAAAAACTAAAACTTTTCTGACATATTTTTTTTAACACCCCTCTGTATAAGCTATTCTATTCAATTAGTTATTGATTTAAATTTCAAGTTTTATTGGTAAGATTTTTATTGATTATTTTTGGACCTTTTAAAAAGGCCTTAGTACGACAGCCTTGTTTAGGCCAAAAAGTAGTTAAAAACGCTATTTTTTAGAATTTTATCCAATAAAGAATATAAGTAATACTTTTTGGAAACTCTTTTAGTATATTACTATATAAGAAAAAAGGCTGTTTCATAAATAGAAAAAATCAACTGACTACATAGAATAACAATAATCTCATGCTATAAGAATAATACTATTCAAAAAGAATACTTGGATAAATAAAAAGAGTTAATATACTATAATATTACTGAGCTATTATATAATCCGCGCTTACATAAGTAATCTCTATTTTTTTACCGTTAAATTAAACTCCAAGTAAATAAGATAAAGGCCTTTAAATTTTGTTTATATTATGCTTACGTAAGCTGATGAAACTAAGATTTTTATTAGTAATTTTTAAACGTCCAAAAAAAGTTATACTAGAATCAAGTTTTTTTTTATTTATCTTGTTTCAAGCAGGGCAATGGTGCTGACTAAGCAGCTTACTAAGCAGCCTTTCTTCAAGAGGAAGTTCTTGGCTTTCTAGATCACTAACCTTTTTTGGTATAGCCCTTCTAGTCATAGAACTATAAAGCTTTAAATCTAACAACCTTTTTGACATCTTTTTTTTTGTTACCCCTCTGAAATATACAAGTTAAAAGCACCATCATCGCCTTGCTTTCTGACCCATACATACGACGATAGAACGCCCACTCCTCCTTTCCCGCCTCTTTCTTCTCTATCGCCATTTCGACGTCATGGAACAGCTGGCCTAACCAGTTAATAGTTTCTTTACTCAGCCTATGCACGATTAACAAGAAGAGAGGGATACTAAAGTAGAGTATTTTAAGTACTTTGCTAGTATTGGCGAACACCCTGTAGATCTTGTATTCCTTCTACAACTAGCTAAGTTAAGGCTTAACATTCTTTTTGTATATAGAGATATCGCAGATTCTAAAGTTGTTTATAAGAGATATAATTGTAAAGTTCTAAAGAGGCTAAGTTAGTAGATACTTAATGAACTTAGGTGTCCGCATAATTAGCTTAAGCTAGACTAGTTTAGGGGCTAGGTGTACAACAGGAAAGCTTCCTATCTTTAGATAAGACTTAAGGTTAAGGAGATGCTCATCGCGGTGGTTGCACGCTATTGCAGCGTATTATATGCAAATTGTTTGTATGCAGTGCTGTTTAAAAGGTAAGAAGTAGTAGGTAAGAAGTAGCAGCTTTATAAAGTATTGCAGGCTCCCGCTGCAGTACGTACGTGTCCTTTTCCTCCTCTATTGCATTATGTTGCAATTCTATTACAATCCTACTGTAATCCTGTTGTTAGCTATAGGCTGGCAATCGCCGTTGGACACGTTTTAACTAGTGTCGTTTTTTAGTACCTTAGCAAATTTTTTGACCCTAATTATTGCTTAGTAGTCTAAGCTTTCCTCCTAGAACTTATCCACCCACCGTTCAAATCTCGTTAACTACACACAATCTTTTTTTTGGACTTTTGCGATTAATTAGTAGAGGGTAGCTGCTTTTCACTTTTTTGGAACCCCATTTTGACTACAACAACAACCACCACCCTTGACACCTTAAAAAATAAATACAAGTTAAAAAGAAAAAACAGCTTTATTTTCTAAAACTTAAAGTTGCTTTGAAATAAGTACTATATTTAGAAGTTTATTTAATTCTTCAAGAAAAAAAGTGTTTATTAAAGAAATTAGAAAACGTAAAATTTAAAATAAAGGATTTTGCAAACTTTTATAGCAGCAATTAAATCTTCCTTGGTTTTTTTCTCTTCTAGGCAACTTATAGCCTCTAGCTGCTTAATTTAGTGCTTTTTACGCTTTTTTCGAAGTACTACTAACTGTAAAGGGCTGAAGCCTTGATGTTCCCTAGTACTCGGCCTGTGGCCTTCGTTGGCTTTCCTTACCTCAGCACTTAGCAGCTGACTATCGGCCGCACTATTTGCGCTAGCTTCTAGCTGATCTGGTAGCCTCTGCTAAGTAACTCCACTACCAGCTGCACTAGTTACGCTAACTGTCAGCTGACCCGGCAAAACTCCGATAAACCTCGGTTAGTCCTAACCTTGGTTAGTCCTAACTATCCGGGTTGGATATAAAACCTTTACGTAGTCTCTCTATAGTTCTTTATCTAATTCATTTCACTGTTTACCTTGCATCTTTGGTCAACCCAACGCACCCTTACACTAACAAGAACCAAACTGCTACCTCTATTGCTGATAAAGCCTTATAAAAATTATAAAACGTGAAAGGGTGCGTTAGGTTAATTAAAGATGCAAGGTAAACAGTTGATGAATTTAATAAAGAACTACAAAGACTACATAGTGAGTTTTATCTACTCTGTTAGGCCTGTGCTTAGCGCTAGTTAGGAAGCAAGAGTAGCTACGTCGCAACTGCTAACGTAGCAAGAAATTAGCGCAGAGATAAAAGAAAAGCTAAGTAAGCTAGAAAAGCAAAAGGGCTAAGCAGAAGAGCTAAGCAGGCTAGAAGCTTACAGAATCTAGGTGCTTACTGCACACTTAGAATCTGAAGAAAACGAGGTTTTTAGGCTAAGTACTAAGGATATTAGAGCTTTAGCCTTTTACAGTACCTCTCTTTTCAAAGTTCAAGTTCTTTTTCAAAGTTTCCTTAGTCCTGTAGTGCTTCTGTACTTTTTAAGTTTAAAGCTAGACCCTAAGTTAGTTCTAGATATCCTACTTATTTAACTAGTTATTCTTTTCTTCTTCCTATGCTTCTTTCCTCTAATAGGCGCTCTACTAAGTACTCTTCTTTGCTGTCTACTTTCATTAGTAAAGGCTTATTGTCGTCTTATAGTTAGCTTAGTAAAGAATCTAAAGAAGCTAGCTAGAGGTTGTTAATAGTAAATACTAAGTGAATTCTTCTAGAGGTATTTAGCTTTTTAGCATTCAATTTAACAATCTTAAGTACTGTATACTTTAGATTCTTTTAATTAAGTTTCTAGCTAGGTTTTTTAGTTCTCTAGTAGTCTTTTAACTTTAAATAAACTTAATTCCTTTTTTAAAGCTAAAGTAATTGTTTTTTTTTAATTTAATTATTGTTTTTGTTTCTGTTAAGATCCTGCTATTATAGCTTAAGCTAACCTAATACTTTGCTAGAGTTTGTTAGCTATATTTTCTGCTTTCTAATAGTCTTTTTGTACTCTCTTTTCTTGAGGTTAATTCTAAGGTCTATATTTTACTACTATTTAAAGAGGATATACCTTGTATTTATGTTACGGAAAGAATAGCAACATTCTAGTAAATTGTGCTTGCCCTGCTATAATCGCAATCTTAGCTATTTCTAGGTTGCTTTTTTATTTATTTAATTCTAATTGTAGAAGGCTTGTAGTTAAGCCTGTACTGTAGAGTTTATTTGTGCTGTAGAGCTGTTAGTTCTAGAGTAATATCTAGAAAATAAATGTTGTTTCATTTCTAGTAGATTGCAAAGCTAAGTCTAAAAGTAGCTTACAAACTGTACATCTTAATTAAGATAATATAGTTTAGTAACTAGTAGCAAACTATTACAGAGTTAATAAACGCTTTAGCAACACTTGTTCTAGTCATATTTTTAAGGCCTATTAAAACTACATCCTTACTTAGTTTATTAGTTACTACTATCAAGTTTGTACAACTTTTGCTTTCTAGTAATCTTGTAACAAAGTAAGTTAAGATTTCTTTCTAAATACACTAAGAATTAGTAAAGGTGTTAATAATTCTTGCAGGCTATCTTTTTATAGTTTTGTTCTTTTACAAACTAAGCAATTTCAAATATATTACTTTACTGGTTAGCTAATAAAGAGCTAAAAGTATTCTCTTGCAACTGCTTAATAAGTAAGCTTCTTTTCTAGATGCTTTAAGGCCTTAGAGCAGTAGATTTTATAGATAATCCTATTGCGTAAAGATTTATTGTTTAGTACCTATTTTCAGCTTTAGTATAGCAGGTTTCCAAAATCATCTAATTAGCATTTAGAAATAAAAAGCTTAAAGTCTAGCTTTGTTAGAAATTAACATTCTTCCTTGCTTACTGCTTTCTAGGCTAGCTAGTAAGTGTTATTTTCTTTTTTAGCTTTGTTTTAAAGGTTCTTCAGATTTAATTGTTCTTGAAGTACTGTTGCTATATAGCTATTACAGCTAAAGGTCTTAAAAGTCTTCTTTTCTTCTTATTCTTCTGTTTCTAGAGTTAGTGCAGTAGATAGTTTAAAAACTTGTAGAAACTTTCTAGAAATCTAAGCATCTAAACTGTTTACAAGCATATCTTGTTATCTCTAAAATAAGGCATTAGCTCTAGAGTTGTTAACTTTAAGCTTATCGGCAATTTCTATGTTAAGAAATTTACTAAGGATTTAGGCCTATTTTATTTGTCTCTTACTAAGCTGCCTAGCCTTTCTAAAATACTTCAAGTTTTTGTAGTCTGTTATAATTAAGAACTTTCTTAAAGAGCGGAGCATAGCGTCCTACTTAAATTAGCAGCAAATAACTATAAGTAATTTCTTATTATGTATCTTATAGCTGCTTCAAGCGCTGATCATCTTTTTTAAATAATATGCTACTAGTTTTAATTTTCTTTAATTGTTGTATTGCAAAAGCACTCCTGCTACAACGTAGCTAAAAGAATTAGTCTCTAAAATTGTTTCCTTGTTAAGATCCTATTAAGCTAGTATTACTAAAGAAATAAACAGCTCATTTAGCTTAGTAAAAGCTTCTTGCTTTGTTTTTCTTTATTAAAAAGAAACGCTTCTAGTAAGCTTTAAGAGCAGAGCTGCTATCTTGAAGTAGTTGTTAATAAAACGCTAGTAAAAGTTTACAAATCTAAGAAAACTGCTGTGGGAGCTGAAAAGGAGCAATTACTTGATCAGGAGGAGTGGAATGAGTGTATTGATTAACTAAGTGCCACAACAAAGTGACCAATAACTACTAAAGAGAAATAAGACGATCTGGCCCGTATATATAGGCGCTAGCGTGGTCGTCACGTGTTCAGCTTACTAGGATCTCCTAATTAACAGGCTAATCTGCATGTTTCGCAGCATGTTAATACTCTAACACACCCCCTAGGTCAGTAAGATACTATTCATCTAAGCTGTAAGCAACCAGGCAATCGTAATAAATTAAGGTTGTTAATTAAAAACTTCTGCAAACATAGCTCCTCTGCCTAATCCTTTATTGTTATAGTAATACTGCTTGTCAATGTTTTAATTAATCTAGCAGCCCTAATATTAAAACATTGAATAAATTCAAAATATTGCGTAATTAGTTAGTGCGCAGCTCTACAAATATATTATTTATGTCTACTACTTTTTTAAACTTTTTTTGTCTTTAACCTTACTCTAATATTAATTACCTAGCTTTTTAGGACTGTCTTAACTACTATTACTAACATAGTAAGCAGCGTTACTTTATTGTTCTAATTAGCTGCTGATCTTTTGTAGTCTGCCCCTAGTAGTAATAAGCGCAAGCGTTAATTAGCAAGCAACTATTTTAAGCATAAGAATTGCTTTAATAGCCGTTGTTAGCAACATAAGAACAGCGCTAAGCATAATTATTGTGCGCGTTAAAGCCTGTTTAACAATAAAATTTAACAAGCAGCAAGTCTTTAAAATAATAAAAGTTAGTTGCTGCTGCCTTC
Organism: Alternaria sp. 'sect. Undifilum'; assembly: GCA_024321975.1. Classification (NCBI taxonomy): domain Eukaryota; kingdom Fungi; phylum Ascomycota; class Dothideomycetes; order Pleosporales; family Pleosporaceae; genus Alternaria; species Alternaria sp. 'sect. Undifilum'. Next base: position 3,997,290 of record JAJJZI010000004.1, read on the forward strand.
TAATTTATACGCTTATTGCATGACATCTAGTAGCTTTGCTTAGAAGCTAATTGCCTTACCTGCTAAATTTATTTTGCTGTTAAGTCCTTGCTTAAGTTTTAATTTACATAAAAGTCTAGCTAAGCAATTAAGCTAGCGCAAGAGTAAGGCTCTTTAAAAGCTAATATAAAAATTATAGCAGCTTACTACTTAAGCAGCGTCCTGCAATTAGCAACAAAACAACAGTAATAGCCTACTAATGCTTGTTAAGCTGTCTACTAAGCGCAACGCGCTGTTTTGAACTTAAAAGAAGGCGCTTAACAGCTTTTTAAAGTTTGCTACTAATTTATTATGCTTTTGCATTCTGCCTTGTAAGCGCTGTATAAAGAAGATGTTCAATAGTTTCTATATTAAACATTGCTTTAATTGCGTTTAAACTAGCAGTTAGAGCAGCTTATGCTGTAGCAGTTCCTTGTCTTACACCTGCTACACAGTTAATATTAATCTTACTAATTAATTTATAGCTATATACAAAAGTAAAGAATTAAGTTTCTAATTCTTTAAGCTTCTTGCTTAGGCTGCTAACTTAATTTTAGAGATAGAACAACAATAAGAAGTACTAAGCTTTAAAGGCTTAACTGCTTAAGAACATTATTGCTTACTGCAAAAAGATTAACAGCAACGTCACGTCTACTAGAAAGCTTTCTGCTCAGAAGCCTTCTGCTAATAATTGTTGCACTTAAGAGATGTCTTCTTATAGTTTTGCTACTTAGCCCTTGCTGCCTCCTTTTGCTCCCGCTCCTGCTTCTGCTTCTATAAGCATTTTTAATCTAAGGTATAATGCTAAGGATTATTTGCGCTAGACACAGCCTGCATAGTAGGCAATAGGCTTAAGTTAAGGTTGTCTATATAAACAAAAGCTTTATAATACGCAGCCTTAGGCTGCGTACGTTCTAAGTTAACCTGCCTAGTAGCTAGCTTAACAGCCGGCATATAATTAACAACAGCTGTAACAGCAGCAGCCTTAACAACAACAACTTCTTTAGTAATTGTTTTTTTGTTAGAGTATTGACGTGCGCAACATGCGGATCACCCTGTTGATTAGGTGATCCTGGTAAGCTGAACACGTGACGACCACGCTAGCGCCTACATATACGGGCCAGATCGTCTTATTCCTTTTTAGTAGTTATTAGTTACTTAGTTATGGCACTTAGTTGATTAATACACTCATTCCATTCCTTCTAATCAAGCAATTGCCCCTTTTCAGCTCCTACAGTTATAAGCCCAGCCGCTTAATTGTAGTTTGAATTCCCACTGCGCAATTAGCAAGCTGTAAGGTTAATAATTTAATTAGCATTTTACTCTCCTCTATTCTCTTACAGCATAGCTAGCAGATTGCTGCTGCTGCTGTACCTCTCTTATTAATTATACAATCAACCTCTTTCTAATACAAGCTACCTAGCTACCTACTTACTAACTAATTAATTTATTGTTACCTTAATAATAACCCACGTTGAAATCTTACACAAAGCATCTTATCTTAAGATAGACCTTACTAATACACTGCTTGTCGCCTTAGGGGTGATCCTTAAGGCTTAATTAGACTAGCCAACCTAGTTTGCTCTATTAAGGCTACACTGCTTAGAGAAAGGCATCTAAGATTAGGTTGATCTTAACATCCTAGACGTACCCTTAATAGATCACTAGGAGCCACAGTATCTAGAACTGCCTAAGGATATTAAGCAGCTAGTTACTCTATTACCTAGCGCTAGCGCTTAAATACAAGGGGACTATAAAATTGCTTAACGCAAATATAAGGCTTAATTACTTAATACTAAGTATAAGAAGAATAATTACAACAAGCTAGTTAACAGGTACAAGATACAAGCTGCTTAATAAACAAGAAAAGTTATTAAAACTACTAATATTAAGAATTAGATTAGCAAGACTGTCTATCTAGACCTGCTTTTAAACGCCTTAATAAGCATAATTATTTAGGACCTTACTAGCTTTTAAGCCTTAGTAAAGATCCTAAAAGAGAATCTTGCACCTACAGATTAGAATACTCAGTATTTAATTAGAGCTCAATACAAATTACACCTTAATAAGGCTTACTAGAGATAAATAGGCTTTAAGCTATAGTTTACTAAGTAGTAGCTCCTGTATTAACAAGTAACAATCTACTTGCTTTTTAAGGTTGTTAGGCTGTTAGCAGTTACTAATTTTTTAGACGCTTTAGGCACTAAGATCGCACTAAACTAGTCGCGCAAGAAGCGCAATAAGTTAGCATAAGTAATAGCGCTTAGTAAGGCTTATTTAACCTTTAAAAAATTAAGAAAGATCTTTAGTATTTTGTTGCAAGATAAGTTAATTACATTTTAAAAAGAAAAGGACACGTAGTGTTCTAGACTAAATCTAAATTAAAGGTAGCTTAACAATTTACAAGCGCTAACAACTTAAAGTTAAACAAGAGTAGTAAGCAATTACCCCTTTGCTCCTATAAGGCTAGTAAAGGGCCTATAAGCAATCACTTTTAGACACTGCGCAACTGCTATTAACTTTAAACTGTAGTTACTAGATTAAGCCCTCCTAGGAGTATACTAATTAAGCTGTTAGACAACAACAAAAAAAAGAATTCTTAAGTAATAAAACAGCGACAAATAGGCAACCTTACGTACCTAGATTAAGAAGGAAGGCTAGAAGGCTAGCACTAGCAGATTAGCTACTAATAAGTTAAATAGATCCTACCCTAGCTTATTAGTTTTAGCATTAATGAACTTAAAAAACTTTATTAAGGAAATTAGACTAGATGTATTTAGCGCAACGTTTACCTCTTATGCCTTGTCTTTTTGCCTGATTATAGATAGTAAAGCAGTAGTCTACTTAGTTAATACTATAGATTATATAGTACTAGGCACCTTTAGCAATTGCGCTAAGGACAAGACTGTTAAGGCAGGCACTTAATCTATTTTAGTTGCTAAGATAGAAAACAGGCTGCTTAAGAATGTCCTGCATAGCGAGGCTAGCCCTAAAACAGCTGATCTTCTACTTACTAATGTTAAGGTTATACTAGGTTTCTATGTTAATATTGTATTAAAAGCACAGCTTAAGCGGGCAGGGATTTAGTATTTAGAATATAATTACACCTTGCAATTTAGAACAATTAAAAAGAATATTATCTTAAATAACTTTTAGTGTTACTTAAATTTCTTATTTATTAAATATAAGCAACTTTCTTGTTACCTTGCTTAACTACTACTTGTAAATGCTGTAGCGCGATTAAGGGAACCTTAGGTACACACTAGTAATAAGGACATATAGCATTAAGAACTAGAACACTTAAGACAACAAGCTATTAAATCCTTAATTATCTTAGCACAAAACGTTAAGATTACTAGTAAAAAGCTATTAAAATGCAATTACTGCGCAACAGCTTATGCCTTGCAAGTAATCTTGCAGTAACTAAAAAAAAATTACTATAACTTTTTTTATAAAATCTTATAGAATCTGTTTAATTGTTTAACTAGTTAGCTGCTTTAGAAAAAGGCACTAATTATTCAAGAGGATTACTTAGGAAAGCTGTACAATTATAATATCTAGTAAAAGACACTCAATAATATTATACTAGTAATTAAAGACTTTGCTACAAGAATAAAAAGGAAATATTAGGAGAAAATTGTAGAAATTTATTAAGATAACAATACTGCTACACTGTCTTAGAGAGGGCAATTAAGATATAAAGTATAGGCTATAAAGAAAGGAATTGTAATAAAAACGCCACCGCTATATACTTATAAGCCCAATAGCTTAGCAGAGAGAGCTAGTAAAGAGCTAATTACAAAGGCTATTAAGATGCGCATAAGCACTAATTTACTAGCCAAGCTTTAGCTAGTAATTATAAATGCGGCAGCTTACCTACATAAAATAAGCACTACTAAGATTTTTAGCTACTAATCCTCTAAATAGCTGCTTGAAGAATAGTTTAGGAAATATTTCTAATACTATTAACTACTTAAGATTAGACACTAGACTGCTAATCTACGCCTAGACTAGAGTAAAATCTATGCCTATAGCTGCCGAGCTTATCCTTTAAACAAGGAAAAGACAGCTAGGAGCAATTATTAATGATTTAAGGTTAACGTGGTTCACAAGCGCATTAGACACCTAAGCGAATTAGACACGCCCTACTAGCGCGTCAATGTTAATACGTTATAAATCACTTTTATTACAGTTAATAAATTATTACAATATACTAAGGTAACTAACGTGGTTTACAAGCGAATCGGACACCTAAGCGAATTGGACACGCTCTACTAGCGCGTCGACGTCGACACTACAACGCGTTATATCTTAATAACGCAATTATCTATTAACTTATTATAAATTAGATCTTTAGCTTGCTTTTTTTAATGTCTAATTGCAACGTGTTTAAAGCTAAAGACGTGCTGTCTCTATCTATAACGTGCCTTAAAGTACTCTGTCTAACTAACATGCTAGAAAGCCCTCCTAACATAAATATAAAGCAAACTTAAAGCGCCTAAATAAGCTAGAAGAGGAAGCTATAGTTAAGCGTATTCTTAAAGAGTCTACGCAAGGATTTGTGCCTATAAAGGCTAATATTTAAGTAATAGCTAATAAACTATTATATAAGTGTAGTAGCAACCTTGTTAACAAAAACTAGATTAACAACTTTATTAAGAGGACTCTTAAGCTTTATACGCGCTAGAGTTATCTCTATAATGACTAGTAAGCTGCCTGTAAGGACCTAGCAGCTATCTAGCGCTAGTTTAATCTAGTTAAGGCAATAAAGGAGAAGTAAGGGATTATAAATTATAATATTTACAACTTTAAAAGACTAACTTTATAATAAATAAGATTTTATTATAGTTAGTTATTACAGGCTTAAAGGGATCTAGCAAAAAGAAGCGCGTCTAGCTAAGTAACTATAAGTAGGTTACTGTAATCTAAGGCGTAAACGTATTAGGTTACTAACTACTACTCTTTATTGTTTTTACAGGCAAAGTGCTTATTAATATTTAGTTCAAGAACTTACTTACTAACTAAGTGCTTAAAGTTAGTCCTCATAGCTAGATAAATAACTAGCGTACTCTTGCCTAGTTAGAGCACTTTAATACTTATATAAAGAGACATACTATAAGTAGGTATTAACTACTTATTATTAACAGCTATAAGAGCTACTACTTAGTTAAATTCTAAGATTTTTGCAAGAAGAAGAATATTATTCTTCTTTATATACTTGCGTACTCGTCTTACCTATTATAGCCTCTTAATATTACCTGCTTCTTGCTGTTAAAGCGCAAGTATAGCAATGCTGTTTTAGGCTTAGCACGTAACTACACTAACTATATTATTAAGCAGACCTTCTTACTAGCCTTTAAAGCTACTTTTAAGTAGTCTATTATAAAAGAAAATATTTAAGCTAGCTTTAGAGGCGCTAGTCTAGTCTTATATAACCTATAGGCTATGCTATTAAAGCTTAATATTATAGTGTAGACGCTAAAACAATAACTATAATAAGCAGACACTTAAGAGGCACAGATACTACGCAACACGTGCAAAGTTAAGGCTTAAAGTACTCTTATTAAATAAAGAGTAAGAAACTATTGTAAGTCTTCTATAAATTTACTTAATACGTAGGTTATGCAGTTAAGTAAAAGAGCCTAGCAAATACTGCATATAATAACACTTATAATAGAGAAAATAAGTAGCCTTAAAAAGGCTCTAGATAAATCAAATAAGCGTAAGAGCTGTAAGTAGCAACATATATAGATAGAGGAGACTCTTAATATAAGTAAGGTGTAAGAAGTATTAGCTAAACAGGCAAGTAGGTGTTATAGTAATAGTAAAAGTGCGTTAAAGAGGGTATAAGGAGAGAGGTAGTACAGGCGTTGCAAGCAGGTTAGACACAACGCTTGTACCTGCACAGTTAAGATTAATAGTGCAAGTAATATCAGCAATTCTAACAGTTAACTTAGTATATTGTAATAGTTTATTAACTGTAATAAAAGTGCGTTATAACGTATTAACATTGACGCGCTAGTAGGGCGTGTCTAATTCGCTTAGGTGTCCGATTCGCTTGTTGTGGGAGCTGAGAAGGAGTAATTAAATAATCAGTGGAGGGGAATGAGTATATTGATCAACTAAGTGCCACAACAAAGTGTCCAATAACTACTAAAAAGACTTCGGACGATCTCGCTCGTTTATATGCGCGCTACTAGCTCCGTCACGTGATATCTCACTAGGATCACCTGATAACCCGGGTGATCCGGATGTCAAAGGAGAGATCCGGAGTGATCCGGAGTGATCCGCATATTAGTACTCCAACACTTGTGAACCACGTTATTAGAATTGCCGCTATTACTTGCACTACGTATCTTAACTGCGCAGGTACGAGCGTTGTGTCTAACCTGCTTACAACGCCCGCACTGCCTCTCTCCTCGCACACTCTTTAACATACTCTTACTATTACCACAACTACTACCTGCCTGTTTAGCTAATACTTCTTGCACCTTGCCTACATTCAAAGTCTTCTCTATTTGTACGTATTGCCGCTTACAGCTCTTATGCTTATTTAATTTATCTAGAGCTTTTTAAAGGCTACTTATTTTCTTTATTATAGTTAATCTTGTAAAAGCATTTCTTAATGCGTTAATTACAGCAGATAACTTAGTGATTTGTAGGATACTAGATAGCTTTAAGAAGCCTAGAAAGTGCGTACAACTTAACTGCGCACTTTATAAATTATAAGACTTGCTACTGTTGTAGTATATGGAGTTTTCAGGATTACTAAGAGAAATTAGGCTAATTGCTTTACTAAAGGAGCCCTGCATATTCTTTAATAAAGACAGGAGGATTCTAGTTTTATTTTATATAGATAATATCCTACTGCTCTTTGCAAAGAAATATAAACAGAGAGCAATAGATCTTTATTTAAAGATTATAAATAAATACAAGATACAGGAATAAAATTTAGTTAAATAGTTCTTTAGTATTAAAGTAATTAGAGATTACAAAAAGCAAACAATTACGCTTGTACATAATACATACATGAACAAAATTGCAAAGAAGTTTAAGCAAAAAAATAGTAGCTTTCTTAAAACTCTATTGCCGTTAAAGAAGCTAATTAAGAACACTAGCAAAGTAACTAAGTATGAATTTAAGGCCGACTAAAAAAGATTTAAATTAGTGCTATACATAGCTATTATACTGCAACTAGATATTGCTTACTTAATCTTAAAGCTTTTACACTTCCTTACAAACTTTAGTAATTAGCATATAAAAGCTATTAAACAGGTAATTATGTACCTCTATTAAACAAGATAGGATGCGATCTAATATAGGGACTATAATAGCCTAGACCTAATAATTACAGGCGATACTTCGTTTGCAGATAATTAGGAAACTCGTTAATTATCCTATAGATATATAGCTATCCTATATAGTGGTCTAATATTTTAGAAGGTAGCATAGTAGACTACAGTAACCACGTTAACTACTAAGGCTAAGCTGCTTGCCCTTAAGTATACTACTAAGGAGGCTATAGCCCTTAAGCGCTTCTTTTATAAGCTATCTTTTAATCTAGAAGACGTCTAAATAGTTTAGTATAATAACTAACAAACAATTAGGCTTATAGTTAAAAAAAAAGCAAATTAGCACTTAATTAAAGCATGTAGATATACAAAATATATAGCTGCGTAGACTTTGATGTAGATTGAAATTTAAGCAAATACTTAACAGTAGGCTTAATTCAACAGGTAAAGTAATTAGCTTTTAAACAGAGTTACTAAATATCTTACAATAAGTTTATAGATTAGAAGGCAGCAGCAACTAAATCTTATTATAGTAAAGATTAGCTGCCTATTTAATCTTATTATTACACAGGCTTTAACGCGCGTAACGCTTATGCTTAGTGTTGTTATTATGTTGCTAACAACTAATATTCAAGCAATTCTTACGTTTATAACGGCGGCTTGCTGATTAACGCTTGCGCTTATTACTACTGGGGGCAGACTACAAAAGATTAGCAGCTAATTAGAACAATAAGGTAACGCTACTTACTATATTAGTACTAGTAGTCAAGACAGTCCTAAAAAGCTTAGTAATTAATATAAGTGTAAAGTTAAGAACAAAAAAAGTTTAAAAGAGTAGTAAACGCAATTAATATTGTTGTAGAGCTGCGCACTAACTAATTACGCAATATTTCAGGTTTATCTAAAGTTTTAATATTAAGGCTGCTGGATTAATTAAAACATTAACAAGCAGTATCACTACAACAATAGAGGATTAGACAGAGGAGCTATGTTTATAGAGGTTCTTAATTAAAACCCTTTTTTTATTACGATTGCCTAGTTGCTTACAGCTTAGATTGATAGTATCTTACAAACCTAGGGGGTGTGTTAGAGTATTGACGTGCGCAACATGCGGATCACCCTGTTGATTAGGTAATTCTAGTAAGCTGAACACGTGACGACTACGCTAGCGCCTATATATACGGACCAGATCGTCTTATTCCTCTTTAGTAGTTATTGGTCACTTGGTTGTGGCACTTAGTTGATTAATACACTCATTCCACTCCTTCTGATCAAGCAATTGCTCCTTTTCAGCTCCCACATTTTTTGATAACAGCATGCTTAAGAAATGCTTTTTCTGCTTATTTTATAAATTGCTCTTAAGTTCGCTGTCTTAATTGCTATACAACTTATACATATAAGCGCAATTAGAACGTAAAAGTAAGCTAGCAATTATCTTACAATTCTATTTTTAGAAGTAATAAATTAGATTTGCGCTGTTATGCTGCTTACCTCTAAACTCTTGCTGCTTTAGCTAAGTTAGCTTAAAATGCTCCTAAGCTTGCTAAAGCTAAAAAAGCTAATCATAATCTAATAATGGAGTTAAGTGATTACAAAGATTTTAATGCTTAATAGTAATTTTAGTTTTGTTTTTTTAGTTTTCCTGCTTATATAGCTTACGTTCTTCTGCTTATTCTGAGCTACTTAGAAAAGATCTAGCCTATTATATAGTTGTTGCTGCTTGATTTAAATGTTTCTGCTTATTAATTATTATTGCCTTTAATTAAGTGCTTAACTTGCTAAAAGTTAAGCAACTGCTTAAACTTCTTAAACTATTGTTGAGTAAGCAACTTAGTTAGTGTGGGAGCTTCATAGGAGCAATTGCTTGATCAAGAGGAGTGGAATGAGTGTATTGATCAACTAAGTGCTACAACCAAGTGACCAATAACTACTGAAGAGGAATGAGACGATATGGCCCGTATATATAGGCGCTAGCGCGATGGTCACGTGTTCAGCTTACTAGGATCACCTGATCAACAGGGTGATCCGCATGTTGCGCACGTCAATACTCCAACAGTTAGTTTATTAGCTAGCATAATTGCTGTTTCTAGGTACTTAACTTAAAATAATCCTTTAGCATATTTCTGCCGCAGCTATATGTTTTGTATATCTACATTCCTTAATTAAGTGCTAATATGCTTATTTTTCCTATCTATAAGCCTAATTGTTTGTTAGTTATTATACTAAACTGTTTAGACATCTTTTAGATTAAGAGACAGCTTACAAAAAAAGCGCTTAAAGGCTATAGCCTTCTTAGTAGTGTGCTTAAGAGTAAGCAGCTTAGCCTTAGTAGTTAATATAGTAACTGTAGTCTGCTGAGCTGCCTTCTAAAGTATTAGACCACTATATAAGATAGCTATATAACTATAAAATAATTAGTAAGTTTCCTAATGATTTGCAAAAGAAGCGTTGCCTGCAATTGTTAAGTTTAAGCTATTATAGTTCTTGTACTAGATCACGGCTTATATTGTCTAATAGAGATACATAATTACTTGTTTAATATCTTTTATATACTAATTACTAAGGTTTGTAAAGAAGTTTAAGATCTATAAAATTAAGTAAGCAATATTTAGTTGCAGTATAATAGCTTTGTACAGCACTAATTTACCTTTTTTTAGTAGGCCTTAATCTTTTGTTTAGTTACTTTGCTAGTGTTTTTAATTAGCTTTTCTAACAGCATTAAAGTTTTAAAAAAGCTACTATTTTTTAGCTTAAACTTTCTTGTAATTTTGTTAATGTACATATTATGCACAAGCGTGATTTTTTGCTTTTTGCAGTCTCCAATTACTTTAAAAATAAAAAACTGTTTAACTAATTCTTGTTTTTGTGTCTCGTACTTGCTTATAATCTTTACTAAAAAAATCTTTTCCTTTGTGCTTATAATCTTTTGCAAAAAGCAGCAAGATTATTTATATAAATAAAACTAGGTTCCTCCTATTTTAATTAAAGAATAGGCAGGGCTCTTTTAGTAAGGCAATTAGTTTAATCTCTTTATAGTGATTCTAAGAACTCTTCATACTTCAACAGTAGCAAGTTTTACAATTTATAAAGTGCGCAGTTAAGCTGTACACACTTTCTAGGCTTCTTAAAGCTGTTTAGCATTTTACATATTACTAAGTTATCTGCTGTAATTAATGTATTAAAGAATGCTCTTACAACATTATATTGCTTAATCTCAAGATTATTCTTAGCAGCAATAGCTATTGCTGCTTAGAAGCACTTAGCTGCTAATATAGCAGCGTATATTAAGTTAATTAAGTCCTTTTTTTAGAGATTACTTTTTATCACAATCTGCGCCTTGCATTGAAAAAAGAAGCTGTTTAAACTAAACTTATAAGTCTAAACCTACTTTGTAGATATTAGGCAATTATTTGCTTCTTTTCTTAATATCTTAGTCTAAGTCTTATTTTTACTTAACTAATTAATCTCTTTTCTGCAGGCATTCTTAGACAAGGTCTTTATAAAATACTAACGTAATTACTGTTATAATTCTAGCAGTTTAGGTAGATTGTTGCAATGCTGTTAAGCATTTAGCTTATGCTTAGTAAGCAAAGCTACTATAACTATGTAATTAAAAGTCATGTAGCTTGCTTAGTCTTCCTAGGTTGCTTGCAAACCTAGCAGGTAGGTATTACAAAAATTGTTTTATAATAGATTTTGATAATCTTTAATTAATGCATTAATACTACTTATGCTTTTACTCCTTAGTTAATTATCAAGATCTTAAGTTGGGTCTTCACGCTTACGCCCGCTACCTAGCTTGCACAGTAGAAAATAATATTTTGTAAGCTAATTTAAACTTTTGCTTATAATTTGCGCACTACGCCTTATAAGCAAAGGCTTAGCTTGTAATTACTTACTTTGTCTGCTGTACAGGCCTAAAATTTTAAGTTTTAAAATAATTTACGCCTTGCTATCCTGCTTACCTAAGCAGGTGTTTTATTACGACGAGCTAGCGCGTTAGAGTCTTTAGTGTTACGATCTAGACCAAGGGACGAGGGGACAACCCCGCAGGAAGCATGTCACATAAATAGATGATTACAACTAGGCAACTACGACGCTGTCACGTAACTGCTCACTAACGAGCGCTTATCTACAAGCGCAACCACGTAACTACTTACTAATAAGCGCTTATCTATAATTGCAACTACTTGACTAATTATTAATAAGCCTAATTGTCTACGAGCGCACGCTCGTACACAAGCGCTACCCTTATTAGTATATAGTAGTAGGCAATATGCTCTTATAGCTTATAGTGTTCAACTTAGAGTTTTATCTTTGTAATTAATCTAAGGATCAAGACTTGTTTCTTAACCCTGTACTATTATATTAATCTTCTAATTATGCTAGTACACCCTGTGTCCTTAGTACTCGCTTATTCTCTAAGAACTAACCTAGATTATCTTTAGATAATCTTTACACTTTAAATACTCTCAAGATAAGTAATACTGTTATAGACACACCTGCTAATTCCCTTACTAGGAGGACTACAAGCCGCGCTAATAAGCCTAAGACTTATTATAGTAATTATAGTAAGCTTAATACTTAGCTCCTCTAGGTTAACAGATACTTTTACATTAAAGAAGACAAGATTAATAATAATAATAAAGTAGTCTTAACTTCTACGTATTTTTAAGGAGATGCAGAGAAGTAGGCTAACTTAATTTTTTAACGCTATATAGACAGTGCTATTATAAACACTAATAATACAGCTCTAGTTAAAGACTAAGATACTTTTAAAGCTAAAATAAAAGAGGTTTTCTTACTCCTTAAAGAATTTGTATTTATAGACTAGAAGAAAGAGACTATAACAAACTAAGTCTATTACTAACTACACAACTAAATTCTAATAGTATAAAATAGTTGAAAAATAAAATAATAACACTTTAATATAGATGTACTAATAAGGTCTTAAACTTACTATACAATAGGAACTTATGCAAAGTAGAGCTAATCTTAACATGCTTAATAAACTTATCGCTAAAGCTATTAGAGTTAACAATAAACTATATAAGCTTATATTAGAAGAATAGTTATTCGCGCTAGGGAATTGCGTACCTAGGAACATAGACGCTTAACTACGTTAAACATTTTAACGCCTATACTCTAACTAAGGACGTTAGCGAAACTATGTACCTAAGACCTTAGGGCATTATACTACTAATAGCTATAAGCTAATGCACCTTAACAATATTAATAAGAGACTAGGAAGGAAAAGGTTTAAGTTTAATAAGAGTAACAAGAAAGTTACTTATTATAAATATAATAAAGAAGGTTATATAAAATAGGACTGCTAAAGCTAAAGCAAGGTAACTTAACAACTTAATATTATTTACCATGTAGAACTTAATAATAATCTAGACAACAAATAGACTGTTATTACACAACCTACTATTATAGTTTAAGGACAGGACTAAGTAAGTATTAATAGTCTAGATAATATAGTTATAATTACGCTAGAAGAAACTTTAAATAACAACATTTCTAAGATAATACTAGATAAAGATATAGAAGTAACCCTAGTAGAAGAAACTAAATATAGCAAGATAGCTAGGTTTTAGGAAAGCTATTAACTAGCTACACTAATTATATAAGAAGAGCTAGTAGTACATAATAAGGAGACAGTTCCTATATATATATAGAAACTCCTTACCTATACTATAGAAGATAGACACAATATTAGTATATAGGTACTACTACCTACAGAGACTAGATACTTTATAAATCTAGTAGAAAAGATTAACACTCTACTAAGGCAACTTAGACAACTTAAGGAGATCTTTATAGAACTTTGTAGAGGAATATTCTTAGATTATATTTAGTATACTAATCTACTAGAGGAACTGTAGAAGAAAAGACTTACTCTAGTAGCAACTATTAATAAAGCTATATATAATAATTTTGTATAGAAATGGACTAAAGAAGCTAAGGCTTCCTAGAATAAGCTAACACGCTAGCTCTTAGAAAAAGAAATAAAGGAGATTTATAATAAACTTAAGGCAACACAACAATAGCGTAAGGTTTAAAATAATAGCTATGCTAAGAATATATACTACTAGAAAGACCTACGCAACCTATAACATGTAAAGTATTTATAGACTATATATATACATAACAACTGTATAATCTATTATTCTAATAAAAATAGATTAGGACAGTTTCCTAATAAGTTTAAGAGAATACCTAGATGCAAATACTAATAGTATAATCACTTAAACAACAAATGCGTAGTATATATATAAGATAAGAGATATAGCCTATACTTTTACAGACACAACAATCTAAAAGAGAACTTATAGATGTATATAACGTAGTAAAAGGATTATCAGAATAGAACTAGTGTATAAGATTGTAATTAGCTCTTATAACATACATGCCTTAACATTAAATATAATAAATATCTTATTACAAAGAAGTTCTATAGATTTAGTATATAGTCTTTTTTAAATAGACGCCCTAGACACCTAGAACTGCTAAGGAGATTAACGCAATAGATCCTTTAAGCCTCCTTGAGCTTATAGTAAAGCTTAATAGACACTAGATATAGGCACTAGTAGATTCTAGCGCATAGGCTAACTTTATTTCTACTTAAGTAGTGCTAGTAGTAGGCCTATAACTACTAAGGAAACAAGAACCCTATCTACTACACGTAGCTAACAGTTAGCCTATACTAGGCAAGATAATAATTATTTATAAGGTTACCTAAGTAACGCTCTGCATCTAGGAATACTAAGAAGAGATAAACTTAGACGCTTTTAGACTAGCTACCTACAATATTATATTAAGACTTCTTGAGTTACAAGAATACAACTTATAAATTAATTAGAAGTTAAAGAAGTTTTTATTTAAGTGCTATAGACTTAACGCAACTATAAGCTAACTTAAATATTTAATAACTAAAATAGTAGATAAGAGGAAAATTAATAATATTACTAAAGGACAGTCAACTTTAACTAAAAATAGCCTTAAAATAAAAGAGTTTAACTTAATAAATACTAGAAGGCCTTCTCTAGATGATAAGGTTAGAGTTTTAGAGACACGTGTAACTCTAGATATTCTAAAAAAGTATAAAAAATTTTAGTACCTCTTTGCAGAAGTATTAAATAGTAAAACTTTACTAAGACACTAACTCTAAGATTATAAGATTATTCTAGAAGAAAGGAGGACTCTGCCCTTTATACTAATTTATTAACTATTAGAGATAGAACTTAAGATACTAAGAGAAAAGCTAGATAAAGATTTAGTAAAAGGCTATATAAGACTTTTAATATTACTAGTATAATTTCTAATACTTTTTGTCTTAAAAAAATAGGCTACTAAAGATGTGCGTTAACTACTAAAAGTAAAATAATATTATAGTAAAGAATTAATATCTACTACCTAATATTATAGAACTTAGAGATTAATTATCTTAAGCTAAAGTCTTTATAGCATTAGACCTACAAGACAGATACTACTTTAATAAAATTAAGAAAAGTAAAGAATAAAAAATAACATTTTAAACAAGATATAGATACTATAAATACATTATTATACTATTTAGGTTAACAAACGCCTTAGAAATATTTTAGGAACTTATTGATAATATATTGAGAGTATACCTAGACATCTTTGTTATTATATACTTAGATAACATCTTTATCTACTCTAAGAACTTAAGAGATTATATTAAATATGTCTACATAGTACTAAGGTGCGTAGACTAGTTTAACCTATAACTAAAACTTAAGAAATATAAGTTTTACAAGAACAAAATTACCTTTCTAGGATATATTATAAAGGTATAAGGAGTATAGATAAGTAAAGAAAAGATATAAGTAATTAAAGAATAGCTACAACTAACAATAGTTAAAGAAATATAATCTTTTTTAGAATTTCTAAACTTTAATTAATAATTTATTAAGAATTACTTTAAGATTACTGTTGTATTAATAAGACTTATAAAGAAGGAGGTACCCTTTAAGTAGAGTAGAGAAGTAAAGAATATATTCTAAGTGCTTAAAAATGTAAGTATAGAACTACTATACTTTTATATATTCTAAGCAGGACAACTACTATAATTTAAAATAAATACATTAGATCTTGTACTTATAAGATGCGCTAGTAACTATATAAAAGTAAATAGCACTTAATTGTCTATTATTCTTACAAGGTTTTAGGACTAGAATAATAATATAATGTTTACAACAAAGAGCTGTTAGCTATTATTAATTTTTTAAGACATTAGAGAGTATACGCTAAAAGCTGCTTAGAATTTATAATATTCATAAATTATAAGAACTTAGTTAACTTTATAACTACTAAAAGACTTAACTAACGCTAGGTTTAATAGTTACAAGAGCTAGGACAGTATAAGTTTAAAATTATGTATGTACTAAGAAAGAATAATAATAAAAATAGATGCTTTTAGCTGTAGACACAACATTATAGGAATAAAAGAGATAACTAACTCTGTAATATTATAGGTTAATAATAACAGATTATTAAGACTAGTATAGACGCTTAGTCTACTTATGCGTATTACATACGACATACTAGAAGAATTATAAGAAATAATGCTTAGAAAACACTATAATAACTAAGTATATAGTTACTTAGGTATTACAAGAACTATAGAACTTCTTAAGAGAAATTATAACTTTCTAGAAATAAAAAATAAAGTTACTACTTTTATTACTAAATATGCAGACTGTTAGAAGAATAAGTATAGTACATACGCACCTTATAAAGAAATATAAGTAATAAAACTACTTAACGCACTGTAGTTAGACATCTTTATAGATTTTATTATAGGATTACTAGTCTTAAGAGACTTTGTTATAAAAGTATTTTATAACGCAATTCTTGTAGTAGTTAATTAATTTATAAAATAAGCAGAGTATATTACTTTTAAGAAAAACTCTACAGTAGTACAGCTTACGCACATTATTAATAATTAAATTATTAGATATTACAGCATACTAAAGTTAATTATTAGTAATAGAGATAAGCTCTTTACTTTAAATTTTCAGACAACATTACTTGCTGCAATTAGAACTAAGAGAAAGCTTTTAATAGCATATTATCTGCAGATAGATTGATAAATAGAGCAAATAAACTATGTAATAAAAGTATATCTAAGAATATATGTTAATTAACACTAAAATAATTAGGTATTATTACTACTTATAGCATAGATAGCATACAACAACAAGCTTTTAGAGTCTATAAAATAGACTTTATTCTACGTAGATTATAGGAGACACCTAAATCTCTTTATACATACACTTCTAAGTCTAAAAACAGAAGCAGCTTTTACAACAGCTAATAAGCTAAAATTAGTATATAAGTTACTTAAAAAGACACTTAAGAAGGCTAAATGCTAAAGCCTTTTATATATAAACTAGAAACAAAAAACAGCACCTTAGCTAAAGAAGAGAGATAAAATATACTTGCTTACGAAGAATCTTCGCACTAAACAACCTAGCAAAGGACTTAACAACGCTAAAGTTAGACTGTTTTTAATTCTAGACTAGAAGGGACTATTTATATACACACTTAACCTTCTAGCAGACACAAAAATCTACTTAAGATTCTACATTAACATGTTAGAACTAGCAGATCTAAGAATGCTATTACAGAAAATATTCTACTACAAAATAGAAGAAGACAATGTCTTTAAAGTTAAGAGAATCCTTATACACTAAGATAATAACAACAGCAAAGAATATCTAGTTTAATAGTTAGGCTACCAAGACAGCAACAATATATATGAACCTAACACGAACTTAACTAACTGCTAATAAATATTACAAAAATATAATTACTATACTAGGAATTAAACTAAGGATATTAGCACACACACATAGAAACAAAAATAACTTACCTAAGCCTTATAACTAGACTACTATGTTAAAACGCTTAAGCAGTAAAAACAAAAACAAACAACGTACTTTATAAACTACTACTAGCTTCTAACATAGTAACACTAAGCTTAGCAATAGAAGCATTAATTAAATCTATAGTAGCCTACATTATAGGCGAAAGGGCTATGCTAATAGATGCTGTAAGACAATTAGTTTCTTACGCTATTTTAAGCTTACTAGCAATCTCTATATCTAAAGTAAGGCACAGCGCTTTCTTACAAGCACGCTCTTTAGCCTATTTTAGAATTTTGTTATTCTGCAGCAAACGCGAAATTACTGTTATAAACAACTTTTTATTATTATCTACTTTCTTTTAATACTTATCGTGAGTACAATCTAGAGACTCCTAAGACATGTTTATATATGCTTAACCTAGCTGCGTACACTTAGCATACTTTAGACGAGAATTATGTATAACAAAATAAATAAAGCCTTCTAGGAAATAATAATTACAAGGAGCTTTAGCAGGACAGTTAGCACAAACAATTTTAAAACTAAGACGTAAGCAATGTTAATAGGAGGAGGATATAGCAACTACCTAACTTATAATATAAGGTAAGCTTTGGTTATTTAACAACAAACTACAAAAACACAACTACGTAATTTAAGGACGAATCTTTAGAGGAGAAGGATAGTGTTACAATCTAGACTAAGGGACAAGGGAATAACCCCGCAGGAAGCATACTACATAAATAGAAGATTACAACTAGGCAACTACAACGCCGTCATGTAACTGTTCACTAACGAGCGCTTATCTACGAGCGCAACTACGTGACTAATTATTAATAAGCGTAATCGTCCACAAGCGCACGCTCGTACACGAGCGCCACCCTTATTAGTATATAGCAGTAGGCAATATGCCCTTATAGCTTATAGTGTTCAACTCAGAGTTTTATATCAGTAATTAATCTAAGGATTCAGACTTATTTCTCAACCCCGTACTATTACATCTATCTTCTAATCGTGCTAGTACACCCCGTGTCCTTAGTACTCGCTTATTCCCCGAGAACCAACCTAGATCATCTTCGGACGATCTTCACATTTAGGCACAGACTTTTAAACTAGTAATAAGTTATTAGGCTTATTTAAAAGAGGCTCCTTACCTTTAAGTATTAGTAGATTAGCTTTTTTTAGCAAGCGCATTGCTATTTAACTATTAATAACTTTGCAAATAATTGCGCTGTTGCTCCTTAAGGTCTTTAGTTTAGAATTTAGTTTTAAAATAGCAAGACTAGTATTTTGCTGCTGACTTAAGCAAGTATCTAATAGTGCACTAGCCTTGTGCTCTATTTGCTTAGCGTCTTCTAATTTACTTTTGTCTTTAGTAGGCAGGTCTTCCTTACTACATAAGATAGTAGATAGATTACTTTTAAGGTCTTTAGTAGTTAGCTGTGTATCTCAATCTGCCTTTTTTTAAATAGGCAAGAAGTCTAAATCTTCTTTTAAATTAACTAGCTTGCTATTTTAAAAAAATTCTATAATTTTAATTGCTTAATTTCTTAGTAGCTCTTCTTTGCATTCTCTTTTGTAGAATGAACGTTAATTAAAGGTTACATTATAGGTAGTAATTACGTAATTAAGTGTTAATACCTATATGTAGTATATATTAGATGCTTAATAGCTAACTAAATATCTTATATAGCTGTAAGGATTAATTTAAGTTCTTTAATAATTGTACTTAGCTGCCTTCTTCTTGTTTAAAGGATAAGCTCAGCAGCTATAGGTATAGATTTTACTCTAGTCTAGGCGTAGATTAGTAGTCTAGTGTCTACTCTTAAGTAGTTAATTATATTAGAAATATTTCCTAAACTATTCCCTAAGCACCTAGTAAGAGGATTAGTAGCTATAGATCTAAGTAGGGTTTATTTTATATAAGTAAGCTGCTACATCTATAATTACTAGCTAAAGCTTAGCTAGTAGATTAGCGCTTGTGCGTATCTTAATAGGCTTTGTAATTAGCTCCTAACTAGCTATCTCTGCCGAGCTATTAGGCTTATAAGTATATAGCGGTGGCGTTTTAATTACAATCTTTTTCTTTATAGCTTTTTTCTTATATCTTAATTGCCCTCTCTAAGGTAGTGTAGCAGTATTGTAATTCTAAAGAATCTCTATAATTTTCTACTATAATTTCCTCTTAATCCTTGTAGCAAAGCCCTTAATTACAAGCATAATATTATTTAGTGTCTTTAACTAGATATTATGATTGTACAGCTTGTCTAAGTAATCTTCTTTAATAATAAACGCTTATTTCTTAAGCAGCTAACTAGTTAAGAGATTAAACAAATTTTATAAGATCTTGGCAAAAGGTTATAGTAAAGTTTTCTTTAGTTGCTGTAAAATTACTTGCAAAGTATAAGCTGTTGCGTAGTAATTACATTCTAATAGCTTTTTGCTAGTAATTTCAACGTTCTACGCTAAGCAGACTAAAGCTATAATAGCTTGTTGTCCTAGGTGTTCTAATTATTAATGCTATAGGTCCTAATTACTAGTGCGTACCTAAGATTTCCTTAATTGTGCCACAGCGTTTACAAGCAGTAGCTAAGCAAGGTAATAAGGAAGTTGCTTGTATTTAACAAAAAAGTAATTAATAGAATACTTAAAATGAATTAAGACAATGGTTTTCTTAATTTTTCTAAATTGCAAGATGTAATTATATTTTAGATACTAAATGCCTGCTTGCTTAAGCCGTGCTTGTAATACAATATTAATATAGAAACCTAGTACAACCTTACCGTTAGTAAGTAGAAGATTAGCTATTCTAGGGCTAGCCTTGCTATGCAGGACGTTCTTAAGCAGCCTGTTTTTTATCTTAACAACTAAAATAGATTAAGTGCCTGCTTTAATAGTCTTGTCCTCAGCGCATTTGCTAAAGGTGCCTAGTACTATATAATCTATAGTATTAACTTAGTGGACTGCTGCTCTACTATCTATAATTGTGCAAAGGGACAAGGCATAAAAAGTAAAGACTACACTAAACATATTTAGTCCAATTTCTTTAATTAAGCTTTTTAGGTTAATGAATACTAAAACTAATAAGCTAAGGTAGGATCTACTTAACTTATTAGTAGCTAATCTGCTAGTACTAGCCTTCTAGCTTTCTTTTTTTAATCTAGGTGCGTAAGGTTGCTTATTTGTTGTTATTCTATTAATTAAGGATCTTCTTCTTATCTGTGTCTAAAAGCTTAATTAGTATACTGCTAAGAAAGCTTAATCTAGTAACTGCAGTTTAAAGTTGATAGTAGTTGCATAGTGTCTAAAAGTGCTTGCTTACAGGCCCTTTACTAGCCTTGTAGGGATAAAAGTGTGACTGTTTACTACTTTTATTTGACTTTAAGTTATTAGCGCTTTTAAATTGTTAAGCTGCCTTTAATTAAATTTAGTTTAGAACACTGCATGTCACTTTTTTTGAAAGAATTAATTAACTAATCTTGTAACAAAATACTTAAGATCTTTCTTAAATTATTGAAAGTTAAATAAGCTCTACTAAGCGCTATTTCTTGTGCTAGCTTATTGCGCTTCTTGCGCAACTAGTTTAGTGCAATTTTAGTGCCTAAAGCGTTTGAAAAATTTGTAACTACTAACAGCCTAATAACCTTAAAAAGCAAGTAGATTAACGTAGTTTACAAGCGAATCGGACACCTAAGCGAATTAGACACGCCCTACTAGCGCGTCAATGTTAATAAGTTATAACGCACTTTTATTACAGTTAATAAACTATTACAATATACTAAGTTAACTATTAGAATCGCTGCTATTACTTGTAATATCTATCTTAACTGCGCAGGTATAAGTGTTGTGTCTAACCTGCTTACAACGCCCGCACTGCCTCTCTCCTTGCACCCTCTTTAACGCACTCTTACTATTACTATAACTACTACCTACCTAAATAGCTAATACTTCTTGTACCTTGCTTATATTAAGAGTCTCCTCTATCTGTACGTATCGCTGCTTACAGCTCTTACGCTTATTTAATTTATCTAGAGCTTTTTAAAGGCTACTTATTTTTGCTATAATAAGTATTGTTATATGTGCTATTTACTAGGCCTCTTTACTTAACTACGTAACCTACACGTTAAGTAAATTTATAGAAGACGTATAATAGTTTCTTACTCTTTATTAAATAAGAGTACTTTAAGCCTTAACTTTACGCGTGTTACGTAGTGTCTACGCCTCTTAAGTATCTACTTATTATAGTAATTGTTTTAGCGTCTGCACTATAATATTAAGCTTTAATAGCATAGCCTGTAATTTATATAAGACTAGACTAGCGCCTCTAAAGCTAGCTTAAATATTCTCCTTTATAATAAACTGCTTAACAGTAGCTTTAAAGGCTAGCAGGAAGGTCTCTTTACTAATATAGTTAGTGTAGTTACGTGCTAAGCCTAAAACGGCATTACTATACTTGCGCTTTAACAGCAAGAAGCAGGTAACATTAAAAGGCTATAATAGGTTAGACAAGTGCGTAGGTATATATAGAAAAATAATATTCTTCTCTTTATAAAAATCTTAAAACTTAACTAAGTAGTAGCTCTTATAGTTGTTAATAATAAGTAGTTAATACCTACCTATAGTATACCTCTCTGTATAAGTATTAAAGTGCTCTTACTAAGCAAGAGTAAGCTAGTTATTTATCTAGCTATTAGGACTAACTTTAAGTACTTAGTTAGTAAGTAAGTTTTTAAACTAGACGTTAATAAGCAATTTGCCTGCAAAGATAATAAAGAGTAGTAAATAGTAACTTAACATGCTTACGCTTTAGATTACAGTAACCTACTTATAGTTACTTAGCTAGATACGCTTTTTTTTGCTAGATCTCTCTATGCCTATAATGACTAAATATATTAAAATTTTGCCTATTATAAAGCTAGTCTTATTAAAGTTGTAGATATTATTATCTACAATCCTCTACTTCTTCTTTATTGCCTTAACTAGATTAAACTAGCGCTAAATAGCTACTAGGTCCTCGCAGGGGGCTTGCTAGTAATTATAAAAATAACTCTAGCGTGTATATAGCTTAGGAGTCTTCTTAATAAAGTTGTTAATCTAGTTCTTGCTAATAGAGTTACTACTATACTTATACAATAGTTTATTAGCTATTACTTAGATATTTACCTTAATAGGCGCAAATCCTTGCGTAAACTCTTTAAGAATTCCCTTAACTATAGCCTCTTCTTCTAGCTTATTTAGGCGCTTTAAGTTTGCTTTAGAGTTATATTAGGAGGGCTTTCTAGCGTGTTAGTTAGACAGAGTGCTTTAAGTCATGTTATAGATAGAGATAACACGTCTTTAGCTTTAAACACGTTGCAATTAGACATTAAAAAGAGTAAGCTAAAGATCTAATTTATAATAAGTTAATAGATAATTGCGTTGTTAAGACATAACGCGTTGTAGTGTCAACGTCGACGCGCTAGTAGGGCGTGTCTAATTCGCTTAGGTGTCTAATTCGCTTGTGAACCACGTTATTGCTTATTAATACAGTAGCTGCTACTTACTAAACTATTGCTTAGGGCTTATTTGTCCTTAGCAAGCTTTATTAAGATGTAATCCATATTGCGCCCTAATTAAATAGTAAGTATTCTAATCTATAGGTGCAAGACCATTCTTTAAGATCTTTACTAAGGCTTAAAGGGTAATAAGGTTCTAAGTAAATATGCTTATCAAGGCGTTTAAGAGCAGGTCTAGATAGACAGTCTTGCTAATCTAGTCCTTAACATTAGTAATTTTAGCAACTTTTTTCATTCATTAAGCAGCTTGTACCTTGTACCTGTTAACTAGCTTATTGTAATTATTCTTCTTGTACTTAGTATTAAGTATTTAAGCCTTGTATTTGTGTTAAGCAATCTTATAGTCCTCTCGTATTTAAGCGCTAGCGCTAGGTAATAGAGCAACTAGCTGCTTAATATCCTTAGGCAGTTCTAGATACTGTGGCTCCTAGTGATCTATTAAGGGTACGTCTGGGAGATTAGGATCAACCTAATCTTAGATGCCTTTCTCTAAGCAGTGTAGCCTTAATAGAGCAAACTAGGTTAGCTAGTTTAATTAAGCCTTAAGGATTACCCCTAAGGCGACAGGCAGTGTATTAGTAAAGTCTATTTTAAAATAAGATGCTTTGTGTAGGATTACAACGTGGGTTATTGTTAAAGCAACAAGAAATTAATTAGTTACTTAGTAGGTAGCTAGGTAGCTTGTAGGTTGTAGGGTAGATTAGTAGGAGGTTAATTGTATAATTGATAAGAGAGGTACAGCAGCAGCAGCAATCTGCTAGCTGTGCTGTAGAAGAATAGAGGAGAGTAAAATGCTAATTAAACAGTTAACCTTACAGCTTGCTAATTGCGCAGTAGGAATTGAAACTATAATTAAGCGGCTGGGCTTATAACTGTAGGAGCTAAAAAGGAGCAATTACTTGATCAGGAGGAGTGGAATAAGTGTATTAATAAACTAAGTGCCACAACAAAGTGACCAATAACTACTAAAGAGGAATAAGACGATCTAGCCCGTATATATAGGCGCTAGCGTGGTCGTCACGTGATCAGCTTACTAGGATCACCTGATCAACAGGGTGATCCGCATGTTGCGCACGTTAATACTCCAACAACTGCGTACTCTTTTAACATTTGTAGGCGCTTTCTATTTTTAAATAGCTTTTACTTTCCTATGGTCAATTTGAAGACCTTTTCTAGCTTTAATAATAAATTCTAGGTACTTAGTACTCTGTATATCAAACTTGTATATCTTAATATTTAAAGGTAAGCTTGTCTTGCCTATTGCTTTTAGCACTTTATTTATATCGCGTTAGTTTTCTTTAAGCGTGCTATTTGTGTCAATCAATACAGTGTTCAAGTAAGCTAAGCAAAAATTATTAATGTATTTGCAGAGTGTCTAGTTAATATATTGTTATAAGGTACTAAGATCGCTAGCTATGCTAAAAGGAGTAACTAGCTAATTGTATAATCTAAATCTTGTTTTGAAAAAAGTCTTCTATTGATGTCTTATAATAATACTTATTTTATAAAAGGTTGTGGAGACGTTAAGCTTTGTAAACTATTTTGCCTTAGCAATATCATTAAGCGTCTCTTAGATTAACAGCAAAAGATAAACGTCTTTTTTTATAATAGCATTAAGAGCTTAATAATTAATGCAGAACTGTAATTATTCTTGACGTTTCCTAGCAAAAAGAACTAGGGAAGAAGCTGCAGAACTGCTAACTCTAATCTATCTTGTATTTAATCGAGACATAAGCTCCTTGCGTACAATTAAAAACTTTAGTCTGCATATATGGTATAACAGACCTTAGAAAAGTTCTTTTTCTTTTTTGTTCTTCTTTTTTTGCATTTTCATTTAGTAGTTAACTTTAAGTTTGCGTAAAATTAGCAGTGCAGAAGCAGTTTTAACGTAAAAATCTAAGCTATGTGTTACAGAGGGGTGACAAACAAAAAAAGATGTCAAAAAAGTTATAATTTTCAAAGCTTAATACTCCTACAACCAGAAGGGCTATAACCAAAAAGATTAGTGATTTGGAAAGCCAAGATCTTCTTTTTTAAGTCAGACCACTTAGTAAGCTGCTTAGTAAGCACCTTTGCGCTCCACTTTCACAGTGATAATAAAGATAAAAAAACTTAAGAATAAATATGAAAATAACTTTTTTTAGAAAATGTAAAAATTGCTATAAAGTATATATATTAAATAATACTAGTGGAACTCTTTTTTGTGTGTAAGTTTGAAGGAAATTGGAATAAAAACTATTAAGTAGTAGGAAAAAGCTTGTTTTTAGGGGTTTTCTAGATAAATAACAAAAAAAGCTTAATAATACTTAGTGTACTAGTCTTCAGCTTCTTTAACGTCCAAATAACGTCATAGTAAAGATAGAATACAATTATCAATCGCCTTTTAAGGCAATTAATCCCATTCATCTCTTATAGCAGCCTTAAAGGCTGCTATACTTTTTTTACTCTTTCCTATACCTAAAGAAGTAATAGGCCTTTTAGCTAAAGCTTTTTTTAGCAAGGCCCACACGTTTGCTAAAGGATTTAGATTAGAACTATAGGCAGGATGCTTAAAAAGCAATATCCTATACCTAGAAAACCAAGATAAAACTTCTAGCCTATATAGAGATTAGTAAGTCTTTTGATTATATACCAAAAGATTGCTACTTTATAATTTGAATATAGAGTAAACACTCTCTAAGTAGGAAAAAGGAGTATATGTAACTTACCTTTTTTTATCGCAGGTTTTGCTATAAGAATAAGGATCTTTTTAATATAGTCTAGATTCTTAAAAGGAGTAGTAATTAAAGGGCTTTTAATTACTACTAGTTTAGATCTACCACCTATCTAAATCGCTCCTTAAACTTGGATAGAAGTATCTTAACCTATAACTCAATTAGGAAGCGTGCTAAAAATAGACTAAAATAATAGAAAAATAATAGATATATGAAAGTATTTCTTTTTGTATAAAAGGTTTTTTTAAACTAACTTGTGTTAGTTGTAGAAACCATTTTCCTTCTAACCCTATTGTTTTGCCGTGTTTAATAGTATTCTGTCCCAGCACTGTGCCCTCGCTTAATAGCAGACTTGTCTGAAAATATAACTTTGTTCAAGTTGATATTTTTGAGGTTTTCAAGTAATTGCTTAGCGTAAATATGACAATTATAAGCCTTTTCAGCGTCTAAAGGCGTCTTTTTTAGAGAAATATTAACAGAATAGTTCTCCTTTTTATAAAGCGTTGTAAGCTTCTAATAGAAAGATCTAGACTATTTTCTTTTAAAAGACGTCAATTTGTCTTTTTAGGGCTTTTAGTAAGGTCTCTATTAAGCACTCTTTTTGCTTTATTTAAGATGTTTGTAGGACGACCTTTTTAAGGCCTAAAAGTAGATTATGGAGCCTTTTTTTTGTTTTATTCGATGAACAGTATTAGTAATACTTCTAGAAGACTTTTCTAGTATATTACTAATCAATGAAATAGGTTTGTTTTGTAAATATAAAGTATAAACTTCTTGCTCAAATTGAGAAAGATATTAAGACATCGAGGAGGTATTACAAATCAAGCAAGTTAGGATAAACAAGAGGAGTTAATATACTAAAAGCTTACTAGGCTATTACGTAATTGGCGCTTACGTAAGCACCCCTTATTTTTTCACCCTTTAATTAAACTCTAAGGAAATAAGACATCAGCCTCTAAAATTTGTTCAAGTTGTACTTAGGTAAGCTTATTAAACCGAGTTTTTTCTTAGCGATTTTTTATACATTTATAAAAAAGTTATACTAAAATCTATTTTTATTTTATTTTTCATCTCATTTCAAGCAAGAATACAGGGACAATCATGCTGACTAAGCAGCTTACTAAGCCACCCAAATCAAAGAGGAAGATATTGGCTTTCAAAATCACTAACTGTTTTGGGTATAGTCCTTCTAGTTGTAGACATATAAAGCTTTAAAAACTTTAAGTTTTTTGACATCTTTGTTTTTTTGTCACCCCTCTGTAGTATGCCTTGTGCAGTAATAACAAACATTCACTTTCTTTTTAAAAGCTAAAGCCTTTTTAATATCCTTAAGAAAAGCTGTAAAAGTTTAAATTAACTTGTCTTTTTTTGCTTATTTAATATAGTCGTAGCCTTTAGAGTATTGCTCTGTCCTATATAAGTAGTTTGCAATTACAATAGACTTTTTCTGTAAATTATTTAAGTCTAAAAAAGTAATACTTACAAGCTTATCTTAATGCGTATAAATAAGGCTCTTTAAAAAGAGCCTTATTTATATATGTGTCTTTATTTAAGTTGCTGTTTAACCATAGCAACTGTTCCTAGACTTTTATAACATAATTATAGATACTCTTCTTGCCTTAAAATATTAACTAAATTTTTTTAAAGCTCTTTTAGATCTGTAGAGATCTCTAAACATCTAAGTAAAGAAGTTTAATAAGTATTTAAAGTTTTTCGCGTTTAACAATTCTATCTATTTAAAGTAGAGCAGCGTTAGAGTTACTACAGAGCTTTTAAGCCTGCTAAAAACATAATTATACATTTATCTTTTTGTATTAAAGTCTTCTTAGTTGTTTTTTACCTTAGCAGTAAGCTGCTTTTTATAGATTTAATACATTTTTATATTGCTGTTAAAAGCGTCTAAATTGAGTTGCTTAAAATGCTTTAGTGTGGTTGCTAGCTGCTAAGCTAGATATAATGCAGCAAGTAGAGTTAGTAGCTAAGTAGGTATCTATTCTTGTTCCAGTTTCATTTCTTTAAAGGCTGAGTTGATAGCCTTTTAGATAAAAAAGATTTCTTAAATTATAGTTAAAATTGCTATCTTATCTGATTCGTTCACTCTACAGAGACCTTTTAGAGTGTTCTTTATTTTAGCCCTGCTAACACTATCTTAGTACAGTCTTGCTATCTAGATAGCAAAGCTTTTAGATGTATTATCTGCCTCTACTATTGTTGTATATATATAAGCATGCTAAATAAATAGTGCTTTTATCGTATAATTAGCAAGAATTAGTTTCTAGTGCTACTACAAGTATAGTAGGCTTATCTAACAGTTCTTCTTGCAAAACGTTCTAAGTAGAGACTTTTATAGCTAAGTATCCCTTAGCACTCCTTGTGCTTCTTCTACTTTTTACCCTTTAGTAGATTCTAAACAGCTTTAACTAAGATCAGCAATCTAATTAATTAAAATCTTATTTAGATGTAGCTCTAGGTAGCTTCTTGTCTAGACATAGCTCTAGGTGGCTTCTGTGCGTAGATATAGCTCTAGGTGGCTTCCGATTCAACGTAGCAACGCTACAGAAAGATTAAATTTAATTGTAAAAATACGTTAAGTTAACTAAAGACGTAAGTTAAACAGTTAACAAATTTAATAAAAAACTACAAAGACTACATAGCAAGTTTTATCTACTTCTCTGTTAGGCCTGTGCTTAGCGCTAGTTAGGAAGCCAGAGTAACTACGTCGCAACTGCTAACGTGGCAAGAAATTAGCGCAGAGATAAAAGAAAGGCTAAGCAGGCTAGAAAAGCAGAAGGGCCGAGCAGAAGGACCGAGCAGGCTAGAAGCTTACAGAATCCGGGTGCTCACTGCACACCCGGAATCTGTAGAAAACGAGGTTTTTAGGCCGAGTACTAAGGATATTAGGGCTTTAGCCTCTTACAAAACGTAACTTCTTTAAAGTTCTTTAGCCTGCCTAAGGCTCTGCAATAGTGCAGGATAATATTTTCAAATGTTTTTAAGCTATAGAAGTATAGCTAATAAATATAAAAGTTATACTAAAATGCTTGAATAACACTACTTTAGAGCAAGATAAGGCTTCAAGACTTAAGTAATCTAGTAATAGTAATAGCTAAAAAGAGCTACGTAAATTTTTCAACTCTATAGTTACTAATAAAACTAGAATTAAAGCTAAGTAGCTCAAAGCTTGATTACACTATTTATAAGTACAAAATAAGCTTTTTTATTATAAAAACAACAGCTTTCCACGCGCTCTTAAAGCTAAAAAGAAATATAAAATAGAAAGTAATACTATAAATCTTTAATAGTGTAAAGAGTTTTATAGTAAAGTTATGTTTTGGTTTTTAAAGAAGCACTACAAAGCTTACGCCTATAAGGCAACAAAATAAAATAACAACAAGCGCTAATAACTTTAAAAACTTAAAATAGAGAGTAGGCTAGTCGATAAGTTATGGTTAGGTTGTGGTTGGGTCTTACATAAGCTGATCCAACTACAACCTAACCACAACTACTAGTCTGTGCGTAAAAAAGAGTAGTTGTAGTTAAGTTAGAATTGCACAGACGTGGGTTGTAGTTAGGTCGCACAGACGTGTAGTTGTGGTTGTGGTTAGGTTGTAGTTAGATTATAGAGGGAAGTAGTTGGGTTGTAGTTACGTGCTTTTTATAGTATATAACTATAATAATTAGCTGTAATAATTAGCTAAGATAGGCTAGGAATAAGGTAAAATAAGATTACCTTAGCTAAGTAAGCACTAATTTGGTTATACCCTTAACCTAACTATAACTACACGTTCGTATAACCTAACTTAACCACAACTATACGTCTTTTCGACTTGACTATAACTATAACTA
Organism: Alternaria sp. 'sect. Undifilum'; assembly: GCA_024321975.1. NCBI lineage: Eukaryota > Fungi > Ascomycota > Dothideomycetes > Pleosporales > Pleosporaceae > Alternaria > Alternaria sp. 'sect. Undifilum'. The sequence goes on from JAJJZI010000004.1 coordinate 4,026,608, forward strand.
CACGTCCGTGCAACTTTAACCTAACCACAACTACTAGTCTATGCGACCCCAACCTAACTACAACTACTGGTCTATGCGACCCCAACCCAACCTATACCTAAGTATGGATTCCCCTAACCTATTTACCAGCCTAATAGAAAGCTAAAAGCAGCAGCAACATTATATAGAAAGAAATAAGCAAAAGCTGTAAGAGTAGCCTAATGAAAAGCTACTAAAGAGCAGGCAAGGGCTAGAAAAAGCATAAGCTAAGAAACTAGCAATAGCTTAGGCGCTTAAAAAGCAGTAATGCATTGCTGCAACTACACAAAATTTTTATAATATAAGTTATTTATTTGTAAGGTGTCAAAGATGGTGGTGGTTGTTGTAGTCTATATAGGGTTTCTAAAAAAGTGAAAAGCAGCTACCCTTTACTAATCAGTTGCAAAAGTCAAAAAAAAGATTTTGTGTAGTTAACAAGATTCAAACAGTATGTGGACAAATTCTAGGAGAAAAGCTTAGACTACTAAGCAATAATTAGGGTTAAAATTTTTTACTAAAGTACTAAAAAACAACACTAGTTGAAACGTGACTAACAGCAATTGCCAGCCTATAGCTAGCAATAAAATTACAGTAAGAATGCTATAGAATTGCAACATAATACAATAGAAGAAGGAAAGAATACGTACGTACTGCAGCAGGAGCCTGCAATACTTTATAAAGCTAAAGCTGCTACTTCTTACTTACTACTTCTTACTTTTTGAACAGCACTGTATATAAACAATTTGCATATAATACACTGCAATAGCGTACAACCTCTGCAGCAAGCATCTCCTTATTCTAGGCTCTCTTCTAAAAAAAGCATCCTTTACTACTGTCTACTTAGCACCTAATTTAGTCTAACTTAAACTGCTTATGCAGACACTTAAATCTGTTAAGTATTATAAAACTTGACTACCTAGCTAGACTTCTAAGTTTATAAAAATCTTTAATAAGTCTCTTATCTGTAATATCTCTATATACAAAAAAATAATTAAGCTCTAATTTAGCTAGTTGTGTAAGGAATACACAATTATTAAAGTATTTACTAATACTAGCATAGTACTTTAAATTTATTGCTTTAGCATCTTTTTTTTCCTGTTTGTTGTGCAAGAGCTAAGTACAGAGACTAGAACTTAGCTTAAATAGCTATTACAAGACGTTTAATTAGCAATAAAAGAGAAAAAAACAAAAAAAAAGATGACTTTTTATTATCGCGTTTAAAAGTTAGCAAGCAAGGCAATAATAATGTTATTACTTTACTTTATTTAAAAGCGCTTAGCAGTAAAGTATTAAGCATAAGCAGGACAAAGCGCGTTAAGTTAGAAGGTAATTTGCGTCTTTGTCTTACTTTTCTTTGTTTCTGTCTAAACATGCAACACACTAATTACATGCCGGCAATGCTAAATAAGAGAGCGTGAGCCTGGATACCTGTTGTTAGCAATAAATCTTTCTTTTACCAAAAAGGTGTCTACAAAATGTGTGGTCACATTAAAAGGTTGTCTAAAAAGGCCGAAGCCAATAATATAAGTTATAAAGCTAAGTAAAAAGCCTTATATAAAGCTACTAAAGATACAGCAAAGTATTATTGTATTATAGGTACGTACTCTATAGGCGAGTGGCTCACACGGGCGAGTGGCTTACTCTGCTAAGACTCTATTAAAAATCACGACTATACACAACAGTAGAGCACCGCACAGAACTATAATTAGAAATTATAATAGACGATTTTGCTTAAAATTTACTGCCGCATCTTACTTACACGTACGTAAGTTATGTTCTATCTTACTGCAGCGTCTACAGCGTCTTTGCGACAGTTTGCCTACTTTAACGCGCACTTTCTTCTTTGCTTTCTTCTTATTACTACGCGCGCTAAACTTCTTTAGAGTTAATAGCTACTAACTATTATTAACTATAAGAGTCTTTCTCTGCTATATCTACTTTCTTTTGTATAATTTACGTTACGTAGCTACTTTATTTACTACTTTAAGTTTAGCGTTTCGCTTAGTTATCAATACTAGAAAGTTTACTATTATCTCTGCTCTCTTTGTAAGCTTTTTAACAGCCTTTATTATTAATATTAGTAAGCTATTTATATACCTCCAAGTCTTCTACTCTACTAGCGTTAATTACAACTTTAATTTAAGGGTATTGCTTAGGGTCTGCAACTGCTAAGGACTATCTTGAATAGTGTGTAACAGTAGAGTACGTAGGTAGATGTTAGGTGTTAATACTATAGCCTTAAAATTAAATAGAACTACCGTGTCCGTGCGCGCGATGATCATGTTCGAGCGATGATCACCCAACAACCCAATAATTTTACGAAAAATGAGGCTATAGAGCCACCCACAATAGCTATTATCACGAGATTTTATAGAGTTGTACTAAATAGATGCTTGCAATCAACTTCTGCTATTTAAATTTGCTAGGTGACTTAACGTTGCGGCCGTGGCGGGTAGTGCGCGTTAGGGTAGCTAATAAAGCCTCCTCAGCTTGTACATGAGATAGAACAACAACAACACGCTTCTAACGCTTTCTAGGTATCTTAGAGGGTTGTAAGGCCTTACGCTTACCCGTTTAGGATAATTGTATAGCCTTTTAAGCGCCGCGAGCTGCTTTCTAACGCTCCTTTTCAGCTAGCTTTGCCGCCCGTTCCTTTTCCTTCACCTTCTTAAGCCTCTCTCTCTTAACACGCTTCTCCTTAGCCTCTAAAGCTTTTACAATTAGGCTTGCTCTTTAAGATAAAATCTCTCTACTTTTTAAAGTTGTAGTTGTTGTAGTTGTTATTGTCGTACTACCTTGTCGTCTTTAGCCCTCTAGACCCTCTTAGGAGACTATAAAGTAAAACCTCTATGATACTTAGAGGTACTAGGGCGTTGTAGTGTATAGCTCTTCTTCTGCTGCCTCTTTTTTAATGAAAGAGCGTCCTTAAGCCCCTTTATCTCTGCCCTAAAGATACTGTTTTAGGCTGAGATGTGGTGTAAGCTTCAGCAAAGCTTTTTTACCTCTTTACTACTTACATCTTTTACTGTACGACGAATAATAGACTCTAGCTTAAGCTAATCATCTCTACTAAGTACTAAAGTTATGCTTTTATCTAAGCTTAATACCTCTTTGTAGAATCTTTTAAGTATAACTTTAGAGTTAGGTAGATGTATCCTAGTTGCCCTAAAGGCCTTTTTAATAGTTTAGGGCTTAAAAGCAGTAACCCAGGCACGCTAAAAGAGGGGAAAGAAGTCTCCTTTTACTACTAGGAGAAGCCCCTAGCTCCTGTGAAGGTGGTTTGCGAGTTCAGTTAAATAGGTAGTAGAGAGAGGCTAAAACAAGCTAATATTAAAGGGTTGAAGCGTATAAGGTGCGTAAGGGGGAAGGACAGCTAATAGGATCTTGTGTTTGTTGCAATAATTAATAAAATCTATAGTTACGTAGGAGGAATAGCTATTAAAGAGTAGTAATTAGTACCTAGTTTAAGCGCAGCGTCTAGTCTCCCTCTTAAAGACCTCTTTAAGCTAAGCTAACCCTATATTATTGTTGGTCTAGCTAGTAGGAGATAAGGTGATAAAGACTAAGTGCTTTTAGGGGTTAATTGCCTCTGTCTATAAGGATTGTAGGTCTCTAGAAGCTAATTAAAAGACGAGAGATAGTAACAAAGCTGTACTGTCAGCACAAACGTAAGCTAGGACAGTTACCTACTATATATTGCTATCTTAAAGGGCTGCTCTAACCCCTTTTTAGTTATATAACACCTTATTAAACACCCATTTTGAGCGTCTAAGTATACTAATTTAGAACCCTTTTTTATCTATATTAAAGATGTAGGTAGGCTCTACGTTGTACTCCTTTATCTTATTATGTAAGAGCTTAAAGTACAAGCTATATTTAGCCTCTAAATTAGCCTTATAGCGCTTGCAATCTATCCATCTTTGCTAGCGAGAGATGAGATAGGTGAGGTTTTAGTTAATAAAGCGGGTAACCTAGCTTTCTAAGACCTCTTTACTAACTAAAGAGGAGGTAAAGTTGCGTATTATAGCTCTTATAGGTAGAATACGTCTCTTAATAAGTGTTTTAATACACTATATAAGCTCCCTCTTGTGTTGTGGGTGTAGGGAAAGCTGTACAAGCTTGTTAGGTTGCGTTTTGCCCTAGTGTCTTCAGGCGAGCGTACAGCAATTAACACTATACTTTTTTGCAATTTGCGAATACGAGAAAGACGCGCCCGGCTCGCGCGATTTAATATTTTCAATCGGTTTCTGAATCGGATCTATATTGGTAGAGTTGTGACGCGTTTTGTATAGGGTTGTAGAGTTGTTGGAGTGATCATCGCTCGAACATGATCATCGCGCGCACGGACACGGTAAGCTAGCGCCTTATAAGCATCCTAGAATCTTACCCTTTACAATTAAAGCATTTTAAGTGGTAATAAAGTACAGCAAGAACTCTATTTTAGTAATATAAGTAATCTTATTATGCATTAGCTTCTTAGCTTAGCACTTATACGCCTTCTTTAATAGCTTAAAATACGTAACATTAAGTAGCTACTGTAGATAAAACAAATGCAAAAGTAAATAAAAAGTTGTAATTTTATTTTCTGCATAGTATTGCTTAAACTTGAATAAGTTATAGATTTTATAACTTTTAATTACTAGTAGGTAATAGCTACTAATAACTTTTCATTTTGTATACTTATTCAAGTGCTCTAGCTACTTAAGACTAAGCGTATTTATCGTCTAGCTATTTTAAGAGACCTTGATAACCTATTTATAAGGCAGATCCTCTTTTTTATATTAGCTAGAGAGGTATTGCTTGCTAGCTAAAATAATAAAGAAAATAATTACCTACCCTATTGCGTTAATGCTCTAGATAACTATTACCTACTCCTAGTTGCCCTGCTAAACAGTTTTTAGCCGTCCTTAACAGTCTAAGCCTATAACTACTACTCTAGTTAATATTATACCTATTATAAAGCTAGTCTTATCAAAGTTATACGTGTTTTTAGTTTAAATACTATACTTCGCTTTTATATTGTTGTTGGAGTATTGACATGCGCAACATGCGGGTCACCCTGTTGAGCAGGTGATCCTGGTAAGCTGAACACGTGACGATCGCGGTAGCGCCTATATATACGGGCTAGATCGTCTTATTCCTCTTAAGTAGTTATTGACCATTTTGTTGTAGCACTTAGTTGTTCAATATACTTATTTTACTCCTCCTAATTAAGCAATTGCTCCTTTTTAGCTCCTACAGTTATGAGCCTAGCCGCTTAATTATAGTTTTAATTCCTACTGCGAAATCAGCAAGCTGTAAGGTCAACTATTTAATTAGCATTTTACTCTCCTCTATTCTCCTACAGCACAGCTAGCAGATCGCTGCTGCTGCTGTACCTCTCTTATTAATTATACGATTAAAGTCTTTCTAATACGAGCTACCTAGATAACTACTAACTAACTAATTAATTTGTTGTTACTTTAACAATAATCTACGTCGTAATCCTACACAAAGCATCTTATCTTAATATAAACCTTACTAATACACTGCTTATCGCCTTAGGGGTAATCCTTAAGGCTTAATTAGACTAGCTAACCTAGTTTGCTCTTCTAAGGCTACACTACTTAGAGAAAAGTATCTAGGATTAGGTTAATCCTGATCTCCTAGACGTACCCTTAATAGATCACTAGGAGCTACAGTATCTAGAACTACCTAAGGATATTAAGCAGCTAGTTACTCTATTACCTAGCGCTAGCGCTTAAATATAAGAGGACTATAAAATTGCTTAACGCAAATACGAGGCTTAATTACTTAATACTAAGGACAAGAAAGATAATTACAACAAGCTAGTTAATAGGTACAAGATATAAGCTACTTAATAGACAAGAAAAGTTACTAAGATTACTAATGTTAAGGACTAAATTAGCAAGACTATCTATCTACACCTACTTTTAAACGCCTTAATAAGCATAATTACTTAAAACCTTACTAGCCTTTAAGCCTTAGTAAAGATCCTAAAGGAGGATCTTACACCTATAGATTAGAATACTTAATATTTAATTAAGGCACAGTATAGATCACACCTTAATAAGGCTTACTAGGGAAAAATAGGCCCTAAGTAATAGTTTACTAAGTAGCAGCTACTATATTAACAAGCAACAATCTACTCGCTTCTTAAAGTTGTTAGGCTGTTAGCAATTACTAATTTTTTAGACGCCTTAAGCACTAAAATTGCACTAGATTAGTTGCACAAGAAGTGAAACAAGCTAGCACAAGTAATAGCACTTAAAAAAGCTTATTTAACTTTTAATAATCTAGGAAAGATCTTTAGTGTTTTGTTACAGGATTAGTTAATTACTTCATTAAAAGGAAAAGGACACGTAGTGTTCTAAACTAGATCTAGACTAGAGGCAGCTTAATAATCTACAAGCGCTAACAAGTTAAATAAAAGTAATAAGCAATTACACCTTTGCCCCTAAAAGGCTAGTAAAGGGCCTATAAGTAAGTACTTCTAGATACTGCGCAACTACTATTAACTTTAAACTATAGTTACTAAATTAAGCTCTCCTAGCAGTATACTAATTAAGCTGTTAGACAATAACAAAAAGAAGATCCTTAAATAATAAAATAGTAACAAATAGGTAACTTTACGTACCTAGATTAAGAAGGAAGGCTTGAAGGCTAGCACTAGCAGATTAGCTACTAATAAGATAAGTAGATCTTACTCTAGCTTATTAGTTTTAGCATTAATTAACCTAAAGAACTTTATTAAAGAAATTAGACTAAATATGTTTAGCACAGCTTTTACCCCTTATGCCCTATCTCTCTGCACAATTATAGATAGTCGATTAGCAGTCTACCTAGTTAATACTATAGATTATATAGTACTAGGCACCTTTAGTAAATGCGCTAAGGACAAGACTGTTAAGGTAGGCACTTAAATTATACTAGTTGCTAGTATAAGAAATAGGCTGCTTAAGAACGTCCTATATATTAATGCTAGCCCTAGGACAGCTAATCTTCTACTTACTAACATTAAGGTTCTACTAGGTTTCTATGTTAATATTGAATTAGAAGCACGGCTTAAGCAAGCAGGCATCTAGTATTTAAAATATAATTATACTTTGCAATTTAGAATAATCAAGAAGAATGTTGTTTTAAATAACTTTAAGTATTACTTTAATCTCTTATTTGTTAAATATAAGCAACTTACTTATTACCTTGCTTAACTACTACTTGTAAACGCTATAGCGTGATTAAGGAAACCTTAGTTACATACTAGTAATAAGGACCTATAGCATTTACAATTAAGACACCTTAGACAATAAGCTATTAAAGCCTTAGTCTACTTAGCGTAGAATATTAAGATTACTAGTAGGAAGTTATTAGAATGTAAATACAGCGTAATAGCTTATACCTTACAAGTAATTTTACAGCAACTAAAAGAGAAATTACTACAACCTTTTTATAAGATCTTATAAAATTTATTTGATTTCCTAACTAGTTAGCTACTTAAGAAATAACTACTAATTTTTAAAAAAGACTACTTAGGTAAGCTGTATAACTACAATATCTAGTTAAAGACACTAAATAAAATTATGCTTATAATTTAAGGCTTTGCTGTAAGAATTAAGAGGAAATATTAGTAGAAGATTACAGAGTTCTATTAAGATAAAAATACTGCTATACTGTCTTAGAGAAGGCAATTAATATATAAAGAATAGGCTATAGAGAAAAAGATTATAATTAAGACGCTACTACTATATACTTATTTATTTTTAAGGTATCAAAGGTGATGGTTGTTGTTGTAGTCAAAATGGGTTTTCCAAAAAAGTGAAAAGCAGCTGCCCTCTACTAATTAGTCGCAAAAGTCAAAAAAAGATTGTGTGTAGTCGACGAAATTCAAACGGTAAGTAGATAAGTTCTAGGAGGAAAGCTCAGACCACTAAGCAATAATTAGGGTTAAAAAATTTGCTAAGGTACCAAAAAACGACACTAGTTAAAACGTGTCCAACGGCGATTGCTAGCCTATGGCTAACAACAGGATTACAGTAGGATTGCAATAGGATTGCAACATAATGCAATAGAGGAGGGAAAGGACACGCAGCAGGAGACTGCAATACTTTATAAAGCTGCTACTTCTTACCTACTGCTTCTTACCTTTTAAACAGCACTGTATACAAACGATTCGCATACAATACACTGCACTGCAACATAGCGTACAACCTCCGCGACAAGCATCTCCTTAACTTTAACTCTTATCTAAAAATAGGAAGCTTTCCTGTTGTACACCTAGCCCCTAAACTAGTCTAGCTCAGGCTAATTATGCGGACACCTAAGTTTATTAAGTATCTACAAACTTAGCCTCTTCAGGACTTTACAATTATATCCCTTATAAACAACTCTAGAATCCGCAATATCTCTATATACAAAAAGAATATTAAGCCTCAACTTAGCTAGTTATAGAAGAAATACAAGATCTATAAGGTGTTTGCTAATACTAGCAAAGTACTTAAAAAACTCTGCTTTAGCATCCTTCTCTTTTTGTTAATCATGCATAGGCTAAGTAAAGAAACTATTAACTAGTTAGGCTAGCTGTTGCATAACGTCAAAATAGCGATAGAGAAGAAAAAAGCAGAAAAGGAGGAGTGGGCGTTCTATCGTTGTATGTATAGGTCAGAAAGCAAGGCAATAATAGTGCTGCTTCTTTAATTCGTCCGAGAGTACCTAGAAGTAAAGCCTCAACATAAGTAGGCGGCATAGGCGGAATAGAGCGCGTTAAGTTAGAAGGCGATTCGCGTCTTTATCTTGCTTTTCTTTATTTCCGTCTAAACATGCGACACACCAATTGCGTGCCGGCAATGCTAAACAAGGGGGCATAAGCCTAGATACCTGTTGTTAGCAATAAATCTTTTTTACCAAAATGGTGTCTACAAAATGTGTGGTCACATCAAAAGATTGTCTCAAAAGGCCGAAGCCACTACTATATATTATAAGCCTAATAGCTCAGCAGAGAGAGCTAGTTAAGAGCTAATTATAAAGGCTATTAAGATATGCACGAGCGCTAATCTATTAGCTAAGCTTTAGCTAGTAATTATAGATGCAGCGGCTTACTTATATAAAATAAGCCCTACTAAGATCTGTAGCTACTAATCCCCTAACTAGGTACTTAAAGAATAGTTTAGGAAATATTTCTAATATAATTAACTACTTAAGAGTAGACACTAGACTACCAATCTACGCCTAGACTAGAGTAGAATTTATACCTATAGCTGCTAAGCTTATCTTTTAAACAAGGAGAAAGCAGCTAGACGTAATTATTAAAGATTTAAAGTTAATTCTTGCAGCTATATCAGTTATTTAGTTAGTTATTAAGCCTCTAACATATACTATATATAGGTACTAACACCTAATTAGGTAATTACTACATATAATATAACTTTTAATAAACGTTAATTTTACAAGGAAGATTGTAAAGAAGAGCTATTAAGAGATTAAGTAATTAAGATTGTAGAGATCCTTTATAATAGCGAGATAGTTAATCTAGGAGAGGATTTAGACCTCTTGCCTATTTAAGGAAGAGTAAATTAGAATACGTAGCTAACTACTAAAGACTTTAAGAGTAATCTATCTACTATCTTAAGTAGTAAGGAAGGCCTCCTTACTAAAGACAAGAGTAGATTAGAAGACACTAAGCAAATAGAGTATAAGGCTAGTGCACTATTAAGAACTTGCTTAGATTAGGAATAAAATACTAGTCTTACTACCCTAGAACTAACTCCTAAACTAGAGACTCTAGGAAGCAACAACGCAATTAATCGCAGAGTTATTAATAGTTTATTAGTAGTGTATATGCTAAAAAAAACTAATCTATTAATACTTAGAGGTAGAGAGCCTCTTTTAAATAAGCCTAACAACTTATTACTAGTCTAACAGTCTATGCCTAAAGACTCTAACGCGCTAGCTTGTTGTGATAGAACACCTGCTTAGGTGAGTAGGATAGCAGGGCGTAAATTATCCTAAAATTTAAGATTTTAGGCCTTAAACAGCAGACAAGGTAAGCAATTATAAGCTTAACCTCTATTTATAAGATGTAGTGCTAAGATTATAGGTAAAAGTCTAAATTAGCCTATAAATTATTATCTTCTACTACGTAAGCTAGGTAGCAGGCGTAAGCATAAAGACGTAACCTAAGATCTTAATAATTAACTAAAAAGTAGAAGCGTAGGTAGTGTTAATGTATTAATTACAGATTATAAGGATTTATTATAAAATAATTTTCATAATACCTACCTACTAGGTTTGCAAGCAACTTAGGAAGACTAAGTAAGCTATAAGACTCTTAATTACGTAGTTATAGCAGCTTCGCTTACTAAGCATAAGCTAAGTAGGAATACTTAATAGCATTGTGATAATCTACCTAAACTACTAAGATTATAAAAGTAGCTACTTTAGCATCTTATAAGGGCCTTATTTAAGAATACCTACAGGAAGGAGATTAATTAGTTAAGTAAGAATAGAACTTAGACTAAGATATTAAGAGAAGAAGCAAATAATCGCCTAATACTTATAAAGTAGGTTAAGATCTATAAGTTTAATTAAGATAACTTTTTTCTTAAATGTAAGGCGCAGATTGTTATAAAAGGTAATCTCTAAAAGAAGGACTTAATTAACTTAACATACGCTACTATATTAGTAGCTAAGGTTTTCTAAGCAGCGATAGCTATTGCCGCCAAGAATAATCTAGAGATTAAGTAATATAATGTTATAGGAGCATTCTTTAATACGTTAATTACAGCAGATAACCTAGTAATCTATAAGATGCTAAATAGCTTTAAGAAGCCTAGAAAGTTGGTACAGCTTAACTGCGCACTTTATAGATTACAAGACTCGCTACTATTGTAGTATAAGGAGTTCTTAGGATTACTAAGAGAGATTAGACTAATTACCTTACTAGAGAAGTGTTACGACCCAAGGCCTAGAGTAGGGCACCACCACCTCAAGTACCGACAACTAATAGCACGGACCTAGGGATTAGGTAATAAGAAGATTACGTAGCTAGTCTTAGAGTCCTAGAATCCTAGAAGGTTCTAGCTAGGCTTTAGGATCCTTAAGACTGTAGACATCCTAGAATCCTAAGAAGTCCTAGATAGACTTTAGGATAGTTAGGACTATAGTACACTGTAGCATCTCTAGAACTCCTTATATATATAGTAGTAGACAATATGCCCTTATAGCTTATTATGTTTAACTTAGAGTTTTACCTTAGTAATTAATTTAAGGATTAAAACTTGTTTCTTAACCCTTATGTTACTATATTAATCTTCTAATCGTGCTAACACACCTCGTACTATTACATTAATCTTGTAATCGTGCTAGTACACCCTGTGTCCCTAGTACTCGTTCATTCCCCGAGAACCAAGCTAGATTATCTTCAGACGATCTTCACAAGAAGCCCTACCTATTCTTTAATTAAGATAAAAAGATCCTAGTTTTGTTTTATATAGATAATATCCTACTGCTCTTTGCAAAAGATTAGGAGTAGAAGGCGATAGATCTTTAGTTAAAGATTATAAACAAGTACAAGATACAGGAATAAAGATTAGTTAAATAGTTCCTTAGTATTAGAGTAATTAGAGATTATAAGAAGCAAATAATTACGCTTATGTACAATACATATATTAATAAGATTACAAAGAAGTTTAAGCTAGAGGATAGTAGCTTTCTTAAGACTCTATTACTGTTAGAGGAGCTAATTAAGAACACTAGCAAAGTAACTAAGCAAGAGATTAAGGCCTACTAAGAAAGGGTAAGTTTAGTGCTGTATACAGCTATTATGCTGTAACTAGATGTTACTTACTTAATTTTAAAGCTCTTACACTTCCTTACAAACTCTAGTAATTAGCATATAAAAGCTATTAAACAGGTAATTATATACCTTTATTAAACAAGATAGGACGCGATCTAGTACAGGAACTATAATAGCCTAAACTTAACAATTGCAGGCGACGCTTCTTTTATAGATAATTAGGAAACTTGCTAATTATCCTATAGTTATATAGCTATCTTATATAGTGGTCTAATATTTTAGAAGGCAGCTTAGCAGACTACAGTTACTATATTAACTACTAAGGCTAAGCTGCTCGCCCTTAAGCACACTACTAAGGAGGCTATAGCCCTTAAGCGCTTCTTTCGTGAGCTGTCTCTTAATCTAGAAGACGTCTAGACAGTTTAGTGTAATAATTAATAAACAATTAAGCTTATAGTTAGGAGGAACAAGTAGATTAGCACTTAATTAAGGCATGTAGATATACAAGATATGTAGCTGTAGCCAGAATATACTAAAGGATTATTTTAGGTTAAGTACCTAGAAACAGCAATTATGCTAGTTAATAGACTAACTAAGTTGCTTACCTAACAATAGTTTAAGAAGTTTAAGCAGTTACTTAACTTTTAGTAGTTAAGCACTTAATTAAAGGAAATAATAATTAACAAGCAAAAGATTTGTATTAAGCAGCAATATCTATATACTAGGCTAAGTCTCCTCTTAATAGCTTATTTTATTAAGCAGGAGAACGTAAGCTAGACTATTAAACTAGGACTAAGAACCTTATTACTAATTAGTATTAGACTTATTATACTTGCTAGACTCTATTATTGCATTACGCTTAGCCTGCTTAGCTTTAGCTAGCTTAAGAGTAATTTAAGCTATCTAAGCTCAAATAGTAAGAGTCTTAAAGTAAGTAGCGTTGCAGCGCGATTCTAACTTATTACTTTTATATATAGAGTTGTTAGATAATCGCCTCTTTATTCTAGCCTAAGAATTGTGCTTATATAAACAATTTGTATAGTAATTAGGACGACAAACTTAAGGGCAATTGTACAGAACAGGCAGGAGAAGCATTCTTTAAGTATGCTATTCTTAAAGAGATAATTGCTAAGGAGCTTGTGATTATAAAAGTTGCTTATATTATTGCTGCTGCTACTGTGGATAATAAGCTGTCATTTGCGGCTGTTAAGCGGGTTGCTAAGCAGGAGCAAACGCGGGAGCAGGAGCAGGAGTAGGAGGTTAAGCAGCAAAACTGTAATACAACATTTCTTAAGCGCGACGATTATAGATAGGAGGCTTCTATAAAGAAGGCTTTCTAGTAGACGTAATGCTGCTATTCATTTTTTTATAGTAAGCAATAATGTCCTTGAGTAGTTAAGCTTTTGCAGCTTAGTACATCTTGTTATTATTCTATCTCTAAAAACAAGTTAGTAAGTAGAGCAGGAAGCTTAAAAGATTATAGACTTACTACTTTATCCTTATACATAGCTATAAATTAATTAGTAAGATTAATATTAACTATATAGCAAGTATATAATAAGTAACTACTACAGTATAAGCTACTCTAACTGCTAGTCTAAACATAATTAAAGTCGTATTTAGCGTATAAACTATCTAGTATCTTTTTTATACAGCGCTTATAAGGCAGAACGCAAAGGCATAATAGATTATCAGCAATCTTTAAAGAGCTATTAGGCGCCTTTTTCTAAGTTAAAGGGGGCGCGTTGCGCCTAGTAGACAGCTTAATAGGCGTTTATAGGCTATTGTTGTCGTCTTATTACTAATTACAGGACGCTGCTTAAATAGTAAGCTACTAAGACTTTTATATTAGCTCTTAAAAAGCTTTGCCCTTGCGCTAGCTTATTTACTTGGTTAGACTCTTATGTAGATGAAAATTTAAGCAAGGACTTAACAGCAGACTTAATTTAGCAGGTAAAGCAATTAGCCTCTAAGCAGAGCTACTAGATGTCTTACAATAAGCGTATAAATTAAATAGTAGTAGCAACTAACTCTTATTATTTTAAAGATTAGCTGCTTATTAAATCTTATTATTAAATAGGCTTTAACGCGCGCAATGCTTATGCTTAGCACTATTATTACACTTATAACAGCAGCTTTCTCAACAACGCTTGCGCTTATTATTACTAGAGGCAGACTATACAAGATTAGTAGCTAATTAGTAAGAGAATAATAAAGTAACGCTGCTTACTATGTTAGTAATAGTGGTCAAGACAGTCTTAAAAAGCTTAGTAATTAATATTCGAGTAAGGTTGAGGACAAAAGTTTTAGAGGAGTAGTAGACGCGATTAATATTGTTGTGGAGGCTACGCACTAACTAATTACGCGATATTTAGAGTCTATTTAATGTTTTAATATTAGGACTGCTGAGATTAATTAAAAAATTAACAAGTAGCATCACTACAACAACAGAGGATTAAGTAGGAAAAGCTGTAATTACAGAGGGACCTCTTGATCAACGACCTCAATTTATTACAATTGCCTAGTTGCTCACAGCTTAGATTAATAGTATCTCACTAACCTAGGGGGTGTGTTAGAGTATTAACATGCGCAACATGCGGGTCACCCTGTTGAGCAGGTGATCCTGGTAAGCTGAACACGTGACGATCGCGGTAGCGCCTATATATACAGGCTAGATCATCTTATTCCTCTTAAGTAGTTATTAACCACTTTGTTGTGGCACTTAGTTGTTCAATACACTCATTTCACTTCTCCTGATCAAGCAATTGCTCTTTTTCAGCTCCCACAATTGTGTACTTGCTAGATTTAGTCTCTAACAACCTTAGAGTCTTCGCAGAAGGCTTACTTATAGTTATACTTTTAATTAAACTTAACTTTAAGCTTTAAGCAACACTAAACAAAAGTTGTAGCTTAATACTAGCTAACTGGGTGGTAGTACCACGCAGCAAGTAGCGATTTAGCTATATCTTTTATAGTAGTAAGTGTAAAGCGCTGAAGCCCTGACGTCTTTAGTACTCGACAAAAAGCCTCGTTTTGCTATCCTACAGATCCCGGGTGTCCGTGCTCACCCAGTATCTATAAGCCGGGCGTATTAGTCCTTCTACTTTTCTAGCCTACTAAACTTTTCTCTTAGCTTTGCGCTATTTTCTTAAGCCACGTTAGCAGCTGCTACGTAGCTACCCTTGCCTCTTTCTTAGTACTAAGCATAGACCCTACAGAGGAGTAGATAAGCTTGCTAGATAGCCTTTGTAGTTCTTTATTTAATTTATTACTATTTTCCTTATATCTTTAGTTAATCTAACGTACTCTTACATTTAAATTAAATCCTTCTATAGCGCTAACGCTGCTATATTGAATTAGAAGCCTCCTAGAGCTATATCTAGACGAGAAGCTAGCTAGAGCTATATCTACGTATAGAAGCCCTCTAGAGCTATGTCTAGACAAGACTCTAATTAACTAGATTGCTAATCTTAGTTAAAGCTGTTTTAAATCTACTAAGGAACAGTAGTAGAAGAAGTACAAGGAGTACTAAGGGATACCTAGCTATATAAGACTCTACCTAGAACGTTTTGTAATACAAACTGTTAGATAAGCCTACTATATTACTAGAAGCCTTAGAAACTAATCCCTGCTGTTCAACAATATAGGTGCTATTTATTTAGTACTTTTATATAATAATAGTAGAAGTAGAGATTATATCTAGAAGCATTGCTGTCTAGATAGCAAGACTACACTAAGATAGTGTTAGCAGAGCTAAAATAGAGAACACTCTAGAAGGCATCTGCAGAGCGAACAAACTAGATAAAATAGCAACTTTAATAATAATATAAAAAGCCTTTCTTATTTAGGAGGCTATTAATTTAGCCTCTAAAAAAGAACTAGAACAAGAATAGCTACTTACTTAGCTACTAACCTTACTTGCTGCATTAAAACAAGTTTAGTAGCTAGTACAACTAAAGTGTTTTAAGTAACCTAATTTAGACGCTTTTAACAAAATAAGAAAGATACACTAAATTTTTAAGAAGCAGCTTACTACTAAGGTAGAAAATAACTAAGAAGACTTTAATATAGAATGAAGGACGTGTAATTACGCCTTTAGTAGGCTAAAAGGTTTAGTAGTAACTTTAACGCTGCCTTACCTTAACTAAATAGAATTATTAGACGCCTAGAACTTTAAACACTTGTTAAACTTCTTTAATTAGATGTTTAAAGATCTATACAGCTCTAAGAGAGCTAGGAATAAACTCTAGTTAATATCTTAAGACAAAAAGAGTATTTATAATTATATTATAGAATTTAAGGAACAGTTGCTACTATTAAACAGCAACTTAGAAAAAGACATAAAGATAATACTTTTTTAAAAAAGCTTTATTTATAAGCTTTAAGATAAGCTTGTAAGTATTACGTTCTTAGATTTAAATAATTTGTAGAATAAGTCTATTAAAATAGTAGACTACTTGTACTAAATAGAGTAGTATTCTAAAGGCTAGGATAAGCCTAAGGAACAATACTCTAAGAATAGAGACTAAGAAAGGCTTAAGGAATACAGGCTAAGACGCACTTCTCTTCTTTCTCCTCCTCTTATAGGAGACTAGATAGAAGGAATAGAGTATACTAGAAGATTAGCTAAGCTACGCAGGTTTAGCGACTTAGAGCTAAATAAGCTAATAAGAGAAGGACGTTATTTTACATATAAGTAGAAAGGACACTTAGCTACAGATTATACTATAGAAAAAAAAATGCTAAAAAAAAGAAGAAGAAGAAGACTATTGAATTAAAGTCTTTAAAGGCAAAAGTAAGAAAGCTTAGCAAAGAAAGCTTAAGTAGCAAAGATACTCTAGAAGATCTAGATTTTAATTTAGAAAAAGAATAGCTCTTACTTAAAGTTACTAGCAAGAGCTATACGTAAGCTAAGAAGACTTAACAAAAGAATAAGCTAGTTTTAAAAAGGACATAAGTAGTAATAGAATTACTATTAAAATGTTAGTAAATTTTTACATATTTGCTTTAACTTTAATTAATATAAGAAATCTTGTATGCTCTTTTATTAGCCCTTAACTTATTAGAAACGCTAGTTTATAGTGCATCCCTATTTCTCTGCGCAGATTAGAAGGAGTTACAGAAAAACCTAAAACTATTAACAAAGTTGCTAGGTTAAAAATTAATATTAAAGAGTATAGAGATACTATCTAAAGCTATATTGCTCCTACAAACTCTAGATATAATTTAATACTTAGATAGTCCTAGATAAATAGAAGAGAGGTTACAATTGCCTTTTCTACAAAGTAAATCTACATCTACACTTCTAGACAAAGGATTAAACTACTAAGCACTAAAGATTGCCTTGTTTTAGAGAGCAAAAGGTTAAAGCAAATAAACGTAACAGCTTATTACTCCTATATTAGACAAGCAAGGAACGATAAGTTAATTTAGACCTTTATAGCTTCCTTTAAAGATATTAAGAAGGCCCTAGCTCCTAAGAAGAAAGTAAATATTTTATTATTACTTTCTAAAGTGTACTAACATATAGCTTAGATTTTTAAGTTATAAACTACTTCTGCAGTACCTTTCTTATATAGACCTAAGGTTAATTACTAAATTAAGTTACAAAAGGACAAAAATAGAAAGAAAAAAGAACTTCTTTAGAGCCCTTTATACAATATAAGTAAACTAAAGCTTTTAGTTCTACGCAAGGAGCTTATATCTCTATTAGATAAAGAATAGATTAGAGCTAGTAGCTCTGCAGCTTCTTCTCTAATTCTATTTACTTAGAAACTTAGAAGAGGATTACAGTTCTGCGTTAATTACTAAGCTCTTAACACTATTACAAAAATAAACTGTTATCTTTTACTGTTAATCTAAGAAACGCTTAACAGTATTACTAAAGCAAAATAGTTTACTAAAATTAACGTCTCTACAGCTTTCTATAAAATTAGGATTAACGCAGGAGATAAATAGAAGACTGCTTTTAAAATAAGATTTAGATTATATAAATAGCTAGTTACTCTTTTTAGCATAGCAAACGCTCCTAGCACTTTTTAATAATATATTAACTAGACACTACGCGAGTATATTAATAATTTCTACTTAGCTTACTAAAATATTGTATTAATTTACACAAATAGCACGCTAAAAGAACACTAAAGTAATATAAACAAGGTTCCAGAAGTAATAAGTAAAGCTAAGTTACCTCTAGATATTAAGAAATGCAAACTTAACGTATAGAGTACTAAGTACCTAGAATCTATTATTAAAGCTAGAAAGAGACTTTAAATAGACCCTAAGAAAGTAAAAGCTATTTAAGAGTAAGACGTACTAATAAATGTTAAAAGAGTATACAGTTTTCTTAAATTTGCAAACTTTTATTAACACTTTATTAAGAACTACTCTAATATAGTTGCCCTGCTCACAAGGCTTACTGGAAACGCCTCCTTTTAATAAGGAAAAGTAGAACAAGAAACTTTTAATAAGCTAAAGAGGCTGTTTATTACTGAACTAATACTAGCTTAATAGGATCTTGACAGAAATACAATCTTAGAGACTAATTCTTCTAGCTATGTTATAGCAAGAGTCCTTTTATAATACAATAATTAAAGAAGATTACAACTAGTAGTGTACTACTTAAAAAGGATAGCTAGCGTTTAAAGCAACTATAAGATACATAATAAAGAATTACTTATAGTTATTTACTACTTATCTAAGTAAGATACTATACTACGTTCTATATGAAAGTTCCTAGTTATAACAGACTATAAAAACTTAGAGTATTTTAGAAAGCCTAGGTAGCTTAGTAACAGATAGATAAGATAGGCTTAATTCCTTAGTAAATTTCTTAATATAGAAATTGCCTACAGGCCTAGAGTTAATAACTCTAGAGCTAATACCTTATTCTAGAGACAATAAGATATGCCTGTAAATAGTTGATATTCTTAAATTTCTAGAAGGTTCTTATAAGTCTTTAAACTATCTACTATAACAACCTTAGAAATAGAGGAACAAGAGGAAGAGGAGACCCTTAGAACTTTTAGCTGTAATAGCTATCCCGCAATAGTACTCTAGAAACAGATAGATCTAGAAGAGCTTTAGAATAAAGCTAAAGAAGGGGATAATACGTACTAGCTAGCCTAAAAAGCAGTTAACAAGGAAGAACGCTAATTTCTAACAAAGCTAGACTTTAAGCTTTTTATTTTAAAATACTAATTAAATAATTCTAGAAACCTACTATACTGTAGTTAAAAATAAGTACTAAACAACAAACTTTTGCGCACTAAAATTATCTATAAAATCTACTATTCTAGAGCTCTAGAGTATCTAGGAAGGAACCTTACTTACTAAGTAGTTATAAGAGAGTACTTTTAGCCCTTTATTAGCTAAATAGTAAGGTAATATATTAGAAACTACTTAGTGTGTAGAAGAACAAAACTACAAAAAAATAGCCTATAAAAATAATAAAAGCCTTTGCTAATTCTAAAGCATATTTAGAAAGAACTCTTAATTAACTTTGTTATAAGGCTACTAAAAAGCAAAAGTTGTACAAACCTAATAGTAGTAACTTATAAACTAAGTAAGAATGTAATTTTAATAGGCTTTGAGAATATTACTACAAAAAGCGTTGCTAGAGCGTTTATTAACTTTGTAGTAGCTCACTACTAGTTACTAAACTATATTACTTTTAATTAAGGTATATAGTTTGTAAGCCACGTTTAGACTTGGCTTTGTAAGCTACTTAAAATTAAATAACGTTTATCTTCTAGATATCATCCTAAAACTAATAGCTCTACAGAACAAATAAACTCTATAGTACAGGTCTACTTACAAGCCTTCTATAATTAGAATTAAACAAACTAGAAAAGCAACTTAAGAATAGCTAAAATCGCAATTATAGTAAGGCAAGCACAATTTACTAGAATGTCGCCTTTCTTTCTGCAACATAGATACGAGGTAGACCCTCTTTAAATAGTAGTAAAATATAGACCTTAAAATTAAGCTTAAAGAAGGAGAATACAAGGAGACTACTAGAAAGTAGAAAAAATAGCTTATAAACTCTAGCAAAGTATTAAGTTAGCTTAAGCTATAATAGTAGAATTTTAATAAGAACAAGAACGCTAAGTAAATAAGAAAAGAAAGTAATTATCTTAGCTTTAAATAAGTAAAAAGGTTTAGTTAAAGCTTAGAGACTACTATAAGATAAAGAGACTAAGCTAAAAACTTAATTAGAAGAATTTAAAGTACATAGTACTTAAGATTATTAGACTACATACTATAAAGTCAAATACTCCTAGAAGAATATATCTAGTATTTAATATTAACAACTTCGAACTAGCTTACTTAGATCTTTTACTAAGCTAACTATAAGACAATAATAAACCTTTACTAATTAAAGTAGACAGTAAAGAAGAGTACCTAGTAAAGCGCCTATTATAGGAAAGAAGTATAGAAAGAAGAAAAGAATACCTAGTTAAATAAGTAAGATACCTAAAACTAATATAGGAACTAGCTTTAAACTAAAAAGATATAGAAGCACTATAGGACTAAAAGAACTCAAAGGCCTCTATTAAGGAGAGGGGTACTGTAAAGAGCTAAAGCCTTAACGTCTTTAGTACTTAACAAAAAGCCTTATTTTGTTATCCTACAGATCCTAGGTGTCTGTGCTCACCTAGTATCTGTAAGCCGGGCGTATTAGCCCTTCTACTTTTCTAGCCTACTAAACTTTTCTCTTAGCTTTGTGCTATTTTCTTAAGCCACGTCAGCAGCTGCTACGTAGCTACCCTTGCCTCTTTCTTAGTACTAAGTACAGACCTTACAGAGGAGTAGATAAGCTTACTAGATAGCCTTTGTAGTTCTTTATTTAATTTATTACTGTTTTCCCTACATCTTTGGTTAATCCAACGCACCCTTACAGTAAGTTAAGGTAGAAATCCTTACATATTTAAGTTAAGGATGCGCTAGACAATTGTCTCTTTTTTTATAGGAATAAGCTTTATTTAGTTAGCCATGCAAATACGTTAGAGTTACTTTCTAGCAAGTTAATAGCTAAGTGTTCTTTAAAGAACGTTAAAGGTAGCTACAGCGCGCTGCTAAGTAAGATTTACGTCTTGTTTTAAAGCCTAGAAAGTAAGCTGTATTTGATATTTGTTCAAGGGCTTTGTTACGTTGTTACGTTGCGGCATTATAAGATAGATAAAGGTAGTGCGATTTTTGATGGGGTCTTGGCAGAGTGAGCCACTCGCCCATGGAGTACGTTACAGCAAGTAGTGCTAAAGTTGTACTGCTGCTAGCGTCTCTCCTACCTAAAATTAGCGCGCGCGGCCGCCAAACATAAGTACTAGCTAAATTTAAATAGTATAAAAGTTTGCGCAAGCCTCTATATAGTAATACACTAAAAGAATCTCGTGATAATAGCTTTTGGCTGTGGGCGTACGGCCTCATTTTTACAATCTCAATTATTATGGTTGGGTGGCTCAACCCGCGACGTGGCTCATCCCGCGCACGGGCACTGTACCGAGGTGGACGGCGTAACGCGCATGACGGCGTAACGCGCACCCCCACCAAAACAACACTACCTTTCAACACCTAATAACTCCACCAATATAGATCTAATTTAGGAAGCAATTAATAAAATTAATTTGCACGCACTAGGCGTATCTTTCTTGTATACAAAGTTTGCAGAAAAGTATAGTGTAGTACAATCTACGCTCTCTTAAAGACACTAAGGTGTTTTAACCTCGCGCAACCTTAAGGCTTAAAATTAACAGGCTCTCTATCTACAACAGGAGCTAGAGCTCCTATAGTATATTAAATAGCTTACTAGGCAAGGCCTTGTACTTACACGAGCTATAATACAAAATTTCGCCTTATAGATTGCAAGGAGAGAGGTTAGAGTACACTAAGTTAATTGCTTTGTCTACTAGTACCCTAATAAGCTTATTTTAAGATAGATAATAGGCATAGATAATAATTGCTACAAGGCTAATTCTAGGAGGAAGTACAGCTTATACTTTAATCTCCTACGCAAGAAAATTAAGTAGTACTATGTTAAGGCGCGTTATATATACAATATAGATAAAAAGGGCTTCCTCTTTAGTATCCTAGGAAGATTAAAGAAGATCTTTAGTAAGCCTTTATACAAGCAGGGAAAAAAGAGAAGTACTATTTAGGATAGCTTACAAGAGTAAATAACACTCCTAGCCTGCATCTATACTAATAGATCTTACTTAGCGCCTACTCTTATATATTAATTAACCTTAGAATTAATACAGGACACCTAGTTACAAGCCTTTAATCTTAAGACTTATAAAGTTTAAATCTGCTTATTGCCCTCTAGCTAGATAAATAATAATATTAGTCTTGCGTAGCTTAAACAGGTGTTTAATTACAATACTAAGGTAAAGGATTAAGCCTCTTATTAATTACTTATCCTAGACAGCTATAGATCTTACCTTACTATAGATTTTATTAAGTACTATAATTAGAATAAGATTCTTCTTGTAGTTTATCCTTTTTATTTAACCTGCATGCTGTAGCTTCTTAATATTACCTTATTTAAGCCTCTCTTATTAGCTTACTAGGCTAAGATATCTAGATTTCTAGAGAGGAACTAGGGCCTTACTTTAATAAGCAAGAGGGATTTCTTCTCCCTCTTCTACTAAGCCTAGTAGGCCTTTTTTAAGGAAATAATAATCTTAAAGGCCTTTAAAGCTACAGGCCTCTTACTTTTTAATCCTAAAGTTATATTAAAAAGATTTAGTATTAAGAGCTCTTTAAGTAGTAGTAGTAAGTCTTTAGGCTTAAGTGCCTTAAACTAGAAGAAAGTTAAACGCCTACTACGTAAGGTGGTGAAAGATTAAGGTAATAAACAAGCTTAAATGCTAAGCTAGGTTTATTACTAAATCTTAACTTTAAAGACTCTTCTTAAGCATAAAGTTAAGGGCCTACGTAAGGCTCTAATTAATAAAAAAACGCGCAGGAAATAAGGTAAGCCTCTTCTACTCTAGGAGCCTAAGGAGTACTAAGGTAGAGCTATAGTCTAGTCTCTAAGGAAGGTGAAGGAGGCACGTAATTGCTAACAACTCTAGAAGCGTAAGAAGGAGCAGGTACAACACTAAAAAGCTAAGATAAATAGGTATTATAAGGAGAAAAGGTAGGCAAAGGCGAAGGAGAAGGAAATAAGGCAACAGGCGAGGGCTGTAGCTTAATTAGTAAGGGAGAAGGAGAAGGCTAAGAGGGCTGCTAAACAGGCCTCTAGGGCAGCTGCTTGCAGGGCTGCAAAACGACTCTAACAATTTATAAAAACTTCTTAAAAGGGTAAGAGAAGCAGCCTTAAGGCTCTTAAAAAGGTTACTTAAAAAAAGAGGCCTATTGCGAGCCCTACAAGTAGTGGAGAGCCTTAAGGTGGTGTTATAGCTTAACTAGCGTCTACCTTGTGCACAGGGCGCGCGATTAAAACTCTAACTTAATTTCTATAGCTATATATATTATTTAAGCCCTCTAGATCTTACTACTAAAAAATCTTGCGATAGTAGCTATTGTGTGAGGCTCTACAGCCTCAAGTTTGGTGGTGGTTTTGGTGTTCAAACCGCGCGTTACGCCGTCATGCGCGTTACGCCGTCCACCTCGGTACAGCGCCGGTGCGCCCAGTGCCTCCGGAAAACTTATCGAACACCGGGTTTGCCCTATTTCGTCTTCGTCTTCGTTAAGACCCTTCCCGACCTTCCCTCTGCAGTCGATGACGCCATGCACAAGATGTTAGGACTTCAAGCCGTAGTAATTGGTATTAGGTCGAATCGCAAATAAAAACACATATCGGCCGAAACGAGGGCGGTGCATAACCGGCGACGCCTTGATGCATCTGTATTGATATGGCTTGATCCGCATGCTGCTAGTATTGGCATGCAATCCACCATGTGCACTGGAGGGATACGAGAAGACATGGGGTGGGAGCATACATCGACACTCGACTCGGTCAACAACTCGGGTCTTCTCTACTAGGTAGGGTAGAGGACGCCGAGAAGATGTACCAGTGTGCACTAGAGGGCTACGGGACCACCTCGAACACACACCTCGACACACACCTTAAATACACATCTAAATATCTCCTCAAACACTGCTCGAGATCATGTTTGTGCCCATGAGAAGATAAAGGTTATATGTGCATTTCGCGTTTTTATGCGTTCGTCTCTACCTTCCCTACCTACGCCTAGGCCCGTTGCATGTCTCACTCTTGGTCTATCCATGTGCGACGTTGCGCTGGTGTGTCTTCAATAGCCTATATCTCTTCGAGGATGCTTGTGGCTTCAGCTGCTAAGGCTATGAAGGCTAAGAAAGAGAGCTCTGACGGGAAGGTCAGGGACGACGGCCGTCTAGGAAAAGAATTGCGAAATAGAGAGGGGTGTTACCAAGGCTGTGCATGCGGGACGATCGAAGCTGTCGAAGCTGCAAGAGACAGTGTGCAGTCTATTTTGCAATATGCTCTTTCTCGGCTGTTGATATGATGGCCAGGCTATGTCGAGGGTGTCGCCAGGAACGCGCTCTATTTAAATGTAACAGCAGCTACCATTGATATAATACGTGACAACTGTAGGAATCAGAATAGTAGTTTTTTCCCTTTAGAACCAGAGATTCCTAGCTTCGAAGCTAGGAGGTTTACTAGGACGCTCCTTAATATAAACTTTGGCGCGGTCGCTCACACTGTAGAAGAGCTTAACGTGACTCTAGTAGCGGCAAGCATCTTGGTGCTTAGTAGTCCAGCTACATGCCGGACAAGGATCTTCAGGTATCATGTCACGTGTTCGAATACAAAGCGAAGGATGTGTGTCAAGCGACTGTGGAGTGGAGGCAGGAGTTAAGGCAGACTGTGCGCTTTCGATCGTTAGAAGCCCGCGCCACAACAAGCTTGGCAGCGCCGAAGTTTTGCCGATTGTTTTGGCCTTTCCGCTGCACATCAACGGGACACTTATCCATTACTGCTCTATCCTCAACGCAAACACATGCTCCTCA
This sequence comes from Alternaria sp. 'sect. Undifilum', assembly GCA_024321975.1. Lineage (NCBI taxonomy): Eukaryota > Fungi > Ascomycota > Dothideomycetes > Pleosporales > Pleosporaceae > Alternaria > Alternaria sp. 'sect. Undifilum'. Next base: position 4,051,413 of record JAJJZI010000004.1, read on the forward strand.
CAATGATGCGGAAACTGTTTGATAGAAATTGCCAAAATTGCAGCGTTAGCCACCTGAAACGCCACAAAGCATGTCGTGCCGATACTCATCACATCCATCATCGCACACGTCTGCGCTGACTGAAGAAGCACTTAGCCTCTTGCAGCGGTCGTTATTCGCTGGCGAAAACCCGGACGGAATGGCAGCACCACCAACGCCCCGAAGCACATCATCGAATAATCGCGGACGAACAAGACGACCTGCCAGATCACGGACATCGAGTCCTAGCAAGCCAACTCCACAGACATATCGGACACGGAATCTGCACCACGCCAATGTCTTTGTCGAGACATTACCCGATCTTCCCTTTCCACCTTAACAATATATACTATCCTGCACCGTGATCAGTAATTTACTGATCACACGTACCTTTTGGAAGTTGTTATGCCGTAGTGGTGCAGGGCTGCGTTCTGACAATTAAGACCAACGATAGTTTCATCAGACCAGTCAAAATAACACAAACATCCTATATCATGCTGCGCCTTTTTCTGGACAATGTTACCCATTGGACCCCCAGATCGAAGCCTTCTTTTATAACACTAGAAGCTATTTGTACTCTCACTGTAAGCAAAAGCAATCTTTTGTTAAGATACGCGAAAGCTAAAACAGTCAATATTTAGCATATAAAAGCCTTAGATGTTCAGGTACTTCTTACAAGATGCAGAGTTACTCTAGTAACTGTGTTAAGAAATGATCTCCAAACTCAGTGAAGATGTAGTTAATCTCTGTTCAATTTATTTAGATCTGACGTGGTATACAATAAGGTGCTGATGTATGCAAAGCTGCACTAAGTTGCGTACGTAGTAAATATGCTGCTACAGTTACGTTTCTAAACGGGGAGCAACATTCAATTCAAAAGGATGTTTTTAATTTAATATCCCTCACTACGTAGCGAGAACCGCACCGTCACGAGAAAAACAACAGGTACTTAGACTTTAATGCAGCAGAAATCCTTTCTACGTCACTACAACTGTATAAGATTGCCTATATTATATACGCTAAGTCTTCTTTATATGCTCAGAGCTTCTTATAGAAAATTACTAATGTTGTCGTCGCCTTAGCACTTAATCTACAAAGGACCTTACTTTACCGAGGTGGACGGGCCAACGCGCAGGACGGGCCAACGCGCGGTTTTTGCCATAGTAATCTAAGTAAATCTCTAATATTTAAATAGCTATAACTTCTTCAAATATGAACCTTTTTTTAAAATTTTAAAAGTTTTGGAGCCTAGAAGCCTAGATCTATAAGTCTAGAATTCTACTTTAGTTTAATATAGCTTAGTTATTAAGATATCCACTCTCTATACAAATATAAACTTTTTATTTATAAAGACTTTAAAAATTCTAAATAGGCTAAATGTTTTTATTTCTTACTTATAATCTAAAACATTCATAATGATACTTAAAAGTATTATACTCCAGAAGATATAAAAGAAATTTGAAAATTATACTTTTATAAAAAAAAAATTCTTATATAACTTTCTTATATGTCAACTTTTTTCAAAAATTCTTTAAGTTTTAGGATCTAAAAGTCCAGGTCAATGGACTTGGAATTTTGCTTAAGTTTATTATAGCTTAGTTCAAAAGTTTATATCTGTATAGAGAGTGGATATCTTAATAACTAAGCTATAATAAACTAAAGTAGAATTCTAGACTTATAGATCTAGGCTTCTAGGCTCCAAAACTTTTAAAATTTTAAAAAAAGGTTAATTTTCAAAGAAGTTATAGCTATTTGAATATTAGAGATTTGCTTAGATTACTATGGCAAAAACCGCGCGTTGGCCCGTCCTGCGCGTTGGCCCGTCCACCTCGGTATAGGGTAGCAGAACACCTCTACTACAGCCCCACTACTTAGCCTGCATTACTTCTAAGAGTTTCAATATAGTGGTATACACCCCTCTAGCCTTATTGACACGCTTGTAAGCTATCCTCAGTCTTACAGAGGCGGCACGAGGATAATTCATGCAACGTCGCTACCCCTGTTGATACTTTCCGAATAAGCGATGCTGGTCTAGATATTCTAAACGCCGTGAGTACTGCTCACATAATAATTACTTGTAATCGAAGCTACAATAAGCATCGAGCTAAGGCTATAGCTAAGAGCTATCTTAAAAATAGTTAGAGGAAAGCTAGGTGAGTCATAATCGTCCGCAGCTTCCCCGTCGGCATAGTAAAAAGTCAATAAGCCCCGCATTAGAAGTTGGGTCGGAGCAGAACCACTTGCCCATCGTTTCACAAGAAACGTTAGCGATCAGTTTTCTCTTAAGAGTACCTAGCTGTTTCCCTTCTCGATTCGTGCAACATGCCGTCGGGCAAAAATCGTCTTTATGTCGCTCTTTATGCGCGTGGCGGAAAACCGAAGATGTCAACACTTGAAGACACGTACGGACAGCTCAGACGACTGTCGACCTCGTCCCGCTAATCTCTGGGAACCCAGTTACCATTGGGCTCTGATTATCGGCCCTAAGAACGAAAGTATAGAGGGCCGGGGATGGCGCTTTCATGCTAAGGAGGGTTTGAGAGCGGACGGAACGCTAGGATGGCTATTTGAGGAAAAGGAGATCCCGCTTGTTGCTACACAAATGGTGCTTGTTCGAATTCGCGTAGGAAAGATTGAAAAGAACGACAGAGTTAAGACAATCTTACGTGGCGTTCCGACTCGGGACGGGTTAGAGGGTTGGAATTGTGTATACTGGGTGAAGGAAGCCCTGAACCTCCTGGAGCAAGATAAGGAAGCTCTTGGCACTAGGGTCCTTGATTGGGAGATTATAAGGAACACTGCAATGAAGTATGTCGAGGAAAAGAAAGGCCAGCATCGCTTTGATGGGAAAGGTTCATTTGATACAAGTAAGGTCGCTACATTTGATCTACTAGAAGGTATAGAGACAGACCCATAGTTTCGTGTGTAGTATTGTTACTTCGGTAGTAACTAGATCACACATCTCCGAAAAAGGTCTGACGAATTTCCTCCATCCTCAACTCCGTAGGCCACGGCTCTAGGAATTTAGTCACTTCTTCACGCCAAAAAGTGTTGTTAATGTTGACCTGGCACGCTGTTGTGAACTCCCAATAGTACGGGTACCACCCAGCTGTCTCCCAATCTACGATGCCAGTTATCCTATCGCCTTCCGCCATAATATTGAGGCTGCTTAAATCGCCGTGTGTTAACACAGGCCTCGACCAATCCTGGTTATGTAGCTGTATTAATTCATTCACAGCAGCCGGCAAGTCCTTCGACACAGCAGGTAAGTTGCCTCGGAGGTACTGGTGAAACGACTTGATGTCATCAAATGGCCCAAAGTATGGAGTCTTTCCAGGCAATCGACAATCCCATAGTGGACCGCCATCAATATTGGCAACAGCAGTGGAGGTTGGAGTGACACGGCGCATGCTTTCGACCATCTCCTTCAGCTGTTGCAATATCTTGGTCTTGGACTCTGCCGACCTCGTAGTCCACCCGTGTGAGATACTTTCACCTTTCACTCTTTCCATCACTATGTATGTCCAGCCTTTGCGCCGAAAGGCACAGTATATTTTGGGTACTGGAATGGAAGTGTTGCGGGCAATAAACTCTATTGTGGATGCTTCCGGGAGATGTCGCAGCGGGCCATATTTGACGCAAATCGTGTCCGTTAGAAACAATATCATTCCTCGCCTTGGCCGGAAACGACCCAAACCCCGGATGGCTGCGAGCACTAAGAAACGGTGAAACCGAGTATCGTTGATTGACCTCGAGCCATCCTCTGAGGAATGTGTTTGTCGATTCAATAGTGAGAAGTGGCGCTCCGCTGTCTCAGCGCCCATTTGTACAGCTTGCTGTGGTTTCGATTTAAAGAGATGTTAATTGCTTGCTTAGATAGCAGAGAGGATTTAGGCAACGGCGTGCGCACAGCGACGGGTTTAAGCGACGGGTTTAAGCGACGGGTTCAAGCGACGGGTTCGAGCGACAGGTTCGAGCGACGGGTTCGAGCGACAGGTTCGAGCGACAGGTTCGAGCGACAGGTTCGAGCGACAGGTTCGAGCAACAGGTTCGAGATTCTAGCTGTAATAAAGTTTGATGTAGGAGTTGTAGAGAGAAGCTATCTAGAGCAGGGGCGCGCAGTGTCTATAATGCGCGCGTGCTATAAAGATAGCGTGACTGAATTGCTCGCGTGGTCGCGCACAGGGCACGTGTACCAAGGATGACGGCCGTATTTAGGACGGCCGTACGATCACTTTAAAACACCTAAACTACTATAATACATAAGTAAGTTAAGGCTGTTAGCTTCTTAACTATTTTATCTTTTTAAAAAATACATATTACTGCAGTTCTTTATCTTTTTAATCTCTATAAGTTTAGAGTTTTCCTTTTGAAAATTCTCTTAAAATAGACATTTTTATTAGAAAAAGTCTAAAAGTAAGTACATAATTTTTCTATAGTATTAATCTTGTAGAGTTAAAGAATTTTTACTCTTTTACTTTACCATTAAAGTTATATAAATATTGTAATAAAAAAAAGTTATATATAAAACTACTTTTTTAAGTTATGATAAGCTAAAACTTTAAGATACATTTGATTAAAATAATATATTAGAGAAACTTTAATACTAAAGTTTAAGAGAAATAAAAGCCTTACTAAATAAAATAAAAAAGAAAGCAAAAGTAAGTACTTTTTACAGAGGAGTAACGAGAAAAAGAAATTAAAAAAGTTATTATAGAGAACAAGGAGCTGGAAACAGTAGTTTAGGAGAACTAGATAGTTAATTCTGTCTTTCTATCTACGTCTAAGACGCTCTATAAATACAAAGGAAATACTGTAGTCTATAACTACAGTTGTAGAGCTTAGAAGAATACTTCTAAGCATAGCAAGTATCTTGTAGAGCTTAGATACAAGTATCTAAGCTTAGCGTAAAATCTCTAAGCCTTAGCGTAAAGGCTCTAAGCTTTAGCGCTTAGCGCTACGCATGCTGCGCAGGCCTTGGCGCTTAGGCCTAGAGCCTTGTAGCTAAGGCGCGTAGCTAGTATATACAACACACCTCTTAGGTAACTAAGACTTTAGTTAGCTGTATAGAGCTCTATATAGTTATAGCGTGTCTTATAACATGCTTTATACACGCAGCTTAGCGTAAGGCGCTAAAATAATAATAAATTTTTAAGCCTCTTAAGCTTAGTATCTAACACTACTATAGCTGCTGTAAGTATTACTTAGCAACTCGCTAAAATTTCTTAAAAGCAATACTAGTAGCTTTTTTAGGTTCTACTATACCCTTATAAAGCTTTCTAGGCTATATAGGTTACCCTATACCCCTGTATAGCTTCTAGCTCTATTTTAGTACTCCTTCTATTTAGTTACTAACTTTATACAAAAGTTAAAACTTTAAAAAGCTACTACTGCCTGCGCTGCTGCCCGCGCCTTTGTACACGCTGCCGCCGGGCCGCCTTTGCCCTTGCCTACGGCCTCGCCCTCGCTAGAGCTACAGCTACCTCCACTAAACTACACTTCTTGCGCAAAGTTAACTAGTGCTGCTTTAGGTGTAGTATTAGCCCGCATATTTAAGGGGCGTATAGGCAAGGTTAAAACTCTAGTTAAAACTACCTGCAGGCGTAAGGCCCTAGCAGCAACCCCTAGTTATTAAGGCACACCTAGTGCGCATTGTAGCGTGCCTTATCTTAAGTATATTAAGAGCGCTTAGTAGTAATTCTCTCTTACTTTTTAATAACTAGGCGTATAGTTTACTAGTTGTTACAAAGAATTCTTTAGGCTCCTAAGACTACAAGTTTAAGCTTATTAAATAGCCTCTTAAGCGCTATAGACTTCTTTGCTATATACTCTAACGCAAGGAGCTTAGCTTCTATAGTTAAGGTTGTTACTATAGCTTAATAAGCTACTTTCTAAACAATTAGTCCTCTAAAGAGCATATTAATATAGCCTTAAGAAGACTAATAAGTCTCTAAATTATCTATAAAAGATGTATCTTTATAACGTGGTTCAAAAGCGAATAGCTCACCTAAGCGAATAGCTCACGCCCCACCAGCGCGGCGACTTCGCAACATCATCACAGCTCTTAATTACAATAAATTAAAAATTGTAATAAGCTAATTTACTCCTTAGATCTATTACTATTACTAGCACTATTAATTCTAACTGTACAAGTACAGGCGTTATGTCTAGTCTGTTTGCAACGCCCGCACTGCCTCTCCCCTTACACCCTCTTTAACGCGCTCTTACTATCACCACGACTGCTACCCGCCTGCTCAGCTAATACTTCTTGTACCTCGCCTACAGTAAGGGTCTCTTCTATCTATATATATTACTGCTTACAGCTCTTACGCTTATTTAATTTATTTAGAGCCTTTTAAAGAGTAGTAATTTTCTTTATTAGAAGCACTATCTTATATACTATTTGCTAAGCCTTCATACTTAACTGCGCAATCTAATTAGTAAGTAAATTAGTAGAAGACCTACAGCGTTTTCTTACGCTCTAATAAATAAGAGAAATTTAAGCCTTAACTTTGCGCGTGTTGTGTAGTATTTACAACTCTTAGGTAGCTACTTGTTGTAGTAATTATACTAGCGTCTACAATACTATATTAAGCTTTAATAGCACAGCCTATAAGTTAAATAGGACTAGACTAGCGCCTTTAAAGCTAGCTAGGATATTCTCCTTTATAATAGACTGCCTAAAAGCAGTCTTAAAAGCTAGTAGAAAGGCTTCTTTACTAACATAGTAAGTGTAGTTACGTGCTAAGCCTAAAACAACGTTGCTATACCTACGCTTTAACAGCGCGAAACAGCTTATATTAAGAGGCTATAGTAAGTAAGATAAGTGCGTAGGCATATAAAGAAGAATAATATTCTTCTCCTTGCAAAGATCTTAAAAGTTAATAGAGTAGTAGCTCTTATAGCTATTAATAATAAGTAGTTAATATCTACCTACAGTGCAGCTCTTTGTATAGGTATTAAAGTGCTCTAACTATGCAAGAGCAAGCTGATTATTAGTCTAGCTATTAAGACTAACTTTAAGAACTTAGTTAGTAGGTAAATCTTTAAACTAGACGTTAATTAGCACCTTGCCTACAAAGATAACAAAGAGGGGTAGCTAGCAACCTAACACGCCTACACCTTAGATTACAGTAACCTACTTATAATTACCTAGCTAAACCTACTTAATTTTGCTAAAGCCCTCTAATAATGTAATAACTAACTATAATAAAATCTTACCTATTATAAAGCCTATCTTATTAAAGTTGTAGATATTATTGTCTATAATACTCTACTTCTCCTTTGTCCCCTTAACTAGATTAAACTAGCGCTAGATAATCGCTAGGTCCTTACAGGTAGCTCGCTAGTAATTATAAAGACAGCTCTAGCGCGTATAGAGCTCTAGAGTTTACTTAATAAAGTTGTTAACTTAGTTTTTACTAATACAGTTACTCTCCTACTTTTATAATAGTTTATTAGCTATTACTTGAATGTTAGCTTTTGTAGGCGCAAATCTTCTTAAAGCCTTGTTAAGAACACGCTTAACTATTGCCTCTTCTTTTAGTTTTTAAAGGCGCTTTAAGTTTAGTTTAATATTGTGTTGAGAGCGCTTTCTAGCACGTTAGTAAGATAAAGTTCTTTAAGGCACGTTGTAGACAGAGGCAGCACGTCTTTAGCTTTAAACACGTTGCAATTAGACGTTAAAAAGAGCAAGCTAAAGATCTAATTTATAATAAGTTGATAGATAGTTGCGTTGTTAAGACATAACGCGTTGTGGTGTCAACGTCGACGCGACGGTAGGGCGTGAGCTATTCGCTTAGGTGAGCCATTCGCTTGTGAACCACGTTATATAGTAAGCTCCTTACTATTGTTATTACTATATATAATCTCCTTATGCTTTATATAGTAGAGGTATCATATAAGGTAATCTACAGCCTTTATATAAGCTTCTAAAGAGTTAGTAAGAAAGTAAGAGAGCTTAGAAACTATGTAGGTAGTGTTAGGACGCAGTATAATAGCTGTGTAAAGTACACTACTAACGCGCTCCTAGTAAACTTTAATTTAAAGCTTTAGGGCCTCTCCTAGATTTTTAACTAGCTCTTCTAAGAGTAGAGGAGTTTTAGAGAACTTACTAAGATTGTCTAAACTAAAGTGTTTAGCAACTTTGTTAATATAAGTATTATATAGTAGCGCTATGATACACTTCTTATAGTCTCTTACAATCCTTATCTCTAGAAACTAGCTAGTTTCTTTTTTATCTTTAACTTTGTCGGTGTCTTTAATAGATTAAAGAAGCTTATAAGCCTTAGTTTAGTAAGTTTAGTAATATATAAGGAGTATATTATCTATATAAAATAGTAGGAGTATTGTGGGAGCTGAGAAGGAGTAATTGAATGATCAGTGGAGGGGAATGAGTATATTGATTAACTAAGTGCCACAACAAAGTGTCCAATAACTACTAAAAAGACTTCGGACGATCTGGCTCGTTTATATGCGCGCTACTAGCTCCGTCACGTGATATCTTACTAGGATCACCTAATAACCTAGGTGATCAGGATGTCAAAGGAGAGATCTGGAGTGATCTGGAGTGATCCGCATATTAGTACTCCAACACACCCCCTAGGTTAGTGAGATACTATTAATCTAAGCTGTAAGCAATCCAGGTAATTGTAAAAAATCTAAGTTATTAATTAAGAGAGCCTCTGTAATTATAGCTCCTCTGCGTAATCCTCTATTATTGTAGTAATACTGCGTGTTGTTGCTTTGATTGATCTAGCAGCTCTAAGTAATATTAAAACATTAGATAGACCCTGAATATCGCGTAAATAGTTAGTACGTAATTGCTACAACAAAATTAATTGCGTCTATTGCCCTTCTAAAACTTTTGTCCTCAACCTCACTCTAATATTAATTACTAAGCTTTTTAGGACTGTCTCGACTACTATTACTAACATAGTAAGCAAGAGTGCCTTACTGTTCCCTTACTAATTAGCTGCTAATCCTTCTAGTGTAGTCTGCCCTAAGCAACAACGAGCGCAGCTTAGAGAGCTGTTGTTAACGTAATTAACGCTTAGAAAGCCGCTAGCAATATAAGAACAGTGCTAAGCATAAGCGTTACGTGCGCCAAAACCTGTTTAACAGTAAAATTTAGTAAGCAGCTAATCTCTAAAATAATAAGGGTTAGTTGCCTTTACCTGTTAATCCTTTTGCTTACTGCAAGACATCTAGTAGCTCTGCTTAGAGGCTAATCGCCTTACCTACTAAATTAAGTCTATTGTTAAGTTCTTATTTAAATTTTAATCTATATAAGAGTCTGACTAAGCAATTAAGCTAGCGCAAGGGCAAGGCTTCTTAAGAGCTAAAGCAAAAGTTATAGTAGATAACTACTTAAGCAGTAACGCGTAAACAGCAACATAGCGATAGTAATAGGCTAAAAACGCCTACTAATCTGTCTACTAAGCGTACCGCGCCCCCCTCTACACAGAAAAAGGCGCCTAATAGCTCCTTAAAGATTACTGCTAATCTATTATGCCTTTACGTTCCGCCTTGTGAGCGCTGCATAAAAAAGATACTAGATAGTTTATACGCTAAACGCTGCTTTAATTGCGTTTAGACTAGCAGTTAGAGCCGCTTACGCTATAGTAGTTGCTCGTCTAATACCTACTATACAGTTAATATTAATCTTGCTAATTAATTTATAGCTATATATAGAGATAAAGAGGTAATTCTCTAATCTAGTAACCTTCTTGCTTAGCTTGCTAACTAGTTTTTAGGGATAGAACAACAATAAGATGTACTAAGCTTTAAAAGCTTAAATGCTTAAGGATATTATTGCTCGCTGCAAAGAGATTAAGAGCGGCGTTATAACTACTAGCAAGCCTTCTACAAAAAAGCCTCTTGCTAATAATTATTATGCTTAAGAAATATTGTATTGCAGTTTTGCCGCACAACCTCCTGCTCCTGCTCCCGCGTTCGCTCCTGCTCCTGCGTTCGCTCCTGCTTAGCAACCCGCTTAGCAGCCGCAACAGACGGCTTACCATACATAGTAGCAGTAACAGCAGCAACATAAGCAGCCTTAGCAGTAACCTACTTAAAGGTTGCTGCTTTAAGAGCAGGCTGCCCGCGGAATATTGCCCCTGCCTAGTCTATATAATCGTCCTTCTGTTCGTCGTCCTAATTACTATACAACTTATTTATATAAGCGCGATTATTACGCTAGAGTAAGAAGGCGATTATCTAACAACTCTATGTATAGAAGTAATAGGTTAGAATTACGCTGCAATACTGCTTACCTTTAGACTTTTGCTGTTTAAGCTTAGATAGCTCAAATCGCTCTTAAGCTAGCTAAAGCTAAGTAGGCTAAGCGTGATACAATAATAGAGTTTAGCGAGTATAATAAGTTTAATGCTTATTAGTAATAAGGTTCCTAGTTTTAGTTTAATAGTCTAGCTCATGTTCTCCCGCTTAATAAAATAAGCTATTAAGAGGAGACTTAGCCTAGTATATAGATGTTGCTGCTTAATACAAATCCTTTGCTTGTTAATTATTATTTCTTTTAATTAAGTGCTTAACTTACTAAAAGTTAAGCAACTGCTTAAACTTCTTAAACTATTATTAGGTAAGTAACTTAGTTAGTCTATTAGCTAGCATAATTGCTGTTTCTAGGTACTTAACCTAAAATAATCCTTTAGCAAATTCCTACTGTAGCTATATATTTTATATATTTACATGTTTTAATTAAGTGCTAATTTACTTGTTCTTCCTAACTACAAGCCTAATTATTTATTAATTATTATACTAGACTATCTAAACATCTCTTAGATTAAGAGACAGCTTATAAAAGAAGCGCTTAAGGGCTATAGCCTTCTTAGTAGTATACTTAAGGGCAAGCAGCTTAGCCTTAGTAGTTAACGTGGTTACTGTAGTCTACTAAGCTACCTTCTAAAATATTAGACTACTATATAGGATAGCTATATATCTATAGGATAATTAACGAGTTTCCTAATTATCTGCAAACGAAGTATCGCCTGTAATTATAAGGTTTAGGCTATTATAGTTCCTATATTAGATCGCATCCTATCTTGTTTAATAGAGGTACATAATTACCTGTTTAATAGCTTTTATATGCTAATTGCTAAGGTTTGTAAGAAAGTATAAGAGCTTTAAGATTAAGTAGGCAACATCTAGTTGTAATATAATAGCTGTGTACAGCACTAATCTAACCTTTTCTTAGTAGGCCTTAATCTCTTGCTTAGTTACTTTGCTAGTGTTCTTGATTAGCTCCTCTAACAGTAATAGAGTCTTTAGAAAGCTACTATCCTCTAGCTTAAACTTCTTCGCGATCTTATTAATATATATATTATATACAAGCGTAATTGTTTACTTCTTATAATCTCTAATTATCTAAATACTAAGGAACTATTAAACTAATCCTTGTTTCTATATCTTATACTTGTCTATTGGCTTCAGCCTTTTAAGACAACCTTTTGATGTGACCACACATTTTGTAGACACCTTTTTGGTAAAAAAAAAGATTTATTGCTAACAACAGGTATCGGGGCTCATGCCCCCTTGTTTGGCATTGCCGGCACGCAATTAGTGTGTCGCTCTAGCATGTTTAGACGGAAACGAAGAAAAGCAAGACAAAGACGCGAATTGCCTCCTAACTTAACGCGCTGTATCCCGCCTATTCTTGTTACTTTACTACTAGGCGCTCCTAAATAAAGTGAAGTAGTAACACTATTATCGCCTTGCTTGCTAACCTATAGACGCGACGATAAAAAGCCTACTCCTCCTTTCCTGCCTCTTTCTTCTCTATTGCTAATTTGACGTCTTGCAATAGCTGTTTAAGCTAGGTTCTAGTCTCTATACTTAGCCCTTGCACGACAAACAGGAAGAGGGGGATACTAAAGCAATAGATCTTAAGTACCGCGCTAGTATTAGCAAATACCCTAGAGATCGTGTATTCCTTGCACAACTAGCTAAATTAGGGCTTAATAATCTTTTTGTATATAGGGATATCGCAGATAAGGGACTTATTTAAGATTTTTATAAACTTAGAAGTCTAGCTAGGTAGTTAAGTTTTAAGATACTTAATAAATTCAGGTGTCCGCATAAGCAGTTTAAGTTAGACTAAATTAGGTGCTAGGTAGACAGTAGCAAAGGATGCTTTTTTTTAGAAGAGAGCCTAGAATAAGGAGATGCTCGCCGCGGAGGTTACACGCCATTGTAGTGTATCGTATGCGAATCGTTCGTATACAGTGCTGTTTAAAGGGTAAGAAGCAGGCAGTAGGTAAGAAGCAGTAGCTTCAGCTTTATAAAGTATTGCAGGCTCCTGCTGCGTGTCCTTTCCCTCCTCCATCGCATCATGTTGCAATCCTATTGCAATCCTACTGTAATCCTGTTGTCAGCCATAGGCTGGCAATCGCCGTTGGACACGTTTCAACTAGTGTCGTTTTTTAGTACCTTAGCAAATTTTTTGACCCTAATTATCGCTCGGTGGTCTGAGCTTTCCTCCTAGAACTCATCCACCCACCGTTCGAATCTCGTTAACTACACACAATCTTTTTTTTTGACTTTTGCGATTGATTAGTAGAGGGTAGCTGCTTTTCACTTTTTTGGAACCCCATTTTGACTACAACAACAACCACCACCTTTGACACCTTAAAAAATAAATACTTGTCTATAATCTTTAACTAAAGATCTATCACCCTCTGCTTATAACCTTTTGTAAAGAGCAGTAGGATATTATCTACATAAAATAATACTAGGATCCTCCTTTCTTAATTAAAGAATAGGCAGGTTTCCTCTAGTAAGGCGATTAGTCTAATCTCTCTTAGTAATCCTAAGAACTCCTTATACTATAATAGTAGCAAGTCTTGTAATCTATACAGTGCGCAGTTAAGCTATACGCACTTCTCTAGCTTCTTAAAGCTATCTAGTATCTTATAAATTACTAGGTTGTCTGCTATAATTAACGTATTAAGGAATGCTCTTACAATATTATATTGCTTAATCTCTAAATTATTCTTAGCAGCAATAGCTATTACTGCTTAGAAGGACTTAGCTGCTAAAGTAGCAGCGTAAGTTAAATTAATTAAATCCTTTTTCTAGAGATTACCTCTTACAACAATCTACGCCTTGCATTTAAGAAAGAAGCTATTATAATTAAACTTGTAGGTCTAAACCTACTTTATAGGTATTAAGTAATTAATTACTTCTTCTCTTAATATCTTAGTCTAAGTTTTTGTCTTACTTAACTAATTAATCTCCCTCCTGTAGGCATCCTTAAACAAGGCCCTTATAGGATGCTAGAGCAACTACTTTTATAATTCTAGCAGTTTAGGTAGATTGTTGTAATACAGTTAAGCATTTCCTATACTTAGTTTTTACTTAGTAAGCAAAGCTGCTATAACTACGTAATTAAGAGTCTTATAGCTTACTTAGTCTTCCTAGGTTATTTGTAAACCTAGCAGGTAGGTATTATAGAAATTATTCTATAATAGATCCTTATAATTTGTAATTAATGCGTTAACACTACCTATGCTTCTACCCCTTAGTTAATTATTAGGATCTTAAGTTGCGTTCTTATGCTTACGCCCGCTACCTAGCTTACGCAGTAGAAGATATTAATTTATAGGCTAATTTAGGCTTTTGCTAGCAATATAAGTACTACGCCTTATAAGTAGAGGTTTAGCTTGTAATTGCTTACTCTGTCTGCTGTTTGTTACCTAAGATCTTAACTTGCAAGATAATTTACGCCCTGCTATCCTGCTTACAAGAGTAGGTGTTTTATTATAATTAGCTAGCGCGTTAAAGTCTATAGGCATAGACTATTAGACTAGTAAATAAGGTATTCTACCTATAGGTTTTAACAAATCAGCTCCTTTAAGTAGTTAAACTACTATTTAACTATTAATAACTATATAATTAATTAAATTGTTGTTCTCTAAGGTCTCTAGTTTCGAAGTAAGTTCTAGGGTAGCAAGACTAGTAATCTGCTGCTAATCTAAGCAAATTTCTAATAGTACACTAGCCTTGTGCTCTAATTACTTAGCCTCTTCTAATCTACTCTTATCTTTAGTAGGCAGACCGTCCTTACTACTTAAGATAGTAGATAGATTACCTCTAAAGTTTTTAGTAGTTAGCTGTGTATCCTAATCCGCCCTTCTTTAAATAGGAGAGAGGACCTCTAAGTTATCTCTAGGATTAACTAGCTCGCTATTATAAAGGATCTCTACAATCTTAATTACTTAATCTCTTAGCAGCTCTTTCTTGTAATCTCCTTTATAGAATAATTATTTACTAAAGGTTATATTACAGGTAGTAATTACCTGATTAAGTGTTAGTACCTATATATAGTATATGTTAGAGGCTTAATAACTAACTAAATAACTAATATAGCCGCAAGGATTAACCTTAAATCCTTAATAATTACGCCTAGCTGCCTTATCTTTATCTAAAGGATAGGCTTAGCAGCTATAGGCATATATTCTACTCTAGTCTAGGCGTAGATTAGCAGTCTAATGTCTAATCTTAGGTACTTAATAGTATTAGAAATATTTCCTAAACTATTCTTTAAGCACCTAGTTAGGGGATTAGTAGCTATAAATCTTAGTAGGGCTTATGCTATGTAGGTAAGTCGCTGTATCTATAATTACTAGCTAAAGCTTAGCTAGTAGATTAGCGCTCGTGCGCATCTTAATAGCCTTTATAATTAGCTCTTAGCTAGCTCTCTCTGCTAAGCTATTAGGCTTATGTGTGTATAGCAGTAGCGTCTTAATTATAATCTTTTTCTCTATTGCCTATTCCTTATATCTTAATTGCCCTCTCTAAGGCAGTATAGCAGTATTGTTATCGTAATAAATTTCTACAATCCTCTGCTAATATTTCCTCTTAATCCTTTTAGCAAAGCCTTTAATTGCTAGCATAATATTATTTAGTATCTTTAACTAGATATTGTAATTATACAGCTTACCTAAGTAGTCTTCCTTAATAATTAGTGCCTATTTCTTAAGCAATTAACCTGTTAGGAAATTAAATAGATCCTATAAGATCCTATAAAAAGGTTATAGTGATCTTTCTCTTAGTTGCTGTAAGATTACTTGCAAGGCATAAGCTGTTGCATAATAATTGCATTCTAATAGCTTCTTGCTAGTAATCTTAATGTTCTGCGCTAAGCGGACTAAGGCTTTAATAGCCTATTGTCCTAAGTAACCTAATTGTTAATACTACAAGTTCTTATTACTAGTGCACAACTTTAGTATCTTTAATTATACTACTACGTTTACAAGTAGTAGTTAAGTAGGGTAACAAGAGACTTGCTTATATTTAATAAATAAGAAATTAAAATAACACTTAAGATTCATTAAGATAACATTCTTTTTAGGAGTACTAAATTACATAGTGTAATTATATCCTAAATACTAAATTCCTAACTAGTTCAGCCGCTCTTCTAACATAATATTAGTATAGAAACCTAGTATAAGCTTAACGTTAGTAAGCAGTAGATTAGCTGTCTTAGAGCCTGCCTTACTATGCAGGACGCTCTTAAGCAGTCTGTTTTCTATCTTAGCAACTAGAATAGATTAAGTGCCTGCTAAGGCTGTCTTATTATTAGCGCATTCAGTAAAGGTGCCTAGTATTAGGTAATCTTTAGTATTAACTAAGTGGACTACTGCTCTACTATTTAGGATTATACAAAGGGATAAGGCATAAGGAGTAAAGGCTGCACTAAAGACGTTTAGCTTAATTTTATTAATAAAGTTATTTAGGTTAATTAATACTAAAACTAATAATCTAGGGTAGGATCTACTTAGATTATTAGTAGCTAATCTGCTAGTGCTAGCCTTCTAGCCTTCCTTCTTAATCTAAGTGCGCAGGGATACCTAAGTGTTGCTATTTTATTACTTAATAATCTTCTTTTTTTTATTGTCTAATAGCTTAATTAGTATATTGCTAGTAGAGTTTAATCTAGTAACTGCAGTTTAAAGTTAGTAATAGTTGCGCGGTGTCTAGAAGTGCTTGCTTATAGGCCCTTTTCTAGTCTTGTAGGGGTAAGGGTAAGGTTACTTACTGCCCTTATTTAACTTTAAATTGTTAGCACTAGTAGACTATTAAGCTAACGCTAATCTAGATCTAGTTTAGAACACTGCGTGTCCTTTTCCTTTTAAGAAAGTAATTAACTAATCCTATAACAAAACACTAAAGATCTTTCTTAGATTATTAAGGGTTAACTAAGCTTTCCTAAGCGCTATTGCTTATACTAGCTTATTGCGCTTCTTACGCGACTAGTCTAGTGTAATCTTAGTGCCTAAGGCATTTAAAAAATTAGTAATTACTAATAGCCTAATAACTTTAGGGAGCGAGTAGATTGCTGCTTATTAATATAGTAGCTGCCACTTAGTAAACTATTGCTTAGGGCCTATTTGTCTCTAGTAAGCTTTATTAAGGTTTAATCTATACTGCGCCCTAATTAAATACTAAGTATTCATATCTATAGGTGCAAGATCTTCCTTTAAGATCTTTACTAAGGCTTAAAGGCTAGTAAGGTTCTAAGTAATTATGCTTATTAAGGCGTTTAAAAGCAGGTCTAGATAGACAGTCTTGCTAATCTAGTCCTTAACATTAGTAATTTTAATGACTCTTCTTGTCTATTAGGTAGCTTATACCTTATACTTATTAACTAGCTTATTATAATTATCCTTCTTGTACTTAGTATTTAGTAATTAAGCCTTATATTTGCGTTAAATAATCTTATAGTCCTCTTGTATTTAAGCACTAGCGCTAGATAATAGAGCAACTAGCTGCTTACTATCCTTAGGCAGTTCTAGATACTGTGGCTCCTAGTGATCTATTAAGGGTACGTCTAGGAGATCAGGATTAACCTAATCCTAGATACCTTTCTCTAAGTAGTGTAGCCTTAATAGAGCAAACTAGGTTAGCTAGTCTAATTAAGCCTTAAGGATCACCCCTAAGGCAATAAGCAGTATATTAGTAAGGTCTATCTTAAGATAAGATGCTTCGTGTAGGATCACGACGTAGGTTATTGTTAAAGTAACAACAAATTAATTAGTTAGTTATTAGGTAGCTAGGTAGCTTGTATTAGAAAGAGGTTAATCGTATGATTAATAAGTAAGAGAGGTACAGCAGCAGCAGCGATCTGCTAGCTAGTGCTGTAGGAGATAAAAAAGAGGAGAGTAAGATCTAATTAAACAAATAATCTTCTAGCTTGCTAATTGCGCAGTAGGAATTAAAACTACGATTAAGCGGCTGGGCTTATAACTGTGGGAGCTGAGAAGGAGTAATTGAATGATTAGTGGAGGGGAATAAGTATATTAATCAACTAAGTGCCACAACAAAGTGTCCAATAACTACTAAAAAGACTTCAGACGATCTGGCTCGTTTATATACGCGCTACTAGCTCCGTCACGTGATATCTCACTAGGATCACCTAATAACCCGGGTGATCCGGATGTCAAAGGAGAGATCCGGAGTGATCCAGAGTGATCCGCATATTAGTACTCCAACAAGTATTAAGCACTCCTTAGTAAAAAATAAGCATAGCTCCTTAGCTAAAGCCTGTAGGCTAAGCTTTTTTAGTATACTTAAGAACTTATTATACTATAATAATAGCAAGTCTTGTAGACTATACAAGGCTCTCTTAAGCTTAACGTATTTACTTAGGCACTTATAACTGTCTAGTAGGTTATATAGGACTATTATTTCCTTACTAATATATGCGTTAAGGAATGCGCCTACTATATTAAGTTACTATATTTTTATATTAAACTTAGCTGTAATTACAATTGCAAGCCTAAAGAACTACGCAGCTAGTATTACTGCGTATATTAAGTATATTAAGTCTTTTACTTAAAAGTCTTCTCTTACTACAAGACGTGCTTTATATTTAAAAAAGTAGCTGTTCTTATTAAGCTTGTAGATAAATACTTACTTAAGAGAGAGAAGCTTAGTATCCTCTATAATCTCTTCTTCTATCTAGGTGCCTTTTAAAAGTAGAGTATTAATCTCCTTTTAGCTAGCCTGTCTAAATAAAGTCTTATATTAGTAGTTGTAGAGGTTTATTTATTTATTTAGAAGCTTTAAGAGATTATTAAAGTATATTTAAGATTAATTAACTTTTCTAAGAGCTACTAAGATTACAGCGTAAACTATAATTAACTCTCTATTAAGGTCTTAAAGCTAAGAAAGTAGTGCCTTAAGCTTAGGAGCCTTTAAAGAGTTATATAATAGGCAATATACGCCTACACTCTCTACATTAAGACTATATTAGTCTTTATCTTTTAGCCTTAAAGAGCTCCTTATAAGAGATCTCTATACTTTCTTTTTATAAAGTCTTTTTGCTAAAAGATTCTAAAAGGCTCTAGTTAGTATTGTAAGATTCTTAGCACTGCGCTAGGCGTCCTTAGAAGTAATCCCTGCTCCTCTTTAAGACTATAAGAGTCTTAGCGCGTATATTAAGCTTATTTTACTAGTTATTTACAATTTCTAGGAGCTAAGTAGCTTAATACTACTACTTATAGCCCTTTAAGCTAGAGTGCCTTGCCCTAGCATTTACACTCTTAGTAAAGAAGGCGCTAGCGTTGCCTTAGGCGTTAGTAGCTGTCCTAAAGGACCTTTCTACTCTATCTAAATTCCCTAAGAAGTGTCAGCCTAATACTCCTTACGTGCTGTTAGTATACTGCTTATTTAAGATTATAATAGGCCTTTTACAGTCTCTATTACTAGCTAATTACTTATTAGCTATAAGTCTTTCTGTGTTGTTATTACTACTTTACTAATACCAGTAAGCTGTTTAAGCAATTCTTTAGCCTTACTAATTTTGTCTTAATTAAGGGTGTTTACTATAAGGACTGCGTCCTGCCTAAGTAGCTTATAAGCTAGTCTCTAGTAGTATAGTATTTTGTTAAATATAATATTACACATTGTAATAACTTAGTTAAGCGCTACGACTTATATATAGTATATATTAGAGGCTCTATAGCCTACTAAGTAACTAATATAGCCCCTAGAAAGAGTCTTAAAGCTCTTTCTATATTGCCTAGCTGCTCTATCCTTATTTAAGGGATAGGCGCGGCAGCTATAGGCATATATACTGCTCTAATCTAGTTTTATATTAGCTGTAAGACTCTTAAGAGGCTTAGGCTTATAATACTTAAAGTACTCTTTACTCTATTATTTAAAAAGCTTATTTAGTAAGCGTAAGCTGTATACATAAGAAAAACTTATATTATAAAGCTAGGCTATAGCCTTAATAATCTCTAGCTAGAGTTTCTTAGGTAGGTTTGCGCTTGCCCTTATTTTAATTAACTTAGTAATTAGCTCCTAGCCTACTTTTTTAGTAGCTCTATTTAGTTTATATGTATATAGTAGAGAAGGCTTAATAGTAATACTGCGTTCCTTACACTATATTTAGTACTGTAATGTCTCTTACTAAAGAAGTATTAAAGGGTTGTTATCTTGTGTAATTTTAACTATTTAGACCTTATAATAAGCTTTAAGGAGTGCTTTAAGGTATTAAAAGGCTCTTATAATCTCTAAGATAGATTTTACTTATAAGATATATACATAAAGCTTACTACTAAAGGCGTCTTTTATTACTTATATCTACTGCTCTCCTAACTAGCCTTAAGACATATTAAATAGGTTCTACAAGATCCTCTAGTATAGTTAAAGAGAGGGCTCCTTTAGCTTTCTTAATATAACCTATTTTGTATAAGTTAGAGCATAGTGCTTACACTTAATATATACTATCTTTTTAATTCTTACACTCTAAGCTACGTTAATAAGTACTTCTAGCACTTTAGAGCTTAGGTGCTTTATATAGGCATACTAAAAGTCTTCTAAGTTGTTCTTTAGATAGGTTACTTATAAGCTTTTAACTAAAGGTATTACATTTAGAATAAGCTTAAGATAAGAAGATAGTAACTTGTATTTAAGAAATAAGAAGTAAAAACAGCATTTAAGCTTTATTAGTACAATATATCTACCTAGTGTACTTTAATAGAGAGTATTATCTAGACCTAAGTACTAGACTCCTTTTCTATATAGGTAAGCTTCTCAGACAATATTTAGATAAAAATTTTAACAACTACTACGTCTGTAAGTATAAGGTCCTTAGTTTTATTGCTACACGTTCTACTTAGAACTTAGTATAGGATACGTGTGCCTTAGCTACTAATAGAGAAGGCCTAAGTGCCTGCCTCTACTGTCTCTACCTCCCTAGCTAGTACAAAGGAGCCTAGTATAAGTAGTTCCCTATCGTTTACTAGGTATAACACAGCTCTACTATCTAATATAGTGTTCTCTAATAGTATATAAGTATTAAAGTTACTAGTGTAGTATATACTAGGATTCTTGTTTTCCTTAAGAAGCGCTAGGTTAATTAAGGATGCAAGTATACTATCTAAGAAGGCCTTTAACTTACTCTTTTCTTTCTAAGGAAACTTATATCTTACTTTAACAAGTTTGTCTTGTAGTTCTTTATACTAGTTAGCATATAAGCGTTTCTAAATCTTTTTAAATTTCTCTTTACTAATATTATAGTTAACTTTTAAGTAGGCCTTAATTACTGCTAGAAGTATGTAGCATTCTACAAGATCCTAGTAATACCTACTAATATTATTATCTTAATATAGGCACTTAAGGCCGCGTTTATAGCTTATACCTCTAGCGCTTTATCTTAGTAGACAAGGTTTTAAGCTTCCTAATATAGTATAAGCATTTAAGAATTTAGCTAAGCTTAGTAAGCTAATTAAGCGCTAGTAAAGTATCCTTAAGAATACTTAACCTATTTAGTCTAGATTAGGATAATCCTTCCCTAGCGTTTAGTGCTACTAGTAGAGCGTCTTTATAGTGCTAGCCTATTTAGGGGAGTATTTAGCTCCTATAGTATCTAGAAAGTTAAATACAGTAAGCGCGCTGTATACCTTAAGTATCTTTAGCTTCTTAGCTTTTAGTTAGTTTATTTACTACTTATTATACTAAGCTTGTAGTTCTATAGTACTAAGCTTTATCTTTTTAAGGCTTTCATAGTACTTCTAGCGTGTTACTATTTAGTTAATAGCATCTATTAGCGCTAGTTTAAGCTATAATTACTTAACAAGCTTATTAAGAGCCTAACTTAGTCTATTTGTTTATTTTTAGGGTATCAAAGGTGGTGGTTGTTGTTGTAGTCAAAATGGGTTTTCCAAAAAAGTGAAAAGCAGCTGCCCTCTACTAATTAGTCACAAAAGTCAAAAAAAGATTGTGTGTAGTTGACGAAATTCGAACGGTGAGTGGATGAGGTCCACGCGCTAAGCGCTTAGAGCAGAAAAGCTTAGACTACTAAGCGAAATTAGGGTTAAAAAATTTGCTGAAGGTACCAAAAAACGACACTAATTGAAACGTGTTCAACGGCGATTGCCAGCCTATAGCTAGCAACAAGATTGCGATGGAGGTGGAGGAGGTAGAGGTAGAGGAGGGTAAGGACACGTACGTTACCGCAGCGGGAGCCTGCAATACTTTATAAAAGCTCCCTGCCTGCTGCTTCTCACCTTTAGGATTTCCTACACTACACAGTACTGCATACAAACAATACAATGCTCAGACTGTTCTTCTCCCTATTTAACACGAAGACTGATGGCTTATATTAAGTGAAGTTAGACCTCACTAGGTTACTATACGAGAAGCTATAGTAGTAGATTACGAAGCCCGCGTTCACCTTTGTTGAGCGGCCTCCCTAGTCGGTTAAAGAGGAGCTGTCAGCGGTAGCTCCTATAGTAATTAGGTGAACGCAGAGGTCAAATTCTGTTATTTATTAACACCTTATTAATGCGTCTAGTATTATGGATGTTAAGGTTACAATAGAGGTTGTAAAAGGCTTATTTAGTGGCGAGTCTATTAAATACGTTGCGCATGTTAATAGTTTAGGTGCGGTAGCAGTGTGTTATCTTATAAATCTCCTCCTGCGCGAATACAACCTTAGTAGAGAGACCTTGTAGTAGCTCTACAAGGAGCAAGAGCGTGTTAAAACAGCTATTAAGCAGCTAGGACAAACTAACGAGCAGGAGGATTTTGTGAGTCGCCTCTAGGGATAGGAGAGCTGTGCTTAGATAGTGACGCTGTTGTTGTATGTTTACATCTAAGTATAGGCGCATGCCAGAAACGCCGCGACTGCAACACCGCCAGGATAGCAACAGAGACAACAGAAGTTGCGGTTAGCAGTAAATAGTTATTAGTAAATAGTCATTAGTTAAGAGGGTTAGTTAGAGAGATATCGCGCATCTTTGTTTCTGTCTAAACATGCGACACACTAATTGCGTGCCGGCAATGCTAAACAAGGGGGCATAAGCCCGAATACCTGTTGTTAGCAATAAATCTTTTTTACCAAAATAGTGTCTACAAAATGTGTGGTCACATCAAAAGGTTGTCTCAAAAGGCCGAAGCCAAGTCTATTTATAAGTCTTATTATAATTTGAGCTAGTAACTGCTTATTAATAGTTACGTAGACCAAATTTTAAATATAATATAGTATGTGCGCATTTACAGCCTAGTCTGCGTGCCTTATGTAATATTTATTAAGCTTTTTATTATAAGCTTTAAGCTTTTTTTTAGAAAAGTTCTCTATAAGCACTAAATGCCTTAAAGGTAGCTTTGTTAATATATTAATAGTTACAATAGCCTTTAAGTTAATATATTCTAAGACTCCTTTAAATATAGCATTAAACTTTAGCTAGGTGTACTAGTAAGTCTAAGTTGCGTAGCCTAAGAGGCGCGCTAAGTTAGTAATTTACAAGAAGTTACTCGCTATTATAGTACGTATAATTAGTTAGTAGGTTAAGAAGTGTGTTTAAACAAATTAGAGAGTCTAAACTACTACTAGCGTACTTTAGGTTGTGTAAAAAGAATCTAAACTACAATTTAAAGCGCTAGGCTTATAACTATAAAGAACAAGGAGCTAGAAACAGTAGTTTAGGAGAACTAGATAGTTAATTCTATCTTTCTATCTATATCTAAGACGCTCTATAAATATAAAGGAAATACTGTAGTCTGTAACTACAGTTATAGAGCTTAGAAAGATACCTCTAAGCATAGCAAGTGTCTTGTAGAGCTTAGATGCAAGTATCTAAGCTTGGCGTGAAATCTCTAAGCCTCGGCGTGAAGGCTCTGAGCCTCGGCGCTTGGCGCTGCGCGTGACGCGCGGGCCTTGACGCTTGGGCCTAGAGCCTCGTGGCTGAGGCGCGTGGCTGGTATTGTACGGATGTTGGAGTGTATGAAGACATACTACTACGAGGGCATAAGATCACTAGTGGTTAGGTCATGCGAGAACAAGGGCGGTAAGATAATAATCTTATTATAGGTTGTATTTAGAAGAGAAGTACGGGAGTTAACCTGTAAGGTAGAAGATCTATAATCTTACTTGTTTTAATCCCTAAAACGAGCTAAATACCTTTAGATTAGGTAGTTGAGCACTAACCTAGTAAGCAGCAGGGTATCACCCTGTGTACCAGCACATACCTCCCCTTCCTGCGAGCTTAGCCCTATTAAGCGATCTACTTAGCAGAAAGAAAAATAGCAAAACAAAAGAAATAAAAAAAATATAAGTTAATTACTCTATATCTACCTTAGATATCTTCTCTAACTTTTTTAAACGTTTACTTTAGCAAGGTTCTTAAGTAGTAGTTACAGCACGTAGTCTTAGCGCAGGTGCAGTAGTAGGAGTAGGGACAGGAGTAGCAGGCACTTAAGATTCTAATATTAATTAAAGGCGGCTATAATAAGGCTGCCTTGTTAGAGTTGTTAGCACTAAAACATTATTTAAAATAATAGTACTTAATTAAGAACAAATCCTAAGAAGGCGTTGCGTAGAGGAGAGTATTACAGGATCTTTACTTTCCTACAAAACTTAGTGCTGATTAGCTTCTAGGCTAAGTTCCTCTTAGAGACGTTGTAGAGAATTAGTTTAAGAGAAATTAGTATCCTACTTATTCTAGTCTGTTGTTATATAAGAAGGGTTCTATTTAAAGTTAGTAAAGTATAAATAGTTTAAGAATTCTTAAACTAGATTAGCATAAAAAGCGTTCTTTTTTAACTCTTATACTATAGGCTATAAGTTAATAATTTGTTGTAGTACATAGTTGTAATATTCTTTAATATAATTATTAATCTACTCCTTATTAGCGATCTATAGCATGTTATTTAGCTCTTTATAGACAAGAGGATTATCCTACTTAGCCTATCTAATAAGGTCCTTTTAGATCTAAGACCTATACTTAATATAAACATTAGTAGAGAATAGCTAATTAATTTCTCTAAACTTATTAGAATAGCCTAAGAGAGTATAAAGAGCTATAGTAAGGTTATAATAAGCCTTACAAATTTCCTTATAAGTTTCTATAGTAGGCACCTCTATTACTTTATTACAGACTATAATAAACTAGAGGAGGATAGTGTAGCAGTTACAAGTAGTTAGGCTAGTAGATCTATAAAGTAGTAGAGGCAATAAAATTTAAACTTGCCCTTTTTTATAAATTTGCTTTACTTAGTAAGTGTTAGAAGCTAGTTTTTGTATATTTTTTAGCTAGTCTATTTTGTTTTCCTATCTTTTAATAAGACTATTTAATAATTTAATACCTATGTCTTTACGCTACTTTAAGTACTCTAGCATATAGTTGTAAAAGCCTAAAAGTATCTTTATGCAGTTGTTCTTATCCTTGTTATTAAATAATACGCTGCCCTAAATTATATTTATATTAAGGCCTTTAGTTATTGCTTACTTAAGGTTAAAGTTAATATGCTTAAAGTAAGTTTAATTACCCTTCTTAGCGTATTTAGCGTAGTAAGAGTAAGAAATTAAAGTATATTTTTTACAGAGTATAGTATATTACAACTAGTATCCTAGATTAATACGTATAGCTTATTAGATAAGTAAGTAGTATATGTTGTTCAGCTATCTAAGGTTTAGCTTCCTGTCTATATATTATAGATAGAAGTAGTACATCTTAAAGATTTTAATAATAATATTCTTAACCTAACTATCCTTAAATAGCTAGGTATAGGCGTTAGTAATAATGCTTTTAGTATATTAGAACTCTTTAGCTTATAGTTAAAACTTTTGGCTTCGGCCTTTTAAGACAACCTTTTAATGTGACCACACATTTTGTAGACACCTTTTTAGTAAAAAAAAAAGATTTATTGCTAGCAATAGGTATTGGGGCTTATGCCCCCTTGTTTAGCATTGCCGGCACGTAATTAGTGTGTCGCTCTAGCATGTTTAGACAGAAATGAAGAAAAGCAAGATAAAGACGCGAATTGCCTTCTAACTTAACGCGCCTTATTTTGTCTATTTTTGTTGCTTTACTGCTAGGCGCCCCTAGATAAAGTAAAGCAGCAATACTATTATTGCCTTACTTGCTAACCTATAGACGCGACAATAGAAAGCCTACTCCTCTTTTCCTGCCTCTTTCTTCTTTATTGCTGATTTAACGTCTTACAATAGCTGTTTAAGCTAGGTTCTAGTCTTTATACTTAGCCCTTACACAACAAATAGGAAGAAGGGGATACTAAAGCAATAGATCTTAAGTACTGCGCTAGTATTAGCAAATACCCTAGAGATTGTGTATTCCTTGCACAACTAGCTAAATTAGGGCTTAATAATCTTTTTGTATATAAAGATATCGCGGATAAAGGACTTATTTAAGATTTTTATAAACTTAGAAGTCTAGCTAGGTAGTTAAGTTTTAAGATACTTAATAAATTTAGGTGTCCGCATAAGCATTTTAAGTTAGACTAAATTAGGTGCTAAGTAGATAGTAGCAAAGGATGCTTTTTTTAAAAGAGAGCCTAGAATAAGGAGATGCTTGCTGTAGAGGTTATACGCTATTATAGTATATTGTATGCGAATTGTTTGTATGCAGTACTATTTAAAAGGTAAAAAGCAGTAGGTAAGAAGCAGCAGCTTTATAAAGTATTACAGGCTCCTGCTGCAGTACATACGTATTCTTTTCCTCCTCCATTACATTATGTTGTAATCCTATTGCAATCCTACTGTAATCCTGTTGTTAGCTATAGGCTGGCAATTGCCGTTAGACACGTTTTAACTAGTGTCGTTTTTTAGTACCTTAGCAAGTTTTTTAACCCTAACTATTGCTTAGTAGTCTAAGCTTTCCTCCTAGAACTTATCCACCCACCGTTCGAATCTTGTTAACTATACACAATCTTTTTTTTTGACTTTTGCGATTAATTAGTAGAGGGTAGCTGCTTTTTAATTTTTTGGAACCCTATTTTGACTACAACAACAACCACCACCTTTGACACCTTAAAAAAAAAAAAAATAGTTAAAACTTTATAGTATTAATAACCTTGTCCTAAGTAGGGAGTAGGTAGAGATTAAGTCTAGAGAGTTAATATTAGTAGCTTAGTAAGTCCTTATCCTAATTTGCTAGGCAATACTTGCTTGTAAAAAGCTTTAAAATAACTAAATCTAATTAGAATTCTTACTAGCAGCTCTATTCTATGTATAGTAAGAGTAGACACTTATTAAGTATATTAGACAGTATAGCTCTGTTAAATAAACCTATAATACTTGTAGCAGTATACTTATAGATAAAGTATACTTGCTTATACAATAGGTTATTAGAGCTAGGCTATTATTTAATATTAACTTTATAGTACTACTTCTTAATAACCTTAATATAGTCTAGATTAGTAATTAGCTTCTTTGCGTAGGCTTGCTTAAGTAGCTTAAGAAAAGCTAAGGTAAAATTTTTGTAATAACACCCTGCCTAAAGAATCTCTTATTTCTAATTAAGAGTATCTAGCTTCTTGTCTACATAGGAAGCGTTATTAAGGTTAGTATCTAATTAAGTAGCTGCCTGTTAGTAGGCTAGTGTTGCTTTTAGAGTACAAGAGCTTAGTAGAGGTAGTAGTATAAGGACTTATTAGCTACTAGCGTTAGTCTAAACTCGCTCTACCTAGATGTTAGCAGCGTTATACCTCTATTATACTACAGTTATTCTATTCTAAAACTTATACAACTTAATTGCTAAGTATTAGTTAGGTCCTTAACTAGCTAATATTCTTGTAGATTACCTTAGATTCTTAGTTATAACTAATAGACTATAAGTCCCTAGAAAGCAAGTCTTAGATGTTATAAGATCTTTATAGCAATTAATAGCTTAAGCCTTTTTTAAGGTCTTTCCTAGCTCTACAGTTATAAAGATAACTACACTATATATTAGATATGTCTTTATGCTAAGCGGCCTGTACTTATTACTTAAAACATTTTATGTAGAATAGACTAGGCTAGTTTTAAGGTCTTGAGCTTTAGCTATAAGTTAAAAAACCTTTTGCTAGAATATATAAAGAGAATTAGGCTTGCCTTGTTTATCCTTTGCCCTAGTATTAGGCTGTAGCTTCTATAGGTTAAACTTAATATCTTCTTTCTAGACTTACAGCTTAGCGTAAATGTTATAAAGCTTCTTTACCTCTTACTTATTAATATTTAGGTAAGGTGCTTAGTTATAAGAGTTGTTCTAATTAATAAAAGCATAAATATCCTTACATAGTAGTTACACTATTGCCTAGTTAGCTATTGATATATATTATTCTTTACCTTAGTTCTTAGAGTTAATGCGGTGCACTGCTGTAGTATTAAGGAACTAAGCAGTATCTTTAAGATCTATACGCCTTAATACAAAAGCTATATTAGTTAATTCTTAGTAACTAAGTAGCGTATAAGGTATTTAGATGCTAACATATTCTTAGACAAATCCTAGAGCTAGCTTCTTTACTATTATAATAGCTCTACCTAGTTCTTTAGCCCTCTTATTCTGCGTTAAGGATACTACGCTAATAATAAAATAGTGTTCTTAGAAACTTTTAACACTACTATATTTATCTATAAGTCTAGGGAGCTAAGCATAAAGGTTACTTACTTCTAAAATAACTTTAAAGATTAAGTTAAATTAGTAGGAGGCGTTGTTAAACTAATAATCTATAATAATATATTGTTGTCTTAGAGTGTTTAAAAAGATCTTGTCTACTAGAGTCTAGATGTTAATAACTTTAATATTGTTGCTAAGCTTTGCAAGCTCTAGTACTCTATCTTAATACTATACAACCTTAGGAATTTAGTCTATAATATAGTCTTTTTTCTTAGTAATAACTTTAAAGTTGTTAAAAACCCTTAATAGTTTTAGTGTTTATAGTAGTTGCTGCTATAGCTACTTACCTTAGGCCTTATCTAACAGCGCTAGAAGTATTATTTAAGTAAGTTAGCTAATATAAGTTAAATGTTATTTTTAGCTACTACTAGTTTAAGAAAGGAAGGAAATATTATTGTTATTATTATCTTAGAAAGTAACTACCTTAATAAAAGGTAGTAAAGTTTATGTAGTAGGAGAGTTAGATAGTTAGTAAAGTTGTAGTTCTAGTTTATGCGTAGTAGTAGTATCCTGCTAGCTAGTAGGTAGAGGTAAACAGAGTCTAAATTACGCTAAAATAAGTAAGTTTTGTAATTAAAATAGTTGTTATAATTAGCTATTACCTTAACAGTGCGTGAAATTAAGTATAGTATTAGTATAGCAGTAAGCACCTAGAATTAGTAGGATAAGTAGCTTGTACCTAAATTTTACATAAGAAATTAGTAAACAAGTAGCTAAAGGTAAAAGTAGGTACTACTAGTATAGTATCCCCTCCTCTTCCTAAAATTATAGGCTGTCTTATAGCCTATTAGTTGTCTAATATAAAAGTATTTAAGTTAGAGTCTAAGCTTTTAAAGTCTTGTTTATATACACAACACTCTTCTTTTATAAAACATTTAGTAATAACAACTTAAGGACAAAGCTTATTACCTATTATAGAAGGTAAAAGTAGTTATAGTTTCTTATATAGCTTAGGCAAGTCTAGCAAGATAGGAATGTTTACTATAGGGCTAGTTTGTTCCTAATTATTAGAATCTTATAGCTTTATATTTCTTTAATCTTTTTTAATAATATTCTATATAAGTCTTTGTCTAAACAGCTTTAATCGCTATCTAGGTGTTATGTAGAGGAAGCATGTACTATTAAGGTCTTTAAGATAATAGGTTCCTCTATTAAGTCTAGCTTTATAAATATAGTATAGGCCTAACTATCTTGTATCTAGCTTGTAGTTTTATAATATATTAATTTCCTAAATAGAGTTCTAGAGAAGAACTAAGTCTCTTAGCTTTATATCCATATGTCGTATTTCTTTAGTATTATCCTAGTATTCCTTTTTAGCAGCTCTTATCTAGTTAGTATAGGTAATAGCATTCTTTGTAAACTAATCTCTAAGATCTAGCTATATTGCTTAAATTATAAGTAGCTGTGTATAGTCCTTTACTTCCCTAAATAGAAGCGTTTGCTATATAAGCAGCGTAAGTTTAATAGAAAGCACTAAGTTCTACCTTATAACTAACTAGTATAATAAGTAACTTATTTTTTCCTGTATTTAGATCCTGTCTACAAGGAAAACTGTTAGTAAGTTCTTAACTTAAAGTCCTAGTAGCTTTGTAAGGGCGTTTATAATAGGCTTATACTCTTCTTTAATCTTTCTTATAGCTTAAAGGTTGTATCTTAAAGACTAGACTTAGTTAATCCTATATATATTTAATAGATGTAATACTACCTTAGCAAAATTAGGCCTTTTATTAACTATAAGTTTGTGCGCTGTGCTCTATTAACATATAATGTTCTTATATACAAAATCTACAATTGTCTTTAACTAGTTATTTAATAGGGCTTTTACTTTAGGCTAGCTATTAAGGTAGTCTCTTGTAATAACTAAAAACTTCTTTCTAAAATACTAAGGCATATATACTACATTAATTATAATAGTCTCCTAAATAGTAAAACTGTAGGTGTTAGAAAGCATATTAACTTTCCTCTTAGAGGATTATAGTTAATAGTCTAGACAAGTTACTAGCTTTTGCTACACATGCTTATATATTCCTTTCTACTAGTAATGCTAAGCAAGTATAAAGTACACTGCGTCAACTCCTTTATATTTAATCTAAGTGTGTACGTTCTATACTATAGCTATTCTTAGGTTAGTATTATCTACAACTTTCTAGATTGCAATGTTCCTAGATATTTTTCTAAAGAGTATCCTATCTTATACAAAGAAGTTTAAAGCTTACTTTTTCTATACTTATAGTTCTTATAGCTCTATATTCTTAAAAGTCTTAAAGTTAACTAAAAATTAAGCGTATTATTCTAACTCTATTAAGAATTCCTAATAGAGTATTCTTGCCTATCCTACTAGTATTAGTGTATTTACATTTCTAATTATATAATTAATAAACTCCTCAAAATCCTCCTTAGGTTCTAGAGGTAGTTCCTAATTATTAGGTTTTAGATACCTTAATAGTGTATCTGTAACTACATTCTTCTATCCTAGTATATGCTTAATATTAAAGTCCTATAAAAGAATTATTAATATTTACTTATTTATAACAGATCCTAAATTGTTAGTAAATAAGTAATTTAGTTAAGTAATAAGGGTCGCTGCGTTAGTTTTTATAGTAAAGTAAATACTATAGAGGTAGGTACAAAACTTCTTAAGAGCCTATAATATAGCCTTACATTCTAACTTAGTAAAGTGCTATTACCTCTCTTGCGCTAACTATAGCGTGCTTTTAAACTGCACTAGGTGTTACTTATTATCCTTTTTAAGTTATTTAATACATGCTCCTGCCCTGTCTTAACTTATATTAGTTATTAGGAATATTTTGCAGTCCTTAGTATTAGTGTAGTTAAGGTTTACAAGTGTAGGTACGTTATATATAGCCTATTTTAGCTTATATATTACTGCGTCTTATACATTTCTTTATTTAAAAGAGACATCGTCTTGTAAGAGTGTAAATAGAGGTTTAGTAATCTTAGTAAAGTCCTTTACTTATATATAATAGTAGACGTATATACTTATAAAGGACTATACCTTCCTTTTATTCTTATATAGTAGCTAGTTTATAATCTTCTTAACTTTCTTCTAGTTAGGATAACGTCCTTGCGGGCTAACCTTATAGCCTACAACCTTAAGCCTTTTTATAAGAAAATAACACTTCTTTCCCAATATAGTACCTTTAGCTTGTTTAATATTAGTTAGTACCTTATCTAGTTACAAGATATGCTTAAAAATATAACATTAAACACTTAGTATTAATTCTTCTCTACTATAATTAGTTTTTAGCCCTCTACATGTAATGTTGTTAATAAAAAGCATAGTATTAGGCTAGTAGTCTCTTAGAATTTTTATTATTACACGTTAAAATGCTGCTAAAGAGTTAGTAGTACCTATAACTATTATATATAATTATATAAGCCTAACTAGTGTTTAAAATGCTTTTATGTTTCTACTTTCTAAATGTAGTGTAATTTAGTTATATCTTAAGAATAAGTCTATAAGTAAGATAATCTTGTATTCTACAAACCTCTTAGAAAACTTATCTACTGTTAGTAGTAGGTTTATAACTTATATAGTAACTATATTTATTTGCTACGCATTGCTGATCTATTAAACGTCTTTGTCCTTTTTAGGTACTAGGTGCTATAGGTTATAATATTAACTATTACACCTTTCTTATGTTCCTTAATTTAGGCAGACGTTAACTATATCTACTACTTATAGCTTTAAAGCTTTTAGGACAGCAAAACCTTATACTTATTAAGCTTTATATAGTATTATTTATATCTTATATAGTAGACATATATTAGGGTAAATCCTTCCTAATTCCTTGAATTACTAAGAAAGTGTTCCTTCTTTGTTAAGAAGTATATGTATAAATATCTCCTTTTCTAATAGCTGTAGGTAGTCTCTAGTATATAGCTTGTTAAGTTATCCTTTAGTAAGCCTTGTCCTTTGTAAGAAAGTAGTATATCTTAATTTAAATAAATAATTGCACAGCCTCTTATTAGGATTATAAATACTTATTCTAAGGCGTTACTATTCTTTTACTCTTTTCTTCTAGTCTTCTTGTCTAAACTCTATAGGCATCTCCTGCTGTAAGATATTAATAAGTTAAACCTTCTTATTTACTGTCTTGTATAGTGTGTAAAGATTATTAAATCATTAAGTATATTTAAGTAGCCTTTCTTACATCTGCTAACAATTAAGCTTATATATAATTAAAAATTTAATAAGTTTATAGTTTTTTATAAGGTCCTTAGACTGTCTAACTACATACATAAACACTTAGTTTATCTAGACTATCTAATCCTTCCTACTACTCTCTATATACAGTATGTTAAAGTTACTAAATCTAGCTACTAAATTAGACTATGTAGCTTCTTATATGTATTTTACTGCAGCTATTTACAGTTTGTTACCTAATTCATTAGTAATTACATATAACTATATATTACTTGCTATTTTTTCTTTTAAGTTATTGTTAAAGGCTTTATTTCTAATTATCTGTGTAAAATAATTTAGAGATAGGTTAGACGCTACAAAGACTACGTTTCTTATACTATCTTTAGATAGGACTTAGTACAAAATTCGCCTAAATATATTATACTAAATTAATATCCTAGCGCTTGTACACTAAAGTCCTCCTAGAATTATAGATCTAGGAACATTAGCAACAATCTTAAACGTAGTCCTAATAGTAACTATTCCTATTTATATAGATATATTAAATGTAGTCCTAACAAATAGGTTATATATACTATTAGCTAAAGTAATACTAAGAGAAGGCTGCCCTAGCTAGTGCTCTATTATTTTATACAGTATCTTTAATGCTTATGCAGTACTTAGTCTTAAGATATTTATTTATATCCTAGTATTAATTAAGCACTTTAGAAAGCTGCTATTTGCAGTAACTTAGTATTTTAGTAAGTTAGTTTAAGCAAAAGCCTACTTATTTCTTTACTAAACTCCTTAGATATCTTTTGTAGGTATATTATTTAATTTATTTATTTGGGAATTTCTCTTTTTAATTACCTTATAGTAAGTTTACGTATTAGATTAATACAAATTTATTATATTACAATACGCGCTCTTAGTAGGTAGTGTATTTAGTAAAATTCTATAGGTAGAGCCTGTGCGCTTGTTTAGCCAATTAGAGGCAAGAACAGATCCTAGGTATAATTTAGCGTACCTAGTATCTGTTAGCTTAGCGTTTTTTACACAAGTTATAATATTAAGTACACCTATACTATCTACAATACTAATAACATTATTAAGAAGATTACGTAGCTATTTTTAAATGTTAACTTACTTTATAAAGTTTAATACTGTAACTCCTTATACTTCTTGTCTAAGTAGGGTAGTTATAATACAGTTTAGCTATCCTTGTACTATCTCTTTAAGTTCTAGATTAGAAAGAGCGTTAATAAACTCTATAGCCTTCTTCTTCCTTCCTTGCTGTAAGTACTTTAGATCTACTAACATGTTGTTGTCTTAATAAGCTAATTAAGGTAGTTTAATAACTAAAAATAGCGTATTATAAAGCTAGCTTGTAAAAGGTATATTGCTTTATATTTCTTCCTGCAGATACTGTATATCTATAGGCTATAAATTAGGGATAAGAGAGTTACTTTGTATTATTTTATTGCTTTTTTATGTGCTTAAATCCTTACTTGTCTTTTCTTACTTCTTTATTCCCCCCTCCTAGACACAATTAATATCTCAGTAGAGGGCAGGGCCTCTGCCTTTTAAGCGCGTAGTAGCATTTAACTTAGAAATACTATATAAAGCATTTTCTTCGCCTTCTAGTATAATGTTAGCTGTATCTATATTATTAAGCTTCTTAACGTATTTCTTAGTAGAAAAAGTATATAGTTATTCCTAGAATTGCTAAAACTACTAAAGGATATTACTATAGTAGCCTTAGCTTGTTAAACTAGTTGCTATATTTGCAAAATTAGAGTTTTTCTCTTTATACTTTAAACCTAGTTAAGAGTCTTTTCTAGTAAACTTCTTTAGTAGCACACTAAAGGCTAGTTAATTAAGCATGTTATTAGTAATGTTGTAGAACTCTTAGATCTTTACCTTTAACTACAGTAAGACTTAGTTTAATAGTAGTTACTTTAGGATTTCTTTTAAATGCTTATATAGTAGACTAAAGTAGTACGTTCCTTTCTTGCTAGAAATATTCTAGTTAAAACTAACCTATCTTATCTACTTTAGGGCGTAGTATTGTTTATACTCCTTAAGTATGTGTCCTACTATATTATATATACAGTAGAGAGAGTGTATTTCTATATTACTTATATATACTGTACTTGTCTTGTTAAATAACCCTTTTATAGCCTTAGTAATAAAGAAACTATTATTTCTCTTACTAGGGAATTCTGTATTAGTTACTTATGCAACAAAGTATGTATAGTTAGAGAGTTTCTTTAGAAGTCTCTTAGTTGTAGAATAAGCTATAAGCATATTAATAGTTAATAGTCTAAGCTTTAGGTTACCCATAGACTTAATAAGGTCCTTAACCTCTAGGTTAACGTCTACTAGCGTACTTGTTTTCTTATATACTTTACTAATTTTAATCTCTACTTCTCTTACTTCTTTTAGAGTAAAGGTTACTCGCTAGTTAGACAGCATAATTTAGCGCATTTTAGCATTAGCGCCTCTTTACTCTAGCTAATAAATTTTATCTAGGCTAGTTATCTTCTTATAGTAGGATATTAAAAAAGAATAGATCCCTTCTAGTTTATACGTATCCTAATTATCTCTATTTAGGGTAGAAAGTATATAGTATATAACTACCTCTTTGTTAGTTTATAGTAGGCCTTAGAAGAAGAGAATACCTTCCTCTTCTTAAGGAATTTGCCTATTCTTAATACATATATTAGCAATAGAAGTAAAGTACGTATAGTACTCTACTAGACTAGGCTAGTTTTATATATATTTATAGATATAGGTTTAAAGGTATAAGCGTTTACCTATTTTAATAGCTATATCTTTATTCTTTTACTGTTCCTTTATATATATCTGTAACTTAGACTAATTCTTCTTAGTATATCTAAGTAAGCACTTTAAGATATAAGAGAGAGATTAATCCTTATTAGAAAAGTAGTCTAGTAGAATAGAGACCCTTATAGTATTATAAATACCTCTATTATTAGCTTATTAGTTAAAGTCTTCTAAGAATTCTATAACATCTTTCCTAGTAAAAACTAATATACTATGTCTTAGTTAAATTATAGTTAACACTAAGTTGTGTGTAGATGTAGTTATAGTGTTAATAAAAGAGCTTAATAGGGTTAATAGTAGATTAGGGCTAGTAGTAGTAAGTCTAGAGGGAGGAAATGTTACGCCTTTCTGCCCTTAACCTATCTTCTAATCCCTTTTTAACATCTAAAGTATAGTAGGACTTATATAAGTTCTTTGCATAGATAGTTAATAAGTATTAGTAAAGAAATAAATAAAGTATAGTCCTTAAGAGAAAGAATATCTCTCTTTAAGTCTTTATAGTGTGTGTTTTCTTAAGTATAAGTATATTAACTCTCGCCTCTTAGGTACCCCTTATTTCGCTAGGTAGGCTTAGATTTATACTTAAAGCTAGTACTTATATATAAGCTTTAAGTACTATCTCTATATTACTAGATAGTACTTTAGCTTAGCATTTCTTTTTGCATGTATTACTGTCTCTATTTTACTAGACAGGTTACTACCTCTATTTTGCTAGGTAGACTTTAAATCTGCGTTTAAAACACATGTAAGACTACCTTTATTTTGCTAGATAGTTTGCTACCTCTATTTTGCTAGACAAACTTTAAGTTAGCATTTAATAACGCATTTAGTTTTTTTATTAGTAGTTTTTGTTTTTCTTTATTATTGTTGTTAGTGCTAACTTGGGTAACATTATCCTTAACGTAGTTTGTAATAGGGGATAGTGCTAACCCCCTAAAAGTAAGTCTAGTAATAATCCTAAAGATTCTGTGCTTACATAAGATTATTATATTATTCTTATAATAATTATGTACTAGTTTCTTTGTGCACTAAGTAGTAGAGTATGTCCCTATAGGCTTTGCTATTTGTACAGGTGTTAGAGTGTATAAAGACATACTACTACAAGGGCATAAGATTACTAGTAGTTAGGTTATACAAGAACAAGGGTAGTAAGATAAAGATCTTATTATAGGTTGTATCTAGAAGAGAAGTATAGGAGTTGAGTTGTGAGGTAGAGGATTCCTTCCCTCGCTCGTTTCGATCCCCGAAACGAGCTATATACCTTTAGATCAGGTGGTTGAGCACTAACCTAGTGAGCAGCAGGGTATCACCCTGTGCACCGGCACACTACTAGTTTGGATCTACTACCTATCTAAATCACTCCCCAAACTTAGATAGAAATATCTTGACTTATAACTCGATTAGTAAGCGTGCTAAAAATAGATTAAACTAATAGAAAAATAATAGAAATATTGAAGTATTTTTTGAGTTAAATAGAGTTTTTATAAACTTACTTGTGTTAGTTGTAGAAACTATTTTTCTTCTAACTCTATTATTTTGCCGTGTTTGATAGTATTCTGTCCTAGCACCGTGCCCCCGCTTAATAGCAGACTCGTATGAAAATATAACTTTATTGAGTTGATATTTTTAAGGTTTTGGATTAATTTCTTGGCGAAAATATGACAATTATAACCCTTTTCAGCGTCTAAAGGCGTCTTTTTTCAAAAAATGTTAACAAAATAGTTCTCCTTTTTCAAAAAGCGTTGTAAGCTTCTAATAGAAAGATCTAGACTATTTTCTTTTAAAAGACGTCGATTTGTCTTTTCAGAGCTTTTAGTATATTCTCTATTCAGCACTCTTTTTGCTTTATTTAAGATCTTTGTAGGACGACCTTTTTAAAGCCTAAAAGTAGATAAAGGAGCCTTTTTTTGTTTTATTCGATAAAGAGTATTAATAATACTTCTAGAAGACTTTTCTAGTATATTTCTAATCAAAAAAATAAGCTTGTTTTGTAAATATAAAGTATAAACTTCTTGCTCAAATTGAGAAAGATTGCGAGACATAGAGGAGGTATTACAAAAAAAGCAAGTTAGGATAAACAAGAGGAGTTAATATACTAAAAGCTTACTAAGATACTACGTAATTAGCGCTTACGTAAGCAACCCCTATTTTCCACCCTTAGATTAAACTCCAAGGAAATAAAATATAAGCCTCCAAAATTCGCTCACGTCAAACTTATATAAGCTTGTTAAACTGAGTTTTTTTTAGCGATTTTTTATACATTTATAAAAACGTTATACCAAAATCCATTTTTATTTTGATTTTCATCTCATTTTAAGCAAGATTACAGGGATAATTGTGCTAACTAAGCAGCTTACTAAGCCACCCAACTCAAAGAGGAAGATATTGGCTTTCCAAACCACTAACCTTTTTGGGTATAGTCTTTCTAGTTGTAGAAATATAAAGCTTTAAAAATATAACTTTTTTGACATCATTTTTTTGTCACCCCTCTGTATATACACTTAACCTTCTACTTAATACAAAAATCTACACAAGATTTTATATTAATATGTTAGAACTAGCAGACTTAATAATGCTACTCTAAACAACTACTTATTATAAAATAAAAAAATAAAACAAATTTCAAGTTAAGAAAGTTTTTGCATACTAAAACAAAGGCAATAGAACAGAAACCTTATTGAATAATTAGAATACCTAAACAGCAATAATATATAAGAACTAAATATAAACCTTGAAAATTGCTGGAAACACCACTAGCAGTACTAAGCTTAGCAACAAAGGCATTAAGCAAACCTAAAGTAGCCTATATTATAGGCGAAAAGGCTATACTAATAGACGCTGCACAACAATTAATTTCCTGCGCTACTTTAGTTTTACTAGCAGCCTCTATATTAGAACCTAAACACAGCGCCTTCTTACACGTTCACTTTTTAGCCTATTTGAAAAAAAATCATTTTGCAGCAACCGCAAAATTACTGTTGTAGGTAATTTTTTATGATTATTAAATTTCTTTTAGTACTCTTTGTAAGTACAATCTAAAGACTCCTAAAACATGTTTACACATACTTAACTTAATTGCGTATACTTATCACACTTTAAACAAGATTTAGGCATAACATAATAAATAAGGCTTTTAAGAAAACAATAGTTACAAAGAGCTTTAGTAGAATAGATAGCACAAACAATCTTAAAACTAAGACATAAGCAACGTTAGTAAAAGGAGAATATAATAACTGCTTTACTTATAACGCAGGGCAAGCCTTATTTATTCACAACAAAACTACAAATGATTACATAATTTAAGAACAAGTTTTTAAAGAAGGAGAATGGTGTTACAACCTAAACTAATAAATACTTAGGACAGCATGTTAAGGATTATGCGACGCAGATAAAGGATTACGGCACAGCAACTGCGCTGCTGTCACGTAACTGCTTGTTGACAAGCAGGACCTACACGCTTTTCTACAAGCGCTTACACGCTCTTCTACAAGCGCACGCTTGTATATAAGCGCAACACTTATTAGTATATAGTATAGGCACTAAACTATTATAGCTTAGTGTGTTTAACTTATGTATTTAACTTATGTATTAATCTAAAAAATTTACTTAATTTTTACCTCTTGTGTTATTACATTGTTCTACTAAACGTGTTAACACACCCTTATACTATTATATCAATCTTCTAATTATGCTAGTACACCCACCGTCCATCGCACTTACTTATTCCTAAGAACCCTCCTTAGATTATCTTCGGACGATCTTTACAGGTTTCTGTTAGGTATTTTTTTAACTTTTTTAAATATCTCAGTAAGACAGCCTAGTATAGGCCTAAAAGTAGTAAAGAAAGCATTTTTTATTTAATTCAATAAAGCGTATTAGTAATACTTTTAGAAAACGTTTCTAATATTACTTTAAAAGGAAATAGGCTCATTTTATAAACAGAAAAATTAACTTACAATTGAAAATAACAATAATTACAAGCTAGAAAAGGAATATTATTGAAAAAATACGTCTGAATAAATAAAAAGTGTAAATATACTATATGCTTACTAAGCTATCACGTAATTAGCGCCTACGTAAGTAACCTCTTGTGATAGGCTAGACCCAGGGTGGATTCCTCGGTTGTACCTCGGTGGTACACCTCACATTACAGGTCGCGGCGGCGACCTTAAGTATCAACTACGCAAGACAATCAGACGCTCTATTGTCTTGTGCCAGCCTTTTGGCTGAGTGGTCGGCGTGTGTAGTTGCATGCTAGGTCTTTTAGACCCGCCCACTACACCTCTATTTTTTAACCCTGTAAGGGTGCGTTGGGTTAACCAAAGATACAAAAATAACAGTAATGAATTTAATGAAGAACTACGAAGGCTACATAGCGAGTTTATCTACTCCTTTGTTAGGCCTGTGCTTAGCGCTAGTTAGAAAGCAAGAGTGGCTACGTAGCAACTGCTAACGTAGCAAGAAAATAGCGCAGGGATAAGAGAAAGGCTGAGCAGGCAAAGAAGGGCCGATCGGGCTAGAAGCTTACAGAATCCGGGTGCTCACTGCATACCTAGAATCTGTCGGAAAACAAGGCTTCTAGCCGAGTACTAAAGACATAAGGGCTTCCGCCCTTTACACAGCCATTGATTGAACTCTAAGTAAACAAGATATAGGCCTCTAAAATTTGCTCACGTCATGCTTACGTAGGATAATGAAGCTAAGTAACTTATTAGCAAATTTTACATGTTTAAAATAAAGTTATACTAAAATTGGTTTTTACTTTTTTTATCGTGTTTCAAGCAAGATTGCAGGCGCAATCGCGCTGACTAAGCAGCTTGCTCAGCAGCTCATTTGAAAGAGGAAGTTCTTGGCTTTTCAAATCATTTACTCTTCTTAGTATAGCCTTCCTAGTCATGGAAAATTAAAGCTTTCAAAATAATAACATTTTTGATATCTTTTTTTGTCATCTCTGTGTAAAAACAGTTTCTAGTAGTTATAAACCTTAAGCAATATCTTAAAATGTAGGTTCTAATTAAAGTTAATTGTTAAAAGAATTTAGCAATGTATAAATAGCTTACTAAGCTTAATAGTTTAGGCTACTAAACAGCTTGCAAAAAGTGCAGAAAAAATAGCATACTTTTTAGTGTTAATAACTACAGAGGGGTGACAAAAAAAAGATATCAAGAAAGTTATAGTTTTTAAAGCTGTATATTTCTTCAACTAGAGCAGCTATACCAAAAGAAGTTAGTGATTTCGAAAGCCAAGATCTATCTTTTTGAGTTAGGCTACTTAGAAAGCTGCTTAGTCAGCCCTCTTGCGCCCAGCGTTCGCAGTGAAAATAAAGATAAAAAACCTAAGGCTAAATAACAAAATAACTTTTTTTTGAAGGTGTTAAAATCGCCATAAATTACATATATTAAATAATACTTGTTAATCTCTGTTGTGTGTGAGTTTAAAGGTAATTGTAATATAGACTATTCAGTAATAATAACGAGCTTGTTTTGTGGGTTTTTTCTAAATCAATAACTACAAAAGCTTCCTGATACTTAGTGTACTAGCCCTCAGCTTCCTTAACGTCCAAGTAACGCCTTAGTAAAGATAAAATACAATAATCAATCGTCTTTTGAGGTAACTGATCCCATTCCTCTATTATAGCAGTCTTAAAGGCTGCTATACTTGTTTTATTCTTTCCTATACCTGAAGAAGTAATAGACCTTTTAGCTAAAGCGTTTTTCAGCAAAGCCTACACGTTTTTTACAGGATTTAGATCAGGACTATAGGCAAGATGCTTTAAAAAAATAACCTATTTTTCGAAAACCAAAATAAACCTTCTAGAGTCTTATCAATCTTAGCGTTATCCAGCTAAAACTTCCAGCCTGTATAAAGGTTATTAAGGGCTTTAATTATATAAGAAAAGATTGTTATTCATAATTTAAATATAGAGGAATAAGCCTCTAAGTGAGAAAAAAAAAGTATATATAACGTACTTTTTTATATTGCAGGTTTTACTATAGGAATCAAGATCTTTTTAATGTAGTCTAAATTCCAAAAAGGTGTAGTAACTAAAGGGCTTTTAATTACTACTAGTTTGGATCTACTATCTATCTAAACTGCTCCCCAAACTTGGATAGAAATATCTTAACTCATAACTAGATTAGTAAGCGTGCTAAAAATAGATCAAGATGATAGAAAAATAATATATACATGAAAATCTTTTTTTTTAGTAAATTAGAGTTTTTTAAAACTTACTTGTGTTAGTTGTAGAAACTATTTTCCTTTCTACCCTGTTATTTTGCTGTGTTTGATAGTATTCTGTCCTAGCACTGTGCCCTGGCTTGAAAGCAGACTCGTCTTAAAATATAATCTTATTAAAGTTTATATTTTTAAGGTTTTTGAATATTAGCTTAGCGTAAATATCACGATTTCAAGCCTTTTCAGCGTCTAAAGACGTATTTTTCTGAGAAATCTTAACAGATTAGTTCTCCTCTCTAAGAAAGCGTTGTAGGCTTCTAATGGAAAGATCTAGACTATTTTCTTCTAAAAGACGTCGCTTTGTCTTTTTAGGGCTTTTAGTAAGGTCTTTATTAAGCACTCTTTTTGCTTCAATTGAAATTTTCGTAGGACGACCTTTTTTTTATTGTAGTTTAACGTCCTTTCTCAGCCTGAAAGGCTATATAAGACGTGTAGGTTTAGGACCTACAGGTATCTTCGTGGTGTTTTCTAATATATGATTTAT
This sequence comes from Alternaria sp. 'sect. Undifilum', assembly GCA_024321975.1. NCBI lineage: Eukaryota > Fungi > Ascomycota > Dothideomycetes > Pleosporales > Pleosporaceae > Alternaria > Alternaria sp. 'sect. Undifilum'. The sequence continues at coordinate 4,093,069 of JAJJZI010000004.1, forward strand.
TTACAAGGAGGGGTTCGTCTAAATGAAGGTGAGGCTCGTAGCCTACGTAGGACGACCTTGTTTAGGCCTAAAAGTAGATAAAGAAGCCTTTTTTTGGTTTGGTTCGATAAAGAGTATTAGGAAAACTTCTAGAAGACTTTTTTAGTATATTACTAATGAAAGAAAAAGGCTTGTTTTGTAAATATAAAGTATAAACTTCTTGCTTAAATTGAGAAAGATTGCTAGACATAGAGGAGGTCCTGCAAAAAAAGCAAGTTATGATAAACAAGAGGAGTTAATATACTACAGGCTTAGTAAGCTATAACGTAATTATCGCTTATGTAAGCAACCTCTATTTTTTCACCCTTCAAATAAACTTTGAGTTTATCGGATATAAGCCTCCGAAATTCGCTCATGTTATACTTACGTAAGCTAATTAAACTTGATTTTTGATTAGCAATTTTTACACGTTCATAAAAAAGTTATACTAAAATCTATTTTCATTTTTTTTCTATATCATTTTATTCGGGGTGGCAGGCGCGATCATGATGACTAAGCAGCTTACTAAGCAACCTATCTCAAAGAGGAAGATCTTGGCTTTCTAAATCACTAACCCTTTTTGGTATAGCCCTTCTAGTTGTAGAAATATAAAGCTTTAAAAATAAAAACTTTTTTGATATTTTTTTTGGTCACCCCCCTGTAAGTATAATACTAAACTTGAAGCAGCTAATAAAGCTACTTCGCAGCATAAATTATGTAAAAAAGGTAAGTATAAAGAAAACGCCTTATAGTTAATAACAGATTCTAACTATAAACTTTAAACAAGTTCAAAGCGCGCAGCATTGAAAATAAGACAAAAAAAGCGCACATTAAAGTAGGTAAACTATCCTAAAAACACTGTGAACGCTACGGCAAGGCAGGACATAACTTACATATATATAAGCAAGATTCAGCAGTAAATTCGAAGCAAAATAGGTTACCATAATTTCTTTTTACTTTCTTATACAATGCTATACTATTGTAAATAGTTGTAGTTTTAGTAGAGTCTTAGCACATGTAGGCAACTTAGGCGTGTGGCCAACTCGCCCGTAAGGTACGTTACTAGTAATTAAATAAATCTAACTAGCGCGCTTATAGCTTTAGAGTATATTCAATAAAGTCTTTAACTGAGTTTCTATTAATAAGCTTACTATTACTCTTTTGAAGTAATTTATTAGCTATATTTTATAAATTCGCTTTCAAAACAGTTGAACTATATATAAAATACTTAAGTATATACTTTTGAATTTCTTTTAGCTTTGTAAGGCGCTGTGTATTAAGCTTATAGTTATATTAAAAGCGTTGTCTTATGTATTAGCTATATATAGTAGTTTAGAAAATATTATAAACTACGACAGCATGTCTTTTACTTTAAATCTACTCTAATTAAATATTAGAGATAGCAAGCTATATATCTCTTTTAGTATAAGTCTTTTAAGCTTAGCGTTATTAAGACATAACGTGTTGTTGCCGCGCAGTCGCGTTAGCGGTGTTAGGTGGACGACTTAGTTGGGTAGGCGACTTGCTTGTAAACTACGTTACATTTTTAAGCTTTTTTATCTTTATTTTTACTGCAAAAGTTGAGCGCAAGGGTGCTAACTAAGCAGCCTACCAAGTAACCTAGCTTAAAGAAGAAGATCTTGACTTTTTAAATCATTAACTTGTTTACGTATAGCGTTTCTAGGTAAAGAAATATCAAGCTTTAAAAATAATTACTTTTTCAACATCTCTTCTTTTTGTTATCCCTCTATATTAAGCTTTTTGTAGATATGTATTGTCTTGAACAAATAGGGGAGTAATAGAAGAAAATTAGGGATGGCGTTGATAGAATAAGTAACAGCATGTTTAATAGCGCGCTCCTTAATGTTAAAGATTAATATACTAGGAGAATAAAAGCTAAAGAATATATGCATATTGTAGTTATTTACATTTAAGAACACAAGGAACAATCGAAGGGTCCAGAAGAGAAAGCGTCCCGTTACACCAGGCGTCCCGGCACGCTTGGATTGACATTAGCTATTATAAGCCAAGAAGACATTGAAGTGTTGTTGTTCCTACTATACATCACAATACTTCGAGTAATAACCGATTTTGCACCGATGTCCCGTACTGGAACTTTTGTCTTCTACATGCCCTCTTAGTAAAAGTAAAGCTTAGTAGTATAGTGTCTAGTGAATAAATAAAAAACCAAATACTTACCCTGGCAAGTTAAAAAACCTTTCGATCCGGAATCGCATGCGCAGCAATCTCTCTCGTCGTGACACTCTCCTGAACTGCATTTAGTAGTTTTATTTAAATTTAGATATAGACACACCATTAACACCCTTAAGTTCTGGCTGAGGACATGGCCTGTAGCAGTAAGCACTGCTGACTGCCATAGAGAGCATTATAGCGAGAGAGACGCGCATCTTCAATGCTAGGGAGGATAAACTCTAGATGCTATTGCAATAATGAGTTGTAGAGTGCTTGTCGGGTTGAACGGGCTACTTAAATAGTTAATACATACTATTCTTCACCCGGCACCGCTTCTACTTGAAGCCGGTGCTTCCGCTTAACTCCGGTACTTCCGCGCAACTCCGGTGCTTCCGCTCGAAACAGATGCTTCTACGCGAGCTAAATAATTTCTACCACCCATCGGACACGATGTGCGGAAGATACTGTCCTAAGGTTTATCACCGTGAACCATACACGCAACCAGACTCAAATCGGTCTTTAGACAATATTTTTACACTCAGATTAGGTGTCGAACTAGATGTTTGATGATGTTAGTACGGACTCTCCCATCTTATACGTCTGGAAGCCGGTCTGGGTACGGGCGCTAAATTCGACCGAGATGGTGGACTAGCATGGTGCCGCTGTGGCCCCCTGACACGGATCCGGCAGAGCGACAGCCGAGGGTCATGATTCCTGGCGATTGTGTTTTGCTCGGAGGAAAGTGGACGGCCTGATTCTCCGCTGTCTCAGCGCCCATTTGTACAGCTTGCTGTAGTTTCAACTTAAAGAGGTGTCAATTACTTACTTGGATAGTAGAGAAAATTTAGGCAACAGCGTGCGCACAGCAACAGGTTTAAGCAACAAGTTTAAGTAACAGGTTTAAGATTCTAGCTGTAATAGAGTTTGGTGTAGGGAGATACTATTTAAATAAAGGGCGCACAGTGTTTGCAATGCGCGCGTGCTGTAAGCTTGAAGCGTGACGCGCGTGCCCCAGGCGATCCGCGTTGGCGACCCAGAGCGCGCTGACACGGTCAGCGGGGGAATAGATGACAGAGTAGAGCTACCAGCATTCAAGGCAAGCTCTAATGGCTGCCAGGGCTGTAAGGATGTGCTGAGAGTATGCTCTGTGAGGTTTTCGCGCGTGAGGGGCAGCGTACACCCTTGGGCCTCGAGGTCGGTGTTGATAGGGAATAGCGATAAACTGTGGGGAGGAGCGGAATGCGCACGGCGCTTAGTTGGGCGAAAGAGGTTAGTGTGGGCGTTGCAGTTACTCTTGTCAATCGTAGCAGTGCTGCTTTTAGAGTGTGCGCGCTTTGGCATATTAGCAGCCTAGTGCTGCGTCTTTTGTTGTAATACTTTGAGCTAGCGCTAGCGGCTTCCTGTCGCTGAACTGTCCTGCGGAAGAGTGCGGGGAACTTAACAGGACGCGAACGCAGACGCCACAAGGATGCAGGACAGCACAACGTAGTAAGCAGAGAGGAAAGCGGTTGTAGAGCACTGCTGCGGCTAGCGAATTGCTGCACTGTAGAAGCATTAGAGGCTTAGCTGACTTAACTAGCGACAATTATCTATCTGCTTAAGGACAGAATATGGCTGCGGACTGTTATAGTCACGTGCACCTAACCCCTGTCTCGCCTAACAACAACCCTTACCGCAACTATTCTAGCGTAAATTAGCATAACTCCCCGCTTCCTGTCTATAGAGATCTCTAGACCTGTTGTCTCTGAGTACTATTGATATCTTACAGCATTTAACATAGTCTATTAGAGTTAGGCTCTTAGTGTTTCAAACAATAATATTATTAATGTACTAGTGCTTAGCACAACTAAAACAACTACATAGCCTTGCTAGAAAGGCGTAGACAGGCGACGCTTAACTACCTTTATCGACCTACATAGGGCAGACTACTAGTACGTAGTGCCGCTAGCCTAGGTTTTGTTTAGACCTCTTACTTTGCGCTAGTTCTGACTCTCACTCTCTGCACGTGCGTCCTCTGTTATGCTCGCTATTCTGTTAAGATTGTTATTCACGCCTAAAGGTCCTTTCTTCGGTCGTGCAGTCGCCAACGCTCTCACCTAGAGCGTCACCCGCAGCCCGAAACTTGCTCTCGCGACGTCTCCATCCCCGATCGGCTCCTATGGCCGCGTTTGCGGTCCTACTACCGAGATCTAAGTGCTGCCACAGCCGCAATTTCGCTATCTATGTTCGCTTCACCTTCGGCCATTTCACGTGCGACTGCTTCAAGGCCGTGAGCTTCACACTTTGCACCCTGCATTACACGTGCATGTTGAGGTACCTGTGCGTACTACCAAACGGCCTATTGCGCAGCTGATGGTGTTCGGGTGTTGTGCGGATGGCCAAGGGGTGGTGGGTGCCACAGATAACACGGGTGATGACTATAAGGCTGGTGTTTGATCGTTTTAGAGAAGGCGAGGTGTTTGAGGAGGTGTTTGAGGAGGTGTTTGAGGAGGAGGCTTGAGGGCCGCCAAATCCCTTACCGCAGCCCCATCATCCTTTCACGGGCCCACGCAATGCCCCTCTAACACTCGGCCCAAAAACCTGCTCTAAAACCCCTCTTTGCTCTCATCCATACTATATTCCAAAATGTTCCCGTACAGTCTTGCCAACTAGAATATACCCTGCACCGTCTGCGTTGTTAGCAGCGGGAGCCGCTCGTCATGTCCAAGCACTAACACCTTTCCGCTGCTAGATTTGTTAGAGACATTAGGTGTGGAGAGGAACGCGTAGTACACCTTGTGCTTAAGGCTAATAATTGTAACGCCTAGCTTAATAAGAGCGGAGAGGTCTAGAAGGCGTTCGCTAGGTGTGGTGACTCGCGCGCTAGCAGACGCCAGGTTGATAGCTTTGTTAAGCAGGGGGATGTTGCAGCTTGCAGGCATCGCGCACTAAGCTAGATCTGCCTTCTTGCGCAGACTTGCTGCCAACTAGATGTTAACCTAGACTTATACCTCCACAGTCCTACTATTAGGCGGCTTAACTTTAATGCTTAAGAATAGCGCTGCGGCTTATGTAAAGTTGTTAATTGTGTAACTAATAGTGGCATTTTGCAGGCAGTTGTAGAGCGCGGCGTATTTTAGGTAGAGGTAAGAGTAGTAAAAGCAAAAGTTAGTCTTACAGAAGAGATATTTCTTAGTAAGTAAAAACAGGTTTACAACTCTAGGTAGATACAAGGGCTAGATACTTTAGGTTTACACACTCTTACGTTAGAAGGCGTCACGGCCGTATAGCACAAGAGCAAGCTCTAATAATAGGATAACGACGTTAAGACACTACGCATTTTTATCTTTGTTGTATTTAGTGCAGAGCTGTATGCCCTGCAGTACAACCTTTACTTAGTTAACAATAAGCGCACACTGTTTTGCTAGCTGCTTGTCACTCTTGTTGTAGGTATTGTTGTTAATAGGCTCGTGTATTAAGGCAGTTTTAAAAGCTCGCTCCTGCTCTAGCCAAGGCTAAACGCAGGCGGGCACATAAAGCAACAAAAGGCGATAGCAGAGCCTTTGTCATACTATATAAAGTCGCAATGCAACGTTAGAAGGAATTAGTTCTAAAGAGTTTAAGAGAGGATCTTGTAAGATAGCAGGGCGGGCAGTCCTTAGCAGCGTTTGCTGCTATATAGGGCTTGTGGAGCGCGTGCTGCCGGCACTGCGGCTGCTGAGTATAGTCCGATCAGTTAACTCGACGACACTGCCCGTGTACGACGCGCTCTAGCTAGGCACGATATCATCGTCTTCTTTCCGCCGCTTAGGACTTTGACGGCGCATGTGTTGTAGATAGTCTGACTTACAGTCACTGTCGCGCTGACGTTTTCGTTGCTGTAGGTGTAATAAATTGAGGGGAACAGAATCTAACTAAGCAAGGATACGCGCAACTTAGAAGCCGATTGTTTGTAAGGGGGGTAGAGAGGAAGCCATACTTGCGGGAGTTAGGGGATAGTGGGCGACACGTAGGGTGGGGTGTTGGCGTGGGCTAGAGCTTCCGGCGCAGTTGTGTGCTGTACACGATCGTGATGGGGCACAGACGTTGGCGCAATGTGTTTTGTGGCGCTTTTCGCGGCTAACATTGCAGTACTGGGAGTCACAATCAGACAGTCTCCGCTACATAGCGAGGAGCTTGTGTTTGCGTTAGGAAAAAAGGTGTTGCACAAGTGTGATGTAAGAGTTTGTTGATCTGCCAAAACAACCGCCGAAGCCTCGGCACTAGGTAGCTACTGACCGTCCCCCATCACGATCCGTATGAGCAATGCGGATAAGAAGAAAGGAACTGAACAACGACTAACAGTATGATGCTGCGCAACTACGATTGCCAACTGAATACAATAACGTGTTGCTATTCACTTGCCACATATCCATGGCTTCTCCGTGCACACTATTTTCGCATCTTCCACGCCACCACGGACATCGACACAAGGCAGTTGACGCTGTCCGCTCTACGTATCGCACCCGTGCTTCTGGACAAGAACCACCTTCGCTATAATGCTATGAGCATGGCATCCACTGGCCGTCCCGACAGTTGCCGCAAGCGAAGCGCATTTGTTCGTAAGTGTAGACTGACAGCTGCGGGGCCTTGTAATCTTTGATGACATTTTTGAGCTGTATGATAGACTCTAAATCTGTTCAGACTGCGACTCAGTTCCGCTTTTGTTTGTTCTTGTGCTTGGACATGTGCACAGAGCTTGTCGAAGCTTCGGCTCGCCGTAGGTATGGCGCCCCTCGACACTATCGGGTAGTGAGCATAGCCATGTGTCGAGCCACGTCAACAGGTCCAGCAGCTCCTTCTGACTCAACATCTCCATTACCTATCCGACTACCCAGATAGCTACGGTAGATCTTATGAGAGAGCGATAAGAGACCGGACTTGGGCTACGCACTTGCTTCTCATTCACACAAGCAGCCCCCCTCGCGTCATTTCTCTCTAGTTTGGACCATGCACATACAATCGATGCTTGAAAGATTTCCCGGAACCGGGCCACGGAGAAGATTACTAGAGGCGCCGTAGCTGCTGTTGAGATCCCGCATCTACACGACCATGGCATACAAGTGCGCTGCCCTTAGCCAGGAGATGCTCAAGGAGTACGTCGACTGGTACTATTGCTGGGCTACGATGATGTTCCGGGCCTAGACGAGGAAGACTTCCAGATGATATGCAAGATTATCGAGAACCTTGTATACCACATCCATCAGTAAGACAAAAAGATCGAAGATCTGCGTAAGACGGGTGACATGATGCGCGAAGAATTCGAGGGTGTCCGCAAAGAAGTCAAGAACTTCAACAAACGACACAGAAACGGTAAAAGAAGCCACAATCAGAGGGAAAAGAACCATGCTGCTACGGTACCGCCGCTGACCGAAAAAGGTGCCCAAGCCTATCACGTCCTCCTGATTCTCGAGCTCGTCACGACCGATCCCCATGTACCAAGCAGTAGCCAGATGTCTAGTCTCAGCTCGTGGAAGGGGAATATGATCAATGAGGAGACGCCTCAGATAAGATAGAGTGGGTGGGTGGGCCTCGGACATGGTGGGTGTAACAGGCTACCCGCGCAACTCGCCAACCCCAGAGGGGTTGGCGCTCATCACCTCAACGCTAACTGCCACCTCAACCCCAAATTTGGTGAGATCCTACCTAAGCTCAAGACGCGCACTGCAACGCGAGAAGTTAAGTGTATATATAGCGATTAGTATAATTATTTAATATTATAGCTACTTGATAGGCGAGTTTTGAGCGCGAAATTGCGTAGTAAGGTCGTTAGAAAAATACGCACATGTGATGAAGGAAGAGCTGGAATACCTGGTTTCCAGAGGCTCTCTAAGAGACGTTGCAGATCGCGGCCCAGTAACTTAGGCTGTGTTTAACAGCGGAATCCGACAGCTGTCCAATTGATCTCGAAGATTTTATGGGAACAGATGCGACGCAGCAAACAACGTATAGAACATTGCCAAAGTAGCCATAACAAGTAAGCCATCCACCGCATTTGCATGTCCTAACATTCTGAAGGAGCCTCTACTTCGATGTTTTCCCTTTCCGCCTTTTCGGGGCCGTCTGTTGAGTGAAGGAAGTGTCTGTAGTAACCACAATACTTGATTGGCTATTGCCATCTTCCGTCCTCATCGATCCCGCCAAAGACCCCGTGAGATGATGTGATTCTAACTCTTGCGACAGCCCGGAATCTTGTGGGAGCGGTGGTACATCGAAGTTGATCCCGGAAGGTAAATTATCAATGGCTGAGCAAAGCCGTTGAAAATGAGTTGGCATCCACATGTCGTAAACACTTTTGATGAACTTGTATGCCGTCCGTTTCTCTTTGCCATTCAATGCCGTGAAACTGTATTCATGGATCGGGTGACGATAGAAAGTAGTGTTAGATCCGTCAACAACAGCGTAGTGGCCATATATTCGGACTGACCGATGGTCGTGCGAGACGGAGAAGGCGAGGAGCTCGCGATTGATCTCCTTCTCGCGCTTCACAAGGCGGAAGAGCTCAACTACAGCCCTTACTGCAAGCGTCATGCTGTGCGCATTCTGTCGATCAGCAATATCAAGAGCCGCAGCACCGCACTTTACTTCGCATGTAAGGAAGGGAAAATACATGTAGTACGTCGCCATGAAGTAGGACTGGTCGCCGGTGATAAAATCGCCGATAAAGGGTGCAAGTTTGTCGCGTTGTTTCTCCGAGAACGCCTCCCGTTTGAATCCAACAGAGTAATCAGGTTGTGGACGAGTGCCAGTCAAAGGGACAGAGTTGTTCCAACCTTCATTAACACTTTCAACCAGAATTTCTAGCCCTTTGGCGCCGAAGGTAGCCAGAGTTTCGGCAGAGGGGACAATTAGTCTGGCGATATCTTGAACTACCCTTGCTTCATTTTTGTCCTGTAGCTTTCGGCAAGCCCTTTCAAAGATGTTGTCTTCAAACAATGAGTGAACCGGACTAGCCTGCTCCTTCTTAAGCAATGTCCAGCACAAATCCTTGCTTTCATCTGTAACATCGAGTTCTGATTTATCCATGTAGCTACCCTTTGTTTCGAGTAAGATTCTGTATCGAGGATTCTGGTAGGGTGCGCTTTTCTCCTCTCGGGGCTTCTGGTCGCTAGGCGTGGTCGAGCTAGCCGCGAGAGAACCCTGCTCCGATCGTTTGCGCCGTAGGGAACGTGTCGACCCCCTCCGTGCAAGCAGATGGCTCATTGTATCCGGCTTGAAGTATTCCTTGGGCCAAGCGTTTCTATTCACCCAATAACCAACAGGATCAACAAGTGTTTCAATGCTGCATGATGTCGTCTCTGGATCAGCCGGCCTTGTAGCGACAGTGTCTGCAGATGCTCGCAGTCTTTCAGAGAACGACTCGGCTGGTGCGTTGGCGAACAAATTTTCGAATTCGCGAAATCGCTTTCGGTCTTCGAGCGGCGGCGTAATGGACCGATCCTGTGAGCTCAGCGTGAGTTAGTAGAAATAGGAGGGTTTGGCTTACCTTCTTCGTGACAAGAGGCTCTTGCTGATCAGAAATTTCGCATGACCTAGCGTTCAATCGGGCGCTTTTACGGAGACGCCTCTGCACATTCGCTCTGTTAATAAGTTGACGCTTCGCTATCATAGAGTTAGCGGAATGGAGCTTTTAGAGAACAGAGGAAGATGCACTTAGTTCTTCTCGCTCGGTCTGTTTGCGCTGGCGCTTTTTAGGGGTTAGCTTGTCAATATGGGATGCCATATCGATTTCTTCTTGCGGGGATAGGAGCATCTTTATACCGTTGGCGCGTATAATTGGAACATGGTGACGCGAGGACGATCTGCGACGAGGAGATCTTGGCGTATAATATGCTAAGCGCTTCAGGTGTAGTGGACTGGGCACTCCATGAGTCATTGCTCAAAGTGCGGGGGTGGGCGATACGCCTTGCCCCACCATCCAATCTCATTGACAACGATGAATAAGCAAAGCCGCAAAATGCACTCTAGAGAAGCAGGTGGAATTTGTACGTAACATCGCGTAACTTACTCGATCTTTCCTATAGAAAGCTTTATTCAGGTATTACTAGCTAGAACAATGCAATGTAGATATACACAGAGCCATTAACGTAAACCACCATCAAGCTAGTTAACCTATTAAGCTAGTTAGTTTCTGCCAAGACTATATGTTTTGTCTTTACCTTAATATACCCTAACAACAAGACGCAACAGCAACTAATTAAAAAAGTAAAATTAATCTAACTTCTTGCTTATAAGAATAGGAAATGTTTTGTTATAAACAAACACCTGATAGATCCTTCGTACAGGAAATGCAAGGTTAAAGGCTAACTGTCGCACGAATAAAGAAGCTATAATTAGCGCGGGGCGCGCAGGTTACGTAATAACTATTCTACTAAAAAGGACAATTCTGCTAGAGAAAAGATATTGTAAAGGTAAGGGATAGCTGCTATTACAACTATCCTATAGAAGGCTGTACCTAAGGGATAGCAGTAATAGCATAAGATAAAGCAAAAAAAAGGTTTTATTATTATACTTGTTATAGTAAACTTAAGTTTAGTTACTTTTCTTACCTAAATTGTTTACTAGTTACTTTATTATTTATATAGAATTAAAGGATTTTTACTTAAATATTTATTGTCTTACTTTGTTGCTAGACAACGCTGCGCAAAGCCTTTAACGTTAAACTTGCCTACTTTAGTATAGACTAGGAATAGAGTAGTATAACTTAGCTCTATGTAACACTTTAAATACCTACAAACGTTATTTATTTTATAAGGTGTCAAAGGTAGTAGTTGTTGTTGTAGTCATAATAGGGTTCTAAAAAAGTGAAAAGCAGCTACCCTCTACTCATCAATCGCAAAAGTCAAAAAAAGATTGTGTGTAGTTAACAAGATTTGAACAGTAGGTAGATAAGTTCTAGGAGGAAAGCTTAGACCACCAAGCAATAATTAAGGTCAAAAAATTTGCTAAGGTACTAAAAAACGACACTAGTTAAAACATGTCTAACGGCGATTGCCAGCCTATAGCTAACAACAGGATTACAGTAGGATTGCAATAAGATTGCAATATAATGTAATAAAGAAGAGAAAGGACACATACGTACTGCAGCAGGAGCCTGTAATACTTTATAAAGCTGCTGCTTCTTATTTACTACTTCTTACCTTTTAAACAGCACTGCATATAAACAATTTGCATATAATACACTATAATAGCGTGCAACCTCTGCAACAAGCATCTCTTTAAACTTAACTCTTATCTAAAGACAAGAAGCTTTCTTATTTTACACTTAGCTTCTAAACTAGTTTAGCTTAAGCTAATTATGCAGATACCTGAGTTTATTAAGCATTTACAAACTTAGCCTCTCTAGGACTTTACAATTATATTCTTTATAAATAACTTGAGAATCTGCAATATCTTTATATATAAAAAAAATATTGAGCCTTAACTTAGCTAGTTGTAGAAGGAATATAAGATCTATAAAGTGTTTGCTAATACTGGCAAAGTACATAAAATGCTCTGCTTTAGCATTTTTTTCTTTTTGTTAATTGTGTATAACTAAGCTAAGTAAAGAAACTATTAACTAGTTAGGCTAGCTGTTGCATGACGTTAAAATGGCGATAGAGAAGAAAAAAGCAGGAAAGGAGGAGTAGGCGTTCTATCGTCGCATGTATAGGTTAGAAAGCAAGGCGATAATAGTGCTACTTCTTCAATTCGTCCGAGAGTACCTGGAAGTGAAGCCTCAACATAAGTAGGCGGCATAGGCGGAATAGGAGCAGGATAGGGCGAGTTAAGTTAGGAGGCAATTCGCGTCTTTGCCTTGCTTTTCTTCGTTTCCGTCTACAAACGTTATAAAGGATATTTACTACTACATTACTTTAATAAGATTGAAAGAACTACTAGTATATTAGTAGTACACGAAGAAGAATAAGTACTACCAGCACTAGCTAGCGTACTAAGTTTTAGCTAAATAGTCCTACAAAATAATTATATAGCTAATAACTTTAAGTTGAAGAAAGAAAAAAACACCTAGATAAAGGTAGTTAAAGATTTTAAGAAATAAATATAGGCTTAAGTAAAGTAGATTATAGCTTAAATAAAGTTTAAAGACTAGCTTATAGCTTAAGTCATAGCTATACTTAGGAAGTAACTATTAAACCCTAAACTTAAGATAATATTACTAGAGAAATATACAGAGGGCTGACCGAAAAAAAAAGATGTCAAAAAAGTTATAATGTTTAAAGCTTTATGTTTCTATTACTAGGAGGGCTATACTAAGAAAAGTTAGTGATTTGAAAAGCCAAGAACTTGCTCTTGAAGATAAATTTCTTAGTAAGCTGCTTTGTTTGCACGGTTGCGCATGCAATCCCGCTTGAAATCAGATAAAAAAAAAGTGAAAATTGATTTTAGAATAACTTTTGTTTGAACGTGTGAAAATCACTATAAATTACATACATTAAATAACACTATCGACCCTTTCTTGTGTGAGAGTTTTAAAGTAATAGTATAATAAACTATTAAGCAATAGGAAAAAGCTTGTTTTGTAATTATTTCTAAATAATTAATTGAAATAGCTTACTAATACTTAGTAAACTAGCCCTAGGCTTCTTTAGTAGCTAAATAAAGCTTTGGCTATAAAAAAGTTTAATTATTAACAGCTTTTTGTCAAAACTAACTTTTTTGTAATTCTATTATATTATTATGTTAAACAGTATATTATTTTAATATTATAACACTGCTTTATAGTAGACTAATTTCCTTGCACAACCAGCTGAATCGGGGCTTAACAATCTTTTCGTATATAGGGATATCGCGGATAAGGGACTCGTTTAAGATTTTTATAAACTTAGAAGTCTAGCTAGGTAGTTGAGTTTTAATATACTCGATGAATTTAGGTGTCCGCATAAGCAGTTTGAGTTGGACTAAATCAGGTGCTAGGTAGACAGTAGCAAAGGATGCTTTTTTTAGAAGAGAGCCTAGAATAAGGAGATGCTCGCTGTAGAGGTTGCACGCTATATTGCAGTGTAGTATATTGTATGCGAATCATTTGTATGCAGTGCTATTTAAAAGGTAAAAAGTAGTAGGTAAGAAGCAGCGGCTTTAGCTTTATAAAGTATTGCAGGCTTCTGCTGCAGTACGTACGTGTTCTGTTTTTCTTTTATTGCATTATGGTGCAATCCTATTGCAATCCTACTATAATCCTATTGCTAGCCATAGGCTGGCAATTGCCGTTGGACACGTTTTAACTAGTGTCGTTTTTTAGTACCTTAGCAAATTTTTTCAACCCTAATTATTGCTTAGTAGTCTAAGCTTTCCTCCTAGTACTTATCTACTTACCGTTCAAATCTTGTTAACTACATATAATCTTTTTTTTGACTTTTGCGATTAATTAGTAGAGGGTAGCTGCTTTTCACTTTTTTAGAAACCCCATATTGACTACAACAACAACCACCACCTTTGACACCCTAAAAATAAATAGTAAACTAATTTTACTATTAGACTTAATTTAGGTCTATATTTTCAAATTTTACAAGTTTTTTGCTAAATATAAATATAATGATTATAAGCTTTTTTTAGAGTTTAGGGGCTACTTTTTCTTAAGAAATTTTATTAAATAGATATCTTTTTTAGAAGTTTTGTAAGCTTTTAATAAAGAAATATAAACTATATTAATTTATTAGTCTTTCACTTAATTTTTTTGACATTTTAGTAAGGTTATTTTTAAGTATTTTTTTAGTCTTTATAAGCATCTTAGTAGAACAGCTTAGTTTAGGCCTAAAAGTAAATAGAAAAGCAATTTTTTTATTTAATCTAATAAAAAGTATTTACTAACACTTTTAGAAAGCTTCTCTAGTATATTACTATTTAAGGAAATAAGCTTGTGTTATAAATATAAAGTATTAACGTGTTTCACAAGCGAGCGAGCCACCTAAGCGAGCGAGCTACTTTCCTCATGCGCCCTACTATCGCAACATTATTGCAAGCTACAAACATAATAAAATTAAAATTCTAATAAGCTAATCTACTCTTTAGAAACCTTGCTATTACTGTCTAACTTAATTTTAACTATATAGGTACGCGTGTTGTGCCTAGTCCCTTTACAACGCCCGCAGTGCCTTGTACTATGCACTCTCTTTGCAGGTATTTTGCTACCCTTAAGCTTACTACGCGCTAGCTTAGCAATTATATCTCTTACCTTATTAACTGTTAAGGACTCCTCTATCTATATATATTATTATTTCTAGACTTTACACTTTGTAAGCTACTTAATTGCGCTTTGTATACGCGCTTATTCTTCTTATAACAATACTATAGAATGTACTATCTACTACGCTCCTTTACTAAGCTGTTAAATCTACTTATCTTATAAGCTTATAAAAGACCTAGGGTAGTTTCTTATTTTCTATTAAATAAGTGTACTCTGCGCCTTAAATTTATAGGCCTTAGTAGGTGTCTTTGCCTCCTATGTAATACACATGCGTAGTAGTGGCGTTAACATCTATAACTATATATTAAGCTTTAATATTACAGCTTCTAGATTATGTAGGACTAATCTAGCACTTTTAAAGCCTACTTAGATTGTTTTTAAGTAAATGCCTGCCTAAATGCTTTTTTAAACGTAGGTAGAAAGACTTCTTTACTAATATAGTTAGTATAGTTGTGTACTAAGCCTAAGATTATGTTGCTATACCTATACTTTAATAGCAAGAAACATGTAACATCTAAGAGTTATAGCAGGTAGAATAAATAAGGAGGCATATAGAGGTAGATAATGTTCTTCTCTTTATAGCGCTTTTAGAATTTAGCTAAGCTATAGCTCTTATAGCTATTAATTATTAGTAGCTTATACTCCCTAATAGTCTACTACTTTATATACTTATTAAAGTGCTCTAGCTACGCAAGAGTAAGCTATTTATTTATCTAACTATTAAGGCTTACTTTAAGAATCTAATTACTAGGTAGATCTTTAAACTAGGTATTAATAAGTACCTTGCCTGTAAATACTACGAAGGGTAGTAGTACCTACCCTGTAGCACTAACGCCTTAGATTATAGTAACTTACTTACAGTTCTCTAGCTAGACTCTTTTCTTTTTGCCTAACTAGTCCTAGCCTGTAATAACTATCTGTAATAATATTTTGCCTCTTATAAAGCTAGTTTTATTAAAGTTGTATATATTATTGTTAAGAATACCTTACTTCTATTTTGTATCCTTTACTAAGTTAAACTAGCGCTAGATAATTGCTAGATCCTTGCACCTAGCTTACTAATAGTTGTATAGACAGCTCTAGGCCTTCTTAAGTTTAGGAGTCTGCTTAATAAAGTTGTTAACCTAGTTCTTGCTAACAGGCTTGCTGCTACGCTTACGCAGTAGTCTATTAGCTACATTACGTATGCTACTCTCTGTTAGCGCAAATCTATACTTAGACTTATTAAGTATCTACTAAACTATTGTCTCCTCTTCTAGTTTATTTATCTTTTTTAAATTTGGCTCGCAATTGCCTTGTATGCATTGTCTAGCGCGTTAGTGCTGTATTGTTGTTTAAGGAGTGTTATAGATTGTTGTAGCGCGTTGTATACTTTTTACGCGTTAGGAACTAATATTAGAGATAGCAAGTAGTATATTAGCTTTAGTACAGGCGGTTTCTTGATTGCGTTGTTAAGGCATTACGCGCAGTTGACGCGCTAGTAGGGCGCATGAGGAAAGTGGCTCGCTCGCTTAGGTGGCTCGCTTGCTTGTGAAACACGTTAACTTACTATTTAAACTATAATACTTACATGCAATGAAGAAGATACTAACTATAAAAAAAGTAAGTTGAGATAAATAAAAAGATTTAATGTACTATAAGCTTACTAAGTTATTACGTAATTAGCGCTTGCATTAGCAACCTCTATTTTTTTCACCCTTTAATTAAACTCTAAGTAAATACGATACTAGTCTTTAAAATCTGTTTACATAATGCTTACGTAAGCTAATCAAACATAGTTTTTTATTAGCAATTTTTATACGTTCAAAAAAAGATTTACTTAAACTAATTGTAACTTTTTTTATTATCTTAAATTAAGCAAGATTACAGGCACGACCATTCTGACTAAGCAGCTTACTAAGCAGCCTATCTTAAATAGGAAGTTCTTGGCTTTTCAAATCACTAACATTTTTCAGTATAGCCCTTCTAGCTATAGAAATATAAAGCTTTAAAAATAATCACTTATTTGATATCTTTTTCTTTTTGTCACCTCTCTGTAGTAATTGTAATTGCTTCTAGCGATAGTTCTAATAGTCGTGTTCGCTTCTAACAATAGTCTTTAGCATAGTAATTAGTTACGTAACTACTTACAGTTATTATTTATAAGATTAACGTGGTTCCCAAGCAAGCGAGCGTACTAAGCGGGCGAGTGTATCCCCACCAACGCGACAACTTCAAGACATTATCACAGACCTTTATCGCAGTTAATAAACTATTGTAATAACTATACTAAATTAATTGTTAGAGTCGCCGCTATTACTTGCACTATCTATCTCAACTGCGCAGGTACGAGCGTTATGTCTAGTCTACTTGCAACGCCCGCACCGCCTCTCTCCTTGTACCCTCTTTAACGCACTCTTACTATCGCCACAACTACTACCTGCCTGTTTAGCTAATACTTCTTGTGCCTTACCTACAGTAAGAGTCTCTTCTATCTATACAAATTACTACTTACGGCTCTTATACTTATTTGCTGTATCTAGAGCCTCTTAAAAAGTAGTTACTTCCTCTCTTATAAGCGTTATCTTATGTGCTATTTACTAAGCCTTTTTACTTAACTATACAACCTTCACATTAAGAGAACTTGTAGAAGACCTAAGGCAGTTTCTTACTCTCTATTAAATAAGAGTACTTTAAGCCTTAACTTCGCGCGTATTACGTAGTGTCTACGCCTTCTAGGTAGCTGCCTATTATAGTAATTGTTTTAGTGTCTACACTACTACATTAAGCTTTAATAGTACAGCCTGTAAGTTATATAGGACTAGACTAGCGCCTCTAAAGCTAGCTTAAATATTCTCCTTTACAATAGACTGCTTAAAAGTAGCCTTAAAGGCTAGCAGGAAGGTCTTCTTGCTAATATAGTTAGTGCAGTTGCGTGCTAAGCTTAAAACAGCATTACTATACTTGTGCTTTAACAGCGAGAAGCAGGTAACATTAAAAGGCTATAATAAATAAGACACGTGCGCAGGTATAAAGAGAAGAATAATATTCTTTTTTTTATAAAAATCTTAAAATTTAACTAAGTAGTAGCTCTTATAGCTGTTATTAATAAGTAGTTAATATCTACCTATAGTATGCCTCTTTGTATAAGTATTAAAGTGCTCTAACTAAGCAAGAGCAAGCTAGTTATTTATCTAGCTATTAAGACTAACTTTAAGTACTTATAATACGTCTATGCCTTAGATTACAGTAACCCACTTATAGTTACCTAGCTAGACGCGCTTTTTTTTACTAAATCTCTCTAAGCCTGTAATAACTAACTGCAATAAAATCTTGCTTATTATAAAGCTAGTCTTATTAAAGTTGTAGATATTATTATTTATAATCCCCTACTTCTCCTTTGTCGCCTTAACAAGATTAAACTAGCGCTAGATAGCTGCTAGGTCCTTATAGGCGGCTCACTAGTAATTATAAAGACGACTCTAGCGCGTATAGAGCTTAAGAGTCTTCTTAATAAAGTTGTTAATCTAGTTCTTGCTAACAGGGTTGCTACTACGCTTATATAATAGTTTATTAGCTATTACTTAAATATTAGCTTTTGTAGGCGCAAATCCTTGCGTAGACTCTTTAAGAATACGCTTAACTATAGCCTCCTCTTCTAGCTTATTTAGGCGCTTTAAGTTCGCTTTACAGTCGCGTTAGAAAAGCTTTCTAGCGCGTTAGTTAGATAGAGTACTTTAAAGCACGTTATAGATAGAGACAGCACGTCTTTAGCTTTAAATATGTTGTAATTAGACATTAAAAAGAGCAAGCTAAAAATCTAATTTATAATAAGTTAATAGATAATTGCGTTGTTAAGACATAACACGTTGTAGTGTTAACGTTAACGCGCTGGTGGGGCGTGTCTAATTCGCTTAGGTGTCCGATTCGCTTGTGAACCACGTTACTAATATTTTAATACAATTTTATAAAATATTATAACACTAGCTATTACTAGTAGCTACATAGCCTTATTTTTGTAAAATTATTATATTAGTAGAGTGCGCTAACCTTGACTATGCGCAAAACGCGCACGGGCATAGTAGCGTCGGAACGCTTGCACGTGAACACGCATCATTATTGCCCGTTTCTATGCTAGCAGTTGCATTCACTTGCTTACGTCGTCGACAGCGGAACATCGGTAACCTTCTCTCCAGTCCTCCAACATGGCACCACTTCGACGGTACTTGCGAATTACGAAGCATTCTGTCCTAGAGGTTCGCATCTATCTTGACCGACCCGCTGATGCTGAGGCATGGCTGTTGAAACGCGATGACCCAGCTCTACCACGCGTCATCCAGGCTATACGACCGCTTGTACTGCCCAAGCTCCGAGAGGAAAATGAGCGGGGTAAAGGTAGAGGTGGTGCCAAATCGAAGAAGAAGGGCGTAAAGGATGTCGTCATTGAAGGTAAGCTGCATGGAAGTTTGATATTGTATCCACAATACAGCCATCCCCACATCCATGGTGCATTCTTACTCAGACAGCTCACCCCACGCCAGATGACTTTGAGGTTTCCATCTTCTTGACGGACCTATCCTCCCGCCACTCCGTTATGACCAAGCAGAAGATCTTCAAGGACAAGGCCCGCATCCAGAGTAACTCGGGGAAACTCACCAGCTGGCTGACAACCGGCGGAACTAACGAGCAGCCTGTCGTTATCAACGAGGACGCCACCGTTATCAACGAAGATGCCGCAGATCCGATAGTCATCAGAGAGGAAGACGATGATGAGCCCATCAACCTTGCTGATGTTCCCGCAGCTGACCAATCTGGAAAGCAGCCTAAGCGTTCAGCACGCCAAAGACGCCGAAGAGACGAAAAAGAGGATGATGTACTCAGCAATCGCAGCGACAGCGAAGGTTCGGATTTATTCGTCCCTGAGCCCACCAATCGAAGTCGGACCAAGGACCGTACACAGAATCCAGACCAGGACAGGGACGGGGAGCCACAGGCAGATGATAAGAAAAAACTTGGTCTCAATACATCATATGAGGGCTTCAGTATCTACGGCCGTATATTGTGTCTTGTTGTTAAGCGCCGTGGCGTACGAAACGTGGCAGGATCAAGCGGTGCAACTTCAAGCCAGGCAATGCTGGAGAATTGGGTTTCAACACAAGCTGTGGCAGAGCAATTGGACGACGATGACGATGCCGTCTGAACAGAACTAGCATTACTGTACTACATGACCGCCGTCGAAACAGGACAGTCGTGTTGCAGACTGATGCGACACGAGCTACCAATACCAGAGACCAAAATAAAAACGCCGGCCTCGATTCGCCGACTCTGAACACGATTGGTTGATCACAGGCTTCGTCCACGTGGAACGCACTGTACTTACCATCGCACTGGATAAATGCGCAGTCCTCAGAGAAGCCCTTGCGCACAAGGTGGCTGCCTTAGTGAACCACTTTCCCAGAGGGGTACAACACGCGCTACGAAATTCGCGCAACCAATTTGTGCGTGCACGTTTACTTTCCGCCGCAAACGTGGTTACTGCCCCATTTGGGACTTGATGAGGACTATGAATTTGAAACCGAGCACACAAAGTATTGATGTCTTCGCGGAGGTGGAAAGACGGCTCTTCTTGCCGACTAGACGTATTACTGTATCTATAAATAGGCTTTTGGGTTCGATCGTTACGCTGGCTCTTGCGGCAACCAGCTCATTGATCGAAAACAGCACTGGGGAACCATTGCCTTGGCGTATGAAGACTCGGTATTCCTCCGGCATATACCTATCTGGAGTCTCGTATTTGTCTCCTCTGAGTGCATCACGAGTAGCGCTTCGGACTCGCCGGCCCCAGAACAGGTGGCGCAGCACAACTCGCTATCGCCTGAGAGTGAAGGGCGTGCAAACCACATGCAGCGCAGTAGCGGCGCCGGGACATGTTGCGCGTACCTGCAGCAGCGTGCCTGAACACCCTTCTCCGCACCAAACTAATTATTGATCTGCTGATGGCGATCCATTTGAATCCATCGTTTTCGGACCACGGCTGCTAAAGTGCGGCAGAATCGTTACCTTTGCTCACAATGACGCTGTGATCGGCTAGCCACGACGACGAATACGGAGCCGGTCGATAGAGTTCAATACAAATGCTACGTACTTTTTTGCGCCGACGCGGACATTGCGATGGTTGCTGCAAGCAAGCCTGCATAAGTATCGGGAGAGGCTTATTGATCCAAGCTGTCTCAGATGAGAAGTGTGTTAGTCAAAAAGTGCCTGTAATTTTGTGCCGTAGACAGCCGCGCTCCTGCAGCTTGAAAGGACACCTTCTAGGAGGGTGGCTTCAACGGCAGACAGACTGACGCTCGGTCTCTTCTCGTCTCTCTGCGCTAGCCAGTAAGTTGGGACCCTTGTCAGTCCTGAACGTCTTTTGCTGGAACCAAGATCTTCGATTCTGTGGCATGCCAGTATGTCTTTCGCATTGGACTGTAACACTTGCGCGATCCTTCCCCACCATGCTGAAACAGCAGCTCGTTGGAAGCGTTGAGACTTAACTGCTGAACTACCGAAGGGGGTGGCGATGGTAACTTCTGCGATAAGCTTTGACGCATCGGCTGCCCCTGTAACTCTGATCGCTTACTGCCAATGATGATAACATCGCTGGAATCTTCTCTCGGTGGGCAAGGAAAATCCTTTTGCTTGTTGCGCACCGGCTCTCAGGGTAAATGCTTAGATAATCATGATGTTGACCTGGCTGGTTACACGGTAGTAAAGGGGTGGCAAATTGCAAATGTCCATCAAACAAACGCCTAACGCCTACCTAAAGTCAGACGCAAACCCTGTCAAGTCTACATGGAGTTTGGCCAGCTGCGACACGCAAGCTGCGGTGCTCTGTCCGCCTCTCCGAAATGGTGGACTGTTGCGCCAAGTGGCTGCATGGCGCCCGTTCAACTCTCTTCTTCCGGACCAGCCGAACACTCGTAATAACCTTTATCGAGCGGCCACTGCCAGCCACTTGTCGTCGCAGGAACTCTTTGAGAAACAGGACACACTGGGCGTCGGCCGCTACTCCTAACTCGGACTCCAGCGCGAGCCAGGATTAACACGAGGAGTAGCACGAAGACGACAAACCAAAAAGACAGAAATAATTATCACATGCCTTTGTGTGGTGCCTTGCATCCTCAGCCTAGCTGCCCACGGACAAACATGTGCACCCCGGCCGGCTGATTCAGGATAGCAAGATCAAAGTCATGCTTGACCTCACACCGCAAGCTCGGGCGACAGCAGCTGTGGAACACAGTGGAGCGGAAAATTCTAGGGGGCTTCGAAATTGGGTAGAAGCGTCAAAGAAGCACGGGAGAAGGTCGTCGGCATGGGGGCGCTAGATCTTCGTCCTGCGCTGGAGGTCGGTGGGTGTCCGACGTTGGCAAATAAAGCAACGTCGCAAATTG
Organism: Alternaria sp. 'sect. Undifilum'; assembly: GCA_024321975.1. Lineage (NCBI taxonomy): Eukaryota > Fungi > Ascomycota > Dothideomycetes > Pleosporales > Pleosporaceae > Alternaria > Alternaria sp. 'sect. Undifilum'. The sequence goes on from JAJJZI010000004.1 coordinate 4,114,897, forward strand.
TGTGACGGAAATTTACTGTCAGTGTGTCAGGGTTTGCTCCTAACACGCACGGCTAGAGGAACCGAGCGATGCCTGTTCCTGAAGCGCTCGCAAGCAAACCCTCTTGCACGCGGTCCCAAGGCGGCGACTGATCCCAGCCCTGCGCACCGTCAAGGTGAAAAGGAGGGCTACATAGGACGTTTCATTCCTCACGACCGTTCGCACTAGCCATGTCTGCTAGTGGTAAGCCGGTAAAGTCAGGGAACAGGTGATGTCAGATGGTGAAGACACTTCCCGTGGGTCCATCATGCCTGCTGCCCTGCCTGGAGGATGATGCGTTATACGAAGGACATGCCGCAACGGCGACAACACTGCGACAGGATTGGATCAACGTGATCTTCACGCCGTCACGAGGCCGATGAAACGACAAGGCGGTAACGCGCAGGCTCGTGTTTCTCCTCCCCCCTGCCTCTTCAAGTGACCAGGATCAGCGATGTTTCGGCATGCTTTAGCTTGTGCACAAGCCAGGAGCCACCCCTTTCCTGCTCATCAGCCCAACGCCTCTTTCACCGCTTGGGCCGTGCCATACCCTGCCTAGCATTATTGCACACATCGTCAAAATACGTAGCTGACCGACATTTTGGGGGTCTGCAATCTGAGCACAAACATAAATACGTTGAACCCCCCACCATCGGAGAGTTCGTTTCATCATCCAGAGCCGAAGACTACAACACATATAGTCCACTCCTTTACAGTCGTCTACTACTACTACAACAATAACAACGACAACAATATCATCATCCCAACAACACTCCAACAACCTTATCAATACCTCCGCTCAACACAAGCCTACCAGCTTCACCTTGAATCAATCCAATGGCCGCCATCATCTACGACGAGTCCAACATGGCATCGCAGAACCTCCCGCCTTGCCCTGGCCCACCACCAACCCGCCCTCTTCCTCCCGTCCCATCGAAATAGTCGTGGACAGGAACTCTCGCATCCCACGTTTGTCTAGTTCGACTTATAATCTGGCTTTGGCGCATCTCAACATGGACATTAACTCTGCATTTTTATCCGAAAAGACATAATCGCACTCCACCATCACACCCTACCACCCCGACATCGACCCGCACCTTGCCGCCTGGTTTGCCGCCATCATGCAGTGCATCTGCAGCATCCAGTACGAGCTGATCTTCGACGCACTTTGTGTCTCAGACTCAGAAAAAGTCCCTGTCACTCACCTGACATCCGCCGTGGTTTCCGGTTAAAAGCAGAATAAGCTTGTCTTTGGAGAGCGATTCGACACCAGTTCAGCCTTGCGTCGCAAGCCTCTACACTACGCCCTGATACTATGTGGCATTGCCGCATCTACCAGGACATTCTCGTCTGACTCATCGGAGCATGGTTACGATTGCACATCCCACACACGCTGGCTCGGGTGTCCGGAACGATCCTTCTCTATAGACGCCTACTTTATTTTGGCACATACACTCCGCAGTCCTTATAATATTGAGCGTATTACTTGCTTTGGAACATGCATTAGCTGGCGCTTGGGATTGGTTGTGTGGCATACTTAGCTTTTGGAGTTCTTTTACTGGTTTGGTGGCATCACAGCCAGGAGGAATACCCACTATCGTCTCATAGCATTAATTGTCTGATCTCAGATCTATCACACCTATGTACAAGACTTGCTCAAAGTGAAACTCGCATGTTGTTCTCTCCTACGCTGCCGCCCCGCCCCCCCCCCCTCTCACCAATGCCTCTGGATGCCTTGGGGGCTGAAAAGTCACCATCGCTTTGGGCGCAATCCTTGGAGGCATCTTCCGCTGAAGACGCTGCCAGGTTGTCAGCGCCCGCTAAGGCACATACATGGCTTGGATGGGATCCACCGGTGCTTCACAAGCGCCGCAGCATGTTTGAGCGATCAGGTATGCGTCCTCCACAATCAGGCACCTGTACATCACAAGCGTTTGGCCGTATACACGCGGGCTGTGTGACGTAGTCCTGGCAAGTCGAGCAGATGGCCAACAAGTCGATCCGCTAAACTGTGCTGCACAATCACATTGCAGTGTGTCCCGCAAGCTACCGAAACCTTCCGTGTGACCGGTTCGCCTTGGGAATCACGGCACCAGCCCGGCATGTGCAGGAACGACGATACTTGCCGCAGCTCTGTCTTGGAACGGATACGGCCTCAGACCATGAATGCGAAGAGTGGTAGAGCTGTTCTTGGTGGGTTGTTTCGGCTGCGCTTACCTACCTCCAACCACGGCCATGTAGCCGTTCAGGCACAAGTGCATGCTCCTAGGAATCCAAGCCCTGCTTTCAGGCAAGGCAGATGACTCCTCTACACGCATGGCCAGCCATCAGCTGCATTGCCAGTCGCTAGTCTTACGCAGACGTGCGGCCACCAGACGCTAGACTAACAACGCCCTTCACCATTACAGCTTCGCTTGTTGCACGTCCTCACCGCTCAGCAAGACGTGCCCGCAACTCCACAACCGTTAGCGGTCGCGTTGCATGCAATACATCATTAGTCCAAAGATAGTAGCCCTCCATCATCACTATCAACAACAACGAGCAGCGCATTCCGCGGTTGCATACTAGATACCATTGTCGTGCCTACGCCGCAGTCTGACGCCAATCTCCACCCCTGAGCGGGTCCGCGCACACCTGACTGTGTTCCAACTCTCGGATGATCATGCCGAATGTTTGCAGCAGGCGAACAAAGACGGCGGGCTCGGCTGGCTCTCATGGCGCTCAATAAGCAATTAGGCTTTTGAACTGCGCCTTCGTCCTTGGTCCTCTACCGTGGAAGCTTGAGTTAGTGGCCCAAGACAACAAGGCTGCATTCCGGTCTGATGAATACGGACTTGAACAACCATGCAATCGGTCCTCCACGAGCACACTGACCTATCGCTTAGCTATCAAAGCTCTCTCAACACCGATCGTGCTAAGGAGAGCGACGTGCGCAGTCAGTGTCTGTTAGACGTTAATTCATCCTGCAAGAAGCGAGGCGTCCTATATACGCCAATCGCTGACGCACGCTGTGCGTTGCCGTGTGCACAACGTTTGGAATCCTGCAGTCGTCCTTCGATACATCAACTTTACGCAAGCAAGCGCTCATCAATCACATGCCCATGCAACCTAACTGTGTGCGCCCCAGTGCATGCTGTTCAATCCCAGGCGGATCTCCTGACTCGCGTCACAATTCCACAAACCACGTTCCTTTTTTCGCAGATCGTGGGTCCGCGGGCACAGCAGAGCATGCAGCCTTACTTTGCTGGTGGCTATCATGTCCCAGCGCTGGAGAAGTCCGCTGTCCTTCTCCCCACGCAGAACGGCCTTTTTTGGAACCTCTTCGGCGACTAGGTGACTCGCTGTGAGTCACCTTCAGCGGTGTACCCAAGCTGTCACCGTTGCGACACGGACGCCGTTGCGGTTTGGCCGGTGTGCCTTGTCGCTAAAACCAGGTCCTCGGATTTGGTTGCACAAATAGGAAAAGCCGTTGGACTTGTAACTGCCGGTTACCGCAGTAAAAAAAACCCCTTACGTCTCTCACCGCTGCATAGATCATGTGGGGTCTGCGACACAGCATCACAGAGGAGGATTTTCAGTCTTGTGACTTGTTGTGTGGGAATTGCGATGTCCACCCTTCGCACTCCCTCTGCTGATCATTACGCAGATACACCACCAGCCAAGCATTGCGGCTGTAAGCGAACCGCTCGCAGTATCTTCAAAGGAAGACCCAGCACGGCAAACGTTGTGTCCGGGTGATCAAGCTCGGCGCAATTTTCTTCTGCCCTTTTGTCTCGCCGAATGATACCGGTGGTCACTGTAATACTTCCGTCACCGTTACCGTCACCGTAACCGTCACCGATAAATCTCCGCCGTCTGCATGAAGATCATTCAAGCAAGTTTTGGAACAAAATTTCTCATGCCTGCCTACTGCAGTGTATGATATGCAATGCCTGCAAGATATGGTGTGACAATAAGGATGGTTGTCCTCCTTACACTTCGCTTGCGCAATCTGTTTCGCAGGCTATCAGGCATTCGTGGACAATACAGTTCCACACCCACTCTTTCCCACACAGTCGCGTGTGTGGTTACCCTGTCGATCAAACAGCAGCGTCCTGAACATGCCGTTCATGCACGTCGTCCGATATGGCAAAGTGGATTCTCATGCCACCACGTCCGGGCATCTGAAACAAACCCTAGCCATTAATCGCGCCATGATTCAACATTTGCCACAATTGTTGCCGCCGTTGTTGCCGCTGGCCTCGGACATTGCTGACTGACATGATCTAAGCTGACGACCCTAGAAGCTGCGCACCCCCATAAGCTGCGCACCCCACCAAAATCGGCCACCAACACCAAAACAGTGAATAGATATCAACAACAGATTAAATTTGAAACTGTGTACACATAGAGGCATAAGGAAGCTTTGTAGGAGAATTCTATCTACAGCTGCTGTAATAGTATTTATTGTAAATCTTAATATAGGAGCACTTGTTGTTGCAGCTTGATCTATAGCAGCCTTAATAGCTTCAATATCTGCAAATTGTTAATCTTAATTAATCGCGATACGCTTTCTCTTCCTAATAAAGCTAGGGTTTGATAGTTAATACTCTAATCAAGATATCTTTGCCTGCTGTAGAGCTGCTTAAGTATTAGCTATTACAATAGCCTTGCCTACCTTTAATAGCAAAAGGCGGGTAGGCCTTAAAAGATTTTGTAATTGCAGCAGCGTCTGCTAGGCAATGTATATATTCTAAGGTTTTTAAGGCGAACAATAGATTAGATTAATTAATTGTATAGGCTAATTAAGCTGCTTAGGTGTAATTAGCTAATTAAGCATTTGTGAAGATCTAATTACTTAATTAGGATTAAGTAGAGATAGACCTGCTGCCTGCCATCCTAGTTAAATTACCCTCTTAGTAAGGCCTTGCTCCTTAGCAATATATTAGAACTTAATAAACTGTTGTTCTTTAATAAGTGCTACGTTGTTAAGGCTTGAAAGATCGCGTATCTAATTTCTGTAGGCTGGCTTGGCAACGTTAAATCTTAATAGATCTAGTGGCTGTAGGAGGTGTGTTGAATGAGGTGGAAGAAATAGAAGCTCTATCTTATTAATATAACAAAGCCAGAAGAACTTAGTATTAACTATCTTATTAAATATAAGCATAAGTGCTGCTGCTAAAGTATAGTCTCTAGAAAATATACGCTGTACTACTAGCTATTAATTTTGACGTTTATCTTTTTATTAAGGTTGTATATAGCTAACTAAGTATATTACTATTAAATTATGTTGTTTGTAGGTTCTAGCCTTTAAAAATAACTAAATAGCGTAGTTTTTAGCTTGTAGCTAATACAGTTTTAACTATTAAGACTTACTTGCGGTTTTCTAGAGATTAAATATAAGCCTTCTTCTTGCTGCTAGATGCGATCACCCTAGAGTTGGCACATACACCTAGGGCAACACCTATCTTATTTATATTTTATATATTTTTAACGCGTATATTGACGCGTTGTTCAACAGCCTTACACAGCTTAAAAAAAGCTTGTATTAAATTAAAAGAAGCAGCCGTAGCTCTATTAGCCTCTAGCGTTCTACTAATAATTAAGGCAATGCGTGGATTTAAACGTATAAAGTTCTATATATATTAACAGCTAAGCAGGCGCGTATTGCTATTTATGCGTAGAATTTAGATTGCTATTTCTCAAGCGCGCGCGTGCAAAAGATGATATCCTTTAGTATTTTAATTAAGGATATAATCTACAAAAAAGGCCTCTAAGTTTAATAATAGTTGCTGTTAGTGTTAATGCGCAACGCGTTAAGGCGCAATACTGTAGAGGCGCGTCTGTACAGTTAATTTAGGTACTCCGTACGCGGCAGCTGCTTGCCGTATACAAGAAAAAATACTAGCATTGTAATCGCTGATGGCAGATTGTATAGAGCCTTCACGTTTGGCCATATTTAATATAGTGTTGTTGATAGAGATCGTGTTTTAGTGTTAGTGGCCGATTTTGGTGGGGTGCGCAGCTTATGGGGGTGCGCAGCTTATGGGGGTGCGCAGCTTCTAGGGTTGTCAGCTTACAGAGCTGGGAATATTCCGCTTTAGACAGCGTTTCGGGACTTCCGGTAGATATGCAAACGTATTGCTTCTAGTCATTAGCCGGCTCAGCGAGCTTGAGGTGCGCAAATTTAGATTCAGCCTATCTTTAGGCACCAGAACATGCGTTCTCTCGAGTACAACTAGTTGAACTATGCAGTACCAATGGAGCTTGGAGGTCGTAAGCAAGGAATACCCTAGGCTCCAGATGCGAGATGCTGTATCCGGCTAAAATGTAATAGATTAACTTCACTACATACCAACTGATCGTCGATCGTCGGCAGACTTGCTCGTAACATGTCTATCTGAACTATCAAATGCTGACCTCTTGCTCCCCCTCGGAGGTGAAAGTGACACTGCAATGTAGTCTATCATCCTGATGCACCGCCACAAACGCCGCTTGATAGTTCCTGTGTAAAGGTACATTTGATGTTTTGGAAGTACGGATGGACCAATCATTGACCTGGCCCCCACCTCTACCTGCACTGCAGCGCACAGCATACTAGACGCAAGTTCAGGGCAATACCCCACTACAAGGCTGCAGTAGGTTGCGTTTCCGAGACCTGCTTGCCTGAATTTCCGTGGCTTTATGTCGTGAAGATCTTGGGAAAGGGAATGGTCTACACAAGTCTAGCCAAAAGACGCTAATCCTCTGTGGCTTCATGAGTCCGCGCACTTACCATCGCATCGCCATTACCACCATTACCACCTTGCGTGATCCTTCATGCAAAATTGCCAAGGAAGAAAAGAAGACAGAGTACAAGAAAGCGTGCAAGTAGCCAGAGGGCATGGCTGGGTGAGGAAAGGGATGAGGACTGGTGGGCCACGCACCGGTATCAGCTTCAAAGTATCAGGCAGATGTAAGTTACGGACCGCACTAATGAGAAAGCTGGTATATTGGCTAGGTTTACGAGTAGGGAGTAGAAGCAGGTGGTGATGGTAATGGAAATGGGGATGCGGTATTGCGCCATCGATACTGTATCTTTGGTCCAATGACATCTTTGCTGGAGGTATCGGTAGCAGCGTCACTACCGATTTTTGCTATGACGATTGCTTTCCCGATTGGTGGTCATATAAACTATCCCACCAACACTTGACAAGAGCTTAGTAAGTGATCGCGCTGTACGCAATAGTGACCAGACAGATGCTGACTCATTTTAGACTGGTCTGACCGCTACGGTCTTGAAGACTTCTTCAATTTCTGCTCAAACGTGACGAACATCAACCCGCCGGCAAATATCAGCAGTATCGACACGGCGCTTTCCAAGTACTCCAAAGGCGAGGCTTGGGCTGGTTTAGGTGGATATGCTGATTACGTGAAGAAGACGCTCATCTCGAACTGCGAGTGGAGGAATCGATAGCACAGATGAGGGCTGCTTCGGCACGCAAAACCAGACATACTACACTGACCCCACAAACGGCGCAGCGCGTTCATACCTCTACTCAACCTGTTTAGCGTCTGGTGGCTACCAAGTAGCGCCCACGAATGGCCCATCCCTCATCTCCCACGTCCTTCAAGTTGACTACACCCAATAATGGTGCACCTGGGCTTTCCCACCTGGCGAGCACAACAGCATTCCCGCAACTCCCCAATTGCAGTACTACAACAAGTACGGAGGCTGGGACATGCAAGCTGAGAACCTTGCTCTCATAGATGGAAACACCGATGTCTGGCTTGATCTATGCTACCATTCGAATTTGGCTGCTCAGCCCAGGATTAGTAGCGACAAGCACCCGAGCTACCTGATTGCGGGAGCTGGTGATCATTGGGATAGCTATGGGATCAAGAACGTTAGCGCTGAGCCAGACTATAGCAGGGAGGCGCATTATTGGGAAGAGAGGACTGTGAGCCGGTTTTTGGAATTCTGGGCCGAGAAGGAGCATTAGGTGGTGATGAGCGCTTACAGCTTCCAACGGACTGCTGGAGACGCCGTATCCACCGCTCCTTTTGTGAGGTACATCGGCTAGCACAGATGCTTCGTCTCCTTGCTTCGTCCGAAGACAAACTGTGTGCGAATCTTGATATGCGCCCCGCTCTGTTGTGTGAGGGCGGCGCGTGGACGAATGCGGGGTAGTTGAGGACCCTGAATTCGCCACCCGTGTGGATCGCCAGGGGTCGCGCTAAAGGTTTTGTCACCGCTTCCAGCTCCTTGGCTTCATAGCAACAGCCTTGTACCCAACTCACAACACCCCGTTATGCCTGTCTGCCATTGACGTTCACTACTGCCTTTGCATTTTCCGGGTCGGTCTTTACTTGTTCGGCGGTGAATAGCGCCTGTTTCCGGTCCTTTTAGCGGGCACAACGAGCAATTGCCGTTGCCATCGCAATCATCGCAATCATCGCGCCATCACCACATAATCCAACACCGACCCTACCATATCGTCGACAAGATGGGAAAACTGGCTTTCCCTCTCGACGCAGAGCTAACTGGTCCGGACCGGGTCGTTCTAGAGATATTGCAGAAAGAGTACGAGTTGTTTGAGACCAAGCCTGCAAAGTCAACGGCAGATGCAGCAGAAGACTCTGATGACTCGGGTATCAAACATTCTGAGTTCGTGACGCCGTCGCCGGAGGGTCAGTACATCTCTCGGCCGGTTGTGGTTGGCTTCAAGCATCAAGCACAGATATCTGCTTTTGACCTGGCTCATATAAGTAACCTTTTACAGATCTTCAAGACCAGGAGCAGCAAGCAATTGCTTACCTTAAAAAGCTCAACGACCCAAAGTCTGATAGCTTTGAGACCACTGTGTTTAGCTCTGTAGATGAGCCCAGCATCAAGAACCCTCTTCTTCGGCGATGGATCATCGACCCCTACATTCGATGGGCGAAGCACGTTGTGCGCGCCGAGACCGATGTGGTTATGGTAACGCACTTGCTGCTTTACCTATGCACCAGTATCCCATCAGCAACGTACTTGTACATCAACTTCCATTGGTGGCACGCTGTGCTTCATTGCGTCATGCAAGGTTACTACATGGGTGCATATACTCTCCTGAAGCATCAGCATATTCACATGCGTGGTGTTCTCAGCAAGAAGTATGATCTAGTCGACCGGCTGTTCCCATACATCCTCGATCCAACGATGGGCCACACCTGGAACTCGTACTACTACCATCACGTCAAGCATCATCATGTTGAAGGCAACGGACCCAACGACCTTTCTTCCACTATTCGATACCAGAGAGACAGCGTTTGGGACTTTGCGCAATATGTTGGTCGGTTCTACTTCCTGATCTGGCTCGACTTGCCGATGTACTTCTTGCGCACGCGCAAGCCCAATCTCGCGCTCCAAGCTGGCGGTTGCGAGGTCGGAAACTACATCTTCCTGTACATGATGTACAACTTTGTGAACGCTCGGGCAACAGCGTTCGTATTCTTGATTCCTCTCGCTTTCATGCGCCTGGCTTTGATGACTGGCAACTGGGGCCAGCATGCTTTTGTTGACGAGGTCGAGCCGGACTCTGACTTTAGGTCGAGCATCACGCTTATTGACGTACCCGTAAGTCTACATGCATCTTCTTTGGTTATTCTGGAATACCCTACTGACTCTAAAATAGAGCAACCGGTACTGTTACAACGATGGCTATCACACCTCTCATCACCTCAACCCACTCCGCCATTGGCGTGAGCACCCAGTCGCGTTCCTGTCGCAGAAGAAACAGTACTCTGATGAACACGCAATTGTGTTCTACAACATTGACTACTTCTTTCTTACGGTCAATTTGCTGAGGAAGAATTACGAGCACATTGCTAAATGCCTCGTACCCATGGGCGATCAGATGAAGCTTACACTTGACGAGAAAGTCGAGATGCTGAAGCGCAAGACAAGGAAGTTCTCGGAGGAAGAGATTGCAGAGAAATGGGGCAAGCAACATGCCAAGTTGAAGTAGACTGGACGGGTGGTTTAGCAAGGATAGACCGATAGAATTCGTTTACATGTCTGGATTCACTTGTCACGACCCGGCATGAGTATGTGTCATCGATAACAGAAGAATGATCGCATGATGGCGACGTCCCATCGTGACTACCCCAAAGCTTCACATGTCGACTTGTAGCGCTTGCCCCGGCGTGTTCGATGATGCTATCGTCCCATCTTGGTATCCATTTCCTTGTCACCTCATCGCAACGACACCCCTAAACCCATCACTATTCTACTTCCAGCAATGGAAAATCCCCAAAGCCTACCGTTTGATCAGAGCTTGTTCGTTGCGACACCTAACGCGATTCATTTGAGGTCGCAGCTCGTCTGCAAGACGCTGTTCGAGTGCGAGACTGCTAACGGCATAGTCAACGCTCACACCTCAAAAGACAATAGCAGCCTCTTCGCTGTAGCAGATGGCCAGGTTGTGATACTGCACGACGGGATGCGAAGCAAAGATAGGAAATACAAGTTGAAGAATGGCGATGTGCGGCATGTTCACTAGTAGGCATACGGGCAACAAACTGACTATAGCAACAGGGCGAACCACGTCTTCTCTTATTCTCACCTGACTCGCGCACGTTGTATTTTACGACGACGCTGAACAATTCAGTTCAAGCATACTCCATACCCAATGGAGAGGTTTTGCCTTCCTTGCCGTCGCATCCATCTCCGCCGAACGTGATCGCGATATCCAGTAATGGCACTGTACTTATTTCGGCATCCCCGAACCCGCCGACTATATACCTCCAAGATCAAAGATGGGGACGCAGCGCCGCGGTAAACTTTCGTCCAACGGATGCCCATTCGCCCGCTACCTGCGCTGCGTTCCAATACTTGAATAGCCCAGCAAAACCATCATACACGCACTTTGTGATTGGGTTTCGGGATGGGCTACTGGCGATGTATCGTCTTTTCCTTCCTTCACTTCGAAAACGTTTCGAAGGGTCTCGCACACATCAATCGCAGTTCTTCCAGTTACAGCCCGTCAGAGTCGGTGTCATCAAGAAGCTCCACAAGTCAGCCATGGGCGGTATTACGGCGGCGGAGTTAATACCAGGTTACAAGTCGCGGGCTGTTAGCATTAGGCATGATGGAAAATGTCGACTTGTCGACTTTGAAGGGGGAGGGAAAGTACTCCGGACATAGCATGTCTCTGGCCCTGCCGCTTGTTTGTCGGTTTCTGCCAAAGGCCCAGTACGTTCGAGGGGCAGAGTAGATGGGACGGTGCTACTAAGTGGTAATGCGACAGAAGATGCTGGAGAGGTCTATGAAGGCTCCGAGACACTGATTGCAATCGGTACACAGGCTGGGAAGGTTCTCGTCTTCAACGTTCTAGGTCTATTAGTACATGAGATTGCCTTTGGAGTATCTGTCACGGCTGTTGAGTGGGTTGGCGACATGACCACGCCCTCTGCGCTTCCGACTCGCGCATCATCGCTGTCAACACTGCCTCGTTCAGTTGCAGATATCGTGGAAGGGGAGCGATCGACTTCTTCTGACGAGGAGGCTGACACTGTCAAGAAGGTTGTATCACCCATCAAGCAAGCTGTGGCAACAAAGCCAGTGCCTGGTCGACCACCGCCAGACCTGTTCTCCGATGAGTCCAGAGAAATTAGGTCGAGAGTGCCTAGTCGTAGAGTCTCAGATGTGTCGAAAGGCTCGCCTCTCCGCGTCGAGCGAGTGCGCAATAGACCTGTGAAGAAGCCATCGTTACGACCGCGCATCTCCACAGAGACATTCCAGTCGCCTCCTCACCGATCTTCACCAGCTCCTTATGACGCTAGCGCAGTACGGCCGTCATCCAGACCCTATCCCCCAATACAAGAAAGTCGAAGATGGCCACAGATGCATCAGTCGTCAAATGTACCAACGCCCTCTCAGGCACAGCTCATTTCCGCTCCACAAACACCGCTCAGCTCATCTAGTGATTCGGAGTTTTCGGATCAAGAATGGTTCACCCCTCCTTCCACGCGAAGATGCAGACCAAAAGCGCCACATCATCATCTGAGTCCAGATTCAATGACTGCCTCAACTATCACGACGACAATCCGACCAATGCCCTTGCATCAAACTTCTCCTACTGTGCTGGATACAACTAGCAGTCTTCACTCTCTTCCAACCTCCCGCATGATGAAAGAAAGGTCTATCAGGCCTCGGAATTCCACTATGGAAGTATCAAATGGCTCAGCGATTGTGCCAAAACCTCAGCGTCATGTTGTCATCGCTGACCCGGAATTGTCATCGCCTCTGGATAGCCCGAGTAGCCTGTCCTCCCGTCCCAATGCCCAGATGATCGAGAGACCTCTGTTGAGGAAGTCGCAAGAGCTTAAGACGGATCAGAAATCTGCTCCCCCAGCTGGCCCAAAGCCTTCGATTTTGAAGACCCCTCCAAGACAAGTCGAATCACAGCCAGAATTCCGCAGCAGTGCAGGCTCATGCTCAACGTCAAGCGCTGGGAAAGACGCGACTGCCGAAGAAAACGCAAACGACATTGCAGGATCGAGCGACCTGGATTTGAGGCCAGAACCTGCGCAAAACCACGTCTTTGTGGCCATCGCAGCAGCTTCTTCATCTTCTCTTGACAGTCTCCACTCTCACCCACCCTGTCTTATCACCAAAAGAAGTCTCGTCCCAAATTACAGTCATCGCAACCCAACACCAAGTCTACAACGACAGCCTACACCACAATCGCTCGACACGCGAGCAGATTCACCAAGCAGTGTTTACTCCCGCTCAATCTCCGGCGTAGCCAAAGACGCAAAACATGGCGATATTGGCGTAGAGGATACCAATCAATCAGCGTCTTCTTCCAACGCATCCAAGCCACCCCTACCACACCACCAGCTCAGTACCCATGTTTTAGGCACCCCGTTGTCCATTAGCTCAGCGAGTAGTCTGTATTCGCGAACTACATCCGGTATGTTTCGTGATGGTTTGCATGCCGTTGACGGGCCGTCTGTAGAGAAGGCGAAGGAAGTGGGTCTGGATACTGTGCATGACGAGGCGAGGACGGTGGCGCAGGAGATGACGTGTTTGGCCGAGGACCAAAGGGAATTAAGACAGGAAGTCGCGGCTCTGAGGGAAGAATACCGCGTTTTGAAGGACGTGTTGTTGAAGCCGAAGGTGTGACGCGAGGCGAGGTGAAAAGCGCGTCGTTGCATACCGTTTCTCCGTCGTCCTCTTTCCTTTTCCTGGCGGGGGTTCTTAAACCCTTGTCTCTCTTCGTTGCGTACGAAATCGAATTCATCCTCCCTACAAGCATTCTGGATCTGCTCTGTTGTAAAGTGAACATCCATCTCCTCAAACCTCCGTTCTCCTCTTCCCCCCTGTTCCACTCATCAACTTCCTCCACTCATCAACTTCCTCTCCTCCTGTTAAAAACCGAACGATGAGAATAGCAAAAGTGACGAAGAGGAAGAGCACGTTTTCATCGTCATCGCGTGGGGAGGACGGTTCGAGGCAGTTGCTACCCATTTTTAGCTCGACTGGTGGTCTTCATTCGTCTTTTGGTGAGAGGGTTCGGTATGCCAGTGCGATGAGATTGAGCGGCGGCAGCGGTTAACAGCAAAGGAAGGCCAGTAAGAGGAATTAGGTCAAGGGTTTTGTTGTTGCCTGACTGATCGGAAGTTTGGCACCCTTTGATTGTTTGGGTGTGCGGTGGGGGGGTTGCATGCAGAACCCGATCAATGGGCAAGGTACTGCAACGCGCTGTTGTAGATTTGTTTCATGGGGTACGAGGACAAGGACCCATGCTGACGGTCCCCCCCCCCCGTTCAGCTTTCAACGTTTGGGGGGGAGCCACGCAAGGCTGCAGAACATTTACCCCCAGCATGCTGGGAGAGACGAGATGCTTGTACAGAGCGAGCTCCATTCACGGATGCAGTTGATGCGAAGGAGGGGAGAAGTGAAGTATAATGTTGTTATTGTTGATGACAAAAGGGAGAATCTGAATCTGTACAAGATAGACATGGCATTACACTGCTTCATTTCCCCCCCGTTACCGTGCCTTGTAACCCAGACACCCGTGCGCTATGCAATAACACCGCGATATCGTACCGCCATTTATCCTGACAAACAAAAAGCGACGAAGCCAAGCCCCGTCGAGTCGAAAAGATAGCAATGCCAGTCAGTGCTGGGTGTTTTTTCGTTACAAAACGAAACAATCTGTTGCCCAAAGCGATAGGTCCAAAAAGGGTGAGAAAGAAGAAAAGAGAAAAAACTACTGTCCTGCAGTGACAGCATCAACATAGGACCCAAAGATAATCCAAACCTCCAAGTCATCATGCGAACTTGGCATCGTCACCTCCTGCAGTCTATGCAGCAAGCGGCTCCTCTCCATTGAGCTCCTCGTCCTCAACATTCTCATCAACGCCGAAGCCGGAGTCCCATTGACGCTTGGTGACCTTCTTCTTGCCCTTCTTTCCAATCTTGACCTTCTCGCTAGTCTTGGAGACCTTGCTGTTAACGACACGGTGGAGGTCGCCGACGCCTTGGGTCTTGACTTCAACGCGCTTGAGCTTCATTTCTTGGATGGCCTGCAGAGCATCGTGGTTGCGGCGCTTCAAGTCATCAGCAAGACGCTCATTCTGCTCCTGAAGTTGACGTTGCGAGATGGTAAGAGCATCAATGGTGGCACGGGTATCTTCCTCAGCGAGGCGGAAGCGTTCCTTCATCTCTTCGATCTGCGCCTCAAGAAGTACGATGGTCTCGAGGCGAGCATCACCTAGAAGACGCATCTCAGTGAGCTCAGTTGTACGCTCCTCGATCATCTCTTCGTACTCCGTGGTGCGCTTCGCAGAGGTGTCTTGGAGGCTCTTGATGGTAGCCTCTTGTGTCTTAATAACAGCATTAAGGGCGTTAACCTCGTTAGCATGAGAGCCGACGATGTTAAGCAACTCATTAGCCTCGGACTCCACACGCTTTGAAAGCGAAAGATTTTCCTTGCGGTAGCCCTCATTATCGGCCTTCTGGACGTTAAGATCCTCCTCGAGGGTTTCAATCTTACTCTTGAGAGCAGTCGTATCCTTAAGGTATATGCGCTCCTTCTCAGTGACCTGGTCCAAGAGATTGTTCATCTCAGCTTGCTGCCGCTGAATCTGGTTGTTGAGGTCCGTGATGTTGGCCTGGAGCGAGGTGATGGTAGAGTTGGTGGAGTTCTCCAGTGCGACGTACTTGGTCTTGAGGTCGGTGAGCTGAGCATCAAGGTTGGCAACTTGAACGTTGCGATCCTGCTCGAGCTGGTTGCGAGCGTCTGTCATGTCAGACAGATTGTTCTCAAGTGTCGTGATATCGCTCTCAAGCCCGAGGATCTGCTGCTCCAACTGGACGATGGTGTCCTCCTTGTTCTGACGAAGCTGAATCTCATCATCAAGCTGATTATTGAGTTCGAGCTCGCGCTCTTCCGCTTCTTCTTGAAGCTCTGCGATGGCATTCTCCTTTTCTTGCTGAAGTTGGAACAGCTTGGATCGCAGCTCATTAGCCTGGAGGCCAGTGTCATGGAGACGGGTGGTGAGATCTTCAATCTTCTCATTCGCCTCGTCAAGATCAGCCTCGGCCTTCTCGCGTTGATCACGTCCAGAAGCCAGATTCTCTCGGGTGTTGGCAAGCTGTTCCTTGAGTTCGATGATGGCTTCATTGAGGTTCTCGATGGTGTTGGCGTGCTGGTAGACCTGCTCGATCTGGTCATCACGCTCGCCTTCAGCAGCCTGGCAGGCGGCAGTCTGGGCATCTAGACGATCCCTGAGCGTATCCATGTCGGTGGTGATGTTATCCACGTCAGTCTCCATGCGCGCGATGCTGTCTTCCAACTCCTCGATGTAAGTATCCTTTTGTTGAACTTCAGCCTCGGCGGCATCGCGACCCTGCTGCTCAGCATCGAGTTCGACCTCCAGAGCTTGGATACGCTCAGTGTTTTCCTGTTCCATGCGGGCAATCGTCTCGTGGTGGGTCGTCTCGAATTCCATTGCGTCGGCGGTAACGTTGTCAAGGTCCGCGCGATACTTCTCGAGAGCTTCGCGTAGTTGTGCTAGGGAGGTGTCCTTGTCTTCGTTCTCATTTTGCAGACCAGCAATCTGAGCACCTTGCTCGGCGAGCTGGCGCTCCTGCTCGGTAGAAAGTGTCGTCAAGGCGGCGTTGCGCTCTTCAAGATCAAGAATGACGCGCGCCTTGTCCTCATTTGCCTTGTCGAGTGTGAAGACGTCTGACTCTAGCTGCTTCACGCGCTCGTCTGATTCGCCAAGCAGGTCAAGAACACCCTCGTATTGTCGTCGGAGAAGCACTTCAGTCTTCTGGGAGCTGCTGATCTGCGTGAGCTTCTGTTTGAGCTCGAAGAGGAGGCCACTGAAAAGCTCAGGAACCTTGTGAAGCAGTTGTTGGCTGGTAAGACCAACGGTGGTACTAGGGAAGAACTTTTCGATTTCGGCGCGAAGGTCCTCGAAGCCATGGCGCAGTTCGGTCAGGATTTCGCTCGAAGACGCACCAGCCTCAATGAAGCGAAGGTTCTGAAGCTCGATGGTGATCAAGCGCAGCGCACCTTGGGATTCACCCAGGGCCTTGCTCATCTGCTTCAGCTCCCGCTCGTAGCGCTCGACGGCCTCGTCTTCAATCTTGTCCATTATGACATCCTCGCCTTCGGTGAGGCTATCACGGTTAAGTTGCGATAGGGTTGGGAGGGATTCAAGTGTCATCTGGCTAGAGATCTCCAGCGCGCGCGAGGAGTACTTGCCGGCAGGCGTCGGCTCCATGTCGAGATCTTGCGACATGGTCAGCTCGTCGGGGTTCACCATGACCAGACCATGCTCGTCGTCGGACAAGTCAACTGGCTCGTTCTCGTCACCATGGTACAAGGAAGAAGCGCGCAGCTCGTCAATCTGTTGGCGAGCCTCATCTAGTTCCACTTGCAGATGGTCGGCGTCTGCGTCTGCGAGGTCGATCTCGCCAAGTCGGCGGGCCTCGAGGCGGTACTCGAGGTCCTTGATCTTGTCGTCCTGTGCCTTCAGCTGGCGACGTAGCTCTAGGAACATCTTCTTGTCCTTCTTCTGGTGATGTTCAAAGTCGTTCACTTCCTGGCTCAGATGGCTTCGGCGGAGGCGGCGGCGGGCGCGGCCATCAAGGACTTGTGTGAGGGGCGCGAACTGGACGCGGTTGCCGTTGTTCTCGTCAATCTCATCGACGCGCTCAACGTGCAGCTGAGCTGGCATGGACATGCGGGAGCGACGGGTGGTGGTGAAGCGGCTGCGGGAGGCACCAACACGGTCGAGATGGGGTGTCAGGCCGGGTAGCGGCTGTGTGGAGGCTGGTCGGTTGAACATGAGCTCGTCGTCGTCATCGTCGGCGGCAACGGGAGGCTCCGAGTGTCGGCGCTTGTGGCGGCGCGTCGCGGTGCTGCTGCTGCTCTGCTCCTCGACGTTGATGTTGTCTCTCCACTGCGACGGCGAGAAGGACTGGTGCATCTCTTCGGCAAGCTGGTCCCCGTCCTCGTCCTCGTCGACCTGGACGCGCTTGGTGCGCTTCGTCTGCGAGAGCTCTGCCGAGGGCGACGCGGTTCGCTTGCCGACGGAGGACATTTCTTCGGTGGGTGTCTGGTTCTTAGACGGGCGGCCGCGCTTGCGTCGAGGAGCGTCGCCAGGGCCCTCGTGATGGTGCTCAGACGGAAGGCCACTGAGGCGCGCCATGGTTGAGCGGATCGAAGAGTGTGGGCTGCGAGTATCTTCAGTATGCAGGATGCGCGGAGGAGGCTTCTTGAGGCGGCGGTGAATTGTCGCGACACGTGGTTGAGGAGCGTACCTGGCCAAAAGCTCGTCCACACAGCAAGATGGTCCAACGGCCCGTGATTCCGAAGAGCTCGTGTTGCAGTTGGCACACGCGGCGGGGGTGGTGGAATTAGCTGTAGCGGGGTGGGTGTGGAGAGAGGCAGGGCCAAGTTGTCATGTATTCAAAAAGTGGTGGGCAGGCGGCGAAATGGGGGGGTTGGGGTCGAGGCTGGCTGCCTCTTGGCTAAGTACGTCAGTGCGTTTCTTCTTTCACGCCAACCTCCGCTGACATCGACGCGCCTCCCGGCGCCGTGTACGCGTTTTCACCAACACCAAATACGCCCCCTGAAACAGGCCGTGAACCGGTTTGGTGGTTGTCAACTATTGCTGCACGGCCAGGGCAAGGCGACGTCATATCCAGCCCTTCACATAGTATAGCACGCGTCTGAGCATTTAGCCAGCCCATCGTCACTCCAGGCTTGTTCTGGACATGCAGGCAGCTGTCAGGGCAACAGACGACCCGGAGGTGCATCACGATGCTTTTGAGGGGTATGCCGATGCAATGCATCTCCCCATGCATTCCCCCATTACCAGCCATCTCCGGCCCCATGGATGCGCCGTCACTTGTTCAACAAGAAGTCGCTCTGGAAAAACAACCCTTTCGTTGCGCTTGCAACTCCATACAGTCCCCCAAAGGGCCACGTCTCCCAAAATTGCCCGTATGCCCACTCGTTCCACGACTCGGTCTTCTTGCTGCTTTCTCCTCCCGCAACGCCCTGCAGATCCACCTTCACTTTGTCGTAGACACTAGGCAAGCTCTCCGCGTGGTACTTTCTCCGCAGCTCCATGTACTTCTTCTCGTCGTAGATTTCCCAGAACTCTTGCTCGGTATAGTACGCATGCGCATATAGACACTTCATGCCGCCCAGCTCCGTGACTTTGGCTTCAAAATCCCGGTTCAACTTGATGAATGCGTGAGCGTCGCTTGGTCCCATGTCCCAAATACCCACGTCCAGGAGAATGTCGTCCTTGACGTTGTTACCTTGGGAGAAGCTACGCTCTCCATGAGGTGCTGACTTGACCGGACACAGCCAGAGCGGCCAGATGCCCGTCCTTTCGTCAGTCCATCTGACAAACTCCTCTGCTGCATCATAGGGTACCCCATAATCTTGGATGATGGTTCGGGCTGCGAGACCTGAACGATGCAGGGCATGGACCATTGTCCGCGAATACATGAAAGGATCCAGTAGGAAACGCGTAAGCCGGTTGAAGGGCGTAACGAAGTACTTGAACGCGCGCAGTCCTGACCAAAAGACACCTCTGTCGTAACGGAAGAGATATGACTGCACAGGGACCAGCTCCCTGTATGTTGTTTTCTCGCTCTGTATCCGCCTTAGAATGTCCTCTGCATGCATGTATAGCCAAGGGTTTGTCGCTTTGTCGAAACTCTGAATCCTCCTATCCACTGGAGCATCGGTCAAGCGGCCGATCATGATTACGCCGCTCGTCATCGAATACAGGATGCCATCCATGTAGTCGACCTCCGGGTCATCTTGGTAGCGTCGCAATTGCTCGACGGCCTCTGTCGTTGAGCCGACTGGAATGTACTCTAGTTCAACGAAGCGACGTGCGTCGATAAGCTCTATTTTGAGTAGAGTAATGACGCCCAAGCTTCCACAGCTCCCTGCCGCTGTAAAGAACAAGTCACGGTGCTCTTCTGCCGATGCCCATACCACCTCGCCGTTTCCTAGGATAAGTTCGATGCCCGAAATGGTGCGGTCAAACAGCCCATATTTGTAGGAACTGCTTTCGCCGCTGGTGCCAGCAAACCTACCAACACTAGTTAGCCATTTGCCATAGCGTACCCTCGCTCGGATTTTCGCAGCTCGGTATTCGTCACAGTGAAGTTGGAAATGACTCGAGTGCCCGCTGGGGTACGTCTTGTTGCGGTGACTTACCCACCACCCACTGTGATATTCGGGAGTTCCATAACGACCTTGGGCAAGAAACCCTGGGCCATTGTAGCTTCCACAAGCTTATCCATCGGCACGTTCGGCTCTACGAGTACTGTCTTTTTGACTTGGTCGAACTGCAGTACATGATTCAGTGAGCTCACGTCGATGATTTGATTCCGATCACGGGAAGATTTCCGTGTTGATAGCGTAGAGCCATGGTATATGCGAAACGGAGTCTTTGAGGCACTGAATCGGGCTACCTGCGATGCGAGTGTTGCTACTGTCGAGTTGTGTGTATCCATGGTATGCACGTAATGATGCAGTGCGATGTAACGAAGTTATCGGACGATCCAAGGATGAAGAGGACATGGTGTCGCATTACTTTTAATGTATATATTAGCGCAGGGCTGAGCCTTCGCCACTACCCGTCCGATCCTGCTAAAGCCAATATCGGACCACTCGCGCCGGGCCAAGAGCTGTTTTTTGTGCGGGGCAAAAGTTCATTCTGCATTGCTTTTTGAGAAATTTGTTGTCATTGTAGGCATGTGAACGGAGAAGTTGTCGTTGAACGTACTTCAGAACAGCCAAACTGGCATTCAGATGCGCGCGTGTCGCCTTCGATTCTTCGTGTGATGGAATTGCGCGCCCGGAAGCGCGGAAGACGATGAACTCGCTAAGAACGCTGGCGTACGGCGATCGGGAAAATGACCCAGTTCCACTTTTTCGCTTGCGTATACAACGGAAACGGTAGCTGGAGGCGGCCGATAGACTTGTAGAATCTTGTCGCCGCAATTACAGAGAGAAGGACGAGAAGGACTGGTGGTTTGTGCCCGTGGATTCGTGGCCCAAGGACGATCCGCTACTAACGCAACTTCTTCAGCCTCCTGAGCCACTCATCAAGCAGGTACCAAGGAAATCAACGGCTTGACACGATTTTTCAGGATGGAGCACCACAAGGCTACTGTAGAGACAGTTCGTTCTCGCATACAGCAGTTCTATCACACCAAAACGGCATTTCGGGTCTATCACGGCAGCACCAACAGCACACGCCATGCCAGCTTCGACCGAGAGACTATTGTAGACGTCAGCTCCCTCAACCACGTTTTATCTATCAACAGGGAGAAGAGAACAGCGCTCGTCGAACCCAACGTCCCCATGGATGCTTTGGTCAAGGAAACCATGAAGGCGGGCTTGCTGCCTCCTGTTGTCATGGAGTTCCCAGGCATTACTGTAGGAGGAGGATTTGTGGGTACAGCAGGAGAGAGCAGCATTTTCAAATATGGTTTCTTCGATCGCACTGTGTTGAGCGTCGAAGTCGTGTTGGCAGACGGCACGCTTGTCACGGCTTCCCAAACCGAGAATCAAGAGCTCTTCCAAGGTTTAAGGGGTAGCTTTGGAACCCTTGGAGTGCTCACGTTGGTGGAAATACAGCTTATCCCTTTGAAGAAACTAGTTGAGGTTACCTACCACCCAACCTTTTCCTTTGAGAACGCCACAGATAAGATGCAATACCACACCACCGACCAAAAGAACGACTACGTTGATGGTGTCTTGTTCTCCAAAGGCGCCGGAGTTATAGTAACAGGACGCCTCGTTGACACACAACATACGCCCGGGTTACCGATCCAACGATTTTCTAGACCTTGGGACGAGTGGTTCTGGATACGCGCGAAGACACTTGCGTCGAAAGGCACAATTACAAAGGAGCTAGTTCCGGTAGAAGACTACCTATTTCGTTACGATCGTGGAGCATTTTGGATGGGCATGTATGCTTACAAGCACTTCATGGTCCCCTTCGTGTGGTTCACACGCTTCTTGCTGGACTACTTTATGCACACAAGGATCATGTATCACGCGTTACATGCATCTGGATACACGGACCGGTATATCATCCACGACATCGCATTCCCGGCCGGCAACACCGCATCTTTCCTCGAGTACGCGGATCAATCTTTCAACTTGTACCCGATCTGGCTATGTCCGCTGCGACAGGATGGCAGGAGCTCGATGGGGCATCCCAAACCATTCGAGGGCCCAGTCGGTGGGAAGCAGATGGGCGTATATGACGGTAATTACATCAGCGTTGGAATTTGGGGCCCACATCCTTCCAGCGAAGTTGAGTACGTCCGCGCGAACCGCGAAATTGAAGCAAAGATGCGCGACCTCGGTGGACTGAAGTGGTTATACTCGCGTGTCTTCTACACCGAAGATGAATGGTGGCAAGTCTACGACAAGCACGAGTACGACGCTCTCCGTAGCAAATATAATGCCCATTCCCTGCCAACGATATGGGACAAGGTGAAAGATCGGGGAAGGAAGGAGGATTTCGGCCCAGGCCTAAAAGGTACGCTGAAACGGATCGTGAAGAGCAATGCTCTGTTGAGTGGACTATATGGCATCTACAAGGCGGTCAAGGGCGGAGATTACATGTTGAAGAAGAAGGTTTCCTAAATGAATCGGTTAAAAGTTGGCTGAATGTTTGTCAGAGTTGTAATGAGCAAGACTCAAGCTAGCAGTCACGTGGAACGGTTAAGGCTAGCGGCGGCATCTCTTAGGATGCGTCCACCACATACTCTTTGCTTGCTTATATCCCGCCCCTTTCTTTCCGGTTATCAAAACCCACTGCCGCTACTGGAAATAAGGGCTCTAGAAAGAAACGCGCGATTGCGATCGACGCGGAAGCCTCGCTGCCGCCCCAGAGCGTATCATGATGTCCTCGGGGTTTGGACTCCATCTGCATCAAGGCGCGAGAATTCCAAATGCTTAGCGCACATCAATCATCAACACTACGGGCGTAGCAACCGTGCTCAATGACAGCTCAAAGGCAATTACTATTGCGTCATTATCGAAGGTGGTCTGTCTGCCGAGTGGAGATGTCAACGTGTCGTTGCTTACACGTTCTTGCTCTGTCCAGTCGCAGCGCAGAGTCAGCCTCGAGTTCTCTCCGACCATGCATCCTCATGCAGGTTGTGTACCGCTGGTATTTCCGAACTACACCACAAGCGCATAGGCACAAGCAATGAACGTTAGCCTGGACTGCAAGGATTCCCTGCGTCTCCGCTAAACTACCGCTCAAAAGCACAAAGTGGCTGCCCACCCTGCAGCGTGAAGATGCTGTGTGGCGAGGCTTCACAAAGCCTTCATACGTCATATGCAGGTGCTATTGATGTATTCTAGGGTGCAACATCGCAATGTACTTGCGCATGATGGCTTCCGCTGGAGGTGGAAAAGTAGTCTCCACATACTGGAGTTAGCGCTCGAGATGCTTCATCGATTACTCGATTCAACCTATGATGCTACAGGAATTTCCGCTCCTAGGCCGGAGCTGTGCCCGACTTGAGACTACTCACTTTAGTAACCTCCTTGATTTCATATTCTCGGATGTGGCCTTGCCGGCGCCTGAGATTGTTGCTGGTTTCTCGCGGTACTGTAACCAGAAGGCCGACATTTGACCATTGGTTGCACAACGCAAATTCCGATGGACGAACCGCTTGATAACGCTATGGGAACTTTGGATCGGCGGATTCTTGCGCTATGACTTTGCTGATGGGTTTGATTTGGAAAGGGTCGCCATGGAACGACGCAGCTACCTAGGTAGTCTCATGCTTACACGGCCACGTCCTACATAATCGGGCAGCCACAATCAATTGCGGTGGAAAAACGAACATAATAAGCTCAGGTATTAATTCCAACTCACACTCTTGAGCCAAAAGTCTTCCTTTCTCTTCATCTTCCAGGTCAAGCATTGGGAAGGTATTCCACAGGACATTAATTACTCAACCCTATTACGCACACAAGCATGACTCCAGTCACAGCATTGCTACCCCTTGCCCTCGCTGGCATTGCGGCCGCCAGGCAATGCTCGAACTTCATCGTTCAGACACCCATCACCTCAAGACAAGGACAGTTCAAGGAAGTGCCGGTCGAAGGTAACCTTGATATTGGTGCATTCGTCGCTCAATTCAACCAATTCGGAAAGAATTACACTGCAGAGCTTCTCGAGGGTTACCAGACGCTGCAGGGTACCTACAACATCTCTGCGCAGTACTGTAAACCAGACAGTGGTAACAGCAGCACCATTCAACTTTTGACCCACGGTATTGGCTTCGACAAGACATACTGGGATCTTGATTACGACAACTACAACAACAGCTATGTCAACGTAGCCTTAGCTGCTGGTTACAGTACGCTCGCAATCGACCGTTTTGGCATTGGCAACTCGTCTCATGGAGATCCTTTGAACCAGTAAGTGAGCTGTAAGAAAAATCACTGTGAATGGTTTACTGATCACATACATCTCTCATCAGGATCCAAGCCCAAGCTCAAGTTGAAGCCCTCAACTCCGTCACCACGCTATTACGCAAAGGCGAGATTCCAGAGATTGGCTGTGCATACGACAAGGTCATCCACGTTGGTCACTCCTTCGGCAGTGTGCAGTCTTACTGGCTTTCGGCGCTCTACCCGGAAAACACGGACGGTGTTGTCCTTACTGGTTTCTCTGTAGCTGGGCAATTCTTCGCCTACATCGTTGCTGGATGGAATCTGCACAGCGCTCGCCTCAACCAGCCTCTGCGCTTCGGAAGTGCCTCCAACTCCATCATCCGTAACGTCGCCAGCGATTACGGCCTCAGCGACGATGTCGTCAGCGGCGTTGAACGAATCCTCTCAGCCGCTGGTGTGGACCTGACTTCAGACGAGGTATGGAACGGGCTTGCCACTACCGAAGTCCTTGACTTGATCAATGGCTATAACAAGACTGTTGCCTCATACGACTACCCTTCTGGATACATGACGCACTCAGACCTCACTGCCCTACAGTACGCTTTCCTCGAACCTGGCAACTACGATGTCGGCCTAGCTCTTGCAGCTGAGAAGACCAAGCAGCCTGTCACCACCGGCGAGCTTCTGACTATCAGTAGTTCGCCTAGCTCATCCCCCTTCACCGGTCCAGTCCTCGTCCTTACAGGCGAGACCGATGTCCCGTTCTGCGGAGGCAACTGCTACGGCCAAATCATGGGTACCAACACCTCCAACATCCCTGAGAGCGTTGCCATGGCTTTCCCCTCAGCTTCGGCTTTCGAGTCGTACATCCAGCCTAACACTGGTCATGGCTTGAACTTCCACTACAATGCCACAGCTGGTTACCAGGTCGTCCAAGACTTCTTGGCAAGCAACGGTCTTTCTGCGCAGTAAAAGGTGGAACGTGTTGCACTCTGTCTCGTTGCTTACTTGTCCGGCTTCGGAGTGGACCAAGAGTCTTTGAACATCCATCGTGTGCCTTGACTTAGCATAGTAGAGAGTTAATACTTATTGCCTTGTAGCTTCCGAGTCTGATAATCGTTTGTTGAAAGCTTTGCGCGCTGTGTTTTTTATCGCTTACTAATGATCAATGCTTCTTTTGCCTGTTGAGAGCCATGATCTGTATTCTTCCCCGACCCCGTCTCTACCATCTCGTCCATCTCAAAAGTCTTCGCCGATCGTTAGTGTTCCAGCTGGGAGTTGCACCACCCCACCGCCGCCATAGCTGGCACAGACTCGATGAACACAAGCGCGGAACCAGTCCGCCTGCTACGACACAGGCCCCCATCATCGACACCTAGCAGCATGCGCGTGATTTTCTAAGCACTGACTAACGGACCACAAGCAGCGATATTCAGGAGAATTCAACCCGCGCACAAAATCTGCACACTTGATAGCAAGCGCGGATGACCAAATGCTGATGAATAAGAGTCGATGTTGCTGATTGGCAGCTCTTTTGCAGGCGGAATCCGGATGCTGGGTAGCTCCACAAGCGCGTCATTGCACGACAGCTCCAAGCGAGACGAATGAACATGGGGCAGTAGTACACGAGATGAACTGCGTGTTCTACTGCTGATTATCAAAGACTTATTCAGGAAAAACTAATACTAGTTGTCGGCATGCACGAGTTGTCAAGTCAACACCTTAGGTGCCGACGGTAAGCCACTTTCGGACATGCACGATAAGAATATTAAGGGCGATAAAGCGGGGCTATGCCGTGGAGGTAACCAAGTCTGTTCTAGTGAGGCTGAGAGTAATCTAGATGGATGGTTAGTCATGACTTGCATATCGTTGGAGTGCAGAATTACCAGATGGAGATGTTAGTCGAGAAGCTGCGCGAAGCAGAAATCGGGTTGGAGGCTCCACCTAGAAGTGGTCGTGAACCACGTTGTACGAGGATTGGCTTGTGAGCCAAGGCGCGAAGAGACGTTGGCAAGGTGGATGAGATTCAATGGACCAGGCTTTGAGCGGGATATAGAAGGTAAGAGGTGGCTGAGGATGAGATATAAAAAGAGCGTTGAGCCGCTTGTAAGTGTTCGACCATCGCATCGCTATCGAACACTTCCTAGTACAGCCTGCCTAGTCAATCGCATCAACACTCTTCAATATGAAGTTCGGTTCCACCATCGCTCTTGCAGCTCTCACGCTTCTCAACACCGTTCGCGGTGATGGTACGATTGTCTAGCAAGACATGTCTTCCAGTAACTAACATATTCCAGCTGTACCATGGGAGCGCATCGACAAAGACAACGCGGTAGGTTGTCATCCTACTTTTGAGCCTATCCTTCCGTCTGACATCTCATGTAGCTACTCCTGATTCTCGACTTGCAAGTCGGTCTTTTCCAACTTGCTAGAGATTGGGATCCAACACTCTACAAGCAAAACATCCTAGCACATGCCGAACTAGGCAAGGTCTTCGACATCCCCGTCATAATGAGCACGTCTGCGGACCAAGGTCCCAACGGCCCTTTGCCCAAGGAAATGTTGGAGATGTATCCCGACGCTCCACTTATCCGTCGTCAAGGCGAGGTCAAGTAGGTCATCATCTTCTTCTTCTTCTTCTTCTTCTTCTTCTTCTTCTTCATCTCTTACTCTTCTTCATCTCTTACTCTTCTTCATCTCTTACTCTTCTTCATCTCTTACTCTTCTTCATCTCTTACTCTTCTTCATCTCTTACTCTTCTTCATCTCTTACTCTTCTTCATCTCTTACTCTTACCCACCCATCTAAGCGTCCATCAACTCGCAGTCAGCTAACACACACACCCCAGCGCCTGGGACAACGCCGATTTCCGGGCCGCCATCCGCGCTGCAAACAAAACCCAAATCATCGTCGGCGGCATTACAACAGACGTCTGCACCACCTTCCTTGCCCTCGCCCTCCGCTCAGAAGGCTACTCCGTCTTCGCTAATGTCGAAGCCAGCGGTACCTACACGGAGCTCGTGCGCGACACGGCAAATGCGCGCATGCAAGCCGCAGGTGTACAGCTCGTCTCGCTCTTCTCCATTGTGTGTGATCTGATGAGAGACTGGCGCGCGACCCCCGGTGCGAAAGAGGTGCTGCCGTTTTTGGACAGGTACTTGCCGGTTTATGGTACGTTGGCCAGAGGACATGCGGCGGCTGTGGAGAATGGAACCGTCATCCCCGGGGAGATTGAACTTATTACGGGGAAGAATGGAACAATTGTTATCTAGGGGTGTGCAAGTGCCTCGTGCTTGTATGGTGGTGGATGAGCTTGGCGCGGCGGCAATCACGGGTGGAAAGAGAACAGAAAGAGTCGGCGGAGAAAAAAAATTGGATGTCAGAGCATCTCGCATGTAACATCAATCTTAGATATGCGAGCCTAATAAACTGTCAGTACCTAGATGATTGTGTCAGAGTGTGCGAAGTTTCCAGGAGGCTGAGGGTTGATGGGGTAGTTCCAGGCGAAGCAAAAGGCAACGTACGTTCGGGATCTGCGAAACCGTCTGTCCCACCACTCCTCACCACCAACAGACGCAAAAATGTTGTCAGACTCTCTAACGCCATGTTGACGGCGCAGCTTGGTTAGGATCCAGCACATCTTTCGCGAGCTGTCCTCGTATAGTTTCAGTCTCGAATGCTTCTCCAATTCTTCTAACACATTCAGAGCTAGTTGAGCAGCCTCGATCGTCACGCGCATCCGTATCCCACCGTTACAGCATGGACATAAAACTATCTAAAGATTCAAAACAGCTTCTCTTACAAGAGGAAGACTAATGGCCTGAGTCGACAATTACAACTTCCTTTTTTTCTTCGCTGCGTACCCGCTGATATTGCCGAACCCTACCACATTACTTTGACAGGCGCTGCATAATTTGCGAGCAGTATATTTGCAATTACTGAATCGGAATCTGGGACGAGTGAGCAACGATGAAATGCACGCCGCTAAAGTTTTGCAGTTGGGATGAAAACTGAGTACACATGTGTTGTAGCCTGTGGGCAGTTGTAATATCGCAGTTCAGATCCTCACGTCCGCATGCTGGCAAATGGATCACCAATATTGTCTCCATTAGTGGATCATGTCGAGAAAGAATTGGTGTCGGTTTTGCGGCATGGTCTGATTGGAGGAAGAAGTAGGGCAAGGCTACGAGGATGGCGATATTGGAAGAATGTTCCGATGGGAAGGCGGACAACATTGAGCTTTAGGGCGCTATGTCTGGAAGAGAAGACGGTCAAGAGGTTGAGATGGAAGACGGAATTGTGGAGAGGGGTGAGTGGATTTTACGAGAGACGAGGTACTGTGGATGGAGCCTGACAATGTGAATACTTGGGATGAGCTCAAAGAGGGCCTAGAGAAGCAAGACTGCAACGCTGCAGTATGGAAGGTTAGTGACTACGCCGAGTGAATTCCATGGACGCATTCCAGCGAGTGTGAGGAAATCGAGATTCCTCCTCGTAAGACTCCATACAGACCATCATTTCGTCACTAGAATGCTCAACACACCCACTACTCGACTCTCATAACTCATTTCTTCCACAATCCTCGCTCGAGATGTCACCACCGTGCAATCCCGCGATATGATAGCAGCCACGCATGCTGCCATCCGGTAAACAGACCCATTGATTTGAAACATCACACGCCTCAACCCTGATAGTCAACAACCATAAGCTTTCCGCGGCATCTCTTAGCCACGGAGATCCGTTTCGGAAACTCAAGCCGTGCGTTTCGCGAAGCAAACGTAATACACAACTCCAACAGTTTGGCCCTCCATCCATCATGGAGCCAGAGTTCCTAAACGCTTAAGTAACGACATGTGGAGAAGACGCCTTGTTAGACATCTGACATGACAGTGGAGACTCTGGTTTCCAAAAAGAGACTATCAAAATAACACACAACAATACCTTGAGGGTAACTCGGTGCTCGTATCACTTACGCGACGGTTCGGTCCAGAACCCTCCAGCACGCTCGCGCTTTCACAAACCAATCATTATAAAGATCCGCGTGCTGTACGACGTGCTCCAAGACCACATTGCTCGAAGGAAAAAAAGAAAAGAGTATTAATAGATGGCGCCGTGGGGAAGGGCCGAGGATGTTTGCCTTTGTTCTAGCCTCAGGTACGACTCGGGAAGACGCATTTGGAAGGGAGAACAGCCGTGCTAGGGCTAGAAAAGGGTTGGTACTGTATGCGGGTGTCCGTGTCCGAGAGTAACGTTTCGCAGTCCGTGGTCATGTGTGGGTAAAGCCCCCTGTTTGTGAGGAGCGGCGCGAAACGAAGCGAGGTCCGCTTCTTGAGAGAGGGAACAGAGCTTGGAAGGGCAGCAAGAGACGAGCAAGTTCGTCATTGGACATGAACTTCGGATTAGTGTTTGTGAGACGAACATCGCCAGCATCATCCATTTATCCAAGCAAAAACGATGATGCAAGAGATCTGCGGGGATGCCGCTAGCTCCAAATCGTTCCTTGCGCCTCCAGTGCACCAACGACCTCGGCATTCCACAGAAGCCTACCCAACTCACCAGCTCATTCATCTCAACCTCCTTACCAACAAAAGCCGCCGTTCGTATACTGCTCAAGCGTGTGCTCATCTCGGCTAAATCTCCAGTAACAAGACGCTGCGCAGCGCGGATCCTGGGCGGTGGCTGACCTAGTACCCGGTCTCTGCTTCCCGCTTCGACCCCCCGGCGAGATGTTACTGTACGAAACGGCCGGCTGTGGTGTGGACGTGGCTGATACAACAGCTGCACTGAAGCAAGATGGGGTGACGAGGACGACTTGCATATAGACTGGGCTGCTGCTGCTGTGCACATTCAGCAATTCGCCTATTGTTCTCTTTCGAGTAATTCGAAGTAATCTAATTCGTCTACTCTGTTTGCGGTAGTTGCATCTTACCTATCTACTGCCTAATCTCCATCCGTATTCATATATCAATTCTTTCCATAACGACCAATTCATTGCATTATCTATCATAAATTAACCGCGAGGGAACATCGAACATTTAATTGTCCAACTCCCGTAAAGAAGAATAAAAATTAGCAACAACCACAACGCCAAAACATGTTCGCCAAAATCTCCACATCGCTTATTGCGACGCTCGTACTTTCAACAACAACGACACTTGCGGTACCTACACAAACACACTGCCGCTGCGAAATCGTCTCTGATATCCCGTCGTCACAGACTCCTGTCCCAGCTACATACATACCCTCAGCTGCGCACTGGTCGCCAGCAAACACCTTACCAAGTCCCGTGGCCGCAGTCAATTTATGCGCAAGTCTGGGATCCAGATTGGAAAAGTTGCAGCACACTGAGCCCGAGCTGTACGCGTCATATATGCGGGGAGTTATCAAAGGTGCCCAGAAGCCGATCCCAACGTCTGTGCTGATGGGTACTCATGAAGAAGAAGAGGAGGAAGGAGGTGATGAAGTACAGCCAACGTCGCAGCAAGAGGGGCGGATATTATGTTACTCTGAAGCTCAATCATCATCGGAGTTCCACAGCTCGTTTGTGGGGTTATGGGCGCTTCAATTGATTGTCATGACGGCGGTTTTGGCTTGCGTTGCCGAGGGTGTGCATTGGGGGAAACAATGGTAAGACAGCGCCCTTCTTCCTTCCTTCCTTCCTTCCTTCCTTCCATCCAGCCGCATTACATACTAACTGTTTCGCCAGGATGGAGAGCAAAAACACCCCCGAGCCACCATGTGGAAAGCACAGCAGGCTGAGCTTATCGGGTGCGGAACAGCGTCTCCTAGCCATCCCTGCTGGTACCCAGCAAGCAGATTTCGTGAGCAGCCCGGGCGCGGAGAAGAAGCTGCGAGCGTACGAGACGACACGATACTTTGTCACGCGGGCGTCGAGCGGGAAGAGGGAGTTCATTGCGTATTACGATAGTGATGATAGTGATGATGAGGCGAATAGGCCGGTGATGTAGTGTTACCAACATCACGGCTTTTTGAATTAATGTATCATGTCTCACGTTCCACTTGTACATGTCTGTTGTGCATGCATATTCTAGCGACCCGACGGCGTAATGGTAAGGTGGTATAGTGCTAATGTCTATCTAAGCGTGCCGGAACGCACGGTGTAACAGGACACTTTCTCTTCTAAACTTTTAGACTAGAGTAGACGTTCGCTATGTGAGCCACTTTTATAGTTTTACTAGGGAAAATTAACATGTTTAGTGTTTTTAAACCTTTATAACGTACTACCAAGACCCTACTATCTCTTTTCTAATACACAATACCTTAATGTATAAATGTAAAAATAAGCTTAGATAAACAAATATAGAAAGTTACTATGATGATATCAAGACTATGCTAGCTTAATAAGAAAAGGTGATAGCTTTATGCTATAAAGAAATCAAGAAAGTAGATAACTAGTAGAGATAGAATATACACAATTCTTCTTATTACACAACCTCGTACCTACACCTGCGACAATACGTAAGAGACAGGGTGGTCTGCGCGTTTTGATTTGAGTTGCGAGCCGCGTCTAAAGACTCCGCTTCTGCTGCCTATAACTCCACAGCGCGTGGGCTGCACGAGTTGGGTGTGGTTGTGATTGGTTTTGGAGTAGCTGTAATCAGTTTAGGAGCGGTTTGTTGCTTTACGTTTAGGTGGATTGGAACGAAGTTTAGAAAACTCGATGTTGCATGTCCATTACGCATCATGGATAAGCTACATACAACTATATGCTTATAAGTGGTCTTATATATTACATTCCACTTGCGCGTCCTATAGTGCGAAGAGAACTAACTGCACGTCCTACGTCGTATACACGTTACATGGGATTTAGGTTCCACACAAGTGGCTGGCTTAGCAGTTGCATAGACTAATCGCAAGTGCATGGACTAACAAAGCAACCATTTTGAAGTCTCGTGCACTTTTTATGTCCATCCGCGTCCGCTGTCTATCGATTAGCATCCATAATCCCTCTTGTAGTTAAGACGAAGTTTAGACTAACCACGGCAGCCGAGATCGCAACCAATGTTATTGTCGCAAAAGCAACAGTCATTTTGATAAGTACATGGATCTAGAACATCGTCAGTATTTTGGCCAAGCAAAATCAATGTCACACGTTGCGTACCACCCTCTCTCCCCTTAGCAGCAAGGGCCGAAAAGATAAGAGCGGCCCAAACCCAACAGAAAGCAAGCATGGTCGGAGCGTGTATGCTACTATAGACGACGGGTAAAGAGGGTAATGAGCAACCACTCATCTGTCTGAATGCTCTCCGGACTGAAGTCCGTATTACGACCGGTGGTTGCTGCACCGTAACGCGTCCTGACTTTCCGTCAGCATTAACGCCACAGTAACTAGTTGTCTAATGTCTATTCCCTCCGCGATGGAGTAACAGTGACTAGAAAGAAAACTCTGATTGACTGGAGGCTGAAGGCGAGCTACTACAAGGATAGCGGCATAGTTTTTGTTCCAGTATAGCGACAACATTATATTAGGCCTTGGGTAGGGTAGATTATTGATATAGTTTTATGCGCATGCAGAACGCTAGTCGCAAGCTGCAGTTAACCTGTCTGTGCGCGTAATGCACATGTTCGCGCAATGCACACCCCACCAAAATTTCCATTATTAAAGATAAGGCTGTACAACAACAACTAAAAGCTATTATTATAAGATTTTATAGTGTTGTAGTAATTACATGCATGCAATTAATTTGGGCTATCTAAATTTGCTAGGTAGCTTAGTAGTGCGGCTGTGGCGGGTGGTCTAAGTTGGGATAGCTGTTTTCGCCACCTAAGCTTGTACATAAGATAAATTAACAACAACACGTTTCTAGTGCTTCTGCTTTTAAGAGGAGCCTTGTGAGGCTTTGCGCTTACCCTTTTAGGATAATTGTATAGCTTTTTCAGCCTTGCAGGCTGCTTTTTAACGCTCCTTTTTAGCCTACTTTTTAGCCCGCTCTTTCTCTTTTACCTCCTTAAGCCTCTCTCTCTTAACACGCTTCTCTTAGGCTATTTAAAGCTTGTATAATTAAGCTCGCCTTTTTAACTTAGATCTCTTAGCTTTCTAGAGTTGTAATTACTGTTGTTGCTGTTATCGTTCTATCTCATCCTCCTTAGCTTAGCAGATCTTCTTAGGTGACTAGAAGATAGCTCCTCTATAGTATTCCTTAAAGTTATTAAGTTAAATCGTGTAGCTCTTCTTTTGCTGTCTCTTTTTAACCTTTAGAGCCCCTCTTAAGCCTTAAATTTCTCTTTTAAGGATACTGTTTTAAGCTAAGAGGTAATAGAGGCTTTAGCAAAGCTTTTTCACCTCCTTATTATTAAACTCTTTTACCTCTTAGCGTATAATAGACTTAATTTTAAGCCAATTATCTCTACTAAGAACAGAAGAAGAGCTTTTATCTAAACTAAAGGCCTTAGAGGTCTCCTGTTAAAATCCTTAAAGTATAACTCTTAGGTTAAGTAAGTTAATGCTAGTTGCCTTAAAGGAGCTTATAATAGTCTTCTTTCTAAAAGCTATACGCTAAGCCTTTTAAAAGAGCTTAAAGAAGTCTCTTTTTGCTAAAGGAAGGATTCTATAGCTCTAATAGAGGAAGTTTAACAACTTCTTTAAGTAAGCTAACGCTAAAGGCCTAAACATCTTAACGTTAAGTAGCTAAAGCTTATAAGTTAAATAAGGAGGATATACTGCAACTAGGATCTTATAGTTGTTGCAATAATCTAGAAAATCTATAGTTACATAAGATAAATAGCTATTAACAATAAGTAATTAGTACTTAGTTTAAGCGTAGCGTGTAGTCTCTTTTTTAAAAACTTCTTTAAGCTAAGCTAGGCCTATATTATTATTAGTCTATCTAAAGGGTAATAAGGTAATAAAGACTAAGTGCTTATCTAAATTAATTGCCTCTACTTAGGCTAATTTTAGAGCTCTAGTGTTTGACTAAAAGATAAAAGATAAAGAAAGAGGTGTGCTATCTAAATAGATATAGGCTAGGGCTATAATCTGCTCTCTTAAGCTATCTTGTAGGCTTAAAATAACTCCTCTTCTTTTATATTGCTGCTTACTAAAGACTCTCTTTAATCTTCTAAGTACTCTAAGTAAGAAGCCCTTTTTATTTATATTAAAGATGTAAGAAGGCTGTATATTATACTCCTTTATCTTATTATATATTAGCTTAAAGTATAACTTATACTTAGTTGCTAAATTAGCTTTGTGGCGCTTTTAGTCTATAGGTCTCTGCTAGCAAGAGATAAGATAAGAGGAGTTCTAGTAGAGAAAGCGAGAAACCTAGCTTTCTAAGGCATCTCTATTAAGTAGAGATAACGCAAGATTGCGTATTATTGTTTGTAAAGGTAGTGTACACCTCTTAGTAAAAGCTTTAATATATTGTACAAGCTCTTTTTTGCGTTGTAGGTAGAGAGAAAGGTAGGCGACGTCGCGTGGCTGGCATTTAGCCTAGTGCCTCCTCATTAGCGTTGTGCGTACAACGCCATACTTTCTTGCAATTTGAGAATAGCTAAAAGATGCGCCTGGTTTGCGCGATTTGATTTCTTCAATCGCTTCTTGAATCGGGTCCATATTGGTGGAGTTATGACGCGTCAAAGTTGAGGTGTTGATGTTGTTGGGGTGTGCATTACGCGAACATGTGCATTACGCGCACAGACAGGTTATGCTAAGCGCTTCTTTAGTGCTGCAGACTTACCAAGGTACATAGTAAAAGACTCAAGACTTAACAAGCTTTAATATATGTTAGGATAAGCCTGCAAAGGACTGTGCACGCTTACGTGGGGTAGCTTAGGCTAAGCCAAAACGCCAACAGCTACGCCGCTACTACCAGGGTTGCTGCGTCATTCATGTCAGCTTCTGTCATTTATATCTGTCGTCGTTGTCAATCGTCGTTAATTATTGAGGGTGACATAAAATGACACTGCACGTGACGCTACACGCAATATATGACGTAGGATTTATATTATATATAGTACAGCACGTGACAAGACTGCACGTAACAGACCTAACTTTTTTAGAAAACCCATTTTGACTACAGCAACAACAACAATCTTTAATACCTTAAAAACAAGTCACAGACCTACATATGACAGGACTGCGATAGGACTACAATAGGACTGCTATAATACAGCTCCCCCTAATCTATATACGCTTAGCGTGTCACTGTCGTCAGTTATGGCAATTGCCTAACAAATTGGCCGTCGCCGTCATTTGTCGTCAATTATTTTAAGTGACGCCAAGACAGCAACCGTGGCTACTACGCGTCCTATTATACTATGCGTCCTAGCACGCTTAGATAAACGTCACTACGTGCCTCTAGATAGATACCCAGGCCTAATAATCTCCCGCCACATGTCATAGGGTGTCACCCGCCATGACACTAACACTTGCGGAGAAGCTTCAACAGTGTCCCCCCCCCCACCCACGGGGTCCCCAGTATGCTCCACAGCCCGAGGTTTTACCCAGGAAGCTATGTACGTGGCAATATCTGTGCTACATCCTCCACAACCCCTCATCCCTCTTTCGCACCTGCAACCCATCCACATCCTTCGCGTCGTAGAGGGCCCAAGAGAAAGAAAATTTGCACAACCAAGTGTAGGATTGGACATCGTAAAGCCAGAACAAAGAAACGCTGCTTGATAAAACCAAGAAGAAAGCAAATGGGTATCGTAAAGCCAAGAACAAAAAAAGCGCTTCAGCAAAACAAACTGCATGCAGGTCACCCGGATGAGATGCATCGATCCAGTCGTGGCAGGATGCACACGGTCGAGCCAGGGTAGGTAGGTAGGTGGGCGCAAGGACGAAAGTGTCGCGATCGGGGAAACACATGGAAGCGTCTAATCATACCTACCGGAAAGAGGAAGGATACTAACATACAAACAGCGGGGGTATCGCAGGGGTGAAGAGAGAAATTGGCTGTTGCTTGGAAATATTCTGGTCGCTAGGGTTGTCGCTATGGGCATTTTGGTGGGTATCATTATGCGGAATAGAGTCCTGGTAAGGGTCCAGATGTTATCGTTACAAGTAATCGTGACAGGTCATCGCAGTGGGCTGATTCGCAGCTGGGGGGTATCGTAACGGGATAGAGTCGCAGAAGGGTAGACGGCCGTTGGCAGAGCATTCCAGATGGGTGCCAGTAATAAAGGGGTTGTTTATCGCGGTTGGCAATGGTAAGGTCGCTAGGGTATCGTGCGGGGGTATCGTATTCGTATTAGGGTGGCTGTCGCAGTAGGCCACGAGTCCACATTTCACATCACCGGGATGGTGAGAACCGAGACGTCTAGGTGGAAGCCGTACATATTATAGTTCGTATCGAGCGACTGTGGGTACAGTCGTACAGGTGAAGACCAGAATATTGGTCTCCAGGAATGACGCGCAAAAAAGAAAACAGGGACAGGATGTCCAACGCCGTAGATAAATGCCGTATCCAGGAAAAGCGCTAAGGTGACGTCGTAAATGTGTAGTAGAAAGGACCGATTTTAGTTGAGGGGGAGCCGTGGACCCCACTCTCTAGACCAGTAGAAATTGACAGAGTTAGTTCACATTATGGTGTGGTAACCCTTCTCGTTCATGACGTCAATCCAGAAAGCATCGTGACCTTCGTCAGACTGGCGCCAAGTCTCCTTGATAAGCTGAATCATCTTGCGAAGGGGTTTGTTGGGTAGCCTAAGAGCAAACTCTTTCAGACGCCTAATGATAAACTCACGGGCGGCAATGACCTCCGAGTCATTGGCTTGAACATCGAAGAAGTCGATGGAAGAGACAAACTTCAACTCGGAGGCAGCAACGACGAGTAGAAGCGGCTGGATGCAGAATGTACCAGACGAAGCAGGCAGAGATTCGAGTGACTTGATGATGTGCATCGCAAGGGAGTTGAGCCAAAGCTTCATATCAGTATCCTCGTGCACTGTCTCAAACCGTGGCGTTGGGAAGCCGAATTCGATGGTGTCGGTGCCCTTGGGCCTATCTGATCCCAATCGTTTGCGCAAAATGGAAGGGAAAACGCGGTAGATCTCCAACAAGCCAGCCAGACGGTAGGCGTCAGCGATGGTGACGAAGTGTTCCTTGGGGGTACGTTCATCACCCGTGTCAATGACTTGACCGACCGATGGACAGCCGACAGCCAGAAGGTCTTCCTCCAGCGAAGCAGCGTTCTGGAGGTTTTCCTGTCGCCGGCGGAGATCCATGGAGGACTCACGATCCATCGAACGCTCGGCACGAACTAAGCGACCGACCTCAGCAAAGAGGAAATGAATCATAGGTGCGATGCCCGTCCAAGGGTGAGGAACTACCTTCACATGCGGTCCACGTGCAGCTGGGGTGCTCTTCCTTGCAGTAATACTAGGCCGTAGTCCTGATTTGGAAGAGAAGCTCATTGCATCTTCTGTTACGAAGCCCATGAGCATCTCCCAGTGGATCAGAGACTCCTCAAAGAACTGTGCTTCGCGCTCGAAATCGATATTTCCTGAGCGACTGAAGAGCTTGGGTAGGATCAGATCCCTTGCGAGAGACAGGTACTCTAGTCCAAGTGCATTGCTATCGTGCCATGAGGTGGTGAGCCCCAGTAGCATGATACTCAAGAAAGTCTTGGTCGTGCTTTTGTGATCTCTCTGGGCAAGCGGGAGCTCCGTTTCCAATGCCTCGCGAGCTTTGCGCTGTAGCTCGAAGCCTGTTGCCGCCATATTGGGGAAAGTGTTGGCCAGGTGTGCGGCAGCCATGGATTGGATCGCGTAATTAATGGAAGGACATTCCTTGTAGATGCGGCTGATGGTAGTCCGGAAAGGGTTAAGAACAGAATCGAAAGAAGAAAACACACCGCAGACGTCCTTGAAGTAATGCTGGACGAGCAGCGACTCTATATCATCTGATGAGGATGGGTCTGGAGAAGGACTCGGAAGACGATACAAGTCAAGAAGCAGTGAGCGCGAGAGTCTGGGGCTAGAATCTCGTGTTGATTCGCGATCCATCCTGCGCAACGACGAGGAAGTCATGTCTTGCTTCTGTGAGAAGTCTTGTATGTCAAACGAAAGGCCCTCCAGCGATTCAGAGTCGAAGTCGATGTTCTCAAATGGGTCCAAGTTGAAGTTGTCGTTGGGCAGTTGCATGGCGTCGGCGAACCCGTCAAACAGGATAGGATCCATGTTGTTGACATCCTCCATGGGGAAAGGCTCGTACTCGCGAGGTGATTCACCATCCTCGGTGGAAGACTCTAGTGCCAAGGCTGGCTCCTCAAAGCTCGGCGGTGATGGGACTGCCGATGGTGTCTGTGTTGTTGAGAGTTGTTGTGCAGGGGCGATGTTCTTCCTGTCTGCAGGGAGTACGGCAGCCAACGCAGCCTCGATGCCGCTGGCGACGTTATGGGGAAGGGGGGATATAGGGGCTGTAGGCGCAGTAGAGGTGGCGTCGCGTGTCAATCTAGGGCTAGGAGATGTAGACTTGGACTGGATGGGGTTGAAGACTTCGTACTTTGTCGACCACTTCAAAGTCTTCTCGTATCCAGGGCAAGCGGCGTTCCTCTTCTTGCACTGCAAGCAACCAGGAGCGGTCTCGTCGCATTTGAGCTTTAGTTTTGTTAGCAAGTGAATCAACGCAGTAGGCAAAGACGTAGGGTTCTCACTCTCTTGAGCTTGCATCGGCCGCATCCGTTCCTGGACTTGGTCTTTTTAGCCTTCAGATCTCTCGCCAGAACCTTGCCTTGAGCCAATGCGGGCATGTTGAGTGGGTAGACTTGGTAGAGGGGTGAGGTCTGGGAATGTCGAGCGGCAATGGGCAAGATTCCCGGTGCGAAGTAATAGGATTTTAGATGTGGAGCTAGATGATGTGGAAACGACCGTTCAAATGCGCGTGACGGGTCAGTGAGACGGCCGATGGTTCCCTTCGCCTATCATCAGACTAGGGTGGGCCACGATAGCAGCTGATAAAAAGGTGACGCTGGTAAGGTTGATGCAGGGAGGCCGAGCTTCGGCCTTTCAGCAGTCTGGCTTTCCCCGATGTAATCCGTATCGTGCATCAGAGCGGAGCTGATTGGCCCGCCACTGCAATTGAGCCTCGCATTTTCCGCCTTTAAACCCCTCTATGGGAGGACGCCCGTTCAGCGGAAAAGTTGGACACATGATGGATAGAGTATCCGCACCGCCTGGATCTGTCGCCGGCAGCGGTCTCGTGAAGAAGGCCATGGCTGAAATCGCATCATGAGGATGTTGAGACGGGAGATGGAGCCAGACCAACGGCTACCCCACAGTCATCCAAAAGCGGGATCAAAGAAATGGAACCGATGACTGTGTGCGGTTAGCGCTCGTGCCCAGCTCGACTGGCGGCATCATCTTGCTTCACGATACCTCAACCCAAGATAAAGCCACGTCTGCACGCATGCCCCATGACGATGTCGGGGCATCAAACCAAGGCGGTGTCCACGTCCGTTCGTGTCAGCGCATCCAGACGTCGGCATGACCATCTGGAAGAACCGCCTACGCAACCGCCTCCAACGAAGGGACCCATGACACAGGCTTCGCAATGCCCCCGTAATCCAGGTGTAGCGTGCGAAGACGTAGAGACCGTCATCTTTGTTCAAGAGGCTCTGCTCGATCGGCAAATGCGAAATGCGCTAATGCACTGCTTGTCGAGTTCTGCCCTTGCTAGCCAGTGCCAGACTATCGGGCTGTTGTTGGGCAATCCCAAATCGCTAGTGTCTGAGACGAGGCACATCGCGAGCTCGAGTAATCCATACCCCGTAAAGCCGCTACGACAGCGGTAAGGATGACAAAAGCATCATTGCAGACATTGCAGAAATTCCGGGGTAGAACTCTGGGGACGGTGCATTCAAAGCACGCCATGTGTAATGCCAAGCCCAGTATCGTGACTACATTTACGACGGTGAGCCGTTCACAGCCGACGGAAAATGCCATCATTGTCTCCAGCCACGCAGCTCCACATGTAAATGGCAACACCAGCATGTGTCCCCGAGACGGTTGCTGGGCGCGATAAGCATAAAACCTTAGTACTGCACGACATGCGATGGTATCTACTGTCGAGGTAAAATCGGGAGAGTGCCCCTACATGGCGGCTTGGCACAGCTCGATAACGCGTCTTTGTGTGTATGGATGACGATGGTGCGTGTGTGTGTGTGTGTGTACAGACGCCCGAACGAGGGCATCCGGCCCATCAACACACACCATGGTTTTCACCATACTCTCTAACCAACCCATATCAAATCAGTTTCAACATTGGTATTCGCTATCTCATCTCCCCAGTCCCGTTTCCCCCCATCCATCCAAGCACCCCCTACCAAAAAAAAACAGTCATCCCTCCAAGTCCAAACAAGAGAAGCCTATGTACATGCATCCCACCCCCCCCCTTTTGATCCGAGAGCTCATTGTCAAAAAGGTACAAAAGTACGCCCCATTCCCCCCGGGGACTAATCGTACATCTAACTCTTTTCGCAATGAGAAAACAAGAAGAGCAGAACCAGAGCCAGAAGCAGAATCTGAATCTGAAGCGTAAAAAAAAAGAGAAGAGGGCGCTTATGCATGTTCGTAAAATGGAAAAAACAATTGCAACAAAAACGGGAAACAGGAGAAAGGGACGAGAATGGTCCAAAAGGGATATCCGCTACCATGAGAACGTTGAAGCTCAGGACCGGGGGGGCGGAGTAGAGAGAATGATTCTAATCTCCCTTTCCATCCGGTCCAGCGGAGTAAAGAAAACCAAAAGAGAAGAAAAGAAGAAGAAGAAGAAGAAGAAGAAGACGAAGAAGAAGGAAAAAAAACTCCTCCATGACAACAGCCAGGATGAAACAGCTCGCTAAACTACAAATTAAGCTATGCTCAAAGATGGAGAATGCAAACGGTGAATCTTTTTGTACACCTCGGAAGAGGGAGAAAAAAAAAAGAGAATCCCTCGAGAGAAATGAGAAAGGGGGGAAGGGGGGGGGGATGGTGTTGGAAGCCATATCACTGCTAAGACATGTGCCATGCCTACATGGCATTAGCAGCGGGGTATCTCGATTGATTCGACAATCCAGGTCCCTGTCCTATCATGGTAGCAGGAGGTATCATCATAGCACCCCCTCCTCTTCCTCTTCCTCTTCCACCACCAGGGCCACCTCGTCCTCTACCGCGTCCCCGACCTGCACCAGGAATCACAAAGTCGGGATTCGCAGCGTTGGCTTCAAGGATCACGTCTTCCTTGCGCATGGGTCTACGTTGGCCGGGAAAAGGCGCAAATTGGCCGGCTGCGGCACCCATCTCGGGTCGCCAGTTGGGGTTTACGGGACGTTGTGAGACGGAGGTGAAGTGTGAGGCTTCACTTACGGCGGGTGAGCGCGCGCCTTCTGGTAGGTCGTCGTAGGAACTGTTGCGTGGGAGGTTGGTGTCGCTGGAGTTTGTTATGGAGAGGAAGTTGGGGTTGGGTGTGGCGAAACCACCGGGCATGAGAAGGCTTGGTAGTGGTGGAGGGACATGAGCCTGTGCGGGCTCTGCGAATCTGGGATCTACATCTTCGTAGTAATCGGAACTACGTTCTACCCTGTTGGGGCCGCCGATTTGGGATGTCTGAGCAGGCATTTCAATTGGCGAGTCTTGGATTGGCGATAGCCCACGGCCACTGTTGTCCGAAGTGCTGGTTGTTTGGTCTGGTGGCACCTGTTGTTGATTCCACCCTGCTTGCACTGGCATATAATGCTGCGGTTGTTGCTGTAGAGGCGGTGGTTGTGACGCTAATCCACTGTCCAATGTTAGCAAAAGAATAAAAAATACTAGAACCTGTGCTGCTTGATACTCACTCTGTAGAGTAGTCGCTGGTCGGGCTTATGATGCCATCAGACGGCCGTCTTTGGGGGGCTCCAGCAGGAAATCCACCCTGTTGAAGAGCGAGCATGCCTGCGACGTCGCCGTCGCTTTCCCTCAGTCCATAGTTAGTCGGAGGCGTGCCTGTACGGTTGTCCATCTCAATGGCTTGGCCGATTGGCAGTGGTAGCCCCTGACCAGGCGGAGGTGCTCTGCCATAGGGTGACTGTTCACGGGGCGGCGGTGTTTGGTTGTAAAAGTTGTTGTTGTTATATCCTGGAGGTGGCGCTCCGCGACCCATTGGCGGCTGGCCTTGCATTGGAGGTCCATTCGGAGGTCGACCACCTCGCCCGCCACCATTCCATCCTGGCGGTGGAGGCCCTCGCATACCTCCCCTTGGTCCATAGCCTCCTCCTCCTCTTGGACCGCCATATTGGCCGCCTCTTGGTGGGCCCCCTCGGCCCCTCATGGGACCTCCTCTTCCACGCGGTGCACCGTTCATCATGGCAGATCCGTCATTTGGCATGGGTGGAACAGGGTTGCCGTACTGGTCCATCGGCTGTCGGCGACCAGAGGGGCCACGATTTGGCGGGTTCATGTTGTCTGAGCCGTTTCCTCCACTGCTGACTGTCTTGAGCGAAGGGTTGCGCTGGTTCAGAGGCGTCATGTCGTCGGTCATTGATGGCTTGGAAGAATCAAAATAGGCGGCATTGCCGTTCGACATGCCTCCAGACGTCATTGTTTCGCCAGATAGAGGGGGCGGTGACTCGGCCTTTGGAAATTCTGTAGTGACAGTCGCAT
Organism: Alternaria sp. 'sect. Undifilum'; assembly: GCA_024321975.1. Taxonomy (NCBI): domain Eukaryota; kingdom Fungi; phylum Ascomycota; class Dothideomycetes; order Pleosporales; family Pleosporaceae; genus Alternaria; species Alternaria sp. 'sect. Undifilum'. The sequence goes on from JAJJZI010000004.1 coordinate 4,157,423, forward strand.
TGTTGCGGTTCGCGTAGTAGGTCTGGCCGTTCATATCGTCGTTCTCGGCAATGCGCCTCTTGCGCGCCTTGCGACTGACCAGTGTGCGCCTCATAGCACAGGTGACGATGCCACTTGCGACGATGATGATGGTAGCACCAAGAACAATCCATCCTCCCCAGCCCACATGCGGGACGAACAGCAGGATGTCGACAAGGAAAGCGAGCAGTGAGACCAGAAGAGTCGGGAAGGTGAATATGAGCAGGGCGAGCAGGTAACGCGGCGAATGGGCGGGCGAGTGAAAGTGGGCAGCAACGGAGAGACCGAAGCAAATCAGCGTCATGAGGGCTGCGACGGGGTGGACGATGAGGATGGAGGAAAGCGCATGGCGCTGGGCGGAGGGTAGAGAGAAGTCGGTGCTGTCTTCGCCTGCAAATAGTTTCTCTATGTCCAACAATCAGCCTCGTGGATGGTCGCATCTCATGCATACATGGAGGGGTGGGGGAGGGGGCCATACCAGTGTTGTACCCGATCATGGGCCCTTTGCACCCTTGATCGCCATTCTCGCAGTAGCCGAGGACTCCAAAGTGAACACCGCGATAGGTAGCGAGGGGAATGCTCTTGATGAGGGGCGTCGAGAGCGTCGAGAGCAAGAGCAGCACGAATGCGACGAAGAATAGTATCGATAAGGGGGTCGCAGGGCGCAACATGACGGCGAAGGAGAGCGCAGTCTACGGCATGCAAGTCCGGCTCGCCAGAGACGGGGGCTCTTGAGATTCGACGGCGTGGTGTTGGGAAGGGCGGTCGGATGTTTGCGCGACCACCGAGTGTGTAGAGACAGACGGTCCGCAGTCTCGTCGTGGCCGTGGGCGCCGTCGTAAACGTGCCTAAGCGCGGCTCGAAACGATTGACGAGTGAGGTTGCACAGGTAGTGCCTGTGGGGTCATTGACGCCTCGAAGCGTGTGGTGACAGGACACGCGATGCGGCGCACAGCTGGTCCACGTTGGCAGTCGCTGGGCTGTTGGGGGGTTGCGGGGTTGCGGGGAAGCGTGGTAGGCATTGGGGGGCGCAGGTGGTGGTGGGCGGAGCTGGAGGACTGAAAGGAGCAACAGACAGTGCGACAGTGCGACAGCAGTGCGGCAACGAGCGGACGCGCAGCCAATGGATGGCGTGAATGGCGCGAGGAGGTAGTGGACGTTGAAACTAGCTGTGCCGGCTAGTCGCTGCAGTAAACTTGGTGTGAAGGCGGCACGCTACCTAGCCGTTGGCCTTCCCTCCACGAACAGGCCCTCGCAGCACCCGTGTCTTACCCTGGCGACTCCAGTCGCACTCCCACGCGTCCACACGTCCACAGTGCTCTCCCGCGCAGCCCGACCAGCATCTCTATCGCCTCATTTCGCTAGTTGCACGGCCCACTGTCATCTTCCAGGCACAGAGAACACATGCCCGTCTGCGTGCGTCGAACGAGGCTGCTAGAAGCCTGAAACACACACAGACACTCCCATGCCTAATCCTGAGGCAGCGCAGCAGGCATCAAAGACCACCCACCGCTGTCAAGCTTTGCGTCGTCGCCGTTGCGTCTATATACATTGCAATGCATTACCGCCGCGAAACAGGGCACCAGCATGGCGCCCTCCTCCTGTCCACCCCCACGCTGATCCAGGAAAGGATCCGCCCGGACGCCACCAGCCTACTTCACCCACAGTTGTCGCGACATGCTCTTTGTTTGAAGCGTTTCGCCCCCTAACTCATACCTGTTACAGAGCATCCATGGCTCCACACCTCTACAAGCAACTCCAGGGCAGCACAACATCACATGGCCAAGGCTAAAGTGTTTATTTGCTTGATTCTCAGACCTCACATGGTATTCGTATGATATGCAGATACTCCAGGTCCGATCAACCTCCCCACAAGTGATCACGAACGCCTGAATTTTTTAGGATCCGAGTCCTGCACCCATCGTCATGAACTCATGGGCACTTCATGTGCTAACCTACATCCACGCCCGCGGTACGTTTAGTGACCCGCAATGGCGTACGCCCTGCGACGGTCACGCTCCTCGGCAATGGAGAGCTTGACACCCTTACCCTTGGGCAGCGAGATCCACGGCTTCTCCTTTCCGATGATGCTGAACACAATGTTAGAAATATTTCTGCTTTGCAATCGAGCGTCCAGCTTACATGACGTTGGACTCACGAGTGGTGAACTCGTTGTCAACAGCATCCTTCAAGTGGACAATGTTGAAGCCTCCGTCGTGGCGCTCACGGTGAGTGATGACACCGACACGACCCATGTTACGGCCACCGGTAACCATGACAATGACACCAGTGTCGAACTTGATGAAGTCGGTGACCTTGCCAGTAGCGAGATCGACCTTGACGGTGTCGTTGACCTTAATGGCTGGGTCGGGGTAGCGGATTCTACACAAAATATTTTAGCAGCAATTCTGACATGGCCAGACCCTGGTCCTATGCCTGGTGAAAGAGGTTTCCCTCAGACACCTAGCCCAAACTGTGGTCCAACGGCTGATGGAGCGGGAACTTACGTTCGCGCATCGTGCGTAACCAAGTAGGGAATTCCGCCCTTGCCAAGCTGGACGCGCTTGACCTTGCCGAGCTTGTATTGTGCCTCCTCGTCTGTTATCCTGTGGACGGTGAAGCGGCCCTTGGTGTCGTAGATCAAGCGGAAGTTCTCGCCAGTCTTCTCGATGGAGATGACATCCATCAATCCCGAGGGGAAGGTCGAGTCGGTGCGGACCTTGCCGTCAACCTTGACGAGGCGCTGCATGAGAATGGCATTGACCTCGCGGGCGTTGAGCGCATACTTCAACCGGTTGCGGAGGAAGATGATGAGCGGGAGGGAGTCGCGGAGCTTGTGAGGACCGGGCGAGGCCTTGGGAGCGTAGGCACCTGGAGCATGTCAGTTCTGAACTCGCGAGGTTGGTTTGCACGTCGATTGCGGGAGTCGAGCGTACCGGACAACTTGTCCAGGAGCCAGTGCGAGGGCGCGCTGAGGCGCTTCTGGTGCTTGACGGGTCCACGGGCCATATTGACTGTTGTCTGAGGTAAGTCTTCGTGATTGTCGGAGGTCCTGGAGAAGAGTTCGCAAGTAGGAGGCGAGCAATATTGCTAGCGCCGTGTGCTAGTCCCTCGCCTAACAGCGCCAAGCCCGATGCAGGCGTCTCCGGAATCTCCAGGCGCGACATGAACAAAGTCCCTATTTTGCGCGGATAAATGTAGAGTGCGGTGTTGGATGTGAGACGCAGAGGTTTTTCAATTATCCACAGTCAAAAATTGTCTTCACGCATTCAACAAGCACTCGATCATTGGACAGTTCCCACCTTTCCGATTTGCGTAGTCGACTTTTTCTTAGATCTGTATTGAAATATTTGGTATCAACACTAGGCGTAGCCCTTCAGTACCGCCGCTTCTGCGTTCAATATCGACGACCCCGCCGCTCCAATGACAGCTGCGACTAGTTAGCAATGCCCCGAATACATTTAAGTGCAAGTCCGACTTACTGTTGTGGCTCAGTGCGACAAACTTGATATCAAAGATACCCGCCTCATCCTCCCTGATCCTACCCACACTAACAGCATATCCCCTATCTGTCTCCCTATCCAGTCTCGGCTGCGGTCTATCTGGCTCCTCCATAACCACAATGGCCTTCGCAGGCGCAGACGGGCAACCCAGCTTCTGCGCATCAGACACATACTCGCGCATCGCCTGCTTGACCTCTTCCGCGCTTGGTGCCGGACGCCGTTGGAAGCGTAGCGATACGCATGCAGTGTGGCCGTCTAGTACTGGCACGCGATTGCATGCCGCGGAAACCTTCATGGGCTGGTCTACGAATCCTGTCATGTCGTCGTTGACGCTGCCCAGGATCTTGGATGCCTCCGTCTCGAGCTTGTCTTCCTCGCCTGATATGAAGGGTACGACGTTGTCGATCATGTCCATGCTGCTTACGCCAGGGTAGCCAGCACCAGACACTGCCTGCATTGTGACGACTGAGACCTGGTCTATCGGGCCGAACTTTGCTTGTAGCGCTGCGAAGGGTATAACGAGACCGATGACTGCGCAGTTGGAGTTGCAAACGAGGAAGCCCTTCGCTAGTTTATGGTCTTGTCGCTGGTGCTTGATGACATCGAGATGGGGCAGATTTACAGTAGGCACGACCAGCGGTACGAGAGGATCGCGGCGGTAGTTCTTTGCGTTCGAGAAGACGGCGAGTTCAGATTTGAGGAAAGTCATTTCTGCGACGCGTCAGTCGTTGTAACCATGACGCCTACTAACCTGCTTACCGACATCTCCAGCAACATCGCTGTCGAGTCCAGAAAAGACTAAGTCACAGTCCTTGAACTCTTCAGGTGTGCACTTCTTCACCACCAACTCTCCGATGCGCTCCGAGAAAGGCAGCGCCTGCTTCCACTTGACGGCGTCCTTGTATTTCTTGCCGGCTGATCGCTCAGACGCTCCGACAACGTGTAATTCAAAGTGTGGGTGTAGTGCGAGTAGGAGGATGAAGCGCTGGCCGACTGAGCCAGTCGCGCCGAGCACACCTGCAATTTAGTTGGCCAACAATTCCTCAGATAGTAAATTGCACTAACCGCACTTCTTCTTGGGAAAGCTCTTGCTCTGCGATGTAAACTTTTCAGCGTCCATTGTGGTTGTTGTTGGAGTCAAGAATTGGGTCAATGGAGTTCACAAAGTTCAGGTATGACGCGGTGGGGGTGGGGTGGAAAACGCGACACCAGCCGATCACGGAGGTTCTTCGCATGTCTTGCCGCAAATCTCACTTTTCGTTACCAAACTAGAAATACACCAAATGTTGGAGTGGCTAAGAAATCTATCTATGCCCCGAGCAGATGCACTCAATTGTCAGACACCCTCCCCATGATGAATGCTCGCCGATGAAGTCAGGACGGAAAGAAAAGTGCCGTGTTGACAGGTAATTCTACGCCTGAGCGTCCATGATCTTTCCCGGGTTCATGAGCCAGTATGGATCCAACGCGCCCTTGATGCTTCTCATCACGTTGATGGTGTCGAGACCGAGCTCCTTCTGCAATGATGCCTTCTTTCCCAGCCCGATGCCGTGTTCGCCGGTACATGTGCCCTCCATCTCGAGCGCGCGGTCGACCATGTCATGAACGCATTTCTCCACGGCAGCTCGTTCCTTGGGGTCCTTACTGTTGTACATGATGCTTTCGTGGAAGTTGCCGTCTCCGATGTGGCCCAATATACTGGCGAAAAGGCCGAGGTCGTCCATTTCCTTCTTGGAGATTTCTGTCGACGGGTCAGCAAACTTGTTTCAACACTCAGTTCAGCGTGAATACACACCGATAATGTCGGGCAGCCTAGAAATGGGCACTGCGACATCTGTTGACCACACCTCGTCACCTTCGCGACGGAGCGCCAACATGCTCCATAGAGACTCCTTGCGCGCTGACCATAGTGTCTTCTGCTCCTCGGCGTTGACGGCAAACTCAAAGTCTCCACTTTTGTGTTTTCGGGTAATGGATTTCACCAGCTCAATGTTCTCCTGTACCTATATGCAGTCAGTTCCATTCTAGGTAATTGCAGGCCGCATGAGGGGCTGATATACCCCTGCCTTGGTTCCTGAGAATCTGTTTGCGGCTCTTAGCTCCTGCTTTCACATGCCAAGAAATCTTTCTTTCAACTTACTTGAAGAACATGGTCGGTAATTCTTCCCACTTCTTGGTCGTTGATCCAGCTTTATTGATCACACCCATCTGCACGTCATCCATGATTTCCATGGCAGCCACCGGCACTCCGGCGCGCAACACCTTGGAAGCTGCTGCTGCGGCATCTCGGATCGTGGGAAAGGTCACAACCGCGACGCTGGTCTCTTGTGGCACTACGGCGAGTTTCAACGTGATCTCAGTCACTATGCCCAATGTTCCTTCGGAGCCAACGAAGAGGTTGGTAAGATTATAACCGGCCGAAGATTTTCTAGACATTGTCAATTTGTCTCCTACCTGGAAATGTAACACATTTGCGCACCTGGGCCTACGTCTTGTCTTGATAATCGTCCCATCCGCGAGGACTACGGTCAAATTGATGACCCAATCCTTCATCGTGCCGTATCTCACCGCGTTGGTTCCACTGAGATATTTAGCTATTGGAACCATGCCATGGACACTCAGCGACCATACCTGCAGCTTGTACCCACCATGCCTCCAATTCGAGCCTGCCTCGTTTGTTAATAAAAGTTCGGATTTCCGCATTGGGGTTTCCGAGACGTGAACGCAAAGCAGTGGAAACAAATGAAAACATACGGATGGGCCGGGATCTACTGGGAAAAATAGACCTGAGTCTTTGATCTGGTCGTTGAGACCCATCCAGGGTACGGAAGGCTGAACCACGACATCCATACTACGTATCTACGTCAGTACTGTCAATGTGGTTTGGCTAAGCGTGTATGCCACTTACTCGTCTTCGTGCAAAGCCAAGATCTGGTCCATGAAGGAAAAATCGATGCTCATCCCACCGAATGGAGCCGAAAAGTTGGCCTCTAGGCTTGAACCTCCAGAGTAGGGAACTGCACACTATCAGCACTCATCTCTTCGTGTGTCCCTGGTGAACATACTCATGGGTATTTTGTATTTGTAGCAGACCCTGGCGATGGCAGCACATTCTTCCGTGGATTTTGGGTACGCCACCGCAACTGGGAGCTGGTCGATGTTGATGGAGGACCATTCCGAGTACCCGTGTCTGTGCAAATCTTCGTCGTCGGTACTAATGGCATCTTCTCCGAGCATTGTCTTCAGTTCTACAATTGCCTGTGCCAAAGTGAGTGACTGCTCCATGCGAGCAACTGCACGACAATCGAGCCTACCTTGTCCATGTCGTGTTTGGACGCATATTGGGGGCCCGGGGACTTGAGCCATGGCATTTGAATTCTGTGGGGTTCGTCATTGGCGCCGTAGAAGTATGTGGTTGTGCCGGTAACGGCCGAAAACAGCAAGACCCTTCCTGAGTTCCAAAATGGCCGTTGGAATTGCTCGGATCTGAATGTCTGCTCGCCTCCGGTACGTGCTCGAGCGCCACGACGCTTGAGTATAGGTGAGACTATTTGCCTCAGTCGCGCTGCTGGCTGGCGGAACATGGCGAAATGGACAGGGAAGAAGAGATGGCGAAGAAGATGTTGCAACCAGTTGTTGAGATGGTTGATAGGCCCTAAAAGTCGTATCTACTTCCACTAACTATGGGTCAGGGCGCAAGTACCGGACTAGGTTGATAGAAGAGTAGAAGAGAAGATGGTTGCAAGGCTGCCCTATGCATTTTGTGCATCTCGAAGCCAGACGGTAAGCACAGTGAGAGCGGGGAGAGGTATTTCAGTCTAAACGCAGTTGGCGCGATAGTTCTTTCGGGTATCGCTTTGAGCGTCGTTAGCCAGCGCACAGGTAAAGCCGCAATACACGTCCCTAGATTCGTGGGATGGACCAGGGACAGCGTGGGAGGCTGACGAGGTTCCCGATTTGATGTATCGAGTTTCTCGGCCCACGCAGCAAAACAAGTCGTGCATGATGAGCTGCAAGGGGGCTTGAATATACGCAAAGTGATTGCGGGGAAGACGAGGGCGATGACAGCAAGTGTGTTGGCTCGAGATGCACCGTGGCGACAGGTGACGCTGGCTGACATGCCCAACGACATGCCGTCGCGTGACGAGGCGGAGCTGTGCATCTGGAACTTTGCGAGGTGCGCTGCTGCAATCATTATGCATGCTTTCTTTTCGAGGTCGAGCCAAGTGGCAGAAGAGGCGTCTGCCAGGGACAATCGTCTGCCTTGCTACCCGATGCCCTTGGCTTCTGAGGCTCCAGAACGAAGCCGGCAAGCCTTGTGGAGAAGCTGAGAGGCGGCAGACTTGCCCTGGTCGATTGGACGGCCGTGATACGATTACCTCACTACTATCTAGTAAGCCTGCTCCTGTTGTCTCGAGCGGGTGGGTTACCGGTAGACGTTCGCCTGCTCGTCGGTGAAGACTTCCAAGCAGACAACGCTATGGTATAGAAGCGCGATACCGTACATGTTTCTTGTGGGCGGTATTGTAAAGCGCCACCCAGTGCGATACAGAGAAGAGGCTGCTAAAAGCCCCAAAAAAAAAGCGCACTGTCTTTTGCCGCCAATGGGAGGAGGCATTGTGTCAGCGGAGAATAGAACAAGCCCGCCACGCCTGCAAGACTAGCAATATTGCGCACAGCGGCTATACGATGCACAGATGGCTGACGTCAACAGTCAAGCACCCACGAATGCCGAGTGCGAGCAAAACAAAAGGATGTGAGGCGACGCATGCAATGTATGCAATGTATGCATGGTTGCGCGCATGGATGCCAATCGGGCGCCTCGTCCGGTTGTCGGGTGAACGCGACCACGACAGCAAATCTAATAGTTCGCATCCCAAATGCACGTCCAACGCGCTCCACCACGACGATTCGGCCCACGTCCGAATAACTCAACCCAGCGGCCATGGCGGACATGGGCACAGCGTTGACGGCCGAACTGACCAGGATCATCGAGTGCTCATACCCCCCTTCGTTGTCCGTACGTATTATTGTATTGCCTGGCCCTCGCCTCGCACCACCAACCACCAGCCTGCTCCCAACCTCGAGCACATGACTCGCCGCACACGCATCTCATCTTCCATGAGCTGACGCGAGACCACACAGAACCTGTCCCATCTTCTGGCTCGCGCAGACGTACCGACGATCCGATCATGCGTCCACGACCGGTCACCTGGTGCGGTCAACAGGCTCGCCAAAATCGTCTTCGATGCACTGCCTCTGAATGCTTACACGTTGCGCGTGCTGCATCGTTTGTGTAGGCAGTTGACCGCCCTCGGCTCTGGCAGCAGGGACGCATTCGAGCTGACTGCATGGTCCAGGTCATGCGCCCGAGTTCCGAGATGGACTACTGGTCCTGAAACCGACACTACTCCATTCTCTGTTGAACAAGGCAAACTCATCCAAGTCTGACTTCGAACAGGTGGGTCCGCAACCTTGAACGTGCGTTACTTGCTGATTTGACACAGCACGCCGAGCTATGCGTGCTTCTTCTCTCGCGTCCACTACCCGAGGCGATACCACTACCTGCTGTAGCACAAAACTTCTTCCTCAATGTCTTCGAGAACGCTACACAGCAACCCAACTACGATACACTGAGATCAGTATACCGCATGCTCAATGGAGCATGTCGTCGACTCTACAGCCTTCTTCCGAGAGACGTGAGGCAGCGCTTCGACACAGAGCTGTGCAATCTACTCAGGTCCAAGAGAGTTGTCCAGTCTTCTATGCTGTTTCTATGGGCAGAGGGTATAGTGCTCATCACAGAGCATCCTGAAGGAGTTGAGAGCCTGCAAAGTCTGCCCACGGATGAGGAGCCGACATGCACTGAAAGGCTGACACAACAGTGGGCAACACCTTCAGGCCAAAAGCTGTTTGGTTCGACCAAAGACTCGCACAAGACCATCGAACTGACCTGTTTGAATGTCGTGTGGCTTCTTCGAGGCGGAAGGAAGGATGAGGAGGCAGTCGAAGGCATACGCATTGCCTCTAGAGCTCTACAATTCATTGGCCGAGACGTAAAGGACAACTGGCCTCGGTCCAACAGTTCAGCGGCCACCCTGTACAGTAAGTGTTTTTCCAAAGTACAAAGCTCCGGTGCGAGTCTGCCCGTTCAGTTGGAGGCTCTGTCGTTCCTTGGCGTACTCTCGAATTCCCAGAGCCTACCCCAAGACATCGTCGCACGCTACGAGTCGTGTATACTGGAAGCTCCTCGTATAGCTGAGCCCGAAAACTTTGCCGAGCTCCTTGCCGTCTCACTGCCAATCTATGCAGTGCAGATCAAAGAGACTACTGTCGTAGCACTCGTATCAGGCATCTTAGCAGCCTGTGGTTCGCAGCCAGGCTCCCGTGAGGTGTCTAATTTTATCGACATTATCGATGGGGTAGCCACTGCTACCATGACTTCTGAACTCCTACGAACCACTGTACTGCGCGCACTGTTGTCCAATACCTTACAGGAAAAACTCATGAGCCTCGCTCGATCCGGTGAAGCGAAAGAAGGTACCGGTTGCTGCACACATGCAGCGTTGCTCCGTCGGCGATTAGTGTCTGCCACGATTGCTTCATTGCTCACCATCGCTCTTGCAGCGCAACCAGGAGAGTTGACGTTACCGCCTGCGCTCACCATTGCTCTTATCAAGAAACAGCGAAATCTTCCGCCAGTATTGAACGTTTGCTCGCACTCGTCAGAAAGCGTGAATCAACCTTCAATTTCTCTCTTCCAAGAAGCAAGCACACAGTACACAGGCCAGCATTTGGAGGATTGGAGGAAACGTCTCGATTCGGAGCTAGAAAGTCAAAACAAATATCAGCGGGATGCCGTCATGCGCTCCATGGCACAGATTTGCAGCAATCTCGAGACACGTTGCAACACAGTCGAAGAGCCGCTTCGGCTGGAGAAGGAGAAGTCCATCAAACTCCAGCAACAAATTGCTCATCTCGAAGAGCAAATCGAGTCATTGCACCAAGAAAGGCAGGACTATATGGATCACGTAGACGGCATGGAAAAGGAATTACAGGATTCGAGAGATGATCAACAGCGTTTAGAGCAGATGAAGTCCGACTTGGCAAAGGAGAAGGAACAAATATACTCTAGACTACAAGAAGTAGAAGCCTCTCGGGACGTGTCAGAGCGGAATGCGACCGAGGCTCTGAACGCCGCTCACGAAAGATCGAGCGCAGTGGAATCAGAGCTTCGCTCGAAGATGCTCCAGTACGAAGAGGACATCGGCGCTCGTGATGGAAAGGTTCACGAGCTGGGTCTCACCATCAGCCGGCTCAAGGAGTCCCAGGTGCAGCACAGCAAGGAATATGACGACCTCAAAATCCTATGCGAGCAGTACCAGAGTTGTATCGACAAAGCGGAAGGTTTGCTTGAACAAGAGCGTGCGAATGCTTCTCGACAAGCGGACGACATTGCACGGCTTGAAGCGCAAGTAACAGAACACCAGCATCACTCAGAAAGGAAAGAAGCAGAACTTGAGGATGCCCTTCGACAGTTACACGTCTTGCGGATCAGTCACAAGGAGCTCGAAGAGACGTCTACAGAAACAATGAGAACGCTAGAAGTTCAACTACGAAATGCCCAAAATAGCGCTCAACAGGAAAGAAATCATCACCAAAAGACGCAAAGCGACCTTCAGCATCTTCAAGTCTCGATACCACCATTAGAGGCAAGGATCCAAGAGCTTGAGGAATTCTGCAAAGAGCAGGAAGAGGAACTGGAAGAATTCAGAACTGCTCGGAAGATGATGGCGATGCATTTGTTGCCCGCTCGGTCTGCTTCTCGAACTTACAAGGAGATTGCTCAGCTCCAAACTGTACGAGAGCCGCGAACTCACCGACGACGCAAGTCAGCGATCAATGCTCAAGAGGACATGCCAAAGACTGAGGCAGATACCTATGGACTACCTGACAAAGCCAGGGAAACTTGCACGCATGCAGCTTTCGCCTCATCCGCCGACTCAAATTCTTCCCAAGGTGGCGGGCCGACACCGAAACGTGCAAAACCGAGGCCCACGTTCAAAGTGCCGACGATGCAAACCCCCTACACCCAGAAGCCCGATTTGATATCCAAGTCAGTCTCGCACTCACATAAATTGTCGTCAAACATGCGGGCCCTCAGGCCAGTGTCGCCGAACCGCCGCCACACAACCGTTGGATTCACATCGCCAGATGTTGCGGGAGAAGACCCTGCTAGTGAACTCGGGTCCGTCAGGAAGCCCAGAGACAGCTTTCAGGCTATCGAACGGACGGATTTCGATAGCGATGACGAGTTTACGACAGGCACACCACTCACTCCAGGCTTTATGTCAGGTACTGGACGGATGCCGGAGGAAGACGATGAGACTATGACTGAAGTGTGAGCAAGTTTTCATGATATACGATGCATGGTAGGAAAGCGGGTTGGCCAGTTGCTGGTCTTCCACTGGGGGGGGGGAGACGACCTTGCGGATCTAGTACGGATACTTGCAGCAGCAAACATGGCGTCCGAGAGAGAAATTTGAAGATTCTGAGATACCCAACGATCTATCTTACCTTGGGGTCTTAAATCCACCTTTACCTTCTAGCAGCTTTACCGTATCACTAGTGTACTTTGATCCACAAGATCTCTATTTCCTCTTGATCTCTCTTCTTGACGCTTCCTTTATCCTTCCAACTCATGGCTACCTGCTTTTTTACCATGCACCTTCCCGTCATTCGCCATCACATCAACCACTAGCTTTGATCTCCTCACCTCGCTCCTTGTGTGCACCTTCCTCGTCTCGGCTCAGGCACGTTGTCGAGCAGCTACTCTGGATTGAATCTAATTCTGCGCCTTCCTCCTACTATTGCCCCTCCAAGGCTTTCTATCACCTCCCACTGCACTTATCGACATCTTCTCTACTACATCTATCCTGGCACTCGCCTCAACTGCAAGCAGTTATTCAGCTTCTAACTCACAAGATTCCCACTCCGACGTCACCACACAAAATTATTAAGCCTACGCGCCGCGACTCGCTCCTTCTGGGCGCAGAACGGCTACAAGCAAACGCTCATTTAATTGCCCGCCCACCTCGAGCAAACAGCGATACCCATCCTCTCGCCCCAGGCTCGCAGAAACGAATACAGTTAGTATACGGTTCCAAAAGTCCCATAGCCATCCGCTTCGGTAATCTCTACATTGCGCATTCCAGAAGTTACGGTCACTCTGGATTTGGCCAACTCGTCACTGCCACCGCCCCTTCCTACCGCCATTCTCCGAGGATTAGAGCGAGGGCGATTGCGTTGACAAACAAGCATGGATCGTTATCTTCTTGACCGAGACGTCGTTGTCTCGACTCCTGCCTTCAACAACAGCACTGCCATATCAGCACGATCATATGCCCTGGGCCGAGCACCGGTTCAACATAGTGAGCAGATATCAGAGACGAGCTCCAACAGTGAGAAATCCTTCGGTACCCGCAACATGTACCGCGGCAATCAACGCGGTAACCGCAGCGGATATCATGGTGGTGATCGCACATACTCTGACAGCTCTGGCAGTTCTGATGGCCAGTACAACCCGAACAGACCAACCCTCAGGTCTAATGCAAATCTCCAACCCACTCATGTCCCTCACACTCGCATGGCAACTCCCGAGCAGCTGATCAATCTCCCAGCCCGCGTAGACTCACCCGTTACGTCAGTCAAACAGCTCTCCTCCTTCAACTTGAATGGCAACAGCATCAACGAGATCTACATTGCGAGAACACATACGGACACAATCCAATCTACCACGAGGTCAACAAGCACCTGTCCACCAAGACAGGTTACTCGAGCCCCTCCTCAATATGAGGGTAATCGCCCACGCTACAAGTCAGCTGATCAGCGCAACTCACGCCGACCAACCTTGAGAGGGGGAGCCCAGCATTGGGCCCGTTGTCAGGAAGGAAAGATCAGGTTATCAGGTATACCCAAGAACTATTGGACAGAAGACGTGTACCACGCAATGTCTTCATTCGGCACTGTCTTCAAGATCGAAATGGTATTTGGTACACGAGACAACACCGCCTACGTCGTCTTCCGGTAAGTGTACAACTTCTAGAGATATGTGCAATCTAACATTTTCCTTATAGACCTCCCCCTCTCAAGGACATCCCGCATCGAAACGTACGTGTCGGTGCCGCTCTCCTAGAATCTGAGACACTCTCGCCACAATTTAAGACCATTCCGAGCCCTGCCAACCCTGCAAAAGACTACTCCGAGTTCAATATCTTGCCGGTACAAGGGATCGATTTCGGTGTCAGAGTGGCAGAAAAGACCATGATCACTATGCGTACCTTGCGTTCGCCAAATGGCATCTACATGATGCTCAACCTGGATCGCAAAGAGCTCGACATACAATTTCCCATTAATGTCGATAACGAGATGCGCAAGTTTCGCTTTCGTTTGCCAATTGCTCTGCTCTCGCGCATCTACAGGGTCACGGACAAAACCACTAATCAGCCGACTCTGATCATTCCATTCGACTCACCACCGCAATTCTATATGCAAATGAAAGAGGGGGAGTACCTTGAGGACGGAACGAAACACACAAGCTTCTCTAGGAAGGAGAGGCTCTGGAATGACTGGAACACTTGGTTCCGAGCGACTGATGTAATCAACTACATGACCAAGAAGACATTCAAGGGCTCCCCATTGATGAATCACAAAGACACCGCTATCATCGACATTGGTAAGTCTAACACACCGTCACTAACGGATACCCAACTGACTTTTTCAGGCCGATGGACCAGTTATCGCATGACTTTCGATGCGGCAGTGATGACTGGGCTCAAGTACAAGGACTTCAGTGATGCTCTCGCCGACCATGGAGTCGTAATTGAGCACCTTGACGGGTTTACAGTCAAAGAAGATGCCGCATCACCTCTATGGTCTCTGCTACAGGAAGAGATATCAGGCACCCATCCGCATCTCGAATCGACGCTTGATTCAAAGGGATCAATTTTCGACGACCTGTTCACTGGCCAGGTTCATCTAAGCTTTCCTGTCCGGTATCAGCTTGAGGCTTGCCTGTCGAACGGCTATTTAAAAGAAAACAACATCACGAGCGAATTCTTGGAGAGACTTGCGGTAATGGATCCTCGCCATGCTATCTACATACTTGAGAAAGTTGTTGACAAACAATATACCTACTACGACCAAATGGAGATATTCAACATCCGGGTCAAACACCTTGTGACGAAGATTCCCAGTTACTGCGTCCTCCAGCGATCGGTCATCATCACTCCAACTATGATGCATGTTGCATCGCCTATCATGGAGACCTCAAATCGCATCATTCGCAAGCATGCCGCGGACAGCGATCGGTTCATCCGAGTCAAGTTCTCCGACGAGAAAACAGAAGGCCAACTGCGCAACATGCCCAACGGAAGAGCTGAGGCAACATTTGAAAGGGTACGTCGTGCCATGAAACACGGCATCGTCGTCGCAGGAAGATACTATGAGTTTCTAGCATTTGGCAACTCGCAGTTTCGCGAACACGGCGCATACTTCTACGCACCTACTTCGTCCAAATCCGCCGATGATATCCGCGTCTCACTGGGTGACTTCAGTCACATCAAGACTGTAGCCAAGTTCGGTGCTCGTCTCGGTCAATGCTTTTCAACCACTCGTGTGATGCGGGAAAACGTCAGAGTTGTAGCCATTCCTGATATCACACGCAACGATTATACGTTCACGGATGGTGTCGGCAAGATCTCGCTCTTCTTAGCACAGATGGCCGCCCAGGAACTCGGGTTGGCCCATGCCTTTGATGATCCACCATCCTTGTTCCAGTTTCGTCTTGGTGGTTGCAAAGGGGTGCTTGCGCTCGATCCCAAGATTACTGGACCTGAGGTTCACATCAGACCAAGCCAGCTGAAGTTCGTGGCACCCCACAACGGCCTCGAGATCATCCGATCGTCATCCCTTGCCACTCCATTCTTCAACCGCCAGATCATTGTTGTCTTGTCTTATCTCGGCGTACCCGATGATGTCATCATTCGAAAGCAGCAAGAAATGATCAACGATTACGAAAACGCCATGATAGATGAGCAGGTCGCCTTACGGAAGCTTCGAAAGCACATCGACATGAACCAGACCACTCTGACGATGGCGGGCATGGTTCTAGATGGATTCATGAAAGCTGAAGATCCCTTCATCATGTCTCTTCTCAAGCTCTGGAGGGCTTATACCATTAAAAACCTCAAGGAGAAGGCTTGCATCGCCATCGATGATGGTGCGTTCGTACTCGGGTGTGTCGACGAGACAGCAACGCTTCAAGGCCACATGAACAATTCGCAGCCTCGGCTTGATGCTACAAAGCACGAGAAGTTGGCGACGCTCCCGGAAATCTTCTTACAGGTTGATGACACAAGCAAAAAAGGCCACTACAAGATTGTAACGGGTGTGTGTATCCTGGCACGAAACCCGTCACTACATCCGGGAGACCTTCGGGTGGTTCGCGCGGTGGATGTGCCAGGGCTCCACCACCTAAAGAATGTTGTTGTGCTGCCTCAGACCGGAGATCGAGATCTTGCCAACATGTGCTCAGGTGGTGACCTTGACGGGGACGACTACATGGTACTATGGGACACTG
This sequence comes from Alternaria sp. 'sect. Undifilum', assembly GCA_024321975.1. Lineage (NCBI taxonomy): Eukaryota > Fungi > Ascomycota > Dothideomycetes > Pleosporales > Pleosporaceae > Alternaria > Alternaria sp. 'sect. Undifilum'. The sequence continues at coordinate 4,173,584 of JAJJZI010000004.1, forward strand.
ATCTGATACCCGACATTATCAACGTACCACCAATGGATTTCATGGCTGAAAAGCCCGTCGAGACGGAAGAACCAATCACTGCTGCGCATATTGGTGAATTCTTCGTTACCTATATGAAGAACGATTCTCTTGGTCAGATAGCGCACGCACATCTAGCACAAGCCGATTTTCAAGCCGACGGTGTGAACAATGAGAAGTGCTTAGCCTTGGCGGAGCTGCATTCCAAAGCCGTCGATTTCCCGAAGAGCGGCCTGCCTGCTGAGATGAGCCGTGAATTAAGGCCGTGGAGGTGGCCACATTTCATGGAGAAGAAGTATCTTCCCAAGGATCGGATCTATCATTCAAAGAAGATTCTGGGGAAGCTTTACGATCAGGTTCAGCTGGCAGACTTCAAGCCGCAATGGGAGAACGCATTTGACAAGCGCATCTTGGGGGCATTCGAACTCGGAGATGAAATCTTGTCCAAAGCAACAGAAGTCAAGGCGTCATACGACGAAAAATTGCGAAGGCTGATGGCCAAGCATGGTATCCAGACGGAATTCGAAGCCTGGTCAGTCTTTGTCCTTGTACACAATCACGAAAGCCGCGATTACAAATTCGCCGAGGAGTTTGGTAGGACAGTTGGAGCGCTAAAGTCCCAATATCGGGAAGAATGTCGAGTTGCTGCCGGAACAAATAAAGAAGGTATAACCGACTGGAGTCGCCTAGGGGAGTTTGTTGCCGCGATGTATACGGTTACCGCAAAAGAGATGGAGGCAGCACTAGTTGAGTGCCGTACGAAGACAAAGACTGTTGGTGGCGAAGAAGTTGCACTGCGGCCCATGGAGCCCGAACACATGCCGTTAATCTCTTTCCCCTGGATCTTTCCTGGAGAGCTAGGCAAGATAGCAAGTGGTAGCAGCGTTGTGTCGCAGCTAGACTCTTTGCAGATCCAACAGAGCATCCCAAGCCAGCAAAAGAAGCAAGCTAGGTCGACTCTCACGGCAGAAACTGAGGCGGGCGTCGTTGAGACCGAAACAGGAGTCACGCATTATGGAGAGCTATTGAACTTGGACTTTAGTCTAATAGCAACGACTGAGGCGGATTGACCGGATGGAGGAGACTCGAGGACGATGAAGAGCAAGCTTTCCGAAAAGAAAGAAAAGAACTGCTAACTACGATGGTAGCTGAAGTGGACAAACCGGTATGAAAAGTAACATGAGGACCACGGAGTTTTGCGCCCACAGTAGGCGGGAAAGTTTAGCTGACATCTAGCTGGCTCACAGGGCTCGTTTTAAGGTTGGTGTGATGGACGAAGGTCATGCAGGATTGATTGTCCGTTTGGAAGTAGACAAATTGATGAAAATCACAGAAAAAAAGGTGAAAAAATAGAAAACATGAACAAAACGCTTCTTGAAATTGGGGGTGATATTCTCCTGGGAAACAAGTGCTATGACGATGACGACGCCTGGTATCGATACTGTAAGCAGCACACTGTGCGCAACCCGTAATTTCCTCTTGGTGCCCGCGTCACGATGCCACCCTCGACGCGCATACCCCCGCTCCTACAACCCTGCGTCCAGCTACCACGCGACGACTCGATCCTCTTACTCACGAGCACGCTCGGCGCCAGCGCAAATTGGCTGCTCATTCGGTTCCTCTGCAATGCGCTGAGTACGATCACACGACAAGATGGCGGGGACGAGGGGCACAACGTTGTCTTGGTGTCCTGGATGAGAGAATACGACTTCTGGAGGCAAGAAGCTCGAAAAGGTGCAGCGCTAGATCTGGAGAAGCTGAGGAATGGGGGACGGCTCGCCTTTGTTGACGGACTGGGTGCTGGTGGAAATGCCACAGACGACAACGCGTGTGGAAGAGGTTCGCGGACCGATGCGACACCAACGCTGAGAGGGCCGCAGCTTTTGCCTGTACGAGGTCCACCCGGAAGGATAGTGCCTGCGAGAGGGCCACCTCCAACTGCTCCAGCGGTGGCGCCAGCGTCATCACCAGCTACGGACACGTCCAACGGACCGGCGAGTGCAAGTCAAAGTACACCAGGTCACTGGACACTCAAGAGCCTCGAAGTCGCGGACGTCAAGTCGACCATCTCCAGCGCCATCTCTTTGCTGGCGACGTCGGCCGCTCAACGAAAGACGCTCCTCATCTTCGATAACCCGGACCTCCTCCTCGCGCTGAACCCCTCGACCACGCCCTCCGACTTCACGTGCCTTGTGCTACAGCTTCACACGTTACCGACCGTCTCCCACGTCCTCGTGCATATACAGGCCGACAACCCACTCCTCAGCCTATCCACACCCCCGCAACCGCTCCAAGTGGCACATCACAACCTGCTTGTCAAGTGCGCGCACATGAGCAGGAGGATATTGGGCGTGAGGGTATTGGACACTGGCGTTGCAAGGGACGTGAGTGGGGTGATACGCGTCACTGAGCAGAGAAAACAGTGGTTCGACGTGGGCTTCGATATTGAAGAGAACACGGAGGGTGATGATGGTGGGAGGGGAAAGGAGTTCTTATATCAGGTCAAGAGTGACGGGAGCGTGAAGGTATTTGAGCGTGGTGCTGGTGGGGAGGGCTAAGGTTTTACATTTCACAGCCAGATGAGCAGCTCATGAAGCTACATCCTTCGTGGACGCTGCAGGATTGTAGCTTCTTCTTGCAGATGCCACACGAGAGAGGGTGTGGACAGAAATGTCTCAGCTGCGCAGAGCACGCTGCCAGCTATGCAAATGGAAAAGACCCACATATCATCAGCCTTTATCATCAGCTATTGAAAGCCAACTCCACGTCTGTGGGCGGAACTCACTTGACACCGCAGTTCGTGCATCCATATACGCAACAACCGACGAATACGGAAGGGGTTACTAATATCACGGCAGCCCCCTCAGCCCCGAATCCTACACCCCCACTGACTCACACCATGTAGCGACGACTCCCTCTCGGGGCCACCATGCAATCAATACAATCAGACCATGAAATCCTGCTGCAGTGATACAACTGCGCCGCTCAGGACCGGGCCCCATCGCACCTGTATGTGACAGCGACCTCCATACGAATACCACAAACCACCCCCACCACGACGCATGCGGCTTCATCTTATGTAGCCACAATCCTCCTACTGCAATCCACGCTGTATATAGCAAGTCGACGTTGTTGAAGAAGGGCAACCCTTACTCTACTGACGCCATTTTAGGCAGGTTGGAGGCCGCCTTACACAGCATCAATGTGGCACAGTCGCTAGCCCCAATGGTTCATGCACGATGCCACAACGACGCAGCTTCGGAACAAATAATCTGCTTCAATCTGGGGGAAGCGGCCATTCGGGGAGGATGAATAGGCGCCGTGGTGATGGGAAGGAAGGAAAGGGATGAAGGAAGATGCGGCGTACGCGACGAGTTAAGAGCATGTCGATGCTGACGGAAAGGCACCAAGATGTCTGCCTGCGAGTAGGCTTCCTCAGCCTCAACTTGCAATCCTACATACGGCAGTATTATCATCGCTTTCACCATCATCACCTCCCATCTCTATCCCTACACACACACACACACACACACACACACACACAAGATGATCCCAACCATCTCCACCCACCTCCTCAGTCTCCCCACTGAAATCCTCCACCAAATCCTCGCCCCCCTACCCACATCCTCCCTCCTCCGCTTCTCAGAAACCTCCCGCCACGCCCGTTCCCTCGCCAACGCCAACCTCCACACTCTCTCCTTTGGCATCGCCCCTCTCTCCCCTCCCTTCTCCACTCTGCTACACGCTGATGAACCCCCAAACTCCTCCACCTCCACCCTCAACCCTACTACCAAAGCCCCTCCCACAATCTGGCTGCGCGTCCCCAACGCCCAAACCTACGCATATTGGACCTTGCTCAACTTTCAAAGCGCACTCGTAACCAGCATACTCAACCGCCACGGAGCCATGCTCCAGCATCTCGAGATAAGCGTCTGGGCGCTGACGCTACCCATGGCGTGTGCGCTTGCGAGGCTACGTGCTCTGCGCCGCTTCGCACTGAGGATAGAGAGGGGCGTCGTGGGCCGGGCACAGCGGTCTTGTCTAGCTGTTGAACGGGAGGAGCAGGAGAAAGCCTGGGAGATGCTCACCAGAGAAACCCCCGTGTGGAGTCGGAGGCTGTTGGCGTTGGAGTTGGAGAATTGCGATTTGGACGTTGGGCAGCTGGCGGGCATGTTGGGAGGGGGTCGGTCCTGTGCAGAGCTGAGACTGGGTCGCTGTCGGTATTTGGGGAGAGGGCTATGGGACTTCCTCGCGCGGTGGCGGGCGAGGGGGGAGTTGAGGGTAGTGGGTGTAGCAGATTGTGGGGACACGTTGGGGGAGGAGGCCAGGGCCGCTGTGGCCACGTTGCATGCGTTACAGGTATTTTTTATCTTGTTGGATAATCCCCCATCGGCTCGGGGAGCGATGAGCTCTGTGTGTGTGTGTGTGTGCGTGCGCTGACGTCGAAATAGTCTCTAAACCTATACGACTGCCAGGAACAAGAGCCTGGAGAGTTTGAGCGATGCAATAGGGAGGTTTGGCATATACCTGACTTTGTTGCACCGAGCCCAGGTGGGTTGGGCGAGAGTATGATTATAGAGGTGGATCCGGAGTACATGCAGTAAGGCACGGAAGGCAATGGGCTCTTTATGTATTGAAGTGTTTCTATTTCGATACTTGATCAAGCAACTATAACGTCGAATGATCAATCGTTCCAGTTACCGGTCATCTATGTAAAGAGCTTGCTAAAGAGACCACTTGGGTACCCAGTCCATGCCTTGCATCCATCCGCCTATTCAAGCTTCCCTGCACTGCCCCGATGTCGTCGTCGGCGGCACCAATTCCTTCCAGCAGCTCCAACTCGGCTTCCACGCTTAAAACCTCATGTACTGACTGTAGTCCATATCTGGGTGATGAAACACTTGACCAGCGCGGTTCAAGGAGGAGAAAGAACCGACAAAGCTCTCCGTAACCGAGCCCTGGCTACTCTGAACAGCATGCTGCGAGTCCTGGCTAGCGCGAGCGCGGAGGTAGTCGCTGTACTCTGACACGCGCTGCGTCTTCAACTGCCACTCGAGGAGCATGAGGAGATCTTCCGCCTCCGCAATGTTTTGGTCGTAGATGGCGGCGGTATGCTCTTCGTGGTGACTACCGGGATGAACCTGGGCCTGGCACTTGGGGGTGTACCGCATCGATGCTTGGTCCTTGGGGAGGTACTGGTGGCTGGCTTCGATGCGGGTCTTCGCGTCGACGTCGTGGGCAGCCTTGCGTACAGCGTGGGCTTGACGGCGTGCAGGAGTCTTCCGCACAGCTGGCGCAACAGCGAGAGCATCGCGCATGCTCTTCAGCTTGGCCTGGCGGCGATCCTGCCTTGCCTTGATGGTCGCTTCTTCCTTCTCCAAGTCGAGCATGTGGCGGTACTTCTGCTCCAAGTAAGCACCGATCATGGTCGGCGCCCAGTCCTGAACGAAGTTGAGTCCAAGGATGCCGCTGTAGACTTCTGGGCTGTACAGCTGTGCCAACTGCTCATGTGCGTCTTCTGCCGACATGTTATCGTTCTCGACTTGCCAGACCAGTTCATAGCGGAGCGCCTGCACCCTCGCCTCGCGGACCGCGTCGTCGAGCGCTTTGCCGCACGACGGGTTGTTGAGGATATTCCAGTACTCAGACAGACTGTTGTGGAACTCAGCGATGCTTGGGCCACCCTCGAAAACGTCTTGAGACGCGACGTTGAAGCCACTGTCGATGCGAAGGTTCAGCAGCTGATGCATCTCCTGCATTCGCGCGACGACCGCATAGTATAGGTCCTCGTAATCCGCGAGGGGGCGATCGGCAACCTCTTGGTCGGAACGCAAGTAGATTCGTGCGTGAATGCGCTCGACAGTGAGAAAACCAGGAGGCAACACGCTGGGATTGAGTTGCTTCTTCTGGAGGCGGGCAAATAAGGTGTTGAGACTAGGGCTGTAGAGGTCGAGTTCTGGCTTGCCAAATAGGTTGCTGTTGCCAGCAAGGTCGATGAGGTATTTACTGAGCTTGAGTATGTGCTCGACGATGTAGTCGGACGGATAGGCTGTGGTCGCAGCTTGAACCGCCAGCTGGCTGACTGCCACCGTGAAAGCTGGAAGGAGAGTCTTTGCAGACATCTCAGGAGGCGTCGTGAGTTGTAGATTGTAGGGTGGAAAGATGTGAGACGATCGAGACAGGACTTGCTCGGAATGAGTAGAAATTTGAGGATTGTGTAATGAGCTGTAGTTTGCCGTTGAGTTTCTGAGTGTGCGATTAATATTCGCGAAAGGTTTGTGGTCTTGGAAATTTGGAATCGAGGAGGCTGGGAGACGACTTGACCAAGTGAAGGTGAAAGAGACGCCCCGACGTCTCCGTTGCTGGTATTGTTCTTGCAGCGAAGGTTGGACAATAGAATCGAGTTGATTGTAGCGTCTGCAAAAAGACTTTGGAGCTGCGAAGGCGGAATTTTGAGTGCAGTGGTCACTCGTTGCTGGAGGGACGACCGCTCAAGTACGCATCGGCATCGCTGGCGGCGAGATACTCCGTATCACGGTACAAACCATATCATTCGATCTAGAAGAGAAAAGTAACGTCGTCTATTTCATCCCAAGAGTATCTTAGCTTGATTATTCGGAAAATACTGTTGCCTGAAGATGTGGGTGACGATAAGCGATACTGTCATTCCATCCAGACATGCGCTGACTCACCGCCCCATCTTGTCACCGTTCAGGCAGCCAAACTCTGAACTAATGTCCTTGCATCAAAGTTTCTTAGTCTCCTAGGCAGTTCATCTTGAATCCACTCTCGTCCCAAGAAGGCGCCGCCCGCAAGTGCTCCTGTAGTGGTTAGCCAGAAGAGTGTCTTGCCAGTACCTGGTCGGAACTCCTCGCCCGTCTTTTCATTCCGGTATACAAAATCGTTCTTCTTCCAGAATATACTCCTGAACCAAAAGAGAAATTGCCAATCAGGGTACATCACTGAACTAATTAGCGCATGGGCCCCATCAAAGTGTCCTATTGTCACTCACTGTTATTCAGACCTGTCTTAGGATCGACGGCCCAGTTGACGCAGCCAGTGGCCCAGACGAGCTTTTTGGCTGCCTGTTGAGTCCAGTGCGAGTCTGCAATTGCGGCTTCGTACTTGACTTCTACGGTCGCTGGTGGTGGCGCGAGCAACTGAGGAACGAACGATCGCGATCGATATGATGGGAGTGATTTGAAGATGGGATCAAGGAGCCGAAGAGTAAAGTTGATCTGGCACTCGACAGTGTAGATGACGCTTAGATGACCGGTGACGCTGTTCGGCCCCATGAGGATGAAGAAATTCGGGAATTCTGGGACAACAGTCCCAAAGTAAGCTTGCGCGACACCATGTGAGGTCTTTGCCCACTATCAAATGCATCAGCATATAGCTTTTTGGTTGTGTAGAGGGCTCAACTCACGTATTTGCTCAGGCTCAGCCCGTCACGCCCTACAATCTCCATCGGGCTCAGCATCTGCTGCGTTGCGAAACCGATCGCAAGTACAATGGCATCCGCCTTTACTTCACGACCACTCTTTGTTACCACACCGCTTTCATTAATTCTCTCCACTGGATCGTTGGCAACGAGCTCAACATTGTCTCTCCATAATGTCTTTAGATAGTCTGTGTCCAACACTTTCCGCTTGCACCCGATTTCAATCTTTGGAATGAGCGCGCTCCAATACCTGGGTGGCGCCATGCTCTTGACATATGCTTCGTTTTCTTTTGCCAGGTTCTGGCGTATATTGCGGCCGGTCTCGATATCAAAATTACTCCAGTCACGCTCCATGTCGTAGTAGAACTTTGCGCGGTAGATGCGCATTGCCAGTGGTACGTAGCGCATCACGGCTTTGAAAGTATCCGAATAGTGTGGGTTTTGGCGTTCTGCTAGGTATTGCGCTTGTCGACCGAACTGTACAAGTTTGCGCACAGGGTTGGGCTCGTTAGCCATGATAGGAACAAATTGAGTCGCTGAGCAGCCATTGCCTGGGAGCTTGTTAGAATGCTACTTATCGGCCCATCGACGAAGAGTCTTATGACATACCAAGAACAACAACATCTTTATCTTTCCAGTCGAAGCTGTGATCCCACTGAGCAGAATGGAACATCTTGCCCTTGTAAGTCTCTACTCCTGGCAGATCACACGTCTTTGGGACTGAAAGCGCTCCAACGCCCGAGACCAATATCTTCGCTCGCCGTGTCGTTCGCTTTTTGGTTTGAAGGTTCAGAATGGTTGCCTCCCAGACGTTGTCGTGATCATTCCAAGCTGCTTTTTCCACAATGGAATGGAAGCGGATGTGGTCAACGACCTTATATTTTTCAGCTACGGAGCGAAAGTAAGCCTGAATTTCTGGACGCAAGGAGTATTTCTGAGACCAATCTGGGTTCAAGGCGAAGCTGTACGAGTAGAAGTGCGAGGCAACCTAATCAGTTTAGCACGGGTCTCGGTGCTGACAACAGTTTGTAATCGAACAACCTACATCGCATCCACACCCTGGGTATGTGTTTGCCAACCAGGTACCACCGACATCTTCGCTCTTCTCGATGAGTTCAAAGTTGCGAAGACCGTACTTTCGTATGATTTGTACTGCGAGGCCCAGGCCGCTCATGCCCGCACCTATGATGAGGACTTCTGTGTCGAAAGACATGATAAAGCAGCTTCAGGGTACGATTGAGAGAGGCTGTGGATGCGGTACGATAAGAGAGTACCAAAGCCACGAGATAGGAATACTTATACCACACTCGCTTTTACGCCATCTCGCCCGCTGACCCACCCCTCCACGCTCCAGAGCCACCAAACTCCCATCGGCGGACCCTGCGTCTTCCTTTCACTCTCATTATGTGCGGAGTATGGGTGCTGTCTAACCCATTCGTGCCTATGTTTGCGGGACGTCGTTGCGATGTAGTCGGCGTTTGGGCAGGTTTGCCGAGCAGACAGAAGGGAAATCTGCCGACATCCAATGACAGCTGTCGGATCTTGCGGGGACCCCACACCTCGCAGACGCGTGTATGCTGCTCGTCACGACCCGGAACTTTCGCTTTTGGTATCCCGACGCCTGTCTCCTCCAATTGCTCGTACAATTGCTGACGTTATCTCATGGAATGCTTGTGGTGTTCAGCATTGGAAGATTGGAAGTAGCGAATAGATGGCGTCATCGCTTCGAAGCGACGTTTCGCGAGCGTGGCGCGCAATTCACTCGCAAACCAAAGGCTAGAGAACAAAGACTAATCACTGGCCCTCAGCGATGATCTGACATATCATGGAAATGTTGTGATCATGCTTCTTCAAGTCCCAAGGAAGCAGTATCTGACTCCATCACAGCAGCTGTTGGATCTGGCCGTAACAATATAGTGTGCAGCAAAGCAAAGTCTCATTCTTCGGAAAAATAGTTTTTCAGCAACCAGTGCTTTCCGATATTATGCGTAACGTCAGAAAACGCTGCCTGTTTTCTGTTCCGTTTTCTATTCCATTTTCTATTCCGTTTCCAAGAATTCGGGCTGAATTCGCATCGCGACATTATGCGTCTATACCGAGGATCACTTCATTGACGGGGTTCGCGTAATTGCAATATCCTCCGACATAACAAGGGTCGTAGACATGCAACAACCTGCTGCCTCATTCCTGTAAGGATACACGTAGCGCTGGCGTAAGAGGAGCAGCTCCACCACTTGAAAGTCATAGCGACTGGACATCTACACATTCTAAATGATTCGATCCTATGGCCTAAATCACAATTACTATCCCCCACTGCGTGGCGAGAACCGCACTGTAGCGAGGAAACCAATATATACTTAGGCGTTAACATACTAGATCTTTTCTTATGCTCGGACATCTAAATTTTGTCAATTAGATAGAATAACAATGGTCTTCCTAATCCTCCTGATTGCTGCTGTTACAAAGATTACCGTTTGCATCGTCAATAGCCTCGCCAGAAATGCAGGCGCCTTATTTCATAGCGCTACAAGCCTCCTCCAATATAGGTCCAAGATTTGGCCCAATTTGGTCCAAAGCGTCATAACATAGCAGAATCTAAGCCTTATAGCCACCCTACTTCGCTGATAAACCAATTCAGCCGTACCGCGACAGGAGGAGTATATTTCGTGCGACATCGCCACCCCCGTTATTACCTTCCAATCTAAGCGAAGGGTCCGGTCATTCCGTAAGCCAATGCGCAGCGCATATGATAAAATAGAGCATACAAGCCACAGACAGCGCCAGGCCTGAGCGGCTGGAGGTCGTGATCGTTCAGTGGTTGTGGTAGTTTAGCTAATGCTACTCACCCCAGCCTACTTGTGGTTGCCTGAAAACATTTGTAAAAAAGTCCAGCATACTCAACAGCTTTCACTTCGCGCAAATTGTTAATTATCTTATTCAAAGCTCAGGTAGACACGATGTGCAGGTATCTAAAGTTTACAAAAAAGTATTCTCGATGCAAGCGAACGGAGGACCCTCACATTATACCCAACACAACATGGGATTACTGTTCCGAAGGCAGCAAACTGGATGGGCCTTGTTCGAACACCTCGATAATGGAGGGGGAAAATGGAGAGATTATGCAGGGAGGTAGCACCACAGTCACCGGGGAAGAGTGCCTGGGATGTTGAAGGTAGTTCTGGCAACCGTTCATTCATCGATGTACTGATCGGGCAACCCAAGATCGAGCAGCCCAGGATATCACGAGCAACCCAAATGCCGATATTGCGATGATCGATACGGGTACTTTAGGGGGTGGGGGGCTGCTTGGAGGACGATTGTCTACGGACCGAAGAGCTGAAGGTTGTGTTAGCAATGAAAACATATCGAGGAGAGATAACATGCCGTTGATGCTCATAGCGACTTTATCCGCACTTGAATACATGCCTTGCCAACAACCCGTAACAATATCTCCAATAGGCCCTAGGCTCTTTGTTTCGGGATACTTTGACTCTCTGAAGAAATCCATAATGTCCTTGTCCGTGCTCCCATCATAAGGAGCCTGGCCGCACATTACCTCAAAGATAGTAGATCCGAGGGCGAATATGTCTGCCTGCTTCGACAACAATGGCCCGGGATATCGATGGCTAGAAGTCACAGCGACAAGAAGGGGAGATCCATCCAAAGACGAACCTGCGTTCAGGTTGTTGTCCAAAAACACATTCCCTGCCTGCAGATCTCCATGAATAACACCGCATGAATGAACATAGGCCAGCGTATCGGCTATTTGCTCACACCAGCGAAATCGCTGTTCCAAGGAGAGATTCCTTCCATGATCCTGAATATACTTGCGAAGTCCATACTTCCCGGCAAACTGCAGACGAAGACCCGACTCGTATGGTCCGAAGTATCGCAAAAGCCCCACATGGCCGCCGCGGCCCTCCAAACGTTTATAGATAGCCCTTTCGACCCGAATATGCTCTTTGTGTTCATCGAGGTGAGGGAACTTTACTACCGTATCTGTGGAATCGTCGACGCAGACTACACCAAAACTCCCCCACCCAACCAGATGTTGTTGACCGAAGCCCGTTGGCCACGCTATCTGACTCATCTCTAAACTTCTCAAGCGGTTTTGGGAGAGTGAAGGATTCTGGCGGTGGTTATAGACGGTTCATTCAAGCATGCGGCTAGATTCGAAATCTTTAGCAACCGTCCTGATAGTCGGTCAACAGAGACATAATATATCTCACCGTGATACTTGTATGAGTGTCTTATGCGTGCGTCTTATGCGTGCGCTGTAGTAAAGAGAAGCTTACGGTAGTGCGTCGTCGAAGTCCATGCCTTCGGGGGTGAACAAGCGCTGGTCCCCTGCCAAGCTTGAGCACGAGCGCTCAGCCAGAAAGCTAGACGCCGGAATTATGTAATTACACCCGATAAGTACCTCTCTCGCTTAGCTTCAAAGTAGTATGGTATCCGGCATAATTAATGTATGTGGGCCACTAGCAGGGATTGGTTTCAGCTATCACCAGTTTGGATAGAAGCTTTCTTAGCTATATAGCTCTCATTCAGTACTTTGTATAGCCACCTTTTGGTTGAGTTTTGAGATACTCGATGAATTCAGGTGTCCGCATGAGCAGTTCGAGTTGGACTGAATCGGGTGCTGGGTAGACGGTAGCAAAGGATGCTTTTTTTGGAAGAGAGCCTAGAATGAGGAGATGCTCGCCGCGGAGGTTGCACGCTATGTTGCAGTGCAGTGTATCGTATGCGAATCGTTCGTATGCGGTGCTGTTTGAAAGGTGAGAAGCAGTAGGTGAGCAGCAGCGGCTTCAGCTTTATAAAGTATTGCAGGCTCCCGCTGCGGTACGTACGTGTCCTTTCCCTCCTCTATTACATTATTTTGCAATCTTATTGCAATCCTACTGTAATCCTGTTGTTAGCTATAGGCTGGCAATCGCTGTTAGACACGTTTTAACTAGTATTGTTTTTTAGTACCTTAGCAAATTTTTTTGACCCTAATTATCGCTTAGTGGTCTAAGCTTTCCTCCTAGAACTTATCTACCCACCGTTCAAATCTTGTTAACTACACACAATCTTTTTTTTGACTTTTGCGATTAATTAGTAGAGGGTAGCTGCTTTTCACTTTTTTGGAACCCCATTTTGACTACAACAACAACCACCACCTTTGACACCTTAAAAAATAAATAAAAACCTTTAGCATTAATTACTGCCTGGCACCTTGCTCTTATACTAATAACTAGGGAGCTAAGGTATTTAGCTGTAATAAAATCCTAGGCTTCTAAAATAGCTCTGCAAAGCTGTTTATAGCTCCTTTGCTGCCTATTTAGCAAATCTTGGTAGTTTATCTTAATATAGTCCTTTATCTTATTCCTCACCGCCTTAATAGGGTTAAGACCTAGGCTGAAGGCCGGCTAGGATATAGAGTTAACCCCTCTTAACTGCAGTTTAGCTCTAGTATTCTTTAAGGCATAAGCTGGAGCATTATCCTGCATAAAGATAAGCTTATTTTTTATTGTTATCTATATCTTAACTAGAGGCGCAATCCTCGAGCAGTAGCTTTTTATGTTAATTAACCCCCAATCTTTCTTCTAGAACAGGTCAAGGCCCTTTTTACTTTTATTAAAGCAAGCCTAAAACATCTACTTACGCCTTTTAAGTACTTTATCTACTGAACAAGTATTGTTAAGTGCCTCTTTACAAAGCTAGATAACCTAAGTTCTTTTATGCTAGCCCTTAGTTACTTAAGTTTTGTTGCTTTAGAGTATTTTATTTTATTGCTTAGTAGTTTAGTTAACATGCTCTTCTGCCTAGGCCTTTTTTTTTCTTCTTATTTTGTATAGAGAGGGGAGGTTAGGCAAGAGCTATATATTTAGTATGTTTATAGCTTCTTAGAGTATGGCAAATAACGTACTTTCTTATATTTTACTTAAGGAAGCTATAGGTAGTGCTAAGTAGCTTATCTGCTTAGTTTGCCTTAAGAACCTTAAAAAAGCAATTAGCAATTAGTTCTTGTTGCTGCTTATTAGAAAGTGTAGAGGGCCTCCTAGACCTCTTCTTTAGAGTAATAGGGCTGGTAGCCACGTAGTTAACTTGCCTTAGAGTTATTTTTAGGTAGTTAGCTATTTATTGCTGTGTGTAGCTAGCTTAGTATAGTGTCTGTACTATAAGCCTCTTATTTCTAGTAAGCTGTTTCTTGTAGGGTAGAGTCGTGGGTTCGTCTATTTATTTTTAAGGTATCAAAGGTGGTGGTTGTTGTTGTAGTCAAAATAGGTTTTCCAAAAAAGTGAAAAGCAGCTGCCCTCTACTAATTAGTCGCAAAAGTTAAAAAAAGATTATGTGTAGTTAACAAAATTTAAACAGTGAGTAGATAAGGTCTACGCGCTAAGCGCTTAGAGCAGAAAAGCTTAGACTACTAAGCAAAATTAGAGTTAAAAAATTTGCTGAAGGTACTAAAAAACGACACTAATTAAAACGTGTTTAACAGCAATTGCTAGCCTATAGCTAGCAACAAGATTGCGATAGAGGTAGAGGAGGTAGAGGTGGAGGAGGGTAAGGACACGTACGTTACCGCAGCAGGAGCCTGCAATACTTTATAAAAGCTCCCTGCCTGCTGCTTCTCACCTTTAGGATTTCCCACACCACACGGTACCGCATACGAACGATACAATGCTCGGACTGTTCTTCTCCCCGTTCGACACGAAGACCGATGGCTCACATCGGTGGGTTCGTCTATATTGGCCCTTAGTAGAGAGAGAAACTCTAAAGGATTGGGCTTGAGAGAGATAGATGAGGGGGGGGGAGATTGAGCTAAAAGTGGCTTAGATTCATCCGAAGTACTACCGGATTTGCAGATTTTAGCGTCTCCACATACATAACTTATGCCGATAACCACAGTAGTAGGATTCTGTATGTTAAAATCTAAGAATAATCAGGGTTCCGCGTCAGAGCCACTACAGAAAAAGTATTTTGCCCGTCATCACAATATCAAATCCTCCATGCGCTCAGGCGCCGACGAAGTCGTCAGCATCGCAGCAGGCCCATTACATGCCAGTTGGAACCGATTGAAGCTACCCGAAGCGCAGTACCATAGCGTCCACCATGCGCTTCATCAGCCCCCGCCTTGAGTAACATGTATTTATTTTTAAGGTGTCAAAGGTGGTGGTTGTTGTTGTAGTCAAAATAGGGTTTCCAAAAAAGTAAAAAGCAGCTACCCTCTACTAATTAGTTGCAAAAGTAAAAAAAAAAGATTGTATGTAGTTAACGAGATTTGAATAGTAGGTAGATAAGTTCTAGGAGGAAAGCTTAGACTACTAAGCAATAATTAGGGTTAAAAAATAATTGCTAAAGTACTAAAAAACAACACTAGCTTAAAACGTGTACTAGGAGGGAAACATAATGCTAGTACGTACTACTAACAGCAATAAATTTAGTCTAACTTAAACTGCTTATATAGACACCTAAATTTATTAAGTATCTTAAAACTTAACTACTTAGCTAGACTTCTAAGTTTATAAAATTTTTAAACAAGTTTTTTATCTACAATATTTTTATATATAAAAAGATTATTAAGCTCTAATTTAGCTAGTTGTGTAAGGAATGCACAATTTCTAAAGTATTTACTAATACTAGTGTAG
Organism: Alternaria sp. 'sect. Undifilum'; assembly: GCA_024321975.1. Classification (NCBI taxonomy): domain Eukaryota; kingdom Fungi; phylum Ascomycota; class Dothideomycetes; order Pleosporales; family Pleosporaceae; genus Alternaria; species Alternaria sp. 'sect. Undifilum'. Next base: position 4,188,674 of record JAJJZI010000004.1, read on the forward strand.
TACTTAAGATTTATTACTTTAACATCCTCCTCTTCTTATTTATTATATAAGGGCTAAGTATAGAGACTAAAACTTAGCTTAAACAGCTATTGTAAGACGTTAAATTAGTAATAAAAAAGAAAGAAGTAAGAAAAAAAGAATAAGCTTTTTATTATTACGTTTATAAGTTAGCAAGTAAGGTAATAATAGTGTTACTACTTTACTTTATTTAAGAGCGCCTAGTAGTAAAGTAATAAGAATAGGTAAAATAAAGCGTGTTAAGTTGAGAGGTAATTTGCGTCTTTATTTTACTTTTCTTTATTTCTATCTATACATACGACACACTAATTGCGTACTAGTAATACCAAACAAGGGGGCATAAGCCTAGATACTTATTGTTAGCAATAAATCTTTTTTTTTTACTAAAAAGGTGTCTACAAAATGTATAGTTACATTAAAAGGTTGTCTTAAAAGGCTGAAGCCAAGAGTAACATGTATACCACACATTTGTGACCTCCATAGGAGGCTGCCTGTAGAGCATTGCCGTAGTATCCTCCTTGTGCGTTGACGTTGGTACCCTGCCGGATGAGTAGCTGAACCATGCTATCGTTCCCTACACTTGAAGCTGCTTTGGTAGCGCATCACCGAAGTACCCACCTATTACTGCGCCACTATGTACTTTCTAATCGCTCAATACTACATAAACCTTATTCAATACAGGTTCCTTTGAGTGTTCCTAAAAACCGAACACTCATGCCTCGAAAAATGTTGTTGTCTAAAAAGATAGGTATAGGACGTGACGAAAGCGTGCAAGAAATATCGCCGCACCTGGTGCGCGTAACAGCTATTCGTCGGGCGTGCTCAGCTTGCTGCAAGCTAAAGGCCGAGAACATATGACCCTGGGAGTGAACATGTCTCGCGATAAACACATACCAATACCGTGGATACATGTTACCAATACCAGGCCGACCAATGCCGCCATCACAACGAGTCGAACCAAGGGGTTCCTCGACCGGCGAACCTCATCGACTCGGACCCCTGCCTTTACTTCCCGAGTGCTAAGACATCAGGAGGCACGTCATCACACTTGTAGTCCTAATAGCGGAGGGACAATCATTGGTCAAGAACTAGTGAAAGAATAGTCTTTCCCAGTCAAGAGATGACTCAGAGGGGGATTTACAGAATGAACGCAACTAGGACGGGTAAAAATGGAGCCGGGAGAATAGCTGACAAAGATACATGTACAAGTAATACGTGTTTGATACACTCGAGATACACAGTTATGTATGATCTTAAAGACCCTCTCAGCCACTGCTTGTTACTCCATTTATCAAACAAACCCTCTCAACTTCGACTAACACTTGCAGGTCCACGCTATTTTCTCTCGTACCCACTTACCATCACTCGGGATTGCCAAAAAGAAATCCGAACTCGGTCTCATTCGAACAGACGTCTCTCGCAGCCTCCCCAGTATCACCGTGACCGGCAATCCTCTCCATCCACCTGACATACGGTTAGTAAGGGAAAGGGAAGATGAATAGAATTTGACCAAACACCAAGTCGCACGACCGTCATATCAAGTGTATAAAAAAACCCCCCAGCAACTACAACACTCATTAGTATCTCCATCCGAAGCCTCTCACCGTCATCCCGGCACGAACCTCCATGCCGATCGCTCTGGATCTAGCTCTCCCCTCCCCTCAATACCCCTCACCACCCAACTCACTGACGCTTTTTCAAAAACGTCAACGCAGCAACTACATACCCCTCCATCCCCACCGTCAGCGTAGGCTGCACGACCGGCGCAAAAAAGGGACTATGGTTCCCCGGCACATCCTCACTCAATCTCCCCTCCTTCTCCGCCTTATCCCAAACCACGGGATCCGTCCCTCCATACAAGAAGAAGCAGCTCGGCTTGCCAATCGCCGTAGCCAAGATACCAAAGTCCTCGGAGCCCTGTAAGCGCGCAATATCGGATTGGTATGAATGTTTTCCGGGCTGGAAGTGCGCTGAGAAGGATTCTTCGAGCGCATTGGTAACGTCTGCGTCGTTGAAGAGTAATGGAAATTGCGTTGTTGGTGTCAAGGTAGGTTTGTTCGGATTGTTGGATGCTTGGGCTTCGGCGGCAATGATGCGCTTTACGCTGGCGAGGACGCGTTCGCGTGTTTGGGGTTGGGCGGCGCGCACGTCGATTTTCAGGTTGGCTTCCGAGGGGATGATGTTTTCGGCGTCGCCGGCGTGGAATGCGGAGACGGTGACGACGGCGAAGTCTAGGGGGTCGACTTCTCGGGCTACGATGGATTGGAGACGCATTATTGTGGAGGCGGCTTGGAGGATGGGGTCAATGCCGCGGTGAGGGGTGGATGCGTGGGCTTGCCGGCCTTCGATGCGGAGTCTGGGGAGGTTAGCCTTTGGGGCATGATGTTGGGGTATAGAGGGAGAATGGGGATATGTACTGGAATCGATCAGCTGAGCTAGCGATTAAACCATGCTTTGTACCTATAACACCAGCTCTTTCAGGCATGACGTGCGCTCCCACAACGACATCTGGTTCCTTGACCCTTTGATAAAGCCCATCATCCACCATGTTCTGCGCGCCACCCGCCCTTTCTTCTGCTGGTTGAAACACCAAGATTAACTCCCCGCTCCATGCGTCTTTACATCTGATCAAAGTTTCCGCCGCTGCAAGCAACGCCGTGATATGCATGTCATGGCCACAAGCATGCATAACGGGTTTCTCAACACCATCTACATCCTTCATACGCGCCGTACTCGCATAGTGTAGCTCGGTCTTCTCTTCAACGGGTAGCGCATCAATGTCAGCACGCAAGAGAAGAGTCTTTCCCGGGCCATTGGAGAAGCTGGCAGCAATGCCGTGACCGCCGATGGAAGAGTAGATTGTGAAAGCGTTAAAAGTCTCGAGATGCTTGACAATGGCCTCGGCAGTTTTGGCTTCTTGGAAGGATAGCTCGGGGTGCGTGTGAAACCATCTGTCTACGCTGTCATAAGCGGTAGCCTTCATGGACTGGAAAGAGTACTTACAGAGCTCCTCGTAGGATGCCAGGTCGGGCTGATGTGCCTTGACGATATCACTTATGGAAGGCATGGTGTCTACGTGTGTAGTCTTGCGACCTTTGCATGAACTTGCTCACTCATATATACACTCAAGCTTACGTTAGATATCTCAGCCAGGCACCTGCCTTTGTCGCGTTAGTTTGCCCAGGTATGATACCAAGGCTGGATCAGCGAGGTTGTGACACATGTGGTTCCCGACCGGGAAAGTCGAGAATGACGTATGAACCTCTGCGTTGGATTGTGGGGTAGCGTATCTGACTCTGACGCCGGTACCTCCGGCCGCGGCACCATACTACAGGAACAGGCTGATAAGAGAGACCCCTGTAACAAGGAAGTTAGAAGCGCGTGTATTGATAAGAAAGTGATAAGCTCGTTGGTATCAATACAATGATGTGCGTAACGCCAAACTAAAGCCACTCGCGACCCTCGGAAACGTTTGCATCTAAAACTCCTTGCATGTAGCTGCAAGAGCGCGTGCACGACCTTGTTTTTCGGGCGTGTTCCTATTGAAGCTGCGTACAATTTACAGAAAGTGAAACGTGCTCTAAGAGTAACAGAGGATTGGGCTCGGTCATCCTACGACCCACCCATATCTTCGTTGTCTTTCTCAAGCTGTCTCTCAAGACTTCCCATGGGATCTGATTCTGAAGTCGGTGCAGAAGGAGCGGCTGATTGGTGCTGCACAGGTTCAGGCTCAAGCTTAGGCTCAGCTTCGGGTACGAGGTCGGGCTGAGGCTCAGATACATCTACCGGCGCTGGTGCCGCATCCCCTTCTACTGTTGGGGCTGGGGCTTCGCTCGGAGCATCCTCGGGAACAATGGCTTCCGTGGTAGTAACAGAAGTTGGAATCTGGTTCATAGAGCTCTGGCGACTATGGGAGACAGCAGAGAGCGGCAGATCAGGAGAGCTTGATGGGTCACGTTTCGGTGTTTCGACAGCCGCTTCGGATGGCGCGGCTTCAAGTGCTGTTCTCTCGATCGTTACGGTACTTTGAGAGGGCTCGTTGGGAGTCGGTGGTAGCTGGGTTGCTAGCGTGGTGCTTTCTGCTGGTGTAGCGTCTGTGAAGCTGGAGAACTCGGTCGCTGGAGCGCTGGTAGTGGCTACGGACGATCTTTGAGGAGTCGCTGGGTTGGAGGTATGCTCCATGTCTTGATCCTCATCTTCCGAGCCCTCCTCGCCAGAGACCTCTTCTTCCTCGCCGCCAGCGTCTGCCATTGGCGTATCTCCACCATCTGAAGGTGCTACTGATCCGTCCTCTTGCTTGACGCCTGGTAGACCCAGCATGTCACCACCAGCATTTGATGCCGGTGTTCCTTGTTCTGTTTCGCCTTCGGCGAAGACGACCTTCTTCTTGCCCCTGCCTGGACCTCCACGTTTCACCTTCTTCTTGGGAGGTGGTGGCCTTCGCCTAGGTGGCCTTTGTTGTAAGATGTCGTTAGCTACGACTACGCCCTCGGCGTTCACCACACCAACTCCTTCAACAATCGTTCCGGGTGCCGCAGTAGCCGGTGCGACTTCGATTGCAGCATCTGTAGGTTGAACTTCGCCTTCCACAGCCTGGCCTTCGGGTACAAGCACCTTGTACACGGCCACGTTGCCGTCCGCATCGAGCTTCTTCACTTTGGTTTCTCGCAATGCAGGTTGCGCGACCTGGCCGTTAACGTACGGTGATGGTAGACCCTTCCTTCTCTTTGCAAGATATTCCGGTTCCGAAACTTCTAGATGTCGTGCAACCTTGACGTACTTCTTGATGGTGAATCCGGTACGTATCTCTTTGATCTCTTCTTCGTCATCTTTCATCTCGTTGTCGTCTTCTGGCGGTGCTGGTGGCCTATACAACTTCCCGGACCGTGCTGCTCGCAGTAACTGCTGTGAATGCTCAGGCAACATGTGGGAGTCTCGGGGCATGGGTAGTTCGGGCCAAGCACCCTTATCCAAAGGTTTGTTGTCGGCCGAATTTGGCTCAATAGTGATCTCGGCTTCCCGGTATTGACTGATAGGAAGTCCTTCTAGCACATTATGCTCAACTTGACCACGCCCTGATCTGTTGGATCGGTCCCTGTTCCGGAACTAGTCACATGATGTTAGCCTGAAGTCTTGGACACGTACGCGCACGTCTGCTACGTTGCCTAGCCAGGAAGAATCTGGTTTGGGTGTTGCTTTGCGAGTGAGGCATGTAGTTACAGAATAACTCATCACAACTCGTTCGAGGCGACGGAGCTTTAGGCCATCGAGGTTGCTCTTTCGCTACGTGTCCTCCAAAAAGTGACGTCACGCCGATAATAGAAGATGAGATATTCAAGATGCGATGCACGTGATAGCAGTAGCAGTGTTGCGTCGCGCGCGTGCAAGTGTTGGGAAATCGATGTTGGAGACGCCGCTCAAGGATGCATGCTCTAACAAGAAGATGAGACGACGTACCGGAGCCATAGCGACGGGTGTTTTCCTCGACGGGGACAGGACCAGGCGGTGAAAGTGGGTATGGAAGTCGGCGCAATGCAACGGGAAGGCGCGATGCGTGAAGGGAAAGCGCGTCGCTTTGCAGATGGCAGGCATAACCGTGCGCCGCTATACCCTTTTGAGTGCATTTGCAATCGAGCACGCTAGGCTTGAAATGCGAAGAACAGTCTTCCGGGAGGTCTTCAAATGGGGAGCAACGTCCTTCTATCTAGCTTGGCTATGAGGCCCAGATCTTTTGTTTATAGGAGGATATTCTTCCGTTGATGTGGCATCGTAGTTTGGCTAAACTCTGGTTCTGTCATGGCGCGTGTCGACGGGCCACTCACACCACTCATATTCAGTCGGAACATTCCATTCCAATAGAGTTGAATAGCAGGCTCGATATAGTACAGTACACTCATTCTCGACACTTGCTGTCATCAAGACAGACGCAGCTGCTCCGCTGCCGTGTAGACCCCCGCTCCCCCATGCAATGTACGCCATATTGTTGCAAGATCATGTCGTCTCCTCATCCATATCCGCACTCTTGAGCGAAGCACTCAATCCCAACCCTGGTCCTTCACCCTGACGATGTCACTTCTGTCACCCTTTTGCTTGCCCTCTTTGCCTCCTTCGACGACTAATCGGTCGATCTGGTAGAACTGGCTTATCACCGTTTGCCTCTGGGAACCAAGTTAGCATCCATTCCAGCACACGCTATATTGTCTTCCTGCACTCGGTCTGTGATTGTCGCATCCCACGAAATGTATCGCCTAATGGGATTGTACAATCCGACATGTTCTGCTCTGCCATTTCTTCCGCACGCTGCAGGCCCTCCACTTCTAGTACCTAGTCGGCGAAAATGTATCTTACCTTCAGCATCTGCAATTCCGTCAACCCCTTCTGTATCAGCTCTTGTATTGTTCGCTCCTCTGTCACATTCTTGCTGTCCCGAAACGCATCGCGCGTTCTCCGTTTGGCGTACTCGCGGAAATTATAGGCGGCAAATTGGCCGCTTTGGCGCAGCAGGGAGCGGTACTATATACATTGGTTATTCAACATTCTCTTATGGTGGAAACGACATGTGCGCGCCCAGTATATCTATACAGGGCACGTAGAGGTACAGTGCAGGTGCGGGTCGTGATTCACAGGCGGCGATTCCTCATAAGAGTGCTCTGCAGCGGAAATACTGGAATGTCGCAGGACGAGTACGTACAAGTGAACGCACTTGATAGGCCACGTCGCCTTTTGTTGCTTGTGCTAATGACATGATTGTGGACAGTGTGTGGGAGTGTGAAAGGAAATGGTGCGACTGGGGAATAAAAGTCACTGGTTAGGTCATAGGTCTTGGGCGCATGTCGGAGCAAAGCTTCAAAAAGTCCGAGCAGCGGGCTGGCATATGAACTGCCGCAGCGTACTCCACGCTGCATATTGCGGAAACGGATTGAAGACTTCGAGCACAACAATTGACGCACACTCTTCATTAGGTCTTTGCAGCTGTAATTTTACAATCGAGCCAATGGCTCGAACCTATCGAGGCAATGAAGCTCTTCTGGCTTATGGCCAGTGGTATAAACAAGTAACATCGCCAAAAACGCCACCCAAATGCAAGTAGAGCTATCCATGTCCTGAACAACGGCATAATGTGGAAGAAACCTCAAGACTCACTCGTACCCACTCCCTATTGGCGATGCTTCTCTTGTATCCTGCGGAGCTGCTCTTGGACGTTCATGCTCTGCATCTGCGAGAGACGGGCAGCGTCCTTGGCAGGGTCAGGCTGACCGTCGTACGACAGTGCAGCCTTCTTCCTCCGAGCTTCTTCCTCTGCAGATATAGGCAACCCGGTAGCGCCGTCGTAGATGTCCTCGCGCTGACTGGCGAAACGTTTGAGGTTGTTTGCGACGTCGGCAGTGTTGATCGTGGTAGAGTACCGGGCTTCAGCCTTGTCGCGCTGTTCCTTCCAACGCGGATCCAGCAGTTCGACTAGCACACAGTGTTAGCAAAAGCCTTTGGAAAGAGAGAAAAGGGGAGGACTTACTTCGAATATGCTCGTCCATCTCGTTGGAGGGGATTTGCTGCTTGCAGTTAGGGCACACGGCCATTGGAACGTTTGCCTTCTTTGCGGCAGCGCGGGGAACGTAGTCTGTGACAATGCGACCAGGCGCTCCTCTGGCAGCAGCCTGAGCGCGTGCGCGCTGCTCGCTCTCCGCTTGACGCTCTCTTGCCATCCGAGCTTGGTCTTCCTCGCGCGATATTTGTGCCAGCGTTCGGTAGTCGGGCATGGGGGGAGGTGCGTATGACGGTATACCATACGGTGGCTGCACAGGCGGTGCCGTGGGGGCATAGTTTGGCGGCATCTGAGGTAGCGGCACCTGCTGCTGTGTGACGTTGTAGTAAGTCATCTCGTCGGGCATGGCCTCCTCGAGACGCCTGGTTGAGAGTGAGACGGCGGCCTTCTGTTCGAGCGACTGCGACTGTAAATCGTTCAGCTGTGCTGGTGGAGGCAGATCCGCTGCATCGTCAGCCTCATCAAAGAGCACAGTCGCAATGACTGTAAAGTCGTGCCAGTCAACTGTCGCATACTCTTGCTTCTCAGCCTCCACCTTCTTCTCCTCTTTCTCTTTCTGGGCAGTCATGTATTTGACGTATTCTGCACGTCCCTTGGCGCGATCTAGCACATGGAATCGGTTCTTGATGTTCTGCTGCAACTCTTCGATACGTGCCTCGACTGTGGCTTCTTCCTCAAGCAGGATCTTGTACTGTTCAACGAGCGATCGGAAGAACTGGAAGAAGCTGTGGTTTGGTCGGAGAAAGTCAAACTGGAAGTTGCCAGACTCACGGTTGCGCAAATCCTTCAGCCAATTTTCACCCACGCGCGCCGTGTATAGAGCCGTGAGCTTCAGCACCTCCAAGTCCTTTGCGCTGATGTTTGGCATGCGCGCGGAAAAGCGGAACTTGGGCGGTTCTGGAGGGCCCTTTGGTTTGTTGTCAACCACTTGCTTCGCATGTCCAGCCGATCGCCCGTGACCCTCCTTCAGTTGCTGAAGATACCACAAAAAGTAGGCATTGTAGGGATCCTCTTCCATAACGAACACAAAGTTGCGGTTGTTCGCAGCCGAAGGGTCAGACGCAACGCGCTGCTTCAGTCCATTGAAATGTACCTCGCCTCGGCGGGCAACGAAGTCGGCCGTCTTCGCAATCGTTTCGCGCACGTTAGGCGGAGGGATGACTAGGTTCGTAGGTGGCTTCACATGGAGCTCTGGAGGCCCTACAGCAGCGCCGTCACCGTTGGGATTGGCCATGGCGCGTTCTGTTGACGTTGCTCCGGCTTCGAGGGATGTTGTCGGTAGTCCTATTTACGAGTCGCAAAAGATGGGGAAAGCAATGGCCGGAGCAGGGACAAGGGATTAATTTCAAACGCCAGGGAACAAATCTCAGTCGCGGTTGCCTACTTTCACTGACTTGCGCGTAGATGGCGTGGGGACATGGAGACTGCGGATGTGGTGTTGGCGTTGTAGCGGCGACTGGGCTGCCGCTCCGAGGGAGATGTTCCGGGCCGATCTCGAGCCACACCTGCGCCACACCTGCGCCACAGATCTCAAGGTAAACTTTGGAGGCATTCGGCGCAATACCCAGGGCGCCTCGGCTTGCGAGCGGCTGTCAGACACTATCCCTGAAAGAATTCCCTGGACTTTTTCAGATATTCAAACACAAACACTTCGTGGAGTGAGTGCTCTCTCTATACGAGCCTTGTCCTATTTTCAGCCCTCCCAGTTCGGTAAGGGCCGTCGTAAGGAACAGCTTGCAACAAGGGTTAAGTGGTACGCAACCGCTGCTCCTCGCGGGACCCTCAGCCCCTAGCCTGAACCATTGCGCCTACCATTGAGACTTCCATCTCTTCTCCCCCCTCACCTTGATGGCACCCCCTTCGACCTCTCTTTAATTCCTTTTTTTACGACGTTGGCTGTGAGTGCCTCCAACCCCAACTTCAGTTGGAACTCGGCAGCGTTCCCAACTTCTGGTACAGCGCCGTCTACCACTTGATTGAACCACGACACATCTTCACATTCCGCCGTCATGGCAAGCCTATCGGCACCCAATGTCTACCTAGGCGAGAAGCCCCAATCGCGTAGGTCCAAGTCGCGGTCCAAGTCGCGATCCCCTGCGCCAAATGGCGGAAAGCAGCAAAAGACGCAGCAGCAGAAAGTCCAAGGCTACACCTCCGAGGGAGTGCAAGACCATGATATCTTCAACCTTCCCGGCTCCGACTGGTCGCTGTTGGCCATGTTGACTGCCGTTGCTGCTGTTGTACGCCTCTTCCGCATCCAACAGCCGACCAGCGTCGTCTTCGATGAAGTTCAGTAAGTCTGCATGTTTCAGCAAGAACATGAAGAACATTTTGGCTAACTGATCCCCGTCAGTTTCGGTGGATTTGCGTCGAAATATATCAAGGGCAGGTTCTTCATGGATGTTCACCCTCCGCTCGCGAAGCTCCTCATCACACTAGCAGGATGGTTAGGTGGATTTGATGGAAACTTCGATTTCAAGGATATCGGCAAGGACTATCTGGAGCCCAAGGTTCCATATGTTACCATGCGCATGTTGCCCGCCATCCTCGGAGTCTTGACGATCCCGACCATGTTCCTTACTCTGAAGGCTGCGGGCTGCCGCACCACCACTGCAGCTTTGGGCGCTGGCCTTGTCATCTTTGGTAAGAAACAATCTCCCTATACGCTACCATGAATACTGACCATTTGCCAGACAACGCGCTAGTGACCCAGTCCCGCCTCATCCTCCTCGACTCGCCGCTTGTCATTTTCACAGCCGTTACTGCACTCGCCTGGACAAGCTTCATGAACCAGCACGAACAAGGACCTTCAAAAGCCTTCCAGCCATCCTGGTGGTTTTGGTTGGCTGCTACCGGTGTCGGACTTGGCGCGACAGTCAGTGTCAAGTGGGTTGGCTTGTTTACCATTGCCTGGGTCGGCAGCTTGACGCTTGTGCAACTCTGGGTCCTTCTCGGGGACACCAAGAACGTCACGCCACGCTTGTGGTTCAAGCACTTCTTCGCCCGCGTGTTCTGCCTGATCGTCATTCCGGTCTCGTTCTACATGGCTATGTTCGGAATCCACTTCATCTGCCTGGTCAACCCTGGCGAGGGCGACGGCTTCATGTCTTCCGAATTCCAGGCGACACTGAACTTAAAGGGCATGCAAGCTGTTCCTGCTGATGTCGCTTATGGAAGTCGTGTCTCTCTACGCCACTGGAACACTCAGGGTGGATACCTTCATTCTCACAGCCACATGTACCCGACCGGTAGCAAACAGCAACAGATCACCCTCTACCCCCACAAGGACGAGAACAACATCTGGATCATAGAAAATCAGACTCTTCCAATAATGCCTGAGGACTATTCCGGACCAAATCTAACAAGTCCAAAAGCTTGGGACAATATAGGCCCAACCTACATCGAGGATGGTGGCGTTGTCCGTCTTTACCACATCACCACCGACCGACGCCTTCATTCCCACGATGTACGCCCACCTGTCACCGAGGCTGATTGGCAGAACGAAGTTTCTGCCTATGGTTACGAAGGATTTGAGGGTGATGCGAACGACCTTTTCCGCGTCGAGATTGTTAAGAGCAAGTCTGACGGAGCAGTGGCTAAGCAGCGCGTCCGAACCATTCAGACTAAGTTCAGGCTCGTTCATATCATGACGGGCTGTGCGCTGTTCTCGCACAAGGTCAAGCTTCCTGACTGGGCTTTCGAGCAACAGGAAGTCACCTGCGCCAAGCAAGGTACCTTACCCAACAGCATCTGGTATATCGAGGGCAATGTCCATCCCTTGATGGTGGATGGAGAAGTCGAGAAGGTCAACTACCGCAACCCCGGATTTTTCGGCAAGTTTTGGGAGTTGCAGAAGGTCATGTGGAAGACGAACGCCGGACTTGTTGAAACGCACGCCTGGGATTCTCGCCCTCCGTCGTGGCCTATTCTGCGGCGCGGTATCAACTTTTGGGGCAAGCATAACCGTCAGATCTACCTTTTGGGCAACCCGGTGATCTGGTGGAGCTCTAGCGCGCTTATTGCTCTCTACATGGCTATCAAGGGCATCGCCATCCTCCGCTGGCAGCGCGGCTACCGCGACTACAACAATGTCACCTTCAAGCGTTTCGATTATGAGGTTGGCATGAGCATTCTTGGATGGGCTTTCCACTACTTCCCGTTTTACCTGATGGCGCGTCAGCTGTTCTTGCACCACTACCTACCCGCCCTGTACTTCGCTATCCTCGCTCTTTGCCAGATATTCGACTTCGTAAGCTACCGCTTCAGCGTCTTTGGTCTGAGGCAGTACCCTGCCATTGGCCAAGCAGCAGCTGTCGGTTTCCTAGCTGTCGCAATCACGGTCTTTACTGTCTACTCTCCGCTAGCTTACGGCAATGCATGGACCAAGGATGCTTGCAACAGTGTCAAGCTCTTCGACTCTTGGGACTGGGACTGCAACAACTTCCTCAATTCTGTAAGCTCTCTCCACATGACCAACGGCCAACATCAGCTAACACACCACAGTACGAAGCATACAACACCATGCACTCTGAGCCGGTAGCATCTGTCGCTGTGCCTTCTTCAGCACCACCTGCGCCTCCAGTTCCAGCTGCACCGGAGGTGGTTCCCCAGGTTCCACAAGAGCAACCCAAAGAACAGATGAAGCAGCAGCCGATCCAGCAAGCAAAGGAGGCGAAGCAGGAGAATGGCGCGTTGGAGCAAGCGGCAGTTTCCCAGCCACCTCAAGAGGCGCCCAAGGACGTACCTGTTGTTTTGAAAGAAGAGCGCGTCGAGTATCGCGACGAGAATGGCCGTATCCTTGGCGATGATGAGGTATCAGCACTTGCGGGTAAGGTCAGCTTCAAGACGCGCTACGAGACGCGAACCCGTATCATCGATGGGCAAGGTCAGGCAATCTACGAGGGTCTCGTAGAGGCACATGGCGATGGTGAGGAGAAAGGCGTTGCACCTCCGCACCCTGACGCTGAAGGCCTCAATCCCGAGACGCCGCAACAAGCCATTGCTCCTGAAGCCAGTGAAGCGCCGCCCACTGTCGACGTCGCCGAAGACCAGCAGAAGGAGAAGAGCGTCGAACAGCATAAGGAGGCGGCTCAGCCAGCCAGTGAGGCCCAGTCAGCAACGCGAAGGGAGGAGTAAACCCCTCGTTTCTTGTTCACATGGCGCTACCATGGTATGGTCTCTTTTCTCTCTTTTGTACCATAGGGACGGATATACTTAGCAGCGGACGGAGCTGGTGGCGCTAGGTCTGACATGGCAAACACAGGTAACGGCAGATAGAGAGGGGGGCAGCATTTTCCTTGGACCCTGTATGACTAGATATAATGTGATTTGTGAAAATCTGGATTGCTGTTTTGCATGCATGCCCCAAACTCATCTTGTTCCAGCATGTCCTAGTAGAGACTGGAGACGAGGAAGGCAAGTTGCCGACTAAGCCTTGCCGTCGTCCCAGGTTCTGGGGTTTTCAGCCTCAGGCCCAGTCTTCTCGCCCGATCTACCGGATGGACCGGTGACCAGCTCTCCCGCGATCAGATGCCGCTCGCCGCTCGGATATCCTTGGACAGCCCTGCGAACTAGTGCCTGATGCTCCAGTACACTAAGCGCATGTCCACGACAAGCGATTCGTCCTCGGAACGCTGCACCGCACCTCTTCACCTCAGGGGCCACCCGGTCTAGAACACGTTTGCAGCCAGGGCCACCACTGCGGACGCTCTAGATCTAAAAGGTAGCTGGATCACTTGTGTGTGCCGCTCGCACATGCCAGGAGCTTCTTCTACTTCTTCTTCTTCTTCTTCTTCTTTTTTTCCGGGCTGTGATGGGCCTCGTAGGGACGCGAAACCCCCACCCCTCGCATCCGGCGGCGAAGTCGGGCACAAGCCGCTTGGGCAGAGTTGCTACCAGTCTTTCGACTTGCCCATGATCTCCGCGTGACCCAAGCAACCAACACTCCATTTGTTGCAAGATCAACAAACTCTTGACTACTATTTCGCCGGCCGGTCGCCTTTGCCAGCGAGAAAAAAGGAATCCTCTAGAACGCTCTTTTGGGCATTAAGTCGTGGCCTGGGTTTGGTTAGCGATCAGCGTAAGACCCCCAGCACTCGTTGCCCTGGGTGGCAAACGCAGAGGAAGTGTCGCGAGCTTCATGTGCGCGTTGTGGGAATGCTCGCCACCTACCATGAAGCTAAAAAAGACGCCTTTCTCTCGCGTTTCTGCCCTCCGCAGAGCCAAACACTTGCACATGCCCACACACACACCACAGTGCAGTAAGTATTTTAAATTAAGAATGCGGTCTAGCCGCGCATCGTGTTTTTCTAGAATCCCCTCCAGCCCCCGCCAGATTCCCATTCTCAAGACATCGTAAACTTCCTTCTTTTCTTCGTCGAATTTTTTTCTTTCTTTGGCTGCGTTTGGAAAGCGTGGTTCTGTACTTCTGGGAGGAGACATCTGGTCTCCTTCTTGCTTCCTTTCTTTTTGCGCGACATTAATCCTATTTTCGCGTCTTTACATTTTACTTTTTTTTCCCTACCGCGGCTGTTGTTACTCTTAGTCATTTATACGGTTCGAAGAGGCCTTGCCGTTTGCGATGGCGCCTGATTCTCACAACGTCCACCATCGCATGCACAGCAAAGATGGGCCTACACCTACCCAACGCTCGTACGACAACGACAATAACAACAACGTCAACGACGGCGATTCGTACATCCAACAAAGCATCGAACAACCCAACCCTCCAACCGCCACCAACTCCGGTCCCTATATAATATACATCGTAACCGATACCTGCTACCCGACAGCCTCCAGCTTCCAAAACAACATCGGTACCACGCACATCACTTCTGTGCATTCAACAAGAGCGGCAGCCAACAGCCGAGCAAAGAAGATTATATACGAAAACGATGGCGATTGCATGGTTGATCTCGACAAGATCATCGAGGAGGTGAAACAAGGGCTGTACATTGGGATAGGCATCGGTGGCAAAGAAGAGACGAACGGATGTTGTTATGCGAGGAAGTGTGAGGTGGAAGGCAAGATTGTGGACGAAGACAGCGACAGCGAGGAGACGAGCGGCGAGAGTGGCGACAGTGATCTTGTGGATGGCATCGGCGAGCACGACGGCGACGTAGAGATGGGCTGATGAGGGAGAAGAAGAAGAGAAAAAAAAAAGATGGTAGTCACAACAAAAGAGAAGCCGTGTCCGATGCAGGCAGTGTGGAGATTTGGCGTTGACGCACACGACGGGAATCGCTCACAAAAGAGAACATTTTGGTTGGGATACTTCGTGAGCCGTAACAGGCGTTAGAAGTATGCACATTCAAGAAACTTGTAGGATACGGGTGGGAAACCTTCCTGTCGTCCGTGTTGGCAGCAGTATGGAAGAAGGTCCACGCCTGGAAAGCGTACATGGTGGCTTCAAGGAAGCGTCCGGTCAGCACCAGTACCTCTCGTGGAAATTTTGAACTAGTAGGTTGATATAATGAAGGTGCGCACCCGGTCATCCTTGTAAATAGGTATCATCGTTGTGTTGCTCGTAGCCATATCTCACTAAGCTCCAAAGACTAACCTTGGGTCGTCATCCTTGTTCATAGGGCAATCCATTCAAGCGTCCCCGTACTATAAATAGACAGAATACTTGAATTGACATGCGTGAAGTAGGGGAACAAATTCATCAATGCTAGATAGAGTGTGGTTGAAAATGCTGGAGGCTGGCCAAGAAGCGGTGCCTCCGCCTGTCATTTCCCACGCACGTCATCGAGCGTCCGAAGCAAGAAACAGCACCACTACAAGACCTACACATGACGCCCGCCATGAAGTTATTGTACACACCACCTATATCCCTGAAATATGTCTGTCGGATACTTCCCGAAGCGCGAAAAGGTCGGCCTTGAAGACCTCTTCAAGGGCCTCGTTGCAGCCTGCCACATCCTCCACCACCATGGCATCTTCGATGCCTATGGCCACATCTCGGTGCGGTCGCCAGATAACCCTGCGACTTTCTGGATGCCTTGCAACATACCGCCAGCGCTAGTCAGCTCGCAAGACGATCTGGTTGAATACAACGTTGACGGCGCGGAAGCGGTCGAGAAGAATGCGAAGCCGGGCTATCTCGAGAGGCACGTCCATAGCGAGATATATAAGAGGTTTCCGGCGATCAACTGTGTGGTGCATAGCCATGCTGGCGACATTCTGCCGTATTGTGTTGGCGGCGTCCCACTGAAGAACACGATTCACATGGCAGGCTTCTTGGGTACGTTACCTGGACCATGATGTCTAGCCGTACGCTGATGTATTCCCTTCAGGCACCAATGTTCCAGTCTGGGATGCCTCGAGCCACTACCCCTCCGGTTCGAAGCACGATCTTCTCGTCCGAGATAGCACGCTCGGTGCCTCCCTCGCAGCTGCCTTCAAGCCAGCGACTTCGACCGGCTTCATCTATTCCAAAGTGCGCTCCGCTCTGCCATCGCAACTCGGTGGTTCGTCTTCAGAGCCAAAGATGGAGCCTGACCATGCCGTTGTTTTGCTACAAGGCCACGGCTTTGTGACCGTTGCGCATGGTATCGAGGAAGCCGTCTATCAAGCGATATACACGAAAGAGGCGGCAAAGGCGCAAACCACGGCCATGACAGTCTTGAATGCGCACACAGGCTATGCGCTTGAAGGTAAAATCGACGTCCAAGCCGGGGGCAAAATCAAATCTGGACACGCGAAGGTTGAAGGCGGTAACTTGAAGTACTTGAGCGACAGGGAATGCCATGACGCCTGGGAGTCAATCTCGGGCACACTGACTAGACCGTGGGCGCTTTGGTGCCGAGAAGTGGAAGTCAATCCGCTGTACAAGAATGATTGCCCAAGCGGCGATGATTGAACGGCAAGTTGGTGTGACTAATGTTGATAGAATCACAGTTAGTAATGTCTCTTGTTCGCTCTCCGTTCTTCCCACATATTCAAATATCATCTCGTTTACGAGGGACTCATTTCCTACGAACGCTAGGCTCCACTCAAACCTTGTCCTGCCATCATGTATTCCGGTACTTAAACTCGAACCCTCCGAATCCCAACCCTTCCTTAAAGATAGGCATCTCGCGCACGGACACGGCAGACCATTCGGCCACCAGTCCTGCAAATCTCGCAACCTTGGAATGTGTCCTTCTCAACTAAGTCAAAGGTAACGACCACCAACGCGTCACAGCAACCTTTCGCGCATCGCTGTTCATACATCATGCGGCGATTGCGGTCGCACTCCCTTCCTCCCTGTTTCTGCCATTAGATCGATGTACGAACTAACTTACAATTGGAGTAAAGACCACGTGAAGTTGACTGCGATGGGACTGGAGGCAGGGGACCAGCTCCAGAACGCCCTGAATAACAAAATGGTAAGTGCATGCTGATAGTCTGGAAGTTGGAGAATTACTCACACGCTGTAGACGCCATGGCGGGCGAATCAGGAAGGGGCCTCCGATCCTCACACCTTACGGCTTGGTCCATGTTCGGGAGTGGAGCGTTCAGCTGGGGGAGAGCCGAGAATCCCTCCTGTATTGCGAATTTAACAAGAGTAGCTATGTGTGTATTCGGTCGGAATAACATACCTTCTCGGGCTTGCCGGATGAACCGTGTCCTTCGTTTCCGCATCGCCGGGCTTAGATATATTCAGACCACCTAGCATTGCTTGTGCGTCCGCGACTTCATCGTCATAATCACGCACAAACCCCATCAACCATTCCCTTGAGATCAAAATGCTCCGGTTCCTCGTCCTTGAGCGCCTGATCTAACTCGGCGAGCGAGTTGCGGATCTCGGCCAAACACGAATCCACAGTTTTGTCTTCACCTATAGGATGCCAACGTCTTAATACGCACCATATTCCTTCTGCTTTTGGACGACGCATGTTCGCTTCGTTTCAGTCCCCAAGTGCACTCCCGAGGAGTATAAGTGTTTTCATGCGATGGTATCGTGGGATCGCGGGATCGTCAAGGAGTTCGTGAGCTTTCTCGATGCACTCTTCTAGCTTGTCGTCACGATACAATGCATTTTGCTTTGTTTAACTCTTCCGTGAAGCTTCTGTCGATGATGCTCGCGTTCGCCATGGTTCGCGCGTCAGGATAGGCCGAGGTGAATGGTGGAGAGGGCAGACAATGTAGCGCCGGTCCGGTTGAGTGCAATGTGGAATAAGCTTTTCTTGCGCAGGGTTTGTGGGGACGCGTTTTGAAAGATGGTGGAATGGCAACGAAACGAAAGGTGAACGCTTCCGCAACTTCTTGGTTGCGCGACACGCTAGGCCCGTCACGGGGAAAACACTGGTTATGTTACGCAACCGCGCAAACACAGCGGCGACTCCGACTTCGAGTCTGGGTTCGCCTCAGAATTTGAGCCTGACGATGCGTCCGTTGCTAAGACCGCAAAACCGAAGAAGCGCACGCGAGCTGTGCCCGATGCTGTACTGAACGCCCTCAAGGACACCTCTTCACACTGCATGCAATTGAGCCTTCTGTTCTTTCATGTGCCGTGCATCAAGAGGGGACCCGGCCGTCAAAGACAGGGAGATTTGCGACGGCGACAGCCCAGCATGCGGTAACTGTGTGAAGAAGGGTAAGAAAGAGAGCTGTACAGCGACGCGTGCTATAGAGGGTTCACATGGCAATAACCTCATTGAAGAGCATGTGTGCGCAGAGCGACACAAGGTGGTCGAATTGTGGATGATCAAGGTGAGGATGATGAACAGGATGCCGGCGCCATTGAACATCGATGATTGGAAGAAGATAAAAGGGAGCAGCAAGGGGCAAGCGCATGTCATCGACGTTAGGACATTTATCGACGTTGCCAGTCCGGTTTATTCGAAAACTCACATACATTCATCGGCGGATCTTGGTCTTTTGCGCAGATCAGTTATTATCGGTCAAACCGTCTGGTCGAGATATGTGTATTGCGAACAGTGACTTCGAAACTCCTTCCTTCACGCACCTTCGGCCTTTTCACACCTTCAAACGTCTTGTTGTTATTTATGAACTGGCTCATTACCTACAGGCGCTAGGCTTTACTTCTCCAGTAGAGCCGTAGCGCTTACCGCAACACTCTCACTACATAGAACGATAGTACGATATCATCTCAATAATCTTTCCTCTTAATATGAAACGATCGTTCGCTCCTTCCGACCGGTACTTCCGGAATTTTCTGACCATGACGGTGCCAGCGTTCACCACCCGTGCAGAACCGCCAAGTCGTTCCATAGTGCTTGTCTTACAGGCCAAGATCTTCCGCCACTAAAAGACCCATGTACCCCGGACTCGGGCATCAGCCGCCCCTTAAAATAATCTTAACCCCGAGATTAACACCATCGCTCAATACGATCGATTCGGGGACATGTACAACCTTACGCCGAGGTGCATGTACCGGATATGAATCACTACTATGTACCTGTGTGTAGTAAATCTCCCGTCCTTTCGGCTTCGTAACGCGGCGAGTCAACCCGTAATCTGACCGTTCTGCTGGGTGCTCTTGTATTACAGCCGTGTGATCCTTGTAGCTAGTGGAAGACCTAAGGTAGAAATGACCAGATTTTTGGAGCATAGGGCACCAATTGGTATTACGCGATGTAGTAAGCCCTTGCTGTTAGTTTAAGAGGGCAGTGTGTAGGGTAGGAAAGAAACTCAGCATTTGTTTCTCAAGATTGAGCCGTAACTTGGAGCTCTCTATTTTTTTAATTTTTTTATTGAAGTTTAACGTCCTTTCTCAGCCTAAGTGTTGGAGCTCTCTTGCGTACACTCAACGTCCATCTTTTCCTCTTTTCGGTTCTTTCCATGTTGTTCAAGAGCGCGTTGTTGGCTGCGGCCACGCTCTCTACTTCGGCTCTGGCGGCTTTTGGTGTCACTCAGAGTGGTGACAATATCGTTGTTGATGCTGGCGCGACCGAACCCCTCATCTTTACCGTCAACGCCAAGAGCTGCGATATCACGTCAATCATATACCAGGGAGAAGAATTGCAGTCGCCAGAGAAGGGATCGCACATCTCCTCTGGGCTGGGCACTGCGACTGTCAAATATGAGAAAATTAGCAGTAAGCCAGATACTCTGTACTTGGATGAAAGAAGCTAATCAAGGCTATCAGGCCAATATGTCAAGGTTACTTGCACCACTAGCACCTTGACGCATTACCTTGTTGCCAAGTCTGGCAAAGCAACGATATATATGGCCACGTATACTACTGCCGAGCCTAGCATTGGGGAACTGCGCTTCATCGCTCGTCTCAAGAGTAGTGTGCTGCCACTGGAGTACCCCTTTGGTAAAGTATCAACTACGGCTGGTTCAACATCGACAGTAGAAGGATCAGATGTATTCGTGGTAGATAGTGAGACGCGGAGCAAATTCTACTCAAGCGAGCGCTTCATTGATGACACTACAGTAAGTGTCCCTTTACAGCAGTGTCTATTAATAGTTCTTACTAACGTGACTCAGCACTGTGTCTACCGCGATGGTACCAACGCAGTCCACGCCTGCTTCCTCTTGGACTCATATTCGTACGAATGCTCTTCTGGTGGTCCTTTCCACCGCGATATAAATACCAATAACCGGGGGGCGGACACTTCGTTGACCTTCTACATGAACAGTAACCACGTTCAAACCAAGAAGTACCGCCAGGGTCTGCACGGCCCGTATGCTCTGGTCTTTTCTCGCTCCCGTGTGCCAAAAGGTGGCTCCGAGTTGGACACTGCCTTCTTCAAGGACCTTGCTGTGACAGGCTACGTAGCTCCTTCGGACAGAGGTACGGTATCTGGGAAGGCGACAGGGGTTGATTCCAGCTTCCAACAAGTATTACACTGGTACAACGATGAAGCCCAGTACTGGGTGTACGCTGATAGCAGTGGCAATTTTACATCGCCACCTATGAAACCTGGAACCTATACACAAGTCCTCTATCAAGGCGAGTTCAAGGTTAAGGCAACTAGCGTGACAGTCTCAGCCGGAGAGCAGACCGCTTGCAACATCGCCGCGGATACCGAAACAAAAACATCCATCTGGCGCATTGGCGAGTGGGATGGCCAGCCAAAGGGTTTCCGAAACGCAGATAAGCAACTAAGAATGCACCCTACAGACTCGCGCATGGCATCCTGGGGCCCATTGACGTACACTGTTGGCTCCAGCAGCCTTGACAGTGTTCCAATGGCCATTGTCAAAGACAACAACCCCCTCACCATCAAGTTCTCGGGCAACTCTACTGCAGCAGCGACCCTCCGTATCGGCACCACACTCTCCTTCGCTGGCTGTCGTCCCTCGGTCGTAGTGAACAACTTCAACGCCTCCACACCTGATGCGCCAACAAAGATCGATTCCCGTGGCTTGACTCGAGGTGCGTACCGGGGGTTCGGCGAGGTTTACAACTACGACATACCAGCTGGCACGTTGTCTTGTGAAGATAACACAATCAAGATCAGTTGTACGGGTGGAAGTGCGGGAGCTGGCTTTTTGGCTCCAAATGTAATTTTGGATGCGATAGAGCTGTTCGAGTAAATGCTTGGGCGGCTTGATTTCGACCAACCTATTGAGTGCAGGGTTCATCAATTATAATGATGGGGCTGTATGATTATCTCCTCTTCTTATTCATAGGTGTAATTCTATTAGTACCTTAAATAGAATGAGGAGATACTCGCCGCGGAGGTTGCACGCCATTGCAGTGTATCGTATGCGAATCGTTCGTATGTGGTGCTGTTCGAAAGGTAAGAAGCAGTAGGTGAGAAACAGTAGGTGAGAAGCAGCGGCTTTATAAAGTATTGCAGGCTCCCGCTGCGGTACATACGTGTCCTTTCTCTTCTTTATTGTATTATGTTGTAATTTTATTGCAATCCTACTGTAATCTTATTGTTAACTATAGGCTAGTAATTGCTGTTAGACACGTTTTAACTAGTGTTGTTTAAATCTTATTAACTATATATAATCTTTTTCTTAGCTTTTGCGACTAATTAGTAGAAGGTAGCTGCTTTTTACTTTTTTAGAAACCCCATTTTGACTACAACAACAACCACTACCTTTGACACCTTAAAAAATAAAAGTACCTTCCAAATAGCATCCAGCATGCCGCGCACGTTTACTCTTCTTCCATCCTGGTGGATCGATGCCCTTCCATACTTTGGTGGGCTCTCATCGTGTTCTCACCTTACCGTGTCTGTGCGCGTGATGCCCATGGTCGAGTGATGCCCACCTAACAACACCAAAACTTTGAGAAAAATGAGGCTGTACAGCCATCCACAATAGCTGTTATCACGAGATTTTTTAGAGTTAAAGTCTTTGTATCACTGCGATAAACTTGTGATACTTGTATTTACTTGGTACCTTGGTGGTGCGGCCGTGGCGGGTGGTTTGAGTTGGGACGGCTAGTGCAGCCACCTTAGCTTAAACATAAGATAAATCAACAACAACACGTTTCTAACACTTCTGCTTTTAAGAGGAGCTCTGTGAGGCTTTGCACTTACTCTTTTAGGATAATTGTATAGCTTTATCAGCGTTGCAGGCTCTCTTTTAGGCCTCCTTTTTAGCTACCTTAGCAGCTCTCTCCTTCTCCCGCACCTTTTTAGCTCTCTTTCTTTTAATCTGTCTCTCTTTAGCTTATTAAAGCTTGTATAATTAAGCTTGCTCTCTTAGGTAAGATCTCTTAGCTTTTTGTAGTTATTGTTGTTGTTTCTTTGGTTGTTGTAAAGTGTAATTATCCTAAGCCTAACAGACTTTATAAGGGCTCTAAAAGACAGCTTCTCTGTAGTACTTCTATAGGTTGTTAAGTTGTAAGGTAAATCTCTTCTTTTAATAACTCTTTTTTACTAAATGAGCCTCCCTTAGGCCCTTAGTCTTGTAGTAGAGGAGCTTATTTTGTACTAAGATGTGATAGAGTAATTAGCAGAGCTTTTTACACTCCTTTAAGCTTTCGTCTTGTGTTAATTTGCAAAAAATGTCTCTATTTTAAGCTAATCCTTACTACTGAGTACTAACGTTAAGCTATTATTTAAGCTTGAAGCTCCTTTAGTAACTCTTTTAAGTATAACGTCTCTGTTAGGTGGCATGATACTAGTAGCTTTAAAGCTCTTTTTAATAGTCTTAGAGATAAAATCAAGGCTCTAGGCACGCCAAAACAATAGAAAAAAGTCTCTTTTATTTATTTGAAGAAGCCCCTGACTCCTCTAAAGGTGGGATAAGAGCTATTTTAAGTAGGCGTCTAATAGAGGCTTAAACAACACTACATTAAGTGGCTAAAGCGTATAAGTTAAATAAGGAGGAAAGACAGCTAGTAGGATCTTGTTGTTGTTGCAGTATTTAATAAAATCCATTGTTACATAAGATCTATTTATTTTTTAAGGTGTCAAAGGTGGTGGTTGTTGTTGTAGTTGAAATAGGGTTCTAAAAAAGTGAAAAGCAGCTACCCTCTACTAATTAATCGCAAAGGTCAAAAAAAAAGATTATGTGTAGTTAATAAGATTTGAACAGTGGGTGGATAAGTTCTAGGAGGAAAGCTTAGACCACTAAGCGATAATTAGGGTCAAAAAAATTTGCTAAGGTACTAAAAAACAACACTAGTTGAAACGTGTCTAACGGCGATTGCTAGCCTATAGCTAACAACAGAATTACAGTAGGATTATAATAGGATTGCAATATAATACAATAAAGGAGGGAAAGGACACGTATTAGGAGCCTGCAATACTTTATAAAGCTGCTGCTGCTTACCTACTGCTTCTTACCTTTTAAACAGCACTGCATACGAATAATTTGTATACAATACACTATAATAGCGTATAACCTCTGCGGCAAGCATCTTCTTATTCTAGGCTCTCTTCTAAAAAAGTATCCTTTGCTACTATCTACCTAGCACCTAATTTAGTCTAACTTAAACTGCTTATGTAGACACCTAAATTTATTAAGTATCTTAAAACTTAACTACCTAGCTAGACTTCTAAGTTTATAAAAATCTTAAATAAGTCCCTTATCTGTAATATTTTTATATACCAAAAAATTGTTAAGCCCTAATTTAGCTAGTTGTGCAAGGAATATATAATCTCTAGAGTATTTGCTAATACTAGCACAGTACTTAAGATTTATTACTTTAGTATTCTTCTCTTCCTGTTTGTTGTATAAGAGCTAAGTATAGAGACTAGAACTTAGCTTAACTAGCTATTGTAAGACGTTAAATTAGTAATAAAGAAGAAAGAGGTAAAAAAGAAAAAGTAGGCTTTCTATTGTCGCGTCTATAAGTTAACAAGCAAGATAATAATAATATTACTACTTTACTTTATTTAAGAGCGCCTAGCAGTAAAGTAACAAGAATAGGCAGGATAAGGCGCGTTAAGTTAGAAGGTAATTTACGTCTTTATCTTGCTTTTCTTTGTTTCTATCTAAACATGCGACACACTAATTGCGTGCTAGCAATACTAAACAATAGGGTATAAGCCCTAATACCTATTGTTAGCAATAAATCTTTTTTTTTACTAAAAAGGTGTCTACAAAATGTGTGGTCACATCAAAAGGTTGTCTCAAAAGGCTGAAGCCACATAAGATCTATAGCTGTTAAGAATAGGTAGGTAGGTAGGTAGGTAGGTAGGTAATCCATTTACGTCCTGTATCAGCCTAAAGCTATGTAGGACGGTGGCTGTTAGGCCGTTCAGTGTTTGTGTTATATACCGAGGTGGACGGCGTAACGCGCATGACGGCGTAACGCGCACCCCCACCAAAACAACACTACCTTTCAACACCTAATAACTCCACCAATATGGATCCGATTCAGGAAGCAATTAATAAAATTAATTCGCGCGCACTAGGCACATCTTTCTTGTATACAAAGTTTGCAGAAAAGTATAGTATAGTACAATCTACGCTCTCTTAAAGACACTAAGGTGTTTTAACCTTGCGCAACCTTAAGGCTTAAAATTAACAGGCTTTCTATCTACAACAGGAGCTAGAGCTCCTACAGTATATTAAATAGCTTACTAGGCGAGGCCTTGCACCTACACAAGCTATAATACAAAATTTCGCCTTATAGATTGCAAGGAGAGAGGTTAAAGTACACTAAGTTAATTACTTCGTCCACCAGTACCCTAATAAGCTCATTTTAAGATAGACAACAGGCATAGATAACAATCGCCACAAGGCTAATTCTAGAAGGAAGTACAGCCTATACTTTAATCTCCTACGCAAGAAAATTAAGCAGTACTACGTTAAGGCGCGTTACATATACAATATAAATAAGAAGGGCTTTTTCCTTAGTATCCTAGGAAGATTAAAGAGGATCTTTAGTAAGCCTTTATACAAGCAGAAAAAAAGGAGGAGTACTATTTAGAATAGCTTACAAGAGTAGATAACACTCCTAGCCTACATCTATGCTAATAGATCTTACTTAGCGCCCACCCTTATATATTAATTAACCTCAGGATTAATACAGGACACCTAGTTACAAGCCCTTAATTTTAAGACTTATTAGGTTTAAATCTACTTATTACCCTCTAGCTAGACAAACAATAATATTGGTCTCGCGTAGCTTAAACAGGTGTTTAATCACAATACTAAGGTAAAGGATTAAGCCTCCTATTAATTACTTATCCTAGACGGCTATAAATCTTACCTTACTATAGATTTTATTAAGTACTGTAATTAGAACAAGATTCTCCTTACAGTTTATCCTCTTTATTTAACCTACACGCTGCAGCTTCTTAATATTGCCTTATTTAAGCCTCTCTTATTAGCTTACTAGGCTAAGATATCTAGATTTCTAGAAAGGAACTAGGGCCTCACCTTAATAAGCAAGAGGAATTTCTTCCCCCTCTTCTACTAAGCCTAGCAGGCCTCCTTTAAGGAAATAACAATCCTAAAGGCCTTTAAGGCTACAGGCCTCTCACCCTTTAATCCTATGGTTATATTAAAAAGATTTAGTATTAAGAGCCCTTTAAGTAATAGTAGTAAGTCCTTAGGCTTAAGTGCCTTAAACTAGAGGAAAGTTAAACGCCTACTACGCAAGGTAGTAAAAGATTAAGGTAATAAATAAGCTTAAATGCTAAGCTAGGTTTATTACTAAATCTTAACTTAAAAGACCCTCCTTAAGCATAAAGTTAAAGGCCTACGTAAGGCTCTAATTAATAAAAAAACGCACAAGAAACAAGGTAAGCCTCTCCTACTCTAGGAGCCTAAGGAGTACTAAGGTGGAGCTATAGTCTAGTCTCTAAGGAAGGTGAAGGAAGCACGTAATCACTAACAACTCTAGGAGCGCGAGGAGGAGCAGGTACAACACTAAAAAGCTAAAATAAATAAGCATTATAAGGAGAAAAGGTAGGCAAAGGCGAAGGAGAAGGAAATAAGATAACAGGCAAGGGCTGCAGCTTAATTAGTAAGGGAGAAGAAGAAGGCTAAGAGGGCTGCTAAATAGGCCTCTAGGGCAGCTACTTGCAGGGCTGCAAAACGACTCCAACAATCTATAAAAACTTCCTAAAAGGGTAAGAGAAGCAGCCTTAAGGCTCTCAAAAAGGTTACTTAAAAAAAAAGCCTATCGCGAGCCCTACAAGTAGTGGAGAGCCTCAAGGTGGTGTTACAGCTTAACCAGCGTCTACCTCGCGCACAGGGCGCGCGATTAAAACTCTAACTCAATTTCTATAGCTATATATATTATTTAAGCCCTCTAGATCTCACCACTAAAAAATCTCGCGATAGTAGCTATTGTGTGAGGCTCTACAGCCTCAAGTTTGGTGGTGGTTTTGGTGTTCAAACCGCGCGTTACGCCGTCATGCGCGTTACGCCGTCCACCTCGGTACATGAGTTGTTTCCATAGTGCTGTACATTGTTGGTGGCGTTTGTGGCGTGCTACTACTAGATAGCTAGTGGCTTAGTATCTTGCTACCGCTCTAGTAGACGCCTGTGCTAAAGAGCAGTCGTGGTAGTGGGGAGAGGTAAAACAGCGGGCTCTCTTATCCCATGTGTTAGAGTATTGACATGCTGCAGAACATGCGGATCGCCTTGTTGATCAGGTGATCCTGGTAAGCTAATCACATGACGATTGCGCTAGCGCCTATATATACAGGCTAGATCGTCTTATTCCTCTTTAGTAGTTATTGGACACTTTGTAGTAGCATTTAGTTAATTAATATACTTATTCCACTTCTCCTACTTAAGCAATTGCTCCTTTTTAGCTCCCACAGTTATAAGCCTAGCTGCTTAATTATAGTTCTAAATCCTACTGCGCAATTAGTAAGCTGTAAGGTCAACTGTTTAATTAGCATTTTACTCTCTACTATTTTTCTATAGCATAGCTAGCAAATTGCTGCTGCTGTACTTCTCTTACCTATTAATTATACGATCAACCTCCTTCTAATCTAAGCTACCTAGCTACCTACTAACTGACCGATCGATTCGTCGTCACCTCAACAATAACCCACGTTGTCATCCTACAAAGTATCTCAAGATGGACCTCACCAATACACCGCTTGTCGCCTCAGGGGTGATCCTTAAGTCTAGATTAGACTAGCCAACCTAGTTTGCTCTATTAAGGCTACACTGCTCAGCAGCTTTTTTAGTTGTGAGGATAGCAGAACTACACTAAGATAGTGTTAGTAGACCTAAAGTAGAGACTACTTTAGAAGGTCTTTGTAGAGCGGGTGGCTTAGATAAGATGGCTACTTCTACAAGGATACAGGAAGCCTTTCAAGCTTAGGAGGCTATAAGCACATTGCAACAAGAAAGGGAGCCTAGGGTAGAACAACAACCTTAACTACTACCTTAGTTACCTACCCTATTAGCTGCCTTAGGGAATTAACAAGCTCAAACGCCTAGGCGTTTTAAACAACTAGATCCTAATACCTTTAACAGAAACAGAAAGATGTACTAAATCTTTTAACAACAACTTACTGCCAAGGTAGAAAATAACAAAGAAGATTTTAATACGGATAAAAGGACTTGCGATTACGCCTTTAGCTAACTAAAAGGCTTAGCTGTAACTCTTACCCTGCCTTTTATAAACTAAATAGGGATTTCTAATTTATAGAACTTTAATAGGTTATTAAACTTCTTTGACTAAATGTTTAGCGATCCCTATAGCGTAGAGAGAGCTAAGAATAAGCTCTAGTCTATAAGCTAAGGCAAGAAAAGCATCTGCAAATATATTATAGAATTCTAGGAGCAACTGCTATTATCTAATAGTAGCTTAGACAAGGATACAAGGATAATACTTTTCTAAAAAAGTCTTATTTAGAAACTTTAAGACAAACTTGTAGGTATTACTTATAAGGATTTAGATAGCCTGCAAAACAAAGCAATAGAGATTGCTAATTATCTCTACAGAATAGAGGAGTACTCTAAAGGCAGAGACAAGCCTAAAGAGTATAAATCTAGAAGAACTTCTCCTCCACCTTCTCCTTCAAAAGGGGACTAGATAGAAAGGATAGAATACATAGGAAGAACTGCTAAACCTTAACAGTTTAGTAACTAGGAGTTAGAACAGTTGTACAAAGAAAGACGCTGTTTTAACTGTAAATAGAAGGGCTATCTGTCTATATATTGTACAGAGAATAAGAGATCCTCTAAAAAGGAGAAAAACACTTTAGTTAAGTCCTCTAACTCAAGGAAAAAGAAAGATAATAAGCTTAGCAAGGGAAGCTTAGATAAGGACTTAAATTTAGAAAAAGAGTAGCTCCTATTTAAAGTCACTAGCAGGAGCCTCTAATAAGTTAAGATAACTTAGTTAAGGAGTAGGCTAAATTTAAAAAGAACATAAGCAGTAATAGAATTACTTTAGAGGCGCTAGTTAATTGTTATACTTTTGCCTCTACTTTAATTAATACAGGAAGCCTTGTATACTTGCTTATTAGCCCTTAACTTGTTAAAAACGCTAACTTACAGTGCATTTCTATTTCTCCTAAGAGATTAGAAGGAGTTACAGATAAACCTAGAACTATTAACAAAGTTGCTAGGTTAGACATTAATATTAAGGGTTATATAGATACTATTTAGGGTTATGTAGCCCCTACACACTCTAGTTATAATCTAATACTTAGACAGCCCTAGATAAATAAAAGAGAGGTTACTATTGCTTCTTCTAAAAAAAATTTACATCTATTCTTCTAGCTAAAGGATTAAGTTACTTAGCACTAAAGATCGCCCTATTAAAGAAGACTAGAGATTAAAACCAATAAGCGCAACAGCTTATTACTCCTATATTAAGCAGGCGAAAAAGGATAAGTCTATTTAGACTTTTGCTGCTTCTCTTAAGGATATTAAAAAAGCCCTAGCTCCTAAGAAGAAAGTTGAGGTCCTACCTTTACTCCTTAAGGCTTATCAACACCTAGCTTAGATTTTTAATCTAAAAACTGCCTCTGTACTACCTCCTTTACGCGGATCCAAAGTAGATTATTAAATTAAACTAGAGAAAGACAATAAAGGCAAAGAAAAGGAGGCTCCCTAGGGACCTCTATACAGTATAAGCTGCCTAGAACTTCTAGTATTATAAAAAGAGCTTATTTCTCTACTTAACAAAGGATAGATTAGAGCTAGTAGCTCTTCTACCTCCTCCCCTGTCCTTTTTACCAAGAAACCTAGAGGAGGATTACGTTTTTACGTTAATTACTAAGCCCTAAACGCTATTACAAAGAAAGATTGTTATCTTTTACTTTTAATTTAAGAAACCCTTAATAATATTACAAAAGCTAAATAGTTTACAAAAATTAACGTTTCTGTAGCTTTCTACAAGATTAAAATTAATATAGGAGATAAGTAGAAAATAGCTTTTTACACTAGATTTAGGTTATATAAATGGCTAGTTACTCTATTTAGTATAGTAAACGCTCCTAGTACCTTTTAACGCTATATTAATTAGACCCTCTACAAGTATATTAACGATTTTTGCTTAGGCTACCTAGATAACGCTTTAATATATTTAAATAGCTTACTTAAGGATTACTAAACTAACACAAATAAGGTCCTAGAAGCTATAGGCAAGGCTAGATTACCTTTAGATATCTAGAAATGCGAATTCAACGTACAGAGTACAAAATACTTAGGTTTTATTATTGAGGCAGGAAAAGGACTTTAAATAGATCCTAATAAAGTAAAAGCAATTAGAGATTAGCAGGCTCTAACAAATATTAAAGGAGTACGCAGTTTTCTTAGTTTTACAAACTTCTATTAACAATTCATTAAGAATTACTTAGAAATAGTAGCTCTTCTTTTAAGGCTTACTAGTAACATCTCCTTTTAATAAGGAAAAACTAAGCAAAAGGCTTTTAATAAGCTAAAGGAGTTGTTTATTACTAAACTAGTACTAGCTTAATAGGATCCTAACAGAGAAATAATCCTAGAAACAGACTCTTCTAGATATGTAGTAGTAGGAGTCCTCTTACAATATAACAATAAAGGAAGCTTACACCCTGTAGCTTATTATTTAAAAAAGATAACTAGCACGCAAAGCAATTACAAGATACACAATAAAGAATTACTAGTAGTTATCTCCTACTTATCTAAGTAAGATGCTATGCTATAGTCTTTAAATAAGTTTATAGTTATTATAGACTATAAAAACTTTAAATATTTTAGTAAGCCTAGACAGCTTAGCGAGAGACAAATAAGATAAGCTTAATTTCTAAGAAAGTTTCCTAATATAGAAATTTCCTACAGGCCTAGGGTTAATAACTCTAAGGCTAATGCCTTATCTAGGAGACAACAAGATATGCTAGCAAACAACTAGGATACTAGGATTTCTAAGAGGTTTCTATAAGTATTTAAACCTATAACTACAGCTACTAACAAAGAACTAGAGGAAGAAGAAGTGCTTAGAACCTTAAGCTGCAACAGCTATCTAGTAGCTGTACTAGAATTACTTTAAGAGCAGTTAGATCTAGAGGATCTATAGGATAAAGCTAAAAAAGAGGACAAAACTTACTAAATAGCCTAGAAAGCTGTAAGGGATAGTAAACAACGATTTCCTACAGCTTTAGATCTTAAACTTTCTATTTCTAAATGCTAACTAGACGATTCTATAAACCTCCTATACTAAGATTAAAAATAGGTACTAAACAATAAACCTTTAAGAACTAGAATTATCCACAAAATCTATAGTTCTAAGGCTTTAGGCTATCTAAGAAGGAATATTACTTACTAAGCTATTGCAAGAGAATACTTTTAGCCCTCTATTAGTAAAAGTATTAGAAGATACATAAGGAACTACTTAGTATGTAAAAGAACAAAACTACAAAGAGACGGCCTATAAGGTTTACTAAAACCCTTGCCTATACCTAAGCAAATATATAAAGAAATTTCTATAGATTTTATTATAGAGTTACTAGAAAGCGAAGGCTATACAAACTTTATAGTAGTTATAGATAGGCTTAGCAAGGACGTTGTCCTAATAGGCTTTAAGGACATTACTATAGAAAGTGTTACTAAAGCTTTTATTAACTCTATAGTAGCTTGCTATTAGTTACTAAACTATATTACTTTAGATAGAGGTATACAGTTTGTTAACTATTTTTAGATTAAGCTTTGTAAGTTATTAGAAATTAAGTAACACTTATCTTCTAGATACTATTCTAAAACTAACGGGTCTACAGAAAGAATAAACTCTATAGTATAAGCTTATTTACAAGCTTTCTGCAATTAGGATTAAACAAATTAGAAAAGTAATATAGAGATAGCTAAGATTGCAGTTATAGCAAGGTAAGCTTAGTCTACTAAAATATCTCCTTTCTTCCTACAATACGGCTATAAGGTAGTTCCTCTACAAATTATAACTAAGTATAGCCCTTAACGACAACTTTAAAGGAAAATACAAGAGGACTATTAAAAGGCAGAAAATATTGTTAATAAGCTACGGCAAAGTATTAAGCTTACACAAGCTATAATAGAAGAAAGTTAATAAGAATAAAAAAAGCAAGCAAATAAGAAAAGGCACTAATCACCTTAGCTTAAAATAGGCGATAGGGTATAGTTAAAACTAAGCGACTACTACAAAACAAAAACGCCTAGCAGAAAACTTGACTAGAAAAACCTTACGTATACAGTACTTAAGGTTATTAGACTAAACACAGTTAAATTAAATACTCCTAGCTAGATTTACCTAGTATTTAATGTTAATCACCTTAGACTAGCGTCCTCAGACCCTCTACTGAGCCAGCTAATAGACGACAATAAACCTCTACTAATTGAGACAGAGGATAGAGAAAAATACCTAATAGAGACCCTATTAGAAGAAAAAGGAAAAGGAAGAAAAAAGCAGTACTTAGTTAAATAGTTAGGATATCTAGATCAACCTAGGAACCAGCTATTAATCTAGAGAATACAGAAGCCCTAGAAGAGTAGAACTCTAGGTAACAAGATTACTACTCCTACTTTATTTTTTTTAGGAGGGGGGTATCGTAAAGGGCTAAAGCCTTAATGTTCCCTAGTACTCGGCTTATAGCCTTCGTTGGCTTTTCTTACCTCAGCACTAGCAGCTAACTATCGGCCGCACTATTTGCGCTAGCTTCTAGCTAATCTAGTAGCTTCTGCTAGTAACTACACTACCAGCTGCACTAGTTACGCTAACTGTCAGCTGAACCGGTAAACCTCTAATAACCTCGGTTAGTCCTAACCTTGGTTAGTCCTAACCATCCAGGTTGGATATAAAAAACCTTTACATAGTCTCTCTATAGTTCTTTATCTAATTCATTCACTGTTTACCTTGCACCTTTGGTCAACCCAACGCACCCTTACACTTTAGCCTACCTCCTGTTTGCATAGGGTGGAGCAGGCTAGTTGTTTCTGCTAAGATACCTAATTTTTTTAAGTAGAGCCTTTCTAGTGCCTCCTCTAGACAGTATAAGAGAGAGATAACTCTGTATACTTTTAGAATTAAGTAGTCTAGTTTGTTTAGATTTCTAAGTATAACATCTTTTGCTTTTCGCCAGCACCTTAGTTAATATCCTAAGTTAAACAGAGCTAAATAAACCTGGAAAGAGATGCCTAGTTAGTAATTATATGCTTTAAAGATAACTTCTTAGCTAATTCTACCTAGGCCTGGTAAAGTAGCTTTTATTCTCTAGCAGGCAGTGTAGAGCTCTTCCTTTAATAAACTTAGCCACTCCTATTTGTAGTTTCCTTTGTAGTTGTTGAGTAATAGAGTTGGTGTAGAAGGAGGTAGGGGGAACAGCTCCTCTCTAAAGGTTTGGCACCTCTCTTTACGCTAGTTGATGCGTAGGGAGGCCCCAGGGTTAGGTAGGGGTTAGGTAGCTGACGCACGGTCCTTGGGTAGGGGTTGGGTAGGGGTTACTCTAGCGTGGGTTGTGGTTGGGGTTAGGTTGCACAGACTAGTGGTTAGGGTTAGGTAGGACTAGCTATATAGTAGGTCTAGGGTAAGTTGCAATTTTTTCTTGCATAGCTTAGTTTTTTTTAAGCATTAAGTTGCTCTATTATTGTAGGGTTTAGACATATAGTCAATGTTTTTACAATTTTACAGAAAAAAGTATAATAAATATTGTATTATTACAGTCTTTTATTATATTATATACTTATTTAAATTAAAATAAAACTAGACAATAACGCTTACGTCTAGAGTGTTCGCGAAGCTTAGAAGCTACAGTTGTCCGACGCTTTTATATTTATAATAAAGATACCTTGTTAACTAGTTCTTTTAACACCTCTACTTCTTTATTATCTTTGTCGTCCTTGTTGTCGTCTGTTGTAGACATATCCTTAACAGGAACTAGAAGTTCAAACAAATCTTTAATCTAGTTACAAGAGATACTGTCTACTCTAACTCTAACATCTAAATTTTGTTTTGCTCTTTTTAAGAAATTAAGTTCTTATAAACTATAACTTGTTGTCTAGTTTAAGCAGCAAGTTAATATTTTTTATTACTAATTATATTTTTGGCAACTTTAAAAACTCGCTTAACGCCAACGCCTATAATAAAAATTGCTAGTATATCCTTTGCAACTTAAAACAAGCAAGGGTAGGTATATTTATTTAACTGCTACTACTCTAAAATGTTATAAGAGGCTGTTTGCTTAACACAAGAAATACTAAAATATTCTTTTTTTTATGTAAGTAGGGCTGCTGTTCTTGTTAGCTTCTTAACTATTGCTATTGTCTAGCAATGTAAAATTAGCTGCTTGTAATAGAGTTGTAGAAGCAGGCTTTTAAAACTACTTTTTAGTTGACAATTGTATTACAAAAGATACTAATTTTATAGTAGTTCCTGCTTTATCCTTGTTGTTGTATTAATCTAGGTAGTTAAGAAACTTTTAGCAATACAAATGCTTGTTTTATACCTCCTAGCTATCTTCCTGTACGCTTAATTAGTTTGTACTGTAATAATTATATGTAATAAATAGTACTTTATAAATAGTAAGCTTTATAGTTAGATTAAGAACTGTTGTACAGATAAATAAAAACTTGTGTTGATTATCTATCTTTACGTAGTACTTGCTAAGTTTTGCTTTACTACAAAAGGCTGCGTTCTGTACTACTTTTAGCTACTTTATTAACTTTTAGTTCTTAAGTTCTTTGTTTAGCTTAATAGTTATTTAATCTAAAAAGTTAAATAGTTTGTTGTATATAAGCTAAATAAACTAAACTTAAGGCTTGTTATTCTAGCTTAAGAAGTTAGTAGCGTCCTTAAACTTTGTAAGCAGCTTAGTAATAAAGTTAAAGTAGTGCTACTCTGCATAAGATAGTTAAAGCTTCTTAATATTGTAGAAGTCTATCTCTGTAGTACTAGAATTACTAGAGATAGTAGCTTAACTAGTTTGTAGCTTTAATACTACCTCCTGTTATAACTATTTATTAATGTATTGCTTAATTGTAGTTGCGCGCTTACATATATTATATGTTAAGTTCTACTAAGTTTTAACGTTGCAAATAACTGTAAGACAGTCCTTTGCTATTAAGTAGTATTATGTAGCAATAAAGCGTTTAAATTGTTAAAAAATACGTTAATAGCAATATAGATAGCTTAGAGCTAAATTCTGCTTAGCATGTAATAGCTTTATATAATAAATACTAGCTAACCTTGCAAAGCAAGTTTAGGACAGAGATCTAAGTACTAATATCTTAAACATAATGTCTATCTAAGGGCTGTTTAATATCTGCATTTAAAGAGGGTGCAAGCTAAAAATTCCAGATAATGTCTTAGATAATAAAGTTAATAACATGTGTAAGGCATAGAATTATATATTTTTATAAACACTATCTAATGTGCTCCTCTTTTAAGCTTGTATAAAGGGCTCTTATTAAAGTAGTGTTGTTGCTAGCATTATTACAGGTAATAGCTAGAAGGTAATACTTAGTTTGTGTTTAAGTAATGTGGGAGCTGAGAAGGAGTAATTGAATGATCAGTGGAGGGGAATGAGTATATTGATCAACTAAGTGCCACAACAAAGTGGTCAAATAACTACTTGAGAGGAATAAGACGATCTAGCCCGTATATATAAGCGCTAGCGCGATCGTTACGTGTTCAGCTTACCAGGATCACCTGCTCAACAGGGTGACCCGCATGTTGCGCATGTTAATACTCCAACACACCCCCCAGGTTAGTGAGATACTATTAATCTAAGCTGTGAGCAACTAGGCAATCGTAATAAATTAAGGTCGTTAATTAAGAGGTCCTTCTGTAATTATAGCTTTTCCTACCTAATCCTCTATTGTTGTAGTAATGCTGCTTATTAATGTTTTAATTAATCTTAGCAGTCCTAATATTAAAACATTAGATAAACCCTAAATATCGCGTAATTAGTTAGTGCGCAGCCTCTACAACAATATTAATCGCGTCTACTACCTCTCTAAAACTTTTGTCCTCAACCTTACTCTAATATTAATTACTAAGCTTTTTAGGACTGTCTTAACTACTATTACTAATATAGTAAGTGTTGCCCTATTGTACTCTCACTAATTAGCTACTAATCTTTCTAGTATAGTCTGCCCCTAGCAATAATAAGCGCAGCTTAGAGAGCTGTCGTTAACATAATTAACGCTTAGAAAGCCTTCTCTAACAACGTAAGAACAGTGCTAAGCATAAGCGTTACACGCGCTAAAGCCTATTTAATAATAAGATTTAGTAAGTAGCTAATCTCTAAGATAATAAGAGTTAGTTGCCTCTGCTTATTAATCCTTTCGCTTACTGCAAGACATCTAGTAGCTCTACTTAGAGGCTAATTGCATTACCTACTAAATTAAGCCTACTGTTAAGTTCTTATTTAAATTTTAATCTACATAAGAGTCTAACTAAGCAATTAAGCTAGCGTAAAAGTAAGGCTCCTTAAGAGCTAAAGTAAAAGTTACAGCAAATAACTACTTAAGTAGTAACGTATAAATAGTAATATAGCAACAGTAATAGGCTAAAAACGCCTACTAATCTATCTACTAAGCGCATCGCGCCCCCCTTAACCTAGAAAAAGGCGCCTAATAGCTCTTTAAAGATTGCTGCTAATTTATTACACCCTCGCATTTCGCCTTGTAAGCGCTGCATAAAAAAGATGCTAAATAGTTTATACGCTAAACGCTGCTTTAATTGCGTTTAGACTAGCAGTTAGAGCAGCTTACGCTATAGCAGTTGCTTATCTTATACCTACTACACAGTTAATATTAATCTTGCTAATTAATTTATAGCTATATATAGAGATAAAGAGGTAAGTCTTTAACCTGTTAACCTTCTTACTTAGCTTGCTAACTAGTTTTTAGGGATAAAATAATAATAAGATGTACTAAGCTTTAAAAGCTTAACTACTTAAGGATATTATTGCTCGCTGTAAAGAGATTAATAGCAGCGTTACGTCTACTAGAAAGGCTTCTTTATAGAAGCCTTCTATCTATAATTATCACGCTTAAGAAATATTGTATTGCGGTTTTGCTACTTAGCCTCCTACTCCTGCTTCTACACTTACATTCGCTCCTACTCCTGCGTAGCAACCCGCACACTAGCCGCAACAGTCAGCTTATTATTTTTAGTAGTAACAGCAGCAACATAAATAGCCTTAGCAGTAACCTGCTTAAAAGTTGCCGCTTTAAGAGCAGGCTGCTCGCGGAATATTACCTCCTGCTACTTTATATAATTATCCTTCTGTTCGTTGTCCTAATTGCTATACAACTTATTTATATAAGCGCAATTATTATACTAGAGTAAGAAGGCAATTATCTAACAACTCTATGTATAAAAGTAATAAGTTAGAATTGCGCTATAATACTACTTACCTCTAGACTTTTACTGTTTAGGCTTAGATAGCTTAAATTGCTCTTAAGCTAGCTAAAGCTAAGCAGGCTAAGCGTAATACGATAGTAAAGTCTAGCAAGTATAATAAGTCTAATGCTTATTAGTAATCAGATTCCTAATTTTAGTTTAATAGTCTAGCTTACGTTCTCCCGCTTAATAAAATAAGCTATCAAGAGGAGACTTAGCCTAGTATATAGATATTGCTACTTAATACAAATCCTTCGCTTATTAATTATTATTTCTTTTAATTAAATGCTTAACTTACTAAAAGTTAAGTAACTACTTAAACTTTTAAAACTATTATTAAGTAAGCGACTTAGTTAGTCTATTAGCTAGCATAATTACTGTTTCTAGGTATTTAACCTAAAATAATTCTTTAGCAAATTCCTACTGTAGCCACATGTTTTGTATATCTACATGCCTTAATTAAGTGCTAATTTGCTTATTCTTTTTAACTATAAGCCTAATTGTTTGTTAATTGTTGTACTAGACTGTCTAGACGTCTCCTAGATTAAGAGACAGCTCGCGAAAAAAGCGCTTAAAGGCTATAGCCTCCTTAGTAGTATGCTTAAGAGCAAGTAGCTTAGCCTTAGTAGTTAATGTAGTTACTGTAGTCTACTAAGCTACTTTCTAAAATATTAGACTACTATATAAGATAGCTATGTATTTATAAGACAATTAACAAGTTTCCTAATTATCTGTAAAAGAAGCATTGCCTATAATTATTAGGTCTAGGCTATTGTAGTTCTTATATTAGATCGCATCTTATCTTGTTTAATAGAGGTACATAATTACTCGTTTAATAGCTTTTATATACTAATTACTAAGGTTTATAAGGAAGTGTAAGAGTTTTAAGATTAAGTAGGCAACATCTAGTTATAGCATAATAGCTGTGTACAGCACTAATCTAACCCTTTCTTAGTAGGCCTTAATTTCTTGCTTAGTTGCTTTGCTAGTATTCTTAATTAGCTCCTCTAATAGTAATAGAGTCTTTAGAAAACTACTATCCTTTAGCTTAAACTTCTTTGTGATTTTGTTAATATACATATTATGTATAAGCGTAATTATTTACTTCTTGTAATCTCTAATTATCTAGATACTAAGGAACTATTTAACTAATTCTTGTTCCTGTATCTTGTATTTATCTATAATCTTTAACTAAAGATCTATCGCCCTCTACTTATAACCTTTTACAAAGAGCAGTAGGATATTATCTACATAAAACAACACTAGGATCCTCCTTTCTTAATTAAAAAATAGGCAGGGCTCCTTTAGTAAGGCAATTAGTCTAATCTCTTTTAGTAATCCTAAGAACTCCTTATACTATAATAGTAGCAAGTCTTACAATTTATACAGTGCACAGTTAAGCTATATATACTTTCTTAGCTTCTTAAAGCTATCTAGCATTTTATAAATTACTAAGTTGTCTGCTGTAATTAATGCATTAAGGAATGCTCCTACAACCTTATATTGCTTAATCTCTAAATTATTCTTAGCGGCAATAGCTATTGCTGCTTAGAAGGACTTAGCTGCTAAAGTAGCAGCGTAAGTTAAATTAATTAAATCCTTTTTTTAGAAATTACTTCTTACAATAATCTGCGCTTTGCATTTAAGAAAAAAGCTATCCTAATTAAACTTATAGGTCTAAACCTACTTTATAGGTATTAGGCAATTAATTGCTTTTTCTCTTAATATCTTAGTCTAAGTCTAAGTCTTACTTAACTAATTAATCTCTCTCCTGCAGGCATCCTTAAACAAGGCCCTTATAAGATGCTAGAGCAACTGCTTCTATAATTCTAGCAGTTTAGGTAGATTGTCGCGATGCAGTTAAGCATTTTTTATACTTAGTTTATGTTTAGTAAGCAAAGCTACTCTAACTACGTAATTAAGAGTCTTATGCTTACTTAGTCTTTCTAGGTTGCTTACAAACTTAGCAGGTAGGTATTATAAAAGTTATTTTATAATAGATCCTTATAATCCGCAATTAATGCGTTAATACTACCTATGCTTCTACCCCCTAGTTAATTATTAGGATCTTAGGTTACGTTCTTATACTTACGCCTGCTACCTAGCTTGCGTAGTAGAAGATATTAATTTATAGGCTAATCTAGGCTTTTGCTAGCAATATAAGCACTACGCCTTATAAGCAGAGGTTTAGCTTGTAATTACTTACCCTATCTACTATTTGTTGCCTAAGATCTTAACTTGCAAGATAATTTACGCCCTGCTATCCTACTTACACGAGCAGGTGTTTTATTACAATTAGCTAGCGCGTTAGAGTCTATAGGCACAGACTATTAGACTAGTAAATAAAGTACTCTACCTATAAGTTTTAACAGATTAGCTTCTTTAAGCAGTTGCACTACTGTTTAACTATTAATAACTATATAATTAATTAAATTATTGTTCCCTAAGGTCTCTAGTTTAGGAGTAGGTTCTAGGGTAATAAGACTAGTAATCTGCTGCTAATCTAAGCAAATTCCTAATAGTGCACTAGCCTCGTGCTCTAATCGCTTAGGTTCTTCTAATCTACTTTTATTTTTAGTAGGCAGGCCGTTCTTACTACTTAAGATAGTAGATAAATTACCTTTAAGGTTTTTAGTAGTTAGCTGCGTATTCTAATCTGCCCTTCTTTAAATAGGCAAGAGGACCTCTAAATTGTCTTTAGGATTAACTAGCTTACTATTATAAAGGATCTCT
The DNA here is from genome assembly GCA_024321975.1 of Alternaria sp. 'sect. Undifilum'. Lineage (NCBI taxonomy): Eukaryota > Fungi > Ascomycota > Dothideomycetes > Pleosporales > Pleosporaceae > Alternaria > Alternaria sp. 'sect. Undifilum'. The sequence continues at coordinate 4,228,111 of JAJJZI010000004.1, forward strand.
ATAATCTTAATTACTTAATCTTTTAGTAGCTCTTCCTTGCAATCTCTTTTGTAAAACAACTGTTTATTAAAGGTTATATTACAGGTAGTAATTACCTAATTAAGTGTTAGTACTTATATATAGTATATGTTAGAGGCTTAATAACTAACTAAATAACTAATATAGCCGCAAGGATTAACCTTAAATCCTTAAGAATTACGCCTAGCTGCTTTATCTTTATCTAAAGGATAGGCTCAGCAGCTATAGGCATATATTCTACTCTAGTCTAGGCGTAGATTAGCAGTCTAATGTCTAATCTTAGGTAGTTGATAGTATTAGAAATATTTCCTAAACTATTCTTTAAGCACCTAGTTAGGGGATTAGTAGCTATAGATCTTAGTAGGGCTTATGCTATGTAGGTAAGTAGCTGCATTTATAATTACTAGCTAAAGCTTAGCTAGTAGATTAACGCTTGTGCGCATCTTAATAGCCTTTATAATTAGCTCTTAGCTAGCTCTCTTTGCTAAGCTATTAGGCTTATATGTGTATAGCAGTAGCGTCTTAATTATAATCTCTTTCTCTATTGCCTATTCCTTATATCTTAATTACCCTCTCTAAGGCAGTGTAGCAGTATTGTTATTTTAATAGATTTCTACAATCTTTTACTAATATTTCCTCTTAATCCTTTTAGCAAAGCCTTTAATTGCTAGCATAATATTGTTTAGTGTCTTTAACTAGATATTATTATTATACAGCTTACCTAAGTAGTTTTCCTTAATAATTAGTGCCTATTTCTTAAGTAATTAACTTGTTAAGAAATTAAATAGATCCTATAAGATCCTATAGAAAAGTTGTAGTAATCTTTCTCTTAGTTACTACAAAATTACTTGCAAGGCATAAGCTATTACGTAATAATTATATTCTAATAGCCTTTTGCTAGTAATTTTAACGTTCTACGCTAAGCAGACTAAGGCTTTAATAGCCTGTTGTCCTAAGTAACCTAATTATTAATGCTACAAGTCCTTATTACTAGTGCGTAACTTTAGTATCCTTAATTATACTACTACGTTTATAAGCAGTAGTTAAGTAGAGTAATAAGAGACTTACTTGTATTTAATAAATAAGAGATTAAAATAACACTTAAAGTTAATTAAGACAACGTTCTTTTTAGGAGTACTAAATTGCATAATATAATTATATCCTAAATACTAAATGCCTAACTAGTTAAGCCGCTCTTCTAACACAATATTAGTATAGAAACCTAGTATAAGCTTAACGTTAGTAAGCAGTAAATTAGCTGTCTTAGGGCCTGCCTTACTATGCAGGACGTTTTTAAGCAGCCTATTTCCTATTCTAGTAACTAGAATAGATTAAGTGCCTGCTAAGACTATCTTATTATTAGCGCATTTAGTAAAGGTGCCTAGTACTAGGTAATCTATAGTATTAACTAAGTAGACTATTACTCTACTATCTAGGATTGTACAAAAGGATAAGGCATAAGAAGTAAAGGCTATACTAAAGACGTTTAGCCTAATTTTATTAATAAAGTTATTTAGGTTAATTAGTGCTAAAACTAATAATTTAGGGTAGGATCTACTTAGCTTATTAGTAGCTAATCTGCTAGTGCTAGCCTTCTAGCCTTCCTTCTTAATCTAAGTGTACAGGGATGCCTAAGTGTTACTATTCTATTGCTTAACAATCTTTTTTTTTATATTGTCTAACAGCTTAATTAGTATATTGCTAGTAGGGCATAATCTAGTAACTGTAGTTTAAAGTTAGTAATAGTTGCGCGGTGTCTAGAAGTGCTTGCCTATAGGCCCTTTACTAGCCTTACAGGGGCAAGAGTAGAGTTGCTTACTACTCTTATTTAACTTTAAGTTGTTAGCACTAGTAGACTATTAAGCTAACACTAACTTAGATCTAGTTTAGAACACTACGTGTTCTTTTCCTTTTAAAGAAGTAATTAACTAATCTTATAACAAAACACTAAAGATCTTTCCTAGATTATTAAGGGTTAACTAAGCTTTTCTAAGCGCTATTGCTTGCGCTAGCTTATTTTGCTTTTTACGCAACTAGTCTAGTGCAATTTTAGTGCCTAAGGCGTCTAAAAAATTAGTAATTACTAACAGCCTAACAACCTTAGAAAGCGAGTAAATTGTTACTTATTAATATAGTAGCTGCTACTTAGTAAACTATTGCTTAGGGCCTATTTGTCTCTAGCAAGCCTTATTAAGGTGTAATCTATACTGTGCCCTAATTAAATATTAAGTATTCTAATCTATAGGTGCAAGATCCTCTTTTAGGATCTTTACTAAGGCTTAAAGGCTAGTAAGGTTTTAAGTAATTATACTTATTAAGGCGTTTAAAAGCAGGTCTAGATAAATAGTCTTGCTAATCTAGTCCTTAATATTAGTAATCTTAGCAACTTTTTTTGTCTATTAAGTAGCTTATACCTTGTACCTGTTAACTAGCTTATTGTAATTATCCTTCTTATACTTAGTATTAAGTAATTAAGCCTTATATTTGCGTTAAGCAATCTTATAGTCCTCTCGTATTTAAGCGCTAGGGCTAGGTAATAGAGCAACTAGCTGCTTAATATCCTTAGGTAGTTCTAGATACTGTGGCTCCTAGTAATCTATTAAAGGTACGTCTAGGAGATTAGGATTAACTTAATTCTAGATGCCTTTCTCTAAGCAGTGTAGCCTTAATAGAGCAAACTAGGTTAGCTAGTCTAATTAAGCCTTAAGGATCACCCCTAAGGCGACAAGCAGTGTATTAGTAAGGTCTATATTAAGATAAGATGCTACGTGTAGGATTACAACGTAGGTTATTGTTAAAGTAACAATAAATTAATTAGTTAGTTAGTAGGTAGCTAGGTAGCTCGTATTAGAAAGAGGTTGATCGTATAATTAATAAGTAAGAGAGGTACAGCAGCAGCAGTGATCTGCTAGCCAGTGCTGTAGGAGATAAAAAAGAGGAGAGTAAGATCTAATTAAACAAATAATCTTCTAGCTTGCTAATTGCGCAGTAGGAATTAAAACTATAATTAAGCGGCCAGGCTTATAACTGTGGGAGCTGAGAAGGAGTAATTAAATAATCAGTGGAGGGGAATGAGTATATTAATTAATTAATTGCCACAACAAAGTGGTCAAATAACTACTTAAGAGGAATAAGACGATCTAGCCCGTATATATAGGCGCTAGCGCGATCGTCACGTGTTCAGCTTACCAGGATCACCTGCTCAACAGGGTGACCCACATGTTGCGCATGTCAATACTCCAACAAGTAAGTACTTAGAAGACGTTTAACGCTATAAAAGCTCCTGTATACTAACTTTGTAGTAGCAAGAAATTAAGTAGCTTCTTTTGCAGTTGCTACTTAAGGCTAATATAGTACGCTTTTATTACAAGGAAGCTAATATAATTAGCAGCTAACTAAGCGTCTAAAGTAATTAAGATTTTTGTTTATAGGCTAAGGTTGCTAAGGATAACAGCTTTAGCTTCTTAGGACTATGTTTTAAAAACCTCTATAAATTTAAAACAGCTAATAGACACAGCATTAGGTTAGAGAAACTAAAGGAAACACTTAAATAACAGTTAATTAAGCGTCTAGAATAACTAGTTGTTATTAATTACTACCCTTACAAGCTTATGTTAAAAAGCCAGCATAGTGTAAATTAAAACTAGAGAAGATATAGCTTTATTTTAACTTTGTAATAATAAGCCTAAGGTCTATTTTAGTTAATTATAAACTGCGTTAACAGTGTTTTAGCATGCTTTTAACTAAAAATAAGTATAAAAATGTTTAGTTTTAATAAGCTTTGCGCTAGCTAAATGTTGTAGTACTAAACTATAATTTAAACAAAACATATATAGTTAACTACTAGAAACTTTAGCTACCTCTTTAACATTTTGCTAAATAGTACCTAACTAGCTTAATAAGTTCTATCTTAGCTTAGAAGTTGTAGGATTTTCTCATTACAAAGTGCTATCTTACTACTTTCTCTATACATTCAGCACTGCGTCTCCTGTCTTCTTAAGTAACAGGTGCGTAAAAAGATATTTAAGTAAATACAACAAGTTTTAATCTTTTATCTTTATAATTTAAAAGGCTATTAATGCAAATTATAAGAGAATAGGTAAGATGTTAATAAATAGTTGCGCTATGTAACAAATAGCATGCGTAGGGCGGTACGTATATAGCTGTAATAAAAAGCTGTAATAAATTATAATAACAAGTATAAATTTTTAACAAAGTCTTTACTACTGTACAAGAAGCACTAGTATTAACTCCCTATAGCTAGTAGAATATTTATAACGCGTATATAAAGCCTGTCAGGCTGCTAGTAGAAGATTAATCTACAGCTAAAACAGTAACACTAACGCTAGTAGAGGACATAATTATTGTCTAAGGATTAAAGTTTGTATTTAGTCTATGTTTAGAATTGCTAAGTTGCTAGTATAGGTTTTAGTCTACTATTATTTGCTGTAATAATTGCTAATCTTTGCTTATGCCTTAGTGCAAGCCTAGTTGTTTTATAATACTAACTTATTTTAAGCTGTCTTCTAAGTCTAAGAAGCATTTAAACTCTAGTAATAAATCTAGAAACTTTTTAAAGTCTATATGCTCTTCCTCCTTAGCCTTAGTCTTAGCCTTTGCCTCTACCTACTATTCCTTAGTTTTATATTTATCCTTGCCTTAGTTATAGTATGCCTTAATATCTAAATTTTATTAACTTCTTTCTTGCACTTGTTATTGTTGCCTTATATGTATAGTTTATTAGCTTATAGGCAGGCGTTGTCTAAAAGTCCTAAGGCCTTAAGCGCGGACAGTAGTTCTACTTGTCTAGATATGTTAGTATGTTACTGTTATAAAGTACTGTAATAAACTTACTCCTAATGCTTGTTATTTACTATTACTAACTCTTTAGGTGACATCTTGTTTAGAAATTGCTACTACTCTTTTTTAGCTTCTATGCTCTTAAAGCTGTTAGTATTAGAGGGGTGACAAAAAAAAAGATGTCAAAATAGTTATAGTTTTCAAAGCTTTATATTACTACAACCAGAAGGACTATTTCCAAAATGGTTAGTGATTTGGAAAGCCAAGATCTTCTTCTTTAAATTTGGCTACTTAGTAAGCTGCTTAGTAAGCACTTTTGCGCTCAACTTCAGTAGTGAAAATAAAGATAAAAAAACTCAAGAATAAATAACAAAATAACTTTTTTTTGAAGGTGTAAAAATCGCTATAAAGTATATATATTAAATAATACTAGTTAAAATCATCTGTGTGTAAGTTTGAAGGTAATTGTAAAAAAAACTATTAAGTAGTAATTAAGAGCTTGTTTTTAGGGTTTTTTCTAAATAAATAACGAAGAAAGCTTACTAATACTTAGTGTACTAGCCTTTAGCTTCCTTGACGTCCAAATAACGCCTTAGTAAAGATAGAATACAATTATTAATTGCCTTTTAAGGTAATTAATCCTATTCCTCCCTTATAGCAGCCTCAAAGGCTGCTATACTTTTTTTACTCTTTCTTATACCTAAAGAAGTAATAGGCCTTTTAGCTAAAGCGTTTTTTAGCAAGGCCTACACGTTTTCTATAGGATTTAGATCAGGACTATAAGCAGGATGCTTAAAAAGCAATATCCTATTTCTAGAAAACCAAGATAAAACTTCTAGAGTTTTATAAATCTTAGCGTTATCCTGTTAAAACTTCCAGATAAAAGTAAGTCCTTTAATTATATAAAAAAAGATTGCTACTTTATAATTTAAATATAGAGTAAACACTCTCTAAGTAGGAAAAAGGAGTATATGTAACTTACCTTTTTTTATCGCAGGTTTTACTATAGAAATAAGAATCTTTTTAATATAGTCTGAACTCCTAAAAGGACTAGTAATTAAAGGGCTTTTAATTACTACTAATTTAGATCTACCACCTATCCAAATCGCTCCCCAAACTTAGATAGAAATATCTTATCTTATAACTTAATTAGTAAGCGTGCTAAAAATAGATTACAATAATAGAAAAATAATAGATATATTAAAGTTGTTTTTTTAGTTAAATAGAGTTTTTTTGAACTTACTTGTGTTAGTTGTAGAAACTATTTTCCTTCTAACCCTATTATTTTGCCGTGTTTGATTGTATTCTGTCCTAGCACTATGTCCTCGCTTAATAGCAGACTCGTCTAAAAATATAACTTTATCAAAGTTGATATTTTTGAGGTTTTTAAGTAATTGCTTGGCGTAAATATAACAATTATAAGCCTTTTCAGCGTCTAAAGGCGTCTTTTTTTAAGAAATGTTAATAGAATAGTTCTCTTTTTTTAAAAAGCGTTGTAAGCTTCTAATAGAAAGATCTAGACTATTTTCTTTTAAAAGACGTCAATTTGTCTTTTTAGGGCTTTTAGTAAGGTCTCTATTAAGCACTCTTTTTGCTTTATTTAAGATCTTTGTAGGACGACCTTTTTAAGGCCTAAAAGTAGATAAAGGAGCTTTTTTTTTAGTTTTATTTAATAAAGAGTATTAGTAATACTTCTAGAGGACTTTTCTAGTAAATTACTAATTAAAGAAATAGGCTTGTTTTGTAAATATAAAGTATAAACTTCTTGCTTAAATTGAGAAAGATTGCGAGACATAGAGGAGGTATTATAAAAAAAGCAAGTTAGGACAAACAAGAGGAGTTAATATACTAAAAGCTTACTAAGCTATTACGTAATTAGCGCTTACGTAAGCAACCCCTATTTTTTCACCCTTTTATTAAACTCTAAGAAATTAAGATGTAAGCCTCCGAAATATGCTTACGTTATACTTATATAAGCTTATTAAACTTATTTTTTTCTTAGCGTGTTTTTATACAATTATAAAAAAGTTATACTAAAATCTATTTTCACTTTTTTTTTCATCTCATTTCAAGCAAGATTACAGGGACAACCGTGCTGACTAAGCAGCTTACTAAGCCACCCAACTTAAAAAGGAAGATATTAGCTTTCCAAATCACTAATTCTTTGGGGTATAGTACTTCTAGTTGTCGAAATATAAAGCTTTAAAAACTATAACTTTTTTGACATCTTTTTTTTTGTCACCCCTCTGTAGGATGTAAACGTCTTAGTTGTCTTTGCTATTGTCTTTGCTCTTATAACTACTATTAGTAAGCTTTTGCATTCTCTGGCTATTAGTAGTATTTATCTAGAGGCTATTCTCAACAAGGCTAAGAGCAAGCTAAGCGATGCAGGGGTTCTGGTAGGCTCGGTGTTCTGTGTAATGTGCAGACCGGAAGCCGATTATGCAAGTGAGTGTATCAGTTCAACAATGCCGCCATGTAGTCCGCTGATACTTAAGGATTATCAGCGGTACCGCTCTTTAACCGGCGACCAGGGACCTTTACACATACAAAGATACTCTCGGGTAGTGGAGAACGTGATCTAGACCCGACGCGTACGAATATGAGCCCTGTGGAAGTGGGCAAGATCTTTAATGGAATGGGTCTGTCAACGATCCCACTAGCTGGATCTGCTTTCTGCAACCATAAGCACCAGGAGAACCAGAAAGCATGTATTCAATGTCTCTGGGACGGAAGACATAAGAAGGGTAGTTTTAGTTGTCGTCAAAATACTAGGTGATGTCTTCGAAATGATTGCATGAATCTATAGATCGCCGATGAAGCAGGCTTTCATGTGCATTTCCGCAGGTTGAAATACGCGCGTCATGCTTCTAAGTATTGCTAGCTGTCAGCAAGCCATGCCATGAGTGTGTGCATGGTATCATCAGTTGTATGACTGAGATGCATACGCACGATGAAAGTATGCTGACATCCGTTGCATTGCTGCCAAGGACCCTGGAGAAAGATCTGACAAGTACTGATTCTGAATTTTACAAGCTAAAAATCGGCACTCTACTAGGGGAACACTGGGGTTTGTCGGGACAATCGACGTGCCCTGTCCTTTCGCTTGCAGATTGTCCACCGATGACGAGAGTGGTTCAGGAGTTGCAAAGTCGTTCCCGAGGTCCGCTAACTACCCGAACTCAGCTTTAACTACTTTGAGATTAGCGTCATGGTCACGAACCAGACGCGCTATTTGCAAACTTCCCAAGGCTGATGACAACTACAGACATCGGGTCGTGGACCTCGATTGACGACAACTGTCCTTTACTTCAAGCGCTATCGAAGAAACTGGCGAATGCTGGGGCGATATGGAAGCTTATGGCGAGCAAACCGGATACGAGAGCCTTGGCTTATAGGCACGGCAATAACAGGATTGACCTTGGCTTGCATGGCATGTACCACCACCACTGGGTGAAAACATGAGAACCCCGCTCCCGCATGCTTGCCCTTGTTCCGCGGTAATATAACCACGAGCTGTGATCAAATGGGTCGATAACAGCATTTGAGTACCCTGCACGCATAGACAGGCAAGCCACTCAACATCGACCTTGTACCTTTGTCGCTAGCATCGTCGATCATATCGGTGGGGGCGGTGTCCATTGCACACGCCCCTGCATCCCTGAGTCCCACGCAATTGTGTGTATGCCAAAAGGAAGGTCATGTCTTGCATCTTGCGTTGCTTTCTTCGCACTTACCACCCAGCAAGTTTCATTGGACTGCATTTCCCGCACATTCTTTTCTGAAACCGAGTCTTGCGTGACTGAACATATATAACTCAGATACACACTAATTCGGTAGACTTGGATGGCTGCATAGTCGCGTGATATTGATTGGGCGCTCATTTTGCGATCCCCACTCGCCAGCCGGCCCATCAAAGTCTCCCGCCATCCGAGGGCCCTGCCGCGCTATCTACCTGCATATCAGAGGTCGGGCTTCTTGGCGCCCAAGGGTCGTACATGTATATCATAGTGTCCAATTCTCGCTTCCCATGCCCCACCTCGTCTTGGTCTTTGCACATACATAGCCCTCCACCCCCAGGTGCTCACACTTAGCTTGTGGAATCTGACCAGACATTTTTTGTATCCCATACTATTAGTCGATCCTTACTTGACGTCTCAAAAAAAGTTCAAATATGTCGTTTACCTTCCAGATGCAGAAGATCAACGAGTCCTTCGATCAAATCGCAGTATGGTAGTAAGTACAATGCATGATGTACGTTGGTCAGTTGTTTTATGCTCATTTTACTAGCCAACAGTTTATGCGTAGAACAGAAGTGTGCTTTAGAAAGATGCACGAACGCGTTTTTTTACTGGAACAGAGACAGGCCGGACAAGGCCCTACCGATGAGCAGGTTGAGCGTGTGCTACGCAAAATTCTGGATGAGAGGTTCTCGGACCTAGGAACGAATCGTGCGAGGAAGGTCGATCCTGTGCAGGAACGCATTTGGTTCGTTCGAGATCCCAAAGATGTACCCTATCCCAGGTCGATCAAGATGGACGTCGCTTCACTCATCACCTCTCCGGACGCTGTTCCTTCCAAGGCTTACTCGGAAACTTTTCGGATGCTGGAGAATGGTCTAAAAAGTTTCTGCGGCGACCACGTGCTTAACTCGGATGAAGACGATGCTAGCAGGACGAACGTCGGCACAAAAAACAGCCGTACTTCTCGCAGTGTCTGAGTGACGACAACTTGGATTCGGTCCATGTCCGCCCTGTCTTTACCCCTAGCGAACTTGCTCGAGACCTTTCCTCCGCGACCTCGACCTTCATACGACGCCACGGAATTCCGTCTGCCCCGCAATTTTGCTTAGCAGCATACGCTACGCCACACCCCGGCTACAACCCGACGATACTACGGCCATGGTTCTACTGCACCACATCTCTAACGCGAATATATATTATACCATATTGAATTTCAGTGTTACAACAAGCAGCAAACCACCAATCAAAGACATGAAACGCCCACGCGCTTGGCCACAAAAAATGACTTACACTGCCGAACGAACGCCGCGGTAGCACTATATAGGTAGCTTTTGTTGCAACCCATTTTGTTCCACACACCACACACCTCCTGTAGCAGCAAAACGTATCCAATATATCATTCTCACAGCTACTTCCAATGCCAGATGTTGTCTTCTGTGCACTATGAACAATTTGCGCGTGTATAGCTCTACATTACAAAGTTGTGGGCGGCATTATGCCACTTTCCACCCAGGTATGTGGCGCGCCACGTCTCCTGTCTCGGTAATCTTTGGCGAACATTTGACCTGTTCGCACCTTGTATGCGATATGATACAGTAAAGGCACCAAGGCAGCTTCAAACGAAGACCAATTGTAGATGCGGAGATTGTGCGATCCATCCCGAACCAAGGTCAGTCCAGCGTCGTGGTCTCGAGCGCGACTTACTTGGTCGCACAACGCAACAAGCCCGCCGTCGGAGTTGTTCGGTGCGCGAATTCTTCATGTGTAGGATGGAGGATTCGTTGCACAACGGTTGCTTACCGACGAAGGGCGCATAGCGTTACAGGCTATGGGGGAATCATCACCACAACCGGTGAATGCATGACTGGAAGTATTTATCATGTCCATGCCCGTTTCCCTGGCATCAGCCACTCCCGCTACAGCGGGGTGATCACTCCGACGGCGCAGCCAAAAACCTGAAGGTGTCATGATCCTTCGTGCGGCATTCAAGAGTTGGGTCGCCTACCTAGGGAGCTATACCTACCTAGATTAGCGCGTGAGGGTGTTCCCGATCCCGTCTTAAATCCTACATGTCTTGCTTCACCCCTATCCGCCGCATCTGCCTTGTATGTGCAGCCATCATCCTTGCTCTTGCAGCGACCACAGCATTTGATTCAAATTCCTCTTTAGCCGATCGCAAGCACCTTTTAGGCGAACAGAGTCTACTAGACTTTGTTCTCGATGCGTGGTTGTTGAGGCGACTTCACGTCTTTTCTGAATGAAGTGTACCCATGTCACGACGTATGAAGACGCAGCACTATTGTTGACGTGCATCTAATCTTCTCGGCAATTCTCCAAGCCATGTTTCCTTCTTGTGTCGTTGTGTCTGCAGGTTCTCTTCCCGTCCGCTTGTCGACGACCGCCCGACTCATGAGCGCAACATAGGACAACCACGATTCAAGGATTCCCAATGATTCATGCCACTGGAGAGCTGCATGTTACCACGTTTTACTTTTAATTTGGGTCTCCTTCTAGCAACGTGGAGTTTTAGCGTAACGTTCTTGTAACAACGCCAATAAACGATGCGATACGAAGAGTGCTAATTAAGATCCCGATGCGTCCAGAACCATAGCATTAGACGTCTTTATAATACTGTGGAGTAGCGAGCACCTCGTTTTGCCTTCGGTGGCTGCCACTGGGCACCAATAACGGCTAAAACTACTACCAGATTTAGGGCCAATCGCTTCATCTCCCCCAAACCCCTGGTAAAAGGCTCCGAGGAATAGTCAGCTTCCATGCGGGAAAGGTTCTTGTCTGTATAATTTCTTTTGCTTGCAATGGGGCAGGGGGTAGAGAACACGCATCGCGGATTCTTAGCGTAGACCCTTTTGATACCGACTTTTGTGCAGGTCTAGAAATCCGGGGCCGAAAATACGACCCGCCATGCGATCCACGCTCGCCATCCATCATGATCCGGGGTGAAACTACCAAGTCCAGACTTCTCATAGACTATAGATTCGTAAGCACATACCCGCCGCAAATGACCCAGATCTGGAGAAGCCTCCCCGAATCAGCACTGCATGAAGTTGGGGTCGTACAAGCAACGCAATCATCACGACATGTCGGAACGACCACTGTGTCGGGAAGCGATCCAATCGCCTACTTGCGTAGCGTGTATTATGTGACAGCAGAAGCCGGCACACGCTTTCACAGCTGCGCGGAAGTAACTGCCGTCGTCGGGTAAACCATGTCACTGTTTATATTGCTTTGACCGTATACAAGGAGCAGCAACAGTGGATCGGAAGTGGGTACCCGAGCCGCGCAAATATGATCAAGGCTACGCAGGTGGGTCTGGCATGACAAGTGGAGTATGACTTTCGTAGAAGCCCACCACGAGGCATATTTCCAAAGATTGATCTGAATCCTGGTTTCACATGTCCACTTGGAAAAGCAAGAAGCAAGCCGGGTCTCGTATCGAGATCTCAAATCCGGGATTGCTTTCCGATATCATCTGGATGCTCTTATTGGAGGGTGGATGCAGGCACCCAAAGTGCTCGTGGAGGAACTAGACTAACTTGCTTTGGTATTCAGCTCGTAGACTGAATTGTGGAGCTGGGCTTGATATGTCGTATATCTCGATACGCCAGACAGTCTATATGACTGACGTTTAATGTCTCGGGCCGCGGTGCTGCACATGCAGAAGAAACAAGATGATGTAAGAGAGTAGCACCACCCTAAATCCATGTGCAATGCCAGTACTGCGCACGACTAGCTAAAAGCATTAAAATGCCACTGAGACAGCGTCGTATCGTTTACCAAGATACCTAGGTTTGGCAAAATTCTGAAACAGACTCTTCAAATAACCGCCTTTTTTTAACATCTCTCAATCGAGGTACCTTCATTTTTGCATCTACCTACAGCACTTTACACTCGAGAAAGATGAGGAAGGCTTACCAACCTCTGAAACGAAGACTTCTCGCCAAAGCTGTTGGAGAGATTTTCAGCTGTCCTCCACCTCATGCGCGCAGATTTAGGCGTTGGCGACGAGGCCTAGGATGACTCAAGCAAAGACGTTGCTTTTGGCTTGAGGTCTCACATTGCTACGCCTAAGTGGAAGATGTGTTCACCCCTTGCGTGTGTTGGGAGATCAGGTATGTAAGTGGCAACAACGCTCGTCTCACATGGTAGCGTGGTTTACGCCCGACTTGCTGCCATCTTGACAAGCCTCGCGACTCGCTTCTTCCACTTCCTGAAGAATTCTGTGATCTTTGGTCGTCATTCCAGGTGCAAGATGATGGCTCAAAAAGCAAAGGCAAGGAACGGGCGAGCCATGTGACTTGAACATATGAGAGTGAATTGTGGGGTAGACAAGACTTCTTACAAGACACCGGCCCCTTTTTGTTCACAAAAGAGATCAGTCTTGCAGTCTTCTTATGCTACCCTTGCACTGGAGACATCTCGACAGTCATTTCCACGTGGCATTCAGATGTGCCATACTCAACCTGCTTTCCCTCTCTCTTTCCAGGTGCTCATACATGAGCCACCTACTCACGCACATTAAGAGTGCTCCTCACTGTTCTCTCTTCACTCTCTTCCTCGATCTCTTCAAGAAGGCGCACCCGGTCACCCATCGCAATTTCCGACTCTCACCGTGCGCACCTTCCCATGGGCACTCGTTCTTGCTGTGTAGCCAATCAAGCGACCAGCATTCGCAATTCTACCGTGAGTTAGTCACGTGCTCCGATTATGCGGCGGCGACCGAGCACGTGCTGCAAACGGGCCAAACCCGCTTCACGTCATTGTTTGTGTAGCCGCTTCTCTGTATAGCAAACACTCTTATCAGCCCTATCACAGCTGCTTCAACCACAATCTCACGTCACCTACGATTGGGACCACAACAATCTCGAGAGCGCCCGTACCAGAAATCTCAACTCACCTACCTTCCAACCACTCACACCTACAACTGTAACCAACAACTACACAACTGCGCATCACTACCATGGCGGAACTCAAGGATAACTTGGGTCCCTATATCCTAGAGACGGCGCTTGCTGCTGACCGCACTGACGATGACTGTTTTGTCCTTGACGTCGGTCGCGACAAGAACGGCGGTGTTGTCTCTTCCCTCGAGCACGTTACCGAGCAGGTCAATGATTACCTCATCAACGTCTATGACCGTCTTGCTCCGGTGACCAAGCTCTACGTCGTCGGCGAGTGGAAGCCGAACCTGGCGAAGAAAGGCGAAGAGGGGACCGATATGCCCGAGGAGCAGAAGCGTTACGCGAACGAGGTAAGCTCAATCGGTTGAAGATGCGGAAGAGTCTACAACAAGTCAGGAATACCAAGCTGACATGATGCAAGCCGCACTGCTACACCAAGCCCGAGAAAGAGTGGCACGATGCGGGCGAGCAAATTGCAAAGCTCGTTGAACAGATGCCCGCTCTTAAGGAGTTGACGTATGTATAACGTCTTGCTGAAGCTTGCCCACCAGCTAATGAGTTCCAGCTGGGTCTCCGGTCTCCCGTTCATGGCCGTGATCTGGCAGAAGCTGTCTACTTCGCTTACGAAGCTTGTCCTTGACCTTGGTCAGCCCGTTCGCCTCCAGCAAGACGGCAAGAACGAGTATAAATCGTACATTACCCCGGCAGAGATGAAGCCCCTCGTCCACCAGGTAGAGCTTAAGGAGCTTCGACTGTTTGGTATGCACGAATCCTACCAGTCAATCTATTGGGAGACTGTCTTTCGCAACACGTCCAAGACCGGCATGCGCGTCCTGGACCTTAACATGGCGGCGATCCCAATCGTGCGTCAAGACCACTGGCGCAAAGCTGAGGATGTCCGTGGTTTGACTGTTCCGAAGGCGGATTCTAAAGAAAAGGAGTACAAGTGAGTCATCGTGCGCAGGATCTCAATGCCTGCTCAACATGGGCTTATTGCCTTTAACACTTTACAGGGGCGTCGACGGAAAGGGAGTCCTACACTACTTCTTTGGCACCGGCGAATATCTCGATGACTTTAGCATGCGCAAAGGACGTATTGCCGCAGGCTTGGAGGAGGCTAAGCCGCTCCCACTTTGGTATGTGCAACAATCCCAGGGAGCCGTGTTTTCTATGAGTTGTACCCCAACACGAACCCTCAAGGTATTCGCCAGATCTTTTGCTCATAGAGACCTGAGTCCAACGACAAAGTATCCTTCTAGGTGTGCTATAGTTTTGCATACAATTCATTAAAAAGGAACTTCCTTCGTACAGCATAGACGCTGATCCGTTTTGCTAGGTGCCTCAAGCTTGACGGTTTCGTTGTCGACTACCTACCTTTTGAGCAAGAGCTCTCTCGTATCGTACTGTTGACCTGTGGCAAGGACTGCATCGATAGCGGCCTACGAGCTCCAAAGACTCCTCGCACTCCGCACAACACGACGTCCCGCTGCCTAATCCAGTGGCCAAATTGGACGGGAGTATTTGATGACCGTGGTGACCAGCGCAACAACCATGGCGATGTTGTCTCCCAGGAGATTGGTCTGTCGACTCAGGCTGAAGAGTTCCCGTCATTCTCCTCGATGCCGCTGACAAAGGAGTCTCTACACATGAAAGACTTAGGCGAGGCCTTGGACGGCGTGACCAAGGATGACGGCTACTTCTCGGTCCAGCCGCTGTCTGTTCCCGCAGCTGGTGGCGAAACATTGCTGATTGCTGCGTCCAATGTTACGACTTGTGGCTCCAGCATCACAACGCCTGTTGTCCCCTTGGCCACTCGAAGCTCCCCTAAGATGTCTGCTGTCGACGGCTCCACTGGTTCTGGCGTAACCTCATTGACTGGAGAGAGCCTAGTACTTGTCGACAGCGCGACCACTGCAGACTCTGTCGTCTCTAATGATAGCAGCTTCGACCAGGTCAGCCCCGTAGATATCGACGAAGCCTCCAACAAAACTACTTCAGCCGCTAAAAACGATAGCTTCAAGCACAAGGTAAGGCGATCCTGGGATTGGCTGTCTGGTTCTGGTTCTGGCGCTGCTTCTTGAAATCGGGGCGGCTCTGCTCAATGTCTTGCTTGCTTTTGACGTTTCAGCATTATTCTTACTACGGAGCTGACAATAAGGAGTGAGGAGACATGTGTGGGACTGCTGGCAACGGCGATCGAGTCCTGCCCAAAGACCCTTGCTTTGCCTTGATAGGAACCGATGGACGATGGACGGCGGACGGCGGACGGCGGACGGCGGACGGCTGGCAGATTGGACCTTGGTCTTGATATGAGCGGCGGATGATAAACTACGATACCACGGCGCGCCGGCGGAGCTTTTGGCGCTTGCAAGCCTTGAAAACGGGCATTTGGGAATACCCTTGTAGCTAGGTATCACTGGAGAGTCTAGCCCTTTCCCAGGATCGACACGCACAAAAACATTCCACAATCATGTAGCATCGGTGCTGCTTCTTTGTTCCTTATTCTTCCGTTGCTGCAGGATCGTGGGTCTTGTGCATAGGTGAGGCTGGGAGTTGCGTGTCGTGTATGCAGGCTACAGGGGTCGACATGATCAAACGTACTTTTTGTTGGCTGTGCACAACAACGAAGTGCTTCACCATCATCATGAGAGTCGTTGCGACACAAGCCATAGAGAGAGAGAGACAGTAGATATGGCGAACCGTCGTCGGATTGAAGGGGCATAGGACTAGCGGCCAGATGCTGTGACGTTGTGACCCGCTGGAGGCGGGCCGCTCCTTCCTCACAACTCTCGCATCATGGCCCGCTGATTGGCAGGCGCATCTCGGTGGGCAGGTGCGATGAGGTAACCACGACCACGAGCATTGAGTGAGGCCGTATGCCAGGCGAATCTTCAACTACATGTCTTCTTGATAATCAATCCTGAACCGCTGGCTTCTGCTGCCTTGCTTCGTTCGTTCGGCCGGCCATGACGGCGATGAGCTTTCCGCTTTCCGGTTCGCGCTGTACCTTGGCCCCCATGCCAGGTTTAGCAGAACAAGCACGATGAGCTGGCACGTTGGCAATCGATCGTAGCCGTCACCAACTCTACACCGTCCGCTATCCTGGCCTCATACCAATCGCTTGCAGGCATCTCGCTGCACGCCGGCCAGTGCGACTCCACATCAGCAAATATCAGCGGTTGTCATCTTCACTTCCCGGGTGAACCTGCGCTCGCGCCCCAAGAGCGCTACGACAGGCCCGCCATTGCTCGGCCGCGCGACTTCAATGCATATTCACACGATACCCTTTATCTCATCAGTCACTCTTTACTTCCCGCCCGCGCGTTGCAGCAGGCGCCGCGCTTCCGAGCGCTGGGGCTGAGGGACAGCTTTCCGTCCGGTGACATCTGCTTCGGCATTGACAGCAGAACTTGAGGCATTGGACAACAACTAGCACCGCGACAACAGCACAGCGCACAGCGCACAGAGACTCACACATTACACATACAGACGCGCACATTGGCTGTTTCCTGCGAGTGTCGGTGAGAGGTGTAAGTCGATTTCACCAAGTTCCCCAGCCACCTCCCAGCCCTTCACCTACTCCCAACCACCCCTACCTCACGCGTGGAATCGCGAGGGCGCACCGCAGCAATGGCTCCTCTGCTAGCCCTTCCGCAGTCTCTGTACCTAACACTATACTCCCCAGCCAGCTGTCGTGCATTTCAATATAAGCAAGCCGTGACGCGCTGCTTAGCTTGTCCCAAGAGAACCAGCCGCTGGGTATCTTCTCCAACCCGGCCGGGTGCCCCTCGACGGCGCAAGGGCAATTGAGCCTGAGTGAGACTCCCTGGACTCACACTGACGTCCAGCGATCCACCAGAGCTCGCAAACATATTACCATCGCAACAACCATATTCACGAGACCACGACCGCAGCGGCCCAGCGCCACTGTTCGAATATCGAACCTCCCTCCAGCTACGCCAGGAGCAAGCCGACGCCTTCTATCGCACGCACAACAATCGCTCGAGAGCATCGAGCTCGACTGGCAGCGTCGCGAACAGCCTTCGCCGTACGCCCAACTTCGAGCGCGCCAGATCAGTCGATCCGAGCCAACAACAGCGCGTTCGCTTCGAGACATCTTGCCCTCGCTCAACTCCCTACGCTGAGCCTCACCCCGCCCTTCGCATCAGCCGACGTACTGCCTCGGCAATACGCTTCGTGCTCGAAGAGGCACTCCGAACTCCACATCCTTTCACCCCGGATCTGGTCGAAGAGAACGCCCTCATGTCCGACCTGACGAGTGGCCGCGCTGCTAATGGCGGGGCCCGTACAACTGGTGGCCCTGTGCCTGTCGATCGGTCCAACATACGCACGCCTACGCAGATCATGAATGCTAGACGACAACGGGCTGAAGTGGAGGAACAAAGAAAGGCCGCCGAGGAGGAGCGCAGGAGAGCCAGCGCGGAAAGAAGAGCCCAAGCTGTTTCTGGTGTAGCTGGAGCACCAACAACTGAGCCTGGGACCCACAGGCACCCCCAATCAGCTCCTCTTAGATCTGGTGACCCATACATACAATACCCGACATCGTCGGGTGGAGTGCCACTTCAACCAGAGAGGCCAATCCCATCACAAAACACCATGAACGAAGCGCAGGAGACCACCACAGGCGCATCACAATCAAGACCTCGGGCGGCTTCACAAACACAGCAGCAACCGTCTCGACCCGCTCAGGCAAATCTAGGTCTGCCGACGACGGCTGAGCAAAGCAGAAGACCAGCTGGCTCAGGCCATGCCAGACGACCATCCGGTGCTACAGCTTCGTCGCAAGCAGGACCTTCAGCCGCTGCACCACGCCCACCACCTGCACCAGGTTCATCTACCGGACAAGCTCGGGAGTCAACAACATCCAACTTTCCGCATGCCTTCGAACGCTGGGAAACCTTGTCTTCGCATTGGGAGGGTCTTACCTCTTACTGGATACGGCGGCTCGAGCAGAACACCGATGAGGTTCGCAGGGAACCACTGGCGCAGCAAATGTCGAGGCAGATTACGGATTTGTCGGCAGCTGGCGCGAATCTTTTCCATGCTGTTGTCGAACTGCAACGCCTACGCGCGTCTTCTGAACGCAAATTCCAGAGATGGTTTTACGAGCATCGCCAGGACCAGGAAAAGGCTCAAGAGCGCGAGGCACAGCTGACGGAACAAATGAACACGGAGCGCGAACTTCGCCTTGAGGCTGAAGCGAACATGGAGCGTATGGCCACTGAGAAGAAGAATGCCGAACGAGCGGTGTCTGAGATGAAGCGTGAGCTACAGATCTCGAAAGAAGAAGCACGCCGAGCATGGGAAGAGCTCGGGAGAAGAGAACAGGAAGAGCGTGATCGCACCTTCTCGCTGAGGGAAGGCCAGCCTACGTTGGTTGGCGGAGTGCAGGTCGTTCCGATGGCGCAGAACATGGGACGTCAAGGGAGGGGACATGGAGACGATACTTATGCTGGTGCACAGAGCAGCGGCGAGGGCATCGAACAGCACTACTCGTACGAGGAAGGACAATCACCGACCGACACTGATCCCTTTACTGAGAACTCTCGCCACGGGCGCCGAGAGCCTGAGGCGCCTGCACACGTGGCTCAAGGAACTTACGTTCCATCTGGCGCAGCATCAGCCACATCATCTCGGCCTGGTGCTGGTTCTTCAGTGGCAGAAGAATCACTAGCTCCTGCTCCCTTGCAATATCCATACAATACATCTCAAGCACAGCAGGCATCTGCTCAGCCGGCCATGTCGCAGCCAGAGGCTTTTTATCAACAGCCTGCCTCCTATCTGCATCAAGAGCCTGAATCCGGTCTCCCGGATGACGAGCAGTCATACGTCGCTTCTCAAGCAGAGGAGTCAGAAGGCGACATTGAGTATGCCCTGGATGAGAGGGGCAACTTTATACGCGACGATTCGGGTCGCCGCATTCCATTCCGGTCTATTCAGTCTCCAGTATCGGACGAGTATGATGTAGAAGACGCACGTCGACGTGAGCTTGAGCATCTGCAGCACTACGGCGCAACTGCTACGTCTCAGGGAGGTTACACAACCAGTTCGGGCGCCGGACCCTCACAGCAGGATCCCCCTACCGCTGGTGGTCGACCCGACTACAGCGGCGATGGATATGGCGACGAGTGGGTGGGGATGAGACATCATCATCCTACCAGATTGAGCGACGTACCCGAGGAAGATGAGAGGAGTCGGACATCGCCCAGCAGAGCAAGCCAGGCCAGCCGAGGACGCCTATACTAGATGAGGACTGCACGCCCTTACCACATCGTTGTCAGATGAACACCACAGTCGCTTGAGCTTTGCTTTTGCACTCGTCATCGAAGCGCGGTCTCGCAGGTGACAATCACATCGTCTTGAGTTTTGCACATGCATATATCGTTCCGGCATACATGTTACAACGAGCATTACATACCAGGTCCCTTGCGTTTATACCCTTCTACAAGATCTCTCTAATTGAGCGTCTCCGGCCTTCTATGGCTGATTCTTGCATCTACGAACGCTCCATGTACAAGTAGAACCGTGCCTTTTTGTTATTTTTGTTTCTTTTCAAGCAAGCATGGTGTTTATCGGGGCATTGGCATAGGGGTGGGTTGATGGACGCTGGGCTTGGTGGTAGGGTAGGCAGTCTTTGTAGATCATGAAGGAGTAATTAGCGGGATTGGGGTCTAATGGATTGAATGAAAAGAAGAGATGGGCGGGCTAATGCATGACTATCGAGTCCATTGTTGCTTGGTATCTTCATCTCTTGCTTCTTTCTCATCGTGTCCTTTCTGTGCTCCGTTTTCTCCTCTCGGTTCAAGCAGCTAATGAAACGTGTTGAATAACGTCAAGACAGTGTACAATCAGACAGCTTGCATTTCACAGTTTCGAAGCCCTAAGCTTCGTACTATCAACCCTCGTCCCCTCATCATCCTGTTCCTTGACCCTCAAATCCGGAAGCTCCACCGGCATAATCCTCCTCGGCCTACTTCCATCCACCAGATTATACTTTTCAAAATCATCAACAACACCCTTTGTCCTCAAGAAATCCTCATCAAGCAACAGCTCCCCGTTGACCTCTTCCACAGGCGCCTTGATCAACTGCAACACCGCATCCGAGAAGATATGCGCTGTCCTAAGATCCTTTGCATCTTCCCGCCCAAGGTTCTGCGTCGCAGCACTCTGCACAGCCGTCGCAGGCCAAATACTCGTGACCGCCATTTCACCCTTGCCTTCCCTCTGAAAATCCATAGCCAGTCCTTTGGTAAGAACAGACATGCCCACCTTCCCCATGGCATACGCCGTCTTGCCGCGGAAAAAGCGCGAATATATCGGAGGACTAACGACGATGATACGGCCCCTCCACTGCCCACCGCTCTGCTCAAAGTGGGGAAGACAGGCTTGTATGACGCCATATAGACCCTCTACGTTTACGCGCTGCATGAGCTGGAAACGCTTCATGGGGGTTTTGGCTACGCTTGCCCACCATATCGCACCGCTGTTGTATACGAGTACATCTAGGCGTCCGTATGTCGCGATTGTTCCGGCTACCATGCGCTCTATACTGGTAAAATCTCGTGTGTCGACGCGGATGGCTGTGGCTTCGCCGCCTGACTCGTGGATCTCGCGGGAGACGGTGGAGACGGTGGATGCGGGGGAGTTTGGGTCCGGTGGGAACACAGGGCATGTAGAGGCATCGGAGGTAGATTTTGCTGCGACGACGACTGGGTGGTTGTTAGGACGTTTGCTGGTGGAGGGGGTTCGAGGCTAGTGTGATGCGTGTGTACCTGCGTAGCCATCTTTTGCTAGGTCAATGGCGATTTGCCGACCTATACCCCGAGAAGCGCCGACGACGAGTGCGACTTGTTGGTTAGAGGGTGGCATGGTAGCAGTGGTTGCGTCGCGTAGGTAGAGTTGCTGCTTGCTGCTAACAGTACAGGAGACTGCAGGGCCCAAGTAGACATGAGATTGCAATCAACCCTCATCATCGTGCCTCGGTCGCTGCACATCGCGCCAAGTTTACGTGCGTATGCGCGGCGAGAATCTGGGGTAACTGCATGGTTCTTGATTTTGGGAGGTGTGGTACTGATTAGTAATGGACCTCGGTAGCCAAGACATGGTGCGGCTCCAACTAAGACGCGCATAGGATGCGGCCGACGTCTTTAAACGTCACCATGTATCTTGATTTTTCATCCTGTGAGTAGACGTATTGCAAACATGTCGGGCAAAATCACGTGCTACTTGGATTGCGGTACGTCCATATCATTCTGCTAGCTCCAGAGTCACATGCTAATGATGGACTAGTGTCTCCGTATTCATACTTCACTTTACTGCATCTTGAGAGGAACAGACAGGTTCTCGAAGCGCACAATGTAGAAATTGAGTGCGTACCCCTTGTCACCGCGAATTTCAGGACCATTTCCATGACCTGAAATCCTACCAATCACTTCGCACTTTCACACCGAAACCAAGTCAATATACTACTGACTTGATGCAGCATAGTACCTGTTTTCCTAGGCGGCATCAACGTCGGCAGCGGTACATATCCCCCACCTCATTCCATGCACTTCACATGGATATTTGGTACTAGCTACCCCTGAATTAGTTCTGACATCGCGGTGGAGGAAACAAGCCCCCCTGGTCCCTCGAAGCAAAGGCGAACTACGGCGCATATGACAGCGCGCGAGCGAAGCGACACTTTGGGGTTCCTAACCTTCAGGCTCCGAATTTCTTCCCAATCCTCTCACTGCTACCACAGCGAGCATCATGTTACGTAAAGGAAGTGCATCGGGAGAAGTTCATCGACATCTTCCTTGGCATATTTCACGCCATGTGGGAGAACGGCAGGGATGTCAGCAAACCAGAGGTCCTTGCAGAGGTACTTCGACAGCGCCTCCAGGAAGACGAAGCCCGGGAAGTGATGGCCAAGGCAAACAGCCCGCCATACAAGCAGCAGCTGAATGACAATACCAAGAAAGCCCTCGATCATGGTGCTTTTGGCTGCCCGTGGTTCTTCGTACGCAACTCGAAAGGGGAAGAAGAGCCCTTTTTTGGTAGCGACAGGTATGTACCTTTCCCATCAGTATCTCCATCGCCGCCTTTCACCCTACCTCGTATGTTCAGCCGCCAGAAGAGAAGGCTGGACGTCCACGCGAACGATCGCATTCAGTAAGGCGCCTGCCGCGGGCAAGGGATATACTGCTTTATACACAGGATTGCATGCAAACCATTGAAATATGGTCAACATATAGTCGAGAATTGTGGGTTGCGGAGCCTGCTAACAGATATTCCTGCAGGTTCCATTATATATGGGAATACTTGGGATTGCCATGGAAAGACGTTGAGCTATTGCCGCCAGGTAATGCAAAGGCAAAGATCTGATAGGGGCGCTGCCGGGAGGCTTGCAGGTTTGCCAGTACATGGTGGTTCTGAGGATAAGACTCTGAAGCTTGGGTGCGGATCTGCATCGCGGATCGTGGTGAACGTGCGCCTAGACAAGCCTGCGACCCCAGTGCAAATGTCTTTTAGTGCTTCAGTCTTCTAACCTCTTGCTCAATGTCTTACTGATGTCTCTCCCTGCTAAAATTTCTCACTCGCCTTACACGAGCCTGAGGAATCATCTCTTCGACCAGTTCTTGCACACTATGCATGCTGCATGGTTGCCGTTTCGTACCACTCATGATGAAGCATAATCCAGCTTCCTCAGACACATGCAAGAGTTTGCAAGATAAAGTCTCTGCGACCTGTCAAGGCGGCACCATGCGCCACCGGCTGGCCATGCGTGTGTCTCACAGGCTCCACGCTCTTGCGGTTGCGGAGGCGGCAGGCAAATGGTCGCTCGAATGCGGCCTTCCGGTAGCATGAACAGAAAAGGCAATATTTGAGGTACATTTTTATACGATTTTGTCGTTACTTGTCGCATTCATGGGTCCGTTGGAGTGTGTGAAGCATCTAGCCGACATTAGGACAATGTTGAGATTAAGCACCTACAAGCTTCCCGGCCGCACCAGCGATGAATCGAGATAAGGAGCCATATCGGATTGAGCATCTTTGCGGTCGCGGGGATTGTTGCGACGACCGAAATACTGATTGCGAGCCTCGTGTGTAACATGAGCGTCATGATCGATGACACCTGTAGTACCCACAAGGCTCCTGTCAACCCAGCGAACATCATCGCATCAGATTGCATACGTACCTGCATCTCTGCACACCATGACATCTCAGCTAGTCGTTTACTAGTGATTTAGACACGATAGCTTGGTGCCAGGCCATGTTATGCAGATAACCGTTTGCTTCTGTACGTCAGCCAAACAAGACGATGTAGAACACCTTTCGCCAGCTCAGCTAGCACCGAACGAGCAATCTTGCTCGGCTCGACGCTTAAAAACTCGCCATTATAGGTCTACCAACCGCGATGTGAGTGGGCAAAGACCCATACAACCGCGCGGTAGGTGGTATTTGCCTTCTTTGAGCTAGCCACGTTGGAGATCCCGCGGCCTAGGAATGACAGCGTTGTTGCTTGACGGAAAATATGCTTGCTATTGACAATGCTTCGCCTGCGGGATCAACTTGTACAGGTGATGAGCGGTCTAACCTACTCGGATAGATCGTTATCCTTTCGCTCGGGTTCCGGGATTCTTTGCTGGTCGAAGGGAATGGTGGATCTATCCGAAAGCTTAGGCCCTTGCCCTCCGCGTACCATAGTATGGCAAGACATGGCTACTGCGTACTTCAAACGCATCGACCAAGGGAGCTGGGGCTGTTTTAGATTATAAACATACGGGACTGTCCCTCAGCTCTCCATATCAAAACACATGTGATTGAACCCATTTCATCGATTGGCTTCGGCTTCATCCTTGTTCTTTGTCTTGTTAGTGTACGATTCATATCGTCAGTTCACCTTGTGTGCTATCTTTACCTGTTGTCCAAAAGACTCGTTCCACAAGTCAGAGTACGCCGATAGATCCCTTAGTGTGTTTGTACTTGGGCATGCGACCATCGCCCCCATCTTTGGGCTCCTCCTAGTTCCTCCAAGATCTCGTGGCATTTTTTGGTAAGGCCGCAACCCCCTTCACGTATTGGCTCCGACTTAGCGCACTGATGATACGTATCGATTAGGTGCCTTGCGTAGTCTTCCCGTTGCATTATATAGATAGCTAAACCAGTGTTGCCTCCTCTTCTTTTGGAGCCGACCATTCACACCATAAAGTCTGAAAATTGCAATATTAGCGCTGTCGTCGACCTATCCCGCCAGAGCTCTGTACTGGCTCGATTCCCGTAGTCTCACCGCTCGATTGTGTGAAGCGGTCAATCTCATTGAGCGAATGACAGAGCGCCGCGCTCGTGAATACTCAACGTACCCGTGGACCTCGACATCACCACAACACACTCACAATCTTCAGTCACGCCCACTTCACAGCTGCGAGATATCGCCCTTTTCGAGTTCGCGTAATCGCGCATTCACGCCGACTTGAAGGATATTGTAAGATTAGCGGCCTTTGTGTTATCCTTAAGAGGCGTGCGCCACGCGCGTACTCATGTCTCACACTCGAGAAGTTCACCGAGATTGCAAGTACAACGAACAATATCTTGGTCAATCTCTTGCACAGCTTCAACCCTGTCCAACCTACGCTCCAGAAGCTTCTCCAACAGATCAGTTAGTCAATTTCCACAACCGTTCTGGAATGACGCAACCAGTGGTCGTAAGTGGTGCCTTCGCTGGGGGTATACCTAAACTGACAACCGTGAAGGGAAGCCACTACATGCAGGCTCAGCCATGGGCACTGCAGCAGGTTGAGCAGGAAGACGATACGCCGACAGCCGCAGCACCTACCGCACCAAGTTCGACAATCCACACATACCCATCTAGCCAGAACTGGAGCGCAAGTTATTCTAGCTCATTCGACTGGCCCCATGCTCTTCAGCAGGCGGAAATCTACATAGTACCAAATTCGGAGTCGCAATTCCGCCAAAATCATGCGCTCGTATACAATCCTACACCCGCCGCACAGAACACAATCAAAAAGAGCTTCGGAGATGGACTTACAACATGGCCATCTTACGGACTGGATGGGCTGCCACGTGGGGTAGCTCCGGACAGGTCTGTCCTGGGTGCGAGCGTGTCGCCATCGCCAAAAAGTTACGTTAGCGACGAGTTTGGGAACACATACAGTCCAGTTTCCATGCTCGATCAAGCCTCGCCAACCAGCAACTGGAACGGGCACCTAGCAACCGCCTCTAACGCTGCCCTGTCATCACCTTCCTGCAGGTCATTCCTTGCGCAAAAGATCGATAGTGGCGTTGACTTCTCTGGGCTCCCGAGGACAAGCGAAAGTATGGGGATGGTGACCGTGCCGTCTAATGGCTCTGATAGACAAGACCCAATAATGATCGCTCCGTTCGAACAAGACCAACAGTCCGGATCTGAGTACTCTCATTCCCAGAACAGTAGCGCTGGACACTCTCCTTGGTACCACACGAACTACTCGTATGGCGCTTCGAACACACCATTCAGGTCCCGCGACATTGTGACCTACAGCAATCCTAGCAGCAATACAAGCCTCTCGTCGACATCCGAAGCTCGTCCTACGCAGTACCGTTCGGTGCCCTGGATCGACTCGCACCCAAGTGCGCATACTCAGAGTCGTATACAGAATAGGTTCCAGGTGCCAGGTGGTATTGGTGCGCAAGCTCAGCGAGAGCACAACGACCAACTGCTTATCGAGTGCAAGAAGAGAGGAGAAACATACAAGGAGATCAAGCTGAAGATGGTGGGTGAGAAGCCTGCGGAGTCCACTCTGAGAGGCCGGTACCGGTCCTTGACCAAGGCGAGGAAGGATCGCGTCAGGAAGCCCATCTGGACGAAGGTTGATGTGAGTTGTCCGCTACCGACTCTACTCCGTATGTAGCATACTAACATCTCGATAGTTGGAGCTCTTGGATGAGACTGTCCAGCAGGAATTCGATCGAATCGAGAGCAACCTACAGAACCCGTACTCGTTGAGCTTCGACCAAAAGATTTTGAAAGTCGCTTGGAAGAAGGTCGCGGAGTTCATCGCCGACAATGGTGGGTCATACCATTTCGGCAACGCGACCTGCAAGAGGAAGTGGTTGGAGCGTAACCCAAGCCGCAAGTAATTGG
Source organism: Alternaria sp. 'sect. Undifilum' (assembly GCA_024321975.1). NCBI lineage: Eukaryota > Fungi > Ascomycota > Dothideomycetes > Pleosporales > Pleosporaceae > Alternaria > Alternaria sp. 'sect. Undifilum'. Next base: position 4,254,738 of record JAJJZI010000004.1, read on the forward strand.
CCATACATGTAGGCCACGACGAGTGGTAACATCAACAAGCTTTTATCCGGTGTACTCGATCGGTTTCGAGAACTGTACATTTCAAGGGCTTGAGGTGTGACTGTTTGGGGCTTTCCAAGGCTGCAAGGCACCCCTGCCAACATTGAGCCGTCCAGGAAGGCCCTAGATGGCATCCATCTTTAGCATTTACATCGAAGATTACCGCAGGGCGGTGTCTCCGACTCTGCTTTTTCCGGAGCCTTGCTTTCTCTCCTGTACCACTTTGTAGTATTGTTTTATTTGATGGTACTGTTTGTTGAAGTGCGTTTTCTGCTTCCATCTCGTAGGCACAAGAAGCCTCTGTGGCATAGATGGGGATGCTGCAAAGCAGGGCGGTCAGATATCGTCGCTTAGGGAGGTCTTTTGAGCAGGTTGCTTTCCGGAACAATAAACCTTGCATGATATACGACATAAGAAAGCACAGCTGATAGCCCGCAAATGATGTTGGGTAAATGTGGTGAAAGAGTGTTGTTGGCCTGAAGTGTGACATGGATTTTAGGCTTTCGCGCTAGGTCACTCCGAGCTGAACCACCCACCCCACCTCTTGTTGATACTACAACATTAATGAAGATGCTCCTCGGACTATCTGAAGCTCTTCCGAGCATCGCGAAGCGTAAGTTCGAAGCTGCAAAGGCATCGTCAGATTTACTGTTCTCGCCTACGGAGCTAGCAATCATCCGCACATCTGCAGGCATTCCCGTCAGTATGCCCGATCGTGCAACCAACACCAGGCTTACGTTTGAGCAGTTCCAACTACGCTACTGCCCATCGCTCGCGAAGAAACCCATACCAAAGCTCCAAGAGGCTACATCAAAACAGAACATCGACCCGTTCGAGAACCCCCCACCAGCCCTACACCTAGCTGATATCCCGGCTGCAAAGCCAACCCACTTCCTCGTCCTGAACAAGTTTCCAATAATCTCGGAGCACTTCATCCTTGCGACAATACCAAACAAGAAACAAACACACGTGCTTGAACAAGACGATCTGGAAGCAACCTACGCCGTTCTGACAGCATGGCAGGCGGACTCGGGCGGCGACCAGAAGCGTCTTTACGCCTTCTTCAACTCTGGCCATCATAGCGGCGCGTCTCAGCCCCACCGGCACTTGCAATTCTTGCCTGTTGAGGGAATGCGCGATGGTGAAGAGGCTGGTGATTGGAGTCTGCTCATAGACTTGATCTTGACAAACCCAGCGGCCGAGACGACCGGTGGGTGTCTGTCAACTACGCGCTACGCAGCAGCTGACAGTTATTCTAGAGGAGTGTCCTAAATTCCTGCAACATCCTTCCTTGCCATTCACGCACTTTGCCTATTCATTCGACTCTCGGCCATCTGCTACCCAGTTACTCGATATCTACAACCGTCTTTACAGTGCGGCCAAAGCAGCAGTCGACGCGTTCATCGCCTCTAACCCGAACGACTTCGCTCTACACCCTACCGACGACGGTGATCTCCCCATCAGCTACAACCTCGCTATGACTACTGCTGGCATGGTCATTCTGCCGAGACGCGCCGAGGGTACGATGCTTCGCCGTGACGACGGCAGTGAAATCGGCTTCGCAGCTCTCAACGGTACAACGTTGGGAGGCACGATGATGGTAAAGCATCAGGACGAGTGGAACATGTTGCGCGAAAAGCCAGGACTGCTTGACCACATTCTCTCTGGGATTGGCATTCCAAAAACCCCTTCACCCAAAGTGGGCGCACCCCACATCTGATCAGATGTCGTGTGCAAAAAAACATGTGAGGCATTACTAGCCATTATACCAGAGTATGATCGTGAGCGAATCCTCAAGTTTCCCTGGAACTTTACACCAAGAATATCACAAGCAGGCACGTAGATGGACGAGTGATACCATGGTCACCATTTGAGATATGAATGTCTTACGAAGTGAGGCGCACGCGACAAAGGTTGTGGCGCATGGTCAGATTTCCCGAAGACAACGCCGGAGACGATGGTCTAACAAAGCCAAATATTAAAAAATATCCTAAGGAACTGCTCGCGACCTTGCTCGCGATGTCTAGTATATGCGGATTATTGAATCCTTCACTATGCGACAGATTATCCCTAGGTTTGTATTCTGAGGAAAGCTTGGGTAAGTCGTTGGGTGCCAGACACCACGTGCAAAGGCGAAGTCATGCGACCACTCAACTCCGAATCCAAAAGGTACTCATGATGCATCAAATGCGAACACAATCTTTTCAGCTGAGCAAACCGCGGCATGTGTCTTAGTGTGAAAATGACTGTTTGACTGGTAAGCTATTGCGGCGCGAGGTTTGAGTGCGCATTCCACTGTTACTTTTTCTCCCTCATCTCACATACTCACCATACCCTGTATATGCTTCATTCGATCCATCATGAGAGAAGAAACAGAGAAAACGATAGAGGCAGTATGCTATATGATGGTCCTCGCAAACACGGACCAAATGCTGATCACGCTTGCTTAGGCCAAAGGGCTACTCCAAGATCTTGTAGTTGTCGTTTCTCTTGTGCGGACCTTGACAGATTCTTTCGGCTCTGCAAGTGACCTGTATCGCAAGCTCAAGCGTAAATCCGACCCAAAAGAAAGCGACGATGAGGAAGATAAATTTCACATCCAGAGGCTTTTGCGAAAGCGTCGTCGCGACTCTCTATTTGATTCGGGAAAAAGCATGGGAGACTACAGTGATAGCGAAGAGGAGCTCATTTGTACCTCTTCTGCCCAGATCCGAGCTGAATACGAACGTGGCTATCGGAAGCTAGGAGAGCCTTATGCGCGTGGCGATGGTATGCTCCCGTTCAAGCTCAAGCTGTTCGGTGTTGACAAGAAGCAGTTACGACGCATATCCAGCTCCAATCGCAGATTATAAAGCTTCAGCAGACGGTTCTCAACATCCAACAAGACCTGCTGTTAAGTACGTACCTCGCACCGTCATCATCCCACTCGCACCTCGTGCGTCTGATCCAAACCACTCGAACAGCGCGTGCGGCTTCCATTGCCTCCTTGAACATGCAGTATCAGCGAATGCTGCCTCCACTTCCATCACCACTACCACCTCGAGGGCCTGATCCGCCGTTGAGGGTTCCTGGCGCGTTCCCGTTACCCGATCACCCGCGACCACCTACAAGGCCACTCCGGCACAAGAAACGCATGAGCAGCAGCTCCAGTTCCTCAAATGGGTCAGAAGAGAAGGTGGTGAAGCCGATACCAATCGCGAAGCCCAAACCAAACCTCACACATCCGCATCCACCTCCACCTCCACCTTCACGATACAGTACAAGGTTATTCTGCATCTACGCAAAAGACCTTCAACTCAACCCACGGCTACATCTTGCCGACGCCTACAAACCCGGCGGAGATGGTAAATGTCCCTTTTGCCGCACACACATAACCCTCCAACCGGGAAAAGCCTGGGAAATCGTTGTCGACGGGTTTAAGAGGAACCTAGGGCAGGGTTTTGGCAAGACCGCGCCGTCTCGAACGTTTCGCATCAAGAACCGATTTATCATGAAATGCCATAGAGAATGCGGGGGCTTTGCATGCGTACTTTGCGCGAGATTCAAGGAATCGGACACGGTGTGTAGGCGCATTGAATCATTGATGGATCATCTTTGGAGGGAGCATACGAGTGAGGAGTTGGAAAGGGATGTGGATATCGTGGAGAGTTCGAGGGTTGTTTGATGTACGGCGTTGGTTATTTCCCCTCCCTGTGCTTCGTTGATGCATTGGATTTGTCGATTTTCCCATCTATAGTGTATTCTTCGGCGTTTAGTATGTCCCTGTGCGGTTGCCACAACTTCTAATACATTGTTATTAGTATAGCCACTTTGAATGGGGCTCACATGTAAACATGGCATTTGGAGCAGCATGTTTCAGTATTTCTTGTGTAAACGCAGGAAGGCTTGAGGGAAGAGAGAAGAAAGGAGTGAAGAACCGGGAGCGAAGAGGATGCAGGAGATGTAGCGTGCGCCGGTGTTGAGTGCCTTTCAACCAATATAAAAGCATCCCTAGCGAAGAAGAGTAGGCACTTTTAACTCAGTCTGATGACTACCTAGCCTTCTCCACAACGGTCGTTGAATTTGTACTTTGGTGGGCAGCATGGTTGTCACAGCTTTCTAGGTAAATCATTCCCAGCAACAGCGTGGAAACTTGTTTACCAAAAAAAAACCAGGGACACAGCAATCATTCCATTTCGATAAAAACGACTGATACCAAACCTCCCTAAACTCGAACAACAGTTCCCATATCTCTAAAACACCATTCTAAATGGCCCCAAGTTCACCCTCACCTCACTCCTTGAGATACCTCGCCCCACTCCTTGTATTCACAGCCAACTCAGACTTGGCCTTCTGCTTCTCCGCCACCCGACGTGTTTTCCGCACTGCTTCGCCTGCTGCAGCGGCTTTGGTCATACTTTCAGGCACTACCTTAGTCCTCTCCACCTTTCTAATGGCCTTGGTTTTGACCAGGACAACAGAGGTAGGACTTTTGAGAAGGCCCTTTGAAACGTCGTTTTCGACAAGATTGTCGGGTTCATCGGATTCCTCGGGTAGGAAGTGGACGACTTTGTCTGGAGTGGTTTGTGCTCTAGTTCGCACCGGGTTCCTCAGTGCAGAGCTGGTTGTGGGTTTCGGGCGCTTGGATTCGGGTGTGTAGTTTTGGTCGTTGGTATGGTGTTTGCGCTTAGAAGGCTTTTTGGTGGGTTGTTTAGAGGTGGCAACGTCGTCTGGCTTTGAAATAGATTGCGACTTGGGAGGTACGGCCGGACTAGACTTTGGCGGGCGACATCGAGGGCGCTTTTTTATGACTACGTTTGGATGAACAGTTGTTTGCTTAATGGGCGTTTCAGGGCTTGGAGGTGCAGTACTCTTACCACTCTGGCGTCTTGGGCTACGCTCGAGCGATGCTGCGCGCTCTCGATTGATCTTCCTGACCACGGGTGACGCAAATTGAGCTCTTGATGTAAGCGGTACCGGATTTGTGTGCTTTGTCGAGCTGTGATCTTCTTTTGCTTTAAGGAGATTCTCTTGCGCAACGCGAACTGCCCACTCTGCAGCACGAGATATATGCTTTTCAGTATGCGCTTCTTCTTCTGTTAGTCCTGCCTGCTCATCTGCAACGGCCGCATCGATCTCAGATGCTTGTGAAATAGCTGGGGGTGAATTTATAGAAATCGGCTTGGTTGCCGTCTTGACTACAGGTCCCTTCCGGGTAGCTTTCGAGGGATTATGCTGAACCTTGCTGCCTGTATTACCAATACGAGACTTTGTAGGTGTCGTGTTCACAGCATGGCGGATCGTTGTTGGATGTACTGAGTTCGTGTTAGTTGAAACTTACAAGGGATGAGCTCCTTGCCTACCCTGATCCCCCACGGTCAACTTCTCTAGAAAGACTCTGGGGGTGTATTCATAATTCCCATCCTTCACCTTCTCGTTGCTTCTGTTGAGGTCTTGCACGACTTTTGCCAGGGTTTTCGGTGTCCCGAGCCGATTGATCTCTTTCTGAACGGTCGCACTGGTTTTCGGAAGCTTAAAGCGCGATCCAGACTCGTGTCCTGGGAGGCTTTTGTACGGCTCAAGTGCAGGATGATCAAAAGGTAAATTGGTTTCGACAATCTTACCTTCCGATTTCATCTTTTTAACAGATTCATTGAGATCGAAATCGATCTTGAGACTCTCCCAATGCGCCAACTGAAAGGTCTCTGGAAACGGTAGCGAGGCTGGATTGTTTTTGTACCAGCTTTCGGCTTCGTTGTTCGGACCACCATACTTGAAAATATGGCTGCGACGCACATTTTCTTCTGCTGCTGCTGCTGCTGCAGCAGGTATATGTCGATGAGGTTTAGAGCGAGGCTCATCCGGAACGTCACCTTTCCGGTAAAGAACGTCCGCTGTAGATGGTGTATAGCACTCTGGTAGCTCCTCTACACTGTCTAGCGCGGGGGTTTCTCTGCTTCGTATGGATGATGATGAATCTTGCGCAGCTTCCTCAAAGTCAATTTGCACTTCACGGACCATAGCTCGTGCGCGCCGATAGAGATTGAGGTCGAAGTTGCGCCCTTGTTGGGGAAGTTGCTGGAGAAGAAACCCGTCGATGCGATCAACACGGCCGATGAATGTAGTAGGAGAATCATCGCCTCCTTCCTCATGCAGATAGCGGATTGCCTGGGCCAGTCGGCGGTCGTTAATTTCCTGCTCCATTGGCTCCTCTTCGCTGTTAGAGGTAATCTCTTCAGGGGCTGAAGTATCGATGAGTTCTGGGGAGTCGGCGGCACCGCGGCCTTGGTCTTCGGAAGTCATGATGCGATTGGATGTGCCAATGTTGATCTGGGAAAGTGTGTTTTCACTGTTCACTTGGGCATATTAGCAGACAACACCTCAGTCATGATATAAAGAACTAAAGGTAAATTATAGTAAAAAAAAAATTAATACTAAAAGTTTAACATTATACCAAATGTAGCAAACATACCAAGACGTCTATATTTCAGGCAACCTTTGATTTAAGCCGAGTGAAGAACAGGCGAGTTCTCTTGTCACGATGTTGGACGGCATTTGAGTGCGAAGCGTCTTTGTCACAATAGAGAGGTAGTGGACAAAGGCTACGGGAAGCAAATGGCTGTAATGATGTCCGCAAACGGCCGTCCATCCCGAGACTGTTTGATGATTGATACCAGATGCTGTCTTCTTTGTACGCGTCAAAGACGCCTAGGTGTGATAGTACAGCCATTGTGTTTTAAACGTCCGGTGTTGTTCGGCTGCTGTGCAGGGATGGCGGTATATCGCAAAGAGGTCGGCCGAACGGCGGCTTTCCAAGCAAGGCAAACGATAGAAGTCATGAGAGGAATGAGGCCGTGGCTTGGTAACTTGATCCTGCTTAACTCATCACACTCAGGGTCCTATATCCCTCAAGTCGAATACTCTTCACCTGGCGCTCGCGGCATGTGGCCTTCTTCCAGCAATGTGGGAGGCGGCCCATCTCCAGGCGGCCCATCTCCAGGCGGCGAGGAGAAAGCCGTGGCGACGTGTACACAGGACAGGAGTGAGGTTGAAGGCTTAACTGGGGTGCTCGTACAAGTGCCAGGCTCTCAAGGTGGCACTAGCTGTTTGGCCAAACGTCATAAGCTGACGAGAACGGAGCGTCGCGGCAGGCTGATGGATGATTGGTACTGCCGTGAATCCTCTTCAACTACATCGTAGCACTCGAAAAACTGCCCATCTGGAGTTTTATAAGTCTAATTGGTGGCGGCCATGTCAGGTAAACTAGCGCACCCAAGCCATCCACGCGCCACATGCTGCAGCTAGCTAACAAGCCGGACTACCAGTTCTTCCCTTCGCCCTTCCTGCTGCTGCTGCCGGCCTCGACGGTCGCCATGGCTTCACATACGACTGGCCGCTGCTGTCCTCTGTTGTCGGCGGCGCCATCGCCGTCGCGCTGCAAGAACGACGCGACACGCTGAACTTCTTCTACGCACTCGAGGCGCACGCCAAGTCCTTGTCGCATGCAAACCACGCCTGGGTCATCTTCCAAGGAACCACATGGACGTATGCACAGGCTTACGATACTGTGCTCCGCTATGGCAACTGGCTGAAGAGCAGGGGCGTGGAGAAGGATGAGATTGTCGCCATGGATTTTGTGAACTCGGACGTCTTCATATGGGTCTGGTTTGGCCTTTGGAGCATCGGTGCGAAGCCGGCTTTTATCAACTACCACTTATTGGGCAAGCCGCTGGTCCATAGCATCGAGACGAGTACGGCGCGGTTGGTGCTTGTGGACCAGGAATCCAAGGACAATTTCAGCCAAGATGCGCTGAAAGAGCATGGCCTCACTCGAGTGCAGCATGCCGACAAGATCAAATATGCTTTCGAAACAGGCGCCGTCTCCGAGCCCTTAGCCGCACAACGAAACTTCGAGGTCATCTTCTTCGACGACGCTCTAACATCGACCATCCTCACCCACCCACTTACCCGCCTCCCCGACTCGGCTCGCTCCGACCAGAAGAGCAGCAGCATGGCCATGCTCATCTACACGTCCGGCACAACAGGCCTCCCCAAACCCGCCGTAATGTCCTGGGGCAAATGCGCCGGCGCTTCAAAGTTAGCCGCAAACTGGATATCCCTCAAAAACGTTATCTTCTACACATCCATGCCCCTATACCACGGCTCCGCCTCCATCCTAGGTGTATGCAGTGTCCTCGGCGCAGGCTGCACAATCAGCCTATCCAAAAAGTTCTCCCACAAAACTCTCTGGCCCGAAATACGCTCATCACAAGCCACAGTCCTGCACTACGTCGGCGAAACATGCCGCTACCTACTCTCCGCACCCCCTTCCCCCCTCGACAAACAACACAAAATCCGAGCCGCATTCGGCAATGGCCTGCGCCCGGATGTCTGGGAGCCCTTCAAACAGCGCTTCGGCATAAAAACAATCTACGAGTTTTACTCCGCAACAGAATCCCCCAGTGCTCTCTTCAACTGCTCCTCAAACTCCTTCTCCAGCGGCGCAATAGCACGCAACGGGTCCCTGGCAAACTCCCTCATGTTACATAGACTCGCACTCGTACGCATGGATCCCGCGTCGGATCCGCCAGAACCTCTGCGCGACCCAGTCACGGGCCTCTGCCAAACCACTGATTACAACGAGCCAGGTGAATTCCTAGACAAACTCGATGCTGCGAATATGAACCAAGCGTTTCAATGCTACTACGGAAATCAGAAAGCTACAAACTCCAAGATTATCAGAGACGTTAAAGTGAAGGGCGATGTGTATTTCCGCTCTGGCGACCTCCTGCGCCGGGACGACCAGGGAAGGTTCTGGTTCGTGGATCGCATCGGCGACACGTTTCGTTGGAAGGCGGAAAATGTGTCGACGGCTGAAGTCTCGGAAGCACTGGGGAGACATCCCGCTGTTGCGGAGGCTAATGTCTATGGTGTCAGTGTCCCCGGCCATGATGGACGGGCGGGATGTGCGGCCATTGTTTTTGAGCAAGGCGTTGGTGACGTTAATGAGACGTTGTTGCAGCAGCTGGCACAACACGCTCGGAAAGAGTTGCCGGCGTTTGCGGTCCCCGTTTGGATTAGAGTGACGAGGGAAATGCGGTTGACGGGGACTAATAAGCAGCAGAAGGTTGAGTTGCAGAAGGAGGGGATTGATCCGGGGGTTGTGGAGATGAATGGGGATGCGCTGTATTGGTTGCGGGATGGGACTTACAAGAGATTTACGGATGAAGATTTGAAGAGGATTGAGGCGGGGAGTGTGAAACTTTGAGGATACTGGAAGGTGTAGTTTGTTGATATAGGATAAGATACAATAGGCATAGATGATACCAAATCATCTCGGATCTACCTCATGCTACTTGGCTCCTTTGCCTTTGCGCGTTTTTCTTGCCTTTTTCGTTGTGGGTTCCTTGTAGAGCTCGTCTTCTTCTTCTTCTTCTTCTTCTTCCTCAACATCCGCAGCCGCGTCCCCGTCCTCCTTCTCAGCCAGTGACATGGGTTTACTCGCAGCCTTCCTCTTTTTCCTCCCCGTCGCGCCACTAGCAGTCACATCCGCATCTCCAGCCTCACCATCTCCAGTCGCACCTCCGTCATCACCCCTCCCAGCCAACCGACTCAACGCAGCACCCAATCTCTTTCCTGCCGCCCCCGTACCCTTCTTCTTCCCACTCGGTCCACCCTCCGCATTTCTTATTCTCGGCGCAAAAGCCCCAACTCCCACACTCCCCTCAAAGAACCGAGTGATGTTTGCCTGCGTACCCTCCTTCTCCCTCCGGTTCATATCCCTAATAACAGGGACAAGCACCTCATCCGTCCTCTCGGAACTCCACCCAATCTGGGAACTCAAAAACGAGCGCAAAGCAGCCAGATCTGGAACGCCCCATTGGAACAGCTCAGGATCGCTATCAACCTCAGGATGAAGGTAAGCTTCCGCAACACGAGGATCAGGAAAGGAAGGTGGTAAGAAGAGTTTTGTAGCCTGGTTCTTGCGGAACCTCTTCCGAAAAGGTCTTTGTGCGTCGTCTTGTTTCTTGATAGTTCCGTTTTGCACGCCATCCCACCACGTTCTAAAGGATTCTAGGTCTTGGAACTCGGAGAGGATTTCTAGTGCGGTGACGGGCCCGATACCTGGGATGCCTGTTGTGTAATCACTGCCAAGTAATTGCGCAATGGCAATCATTTTCTCGCGCGTGAGGCTGAATTCATTGGTGAGGTCCTGGGAGAGGTAGCATTCGACAAATTTAGCCGCGTTGAACATGTTTTTGTAGACACGAGTACCGCCGAAGAGGAAGGTATCGGAATCGTCAGTTACGATGCCGTCGACAAGGCCGAGGTTGACAAGTTCGGCGCATTGAGCTTCTGCTTCCATGGGAGCTGTGATGTATGGTAGTCCGAACAGGGTTAGCAGATGCTGACACTCTGAGATCATTGTCTGAGTGACTTCATCTGCATCTCGACGGTCTTTCTTCTGCTGTGCACGGAGTTGTTTGAGCTCCTCGTCGAAGTTTACACGAGCGGTGGTGTTGTTAGATAGTTCTTGAGCGAAGCGTGCGTGCTCTTCTGCTTCTTTGGCAAGGGACGCGAAGAGTTCTTCGTCCTCGGGATCAGAGAACTGGTCTGATTTGTTACCCTCATGCATGTCCAGGGCCGCGTTGTCGTCCGCTATACCACTGTGAGGAACGATGGGTTTCGTCAGGTCGTCAGGGCCTTGCAAGGGTGAAAGTTCCCTTTGAGGTCGATGTGGCCTTTCCTGACGGGTTGCAACATCCTCAAACACTGGCGATGGGGACTTTGGTGGTACAGCTGTTGCGGTGGGTTCGCTTTGCATATGCACATCCTCGAACTCTAGTAACGGTGACTTAGCAGCTTCAACCAAAGTGCCTGTCTCGGTCTGCATCGGTACGTCCTCAAACTCTTCGGATTCTTGGGATGGAGACCTTGAAGTCTGGCTTTTAGGTGGCTCTGGTTTCTCGTCATTAGTCGCTTTCTGCTGTGTGTGTCTCTCGTCCTCTGGCTCGCTCTCGGACCAATCCACCGGCTCATCTTCGGAATTGTCCGCAAACGGAGTCTTTTTTATCAAGGCAGGATCCTGGCGGGGAGGTGACTTCTGCTGCGGAGAGAGCGGTTTAGGAGGCTCTGCTTTGACTTTGTCGGCGAGATCGCCCATCCTCAACTCAGGATCCTCAATTATCACATCCTCCATCTGCGCATCAGTCTCATCATCTGAGTCGATTGCAATCACTTGCTTCTGACCCTGACTAGCAGGCGCGTCGAGGTCGATGACTTCCTTGGTTTCTGGCTTGCGAAGGCTTGGGAGCGCTTGGAACTGAAACCTGGATTTTTCTTCTTGACGTGCCTCTTCCCACTGCTGCTTCTCTTCTTGCCTCTGAGCATTCACTTCTTTTGCAATATCTCTTTGTCCACTGAACCACGGCGGAAGTGGCGCGGTAGTGTTTTTTTCTTGCCCATAATCCTTTTCAAAGCCTCCTGCATTGTCCTCCTCAAGCTTGTCCATCTTCTTCTTGCCCAAAAGGGAATTGCCCAAGTTGAGCCTCTCGAAAGGCAGTGGCCCGTCAAACCCGGCGGCATTCTTCGGCTTGGTAGCAGGTTTGACAGCTGGTGTTGGGGTTGGCACTTGCTGCTTAGGCGAAGATTGCCGCGGCTTGACAGGTCTTTTCGACTTTCGAGACTCCACCAGTGCAGCCTGGAGGTTCATGTCGTCTTCGCTATCGCTTCCTTCAAAAGGGCCTTTTGGAGCAAGCTTTTTACTCCGTTGATTGGCGAGCCTTGCAATAGCCAACCCAGAACCCTTTGTTCCCGCAAAAGGATTGGCCTCGGTAGCACGCCTCTGTTCAAAAACTTCACGCACCGGATCGTCTTCCGAATCGTCGGCAACATGTTGCTTCTCTGGCTGCATCGACAACGCAATGGCTTGCTGTAACTGCTCGTTTTCAACGTCATCGCCTGCATCATTCACATCGTTCGCTCCACTTATGGGCACATTCTCCCAATCTTCTTCCTCATTGTCGTCAGCAAGAAACAGTGAGTCAGGATCCTGGTTGACTGGAACAGCCCTCTGTGGCTTAGACTGTAGTGGTCTTTCTTTCCTCGACTTGTAAAGATTTCTACGTCGCGTCGCTAACTCATTAGCGATAAACTCACGACCTTCTTTTTCCTGAGCACTCAAGCCTCCCTTCGGATTTGGCAGTCGATTCAGGCCTTCGATTGGAACGTCCTCGAAGTCTTCATCATCCTCCCATTCCTGGTCCTCTTCAGCAGGGCGCTCTGGTAGATCCACGTTGATGGGCTTGTGTGCCTTGCCCTCTTCTTTATTAAGCACGACTCCTAGTGCCCAACCACCCTCGACTCCGTCGTTCTTCACCAGCACGTACTCTCGATCTCTCTCGCCCGCGACCCGATTGAAGCTACCTGCACCAAACGCGTCGTCGTTCATACCGTTGAGGTTCATCAACCGTTGCGTGAGTTCATTACGTTCGCGCACCCGTTCGATTTGGAATTTGGAGAATGCCATCCTGTCAGGAAACATTGCGTCAAGCTGCTCCTTTGAGTGTCCCATTCTGAGTCGGCTTCGCAACCTGGCTGCGTTCAAGATGTTGTATCGATCAGCCGGGGGCAGACTTTGGAAGAAATGGCCGTCAAAGTCAATTTTGGAGAAATCGTAGACATTGATATCCTCGCCTCGGTCGAACTGGCGTGCATATTCTTCCAACTCCTCGAGGGACATGACCCTGGGATCATTCGCAGCGCCCATTTCCGACATGGACTTGCCCAGATCTGGTAGATGGTATTGATCTTTCCGCTTGAAAGTGCGATTCTGTGTGCGCTCCTCAGACGTTTGCAGAAGCTCCTCCGCATACACCAAGTTCTCGGGTATTTCTTCCTCCTCCTGCTGCTGCGGCTCCTCCCTAGGGTGCTTTGCGGCTTCTTTTCGCTTGCTCTCTTCTTCCTCTGCAGCCCTCTGCATCTGTATAGCCAACAGCTTCCCCGCTGTTCGGACTGCATCTTCTCGTCTGCCCTCGCGGCGCGACTTGCGGTTGCTGATGGTTTGTCGCTTCAGCGCAGGTGCGCCACCATCGAAGACGAAGACGGGCTTGATGCCAATGAAGAGGAGCTTGCATACTCGGCGGAAGAAGCCGACGATATGGCTGTTCCGTAGCGCATTTCCTTCTTTGTCGCGCACGGCTTTGAGGAACTGGTAGATCCAGATGGAGGCATCGACGGCGAGCCGCTTCTTGTTCAGCGTTTCGATCTTGATCGGCCGTGCGCAGGGTTGCAAGACGGTCCATAGGCCGGTGACACCCATGGCGCTCTTCCAAGGACGCGGTCCATCGGCTTCGAGGGTTGAGAGTTGTTGTTGTCGTCGTCGTCGTCGATGTTGGGCTGACTTTTCCCCGGCGCAGGCTGCCGTGTGATGGCGCGTTCAGAGCGTGTTGTCGATGACGACATGCCAAGCTGCCGGGTCTAGCCGTCGACGCGACTCCCACAACACTCATGCAGCACCACGTTTGTGCGAAGGCCCAATGAATAACTCTCCCATTACTAGTTACACAGACTAACCTAGGTATAAAGCAAATGGAGACAATCTACAAAGCTTGTCTCTCAAGACCAAGACCTACGCCAACATTCTGTACTTCATCTCCATCTTCTTCATCGTCGCCGAAATCTGCTGCTTCACCATGATCGTCGGCATCTTTCGTGCCGGGACCGGTATCGCCTAACCTGCTCCCTTTATGTTGCTGTCCGCGCCTAGAGGTGTCTTGGTTTTCCTTAGCGTCGTCGGAGTCGTCCAAAACCCTGCTCTGTTTTCTTCCTGCAGAGAGGTCCATCATGTCGGCAGTTGGTCGGAACTCGAACATCGAATTAGGACGATCATGCCTATAAGGCGAATCGCGTGGATGACCCTCGAGCGCTGTAGAGTGCGTTGCGGCTTGGGGTGACATGGCGGACCACCATCCGCTTAGTCGTTTTCCCAGCGATGGGCTGTCAGGAGCATCTGGCTTGGCAGCAGTGGTTGCTAGATCAGCTGGCGCATTCTTCTTCTTACGAGCGAACGTGAAACCGAGGGGGAGATTCACGGGCGAGCCAGGCCGCGACGGTTCTGCTGTCGACGACGACTCTGATGCTGATGCTGGGTATTGAGCTTCATCCTCCGGGCCATCGCTCCTTGTGCGTTTTAGTAAGCTGCGGAGGTCTTCTTCACTAAGAGCGTTGACTGTATCGTCATCGCGTGCACCGCGAGGTCTGAATTTCCGCCTCCCTTCTTGGATAGCGTATTCCAACTTGGCACGGTTCGCGATGAACTTTAATTTGGGGAAAGCTGATTGTTGGCCAACATGTATCATGCGTGCTAATCGCTGAGGTGTTGGATCCTTAATTGTAAGTGGACCAAGTCAGCACATGCCTCACTTGCAGTTTGAACAGGAATATTTCTTACCGATAGAATGTAAATGAAATCTGAAGGTATGGACTTGGGCCAGATGGTTATGGTCCCACTGAAACGTTGTAGCCAAAGTTCACTCCAGTCCTGGCCTAGTGGTCGTGGTAGAAGTTCAAGGTGACGTAGAACCTTTAGCCATTTGTTGAGATCGAGCTTGAGGTATTGCTCTGTAGCGGAACCAAGAAAACCGCCTCTCCAGCCGCGTCCTCGCCGATGAGTGACGGGTTGGCCAACCGAGCCGCGGGAGGAAAAGAAGAAGATGTTGATGTGGGGGTTAACTTGGCTCACGATGGAGAATCGAACGTTGAAGTGGAGGTTCAGCGCCTTCAGTGGGATGTCCGTCCTCAGACTGCCGTCTTTCCACTTGTGACCAAAAGAGTAAGGCGAAAGACTGCCGTCCTTGTTCTTCTTCATCAGAACCACTGGGTTCAGTATGCCCGGAACAGCGGCAGAAGCCAGAACTGCTGACCAGACGACGCAGTCTGGGGCCGTAATGTAGTTTGCCAAGATAGTCGGCGAGTGGGGGTCGGAGGGTACGCACGAAACGTTCAGTATGCGTCCAGTCCTCTGGTATGCCTCTTTGAATGTCAAACTGCCACGGGTCATCCAAGCACATCTCTTTGCCCAATCCACGCTGTCAAATCTCGCTCCAGTCTTGTACCATCTCTTTGACCATGTGAGCATGCTTTCGTGACATGCCGTGATGCGGTGAGCCAGAGCTGGTACAAGCAATTTCTTGAGCTCGTCATTGGTCCTCGTGCATAGTAGTGCAGCCACGAGCGCTCCTCCAGATGTGCCGGTAATAACTTCAGGTAGCAGTTCAGCATCCATCAGTGCCTTGGCGACACCGAAGTGATAGTAGGCAAAGGTGGCTCCTCCAGACAGACACAGCGCAGTACGACCGAAGTTGCTGCCGAGGTGTTTGAACAGAGCGCGTTTGTTTTCTGCATCGAGTTGTGTAGTTCGCAGGAGGAAAGCGAGCGACGTCTCGGCTTCGTCGACAAATTTCTGGACCAGGTCTTTGGTTCCGTAGTACGTTTCGCTGTACAAGCGCGGATTTTCGAAACCTACAAAGTTGTTCTTCATCGAGGCTAAATGCGACGTTAGACGTAGTCTGTGCTAATGCGAGACGAGAACCTACCTTCTAATAGCGCACGGAGATCCTCAACAGCTGTGTGTTGGCCTTTGGAGGCATTTGCCCCTGACCCACCCTTCTCTTCTGCTTCAGCCTTTTCGCGTAGTTTGACCATCTGTTGGTGCACTCTTGCAATTGTCTTGCTGTCGTAGTAGGCGTAGTCGGCCTTTTCTTTCCAGGACTCGTTACCCAGATATGCGTCTAGTTCCCTTGCTCCCTCTATCCACTCTTCATAAGACCTCGCATTGTTCAGCCGCTGTCTTAGTCTCTGCCTTGTGCCTCGCCACGTTATCCAGTGTTCGTACAGGTATATGTACAGGCGAGTGAAGACATAGGCTATGCTGAGGAAGAACAGCCACCCAAGTACTACTATTAGCAGTGGCCACTTCAGCAGCACATAAACGAAGCCTTCGCGCGTCTCATCTTTGCCGCGTCGCGGGGGCGCCTTGCTCTTCTTCCGCCGTTTGACGCGCTGGTGGATGGGTCGCCAGTCATTCAGGGCGGTGATGAAGGTTCGCTTGGGCGGCGGCGCTGTGAGGTCTTCGGTTGAGGGCGAGTTCTCGGGCGCCGCTAGGGCTTTTTCGAATTCGATGAAATGCTCTTCTTGGACAAAGTCGTTGTCGTAGTCTGGTAGCAGGGTGAAGTCGAAGCCCGCCAAGGAATATGGCTCTGGGCCATCCGTCCTTTTGTCTACATCAGCCATGAGGTAGAGAAGTGCCGGGTCTCAGTCGCATCGTCGAGATGATTAGGGAGAAGAAGCTCAGGTCATGTCAAATGAGGGTGCTGGCATGTGAGGCTCGAAGCTTCGGGTCCTACCAAGTACGTCACACGGCCCAGGCCGCTCGGAACCCTTCCGCCGTTCACAGAGAATTATGCGTCTTACCCTCAACACCACCTATCCTGCATATTCAATACGTGCCTACTCGCGAGGTATGCGACCTCGATGCAATGTTTTTCAAGCCGTAGTCCGATCGCGAACGCTTCACTCACCGCAATGGGGGCCTCGACGCTGCTTGATGACGCTTGCAATCGAGACGTCCTGCGACGACACGTCAGTAGCTATAATTGAAAAAGGAACTCGACTTGGTCGGCCGACGGCGCAATTACACTTTCACAAGAAGGTGACGTCGGATAATGCCGTCTATCAGGGCGTGCATCCACTGGTATCGCTTCTGTCCCACCAGGAGAGCCTTGCCATTCTCGTGCGTGAAGCTATTCGCTCTCTTCCGATGCGAAATGGAGAGCTTCCTTCAGAGTCAGAAGAGATACAGACGGGCGTCGTAGATCTGACCATGAGAAGGCTGCCCGACTTCGTGTCGGTCACCCGTGGGCCAGGCATGCGCAGTAATCTCTTCACTGGTCTTGATACTGCCAAGGGACTCGCTGTAGCATGGCAGGTACTGCACTAGCTGCCATCCAAGGACTTGCTACTGATGCGTATCCTAGAAACCTCTCGTCGGAGTACATCACATGCAAGCTCATGCGCTTACGCCACGCATGGCCAGCGCCCTCGAAGCCTACGCCGAGCCTCAAGACCACGAAAGCCAAGATTCGTCTGCCGAAACAGTCTTTCGCGACCCAATTCCGACAGAAGCCACTCCCAAGTTCCCGTTTCTATCGGTTCTTGCGTCTGGGGGCCATACGTTACTCATACACTCAGGGTCCTTGACAGAACATCGCCTTCTGGGCTCTACAAATGACACTGCTATCGGGGAGTGCTTGGACAAGATTGCACGTGTAGTATTACCTGCGGAGATACTTCATACATCAAAGAGTACCATGTATGGAGCGCTCCTCGAAGCATTTGCGTTGCCAAAGTCTTCGCGGACAGGACCAACATCTGGCGACTCGTCTACACCCGTTTCAAAGCCACCACCTTATTCTGCCGAGACCTACTTGAACGCCCATGAGCATCTACACGACTGGTATGAGGTTCCGTTGAACCATGAAGATGCGATGCGGAAAAGTGCAACCAAATGGGGCTGGGGTCTCAATCGACCACTGACGAAATCAGGTGGAGGCGCTAAAATCAATAGTCTCGATATGAGTTTTTCTGGCATTACCACAATGGTTGAGCGCATCGTTCGATTTGGCATGGATCCAATGACAAGAAAGTTCAACCAAGTCGAGCGGGCGGCCACCGATGTCAGCATTGAGGAGCGGATAGATCTAGCGCGTGAGACTATGCGTGCAGCTTTTGAACACGTTGCTTCGCGGGTTGTTCTAGGCTTGCAATCTCAGCAAAACGCTGTAGCTGCACCTACGGTTGTCATGGCTGGTGGTGTGGCCGCCAACTTATTTCTTCGACACATGTAAGTCTGGCTACAACTGCAAGGATAGGCAGCATCGTCGAACAGTGAAATTCAAACCTACTAACAAATTCAAGACTCGCAAAGACGCTTTGCGCGCATGGCTATCCTCATGTTGAGTTACATTTTCCACCACCCAAGTTCTGCACCGATAATGCTGCGATGATAGGATGGGCTGGTCTCGAGATGTTTGAAGCGGGCCATATCGCTCCACTCAACATACGGGCAATACGAAAATGGCCCCTGAATGAGTTGTTGGATCCTCCATTGCATGGGTGAACTCCTGACGCTACCTACTCTGCGTACGCAACGCATAGCATACCAAGATGTTCTCGACGCCGTGTCAAAGCATTGTATAGGCCGAAAACACTGGTACCTACCTTTTCAGGTTTATATCTCAGTAGTCGTGCAATCATCTACCTTGGATCACCTCGGCTACCGGCACAAAAACTATCGCGTGCTTTGCTAAGCTTATGACCACAGTGGCAGACCGACTACCAAGAACGCTATCAGCACCACTTTATACAGCTCTCTTTCCGTCTTATTTGAAGATGGACAATCTGGAGCGTAGATGGACCGAGAGGTGCCCTGGACCAAGTCGCTGCCGCCTTTACCTTGCCGAATGCGGGTATTGTTATCCCGATCCTGCCTTCTTAGCATGAGCAAGAAAGTGCCCAGCCATTCCGCCTCCAGTACCGGGCCGCATGGTATAGAGATAAAGTTTTCAAGGTGTTAAGCGATTCAAAGCTGGAACCGGCTCATATTAATATGCAAGGGCATTGCGTGGGCAACCCCGGGCTTCTCGGTTGTCCCCATGCTTGTCTCGATCACATCAAATAGCCAGCAATATAGCCAAAAACCTGTACTTTAATTCTGCGGCCTGTCTCCACATCTCGCCAAATCAACTCTCTAAAAAGTACGACATGTCTCTATATTTAGGCCTTTCCATGTCATGCCACAGCTGTACCCGACGGCTATCAGGATATATTGCGCTACGAGATCGAAAGCACAACCTAGAGCCTGGATTCACAACTACCAAGCATCGCTGACGCAATGTCTTCCGTATCGCACACGTGCAACCGATGTTCTGTCAGGCACGGTTGTGTCCAGGCTCGTATCTTTCATTTACAGACCGTATCGTCGCCTATGCATCCAATTTGACCAGAATGGTGAACCGAACCAAATTCTATAACTTTGCCTTACAGTCACAGTGAACGCATCAAAGCTGAAGGGCGCTCATATCTTACCATTTTCAAATTGCGTAAGATACCTACTTTTGGAACATGACTCTTGCACGGAGTAGCGTACTGGCGCTGTTTGGCCTTGCCATCAGGTTGGTTCATGACTTCAACAAGGAGTAGACTTTTAATAACTCTCTTTTAGTGTTCGTGCAGCACCTATGGGTTTACAGAATCGACAGATGGACGTTTTGCCACCCAAGCAGAGCATCTCTTGGGACACTGGCAACCCTGAACCCACCGAAGAGCCACAGGAGCCCATCTTTCCGTCTAAACCGACTGATGAGATCAGTCTTGGAACGCCATCTGGCTGGATTAGTTGGGAAACTACTGGGCCAGCTCCTACAGATGCTCCAGAAGACCCTGAGTATCCGCCTCCAGCCAAGCCGAGTGATCATATCAGTATCGGTACGCCATCTGGCTGGATCAGTTAGGAGACAAGTGGTCCTGCGCCCACGCCGGCTCCCGAAGAACCCGACTATCCTCCTCCGTCCAAGCCAACGGATCAGTTCAGCGTTGGTGAACCATCCTTCTGGATAAGCTGGGAGACTGATGGTCCCGCACCAACCCCTGAGCCGGAAGAACCTGAGGAGCCTGCATACCCCCCACCTAAGCCCAGCGACCAGCCCAGCATTGGTAACCCGTCGTACAGTATTACTTGGGATGGAGATGGCCCAGGCGCCTCATCAACGCTTAAGCCAGAACCGACCCCTACACCGGAACCAACACCAACACCGAAGCCAACCACTCAGTATCCTACCATCACATCATTGCTTCCCACTTGGTTCAGCTCAAGCGTCGTTAGCACAGCTTCCACCTCCACCTCCAAGTCTCTGGCATCTTCTTCTACTGAATCTGCTTCTTCCAGCAAGGTTTCGTCCACCAAGAAACCCTATCCTCCATGGAACCCATGGCCACCCAAGCCGACGACTATTAAGTCTACTCCAAAATCTACTTTGAAGTCCACAGCAAAGCCAACTTCGACTCCAAAGCCAATCCCTTCCCCAGCTCCAGTACCTTCGACAACCAAGAGCGCTTTTATCAGTCTTTCTCCCCCGAGGTTCAGCGTGAGCTGGGATTTGAACAACAGAGACGCAAAGCCTACTTCTACGACTACTAAGAAGACCAAGAAGACTTCGGCTAAGAAGACAACGACTACAACGAAGAAAAGTACTTCAAAGAGTACGTCGAAGTCGACATCTAAGTCTACCTCCAAGTCAACCTCCAAGTCAACCTCCAAGTCTTCTTCTAAAACTACAACCACACCCAAGCCTACGCCTACACCATCGCCATCACCATCACCCTCTCCGACTCCAACCCCGACACCGACGCCCAGTACATCTCACTCTTCATCGATCCTGAGCCCCACCCCTATTCACACTTCTACTTCCACAACACCACCCCAAATCACCATAGGCCCACCCAACTATAGCATTAGCTGGGACTACGACGAACCCGAGCCCAGCTCTTCACCGGACGAACCCCTTCTCACAGACGAAGGACCATACCCCACCGATCCAGAAGACTCATTCCCCGAGGACCCCTTTCCTGAAGACGACTTGCCACCTCCCTCGCAGCCAACTCAAGCAAACAGCATCGGCCTCAACCCACCCACCGTAACCGTGATCTGGGGTAAAAAGCGCCAAGAAGACGATGCTGTACCTACCTCATCGCCCAAACTGCCAGTAGACAGCGACGATGACGAAGACGATGATTTCCCTCCCCCCTCACAGCCAACGCACTCCAACAGCGTCGGCCTCAACCCACCTACCCACACCGTCATCTGGGGTAAAAAAGAGAAGCGCGCTGCCCACGCCACACCTGGACCTGTTGCTGCCGCTCCCCTAGTAGTAGTAGCCGAGAGAGATCGCCGAAGCAGAGCCAGAGCCGCAGAATAGTATCGGGTTGGAATTCCCCTGGCAGAGTGTTACTTGGCCTAAGCCTTCGCCTCCGACGTATATTTCGTGGGGGAAGAGGGAGCATGGTGCGGAAGCGACGGTGGGACCGAGGAAGAGGATGGAGACGGTTTATGTGAAGGGGAGGGGGGCTAGGGCTACTGCTTTGAAGGACGAATGAGCTAGGAAGGGGGAAGACGGGGTTGCGGAAGGGTAGATTGAGGGGAGTAGGTGGTCGATGTGTAGTATATCCTCGTTTCTTCAGGTTACATCAGTACTCTCAATGTATTGTGTTGGTCGTTGCCCAAAAAAGCATTATTTTCTGTAATCGGCTATGTGCTCTCGTGAGTTCAGATGTGCTCTGAATGTCACTACCATAACGGTCGTCATCCATGAGCACACAGTGAAACTCGTCATGTACGATTTAACATTACTTTCCTATTAAACTAATACAGCAGGGAACTAATGTGTTCTACATATTCCAAGCTCGACGTACCAAATAATAATAAAATTTCAAACAATAAAGACATACCACCCATTCCAGCTGATTTCACGAGGACTGTGTCGGCGTGGAAGCACCCTGACTACGCACCTGAAGTTTCTTAGGTTTCTTCTTCGCCTTTGGTTCTTCAGACGTTGTCGAGCCGCTTGGTTTCTCTTCTTTCAGCGTAGATGGTGACGACGGCTTTTGCTGCGTAGGCGCATTCTTGTTGTCTGCCGCATCTGTATCTTTCTTTGGTGCTTGTTTCGTCGACTCTGTCTTCTTTGGATCGGGCTTCTTTGGTGCTTCCTTCTCTGCTGTGTCGTTTTTCTTGTCTTTTTGATCCGCTTTCTTAGGTTCTGGCTTCGACTCGTTCGCCTTGTCCTTCTGGTTCAATTTCTTCGGTGCTTTCTTCGCTTTGCCAGATGCGATGGATGATGCTAGGTCTTCTCCTTCCTGTACGTCTTCGACCATGAAGTTGGCTGCCATGCATCGTCCGCCATTCTGCTTCCCCACATCCATAGGACATGCGCTGAAGACGATGACTACGTCTCGCTCGGCACGGAAGCGGACATAACAACGCTTCTTGCCCTTGGGCTCATCGACCCTAAGTGTCACGCCCTTTGTACCTGCACCGTCGTCTTGAGAAGTACATTCAGATTGTAGAGGCGCATTCATGAAGAGGTGAAGAGGTGTGGGTGCGATATTGACTGAGATGTCTGCGCCAACTGCTTTCGGGCCCTTCAGTCCTGCCGTCTCGTTGATCTCGTTGAGCGCGAGAACGAGGTTCTCGGCACAGCTGCCATGTTCCGCTGGCTTATCAACGCCCAGTGAGGCGTATTGGTTCGCGTCACATGCCGCCGTCAGTGTATCATGTGCACCAGGCGAAGTGTCTTCGATCAGAGTGACGATTGGGTTGCGCAGGTTGGTCAAGAGCTCGTCATCGACTTCGGGTACGAGTTTGTGCGAGGCAGCGCGCGTGTGGGGAAGGGAAAGGTACTCCATGGGAGGCTGCGAGGAGTTCGAGGGATGCGTCGAGGCGTATGCGGAGTACATGGCATAAGCTGAGGATGCGTAGCCCGAACCTGTTGCCGCTGCGCGATGTCAGTATGCACCCCTACGATGCAGATGTCATGATCAGCGACTTACCAGCAATTGTTCCAGCACCTACAGGCGTCTTCGAAAAGTCGTATAGCTGTTCTGCGTAGCTTTTGTTCGGATCGCGGTAATGGCTCGACTTGAACGCGCTCACGACGGAGTTCTTATCTGGTACTTCGACGTTCGGCACATAGCTCGAGAAACTCTTTCCAGTTGGTAAGTATGACGACCACTTCTTGGTGTTTTCCTCGTTCTGTCTCTTCTCCTGCTCAGGGCTAGGCTTCTGCTCTGCTTCCTGCTTGTTCGCTCCACCCTTGTTGCGGTATGGGATCGAAGGGAGGTATGACGCCCAAGTGCGCTTATTGGGCTGCTTCGACGATGAAGCTGTGTTTTCGGTCGTCTTCTCGTTATCGGGTGTATCAGGAGCTTGCTCAGGCGGGTCTTCAGCAGCTTCTTCCTTAGGGGGTACGGTCTCTTCTTCGGTAGATTGCGTTTCCTTGCCACTGCTACCTGCATTCTCCGTCTGCTCCTTCGAATCATCCTCCGCATCCTTGTTTGGTTCCTTCGACTCCTCCTTGTCGCCTTTCGTCGCCTCTGTACCCTTCTTCCCCTCTTCCTCGACAGCCTTCTTCATTTGCTCTGCCTCTTTCTTGACTTGTTCGTCATCCAATTCCTTTCCTTGACCCTCTCCGTCGTCTCCATCGCCAGGCGGTGGCCCCAAAGTAAACGCCCACATACTGACTACTTGCTTCCCATACGTGTTGATAACCTTGATCGTCCTCCCTCTCGGCACGAAAGTCGCAACGCCATGGCGCGCAGGTATAGTCTGCAGTTCACCAGACATGTCGTCGGTTGTGTTGAAATCGTATTGGACTTCTTTGTCTTTGCCTTTCTTCTTGCGCTGATTCTCAACGGCCGACAGCACAGAAATAAGTGCAATGCCAGCGAGAGCGCGACGAGAGGGGATTTGAGGCGCCGTGTTGACGACTTGTATGCGCTAGCAGCGCCAGCAAGGAAACAGGATAGATGGGTAGTTGGTAAACGGCGGTTAGTGTATCTGGCTTCCGTATATCGTCGACTTGAACGACGAGCAGTGAGGTCTGGAGCGTCTACCATATCCACGGATCGGTGACGTACGTGGTGCACATCATCGCGGACTGCACGACGCGATTCGTCGACAAGCATGGAAACCCTTGTGCAACGTCTTGCGCGATCATCTTGCTAGAATCGCGGATGACGCAGCGTGGCGGAACCCTGTTTTGAGATGAGAAAAGCAACGGCAGAGGGACGCGGTTGTGGTTGCCAAAGGAGCTCGCTGCTCGCTTGCGCTTGTGCGTCTCAAGTGTTTCTATATGGTGCTGTTCATTCTGTGTTCATGTTCACACTGCTATCGCCATGGCTATGTGATTCAGGAAAGATATAAAGCATTGCAGCTGCAGGCGTATCGCATCTTCATCGGAATGTCGTTCCCCGCGAACATTGCAGTCGCTGGAAGACCTGCATGATAAGATTGGACAAGAGCTATTCTTCAACTCAATACGATCAGGCGCATTTGTCCTATTATCTTCCGCCTAGTTAGTGTATTGAATATCAGCCGGCTCCCGCCATGTGTGGCAGCATTTGATTGACGTTTGCGGCACAGTGCAGAAAGCTGCACATGAAGAAGACGTGTCTGGACGCCACAGGCAGGAAGATGACCCTGTACTACACCAGGCGCTTACCGCCTGTGTGAGGATGCGCTGTACGACCCCGCATCAAGCGCTTGAGGTTTACTATATATCACGGTGACTTTGAGAGGTACTACAGAGCTCACTAAACGTACCGAACATGGGCGAGCCAACAGCTGCATGTTCCTTTGAGGAGTACCTATGTCAAACTATCCACCTCACAGTGTAACTAATGGTGTGTAGACTGATCCAATCAAAACTGTTCACGTTCTACATCGGCAAAGAAAAGAAGGCGTTTGCCGTTCATTCCAAAGCGATCGCCACAACTTCATGGTATTTTCATGCGCTTGTGAACAATGGCATGGCACAGTCACAAGTGGGGTCCGTTGAGTATCCTGACATGGAGTCGGATGACTTTGCTCGGTATGTTGAATATGCCTACCGCTACGACTATACTGTGCCACATTGGGCCTTGGACGATGGGGTCCCGGAGGATAGTGAATCAGAAGAGGCCGTTGAAGATGTACCGCCCGATGCCACAGAGGAACCATTAGTGCAATCAGACCAAGGTTGGGGGTCCCATTCTGCCGCTGTCGAACCGGTTTCAGCATCCGGACTATCTCACGAGAAGAAGAAGAAGTCAAAGAAGTCAAAACTGAATGTCAGTTTGCGCAGAAGATTCAATGAGCACGAATACCTCACCTCAGACGAGCCAAAAACCATGGCATTTGCTGATTGCCTGCCCAAAGAGAATTCCAGGCCTGAACAGGACTTCACGCCCGTCTTCCTAGCGCACGCACGTCTCTACACCTTCGCCTGCATGCGCCTCATCGATCCTCTCAAACGTCTGGCTCTACACAAACTCCATGAAACCCTTCTTGGGTTCAAACTCTACGACCGACGAGTGGGCGACGTGGTCGAATTAGCGAGATACGCATACGACCACGGAGCAGACAGGAAGCCCGACGGAACCATTGAAGAACTCAGAAAGCTCGTGGTTGAGTACATAGCCTGCGAGGTATCGATAATCGGGAAGCACGAAGCGTTTGCGCCTCTGTTGCAAGAGGGTGGGGAATTCGTGGTCGACTTTTGGCGTATCATAGCCAAGGAGAACCTGGGTTTGTGAGGGGGAGAGAGAGATGATGGGTTCTTGGTCTCCTGAACAATTCATCTCTTGTCGTTCACCGGCATCCTTCTAGAATAGTGTGAACCAACTTGGAGTAGAGGGAGGTGCTGTGTTTGATGGCCGAAGCTTCCAGCATGTTGGGTTCTTTCCTCAGCGCTGAGTTGTTAGTCGTGATGCTATTGTAATCTGTACTTTTGCCGGTTCGCATGCAGTTCCTGGTGAAAGAAGCATATCTATAAGTTAGCTGCAGCAGTACTTCGGCACGCGACCCGCACGAGTCGCTCGAAGAACAACGAAGCAGTTCAAGCGGAACGATGTTGTTATTGCCGGAGAAACGGATTAACGGAATTTGTCGAGACTATCGAACGCTTAGATAGCGGGAGGGGAGCAAGCGGATGTGCTCTGTTCGGATAACAACCTCAGCGTGCGCGCGACCACGACAAGGCCTCGCTGACAACCACGATACTTGCGTAATTGTGCATGCGCGGCTGTTGAGACGAGCTTTTACCGAACCGGTACCTGAATTGAGATTTGGGGGGGTTTTTTTTGGTTTTTGGTTTGGACGCACGTCGTGCAGTTCTTCCGGTGGGATCAATGCACGAGATGCAGCCAGCTGCTAGTAACAGACAGATTCGACAGGAACGCGTGGGAAAATTGAGGTGTCGCAAACTTGGTGCATCTTGCAAGACTTGACGAAGGCTATACGATCTATCCCCCTACTTTGAAGAGTCGGGTAAAGACAAATTGATGAACATCACGTGGGACGCCACCCCAACGAAGCTTAGCCTGCCGGGCCCACGTGCATTCTGTCCCCACCACAAGCCATGACGAAGCCCATCCAATACCATCATAACGAGTAAAGACGTATTTCTCAGTCTACCGGAAATTTCGCGTTGAACAAGACTCGTTGCTTCTTACCCATTAGCCCCGATGCCCCCATCTCAAGCCGAACCTCTGGAAAATACCCGCGACACGCCAAGCCACCCCCCAAGACCAAGCCCACTTGCTACATTTAGCCTCCAAGCCCCACAATTAACTCCACCCACTGGCTCACTAGCCACACACAAAGAGCGACGGCTTGGTCTCGGCCAACCCTCGCGCCCACGCCGCCGCAACTGTCAAGCCTGGTGGGATGGCCGTTCCTTTGCTCTCGTGGGATGCCGCTGTACAAGGGGGATTGAACAGCCTCACCAGATTCCCATGCATTCGATAGTCTCGAGAACAGACAAGTAAGAACAGACAAAGGCAGCGTTCAATCTCCGGGCGCCGCGCATGGCCGCAACGACGTCTGGATCCACCGGTCTGATTGGGTACTGATGTCATCTGCGCATGGAGCGTGCACACTTTCACATGCCAGAGACCATCCATCAGTGTCGTGCGTGCTGCTGCAACACGGAGAACGGCCCCTCTGTCTGAAGAGGCGCGCTTCACTTGCCCGTCCGTCAGCTTGCGTGACGAAGCTTGGGACCGTGGGATCGCTCTAAACCTCTCCTTGTCCTTTCTGGCGTCTAGACTTTCCTGTCACTTCTTGTTCGAACCTCGGAAAAATTAACTGCCAGGGAGGACGACGGATCTGTGTGGTTGGATTTGGCGTCTGTTACAGTATTATTGCCGGTATCCGCAACCGCAACCGCAACACGCGTGCAGCTGGATCTGTTCATCATTCATCCAGCCTTACTCCTCCGTCTCACCTGACGTCTTCCGACTCCGCTTTCCAACACCACATCCACCCACCATCTGGGCACGCTACCACCACATCAGTACATCACCACATCCACTTTCGATCAAACTCTTAGTCTTTCTCCAGGCCCTTCACATCTTCTTGGCGAAATGGATTGCATAGAGGCCATGGGTGCGCGACGAGCCATGTCGCTCATGTTCACCGTCCCAGAGCGCTTCGAGGGCTTCGCCCACATGGACCAGAAGACCTTCTTCGAACTCTCCGACTGGATCCTGGCAAACGTCGCATCACAAATCACTCCGGACATAAGTGTGGAAGAGTCGCTGTTTGTCTTCTTGGATATCGTGGCGCAGGGCAACAGCTTCAGTACTGTGGCGTATGGGTGGGACCATGACTTGGAGCTTACACAAAGGTACGCCATTCAATCAAGGCTGCTTGTGTTGAATTGAAATAGGGACTGACTGTCGTGTGTGTAGCATATTCCTTAACGTCCTCAATGCTCTCACCATCCTGCGCGAGACTAGGGAAATCGCCGACACGTGCCCGCCCTTTACACAAACTCGTAAGCGATGGGAAGTCGCTCGTAAATGGAACCAGAAACGATCTCGCATGGGCACCGGTGGTGGTGGCGGCGTCGTCCGGATTGGCTACGACGAAATGTGCCGAGATGGTCTTGAAGTTGACCAAGAGTGTCTGAAAGAAGCGTTGATGGCGCTGAACAACTTCATCCACGAAAACGCAGACCACGACGAATCATGATTGCGCCCGCAATTCTGGTATTTTCTATCGTTTTTTCTTTGTTGCATATGTTTCGGTGTTGTTTTGGCGTTTGGGTAACGACTTGGGGAAAGCATTGCACCGGCTGGGAGGATTGAGCCTGGTGTTGACACGAACTTCTTTCGTTCTCGTTTCGTATGTACACATCTACGCTCTTTCGTAGGTCAAATTGGATCTCCGCTGGTCGTTTGATGCCGCTGAAATCGCCTCCTTCAGCTATGCCGTGGGTGTGTCGTGACGTCTCCCATGATGTATGTTCAAGCCAAGGCTACAGCTTCCACCGTACTTTTGCCCAGCACACTCAGTCTCCCCTTCTTGATCCCTAGTGCGTCTTCAATCCTCGCATCGGGTTCTCCCCTGGCCTGTCTCATCAACGCCAAGGTTATGACACCAGCATCCACATAGGTTCTCCCCTGGAAACCCCTCCTGCCTACATCTCGCAACTCATCTTCTGCCTGATCTGCTATCCGTTTCCTCGCCTCCAATACCCGTAGTACAGGGTTGTTGCGCGCGTCTGGAAATGCAGACTGTGGTGGCGATTGCATCATGGTATCAGAAGGGAGGTTCGGCGAAGTGTTACGACGAGGATCAAATTGCGATTGAGAGGAAGGCGAGTAATGTGGGTTCGGTTGAACGGCACCGAGACTGCTCAGGCGAGATGCAAAGGCAGGATCGCGCGCATCTTGTAAAACAGCTACAGGCCGAAATTAGCACCGCTCCTCTGATTATCTCTACGCTTGTGATAATACATACCCTCAGTCTTCTCCCCAGTAGCCTGCACCTCAGGATGAACAGTCGGTCCTCTCACTGGATCCGGCGCAGGTACGGAAGGCGCGGCAGCCCGTGTTGTAGTATTTGTAGGAGCTCTGGTGGGGTATTTACGTGCGGCGGAGCCAGCAACCTTTGCGCCTTTGGAAGCCGATGAACCCATTATCTTTGTTGGGGAATATGTCGAGTGCGGGGGTGTTGCAGAATGTTGAGATGCGTGGTGATAACGGGAGGGAGATAAGATGCACGTATGGGACTTTGTGAAGCTTGGGCCAATTCGATGATGTAGTGAACATCTCCCGCGTCAAGAAAGGATTTACTACTTTGGGCGATGCTTGCGAAAAGTTCAACGAATCACAATTTTGTCTTCGAGACATCATGGCCTGATCAACCCAGCTATGCCTTTTCACATCTACGAGGCCTGTTCGTCTGCGCGGTAGTGCCCTGCGACCAAGAAAGCCAACTCCAATGCCTGCTTCTCGTTCAACCGGGGATCGCAGTATGTGGTATAGTTCAAACTCAGGTCCTCGTCCACTAGACCTTCACTTCCTCCAGTGCACTCCGTGACCGCATCGCCAGTGAGTTCTAGATGCATACCACCAAGGAAGGAGCCGTGCTGCTTGTGGATCTTGAGCGCTGATGAGAGCTCGGAGAAGATGCTGTTGAAAGAGCGGGTTTTGATGCCAGTAGGCGTGCTGCGCGTGTTGCTGTCGAGATGTTAGCGGAAGAATATTTGCATAACAAAGATGGCTTACCCGTGCATGGGATCGCACTGCCAGACTACAACGTGTCCACTGTTCTTGACAGCTTCAATGTGCGCGCCGAGCATCGACTCTACCTTGTCCGCACCGTAACGCGTGATCAGCGTAATTTTGCCAATCTCCTTGTTGGGGTTGACAATGTCAAGCAGCTCCACCACCTCATCGTTCTTCATCGAAGGCCCGACCTTGATACCGATAGGGTTCTCAATACCACGGAAGTATTCAACATGGCCTCCATCAATTTGGCGAGTTCGGTCTCCAATCCAGATGAAATGAGCAGAGGTGTTGTACCAGCCCTTGCCATCGTTTGATGCCTGCGAAGGCTTGTAACCAGCTGGATGCTTGAGCCTCCTTGTTAGACTCTGCTCATACTCCAAAACGAGCCCTTCATGGCTAGTGAAGAGGTCTACTGTTTGCAGCTGACCAGACGTGTCCGCACCGATAGTCTTCATGAAACGTAACGAGTCGGAAATGCTGTGCACAATCTTCGAGTACTTTGACTGCAGCTCTTCATCCCGAACATGACCAAGTTCCCAGTCCAGGGGGTTGTGCAAGTCGGCAATGCCACTTGCCAGCTGTCCACGGATGTAGTTCAGTGTCGTTGCGGAGTGAAAGTAAGCACTGACAAGCCTCTCAGGGTCAACCCTTCGCGAATCAGGATCATATCCATTCAGGATGTCGCCACGGAAGCTGGGAACCTCCTTGCCGTTCAGCATCTCCGTCGGGCTCGATCTTGGCTTAGCATACTGTCCGGCTATGCGACCAATGCGAATAACAGGCTTATTCGAACCCCAAATCAGAACTAAACTCATCTGCAACAGAAGCTTGATCTTGGCATCGATTGGATTCTCCGCGCAGTAAGAGAACAACTCGGCGCAGTCACCTCCTTGCAGCAGGAACGACTTTCCAAGTGCAGCATCGCGGAGACTAGCCTTGAGTCTGGCGATTTCTGTTGGTGTGACGATTGGCGGCAGACTTGATAGCTTGGTCAGGGCAGAGGATACTGCTGCTTGATCCCCATATGTGACGACTTGCTTTATGGGTTTCGACCTCCAGGCTGACATAGTTAGTAGGATAGCCTTGACGTCTACAATTCTTCCTTACAAGCTGGCGACCATCCCTCAGGTCCACCACCTGTCGCGGCGTCCTGCTTTAGCCTGTCCGGCAGCTGTGTTGAGTTTGCGTTCATTGTGGATTGAGATGGCTGTGGTTGTGGTTGGCCAACAGCCGCTGCCATGAACTGGGAGACGTAGTCGGTTAATTTTGCGTGCCCTTCGGTGTCCATGGTATGACACCTTCTCAGATGATAGACAGTTTGAACGACTAGGTTATTTCAGGTCGTTTAGTTGCGACACCTTTGAGTCACTTGTTAACATGGCAACAAGGCAAGGGCTCGCCTGGTAAAGACGAGAATAATGGACATACGCACATGACTCAAGGGACAAAATCTGCAACGACAAGCGGACTGCGCGCGCCATAAGCAAATGACGTAGTGCAACAAACTAACCGCGCCTCGAAGATGCCTCACGAGACGCACTGACTTTCGCGACCGATATTTCAAAGTCCTTGTGTATTGCGAGCCCATGTTCTGCGTTAGAGTTGTGCGGCAACAGGTGCAAGATGCAATAAATCCCTCCCCTCCCGAGAAAGCGACCAATAGCGGCCACTGTCTTTTCCCATTGGCCCGCATTTCCATAATAATGTAGCTTCCCCACATCCCTCCCTCTCCAATCCATAATCGTCATCTTCCATTCCTCCCATACCCAGAGCACAATTCTACCTCCACACCTCATCCACAATGGCAGAACCCCAACCCTCCACCGTGCAAGAAGGCGCCGCCGACCCCCACGCGCCCACCAGCACAGCCGAAGATCGCAAAGCCGCCGCCGCCCTCT
Source organism: Alternaria sp. 'sect. Undifilum' (assembly GCA_024321975.1). Taxonomy (NCBI): domain Eukaryota; kingdom Fungi; phylum Ascomycota; class Dothideomycetes; order Pleosporales; family Pleosporaceae; genus Alternaria; species Alternaria sp. 'sect. Undifilum'. The sequence goes on from JAJJZI010000004.1 coordinate 4,286,042, forward strand.
CCACCCTCGACGCGCCGCAAGAAGGCGACAACAATGGCTCGAAAAAGGAAGTCGATGGCAAGGCACTAGACAAGGCGATGAAAGGGCTAAGTGTCAAGGGCAAGAAGGAAGGAGAGAAGAAGAATGTCAAGATTGAGGCGGCGGATGTCGCTCTGCTGGTACGTTTTTTTTTGCGCGCTGTGAGGAGGAGCCTGATGGGGGGTGGTGTTAGGGATGGGTGAGCTGACTGTGTAATTCAGGTGTCTGAGCTAGAAGTTACGAAGCCCAAGGCTACCGAGTTGCTGCGCGCGCATGATGGGAATGCTGTGAAGGCTATGAGCGCGTTTGTTCTGGCGGCACCTTGATTGGAGGAGATACCGGGAGGTCGAAGAGGATTGGATAACTGCTACCCTACGGATATTCCCGAGCCGTAGGTTCGCGCCCGTGGAAACGAAACAAGCATCATGGAAGGGACATCCCAGCATGGCTTGAGCAAGGCGCATGTTCAACGTGCTTTGGAACCATGGCATTCAAGTAGGGGATGAGCATGAGAGATCAGGAGACATGAGAAATTTCAATGTGGGGTGATATTCCTGCAATCGTGTCTCCCGACACGGAAATTTTGTCTAGAAGTAAAAGGGGGTATTATCGGTAGAACAACCACAAGACTGAAACCATATTTTTCAAACCACGTTCGCATTTCCACTGTTGCACGCCACCTAAATACTAGAGCAGAGTTCTCACTCATCATTGCTGTTAACAACGACAGGTCGCTTTCTCTTTCTACCAGCACCCGGTCGTGCACCACCCATCTTTGACTTCGTCTTCTTGCTCTTCACCACGACTACATGCGCCACATCTGATTCCCTCCTCCGTAGTCTACCAGGCCCACGACGAGGCCTCATCGACCGACCCAGGTCCGGGACAACCGCATCCTCATTATCCAAGACTGACTTAGCAACCTCCTCCTCTTCCTCATCCTCTTGCGTATTCGGCAATACGTACTCGTCGTCTTCCTCGTCAGTGTCTTGGATATACTGACTAGTCTGAGTACTCTGCGACTCAACGAAGAAAGGGATTTCGGGGTCGCTTGCTTCCACTTCCACACCCGTATCTGAGCCTGTGGACTCGTTCCTGCTTAGGGCTTTGCGCGTGGGTTTCCTCACCCTCTTACGGCCGGGCTCACCGGTAGCTGCCTTTCGCGCTTGAAGTGTTTTTGAATGCCTTCTCGTAGCAGCATGTACGTCTCTGTTTTCCAGCAGGGCTGCTGCTGCTGCTGCTGCTGCGCGTTTAGCTGCTTTGGCTGCTCTGGCTTTTGCTGTGGCGGCAAGGACACGTGAGCGATCCTGAATGGGCTGACTGCTTGTAAGTGACTCCCTTTTCTTCGTCTTTTGTTTAGTCTGCTTGACTGCGACGACCTTAGCGTTCGGCTGTTTAAACTGTGCCGTCTTCTCCTTGGGATAGTTGTAGTTAAAATACAGCTCAGTACCTGCTTTGATGTCCCTCGTGGCGAAAAGAGCAATGCGAAAGACTGTGTTACAGAGCAGATTCTTGGGACCACAGTTCGTGTACTTGTCGTCGGCATTGTTGATGAAGCGTAGTTTGTTACCCATGTATGTGGCATCGACTTCTTGCTCTATACCCTTAGATTAGCAATCTGGTTCACATTTGTGCAAGAGAGAGACTCACTAGAGTTCAAACGAAACAAATACATCGTCTTCTGATAGTCGTATATCGTCACCCGGCGATCACCTTCCTTGACCGAAATGGCTTCACCGGTATATTCGCCAATGTACTCGCCGTTCTTGATATCTTCACCCATATAGAGTCCAAAGCCGTGCACTTCGGAGTGACCGAGTAATGTCTTTCGGGGGACACCTCTTTGAATCGCAACGTTACAGCAGTTGCGTTCGACCACGTCGTCGTTGTGTCGGTTCACCGGATCGAGGACTTCGGATGCCCCACAAGAGCCACAAAGATCTGCATCACACTCTCGGTTGAATTTGACGCAGAGGCACGAGCTGCTAAGACAGGCGCGTTTTGCTGGTCCTGTTGCGCAACTGCAACCAGGGAATCGTTGGTTGCATGACTGTGAACATTTGCATGTCTTCTCACAATTGATGCCCTCCCTGAAGCACCGGCATTTCGCATTCTCGCAGGTGCCTTCGTGCTTGCATGGGAAAAATGGTTTTCTCTTCTCCCAATGCTGCGTCCTATCTTGCTGTAACCACCAATTGCTATTGAATTTACCAAATGGCGGTTTTGTACCCTTAGAAGCGATCATCTCCGACTCAGGGCAAGTATCAAAGGCATCTGGGTTTGTAGGCAACTTGTAGTTGATGACCTTCTCGATATCGGAGTCATCGTCAAAATGTGCAGGTAAAGGACCTTCCGCCTCATGTTCGTCGTCCGTGTCATCACCACCATAAGTCGATATGCGACGCGGAGTCCTTTTACTTTCTGAGCCTCGACGACTGGTGTCATCAGTCGCTTGTGTGGCGCAATCTTCATCTTCGGAGTCTGTTTTCCAGGAGTCCTCAGGTGCTTGTCTAACCTCACCATGGAGAAGGCAGTTGTGTCTGTCACAAACGTCAGGATTGCATCGTCAGGAGCCATATAGAGTTACTTACTGATGGCAAACTCTACACATGATCTCTCTAAATGTAGATTGCTTGGCAGCGTGGCCAATTGCAGTCTTCTTCGCGACGTGATTCTGTACAGCTTCCGATCGTTGGGCAAGATACCAAATGCTGAACTCGCATTCTTGGAGGACCGCTGCGCAAGCTGTTGCCGCAAGCCTCAACGCGCTTGCAGTCGGCTCTTTGAGCTGGGGAAGGAACTCTCGCCATTTCTTGTCATTCCGGTCGAACAAAACAGCTTTCTTTGGTTCTCCGTCTCGCTCGAACTCCTCGATGTGATATCCTGATCGTTCGAGCAACTGTGCCGCGAACTGTCTGTTGCCAGGTAATAAATCATTAATTCGAGTGATATTTCGTTCTGGTGCCAGCAACCAATACAGAATGTCATTCCATGTAATGCCAATCTCAGAGAGGAACGCTTCGATAGCGTCTTTGTAGAATCGACACTGTTCTTTGCGAAAGTCCAGCGGACCCTTCTCGTCATGTGTCATCTCGTATATGTATGGAAGCGTATCCAACAGAACCTCACGACCTTGATACTCTTCATCCTGGAAATACGGTGTTGCGAGCAGCTTCGACTCATTGTCCGCAAGTATGTTGTTCCTCAAACTGACGTATTCTTTGAAGGGGGGTATCATAGGCGCATCGCTCTTGTACTTTGTTGTGCTTGCAGCGAAGCCTGACTTGATTACTGTATCCTTGGGTTTGGCCCTGAAGTATGTTTCCTGACTCATGTCTAGCATGCGTTTGGTGTTGGTGCTCCGATTGAACGGTACCTGTATTGAAGACATGTTCTCAAAAGGGGAAGTCTTTTGTACGTATCTCTCCGGCAAGATGGATTGTGGTGGACCCTTTTTCTTGCGACTTCGAGCACGCAGCTCCCGCTCTTGAAATGTCCTTTGACACCACATCTTGGACCTGACCAGGTCTGCATGTATTTCATGTCGTTCCGTGACATGTCGCTTCAAACACTCTTCTATGGCCGAGCGAGTAGTGATAAGCACGTCCGCCTGTAGTGGAAGCAGCGTACTTGCCTGACCAACACTATACCCATCAGGCACTCCAGGGTTTTCGGGTTGTACTTTGTCATTCTGCGTCACTGCGAATGTGGTGAGATTTGACGGGTCTGCTACCGTAGTGTCTATTACTGGTAGTGGCGGTTCCAAGGCCTGAGTGTATTCTACTGATGCCTGAACTGAGCGTTGTGCAGTGGGGGTTGCGGGACGAGACAGTAGAGGCGGGGTACTAACAGCACGTTCCGGTACAGCTTCTCCTGTTTCCTGGCAAGGTAATAGTGTCGGTAGATTTGGCGTTGTGTCGCATTCCTTAGGTCTCTCGGTCTGAATGGGCTCTTCCTCAGCCTGAACAGGTTCGATGTTGGCGATCATGTTAGTGTCAACTAATGGACTATTTCTTTGGCTACGACCCATTATCATAGGCGACACAGGTCTTGCGCCGCTCAAGCCTGTATAGACACGCTCCGGGAAAACGTTTGGCACACTCTGCTCAGTAGCCGGAAACTGATGCGGCGGTCTCACAGGAAGACTTGACGTTGGGAATCCTTCATTCCTCCGTCTCACCGACTTGATGGCTTTCTTTTTCTGTGGCATTCTTGGGATTGCTGAAACGCTCGACCTAGGTGCTTCCGTAGGCACCGGGATTGCCATATCGTTGTTGTTGCCAATCAATACTGGGTCGTCGCGTTCCAAAGTTGTGTTTACGCGACTGGGAGTGGCCCGTTCGCGGTGATAATCGGCGACACCCCTGATTGGCTGCATGGGTGGAGGTACAAGATGGCTCAAAACGGGCACAATAGGCCCATTTGAGGTCGCTAGTGCTGACGTTGTACCATACGTAGATTGAGTGGAATGAGGGTCGTGTTTCGGCAGTGCTTGCGCCTTGACGCTAGGGTCTGTCTTCGCCGTTGGTATTCCCAACGGCCAGGAACAAGCCTGCGCAGCCCCGGAGAGCTCCACACTTGGGCACCGTTTTCTTGCGATTGGTGATTGAGGCGGGTAGGGTGGTTGATAAGCTGGATTTTCTGAGGATTTCATGGGAAAAGAGAACTCCGGACTGATTTGTTGAGCAGGCTCAGGGGACTTTAGTCGCTGGGGAAGTACGGCTTCGCGATGTGTATCAGAACGTGGTTTGATAGGCTGTGCTGCATAAACTGGAGGCTGTCCAGTTCCAACACCTAATCCTTGTTGTGTTATCTGTCCTGATGTTGCAGTGTCATCATCGTCGATCGTAAGGTCAACGATGTCAACAGACTTTGCAAACGACGTTCGTTCTCGCGGTTGTTCTTTTATATTGCTGTCTCGCAAGTTGTCACCTCGCTCAGACATGTCATTGCTGAGGTTCTTTCCGTTCCTTTGTTTCGCCTGTCTCCGCGCGGCAGCCTGCTTCCATGCAGCTTGCTGTTCTTCAGACACGTCTTCGATGCCATCTTTCTCGAGCGTCTGACGATTTCGCCGCCGTACTGTAGGCCCAGGTACATAGTTTGGCGGTTGGTCATCGTCGAGAATGATTGGAGCGTCGAGAGAGCCATTAGGTCTCATTGTTGAACACACAGATGGGGGCTTGCAAGTGCGAGTAAGCAAATTCGCGCTTTATCAATACTGTCATGAGAGTCAGGGATAGAGACGACAGGAACCCTGATCATGCTGCAGTATTTGCTAAGTGGCTTGAAGTGAGTGAGGTTGTTGCTGTGGGATGTTGTTCTGGTTGTGAAGTCAGATGGGGCAGGTAACCTTTGATCTCAGTCGCGCTAATTCTATATACGGCAACGCGTCGGCACGTGGCTTCTAATAGCTTGCGTTTACCCAAATGGTAGCGATGCGACCTGTGGCGTGCACTCAAGTACAGTCAATCCTTGAAGTTCACCAAAAAAAAAAAACAATGTAACGCGCCAGGTGTGACGTTAACTAATACGGCACTAGCGAGAGGCTCCATTCCTTGCATCCGCCCAGCGAACTACGAGATCGTCGATACATGATCTATCACCAAACAGCCCAACCTGCCCTCCAAACCCCCAACGTTGAGCGGGCTCTTGACACTCTTTTACTAAGAAAGATGTACACACACACACACACGCAGCCTAGCGCAGTGCGGCATGATTATGTCCAACCGAATATGTAATAATTACAGCGGCGAGCGATTAAGAAAACGCCATCCCTTATGAAAATACTAGCTTCACGAGTCTCATATGATTTGCCCTTTTGCACTTGTTGCAGTCGCAAAGTTCGTCACTCACTCACTCATCATGTCTTTCGATTCTAGCCAAGGAAATTTTGCTGCTGTTGTTGTCCAGGCCGTGGGAAGACACTTGTTGTAGGTACTTGGTCCAGGCTCATTCCACCCATCGTCCCTTGACTACCTGCGTTATGCCAGCCCTGCCCTGTTTGTTGGTTGACAAAAGCGCTTTGCCGGAAGGGGTTGGTACTGCCTGTCGCATTCACTGTCAGGCCACCTTGTGGAGGTGCAGCACTTTGCGGCGAAGGCTGCCGTGCGAACGGGTTTGTGCCAGTAGGCGTCGGTTGTAACGGCTGCAGAGGCTGCAATTGTTGCTGCTGCATCGAAGAAAACGGTGACTCTTGGATGGATGACATGGAGTAAGGCGAAGAGTTGATAGGAGATTGCGATTGGGGTGAGAAACCAGTGTTGGGCTTTGCGAACGGATTCGTGGATGACCGGTTGAGCGAGCCAGTGCTGGTAGGGCTAGTAAGCATCTTGGGTTCGGCATTAGGTAGCATTGACTGCCGAAAAGGGTTTGTTGACGTCTGTTGTGGCTGCAGAGGTTCGGTAATGGTGGGAATCTGCATTTGCTGTTGTTGTGAGTAATCAGGCATACCATTCTGTGGTATAGATGGCATGGTGTTCTGCACACCAAAAGGCTGAGGTGAATAACCTCCGAAGCCTGCGCCTGTAAATTGCGACTGGATCTGAGGGGCCTGCATCTGCGGTGCCTGTGGTTGTGGTTGCATCTGAAACGGGTTGGTGCTCTGCCCGTTCTGCATTAGAAAAGGCTGTTGCTGCTGTTGAGGAAAACCCATGTTCGCCGTCTGCTGTGGAACTTGGAAGCCTGTTTGTTGGGGATACTGCTGCATCATCGGTTGCGTGGCCATGGTCTGTTGGTTGTCCTCGAGTGATGCAAAGAGATCGATCAAGGGTGCGCTAGAGGAGGGTTTCGCCGGTGCCGCTGTCTGTTGACTGCTAGATTTATTTAAGGATGTAGTTGCAGCTGCAGGCTGCGAGTCCGAGGGTTTGCTAGCGCCGTTCGTAGGCTTGCCTCCGTTCCTTTTTGCTTCCTTCTCGGCTATGTACTGTCGTCGGTTGATCTCGAAGTCCTTGTCATTTAAATATTCGTCCAAGGACGCAGCTAGACTGGTAGGAGCGTGCTTGATCTTGGGAATCTCCAGTCTTGTTGAGTGCTCGTGCGCTCTTGCAAGACTGAGGTACTGAACAACAGCTTCGGTCTGCTTGACGAATGTGCGATATACTGCCAGAGCACGTGTTGCGTCTGGCTTTGATAGTTCGAAATAGTGCTCTGTTTGATTAGTGCACTGTAACCAAACTACATATGCATAACTCACCGAGAATATTGATGGTGCCCTCGTTCATAACATGGAAGAGGACCAACAAATCCATTGTAAGCAGTCGGAACGCTGTCATGGTAATCTCGTTTTCCGGTTCATCGTCGAACGGCTATACAGAGTCAGACCAGCAAGGGCATGTGGGTGAATGTCGCTCCACATACCTGGCATTTGAGCAATGATCTGATCTGGTCCTGCACACTCTCTGCCTCACGAAGAAGACCTTTTTCCACAGTGAGCCGCTTAAGCCGCCCCTCGCCGCCGCGCACGTAGTCGACTTTGGTGGCGCCATATTCCATCGCTCGGCGTAGCAGGTATTCAGAGTACGTTCGGATATTGTGTCCTTGGGTCTGTACTATTGCACGCAATGTTAGCACCTTGCATGTGCCTTGAGTCGCAAGCCAAACCATATCCGCCCCAAGCCACAGGGCATTGGGCGAAATGGTTGCTGCCCAATTCGTACCCGGCGTTCTAGCCACATGACCCTCAATGCGCGGGCCCGGAAGGGAATCTCAAGACGTACCCTCTGTGAAATGGTTGATGGCCAACTTCCTGTGTGGGTTTTGCGCCAGGAACTTGAGCGTGACCTCGGGTTCTCCCTCTCTTATCATAAGATGTACGATGATCAAGCTCTTGAATACAATGGTCCATGTCGAGTCGCGCAATCGGTTCGTCAGGGCCCGGAAGATCTCAGCGACACCAGCTTCGCCGGCATGCGTCGCGACAAGGATGTGCTCGACATATTTTGATTTGGGCGCTGCGAGCTGTAATATGTGTCAGTTTCCCGTTTCCCGTCATGGCGCAACGGGGCTCAATGACGTGAACAGAGGGATGCTGCGAGGGCGCATAGCTACCTTGATCTTGGTGCCGCCCTTGACACTCTTCTCAAAGGAGCTTGCCATGAGTTCCTCTGGATACTGTCGCTCAGACAGATGGCTGCCCGGTCGGGCCGCTGGCTGTGTGTTGCCGTTGGGGTTACTGTTGGTTGCGCGTGTCCTGGCTATGTGTCGCAACGGCTCTGGCGGTCCTAGGGCAGCATTACGGCGCGGTGCGAAGGATAGGAGTCGTCGCGTTATAAAATAGAGGTGAGGTTAGCCTGTAGCCCTCCAGGCCCGAGGAGCATGTCCGTTATTAGGGTGGACCGGGGTAGGGGAGTGAAGCAGGGCGCACAGTGGACAGTGGAGCATGCGCCTGCGCTTGTGTCGGTCCTGCTGCGAACCATGGATCGGCCGAGGAGCGTCATCGCGTCACTGAAACTTCTGTCAACACCACCGACCGACCCACCATGTCTGGCTCACCACCCCCCGAGGAGCGAGAGAAGGCCGACGCCGAGGCACGCGCAAAGGAGCAGGCCGAACAGGCAGCGCTGCCTTACAAATGGGACCAAACCATCAAGGACCTCGACATCACAGTCACCATCGATGGCAAGTACAAGGGAAAGGACTTGGTCGTCGACATTGGCCGGAACAAGCTCAAGGCCGGCATCAAGGGCCAGGAGCCTTTCATCCATGTTCGTTACTACCTATGCTGTCCAGCTGTCTAGCCATGTCTTGCGCTAACGCCTACTCCAGGGCGAGCTGCCTCACGCCATCCGCGTCGACGACTCCACCTGGACACTGACCTCGGTCGGATCCCAAAAGGACCTCTCCATCCATCTTGACAAAGTAAACCAGATGGAGTGGTGGGCACACGTAGTCACGACTGCGCCAAAGATCGACACCTCCAAGATCCAGCCCGAGAACAGCAAACTAGGCGACCTCGATGGAGAGACACGGGGCATGGTGGAAAAGATGATGTTCGACCAGAAGCAGAAGGAGCTGGGAAAGCCAACAAGCGACGAGCAAAAGAAGGCGGATATCTTGGAGCAGTTCAAGAAGCAGCATCCAGAGATGGACTTTTCAAACGCGAAGATGGGTTGATCAGGCTGTAGGATACCAAAGGTACGCCCGTGTGGCCATCAGTGGGGGAAAAGTTCCCGAGTTGCGACTTCTTACACTCAAGAGGCAAGGATAACGCAAGTCACCGTTCAGAGAAACTGGGAATCGCACTGTTGAACAGATGAGCGAAAGAAGAGACCAGATGGGATTGAACCAAGCTTAGCACCATCCGTGTGACTTATCGAAGCTATATTGCATTTCATCTTGAAGGTATGCAGCAGACGAGGAAGATGCAATCATGTGAGTGTAGCGCCTCCCGTATCACTACTGCCAAGCCGCGAGTGCCTAGAGTCTGTCAACAACGCAGCGTCTCCTGAATCCTCGCCCACCATTCGAGAGTACAGTTACGAGACAAACTTTGGTGTCTCGCAGCGTGAGAGATGTTGTCATGTCCAAGTTGCGCCATGGCCATGGCAATCATTATGCGCCCAAGACAAGGGAATTGCTTCACTTTCCATCCCTTCAGAGCAGAGTATGCATGGCATTGCTTCAAATGTACATTTCATCTCAATACACTTTCACGTAACACCCCTCTCTCTGCCCCCACCATCATCCCTCCCTCCACCCCCCTCCACAGCCGGCGCCTCAACAACGAATAGCTCCTCTCCCATCCCGAAAAGCTGCACAGTCTGATTCTGACCTGCCCGCCTCGTATGCGCACTAAGATTGAGACTCGGCTGTCTCCGCCTTCGTTTGGGCAGAGGCGGCGGCGGCGGCGGCGTCGTCGCTAACTCACTCGTACTATTCATTGTACCAGCACTAGCAGCACTACTCTTTCTCCTACGCATCTCACGAAATACATCCTCTCCATCGTCACCTTCTCCACCACCGCCAGTCCTGGTGTCTTGATCTGGGAAATGCGCGTAGGGTAGGAGGGAAGCTGTGCCCAACGATGCTTTCTGACTATCGACGACATCTTCGACTGATCTTGTGCTGGAAACGACAGGCGAGTTCATAGCAGGGGTCACGGGTTTGCGTTTTGTAAGACTAGCAAATGTGGATGAGGCTGCGGCGGGTATGGCCCAGCTTTGTCTTTTTTCGTTCTTGGGGTGCGGGAGAGGTGTGCCTGGGGGAGGGAGGGGCTGGCCTCTCCCCATCGGTTCTGTGTGGGATTTTGAGATTGAGGGGGTTGAGTGGAGTTGTGGGCGGGGATCCAGAGACGACAACGACGATGAGTCGTAATCTACATTGGGGCCTTCGGATGGGGGTGGTCTATCGCTGTTGTTAGTGTTGGACCTGTTGTTTTGCTTGGCTGCGAGCCAGTTTCTGGCTGCTGCTGTGGCGGAGTTGAGGGATTGGTTGATGGTTTGTTTCTTTGTCGCCATGTTGCTTGCCCCTGCGGCGGCGGCGGCGGCTGCAGCGATCTCTTGTGCAGATAGTTCTTTCGACCTGTTACGCGAGTGCTCCATGGTCGGGATTGGTGCAGACGCAGTGCTTTCTGCGTAGATTGACGGGGCGGAGGTGTCATCCGAGGAGCTCTCTGAAGATTCCGTCGTTTTACGTGTGTTTTTAGGTCGCATTGGTGATTGTACAGGCGATGTGACAGGAAGTAATCTGACACTTGTCGGTGTCATTGTGCGGTCATTTGCGATCTCAGCAGAAGCATTCGACGAGTCAATCTTCACCTGAGCGACTGAAGATGACGACCGCATTGCCCGTGGTCTTACTGATGCCGATGAGGACTTGTGATCCGTTGATGAAGAAACACCAGTGCTGATCTCTTCTGAATCCACACTTGAAGCGATGGAGAAGTGGGCACTTGACGAATCGGCCTTTTCATCCAGCTTCTCAGCTTCCGAGATCGCGGTCTCCAGCGTGGCTTCATCTTGTTTGATCTTGTCTGCGTCTTCCTCTTCCTCTTTTGTACTGTCCTCCCATATACCGCCTCTTATGATTTGGGTGATAGTGTCGGTGAACGGCATGTCATCCCAGTTAGGCAGCACCAAGGTCTCATTCACCACTTCCCGTATGCGGTTCTCAATGGCCCTAAGAACAACGCCATATGTGATCTGACGCGAACTCACTATTGGTTCAAGGGAGAACTCCATCTTGGGTGGTGTCTCAAACGTCATCCAGAGTCTGTTACTAGGCGGAGGCTTGACTCTGATAAGAATGTGTCCATCAAGTCTCTTTAAGACCGTAGCCAACACGAGTGTCACCTCGCGGGCCTTGAATCGAGTTCCCAGATCAATTCGTACGGTAGCTGATATCTCGATGCGAAAGTTTCCCTTGTAGCTGACATCGGCCTCCACGACAAGATCACCATCGACAGTAAGCTCTTTTAGCTTGGGGTTTGTGATGAAGGGTGGCAGGGTGCCCATGTCGACCTTGCGTAGCTGTACGCTGCTGATGATTGCAGGCTTCGGCACCCGGGCGATCTTCTTGTTGATCTTGCTGGCAATGAAGTCTTTGATTTGCGAGGTCTTGTATAGGGCCAGAAACACTCTACCAATCAGCGCATTGATCCAGCGGGTATGTAGGTTCTCTTCAGAAGCATGAAGTTGCTGCACTAACTTGACAAGATCTGGTGTATCGAATTTGAGCGGAACGGATGGGGATTGTGTATCGGTGTGGTCTTTCTGGTTTTCTTGGGCATGCAACATTGCATGATAGAAGTCTTCCTTTTCTGAGCAGTTATCGGAGAACAAATAGAAGCCTTTCGCGTCGGCAGTGCTGTTGCTGTCCAGCTGTTGGATCAGTCGAATACCTAAGCACGTCAGTATCGGGAAAACAATTCAGATGCCAGCACAGAGGCATACAGTTTCTCTTGATCCATAGCTCGCCCTCCGGTATGCGCTCTCCGCCCCCATATATGTCTACTTTGTAATGCGCGAGAGATATGACATGGCGTACTTCAAGCTGATCCTCGTTGTCGTATAGCATGAGGTGTCCGAGACTGGTCTGGAATTAGTCCAACCTCATGTACCTTCAAATGCATGCACAGACATACCGTAAGATGACATAGAAGACGTTGCGAGCCTTCTTGTTCCTTGCATTCGTGGCTTCTATTGTGGGGCTCGTGGTCTTGTTCCTGTCAAATATACTCCTGTACATGGACTGATATACGCTCGGGCTCTCCACAGCTACTACAGCACCGGCCGGCGTCGTTCGATCCGGAGGTTTGCCATTGACACCTCCTGGCACGTACTCTCGGCATACTGCGAAGTATTCAGCACAGGCATCTGGCTCGTGGCTCCTACCCTTCAGCTTCTCCAGTATCTCGTCGTCTATGCCTACTCCCAGCTGTACGTGATCGTTGTCCTTCCCGTGTGGGGGTCCGTTCGACTTCCTGCGTTGTTCTGAGGTCGTCCCATCGTCTGTAGTAGCGGTGACGCTTTCTTGTTCAGTGGGTTTCGTCCCCAGAAACCAGGCGACCACAAGTACCGCGGGCAAAAGGGTCAGCCCTCCTACGAGGTAGCCCCATATGAATATCTTGAACACGGCTCCATACCCCCAGTCCCCGCTCATCTTGGGTTATGTCTTATGCTGTATTGTAGACCATCCCTCGCCATGTATGTAGGTTTCGCCCAAGGTCTTTGTTGGTCGCAAGTAGTAGTTGGTGTTGTATATGTGTCGGAAACGTAGGTCAGGAGGTATTCGGCTGACACGGCGCGTCGAGGCAAGTAGGGTAGCGAGTGACGTTAGCGTTCTTGGAAGGAATGTAGGCACCGTGCGTAAACGTCGCGCGAACGCTTGGTCAGGGAAATCAAGCGATAAGGCAATAAGGTGTTCACGAGTCCTATTTGGCTCGGACTTGGCCCGTGGTGAAAGCAGTGGTCCGACGCGAGCTAGAGCTCCACGTGTGAGAATGCACGCCGTTGATCGGCGCTAAGGTATTGTCCCGCGCTGCTATGACGGCATCTTCGACATTCCACCATCACAATCTCCAAAGAAACCACTCCACTGAAATGTGGAACTACTGAGAACTGTTTATTTCCGACAACATGGCAACAACAGAATCTCAATCCTACAGTCCGGACATTCCCTCGGACTCCCTTACCAAGACCACAGACACCATCCACGTCGAACTCACCCCGCACCATCTAGACTCCCTTTCAGCAACAAAATTCGTCCGCTCTCCATCCGCAGGTGCGACTGTTCTGTTTATAGGCACGACTCGTGACTCCTTCAACAACGAGCCTGTTTCATCCTTGGCCTACACTTCTTACGCTCCCCTTGCTATTTCCACCCTCTTCAAAATCGCCACGTCCATTCTATCCAAGCACTCATGCACTAAGATCGCCATCATCCACAAACTGGGCGAGTGTCCAATCGGTGAGGAGAGCATTGTTATTGCGGTGTCGGCACCGCACCGACAGGCGGCGTGGAGAGCGGGTGAAGAGGCGCTGGAGGAGACGAAGGATAGGGCTGAGATTTGGAAGCTTGAGAGATTCAAAGGTGGTGAAGGGGTTTGGAGAGCGAACATGGATGGGCAAAAAGGCGTCAAGGTTGAAGACGGAGCACAATAGTGGTGAAGAGAATTTTGGGTCAAACGCCGTTCCCAAGATGATTATTATGTCTTGGGAATCTGCTGAGTTGTTGGATCCCTTTTAGGATTTTTTATGAGACTACCTACCAGGCGTACTGAGCAATACCTGTTGGGCAAGTGACTTGAAATACGCGAAGTGCTGTTGAGAGATCAACGTCAAGGTGATGCGTTGTTAAGTTCCAGGGCCATGGAGCGTAGTGAAATGTAAGCTTATGCTGCACGAGTACATTGAAAAGCTCCTTGGCTGAGCTGCCATGCCCATCTTTGCGTTGATGACATAGGTTGTGAACACGAGCACAAGTCTATTCGCTGGCTATATTGAATAAATTTAGAGCTACTTGGACACCTGCATTCGCACATGGTGCTGCAGTGCAGCTATTCCAACATTATACCTTTATGTACTAGAGTTACGGCCCTGGGTATCAACACGATGTCAAAACAAGCTGCAGCCAGATAACACGGGTACCGACGCCTGGTGGCGGTCGCCCGTTGTGACTCGCTTTGGCTGAGACATGGTTAAGTAAGAATATACTCGGAGTGGGACGCCCATTATTGATTTTACGCTCAGCGCACGCTGTGGGACATGCCCGGATAGCCATTCTAAATCAGTCTTGGATCGTTCCCGGAAGCATTGCGAAGCAGCTTCGTGCCCAGGTTCATACTCCAAATAGTCAATCTGGGGCCTCTTCCTACAACAAATCCGGAGGATGGCGCAGTCGTCCTCGGCGTCTCAGAGGGGCATTCTGCACGTGGTGCATTAGTATCAAGAGCCTACTTGATCTACGACACGTTGACAGTACAGAAGGGTCTAGGTTTGGCATAGAGGCGGAGTTGTTCTTTAGGCTCGAGATGCTGTGTCTTGGTCGCCAACGCTCATCCGACGAGGTATTGAGAGACTACCGCGGTTGTGTGACTACGCGCGGCTGACAGACACTCAGCCTTCCTGTTGTATACACTATTCTTCCAGTCGTACTCGTCCACGTCAACAATCGTTATTGGTTCTTCTCGGAATGGTTTCTCTCGTCCTCCTCTATTATTCGCATCTGTCCGGATGCTACTATCATCTCGCTGATGCTATTCGGTACATCATCCTCGGTTTCGTATATCCGGTCGTAGTTCAAGCGGCCTCGTAGAACTGCACGAGCTTCCTTCAGGTTGGCAATATCGAAGGTCCACATTGCACCACCCAGGGCCATGATTCCGACACTGACGCAGTTCATTGTGGCCAGGTTGAAGGCCTGACAGGCATCTGAGAAGGGACTAAAGTATTCATGCGGGTTCGTGTTCGCTTCATAAAACTTTGGCTGGACACGGAGTTGTCGTCTCCATACGGCCTTTCTCGTTATTGCAGTCGATGCCAACAAACAGGCGCTTCCGAGGAAGTATATCGAAAGTTGGCGTAATGATCGTGGGGATGTGACGGGTGTGCCTTCGTATGCGCTTTCAGCCGGCCGTGGAGGAGGGTTGACCGGAGCAGCTGTTGGTCGGCTCATCATTCTCAAGATCCGAGTCTTCTGGATAGTTTCCATCAAGTCCTACAGTCGTACTGCAAGTAATCTGGGGCGATCTGTCGGGTGACTGCAGGACTAGCGTCGCATACCGAATTCGTTACGGGAACCCAAGCGTGTCTCTGCTGACCGAGAGCTAAGTTTTGCGCTTGCCAACCGTCGTACAGTGTAGGCGGTGTCGTGAAATACCCGGAACGAATGCGTTATTAGCCAGGAAGGTGGAATCGTGAGGCACTGACAGAGGAAATGTCTCCGTTAGCGGCATCACAAAAAATGTTGCGATAGAAGCCGCGGTCGGTGGGTCTCGGGCCGTGCGCCCAGAAACCCCACAATGGCTGGACCCTCGTCTTTCACCACCCAACTCCCTGCCATCTACAAACAAGCTTTCGTCTCGATAAAGTTTCCGACCTGATACATAGATTGCCAGATGTCGAATAATGCTAAGTGCTCCAGCCGCACCTGCATCGTATCACCCATCTTTCCCCTCACTGAACCCGGGTGACAAGACGACTTCAATATTGGCCTGCAGCTATGCAGTGATCATCGTCAGGCACACCCGACCGAACTAGTTATTAGCTCCCAATCAAGAGCGGCAGAGTCAGCTTACGCTTCCCCGTCCTTGAGCCACTCTAGTGGGTTCCTGGCTCCAGGTATGAATCCCAGGAACCACCAGGGTACGCGGCAGACAAACGTGCGTGACGTACAGCACCTTCATTCGACATTTGCTTCTGCTTGAAGGTCCTTGACGTACTGCGGCATGCTCTGCTGTACCTCGATCTTACCGGGATGCTCGTTGGCTACTCGATCCATCGGAATCAAACACTTTTCTCTCAGCCACCATCGATTTGTTGCAATAGAAGGCTTGCCAGATGCGTATTCAGTGCCTATTTACGCACAATAAGTATACCCAGTTGCTTCATAGCCTGCTCTAGAATCTCACCCCCTACATGGCTTCAGCACGCATAACAAGTTCGTTGACACCGTTCGTTATCGCAACCGGTGAGCTTCATGATCGTGGTGGCGTCCCGACTGTATGCATGCATACTTCCATGGGACGACGTGATCTGAGCTTGCATCAGCTTGCTTGACCTATTCCTATGATTACCTGATTTCACTACCGTACTAGCTCCGCGGTGACTATTCTTCCAAGCCATCCTGTAAGATGTGCAAGGTACTACGGATCGCGTTGTCGATCACCCGGATGCCACCAGAGAACGACTCTGCTCGGTTTCTCCACACAAGATGTCAATGATACACCGGAGATGCGAATTTCGATACGCTGAGCTCAACTATAAAGCGACTCTACGGTCCGCTTCGAAACCATCATCAACCTTCAGTGTCTGCAACAATCCATACGAAACTCTCTCACTCCAGCTTTATATACATTGTCAATCGCTTCCGCTTCAGCCCAGACCGCCCACATCTTCAGCTCAAGATGCTCCTTAAGAATCTCTTCACGCTCGTTGCTTCGGCTTCCCTCGCTGCTGCTTTCCCAGGCTACTCCGCAGCGCCTCCCCCTCCCAAGTCTTCTTCCACCGGATACGCCACTCCCCCTCCTCCTGAGAAGACGTCATCTGTTCCTCCCCCTGCGAAGGGGACGACGATTTGCACTCCATGTATGTTCCCTAATGAAGCTTTCTATGATCCTAGACTGACTCCATATAGCTACGTGGATCAGTTCCAGCGTGGGCGAGGGCAAGACTACCTATTTGTCAACCAAGACTGTGGTCATCCCCGTCACCACTGTCATTGAGAAGCTCTCCACTGCCACTTCGCCCTACCCATACACGACTACAGCAACCAGCACTAAGACTGTGACTCAGCTTACTACGTATCTTACCACCAAGACCTACTCAACTGTGACAACTATCTACAACACCAAGGTAGAAAGTGAAGTCAAATCTGCTACCAAGGTTGAGACCGTGCCAGTCGTTTGAGTGCCTTACTACGCCTTGCCTAATACAATCTTCTTGGCTTACACATACATAGCTCCACCGGTACTTCCTACAAGACCAGCATCGCCACTGCCAAGGAGACCATCACGGCCTCGAAGACCACCGGATCAGTTGTTACGGAAACTGCAAAGAAGCCGACTACATACATCTCTACTGGCACCACCACTGTCTGCACGACCAAGGGCGGTTACGGCGGCGGCTACTGAGCCCTGATATTCCTATTATGATAGAAGCTAGTGTTGAAGCTAACGGGACCGATGAATCTGACTGATTGCGATGCGAAGTTCCAACTACAAAACACTCCTTGTGCAAGAAATGATGTTTACGCGGGTTTGGGCACAGCGCATTTCCATTCTTCAGTCACTCCTTTAGACTACCATTTAACCCAGCAATAGAGCTGCATCATTACCAAATAAACATGATTGAACGAACAGTTGTACACAGAGAACACGTTGCAAACGTTCCGAATTTGACAGTTCCAAAGATCTATAGCTGTGGTATCATGAGATGAGGCCAAGCCGCAAACTCAAATCGTGTACAAGTCCATTCATATAGCCAAAGAACAAATCTCAGCAAGATCAGCTCAAACATCCAGCTCTCATCCCATCACTTCTGACTCGGCCAACCCTCAATACCTCGACCTATGCATCGGTCGCTCGGGACCCTGCATCATAGCCAAACGCGCAGGATTCATACCAAAAGTAGCAGCCTCATCAGGTTGCTTTTCGGGTGCAGCATCCTCCTCTCCAGCCTCTGCGTCGTCACCGCCTTTCTTGCCCGACTTGGCTTCCTTCTTCTGCTTGCGCTCGCTCTGCTTCATTTCGAGTTCGGTTTTCTTGACGCGGTCGCGGGCACGCTCATCGTGCAGTTTCTCATTCTTGGTGGCGATTTTGGTTTTGCGGGCTTCGCTGTTGCCGCCACCTCCTGCGCTGTTGGGTGCGGGTTAGTATGTAATTTAGGTCGTCTGTCTTGGGGATGCGCAGACGGAATGTGAAGTGTAGGAATCTTACCTCAGCTCAACGTTGATCTTCCTGCCCTCCTTCTTCTTGGGGTCGGGGAAGACGGAGTGGTGGTACTTCTTTAGGCACGTCACCATGCGGTCGTAACGGTCGAATTCGATGAAGCATGTGCCCATGAACTTTTCCGTGCCCTTGTATGTACGGAGACGGATTTCGGTGGGCTTGATCTTTTCGAAATGCCTCTCGATCTGCTCTTTCGTGGCGCTGTAGGGAAGGTTGCCTGAGAATATATGTTAGATAAGTCTTGACGGGCTGGAACATGCACCGGACATACCAACGAAGACGATGAAGCGGCCCTTGTTAGCCTCAACTGCGGCTTGGGCCTCCTCTCCTTCTACTTCCACTTCGGCACCGCCCTCAACGTCTACATCTGCGTCCTCTGCAACGGCTTCACCGTTGGTCTCGGCTTTAGACTCTTCAGCAGAAGTCTCTCCATTGGTCGCTGCTTCTGCAGCCTTCTTTGCCTTCTTCTCTTTTTTGTCCTTCTTCTCTTTCTTATCCCTTTTCTTTTCCTTCTTCTCGGCCTTGAGGTCGGCGTCTACTCCGTTTGTCTCGGCTGGAGTATCCTCAGCTGCGCTATTCTGCTCCTCCGCTGTGTCTCCCATAGGTGTGTCCTCAGAAAGGGCAACGTCTTTGCTCTTCTTCGATTTCTTATCCTTCTTATCCTTCTTCGACTTCTTTTCCTTCTTCGTAGGCGCGTCTTCGGTGGCATTGGGCATTGGCTCGTCGTCGTTGACGTTGATGAAGTTCTCAGACGACTTCATCTCGTCGATAAGGTCAGCCTCTTGTGCATCCTCAGAAACATCGGCATCCTTGGACTTTTTCGACTTTTTCGATTTCTTTTCCTTCTTATCCTTCGTATCCTTCTTTGCGTCTTCTAAAGCGTCCTCAATGGCCGATGTATCGACATTGTCCTTGGACCCCTTTGATTTCTTGTCCTTCTTGTCCTTCTTTTCTTTCTTTTCCTTCTTCACCTCACTCGCATCGACAGGCGCATCTTCGGTTTTCTTAGATTTTTTGGACTTCTTTGGCGCATCCTCTGCTACTTCAGCGTCGCGCTTGCGCTTCTTCTCAGGGATATCAATTTTAGACTTGGACATTGTGGGCGCGCAAAAATGTTATAGATAATGAGGGAGCGCCGCGAAACGAGAATGGAGATCCTGAACTTTTTCTGCCGGGCGGTCACCCAGTATTGTCTTGGCGCGTGAACCACGGCTTGAGAGCACACTCCCAGTGACAGTATTTCAGTCGCAAGCCATGATGCGGCCCCCGGCGCATCGAGTAAAGCTTCCACGGAGCTCGCTGAGACCTCCGACAAACCGCACCTCCGATCGCCCATGTCCGCGCCAGTTCTCGTACAAACTCCCTCGCCAATTCCTTGTTGCGCACCAAGGCTCGCCGCGGCCACAGCTGCCATTCCTATACCCCTCTAGCCAGCACCTCTCCAGTGGCCAACTACAACGTCTATTCTCCATTAGCGCAAACCACAAGAAGTTCATAAAAGAGACGGCCAAACTGAGTGTGCGATACAGCATCCTCCTCTTTCTCCTCTCATCGTGCGTCAGTATCGCAAGTCTGGGCATATTGAGTGAGCAACAAGAACGAGCTTTTCCTTCACCTCACGAGTGGAGCCTGATCACAAGATTCAGGTTCAGACGAGGAAAGTGGTGGCAGGTGCCTGAGAACAATGAGGAAGAGGGTTTTCCTAACTGGGCGCGAGTTTACTCGGAGCTGGAATATGCGCTGAATCGATTGGAGGACCCGGACAAAGATGGGGCAGGCCTACTTGATCAGGAAGAAGGGGGGATACTGGTGCCCGGCCTAGGCAAGGCAGGCTTCGATCTGACGGCAAAAAGCGAGGAATGGCGGCAAGGGTACTATGAAGTGCTCATGGGCATGGGCAATGCTGCAGAAAGATTAGACGGGTGGGTGACAGACAAGTGGAGGAGAAATGTATGGGCTCCAGAATTCATTCAGTCGCCCTCGAATCCACGACCAAAGGCTGTTCTGCCTAACATGCCCGAGCTACCAGATGAGGAGCATCGCACACCCGCGGCGGAAGCACCAGAGACGTTTTACCTAAAGATAATCACCTCGAAGGGTTTCTCGACATACCAAAGGCTGTCAGCTGCATTAAGCTACGCAGATTGGCTCAACTTCAGAAAGCTCCCAGATTCAGCAGAGGAGATGTACAGGTGGGCACTCGACATCGCCATCACGGGTCTACCGACACCTGAGCCTTCGGCAGTCATCGATCGCGACAGTGGCATTCTATCATCTACAGCACCGAAAGAAGCAATTACACCAAACATTGTCTATGCTGCGACAAACCTGGCTACCTTCTTAGCAGAGCAACGCAGAGTAGCATCTGCGCTTCCAATCTTCATTTCCTTGCTTCGTGCTCGCATCGAAGCTGAAGAAGCTCGCATCCCTGTGGTATCACCCAAGAAGGACTCCACTCTTGTCGGGACCCTATTCAGCTTGCTCCGTGAACCTGAGTATCCAAATGTGCCAACTTCCGGCGACGAACCGCTTCTCCGCAAGGAAAGCGAGCGCTGCGAAGAAGCTGCCTTGAAGAATTATATCGGCGAGATTCTCTTTGCAACAGCGGGCAGCTCATCTAGTCAACGCCAACAGGGTCTGTCTTGGGTACGTGATGCTGTATCTACTTCTAAGCTCGCGCAATCGCTCGAACCCATACGTGCCAACGACGGGCTCCGCAAGAAGTGCGAAAAGTGCGAAGAAGTTGGTCTCGAGTCATGGGGGAAGATCATGACCTACCTAGCTGCTGAGGCACGCGAAAAACGAGATCACGCGAAGAGTGGGGGTCTTCAGGGACTAGTGTGGAAGGTCAAGGGTACCAAGGACCTGGATGAGAAAGTTGAGGATTTGGAGGGTGAAGAAGAGGGTGTAATTCTTAGGCTGAACAAGCTCAGAAGCAGGATGCTCAAAGAGGAGTACGCTGAGATGGATCGCAAGTACGCACGAACCTTTGTGTTCTAGGAGCTAGGTGTACGATACGAGAAATGATTCTGGACCCTGCATGTTCTGCCAAGCACGGCGGGCAATCTCTAACCAGCACCTCTCACAACTCCTGCATGAACCTCGCCATCGTAATTCATCGCATGTGCATGCTGGACATGATTAGGTTTCAGAAGCTGATCACTTTAGCCTATACCCTATCACACTCGGGACATCCCTGCCACGCGGATCGCCACATCCGGATCGATATCAGTCCCTAGCGCGCGACAACCAATCAACCAAGCCACACCAGCTGTCAACCCCAACCAAGTCGAGTGTTTGCTTTTGGTCATCCATCGATTGTGTTCGCACGTGTATCGGCTTCCTCGACTATTGGCAGGGGCAGCTGATTGCCGCTTGGCTATGTAGGCGAGTTGGGGAGGCTACGTCTGCCATGCACAGACGGAATGTCGCTAGGCTACGGGGCTGGGAGGGCTAGAATGGGTGGGTAAAGCGTTCGTGAGCTGGGCAGGTGAGGGGGGTGAACTGGTAGTCAGCTGGGTGTAGGCGTTTGTATAAGGAAACAGGTAATGCCTGAGGTAGGTTTTGTTCGTGCCCAATTCACCACTGAATCTGTTCGCATTTACTACTATCGTTATAAACTCGAAAGACGGCACGATGGTTCTCAAGTCGCTCGTCGCTTTGGCGACGATGGCTGTGTCTCTGGTCAACTGCGCGCCGCTTACACTGCAGGATCGGCAGGCTCCAAACGGTGTTCCCGATTATGTACTGAAATATGGTATGTAATGTTGATCTTCATCGACCTACGAAGGAGCTCGTCTTTCCTGAGTGCCAGGGTTACATCGATTTTGGCTTAATGGCTGGTGCTCATAAGGAACGAGTTCCTTCATACTGCTGTGTACCCAACATCACTGACGCTTCCTTAGCGCCAATCGTCTACCTCCACTCAGAGGATACGTACTTTCCCACCGACGTACAAACGTTTCTCGACAATACCACTCCGCGCGTGAAATTCAACGAAGTTCCTGGTCCATCCAAGCCCCTGACTACTTCCAACCTCGACCAAATGGGCAGCGACGTCTGGCTCACATCCAACGACGACGTGACCAAAGACCCCACATGGATCAAAGGAACGAAGCCTAATGCACAGGGGAAGACTGAAGGGGCAACCACAGCAGCCATTATCGTCAACGATAAAGGTAACGGCAATGTCGATGCTTTCTACATGTATTTCTACGCCTACAACTACGGCGGTGAGGTACTAGGATGGAGTCAACTCAACTTTGGTACATATTCCGTCTCGTTTTCTTCTAAAAGCACCCCAATTCTAACATCAAAACCACAGGTAACCATGTAGGCGACTGGGAACACGTAATGGTCCGTTTCCAAAACGGCTCTCCCCAATCGATCTGGTACTCTCAACACGCCAACGGCCAAGCATTCCGGTATTCCACCGTCGAGAAGACCGGCGACAGACCGGTTGCCTACTCCTCGAAAGGCTCTCATGCCAACTACGCCACATCTGGAACCCACGACCACACCATCCCCAACCTCAATCTCCCCGGTGGCGTCCTAGAGGACTATACCGACAAAGGCGTAGTGTGGGATCCCTTGCTATCTGCCAACTTCTACAAATTCGACGCTGGCAGTTCTGCTTTCTCGGCATATGATGGCCAGGCGCCGACAGCATGGTTGAACTTCAAGGGTAGGTGGGGCGACGAAGAGTATCCGGAGAGTGATAAAAGACAGGTGAAGTTGTTTGGTCAGGCGAAGTTTTCTGGTGGGCCGACGGGACCGGTGGACAAACAGTTGAACAGAGAGAAGATCTGTCCAGATAATGGACAGCTTTGTATTCTGAGGAGCATCCTCGTACCAAGGAGGAGTGGTATGGATGGTGTTGTTCGGGATCGGGATGAGGTTGTGGGATGATTGAACATCGCATGGTGTTTGTATGGACATTTTCAAAGTAACTGGAATAATATAATGCGATGTACAAGCTTGGATATCACAATCAAAGTCCGCCTTACCACCAACAGTCAAGTTAATACGAAGCGGAAAAAGTGCAACCTTCTTCTATGCATATCAGAAACATGACACACACTCTTTCCTCGCAACAACATACGTATCCAAAAAGTTCCCTGAGGTCATCAAAGAACCTGTTCATAATGAACGTACGTTCGTTCCAAGACGGGCAGATACCGACCGCTGCGCCGAACACAACGCCAAACATCAAACGTGGGGTATACTCAATTCCGCACCAAACGACCGATTGAAAACGTCAAAGTAGCCGAAGCTGCAAAGAAAATCTAGTACAACATAGTAGCAACCCACTTAGTAGAATGTCGCAAATGTGCCTAAGAACAAAAACTTTCCCTGTCTGGGAACGACTGTACAAGAACCGAGGATTGGACACGACTAGATTCGAAATATGGTGAGTATATGCAAGTCTGGTTGCACTGTTGGAACGCCACAGTAGCACAACGACGTGGAGAAACATTGACGCATCACCGCGACTCTCGGTCACGCTGGGGTTTTGTCTCTTCCACCGCATCGTTCTTTGACACCTCAGAGTGACACACCTGAACATCCTGCTTAAGGACATCATCTAGTGCCACATCGGCAGCAGAATCTCGTGTGTCTCGGGAACTCGTCATCGTCTCCTTTCGATACGCACCCTGGTGTGGTTGATGTAGTCCTGGCTTGCCAGTAAGCTTCGACATGACCATACCCCAAGCGCGTCTGCACTCGGCGCGGGTGGTGAAGATGTATATAGTAGCGTTCCAGGCTCCTTGGAGTGGTAGGACGATGGCGGAGATGACGTTTAGAGCGAATCTTGGGTGATTCTTATGTGTAAACTGATACATTCGGTTGATACTGCTGGGTAGCCATACAACAAACAAGGCTAGGAACATGAGGAAGGCAACTTGGAAATATGCCATTGCTGCAGCATGTCCTTCGGCAGTTCGTTTGACGGCAGGACGCGATGTCGATAGTGTAGTCGGGGCCACTGGAGTGTCCGCTATAGGGCTTGTTGCTATGACGGTCGCACTATACCCGTTTCTTCTGGTTGTAACCTGGTGTAGGGTTTGCTGGGCTTCGACGTCCTCGATCTGGTGTTTCGACATGCGAGTAGGAACGGGGGTTGGTAATGGTTTTACAGCTGTGTCATCAATTCTGCTGGCCTTGGAAAGCAGCCGGGTGCTTGCAAACGAATTGATGGAGTTTTGGTCTGGCTCCGGAGAGATACTGCGCGAGAATGTGTTTTCTGGCTGGACATCGCATTTGATCTGTGTCGTTACGACGATATTGTTCATGCCAAGCAAAGAACCCCGAATAACGTTATGTGTAGCAGCATTTAGAGAATCCCTGGCTAGGAATCGGTCCGAGCTGCGCGAAACCGAACGTAGTTCAACCCTCTTCCTCAAGATTCGGTAGCCGGTGATAACGTAGATGCTGATGGTTGCAGTGATGACGATCCTGGCAGAATTAGTGATACTCGACTAAGTGAGCGCAAAACATACCAGGCAGGAGCATAAAAGAACGCGATTCGCATCCACTCGACGTCAGACGATACCCAGCACCAGAGCGTTGCTGATCCGATAATTTGGTGCCCAGTCCTACCCAGGATGAAGTAAGCGAGGACTGGCACTGCTGGGATCCCATAACTGCATGTGATGTACCACTTCTCTAGGTGGCGTAGCTGCTGAGCATCGTACCCATAGAAGAACACTAGGAATACATTTAAAGCCATGGACAGGCAGAAGAGGGAATCTGAAACCAGGAACCATTGGATGAGTAGACCCTGAAGCTCGCACAGGCCGGATGGAGGTTGTGAACCCGTTGGTAATACTGCAATTGACATTAAAGTCGCGACGTTTGTTAAGATGTTACCAAATGTCGCAAAGAACACCAGTCGGTTGATCGCTGCGCAGTATTAGTCCTTGTAAAGAGGTGGAGCAAGACAGCGTACGTTTTCTGAAGAACGGAAAGTACACAAAAGTACTGATGATGATTGCTGAGCCTATGACAGAAAGGCCAGATGCTGTTCTTGTGGCGATTACGATAGCAATGTCTCTACTGCGAGAGAGCGGGATAGCCATGCTGCAAAGTTGTTGCCGAAGTGTGACTCTGTTCGTGAAGGTGGTGGTATCGTGCTGAAGTCGGAGAGACTTTGTGTATTACTAATGTGACCGTAGTACGAAAAGTAATTGCTTGATCCATTCGATGCAAACACAGGTGTTTGAAAGTTATACGATGTAACTCACCGCCGCGTTGAGCATGGAATTTCCTGAAAAGCGCCACGGCATCGGTGGTAAGCTCACGATAGACGGTGGTATAGTCAACGTGCAGGTAGATGCGAGGTTAACACGTGCAAATAACTGGTACAATCGATATGAGGATCAACAGGATAAGTCGTGTGGCGTCAGAGTAGCCGCAGTCCAGTGTGGAGATACGCAGTCTTGGGAGTGATTGACCATCGGTCGTGGAAGCGATACGAGTGAACAACGCAGGGTCGTGGTATTCATGCAACGCAGACCATGGATATAGTCCAGAAGGGGGGCTTCTCCGCCTATAATAACGTAGGACGCTTGGTAGATCGATGTACAACGCGCTTAGCGAAGGACACGAAACCCCTTACGTACTACGTTGTACAAAGCTTGAAGAGGGAAGAGAAATATGCAAACAAAATTGAACCACTGCCTTGGCTCGTAAAAGTATGTCCCTGCAAACGAAGTATTGTGCTCAGCAGTAGCACGTTGATGATTCACTGCGCATGTGCGAAAGATACTGATTTGATTGAAAGTAGCGTCGGATGGATTGATATATTACAGGCGTCTCACTGTTATTCTATCCTGGAAACTCTAGGTATATGCCTCACTAGCATCCCACGTTTGTAGACAATGATTGCCGCAAACGATAGCTACTTTTGGTCCACAGACGAAAATCCCGGAAAATGGCGTGCAGACGGGCGGCCGTTTCCAAAGCTGGTGCCGACGAGTGATCCATAGCAAAGGAAGTTTACCAATGAGGGTGTGTGATCTAGAAGGCTGTGTCGTCGAGAGCTCGACGTGTGAGGTGCCAAGACGACCTGTCATCTTTCCCCGCAGCTCCACTCTCATCCCAATTGGCAGCTTTTCTGCCGCACGTCCCGTCCTCCAAACACACCTACACATCGCCATCATAGAACAAAGAACCTTCGACGCCCGCTAACTAGATCTAGGGGATAATGATAACCCAAAAGATGTAAGGTCGTGGCGCATCGGGTCTGTCACATCACGGTCATTGCTCACGCTATGGCATCTTCAATGTACAATCCTGCAAGAGGCCTTTCCGATCAAGTGGTAGCTGGAACCCTGCGGAAGATGATGAGAGCTTGTCGCCGGGGCTATCAAACACTCGTGGTAGTTGAAGAGCTGAAGCAGTTGAAAAGCGCTTACTGAGCACACCAATTATGGAGCACATCACAGACCACCAACCCACCATGTGCAGTCATCTGGTCACACGACATCTGTCACTAGTCTGAGAGCGATGTCTCTGGATAATAGAGAAGGCGTTCGCCTACGAGGCCCTATCATGATACGCCTTTACCCACCCATTAACGATGTCCAGGCGAACTGTGGGGGTTAGGGCTGACTGTGTAGGCGCAGCCAAGTTCTCAAGCCTCTTCTTGGGAAGACAAGAGATCAAAGAACAGTCCTCAGAACTAGTAAATGGGCAGTTGCGGCAAAATGTGGCCATTATGATCCTGGCTGTAAGATGGGACAACCCCAACTCTCTGCGATGGATGGCGCCAAGTATGCATTGCTGCTATAGATCTCCGGTTTACCTCAGATTCAACCCAGGCGGTAGCCACACATCCTGCTGTCAAAAGCTCGATTCGACATGGCATATTTGTTCACGATGCCACCAATAAAACACTAGTTGGCTAGGGATGCCCTGAGCATCCCTAGATACAGCTACCGAATTTTCCAACCGGTGCTCCACGTCACGGCTAGAAGCGTAATCCGCTAAAGGTCGTGCAGATGGGTGGCTGCGCGTCTGTGCATCATACTTGCTCAGCCCTAACGTTCGATGCAAAAACGGATGCCCAGCTGTAGCTCGGCTTTGCCTTTGTTGCTGCGGCTATAGCTTCACCCTTACCAATCAGTCCACAGCAGGATCATAATGTCAAAACACAGAGAGCCATTTTTGATTTCGGGTATAGTACGACCGATCGACTCTAATCCAGTCCGTTCTCATTGCAGTTGCTTTCGACACTAGAAAATCGGAAAGTCAATGGTCCGATGATGCAGCTGACCCGTTGAATAATCGAGAAAGACCACATCACAGACAGGAAACATAGTCATTGAGCTACTCACGGATAGTAAAATCGATGAACTAACAAAAAGGCGTTCGGGCACCTACTTCCATCTTATCAATGATACAACGAGACAATTCGCTACGTTGCAGCCACTGCAGTGTCCGTAACAACTACACCTTCCGCCTTCGCGGGCTCTTCAGCCGCCCTCCTCTGCTTCCCAGAGATTAGGTAGATGCTCGCGCGTACCTCTAACAACGGATCATCACTCGGCTGCACGCCCTCAACGCGCGGAATGGGATCAAATATGATACTCTTCTGCTCCTTCGCGCTCTCCTCTTCGCCCTTGATCTTCTCAATCTGAATCTCACCCAGCTCGACAATCTTCCTCTCCTCAGGCCATATCTCCGTCGCATCGTCCGTCACATCACCCTCTTCTGTAACCTGAACCAACAGTTTAAACCCAATGGATCCAGACTGCAGGCGCGGAGTCAACTCATCAAAAAGGTAGGAGTCAGATTTCCCCTTCAGCGCCTCTGCATCAAGATGTTTCTCCCCAGCAACAGGTACAATTCTATACCTCACCACCGTAGTCTTGCCCTCTTTGATTAACCTGAACGCATTCACACCAAAGTACCTCTCCGTCGCAAAACTCTCTGGACTGGGCTTCGCAGCCTGTAAGAACCGTGCCGTCTCTGGATGGCGGCCCAAGAACTCAGGGACTGCCTCCCCAGCACGCTGCCCCGTTGCTGCTTTCAGGAACTCCAAGAACTCGGCGCCGGTACGCGTGGGAAAGTATGGCGTCGAATGCGCAATGATGTCTGTGTGTTGCCGTCTTCCGTCTTCTTTGGGGGGCAGGTGGAAGCGAATTGCGATACCCCGAGGATTGGCATTGGGGTCCGTGTCTGCGATTTTGGGGAAGCCGGTGGAGGAGGAGAAGCGCACGGTTATTGGTGTGGAGGGGTGGTTCAAGTGCGGGGCTGTGGTAAGGGCTGAGGCCGTGGCGCTGGGCGTGAAGGTTCCGGTAAGGAGATGGCCTTTTGCGTGGGCTGCGTGGTGTGTCAGCAAGGGTGTTGTTCAAGACAAAGAAGGAAGAAGGTGCATCTTGGTGGGACTAACGGCTCAAGAGAGGGTTAGGCAAGGAGAAATTGGGAGCTAGAAAAACAAACTCACCAGGTCTGAAGCTATGTGGTGCATCACCAGCCATGCCGCGAAGAGTGTTCACGAGCCCATTGCTCGTCTCTAGCACCTCTGTGTTTGACGAAAGCGGCATAATTCAACAAGAGTTCAATTCAACAGCTTTCCTGAAAAAAATCCTTTTTTTTTCGTGGTTACGACAGATGGCTGCACCTTTCAAATTATCCAAAGTAAAGCAAGCAAGTTGAGTAACACAGTTTTCGCAACGAGATGACTCTTGCTTGACTATATACCCAACATTCCTGCATGCTCCAGACAACAAGCACGTATTCCCAAGCAGCCCGATCCCCAACACTGTAATTCCAAATTACGACTTCGGGCATCGTACCTGATGACGACGTTTTTGCTGCCAGAGACGAGGCAATGGAGGTCGCTAGTCTAATCCCTCTCGTTTGGTTGGCGGGTTTGGCCCTGAAGGAAGGCTGACAGCATGCTTACATCGCATGCTGCATCCTGATAAATGCTTAGCTTAACAATTCAGATACGGCCGTTTCCCTGGTTTAGTAAGCATGAGAAGAACGGTGTAGGTAGGACGCGCCTGATTTGGGGAGACCAGAAAGACCGATACGCGTCTGCGAAATCACATGTCCGATATGAAGCTTGAGTGACGAATCCGCCGAATCACAGCATCTATCTAAAAAGTTAGAGCCGTTGCATCTAGATGAGTTCACATACATGGTAGGGGCTATAAAAAAACATAATATCTACTCCGCACAATTCCCCACAACCTTCTCCGCCCTCTTCCCCACCAACCCATCCACATAGCCCAAGAAAACATCCAGATCAATCAAATCAATCTTCCCATCTTTGGCACCTAGACTCGGATTTGAACTCCTCAACGGCTGTCCACTCCAGAGAATACGCAGGTAAGCTTTTTCCCCCTTGCGATAAACCTCAAATACGACTTCCGAGCCCATGCCCACCCAAACCATCTGTTCAACCTGCAGGAAACTAAGTAGCCGCGCCAACGACCCATCGTGCGCAACGTTGTGGCGATGAATAACGTCGTCTTTACCCGCGAGCACCGACCGCATGTTCTCCGCTACCTCCGCCATGAAGACGCCGTAGGAAGCCGCAGCTGCTTGTAAAGAAAGCGGGGAGTCGCGGTAAATGAACGAGTACTCGTATTGGCCCAGACGATAAACGGTATCGGCTTGTTGTTGGGAGACGCAAAGAGCTGGGTTGGAGATGTTGCAGGGCAAGGGTTTGGCGTGGCATTGGCGGGCGGAGAGGTTATCGTAGTAGTGGTCGAACCAATTGTGCCAGTCTGAGGAGTCGGTGGGAACGCCGCTTATGGCGTCGAGAGAGGCGAAGAGGGGTGCTGTGGCGGTGATATGCGCAGTCCAGTTTGAAGCTGTGCTGCCGACGCCGTAGGAACTGTACAAGGAGGAGGCTGCGGGGCAGGAATAGGATGGGGCC
This sequence comes from Alternaria sp. 'sect. Undifilum', assembly GCA_024321975.1. Classification (NCBI taxonomy): domain Eukaryota; kingdom Fungi; phylum Ascomycota; class Dothideomycetes; order Pleosporales; family Pleosporaceae; genus Alternaria; species Alternaria sp. 'sect. Undifilum'. The sequence goes on from JAJJZI010000004.1 coordinate 4,316,056, forward strand.
AGGGAGTCGATGGTGGAGGGTTGGACGAGTAGGGGGACATTTTCATTGGGGCTGTACATGCCCTCGATTAGCATGCCAGCGACTTGGCTGGTGATGACGTTGTTGGAGACGCGCCACGTTGTCTTTTCGTCGATGGCATCTGGGAGGAACCCGAGCTTGTCGTGGTACACGCCATAGAGATCTTTGCCGTGCTGGAAAGAGTCGTCCAGACCTTCACGAGTGATTTGTGGAAACTGACATGACCCGTTGAACCCAGTCTGGGCGAAGGGGTTAACAGGGTTAGTATACACACTCCAGTATGTTGACGCCGAAGTGTTCCCAGCGGGATTGAGAGGCTCGCCGTAGTAGAAGAGACCCTGATCCGTGCAATCCCAGGGATAAGCCTCCTTGGGGAAAGTATTGGAGGCATACGGTGTTCGCTTGTGGTGACGATGGATACTATACAAACATAAACATCGATGCCAAACTGACTGAAATGGCAGTAATACTTACACCTCGACGTACACCAGCTCGAACTCGTCATCAACCTTGACATACTCTTCCTTCCTCACATGCGGCATATTGCACCAATTGTATGTTCCATAATCGACACCAGCAGGCAACTGCGAGCTGTTGAACACGAACCCATTTGTCCCCGTGCCGTTCAAAATTTGATCTAGCTCGTTGATCCAGCTCTTCTTGGGCGCGTACCAGCCCAGATCTACCTTTGAAGCATTTTGAGCCACTGCTGAAGTAGCAATAGAAGCAAAGAATAGCGACACATAGTTGCGTGAGAACGTCATGTCAATGTCGTGAGGCAGGAGATGGAAGAGCGTGAACACGGTGCAGGTCAAGACGAGCGCTGACAGAGGGCAAAAGACAGCATGATGCATGTCTTGTATCTAAACTGCTCAGGGCGCGATACCGGGAGCCATTGCGGATGCAGAAGGTCTCGACGTTGATGACGAACGGTTAGGAGCAGGAGGATGGTCGCTGCGTGCAAGACGAGATGCACGATGCGAGGGACGAGTAGGCGATTGGTCGGTTGAAATGTCGGGGGTGGGCCCTCCAATTGTGTAAGTACCAGCCCCTAGGCCAAATCCGGTATAACCCTAGCGCCTTTGTATCCCGGCCTTGAACACCACGAGCATTTCCGAACACCGGGAAAATTTGTGCTGATCATCTTCACATCTGCATCAAAAATGGTTTATAGAATACCGCTTTTCGCTAATTTCTCAATCCCTACGGTCTGCTTGCTACGAAACCACCACCGAAACCACGACCGCCTGCTTATAAAAAACAAAAGTCCTTGAAGCTGGTCCCGCATCGCTTCAACTACGCTCAGCGTAAACGTATGGGAATCCTTGTTGAACAGAACGAACAGTGTCGGAACGGCGTGGATCTGGAAAGTACTAAACAATAAAAAGAAAAAGGGTATGCGCAATTTGAAAATCTGAAAAAAAAACACAAGCTTCCAGATGCAGACTGATATAGAAAAGGTGTGAGAAGTATACTCATATACCATTTGAGTTGTGCTGAATGTGGAAGGATCAAAAGATGACTCGCTGGGTGGACTTTGGTTGGTTCTGTTGTGCACCAAACTTTTGCTTGCCGTTGATTCGACTTGATGACGTTGCCGGACTAGCAAGAGGCATGCGATTCAGGGTCGAGTTGTCTAGAACTCGTTGGGGCGATATGGGCGATACTCAGGGCCACCAGCGCTGGTAGCGCGGCCATTTGTCGCAGGAGCAGAGAGTTGCCTAGATGCTGGTCCGTCCGAAGTCACGACATGTCGACTGCCTTTCTCGAGACGGGTCGTCCTCCAACCCTCGTACCATTGCTCACGGGAAGCCTCACGAAGTTCGGAACGCCAGTCGCTGAAGACGCTTTCTCTGAGTTTGACGAAGTCACAATGCTCTGGGTTGTAAGGGTCGGCAAAGCCCCAGGGAAATCTACGACCGACGACTTCGGGGTCATAAGGATCTGGAGAGATGATGCTGAGAGGCAAAAACGGAGTCTCAGCACTCTCGCTGTGGATAGAGGCGGACATGGCGGAAGGCTTGCGGTTATGACCTTTCCTAGCACTCGGGGATGATGTCGGAGGTGAGTGCGACCTGGTGGAAGAGCTGGACGAAGCAATCGAGCGTGCAGCTTCAGAAGAGGCTCGCTCCAGGATCTTGTTAAGTACGTCGGATTTGCCTTCGCCCTCGGACGACTGCTCGTATTCGTCCTCGTCTCGCTCATCAAGTCGGTCGGGGTCTTCATCGTCGTCACCTAGGTCCAGGTTCAGAGCCTCCAAGGGGTCCAGCTTTGCGCGCTTGATGGTATCCCAGACTGTCTTCTTCAGATAGCGCATGTGTGCGCCGGTGATTGTGTCTGCCTTGCTGATGACTGGAATTACAGTCGTTCTGGTCTGCAGCTCACGAAGTACGTTGAGATCCAGGCGTTCATCTAGACCGCCGAAGATGGCACTGCCGGCATTGATAACGTTGGACTTGTTGCGGGACTCGGCTATGTTCTGGTCCAGGCGAATCGGGTCTAAGACGAGGAAGACGCAGTGAATGTGTGTGTCCTTGACGCCTGGAGCGCGTACGACCTTTTGCTCCTCGCCGAATGTGTCTTCGAACTTGGACTCGAGGAAGGAGGTGATGATGGGTAACTGGAAATCGACAATACTCTTCTCCAGGCCCTCAGAGTCCCAGAGCGTAACGCCGACCCTCTCGCCATCTACTTCGGTCTCGAGAAATTCCGAAGTGAAGGGCGAGCCATCACCGCCTACAGCCGTGGCAGGCGGCGAGGGAGTGTGTGGGCGCTTTCGTGCCGGAAGAGCAAGCGCAGTACGGAGGAACTCGATAAAAGACGACTTGCCGCAGCCCTTGGTGCCAATGACGAGGATGCTGGGTGGTTGTTAGTTTTGGATTCGGCAGAAAAAAAACAAAAACCACCAAGAAACGTACTTGAAAGGTGTGGGGTCCTTCCTCCTCCTCACACGGCGGGGGCTGTTGACGGTACTGATCTGGCTGCTGGCATAGCTGTAGCGGCCACGGTTGGTCATGCTTTCAGTCCTCGGGTAGGGATCGTAGTCCATGTAAGTCGAGGGCGAGGAGCCAGGCACGGGCGGCGCTACAGCGGGGCTGGGCTTGGGCGCCGTTCTGTAGGAGTCGGTCGAGGGTCGGCTGAAGTTGAGGGCGCCGGGGTTGTAGGTGCCAGCCTTGTTGGAGACAATGGCAACCGAGTCTGGACGGGCGTCTTCGCCTCCAAAGGTAGCAATCTGGGGAAGGGCTGAGTGCGAGGGCAGACGCGGCGGCTGCTTGGGCAGCATGGTAGCTTCGCGCTGCTTGCGAAGAGCCTCTTCCTGGGCGAGCTGCTTCTGCTTCCTGCTCATCTTGCCTCCCGAGGTGCTTCGATTGCTGCTGCTAGGGGGGATCTCCGAGGAGCTCTTCGCGCTGGTTCGGCGCAGGAAATTGAAGCTCGATCTGCGCGGTCCTGCTTGATCAGACTGAGAGTGAGCGCCGGATGGGAGGGCCGAGGGACCGAGAGAGCCGTCTTTCTGGGCCGAGGGATTAGACGGGTAAGGGGACCGGTCGTTGATGGAGGTGGCCATGGTGGGCGGCGGGAGGGCTCTTAATGTCAGTAGCTCGCACTGGGAGCGCGAGTAATCTGAGCAGTCGAGGACTGCAGCAGCGTATAGTGGGCGGTGTTTGCTGGGTCAGGCTGTCCTGCGCACGGCACATGAATTCGGCACGAGCTGGCGTCGTGGTCCCAGTGAAATTGAAGGAGGAGCTGCCGGGTGTGTCGCTAGGTCAGCACCTGCTCAAACGCGCATCTCCATGGCGCGTGCGGGTGAAAGGCCCAGGGTCTGGTGGGAGGCTTCGACTAACCTCAGGGCGCGCGACACTACTGCAGGGACGATACGGCGCAATGGCACCCCCGGATTCGCGACAGAAAAGAAACCCGCCCGCGTTGGATTGCGCCTACGAGGAGGATGGCCGCCACAGCCACCACGGCGTCGACGGGCGTCCACACAGGCGTGACGCGTCTCGCAAGGGCAGACGGCTGGGAGGCGCCGTGCCATTGGCCGTGGCCTCTCGACATTGGGCCATGGATGCACAGCGGGAGCCCCCGACAGGATTAATGCGAAACAGCTGGCCTGACGAGACAACCACCGGCCGCGCCCAGTCTACCATGTCATAACTCCACGCAGCGCCCTGGTATTCTTCGGGACACAACATATACGCCTTGTGTTGTGTTGTGTAATCCGCACCGCTACGGCGGCGACGTGCAGCTGCGGTGCCGGTCCCTGGCCATCGTCATGCACGTGATTAGTGAATAGGGGCATCCTCATCTCATCTCATCTCATCTCGGGCTGTGGAAGCTGAAGCCATGTGTTTCTAGTAGGCACGTAGCGCATAAACGCCATCTCCAATCCGACACGGTGCTTCTGGGAACACCCACCACGTCGCGTCGCAGACAGACAGAATAGACATGCAGAAACAAATCTGGCGCCGTCGTCCTCTCTTTTTCTGTCAAACAGGACAGGGAGTCATGTGTTGGCTCTTCCAGATTCAGCCTCTTCACCAGCGCATGGCCCAGCTGTAACCTCATCACGCAATACACGCGCCTATCGATATGTGCCCCACACAGCGCGATTCAGGTCTCCCATGCATTGCTCTCCCGGCCCGCTCGATCCTACGTCAAGCACAGCCTTGAAACTCTATCCACTAAACCTTCCACTCTCCTCCATCTTGCTCATTACGTCTTCAGTGTGCCTCCACACCTTCTCGATTCCATCCTCCTCTCTCAGCTTCTGCGCCGTCTTTGTATCTGCCAGCATGTCCCCATCTCAAGCCCGCCTGCGGGTCCAGAACAGCGACAACGCGAGAGAGGTTGTTAGCCTCCGAGGCCTTGTTGAGTAGCGGCGTAAGTTGAGAGACGAATCGCATTCGCGAGTAGTACTGCACAGCCATCTTCCTATCCAGACCTTCGGCTGTCTCATCCCTTCCCTTCATCGCAAGGAATCCGCATGTCATGAACAGCACGTTGACTTGATTCTCCTTGCTCTTGATCTCTCTGCATGCTTCATCCACATTCTTCAGCAGCGAAATGTCCTTTTGAATGAAGCTGACCTGAGATGAGCTGTTGATGGAACTGAGCTCTTCCATAATCTTGCCGGCTTCTGTCGCGTTGCGGCCAATCAAGTAGACATGTGGTGATGAGGTGCTCCGAACAAACTCTGCAGATGAGGAGGTGCAAAGTCAGTCCATGTCTCACATGCAATTTGTACAGTCACAGCCTACCTCGAGCTGTGAAGAAGCCAATGCCGCTTGTGCCCCCGACGAAGACTGCGACTAGTTTGGGAGGCAGGGTCTTCAACGATGCGTTATGCGCTCGAACAACACCAATAGAAACCATGATAATGAGGATTAGAGTGAGGCTGTTTGGCTTTTGTAAAGCTGTAAAGGTAGGGAATCATTGCAAGGTGTTGCAGTGGTTGTCCTTCTTAGCGTATGTGGGTGCCTGATGAATGCGTTGCCGTCAGCCTAAACGAACGTCAAAATATTCGTCCGTGTTGACGGAGATACCATCTTGAAGATGGCTTTAGCGGACTGAATCCACCGGACTACTCTTCACTCATGCAGGCGAGCAATTCTTGGAAATGCTAACATTCGCAGTAGTACAAGTCTGCTGATCCAGGCTCAAAGAGGTTTACCGCCGCATTCGCCCAAGACAGCGCTAGTCTCCACCAGACCATCACTCTTCACCCCACCTGGTACATTTCGCAACATGACTCGATTTACAGTTTACACAGTCCTTAGTAGGGAGGAACCACGCCCACCATGAATGCACTCGGTGATATGTCTCCCACCTTAGACCCAACTCAACTCGCTACCGGACATGCGCCTCCAACGCCTCCGCACGAGAATGCGCTCGACGATATCTACGGTTCAGCGCCCGCTTCGCCCACACTTTCTACCAACGTCCCCCATACCCGCGCCCATGAAATACTCTCAGACCTCCCCTCCCGCCAACGCGCGCTGGATACAGATGCATATCGCGAAGGGCTAGCCAACAGCAAGGGGCAATACGTACAAGAAGGCTTCGATGAAGGCTACTCTCTCGGCGCAAATTTAGGCTGGCGCGTGGGGTACATACTAGGAGTTGTGCAAGGTTTTGTTGCTGCATGGAGGGTTCATGATGAACAAGTGCACAAGGAAGCTGCACAAGTCTTCGAATCTGCGTGCAAAGAGCTTGCAATTGAGGAGCTACTAGGTCGCCAATGGGTAGACGAAGAAGGAATATGGAAGTGGGGTGTTGTAGGGAAGGAGGATGATCCTACGCTAAGAGAGGTTTCGGATCAACATCCTTTGGTGAAGAAGTGGATGGGTGTGGTCGAGGAGTTGGCAAAGCGGTGGGACGTCGATCTCAAGGCTGTGGAGAAGAGTCAACTGCCGCAGGATGAACAATCGTGAAGGACACCCGACTTGACCACCTTTTTGATACCACTTTCAGGGTGCGTCTATTTCATGCCAAAACTCCCAGTCGCATCAGCAAGTGCCGAATGGGTTGGCAATGCCATCCTAACATTCGGCTCGTCAGGCTGCTCTACAGATCGCCCAACTAAATGCTAGGTTCCTACGATGGAGCACAAAAATCTTCTAGTATTCTAAGATGGGGACAGTTCAGGGCAGGAACCCCCACCATCGAACAGTTTTGCAAAGTCAAAGTCTTTGACTACAGGAAGAGGATGTGATACTTCAAGGACTACAAAAAATTCATCGCAGATGCAGTGAGAGTTTCGGGCTAGATCGGTAGATGGAGATGGTACATCTCATCCATGGATGGTGCACGGCCGAAATAACAGTTGTGGTCGGATTGGCGGCGTTGAAAATGCCGTCATGACTTAGAGTCCGACAATACGCGAAAGATAAACCAATCTCACAAGGTATTCCTCATGTCAGATCACACTTTTCTCGTGCTGTCTTCGCCCTGCATTCGACAGCCATGATACATGGCCTGTCTGCTCTTCGAAGAGCACCTGCACAATATGCGACATCAAGACTGCTGACGTCAAGCTTCGCCCCCACGCGACTCTGCCAGGCACCACCCGTGCGCCGCCTGCAAACACAACAATGGGAGCCTCTACGCCCTCCCAATCCCGCACATCTACCGAAACCAAGACAGCGCAAGATCAAGCCTCCCTTCACCCGCCGAAAATGGGTGCGCCGCCTGGCAGTCGTCTCGGCGCTGCTCGGCGCGGGATGGCTGGCTGACAGGCAATTCTACGCTTCATCCATTACACGCAGCTTGCGCACATTCAAGACGGGTCTTTTGGTAGGCATAGACTACAAGATCAACTTCCGTGCGCACCCACCGCTTGCGAATAGCATCGAGCATCTGCATGCGCGGAACGCACAAAGGGTCTTCGATCTGTTGCGATACAATGGCGGACTCTACTTGAAGATAGGACAGGCGATTGCTATGCAGAGCGCGATACTACCGCCACAGTTCCAGAAGATGTTCCAGCAAATGTTTGATGATGCGCCGCAAAACGAATGGTGGGAAGTCGAGCAAGTCGTACGAGAAGACTTTGGCAAAAGCGTCGAGGAGGTCTTTGGTGTCAGCTTCACGCGCGAAGGACAAGATGGTCGCGGTATAATGGAGAAGACTGCAAGGGCTAGTGCAAGTGTTGCGCAAGTACACTGGGCGAGGCTGGCAGACGGAAGGGAGGTAGCGATCAAGATTCAAAAGAGGGAGATTGCGCAGCAGGTTGGATGGGATTTGTGGGCTTTCAAGGTCGTATCCAAGGTCTACACTTGGTGGTTCGGCATCCCGGTCTACACGCTGGTCCCATACATCTCAGAGCGCCTGATGTTGGAAACGGATTTCGAGAATGAGGCAGATAACTCGGTAGAGATGAAGGGACTTGTGGCTGGAGAGCCGCGGCTCAACGGTCGGGTCTACATACCTGCCGTATATCGCGAGCTTTCGAGTAAGCGTGTCATGACTGCGGAATGGATTGAAGGCGTGCGGCTGTGGGACAAAGAGGGCATTACAAACAGCTGGAAAGGCGGATGGCGCAGAGGTAGCCCTGGTGCTGGTGGTAAGCTGCTGCCACCTATTTCTCAGGATGCCAAAGTCGACACACATGCTCCGGAAGACGCTACGCAGCATGAATTCTTCAAGCCGGACCGTAACTACTGGCGAGGCAACGACGGCAAAGGCGGTCTCGGCGTTTCACTGAAGACTACCATGAACACCATCGTCGATCTCTTCTCAGCACAAATGTTCCTTTGGGGTGCGGTACACTGTGATCCCCACCCAGGAAACATCTTCATCCGCCGCCTACCTAACGGACAGCCTGAAGTCGTCCTAATTGACCACGGTCTGTATATCCGCACGAACCCCAAGTTCCGCCTCCAATATGCCGAACTCTGGAAGTCACTCCTGGCCTTCGATAATGCCAAGATTGAGGAGATTGTCAGCAGTTGGGGCGTAAAGCACGCCGACATCTTCGCATCAGCAACACTCATGCGTCCGTACGAAGGTGGTGACAAGAGCGTAGCAGAAGTCCTCAAATCCGAAATAAAGGGAAAAGACCAAGCTGAACGTGCCTTTGAAATGCAAGCCAAAGGCCGCGACGCCATCAAGCTCATTCTTGGCGACGACGCAAAGTTCCCCCGTGAACTCCTTTTCATCGGCCGCAACCTGCGTATCGTACAGGGTAACAACCAATTCCTTGGTTCGCCTGTCAACCGTATCAAGATCACTGGGCTGTGGGCTAGTAGGGCATTGATCGAATCCAAGGACCTTAGCGTGAGTCAGAGATGGAAGAATTGGGTCAACCATCTGCGCTTCCGGTGCGTACTGGCACTCAGTGACGCGGTCTTCTTCTGGAGTAGGCTCAAGCAGTTGATTGGTGTGGGTGGAGGTATGGAGGATGATATTGAAGCGCACATGCGTGTCATGGCCAAGGACTTTGGCGTCGAGCTGAATCACGGGGTCTTTGAGGGTTAGTAGTTTTAGATGTATTATAGACGTTTTATTCAGAAGACTGGTGTATTTCACTCAGTCTGTGAACTGGGGGGTTTTTTAAAATGTCAAACATGAGTTTTGTCAAGGATCGCGAGAGTCTTGGCAGCTATCTTAGCTAAAGATGTTGACTAATGTGTACGTGCCTTTGGCCATGGACGTGTGTAGCCTGTGATGACGTGCAGTGAAGACGTGCCGAGGTAAAACGCGAACGCTGGATCGTCAGCAGCTCATTGCACGCGCAAGCAACAATATCACATCGCTGCATCCCCTTCCATCACGCAATCGGTATAGGAAGCAGAAGACTCATTCATAGCTTTCTGAAGTCTTACGGACGCAGCCTAGCTTGACGCGTGCAAACGCCCAACAAAAAATATCCCAGCTTTGTTGTCCGACCCGAGGCCTATCACTTTCTTGTGAGGGAAAACCTACTATCCGATTTTAACTCTGCTGCTACGACGTCCAGTCTGCAGCATAGCACCATCTCATCGAAAAGGAATAGATATTGAACGCCAGTTGTAAACGGTATAGTTGGAGGCATTGCTTGAACATCTCAGGAAGGCATTGCGAAAGAGATAGGAAACAAAAAACAGCATGACTTCCTCATCAGATTACTCTGACATCATTTTCGAGATCAAGGGGAAGATTGGTATCATCAAGGTATACATTCATCTACATAAAAAAAACCGCCCTTCTTCCAAACGGATATCTACCAAGACCCTATCAAAAGAATGTTTCTTCCCCAAAACATGGATTCCTCCAAAATCTCTACACATGGCCCACACCGCTGACAAGATACCCCTTAGTTCAACCGCCCCAAATCCCTCAACTCCTTCGGCGGAAACCTCATCCCAGACGTCATCGCAGCACTGCGCGTCCTAAACTCGCACCCAGACACCATCTTCACCGTCCTAACAGGCGAAGGGCGCTTCTTCTCCGCCGGCGCCGACGTCAAGGGAGTTCCCGGCGCGGGCGAATCCTTCAAGAACGACGGACAGAAGAAGCTGAGTTACCTGACGAGATTCAGCTACGCTACAGAGCTCCTCCGTTCGATGATCGACCACGGCAAGGTCCTCATCCTCGCTCTCAACGGGCCTGCCGTCGGCGGCGGCGCAGCCTGGTTCCCGGGCATCGCTGATATCGTCGTCGCTTCCTCGTCAGCCTGGCTGCAATGCCCCTTTTCCGCCTTGGGCCTTGTCCCGGAAAACGGATCTGCGCTTTCCTTTGCGCAGTCCATTGGCATTCACCGCGCCAACGACTTTCTCATGTTCGGTCGCAAGTTATCGGCGCAGGAGCTGGTGGACGCTGGCCTGTATAATTACGTTTGGGACGCTACCGGGGATGCGTTTCAGGGGAGGGTTGTCGAGTTTTTGGAGGAGCAGTTGCAGAGTAATGATGGGAAGAGTATGGTGGAGATGAAGAGGTTGCAGAATGCGCCCATTAGGGATGCGAGGTTGGTGGCGGTGGTTAATGCGGTTGATGCGTTGGCGGAGAGGTTCGTCGAGGGGGCGCCGGCGGAGAGGTTTAGAATTAAGAGGGAGGAGATGGAGCAGAAGAGTAAGGCGAAGTCGAAGATTTGATGTGTGTGTGTGTGTGTGTGTGTGTGTTTGCAGAAAACCTTTGTGGGTTGTATTGTGCTTGTAGAATCAGTTTATCATCTACCCAACATCCAGTGACACATTGTTCGATTCATCTCCATATATGTGTGATTCCAGTCCAGTCTGCTCATTCATAACTAACACCGAGCCGTCCTATAACACAATAACCTTTCTCGCATCCATCTAAGCATACTCGACCGTGTTCCTCAACGTACCAATCTCAGGACTAAGATTAACCTCGACTACATCCCCCGGCTTCAAGAATTGCGGTTCCTTCATCGCATACCCGACCCCCGCACACGTCCCCGTCATAAACACCGTCCCCTTCTTCAGCGTAGTCCCCTGACTACAATAACTCACCAACGTAGGAATCTTGAAGCACAAATCATCGATCCCAGAACTCTGTCTCAAATCCCCGTTGACAACAGTCTTGAGGTGCAGTTTCGACGGGTCAGGAATAACCTTGGTAGAAACGAGTTGCGGGCCGAGGGGCGCGTACGTGTCGAAGCCTTTTGAAAAGTTCCATTGGGGCACTGTTCCGGCGAGGAGGGGGTCGCGTTGCAGTTTGCGGGATGAGACGTCGTTGCCGGATGTGTAGCCGCCGATGTAGTCGTAGGCGTTGGCTTCGGATACGTCTTTGCAGTCTTTGGAGATGATGAAGCAGAGTTCGCCTTCGTAGTCGGCTTGGTTGTCTTGCGCGATTTTGGGAATCACGATGGGGGCGCCGTGGTCGTTTAGGCATGTGTTTGCTTTTATGAAGGTTGAGGGGTAGGGGGGGAGAGTGCGGCCGCCTTCTTGGACTGCAAGAGGCTGTTAGTAGGGGGGGGGGGGGGTGATTAAACGGTTCAGAGGGGGAACTTGCTGTGCTTGATGAAGTTTAGGCCTATGCAGCGGATGATGGGTACTTCGTCTGTTGTCACGGGGCCGAGCAGTTTCTTGACTGTGACTTCTTCATCGGTAACCTTGGTGGCTGGGTCGAAGATTTCGTTGTTCTTGACATCAATCACTTTGGCCTTTAGTCCCGTCTCTTCTGTTGTTGTACCGACATCGAAGTCCGCTGAAGGAAGGACGGGCTGACCCCGCAGCTCACGGCCATCTGTTGCGATGAAGCGAATAAGTCTGTCCCAGTTTGGTGCCATTGTTGCGGTAAATGTGAGAGGATGATAGATATCAGGGCGGTATTTGAAGTAGGGTTCAGTCTGTATTTGTAGAATTGATACGTAAGTCTATGGTGGATATATGTTCTACCGGAACTTAGGCAATGTCGGAAAGATGTGGGGGGTTCGGAATTGTCGAGCGGGAGTGGGGCATCTTGAATTCTATCGGTCGGAAATACCAGTATAGAATGGTGCATCAACATTTGGAAGCTTCAAGCTGCAATTGCTTAATTATCCAGGAAAACTTCGTTCTATACTTTCAGTCCCTCTGGCCCGCCATAAGTGCTTCTCTTTCCTCCTCGTCTTCTAGGTGCTTCCTTGGGTGCCGGTAAAACACATAGTGCTGCAGCATGAAGATGATATCAAATACAATAGTAATATTTCCCAGACCAAGTTTGACTGGATTACCAGTGACACCGCTCCAATCGTTCTCCAGCGCAGAGTCGATGCACAACTGCGCGAGCGAAAGCCAGCCACCCGCAAAGTCCATGAGCATAGGATAGATAGACCATCCCAGTGTAGACTTGCGCTTGTAATTAACCCAAGCCTGCGGTATGTACTTAAGGACGACAGTGAGGAGTTTGACGTAGCCAAGCGTGTAGACCTGATTGGAATTAGTATCAACGCGTGAGGTTGAAGGCGTCAAACTCACCACATGGATCCATGCCCAATTCTCTGCGTCATTTCCATGGTTTGTTCCCCTGGTCTCAACAAGAACAACTACGACCGCAATAGCAAGTACACATCCCCACCAAACTCCTAATATGACCCGGCTAACCTGCTGCCTCCTGCCGATCTCGAAGCCCCAGATATTCTTGAAGAACTGGCTGTATATTACCACACACATGACTGCGCCATGTGCCGCAAACAAAAAGTCATTGAAGCGCACTGTTGTCTGGGGCGCTTCGGGATGACGGTACGCGTATTGTGACTTGACGGTCGGCGAGTAGAGGAAGCAGGCTGTGGAAATGGTGTAGCAGGTGAAACCGAGGAGGTTGAGTGTAGGAAAATCTATCGCAAGGCCGAGGGTAGATTTACGGAGATAGTTGGATATGGGCTGGGGGTAGAAGGACAGGGACCTGGCTGTGGGGTTAGTATGGGCTTCATAGGACGTGTAACAGAAGAAAGGTGCTCCTGACCACGACAAGAAGTACGCCCAACCCAGTATGCGCGATATCGCTCGCGCAAAGGCTTCGAGCTCAGGATTTATCATCATGATGCGGAGAGGACCTCAGGGGAGAGGTATGTACATGTGCGATAACGAATGTGCGGGCATGCGGATTCACGGTGTCGCGATAGTAGAGGCGAGAAGTGCCAAACCAAAGAGAGTGTGCTGGCAAGGACAGCTAGAAAACAGAGACTTGTTGCTGAGACAAGGGCTCATGGTGGGTGAGCGCCTGATGTTGGTGCGTGTACTGAACATGTGCGATAAATCGATTGCGACAGAGGCGATGGATGGGCGCATGTCCGCGGAGTGACAGGGATATCGGTAATGACATCCATGTCTCATTCGGCGCTAATCTGGCTTTCAGTTCACTCGGAACTATATCATCGGCATTACTTCAAGGTTTGCATTAATGGAAATTCGGTATTATCACAAATGTCCAACCCTAGACTATTTTTTACCCTCGAGGTACAACTTCAGCCCCTTTCCTTGTGCTTCAAAGGATTTTTGCAAGCTAGCTCCGAGCGTCTCCTTCAGCACCCCAGCCAATGGCCCGTTGAATTCCTCCTTGGACTCATACAAGACGCAGCCATTGCCCATATCGCTGACAGCCTGCCAACGTGTCGATGTGATGGCGTTTTCCACAAAGTAGTCCCACGCCAGCCTTCCCGATTCCGGCTGCACGTGAGTTATGTGCTCGTTCGCATATTGCGTGTTCTCGGGATTGTCTATTGTGTGCTTGTTCACCGGCAACGGGAGGGCAGGAATCTGCACTCGGAAGAATAGGTATTTGCCCTCGACAGGTCGCTGGTCGGGCAGGGTGACGTTGTGGGCCGAAGTAACGCGGGCATAGCGCACGAATGGGTTCCAGTCTCCGTAGTTGGGGAAATCGGTCAGTGTATGGAAGGCAGCTTCGACTGTCGTGTTGATCTCTATGCGCGCGCTTGCGTGAAAGACACCTGGCGGGACTTTTGGAAGATTTGTATATGTCAAATGGCCGAGAGCGATGGGCAGGAGAGCCAAGGAGACGAGAGTGAGAGTGATAAACATTGCGTTGAACATGGTGGTGGTTGAATGTTCTGAGTATTGGCGACCCTGCCTGGGAAATAGGAAATGCACACTTTTGTACCTGAGGCTACCCATGCCATTCGCTTGCATTACTCATGTCACCTCACATGGACGATGCGAAGCTCTTCCAAGAGGGCAGGTCGCTTACACTAATAATAGTGGCAGGTCATGGTAAGCTTTCGGGCAAAGCTGTCTGGGCATGTGTCCGAGCTGGAAGTCAATTCGCTGAAACTTATCCGTGTCGACAGAAGTGAATGGACCATGACTGTGTACGGGAAGCTCGGTGCCCATGGCAATTTCCGGAATCCAAGGTGACCATGACGATGACTTGCACGACGGGGTTGCAGGTAGACACAGGTGCAAGTCACGTGATGGCTCGCGGGATGTGGGCGTCGTGACTCGTGATATGCATGCCAGGACGTCACCCCGGAACACTGCGCGGAATGCCGCATGGCATGTGGCTGCCCACCAATACATAGTAATATGCTCCAGCATCTACCGTGTTCGATGAGGTCACTGGACACGACTAGCACGCTCGCAATCGACGAATGACTGGATTCAGCGAAGGAGGGGCTAGATATCAACGCAAAGGGCGGTGCCGGCGGCCGTGCATGGGCGAGGCGACGTGCACCTGCATAAGCTATGAGCTGCCCCTCCGCACCGCGACCAGACCAGCAACACAACTAATTACCAGCACAAGCGACGCCCTGCACCCCTACACTCATCTCAACACTTGGAGGCCTGGATAGAGCTCCAAGTTGACTCACCACTGCGCGCTATCCCCAGACCCGTCTGCGCCGAGTCAGGAACAGGGCACCAGCCATCGCTGTGTATGTACAAGTGACTTGCTGTCCAAGCACGGGACTGCAGCATTCACGCGCCGCTTTGGTCACGAAGGCGCATGACGCACCGCCGTGTCTCGCATTCATCATCCCAACTCACTCGCCGCCCTCATCCGTCGCTACCCCCCCCCCCCCCCAAGGGCCACGACACATAGCAACTCTTGACGACTGAGCTAGCGCTCCAACAGCCTCTTCCACACGCTCTTCCGCAGGTTATATGAGCTCATCGCCCGATAACGCCGCCGAGCATACGACGCCTGTCTCCAACCTCGCCTACTTGCATAAGCAACAGCGCAAAGGCACAAAGGCACACGACACACCGCAAGCGCGTGGTCGCAACACGTCGAGATATGAGTTGGGAAGAAGAAATAGGGCGGCCGACAAGGTTACGCGCATCTACCCCAGAGAGATGTATGTGAACCAACACCTCCTTGGCCCATGCCCAGGTGCAAAGAGTGTCGGCCTGACTCTTGCATGCCCTCAAACACAACTGACTGTCACAGAACCAAGTCGCCTTCCTCAGCAAAGCGTCTGTCCTCTACCTCTCCACCCTCAAACTACAATGCCACCACCTCTCCATTGCTATCGGCTATCGGTGCCACACGAACAACGGCCGCACAATACACCAACGAGTGGGCCAAGTCGGTGCCATTCTTTCCCAACTCGGGCTCGCCCGGAAATGGTGGCATAGCCATAGCGAGCTCACCGCCCACCTTTCACAACTCGCCAGGTGCACGAGACGGCCTATACGCACAACCGGCCGTGTCAAACTCACCGCCAGCTGTACGACCTCTGAGCCATCCAAGCCAATACACAAACTTCGGCGAACGCCTACAGAGCTCGCCTGGCAGAGACCGTAGAGCATCCATGTACTCGCAACAAGGCGCTCGTCCGCCATCGCAGCACTTTGTGCCGAACCCGCCCCTGCCACACCAACCTCAAGCACACTACTATGGCTTGCCAAACATCGACTTTGGTCTCAACAACGGCCCGACCGATGGCATCCCACCGGGGGAGGGAGGGTACTTCTGCGGCTTTGATACTCTTTCCATGGCCGGCGACGAGGCGGCACGGTCGACTGAGAACGTGCTGCTTGTTGGCTCTCAAGGCGGGCTCGACGTTTTCCGTGTCGAAAAGAGCAAGATGGACATCGTAGGTCATCTAGAAGGCCTTGGAGGCGCTGTCATAGGCGCCAAGATCTTGCCCTGGACATCGCGGCGAGACCCTTTAGCTGCTTCCCGTCCACTGATTGCCCTCATTCTACACGGCCCGGTGGTCAAGGACAGCAGGAGCTCTAGTGGAAGCGGTGCGTCCTCCGTGGCTGACGATTCCGCCTCCGAGTCACCCAGTCGGCCATCCTCACGACTTGCTAATCGGGATGGGCAGATCAGTGGTTACCAGACAACCGTTGAAGTATACTCACTGAAAGAGAAGAGGAGGTTGGCTGTCCTGTACAGAACTCCCTTGATACCTCTGACGAGCCCAATCGACAGCCCTCTATTCCAGCCTCCGCCTCCAATAGGCGACTTCGTCATCGATGCGAAGGGAAAGTTTGTTGTCGTTGCATCTGGCGCAAGTGGAGAAGTCTTTGTATTCGCACCTTATCTGGGAACCCATCCAGAGTACGTTGAGCAGTTCCGCTGCATCGGCAAATTGTGGACCTCTGTTCAGAACCGAGAACGCGCCCTTCATTCAAGCGGCTCGAGTGCTGTTGACGGAAGTCACGATGAGGTTCCTCCCGAGAAATACGGCTTGCCTGTATTTTCTCTCTCCGATCGTTGGCTTGCCGTCACCCCACCAGCATCGAGTGCGCTTTACCCTGTCAACGGTGTGGCGCTGACTTCACCCTACTATGAGCGTGCCCCAGGTCTTGCACACCATAGCGTACCACCTCAGCCATCGCCCAACTGCGCTGTCGATATGCCCAACGAAGCAGGCTTAATCGATAGACTGACCCGGGAAGGGACACAGGTTGCCATCAAGGGTGCACGTTGGGCTACCGAGAAAGGAGTACAAGCCTTCAAGAGCTACATGAATAGGAGCCAACAAGGAAGTAACGTGCCCTACGGTCAGGACCCTATGCAGCACTATTTTCCGCCGACACATGGTCACAACCAGACTCAGCCAAGACAAGAAGCCTCCGTAATCTCCATCTACGACTTGCAGAGACTGGTAGACGCGGAAGAAACGAGGAACAAGAACGCTCTCCATCCTGTTGCCACCATACCAGCCGCTCTCGGCTGCAGCTTCATGTCGTTCGCTCCCAGCGGTCTAATGCTGATGACTGTGAGCAAAAAGGGTGATTACCAGGATGTTTGGGATCTGAAGCGCATCAACTTCCGACGAGCCCGCAAGACGCTCAGAGAGCAGCCGACCGGCCCTTATGTACGACAAGTCGCTCGCTTTACCAGAATGACTGTTGCAAACGTCATTGATGTTGTCTGGTCTGCCCCTCGCGTCGACAAACTAGCAGTCATTACCGATAAAGGGACAGTGCACATGTTTCCTATGCCTGCATCGGCCTTCCAATGGCCGCCGGCTCGACGAATCCGTCCTGCGGCATCCTCTGCCCCACCAAAGGAAGCCACGTCTCCCACAGGCCCTACTAGTATGGTTAACTCAGCAATGCAAGCTGTTAATAGCGCTAAGCCCTGGTTTGATGCCGTTCGCGCGAAGAACAGTACGGGTGGATCTCGATTCAGTCTTAGTGGTCTAGGTGTTACGCCTGCCGCTGGTGCAAAGTCCGGTAAAGCCGTTGCCGCTGGTGTAGGCAAGTCAATCAACAACATCCGCCATGCCGGCGACAACAAGATGACGCTCCCATTGTCGCCTAGCGGTATCAAGCCCTACAGCGTACGCTGGCTTTCTGGCAGAGGCCGTGGCTCCATCGCACTAGTATCAGGTGGCGTACTTCAGATCTGGCGGGTACAAATGAGAGCTGCGACAGGCAAAGGGAAGTCATCCAATACTGCGTCTATAACCAAGAAGAAGACCGTGGAGTTTGGACTTGCCCCCATCACAGATGCCGCATTGCCGCCTTCCGTCACAGACCAGTTATTCCCGCAACCCGGTGATCCGGAGCCAACACAAGACTGCTATGGTGACTGGCTTCCCCGGACCCTGCCTTCTCGCACACCTGTGACGCCGTCTCTCGCACCACTCAGTTTCTCCGAAATTGAAACGAACCCTCCTTACCAGCCCTTCTACACCGACAAACGTGTCACGCGTTTCGTCTACGCTAGACAGTGTCATGAGGTCCATGACGAAAGCAGTGAGTACCATCCTTCGTTACCGGTACTCATCTCCGATCTCCATCATGAAGACAGCTCGCCCTGGCTCTTCGGTGAGAGCACAGAGGCAACACGAATTTCGACTCCAATCACCCAAGCATATGATTCTGGAGAGGACGATATTACTGGTGTTGCTGCTAGGATCGAGAACAAGCTTATTCTTCAAGACGGTGAAGAGGAGGTGGAGCAGGTAGTTGTAACGACCCGGCGAAGGCGCATGAAGAAGGAAGGTATCGATGTTGACGAAGAAAATTTCTTCGAGGACGATTGCGAAGTTTTGGATTTTGCAGAAGACAGGGTGTAAACGTGCACAACTACTTTTGATTTTCTTCCGTCCGACCTACCTTTCTACATCATACATCAACCCCTACACTCGTTATTCCTATTGCATCAGGAGGGGCGTTGGCACGTTGAAGAGGCGCTGGCGTTTTCCGTTTTTTTTTCTTTCCTTTTTGGGTAAGAGTGGAACTTGCATCGTAGGATACCATCCAGCCGACTGCGGCTCTCGGCTTGCAATATCACCGCACAATTTAGATAGTCTATAGATGAATCGGGAAAGCTACTATGTAACCAAGTTCTGTGTGTTACGCGTCGGTTGAAGCCGGAAGATGTCTTTTCCGGTTAAACCCCCGCTCTTGTATCCTGCAAGGATGTGATCCGCGGCGTCCGTGTAATCATCCCAGGGGGGTTCGTGTATTTAACTCCGTTATCTCCGTTGACCGGCCTATTTCACCACTTTTGAAATTTTCGCGAGATAAGAGATAAGACAGACGCCTCGGGTTGTTCATGTGACGAGTGGAGCGGGCAGTATTAGATTGAGGATTGATTAGGGGAATCTGCTTCACGAGATAAAAGCCTCATGTTTTCTTCCTCTTGCTGTGACTTGATGCGAAGGGGGAAGCGGAGGGGTGTTGGCCTTGGTAGATAGGTATTGGTGGACTGAGGAGCACGGAGGGTGTAGTCTGCATGTAGTTTGGAAGACGGTGAGTTGTGAGAAATCTAAAGGGGGTATCTGCATTGATCTTTCAAATCTTCGGTCCAAAATCCCATCTTGAAACATTACCTTTTTTGTCTTTCCGCCATCTTCGTCCCATCTCATTGCCTCAAGAACATCTTGAAGCTTGAGCTACCAGTCACCTCCTTGTATGGGTAACCGATATCCTCCAAGAAACTAGCCAAGTTGCTACTATCCTCCTCCTTGCACTGTATGCCCGCCAGGATCTTGGCAACGTCTCCTCCGTAGTTCCTGTAGTGGAAAAGACTAATGTTCATTCCTGGTTGCAGTGTGTTCAAGAACTTGTATAGCGCGCCCCCTCGCTCGGGGAATTCAAACATGTAGAGATGCTCGTCGGCCGCATTGCTGCGACCTCCAACCAGGTAGCGGATATGCGATTTAACAAGCTCGTCTTTTGAGAGGTCCTCGGCAGTCATGCCTTCGGCGCCGAGACGGTCGATGAGGTCGGGAAGGTCGCGGGCTCGTGTCGCAGCCTTTAGTTCGACTCCAACAAGGATCTGGGCGGCATCGGGGCCAGAGTAGCGATAGCTGAACTCTGTGACGGCCATGGGGTGAACAACCGAGACAAGCTTCGCAAAGGCACCGGGCTGTTCGGGGATAGTGACGGAGAGAATGGCCTCCTTGTTTTCACCAATTGCGGCGCGCTCGGCGACGAAACGGAGACGGTCAAAGTTCATGTTTGCGCCACTGGCGATGGCAACCAGACCACGGTTGCGATCTGGTGACGGGTTGCGGCCCACCCACTTCTTCAGGCCTGCAAGGGCGAGTGCACCGGCAGGCTCGACGATGGAGCGTGTGTCTTCGAACATGTCTTTGATGGCTGCACATGTCTCGTCGGTTGTAACCTGGACAACCTCATCGACAACCTCCTGACATATCCTGAATGTCTCCTCTCCCACTGTCTTGACTGCGGCCCCATCGGCGAATAGCCCCACATCCTTCAAGAAAACGCGCTTTCCGGCTATGAGTGACTCAACCATGGCGTTCGCATCATACTGCTCCACTCCTATGATCTTGACATGTGGTGCTATCCGCTTGATGTAGACGCCTGTGCCTGCGATGAGTCCTCCACCTCCAACACAACAGAAGACAGCCTTCAGGTCTTGTAGGTTTGTCTGTCGCAACAACTCCATGCCAACTGTACCTTGTCCCGCGATAACATAAGGATCGTCGAAAGGCGGTATCGACATTAGCCCGTGCAACTTCTCCAATCTTGCAGCCTCTGCCTTCGCAGCATCGAAATCAGCACCGTGTAATATGACCGAGCCTCCTAGCCGTGAGACATTTTTGTGCTTGATATCCGGAGTCCCTAAAGGCATGACGATGGTCGCCGGAATCTTCAGCTTGCGCGCAGAGTATGCCACACCTTGTGCATGGTTTCCGGCACTGCACGCAACAACACCTCTCCACCTGTCCTTCGGGTCCAGGTGTGCCATTTTGTTGTATGCGCCGCGTAGCTTGAAGCTGAACACAGGCTGCAAATCCTCGCGCTTGAGCAGAACATTGCATTCTAGCCTGTTACTAAGGTTGGTCGCGTGAGTGAGGGGTGTTTCTTGGACAACTTCGTAGACGCGCGAAGTGAGGATGAGGCGAAGGTAGTCGGGGTAGCCATTGGGCAGAAGGAACGCGTCGGGTATGACATTGTTGGCTCGCGAAGTGGTCGATTCGGAAGGCGGACTCGGGTTTGCGCTGTACTCGGTAAGAGCGAGGCCTGTCTTTGGTGTGCGAGGCGAGACAAGGCCATTAGTCCCATTGTCAGGCGTAGTCGGCCGTGAGTAGTCTGGTACGGCTGCCATTGTGGTGTTGTTGCTAGAATGACGATTGCGGAGATGTAATTTTTGGGAGCGCTCTCGGTAACTTGATCGGCCTACATCGGGGGCAGGGGTCTGCCTAGCGCTTGGTGGGGGAGCTCTAGTGGGGCTCTAGTGGGGTAGCTTCCAACCTCCCAACCTCCCAACCTCCCAACCTCCTGACTTCATCCCATCTTGATCCAGACGGAGAATGGGACTTCGAAGACGGACAATCGGCTCAGAATGTATTGCAGATGTCTCAGTCCGATGTCCTTGTACAACCACTCGAGATTGTCGCTAAACAGAAAAGCTCTGGAGAGCTCTTTTTCGAACGGCTGTTCGCCGGACAATCGTTCTGACAACTCAATTGGGAGTAAAGTCTACCGACATCATGGAGACTTGATCTCGAGATAACAGTCTCCAAGCTTCCTGCGAAGACTTCTTTACTGCAGTTCGAAGATCTGGTCCCATGAAGCGTCGGTGCCAAAGACTGTTCTGCCTGGGTCGCACCTTGCTCCGATCTAAACCGTTTCTTCTTCTAATGTAAAGCGAATGCCGTCCGACTCTGGGAAGAGTTTCTCGACCCCATCTTCCATGACAGGGTTGAAGCAGATGTCGAAATTGGTTAAATCATATCGACCATCCCCCATCGACGTTGAGACGGCCATTCGTTTTGGAACCTTCGGGCATCTACTTCGACATGACGATCGTACTCAAAAACGAGATTTTCTGAAAGAAGACGTCTAGGATCAAATCGCCCCACGTCAGCGAGCACGGCACAATTATGTACAGCATCTCCAAAGCGGCAGTACACCACCTCTCACGCCAACTCGCCGTCGAGCTCAGGCCTAGGAATATTACCACTAACGCTGTTGCGCCTGGCTTCTTCCCCTCGAAACTCGCAAATGGCTTGATCGAGATGCTGGGTAGACAAGAAGAGTTGGAGGAGAGCAATCCGCGGAAGCGATTGGGCGAGCCTGAGAGTTTGATGTTTACTATGACGCCGTTTGAGGGCAGTAAGGAGAGTGGGTCGGGGAGGGAGTGTGGGGTTCATGCGCTGAGTGCGTTTACGGAACCAAAGACTTTTATGATTAATATGAATTATTGAGTGGGGGTAGTTGGGGCTTGTTGAGGTAGCAGAGCTTTGTATAAATTGTGCCTATTGCACTGCGCTCTCCCCCAACCATCCATCATGCTTTATGCATATGCACATCTGTCCAAGACCATCATTTTCAGCAATGCAGCCACCTTCAAGACACCATCTAGTCAAGTACAAAGTCTCTTAGCCTGACAGATACTTTGAACCTACCCATCGCATGCGTGTCAGAGTATGCTTCCCCCAACACATGATAGCGTTTCCCAATTCTGCGAAAGACCACCGGCGTTGCACATCCTAAGATCCCACATAGGTAATCTCCTCGTTCAACAGTATGAGGAACAAGCGCAATGCGATTTATCCACGCAGCTGGTGCGGCCTTGCTAGAGTCAAGTGCCCTAACCACTGCACGACTGAGCGTGAATGAACATACCGACCGGAACACTCCGTTATTCCACATCTCGCGTAAAGTAAGAACTGCTGATTGGTCCACATCGCCTTTTTGCCTTTCTAACAATGCCTCAAGATCAAAAATCTCGCCTCGACCAGCAAGAAGTGTACGAGTAGAAGCTTTGACGGACATCAGTGTTGTATGCCCGTCTTTTGGCATAACATGTAGGCCTAGGAGTAGACACTTCCATAAGTGCTTTCGTTCTCGTTCAATTTCTGATTTGTCCCACCAATCCTTTGCCCGGACTTCGGGCAATGTCTGTCGTGAAATTGTCTGAGAAACTTTGCCGATGACGAAGCCTCTTACTCGTAACCTGCTGTTCACGAAGGAGAAGACGCCTCTCTCTTCGAAGAAGTTTGGCTTGTTATGCGGTTCTATAGGGCGACATTCGTACGGTGTGGCCAAATAGGGGCACCAAGATGGCATATGGAGTTGCCATTCATCTTCTCCCAAAGCACTTGGGGGTGTTTGACGTCCCTTGATGACGATGGTATGTAAGCTCTGCGTCGACTCAATGATTGCTTGAGCTGTATCGAGAACAAGTTTACAGGGATCCGTCTCATAACTGACTCTTACTTTTTCCTGAATGTCATCGCTAAGCAGGTTCAGGAAGGCGAAAATGTTGTCATGTCTTACGCGGCATTGCCTGTCTAGAAAAGAGTCCAAGTACCGTTTAGAACACATCCGTTGAGAGCCTATCTGCAGGATCATCACCTCAGAATCGCCTCGGAAGTTAACGTGTCTCGGTGCCTTGTCGCCTGAGCCTATCTGAAAACATGATAGCGTGTCACGGGGACAAGCGTCCTCGAGAGTCGAATATGACACTACGTCAGAGCCGCATTGGATGACAAGAGATTGAGCAGAAACCATCTCTTGCACGATCCAGGCGCGAGATCAGTAAGGGCGGTTCATCAGTACTTTGAAAGCATCATCCTCGGTAACAGCTTCCCCGTTCTTGATCCCGAACGAACCCCCCGCCGATACCACCGAAAATCCATATCTCTGCATCATAGTCATTTCAGAGAATGCCCGGCTGCTGGCTCTGTCTGGCGGTCCTAACCACGCAATGACTTCTTTCGCGGACCTGTAAACCCAATGCATCGACAGCACCTGCGCTTCCTTCTCCTTCTTATCACATTGGTTGATGCATATCGCATCAACCCAGAGCACCCTGTCATAATCGGTATACCGCAAGTATCTGAGGGCTTCTGCGAGGTTGCGGGTAACAGCGAAACGAGACCCGCAGAGGACGATGGAATCCGGATGTTCCTCTTCACCCCATACGTACGAAAGTGCTTCGTATGAGAACGTCTTGTCAGGATATGTCTGCGCAAAGTCTTCCTTCCGTATCAGATCGCATCTGATCTCGTCAGATGTAGAACCGGGGTGGAGGACCAAAAATCGTGCTGTCTTTGCCTCTAACCAATCGGTATATATAAGACCCTCTACCGGTCGGTTGAGCAGCGCTAGCGTCGATCTATATGCTGGTTCTGTCAGATCGTCAACCTGAGCCTGTTCCTGTTTGACACGCCTCGGAGGTCGAAGATCGTCATGGCAAGGCTGAGAGTCGTCATCGTGCGATCTGTCGTGTTTCTTCGCCATGTCCTGGTTAGATTTGAACCTGCACCTATGACCGGTGATGCGGCAGTGCTTGTAACTTATTGCGGCGCGAGAAGTTAGGACGAGAGCGATTGCGAGTCCGAAACTGAGCACAGCCAGGTGCCTGACGATCTGCCGAAAGATTACTTCCAATACCAGCGAATGTCCGTCTCCTTGAAGTCGCTAGTCATGCAATCAATAGCTACGTGATACGCTGCCGACTTTGTAAGGGCTTATTAACATGGCCACTGGATGTATGGGTACCGCTATGGAGATTGTGTCTTTGCTGATGAAGTGTACGTATTGTGACGCGCCGGTTTGGAGGATGCTGGTGGGTGGCGACAATGTGGCCGGCGCGGCCTTCTCTCGACCCGATCCCCGAACTAGATGCAACCTCGGAATCTCGAGAGCTCGCTCTTCCACACCACTGCGCCTCAGGGTATTTCATCCAGATCAGGCGCTCGCTTAGATCTCTCATCACAAGCAACCTGCTGTTCTTGCGAGTCTGATGCATATGATCATTTCGCCGCTTCGATATCACCGGCTTATCTCCCAGAGCCTTGCAAGGGAAGCTGCGCAATCATCAAAGCCCATCGCGGCTGCTTTACCAAACATCTCCTTACGCACCAGGATGCTTCTCTACATAGATTCAGGATCTGATGCAGCGTTTGCAGGCAACAGCGCCTCTTCGCTCCTCCATACGGTTTGGCCTTGCCCTTGGGGCCTATGTCTTTTACTAAGGCTCGATTGGTCATGGCATCAATACTATAATTTGTTGACCATGCGTGATTGATCTCTACGTACCAGCCGAGAGGCTAGAGATGGTCTAATACATAGCAGAGCTTTAGTCTCCGTCTCTTCGGAGATTCGAGCAAACCTTCAGAGTATGTCTAATCATCCCCGCTCATCATAGCCTCCGCAATCACCGTAGCCTCCTCAAGATCCTCGTCATCATAGAACTTGAGTCCATAAGAGATCATGAACTGCTCTGAATTGCGATAATGCTTTTCGATCCAATCAAGCTGGCGTTCCGTAAAGTTGTAGTCTGCCTGATGGCCTTCGAACTTCGACTCGTCAAAATCACCCTCCTTGTCATCGGACTCTTCATCCTCTGACATCTTATCCTCATGCATGATGGCACGTAGAATAGCCCGTCCCTCTTCGCGGTCTTCTCCGTCGTGCATCTTGAGTCAGTGCTGCATTAGGAAGTGGAACTCGGAGCGATAGTTTTTCTTAAGGAACGTAGTTTCCTCATCTGTGTAGGGCGCAGCATTTGGTCCTGATGTGGCAATTCTATTTCTAGCCTTGAATTCTTGCCACTTACGCTTCTCGGCATCGTCCCATTGACAGCCTAGCACGTAAGGCACGTCCTTCTTTAATACGTGCGGACCGAGCGCTGGCCCGTTTGATGGATAGCGCACCTTGATCGCGGTCAGCGGGCTTTTGGGATCGAAATAGGCAACACGATTGCCCTCGCTGTCTTTGATGGTGCCGCGGGATTTGGTGCTGATATTAAATGTGGGATTGTATCCATCTTTGTACATGAGCGGTTGCCCAATGATGTTGCAAATGTAGTCAGGCGCGTACAAGACCTCGTGGAGAAGGAGCAATGCGTGCGAAGATACACCAGAAGAATTGGGCGAGCGCTTCGTGGGGATCTCGACCGTGCCTATTCCTAGCACGGGAATCTGCTGGTGCGGGTTGGCAAAGGGCGAGGCATCCACTGTTGATGCGAATGGCGTGTACGTTTTGAACCAGCCTCTGTCCTTCGCGACGCTGATTGTCCAGTATCAATGCTTGATGCTTCCGAGTCAGTTGTAGCACACTTACTGTACGTTGGCATTGTTTAGAAAGACCCAGTCGGGGCACAGTGGTGAACTGGTATCGTCACCGGTTGAGCTCCGCTTGCGTCGCGTGCCGCTTCCACGGGTGAAAGGTGTCAAGGCCGTCATGACGTGCACCGTCTGTGGATCCTAATCGGTATTCCTGGTGATTGGGGCTAGATGAGAGGTAGCTTACTGATGGGTGCACTTCTATATGGGATGGTACGGTTGAGAGATTGTCCTGGTGCGCTGCGCGCGATTGCCATGCGCCGTACTAACCAGAAGCAGCTACTCTAACCCGCGGTACCCCACCTGCATCTTTTCACTGCGGAGTTGCCCACTATTGCTAAGCTCCCACCAAAGCTACTACCACACCCCGATGTCTCTGAACAACAGCGCTCGGAATCTCCTGATGGAGCTCAATTACAGAATGCGCTTCAAGTGATTAAACATGATGTCGCATCCTCTGTTACCACCCCCAGCTCTGCCTAAGGATTGATCTCTCAACCGACTTTAGGGCTTTGCAGAATTCATCGAGCCTCTTGGTCGCATAAAAATGTTATCCACGTGCACACCTGGCGATTTTCTGGGACTCTAAAACCAGCAATATGATACGCAAGAGATGGCACGAACGATCTCGAGAACGAGTTTGGTCCTCCCCCACGTTGTCATCAAAGTTCCTCGAAGCAAGCATACTACACTCGTTCACTGGAACTCTGATATGAAGCTATCGTAAGGCATTGATCGTGCTCACGGGGCTTGAGAACGCCCACAAACCCGGGTTGCTTCAACAGGCAGTTGCTCACCACTGCACAGCATCCAGACAACGCCAGGAAAGCCATCTTCATTTCTTTTGAAACGCGATGACCAGATGCAAAGAAGAGCGAGGTCAAAAATCGCGCATCATCATAGGCTGAACCCACAGAAGCTTGATTTCGTGCATTGTAGCGTGGCTGTGCAAGTGTACGAAAATCGCTCACGGCTAACCATCAACAGCGCCGAACAACACCATCGCCAATGGGATATCCTGCTCACGTGGGAAATGGACTGGCGAGAGACTGTTGGCGTCTACGACTTACCTGTTGCGGGACCCTTGTCCTGTCTTGGATTGTATGAGGTATTTGTGCGTCGAATCGCTTCAACTCGACTATGACAAAGAGGTGAAAGATCTTGTACCACACTGTTGGTGCAATTTCACGTAGTTCTGCTTTCGATGGATCTTTTACGTGCTAGAAACGCCTCCGAGACCACAAAAACACGTGTTTGACACGGTGCTAGAGCTGCCAGAGCCACGCTGCTTGTAAAGACGGCAGATGCTCTGCCTTCTTGTCATAGTATAAGTCGCGTCTTACGCATCATTCAATTTCGTGCTACCTTTCTTTACGCTCTCTCGCTTGTCTCTATCTCTTCCTCGCGCATTCATCGGCTGTGGCCCATCCAGTGTCTAGTGCGCCTCATCCACACGTCTATACATGGATCAAGAAGAAAAGGCCGCTCCTCACGTCCGTTTCGGAGAGTTACGTCTTCCTGACGAAGAAGATGGATATTTGACGCACGAACGTCGCCATGAACGCAACTTGTCGCGACGGTCAAGTGTGGGCAGTCTCTCTATCCGCAGTGCTGGAGGAGCTCGCACTGTCCAACCTGAGACTGCGCTTCCTATTACTTGTGAGCGATGCGTCTACAAAAACTGTATGTGTGGCATGTACTGACTTCAAAAACCAACACTCAGACCGTACAATTTCTATCGAGATCGATGAGGGTCAACATAAGAAGCAGGTCGAGGTGAAGAGGGCCAAGGAGAAGGCTGCTGTCGGTAAGTTTACTCGAGGATAGTGTAGCTGCGGGTATTAACTACGTTTCTGTAGATCTGGCAGACCTCGAATGGCACATTCTCGCTGTTCACGAGCTGTGTCGCCGTCTCTCTGTCGATATTGAACACGGCCTTTCTGACGATCAGACCAAGCGTCGTCTCAGTGAACACGGCCAGAACAAAATGACACCTCCACCTTCGGGCCTGCTCGGAAAAATCATGGGATATTTCTTCGGTGGCTTTGGTAGCATCCTCGTCGTCGCCGGTATACTGGTTTTTGTTGCTTGGAAGCCTCTAGGTAAACCGCCAGCGGTCGCCAACTTGGCGCTTGCATGTGTATTGATCGCTGTTTGGCTCATCCAAGCCGCTTTCAATGCATGGCAAGACTGGTCTACAAGCAGAGTGATGGCATCTATCGGGACAATGCTACCTGATCAGTGCATCGTTGTGCGCAATGGATCACATGCTAGCATCTCGGCATTGGACCTGGTACCTGGCGATGTCATTGTTATCAAGCAGGGCAACAAGCTGCCCGCCGATGTTCGTTTCGTCGACATCTCCAGCGATTCCATGTTCGACCGCGCGATTCTTACTGGTCAGTAGTACATGCACAACCTAGGTACCAAGACTAACAAATGCCAGGCGAATCCGAGCCCGTCCTAGCTACCGTCGAAGCAACCGAAGACAACTATCTCGAGACCAACAACATCGGTTTACAAGGAACATACTGCATATCAGGCGCCTGCTTGGGTGTGTGCGTTGCTACTGGTGACAATACCATCTTTGGTCGCATCGCAAAGCTTACCTCGGATCCAAAAACCGGCATAACACCACTCCAGAAGGAGATCCTACGTTTTGTGCTTATCATCTCACTGTTCATCACATGTGTCGTGATTCTTATTGTTGTTCTCTGGTATGTTCGTGGTTGGTCTCCAGCGACATGCTTATGTCTAGCTGTCTATGAACTGAAGGATCTGTGCTCACGCGTTTCAGGGCGGCATGGTTGAGGAAATCGCATCCTACTTGGATAGATGTACCTCTTCTCATCGTCAGTTGCGTTTCGTGCGCTGTTGCATGTATGGGACGTCCAATCCGTACTTCCTTTACACGTATACTGACATCACTCTTCTTAGTCATCCCTGAAGGCTTACCGATCGCACTCACCACGAGCTTGACCATAGTCGCGAACATCATGCGCAAGAACAAGATTCTCTGCAAGTCGCTGAAGACTGTCGAAACACTAGGCTCTGTCTCAGTGATCTGTTCTGACAAGACTGGAACGTTGACAAAAAACAAGATGGTGGTCACGGACATCTACGCAGCGGGCGAAGAGTATACTACGGATGCTGCACGTGACATGATGGCAGTGTTCCGGTCTGAGAAAAATCTCACGGTGCTCTCTAAACCCAGACAAAGCATCATGAACCATGTCCGTATCCTCGGTGGACTTTGCAACTCTGGTGAATTCGATGCCGCTACTTCACATTTGCCTATCGCGGAGCGCATGATCAACGGCGATGCCACGGATCAAGCCATACTTCGACTTTCTGAGACTCTCGGCTCAGTGGCTGAGTTGCGTCGCGACTGGAAGAAGGTCTTCGAGATTGCGTTCAACAGCAAGAACAAGTTCATGGTCCGAGTTATGGCACCTACCAATCAGACACCCACAAGCAATAACGCGTGAGTGTCTAATGTTTCGTTCATAACTTGCCTCGCTGACCTTCATCCAGCACTCTTATGGTCAAAGGAGCTCCTGATATTCTCCTGCCTCGATGCGACCTTCTTCTGAACGACAAGGGCGAGGAAGTGGAGCTTACCGACGCCCAACGCCTCCGTATTGAGACCATCAAAGACAGCTGGTCTCGTCAGGGCAAGCGTGTCATTCTTCTCGCTCGCAAACCGAGTATCATACCATTTTCCAGTCATCCTGAGAAAGAAGTGTTGGTCGCTGCCCGACAGGGCCTCACGTTTGTCGGCATTGTTGGTATCGTGGATCCCCCTCGTGATGAGATCCCGGAGGTAGTGCGTATCATTCGAGGAGCTTCGATTCGTATCTTCATGGTGACTGGCGACTTCAAGCTCACGGCTCAAGCGATCGCTGAGGAATGCGGAATCATTTCGAACTCTGCTTTAGTCGATGATGTCAGCACTCTCGGTCGAGATGGAAAGATTGGCACTACTAAACAGTCAATTGTCTTGAGTGGTCCCGAACTCATCACCCTGAATGCGGCGCAGTGGGATCAACTTTGCCAGTATCAGGAGATTGTGTTCGCTAGGACAACGCCTGAGCAGAAGCTCCGTATCGTCAAGGAGTTCCAGGCCCGCGAAAACATCGTCGGTATGACCGGTGATGGTGTCAATGACGCTCCATCGCTCAAAGCTGCCGACATTGGTATCGCCATGGGCAGTGGCTCGGACATCGCCATCGAAGCTGCTGACATGGTTCTTCTCGATTCGTTCGCCGCCATCATTGAAGCTGTTCAGTACGGTCGACTCGTCTACGATAACCTCAAGAAGACTATAGTGTACTTGCTTCCCGCAGGTAGCTTCAGTGAGCTGTGGCCGGTCGTTACCAATGTCGCATTTGGCATTCCTCAAATCTTGTCGTCTTTCCTCATGGTAGGTACAGCTCGTTTTTGGTTCTCTACGCTTGATAACTAACGCTTTTTAGATCATCATCTGTTGTCTTACCGACTGCGCGGCCGCCATCACTCTTGCATACGAGAAGCCGGAGGCCGACGTAATGCTTCGCCCTCCCCGCAACCCCAAGAAGGACAGACTGGTCAACGCGCGGCTCATCTTCCATGCCTACTTCGTCGTCGGTCTGCTGCAGTGCTTTTTGGCCTTTACGATGAGCTTCTGGTGGATGGAGCGCCAAGGAGTTCGGTTCACGGCAATGTGGCTGAAATTCGGCAACTACGACTCGCAATATGATCCAGACTACGTGACGGAAGTCGCGAACCAGGCTTCAAGTATCTACTTCGTCACGCTGGTGATTATGTAAGTACCAACGAACAATTGAACTGAGGAGCGAGCTGACATTGACGACAGGCAATTATTCAACCTACTTGCTACTCGCACCCGTAGGCTCAGCATATTCCAGCAGCCGCCGATCTTCAACAAAGCCACCCAGAACTGGTCGCTCTTTCCAGCCATGATCTTCGCCATTGTTGTTGTCTTCATCTTTTGCTACATTCCATCTCTCCAAAACACTATCGACACAAGGACAGTGGTTGTCGAGCACTGGTTTCTTCCAGCCGCTTTTGGCTTGGGTTTGCTGATCCTCGACGAGGCAAGGAAGTACTGCGTGCGCACGTGGCCCAACGGTTTGCTTGCCAAGATTGCTTGGTGATGCTCTTCGCTCCCGTCCAAGGATGCCACTTGCTTGGCCTGCTATACCACTCTGCAGGGGTAGGCTGTACAGGAGCCGGCGACCTGCTCGGAACTGTATCGTTGTGGAGGATGGCTTGTCGTACATAATTACATTCGTAGCGTCTTGAGACTTGGCACGCACATATTAGGTCTCCAGAATCAACAGAGCCCAACCTCTTCTTTGTATTCATCGGCAACATGGTCCACAGCTGTGCCTCTGTTCCATACATTCAATCGCCCCACAATGCAGCATGTTACTTCCCGCTTCAGCCGCAATATCGGGAGATGCACGACCCCAGCCATCGGCTATTGCCCATGCGATACCCCACAAGAACTTTAATCCGCCTTGCACAGCGAAGAGTCGCGTGGCTGAAGTGCCGGTGAGTAAGCGCAAGGGGCCTTCATCAGCTGGCGCCGATCTTAACACCTAGTTATATGAGGGCTGTCGTAGAGGACAGCTTAGGATGCAGGTTTAACCTCATTGGTCGCGGCTAAAGGCAACCATATCCTAATTGGTGTTCTGTGTGAGGAACGGTAGATGATTATGGCGGCGAGGAAAGCATGGATGTTAGCGCCTGCTCCGTAGTGAAGAGCCTACCTACCGGTAGCGAAGACGCCCCGCAGGCTTCGCCAAACCTTGCTCTGACGACCTGACCTCATCCTTCCACATACCAGCAACGATGCACCATTAGCAACTGCCGATACAACGGGAGCTACAAATACATGCTTGATTGTAATTGCAACGGTTTACGAGGTAATCCTGTCGAAGCCTGGTTTGTCCTCACCATCTCCTGGCGTACTGAAGTGCTTCTAACGAAGTCGGAAGCTCGTCACAATGTTTGACATTAATCGTCATACGTAGCCACAAAATCCAAATGTCGGATTCTGCTCGGTATCTTCGTTTCTGCAGACTATCGCTGCACACTCACACCGCATGGTGACATCAATTTGATACCGAAACCACTATAGCGGCCCAAAGGCACTTCCCACATGCTGCAATATCACCAACGTGGGAGCATGAATCCTTTCATCTTCCTCAGCCTCTCTGTGACGTTGAGGAGCTCTCCTTCGAAAAGCTTGAAACCTTGAGAGCGTCAGAGCAAACATGTTACATGGGTGGCATGTTCGAGTGGCGGATGACCCACGTTAATTGGATGGTGATGCAGATCATCAACCCATGCTTGAGCTTTCGCAAGATGTAGCACTTGATAGGCTTTAGGCGGTTGTGAATGGCACAGCTCGCCACAATGAAAACAAATACTCGCCACAATGAAAACAAATACTCGCCACAATGAAAACTAATACACGATTTGCAACAGTCGAGCTCACGACTTGCTGCGAGTTACACGCTTCCAGCTTTTCTACAGCACTCTCCAGACCTCTTTCGAAGGCGACATGTCAATCGTTCAGTATTTGCGGACTCTACCCTGCAAAAGTCCCTCGGCGGTCATTATGATGCCACCCTATTTGCCGTTTGGATAGAAGCCAAGTGCCTTGGAAGATACAGCATATGGGCGCTTTGTCCCCAATGTCACGGGCATAATATCTTGGGCGGCAAAAGTGAAGCCTGCATCCGGGCATCCAGGCTCGTCGGTGGCCAGATCAGCAGTATGATTCGACGGCGAGCGCGACATGCTACAACGACCCTTCCCAGTGTACAATTCAGATTCTACCATTCTTTGGTTCGTCATACGAAGTGGGTGAACAATATGCGCCGCTAAGTTCCTCAGCCCAATCATTATACCACCTTAGATTAACCCCAATACTCTGCAGGAATGTTCGATCAGAATCTCCCGTGGCCCGGCAGTTTTCCTCGTGGACAATACAAATTCAGTGACTACTTTCGCAGTCTCGTTATAAGAGAACTTACTGCGAAACCTGGTTGTTGCTTCAATTCCTGCGTCTCTTCACTCATCACTATTCATTCCGTTGAGTATCACTCGCCCACTCAAGAGTCGAAGACAACACTACGACCATTATTCACCATGCAGTGGGCTACCTTCCTCGCTGCGGCCACGGCCCTGGCCGGAAATGCTGCTGCTCAGAATATGTTGCGATTTGCCTGCTCGCAGCTTGTCGTCGAGCGAACAGATCCTCTCATCAACCCTGGCGTGAAGTATACACCTCATCTTCATCAGATTGTCGGAGGCGACTCGTTCAACGTCACGATGGACCCTGCAAACGACCCTGCGCAGCTTTCCAAGTGCACATCCTGCAGCTTCGTCCAGGATAAGTCGAACTACTGGACAGCCGTCATGTTCTTCAAGGCGAAGAACGGAACGTACACCCGTGTGCCTCAGGTATGTAATATAATAGCACGACAGGGTAGACCACTAACTCAAAACTTAGATCGGAAACGGTGGACCTCAAGGACAACTCATCAACGATGGCGGTCTCGATGTCTATTATATCCCTAGTGGCAAAGTCACCGCCTTCAAGAAGGGTTTCCGTATGCTTGCCGGTTCAGCTACCAACACCGACAATAGCAAGGTCAAGCTCGCCAATATCTGCCATCGCTGCTGGACGTCTCCATCTGAGAATACCTTTGTTGGCGGTGCACCTTGTACAGGCTCCGACACCGTCGCCATCCCCAAGGACCCCAAGTGCAAGCTCATCCGCCAGACTATCATCTTCCCTACTTGCTGGGATGGCAAGAACCTCGACTCACCAGACCACCAGAGCCACGTTGCTTACGGCCAGGGCTCAGGCGCTACAGGTGGCGGCGCTTGCCCATCTACCCACCCCGTCAAGCTCCCTCAGATCATGTACGAGCTCATGTGGGATGTCAACAAGTTTGCCGACAAGAGCTTGTGGCCGACAGATGGCTCAGATCCTTTCGTTTACTCCATGAACATTGGGTAGGTTTTGACTCCTTCTCCACCGTCTTCAGCTTGCAACCCATGACTAACAGTGAACTCCTAGTGGTGCCGCTGCACACGGTGACTACGTCTTCGGTTGGGAAGGCGACTCCCTCCAAAAGGCCATGGACAACAACTGCAACCTCAACACGGCGTGCCCCAAGGCTGGTCTTACCGTCCAGCAGCCCGCTCAATACAATGCGTGCAAGAAGAAGCAACAAGCTCCCGAGGAGGTCGACGGCTGTAAGTACCTTGTTCTTAATTTAAAAACTTGCAACACAATACTAACGTATGCAACACAGGGCTCAAGGAGATGCCGCTTGGTAGCACTGCCATCAAGGCTTAGACGCCACCAGTTTCGCACTTGTCTCATGGTTATTGTCACTTGACAGCTGTCAATTCGGTTGCCCATCCTTCAGAGTTGTTGGGTGTGGTGCTTTTTGCTTAGCACTCGTTTAGCATCATTTTTTATAATTCTTTAGATCGCAGAGATGGATTAAAATGCACGTTGTTGTTGTTGCTATGGATGTGCTCGTCGCTGTGCGTGCTTCTCGTGATGTTGTTCCCCACCCACTGTTCGCCGCACCCACTCCCTCTCTTCTTCTATGCTTGACGCAAATATGGTGTGTGTATCGTCTTAGACCTAGCTCTACAGGAAGCTTGTTGGGTACAAACGATACCGGGATACCACGTACCAGACAATTCAATTCGTTACAGCTTTAGCATGCGCACATCTACAAGCCAGATCTTGCTACCAATAAGTCTGGAATAAAAACAAACAAAACTTCCGTCCTACCAAAGCATATTTTCATAGAAAAATAAAATACGACATCTAAATCCCAACATTCGACTCCCTTCTTTCCAATCTACACCACATACACACGACGCGTAGCTCTACATCCTCTCCGTAGCATTCCCCGTCTCCTCAGTACTCGCAACCCCATTCCTAGTCAACAGCACCTGGAAGTTCTGATTTGCGCCGGCAGAAAAGTCATGCGTGATGTAATTATACACATCATGCACTGGAATCGCCGCGCTAGTCGAAGAAGGGTTCGAGACTTTAGCCTGCGCGCAAGTGAAACCAAGGCGCTTGCTACCATTTGGATCGATGCGCACCGTGCCTGAGGAACCGGTGTAAGTAGTGCAGCCGGTGCACTTCACGGTGAACTGCCAGTGCGTGTTGTTTGACTTGTTGCCGGTTGTGAGGGGTGTGTAAGTGGCCGAGGGGTATTGTTGGGGCGTGGAGTGGCTGCTATCGTACGTGTTAGCAATTTTGCGATTGCTGTCGGGGGAGAGTGAGAGTGACTTACGTGGCCCATCGCGATGATACGGTGGGTTTCTGGCCGTTGGGATACGAGACTGTGAGGGGGTTGCGGATCATGCTGCCGCCCCAGGCGAGGCCAACCCAGCCGAGAGAGCTGGGCGCAACGACTTGGAGGACTACGTCGTAAGGCTGGCCTGATGGGACGTTGGCGGGTTGCGCTATGCGGTAGATGATACTGGATGAGAGTGTCGCTCCCGCCTTGGTTTCAGAGAACGTAAAGCCGGTTTCTGAGTCTACGTAGCTCACGGCGCGAGGCGCCAGATGCTGTGATTCTGATGTTGGCCATGCTTGGACTACGTGATGTCAGGTAGGAGCGCATATTATCTAGTATAGGGCTGCTCACCGAGGTTAGCCAAAGCCGCAAGGCCATATTTGACATGCATCTTGGTTGTTCCGCTGATCTAGAAACGCTTCACGCAGTCGACAAACAGCGCGATCGCACAATGAGCAGAGACTCGAAGATAGAAAACGAGTGAAAGATATTGTGCGTGTTACAAGCAAGATTCGGAGCGATGAGATGCCTTAATAAAACAATTCGAGACTCGCCAAGGTGCCACGATGGAGATCCATCCACTCCAGGTCCACAGCTTAAAGTACAAAGCGGCGATATACAAGCACGGGTGCAAGATAAACTAGAAGAGCAACCAGCTTATCCAGGTTGAGACCTTACAGCCACGCGTGACTGACTTCACGACGAACCAGGTGTGAGGTTCTAGAGATTCTGAAGCGTGGGCCGACATCCACAGAGAAGCCTCTGATTACCACTCCAAGCCATCACCGAACTCTCTTTGGTGAATGTGACCTTACGGGTACGGTGAAATGAAAGAGTTCAGTATTCTCGGCTTAGCCATGAAGACGCTTAGCATGAACTGAAGATGCAAGGATGATTGGTGATAGATTACATCGTGAAGTCTGAAGGACTGATGCACTGCCCATGGGAGTGCGCAAGCGAGATGACTGTGATCTTCTGACCTTGTCGACTGTATGTACCCCAGATGTGGTTTGTCGAGTGTTGATGATGCTGCAAGCGAGCGCCACGCTATGCACCTCACTCCAAATCGCTTCTCCCCATTTCGCTTGTGGGGCATCCATGCGGGTCTCACGTTGCTTTCCGCAAAGAAGCTTGTCGTAATAGATACATCTTCGAAATTGATGATGCAACCCCAATATTGTACCTGCTCGGTCAGAAACAACCAGTATGACCAAAGTAGCAGACACAGGTTCGTCAACGTGTTGCTTGTATAGAACTCCTTTGTTGGCGTTGGAGCACCCGGCACTGAGACCCAGAAAGTAAAGTGAGGTTTTTACAGGACCAAAGGAATGTGTGAGATTTGGCGACATGTATCGATTGTGTAATAACGTCATAGAGGGCGGAGTTGTGTTAGGGTGAGGGAGAGTGTGCGGGTTGAAAATGACATAATATTACAGGTCGTCGCTCATACTGTCACCGTTACAGCTCAACCTTCCGTGAGCTTTTGCAATTTCTGCGCAACTACGCAAATTGACCTCATGATACCCATCTTTGCCTGTTGTGCGCCTCCGGATCTCGCGAACAAGAAAGCGGTTCCGGCGACAGAGGCAAGTGCCAAACCAACCACTCCGTTCAGTATCTTGGCCTGTCTTTGTGCGGCTTGAATAACCTCGGAATATCGCATGTTGCTAAATGTGACTCGCGAATACTGGGTGGCCCAGCCAGCGCTTGGAACGTATAGGTAGAGTTGCTCTTCCACCCACTTTCGTAAAAGATATAGCGGCTTCTTGACGTCACTTGCCATCTCGTGGTAGTTGCCCAAGGCAAGGTCGTTGATGGCATGTGCATCAGGAGTTCGCTCTTTGGTGTATTCACTTAGCGCCTTGGAGTGCTCGTTGGGGAATTTGTCGATGAATTCAAATAAAACGCGAACGTCTTCCAGTCCAGCGTTCATTCCTTGGCCGTAGAATGGTACCATAGCATGGGCAGCATCTCCTACGATGACGCCAGAGTCCTCGTAGTGATATGGTGTGCATTTGATGGAAATTAGAGGTAGGTGCTGATTGGATGAGAACTGCTTGCGGAGGTCGTCTTCCGTGATGAGGTCTGGCACCACACCTGGGAACTTCTCATCGAAGTACTCGACAACTTTTCCAGACGCGTCCAACTGCTCAAAACCCTCTCTAGACAAGAACAGCGTAGACGTGAACGTTTTGTCAAGATTTGGAAGCGCGATGAACATAGACTCATCCTGGGGCCAGATGTGCAGGTAGTTTGGCGGTATGC
Source organism: Alternaria sp. 'sect. Undifilum' (assembly GCA_024321975.1). Lineage (NCBI taxonomy): Eukaryota > Fungi > Ascomycota > Dothideomycetes > Pleosporales > Pleosporaceae > Alternaria > Alternaria sp. 'sect. Undifilum'. The sequence continues at coordinate 4,353,583 of JAJJZI010000004.1, forward strand.
GGAAGTCGCCATTAGGTGTGGGTGGGACGTGGAATTGACACCAGAGTTTGTCGATGTACTCTTGCTGAAACGTCATGGGAACGAACTTCATCAAGTGATACCGTACGGCGGAGTGTGCGCCATCAGCGCCGATCATAAGGTCGAACTTAATCTCGAACTCGTCGCCCTGCTCTTCAGCAGACTTGGTTCGATGCTCGAACCATGCGGTCTTCTTTCGAAAGTCTGCGCCGACTAGTTTGTGGTTGAACAAAAGCTTAACGTTAGGCATGGCCTCAAGGCGGTCGAGTAGAGTCTTGTTCAGTCCTGTTCGATCCATAGCCAGTAAACTCTACTCAAGTCAGCACGAGACCAGGTCGAAGGATAAGGCTATGTTTACCCTTCCTCTCGCATCGTAGATCTGTGGCTGTCGAACATATTCTCCGTTTTTCCTTACATGGATCATGCGACCATGCATGGGGAATGTCTCTGCCAGTACTGCATCTGCAAGTTCGGATAGTCCGGTCTTACGAAGGGAGTGGATGCCTCGCTCAGAGAGAGCAAGGTTGATGGACTTGGAGAAGTTTAACGGTGTGGTGTTGGGGTCTCGGAGATCTGGCTAGCGTTAGGGTGCTCGCAAGAACCGAGATGGTTTACACGTCGTCATCTCACCTGCTCTTAGTTCGTAAACCTCTACTTGGAATCCACGTACAGCCGCATAGAGCGCAGCCAGAGAGCCTACTGGCCCGGCTCCAACCACAACCACCTTTTGCGACATGGTGAATGGGAGGCAACGGGAGGGATGATGGATTAGTAGAGGCTTGATTCACTAGTCGGTGCTCGGGGTGGTGTGAGATGGAGAGTGAGTGGAGGGAAGAAAAAAGAAAGGTAAAAATACATCGTCTACAGGGAAGAGACAGGTGAAACGCGGGTGAAAATTACCAAACCATAATCCGGAAGCCAAATAGTCAAATAGTTTGGCAAAGTAGGGCTGATGATGCACGTCAAGACCTAAAAAGGCAAGCGCGACTACGGCTACCCGCTACTTAGTAATCGGCGATCAGCGGCCGGCGGCCTGGACCCCTGCAACGATTTCCAAATTGACGATGCGGCGGTACGAGCGAAAGGAACAATCAACAACTTTTTTTGGTGCGTGATCCGTCAACTCATACAAACAGTCCTATAGCGCACCAAGGACCAGAACGTCTGCGGAAACACAGGCCGTTTCCAACCCTGACCACACCCTCTATACGTCGTACATGATCGCACGCGATGGCCACAGACGCCCCGCGCAAATGCTCAGGCAATGACTGCGAGAACGATGCCGGCTCTCTACAATGTCCGAACTGCCAGAAGCTAGGAAAAGAAAACTACTTCTGCTCGCAGGATTGTTTCAAGCGTAACTGGGTACATAGTGAGATTGCTCTTAAATTGCAGACAAAACAATCTAACAGCCTCGTAGAGTGAGCACAAGAAGGCGCACAAGTCACAAAGTAGTATTCTCCACAACATCTTTACGCCGAAAGTCGTTTCTCACCCGGATCCAGCTACGGGTCACTATAACCCATTTCCCACGTACTCGTACACCGGAGCCCTAAGACCCGTATACCCGCTCTCGCCACGACGCGAAGTTCCGAAGCATATTAAACACCCAGACTACGCAAAGGATGGCATACCGCGCTCGGAGCAGGTGTTTGTCAACAGAAACAAGATTACGATTTTAAACAAGGAGGAGCAAGATGCGATGCGCAAGGTGTGCCGGTTCGGGCGGGACATCTTGGACATTGCAGGAAGAGCGGCAAAGCCTGGGGTCACTACCGACTATATCGACGAGATCGTCCATCAGGCTACCGTTGAGCGCCATGTAAGAGCGGCGATTGTAGGGAAACAGAAAGATGTGCTGACAGCAATAGTCCTACCCATCACCCCTCAACTACTGCCACTTTCCCAAATCCGTCTGCACATCGCTCAATGAGGTCATCTGCCACGGCATTCCCGACCAGCGCGTACTGCGAGACGGCGATATCTTGAACGTTGACATTTCTGTCTACCACGGTGGGTTCCACGCGGATCTGAATGAAACCTTTTACATTGGGGACAAGGCTTTGGCAAACCCTGATGCGGTGCGTGTAACGGAGACGGCACGAGAGTGCTTAGACAAGGCTATCGAGATTGTCAAGCCAGGCACACTGTTCCGTGAATATGGAAACGTCATCGAGAAGCACGCAAAGAGCAAGAACTGCAGCGTGGTCAGGACGTACTGCGGGCACGGTGTCAACCAGCTATTCCATTGCGCGCCCAACATCCCTCATTACGCGAAGAACAAGGCAGTTGGATCGGCAAAGCCCGGCATGTGCTTCACGATCGAACCCATGATCAGTCTTGGTTCGCACCGAGACAAGACATGGCCAGATGAATGGACGAGTGTCACCCAAGATGGCTCTCTGACGGCACAGTTTGGTAAGCCCTAAAGATGGATTATTGTAACTCTTCACAACTGACCTGATACAGAACATACCCTACTCGTCACAGAGGACGGCGTAGAGGTCCTGACTGCGAGGTTACCAGACTCGCCAGGTGGTCCCGTGCAGATGCCAGGAACCGCCAAAAGTGAGACGATTGGCGAAGCGAAAACAGCTGCTTGAGCATGATGGAATATTTTGGAATTTAGCATCGCTACACAACACCGTCTGGATAGCGTGTGGCGCGGGCCAAGAAACGGAGTTTTCGCCCTCGCTGACGCCTGACAGATGTGGTGAGCCTTTTCATTAGCATGGCTTGTGAGGGCCATCTGTGGTAGTGCCCACAGCTCTAATTTCATCATCTGCACACCATGCTTCGTTTCCGCGAAACCATCCCGACACCCGTGAGACGACCAACCCTCCGTCAAGCTTCGGTCGGACTTTGTTGGCCCGCTCGCGGCTCAACGCACACCTGCAAGCGAGGCGGATGACGCTAATGGTGCCTGCCCCGCTGTCCAGGGAAGCAACTCGTGTCTCCGCCTCAACGTCATCCAAACAACTTTGCCAACCTCGCACCAGAATTCGAGCGACCTTGTCAATCGTCGTTACTACCCTGGATTCTACAACCGCAACAACCGTTTTGCAACTCCACGCCCACCCGCGTCATCGCAACTTGTAGCTAGGCCCCGCACACGAGCTAGCTTCCCGCGTTCCAGCTCGGCAGCCTGCAAACACACGACCGCATCCGAGTCCTGAACGTCTGTCGTCTATCTGTCCATTCGTATCCAGGAGCCTATTGGCGATATAGCTAGTCTATTTTCCACCCTCTCCATACGCCTCAGCCGTGCTACACAGCACACGACACTCCCACAATGACTGGCGAAGCATGGTTGTACCTGTTGGCGGTGCTGATAAATGCCGTCAACTTGTTCCTACAAGTCTTCTTTACCATCATGTACAGCGACCTGGAATGGTGAGTCAACTCCAGAAACACGGTGCCATGGCATAGCATTCTTTGCGACACAGCTTGCACCTTGATCAGCACATGCTAATTTTGCGCCAGCGACTACATCAACCCCATCGATCTCTGCAACCGCCTGAACACCTACATCATCCCAGAAGCCGCTGTCCACGCTTTCCTGACCTTCCTGTTCCTAATCAATGGATACTGGATTGCGCTGATTCTGAACCTGCCTCTGTTGGCCTGGAATGGAAAGAAGTATGTTGCGGGATCCGACTATATCATGGAACGGGGGCAATGCTGACAGTCATAGGATATTTGAGAACCAGCATCTGTTGGATGCGACGGAGATCTTCAGGAAGCTGAACGTACATAAGAAGGTACGACAAAAGGGTATATTGAATATACGACGATGAGCTAACAATCAAGTAGGAATCCTTCATCAAGCTGGGTTTCCACCTGCTCATGTTCTTCTTCTATCTCTACAGCATGATCGTCGCCCTCATCCGCGACGAGTCTCACTAGGTGGGGACCACGCCCCTCATCTTGATCGTAGCAATCTTTTTTGCTATACTGGTTGCGGTGAGCTACCAAGAACGACTCCAGAAGCGGTTCAAGGATGGCGGTTAGATACACTTGATATCCGGCTCGGCAGATGAGCCACGCGTACGTATATTGCTAGCGGGAGGACTTGATTGATGGTTGGCTTAGGATAATGTGGAATACCCGAAGCAACAGGTTTGAAGCAGTAAGCGCATACAGGGGAGGATTGCACGAGTTTATGTCCTGATGGAGTATGATAGCGTTATGTTAGCTCCTTGTGAATGGACTTCAGTTTTCACGTGTAATATGGTCCGTGCTTAGTCACCCACATTTTCTAGTTAAGCTAGGAAGCTCCCATCTCCAACACCATATTCGTCACTTCGCGCCGTGCACATATCAACCTTGCCAAACGCCAATACCGGAACAGTCGCCGATATTTACACGTGCAGCGACCCCTAATCTACCCCCGAAAAACACTTACAATGGCTGCTAGAGGCTCGGGCAGGGTGCCAACCGGGTTCGCCGCAGAGACGTACATCAGCGACCATACTTTTCGCCAAGGCCAGCGCGCAATCGAGGGAGGCGGGGGATCAAAGAAGAGGAAGCGAGAGGGCAAGGGCGACTCAAGTGTCGTGACTGGTGCTGGCGCATACAAGGGACCTTGGGCGAAGTACGAAGAAGAAAGGCCAGATGCTGCCTCAGATGACGAGTTTGGATCGGACGTCGAGGTGGAAATAGTATACGAGGAAGACGACATTGTCGATAACGCTGCGCCCGCGCAAAAGAAGCTTGCTGGCACGGACTACCGCGATACCGAAGCTGAGGGCGAGACGAGCGAATTCGTGGGCAGCCAGCAATACGACTACCAGGGACGGACATATATGCATGTGCCCACAGATCTCGACATCAGACTTACGGGCGATTACGAGCCTAAGAACTTCATACCGAAGAAGCTCATCCACACCTACAAATACCACACTAAATCGATTACCCAAGTCCGCTTCATACCTGACAGCGGTCATCTCCTACTATCCGCCTCGGCCGATTCGAAGATTGCGCTATGGGACGTCTATCACCAACGCGAGCTCCTGCGAACGTATTCTGGACATACCAAGTCGGTCGTTGACATCGATTTCAACCCCAGCGGCACGCAATTTATATCCGCTAGTTACGATCGTTACATGAAGCTATGGGATACAGAGACTGGCAAGTGCTTGAACAAATTCACAACTGGAAAGACGCCGCATGTCGTGCGCATCAATCCCAGTACACCACACGAGTTCTTGGCTGGTATGAGCGACAAGAAGATCCTACAATACGATACACGAAGCGGAGAGATGGTGCAAGAATATGATCACCACCTCGGGCCTGTCAACACAATCACTTTCTGCGACGAAAACCGCCGTTTCATCACCACATCTGACGACAAATCCCTACGCGCGTGGGAGTACGGCATTCCCGTCCCCATCAAGTTCATCGCCGAACCTTACATGTTTCCCATGGTCCGCTCCTCACCCCACCCTTCAGGCAAATACGTTGCCTTCCAATCTTCCGACAACCAGATCACCGTATACAGCTCGACTGACCGCTTCCGACAAAACCGAAAGAAGAGTTACCGAGGGCACAACGTGGCTGGATATGCACCAGATGTGGCGATCAGTCCTGACGGCCAGTTCATCAGCTCTGGTGACAGTGGAGGCTACCTGTGCTTCTGGGACTGGAAGACATGCAAGATGTATCACAAGATTGCGGCGAGCGATGCGCCTGTGCTGTCAGTACAGTGGCATCCTAGGGAGACGAGTAAGGTTGTTGCTGGTGATCTGAATGGTGCTTTGAAGCTTTACGATTAGACGGGGAGATTGAGGGGGCAGATATAGCGATACCCAATGCATTCGATACCAATTGATGATTCTAATGACTCCGTCGGCCCGCTTGACACTGGCTTGACACGAAGCCTAGGCTTTCACGTGCGGGCTGGCAACGTCCAACCCGCAATGTTCTCAAGCACTGTCCTGCGCCTACCGTTCAGGACATCTCCAGCAGTTCACCGGCTATGCGCTGGCAAACATGCAGCAACATGCGTGCTTGCGCAATTCACAGCCGCGCAATCGCCACCCACATAACTGCCTGTCTCGAGTCAAAGACGCTCATGCCACGTGAATGGCGTTCAGCCTCGCAGCAGCCTATCCATGCCCTCTCACAGCGCATCAACCCCGCCATGCACCAGCGACCCTTCCACTGCGCCTCCTCTCCTATCTTACAACACCGCCTTTTGCCTTTCCTTGTCTTCTCTTTCCTCCATCATATGCGCATTTCTTCCATTGTCGGACGCCGCCGATGAACTTGCATGACGTTACATTGCGGTGAACGCTTCGCAAAGCTGCCTACAATGCTGTAGCTTCAGGCGCCCACCCTCCTCTCAGCCCCCACACCCATTCTTCTTTCGGTCAACCGGTGACTTTTCTATTCACAAGTTTGTCCGCTTTGTCATTGTCCATTTCTGGCATGCCTGTCGCCTAGGGCGTCGAGGACGTCACTGGACAACGCGTCTCTGACAGATTTCCTGCTGCCTTCTCATAGGTTCGTGCTTTTTGACGTGCCTTGCAGGAGAAGATGGCTGTAACATGTCCGCCCTTCACAGCAACCTTGTCATCGCCTCGGCCCTTTCCAACCGTATCGCAGCTCTGGTTCAATCCGACTGAACTGTGTCCTTCGGTGAACTCGCACCCACCGACAATGACTCTTCTCCTTGGCAGATCGAGAGGGAGCCGAAGAGGGCTGCCTAGACGCTGATTTGCTCCCCCACACATGCCCTGCCTCAGGACCTGTCCCGTGTGAACATAGCCACGCGTGTGAATCATCGCAATCGCGCAGTCATTCACGTCGTTCTCGCGCCTAGCCCAATTATTCAGGCAACGGCGTTACATGGGCGTAGGAGAACTCCGATGGCGACGGAGGAACGGTCAACAGTGCGAATGGTGAGTCTTGTAGATTGGCGGCCTCAGGTTCTGTCTGCCTGGAATAAATAGCCGTGAGTGAGATGGGTGGTTGTTTTCTTTCTTCTCTTCATCAGTCAATCAATCAGTCGTCTATTCTATAGTCAAATCAAACATCTTGAAGAGCCAGAGTTTTTGGTCAACAGTCAACAGCCAACACTTGATTACGATCACGATACGCCCTTGCCGCTCGCATACACTCTGGACGATTGGTCATTTCAATCTTCGAATCACCACTGGCTCCTGAACGCCTCCAACGCTCTCAACACCTATCAGCCATGTCTTCGAGCTCATCATCCTACGGCTCCTACGGCCACATCAAAGGCGCCTATGCATCCCGTCCCTCCACATCATCCACATGTATGTTGCCTACTCTTACTAGGATATCTCACGACATGATCCTAACATACTTGCAGCCTACTCTGCCGCTTCCTCAAGCCTATACACCAACTCCGGTAGCTCGTCACGCAGTAAAGCGTACAGCAAACCACCCATCGTCCACAATGGCGGAGGTCAGATCTACGACCCAAATACGTCGACATCTGCGCCTAATGGGGGATACTACAAATAGGCGAGACGGCGATCGTTGGAAATGTTGACTCATGTCTTCACGGAGAGACTGGTGTCTCTGTAGTCATTCTTACTTTCCTTCGGAGTTATTAGCATGTGATGGCGTTCAAGTGGGATCTCTTTCTTGTTAGAAGCACGGCTTCAATGCCTACGGTGGTGACATATCATGCGGTATTACAGGCTGACTTTCTGATCCGTCTATTCTAGCCCATCTTTCTTCATTTTTTTCTCTCGCTGGCGGGTCGAGGTCCTTTCTCCTGGTTGCATCTCCCCTATTCATTTCCTTCGGGATGAACTTTAGCTAGCATCTGTACAGTAGATATTTCAAACGACGCACACTCATATTGTAGCTCTTGACCCAATTGCTATAACCAGAAGGCTGGTCGTGTAGAAAACTCCAAAAGACAAAATTGCTACTGCCCAACAGCTCCGTACCACCCAAGCCCCAACACGGCGCCGATTATAATCGCCACAGCAGGCGGTACCCCGAACCAAGCCGTCTCCGCGTAGGCCAAGGCAGCAACAACAACCCACCAAGGCTCATCCGCCAAACTCTTTCCATCAGTACTTTCTGGCGTTAAGTAACCAATCTCCCAAAGCCTGTACACAGCAGTAAATACCAGCCCCACAGCCGTCGCATTGATTCCCCTTAATAGACTCAGTACCCATGCTTTGGTACGCAGGACTTGCCAGATAGATTGCACGCCGACGGCTAGCACGATGCCGGGGAAAAATATGCCGATGAAACCGATGACGGCGCCCACGAAAGTTGGCATAGAGCCGGGAGCTGAAGCGATGGTCAAAGCACAGAGGTATACAGCGAAGTTGAAGTTGGGGCCGGGGAAGGCTTGAATAATAGCAAGGCCGAGAAGGAAGTCTCGGGGTGAGACCCAGCCTGGATCTACGACGTAGGAGCGCAGCAGGGGAATTACTACGGGACCGCCGCCGAATATGATGGTGCCGGCTAGGTACCTGTGTGGAATGGGATTAGCAGGGAAAATAGGTAGTAAAAATAAAAAAAGGACACAAGACTTACATGTTGGAGAAAAGATTGAAAGACCGCCCGTTGGATACCGTACCCCGGATGACCATAACAACGACAAACGACGCAAGGAAGCCGACAATGAGCGACACACCAACCTTGACAGAAATATTATGCGTCTTAACATCAGCCACATCCGCAACAGGCTCACTCTTGGCAGTCACATCATCAACAACCGGATGTTCCCCAGCATGACTCCTCCCCGCCTCTTCCCGCTCAGGCACAATACGATCCGTCGAGCTCCCCGTCCTCGGTCTCCTCTTCACCGCCTCCGGGCGCGTAAGCTCAATCGGAATACTCTGCGTCGTAGCCTGCACCTCCTCGGCATCACCCTGTTCATCCCTCGCCCTCCTCCTCTTAGCAAGATACGCCGCCTTCAACTTCCCCACGCGCCGCATCAACCAAACATCCCACAACACCGTCGTAAACCCCCCAATCACAATCAACACAGGGAAAAACCAAATCGCGTTATAACACAACCCTGCACACGCGCCAAAAATGACTAGGATACGTGTTAATCGGTCTTTGATGGCTTTTTCAGACAACTGCACAGCGGCGAGTGCAATGATGCCGACGGTACTGGCGTTTAGCCCGGAGAGCAGAGCGTACACGATGGGAGGGAGGCGGTCCGGCATCTTCTGTACGCCGAGGGAGAGGCCGTACATGCCGAGTGCGCCGGGGAGGCTCCAGAGGAGGAAGGCGAAGACGGCGGAGACGATACCTGCGTGTAGGAGGGCGATGCAGAAACACATTTTGGTCGAGGCTGGGCCGGGGAGCGCTTGGCAGATTGCGAAGATTTCTTGATACTGCGGATTTTCTTCTGTGTTAGCTTGTGTAGATTTTTTTGGGTCCTTGGTTGGGGGTATGCCAGTTAGGAGAGCAAGGTACATCTCTCTTTCTCTCCCTCTTTTCGTCTTTTCATATGCAACTCATAGAGGGAAAAAAACAGTCCTGGCTCCTTCTCCCATAACCCATCATCACAACGCTTGTTACCGAGAACAGTTGTTTCTACTACTACTATTTCCCACACTTACAGTCTGTTCATCCAGCCATTTACTCCCACCCAGAAACCCCTCGCCCTCCACAAACCTCCGGTGCAAAATCTGGAAATGCACCGGCGGGCCCCCGAAAGCAGTGAAGCCCAGGTCCCACATGCGTGAGAAGACGTCCAAAAGACGCCATTCGATCTTCTCGGTGTTTGCTTGCAGGTGAGCTGTAGGAGGTGCAGCGCGATGGCTACGCCGCCGAAGCGAGCTTATGAGAGATTGAAGCGGCATTGGCGGTGATGTTTGCTCATGCGCGTGGTTGTAGTACAAGAAGATGTGAGGGAAGTTGGAAGGTTTTATGTTTACCTGGGCGCGCAGGCACTGATGCGCGCACAAAAGCCAAGACAGACGCTCAGGTCTGCAGAGGAAAGACGTGATAGAAACGCATTTTGTCCAATCAACGCGCCCATGTGTTGCGACATCTGTGGCTTGCCTGGGTTCGTCGTGGCCAAGATACGACGCTTGCATTGACGCACAGGACAGGAGGCAGGTTTAGGCGAGCATGTCACTACAAGGGTGTGATTGGTTGGTTGGTAAGATCGGGTAAAGTACAAAGCTCAACAGCTTGATATAGTCCTGTTCAACTTCTTGATGCTTTCAGCTAGTCGACATCACCGTGATTATGCGCTATTCATTCTGCACAGATTCGATTGTAGTATGTGTCTAGCGATTGGACTGCCATTTCTCAGCATGACAGAAAGAAATGCTCGTAAAGAAAGAAAAAAACACCCAAATACGACAAGGAAATGGAAAAATAGAGTACACAGCGAATGAATAGTCCAGAGTGGCTACTTGCTCCTCCTATCCACATTGGTAACACCGGCAGTCCATTTTCAGTCGTCGCAAATGATGCTCCAGTTCTCCCACGCAAAATTGGGCACAATGTCCTCATCCTCACTCTCTTCATCAAACATCATCGTAACAGTTTGGGACTCGCAGCCTGCAACATCCGCATGCAGGTAGATCTCGCAGCCCTCAAAGTCAGAGATTCTGAAACAGCCGTGCGGCTCCGGTGTATCCTCGCATATCCTGTCCAAATCCCCTTCATCATCGTCGTCATCGCTCGTTATGAGATCGACGGAGTTTTCACAGTCGGCGTTCTCGAAGACCTCAAATTTCCAGGCTCTAATGAGTGCTGGAGCGAGTAGGAGAAAAGCAGTGGCGAACGTGACCTTCATGTTTGCTGTCCTTGTGTTGGAGTGCTTTCGGAGGGTGGTTCGTTATGACTGTTCTCCGTGTCGGTTGGCGCGGCGGCTTCTCTCAAAGATTTTATCGTATCGAGAATGGAAGGTGACTTTGTCGTGCTCGTTTTTCCACTCAACGTCGGAGGCGCCCTTGGTAGTAAGGTGGTGCGTGACAAGTCAATGTCTGAACTGTGACTCTTCTATCTTGTTGGGAATATCAAAGTACAAATCGTGCTTCTTGTGTGGGTGGTGAAGATGGTATTTGACGGGATGGGGAGAGTTGTGTTTCAAATCGTAGACGCAATGTCAACAGAGAATATCATTCCAATTGCCGTTGAGATTTCGGGTTCTCACTCTGGAATGAACTGATGGAAAATTGAGAGCATGTTCATGGTCTTCTTTTCATGACTAACCTTTCCTAAATCTGTTGTTCAACACCTTCGTTGGTGTCGAAGATAGGCGTCTCGTCTGTTTCAAACGAGAATTTGCAATAGGTCGAGTCGTTCAATAACAGCGGTATACAGGGCAATGTAGTTGTAATCCTTCCACGCGGACTGTTTGGGTGATGGTCCAGCTTCTTCCGGTAAGCAATAGTGCGTTTGTCAATCTTGCCGGCTGAAGATGGGAGCTTGCATGCGTTCTCTTGTCAATCGCACCGCATGGTTAATTACGAAGTGATGAAATAGGGCGACTTCTTAGACGAGATATCGAGAAACTGACTAATCGATCATAGCAGGAGATTGATGGAATATCGAGGTGACTTGGTTGAAAGAGGGTTTTACTCTTGAGACAGCTCCATCACAGTGCGTCATTCTTTGACATCACAACTTTCGGGATTGGTTCGGGACGCAGCACTTCGGCTGCCGATTACCTAGACGCAGGGATGTGTAATCCCTCATTCCAAACGACGAACAAGACTTGATGATTGCAGCACAAAACCAACGACTTCTGAAGCCAAGAATATGTTCATGCTTCGCTTTTCTGCTGGATTATTGTAAGATCTTGCCTGAAAGAAGTCCGTTGGCAGTCATGCAATTGTAATGGTAGGCCTAGGACCATCTGGAAGCCCTGGTGAGCTTACATACATGAAATCATATACTCAAGACATCCAAGTTTCGATGTGGGTAGGCAATGGATGACGGGCTTTCAATAGCTCGGGCAAAATTCATAAGCGTCAAAGGCTCAGTCAGATCGGGCACACGGAGATCGTCGTAAGAAAACAGTGACTCAGCGAGAGAGTAGCCCTTCAGTTGTCAGCTGAATATTGAGAGCTTCCCAGCTGTACGGCGAACGGCAGGTCGGGCGCGGTGAAGAGGCTGTTCCAGTATTTAGAATTACTGTTTGCATGGCGACATAGCGATTGCGAGGAGATGGGAAGTCGAGCATGTTGCTTGTGGAACCTCCGCGATGAGAAGTGCTGGGTTTCAGGATGCTACAGCCCTTGATAAAACTCTCTGTGGATTACTGTGATAAGACTGCATGCTAACGTTCAGTGGTGCATAGGTTTTCGCAAGAGACGAATGTTACTGCCTCTGTGTCAGTCATCCTGCACCTCCACCGACAAGATAGGCTTGGTGTATGCGAGTGGCAGACGCTTCGGCTAGTAGTACCAATAGCGTCTACCTGGTTTGGACATTTATTAGTGGGCCCAAAGGAACCAATACTGCAATGCAATTTCTTCTGTGAAATGTCGATCAAGGGAGATCCAAGGGCTGCGGATAAGCTGATGCAAATGGAAGTGAGAGCTGTATACTGAGTAAGCTGTAGCGCTTGTGGTTCGTTCGACCTGCGAGCGCGAACAACGGAGGCACGGTTGCCAGCCGGCAGTGGAGTTGTGGAGACGCTTGAGCTTCGCGTCGGCACAACTTCCCGCCAACTTCTCTCACCATTACACATCACCCCGCCGGGAGCTCTTTCGGAATTTCTTGATTCTTTACATATTCCTGAATGAATCCTCACATGATTCGTCGTGGTAAATCTCTAAGATTCCCGACATGTCTCAGATGACCCCATCAGATCACTGTTCAGCCCTTTCCTCATTAACGCCTTTGCTCGTCGCACGGGAGCCCTAGCTCAAACATCGATCGCATCGACTGTAACGCCCTTGACCCAAGAATACTGCATGGCACGAGCGACCTCCAGGGCCGAGTCGTGGGAAGCCAAAGAACCCACCAAATATAGGCTGGCATCGAGCCCAGCAGTGACACCGCCCGTGGTGATGACGCGCATGCCGCCAAGGGGCATGGAAGCACGCCTGGCGATAGACTCGCGACGACGAGAATCGCGCCAGGCGTTGCTACCCTTGCGAGCGATCGACTTCCTGCGAGCATGTCCAGTGTTGGTGCCCTCGGGAGCGCTCGGTGGCTCACGCGACTTCTTGATGATGTATCTAAAATGGTGAGCGATGTGTAATAGTGCATTACAGAGATTGCTTGCTTACGGATTATCGTCTGGGTTCTCTCCCAAGTCGAAGCGAGCGTTGTTGACAACGTACCGCTCCTCCATGACGTCCGTACGCTCAGACATGTCTCGCCTAGCCGCGTCTTGACAGATAGTCTCGAGACGGACATAGTAGTCTGGATGGGTTGTAGCAGCTAGGCCCTCGAGCATACCTTGCTGAGCAAGCAGCAGGGCACCGACATCGATGGCAAGGATGGTGCGTTCTTTGCTAGGACTCTTCTCCTGAAGCTCGACGAACTTGGTGAGGAGGCCGAGAGGCTCAGACTTGTTCTTGAGGACCTCGAACACACCCTCACCACCAGGGACGATGACGACGTCGAAGTCCTCAAGTTCGTCGTTGGCGTCCTGGGATGAATGTCAGCGTAAGTTCCGATTCTCCGTATGTGTAGGCTTACCTCGTAGTCCATGTCGGCTTTGATGGTGAGGCCCTGAACGGACGTCATGGCAGCTGCAGTGCCGACAAATTGGCAGTTGAAGGCCTTGCTGGCTACATCGTGTCAACAAATGATCAATTGAGCGAGCTTGTTGAGTTACCTTTGTCCTTGGGGTCCTGGAGAGAGCGACTCAGAACCTCGAGCGGGCCTGCCACGTCGAGCGTGTTGTAGCCCGGGAACAGGGCAAACAGCACCTTGACCTGCTCGACAGGGCCATCGGTGCTGTCAGCGATTGCACTCATTGTGAATGATTTGATGTAGAATGTGGGTTGAAATGAATTGAGTAGGTGGTAGAAGTAAGCATGAAGTTGTCTTGTGAGAAAGCAGCAGGAAGGAGCGAAGCTGTCTCAGCTAAGAGGGGTAGCTGCCGTCGATCTCGTGAGCACCCGCGTCACGGTCTGTCGAGCTCCTTCCCCGGAAATGCAACCCCGCATGGCACGGACCGTCGGTGGCCGAAAGTAGACTAGCCGGCGGGGCAGACCCTTGCTGAACTCTCTCGATCGCCTACGTCCTTGAAACACATATTGTGAACTACAAAGAGGTGATGTAGAGTATACGTCTTCTGTACACTCGGTTCATCGCTGGATGAACGCAGTGTAGTAACCAGAGATATACATGGGGACTGCATTTCCAGACCGGTATGCACGGACCATTCGTTCATGGGTGAAGCATCGAGAGAGAACAACTAGAGATGACGTTGATCTTGGAAGACGCTGCATTAACAGCAGCTAATACATTGCCTGTAACGCCCCTAGACGTGTCTGCTGACTTCTCGGTGTGTGCCAAGAATTTGTGCCCTGGAAAGCACATGATATACCTAGTAAGCTGAAACTCAATTGTGCTGCTGCTAGGGTCCGCTTGGCTGCTGCTTTCTTTTGGTAGAGGCCAGACTGCCGAATCTCCTCTGTTCAAAGTTCGTGCCTCGGGTGTTGCGAACAGAGGAACGCGTCTTCTATCAATCGCCTAGTCGGCCTAGTTTGTATGCGTCTTCTTGAATCCTGCCCCAGCCAAAAACGCGACTCTTAAAGAAGTCACCCAGACCAAAATCACCACAGTACCCCAATCTTCTTCGCGCCACGACGCAAGTTGCGACCGACCCTGTATCCTGAATGCGTCCCAGGCAGAATACAAAAATGCGACATCGACGAGCAAAATGGCAGCCTCTATGTATTTCCAGACTTTCAGATCATTGGTTGCTCGGCGGAGGCCACCTGAGAGTAGAGCGATCCCCATCATGCCGTCCCCGGCTCGCTAGAAGATGAACCTGTAGTTGAGGTCGACATCTTCGTTGCGAAGCTCCTCTAGCACGAGCGAGCTGATACCGAATTCTTGGTTCACGAAGTTGGTAAAGGCGGCATGAAGAGCGACGACAGGGTCGAACCATGTGAGAAGAAGCGGTAGAAGCTGGGAACCACGCTGATAATCATCTCTTGGATTGAAGATTGCGCTGTGGCTGGGTAAGGGCTGTGGGATTTACTTCTGGCAAATACTGAACGACTGATTGCTAGACTAAAAGATACAGCAGGTATCTCAGCAACAAGACACTGCTTAATAGGCGAACTAGGCTAGCAAGACGGCAAAGAATGGGTAACAGAATGTATAGCAATCCATTTGGAAGTATAGCATTTTTAGTGAGAAGGCCCACGGACTTCATAGGCAGGTGGCGATGAAGTTCTTCTCTTGATTCTGCCGTTTTAACTGTGGATTTTCTAGACTCAGATAAGACATTGCGATCCATTCAGCATCGTAATGTTGTGGCGGCGTAAGATGTGAACATTTTGTGAATTGAGGCTGAATCAGAAGAGCGCACAGACACGCGTGTTAGCGCGGCATCGCCCGAAGTGACAACAACGTACAACTCCACCGCATCATGGCGGCACCAAATGATAGTGACGCGGCGCTGCCGGAGGAATTGAAGCAGACGACCTCTCAATCTCCATCAACGTCAACAGCCACAGCAAGGTCGCCTAAACAGCCTCCTCCAGAGACGAAGGAGAGCCTGTGGCTGCGACGCCTGTCCATCTTCTCCTTTTGGGCGGTGGTGGTGTTTCTGGGCGTACCGATATGGCTGAAAACAACGGCCATTTACAGGGCGGAGCTGCCACTACAAGACATGATAGATTGGGCAGAGGGCAAGGTATAATTTCCCACAATCTAGCATGCTGTCTAGGACATCGCTAACACAATGGCAGGTCTGTAAGCCAGTCTTTCCTCTGCGGATAGCGGTAGAAGCGCCTATTCCTTCTACAGATGCCCAACACCTTCTTCGCACAACGCAGCATGCCCTCGACGATATTAACGACTTCTCTGCACACCATCTCCGACTGATGCTCGCCGACTCTCCGTTACAACCAAATGCCTCGCAACAAGTCATTAGTGATGGGACAAGCATCCAGAGCGATGACAAGGACGTTGCTTTAGTCGTGCGACTGATACCTGTAGAAACGGGCGCGACGCCTCGGTCATACCTCCAGCCATATTCGCCAACGCTAGACGTATACTTCTCGCCGAACCAGATCCCTTCGCAGTCGTCTACTGGCTCCAGTTTGGCCACATTTCTAGCCCAAGAACTACACAACATATTTGCTGAAGAGCAGGCGCAGTTGGCGCACGTCTTATCGGCTACTTCTAGTGCATATGCTGCCAAGGCCAAGGCGCTCTCTCCAGAGACGTCTGCAGAGCTCCAACGCCAGTCCACTCGCGCGTTGAAGTATGCTCCAACATACCACCTGACTTTCTCGCTCTTCAGCCCTTCATACGCTCCGTCCCAGTGGGACATCGAGACTGCACTCCAGACCTACATGAGCCCCCTTCTCGACGCTTTCTCGGCCATCAGCAACTTCACCGTTGACACCCAAGTACAGCTCTACGCCACCTTTGCTCCGTCCATTCGCCAGCCAGAATACGATGAAGATACAAAGGCATGGACGCTCCGCAAGGAAGATCTTAGTGGGTTCGTGAATGCTGCTGAGTGGCCCCTGAGCCCTAGTATTGGGGAGGGCCCGACGGTTAACTTCATCTTGTATGTACCAGATCACACGCAATCTCCACTCCTGGTCAAGGAGAACGCAGGAAGCAGCTGGTTGATCCCGCAATGGGGCGGCGTACACATTCTGAACTTAGAGGGTGAGGCAAACACGCCGCCTGCGTTGACTGCTGAGATGCTTGCTCCAGCAATGCACACGTTCTCGAATCAGCTCATCTCGTTGTTTGGCTTGCCGCAGAGCCCGGCCTCATTGCCCCTTCGCATCTCGACCCTCGAACGCGTCCGGGCTGCATCACTCATCTTCTCGGCTTCTTCTACGTTGGGGGCTCTAGCTCAAGTGTACCAAAAGCTTCCTTCTATTCCAGTGCCGGATAACGTCGCCCAGTCTACGCAAGAGACCATTGTACATCTGCAACGAGCTTGCGACTGTCTTCAAGACGGTCGCTTTCCGAGCGCTCTAGAACAAGCCCGCGCTGCGGAGGTCGAGGCTGAGAAGGCTTTCTTCGAGCGTTCCATGGTCGGTCAGGTCTACTTTCCCGATGAGCACAAGGTCGCTGTGTACCTGCCCTTGCTAGGACCCGTTGCTGTTCCTCTGGTCATGGCTGCCCTGAAAGAGCTGAAGTCAGCACTAAAGCGAGGCTGAACGCCGTGTCACTTCGCTTAGTCCAAGTATGCTTTGGAGATCCCTGACTTTCGCCTGTGAATCCCGACTTTTGCCGTATTGAATCACTCGCGAATGATGGACACATGGGCTAAGTTTTGTTTGAGCTGTAAGACAACACTGTCCACATGGAGCAATGCAAGAGCTTGTTCACAAGTCCTCCCATGTGAAGCAGCGGACACATGCTCTTGGCACGCTATATTCTGCCTCGTATGTACGCTACTATACGAGCAGTCCATTTTATGTCCAGCTGCGAGGTAGTGCGGTCGGGTGAGAGTTTTCCGCCATGACTACACAAGCGATTGATAGGTTCGAAATCAATAAGTGGGCGTCCTTGGTGTTCGCCCTACTCCGTCATTCGTGCCCATCACCTTTCATTGGTCTTTCGCACGACCGTTTGCATTCCACACCCACAACTATTTGCGCACCTCCCTGTTCTTGTCTGGATGTAGCATAGCTTGTCTAATAGGGAAAGCGGTACGTTGGTACCCTTGGCAAATAGTATGCTCTGCTATAAGAGAAACATGAATCATGCCTAGTCTGTACTCAACTTCTCACATCACCGTTTGAATCAAACTCACTCTCATCATGCCTCTTTCCACTAAGGCTGTCGAGGGTATCAAGAGCACGCTAGACGGCTTCGTCAAGGATGGATCACCGGGTCTCGTCTTCCACGCCATCGACAAATCGGGCCAAACACTTGTTGAACATGCTTCAGGCAAGCTCGGTGTAGACTCGAGCGAGCCCATAGACACTCAGAACACCATATTCTGGATTGCCTCTTGTACAAAACTCGTTACCGCCATTGCTTTGCTGCAGCTTGTCGAGCAAGGCAAGGTCCCGTTGGACGACGTTGAGTTTGTGAAGAAAATAGCGCCGGAAATATCTAAGAAGAAGGTCTATACCGATGGTATCAACGGCCTTGAGCAAGAGAAGGGCGTGACAATGCGCATGCTGTTGAGTCACACAGCAGGTTTTGGATATCGGTTCACAGATCCAAGGATCCAAGCGGACGGCATCGAAGGGAGCAGTGGCGATAAACGTGACATCCTCGACGCGAAGCTACTGAACCAGCCGGGTAGCATGTGGGAATACGGCGTCAACTTGGACTGGGCCGGCATCGTTTTGGAACGCGTCACCAGTCAGACACTAGGAGAGTACTTCCAAGAGCACATCTTCACGCCCGTAGGCATCGCCGCAGAAGGCGCATCCATGTTCCCCTCCAAGGAAGCTCAAAAGAACCTAGCACACATGCACCAGCGTGATACCGACGGCAAACTCAGGGAACAGCAACATCTTTACAGCGGTCCCCTCTCCTGCGCCAAAGAAAACCAAAAGGACTTCCTCCAATCCGGCGGCGCAGGACTCTGGTCAAGGCCAAGCGAGTACGTCAAGATACTCGCTGCCCTCTTGAACGACGGAACGAATCCCCAAACACAGAAACGTATCCTGAAGAAGGAGTCGGTGGATCTCATGTGGGAGAATCAAATCCCCTCTCAACCCGATTTCGCGCGCTCTAATGTCCTACCCGCAAACCCTTTGTTGGTCAATCAATCGGCGGAAATGTACCCTCAGCCTGGAAACCCTCCTCAGGGATGGGGATTTGGCGGCTTCATCACCATCGAGCCCGGTCCGTCTGGTCGTGGGGCGAACACGCTATGGTGGATGGGCTTGTGTAATTGCTTCTGGTGGGTTGATCGAGAGAGGGGAGTCGCGGGGATGCTTGCTGCGCAGGTCTTGCCGGGTGGTGATCCAAAGCTCATTCCTGCGTGGTTCATGGCGGAAAAGGGCATTTATGATGGGTTGGAATGTTGATAGAGCCTAGGTATGGATGCCATGCTAGTAGTGTAGTTTTGTGTCGAACTATTCACACTCCAAGCAGAATTCGTAGGTTTGCAGCTTAGCTACGTGTTCGGCAGCATCTGTACTAGACATCGGCTTCATCACAGGCGCACATTCAGCAATGAATGCGGTGTTTTGGATTGCGAGTTTTGCTTTGGGCTTGTTCATTTGGAGGAGGGCTTGTAGAGCACCAGGGGTTGGGGCTTAGATAGATGGATGGCCAGTTTGCGACATGCCAATGGTTTCTACCGGTCTTACTGCTATCTCTCGTGCGGTTGTTACTGCAGCAAATGTTCGAGACATGATGCTTGGTTGTTGCATCTTTGTACAGCTAAAAGTCTCGAGCCTGGAAGAAACGCTCTCATCGTACGCTAGGTAGTGGAGTTAGGATTATTTACGCCCTTTGTAAGTTACGCCCCGTGGCCCCCAACTTGCCAACTCTTGTTGCCGCACGCGCTCAAGCTTTGAGGCATTCCATTTCTCATGTCTAGAACAAATGTTTCCCTGGCCACTAGGCGCCCAAGGGACCGTGACCCTGTGGGTTTCTTGCTCATTCTAGACAACTAGCTTCCTTGTCCGGCAAGCTCTTCCTCTTTCCCCTAGAAAGCGAGAATTTGCACGAAACTTCCACAGTACTCGTCCATCAGCCTCCCGTGGCAGCTTGGCATAAATTATATGGCTAAATTATTGCACGGGCAGCTTGCTGTTTACGTGCAGCGCCTCCAGCCCTGAGTACAGGGCGCTCAATCGTATAAAGCGATCCCGTTTTCCGCATTCCTAAATACATCTTACTGGTCTTCCCATCATCCGAAAGTGTATCTCACGATCGTAAACATTTGCATCATGATAGCTTCTTTTGCCTTCGCTTTCGCCCTACTACCCCTGTTCAGTGCAGCGTATGAAGTTGACCCTCCAAGCACCACTTCCCCAGATACCATCGTGGATTGCACGTACTGGCATGTAGCCACAGAGAACGACACCTGTGCCAGTATAAGTACAGAATGGTGGATCACAGAGGCGCAACTGACGACATACATACGGCAAGAACGCAACAAAACCCATGTTGTTCAAACTAACGCATCGAACACAACCCAAATCTGACAGATGGTTGCAAAATTCATCCTGGGAAACTCCTACTGCGTCAAACAGTACTGGGGTATACCTCCAGCGACATGTACTACCAGCAGCGTTGTGACAAGCACTAGTGTCGTAATTTATTAGCGGGTACCAGACGGATAGGTATCAGGTTCAGACTCGTCGTACGAACCTGTTGAAGCCAATTTTTAGAGGCAGAAGGTTGAAGACGGGAGGAACGCTAAGAATGTAGTTGCGTAGTATGATCGGTTAGAAAGCAAAAACACGGGATTTCAAAGCTTCCGTATTCACCGCTGGGATACCTTGGCAAGAGGAGTCTTACACAATTCGATTCTATCGCGCGTCCATATAGATACAATACCGCTACTCCCCCTTCCCCCTCAACCCCTCACCCAACACCCCAACCACACCCTCCACATCCGCCATCCCCTCCCTCCCTTCCCTCTCCACAACATCAGCCAACCCCTGAAACACTGCAGCAATCTCCCTAAAAACCTTTGCATCACCCCTCCACCCACCCAGCTCCCCAAAACACTCCCCAATCTGATTCATCTCCTCTACCCACCGATACGCCTTCCCCGTACACCCCACGACACTCTTCTCCGCCTTCACCCTCGCACCAGGGTTATACACATCCAGATACTCACGCAGCGCATCGAGCACACCCAGCGAAGAAGCAGTAGTAAAAGACTGCAAAGCCAGTACCGTAAAGCCTTTCGACAGCGCCGCGAAACAGCACTTCAACCCCGACGCAGTCCCGATTTCTTCCCCCAGATACCGTGTGTTCAGGACTTTTGCCAGATGGGCGCCACCGCTGGAGTTGGGGGCAGAGTGGAGCGCGCAAGGACCCGATAACGGGATACCAGGTCTTTGCCACCCACTCTCTTCTTTTTCAGACACCGATGGTGGTCCGCCGATGATGCCGCCGTCGATGAACTTCACCACACTTTTGGTATGCTCATTCTGCTCAAACGATCTCGCTATGGTTTTCGCGGTAGACGGGCTTATCGCGTTAAGATCCAGATAATACACGTCCTTTTTCCCATCCCCCTTTCCTTCTGTTGTCGCCAAAGCTACTTCCACGCGTTTTGCCGTTGCCACGGCGTCACGGGGTGGGACGATACTGAGGATGTAATCTGCTTGTGCGACGAGTTCTTCGTCTGTGGTGAATAACTCTATCCCCGCGGATTCAGCGCGGGATTTTGTGGCGGGGCTGCGGGAGCTAATGTTTGTAATTATACGGTAATTATGTGATTTGAGGAGTTGGGCGACGCCTAGGCCCATTTGGCCGATGGAGAGGATTGCTATTGTGGCATATGGATTGGACATTTTGGGCGTTGTGTCTAATTACTATAGGAGCTCGAGGTGTGAGATTATGCATTGTACTGTCTTGCAATTGTTTTACTGAAACGGTGAAGTGGGGGTTTGCATGGTGGGATGAACGTTGACTGGAGCTCTAACGCAGAGTGGTTAGTGGCATGTGGGGGGAAGACTTTGAAGTTCGGAATACTGTAACGATCAGATTTGATGACTTTCAGCACCTGCTTCCAGGCTAAGCTCTCGTTCTCAAGACAACATGGAGTTAAATTGAAATCGAAACTCCCTACCCCGGCACTATGCTACCGAATCTTTTCATACTCATATCAATCTAACATCACTCAAGCTCTCCGAGCATTACGACCTTCACCACCAAAAGCCAACGTGCGTCCCATATCCCTTACGGTATTCGCCCCTCCTGCACTACTTCCACTAACACCCCTCTTATGTCCACCCTCCATACTACTCCTCCCCTCAACCAACGCCCTCCGTCCATCGACACCCTGCCCAACAAGTCTGCCACTAAACTGATGCCAGCAATTCGGGGCTTGGAGAATGTACTTTTCCATAGCAATCCTAAACCTATTCCGGTAATCACGCGGTGATGTGATGGTGGGCTTATTCTTGCCACGATCCTTGATCCAACTCTCCAGCTTTTTATCCCATGTATAGGTGCGGATGCAATCGATGATGCCCACGATGATCTCGCGTTGGGTGTCGTCAAAGCCCGCCATGAGAGAGTAGTCCATAACGTTGTTTTGGGACAGGAAAAGTGTATCATTAAAGACGCTGGCTTTGAGCATTTTCTTTGTGTGCTCACGGACGAAGATCGGAGTTTCGGAGTAGATGATGTCGACAAGGTTCTCGTCCAGGAGGACTTCATCGCGTTCGCCTGTGGCTTGGATTTTGCGGTTGCGCATGCTGCCTTTCAGGTCATAGCGGCGATTGGGTTCACGGTCGTAGAACAAATTCTCCATGACGAGCATGTACCAGTCAAAGTCTCGACCCGTGGGTGTCTTGATCTGGACCTGGAACAGACCGAACATCTTGGCGATGACGCTGGGCAGTGACTTGAAGAGGTTCTGGTGCGTGAAAGCAAAGTAGTTGGGCCCGAACTTGAAGAATGCTTGTACCTCGACTGGAGAGAGTGATTTGAGGACAAAGCGGTCGTCAAGCGTCTTCAGAAAGATGGATTTGGATTTCCCGCCCTTGGAGTCCCATTTCGAACAGCGGGATAGAGACTCAACAAAGCGTTCTGCCACACCGCATTTGCGACGGAGAGCATCGAAGGACTGGGCGTAGAAGATCTTGCAATGCGCCTTGACTCCGCGGTTCGTAAAACTGTAGCGGATGTTGTGGTTTTCCTCATGCAAAAGATTGCGTTCGACCGATTGTTCAAATGTCTCCTTAATGCCATCGCCTGCCGGGTTGTCATCGCGGAAATTCTGCCGCTTGGCAACATAATCGGGACACGACAGCGCCAGTGCAATGATGGAGCTAGGCTCGTCTTCTCGGATAATGATGTCGGAGTTCTCCCAAACATGTTCAATCTGCGAGAAAGGATATTCAAGTGGTGTCCATCCACTCGCTGAGCGTTCAGACCAGAAGCTGGTAAGGATCTTGAGTAGCGTGTTCTTCTCGTGTTTCGGCAGCTCAAGGGAGTTTTCCAGCTGTGAGTCACTTAAATCCAGAAGTTTGGAACCCGAAAGGCTTTCTGGTAGAGGAATATCTTCAGGAGTAATCTCTGTATCACTGGTATCGTTCTCTGTATCTGACGGAAAGTGACTTGGGGACTTGGGTGATTCGTCGCTGCTGGGCAGTTGGGCCAAGGCATCCTGAGGATTTCTCTCTTCGACTGGCGATTGCGACGCCGTTGTTGTGTCGTCCATTCGCTCAGTAAGAGTACTGTCACCAAGGGTACTATTATCTAGACTTGCTCGAGGCGGAGTTGGAGTACGTAGATCTTCGTCAGAATCCTCACTTTCTTGAACAGCGTCATGCACGTTCTTGTACACCTCGACAACCGGTTTGGAGGAGGCGAGTGGAAATGCGCGCACTTGCCTAGCTCGGTCATTGCGTCGCTCACGCATACGCTGGTTCTGGAACTCTCGTGATAGCTGTTCGAAGTGCTGTGCAATCTTCGATACCTTGTTCTGACTCTTATAAGGAACCGAACGAGGTATCCGAGATGAGGATTTGGATTGTTTTGGAGTGGTCAATCCTAGCCCAAGTCGCTCAGTCATACGTTCGAAGGTTTTCGAAGGGTCGCTTGCGTTCGGCTTGGAACTAGTAGGTCCGTTGTTGATAATCGACGAGCCTGGAAAAGCGCCGAGATGCTTCGCGATATTCCCTGGCTGGGACTGTGTTCTGACGAGTGATGCTGGTCTAGCCGCTGTCTCACGCCGACTGGTTTCAACCAGTCGCGGAATCTTGCTTTCTACTGTGGGGTTTGAGGCTGATGGCGATGGCGATGGACTACTAGGCATGTTCTCGATCGCTTCCGCAAGCGATTTGTCGATCGGATTAACCTTGGGAAGACTAGTAGGTGTAGGCGAGCCCTCGTCGAACTTGCTTGGTTCAGAAGCCACAGTTGGAGTATTGGTCAATTCTTCGCTGGCAGTTGTAGGAGTTTCGGGGAAGTTTGAAGGCACCGCAAGGTCCAGATGACGGACGTCCTCCCGCTCTAGTGCCTCACGTGGGTTTTGGATTGGTAAGTCTAAGTTAGGTTTGGGAGGAGTAGGCGTCCTGGGTTCAGAAGTCTGCTCTCCATCATCTGCAGGCTGATCGCTAGCTGCGCTCTCTTCTTTTACTACGGAGCTCAACATATCTCGAGCCATCTCGGGCGACATATTGGATGGCCTAGGCGACAAGGCGATCGACTCGTCTTTCTCGTCAATGTATGAATCGTCCGCACCCGACTCTGTGCCCTCATCGACCGATGCTAACGAGCTTGTAGACTCGTCGCGCTCCAAGAACCTCTTCAGTTGCATATTTGCGTACCTCCTAATGTCTCGCTCAGATGGGAAGAACTGCTGCTCAAACTCCAAAAAAGTCACATCCCAGGCGATCGCCTTCTCCTGAATCGCACGTATTGCGCGATTCATGGGGATGATTTCGTAGTATTTGGAGTTCATATACTTGTCCTGGAGTCTGGATTTCAACCAATCATGTTCTTCGTTCGCGCGTTTTAAAAGTATCTCAACTTCCTTCCGACACAAATCTACCTTCTCTGGAATGACATCTTCAACGTGTATTCCCTGGATGCGAGCACGAAGTGAGTCCATGAAGCAGTCTAGCTTTTCCTCAATCATCAAGTACTGGCTGTTCTTCAATCTAAGATCACTGTCCACTTTCCAGGTGACGTTCGGTTTGGGAGCAATTACCTCGTACATCGGTACGGGATCATACTGAATACGAAGAGCAACATTGTTGTAGCCAAAGTATCGGACATGGTCCTTGTGGATGTCGTGGGGACATATGCCTGCTCGTGGATGCAGCTTTATACTCCAGAAAGTCAACTCCAGATACTTGGCAAAAGAGTATCTCCAACTCCATTCAGACATGGGGAATGCTTGCGTCTCTTGACCACAGATCCTGCAACAGCTCCACATGAGGATGGTCTGGTACATGCCCTTCAACTTCGGCGGGTGCTTCTGGACGATAACCGTCATCTGACCCTCTCCGTGCACATATTGCCGGGAATGATCGAGCATTCTTCTGTCACAGTTGCCTACTTCGCAAGCAACGCCGGCTGAAGTACACAAATCTTCCACGTATTGGCCCAAAGTGCAGTCTGGTGTGAAGCCATCGTCATAGTCGTGCTCTTGATAGAAGCCAAGTGCGATGATCTCCGGCCCAATGCATGGAGTAGACGTTGTCGTGTTGACAACACTGTATAGTACGGCGATCTTCTGGTGATTGAAGGGATCGTAAAGATCAGTGTTACCTGAGAGGTACTGTTCCCACTGTCGCTTTTGTGTCAGGTATTGATGCATTGCCTTGTCGTACTCCGATGCATGCACTGCAGATAGGAATTCTCGGACTTGCTTCGAGGCCTTCTCCACGACAGTATGGACCATTTCAGGTTGCACGAGTTCGAACTTTTGGCCAACTTCTCCGGGCTTCTCGTCGTTCTCATCGGCAGTATACTGATTCTTGAGCTTCTTTAGATGTCCAAGCTTTGCTTCATACTGACGAGCCTGTTCGAGCAGGTAGGGTTGCATGAACTTGACAAAAGGCGAAGATGAGAGGATTTTGGTACGGTGGGCTTCGACCATGTCGCTATAGTAGGAAGGCGCAGCATCATTAGACTGCGCGTCATTGCCATCGGACGAGGCATTAGCAGGCTGGGAAGCGAAGTCATCTGTAGCACTTTGTGACTGTGGGCTATCCTGATCATGACGGTTCGAGGCAAGGGTACCGGTGATGGAAGCCGTCGGTGTATCTATGAATTCGTCCCGCATTAGGCAGGTCTCGAGCCGGAGGTTGTATACAACATATGTCATGAACTCAGTTACACGTTTCAACCTGACCAGATCATTGCTTTCGGCGCCTCGCAGAACAATCGTGCAACCGAGCTCTTTCTGGCATCCAGAAAGAAAGATATAAGTCTTTCTCGCATTCTTGTGCACGTACGTTTTGACGTCAAAGCTGCCGCAGGATCCAAGGTGAGATGGGTCTATCGCCAACTTGTCAACTGATGAAATCATTTTCGAGCTGGTGCATCGCGCAACCGCATTGAGGACTGTGGGCTTAACGTTGCAGACCACAGCAATTCCCTCTTTTTCCAGGAATTCAAGTGCCAAGCCAGACACATTGCGCTGTACGAGCAAGACATGAGGCTCGAGAGCTGCAATGCGACTGACAAGATTGCGAAGGTACTCGCGCTCCTGTGCAATGACAGGCTCAAGACTCATAAAGTGTGCTTGGTGTCGCGCATACTCGATGGCAAAAGTTATGATCGCAATCCTCGGATTAGGTATGTTGCGTGGCATGCTCCGCAGGGCGACGTTCTTGGTGAAGACTACCCCAGAGACGTATGCCGTATCCCTTGGCTTACCACCTGGAATCTTCTTGAGTTTGATGTAGTTCCTTACGTCAATATCGTCACCTCTATCTACGTCAGGATTAACGTCGTCTGTACATTGGCGTAAGATGGGGATCAAGGCCTTTTCCCAACTTGACGCGTGCGGGACGCCGGCATCATTGAGCATCTGAATTAGCAGCTTTCGCGCATGATCCAGGCTGGCTTTATTAAGCTCTACCTTGGGGGTCATGCCTTGCATCGAAGCGCTACGGGTGATTCTCGATCCTGGTGGTGTTGGCGAAGGGGATGGCTGAAGTTGCGGTGTTCCTGGTCCGCTAGGACCGTAGCCGGTATACGGTCTCAACAGGGTGTTGCTTTTCGATCGCCTCGGAGAGGCTCGGTGGGTCATACTGCTTACGCTCAGGTTCCTACGTCGGGACGGACGATTTCCGTTACGACTTGTGATACTGATGTTATCTGTATCTCGAGCATGACCCGCGCCTATGACACTCCTGTCGCCGGCTCTTGACTTGCCCTTTCTCATCGCAGCCAACAGACCACCCAGGCCACCTCTCTCGTTGTCCAAATTTGAGCTAGCTGCAGTGTCTTCCCTTAGAGTCGCGAAAATGCTAGCATGGTCTTCCTCACTCGAGCCCTCGTCTGACATGAAGGGAGCAAGATCAGGGTCAATGATGTTATCGTGGTGAAAAGCCGACAGGCTTGGCTGACTGCGTGAGTTGTCGTGATACTGATGGAAGGGTGCGCGATCGTCATGCTTGACATGGCGCATGTGTTGGTGTTTGGAAGGATGACGTTTGTGGCTCGACGACCGGGGTCTCCCGCCCAGTGACCGCAAAGAGCGCGAAGAACTCGGACGGGCCAAGGTCTGAGGACCGACTTCTATGACATGTGACCGGCGTTTCTTCTCACTGCCCATCTTTCGAGACATGGGAATGCTGATAGTAGGTGTTCCGATCTTGGTGTGATCACTCTCAACATGACCAGCCTCTTCATCTTCCGAGTACTGAGCTCTGTCACCGTTGTCGTATATGGAGCCTTGATCACCGTCATCTGTGTAGTCGGAAGAATCATCGTCGTGGCCGTATATGATTCCTTCACACGGTTTGCACACCTTCAGATTGCTTTGTTGCCCAAATATCTTGCCCGAGACAATGGATGTGCACTTGGAATCAAAGATTTGTCCACATGTACGACAGTGATGCTTACGTCTGAAGGTAGTAAAGGCATCACCACAGCTGAAACATGCTTTGGCGTTTTCGTCTCGCATCCAGAACTCGCGGTCTAAGATCTTCCTTCGCATTTGAGTGAAAGTGCTTCTCGACATGTTGTGTACAGCAGGCGCAGCTTGGGCTTGTCGCTGAATCTCCTCGATAGGAGCCACAGTAGGGGTGCGTATAGTGGAAGTTGTGGCGACGGAGCTCAACCCATCGGAAGAGGAAGCCCTCGAAGGCCGGTAGCCTGGGAGGTGCGAAGGACCGACGTGAAGCATAGGAGGACGCTGTGGCTCAGGTGCGTGTATAGTAGTTTGTGAGCTGGCGGAGCGACTGATTTGACTTCTTTCTGGAGACTTTTCAGGCTGATCCCTCGCCTTGTTGGGCGCAGAGCGGGCGGGTTGGTACTGGCTGTCGGCTCGGGAACTGACCCTGCTCAGGCTTTCGCGTGGCGGGTCTGATGCAGGCCTGAAGCTGGCGCTATCACCCGCTTGGCCTTCGCCTTTCCCAAACACCACATCGTCTTCGTCTGTATCGTCACTTTCTTGGCCGACCAGGTCAAAGTCGCCCTTCCGTTTCCGAGCAGCGCTATCCCGGCTCGAGGCGAACCGGGGAGACTCGAGCTTTTGGCTTGCTAGTGGAGGATCTCTCGGTGTATTGCTCCTCGGCAGGTCAACGTTGGAGGTGCTCTGGTGCCTGGAGTGAGTGCTCACGGGGCTCAAGATGGAGGAGTCGTCATGTTTGGCTGCATGCCCAGTGTCGACGCTCGGGGTTACTGAGGATCGGGACCGTGCAGTGCCTAGGGAAGCCTTGGATGCATTCAGCGAAGCCTTGCTTGAGAGGGTATTACTAGATATGTTGGAGTCGCGAGAGGGAGGCAGGGCATCGGGAAAGGTTGCTGTTGCTGGTGATTGCATGCTCGAGGATGGCCTAGACGTGACTACAGGCGAAGATGTAGAAGTCCCCCCTGGACTACGAGTGACGGCCGACGACTTGGATGCTGGTGAAGAGGCGCTCCTGCCATCTTGTGATTGTTCCCTGACGCCTCCCACAGAAGCTCTTAGGCGACTGTACAGCCCGCTGAAGCCGCCCTGCACCAGGTCTATGCCTCTGGGCTCGCCGACTGAGCTCGGAGCTGGAGGTACAGTGAAGTCGTCGAAGGTGGTAAGCGTGTCGGAGCGAGATGCCGTGGCATGCATTTGGTGCAGCGAAGGCGGCTGCAGCGACCCCCGCCTTGAGTCTCGAGCCATGGCTGCCGTTAGAGGAAAGGCAGTGTGCGCGTGCAGTACACCGTGTCGGATATTTCGAGGCCGAGCGGCGTCCGACAGTGGTCAGTGAAGGACAGCATGAGGCTTCACGGGGTGGTCACAGTGTGGTGGAAAGCGAAGCCGGGTGGAGGATGTCTAGAATCTCGTTACACGTGTACTGCTTGGTCGGCCGGCAAGGAGGGAGGCCAGACGGGTGGCGTCATGGAACCAGTAGAGAAGATGCCAGACATGGACGGTAAGCTTCGACGACGACGACGACGACGACGACGACTGGGGCAGCTGAAGCATGACAAGGTGCATACAGCTAGGTATGCAAGATGCGCGGCGGACCATGACGCGCAGCCGCCAAGAGATTCCGCCTCCGCCTCCGCCTCCGCCTCCGCCCCACGTTCCTCGGCATGGCAGCCCTCAGCCACAAGATGCAGCCGCCGTGGAAGGGGCCGCATACGACGAGGCGGACGCGCTGGGGAGATGTGAGACAGCAGCTGCTATTCCTCCCTAAACAGGCCTCTATCATGTTGTCTCCTCCAGCCCGCGCACGGCTCGTTGTTGTTTCCCATCTAGACATATCTCGCTGGGGCCAAACGCGCCGCGTCTTCCACTCGCGCCTCCATCTCACGTTACATGGCCATTCGTCTCGCTGCCTGGCTTGAAGACGCGTTCGAGTCACAGCTGCTGCTAGGCAACCAATGGCTGCAGGATAGGCACGAGGACAGAAAATCCTGTGGCAGGTTGGACATCAACAGGCAGTGGAGCGTCTACCACGACAACGGCTCGTCCCTGGATACCATCAATTACCTTGACCCCGAGCGCAACTGCGCACTACAGGTCCTCAAGGCATGTGACTGTGCACCATCCCTGCTTCTCCCGCCTGATTCTCACTGCTCCAGCTCTGTCCTCTCACGCTCACTGACGGCCAAAATCATATCATCTCCCACTTCACCTCCCACTGCGCTCGAGACTTTTTCCAACGACACCCCACTGTGTCGCACCTGGCCGTAGGCACTACCATAGCCATCCGCAAATATACTGTCCGGTCTACCTCGTACGGGCCGCCGCGCGAAAGGCTACGCCTCATACTAAATCGAATCGACTGGCTGGGCGAAAGCTGCGAACGGATACAAAATCTAAACAGTGATAGCCCAAGACCGCTACACGCTTGCAAGCAGATTGGCATCTTGCTAGAGCAGCTGCGTCATATCCGCGCGCTCCGAGATAGCCGATGCTTGGTATCTGGTGCTGAGGCGGCAGAGGTGGAGGCAGAGGCAGAGGCAGAGGCACTCGACGACGCCACGGCGATTGCCATGGGTCCGGATGACAACATGCCGGATGGCAACAACCTTCACTCCCAGATGCAGGACACTCAACTACCGTTTGGAACACAAATCCCACAACCATCTTGCGCTCGTGGAAGCGGAGATGACCCACAAGTCATAGGAGTGAACCGGCTGGAGCCAGTCATGGCTGGGAACACCCAACGAACAGATATACGACCTGGCGCTGCTAATACTGACTATGAGAAAAGGATGGGTTTGCTGAGCCTTATAGGAAAAGCTAATAAGCCTAGCGCCAGCAAAACCGTGACTCCTTCCGTGCCAGGCTGGATACAGTCCGCTTTCGGTAAGCCGCAAAGTACCACCACGCCAACTACAGATGAATCTCCTAGATTGCCGTCAGTTCCTATGCATCAACAACCAATACGGTCCGAAGCAGAAATTGAAAATGGAGACGCTACATCATCTGTACCGAACCATGGAAAGAAGAGGGTCAGAAAAGTCCGGGATATCTCCCCTGAAGTTAGAAAACCTGCCCAAAACTCTCGAGTCAAAGAGCACGATATCCAACAAAGTCTTATTGAACATGGCAGTGATAGCCCACCCGAGTGCCCTTGGATGAAAGGCTTCGTGTTCAATAGCGAGACGCTAAAGGTACCAAGACTTCAGGCGGAATGTCTAGGCAAAGAAACCAGTTGGCTAAAACCTCAACCTGGAGTGCCGCCTTTTCAACATGGAAATATGCCCCAGACAATACTCAAGAACATCCATCTAATGGCTGACGAAAGAGCTGGTACTGATATCGACGAAGACTCAGATCTAGACCCGTCGCCAGAGAGCCTTGATCCCTCGCCCGAATCTCTGCTTCAAAAGACGCAAGAAGATGAACATGCGACCATGCAAGACGACGATGATACAACTAGCCAATTATCCTGGGAACAGACTCCTGATCCCCCACAACATCCAACTAGAGCTCTCCAGGGACTTCCTCCCGACTCAACTATCGAGAAGCAAGCATCGCATTCAAATCGCGATTTTGCATCACAACAAAGACCCATAGGCCAGCAGTCCAGCCATCCTCCTGTTATTGATGTTTCGGATGATGATGAGCCAGTTGATCCCCCATCTTCCCCGCCTGCTCCTGCTGCACCCACTGATTCTGATGAGGAAATGGACATGGAAGAGTCTGTCCCACAAGCCTTGGGTGAAGATCTTGTACAACGAGCACAACCACCATCAGCGAGCGACAAGCTTCCAGATTCTGTATCTCTGCCGTCGCAGGCTTCCGTTCAGGTGAAAGAAACTCCATATGGCAAAGGCACGACGAATGCCTCGGACACAGTCAGAGCCTCGGCATTTAAGAATGCACAAAACTCAAGCGCCGAGTCCAAGCACATATCATCTACCTCGATAGTCCACAGTACCTACGATACGCCTAGTCTTTCCGATCTCGCTGACCTGGGAATTGTTGAAACTGCCAAGGAGCATCCGTCGGATGGACATGAGGAAGAATTAGGCACCGCGCAAAAGGACGTTGGAGTACACCATGACAAAGCCAAGAATCCGAACGACGATGATACCGGTGACATAGAGATGCTCGACGACATTTCAGACGCACAAGATCTCGACAAGGAAACTGCTCGTGATATTGTTGCTACACCACAACTACCAGACGATATAGATGGCAGGGTTATACCCACATCTCCATCGCATGCGATCCCGAATTCTGCGCCATTACCTCCGAAGAATGGTGGTTTAGAAGCACCATCGACGGTACCCCATGTCCCCTCGCAATCCAACAAACGCAAGTCTGTTGCTTCGCCGACCAAGAGCAACCGACGGCAATCCAAAAGGCGAGAAATCAAGATCGTCGGCTTTGGAGACGATGCTCCGTCCGACGTCGACCTGATAGCTTCACTGCGTAGAGATCGAGAGGAGTCCTTGCGCAGATATCGGGAGCAACGTAACTCAAGCACAACAAGCTTTGAGAGTCGACCCGAGCCTGCAAGCAAGCTTCCCGTTGAACAAGCTTCAGACGCTATGGAGATCCATTGTGTTGATACAGCCTCAAAAAGGGAGATATCGCCTAGCACGTCTCCCAGACATCAAGGTCTCTATGACGAACACAGCCCCCAAAACGCACAGCCCACTACAATCCCAGCATCTCAGCCATCCAGAAAACACGCCCCATTGAAGGCTTATTTGCGTGATATTCAGACACGTGGTCTAGTTCCGATATCTGCCCAACCTTTATCAGTATCGTCTGAGACGCCAGACCAGGGTGGCAATATGTCCGTCTTTCAATCCTTCAAAATTGCATACCCGGAGTATAGTGGCGACGAGAAACATTTTCGAAACCAATGCACACATATGTATCAGCTGGAACAGGAAGATAAGATGGTGCCGAAATGGCAGTGGGACGACTTTATCATACGGAACAGGACAGACTACAGTCGGTATGCCATGGACTGCATTAGTCAAGGAGAAGATCCCGAACCGTACTTTCGCTTCTACAAGGACAACATCCGCGATACCTTGTACACGCGAGGCATCATCGAGAAGGCAACAACACTGCAAAAAGCATTGGAGGAGCTTGGCTCTGTCGCTAAATCAGGGCAGACGGTACAGCCCACTCAGACCCCAAGGCCTGTAAGGAAGTCACTCCCAAGCGCCTTCAACCAGCCCAAGAAACCTACACATGGCCGCGTCAACAAAACCCAATCTCGACCGCGCCACTTTCTCCCCACACACCCTCATCTCCACCCTCAAAGTCCTCTCCGATCCAGCTCATCCGCATCCGCATCCTCATCACGGCCCCAACCACGACACTCCCACTCTACCAAGCGCGTATCATCTGCTTCCCGACCTACCCACCAACCTCCCACTGACCATGCCCCCTCTAACACCACCAACACAACTGACACATTTGACGCTCAAGGCAGCACCGGCGACAAATACCGCGACTTCTTCTTCGGCTTCCAACACAGCACCTCCTGGACCGGTAGCACCAAAGTGAGTTCCACGCCTGCAAAAAAAAAGTGACAATTCCAAAATAAAGGGCATAGGCTAAGGTTTGTGCGTCACGTTTTAGGTCGATCCCGGAAAACGTTGGCCGCAAAATCTGGCTGGCAGACCGAGTATTACTGATGCGCCGAGGGGGAATGTTGATGTGCTGGATTGGGGGGATGTGTTGGGGAAGATGGAGCGGAGGGGTAGGAAGGGAGAATGAAGTTGGAGAGGTTTTTTTTTTCTTCTTCTCTTCTTTTTTTTGGGCCTGAAAGATTGGTGTGGAATAAAAGGATAACCATAATAATTTTTTTTGGCGTATGTTTCTGTGATTTTTTCTGAGAGAGAGCTTCATTATGATATTTGTACTGCTTTACTCTATGGTTGGAGTATTTTGCTTCCAACTCTCGAGCAATCCGACATTTTCTCATGTGACTTCACTCTCGGTGTTTGATCGCTGGACTGTCATTGAGCTGCCGATGTTATTGCAAGAGGGTATGTATTCCCTTTCCCTTAGCCCATACCTGGCCCACCAGCCAGTTAAAAAGAAAATTCATTAAACGCCTTGTATCCTCTCGATTGTATACGACGCATACACATTCCCACATCCCACACCACGCCCTAAGCTCCAGACGCTGCCGTTCTCCATCTTCTCACCCCTTGCAAACCACCAGCACCCACCGTAACCACAAAAAGCAGAGCATTGAACCCTGCCATCATGTAAAATGGCGCACCAGGCCCCGTACTATCGAATAACGCACCACCAGCTTTTGTCAGCAGCAAAATACCAAAGCCACCCAGAAGACTGTACGTCCCCGCTATCGAGCCTTTGATGTGGTTATGCGACATTGTTCGTCTTGATGCAGAAGCCGAACGGGAAGATTGTGTATGTTCTGGAAGCAGAGGAGCATTTTCGTCCAGAGGGGTGATGGGTGCGCTGTGTGGTGGTGTAGCGCCTGCGGATGGGTGCGACGTTGTTCCGTTTACGGAAACAGATGCCGAGGTAGATGTGGAGGCGTGCTCATCGTTGTTGATGCCACGACCGAGTAAGGCGAGAGAGCAGACGATGGCGCCGATTTGGCTGATGCCTAGCAACGCCACGATGAAAAAGATTGCGCCTGTGCCGTCTTCGCTCTTGTAGTCTGGACTTGTGAGTGATCCGAAGGCAGAATAGCCTGCTATTCCAGATACTGCTGCTACCAGCAAGGGGACGTTATACCGAGGGAAACGACCAGACAGGTAGCCAAAGAGGGGTGCAGACATGAGTGCTATGAGTTGGCTGATGCCTGTTAACATGGCTGCGAGTTTGTAGGCTTCGGGACAAGCGACTTTGATATCAGAAGGGATGTTGGAATCGACTTTGCACCGGCCGGTTTGCAAGAAGTAGTGGTTTGTAAAGAGGGGGATGAAGAGCGATATAGCGACTGAAGATGCACGTGCGACGAATCCTCCAACGTAGCCGAGTCCGATGTTTGGGGAAGTGAAACCAAGACGAACGCTTTCTAGGAAGAGGCGTGGGTAGGATAGCACGACGTCGCGTGTTAGATGGGTATCCACATCTTTGTAGTCGCCTTTGCTAGTTAGGCGTTTCCAGCCTTTCGCTTCTTCACCAGGTAGCTGGCGCAAGCCGAAGAAACAGCCGAGTGCTACAAGAAAAGCGATGGCTCCTACAACGTAGAAAGCATCTGCCACAGCTACAGTGGGACGCTCGCCAGCGTGTTGAAACTGTGTTGGCAGAGGTAGGAAGACGAACAATGCGACTAAAGCGCCGCAACCTGTGAACATGCCCACCAACCCGGCGAGTTGAGACGTAGATGCCCCCGAGTCCTTCTTTGCAGGTGTTTCTTGTGTGTAGTCTTCCGGGGAATTCGAGCGGAAGCGTGCGGGTGTAATAGTGAGTTCGGACGATATCGAAGCAGCGGGCGCATGCGATCGACCACGACCGAGCGTCGGCGATCGCGGATCCGGTTTGACTTCCTTGATGATAGTCATCGAGGGCAGAATCGCCGTGACCATAGTCGCGCTGTGCAAACATCAGCCTCTCGTCCCAAACTTCTCAACGTCTCAAAGCTTACGTCGCACTCCCACCCAGACTAAACAGCACCCTTGCAAGCAACAACTGCGGATACACGTTCTTCGCCTGCACAAGAACCCACAATGCGACACCCACTATACTATACCCCATAACCGCAACACTCCTTACACCCACCCTATCGCTCAGCAAACCCCACGCTGGACACGCAATAAGTGCTACCAACTCATCCGCGAACCCTAGTGTACCGACCGCATCGCCGACATTCTGCGACTGGCCAATGCGCTGTGTGATGACAAAGGATATAGAGCTATTGAGGAAGACGAGGAAGCTGATGCTGAAGAGCGCGACGCCGAAGAGATACGATGCGACTTGCGTGCGCGTGGCGGTGAATTGTAGCCCGAGCATGATTTGGGCGAGTTAAGCTCGCGGTGAGCTGACTTGAGTTATCGTAGGCGCATTGAGATGTCGTGTTTGGTGTTCGTGGAAGGGCGATGTCGCGTTGTGGCCGTTTGGTCCGAGGTTGCGTGATGTCAGGGCTGTGGCTGGAGGATGTGGCTGAGACTGAGTAGCATCACGTGCACGGTGGGCAACACTTAGCCCGGTGCAATGCGAATCATCCGTGACGGTGGCCGGCACTTGATGAACCACGACAAAAGTAAGTCGAGGCGTGCTGCGGTGCATTCAACTAATGCATGCTATCATACCGATCACTGCTCCCGGCAGGTTTGGGCTGTGAACCTTCTCACCCTTTTTAGGTCTATGCTGCGGCCAACACATGCAAGGAATGCCAAGAGTGGTTATTGTTTAAGATGGGTATTGATGATCTAAATAAGGAGATGGCAATACAAAGGAAAAGCGCTAGAGAAAGTCCAAATCATAGCACCACGACGACAGCGACAGCACCACCAACACCCAAGCCATGCAAGAGCAACACAGAATCTCAACCATACCCGGTATCCCAAGTGCTCTTTCCAGACGAATCGTTGTTGTTTCCCATACATACCCAAGATCAGCGCTGCAAGGTCAGCATCGGGTCCCCACACTTGCGTGCTGGGGTAAACAAGCCTGCATCTGCAGGGCTCACAGAGCACAAACAACGTATCTCACACCTTACTCCAGCCCACAGGTAAGTCTCGTCCCTGATTTGGACCCCAGTATTCCCGCATCTCGGGATAATCGCCATTCTCGACGCCCTCGTTGAAGAGGCTGCGGACGGCGTGCACCCGCGCAGTGTCACGAGGCCTAAGATCGAATTTAAAGGGAATTGGTTTCGCAATGAGCAAGATGGAGTAGTCGAGTGTTGGATCTTCGGGCTTCTTGGTAATGTCGCCCCATTCTAGAGGTTTGTACACTGGCTCGACGGGCTTCGACTTCTTTTGAGTGTCGTTTGCTGAGGCGGATTCAAGGTATGAGCACTTTGCAAGTCTCTGTTCTTCCAAGGCTGACCCCGTTGTACCGAGACCTGCGTTAAGCTCCTCGTTGGAAATGCTAGCCTTTTTTTCCATGCCAATCTTGTGTTCTGTCTCCATTGGATTCATCATGGCCGTGGTGACGGAGGCTTCCGGTGATTTCTTGATATCAAACAGCCAGGCAATGGCACCGATTCCAATGAGTAGATCCTCATCGGCCACAGTCTGACCAGTGCAGGTTCTCCGGCCGTAACCGAACTGTGTCGAGTTGATTATAGTTGGATACTGGGAAAGAGGCTCTTGGTAGGTGGGGTACTCTGGTCTAATCCATCGTAGAGGGTTGAAAGCTTCTGGGTCGGGGTATAGATCAGGATCGCGGGAGATGGCCCTACGGAAGTCTGTTAGCATTTCTGGGTTTCTTCCAACAAAAAGGTATAGCTTACCACTCCAAAGGATGTATAGTGCTACCCTTGGGAATGTGATAACCGTTGTACTCGTCGTCCTGGGTCAGGTAGTGAGGGATACCAGTGGGGACTGGTGGACGCCATCGAATGCACTCGCGAATGATGGCTCGTAGAATAGGAAGGTTGGATCGGTCTTCTGAACGGGGCATCCGGTCTCCACAGACACGATCAAGCTCTTCGTGTAACATAGGTAAGAACTGTGGGTAATGTGTCATGGCTAGACAGAACGTCTGCATAGGAGCAGCGATAGTAAGGGCTCCAGCGATACCGTGCATGCCTACAGCATACGCACCTTCGGTGTCAGATTTGAAGCCCCATTTGCTGCGACCATCCAAGAAGGTTTTCATCCAAGATGGGGCCGCTTGTCCCGACCGCATGTCGCTCACGACTTGTTCCTGCATAGTTTGAAACCACGTCCGCTCAGTGGTCGCACGTCGCCTTTCCCAGGCCTTGGGTGGGGAGAGCCAGTCGGGGAGTGACATGAGGAACGGAAGCTTGTTGATGAGGGAGCCAGTAGGTGATACACCAAGAAGAAGTTCGCGCGCACGTTGCTTCAGCTCATCACTACCTTCGCTGTGACCCCAAGCAAGTCTGCAAGTGACGCGGGATATGAAGGACTCGAGTATGTGGTGGTATTGATCTGGTGCTTCCAGCAACTCGGCCAACATGCGTTTCGATTCCAGTTCAGGGTACCGATGAAACGCAGCCTTCTCCGATTCGCGCATGATAATGTTCGCAAACTTTCTTTGACGAGTATGGCCATCTGTTTAACGTTAGCAAGAGTAACAATACAGGCCTTACGTATTCTGCTTACCATTTCGATTGAGTAACGGAAGGTATTGGGCGCTTGAGCGGTTGTCGTCTATCAAAGACGGAATGTGTGGTCTGTCCGAGTAGATGGCTGCTTTCTTTGATAGCAGGTCTTTAGCAACCTGGTCACTAGATATCCAGACATGGTTGTGGCCAGCCAAGTTACATTGGTAGATAGGCCCATACTGCTTGCCCCAGTCTGCGAACTTGATGAAGCCATTCTTCTCAGGAACCTCAGGTACGGAGCCCAGGATAGGGTAGCCTAGTATAAACTTGTCAGCCAAGGTATTTATAGGATCTTCATGGTCTAGCTGTAGGCATTGTCTATCTAATATGCGGATGAGAGAATGCCATACCTTTAGGCCCTGGTAGAGACTTGAGACCTGTTGGTATTCCTTGCCGACGAGAAGAGTTCCAGTACTTGTATAGTGCATATGCGCCCAGCACAGCTACCGCTAATAATATAGAAGGAAAACCCATACTGGCGAGCTTTGTTATGACAGAAAGAATCACTACCAGCGTGACGACAATCTGAACGTCGGGTCACAAAAGATATCCAGCCTGCAATGAGAGATGAGGGTGCATAAAGTACTACATATAGAACTTGTGGGACTTATAATGGGATTGTCATTGCCTGGGCATGTAAGCCCGCTCGTGCCGCTACTCTCTAACAAGGAAAGGAGTTTCGAGTACCGGTATCCCGTACTAAGCCGCGTGACGCTGCGTGTCAGAGCTAAGAGTGTGGATCATGGCCTCTAACGAGCTTGATGGCTATGATCGTAAATAGCGACCTCGCTTGCTTGATGACCTTAGTGGTCTGCAAAGATCAGGAGTTTTCTGGCTGCGCTGAGTCTGCAACATCAGCAGGCATACGATGGAAATCCTCCGCGACCATTTGTGTTTAGCTTGCTGTAGACGTAGCTGATAAGGAAGAGCTAGAGAAAAGTACTAGGGCGATTGCTGCAAGCCGCAGTCTTTACGAGTAATCATCGACGATGCGGTCCACACTTGTGGAGCATCAGTACGCTGCCTTAGTAGCTGGTGGGTTATGGACTCGTCAGGCGTTCCGGAGATAGTAGCAAGAAACTTTCCAGTCAAGGTTGCATAGCTGACGTTTTGCAGGTATCGTATCAACGTGAAGTAAGCAGACACAGATTGCGTGCATATGTGACACTTTGCGAGAACTGCACAACCATTCATCGATCACGAGAGGCAGCTGATGCTGGCTGAGTTGACGAGCTCGCCGATACATCCGAGAGGCGCGACTGTCTTGGAAATATCAGCGTTGTGACGGGTGGTAGTCGCGTATCAGAGCAATGGTCGGTGCTGATGGGGCTAATCTATTTTGAGACGGCCCAAAAATCCAATGATCGTCCGGCAGTCGCCTTCTTCAGCCTAAAACCCCTGTTCCCTTCGCGTCCTCTTCCCACAAGCGTCAACTTAGCTAATTGAGGAGAGCCGACGTCGAAAGTCCGACGCGTATCCTTTCATCCAATTTCTTGTCTTCTCTCAGCTTTCGTATATAACATTTTCGCTATCCACTCGCAGTCACGTCATCTCACCCTGCATTGGACCTTGAGCCTACTAGCATCGTCTAACCCATCACAAGCGAAAAGCCTCCGTCGGCGACTGCAACCTCCTCCATGCCAAGGTCAGCCTCTCTAGACGGTGACATGTATGGCAGAAACGCCGGTACTGAGAGGCAGGAAACCTGCTTCTGCTCCGCGGTCTTCAGAAACAGTGTTGTGTCAAGATGTTTGCGACGTCACGCCTCGGAACAATAAACCCGAGTACTGTTTGGAGTAGTCAATTTGTTTCCGCTCATGTAGCTTCCTGGTACCCGCTGGTCGGCCAGCGGTTCCCGGCTTATGCCTACGCACTAGCCAGGTACAACCCTCCTACAGCTGTCTCCGCAACTCTCTGCGCCAGTGCCTCTCCAAACATCGATCTGTCATATAGTCGATGGCCGGTATGCCAACTGACTCATGAAACCCAGCCTCGGTATGTTTCGTCTGCATTGGCCTCAGATCCACGCTCGAGCAACAATCTTCTCGGGACGATATGGAGGTCGTCTAGCCAAGAAGCCCATCGAAGTTACCGATTTTAGCCGCACGGTCCTGGTAGTTCCAGAGCAAAGATGCCAGAGTCCAATGAAGAGTGCAGTGGAGCGGCTGCGCAGAAAAACGCAGGCTATCTAGTGTCCATCCTGTAAATTTGCTTTAGATCCACCAGCAGGTTGCCAATGCACTGAATAGTATGGCGCACGGGTGACGAATATCATCACATGATGCTGACTGGAAGAAAACTGCTTGTTGAGTAGCTGCAAGTTTGAGTTCAGTACTGTAGGTCATATACCCAATAACCCGGCTCTCGTCCCCCCACGCGTTCCATGTCCAAGGTTGGAAAGAAACACCGCATCATATGCATACAGCATCTCACAGTTGCATGGCATTGCAGCTTCGAGAAGACTCTCGGGTCATTCGACACTCGTGTACATGCAGGGTAATCTTTACAGCTGCAGTACAACACATTCTGCCAGAGTTTCAGTTTGCTTTGATATCGCACTTTCTGGGACACGACATAAAGATAGCACTCAACGCATTGCAGTGGAGCACACGGGCCGGCTTCTCCGTGGATCACTTCATATCAGACCCCAATGATCCTGCGCGATACGCAAGCTTGGAGCCTTGGATGGTTGGTAAGTAACATCAGCACAGCCGCTACGATAACACCCCAGCGTTGAATGAAGGGGAAAAATTATTCGCTATTGACCTGGGTCTCTACTACATCCGGAAGTGATGCTGTATGCTCTTCTATATGGTCTTCATAAGACCATAACTCTCAATTTCCCGACGCCGCTAGAACATCAGCTGCCTTTGCTTCTCTTTGCGGAGATTCCTAACGATCGCTGTCTCCGTTTGTGGTGCCTCCAGACCATTGGCGGAGAGCGCAGTCCAGATCTGGGTCTGTAACAGTTCGTAGGCAAGCTGGTTCCAGAGTGTAGCAATTTACTCTTTCCACTGTGAATGAATAGTGCAGCGAATGCGCAGGTCAAAAAATAGCAGGCAACGGTGGAAAATAAGACGACGACCGCCTGCTCGATCGTTAGTAAGCGGACGGTCCGACTGGCATCTCCTTCCTCTGCGATGCTTAGCCAATGGGGGTGAAGTGGGAGCAGATGTTTGGAGCGATCACTTGCGGATGCCTGCATCGTTGCTTCATGTCATCCAGACTGTGTAGAAGACGCAAGCGTGAATGTGACCGTATTAGTCCAGGAAGGTACCGCCATTGATATCCGCAGATGACTAACCTCAAGGGAAGTGCGGCCAGATCCATCCAGGATGTGACTATATGGTGCATCTCAACGGTTCCGCATGAGAACAGGCCTAGCTAGAAGCGATGGCTGTGCTGCTAGTGAGGTAGCACACAGAATAAACCGTCAGGCGGTGTTGCTCATGACTATTTGGTATTGTACCTACAATGCGACCGCGACGAGAAAACTGTGCAGACAAACTCTGCAGATAGTATATCATCTGCAGATATGTGAAGCTCTGGACATCTGAAGATGGCTCCCATTTATCGAATCACGGATGGAGAACTGGCGTAAGGCGTGCACTTTTCAGACTCCACAATTGTTCCAAAATCCCAACACACTCAACACTCTCGCCTTCAAATCCCACATCTTTTGGATCCTACATCTTTTGGATCCATATAAAAACTCTCTCCATCTATAATGGCCGATTCACAATATGTCATCCTCGAAGGCCTACCGACGCCGCAAAGGTACCATGATCTCCGTAAGCTCGCTGGCATGACGCCCCCACCATTGAAAGCTGTACCCAAGTCGCTCGCCAACTCCTTCTGCTGCATCGTCGCATACGAACGCAAAGACTTGCTCGATGACACCGTTCCCGGGTCCGCACAAAATGTCGTCGCTATGGGCCGATTGGTCGGCGATGGATCGCTTTTCCTGATCATGGTGGACATCGCGGTGCACCCAGATCATCAGCGCAAAGGACTGGGAAAGCGAATCGTGCAGAAGCTTGTTGACTACGTGGATGAACACGCACCGCTCGCGTATGTGAGCCTTGTAGCTGACGGTCCAGCACAAAAACTTTACCCGCTGTACGGATTCAAAGACGTGACGCCAAGTATAGGAATGTACAGGATGATTAGAGGACCGAAGGATGAACAGGAGGACATCGCGAAAAACACGGAGAAGAGAACCTAAACACTCTCGGGATCTGCAACCTCTTTAAACCTCAACCAAGCCTTCTGCGATCAGACTGCGACATTTTAATCGCAAATTGAGAACATGTGCGCCGCGTTTGTCGATGGCGTGGCATCCACATGTCTACTTGGTGGCTAGACGAGAGGTGGCTGTTGGGGGGTTGGACAGTTGGAACCCCACCGATGATGGCGTCGATGCACATCACCGCCCAGACTTCACGAATCTCATCATCGAATTGTCCACAGCTCTTCAACATGCGCGATTAAGAATCCCACCTTTCTGATGCGATGCGCATCTGTGAAAAATACCAGTCTCTTATGTGTACTGCAATGAACATCATGACATCCCCCTCTCCACCATATCAAAGGGCCGAAGATCGCCCACTCTCTGTACGTTACAATGACACGACCCTGATTCGCTCTGCGGACGTACCATCTCCACAATGTGCCCTTGTGCGGCGTCCTTGATTCGAGCTCCCCGTGTAACTAGAGATGCTAATTCCTCTTCAAGCTACAGTCCCTCCCTAGCGAGTTGCTTCAGCTAATCGTCGCCTACCTGGACACTCTTACACTCAAGCACGTCGCTCTAGTCTCTCAGACACTCAACCGACATGCGACGAACATACTCTGGCGGAACGTCTGCCTAATCGATCAATGGAAATTGCATCTGAACGAAGATACGGATCTGTTATGGGGCGAGCGCGGCCGTGGGGAGCCCGACGAGCACGACGATACACCCATCATCCAGAAACTGCATGTACTTGCGACGTAAGTACACGATGCCTTTCATGAGAATCATTCTAACGTTTCAGTAACCCTGTGATCGCGTCTAAAGTTCAGACATTGTCCCACCGATGTCACCTTCCATCTCCCAACATCTTCAACGAACTCCCACGAATGCGCTTCGACGCCGACAATCTCTCACAAGATAATCGACTACATGCTCTCCTCAAGCTCGCAATACCAAATCTGATCAACGTGCATACACTACGGGTTGTATACGGGCATTGGAGGCTCACGAACGCACTCATCACTGGCTTCCTTGATGAAGGTCGACCACGGCGTGTGCATGTTCGCAAACTCTGGCTAGAGAGTTGTTGCTTTGATAAGACTGAATTGTACTGGCTTCTCAAAAACAAAGCTACTGGACTGGAAAGCATTCGGCTGCGTAGACTTGGAAAAGACATGTTGGATCGCAGAGAAAATCAGGAGCTACAATCCATGCAGTTTAAACTTTCGCGGGGCGGGCAATATTGCCAGATGCACAACGGGGCAGGTGGTTTTGTTGGTACCACCATCCAGATCCCCGACGAGAGTTTGCCGGAACGATGGCCGCGTTCTTCTACACAAGAGCTAAGAGAAAAGGCCAAGGTATATGATGCTATCATGTGGGAGGAGCTTCCGGAGATTAAAGACTACATCGATGCGAATCCGGTAGATTTCGAACCTGCACTTGGAAAGTTCGTACCTGACCTTAGACCTTCAATGGAGTGGCTAATCGCGAACTCCGCTTCTACGCTCACCAGTCTAAATTTAGACTGGATACACTGGCATCGAGGGGATACAGAGCCATCTGATTCAATCATTGACTCGGAGGTATTTTTGTCTGCACTCAGCAGGCTACGGTTCCCGCATCTACGTGCTTTTCAAATTCGCAATGCTGTTCTGCCGCTCACGATGCTCCCAAAAAACGTCTATCTGCTGGAAGACCCATTCCTGGAGTTCCTCGAGGCGCACCCCAAGATACAGTGCCTCGGCTGGCCAATGGACAGAATGTACAACCATGATAAGCCGTCTGTTGATGTTCAAAATCGATGTCGAAAGCTGGTGGCACATTTGGCAACCACGCTGACCGATCTTCGCATCGATACACAATATGCTGGACCTGGCGAACCACTTACGGCCAAATGTAGCACCATAGAAGACACGCAAGATTGTACACGCCGAAGGAGGTTCA
This sequence comes from Alternaria sp. 'sect. Undifilum', assembly GCA_024321975.1. Lineage (NCBI taxonomy): Eukaryota > Fungi > Ascomycota > Dothideomycetes > Pleosporales > Pleosporaceae > Alternaria > Alternaria sp. 'sect. Undifilum'. The sequence continues at coordinate 4,397,869 of JAJJZI010000004.1, forward strand.
TTGATGAATTCGCACCTCACATGCGGAAAGTCGAGCATATAAAGCTAGAGGGTGGTATACCACGCGACGAAAAGCGAGAGTTACTTCGCGCACTCCATTGGTGCCCAATAAAGAAAATTGTTATGATTGGCGTCTCTTTCCCAGCAGGGAACGCCTGGGGTGCTGGGGGACAGCAACTGAGCGCAGTTGACCCCGGTCAATCCGGCTCGGAATTCACCTATAACCTCGAAGAAGAAGACATCGAAGGCATGTTAGCCGCTTACCGCCGCGGATTCTCTATACCACCAGATTTCACTTTCGAACCCAACTACGGCTGGCCACCCCAAGCACCACTTCTGCAAACCATCGCTACGCACCACGCATCTACAGTCGAGGAGCTCAAGATATGTGGCTATAATGGCTGCCCGATCCTTTCTTACACAACACCCATCACCCATCCTCTTCTCACTGGTCTCCGCTCTTTCGATAATCTTAAACAACTGGTAATCTCCTTCTGGCTGATGACATGGTATGAAGACTCGTACCGCGACACGGAAATCATCCAATCCTGGCTCGACACACGCTCTCCATCATCCACAGCACTCACCGTCGTGACACCCCCCGCTTCACCAACCCCTGACCAGCTCGTCGACCCAGGTCAGTTCCCCATCTTTGGTAACCCACGTATTGTGCCACGGGCCCAGCATTTCAACCGTTGGGCTGTGGAGCTTAAAACTAAATTCACTCCTTCTGCGCTCGCGTATCGTGTCGCACGGGACGTTGGGCCTTTCTTGAGTCCAGTGGCCAAAGAGAGGAAAGGCGGCGTGCGTGTGAGGGCGAGCTTCTGCTTGGGCGCAAAGGAGGAGAGAAGAATTGCGAGTGACATCTTCGACTTGGATATTAGAATTGGTAAAGGCAATAAGGTATTGGAGTTTGTAGGCCCAAGAGAGGAAGGCGAGACGGGCAGGTGGTGGACCAAGCTTGAGCAAAGGAGGTGGTTTTGAGGGGAAGAGTGAGGCGTGAGAGTGTGTGGGCGATCTGCTGTCTTCTCAAAATCGTTGCGTGTTGGCATGGGATCCTGATGATGAAATTGATTTGTACATGATGAAACAATTTGGTATGTTAGCACGAAGCTTCTCAATTCCAAGATTAGCAGAATGAGTCCGATAACGACAAGCGCCGGGTACGTTGATCTTCATGTGTCAACATGATTGAGTTACGCATAGGGGACGTGCTATCGATGCGGTTGTCTCGCAGGTATCGTTCGGACATTTCGCGTGCCTGCTGGTGTTCAAAGATGTAACGTGTAGATAATCTTAGCCTCTCGCGACATGTAAATCCACGAAATGATCGACGATAGGTCTCGGCTTCCTACGACTCATCAGTGCATCCTATCTCATCCGCGGTACGTTGGCACAGTCTGTGGTTTGATTCATGCTTTTATTTCGTGACAGAACATGATGAATTTTCGGTAGTTATGCCTCCAGAGCTATGCGCTCAAGCGGTGATGCCATCCTCGTTCGTCATGTGGGATGGACAGCAACCGGGAGAGGGATGACAGAACGCCCCATGCCGAGCAATACCATTTGCCTATAAGAACCCGCTTTCCGATCATGCACCCGTCCGAATGGCCTTCATCGCGCCGCTACTCCTCCTCGTCGCCAACCTTATGCTTGATGCGTTTACGAGGACTTGACGGTGGGGCCCTTGGCACCCTTGGGAGCGCCAGTTTGGAATCCGTTGCTGAACTTGCGGTTGACGGTCTTGAGGTATCGCATGCGGCCAGTACCGGTGGTCTTCCTTCGCTTGGCCTTCTCGCCCCAGTTGACTGTCCAATGTTAATCTTCGCTCTCGGTGCGCGCGTCTCAGGGAACGTACACTTGCGGGTCTTAGCAGCAGGGTAGCCGCATGAGGCGCAGGTGTGCTTCTGGATGTGAAGGGATCGTTGGCCTAGACGTTGAAATCAGCTCTTGTCCCTCTTCCATGCATTCGCATTTCCAATGCCAGCATCCGAGAAGATATCACGTACCGCAACGCCTGCAGAGCGTATGCGTCTTGTTGTGGCGCTTTCCGAAACTGGAGGTACCCTTCGCTATATCGTAGTCAGTCCCGAAATTCGTGGTTGCGGATGTGGATGGGAGTTTGGCGTACTCATTTTGGCTGGGGACTATGCAAGAACTGTCAGTGATTCATCGTATATACAGCACTGTGGAGGAGCATACCTAGTAACGCTGTTGTTAGTATCGAGGGTGGGAGTTGTCGCGGGTTCGTCGAGCGAGAGCGAATTCGACATGAGCTTAGCGAGACACAATTTCGAACGTGTGTGGGGCTAGCCGGTTAGGGACTGGCGTAGATGGCTCCATCTAACCAAAGTCCGCAACACCAGAACATCAACATCGACATCGTCAGAACCACGAATTTCGATTGACGTTTCGACACCCTCTCGAATCCTTTTCCTACCTGGAGTCGAAGGGTAACATCATTTACTCATTGGACATGCAGACTTTCGCCACCCGAAGACGCAGCTGCCCATCGGCCATCTTTTCACAAATACCACTACGGTCATCTTACTCATGGTCATTGTCGAGGATCGCTGGACAATTTCCATCCTGTTGGTGTTCTAACACGCTCCTTCTGTAGACCAAGCTACGTGTTCGAGTGCGTACAGTCTTGGTCTTACCACCAAAGTCACAGTATCGTGGCCGGAATGGAAAGTAGCCACCAAATACCATGCGCAAAATCAGTACTCAAGCACCTGGAGGAAATCTGTCGTCCTGTTTTGTGCCACCTGTAGGATATGGTTATTTATCACCGCTCTAAGGGAAGAACATTTCCAGGCATCCGGGTCAAGTAATCCTTGCCCTCCTACAACTAACCCCCACGGAACTCGTGCTGTGTAAGGCCTACCCCAACGCCAAACTTGCTCTACTTATGATCTGGAAATCACGATGTTGGAGTCTTTGGGAGCGGTAGCTAAGGACTCAGCGTGACGACGGGATCGCATCTGAAAGTCTAAAGCGGCTAGGAACCCACAACGATTCAGCGAGGCAAGCGTAATTAGGTCGCCGACTACAAATCTGTCGCCGCGTATTCCATCATCTCTCACATACCCTGAACTAAGAGGGTTGCAGACTCAGAAGCGCCACCAATGCGTTACTCGGCCCATGTGGCCAGGCACAGGCCATTACGATTGGAAATACCGCACGTCGCGGCTCGAGTCAGTCCAGGTTCACTACCCCCACGCAAACATGTGCTTGAACATTGATCAGCGTCCTACATAATGCACCTTTCTCATAGCATCTCCCCCAGACTAGACAGCATAGACATACCCAAGAGAATGGTCAATGGCCCCAAGACCCTGGCGGGCGTGGCATTATTCCATTGAGCTCTTTCCGAGTCCTCCCGCGAAGCTACTGACCAACAGGAACACGGGGCATGCCATCAGTAACGAAAGCGACATGGGGGTATTTTGAGGTTCGGGTTCTACCGACCAATCATCAGCGGCCCCGAGAAAACGTGAACGCACGCTGTGGTGCTACGCCCGACGCCTCCCGCATGGCATGTGCTGCTGAACTTGATCGCAACAGTCTCGTCCGAAGTTGCTTCGGGCCTTTTACCATTTGATGTCAGGCGGCATGATATCGCCATTCAGACAGTCGGGAGCTCGACATGGGCCAGGTGTTCCTAAAAGGACGCCAGCCATGCAGCAGCACGTTGTTACAGGCCTTAAGTCGTACCGCAGTACATCTCTCGTCTGACAGCTGCCCCACCGATCAGCCTTACTTGCCTATTGTATATTCTGCGGCTGTTGGGCTGACATAGCCTTCGTCGTCTCATCCTATCTTATGGACGTCGTTGAACCGCGGCGCTCACTTCCATTCAGAGCATCTACCTCCGTCGCTACCCATGTTTTCGTTTGGACGCGTTGGAAATGCAGCCTACCGAGATTTACCTGGAGTTTATGTGTGTGAAGACAGTAGCCCTGCCACTATACCCCACAACTAACAAGACTACTAGACCCATATTGCAGACCCTAATGAGCGCCGGCGTATGGCCCTCGCAGAAGTAGATAAAGCACCTTTTGGATGGTATCATATACGACTAGCAGTAGTTACTGGGATTGGATTCTTTACAGATGCCTACAGTGTGAGTCCAGTGATGAAGATTACGGGTGAGGCTGAGAGTTGGCTAACGACATCTTCAGCTGTTTGCCATAAATCTTGCCGTCATCTTGCTAGGGATTGTCTACTGGCAAGATGAAGAACACAAAGGAGTCATGCCTCATGATGCTGATACAGCGATCAAGGTCGCAACGTCTGCTGGCGCCATTTTCGGTCAATGCATCTTCGGATACATGGGCGATCTCCTGGGAAGAAAGAAGATGTATGGAGTGGAGCTGATGATCATTATCTGCACAACACTTGCACAATCGCTTTGCGGAGAATCGACGACTGTCTCAATCGTGGGTGTGCTCATCTTTTACAGAGTTGTAATGGGGATCGGCGTCGGTGGTGACCGTAAGTACATATCCCAACCGTACAAACTGAATCTTCCATGTCTTCGAATCTTTTGGGGGGGGGGGTTGATCCAGAACAAGTGGGAAGAAGGATTTCCTTGAAATATGCTCTTTCAACGTAGGATTCTGATGTGTTCTGTTAACCACTATTCCAGATCCACTCAGTGCAGTAGTTACAGCCGAGTTCGCCAGTACCAGGTACCGAGGAGGCATTATCGCCGCCGTCTTCGCCATGCAAGGCCTTGGGCAACTAGCAGCCGCCTTGGTAACGCTCATCGTAGTCGTAATCTACAAAGACGACCTGGTAGTTGTAGCCAACGTAGGAGAATGTGTGGGGACATGTGCCATGCGTGTGGACAAGATGTGGCGTATTATCATTGCCTTTGGCGGCATCCCCGGATGGTTCGCACTTTACTACCGGCTCACAGTACCGGAAACGCCACGATACACATTCGACGTGCTGTATGATGTAGAGAAAGCCTCGGTCGATGCGTGCAAGTACCGCTATGGCAAGCAGGGGAATGTAGTCAATCCGGTTACGCAGGCGAAGACGCGCAATGAGATGGCCAAGTACAAGACGCCGCGACCTACATTGATGGAAGTGCTACGTTTCTACTCGCAGAAACGCCAAGCTATCCGCTTGTTCGGCACTTCCATGTCCTGGTTGTAAGTCGACCAAGTTGGCCGATATAGATGCAGAATTAGCTGACATGCAAACAGTTTTTTAGACCTAGCTTTCTGTGGTCTCGGTTTCTCCTCCGCCTCCCTCATGTCCACAATGGGATTCGATGGACGCGCAAACCTCTACCTCTGCCTTCGCAACACAGCTACGGGCCAAGTCGTTCTCATTTGCGCCGGCGCTCTCCCCGGCTACTGGCTCACCGTCTTCACTGTCGATAGCATTGGCCGCAAACCCATTCAAATAGTCGGGTTCGGCATTCTTACCGTCATCTTCTGCGTCCTCGGTTTCGCCTGGCAGGGTCTTACAAAAACACACTTACTAGTGTTATACGTGCTAGCACAGTTCTTCTTCAACTTTGGACCAAATGCCACAACGTTCATCACACCGGCGGAAATCTTCCCAACAAGAGGGGGGCTACGCATGATAATCCTACTCCTTGGATTCACGGTGTGATGCAGATCTTTGCGCTTTTCATGTTTCTGGGCATGATGACTAGTTTCCTCGTTCCGGAATCGAAGAGAGCGAGGCTGGAAGAACTAGCGGGTGAGAAGGAGGATGTGTATGAGTTGCAGGCGAGCCAGTGGCGGAATCGCGGTGGTGCTGCTGGGGTGGCGAGTGGAGGGAGTGCGGATGTAGATGGTGCGATGGGTAACACGTCGGTGGTTGCTGCGAGGGGAAGTGGAAGTGCGAGTGCTAGAAGTATTGATCGGAGTGGCGAGGGGGGTTTGAGATATGGGGAGGTGGAGAAAAAGTGGTGGCGGTTTAGACAGTCAGAGGTCTAAACGTCTCGCAGGGTTAACCTTTTCTTTCCTTCTTGGCCCTGAAATAAGGGTATTTATGAGTCAAGATGGGCCTGGTTTGGTTGATCATTTTCTTCTTTTGTGTACGATAATCCGTAGCTTGTCCTGGTTTGCTTTATACCCTTCTGTCGATTGACATAAATTCTGATTCCAAGTTGAACTCTTCTGCCCAGTCTTCAGAACCACGATGCAAGTGACGTTAACCTGCTCTCACACGCTATCAAGGCACGAGATTGCCTGACACTGAGTCGTTCAACATACACCATGGTCTCGTTCAGTTTGTTCCTAGTTTCCCTACTGGTAATACCCGTCAAACACATCGTCCCCCGTTTCCAAGCATCATCCCTTTAACACTCGCTAGGCGGGCTTCGATGAATCCAGTATTTCAAAGCCTTCGCTTCAACACTGCTAGTTGTTCGGAAAGCTGTTCCTCATCTCTACCACACGTACCGTGGTGATGGGGAAAGCTCGAACAAGGATTTTGGCGAAGACGCATCGACAATGCTTTTTGTAGTGGCACGACTGTAACGTGGAGGGCCAGTCCAGCCATCTTCGTTAGACATCGTTTCTCTTTCTGGCTTGACCATCACACTCGACATGCGACAGCCGACGAGCAGTACCAAGTCTAAATGCGCGATGCCGCAAACCTGTGGATCCCACCTTTCGGTCAGGATAGCACCAATAACGCTCACCCTCCTCTTGAACTCCACACCAACTCATCAACCACCTCTTCGCCAAGCCTCTCCACACCCTCGACGCCCATCAACCTCTCCTCCACCTCATCGACAAAGCTTCCCCCAACCTCCTCAATACTCTTCCCCACCACACCCTCCTTCGCAAAACTAGTCGTCCTCTTTCCCTCCAACCCACACGCAACGATCCTGTCAAACCACCACAAGTCCGTATTGACATTCAGCCCAACACCATGACTCGTAACATTCCGTCGCATATGCACACCAATCGCCGCAATCTTATCGTCCGGACCCGTCCAGACACCCGTATTTTCCGTAGTCATGGCGTTAATTCCGTGTTTCGCGCAGGTAGCTATTAAGCTTTTTTCCAGCAGGCAGACGTAATTTCTGGGTGTGAGTTTGTGGATGCGTAGGTCGATGATGGGGTAGGCGACTAGTTGGCCTGGGCCGTGGAAGGTAGTTTGGCCGCCGCGTAGGGCTTCGATGAAGTCTGCACGGTTGTTTGCGCGCAGGTAGGTCTGTTGGGCTGGTGAGACGGTGCCGAATTCTCGGCGCCCACATGTGTAGACGGGGGTGAATTCGGCGGTTATGATGTGTGGTGGTGGGATGGGAGCATTGGATGGTGGTTTTGAGGCGAGGAAGCGTGATACGAGGGTTTCCTGGAGGCGGGCTGCTGTTGCGTAGGGGATAGGACCGGGTAAGTGCATGTGATGGAGCTTTTGCCGGATAGAGCTGGTCATAGCTGTTGTTGGACGTTGTTCATGCCGGTTCTCTGGGATCTGGGGACTGGGATGAGCGGCGGGAGCAAGAAACATGCATGTCCTTGTACCTAGCGGGCTTATCGATAGACTGTGGGAATTCGTTGATGTACATTTGACACCCAACACCGAGTTTTCTTTCTAGTCGTCACACCACCATGGCAGGAATCAAGCGATCAATCAACGGACAAGCCAAGCCTCAACCTCAAGTTCAACAGCCGGACGATGTCGCCATGCCGGACGCAACACCCCCATGCGGACAACCCCAACCACCATCCAGCAAAACCACCTCGTCAGCCAGCACAGCAAAAACTCGAGACAACCCCCCCAAACCGATGTCTCCTCCAAAAAAACCATCTCCAACATCCGCACCACCTAGACAACCCTCCCACTCCCACTCCCACTCCCACTCCAAAAACCCCACGCCCCGCCAAAAACTCCCCAAACTCCCCAAAAGTACGTATTCTCCCACTCTCTCTGCACACACAACATCCAAGTCTAACAAAATACACCTCCCCAGATACAACAATAACCACGCGGGCCCTCCTCCACGCGCCGCTCCCCTCCCCCTTCTCCTCGTCCACTTCCGCAAAAATCCTCTACATAACCGCCACAACACCCTACATCCCCGCTCTCAAACGCGTGCGCAAACTCCTCAACGAGGTGCTCAAGCGCGAGAAGCAATCCGCCGCTTCTCTGAGCAAAGCGAGAGGAGGGAGAGGGAGAAACGGAGGACAGCACGCACAAGCAAACGGACGGTTAGAAGCAAGAGATGTGGAAGCGGGGATAGTGGGAGAGATGAGCAGGGCAGCCGGCAGTAATGGCAATAGTACTGGGGGCAAAGCAGGGATTGGAGGTGTGGGAGCAGGGAAAGCAGGGGAACCGGTATATCTCAAAGCAACAGGGCGGGCGATACCGAGGGCGCTGGAAATAGGAGTGCATTTTCAGGCTGAAGAGGATTGCTGGGTTAGGGTTGAGATGGCGAGCGTGAGTGCGATTGATGATGTTGAGGTTGTGAGGCGGACTGCGATGGGGGAAGGGGGGGGTGAGGCAGAGGCAGAGGCGGATGATGTGCCGGAGACGAGGATACGCATGTTGAGTTCGGTTACTGTTAGTATTGGGCTGAAGTGAGATTCATCTTGGGACAGAGGAAAGGATAACGGTGCAGAGTTGGACAAGTAGATACCCATATAACAGCTACGTGATCAGTAGCGAACAAGAACATTTTGCTGTTCGAAAGGCCGCACGTCAAACACTACCTAAGTTTTGAGTCAAAAGCATTTCGAGAAAAGAGTCAAGTATATAACATTGAAGTGTGTGTGGAAAAAAGTTTCTGTCTGCCTGCTTTCTTGAATCCCACACTTTGTGCTGCCTATTCATCATACGCATCATCCAACTCCCGAAGCTCTCCAAAAAGCAAAATAGATAAAAGAAAAGCTAGTCATGTTTACAAAAGAGAATATTCATCGTTTGCTAGTCGCAGTGAATGACTGTTTGGACAAGATAATGTCCTGCAATGCTTTCCAACCTTCCCAATGAAAGAACGCCTGGAGGGTCCAAAGATGACATCGAGATTCCCAAACGCAGACAGAGAAAGGAATCTATGCGCCTCCGAATTACTTACGCCGGAACGAAAAGGAAACAGGGTGTGTAGTTCGAATGTAGCAATGCCTCTCAAGGCTCAAATGTCCCATGATGGACATGTAGTGGCGAGAATAGTGGTATGACGCTGTAACGGGACTGTTGCAACTGGCAATGACTTTGTCCAAGGCATTGCTATCGTACAATATTGCGTCTCGGACATCCAAGTGATGTTGTCGCAAGCAGTCCAGAAGCGGGTATCGTGGCGCGGCGTAGTATATGGCGTCGGTAGAGAATAGAACCTCGCTTGAGCAATACCCCCAAGCTTTGACGTACGATATGCTCTTCAAGGGCTCGTCCCTGTGATCGTGGTTGCACAGGGCCAGCTTTTCTTAAGATGGTAGTAGAAGACTTTGCTATGCTTCTTTTCAGCGCTCGGCCTTGGGATATTGGTTGAGCATGGCCATGACCGCGACACCTATTGCGACGACTGTGACCATGGCTCCGACCGGACCGCCATAGTACATGGAATCTCGATCTGGCGGATGAGAGACCAAGGAATTCGATTGCCCGACCTGCTTCGAACCGATCAGCCCAATGGCATGCCCGTTCTGCTCGCTTCTAGCAGACAGTGACACTTCTGGGCCATCCTCGTCAAGGTCATTCTCTTTGATAATCATGATTTCACCTTCCTCGGCCTCACCATCCGACCCTTCAGCGCCCGTCTTTACGGTTGCTCTTGTCGAGGCACTGTTGCTTCTGCTCCGCCGTTGAGCTTCTTTGCTGGCGGTCTTTGCGTTGTCTTCTCTAATGTTCTCGATCATCTCTGCCAAGGTCTTGCGATCGGCCTCTGCAGTCTCAGCTCTTTCTCTGTACCGCTCCATCTGCTGCTTCATTTCGTTCATCTCGGACATCATGACTTCCAAACGTTGTTGTAAGCGAGTGGTGGCATCCTCGGCGCTGGTGGGGGATGCGGACCCATTCTCTGATCCAGTGAGCTCCTCGCGCTGTACGTCGGCTGCCTCAGGCTCGCGCGTCTCAGCATCGCCAAGGACGGTTTCTCTGTCTCTGTGATCCTTGTTTGTTTCACGCTCGAGTCGGGCCGCTCGCTCCTCGGCGTCTTCCCTTGCGCGACGCTCCTCGTTCAACATTGTCTCCAAGTCTCGTAGCCGCATGCCCTGTGTTTCAATCTCTTTCTTCGCGCTGGTCAAGGCCTCTGTGAGCGTAGACAACTGTGCGTCAGAGCGTACGGGTGACGTTGTCTTTGGACGTTCGGTATCGGACCTCCTAAGGGACGATGCGACGTCGGGCTTCTCAGGCAAAGGCTGTTGTGGCGGCGGCGCAGGTGGATCTGAGAATCTCGCCTTCAGGCTACCGTCTTTGATAGGGGATATCCTGACCTGGTTGATCGGCGAGGCCTTGGCGGGCTCCTTCTTGGTATCTGCTGAGAGGATGGCGTTGATGTACTGGTGGGTCTGTTGGAGGTCCTGCGACTGTTGCTTTGCAGCCTTGATCTCGGTCTGCTGCAGTTAGAAAGGGGGTGATGTAGATGGCTGCGTCAGACTTACGTTGAGCTTTTTGACTACCTGCTCCATGGTAATGGGCTGCAGCCAGAAGTTAGGGTGTCGGGGTTGCTGTAGGCCGTTTGGGTAGTTGGCCATGGCGCCCGGGCCTTGGAGTCGCTGACCGTTGATGGAGCCTTGGCTGGGCGTGCGACCACGCATACCTGCCATTTGCTGTTGTCCGTTGGCGCCCATCATGTTGGAGAGCTGGGGCCCTTCGAGTTCGCCAAAGTTGAGGTCGACCATCTCGTTGCTGGTTCGTGCATAGATGCCGGCATGCTCAACGCGCGCCGCGACTTTGTGGTGGACGATGGTCTTCTGGTCTTCGCTGACGATGTCGATACCAAGTTCCAACATGTCTTGTTCGCGCAGCTCGTGGGGATCAGAGTCTCGGTTCTCTTGCGAGAGGCGGGAGCCGTTGACGAAAGTGCCATTGGACGACTTGACGTCTCGAATCCATATCTTGCCCTGGCGGTCGGCCCAGACCTCGGCGTGCTGCCTCGACAGCACTTTGGAGTCGAAGTATCCGTTGAGTGGCGTGGGGATCGTCTTGTTGTTGGTTTGCCGGCCAATGCGGAGAACGTCGGGGAAGAAGGGTACGGTGATGGTCTTGCGCTCAAAGGTGCCGTTCATGGGGACCAGGTGCAGCACAGCAGTGCCCTCGGGCCCCTGTGCGCGCTGTGCCCCATTGGGCTGTTGCTGCGTCTGCACCTGGCCATTGTGCTGCGAGGGAACCATGGCGGAAGGTGCTTGCAGGGCACTCATGGCCGAGGCTGCTGATGAGGGGGGGCCTGCGGAGGCGATGGGCTGGGGTCGTGCAGCAGTGATTCCGGCGATGGGCTCAGTCTTGGTCGCGGGCCATAGTCCCTTGGGTGCTTTCGCTTTGCGGGTGGCAGCCCAGTCGGTGGTGTTGGGTTGCGGGGAGCCGTTTGGCTGTGAGACAGACGATGAGGCGGATATGGTCGATGTGCCAGACGCCTGTGAAGAGAGGCTCGACGATGAGTTGGACCGTTGGGTGTTCTTCCGAGGCATGAACATGGCACCTCCGTTGGACACGCCCTCAGCGCTCCATGCCTGCCGATTGATATTCTGATAGTTGACGGGGGGCGCGACTGCCGTCATTGGCGAGGTCGTGTGCTGGGAAGGAGGTGGGCGTGTTTGGGGAGCGGCGTCGCTTTTCCTGCACGATTCCCGTCCAGACCAGTTTTTAGCGGCGCGACACCAGCGTGACGACGCCGAGAGCAGGCGACAACAGCAGCAGCAGCAGCAGCAGCAGCAGGAGCAGGAGAAATCGCCAAGTCGCTCATGCACTCATGCGCCGCGATGGAGTCCAGGTGTCCGAGCAGCGTCGCGTGTGGGATTCCGGGGGGTTTGCCGTCGTCGTCGTCGTCGTCTGTCGTGTGCTGTCGGTAGAAAGCCGGTGCGGCGTCAGGGCGATGCAAGGCGCTGCAGACGGGCGCAGAGCACAGCGGCAGGGTCTCTTGAGTGCGTCGAGGTCGGTCGAGGCCACCAGGCAGGCTGCTCGATGGTTGGGGTGGGCGGTATCGATGGAGCGTGTCTCGAGGAGCAGGACGTCTTGTTCGGGCCTGGGGGACGCTGCAACGCGCACCGCTTACTGGCCAGGTGGGCGAGGAGACGGCGGCTCTGGCGTAATGGCGACGCGGAGAAGGGGGCTGCACGGCTGGCGAAGCACTGCGGAACGAGGCTGTTGCTGCTGCGAGGGACGACAGGCGCACCGAGATGGGAGTGTCTTGACAAGGCCTGGCTGCAGCGATTTAGTGAAAGGGCCAGCCAGCCGTCCAGGAGAGTCGAGAGTCACGTGCGCACTCGCAAAGCGCCGCTGCATCACGAGTGCGCCGTTTGTAGGGGCCCCCAACGCTGCAAGTCAAGACTGGCCATATCGCACTGTTTGCATGGGTACTGCTCCCGCGAACGTGCTGTTGGCCCTGTCCAGCTGGGACTGGCCTCCTCGTGCATCCCGCAGTGGTGTCTTCCCCGGATTTGGGTGGTTTCTCTTGGCGAGACTGCAGCTTCAAGTGGGACAACCACAGTTCCCCCCTCTTGCCTTTCTTCACCACCCGACGACTGCAAGCTGCACAATGCCGGTACCAGTCGGCTCAATGCCTCAAGGGGCGCATGGCCCTTCTACACTAGACAAGCGTAGGCTTCTGTGTCTGTGTGCGCTTGGCCGTGGCTAACAGCGCATAGTGAAGATGGGTGGCATCATGGGCGGCTGTACGCTTTACCGCAGACCAGGAATGGCATGAGCTGACTTCTCCACAGCCGTCGGCTTGATCATTGGCTTCATCTTCGGTTCGCCTCATCTTAGGCTTTGTAGAAGCGCTATCCTGACTCCTGTAGGCTTCACCAACATCGTCCGCTTCGGCCCTGGACCTAATGGAATGCTGCGCACACTGGGCCAATACATGATGGCATCTGCGGCGACCTTTGGGTACGCATGGGCACATTCACGTAGTCCTGGTGCAATGTACTAACGCATCTACAGCTTCTTCATGGCCATCGGCACCACCATTCGAACAGACAGCTCGCCCATCGCTACCCAAGCTTTCAACAGCGCGAACCGACGACCCATGATTCTCCCAAGACACCGCCAATACCCACGCGCTTCTCAAAATGAGAAGAACTAGAATCCAGACGACAAGATAGCTTTGCCGGTGATGAGAATATGCCATGGATCGAGCACTGCAAAACTGGTGGCGCAGCAATCACAACCAAGCCTTGCCCATGTATGATAAGCAATAGAGAAACCTTGTCAAGGCTAGATGGGATTCATTAGACGCGAGGCGAGTGTCATCAAGTGTCATCAAGTGTCCGTAGTTCTGGCTTTCCTTTCACCTTCACTTCACCTCTGGTCACCTGCCCATGGATGCTATTATTAGTCCCACGTCCTCTCCTAAACGCTAGCTTCTTTTGTCGTCCGTTTTTCCTATTGTGGATATCATTCTCCTCTTTCTCACCAGTACTCTTAACTGCTTTCTACTCACGCCCAAATTCTTCTCACAACCACTTTTCACGATCAAGTTCCACTTCAACCACCAATTCACGATCAACTTCTATCCCAATCACGGCACTTGTCATCCAACTTGACGCAAACCAAACCCAAACATCTCAGAGAATGCATTCGCCATTCCCACCTGAAACGTATGGCCTCCGCTCCGCTTCAGCCCGCACTTCACGTGGCGTGGGCGCGGCTAGCAACGACGTCGATAACGGAGCCAAGGGCGAAGAGGCCTTCGAAAGGATCAGCCGCGGCGCTCGCGGAGCTCGTGGCGGTGCCGCTAGATTCAAGGCGACGGCGAGAGCTGCCACCAAGGCGGCAAACCGTCTATGTACCGCTGAAGCGCAGAGTAAACTAGCATCGTTGGGCAAATCTTCTGTCAGACTTGGAAAGAGCCAGAAGAATCCAGACGCATCACCTCGAACAGGAAATAGCAACATCAAGGACGAAGAGGAGGACGATATCGCAGAAGCCATTGCGCGCTCGCTGGGCGACAAGGTCGGAGATTCTGCCGTTATGAGCCCGCTCCCACCGATACCTGGAGAGCAGGACGACTCCGACATTTCAGAAGCCAAGATCATGTCGCTGTTGTCGAACAACGGACCAGCAAAGCACACAGCCAAAGGTCACTCTTACACGTCTATCGGTAGCGGTTCTGCGTCTAGTGCGACTGCGCCACATTCCCCACTCTACTCTCTCCTCAACGCCATGGAGCGAAGCACGAAGACCCTAGAGGAGGTCGATCCTGAAGTGCTGGCTAGGGCTGGCCCCGAGTTGGCAGGTGTTTTGAGGAGGTGGCAGGACATGGTGACCAGAGTTATCTACGCAACTGAGGCAGCCGAGCATCAGCGGATCCAGGATGTTCAAGCTCAGCTGGACTACGACCGGATCGTCCAAGACAAGCATCAGAAGAAGATCGACACATTGAGCAAAGCTGCCGGGGCACAGATGCTTCAGATGCAGCAGAATCACCAGAAGGAGTTGAAGGATCAGAAGCAGGCGTATGAGAATCTTCTCGTACAACAGGTCGCGAAGCCGTCTGCACCAACAGCACAAGACCGACAGCCAGAAGCAGAACTCGCCCAGCCCCGAACCGTCAAGTCACCGTCATCACATTTCCAAGACAAGATCGACCGTCTCACCAAAGAGATCATTACGATCAAGTCTGAACATTTGACGAAAGCTTCCAAAATGGAAGCATCCCACGCAGAACAAGTCGCTTACCTACACCGAAAGAACGAGCGACTAGCCGACGCAAACGCCAAGCTCCGAAAGGTGGAGAAAGCTGAGAATGACAAGAAGCAGGAACTGGAGAAGATGAAGCAGATGTACGAAGCGGAGCTGAAGCAGATGAAAGAGGAGGCGGTGAATCGGGCGAATCAGATTGCGAATTTGAAGCAGCGAGTTCCCACGGTACCACCTTTCATATTCACAGCTGGAGGTCGCCAGTCGTTGCCTCAGTCTACGCATTCGGATCCGGGCCGGCAGTCAGAGGGCGGTGATGGTTGGGCCCGCAAGAGGGCTAGACATATGTGATGATGCTGGGTCGTGCGTGTAGCGTATACAGACGACCTGCAGGCGGGTCTGGAAAGTAGCCATGATAGTCGCTAGACAAACACAATGTGAGTGCAGAAGACAGTGCATACCTTTAGGGTTGAGTCCACTTCGGTGTAATATAGAGAGAAGCAAGCCTCGTGCCTTTGGGAAAACCACAACCGGGTCCTGCTCTTCCGCACAAGCCCAACTACGAAACTCGTATGATCAACCCTCACCGAGTAATGTTTGTTGACCCCACAGATGGGGGGGGGGACCCCTGGCTACAAAACGCATGGGGTTTCGCGGTTCCGGAAGACGCTACTCATCGTGGAACGCGTCTCTTCTACGCATGATGCATGTGCCGTGTTCTCGAGCGGGATGCTTAATAAGTAGATCGAGTGCCCTCAGGTCACGTCGGGTTTTTACAATGTGGAGATGGAGGTGGTGGTGGTGGTTTGCACGCTGTCGGTTCAACAAGGGTAGCCTTTCACGATTAAATTAAGTGGTGCGGAAAGCGCGTAGATGATGTCGGCGATTGAGCTGGAGATGTCAAAGATTTCTTTGGCTCTCCAATTTGCCTGCGGTGGTTTGTTAAATATATACGAGGAGGGCCTTTTTCTGTTCCCGCGCGTGAGATGACATGACACGGAATAAGCAAGTAAATTGCGACCGAGTTGTCCCAATGACGACTTTGTGAATATTTCCGGTGGAGATGAGCCAGGCACAATGCGCGAAACGACTGCTCTATTCCAGTTTTTGCTTTTGGTGTTTACATGGCGGAATGTGGATGTGGTTGACGTGTTGTACGTCATTGTCGTACTTCCAACACACACACTCAACTACGCCTACGACCAAAACACCACGAACTTTGTATATCAACGCGAAGAGCCGCAACACTAATAGCATTCGACCCATGCAAAAATAGATCGCCATCAACTAACGGTGACAATTCGCAGCAGCCTCATAGCTCGTACCTGACGATCAAATCAACCACCCCCAGTCATACCTGTCAAGTCAATTGGGTGATCGCGGCACCAGCGACAGCTTGGCGGCAACACATTGATTACACTAACCAGGTGCACGCAGTTCCCCGACCCAGCGTTTGCGGCTGTAAGACGGGTTGGGACATTTACTGCGACCCAGAGGGTCACAACTCATCGTTAGCCCCGCCGGAGTGACGTTTCACAGCAACAGCCCACCCATGTCGCGCCATCGTAGTGGACCGCACCCGTGGCACATATTACCCTCTGCTCTCTTATCTCTAGGTTTTGGATATTTTGCCACTTTCTCACTTTCTTATATCCAGTATCAATGTTCGGTTTCCGCATGGCCCTTTGAAGAGCATTCGTGGCGCAGTCACTCGCCATGGAGCCACGCCAACCAATCTATACATCTCCTTGCAGATGTTGATAGTCCGCGACAAAGAGACTAAATCCAGTCTTTGTGCTTGACACACCACCGCCCTGTAGATTTTACTCGAAAGGTACGCGCACACGTGACCACCCAATTCTTTGCGTACAACATATGCAAGGACCTTGTCCTGCCCGATGGCTGACAAGAAGACTAGACCTAGACATAAAGACTCCCCACGAATGTCATAAGGACATCTGATACATCGACCACAGTGTTCTTATTTGTTTTTTTTAAAAAAACGAACTACACACATCCGCACGGGTAGAATACCCAACAAGTAATTCTTAATCGTCGTCCTCATCATTCCAACAACAAAGCCAGCAATGTACACGGCCACCGCACTCATAGTCCTCTTACTCACCATCATCACAACCACCACCATCTCTGCCTTCCCAACAACAACACATCACCTTGCCCGCCGTGGTCTCCCTGGCGCATACTATACATGCACCAAGTCCAACTTCGCCGGCGAGTGCAGCTGGACGCAACCCAACACGGAATGCCACATCCAAGGTAGCCCAGGCGGTATCGCATCAATTGGCCCAGACCAAGGCACTGTATGTCGGCTCTATGAAAAGGCCGCATGTACGGGCAACGTACTCAAGATGGTCACCTTCCCTGGTCTCGCAACCGGCATGCCGGATATCGGGAGCTTCAAGTGCTTCAAGGAAAGTAGTAGCAATGGGAAGAGGGTGGCACACGCTGGGACGCTTGCCGAGGGTCAAGGCCAGGCTTCTGGTTTGGGAATCGGGGATTTTGAACTGAAGAAGGTGGCGGTGGAGGGGAGGGAGGAGGGCATGATTGGGTTGAAAAAGGGGGTTTACTATTGATTTTCGGTTTTTATTTTCAAGTAAAGAGAGAGGAAGAGGAAGATGTTGGGTATTAGAGGTTGGATGGATAATTATTCTTTCTTCGATTCGGGGGGTTTCTTTTTTCTTTTTTTTTCTTTTTTTTCTTTTCTTTTCTTGTTCCTAAGTTGGAAAAGAGATGGCGTAGCGCTATACTTAGGCCGTTGCTGGTAGAATTTTTTTGGGTGGTTGTGTCATCGAGTACTCTCTAATATGAAGAAAGTTCTTCAGTGGGTTGAGGAGTTAGCTGTAAAGTAAGTGAAGCACCATCATCGACATCAGTAAAGCGGCCATAGACTACATCCTTCAAAAGTAACATCAGCCATCAATTGTTCTTCTATGAGAAGACATATTGAATGGTCACTCACAGCCCCTCAAGCGATGTCACTGTCAGCTGCCAATCGACCACAGGATTAGCTTTTGTATATTCTAGATGCCGCCAAATGTCGCTAGCGAAAAGATTAAAATAGTCACTGCAAGCAATACATCCAACAGCCATACCTATCCTTGAGTGCTGCGAAATGTCGCTCGCACTACTCCGAATATTCACACCGTCACAAAATCCCATATATACTTCTCGTCGAGTCTTGGCAGATTGTGGCACTGTCTTACAACTCGTTGTTTGGCCCGCAGTCAGACATCCAAGGCCGGCACTGCAATCGTGCGATTAGCCTTCTTCTTGGCAGGGGCGAGCTCGTTGTCGTCCTCGACGCGCTTTCGCTTCTGTTTCTGTGTCTTCAGCTCAGACGAGCCGGCAATGGGCTTGCGACCTCGATCAGTTTGAGACCGGGAGCCGCCAGCACCACCGCCGCCGGAAGGCGCATGGAGATTGTGACAGTGGTTGTGCAGATTCAGACCACTGTTCATGAAATAGGACAGTACGAGAACCTCAACGTCATCTTCACTGATAGAGAGCCATTGAAGGACGTCTGCCATCGCGAGAGTTGAGATTAGAATCGGGAAATAATCGATTCCCTGACGTCTTTCTTTATATTTCGACAAAACGGCCTGAGCTTTGTACTAGTAGACGCGCAAAAGCGTTGCGTAAAACATGGTTTCCCACGGCGAGTTGGCGAAGATCAATGCCTTCTCGTCCCTACAATCGACTTGATCACCAACAGCGCCGAAGAGGGATTGCAGCCGAACG
Source organism: Alternaria sp. 'sect. Undifilum' (assembly GCA_024321975.1). NCBI lineage: Eukaryota > Fungi > Ascomycota > Dothideomycetes > Pleosporales > Pleosporaceae > Alternaria > Alternaria sp. 'sect. Undifilum'. Next base: position 4,416,402 of record JAJJZI010000004.1, read on the forward strand.
GAGCTAGTGATGATCATGTCGGCTAGAGTGCGTTTACTCATCTTATCGAAGTTGGTGTTGGGGAACATCTCCTGGTCTTGAGGAGGATTTATGAGGCCGGCATTGGTATGAATGTAGTCTCTTCATCACTCGAATCTTCATCGGCACCCACAAGAGAATGACCAGAGCGAGGCAATTTCGCGCGATGGATATCCTTAGCTACCGCTACCGCCACTACGACGTTTCCCTGTTAGGATGGTGTCTGTCGCAAGGCCTTGCTTCTCGAGTGCCTTTTGCGCCTCAGGGTCAATATCGACCTCGAGATGTTCCTCGTCGTTCACAATGAATTGGTCTTCTTCTGCTTCTGGTGGAGTAGCTTCTTTCTTGCCTTTCTTCTTGACGATTGCTACACCTGCGTCGCCAGGTTTCCGGGCGCCCTTTCTACCCGCTACTCTGCGGACTGCTGGCTGCTCTGTCGCGGGAGTGGGTGAACCTGGCGTTGACTTCTGGTTCGACTTCTTGGTCGTACACTTTGTGGCGTCTTCGCTTAAGTCCCCATGTTCAGAGTCGCCATCAAGGTTAGTTTCCGGTGGGGTCACCTCTTTGCTTGAGGCAGGTGGAGCATCTCCGCCTTCTTGCACAGAAGCTTTTGTCTTACCACTGCTGCCCGTATTCTGCCTAGTGGCATTGGTGCTGTTCTGGACGTCCGGGGTGGTCTTAGCTTCCCTGACCTTCTTCCTCGCAAGATACTCAGCCAGCTTGACGGGCTTCTGAGGAGTAACCTTCTTTGAGGTTCCTGAATCAGCCATGTCTGCTAAGTTGGAATGGCTGAGATTCTCTGCCCTGGCCTTGGAAGGCTTCAGGGGAGGCGCGTCGCCCGACTTCATCATGTCATTCGACTTTTTCTCGACAACCAACTTTTTCTCGACGCTGTGGGTCTCTTTGAAGGTAGGCTCCGCGTCAGTCACCGTATTGCCGGTGGTGATCCGAGAAGACTTCTCAACCGAGTTAGGGGAGTGTCGCTTCCTGGGCTCATCAGTGGTCTCCTCAAACGCCTGACAGGCGTTCCTCTTTGCGACAGCGGCCTTGTTCCGGGCCGCTGGCTCGTCTGAAGAAGGCTTGTCGTCTATATCTTGAGGCTTTTTGATTTGAGGGGCAGACCCAGAAGCCTTGGTGACCTTTGAGACTGTGGCAGCCTTGCTGGCTGCTAGCGAGCCAGGGGCAGGCTTGTACTTGATTACAAGCCCAGAGACACGCCCTGAAGGTAGCTTGGAGAAGCGGCTCGTTCCTTGTCGAACTGTCTTCTTTGGCTTGTTAATAACGTCCTCTACTTGTCGAACTGTCTTCTTTGGCTTGTTAATAACGTCCTCTAGCAGGCGAGCGTCGTCCTTGGTGGTAGTCGACTGGCGAGCGCTGGGACCGTTCGCGACCTTGGTTATGGGCTCGGTGGCTGATCTGTTGAATTTGGCCGTCAGTTTCCCAGGGTGAACGAGTATTGCGTTGTTCATCATCTTCTCGCGCAGCGCCCCAAGCGTCATCTTGGCGTCTTCAGTATGCAGTAACAAGACGGCGTCCTTCATGGAAATTTCTTGACGCATCAGCTGCTTCGGGCTAACTGTGTGCGCTTTGAATGCCTTCACAGTTCTGGTCGCTTGCCGAAGTTCCTCTTGCGCGGAACTGAGATGTTTGTCGGTCAGGGACCGGCAGTCATCGAGCATCGCGACCACGTCGGACTTTTTGGGGAAAGCAGCGGCCCTCACGACAGCTTCCTTGACTGCGTTCAAATTCGATAGCGTGGTGACACAGTCGGAAACGTACTCTTTCTTTGTCTCGCGGATGTTTCTCCAGTGGGTAACTGCCTGAGACCAGTCACGAGTCGGCTCAGAGGCGGGAGAACTTAGGGGGGAGGTGTTCTGAGCCTGACTCAGGGGCTGCTTGCCTGTGGATAGCCTATCTATGGGATGGTTCATACCTGCGGTAGAAGTTTTGGTTGTCTGTATGAGACGTGGAATGGAATTTGCAAAGATGGTTGGAAACGCTTGTAGAAACACGTTGTCTAAGCTTTCGCAGAATGAGAAAGGTAAAAGGAGTGTGCGGTTGTGTAGAAGGAAAGCAGTAGGAGGGCAGGCGAGCTTAAGTTGTGGGGTGGGGAGGGCAGGCATGTGCCAAGAAATTGAAGTGAAAGTTGACCTCACGTGCATCGTGCAGGCACAAGAGGGCTACGCATTACGCACGTAATGACGTCGAGGGTAGCAAAAACGAAAAGTCAAAGGAAAGCGCAATTTCATGAGTATGAGTGAATTTACGCACGTGGTATGATATAGTACCTAACGAATGACACTAGGAAGTATTGTGATATATAAGAGAGATCGACTGAACAGAGTGGGAGAACATGTTTGTGAGAGACATATTAGTTAAGAAATCTAGACAAGGTACTTATAGCTCCTGATTAACATCGACCAAACCGTCTTGATAACTTGAACAATCGACTACACTGAGGGTTCAAAAGAAGCAAGCGGAACGCCAGCACAAACAAATAAGTCATGACCTGGAGAATCCGGAGCAGCAAATTCATTCCAGGTATTTCCATTGCGTTGAAGGAATATCGAGCGCTCTATATGGCCAGCCTAAATGTAGCGAGAAGCACCGGACATTTGTCTTGGCTGTGGTCTCCTTCGGCCCAGTATTCTCCATCGGCTTCTTCTCTGTACTGTCCTTGTTGTGATTTGGTTATACATTCTCCACCAAACGTTTTCGCGCCTCAATTACATGACCCGACTCAACCTTATTCATATAGCCGTCAATATCAAACTTCACTTGGGTGGTTCTGCCGTGGTAGCGTTTACCTTAACCCCCTTCTTCTGGCGTGAAGGAATGTTTTCCGTTTGCGGTTGCAGTGGCGCGGACCCGCGACGATGGAGAGTATTGTACACCAATTCGTCGAAGTAGCGACCTCGATCATCCATGTACTTGGCAAGTTCATACAGATGTTGACCTATGGTGACACCCGGGTGACCATACATAGGGCGATCTTGTGGTTGGGACGGGCTTTCTGGGTTGTTGGTGCAGTGTTATTAATCCCGTCGACCACTGCATTGGCCCTGTGATACTTGCGCGAAAGTCTGCACGAAGTGAATGGCAGATAGGTTAACGTCATGTGCAGAAGCGCCTGGCAAGATCTCAGCTGGCAAGTTGTGACATGTGAATACATGTTGAACACGAAAAGCAAAAGTCACGTAAGTAAAAAAGACGAAAGATGAAGGAGATTAGATACGCGACGTGATGGAATTGGTGATGGTAGGTGGGTCGACAAGAGGTTAAGGTTGGAAAGCTACCTCTGCGACATCCAATGACGCTACAAAGGTCCCTGCATAACTTGGCGCCACATAGCCACTTGGCATACATCTCCACAAAGACCCTGGTGACCCTCCTCCCCCTCTTACCGCCATTGCAACGTCGCCTTGCTCTATAGACACTCAGAAACACAACACTATCCTACTTGGACGTCAAAATGAAGATCACCCTCCTTCTCACTTTGGCTACGGCCGCCGTCGCTGAGATCATCAACAACGAGGCAAGTGGCACCCACAGGAAGCTAGACGGCATGCATAGCGTACTAACCCATCCTACAGCACCTCAAGACCGAAGTTCTCACTGAAGCCACCTGCGTGCGCAAGACCAAGGTTGGCGACAAGATCAATGTCCACTACCGCGGCACACTAGAAAAGGACGGCAGCGAGTTCGACGCCTCATACGGTCGCGGCGAGCCCTTGAACTTTGTCGTCGGTAAAGGTCAGGTCATCAAGGGCTGGGATCAGGGTCTGCTCGACATGTGCCCTGGCGAGAAGAGGAAGCTCACAATTCAACCTAACTGGGCCTATGGCGACCGGGGTGCTGGCCCCATTCCTCCCAAGAGCGTCTTGAGTGAGTCGAAACACTAGGAAACATTGCAAACAAATGGGCTAACACAATGCAGTCTTCGAGTCTGAGCTGGTCTCTATTGAGGGCATCGAGAAGGAAGAGTTGTAGAGGGTCTGAGCTGATAGATCTGACGAAGATATGCGAGCATGAAGTACACCACGATTGGAATACATGTCATGAGTTTGGGAAGCCTGTCTGTACATACGTAGTATCAGGTGGGTATGCAAATGACACCAGGATCTACAAGTAGGCTCGATCTTGCAGTATCGCACATTCGATATGTTGTGACTCGTCAGTACAGTCCCTCATTATCGTCTTCTCTTGCCATCAGCTTCCTAGTTCACCGCTCATCGTTTTCACTGTCTTGGTGTATATGCCCTATTTTCAGGTTCTGCACAATATCGGATCTATGGTTGGGTGCTACTGATCAGCATCAATACCACGCATCTTGACCTTCACTTTCACCTCCAGATTCTACACACTGACCGAAGCTTCTGCGGACTTTCTCATAACTAATGTCTTTATCACTATGCTTCTTTGCTATTATCATCACAATCTACTCTAATACCACAACACTGCAATCTGAGCCACGGTGCCTACAACCTCATCCATTGTCCATCTACAAACTTATCAACCCTCCCAGAAAGACGAACAAGATGTCTTCTTTCTCTAATCTCCTTCAGTCCATCAAGAACCCGAACACTCCTTCCACCGCGACACTCAAGCCCGCTATCAAAAAGGTCAAGATCGCAAATAATCGTTCCGACATCAAAGACATGGGCGACATTGTGGAAGCAGCCAGCAAGTCCGCTCGGCCAGTCACCCAACACCCTGGTTCTCAATCAATCCCTAAGCCGACGCTCAAGAAGCGCAAGGTCTGTAGCGCAGACATATCCACCACAAACCCCACAGCAAAGAAGTTAAAGACGAAGACGCAAGTGGTCGAAGAACAGAAAGAGCTCGACCTTTTCCCGCAGAAGCGCGACGTGGTTTTCTCCACGAAGGAGAAGGCGGCTGAGCAAGCCGAGCATCACAATGTAGTATTCTCCGGCGCAGATGGTACGTCGGACGGAATGCTGAAGCGTAGTCCTACAAAGAGCCTTTCGCTCGAGCGAATGAAGGAAGATGCGCTTAAGACACTCGAGGAGCGGCGATGCGTAGCTCAGATGGCACTTGACGGGCTCGTGCCTTTGGTCAAGAAGAGCAAAGCTATTGAGACTGCTGTTGCGGTGCTCGAGCAGCAGATCCAAGACTACGATCCTAATATCAAGAAATTGAGGTTGTTTTGGACGCGGTTTTGAGACTGGCAAGATCAAGGGAGCGGACGAGCAGGCTCTGCTTGCTCTAGTTTCTTGGGGTCTTGAAGTCAAGATGGCCTTTGAGGATGTTTCTTCAACAAAGCTTGTTGATGAAGAAGAGGCTCAGGCTGGAGCCAAGATTGAGGATACTCGCTTCAGCGACGAGACTCTGGCCGCAATCTTTGGTATAGACGGGGAGACCGAGGAGGATGTGAAGCATGATGTAAGTTGGCATTCCTAACCCCAATGAACTGCTTTTACTAATTTACTCAAGGTCCTTGAGCCTGCTCCCGGCCCAGTTCCCGTTCCTGCTTCCATCCGACGACCCGTCACTTCCACCACTTCTTCCACCACTTCTTCCACCACAACCCCACATCCAGCGCTATCCAGCTTTGTCCCTACCAAGGCCAACAAGCTGCACTTGATAGATGCCTCCGAGGCAGTTGAGGCGATGAACAAAGCTGCGGCGGCAGAGAAGAAGCAGTCACCTAAGAAGAACGGCGGCATCGCTAAACAATATAGCGCTAGGAAGAAGTTCAGGTGCTATCGTACCAAGAATGGAGATTTGAAATTTAAGTAGAAAGGCAGTGTAATCACAAAAGCTGGGAAAGCTCATACACTATCAGGTCAGATTCCGTGTTCGGTAGTAATACAACTTTCTTCTCGGCACCTACGTTCGTTTCCTTCGCATCTACTTCATAATTTACATTGGCCATATCTAAGCTCTACTCAGCTTGACGGCATCCTCTCCCATTCCACCACTGTAGTCTTCCTAATATTGTGAGCTTCTTTGCCTGTCTCGACTGTAATACACTGCTTTTCGCTATCTGCATCGCTGTCGGCTTTCCAGCATGAATTCCGACTATATTGTGGATATATATTTTCGAAGGCGCTCGACTGGAGCTCTATACCATCGTTACTCTTAACATAGCCACGCGAGCGTTGTCTTGGGTGCAGCGATAGGTCCGGCGTAAAGGCATCCGTTGTACTGAAAAATGCGACAAACTTGTTGCGAACAGCCATGCAGTTTCCGACTGCGCATTTGAAGCCATGAGAGCGCTCCTTTGGCTCTGCACGTGATGGGACAGCGCTTGACTGCGTATGACTTTCTTTGTCGTATAATACTAATGTGCAGATATCCGCGCTCGCACGGCCTCGTGATTCTCCGATTGCGACGTTCATATTTGGACAAACAGAAATGAAAGTGAACGCACACTAGGAGCCTCACCGCTCACCGACTGCTCGCATTCTCATTGTTCATTCATATCAAGCACCCAGAGTTCCTGCGAGAGGAGTCTCTTGACCACTCTTCTGCTTCGATATTTGATACTAAAAAGAGCTTGTGGAAATGGAGAATCGCGACATCACGCCCTTCTCTGGTTCCAATACCCCCGAGCCACAAGTATCAGATGGACCACTTGCTGAAGCTGCAGTCAGCTTCGCAACTCCAACCAGCATCATATCTGCATCGCCAAAGCCAAGATCTCAAATATCAACAAACGGGGTACCTAAACAACAAACACAAGATGACATAGAAGCCGATGCGCAACTCAAACGGTTTCAGCAAGACCTACTGGTCCTTACCAGCCTAAACGACAACTCATCACTGCATTGGCGTCCGAGCTGGTTCAAACAAGACTCTTTCAACAAGAAGTTCTGGACACTTCACAATCCACCAAATGTAGTCACCGAGAGGCTCCCGAGCACTTCGCCCCAAAGCAAGGATTACTATACTCGGCGCATGAGGCGCGCTGGTGATCGACCATCGCTCTACATCAAGAACTGGGATCACTGGTCTCGGTATTGCGATCAGTATGGCGTACCACTGGACTTCCTGTCCAATGACCAAATTGGTCTCATGCGTATGGGATTGCCACGCAACGAGAAGGGAGAGCTATGTGGTAAGATGATCGCGATTGAGAAGAGTGAAAGCATGACTAACAGAGTATAGCTCCAGCGACATACCCACTGTATCCAGAACCACAGCCTCTAAATGGTGGACGCTACATGCTCGACCCCGCAACATATGCTACCCATCTACCGCCAAAGTTCCGCTCGGTCAATCACCATGCAGCATCCGCAGAGGATCTCGAGGCCGTTGTTGTGCACTCTGATGGTGCACTGACAATAGAGCGCCGAAGTGAGATATCCAAGGATTACATCCAGCGGACGCATGGTGGCCACACAGGGGAGAAGAAAGATGATTTTGTGTATGCTGCTAACGACCGTCCGCCAAAGCAGCAGGGGCCGGCGAGGCGGTGGAGCTATGTACCGTGGACTAGCGCGCAAGAAGAGAGTTGCAAGTCACCGAGTCTGGTGGTACAGCTGAAAGTTAATCCAAAGAGAAAGTTTGGAAATAGGGGCGTGGATGGAAGTAACGGGGTAGTGTTAAGGACAGAGGAAAAAGATGCAAAGAAGAAAAGGGGGAACAGGATGCTCAGGGAGCTGCAATGAGCAGCGGAATCATGACACGGTGGATGAAGACTACAAGAACCGTCCAATACCTATCGGTTTGGCTTACCGTCGTGTAAGCTGCGAGTCATCAGATAGGTACACACCGTCACCGTATGTCAATGATGCCTTCCTGGGTTTGCAACTCATTAACGCAACATCCATATCTTACTCGAATAGCACATCGTTGCAGTTTCGGAACGGACCATAGAAGTCATGTGACGCGTCGCGCCGAAGCTGGACTGATATAGGATTTGCTGGAGCACCCATGAAGCATCTTCTCCGTCAATACCATCGCATTGTTGGACGTATGGTTCCATGCTTAATCACGCCGGGTTATGCAAATCTACGTCTTCCAGGATGGCGTGTTGAATGTGACCTTGGCATAGGTAGATCAACCGAGCGCGTGTGCGTTCCTTGTATTTGCAAAAGGTCTTCGTCAAGAGCATCTTTTCGTATTGTATCGTAGGAATTGCGCAAGTTGCGGATGTCTGCATCAACATAGTATAAGCGGATACACGCTCGCCTGCAGCACTCAGCGCTTACTACCTATTTTCGAGATGCCACGCCTGGCTTCGAGCCAGAAACTGGGGTTTCGACTTTGGACTCCTCAGGCATGCGATGCGCAACGCTCTTTTCTGCCGCTGAATGGAGTTTTGCAGGATGTGACAATGTTGGCATGAAGGAGGCTTGGTGCATGCTATTATCGATTTCTGTATGTTCGGATGCCGAGAGGCTGGGGCTGAGGAACGAGGCTGTGTGAACGACTGGGCCAGAGCACCAGACGAACGCTTCTCTTGTGCGACGTGACCGCTTGTCGGATCGAGGGGTTCTTTTGGTGTTGCAAGACCAAATTATAGCTTCTTGTCATCTACCGCTCGGCGGTGCCCATACTTGGAATACCCAGGCCCTGCATCCTCACATGTCTGCTACGGCTCCGGGGCGCGTCAAATGCGATCCGAATGCAAGCGACGCCGTCCTGCATTTGCGACACTCTGCTACACCACGTCGGGTATCGATCTCGGTAACGGCCGGCAGCAGTTCGAGCCTTGGACACAACGTGCTTTCGGTTCTTCCTGCGGTCCCGCCGTGGTGTGTGGTCTTGTTCGCTGAAACGACCCGCGGCCCACACTCGAGTCTCGCTCGCCCATGCAGTGGCCGCGCCTATCGTAAGCGCCTCGCGGGCTGTCGGCCGGCTCCCTGTTCTTTTTGTGTACGGGCCTGCGACTACGGGGCCTTCCCAGGTGTTTTGAACTCGCAGAGCTCAGTGCGCGGGCGTCTTGGAACGGCTTGCTGACCTTGGACTCCACGTTTCTGCACCTGCATCCAGCTGCAGGTTCCCGAGCTCAGCCCTACTGAGTATGGATGACTACGTCCTCCTGGTGCTCGACCCGATGAGGCACCCCTTGCCCTTGTGCCGCTTGCCAAGGTCTTTATTTGGGCCTGATGCCCTCGTCGAATCAGCGCCAGATTAGCCGCCCTCCCCCTCCATCGCTGCCCCTCCTCCACTCGGCAGCAGTATTATTCTTAGACACAGCCGCATCAGGGAGGGCAGTAGGTATTCTCAAACAGGCGCTTTCGCTATCGTCCCCCCTCCCTTGTTCGAGCGGACGAACCGCTCACGTTTTGTGCTCCAGCCATTTACAGGCCCAATTTTGGCCTGCCCTGGTCCCTTTGGATGGCGCTTGGAGCCATGACCCAGTGAACAGCCTCCTCTTCGCCTAGCCGCACATACCGTTCTCGGTAGACAGAGATCGATCCGGCGATTACAGAAACATGTCCTGGTTTCGAAACAATTCTCCGAGAGGCCTGCTGGTCTTTGTTGTCCATGGAGGCTCAGTATGCGGCTCACTGTATAAAGACGTTCGCCGTGCCCCTTGATTCAGGCCTCACACCTCACACATCACACATCCAAAGGTACGAACAGCAGCTCTCTCGTTGTCACTCTTGAGGATATCTCCTACCTCTTGTTCCTTATACGTCACTCTCATTCTCCTACGCCCGCTCTACCGTAATCAGAATACCCTACTTGGCCGCTTCCCTTTCTCTCATCTTCATCGTCGCAGCGTGTTTCCCATATCTTCATTCTCGTCATCACTTTCATATCTTGCTAGTCTTTTCATTCAATTGGTCAACATGCCTAAGATTGAAAAGGGTCCGGCGCACCGCCTTTCCGTATCGACCGCATCGGCCGCAGGCGGAACTCGGAGCTCCTCCTGGTCCGCTAAAGATGATGAAACACTCATCCAGGCCAGGGCCCAAGGTCTCAATTGGAACCAGATTGGACCCAAGCACTTCCCTTCCAAAACCCCAAATGCTTGTCGCAAACGGCACGAACGGTTAATGGAGAGGCAGAATGCAGAGCAATGGGACGGCGTAAAGCTGGACGTGCTAGCGCAAGCCTACATGGAAGTGCGACGGGACATGTGGAGTATCCTAGCTGCCCGTGTTGGAGAGAAGTGGCAATTGGTCGAGACAAAGGTACGTCATATGCCATCATAGTTGCTACTGAAGCACCTGTTGTTAACTTCATTTAGTGTATGGAGAAGGGACTAAAGAACCTTACTCAGGCCTATAGGTCGGCTCAGAAGAAGCTCGAGAATGGTACCTACCACGACCATGAAGATAGTGGAGTAGGCGTTTCTGACCTCGAAGAAGAACAAGAGGATCATCATGTGGACTTGCACAACATGTCCACACTGTCCGAATCCCATTACCCCGCATACTCAAGCTACACCATGCATCAGCAGCGGGTACCGAGCATCCAGTCTATGCTGCAACCGATGCAACAACACCCAAATTCCATGCAGCAGTCGATGCAACAACCAATGCACCAATCAATGCAACCGCCCATGCAGCAAAACATGCAGCAGCCGATGCAATACACCTCCCATCACCTCTCGCATCAGCAATAGACCCACGATGTCATTGCCAGCTGGCTCAAGCTTTCTCCAACATCTCTCACCCTTTTTGCATCTCCTTATCACGATCGTTACGAATCTTCAGCTTGTTACCAAAGCAGCAAGCGGTATCTTTCTGTACCAATACCCCATCGGAAAATCCCCGATACTAAAGCCTACCCCTCTAGTGGCTTACTTCGCCAAGCATCACCTCAACGGTGTACTCGACTAGTCATATTGGCAGTCGTTCTTATACCCCTTGAGCATTCGACATCCGCACGAAGGACTGTAATCAGGACGGAAAAACTGGACATTCATTCTCACCTGGATTAGACACATGATGGAGGCTTAATTTGCGTTTTTCATTTTCTAATTTTTCCGTATATGCTTTTCATGGCAGCACTTGGGCAGTGGGACAGAACTCTCTTGTAGGATGTGTAGCCATACTTTTCTTGTTAATGTTAATTTTTTTTCTCTTCACTTTACAACCTATCATGCATGCCTCGCAGTGGCTGTTGTACCTTTAATCACACGGAGCCAATCAGGACTTTTATTGTACATACTTGAAGATTGTCCCTTTTAACATAACCGGCTGACAACAATCTCCATCCAATATGCACACAAAAACACGGATGCATCAACTCCCTAACCGCTCACGCGTCATGACTAAACCCATCCTCAAGCCCTACCTAGTCGAGTTTCATTCTTTGTCGTAACACAAGCATAGCTCGCCCCCATACGCGCACAGCCTCACCAACATTGTTATCTCACCCTGCAACCTTACAAACACAAGCACCAGAAGAAAATAAAACCAATACAATCGTGCATCATCTTGCAGCCCCCAAACATACATCTTCCTGCAGCAGCACGACAGCTACCCGTCCGCCCTACCACGCAACAGCCCATGCAGCTCACCTCCTCTCCTTTAGAATCCCTTAGTCCTACAATGGCTAAGCATTTGTAGTGCTCTTAGAGATGGCAATTTACACATTTGTACTTAACGTGAGCGGCAAGCGAGCTGCGCAGGCAAGCGAGCTGCGCAGGCAAGCGAGCTGCGCACCCGTGCCAAGACTACGTCTCATCCACCTTCTATCCTCATGTCTCAACAACCTGATCTTGAGCTGCTTCCTTGTAAAGACAGGATCATCCTTGCTATCTAGGCTATAAAATCCAACGCGTTATTAAGCCAGCAACGTGCTGCCATTATCTACAATGTGTCTAAAAGCACCCTTTAAACGCAACGCGCTAAAACTACCTTACAACGTAATTTTTATCTTAACTTATTAAAGCTTTAAATGCACAAAGAGCAGATAATTGTACAGTACATAAAGAAGCTCAATGCACAAGGCTTTGCCCCTACGCTTAGCTATGTACAAGAAATAGCCAACCAGCTGCTAGCTGCTTGTGGTAGTGGCTAGGTTAAAGAAAAATAGGCTAGGAACCTCGTACGCCGAAAGCCTGCAATTAAATTACAAATTACTAGACAGCGCAATTACTAAAAAGTTCTATACAGTAATTTAGCAATAATTAGTCCCTAGTTTAACCTTGTACGCAATGTTAAAGCTAAGTACAGTATTCTAGACAAAGACACTTACAACTTTAATAAGACTAGCTTTTAAATAAGTGTCAGAAGGTCTGTTGAAGTAGTGACAGCGTTTAAGAGGCGTACTAAGCCGCTCAAAGTTTAACCTAGCGATTGTAAGTAAACAACGCTTATTGCTAGCATTAACGCAATAAGGTAGTTAATTTTACTCTTTCTTATCTTTAAAGCAAAGCACTACAACTAGGCCTAGTATTACAACAACCCTAAAGATTAGAAGATAAGTGTCAGCAACAACAGCTAAACAATAAATAAGCTTAGTCTTGCTTAGTTGCAGCACTTTATTTAGCATACAAAGGCTCGCACAGTAGGTAGTTACTGCCTGCTTATTGTTAATAGCTACAAGAGCTACTAGTTACTTGCTTTCTAAAATCTTTGTAAGCAAAGCAAGATTATTACCCTTTGTATGCCTCTACACTTGTCGCACATCCTACAGCCGCTTAATGTAGGTTGTTTTGCCCCGCTAACGTAGGCGTACAAGAAGGAATTAAGAGGCTTAGCAGACAGCTACATCCACCACATTAACAAAAAAGCTTTTTTAGCCACCTTTAGGCTAGTGTTTAATAAGGCGTGTTTAAAGGATAATATTTTATTAAGCTTTAGAGCAACTAGATTAGTCTTATACAATTTAGAAGTAGTGTTATCTAAGCTTAAAGTAAAGCCTTGTACGCCAACGCCACCTGCACTAAGGCCTACCCTCTGGCAACCTAAAACACTAAGCAACGCCTAGGAGATAGAAGGTTAAACAACGCTTATTATAAAGAGAATAAAAGACAACAAGAGCTTATTACTTAACTTTATTATTAAGATAGTGCTGCAAGTGAAAAAGAGATTATGTTGGAGTACTAACATGCTGCAGAACATGCGGATTACCTTGTTGATTAGGTGATCCTGGTAAGCTGATCACATGACGACCGCGCTAGCGCCTATATATATACGGGCTAGATTGTCTTATTCTTCTTCAGTAGTTATTGGACACTTTGTCGTAGCACTTAGTTAATTAATACACTTATTCCACTCCTCCTAATCAAGCAATTGCTCCTTCTTAGCTCCTACAGTTATGAGCCCGGCTACTTAATCGTAGTATTAATTCTTACTGCGCAATCAGTAAGCTGGAAGGTTAACTGTTTAATTATTAATTACTTTACTCTACTCTATTTTCTTACAGCACAGCCAGCAAATCGCTGCAGCTGCTATACCTCTCTCTTATTAATTATACAATTAACCTCCTACCAACTTCTAAGTTACCTAGCTACCTACCAACCAAACAATTAATCTGTTGTTACCTTAATAATAACCCACGTTGTGATCTTAAACAAAGTATCTTACTAAGATAGACCTTACTGATACACCGCTTGTTGCCTTAGGGGTAATTTCTAAGTCTTAATTAGAATAGCTAACCTAGTTTGCTTTATCAAGGCTACACTACTTAGAGAAAGGCATCTAGGATTAGGTTAATCCTGATCTCCCGGACGTACCCTTAATAGATTACTAGGAGCTACAGTATCTAGAACTGCCTAAGGATATTAAGCAGCTAGTTGCTCTATTACCTAGCGCTAGCGCTTAAATATAAGAGGACTATAGAATTGCTTAACGCAAATACAAGGCTCAGGTTCTTAATGCTAAGTATAAAAAAGATAATTACAACAAGCTAGTTGATAGGTACAAAGTACAAGCTGCTTAATAAATAAGAAAAGTTGCTAAGATTACTAATGTTAAGAACTAGATTAGTAATACTGTTTATTTAGACTTTCTCTTTAACGCATTAATAAGCATAATTACTTAAAACCTTACTAGCCTTTAAGCCTTAGTAAAGATTCTAAAAGAGAATCTTGCGCCTACTAATTAGAATACTTAGTATTTAACTAGGGCACAGTATAGATTACACCTTAATAAGGCTTGCTAGGGACAAATAGGCCCTAAGTAATAGTTTACTGAGTAGCAGCTCCTGTACTAACGAGCAATAAACTACTTGCTCTCTAAAGTTGTTAGGCTATTAGCAGTTACTAATTTTTTAAATGCCTTAGGCACTAAAATTGCACTAGACTAGTTGCGCAAGAAGCGCAATAAGCTAGCACAAGTAATAGCACTTAGTAAGGCTTATTTAACTCTAAATAATTTAGGGAAAATCTTTAGTGTTTTATTATAGAATTAGTTAATTACTTTCTTTAAAGGAAAAGGGTACGTAGTGTTCTAAACTAAAATTAAATTAAGGGCAGCTTAACAATTTACAAGCGCTAATAAGTTAAATAAAAGTAGTAAATAATTACACTCTTGCCCATGCAAGGCTAGTAAAGGGCCTGTAAGCAAGCACTTTTAGATACTATACAACTGCTATTAACTTTAAACACTAGTTACTAGATTAAGCCCACCTAGCAGTATACTAATCAAGCTGTTGGACAAAGACAAGAAGAAAATTTTTAAGTAATAGAATAGCAACAAATAGGTAACCTTACGCACCTAAAATAGGAAGAAAGGCTAGAAGACTAGCACTAGCAAATTAGCTACTAAAAAATTAACTAAATTCTACTTTAGCTTATTAGGTTTAGCATTAATTAACCTAAAGGACTTTATTAAATAAATTAAGCTAAACATGTTTAGCGCAGCTTTTACTCTTTATGCCTTATTACTTTGCACGATTATAGATAGTAGAGCAGCAGTCTACTTAGTTAATACTATAGAATACATAGGACTAGGCACCTTTAGCAAATATACTAAGGACAAGACTGTTAAGGCAGGCACTTAATCTATTCTAGTTACTAAGATAAAAAATAAGCTGCTTAAGAACGTCCTGCATAGCAAGGCTAGCTTTAAGACAGCTAATCTCCTGCTTACTAACGTTAAGGTTGTACTAGGTTTCTATCTTAATATTGTATTAGAAGCACGGCTTAAGCAGGCAGGTATTTAGTATTTAAAATATAATTATACCTTGCAATTTTAAACAATTAAAAAAAATATTATTTTAATTAACTTTTAGTGTTACTTTATCTCTTATTTGTTAAATACAAACAACTTTCTTGTTACTTTACTTAACTACTACTTATAAACGCTGTAGCGTGATTAAGGAAACTTTAGGTACGCACTAGTAATAAGAACTTATAGCATTAATTAATAGGACACCTATGACAATAGGCTATTAAAGCCTTAGTCTGCTTAGCGCAGAACGTTAAAATTACTAGCAATAAGCTATAAAAATATAAATATTATGTAACAGCTTAGGCCTTGCAAGTAATCTTACAGCAACTAAAGAAAAATATACTATAACTTTTTTATAGAATCTTATAAAATCTATTTAATTCTCTAACTAGTTAGCTACTTAAGAAATAGGCGTTAATTATTTAAAAGAATTACTTAGGCAAGCTGTACAAGTATAATATCTATTTAAAGATACAAAATAATATTATGCCTGTAATTAAAGGCTTTGCTATAAGGATTTAGAGGAAATAATAGCAGAAGATTATAGAGATTTATTAGAATAACAACACTACTACACTGCCTTAGAGAGGGCAATTAAGATATAAAGAATAGGCAATAGAGAAAAAAATTATAATTAAAACACTACTGCTATATACTTATAAGCCTAAAGGCTCGGCAGAGAGAGCTAAACAAGAGCTAATTACAAAGGCTATTAAGATGCGTATTAGCGCTAATCTACTAGCTAAGCTTTAGCTAGTAATTATAGATGCGGCGGCTTACTTATATAAAATAAGCCCTACTAAGATTTATAGCTACTAATCCTTTAACTAGGTGCTTAAAGAATGGTTTAGAAAATATTTCTAATACTATTAACTATTTAAGATTAGACACTAGACTGCTAATCTACGCCTAGACTAGAGTAGAATCTATACTTATAGCTACTAAGCATATACTTTAAACAAAGAGAAAGTAGCTAGGCGCAATTATTAAAAATTTAAAGTTAATCTTTACAGCTATATTAGTTTTTTAGTTAGTTATTAAGCCTCTAACACATACTATGTATAAGTACTAACACTTAATTAGGTAATTACTATCTATAATGTTACTTTTAATAAACGTTAAACTTATTAAGAAGATTGTGAAAAAAAGTTGCTAAAAGATTAAGTAATTAAGATTGTAGAGATTTTTATAATAGCAAGCTTATTTATCTAGGAAAGGACTTAGACCTCTTGCTTATTAAAAAAAAGGCAGATTAGAAAATGCAGCTAACTACTAAAGACTTTAAAAGTAATCTATTTACTATCTTAAGTAGTAAGGAAGGCCTGTCTACAGTAAATTAGAAAACGCTAAGCAAATAGAGCACGTGGCTAGTGCACTATTAAGAACTTGCTTAAATTAGCAGCAAAATACTAGTCTTGCTACTTTAGAACTAACTCCTAAACTAGAGACCTTAGGGAGCGACGACGTAATTAATTGTACAGTTATTAATAGTTAAACAGCACTGTACTTGCTAGAAAGAGCTAATTCATTAATACTTAAAAGTAGGGAGCCTCTTTTAAATAAGCCTAATAACTTATTACTAGTCTAATAGTCTGTGCCTAAAGACTCTAACGCGCTAGCTTGTTAAAATAGAACACCTGCTTAAGTAAGTAGGATAGCAGAGCGTAAATTATCTTGTAAGTTAAGATCTTAGGCCTTAAATAGTAGAAGAAGTAGACAATTATAAGCTAAACCTCTGTTTACAAGACATAGTGCTAAGATTGCTGACAAAAGTTTAAACTAGCCTATAAATTGTTATCTTTTACTGCGTAAGCTAAGTAGCAGGCGTAAGTATAAAAACGCAACTTAAGATCTTAATAATTAACTAGAAGGTTAAAGCATAAGTAGTGTTAATGCATTAATTGCAGATTATATAAATTTATTATGAAATAATTTTTGTAATATCTACCTGCTAGGTTTATAAGCAACTTAGGAAAACAGAGCAAGCTACAAGACTCTTAACTACGTAGTTATAGCAGCCTTGCTTACTAAACATAAGCTATATGCTTAACAGCATTGCAATAATCTACTTAAACTGCTAAGATTATTAAAGTAATTGCTCTAGCATTTTATAAAGTCCTTGTTTAAGGATACCTGTAAGAAAGTAATTAATTATTTATATAAGAATAAGACTAAGACTAAGATATTAAGAGAAGAAGCAGATAATTGTTTAATACCTATAAAGTAGGTTTAAACTTACAAGTTTAATTAAGACAGCTTTTTTCTTAGATGCAAGGCGCAGATTATTGTAAGAAGTAATTTCTAGAAAAAGACTTAATTAACTTAACATACGCTGCTATATTAGCAGCTAAGTCCTTCTAAGTAGCGATAGCTATTGCCGCTAAGAATAATCTAGAGATTAAGCAATATAATGTTGTAGGAGCATTCCTTAATGTGTTGATTATAGCAGATAGCTTAGTAATTTATAAGATGCTAGATAGCTTTAAAAAGCCTAGAAAGTGCGTATAGCTTAACTGCGCACTTTATAAATTGCAATAGCTTCGGCCTTTTAAGATAACTTTTTGATGTAACTACACATTTTGTAGACACCTTTTTAGTAAAAAAAAAGATTTATTGCTAACAACAGGTATCTAGGCTCACGCCCCCTTATTCAGTATTACTAGTACGTAATTAGTGTGTCGTATGTTTAGACAGAAACAAAGAAAAGTAAGACAAAAACGCAAATTGCCTCTTAACTTAATATGCCTTATCCTGCTTATACTGCCTACTTATATTAAGGCTTTACTTCTAGGTACTCTTAGACAAATTAAAGAAGCAGCATTATTATTACCTTGCTTTCTAACCTATACATGCGACGATAGAACGCCTACTCTTTCTTTCCTACTTTTTTCTTCTCTATTGCTATTTTAACGTTATGCAACAGCTAGCCTAACTAGTTAATAGTTTCTTTACTTAGCTTATGCATAATTAATAAGAAGAGAAGGATACTAAAGTAGAGCATTTTAAGTACTTTACTAGTATTAGCGAATACCTTATAGATCTTATATTTTTTTTATAACTAGCTAAGTCAAGGCTTAACATTCTTTTTATTTATAGAGATATTGCAGATTCTAGAGTTATTTCTAAGGGATATAATTATAAAATCCTTACGAGGCTAAGTTTGTAGATACTTAATAAACTTAGGTGTCTATATAGTTAGCTTAAGCTAGACTAGTTTAGAGACTAGGTATACAATAAGAAAGCTTTATGTCTTTAGATAAGAGTTAAGGTTAAAGAGATACTTATTATAGAGGTTGTACGCTATAATATAGTGCAGTGTTTTGTATATAAATTATTTATATGTAGTGTTGTTTAAAAGGCAAGAAGTAGTAGGTAAGAAGTAGTAGCTTTAAAAAGTATTTTAGGCTCCTGCTACAGTACGTACGTGTCCTTTCCCTCCTCTATTACATTATAGTGTAATCTTATTATAATCCTACTATAATCCTGTTGTTAGCTATAGGCTAGCAATCGCTGTTAGACACGTTTTAACTAGTGTCGTTTTTTAGTACCTTAGCAAATTTTTTGACCCTAATTATCACTTGGTAGTCTAAGCTTTCCTCCTAGAACTTATCTACCTACTGTTCGAATCTCGTTAACTACATACAATCTTTTTTTTTGACTTTTTGCGATTGATTAGTTGAGGGTAGCTGCTTTTCACTTTTTTATAACCCTATTTTGACTACAACAACAACTACTATCTTTGACACCTTAAAAAAAATAAAATTGCAAGACTCGCTACTGTTATAGTATAAAGAGTTTTTAGAATTTCTAAGAGAGATTAGACTAATTACCTTACTAAAAGAGCTCTACCTATTTTTTAATTAAGATAGGAGGATTCTACTGTTGATTTATATAAAAAATATTCTACTGCTCTTTGCAAAAGATTATAAGGAGAGAGTAGTAAATCTTTAGTTAAAGTTTATAGACAAATACAAAATATAGAAACAAAAATTTGTTGAATAGTTTTTTAGTATTAGAGTAATTAAAGATTGCAAGAAGCAAATAATTACGCTAATATATAATATATGCATTAACAAAATTGCAAAAAAGTTTAAGCTAGAAAACAGCAGCTTTCTAAAGACTTTATTGCTATTAAAAGAGCTAATTAAGAACACTAGCAAAGTAACTAAGCAAAAGATTAGAGCTTTATAAAAAAAAGTTAAATTATTGCTGTATATAGCTATTGTGCTGCAACTAAATGTTGTTTTCTTAATTTTAAAGCTTTTACCCTTTTTTATAAACTTTAGTAATTAGTATATAAAAGCTGTTAAACAAGTAATTATGTACCTTTATTAGATAAAATAGGACGCATTCTAGTACAGGAACTATAATAGCCTAGACTAACTAATTACAGGCAACGCTTCCTTTGCAGATAATTAGAAAACTTATTGACTATCTTATAGTTATATAGCTTTTCTATATAGTAGTTTGATATTTTAGAAGGTAGCTTAGCAGACTATAGTTACTACATCTACTACTAAGGCTAAGCTGCTTGCCCTTAAGCATACTAAAAAAAAAGCTATAGCCCTTAAGTACTTTTTCTGCAAGCTGTCTTTTAATCTAAAAAACTTTTAGACAGTATAGTATAATAACTAACAAATAAATAAGCTTGTAGTTAAGAAAAATAAGCAGATTAGCACTTAATTAAGGCATATAGATATACAAAACATGTAGCGGCAGCAAAAATATGCTAAAAGATTATTTTAAGTTAAGTACCTAGAAACAGCAATTATGCTAGCTAATAAACTAACTAAGTTTCTTACTTAATAATAGTTAACGAGGTTTAAACAGTTGCTTAACTTTTAGCAAGTTAAGTACTTAATTAAAGGGCAATAACAATTAACAAGCAAAAAAATTTGTATTAAGTAGCAACATTTATATACTAGACTAAGTCTCCTCTTAGTAGCTTAAAATAAGCAGGAGAAAGTAAGCTAAACAAGCAGGAAAAATATAAAACAAAAACAAAAACTACTAGTAAACACTAAAGTCTTTATAATTGCTTAATGTCGCAAAAAGTGTGTATATGTATCCTCTAGCCGGAGCGCGATTTATCGATCGGTCGGTATTTTGTTTCCGACACTTAACTCTATTATTAGATTTTGCTTAGCTTTTTTAGCTTTAGCTAGCTTGAGAGCATCTTAAGCTAAATTAGCCTAAGTAGCAAGAGTCTAAAGGTAAGCAGCATAACAGCATAAATTTAATTTATTACTTTTATAAATAAAATTGTAAAATAATTGTTAGCTTACTTTAGTATTATAATCGCACCTATATAAACAGGTTGTATAGCAATTAAGGTAACAAACTTTAAAGTAATTGTGCAGAGCAAGTAAAAACAGTATACTTTAATCATGCTGTTCTTAATAAAACAATTACTAAAAAAGTTGTTATTGTTAAAGCTGCTGCTATTGCTGCTGTTATTAATTATATGCTAGCTGCTAAGCAGGCTGCGATGCAGGTGAACTTTGAATGTACGCAATATAAAGCTGCGTATTATAAAGCTCTTATTTATATAAACAACCTTAAATTTGACTTATAGCCTGCTAAGCAGACTGTGTCTAGCGCAGTTGATCCTCAGCAGTATACCTTAAATTAAAAAAAAAAGCAGGAGCAGGAGCAGGAGCAGGAGCAAGCAGCAGAGGCTAAGCAGCAAAACTACAAGACATCTTTTAAGCGCAGCAATTATTAGCAGAAGGTTTTTGCACAAAAAACCTTTTAGTAAATATAACGCTGCTATTAATTTTTTTGCAGCAAGCAATAATATTCTTAAGCAGTTAAGCCTTTAAGGCTAAGTACTTCTTATAATTATTTTATTTTTATAAACTAGTTAGCAGCCTAAGTAAGGAGCTTAAAAAGTAAAAACTTACTTTTTCATTCTTATATATAGCTATGAATTAATTAGTAAGATTAGTATTAATTGTGTAGTAGGTGTACAACAAGCAACTGCTGCAGCGTTAGCTGCTTTAACTCCTAGTATAAAAGCATTTAAAGTAGTGTTTAGCATATAAACTATTTATAAATTTTTTTTACAGCACCTACAAGGCAGAACGCAAAGATGTAATAAATTAGCTGTAAACTTTAAAACGCTGTTAAGCATTGTTTTCTATGTAAAGAAAGGCGCGTTATACTTAGTAGACAGCTTAATAAAAGTTTATAAGCTATTGCTGTTATAATATTGCTATTTGCAGGACGCTGCTTTAGTAGTAAGCTACTAAGACTTTTATATTAGCTTTTAAGAAGCCTTGCTTTTGCGCTGGCTTAATTGCTTTGTTAGACTTTTATATAAATTAAAATCTAAACAAGAACTCACTAGCAGACTTAATTTAGCAGGTAAAGCAATTAGCTTTTAAGTAGAGCTACTAGATGTCTTGTAATAAGCATATAAAGTAACAGGCAACAGCAACAGATTTTTATTATTGCAAAAATTAGCTGCTTGCTAAGTTTTATTATTGAACAGGCTTTAACGTACGTAATGCTTATGCTTAGCGCTGTTCTTACGTTGCTAAGAACTGCTATTTAAGCAATTCTTACACTTATAACAGCAGCTTGCTAATTAACGCTTACGCTTGTTGCTGCTAGGAGCGGACTATACTAGATTAGCAGCTAATTAGTAAGAGAATAATAAGAGAATGCTGCTTACTATGTTAGTAATAGTAATTAAGACAGTCTAGAAAGCTTGGTAATTTAATTAAATCAAAGTAAAGTCAAAAACAAAAAATTTAAGAGAGGCAGTAAACGCTATTAAAATTGTTGTAGAGCTGCGCACTAACTAAATACGCAATATTCAGGGTCTATCTAATGTTTTAATATTGCTAAGGGCTGCTAGATTAATTAAAACGTCAATAAGCATATCTATAATAACAAAAGATTAGGCAGAAAAGCAATAATTATAAAGAGGGGTGACAAAAAAAAAGATGTCAAAAAAGTTGTTATATTTAAAGCTTTATATTTCTATGACTAGAAGGGCAAGACCAAAAAGAGTTGGTGATTTGAAAAGCCAAGAACTTCCTCTTTAAGACAAGCTGCTTAGCAAGCTGCTTAGTCAGCACGATCGCGCCTGCAATTTTGCTTGAAATAAGGTGGAAAAAAATGAAAAAAATGATTTTGAAATAACTTTTTTTGGAACGTGTAAAAATCGCTACAAATTACATGTTTTGAAAGAACACTATTAACACTATTTAGTGTGAAAGTTTCAAAGTAATAGCATTAACGTGGTTCACAAGCGAGCGCGCCACCTAAGCAAGCGCGCCACTTTTCTCTAGCGTGTCGACGTCGTAACATCATTATAGCTATTCAGCACAGTATATTAAAACTTGTAATAAGCTAATTTACTCCTCAGATCTATCACTATTACTAGCACTATTAATTTTAACTGCACAGGTACGGGCGTTGTGTCTAGTCTGCTTGCAACGCCCGCACCGCCTCTCCCCTCACACCCTCTTTGACGCGCTCTCACTATTACTACGACTGCTACCTGCCTGTTCAGCTAATACTTCTTGTACCCCCCCTACAGTAAGAGTCTCTTTTGTCTATATATATTACTGCTTACAGCTCTTGCGCTTATTTAATTCATCTAGAGCCTCTTAAAGAGTAGTTATTTTCTTTATTATAAGCGTTATCTTATGTGCTATTTACTAAGCCTCTTTACTTAACTGCGCGATCTAAGTAGTAAGTAAATTAGTAGAAGACTTACAGCACTTTCTCACGCTCTCTTAAATAAGACTAATTTAAGCCTTAACTTTGCGCGCATTACGTAGTGTCTGCGCCTCCTAGGCAGCTACCTGTTGTAGTAATTGTTTTAGTGTCTGTACTACTACATTAAGCTTTAATAGCACAGCCTGTAGGTTAAATAAGACTAGACTAGCGCCCTTAAAGCTAGCTAGGATATTCTCCTTTAGAAAAGACTGCTTAAAAGCAGTCTTAAAGGCTAGTAAAAACGCTTCTTTACTAATGTAGTAGATGCAGTTACGTGCTAAGCCTAAAACAACGTTACTATACCTGCGCTTTAACAGCGCGAAGCAGCCTACATTAAGAGGCTATAGTAGGTAAGATAAGTACACAGGCATACAGAGAAGAATAATATTCTTCTCCTTATAAAGATCTTAACAATTAACTAGATAGTAGCTCTTATAGCTGTTAATAATAAGTAGTTAATACTTACCTACAGTGTAGCTCTTTGTATAGGTATTAAAGTGCTCTAACTATGTAAGAGCAAGCTAATTGTTAGTCTAGCTATTAAGACTAACTTTAAGAACTTAGTTAGTAGGTAGACTCTTAAACTAAATATTAATTAGCACCTTGCCTGCAAAGACAATAAAGAGGGGTAGCTAGCGACTTAATACGCTTATGCTTTAGATTATAGTAACTTACTTATAATTGCCTAGCTAAACCTGCTTAAATTTGCTAAAGCCCTCAAATAATGTAACAACTAACTATAATAAAATCTTGCCTATTATAAAGCCTGTCTTATTAAAGTTGTAGATATTATTATCTATAATACTCTACTTCTCTTTTATCCTCTTAACTAGATCGAACTAGCGCTAGATAATCGCTAGATCCTCGCAGGCGGCTTGCTAGTGATTATAGGGACAGCTCTAGCGTGTACAGAGCTCTAGAGTTCGCTTAACAAAGTTGTCGACTTAGTTCTTACTAATAAGGTTACTCTCCTGCTCTTATAATAGTTTATTAGCTATTACTTAAAATTAGCTTTTGTAGGCGCAAATCCTTGCGCAGACTCTTTAAGAATATACTTAACTACAGCCTCTTCTTTTAGCTTATTTAGGCACTTCAAATTTAGTTTACAGTCGCGTTAAATGTGTACACTAGCAACTCTACGCTAGAGCGTTCTTCGTAGGACGTTGTAGATTACGATAGCACGTCTTTAGCTTTGAACACGTTAGAATCTAATATTAAAAAGAGCAAGTTGTATATTAGCTTCAGTATTAGTTTGTTAAGTTATCTATTATTAAGATATTTCGCGTTATTGTTGCGACGTCAACGCGCTAGGGAAAAGTAGCGCGCTTACTTAGGTGGCGTGCTCGCTTGTGAACCACGTTATAAATTATTAGTTAATGGTAAAAAGCTTTTTTTTAAGTTTTTTTTTTTTAAAATAATCATACAAAATAGCTTACTAATACTTAGTACTTTAGCCCTTAGCTTCTTTATTAGCTAAATAACACCTTAAATACAAAAAACTATTACTGTTAACTGCTTTTTGTAAAAACTAACCTTTTTGTAATACTATAATTTTATTATATTAAATAGTGTATTATTTTTATACTATAACACTACTTTTAGTCAACTTAATTCACTATAAAACTTAATTTAAGTTTATATTATAAAGATTCACATGTTTTTGCTTAATATAAATCTAATAATAATAAGCTCTTTTTTAGATTTCAATGGCAACATTTTCTTAAAGATTATTATAAAATAGATATTTTTATTAAGAAGTTTTGTAAGCTTTTAATAGAGAAATAAAAACTATTCTATTTTAAAAGTTAGAAATTATCTTTTCTAGTTTTTTTAGTAAGGTTTTTATTAAGTATTTTTGAAACTTGTAAAAAACCTTAGTTAGACGGCCTATTTTAGGCCTAAAAGTAGTCCAAAACGTTTTTTTTAACTTTTACCTAATAAGGAGTATTAGTAATACTTTTGGGAAACTTTTTTTCTGTATTACTATATAAGGAAACAGGCTTATTTTATAAATAGAAAGAAATAATTTAGTATTTAGAATAACAGGAATTTTAAGCTAAAAGAATAATACTATTAAAAAAAGCAAGTTTTAAAGAATTCACAGAGTTAATATACTATAAGATTACTAAGCTATTACGTAGTTAACGATTATGTAAGTAACCTCAATTCTTTTCACCCTTCAATTAGACTCTAAGTAAATAAGATATAGGCCTCTAAATTTTGCTCACATTATGCTTACGTAAGCTTATTAAACTAAGATTTTCATTAGCAATTTTTATACGTTCAAAAAAAAGTTATACTAGAATTAAGTTTTTAGTTTTTTTTCCTCTTATTTCAAACAAGATCACAAGCACGATTGTGCTGACTAAACAGCTTACTAAGCAGCCTGTCTTAAAGAGGAAGTTCTTGACTTTCCAAATCACTAACCCCTTTTAGTCTAGCCCTTCTAGTCATAGAAATATAAAGCCTTAAAAATAATAACTTTTTTGACAACTTTTTTTTGTTACCCCTCTGTAGAAGAATCTCTTGATTAACAACCTTAATTTATTATAACTGCCTAGTTGCTTACAGCTTAAATTAATAGTATTTTACTAACTAAGAGAGTATGTTAGAGTACTAACATGCTGCAGAACATGCAGATTACCTTATTAATTAGGTAATCCTCGTAAGCTGATTACTTAACAACTGCGCTAGCGCTTATATATATACGGGCTAGATCGTCTTATTTCCTTTTAGTAGTTATTAAACACTCTGTTGTAGCACTTAGTTGATCAAAACACTTACTTTACTTCTTTTAATTAAGCAATTACTTTTTCTTAGCTCTTACAAATTTACTTTAAAAGTGCACTTACACATGCTGCTTAAGGCTAAAATAGCTAGCCTTAAAAAAGCAAACTAGACAGCATCTAAACATAAAGTGCGCAAGAAAAAGCAAATCTAGAAAAAAACTCTTTATTATAGGCAAAGACAGAGGATATAGTTAAGCAAAGAGATATCAAAGCTTAGTTAGAGGCAGAGAGGCATTAGGAGAGAGTGCGCATAAGTAGTAGTGCAGGGAGTATTTAACGCTACAAGAACTGTAGCAAAGTAAGAGTAGGAGCTAAGAAGGAGCAATTGCTTAATCAGGAGGAGTAGAATAAGTGTATTACTCAACTAAGTGTCACAAACAAAGTAGACAATAACTACTAAGGAGGAATAAGACGATCTAGCCCGTATATATATGCGCTAGCGTGATCGTCACGTGCTTAGCTTACTAGAATCACCTAGTTAACAGGGTGATCCGCATGTTCCGCATGTCAATACTCTAACACACCCTCTAGATTAGTGAGATACTATCAATCTAAGCTGTAAGCGACTAGGCAATCATAATAAATTAAGGTTGTTGATTAAGAAGTCCCTCTGTAACTATAGCTCTTTTGCCTAATCCTCTATTGTTGTAGTAATACGCCTATTAATATTTTGTTTAATCTAGAAGCCTTAATATTAAAACATCAGATAGACCCTAAATATCGCGTAAACAGTTAGTGCGCAGCTCTAAATATTAATCGCGTCTACTGCTCCTCTAAAACTTTTCTTCAACCTTATTTAATATTGATTACTAAGCCTTTTTAGGATTGTCTTAACCACTATTACTAACATAGTAAGCAGCGTTGCCTTACTATTCTCTTACTAATTAGCTTCCAATCTTGTGTAGTCCGCCTCTAGTAGCAATAAGCGCGAGCGTCGCTTAGAAAGCTGTTATTAAGATTATAAGAATAGCGCTAAGTATAAACGTTACGCGCGTTTAAGCCTGTTAAATAATAAGATTTAGCAAGCAGCTAATCTCTAAGATAATAAGAGTTAGTTGCCTCTGCCTATTAATCTATATGCTTACTGCAAGACATCTAGTAGCTCTACTTAGAGGCTAATTACCTCACCTACTAAATTAAGCCTACTGTTGAGTTCTTATTTAAATTTTAATCTACATAAGAGTCTAACTAAGCAAATAAGCTAGCGCAAGGGCAAAGCCCCTTAAGAGCTAAAGCAAAAGTTACAATAGATAACTACTTAAGTAGCAACGCGTGAACAGTAACGTAGTAATAGCAATAGGCTAAAAACGCCTATTAATCTGTCTACTAAGCGCACCGCGCCCCCCTCTACTTAGAAGAAGGCGCCTACTAGCTCTTTAAAGATTGCTGCTAATCTGCTATACTCTTACGTTCTACTTTGTAAGCGCTGTATAAAAAAAATACTAGATAGTTTATACGCTAAACACTACTTTAATTACGTTTAGACTAGCAGTTAGAGCAGCTTACGCTATAGCGGTTACTCATCTTACATCTGCTGCATAGTTAATATTAATCTTACTAATTAATTTATAGCTATATATAGAGATAAAGAGGTAAGTCTCTAATCTTTTAAGCTTCTTGCTTAGCTTGCTAACTAGTTTTTAAGGATAGAATAACAACAAGATGTACTAAGCTGCAAAGGCTTAACTACTTAAAGATATTATTACTTGCTATAAAGAGATTAATAACAGCGTTACGTCTACTAGAAAGTCTTTTGTGTAGAAGCC
This sequence comes from Alternaria sp. 'sect. Undifilum', assembly GCA_024321975.1. NCBI lineage: Eukaryota > Fungi > Ascomycota > Dothideomycetes > Pleosporales > Pleosporaceae > Alternaria > Alternaria sp. 'sect. Undifilum'. The sequence continues at coordinate 4,443,753 of JAJJZI010000004.1, forward strand.
TCCTGTTAATAATTGCCGCGCTTAAGAGATGTTGTCTCGTAGTTTCGCCGCTTAGTCCTCGCTGCTTGCTCCTGCTCCTGCTTAGCAACTGACTCAACAGTCAGCATATTATTAACAACAGTAGCAGTATTAATAACAACCTCTCTAGTAATTGTCTCTTTAAGAGTAATATACTTAAGGAATGCTGCCTCTACCTACTTTATACAATTATCCTCGCATGCAACGCCGTCCTAATCGCTATACAACCTATTTATATAGGCGTAATTATTATGCTAGGGTGCATAGGTAATTATCTTACGACTCTATGTATAGAAGTAATAGGTTAGACTCGCGCTGCTATGCTACTTACCTCTAGACTCTTGCTGCTTAAGCTAGATTAGCTCAAGATGCTCTTAAGCTAGCTAAAGCTAAGAAAGCTAAGCATAATCTATTAATAGAGTTAAGCGAGTATAATAAGTCTATTACTTATTAGTAAGCTTGTTCTTAGTTCCTAGTTTTCTGTTCGTCTAGCTTACGTTCTCTTGCTTATTTTTATTAGCTACTTAGTAGAGACTTAGTCTAGTATATAGATGTTACTACTTAATATAAATCTTTTGCTTGTTAATTATTATTACTTTTAATTAAATGCTTAACTTACTAAAAGTTAAGTAACTTCTTAAACTACTTAAACTGTTGTTAGGTAAGCAACTTAGTTAGTCTATTAGCTAGCAATAATTGCTGTTTCTAGGTACTTAACCTAAAATAATTTTTTAGCAAATTCCTGCTGTAGCTACATGTTTTGTATATCTATATGCCTTAATTAAGTGCTAATCTGCTTATTCTTTCTAACTACAAGCTTAATTATTTATTAATTATTATACTAAACTGTCTAGACGTCTTCAAGATTAAGAGACAGCTTATAGAAGAAGTACTTAAAGGCTATAGCCTGTTTTATAGTATGCTTAAGGGTAAGCAGCTTAGCCTTAGTAGTTAACGTAGTTACTGTAGTCTGCTAAGCTACCTTCTAAAATATTAGACTACTATTTAGGATAGCTATGTATCTATAAGATAATTAACAAGTTTCCTAATTATCTGCAAAGGAAGCATCGCCTGCAATTATTAGGTCTAGGCTATTATAGTTCCTATATTAGATTGCATCCTATCTTGTTTAATAAAGGTACATAATTACTTGTTTAACAGCTTTTATATACTAATTACTAAGGTTTGTAAAGAAGTGTAAGAGCTTTAAGATTAAGTAAGTAATATCTAATTGTAGTAAAATAACTATATACAGTACTAATCTAACCTTTTCTTAGTAGGCCTTAATCTCTTACTTAGTTACTTTGCTAGTATTCTTAATTAGCTCCTGTAATAGTAATAGAGTCTTAAGAAAGCTATTATCTTCTAGTTTAAACTTTGCAAATTTATTAATATATATATTATACACAAGCGTAATTATTTATTTCTTGTAATCTCTAATTACTTAGATACTAAAGAACTACTTAACTAATCTTTGTTCTTATATCTTGTACTTTTCTATAATCTTTAACTAAAGATTTATTATTCTCTACCTATAATCTTTTTCAACTGTAGTAGGATATTATCTATATAAAATAAAACTAAGATCCTCCTATCTTGTTTAAAGAATAGGCAGAGCTCCTCTAGTAAGGTGATTAGTCTAATCTCTCTTAGTAATTCTAAGAACTTCTTATACTATAATAGTAGCAAGTCTTATAATCTATAAGATGCGCAGTTAAGCTGTACGCACTTTCTAGGCTTCTTAAAGCTATCTAGTATCTTATAGATTACTAAGTTATCTACTATAATTAACGTAATAAAGATTACTCCTATAACATTATATTACTTAATCTCTAGATTGTTCTTAGCAGTGATAGCTATTGCTGCTTAAAAGGACTTAGCTGCTAATGTAGTAGCGTATATTAAGTTAATTAAGTCCTTCTCTTAGAGATTACTTCTTATAATAATCTACGCCTTGCATTTAAGAAAGAAGCTGTCTTAATTAAACTTATAAGTCTAAACCTACTTTTTAAATATTAAGTAATTATCTGCTTCTTCTCTTAATATCTTAGTGTAAGTTTTATTCTTACTTAACTAATTCATCTCTTTCCTGTAAGTATTCTTAAATAAGGCCTTTATAGGATACTAAAGTAATTGCTTCTAAAAACTTAGTAGTTTAAGTAGATTGTTATAATGCTATTAAGCACTTAGCTTCTGCTTTTTCTTAGTAAGTAAAGCTACTATAACTACGTAATTAAGAGTCTTATAGCTTACGTAATCTTCCTAGGTTACTTGTAAACCTAGTAGGTAGGTATTATAAAAATTATTCTATAATAGATCTTTATAATCTATGATTAATGTATTAATACTACCTGTGCTTTTACTTCTTAGTTAATTGTCAAAATCTTAAGTTGCGTCTTTATGCTTATGCCTGCTACCTAGCTTACGTAGTAGAAGATAATAATTTATAGGCTATTCTAGACTTTTGCCTGCAATCTAAGCACTACGTCTTATAAGTAGAAGTTTAGCTTGTAATTGCCTACTCTTTCTGCTGTTTAAGGCCTAAGATCTTGACCTACAAGATAATTTACGCCCTACTATCTTACTTAACTAAGCAGGTATTCTATCGCGATAAGCTAGCGTGTTAAAGTCTTTAAGTATAAACTATTAGTCTAGTAATAAGTTGTTAGGCTTATAAAAAAGAAGCTCCCTACTTCTAAGTTTTAATAGATTAGCTCCTTTTAGTAAGCGTACTACTATTGTGCCGGTGCACAGGGTGATACCCTGCTGCTCACCAGGTCAGTGCTCAACCACCTGATCTAGAGGTATATAGCTCGTTTCGAAGATCGAAACGAGCGAGGGACATCTATCTATCCTCTGCTTAACATCTCAACTCTTGTATCTCTCTTCGATAGACAACCTATAATAAGATCTTTATCTTACTACCCTCGTTCTCGCATGATCTGACCACTAGTGATCTCTTGCCCTCGTAGCAGTATGTCTTCATACACTCCAACACCCGTACACTATTTAACTATTAATAACTCTGCAATTGATCACGTTATTGCTCCTTAAGGTCTCTAGTTTAGGAGTTAGTTCTAAAGTAGTAAGACTAGTATTTTGCTGCTAATTTAAGCAAGTTCTTAATAGTGCACTAGCCTTATGCTTTATTTGCTTAGCGTCTTCTAATATAATTTCGTGTTTAGTAGGTAGGCCTTCCCTACTAATTAAGATTGTAGATAGATTACTTTTAAGGTTTTTAGTAGTTAGCTGTATATCCTAATCAACTCTTCTTTAAACAGGTAAGAGGACCTCTAACTAGTCTCTAAGATTAACTAGCTTACTATTATAAAGGATCTTTATAATCTTAATTACTTAATCTCTTAGCAGCTCTTCCTTATAATGTCTTTTGTAGAACAACTATTTATTAAAAGTTATATTATAGGTAGTAATTACTTAATTAAGTATGAGTACCTATATATAGTATATGTTAGAGGCTTAATAACTAACTAAATAACTAATATAGCTGCGAGGATCAACTTTAAATCTTTAATAATTATGCCTAGCTACCTTCTCTTTGTTTAAAGGATAAGCTTAGCAGCTATAAGCATAGATTTTACTCTAGTCTACGTGTAAATTAGCAGTCTAGTGTCTAATCTTAGGTAGTTAATAGTAATAGAAATATTTTCTAAACTATTCCTTAAGCACCTAGTTAGGAGATTAGTAGCTGTAGACCTTAGTAGGGCTTAATCTATATAGGTAAGCCGCCGTATCTATAATTTCTAGCTAAAGCTTAGCTAGTAGATTAGCGCTCGTGCGCATCTTAATAGCCTTTGTAATTAGCTCTTAATTTGCTCTCTCTGCTGAGCTATTAGGCTTATAAGTATATAGCAGTAGTGTTTTAATTAAATTTTTTTTCTCTATTGCCTATTCTTTATATCTTAATTGCCCTCTTTAAGGCAGTATAGCTGTATTGTTATCTTAATAGATCTTTACAATTCTCTACTAATATTTCCACTTAATCTTAGTTATAAAACCTATAATTATAAGTTTAATATTATTTAGTGTCTTTAACTAGATATTATAATTATATAGCTTGCCTAAGTAATCCTCTTTAAATAATCAACGCCTATTTCTTAAACAGCTAACTAGTTAAGAAATTACACAGATTTTATAAGATCTTGTAAAAAAGTTATATTAAGCTTTCTCTTAGTTGTTGTAAAATTACTTGTAAGTTATAAGCTATTATGTAGTATTTACATTCTAATAGCTTTTTACTAATAATCTTAACGTTCTATGCTAAGCGGACTAAGGCTTTAATAGCTTGTTGTCCTAGGTGTTTTGATTATTAATACTATAAGTCTTTATTACTAGCACGTGACTAAGGTTTCCTTAATCGCGCTACAGCGTTCACGAGTAGTAGTTAAGTAGAGTAATAAGAAAGTTGCTTATATTTAATAAATAAGAGATTAAAGTGTAGCTTAAGGTTAAATAAGACAACATTTTTCTTAATTGTTCTAAATCTTAAGGTATAATTATATCTTAAATACTAAATGCCTGCCTGTTTAAGCTGTGCTTCTTATACAATATTAATATAGAAACCTAGTATAACTTTAATATTAGTAAGTAGAAGATTAGCTGTCTTAGAGCTAGTATCGCTATGCAGGACGTTCTTAAGCAGCCTATTTCCTATACTAGCGACTAGTATAATCTAAGTGCCTGCCTTAACTGTCTTGTCTTTAGCGTATTCGCTAAAGGTGCCTAGTACTATGAAATCTATAGTATTAACTAGGTAGACTACTAATCTACTATCTACAATTATGCAAAGAGACTAGGTATAAGGAGTAAAAGCTGCGCTAAATATATTTAGTGTAATTTCCTTAATAAGGTCTTTTAAGTTAATTAATACTAAAACCTATAAACTAGGGTACAATTTACTAGTTTTATTAGTAGCTAATCAGCTAGTGCTAGCCTTCTAATCTTATTTCTTAATCTAGGTACGTAAAGTTACTTATTTGCTATTATTTTATTGCTTAAGGATCTTCTTTATGTCGTTTTCTAATAGCTTAATTAGTATACTGCTAAGAGGACTTAATCTAGTAACTGTAGTTTGAAGTTAATAGTAGTTACGCGGTGTTTAAAAGTGCTTGCTTACAGGCCCTTTACTCGCTTTGTAGAGGCAAGAGTAAGGTTACTTACTACCTTTATTTAACTTTAAGATGTTAGCGCTTGTAGATTATTAAGCTACCTCTAATCTAAATCTAGTTTAGAACACTGCATGTCCTTTTCCTTTTAAAGAAGTAATTAACTAATTCTGTAACAAAATACTAAAGTTCTTTTCTAGATTATTAAGGGTTAATTAAGCTTTACTAAGCGCTATTGCTTACGCTAGCTTATTACGCTTCTTATGCAACTAGTCTAGTGTAATCTTAGTGCCTAAAGCGTCTAAAAAATTAGTAACTACTAATAGCCTAACAACTTTAGGAAGCGAGTAGATTATTACTTATTAATATAGGAGTTGCTACTTAGTAAACTATCGCTTAGGGCCTATTTGTCTCTAGCGAGCCTTATTAAGGTAGGATTAGTACTACGCCCTAATTAAATACTAAGTATTCTAGTTGGTAGATACGAGATCCTCCTTTAGGATCTTTACTAAGGCTTAAAGGCTAGTAAAGTTCTAAGTAATTATGCTTATAGAAGCGTTTAAAAGCAGGTCTATATAGACTATCTTACTAATCTAGTCCTTAACATTAGTAATCCTTATAACTTTCCTTGTCTTCTAAGTAGTTTGTACCTTATACTTATTAATTAGCTTGTTATAATCATCTTTCTTGTACTTAGCATTAAGTATTTAAGATTTATATTTATGTTAAGCAATCTTATAGTCCTCTTATATATATGCGCTAGCGCTAGGTGATAGAGTAACTAGCTGCTTAATATCCTTAGGTAGTTCTAGATACTGTAGCTCCTAGTAATCTATTAAGGGTACGTCTAGGAGATTAGGGTTAACCTAATCCTAGATACCTTTCTCTAAGCAGTGTAGTCTTGATAGAGCAAACTAGGTTAGCTAGTCTAATTAAGCCTTAAGGATCACCCCTAAGGCGACAAGCAGTGTATTAGTGAGGTCTATCTTAGTAAGATGCTTTATAGGATCACGACATACGTTATTATTAAGGTGATATAGATTAATTAGTAGGTAGCTGTGTTAATAATAATAGTAAGCTGTAGGATAGATTAGTAAGAGGTTAATTGTATAATTAATAGGTAAGAGAGGTATAGCAGCAGCAGCAATCTGCTAGCTATGCTATAGGAGAATAGAGGAGAGTAAAAGTAATTAATAATTAAATAGTTAACCTTACAGCTTGCTAATTGCGTAGTAGAAATTAAAACTATAATTAAGCAGCTAGGCTTATGACTGTAGGAGCTGAGAAGGAGTGATTGCTTAATTAGGAGGAGTAGAATAAGTGTATTACTCAACTAAGTATCATGAACAAAGTAGACAATAACTACTAAGGAGGAATAAGACGATCTAGCCTGTATATATAGGCGCTAGCGTGATCGTCACGTGCTCAGCTTACTAGAATCACCTAGTCAACAGGGTGATCCGCATGTTCCGCATGTCAATACTCTAACAGTAAGTTATAATAAGCACACATGCCAAAAAAATGCAGCAAAAGTAAAAAACTTATGTAATATACTATGTATTATAGTACAATGTTGTAGTAGTAAGTTGTTAATGTATTAAGGTAGATAGCTGTATTTAGTGCGCAGCTCGCTTGCCTACGTAGCTTACTTACTGCTTATATTATAACTATATTCAAATATAGCTTTGTAGAAAGTGCGTTGGACTTGATCTAGAGCGATAAAGTATTGTAGGATATTTAGAGTAACAGTACAAAGCTCTTTTTTTATTTACATAGTATATCCTGTGTGTTAACGCGTTATATTACTGCTACTATACAGTAAATATAGCTATCTAGAAGCTTAGACTAAAGAACACTATGCTATTCTTTAGAATTCAAGAAGCACTTTTGTCCTTCAAAAAACGTATCGTTGCCTCTATAACAATTATTCTAATTTGCTCTAAAATGATTAATATTACTATTATCTTTTATAAGGCTACAAGAACTGTAATTTAAAAATGTTTTAAACTTACTATAGTAACAGTTACAGCATTTTGTTTTGTTATTATTAAAGTTGTGTGTATTCTTTATTCTAGCGCATAAGTAAGTAATTAAAGCCTTTATAATAAATTAGATTAAATTAGAGAGGCTTAACAGAGTTCTGGAAGAGGACAGAAGTAAAGGGGTAAAAATACGTACGTAAGCAACGCTAGCTAAGAGAAGCAAAGTAGCAGGTAAAAAGAACTTTATAATTAGAATGAGTAGTTCTTAAGTGTAGAGATAGAAATTAGAGGAGACAAATTGTAGAGGTTATAGTATTGTATATACAGAGAGATGTGTGCAATGCAGAAGAAAATAAAAGCGATTATGTATATTTAAATATTCTACTAGCTTTAGCCTTTTAAGACAACCTTTTAATGTGACTACACATTTTGAAGACACCTTTTTAGTAAAAAAAAAGATTTATTGCTAACAATAGGTATCCGGGCTTACGCCCCCTTATTTAGTATTACTAGCACGCAATTAGTGTGTCGCATGTTTAGATAGAAACAAAGAAAAGCAAGACAAAGACACAAATTGCCTTTTAACTTAACTCGCCTTATCCTACTTATTCTTATTACTTTACTGCTAGGCGCTCCTAGATAAAGTAAAGCAGTAACACTATTATCACCTTGCTTACTAACCTATAGACGCGACGATAAAAAGCCTACTCCTTCTTTCTTACCTCTTCCTTCTTTATTGCTAATTTAACGTCTTGCAATAGCTATTTAAGCTAAGTTCTAGTCTCTATACTTAGCTCTTATATAATAAATAGGAAGTGAAAGATACTAAAGCAATAGATCTCAAGTACTATACTAGTATTAGTAAATACTTTAGAGATTGTGTATTCTTTACATAACTAGCTAAATTTAGGCTTAACAATTTTTATATATATAAAGATATTATAAACAAAAGACTTATTTAAGATTTTAATAAACTTAGAAGTCTAGCTAAGTAGTTAAGTTTTAGGATACTTAATAAATTTAAGTGTCTACATAAGCAGTTTAAGTTAGACTAAATTAAGTGCTAAGTAAATAGTAGTAAAAGATGCTATTTTTTTTTAGAAAAGAGCCTAGAATAAGGAGATGCTTGCTGTAGAGGTTGTACGCTATTATAGTATATTATATGTAAATCGTTCGTATGTAGTGCTATTTAAAAAGTAAGAAGCAGTAAGTAAGTAGTAGCAGCTTGATAAAGTATTGCAGGCTCCCGCTGCAGTATGTACGTGTCTTTTCTCTCCTCTATTGCATTATGTTGTAATCCTATTGTAATCCTACTGTAATCTTGTTGTTAGCTATAGGCTAGCAATCGCTGTTAGACACGTTTTAACTAGTGTCGTTTTTTTAGTACCTTAGCAAATTTTTTTGACCCTGATTATCGCTTACTAGTCTAAGCTTTTCTTCTAGAACTTATCCGCCTACTGTTCGACTCTCGTTAACTACACACAATCTTTTTTTTTAACTTTTGCGATTAATTAGTAGAGGGTAGCTGCTTTTCACTTTTTTATAACCCTATTTTGACTACAACAACAACCACCACCTTTAACACCTTAAAAAATAAAAATAATGTAACTATATATTTTGTAGACACCTTTTTAGTAAAAAAAGAATTTATTACTAACAACAGGAATCCAGGCTTACGCTTACTTAATTAGCCTGCACGTAGTTGGTGTATTGTATATTTAAATAGAATCAAAGATGAGCAAAGTCTCTCTAACAAACTTTCTTAATTAATAAATATTTATTAATAACTATTTACTACTAACTATTTACTACTAACCGCAACTTGCGCCTAGACTTAAATGTAAATAAACAACAACAGCATTAGTATCTAAGCACAGCTCTCCTATTTCTAAAGGCAACTTACAAACTCCTCCTGCTTATTAATTTATTCTAGCTACTTTATAGCTATTTTAACACGCTTTTGCTTTTTGTAGAACTACTGCAAGGTCTTCTCACTAGACTTGCTAACAATTAATATTGATTAAGCTTATTAATTAAGCTATACAAAATATATAATTAATCAAGCTAATCTAGTCCCTAGAAATTTTTGTGTTAATGAAGCTGCAAGAAGCTAGATTAATTAATAAAATTAATATTTAAGTATTAACACGCTGCAGAAAATGTAGATTATCTTGTTGATTAAGTAATTCTAGTAAGCTAATTTCATGACGATTGCGCTAGCGCCTATATATACAGGCTAGATTGTCATATTCTTCTTTAGTAGTTATTGGACACTTTGTTGTAGCACTTAGTTAATTAATACACTTATTCTACTCCTCTTAATTACGCAATTGCTCCTTTTTAGCTCCTATAGTTATAAGCCCGGCTACTTAATTATAGTATTAACTCCTACTGCGCAATCAGCAAACTAGAAGGTTAACTGTTTAATTATTAATTACTTTACCCTTGTCAGATATTCGAGGTTGAGGAATACTGATGAGATAATGATAATATAAGAGATGATAAGTGGATTGTATTAATGATTGATCTTTTTTTTGTTCTCCTCTTGCTTGTATCTCCTCCAAGTGCCCTTTTTTATAATCAGGATTCTGTGTGGGCCTTGGCGACGTTAACGAAAGTTAAGGCCACCCCCTGATAACCCTTGCAGACCCCTTCTCCAATCTGACCAACCTCCTAATCAACCTCGCTGATGTCCTAAATTTGACATACCCCCTTAGCTTAAACGTACAGATTAAGCTAAACACCTCCTTCTTTGTTTCCTCTATAAGGTAGTTGATTATAGGTCTAAGGCGTCGAGCTGATTAGTTATTGATACTAGATTAGCTTCTAGTCTTAGTCGTATACTTAAATTAATTAGTCCTATTTGTTGTAGGAACCTCAGCTATTGATTAGCTAGTAATAGCTTAGTAAGTCTATCTGCGAGCATCTTGCTTAATTCTACGTAGATTATCCTAATTAACTTATTCTAAACTTCTTGCCTAAGCTAATAGTTGTAGATATTAACATGCCGTAGCTTTGTAGTTAACTAAGAAATCTCCTTTAAGATTAATTAGATTTTCTGCAGGTTATCGCACTGTATAGTAATTGTTTAGTTAACTATCTAAACTTAGAGCTTAGTGAGCAGCATCTAGATAAACATAGCTTCCTTTGCTACTTGTAAGAGCGTGAGCAGTTTAGCTTTAGTTATTAAAGTTGTAACTATATCTTGTTTATTTGCCCTCTAAGCTATTAGTCTACTAAATAGCTTAATTACGTATCCTTGTAAGCTTTTGCGATTAAGTATATTATTAGTAAAAGAGGTATCACTTGTAACTACTAAGTAATTATCTCTACTAAATTATAGTGTAAGCGTTTATGTATAGTTAAGGTATAGGAGTACGCGATTAGCTGCTAGCTAATAATTAAGACTAAGGTTTATAAGGAATTAAGCTAGGCGTAATACTACAAAGGCTTTATTAGGTCTTATATTAACTGCTGCAAATAGAAGTAATCTAATCTTTTGTTAGTAGAAGTTGATTTCTCTAGAGGTTGCGTTGCCTTCTCGTAGCAGTAGTTCAGCCTTAATTATTAAAGTATTACTCTTAATTAAGTAGTCGCTCACTAGTCATTTAATCTTCTTAATATATACTAATTAGGAGATCTAGATCTTGCGCTGTAATTAATCCCTAATTAACTTTATGCCTAAAAACTAATGCAGATCGTCTCTACTAGTTATATAGTACTTCTTCTTAATATCCTTAATAGCTGCTTATATATCTAATCTATAGTTCTTGCTGTACATTGCAATAATATCGTCAACATAGAAGAACACGAAGATCTCTTAGCAGATTATGTAGCATAGCTTATGTAAGATAGCAGTAAATCTACATCTTTAGAGATAGGTAGTAGAGTCCCTTTGCTATAGTAGTAGTAATATCTAGAGGCTGTAAAGGGCTTTATTAAGCTTAAGGATTATCCTCTCCTTTATATATCTACGCAGCATTCTTATATATATAACTTAATTAATTAGTGCGTGTGCGAAGGCTTTAGTGACGTTATACTGCTTAAGCTTAAAGTTAAATTAGGCAGTAATTACAAGAGCTATTTAAAAAGATTAACCTGCTAACATAGCAGCGTAGGTCTCTTAAGTAGTAATATTACGCTGTTAGTTGCTCTGTACAACTAAGCGCGCTTTGCACTTAATAAATTAATAATCTTTGTTAATTTTATAAGTATATACCTACATAGACTCTAGTATCTAGGTGTCTATTAGTTATGCTTCTTGCGTTAAGACTTCTAACTATGTATTTAATTGCTTGTAGCTTACGAGGTAATCCTTTTTAGCCTTTTTAAACAACTAGTAGAATATATAATTCTCTTTTAGTTAGTTTAGACTTAGCGCTAGCAAGAGCTTACTTAGAAAAGGCATTTGCTTATAACTTTAACTTTTAAGCAATTAATCTACTGTCGTGCTATTAAGTTTCTTGTTGTTTAATTATTAAACTTTTCCTACTCTTGCACTTGCTATAAACGCTAAAGCTTATAAGTCTGTCTAGATTTTCAAGAAAGACTTACTAATAGAACTTGATCCTATATTAGCACTGCGTAGATTAGGACACTTGCTGTGGCTAGTACTAAAAGAGTAATTAGGCCTAAAGTTTAATAGCTACGCAAGGGCAACGTTCTAACTCTTAATATTAAGAGGATTATCTACACGCCTAATGCTCTCTACTATTATAAGATTAGTTAAGAGAGCTTCTAGTAGAAGCGTTAGTAGGAGTAAGAGATAATCTACTTAAACTTTTTTTCTGCGCTAATTATATTAATTATGTGTTTCTTTATATATAGGTCTTTTTTTAAAGGACTTATCTTTAAAAAAAGATTATATCTCTTCTTAGTTATTTGTAATCTCTAGGAGAATTTCTATAGTCCTAATCTATGCCTTAATCTCTTTAAAAGTGCTATATATTAAGTTTTTTATAATATCTTTCTTGTTTTTTGTAAAGATTAATTCTTTATTAAATACTATATCGCGTGTAGTAATTACCTTAGCTATAGTTAGCACCTATACACAGTAAATGTTCGTAGATTAATATCTAACTAGGTATCTAATCTATGCCTTAGGATTAAGCTGCTGTAGTTTACGCTTGCCGCGCTTTATATTATCTATTATTATAAACGTCTTGCACCTGTTTACTTATAAGTAGCCTTAGTGTAGCTTATGTAGTAAGGTAATAATTTTGTTTTTATATGCGTTATACGTAAAGAACTCTTAATATAGTAATCTCTATTAGTTTGTGTATTAAGGCGTTTAATTATAGAGATATACTGCTAATTAGGTAATCTTAGGCTACAGTAGCTATAGCAGGTTAGCGTTAAGTCACATTGCTCGTGCTTTATCCTTAATTACACCCTCTAAGCGTTCTGCTCTACTATTCTGTGCTAAGGTATTAGGAGCGGAAGGCTTAAACCGCATGCCTTAGGACTCTACCTACTAACCTACTTCTAGTTTAATTATAACAATCTCGTTATTAGTTCCAATAACCTTTACAGTAATATTAAATTAAGTCTTTATTAAGATTATGAAGAACTCTAGTAGCTTAATAATTATCTACGCTGTTTAGTTGTTCTTAAAGTAGTAGTCCTACATAAATCTAGTAACTTAATTTATAATTAGCATTTAGCTTCTTTCTTTAGTTAAGCTGTTAACCTTATAATTATAAAAGTTAAGTAAGATACGTTCTCTTAGTGACTTATTAATCCTGCGCAGTGTACAGCTAATTAGCCTTTTAGCTTTTACTCTTCTATAGGCATTATATTCTACTATAAGCACTCTAGTAATCCTTACCCCTTTAGATTATTATACGAGGTGCTTAAGCGCGCTTAGTCCTAGATAACCTATTCTCTTATACTATATAAATGCTCGTGCGCGCTGTCTTTAATTATGTTATAGCTTAACAACCCTAGAAGCTATTATTACGTAATTAGTAATTAAGTTTGCTTTAAGCACTTATTGTCTATGTAGCTTAGTAAGGTTAGCAATTAGATTGTTGTTAAGCAATTATTAAAGGACTATTAGATTGTGTTTAGTGTCCTACTATAAGCCTTGTAGACAGAGTATCTTAAACAAGACAAGATTGTAGAGTAGATTAAGACAGTATACTACGTCTTTTAAGTATATTTAGCTTTAAGTCCTGCTACTAGCTACTATTAAGGTAACTAATCTATACGCCTTAATCTATACTCGTAAGTTACCTACCTATAGAAAGTCTCCTTGCCTTGCTAATTATGTTTTAGTAAATTGACTAGTGTTATTAGAGACGTAGTAGGTTAATCTAGAGTTAAAGATTTATAATTATTATAGAAGATATGTAACCTAGATCGCTTTAAATAAGGCTTTAATAAGCGTGTAGTTAATCTCTCTAATCTTCTAGCTATATAGTTAGTTATTATGCTTAACTATAAGCATTACTATATGTAACTTCTTAATTACAGGTCTTTAAGATTGTAATTATTACTTAGAGTTGTAGATTATTCCTTGCATAGCTAGGCTATTATTAATACGTAATTATACTTAATCTATCCTATCTTGTTAAGGTTGCTACTAAGCTAGCGCGTTGCTTAGGTGTACATACTAACAATCTTTAAGTATATATCTTATATTACACGCTTCGCATTTACTTGCAGTGTATTAGATATTATTTAATTATATATTCTTAATAGGCTTTTAATTTCAGCGTTGTTTGCGCTTCTAATCTAGATTGTCTAATTCATCCTTATTAAGCGTTAGTAATCTAGCTCTAGCGGCTGTTCTAAAGGACGCCTTAGTTAATTTTGCTTTAGATAGGTAGAAGAGCTGTATGTAATCTTAATAGTTGCAGATTATATCTTTAACTGTAATTAAAGGATTCTTTAATCTATTTAATTTAATTTTTAAGGTGTCAAAGGTGGTGGTTGTTGTTGTAGTCAAAATGGGGTTCTAAAAAAGTGAAAAGCAGCTACCCTCTACTAATCAATCGCAAAAGTCAAAAAAAAGATTGTGTATAGTTAACAAGATTCGAACAGTAGATAGATAAGTTCTAGGAAGAAAGCTTAGACCACTAAGCAATAATCAGGGTCAAAAAAATTTGCTAAGGTACTAAAAAACGACACTAGTTAAAACGTGTCTAACAGCGATTGCTAGCCTATAGCTAACAATAGGATTACAGTAGGATTGTAATAGGATTACAACATAATGTAATAGAGGAGGGAAAGGACACGTACGTACTGCAGCGGGAGCCTGCAATACTTTATAAAGCTAAAGCTACTGCTACTTACCTACTACTTTTTACCCTTTAAACAGCACCGCATACAAATAATTTATATACAATATACTGTAATAGCGTGCAACCTCTACAGTAAGCATCTCCTTATTCTAGGCTCTCTTCTAAAAAAAGCATCTTTTGCTACTGTTTACTTAGTACTTAATTTAGTCTAACTTAAACTGCTTATGTAAACACTTAAATTTATTAAGTATCTTAAAACTTAACTACTTAGCTAGACTTCTAAGTTTATAAAAATCTTAAATAAGTCTCTTATCTATAATATCTCTATATACAAAAAGATTATTAAGCCCTAATTTAGCTAGTTGTGTAAGGAATACACGATCTCTAGAGTATTTACTAATACTAGCGCGGTACTCAAGATCTTTTGCTTTAATATCCCTCTCTTCTTATTTGTCGTGCAAGGGCTAAGTATAGAGACTAGAACTTAGCTTAAACAGCTATTGCAAGACGTTAAATTAGCTATAGAGAAGAAAGAGGCGAGAAAGGAAGAGTAGGCTTTCTATTGTCGCGTCTATAAGTTAGTAAGCAAGGCAATAATAGTGTTACTGCTTTACTTTATCTAGGAGCGCCTAGCAGTAAAGCAATAAGAATAGGCAGGATAGGGCGCGTTAAGTTAGGAGGCGATTCGCGTCTTTGTATTGCTTTTCTTCGTTTCTGTCTAAACATGCTAGAGCGACACACTAATTGCGTGCTAGTAATGCTGAACAAGGGGGCATGAGCCCGGATACCTATTGTTAGCAATAAATCTTTTTTACTAAAATGGTGTCTACAAAATGTGTAGTCACATCAAAAGGTTGTCTCAAAAGGCCGAAGCCCTTTAATCTATAAGATATAAATAAGATTGTCTATTATTCTAAGTACTTAGCTGTTGCTTAAGTAAAGTCCTCCTTAACATACGTGTCTAGTTAGCACTCTAGTATTCTAACAGCTTTACTCTTAGTTATAGCGTAATTAACTTTAGTAAGCTATGTCTCCTATAAGCTAATTACTTTAGGCGGCTTTATCGCAGTCTTGTACCGCTCTTAGGCTTCCTTAATCTTATCTTTAGCATTAATGCCTACAGTAGCTATTAGATCAGCAATCTACTAATAATATACTTACCTTGCTTAACAGCAGTTTGTGTATAAGTAATTATTAACTATATGCTATATCTCCTGCGTAATCTTATATAACGCTGCTTGCTCCTGTGTATACTTCTAATCTTCTGTCTTGTATTAATCTAGCTCTAACTTATAGATCTCTAGATCTTCTTTGTATAAGGCTTTAGCGTTCGTTGATAGGTCTGCGGACCGTGTAGGTATAAAGGGTAGTATAAGTGCGCTATCGCCGTGATCACCTTAGTGTAATACAGCGTGCACATTGATCGCTTGTTGCGACGCTTAATGGTCGCTCGGATGAGGCATTTAGGGTACCTCTAGTTTAGTAATAAGTTCGATTGTAAGGTTTAGATCGAACTTCTCCTACACGCGTAGGGAGTCAGCGCGCGTTTTAATCTAGCAGATCTATTTAATCTAGTTTATGTGATCAGTAAGGATTACAGAGGAGTCTCATAGAGGTAGGGTAGACATCCTTTTAATAACTTATATAGTTTAGTGACTTGTTTATTATTGATCCTTGTTTAGTTGAGGCAGTAAGACTCTTAATTGTTAGATATTCGAGGTTAAGGAATACTAATAAGATAATAATAATATAAGACATGATAAGTGGATTGTATTAATAATTGATCTTTTTTTTTTCTGTTCTCCTCTTGCTTGTATCTCCTCTAAGTGCCCTTTTTTATAATTAGGATTCTGTGTGGGCCTTGGCGACGTTAACGACGGTTAGGGTCACCCCCTGATAACCCTTGCAGACCCCTTCTCCAATCTGACCGACCTCCTAATCAACCTCGCTGATGTCCCAAATTTGACAACTCTACTCTATTATTCTACAGCACAGCTAGCAAATTGCTGCAGCTGCTGTACTTCTTTCTTTTACTAATTATATAATTAACTTTATACTAATCTAAGCTACAGGCTACCGTTATTGCTAACAACTACTTATCAAATAACTAATCAATCTGTTGTTACTTTAACAATAACCTACGCTGTAATTCTACACAAAGCATCTTACAAAAATATACCCTACTAATACACTGCTTGCTGCATCAAGGGTAGTCTTTAAGTCTCAATTAGACTAGCTAACTTAGTTTACTTTATTAAGGCTACACTGCTTAGAGAAAGGCATCTAGGTTTAAGTTAATCTTTATCTCCTAGACGTACCCTTAATAGATTACTAGGAGCTACAGTATCAAGAACTGCCTAAAGATATTAAGCAGCTAGTTGCTTTATTACTTAATGCTAGCGCTTAAATACAAGAGGACTATAAAATTGCTTAATGCAAATACAAGGCTTAGGTTCTTAATGCTAAGTAAAGAAAAAATAGTTATAATAAGCTAGTTGACAAGTATAAGGTACAAGCTGCTTAATAAATAAGAAAAGTTGCTAAGATTACTAATATTAAGGACTGAATTAGTAAGACTGTTTATCTAGAATTTTTCTTAAACGCTTTAATAAGTATAATTACTCAAAACTTTACTAGCTTTAAAGCTTTAGTAACAATCTTAAAGAAGAATCTTGCACTTACTAATTAGAATACTTAGTATTTAATTAAGGCATAGTATAGGTTACATCTTAATAGGGCTTGCTAGAGACAAATAAGTCCTAAGTAATAGTTTACTAAGTAGCAGCTTCTATATTAACAAGTAATAAACTACTTGCTTTTAGAGGTTGTTAGGCTATTAGCAGTTACTAATTTTTAGACGCCTTAAGCACTAAGATTGCACTAGACTAGTTGCGCAATAAGCTAGCATAAGTAATAGCGCTTAGTAAAGCTTATTTAAGTCTTAATAGTTTAGAAAAGATATTTAGTATCTTGTTATAGAATTAGGTAATTACTTTTCTAAAAAGAAAAAGACACGCAGTGTTCTATAATAGATCTTAATTAAAAGCAGCTTAATAATCTACAAGCGCTAACAAGTTAAATAAAAGTAGTAAGCAATTGCACCCTTACCTCTGCAAAGCTAGTAAAAAGCTTAGAAGTAAGTACTTTTAGACACTACGTAACTGCTATTAACTTTCGACTGCAGTTACTAGATTAAGCTTTTCTAGCAGTATACTAATTAAGCTGTTAGAACAAAATAAAAAGAAGATCCTTAAGCAATAAAATAGCAATAAATAGGCAACTTTATACACCTAGATTAAAAAAGAAAGCTGAAAGACTAGCACTAGCAGATTAGCTACCAGTAAGTTAAGTAGATCCTACTCTAGCTTATTAGTTGTAGCATTAACCAACCTAAAAGACTTTATTCAAGAAATTAGGCTAAATGTATTTAGCATAGCTTTATTTCTTATGCCTTGTCCCTTTACATAATTATAGATAGTAGAGTAGCAGTCTACTTAGTTAATACTATCAATTATATAGTACTAGGGACCTTTAGCAAATGTACTAAGAACAAGACTATTAAAGCAAGCACTTAATCTATTCTAGTTACTAGAATAAAAAACAGGCTGCTTGAAACATTTTGTATAGCAAGGCTAGCCCTAAGACAGCTAATTTTCTGCTTACTAACGTTAAGGTTGTACTAAGTTTCTATGTAAATAATGTATTAGAAGCACAGCTTAAGCAGGTAGGCATTTAGTATTTAAAGTATAAATACACTTTACAATTTAGAACTCTTAAAAAACATTATCTTGATTAACTTTAAGTATTACTTTGATTTCTTGTTTGTAAAATATAAGCAACTTTCTTATTACACTACTTAACTACTACTTGTAAACGTTATAGCGCAATTAAGGAAACCTTAAGTACGCACTAGTAATAAGGACCTGTAGCATTAATAATTAGAATATCTAAGACAATAGCCTATTAAAGCCTTAGTCTGCTTAGCACAGAACTTTAAGATTACTAGCAAAAAGCTATTAAAATGTAATTATTACACAACAGCTTATGCCTTGTAAGTTATTTTACAGCAACTAAGAGAAAAATTACTATAACTTTTTAATAAGATTTTATAAAATCTGTTTAGTTTTTTAACTACTTAGCTGCTAAAGAAATAGGCGTTAATTATTAAAGAGGATTACTTAGGCAAGCTGTTTAATTACAATATCTTGTTAAAGACACTAAATAATATTTTGCCTGTAATTAAAGGCTTCGCTACGAGGATTAGGAGAAAATATTAGCAGAAAGTTATAGAGATTTATTAAATTAACAATACTGCTACACTGCCTTAGAGAAAGTAATTAAGATATAAGTGATAGGCTATAGAGAAAGTTATTGTGATTAAAACGCTACTGCTATATACTTATAAGCCTAACAGCTCGACAGAAAGAGCTAAACAAGAGCTAATTATAAAGGCTATCAAGATGCGCACAAGTGCTAATCTACTGGCTAAGCTTTAGCTAGTAATTATAAATGCAGTAGCTTACTTACATAAAATAAGCCTTACTAAAATTTATAGCTACTAATCCTCTAACTAAGTGGTTAAAGAATAGTTTAAGAAATATTTGTAATACTATGAACTACCTAGGATTAGATACTAGACTGCTAATTTACGCCTAGACTAGAGTAGAATTTATGTCTATAGCTGCTGAGCTTATTCTTTAAACAAGGAGAAGGCAGCTAAGCACAGTAATTAAAGATTTAAAGTTAATCCTTGCGGCTATATTAGTTTTTTAGTTTGTTATTAAGCCTCTAATATATACTACATATAAGTACTAATTCTTAACCAAGTAATTTCTACCTGCAATATAACTTTTAATAAACAGTACTTTTATAAAAGACATTGCAAGAAAGAGCTACTAAAAAATTCAACAATTAATTTTATAGACATCTTTTAAAATAGTAAGCTAGTTAATTTAAGAAAAGACTTAGACCTCTTCATTATTTAAGAAAAAGCAAATTAAGAAACGCAGCTAAGAACTAAAGACCTTACACGTAATTTATTTACTATTTTAAGCAGTAAAAAGACCTGCTTACTAAAGACAAAAGTAGATAAGAGGATACTAAGCAAATAGAGCACAAGGCTAGTGCACTATTAAGAACTTACTCAAACTAGCAGCAAAATACTAGTCTTGCTACTCTAAAAATAACTTCTAAACTAAAGACTTTAAAGAGTGACAGCGCTATTAATTACAGAGTTATCAACAGTTAAACAGTAGTATACTTGCTAATAAAAGCTAATCTATTAATATTTAAAAGTAGGGAGCCTCTTTTAAATAAGCTTAAACAACTTATTACTAGTCTAACAGTCTTTAGTTGAAGACTCTAACGCGCTAACTTGTTAAAATAGAACACCTGCTTAAGTAAATAGGATAGCAGGGCGTAAATTATCTTGTAAGTAAAAATTTTAAGCCTTAAACAGCAGAAAAGGAAAGTAATTACAAGCTAAACTTCTGTTTACACAAAGTAGTGCTTAAATTATAAATAAAAGTCTAAATTAGCTTATGAATTGTTATCTTCTACTGCGTAAGCTAAGTAGTAGGCGTAAGCATAAACACGCAACTTAAAATTCCAATATTTAACTAGAAAGTAAAAGCACAGGTAGTGTTAATGCATTAATTACAAATTTAAAAGATTTATTATAAAATAATTTTTGTAATACTTACCTGCTAGGTTTACAAGTAACCTAGAAAGACAGAGCAAGCTACAAAACTCTTAATTATATAGTTATAGCAGCTTTGCTTACTAAGAATAAGCTAAGTGCTTTACAGTATTGCAAAAATCCACTTAAACTACTCAAATTATAAAAGTAATTACTCTAGCATTTTATAAAAGCTTAGTTTAAGAATGCCTGCAGAAAATAGGTTTATTACTTAAGTAAAAATAAGACTTAGACTAGAATATTATAAAAAGAAGCAAATAATTGCCTAATACTTATAAAGTAGGTTTAGACCTACAAATTTAGATAAGATAGCTTCTTTTTTAAATGCAAGGCGCACATTATTGTAAAAAGTAATTTTTAAAAGAATGACTTTATTAACTTAACATACGCTGCTATATTAGTAACTAAGTCTTTCTAAGTAGCAATAGCTATTGTCGCTAAGAATAATCTAGAGATTAAGCAATATAATGTTGTAGAAGCATTCCTTAAAGTGTTAATTATAGTAAATAACTTAGTAATCTGTGAAATGCTAAATAACTATAAAAAGCTTAGGAAGTACGTACAGCTTAACTGCGCACTTTATAGATTACAAGACTTGCTACTATTATAGTATAAAGAGTTTTTAGAATTACTAAGAGAGATTAGACTAATTACCTTACTAAAAGAGCTCTGCCTATTTTTTGATTATAATAGGAGAATTCTAGTTTTGTTTTATATAGATAATATCCTTCTGCTCTTTGCAAAAGATAATAAGTTAAAGGTAATAGATTTTTAGTTAAAGATTATAGACAAATACAAGATACAGGAATAAGAATTAGTTAAATAGTTCTTTAGTATTAAAGTCATTAGAAGTTACAAGAAGTAAACAATTATGCTTGTATATAATAAATACATTAACAAAATTGCAAAAAAGTTTAAGCTAAAAAATAGTAGGTTTTTAAAGACTCTATTACTGTTAAAGAAGCTAATTAAGAACACTGGCAAAGCGGCTAAGTAAGAGATTAAGGCTTTTTAAAAAAGAGTTAACTTAGTGCTGTACATAGCTATTATACTGTAACTAAGTATTGCTGACTTAATCTTAAAGCCTTTTGTAAAGGGCTGAAGCCTTGATGTCCTCTAGTACTCGGCCTGTGGCCTTCGTTGGCTTTTCTTACCTTAGCATTAGCACCTCAGTACTAACACCTCAGCACTAGCTGCTGACTATCAGCCGCACTAGTTACGCTAACTGTCGGCTGACCCGGCGACCTCTGATAACCTTAGTTAGTCCTAACCTTAGTTAGTCCTAACTATCTAGATTAGATATAAAAACCTACGTAGTCTCTCTATAGTTCTGTATCTAATTTATTTACCTTCACTGTTACCTTGCATCTTTAGTTAACCTAACAGACCCTTACAATTAAATTAGATCCTTCTTTAGCTACTTGCGTAGCTACGTCGTACTTAGGAGCTAGCTAGAGCTATATCTACGCGCGAGAATCTAATTAAATAATGCGCTAGTTAATTAGTTGACTGTTTAAATCTACTAAAGGATTAACAGAAAAAGCACTAGATAGAAAGTGCTAAGGGGTACTTAGTTGTATAAGTCCCTAAGGCGTTTAAATTCGTTAGATAGGCCTACTAAGCGTAGTAGCCCTAGAAAACAGACGAAGGATAAGCCTACTAAGCATAGTAGCCCCTACATAAAAGGATAAGCCTACTAAGCGTAGTAGCCCCTACACGAAAAGGATAAGCCTACTAAGCGTAGTAGCACCTATAACGATTCCTGTTAACAATATAGAGTACTAGCGAGTACCTACAAATATAATAGTAGAACTCTTAACAGCTTTTCTAGTTGTAAGGATAGCAGAATTATACTAAGATAGTGTTAGTAAACCTAAAGTAGAAACTACTTTAGAGAGACTTTATAGAGCAGGGGGCCTAGATAAGATAGCCACTTCTACAAAAGTACAAGAAGCTTTCTAAGCTTAGGAAGCTATAGGCACAACATTGCAATAAGAAAGGGAGCCTAAGGTAGAATAACAACCTCTACCTTAGTTACCTACTCTATTAGCTGCCTTAGGAAATTAACAAGCTTAAACGCCTAGGCGTTTTAAACAACTAGATCCTAATACCTTAAATAAAAACAGAAAGATGTACTAAATCTTTTAACAACAACTTACTGCTAAGGTAGAAAATAATAAGAAAGATTTTAATATAGATAAAAGGACTTGTAATTACGCTTTTAGTTAACTAAAAGGCTTAGCTACAACCCTTACTTTGCCTTTCCTTAACTAAATAGGGATTTCTAATTTATAGAACTTTAATAAGCTATTAAACTTCTTTAAATAAATATTTAGAGATCTCTATAGTGTAGAGAGAGCTAAAAATAAGCTCTAATCTATAAGCTAAGGCAAGAAAAGCATACGCAAATATATTATAAAATTCTAGAAACAACTACTATTATTTAATAGTAGTTTAGACAAGAATACAAGGATAATGCTTTTCTAAAAAAGTCTTATTTAGAAACTTCAAAATAAACTTGTAGGTATTACTTATAAAGATTCAGATAGCCTGTAAAACAAAGTAATAGAGATTGCTAATTACCTCTATAGAATAGAGGAGTACTTTAAAGGCAGAGACAATAAGCCTAAAGTGTATAAATCTAAGAGAACTTCTCCTCCTCCTTCTCCTTTAAAAGGAGACTAGATAGAAGAGATAGAATACACAGGAAGAACTGCTAAACCTTAATAGTTTAGTAACTAGGAGTTAGAACAGTTGTACAGAGAAAGACGCTGTTTTAACTATAAATAGAAGGGCTATCTGTCTACATATTATATAGAGAATAAGAAATCTTCTAAAAAGGAGAAAAAGATTTTAGTTAAGTCCTCTAACTCTAAGAAAGATAATAAGCTTAGCAAGAGAAGCTTAAATAAGGACTTAGATTTAGAAAAAGAGTAGCTCCTGTTTAAAGTTACTAGTAGGAGCCTCTAATAAGTTAAGATAACTTAGTTAAGAAGTAGGCTAAATTTAAAAAGAACATAAGCAGCAACAGAATTACTTTAGAGGCGCTAGTAAATCATTACACTTTTGCCTTTACTTTAATTAATACAAGAAACCTTGTATACTTACTTATTAGCCTTTAACTTATTAAGAACGCTAACTTATAATGCATTTCTATTTCTCCTAGGAGATTAGAAGGAGTTATAGATAAACTTAGAACTATTAACAAAGTTGCTAGGTTAGACATTAATGTTAAAGGCTATAAGGATACTATTTAAGGTTATGTAGCCTCTACACACCCTAATTACAATTTAATACTTAGACGGCCTTAGATAAATAGAAGAGAGGTTACTATTACTCTTTCTAGAAAAACAATTTACATCTATTCTTCTAGCTAAAAGATTAAGTTACTTAGCACTAAAGATTACCTTATTAAAGGAGACTAAAGATTAAAACAAATAAGCGCAACAGCTTATTGCTTCTATATTAAGCAGGCAAAAAAGGATAAGTCTCTTTAGACTTTTACTGCTTCTCTTAAGGATATTAAAAAAGCTCTAGCTCCTAAGAAGAAAGTAGAGGTTCTACCTTTACTCTCTAAGGCTTATTAACACCTAGCTTAGATTTTTAATTTCAAAACTGCTTCTTTACTACCTCCTTTACGCGGATCTAAAGTAGATCACTAAATTAAACTAGAGAAAGACGATAAAGGCAAGGAAAAAGAGGCTCCCTAAAAACCTCTATATAGTATAAGCTGCCTAGAACTCCTATTATTACGAAAGGAGCTTATTTCTCTACTTAATAAAGTATAGATTAGAGCTAGTAGCTCTCCCGCCTCCTCTCCTGTTCTTTTTACTAAGAAACCTAGAGGAGGATTATGTTTCTATATTAATTACTGAGCCCTAAACGCTATTACAAAGAAAGATTGTTATCTTTTACTTTTAATTTAGGAAACCTTTAACAATATTGCAAAAGCTAAATAGTTTACAAAGATTACTGTTTCTATAGCTTTCTATAAGATTAGAATTAATGCAGAAGATAAGTAGAAAACAGCTTTTTGCACTAGATTTATGTTATATAAGTAGCTAGTAACTCTATTTAGTATAGCAAACGCTCCTAGTACCTTTTAACGCTATATTAATTAGATCCTATGCGAGTATATTAATGATTTTTGCTTAGCCTACTTAGATGATGTATTAGTTTACACTAATAGCACGCTTAAAACACACTAACGTAATACAAATAAGGTTTTAGAAGCTATAAGCAAGGCTAGATCACTTTTAGATATCTAGAAATGCGAATTTAACGTACAAAGTACAAAATACCTTAGATTTATTATTAAAGCTAGAAAAGGACTTTAGATAGACCCTAAGAAAAAATAAAAGCAATTAGAGACTAGCAGGCACCTATAAACGTTAAAGGAGTACACAGTTTTCTTAGTTTTATAAACTTCTATTAACAATTTATTAGAAACTACTTAGAAATAGTAGCTCCTCTTTTAAGGCTTACTAGTAACATCTCCTTTTAATAAGGAAAAACTAAGCAAAAGGCTTTTAATAAGCTAAAAAAGTTATTTATTACTAAGCTAGTACTAGCTTAATAGGATCCTAACAGAGAAACAATCCTAGAAACAACTCTTCTAGATATGTAGTAGCAAGAGTCCTCTTATAATATAATAATAAAGGAAGCTTATGTCTAGTAGCTTATTATTTAAAAAAGATAACTAGCACGTAAAGCAATTACGAGATACACGACAAGGAATTACTAGTAGTTATCTCCTACTTATCTAAGTAGAATGCTATGCTACAGTCTTTAAAGAAGTTTATAGTTATTATAGACTATAAAAACTTTAAATATTTTAGCAAGCCTAGACAGCTTAGCAAAAGACAAATAAGTTAGGCTTAATTTCTAAGAAAGTTTCCTAACATAGAAATATCTTACAGGCCTAGAGTTAATAACTCTAAAGCTAATGCCTTATTTAGGAGACAACAAGATATGCTAGTAAACAAATAAGATACTAAGATTTCTAAAAGGTTTCTACAAGTATTTAAAACTACAAGAGCAGCTACTAATAAAGAACTAGAAGAAGAAGAGGCGCTAAGAAGCTTTAGCTGCAACAGCTATCTAGTAGCAGTACTAGAATTACCCTAGAAGCAATTAGATCTAGAAGATCTATAAGATAAAGCTAAAAAAGAGGATAAAACTTACTAAATAGCCTAGAAAGCTGTAAGAGATAGTGAACAATAATTTCCTACAGCTTTAGATCTTAAACTTTCTATTTCTAAATGCTGACTAGACGATTCTAGAAACCTTCTATACTAAGATCGAGAATAGGTACCTAATAATAAACTTTTAAGAACTAGAATTATCTATAAAATCTACAGTGCTAGAGCTTTAGGCTATCTAGGAAAGAATATTACTTATTAAGCTATTTTAAGAGAATACATTTAGCCCTCTATTAGCAAAAGTATTAGAAGGTATATAAGGAACTGCTTAGTGTGTAGAAGAACAAAACCTTAGAGAGACAGCCTATAAGGCTTACTAAAACCCTTACCTATACCTAAGCATATATAGAAAGAAATTTCTATAGATTTTATTATAGGGTTACTAGAAAGCGAAGGCTGTACAAACCTTATAGTAGTTATAGATAGGCTTAGCAAGGACGTTGTCCTAATAAGCCTTAAAAATATTACTATAGAAAGTATTACTAAAGCTTTTATTAAATCTATTGTAGCTTACTATTAGTTACTAAACTATATTACTTTAGACAGAAGTATATAGTTTATTAACTATTTTTAGATTAAGCTTTGTAAGTTATTAGAAATTAAGCAATGCTTATCTTCTAAATACTATCTTAAAACTAACAAGTCTATAGAAAGAATAAACTCTACAGTATAGGCTTATTTATAAGCCTTCTATAATTAAGATTAAACAAATTAGAAAAATAACCTAGGGATAGCTAAGATTGCAGTTATAGCAAGGCAAGCTTAGTCTACTAAAATGTCTCCTTTCTTCCTACAACACGGCTATGAGGTAGATTCTCTACAAATTACAACTAAGTACAGCCCTTAACAACAACTTCTAATAAGAATTCAAGAGGACTATTAAAAGGCAGAAAATATTATTAATAAACTATAACAAAGTATTAAGCTTGCACAAGTTATAATAAGAGAAAGTTAACAAGAACAAGAAAAGTAGGCAAATAAGAAAAAGCACTAATTACTTTAGCTTAAAATAGGTGATAGGGTATAGTTAAAACTAGGCAACTACTACAAAACAAAAAGGTCTAGCAGAAAACTTAACTAGAAAAACCTTAAGTACACAGTACTTAAGGTTATTAGACCAAACACAGTTAAATTAAATACTTCTAGCTAGATTTACCTAGTATGTAATGTTAATAACCTTAGACTAGCGTCCTCAGACCCTCTACCGAGCCAGCCTATAGACGACAATGAACCTTTACTAATCGAGACAGAGGATGGAGAAGAATACCTAGTAGAGACCCTATTAGAGGAAAGAGGGAGAGGAAGAAAAAAGCAGTACTTAGTTAAATAGTTAGGATATCTAGATCTAACCTAGGAACTAGCTATTAATCTAAAAGATACAGAAGCCCTAGAAGAGTGGAACTCTAGGTAACAGGATTACTACTCCTACTATTTTTTTAGAAGGGGGGTATTATAAAGGGCTAAAGCTTTAATGTCCTCTAGTACTCGGCCTGTAGCCTTCGTTGGCTTTTCTTACCTCAGCATTAGCACCTCGGCACTAGCTGCTGACTATCGGCCGCACTAGTTACGCTAACTGTCAGTTGACCTGGCGACCTCTGATAACCTTAGTTAGTCCTAACCTTGGTTAGTCCTAACTATCCGGATTGGATATAAAAACCCACATAGTCTCTCTATAGTTCTGTATCTAATTTATTCACTGTTTACCTTGCATCTTTGGTCAACCCAACGCACCCTTACACCTTTACACTTTCTTACAAACTTTAGTAATTAGTATAGAAAAGCTATTAAACAAGTAATTATGTACCTTTATTAGACAAGATAGGACGCGATCTAGTATAGGAACTTTAATGGCTTAAACGTAATAATTGCAGGCAATGCTCTTCTTGCAGATAATTAAGAAAATTGTTAATTATTCTATAGTTATAAAGCTATCTTATATAGTAGTCTAAAATTTTAGAAGGCAGCTTAGCAGACTATAGTTACTATATTTATTACTAAGGCTAAGCTGCTCGCCCTTAAGCACACTACAAAGGAGGCTATAGCCCTTAAGTACTTCTTCTGCAAGCTGTTTTTTAATCTAAAAGACATCTAAACAGTTTAGCATAACAACTAACCAACAAATAAGCTTGTAGTTAAAAAAATAAGTAAATTAGCACTTAATTAAGGCATGTAGATATACAAAACATTTAGCCGCGTCAAAAATATACTAAAAAATTATTTTAAGTTAAGTACTTAGAAACAGCAATTATGCTAGCTAATAAACTAACTAAATGGTTTACCTAATAGTAGTCTAAGAAGTTTAAGCAATTGCTTAACTTTTAGCAAGTTAAGTACTTAATTAAAGGCAATAACAATTAACAAGCAAAAGAATTTGTATTTAGCAGCAACATATATACTAAGCTAAGTCTCCTCTTAGTAGCTTATGATTTTAAGCAGGAGAACGTAAGCTAAACAAGCAAGAAAACTACAAAACAAAAACTAAAATTACTAGTAAGTATTAAAGTCTTTATAAATGCTTATCTTTATTATTAGATCTTGCTTAGCTTTTTTAGCTCTAGCTAACTTAAGAGTATCTTAAGCTAACTTAGCCCAAGCAGCAAGAGTTTAGAGGTAAGCAGCATAACAGCGCAAATATAATCTATTACTTCTATAAATTAAATTGTAAAATAATCGCTAGCTTACTTTAGCATGAAGATTGTTTCTATATAAACAAGTTGTAGAGAACAAGGAGCTGGTATCAGTGGTTTAAGAGAACTGGATAGTCAATTCTATCTTTCTACCTGCGTCTAAGACGCTCTATAAATACAAAAGAAAAACTATAGTCTATAACAACTGTTGTAGAGCTTAGAGAGATGCTTTTAAGCACAGCAAGTGTTTTGTAAAGCTTAGATGCAAGTATCTAAGCTTAGCGTAAAATCTCTGCACCTTAGCGTGAAGGCTCTAAACCTTAGCGTAAAGGCTTTAAGCCTTAGTGCTTAACGCTGCGCAAGCTGCGCAGGCCTTAACGCTAAAGCCTCGTAGTTAAGGCGCGTAGCTAATATATGCAACACACCTCTTAAGTAACTAAGACTTTAGTTAGCTGTACAGAGCTTTATGTAGTTATAGCACGTCCTGTAATGCGCTGCGCACGTGCGGCTTAGCGTAAAGTGCTAAAACAATAACAAATCTTCAAGCCTTCTAAGCTTAGAATCTAACATTACTATTTAATTTAATTTTTAAGGTGTCAAAGGTGGTGGTTGTTGTTGTAGTCAAAATGGGGTTCTAAAAAAGTGAAAAGCAGCTACCCTCTACTAATCAATCGCAAAAGTCAAAAAAAAGGATTGTGTGTAGTTAACGAGATTCGAACGGTGGGTGGCTGAGTTCTAGGAGGAAAGCTCAGACCACTGAGCGATAATTAGGGTCAAAAAAATTTGCTAAGGTACTAAAAAACGACACTAGTTGAAACGTGTCCAACGGCGATTGCCAGCCTATAGCTGACAACAGGATTACAGTAGGATTGCAATAGGATTGCAACATAATGCGATAGAGGAGGGAAAGGACACGTACCTAACATTACTATAGCTGCTGTAAGTATCACCTAGAAATTCGCCCGAATTCTCTAAAAGCAATACTAATAACTTTTTTTTTGGCTCTACTATACTTTTGTATAGCTTTTTAGGCTATTGCACGCCACTCTATACCCCTGCGCAGATCTAGCTCTATTTTAGCACTCCTTCTGTTTAGTTACTAACTTTATACAGAAATTAAAACTACAAAAAGCTGCCGCCGCCTGCGCCGCCGTCCTCGCCCTCGCCCGCGCCGTCGCCTGCGCCGTCGCCGTCGCCTAAGGTGCGGCCGCCCCCACTAAAACGCGCTTCTTGAGTAGAAGCAACTAGTGCTATTTTAGGTGCAGCATCAGCCCGCACGTCTAGGAAGCGTGTAAGCAAGGGTAAAACCCTAGTTAAGACCGCCTGCGGGCTTAAAACCCTACAGTGCCCGTGCGCAAATTGATCACCAACGCGAATTGATCACCCCCACCACAACAACAACTCAACTTCAACGCGTTATAACTTAACTAATATAGATCTAATTTAAGAAGCGATTGTAGAAATTAAATCGCGCCACCTAGGAAATAAATTCTCGTACCAACAAATTGCTAAAAAGTATAGCGTCAACCGCTGTACGCTCGCCTAAAGGCACAAGGGCATACACAAGGCACATAGCTTACGCCGCCTCTCCCTCTATCTACAACATGAAACTAAGCTTGTACAATACATACATACGCTTACTAAACGACGTCTGCTACCTACAAAGGCAATAATACAACGCTTTGCTTTAAATTTAGCTAGAAACGCAGTTTTAGAAACCTAGGTGTCCTAGTTCCTCTACTGTCATCTAAACCATCTTATCTCTAGCTACAGCAAGGGGATAAGCAAACTACGTTGCAACGCTAATTTAGAAGCTAAGTACAGCTTATATTTTAAGCTTTTAGTTGAAAAGATTGAGGAGTACAACCTCTTGCCCACCTATATATTTAATATAGACAAAAAAGGGTTTTAACTTAGAAAAATTAGTAGAACAAAGCGTATCTCCTCTAAGGCACTTTAGGGTTAAAAGGGGGTACGCTAGGCGCTTAAGAATAACTTAAGTGAGTAGATTACTGTTGTAGCTTGTATTTATTCGGATGGCAGCGTATTAAGTCCTTCTCTCATCTTCAAGGCAGCCAACAAAGCTATTTAAATAAGCTAGGTGTCGCAACGTGTATATGTATCCTCTAGCCGGAGCGCGATTTATCGATCGGTCGGTATTTTGTTTCCGACACTAGGTTAATGTTGTACAAGCAGGGGAGCACTTAGTATTTACTACGTCATCACCCTCTAGCTAGAGCAACAGCGTTATTAGGTTACATTGGCTTAAGGAGATATTTAAAAGAGAAACTAGGCAGCATGCTTCAACTAGGTATTGATTACTACTCTTTAACAGCTATAGATCCTATGTTATAATAGACTTTATTAATTATTGCCACGACTACAAGATCCTATTAGCTGTATACCTACTTTACGCTACCTATACGCTTCAACCACTTAATGTAGTGATGTTTAAACCTCTAGCAAACGCTTACTTAGCTAAGTTAGCTTAATACCTTTAAGACAGCTAAAGAATACTTAAAATAGCTAAAGGAAACTTCTTCCTGCTCTTCTAGAGGTCCTGGACGAAGGTTTTTAAACCTCTCCTTATTAAAAGGTCCTTTAAAGCAACTAGTATACACTTACCTAATTTAGAGGTTGTACTTAAAAAGTTTGCTAAAAAAGGATTAGATTTAGAAGGCAGTTCAACCTCTGTACTTTTTAGTAAGGATTAGCGTAAGCTTAAGTTAATTGTATGCTGTAAGGTAAAGAATTAGAGCAGCAAGAATGTTAAGAAGCTTTAATAAAGTTTGCACTACATTGCAGCTTAAAATACACTCCTCTACAGCAAGGTTACAGGCTTAAAGCAGTCCTTAGCTATTAGGAAAAGGCGGTAAACTAAATCTTATACCTTACAGCTTGAGGATTATCTTAAGTATTATAAAGGAGCTGTTAAGTAGTTACCTAAAAGCGTGAAACGAGCTTAAGATAATAAAGTATTACAACAACAACAACAAGCTAAGCTTAAAAAGCTTTAAAAAGCTAAGCAAGCTAAGATTAACAAGGCAGCTTACAATTGCAAGCTTTAACTACAAGCCGCAAAGCGTGTTAAGTAAAAGAAACGTTAAGAGAAGAAGAAAAAAGAGGACGCTGCAAAACTAGCCAAGAAACAACACTAGGAGCTTATTAACAACACTAAAAAGCTTATACAACTGTCCTAAAAAAGTAAGCGCAAGGCTTTATAACTTTATAAGCTAGCTACAAAGCGTTAGAAATGTATTAAGGATAGTACAGCTGTGGTGGGAGGCGCAAAGGTTGCACCAGCTGCCCCACCGCCTAGTCGCCGTGATCGCCTGATAACGCCCTCTAAAAAAATATCTAAATAAGCTAAAACTTCTGTTGGCCTATATATAGTATAATTCTAGCTTTGCGCAATTTTATTACGATTTGTGGTGGCTCTACAACCTCATCTTTTTGACTATATTGAGTTGTTGGGGGTGATCAATTCGCGTTGGTGATCAATTCGCGCACGGGCACTGTAGCAGCAACCTCTAGTTATTAAAGCGCACCTAGTGCGCATCGCGACGTGCCCTGTCTTAGGTGCGTTAAGAGCGCTTTGTTTAGCAGCTCTAATAGAGCTTGTTAGAACAGGGCCGCTAGCTCTAAAGTGCGCTACTAACAGTACTTTAATAGGAAGACCTGCAAGGTCCTATATGTAATTCCTCTTTAAATTTTAAGCTTCTATTAACAATTAAAGCCCTTAGATTGCTTTTTTTTTGGCTAAGAAGCTTCTTGCTAAGCTTTAGAAGGATGCGCTGTTATAAGCCTTCCTACACTTTCTTAAGCTCCTTATACTAACAAATTGCAGAGCAAGCAGGCTAAAAAGCCTGTAAGCTGCCGTCTGCATCCTTGTAAAAGAAGCGGCCGAGGAGGAGAAGTCTAAGAAAGACCTCGCAAGTAAGGAGGAGGAGGAAGAAGGTCAAGATAACTAAGATAAGCCTGCTAGCTCTTCTAATAGTCTTCTTGCGCGTTGTCTGCGCGTTAAGGAGCTGTTAAGTAAGTTAGTAGATCTCCTAGTCACCTAAAGGCCTATTAAGAAAGAGTTGTCCTCCTAGAATTTTATAAGTTTTCTAAGAGTAAGGGGCTAATCTACCCTAACAATTAATCATCTGTTTTTTCTCTTTTTATGCTTTTTTTTTGTGAACCTTCGTGAGACACGCGTTGTATATTAATAAGTTTTTTAAAGTGCTTAAGCTTCTGTCTTAACAAGTACTTAGTAAGTCCGTTAGCTAGCATCTTAGCTATTAGTAAATACTTAATCTAAAACAAGCTTTTAGCGTGCTCTTAGTAGAGCCACATGTTTTGTATATTTATATAACAGAGCTTAGTAGTAATTCTTTCTTGCTCTCTAAGAACTAGGCGTATAGTTTGCTAGTTGTTGCAGAAGATCCTCTAGGCTCCTAAAACTATAAGTTTAAGCTTATTAAATAGCTTCTTAAGCGCTATAGACTCTTTTGTTACATGCTTTAATGCAAAGAGCTTAGCTTTTGTAGTAAAAGTTATTAAAATAGCTTGACAAGCTACTTTCTAAACAATTAAACCTTGAAAAAGCATAGTAATGTAGCTTTAAGAAGACTAATAAGTTTCTAAATTATCTGCAAAAGACGCGTCTTTATATATAGTAAGCTCCTTACTGTTGTTATTGCTGTATGTAATCTCTTTATGCCTTATATAATAGAGGTATTGTATAAGATAATTTACAGCCTTTATGTAAGCTTCTAAGGGGTTAGTAAGAAAGTAAGAGAGCTTAGAAACTGCGTAGGCAGCGTTAGGACGCAGCATAATGGCTGTGTACAGCGCACTACTAAAGCGCTCTTAGTAGGCCTTGATTTAAGGCTTTAGGGCCTCTCTTAGATTTTTAACTAGCTTCTTTAAAGGCAGAAGAGTTTTAGGGAACTTACTAAGGGCGTTTAAACTAAAGCGTTTAGCAACTTTGTTAATATACGTGTTGTGTAGTAGCGCTACTGTACGCTTCTTATAGTCTTTTACAATACTTATTCTTAGAAACTAGCTTGCCTCTTCTTTATCTTTAACTTTGTAGGTGTCTTTAATAGATTAAAGAAGCTTATAAGTTTTAATTTAGTAAGTTTAGTAATACATAAGAAGTATATTGTCTACATAAAATATTAGGAGTATTAAGCGCTCTTTAGTAAAGAAGAAGCAAAGCTCCTTAGCTAAGGCCTACAGGCTAAGCTTTTCAGTATGCTGAAGAACTTATTATACTATTATAATAGCGAGTCTTTTAGGCCGTACAAAGCTCTCTTAAGCTTAACGCATTTGCCTAGGCGCTTGTAACCGTCTAGTAGGTTGCATAGGACTATTGTTCCCTTACTAATATTAGCGTTAAGGAATGCGCTTACTACGTTAAGCTGCTATATTTCTATGTTCAACTCAGCTGCAATTGCAATTGCGAGCCTAAAGGATAACACAGCTAATATTGCTGCGTACGTTAAGTGTATTAAGTTTTTTACTTAAAAATCTCTTTCTACTACAAGACGTGCGTTGTATTTAAGAAAGTAGCTATTCTTATTAAGCTTGTATGTAAATACCTACTTAAGAGGAAGAGTTTTAGTGTCCTTTTGGATATCTTCCTCAATCTAGGTGCTTTTAATTTAATTTTTAAGGTGTCAAAGGTGGTGGTTGTTGTTGTAGTCAAAATGGGGTTCTAAAAAAGTGAAAAGCAGCTACCCTCTACTAATCAATCGCAAAAGTCAAAAAAAAGGATTGTGTGTAGTTAACGAGATTCGAACGGTGGGTGGCTGAGTTCTAGGAGGAAAGCTCAGACTACCGAGCGATAATTAGGGTTAAAAAAATTTGCTAAGGTACCAAAAAACGACACTAGTTGAAACGTGTCTAACGGCGATTGCCAGCCTATGGCTGACAACAGGATTACAGTAGGATTACAATAGGATTGCAACATAATGCGATAGAGGAGGGAAAGGACACGTACGTACCGCAGCGGGAGCCTGCAATACTTCATAAAGAAGTAGAGTATTAATTTCCTTTTAGCTAGCCTGTTTAAATAGAGTCCTATATTAGTAGTTTTAAAGGTTCTTCTATTTATTTAGAAGCTTTAGGAGATTGTTAAAGTGCGTTAAAGATTAATTAACTTTTCTAAGAGCTGCTGCTATTACAGCAGAAAATGTAATTAACTCTCTATTAAGGTCTTAAAGCTAAGGGAGTAGTGCCTTAAGCTTAGAAGCCTTTAAGAAGTTATATAACAGGCAATGTATGCTCGCACCCTCTACGTTAAGACTGCGTTAGTCTTTATTCTTTTTTAGCCTTAAGGAGCTCTTTATAGAAGGTTTTTTATAGCTTCAGCCTTTTAAGACAACCTTTTAATGTAACTATACATTTTGTAGACACCTTTTTAGTAAAAAAAAAGATTTATTGCTAACAACAGGTATCTAGGCTCACGCCTCTTTATTTAGTATTGCTAGCACGTAATTAGTGTATCGCATGTTTAGATAGAAACGAAGAAAAGCAAGATAAAGACGCGAATCGCCTCTTAACTTAACGCGCCTTATCCTGCCTATTCTTGTTACTTTACTGCTAGGCGCTCTTAGATAAAGTAAAGTAGTAACACTATCATTACTTTGCTTACTAACCTATAGACGCGATGATAGAAAGACTACTCTTCTTTTCCTACCTCTTTCTTCTCTATTGCTAATTTAACGTCTTGCAATAGCTGTTTAAGCTAAGTTTTAGTCTCTATACTTAGCCCTTATATAATAAATAAGAAGGGAGAGATACTAAAGTTATAGATCTTAAGTACTGCGCTAGTGTTAGTAAATACCTTAGAGATTATGTATTTCTTATACAACTAGCTAAATTAGAGCTTAATAATCTTTTTGTATATAGAGATATTACAGATAAAGGACTTATTCAAGATTTTTATAAACTTAGAAGTCTAGCTAAGTAGTTAAGTTTTAAGATACTTAACAAATTCAGGTGTCTATATAAGTAGTTTAAGTTAGACTAAATTAGGTACTAAGTAGACAGTAGCAAAAGATGCTTTTTTTTTAGAAAAGAGCCTAGAATAAAGAGATATTTACTATAGAAGTTACACGCTATTATAGTGTATCGTGTACAAATTGTTCGTATGCAGTGCTATTTAAAAGGCAAGAAGCAGTAAGTAACCAGCAGTAGCTTTAGCTTTATAAAGTATTGTAGGCTCCTGCTGCGGTACGTACGTGTCCTGTCCCTTCTCTATTACATTATATTGCAATTCTATTGCAATCCTACTGTAATCCTGTTGTTAGCTATAGGCTAGCAATCGCTGTTAGACACGTTTTAACTAGTGTCGTTTTTTAGTACCTTAGCAAATTTTTTTGACTTTGATTATCGCTTAGTAGTCTAAGCTTTCCTCTTAGAACTTATCTACCTACTGTTTAAATCTTGTTCACTACACACAATCTTTTTTTTCAACTTTTACAATTAATTAGTAGAGGGTAACTGCTTTTCACTTTTTTAGAACCCTATTTTAACTACAACAACAACTACTACCTTTAATACCTTAAAAAATAAATAGAAGCTTTTTATACTTTTTTGGGATAAAGTCTTTTAGCTAGAGGGTTTTAAGAAGCTCTAGGCAGTAGTGTAAGATTTGTAGCACCGCGCTAGGCGTCTTTAGAAGAAATATCTGCTCCCTTTTAAGACTGTAAAAGTCTTAGCTAGCTTTAGCCTTTTGAGACAATCTTTTAATGTAACTATATATTTTGTAGACACCTTTTTAGTAAAAAAAAGATTTATTACTAACAACAGGTATCTAGGCTCACGCCCTCTTATTTAGTATTACTAGCACATAATTAGTGTGTTACATGTTGAGATAGAAACAAAGAAAAGCAAGACAAAGACGCAAATTACTTCTTAACTTAACGCGCTTTATCTTGCCTATATTACTTACTTATATTAAGGCTTTACTTCTAGGTACTCTTAGACAAATTAAAGAAGCAGCACTATTATTACTTTGCTTTCTAACCTATATATGTAATAATAGAACGCTTACTCCTCTTTTCTTACTTCTTTCTTCTCTATTGCTATTTCAACGTTATGCAATAGCTAGCCTAACTAGTTAATAGTTTCTTTACTTAGCTTATGCATAATTAATAAGAAGAGAAGAATACTAAAGTAGAGTATTCTAAGTACTTTACTAGTATTAGCAAATACTCTATAAATCTTATATTCTTTCTACAACTAGCTAAGTTAAGGATTAACATTCTTTTTGTATATAGAGATATTGTAGATTCTAAAGTTATTTATTAGAGATATAATTATAAAGTCCTAAAGAGGCTAAGTTTATAGATGCTAAATAAACTTAAGTATCTACATAGTTAGCTTAAGCTAGACTAGTTTAAAGGCTAAGTATATAATAAGAAAGCTTCCTGTCTTTAGATAAGAGTTAAGGTTAAGTAGATGCTTATTATAGAGGTTGTATGCTATTATAGTATATTATATACAAATTATTTATATTTAGTGCTGTTTAAAAGGTAAAAAGTAGTAGGTAAAAAGTAGCAGCTTTATAAAGTATTATAGGCTCCTGCTGTAGTACGTACGTGTCTTTTCCCTCTTCTATTATACTATGTTGTAATTCTATTATAATCCGACTGTAATCCTGTTGTTAGCTATAGGCTAGCAATTGCCATTAGACACGTTTTAACTAGTGTCGTTTTTTAGTACCTTAGCAAATTTTTTAACCCTAATTATTACTTAGTAGTCTAAGCTTTCCTCCTAGAACTTATCTACCTACTGTTAGAATCTCGTTAACTATATACAATCTTTTTTTTTAAACTTTTGCGATTAATTAGTAGAGGGTAGCTGCTTTTTACTTTTTTAGAAACCCTATTTTGACTATAACAACAACTACCATCTTTAACACCTTAAAATATAAATTAATGTATATACGATGCACAAGCGTAATTGTTTACTTTTTGTAATTAATAATTACTTTAATACTAAAGAACTATTAAACTAATTCTTGCTCCTATATCTTGTACTTGTTTATAATCTTTAACTAAAGATCTATTGCCTTCTGCTTATAATTTTTTCTGAAGAGCAGTAGGATAATATCTATATAAAACAAAACTAAGATTCTCTTATCTTAATTGAAAAATAGGCAGGGCTTTTTTAGTAAGGTAATTAGTCTAATTTCTCATAGTAATCCTAAAAACTTCTTATACTACAACAGTAGCAAGTTTTGTAATCTACAGAGAGGTGACAAAAAAAAGTTGTCAAAAAAGTTGTTTTATTTAAAGCTTTATATTTCTATAACTAGAAGGGCAAGACCAAAAAGGGTTGGTAATATGGAAAGCCAAGAACTTCCTCTTTAAAAAAGACTGCTTAGTAGGCTACTTAGTCAGCACGATCGCGCGTGCAATTTTTGCTTGAAATAAGGTGAAAAAAAATGAAAATATTGATTTTGAAATAACTTTTTTTTGAACGTGTAAAAATTGCTACAAATTGCATTTATTGAAAGAAAACTATTAACACTATTTATTGTGAAAGTTTCAAAGTAACAGTTTTATAAATTATGAGTTAATGGTAAAAAGCTTATTTTTGAGTTTGTTGAAAATAATTAATTAAATAGCTTACTAATACTTAGTACTCTAGCCCTTAGCTTCTTGATTAGCTACATAACACTTTAACTACAAAAAAGTATAAATTTTAACTGCTTTTTGTAAAAACTAATCTTTTTGTAATACTATTGTTTTCTTATGTTAAATAGTGTATTATTTTTATACTATGACACTACTTTATAGTCAACTTTATTTACTATAAAACTCAATTTAAGTTTATATAATAAAGTTTCACATGTTCTTGCTTAATATAAATATAATAATAATAAGCTTTCTTGAGATTTCAGAGGCAACATTTTATTAAAGAATTTAATAGAATAGAATTTTTTTTAAGAAGTTTGGTAAGCTTTTAATAGAGAAATGAAAACCATTTCATTGTGAAAGTTAAGAATTATATTTTCTAGTTTTTTTAGTAAGGTCTTAGTAAAGTATTTCTGAAACTTTGAAAGAATTCTTAGTTAGACGGCCTATTTTAGACCTAAAAAGAAGTTTAAACGTTTTTTTCTTGCTTTTATTTAATAAGGAGTATTAGTAACACTTTTAGGAAACTTTTTTTGTATATTACTATATAAGGAAAAAGGCTTAATTTATAAATAGAAAAACATAATTTAGTATTTAGAATAACAAGAATTTTAAGCTTTAAGAATAGTACTTCTAAGTAAGCAAGTTTTAAAAAGTGAAAAGAGTTAATATACTATAAGATTACTAAGCTATTACGTAATTAACGATTGTGTAAGTACACTCAATTTCTTTCACCCTTCAATTAAACTCTCAGTAAATAAGATATAGGCCTCTAAATTTAGCTCACATTATGCTTACGTAAGCTATTAAAACTAAGATTTTTATTAGCAATTTTTACAGGTTCTTAAAAAAAGTAATACTGGAATTAAGTTTCTTATTTTTTTTTCTCTTATTTCAAACAAGATTACAAGCGCAAATGTGCTAACTAAGCAGCTTACTAAGCAGTATGTCTAAAAGACGAAGTTCTTGGCTTTTCAAATCACTAACTCCTTTTAGTTCGGCCCTTCTAGTTATAGAAATATAAAGCTTTAAAAATAACAACTTTTTTTTTGTCACCCCTCTGTATAAAGTGCGCAGTTAAGCTGTATACACTTTCTAGGCTTCTTTAAGCTATCTAGCATTTTTCAAGTTACTAAGTTATCTACTATAATTAATGCATTAAGGAATGCTCCTACAATATTATATTGCTTAATCTCTAGATAATTCTTAGCAGCGATTGCTATTGCTGCCTAAAAGGACTTAGCTGCTGATGTAGCAGTATATGTTAAGTTAATTAAGTTCTTCTTCTAAAGATTACCTCTTATAACAACCTGCGCCTTACATTTAAGAAAGAAGCTGTTTTAATTAAACTTGTAAGTCTAAACTTATTTTATAAATTTTAAGCGATTATCTTCTTTTTCCCTTAATATCTTAGCCTAAGTCTTATTCTTACTTAACTAATTAATCTCTTTTCTGCAGGTATCCTTAAAAAAAGCCCTTATAGAATACTAAAGCAATTGCTTTTATAATTCTAGCAGTTTAGGTAGATTATTGCAATGCTGTTAAGTATTTAGTTTTAGCTTATGCTTAGTAAGCAAAGCTACTATAACTACGAAATTAAAAGTCTTGTAGCTTATTTAGTCTCTCTAGGTTACTTGCTGTGGGAGCTGAAAAGAAGCAATTGCTTGATTAGGAGGAGTGGAATAAGTGTATTGAACAACTAAGTGCCACAACAAAGTAGTCAATAACTACTTAAGAGGAATAAGACGATCTAGCCTATATATATAGGCGCTAGCGCGATCGTCACGTGTTCAGCTTACTAGGATCACCTGCTTAACAGGGTAACCCGCATGTTGCGCATGTCAATACTCTAAAACACCCCCTAGGTTAGTGAAATACTATCAATCTAAGCTGTGAGCAACTAGGCAATCATAATAAGTTAAGGTCGTTAGTTAATAAGTCTCTCTATAATTATAGTTTTTTCTGCCTAATCCTCTGTTGTCGTAGTAATGCTGCTTGTTAATGTTTTGATTAATCTTAGCAGTCCTAATATTAAAACATTAGATAGACCTTAAATATCGCGTAATTAGTTAGTGCGCAGCCTCTATAATAATATTAATCGCGTCTACTACCTCTCTAAAACTTTTTGTCCTTAACCTCACTCTAATATTAATCACCAAGCTTTTTAAGACTGTCTTGACCACTATTACTAATATAGTAAGCAAGATTACTTTACTATTCCAGTACTAAACAGCTGCTAATCTTTCTAGTGTAGTCTGCCCTAAGCAACAACAAGCGTAGCTTAGAGAGCTGTCGTCAACGTAATTAACGCTTAGAAAGCTGCTGCTAGCAACGTAAGAATAGTGCTAAGTATAAGCATTATGCGTGCTAAAGCCTATTTAATAATAAGATTTAGCAAGCAGCTAATCTCTAAAATAATAAGAGTTAGTTACCTCTGCCTTTTAATCTGTACACTTATTATAAGACATCTAGTAGCTCTACTTAAAAGCTAATTCCCTTACTTACTAAATTAAGCCTACTGTTAAGTTCTCGCTTAAATTTTAATCTACATAAGAGTCTTACTAAGCAATGAAGCTAGCATAAGAGGAAGGCTCTTTAAGAGCTAAAGTAAAAGTTATAGTAGATAACTGCTTAAGCAGCTACGCGTGAATAGCAACATAGCAACAGCAATAGGCTAAAAACGCCTACTAATCTATCTACTAAGCGCACGGCGCCCCTCTTAACCTAGAAAAAGGCACCTAATAGCTCTTTAAAGATTGTTGCTAATCTATTATATTCTTGCGTCCTACCTTGTAAGCGCTGTATAAAAAAGATACTAAATAGTTTATACACTAAACACTGCTTTAATTATATTTAGTCTAGTAGTTAGAGCAGTTTACGCTGTAGCAGTTGCTCGTCCCACACCTACTATACAGTCGATATCAATCTCGCTAATTAATTTATAGCTATGTATAGAGATAAAGAAGTAAGTCTCTAACTTATTAACCTTCTTGCTTAGCTAGCTAACTAGTTTTTTAGAGATAGAATAATAATAAAATATACTAAGCTTTAAAAGCTTAACTGCTTAAAGAGATTATTACTTACTACAAAGAAATTAAGAGTAGCGTTACAACTACTAGAAAGCCTTCTATAAAGAAGCCTCCTGCTAATAATTATCGTGCTTAAGAAATGTCGTATTACAGTTTTGCTGCTTAACCTCCTGCTCTTACTCCTGCTCCCGCGTTCGCTCCTACTCCTGCCTAGCAACCTGCACACTAGCTGCAACAGTTAGCTTATTATCTTTAGTAGCAACAGCAGCAACATAAGCAGCCTTAGCAGTAACTTACTTAAAGGTTACTGCTTTAAGAGCAGTCTGCCTGCAGAATGTTGCCTTCTACTACTCTATACAATTATCTTTCTGTTCGTCGTCCTAATCGCTATATAACTTATTTATATAAGCGCGATTATTATGCTAAAGTAAGAAGGCAATTATCTAACAACTCTATGTATAGAAGTAACAGGTTAGAATCGCGCTGTAATACTACTTACCTCTAGACTCTTACTATTTAAGCTTAGATAGCTTAAATTGCTCTTAAGCTAGCTAAAGCTAAGTAGGCTAAGCGTAATATAATAATAAAGTCTAGCAAGTATAATTAGTCTAATACTTATTAGTAATAAGGTTCTTAGTTTTAGTTTAATAGTCTAGCTCACGTTCTCCCGCTTAATAAAATAAGCTATTAAGAGGAGACTTAGCCTAGTATATAGATGTCGCTGCTTAATATAAATCCTTTGCTTATTAATTATTATTTCCTTTAATTAAATACTTAACTTGCTAAAAGTTAAGCAACTACTTGAACTTTTTCAACTATTATTAAGTAAGCAACTTAGTTAGTCTATTAGCTAGCATAATTGCTGTTTAAGGTATTTAACTTAAAATAATCTTTTAGCAAATTCCTACTGTAGCTACATATTTTGTATATCTATATATTTTAATTAAGTGCTAATATACTTATTCTTCTTAATTATAAACCTAATTGTCTATTAATTATTACACTAGACTGTCTAGATGTCTCCTAGATTAAGAGATAGCTTATGAAAGAATCGCTTAAGGGCTATAGCCTCTTTAGTAGTGTGCTTAAGGGCGAGCAGCTTAGCCTTAGTAGTTAACGTAGTTACTGTAGTCTGCTAAGCTACCTTCTAAAATATTAGACTACTATATAAGATAGCTCTATACCTATAAGATAAATAACGAGTTTCCTAATTATCTGCAAAGGAAGCATCACCTGCAATTATTAACTCTAGGCTATTATAGTTCTTATATTAGATCGAATCCTATCTTATTTAATAGAGGTATATAATCACCTGTTTGATAGCTTTTATATACTAATTACTAAGGTTTATAAGGAAGTGTAAGAGCTTTAAGATTAAGTAGGCAACATCTAGTCACAATATAATAGCTGTGTATAGTACTAATCTAACTCTTTCTTAGTAAGCCTTAATCTCTTGCTTAGTTGCTTCGCTAGTGTTCTTAATTAGCTTCTCTAACAGCAATAGAGTCTTTAGAAAGCTTATATTCTCTAGCCTAAACTTCTTCGCGATCTTATTAATATACATATTATATATAAGCGTAATTATTTACTTCTTATAATTTCTAATTATCTAGATACTAAGAAACTATTTAACTATTCTTTGTTGCTTTATCTTGTATTTGTCTATAATCTTTAACTAAAGATTTATTGCCTTCTGCTTATAACCTTTCGCAAAGAGCAGTAGGATATTATTAATATAAAACAATACTAAGATCCTTCTTTCTTAATTAAAAAATAGGTAGGGATCCTCTAGTAAGGCAATTAGTTTATTCTCTCTTAGTAATCTTAAGAACTCCTTATACTACAACAGTAGCAAGTCTTATAATCTATATAGTACGCAGTTAAGCTGTACGCACTTCTCTAGCTTCTTAAAGCTATCTAGCATCTTTTAGATTACTAAGTTGTCTGCTATAAGTAACATATTAAGGAATGCTCTTATAACATTATATT
The DNA here is from genome assembly GCA_024321975.1 of Alternaria sp. 'sect. Undifilum'. Taxonomy (NCBI): domain Eukaryota; kingdom Fungi; phylum Ascomycota; class Dothideomycetes; order Pleosporales; family Pleosporaceae; genus Alternaria; species Alternaria sp. 'sect. Undifilum'. The sequence continues at coordinate 4,486,299 of JAJJZI010000004.1, forward strand.
ACTTAATCTCTAAATTATTCTTAGCAGTGATAGCTATTACTACTTAAAAGGACTTAGCTGCTAAAGTAGCAGCATAAGTTAGAATTATTAAATCCTTTTCTTAGAGATTACTTCTTATATTAATCTGCGCCTTACATTTTTAAAAAAAGCTATCTTAATTAAGCTTGTAGGTCTAAACCTACTTTATAAGTATTAGGCAATTAATTACTTCTTCTTTTAATATCTTAGTCTAAGTCTTTATCTTACTTAACTAGTTAATCTCTCTCCTGCAGGTATCCTTAAATAAGGCCTTTATAAGATACTAGAGCAACTACTTCTATAATCCTAGCAGTTTAAGTAGGTTATTGTTATGCAATTAAGTATTTTCTATACTTAGTCTATACTTAGTAAGCAAAGCTGTTATAACTACGTAATTAAGAGTTTTGTAGCTTACTTAGTCTTCCTAGGTTACTTACAAACCTATCAGGTAGGTATTATAGAAATTATTCTATAATAGATCTTTATAATCTGTGGTTAATGCGTTAACACTACCTATACTTCTACCTCTTAATTAATTATTAAGATCTTAAGTTACGTTCTTACGCTTACGCCCGCTACCTAGCTTGCGCAGTAGAAGATATTAATTTATAAGCTAATCTAGGCTTTTGCTAGCAATATAAGTACTACGCCTTATAAGTAGAGGTTTAGCTTGTAATTGTTTACCTCGTCTGCTGTTCGTTGCCTAAGATCTTAACTCGCGAGAAAATTTACGCCCTGCTATCCTACTTACACGAGCAGGTGTTCTATTATAATTAGCTAGCGCGTTAGAGTCTACAGGCACAGACTGTTAGACTAGTAAATAAAGTATTCTACCTACAGGTTTTAATAGATTAGCTCCTTTAAGCAGTTACACTGCTGTTTAACTATTAATTGCTATACAATCAATTAAATTGTTGTTCCTTAGGGTCTCTAGTTTAGAAGTAAGTTCTAGAGTAGCAAGACTAGTAATCTACTGCTAATCTAAGCAAATTCTTAATAGTGCACTAGCCTTGTGCTCTATCCGCCTAGCGTCTTCTAATCTACTCTTATCTTTAGTAGGTAGGCCTTCCTCACTGCTTAAGATAGTAGATAGATTACCTCTAAGGTTATTAGTAGTTAGCTGCGTATCCTAATCCGCCCTTCCTTGAACAGGTAAGAGGACCTCTAAGTCGTCTCTAGGATTAACTAGCTCGCTATTATAAAAAATCTCTATAATTTTAATTACTTGATCCTTTAGCAGCTCTTCCTTAAAATCTCCTTTGTAGAACAACTATTTATTAAAAGTTATATTATAGGTAGTAATTACTTAATTAAGTATGAGTACCTATATATAGTATATGTTAGAGGCTTAATAACTAACTAAATAACTAATATAGCTACAAGGATTAACCTTAAATCCTAAATAATTACGCCTATCTGCCTTATCTTTATCTAAAGGATAGGCTTAGCAGCTATAAGCATATATTCTACTCTAGTCTAGGCGTAGATTAGCAGTCTAATTTCTAATCTTAGGTAGTTAATAGTATTAGAAATATTTCTTAAACTATTCTTTAAGCACCTAGTTAAGGGATTAGTAGCTATAGATCTTAGTAAGGCTTATTTTATATAAGTAAGCTACCGCATCTATAATTACTAGCTAAAGCTTAGCTAGTAGATTAGCGCTTATGCGCATCTTAATAGCCTTTGTAATTAGCTCTTAGCTAGCTCTCTCCACTAAGCTATTAGGCTTATAAGTATATAGCAGTAGCGTCTTAATTACGATCCTTTTCTCTATTACTTATTCCTTATATCTTAATTGCCCTCTCTAAGGCAGTGTAGCAGTATTGTTATCTTAATAGATCTCTACAATCTTCTACTAATATTTCCTCTTAATTTTTGCAGCAAAGCCTTTAATTATAAGTATAATATTATTTATTATCTTTAAATAGATATTATAATTATACAGCTTGCCTAAGTAGTTTTTTTGATAATTAGTACTTATTTCTTAAGTAGCTAACTAGTTAAGAAATTAAACAGATCTTACAAGATTTTATAAAAAGGTTATAGTAATCTCTTCTTTAGTCGCTGTAAGGTTACTTGCAAGGCATAAGCTATTACGTAGTATTTACATTCTAATAGCTTCTTGCTAGTAATCTTAACATTCTGCGCTAAGTAGACTAAGGCTTTAATAGCCTATTGTCTTAGGTGACCTGAATTGTTAATGCTATAAGTCCTTATTATTAGTGCGCAACTTTAGTATCCTTAATTATACTACTGCGTTTATAAGCAGTAGTTAAGTAGGGTAACAAGAGACTTACTTATGCTTAATGAATAAGAGACTAAAATAATACTTAAAGTTAATTAAGACAACGTTCTTCTTCAGAGTACTAAATCGCATAGTATAATTATATCCTAAATACTAAATGCTTAACTAATTAAGCCGCTCTTCTAACACGATATTAGTATAGAAACCTAGTACAAGCTTAACGTTAGTAAGTAGTAGATTAGCTGTCTTGGGGCCTACCTCGCTATGCAGGACGTTCTTAAGCAGTCTATTTCCTATCCTAGTAACTAGTATAGATTAAGTGCCTACTAAGACTATCTCGTCCTCACTGCATTCACTAAAGGTGCCTAGTACTAGGTAATCTATAGTATTAAATAAGTGAACTGCTACTCTACTATCTAAGATCGTACAAAAGGATAAGGCATAAAGAGTAAAAGCTACACTAAAGACATTTAGCCTAATTTTATTAATAAAGTTATTTAGGTTGATTAGTGCTAAAACTAATAATCTAGAGTAGGATCTACTTAGCTTATTAGTAGCTAATCTACTAGTGCTAGCCTTCTAGCCTTCCTTCTTAATCTAAGTGCGTAGAGATGCCTAAGTATTGCTATTCTATTACTTAATAATTTTCTTTTTCTTATTGTCTAACAGCTTAATTAGTATATTGCTAGTAGAGCTTAATCTAGTAACTGTAGTTTAATGTTAGTAGTAGTTACGCAGTGTCTAGAAGTGCTTACTAATAAGCTCTTTACTAGCCTTGTAGAGAAAAGAGTAAGGTTACTTACTACTCTTATTTAACTTTAAGTTGTTAGCACTAGTAGATTATTAAGCTAACACTAATTTAGATCTAGTTTAGAACACTGCGTGTCCTTTTCCTTTTAAAGAAGCAATTATCTAATCCTATAACAAAATACTAAAGATCTTTCTTAGATTATTAAGGGTTAACTAAGCTTTACTAAGTGCTATTACTTGTGCTAGCTTATTTTTCTTCTTGCGCAACTAGTCTAGTACAATTTTGGTGCCTAAGGCGTCTAAAAAATTAGTAATTGCTAACAGCCTAACAACCTTAGGAAGCGAGTAGATTGTTGCTCGTTAATACAGTAGCTGCTACTTAGTAAACTATTACTTAGGGCCTATTTGTTCCTAGCGAGCCTTATCTAGGTAGGATTAGTACTGTGCTCTAATTAAATACTAAGTATTCTAATTAGTAGGTGCAAGATTCTTCTTTAGAATCTTTACTAAAGCCGAAAGGCTAGTAAAGTTTTAAGTAATTATACTTATTAAAGCGTTTAAGAGACAGTCTAGATAAACAGTCTTAATAATTTAGTCTTTAACATTAGTAATCTTAGTAACTTTCTTAATTTATTCAGTAGCTTGTACTTTGTACCTCTTCACTAGCTTATTGTAATTATGTTTCTTATACTTAGTATCAATAGCTTCAGCCTTTTAAGACAACCTTTTAATGTAACTACACATTTTGTAGACACCTTTTTAGTAAAAAAAAAGATTTATTGCTAACAACAGGTATCTAGGCTCACGCCTCCTTATTTAGCATTACTAGCACATAATTAGTATGTCGCATGTTGAGATAGAAACAAAGAAAAGCAAGACAAAGACGCAAATTACTTCTTAACTTAACGCGCTTTATCTTGCCTATATTACTTACTTATATTAAGGCTTTACTTCTAGGTACTCTTAGACAAATTAAAGAAGCAGCACTATTATTACTTTGCTTTCTAACCTATATATGTAATAATAGAACGCTTACTCCTCTTTTCTTACTTCTTTCTTCTCTATTGCTATTTCAACGTTATGCAATAGCTAGCCTAACTAGTTAATAGTTTCTTTACTTAGCTTATGCATAATTAATAAGAAGAGAAGAATACTAAAGTAGAGTATTCTAAGTACTTTACTAGTATTAGCAAATACTCTATAAATCTTATATTCTTTCTACAACTAGCTAAGTTAAGGATTAACATTCTTTTTGTATATAGAGATATTGTAGATTCTAAAGTTATTTATAAGAGATATAATTTCAAAGTCCTAAAGAGGCTAAGTTTATAGATGCTAAATAAACTTAAATATCTACATAGTTAGCTTAAGCTAGACTAGTTTAAAGGCTAAGTATATAATAAGAAAGCTTCCTATCTTTAGATAAAAGTTAAGGTTAAGGAGGTACTTATTGTAGAGGTTATATACTATTATAGTGTATTATATACAAATTGTTCGTATACAGTGCTGTTTAAAAAGTAAGAAGTAGTAAGTAAGAAGCAGCAGCTTTATAAAGTATTATAGGCTCTTGCTGTAGTACGTACGTGTTCTTTCTCTCCTCTATCGCATTATGTTGCAATCCTATTGCAATCCTACTATAATCCTATTGTCAGCTATAGGCTAGCAATCGCCGTTAGACACGTTTCAACTAGTGTCGTTTTTTAGTACCTTAGTAAAAATTTTAACCCTAATTATTGCTTAGTAGTCTAAGCTTTCCTCTTAGAACTCATCTACCTACTGTTCGAATCTCGTTAACTATACATAATCTTTTTTTTTGACTTTTGCAATTGATTAGTAGAGGGTAGCTGCTTTTCACTTTTTTAGATCCCTATTTTGACTACAACAACAACCACTATCTTTGACACCTTAAAAAATAAATAAATACTTAGTATTAAGAACTTAAGCCTCGTATTTATATTAAGTAATTTGTTAGAGTATTAATATGCGGAACATGCGGATCACCCTGTTGACTAGGTGATCCTAGTAAGCTGAGCACGTGTCGATCACGTTAGCGCCTATATATACGGGCTAGATCGTCTTATTCCTCCTTAGTAGTTATTGTCCACTTTGTTTGTGACACTTAGTTGAGCAATACACTTATTCTACTCCTCCTAATCAAGCAATTGCTTCTTCTTAGCTCCTTTAGTTATAAGCCTAGCTGCTTAATTATAGTTTTAATTCCTATTGCGCAATCAGCAAGCTAGAAGGGTAACTATTTAATTATTAATTACTTTTACTCTCCTCTATTCTCTTACAGCACAGCTAGCAGATCGCTACTATTACTGTACCTCTCTTACCTATTATGTATACGATTAACCTCTTACTAATCTATTCTACAGCCTACTGTTATTGTTAACACAGTTACCTACTAATTAATCTGTTATTTCTTTAACAATAACCTACGTCGTGATCCTACAAAGTATCTTACTAAGATAGACCTTACTAATATACTGCTTGTCGCCTTAGAGATAATCCTTAAGGCTTAATTAGACTAGCTAACCTAGTTTGCTTTATTAAGGCTACACTACTTAGAGAAAGACATCTAGGATTAAGTTAATCCTAATCTCCTAGACGTACCCTTAATAGATTACTAGGAGCTACATTATCTAGAACTGCCTAAGGATATTAAGCAGCTAGTTGCTCTATTACTTAGCGCTAGCGCTTAAATATAAAAGGACTATAGAATTACTTAACGCAAATATAAGGCTTAAGTTCTTATTACTAAGTATAAAAAGAATAATTACAGTAAGCTAATTAATAGGTACAAAGTATAAACTGCTTAGTAGACAAGAAAGGTTGCAAAGATCACTAATATTAAAGACTAGATTAGTAAGACTGTCTATCTAGACCTGCTTTTAAACCCTTCTATAAGTATAATTACTTAGAACTTTACTAGCTTTTAAGCCTTAGTAAAGATCCTAAGCAAGGATCTCGTACCTACTAATTAGAATACTCAGTATTTATTTAGGGCGTAGTACTAATTCTACCTTAATAAGGCTCGCTAGAGACAAATAGGCCTTAAGCAATAGTTTACTAAGTAGCAACTCCTATATTAATAAGCAATAATCTACTCGCTTCCTAAAGTTGTTAGGCTATTAGTAGTAACCAATTTTTTAGACGCCTAAGGTACTAGGATTATACTAGACTAGTCGCGTAAGAAGCGCAATAAGCTAGCATAAGCAATAGCACTTAGTAGAGCTTAATTAACTCTTAATAATCCAAGAAAGATTTCTAGTGTCTTATTATAGGATTAGTTAATTACTTCTTTAAAAAGAAAAAGACACGTAGTATTCTAAACTAAATCTAGATTAGCGTTAGCTTAATAGTCTACTAGCGCTAACAACTTAAAGTTAAATAAGAGTAGTAAACAACCTTACCTTTACCCCTATAAGGCTAGTAAAAGGCCTATAAGTAAGGATTTCTAGACACTGCGCAACTACTACTAACTTTAAACTATAGTTACTAGATTATACTTTCCTAGCAGCATACGAATTAAGCTGTTAGATAATAATAAAAAGAAGATTCTGAAGTAATAAAATAGTAATAAGTAGACAACTTTACGTACCAAGATTAAGAAAGAAGATTAGAAGGTTAGTACTAGCAGATTAGCTACTAATAAAACTAGTAGATTATACCCTAGTTTATTAGTTTTAGTATTAATTAACCTAAAAGACCTTATTAAGGAGATTACACTAAATATATTTCGTATAGCTTTTACTCTTTATGCCCTATCTTTCTACATAATTATAGATAGTAGATTAGCAGTCTACTTAGTTAATACTATAAATTACATAGTGCTAGGCATCTTTAGTAAATACGCTAAGAACAAGACTATTAAAGTAAGCACGTAAATTTTACTAGTTGCTAGTATAAAAAACAGGCTGCTCAAGAACGTCCTACATAGCGATACTAGCCCTAGAACAGCCAATCTTCTACTTACTAATGTTAAGGTTGTACTAGGTTTCTATGTTAATATTATATTAGAAGTACAGCTTAAGTAGGCAGGTATTTAGTACTTTAAATATAATTACACCTTGTAATTCAAAACAATTAAGAAGAACATTGTCTTAATTAACCTTAAGTGTTACTTTAATCTCTTATTTATTAAATATAAGTAACTTACTTATTACTCTACTTAACTACTACTCATGAACGCTGTAGCGCAATTAAGGAAACCTTAGTTACGTACTAGCGATAAGGACCTATAGTATTAATAATTAGGACACCTAGAATAATAAGCTATTAAAGCCTTAGTCTGCTTAGCGCAGAATATTAAAATTACTAGCAAGAAGCTATTAGAATATAAATACTACACAACAGCTTATGCCTCACAAGTAATCTTACAGCAACTAAGAGAGAGATTACTATAACTTTTTTATAAAATCTTATAAGATCTATTTGATTTCCTAACTAGTTAGCTGCTTAAGAAATAAGCGTTAATTATTAAAGAAGACTACTTAGGCAAGCTATATAATTACAATATCTAGTAAAAGACACTAAAAAATATTATACTTATAATTAAAGGCTTTACTGCAAGGATTAAGAAGAAATATTAGTAGAAGATTGTAGAGATCTATTAAGATAACAATACTACTACACTGCCTAAAACAGGGTAATTAAGATATAAGGAATAGGCAATAGAAAAAAGTATTGTAATTAAAACGCTACTACTATACACTTATAAGCCTAATAGCTTAGTAGAGAGAGCTAGCTAAGAGCTAATTATAAAAGCTATTAAGATGCGCATAAGCGCTAATCTACTAACTAAGCTTTAGCTAGTAATTATAAATGCAGCAGCTTACCTACATAGCATCTACCTTACTAAGATCTATAGCTACTAATCCCCTAACTAAGTGCTTAAAGAATAGTTTAAGAAATATTTCTAATACTATTAACTACCTAAGATTAGAAATTAGACTGCTAATCTACGCCTAGACTAGAGTAGAATATATGCTTATAGCTGCTAAGCCTATCCTTTAGATAAAGATAAGGCAGATAGGCGTAATTATTTAGGATTTAAGGTTAATCCTTGTAGCTATATTAGTTATTTAGTTAGTTATTAAGCCTCTAACATATACTATATATAGGTACTCATACTTAATTAAGTAATTACTACCTATAATATAACTTTTAATAAATAGTTGTTCTACAAAGGAGATTTTAAGGAAGAGCTGCTAAAGGATCAAGTAATTAAAATTATAGAGATTTTTTATAATAGCGAGCTAGTTAATCCTAGAGACGACTTAGAGGTCCTCTTACCTGTTCAAGGAAGGGCGGATTAGGATACGCAGCTAACTACTAATAACCTTAGAAGTAATCTATCTACTATCTTAAGTAGTGAGGAAGGCCTATCTACTAAAGATAAGAGTAGATTAGAAGACGCTAGGCGAATAGAGCACGAGGCTAGTATGCTATTAAGAATTTGCTTAGATTAGTAGCAGATTACTAGTCTTACTACTTTAGAACTAACTCTTAAACTAGAGACCTTAAGGAGCGACAACGCAATTAATTACAGAGTTATTAATAGTTAAACAGCAGTCCGCTTACTAAAAGAAGCTAATCTATTAATACTTAGAGGTAGGGAGCCTCTTTTTTATAAGAATAATAACTGATTACTAGTCTAATAGTCTATACCTAAAGACTCTAACGCGCTAGCTTATTGTAATAGAACACCTACTTAGTTAAGCAGAATAGCAAAGCGTGAATTATCTTATAAGTTAAAATCTTAGGCCTTAAATAGTAGAAGAGGTAAGCAATTATAAGCTAAACTTCTACTTATAAGACGTAGTGCTTAGATTACTAGTAAAAGCCTAGATTAGCCTATAAATTAATATCTTCTACTACGTAAGTTAGGTAGCAGGCGTAAGCGTAAAGACATAACCTAAGATCTTAATAATTAACTAAAGAGAAGAAGTATAAGTAGTATTAAAGCATTAATTGCAGATTATAAAGATCTATTATAGAATAACTTTTATAATACCTATCTGCTAAGTTTGCAAGTAACTTAAGAATATTAAGTAAACTACAAGACTCTAAATTATGTAGTTATAATAGCTTTGCTTACTAAGTATAAGCAGAAACTAAGTGCTTAATAGCATTATAATAATCTACTTAAACTACTAGGATTATAGAAGCAATTACTTTAGTATCTTATAAGAACCTTATTTAAGGATGCCTGTAAGGAAGAGATTAATTAGTTAAGTAAGAATAAGACTTAGACTAAGATATTAAGAGAAGAAGTAGATAATTGCCTAATACTTATAAAGTAGGTGTAGACCTACAAGTTTAATTAGGACAGCTTCTTTCTTAAATACAAGGCATAGATTATTATAAGAAGTAATCTCTAAAAGAAGGACTTAATAAACTTAATATACGCTGCTATATTAGCAGCTAAGACCTTCTAACTAGTAATAGCTATTACTACTAAGAAAAATCTAGAGATTAAATAATATAATATTGTAAGAGCATTCCTTAATGCGTTAATTATAGTAGATAACTTAGCAATCTATAAGATACTAGATAGCTTTAAGAAGCCTAGAAAGTGTATACAGCTTAACTGCGCACTTTATAGATTATAAGACTCACTACTATTATAGTATAAGGAGTTCTTAGGATTACTAAAAGAGATTAGACTAATCGCCTTACTAGAGGAGCCCTGCCTATTCTTTAATTAAGATAGAAGGATCTTAGTATTATTTTATATACAAAATATCCTACTACTCTTTATAAAAAGTTATAAGTAGAAATTAATAAATCTTTAGTTAAAGATTATAGAAAAGTATAAAATATAAGAACAAAGATTAGTTAAGTAGTTCTTTAGTATCTAAGTAATTAGAGATTATAAGAAGTAAATAATTACGCTTGTATATAATACATATATTAATAAAATTACAAAGAAGTTTAATCTAGAAGATAGTAGCTTTCTTAAGACTCTATTACTGTTAGAGGAGCTAATTAATAACAATAGCAAAGCAACTAAGCAAGAGATAAGGGTCTACTAAGAAAAAGTTAGATTAGTGCTATATATAACTATTATACTACGACTAGGTGTTACCTACTTAATCTTAAAGCTCTTGCACTTCTTTACAAACTTTAGCAATTAGTATATAAAAGCTGTTAAATAGGTAATTATATACCTCTATTAGACAAGATAGGATGCGATCTAATATAAGAATTATAATAGCCTAGACTTAATAATTGTAGGCAATGCTTCCTTTGCAGATAATTAAGAAACTTATTAATTATCTTATAGTTATATAGCTATCTTATATAGTAGTCTAATATTTTAGAAGGTAGCTTAGTAGACTACATTAACTACTTTAATTATTAAGGCTAAGCTGCTTGCCCTTAAGTAGACTATAAAAGAGGCTATAGTCCTTAAGTGCTTCTTCTGCGAGCTATCTCTTGATCTAGGAGACGTCTAGACAGTTTAGTGTAATAATTAACAAACAATTAAGCTTGTAGTTAAGAAGAATAAGTAGATTAGTACTTAATTAAGACATATTGATATATAAAACATGTAGCTACAGCAGGAATTTGCTAAAAGATTATTTTAAGTTAAGTACCTTAAAATAAGAATTATGCTGGCTAATAAACTAACTAAGTCGCTTACTTAACAACAGCTTAAGAATTTTAAGTAGTTACTTAACCTTCAGCAAGTTAAGCAATTAATTAAAAGAAATAATAATTAATAAATAAAAGATTTAGATTAAATAGCAATATCTGTATACTAGGCTAAGTCTCTACTTAGTTGCTTAGAATAAGCAGGAGAACGTAAGCTAGACAATCAAACTATAACTAAGAACTTTATTACTAATTAGCATTAGACTTATTATACTCGCTAGACTCTATTATTGCATTACGCTTAGCCTACTTAGCTTTATCTAGCTTAAGAGCAATTTAAGCTATCTAAGCTTAAATAGCAAAAGTCCTAAGGTAAGTAGTATTACAGCGCGACTCTAATCTATTACTTCTGTACATAGAGTTGTTAGATAATCGCCTTCTTACCCTAGTGTAATAATTGCTGTTATATAATTAGTTTATATAGCGATTAGGACAGTGCATTCAAGAGCAATTGTATAGAATAAAGGAGAGTAATATTCTGTAGGTAGCTTGCTCTTAAAGCAGTAACTTTTAAGCAGGTTGCTGCTAAAGCTGCTTATATTATTATTAATGTTGCTGTTGCTGCTGTTGCTGCTAAGAATAATAAGCTAACTGTTGCGGCTAGTGTATAGGTTGCTAAGCAGGAGCAGGAGCAAATAGAGGAGCAAGAGCAAACGCAGGAGTAGGAGTAGGAGCAGGAAGTTAAGTAGCAAAACCGCAATAAGACATTTCTTAAGCTTAACAATTATTAGCAGGAGCTCTTTGCATAAAAAGCTTAGTAGTTATAACGCTGCTATTAATCGCTTTGCAGTAAGCAATAATGTCTTTAAGTAGTTAAGCTTTTAAAGCTTAATATAGCTTAGTACTATTCTATCCCTAAAAACTAGTTGGTAAGCTAAGCAAGAAAGTAAATAAGTTAAAGACTTACCTCTTTATTTCTATACATAGCTATAAATTAATTAGTAAGATTAATATTAACTGTATAGCAGGTGTGAGACGAGCAGCTACTACAGCATAAGCTACTCTACCTGCTAGTCTAAACGTAATTAAAGCAGTGCTTAGCATATAAACTATCTAGCATCTTCTTTATACAGCGCTTACACAGCAGAACGCAAGGACGTAATAGATTAGCAGCAATCTTTAAAGAGCTACTAGGCGCCTTTTTCTAAGTAGAGGGGGGCGCTGAGCGCTTAGTAGACAGCTTAATAAGCGTTTTTAGCTTATTACTGTTATTATGTTACTGTTCTCGCGTTGCTTCTTAAGTAGTTATCTACTATAATTTTTACTTTAGCTCTTAAGGAGCCTTGCTCTTACGCTAGCTTAATTACTTAGTTAGACTCTTATGTAAGTTAAAATTTAAATAAGAACTTAACAGTAGACTTAATTTAGTAGGTAAGGTAATTAGCCTCTAAGTAGAGCTACTAGATATCTTGCAGTAAGCAAAAGGGTTAACAGGTAGAGGTAACTAACTCTTATTATCTTAGAGATTAGCTACTTGCTAAATCTTATTGTTAAATAGGTTTTAGCGCGCGTAATGCTTATGCTTAGCACTATTCTTGCGTTATTAGCGAAGGCTTTCTAAGCGTTAATTACGTTGTTGACAGCAGCTCTCTAAGCTGCGCTTAATGTTGCTAGAGGCAGACTACACTAGAAAGATTAGCAGCTAATTAGTAAGAGTACAATAGGGTAACACTCGCTATATTGGTAATAGTGGTCGAGACAGCCCTAAAAAGCTTAGTAATTAAAATTAGAGTAAGGTTGAGGACAAAAGATATAGAGGGGTAGTAGACGTAATTAATATTGTTGTAGAGGCTGCGCACTAACTAATTACGCGGTATTTAGGGTCTATCTAATGTTTTAATATTAGGACTGCTAAGATTAATCAAAACATTAACAAGCAGCATTACTACGACAACAGAGGATTAGGCAGAAAAAACTATAATTATAGAGAGACTTATTAACTAACGACCTTAACTTATTATGATTGCCTAGTTGCTCACAGCTTAGATTGATAGTATTTCACTAACCTAGGGGGTGTTTTAGAGTATTGACATGCGCAACATGCGGGTTACCCTGTTAAGCAGGTGATCCTAGTAAGCTGAACACGTGACGATCGCGCTAGTGCCTATATATACAGGCCAGATCGTCTTATTCCTCCTTAGTAGTTATTGTCCACTTTGTTTGTGACACTTAATTAAGCAATACACTCATTCCACTCCACCTGATCAAGCAATTGCTCCTTTTCGGCTCCCACAATAGTAATTATAGCAAGCTTAACGCTTAGCTCTTCTAGGTTAACAAATACTTCTATATTAAAGGAGATAAGATTAACAATAATAACAGGGTAGTCTTAGCCCCTACGTATCTTTAAAGAGATGTAGAGAAGTAAGCTAACTTCATTTTTTAACGCTACATAGATAGTGCTATTATAAACGCTAATATTACAGCCTTAGTTAAAGACTAAGATGCCTTTAAAGCTAAGATAAAAGAAGTTTTCTTACTCTTCAAAGAATCTATAGTTGTAGGGCAGAAGGTTTAGAGACTATAACAAACTAAGTCTACTACTAACTATATAAACAAATTCTAATAGTATAAGACAGCTATTAAATAGGACAACAACACTTGAATATAGATATACTAACAAGGTCTTAAACTTACTATACAACAGGAACTTATAAGAAGTAGAGCTAGCCTTAACGCGCTTAACAAACTTATAGCTCAAGCTATTAAAGTTAATAATAAACTTTATGAGCTTATATTAGAGGAACAGTTATCTACGCTAAGGAATCGTGCACCTAAGAACACAGACAGTTAAACACGTTAAACATTTTAACGCCTATACTCTAACTAAGAACGTTAGCGAAACTATATACTTAGGACTCTAGAGTATTACGCTACTAACAGCTATAAGCTAATGCACTATAATAATATTAATAAAGGACTAGGAATGAAGAAGTTTACGTATAACAAGAGTAATAAGAAAGTTACTTATCATAAATATAGTAAGGAAAGTTACATAAAATAAGACTGCTAAAGCTAAAGTAAAGTAACTTAATAGCTTAATGTTATTTACTATACAATACCTAATAATAATCTAGATGATAAGTAGAATATTATCACACAACCTACTATCACGATTTAGAGATAGATCTAGGTAAGAATTAATAGACTAGATAACCTAATTATAATTAGACTTGAAGAAACTTTAGACGATGATATTTCTAAGATAATACTAGACGAAGATATAGAAGCAATCCTAGTAGAAAAAACTTAATACGGCAAGATAGCTAAGTTTTAGAAAAGCTATTAACTAGCTACACTAATTACATAGGAAGAGCTAGTAGCGTATAAGAAGGAGACAATTCCTACGTATATATAGAAACTCCTTACCTATACTATAGACGACTAACATAATGTTAGCACATAGGTACTACTACTTATAGAGACTAGATGCTTTATAGATCTAGCAGTGAAGACTAACGCCTTACTTAAGCAACTTAGACAACTTAAAGAGATCTTTATAGAACTCTATAGAAGAATATTCCTAGACTATAGCTAGTATACTAATTTACTAGAAGAACTGTAGAAGAAAGAACTTACTTTAGTAGTAACTATTAATAAAGCTATATATAATAATTTTATATAGAAATAAACTAAAGAAGCTAAAGCTTCTTAGAATAAGCTAGCACGCTAACTCTTAGATAAAGAGAAGAAGGAGATTTATAATAAACTTAAGGTAATACAACAATAGCATAAGGCTTAAGATAATAGCTACGCTAAAGATATATACTACTAGATAGACTTACGCAACCTAAAATATGCGAAGTATTTATAGACTATTTATGTACACAACAACTATACAATCTATTATTCTAATAAAAGTAGATTAAGATATTTTCTTAAGAGAGTAAAAGGAATATCTAAATACAAGTACTAATACTATAATTGCTCTAACAACAAATACATAGTATATATATAAAATAAGAGACACAGTCTATACTTTTATAAACACGACAATCTAGAAGAAGCTTTATAGATGTAAATAACGCAGTAAAAGGATTATAAAGATAGAACTAGTATATAAGAGTATAACTAACTCTTTTAGCACACGTGCCTTAATATTAAATATAACTAATATATTGTTGAAAAGAAGTTCTACAGATTTAGTACAAAGTCTTTTTTAAATAGACGCTCTAAACACTTAGAACTGCTAAGGAGATTAACGTAATAAATCTTTTAAGCCTCTTTAAGCTTATAGTAAAGCTTAACAGATACTAGATAAAGGTACTAGTAGATTTTAGCGTATAAGCTAACTTTGTTTCTACTTAAGCAATACTAGTAGCAGGTCTAAAAGCATTAGAGAAATAAGAACTCTATCTACTACACGTAGCTAACAGTCAGCCTATGCTAGGCGAGACGATGATTATTTATAAGGTTACACGAGTGACGCTCCGCATCTAGAAACACTAAGAAGAGATAGACTTAGACGTTTTTAGACTAGCTACCTACAATATTTTATTAAGACTTCTTTAGTTATAAAAATATAACTTATAAATTAACTAGAATTTAAAGAAGTTCTTATTTAAGTGCTGTAGACTTAACGCAACTATAAGCTAGCCTATACATCTAATAACTAAGATAGTAGATAAAAAGAAGATTAATAATATTACTAAAGAATAGTAAACCTTAACTAAGAATAGCCTTAAGACAAGAAGGTTTAACTTAATAGATACTAGAAAGGCTTCTCTAGATTACAAAGTTAGAGTTTTAAAAACACACGTAACTTTAGATATCTTAAAAAAGTATAAAGAATTTTAGTACTTCTTTATAGAAGTAGTAGATAGCAAAGCTTTACTAAGATACTTACTCTAAGATTATAAGATTATCTTAGAAGAAGAGAAGACTCTACCTTTTAGACTAATTTATTAACTATTAGAGATAGAACTTAAGATAATAAGAGAAAAGCTAGACAAGAATTTAGCAAAAGGCTATATAAGACTTTTAATATTACTAGTAAGATTCTTTATACTTTTTATACTAAAGAAGAATAAGCTACTAAAGATATGCATTAACTATTAGAAGTTAAATAACATTATAGTAAAGAATTAATATCTACTACCTAATATTATAGAACTTAGAAATTAATTATCTTATACTAAAGTCTTTACAGCATTAAACTTATAAGACAGATACTAACTTATTAGAATTAAGAAAAGTAAAGAATAGAAGACAGTATTCTAGATAAGATATAGACACTTTAAATACACTGGTATACTATTAAGGTTAATAAATACTCTAGCAATATTTTAGAAACTTATAAATAATATATTAAGAGTACACCTAGATATCTTTATTATTATATACTTAGATAATAGCTTTATCTACTCTAAGAACCTAAGAGATTATGTTAAATATATCTACATAGTACTAAAGTACTTAGACTAGTTTAACTTATAACTAAAACTTAAGAAATGCAAGTTTTACAAGAGCAAAGTTGCCTTTCTAAGATATATTATAGAGGCACAAGGAGTATAGATAAGTAAAAAGAAGATACAAGTAATTAGAGAATAGCTTTAACTAATAATAGTTAAAGAAGTGTAATCTTTTTCAAAATTTTTAAACTTTAACTAAGAGTTTATTAAAAATTACTCTAAGATTGCTATTCTATTAATAAGACTTATAAGGAAAGAAATACCTTTTTAGTAGAGTAGAGAAGTAAAGAACGCCTTCTAAACGCTTAAGAATGTAAGTATAAAACTACTATACTCTTACATATTCTAAGTAAGACAACTACTACAATTTAAAATAGACGCATTAGACCTTGCACTTGGAGGATACGCTAGCTAATTACAGGAAAGAAAATAGTACCTAATTACTTATTATTCTTACAAGTTTTTAGGACTAGAGTAATAATATAATGTTTACGACAAGGAGCTGTTAGCTATTATTAACTACTTAAGACATTAGAGAGTATATACTAAAATTTACTTAGAACTTACTATATTTATCGATTATAAGAACTTAGTCAATTTTACAACTACTAAAAGACTTAACTAACGCTAAGTTTATTAGTTAGAAGAACTAAAATAACATAAGTCTAAGATTATGTATACACCTAGAAAAGATAATAGAAGAGTAGACGTTCTTAGCTAAAGACACGACATTATAGAGATAAACAACTCTGCGATATTATAGGTTAATACCAATAGATTATTAGAACTAATATAGACGCTTAATCTACTTATGCGTATTACGCACGACGTAATAGAAGAATTACAAAAAGCAATTATTAGATAATATTACAACAACCTAGTACATAGTTACCTAAGCGTTACAAGAACAATAGAACTTGTTAAGAAGAACTATAAGTTTCTAGGAATAAAAGACAAGGTTTCTACCTTTATCGCTAAATATATAGACTATTAAAAGAATATTCACAGTATACACGCACCTTATAGAGAAATGTAAGCAATAGAACTACTTAATATACTATAGTTAGACATCTCTATAGACTTTATTTTAGGACTATTAGTCTTAAGAGACTCTGTTACGAAATTTGACTATAACAACAACCACCACCTTTAACACCTTAAAAATAAAAAAATAAGCTGCAGAGGTCTAAATTGACTTGTCCTTCTTTGCTTGTCTAATATAGAAGTAATAGGCTGTCGCGTTTATTTGCTTTAACCTTTTGCTCTTTAAAACAGGGCAATCTTTAGTACTTAGTAGTTTAATCCTTTGTTTAGAAGTGTGGATGTAAAATTAACGCAGGGAATAAATAGAAGACTGCTTTTAAAACAAGATTTAGATTATATGAATAGCTGGTTACTCTTTTTAGCATAGCAAACGCTCTTAGCACCTTTTAACAATATATTAACTAGACACTCTGCAAATACATTAATAATTCCTGCTTAGCCTACTTAGACAATGTATTAATTTGCACAAATAGCACGCTTAACAGCTAAATATATAGACTATTAAAAGAATAAGCACAGTATAAACGCACCTTACAGAGAAATGTAAGCAATAGAACTACTTAATATACTATAGTTAGACATCTCTATAGACTTTATTATAGGACTACTAGTCTTAAGAGACTCTGTTACGAAAGTATTTTATAACGCAATTCTTGTAGTAGTTAATTAATATACAAAACAAGCAGAGTTTATTATATTTAAGAATGATTTTACAGTAGTACAGCTTACGTATATTATTAATAATTAAGTTATTAGACATTACAGTATACAAAAATTAATTATTAGTAATAGAGACAAGCTCTTTACCTTAAATTCTTAAACAACATTACTTACTGTAATTAGAACTCAAAAAAAGCTTATAACAGCATATTTTCTGCAGACAGACAGATAAATAGAATAAACAAATTACATAATAAAAGCATACCTTAGGATATATGTTAACTAATTGCAGAACAATTAGGTATTATTACTACCTATAGCACAACTAGCATACAACAACAAACTTTTAAAGTCTACAGGACAAATTCTATTCTATATAAACTATAGAAGACACCTAAATCTTTTTACACGTATACTTCTAAGTTTAAAGATAGAAGTAACTATTACAACAGCTAATAAGCTAAAAGCAGTACATAAGTTACTTAAGAAGATACTTAAGAAGGCTTAACGCTAAAGCCTTTTATATGTTAACTAGAAACAAAAAACTGCACCTTCGCTAAAAAAGGAAGATAAAGTATATTTGCTTACAAAGAATTTTCGCATTAAACAACTAAGTAAAGGACTTAATAATGTTAAAGTTAGAATGCTTTGAATTTAAGACTAGAAGAGACTAGTTATATATACACTTGACCTCCTTGTAGACGCAAAGATCTACCTAAGATTCTATATTAACATATTAGAACTAGCAGATCTAAGAACGCTACTCTAGAAAACCTTCTACTACAAGATAGAAGAAGAGAATAAATTTAAAGTTAAAAGAATCCTTACATACAGAAACAACAACAACAGCAAGAAATATCTAGTTAAATAGTTAGGCTACCTAGATAGCGACAATATATAGGAACTAAACATAAACCTAACAAACTGCTAACAAATATTACAAAAATACAACAACTATATTAAACATTAAACTAAGAATATTAGTATACATATTAGTAAAAAATAACCTACTTAATTATTACTACTAGACCACAAGAGTGATAATTAAGCAGTAAGAATAAAATAGACAATGTACTTTATAAAATACTGCTAGCTTCTAACACAACAACACTAAGCTTAGCAATAAAAGTATTAATTAAATCTATAGTAGCCTATATCGTAGGCGAAAGGGCTATGCTAATAGACGCTGCAGGATAATTAGTTTCTTGCGCTATCTTAAGCTTACTAGCAACCTCTATATCTAAAGCAAGGCACAACGCTTTCTTATAAGCACACTCTTTAGCCTATTTTAAGATTTTTTTATTCTGCAATAAACGCGAATTTACTATTATAAACAATTTTTTATTATCATCTACTTTCTTTCAATACTTATCTTAAGTACGATCTAGAGACTCCTAAGACATATTTATATATACTTAACCTAACTGCGTATACTTAGCATACTTTAGACAAGAATTAGGTATAACAAAATACATAAGGCCTTCTAAGAAATACTAATTATAAAGAGCTTTAGCAAGATAGTTAGCATAAATAATTTTAGAACTAAGAGGTAAGCGACGTTAATAAAAGGAGGACGTAACAACTACCTAACTTATAACGTAGAGCAAGCTTTAGTTATTTAACAAAAAAACTTACAAAACCTAACTACATAATTTAAGGACAAATCTTTAGAGGAGGAGAATAGTGTTACAATCTAGACTAAGGGACAAGGGGATAACCCTGCAGGAACTATGCAACAGGGACAGCTAATTATAGCTAGGCAACTACAACGCTGTCACGTAACTACTTACTAATAAGCGCTTATCTACGAGCGCAACCACGTGACTGCTTACTAACGAGCGCTTATCTACGAGCGCAACTACGTAACTAATTATTAACGAGCGCGATTATCTATAAGCACACGCTCGTACACAAGTACTATACTTATTAGTATATAGCAGTAGGCAATATGCCTCTATAGCATATTGTATTTAACTCAGAGTTTTACCTTGATAATTAATCTAAGGATTAAGACTTGTTTCTTAACTCTTGTGTTATTACATCAATCTTCTAATCGTGCTAACACACCCCGTACTATTACATTAATCTTCTAATCGTGCTAGTACACTCTGTGTCCTTAGTACTCGTTCATTTCCCGAGAACCAACCTAGATCATCTTCGGACGATCTTCACAACTGCCTTAGAGAGGGCAATCAAGATATAAGGAATAGGCAATAGAGAAAAGGATTATGATTCAAACGCTACTACTATATACTTATAAGCCTAATAGCTCGGCAGAGAGAGCTAGACAGAGCTAATTACAAAGGCTATTAAGATGCGCATAAGCGCTAATCTACTAGCTAAGCTTTAGCTAGTAGTTATAGACGCGGCAGCCTACCTATTTAGCATATGCCCTACTAAGATCTATAGCTAGTAAATCTCTAACTAGGTGCTTAAGGAATAGTTGAAGAAAAATTTCTAATACTATTAACTACCTAAGATTAGACACTAGACTGCTGATCTATGCCTAGACTAGAGTAAGATCTATGCTTATAGCTGCTAAGCTTATCCTTTAAACAAGGAGAAGGCAGCTAAGTATAAATATTAAGAATTTGAGGCTAATCTTTGCAGCTATATTAGTTATTTAGTTAGTTATTAAGCCTCTAACATATACTACATATAAGTACTAATACTTAATTAAGTGATTACTACCTATAATAGAACTTTTAATAAATAGTTATTCTATAAAGGAGATTGCGAGAAAAAGCTACTAAGATATTAAGTAATTAAGATTATAAAGATCTTTTATAATAGTGAGCTAGTTAATCTAGGAGAGGACTTAGACCTCTCGCCTGTTTAAAGAAGAGTAGATTAGGATACGCAGCTAACTACTAAAGGCCTTAAGAGTAATTTATTTATAATCTTAATTAGTAAGGAAGGCCTACCTACTAAGGACGAGAATAGATTAGAAGATGCTAAATAAATAGAGCATAAGGCTAGTGCACTATTAAGAACTTGCTTAGATTAGCAGCAAAATACTAGTCTTGCTACTCTAGAACTAACTCCTAAACTAGAGACCTTAAGGAGCGATAACGTAATTAATTATAGGGTTGTTAATAGATAAATAGTAGTACACTTAATAAAAAGAGCTGATCTATTAATACTTAGAAGTAGGAAGCCTCTTTTTTATAAGCCTAATAACTTATTACTAGTCTAACAGTCTCTGCCTAAAGACTCTAACGCGCTAGCTTATCGTAATAGAACACCTACCTAATTAAGCAAGATAGTAGGGCGTAAATTATCTTACAAGTTAAGATCTTAGGCCTTAAATAGTAGAAGAAGTAAGTAATTACAAGCTAAACTTCTACTTATAAGACGTAGTACTTAGATTATAAGCAATAGTCTAAAATAGTTTACAAATTATTATCTTCTACTCTATAAGCTAGGTAGTTTGCGTAAGCGTAAACATATAACTTAAGATCCTTATAATTAACTAGAGAGAAGAATTATAGGTAGTGTTAATATATTAATCGCAGAATATAAGAATCTATTATAAAATAACTTTTATAATACTTACCTGCTAGGTTTCTAAATAACTTAAGAAGATTAAGTAAGCTATAAGACTCTTAATTACATAGTTATAGAAGCTTTGCTTACTAAGTATAAGTAGAAGCTAAGTGCTTAACAGCATTATAATAATCTACCTAAACTACTAGGATTGTAAAAGTGATTACTTTAGTATCTTATAAAAGCCTTGTTTAAGAATACCTACAGGAAAGAGATTAATTAGTTAAGTAAAAATAAGACTTAGACTAAGTTAATAAGAGAAGAAGTAGATAATTACTTAATACTTATAGAGTAATTTTAGACCTATAAGTTCAATTAAGATAGCTTCTTTCTTAAATACAAGACGTAGATTATTGTAAGAAGTAATCTCTAAAAGAAAGACTTAATTAACTTAATATACTCTGCTATATTAGCAGCTAAGTCCTTCTAAGCAGCAATAGCTATTGCTGTTGAGAATAATTTAGAGATTAAGCAACTTAATATTATAAAATTATTCCTTAATATATTAATTATAGCAGATGACCTAGTAATCTATAAGATACTAGATAGATTTAAGAAGCTTAGAAAGTAAATACAGCTTAACTACGCACTTTATAGATTATAAGACTTGCTACTATTATGGTATAAAGAGTTCTTAGGATTACTAAGAGAGATTAGACTAATTGCCTTACTAGAGGAGCTCTGCCTATTCTTTGATTAAGATAGGAGGATCCTAGTTTTATTTTATGTGGATAATATCCTACTGCTCTTCGCAAAAGATTATAAGCAGAGAGTAATAGATCTTTAGTTAAAGATTATAGAAAATATAAGATATAAAGATAAAGATTAGTTAAGTAGTTCCTGAGTATCTAAGTAATTAGAGATTTTGAGAAGCAAATAATCACGCTTGTACACAATATATATATTGTTAAGATTACAAAGAAGTTTAAGCTAGAAGATAGTAGCTTTCCTAAGACTCTATTACTATTAGAAGAGCTAATTAAGAACACTAGCAAAGCAACCAAGTATGACATTAAGGCCTACTAAGAAAGAGTTAGATTAGTGCTATACACAGCTATTATACTACAACTAGATGTTACCTACTTAATCTTAAAGCTCTTACACTTCCTTACAAACTCTAGCAATTAGTATATAAAAGCTATTTAATAGGTGATTATGTACCTCTATTAAAACAAGATAGGATGCGATCTTATATAGGAACTATAATAGCCTAGGCCTAATAATTACAGGCGACGCTTCTTTTGTAGATAATTAGGAAACTTATTAATTATTTTATAGATACATAGCTATCTTATATAGTAGTCTGATATTTTAGAAAGTAGCTTAGCAGAGTACAGTCACTACTTTAACTACTAAGGCTAAGCTACTTACTCTAAAGCATACTACAAAGGAGGCTATAGCCCTTAAGCGCTTCTTCTATAGGCTATCTCTTTGGCTTCGGCCTTTTAAGACAACCTTTTGATGTGACTACACATTTTGTAGACACCTTTTTAGTAAAAAAAAAGATTTATTGCTAACAATAGGTATTTAGGCTCACGCCCTCTTATTTAGTATTACTAGCACGCAATTAGTGTGTCGCATGTTTAGACAGAAACGAAGAAAAGCAAGACAAAGACGTAAATTACCTCCTAACTTACTACGCTCTATCCTGCCTATTCTTATTACTTTACTACTAGGCGCTCTTAAATAAAGTAAAGTAGTAATACTATTATCGCCTTACTTGCTAACCTATAGACGTAATGATAGAAAGCCTACTCTTTCTTTCCTGCCTCTTTCTTCTCTATCGCTAACTTGACGTCTTGTAATAGTTATTTAAGCTAGGTTCTAGTCTCTATACTTAGCCTTTACACGATAAATAGGAAGAAGAGGATACTAAAGTAATAGATCTTAAGTACTGCGCTAGTATTAGCAAATATCTTAAAGATCGTGTATTCCTTACACAACTAGCTTAATTAGAGCTTAATAATCTTTTTATATATAGAGATATTATAGATGAAGGACTTATTTAAGATTTTTATAAACTTAGAAGTCTAGCTAAGTAGTTAAATTTTAAGATACTTAATAAATTTAGGTGTCTGCATAAGCAGTTTAAGTTAAACTAAATTAGGTGCTAAGTAGATAGTAGCAAAGGATGCTTTTTTTAGAAGAAAGCCTAGAATAAGGAGATGCTCGCTGCAGAGGTTGTACGCTATTATAGTATATTATATGCAAATTGTTCGTATAAAGTGCTATTTAAAAGGTAAGAAGTAGTAAGTAAGTAGCAGCAGCTTTATAAAGTATTGTAGGCTCCTACTACAGTACGTACGTGTCCTTTCCCTCCTCTATCGCATTTTGTTGCAATCCTATTACAATCCTACTGTAATCCTATTGTTAGCTATAGGCTAGCAATCGCCGTTAGACACGTTTTAACTAGTGTTGTTTTTTAGTACCTTAGCAAATTTTTTGGACCCTAATTATCGCTTAGTAGTCTAAGCTTTCCTTCTAGAACTTATCTACCTACTGTTCAAATCTCGTTAACTACACATAATCTTTTTTTTGACTTTTACGATTGATTAGTAGAGGGTAGCTGCTTTTCACTTTTTTAGAACCCTATTTTAACTACAACAACAACAACCACCTTTGACACCTTAAAAAAAAATAAGCTATCTCTTAATCTAAGAGACGTCTAGACAGTTTAGTATAATGATTAACAAATAATTAGGCTTATAGTTAAAAAGAATAAGCAGATTAGCACTTAATTAAGACATGTAGATATATAAAATATATAGCTGCAGCACGAATTTACTAAAGGATTATTTAAAGTTAAGTACCTTAGAACAGGGATTATGCTAGCTAATTGACTAACTAAGTCGCTTACCTAACAATAGTTTAAGAAGTTTAAGCAGTTACTTAACCTTTAGGAAGTTAAGTATTTAGTTAAAGGTAATAATAATTAACAAATAAAGGACTTGTTTTAAGCAGCAATATCTATATACTAGGCTAAGTCTCTGCTTAATTACTCAGAAAAAGCGAGAGAACGTAACTAGACGAACAGAAAACTAGGAACTAGGAACAAGCTTACTAATAAGTATTAGACTTATTATACTCGCTTGGCTCTATTATTAGATTATGCTTAGCTTTCTTAGCTTTAGCTAGCTTAAGATGCTCTTAAGCTAACCTAGCTTAAGCAGCAAGAGTCTAGAGGTAAGCAGCATAGCAGCGCGAGTCTAACTTATTACTTCTATCTATAGAGTCGTAAGATAATCGCCTACGCACTCTAGTATAATAATCGTGCCTATAAAAATAGGTTGTATAGCGATTAGGACGGCGTTACATGCGAGGACAATTGTATAGAGTAGGCAGAGGCAGTATTCCTTAAGTATACTATTCTTAAAGAGAAAATTGCTAAAGCTGCTTATACTACTACTGCTACTGCTATAGATAATAAGCTAACTGTTGCAGCTGTTAAGCAAGTTACTAAATAGGTTAGCTAAGTTGTGTCTAGCGAAATTAATCCTTAGCATTATATCTAGGATTAAAAGCGCTTAAAGGAGTAGAGGCAGGAGCAGGCACTAGAGGCTAAGCGGCGAAACTACCAGATATCTCTTAAGCGCAGCGATTATTAGAGGAGAGCTTCTATACAGAAGGCTTTCTCGTAGACGTAACGCTATTATTAATCTCTTTACAGCGAGCAATAATATCTTTAAGCAGTTAAGCTTTTAAAGCTTAATATAGCTTATTATTATTCTATCCTAAAAAACTAGTTAGTAAGCTAAGCAAGAAGCGTAAAAGATTAAAGACTTACCTCTTTATCCTTATACATAGCTATAAATTAATTAGCAAGATTAATATTAACTGTATAGCAGGTGTAAGACGAGCAACTGCTACAGCATAAGCTACTCTAACTACTAGTCTAAACGCGATTAAAGTAGTGTTCAGCATACAAACTATTTAGCATCTTTTTACTAACCTAGGGGGTGTGTTAGAGTATTGACATGCGGAACATGCGGATCACCCTATTGACTAGGTGATCCTAGTAAGCTGAGCACGTGACGATCACGTTAGCGCCTATATATACGGGCTAGATCGTCTTATTCCTCCTTAGTAGTTATTGTCTACTTTGTTTATGACACTTAGTTGAGCAATACACTTATTCTACTCCTCCTAATTAAGCAATTGCTCCTTCTCAGCTCCTATATAATTTAATAGTCTTCTTGTATTTAAGCGCTAGCGCTAAGTAATAAAGTAACTAGGTACTTAAAATTTTTAAGCAGTTCTAGATACTGTAGCTCTTAGTAATCTATTAAGGGTACGTCTAGGAGATTATGATTAACTTAATCCTAGATACTTTTCTCTAAGTAGTGTAGCTTTAATAGAGTAAATTAGGTTAGCTAGTCTAATTAAGACTTAAGAATTACTTCTAAGGTAATAAGCAGTGTATTAGTAAAGTCTATCTTAGTAAAATGCTTCATAAGATCTCAATGTAGGTTATTATAAAAGTAAAAATAGATTAATTAGCTAAGTAGTAAGTAGCTAATTAGCTTAGATTAGAAGGAGGTTAATTGTATAATTAATAGATAAGAAAGGTATAGTAGTAGCAGCAATCTGCTAGCTATACTGTAAGAGAATAAAGGAGAGTAAAGTACTAATTAAATAGTTAACCTTACAGCTTACTAATTGCGCAGTAAGGATTAAAACTATAATTAAGCTTTTAAGCTTATAACTATAAGAGCTAAGAAAGAGTGATTACTTAATTAGAAGAAGTAGAATAAGTGTATTAATTAACTTAGTGCTACAATAAAGTGTCTAATAACTACTAAAAAGAAGTAAGACAATCTAGCCTGTATATATAGGCGCTAGCCTAATCGTCATGTAATTAGATTACTAGGATTACCTAATTAACCAGGTGATCCGCATGTTCTACAGTATGTTGATACTTTAACATTAGTTCTTAATTCTTGTTTAGTTAAGGCAGTAAGACTCTTTATTGTTAGAAATAATAAGTTGATAAAACTAATAGAAATATAATAATATAATTAATAATAATTGTATTGTATTAATAATTGAGTTGTTCGTGTTCTGTGTCTCGATTGTACAGATTCCGGGTGCGCCTTTTGACACCCGGATTCTAGGCAGGCCTTAGCGGCGCTAGCGCGTTTAGCGTCTTTTAGCGCTACCTACTCATCACCCTTGCAGGACTCCTAATCAACCGCGCAAACCTCTTGTTAGAGTATTAATATACTACAGAACATGCGGATCTCCTTGTTGATTAGGTGATCCTAGTAAGCTAATTACATAACGATTGCGCTAGCGTCTATATATACAGGCTAGATAATCTTATTTCTCTTTAGTAGTTATTAGACACTTTGTTGTAGTACTTAGTTAATTAATACACTTATTCTACTCCTCCTAATTAAGCAATTGCTTTTTTTTTGCTTCTACAGTTATAAGCCTAGCAACTTAATTATAGTTTTAACTCTTATTGCGTAATTAGCAAAGTGTAAAGTTAACTATTTAATTAGTACTTTAATCTCTTTTATTCTTCTACAGCATAGTAAGCAGATTACTGCTACTACTATACCTTTCTTATCTATTAATTATTTAATTAACCTTATATTAATCTAGGCTACTTAGCTACCTACTAACTAACTAATTAATGTATTATTACTTTAATAATAACCTACGTCGTAATCTTATAAAGCATTTTACTAAGATAGACTTTACTAATATACTGCTAGTTACCTTAGGGGTAATTCTTAAGTCTTAATTAGACTAGCTAACCTAGTTTGCTCTATTAAAGCTACACTACTTAGAGAAAAGTATCTAGGATTAATTTAATCCTGATCTCCTAGACGTACCCTTAATAGATTACTAAGAGCTATAGTATCTAGAACTGCTTAAAAATATTAAGTAGCTAGTTATTTTATTACTTAGTCCTAGCGCTTTAATACAAGAAGACTATTAAATTGCTTAACATAAATATAAGGCTTAAGTTCTAAATACTAAGTACAAAAAGAATAATTATGATAAGCTAGTTAAGATGTACAAAGTATAAGCTACTTAATAAATAAGAAAGGTTGCTAATATTACTAATGTTAAAGACTAGATTAGCAAGACTGTTTATTTAGACCTACTTTTAAACGCCTTAATAAGCATAATTACTTAGAAATATACTAGCTTCTAAGCTTTAATCAAGATTCTAAACGAGGATCTTGCACCTATAAATTAGAATACTTAGTATATAATTAAAGCGTAATACAACTGATCTTACCTAAAAAAAACTTACTAAAAAGAAATAAGTTTTAAGTAATAGTTTTCTAAGTAGCAGCTACTATATGAATAAGAAATATTTTTCTTACTCTTTAGAGTTGTTAGGCTATTAGCAGTTACTAAATTCTAAAACGCCTTAGGCACTAACATTGCACTATACTAGTTGCGCAAAAAGCGCTATAAGCTAGCATAAGTAATAGTGCTTAGTAAAGCTTATTTAACTTTATATAATTTTAGAAAGATCTTTAGTATTTTATTACAAATTAGTTAAATTCTTTCTTAAAATGAAAAGGACACGCAGTGTTTTAAACTAAATCTAGATTAAAAGTAGCTTAATAATCTTCCAGCGCTAACAAGTTAAATAAAAGTAGTAGGTAATTGCACTCTTGCCCCTGCAAGGCTAGTAAAGAGCTTATAAATAAGCACTTTTAGATACTGCGCAAATGCTATTAACTTTAAACTATAGTTACTAAATTAAGCTTTCTAAGTAGTATACTGATTAAGCTGTTGCACAAAGACAAAAAGAAAATTCTTAATTAATAAAATAGTAACAAATAGGCAACCTTACGCACCTAGATTAAGAAGAAAGGTTAGAAAACTAGCCCTAGCAGATTAGCTACTAATAAGTTAAGTAGATCCTACTCTAGCTTATTAGTTTTAGCATTAATAAACCTTAAGGACTTTATTAAGAAAATTAAGCTTGATGTATTTGGCGTAGCTTTAACTCTTTATGCCTTATCCCTCTGCATAGTTATGAATAGTGAATTAGCAGTCTACTTAGTCAATACTATAAATTATATAGTACTAGGCACCTTTAGTAAATATACTAAAAACAAAACTATTAAGGCAAACACTTGATTAATTTTAGTTGCTAGAATAGAAAACAAGCTGCTTAAGAACGTCCTGCATAGCAAAGCTAGCCCTAGGACAGCTAATCTACTGCTTACTAACGTTAAGGTTGTACTAGGTTTCTATGTTAATATTATGTTAAAAGCACGGCTTAAGCAGGTAGGCATTTAGTATCTAAAATATAATTATACTTTGCAATTTAAAACAGTTAAAAAGAATATTCTCTTAATTAACCTTAAGTGTTACTTTAATCTCTTGTTTATTAAATACAACTAACTTTATTATTACACTGCTTAACTACTGCTTGTAAATGCTGTAGCGCAATTAAGAAAATCTTAGGTACGCACTAGTAATAAGGACCTATAGCATTAACAATTAGGACACTTAGGACAACAAGCTATTAAAGCCTTAGTCTACTTAGCGCAAAATGTAAAGATTACTAGTAAGAAGCTATCAAACTGTAATTACTGCGCAATAGCTTATGCCTTGCAAGTAATTTTAAAGCAACTAAGAAAGAGATTACTTTAATATTTATAAGATCTTATAAGATCTGTGTAATATCCTGACTAGTTAGCTATATAAGAAATAGGTGTTTATTATTAAAGCAAATTACTTAGGCAAGCTATATAATTACAATATCTAGTTAAAAACACTAAATAATATTATGCCTATAATGAAAGACTTTGCTACAAGGATTAAGAGGAAATATTAGTAAAAAATTTGAATTTTTTTTTAAATAACAATACTGCTTTACTGCCTTAGAAAGAGCAATTTCAATATAAAGAATAAGCAATAAAGAAAAAGATTGAAATTAAAACGCCACTGCTATATACTTATTTAATTTTTAAGGTGTTAAAGGTAGTGGTTGTTGTTTTAGTTAAAATAGGGTTCTAAAAAATTGAAAAGCAGCTACCCTCTACTAATTAATTATAAAAGTCAAAAAAAAAGATTGTGTGTAGTTAACGAGATTCGAACAGTAGGTGGATGAGTTCTAGAAGGAAAGCTTAGACTACTAAGTGATAATTAGGGTCAAAAAAATTTGCTAAAGTACTAAAAAACGACACTAGTTAAAACGTGTCTAAACGGCGATTGCCAGCCTATAGCTAACAACAGGATTACAGTAGGATTGCAATAGGATTACAACATAATACGATAGAGGAGAGAAAAGGTACGTACGTACTGCAGCAGGAGCCTGCAATACTTTATAAAGCTAAAGCTGCTCCTATTTACTTACTGCTTTTTACCTTTTAAACAGCACTGCATACGAATAATTTGTATAAGATACACTATAATAGCGTACAACCTCTACAGCGAGTATCTCCTTATTCTAGGCTCTCTTCTAAAAAAAGCATCCTTTGCTACTATCTATCTAGTACCTAATTTAGTCTAACTTAAACTGCTTATGTAGACACCTAAATTTATTAAGTATCTTAAAATTTAACTACTTAGCTAGATATTTAAGTTTATAAAAATCTTAAATAAGTCTTTTATCTACAATATCTCTATATACAAAAAGATTATTAAGCCTTAATTTAGCTAGTTGTATAAGGAATACACGATCTCTAGAGTATTCACTAATACTAGCGCAGTACTTAAGATCTATTACTTTAGTATCTCTCTCTTTCTATTTGTTATGTAAGAGCTAAGTATAGAGACTAGAACTTAGCCTAAACAGCTATTGCAAGACGTTAAATTAGCTATAAAGAAGAAAGAGGTAAGAAAAGAGGAGTAGGCTTTCTATCGTCGCGTCTATAGGTTAGCAAGCAAGGTAATAAAGTGTTACTGCTTTACTTTATCTAGGAGCGCCTAGCAGTGAAGTAACAAGAATAAGCAAGATATAGCGCGTTAAGTTAGGAGGTAATTCGCGTCTTTATCTTGCTTTTCTTCGTTTCTATCTAAACATGCGATACACTAATTGCGTGCTAGCAATACTAAATAAGAGGGCATAAGCCTAGATACCTGTTGTTAGTAATAAATCTTTTTTACTAAAATAGTGTCTACAAAATGTGTAGTTACATCAAAAGGTTGTCTTAAAAGGCCGAAGCTAGCTATATACTTATAAGCCTAACAGTTTAGTAGAGAGAACTAGCTAAGAGCTAATTACAAAGGCTATTAAGTTGCGCATAGGCGCTAATCTACTAGCTAAGCTTTAGCTTGTAATTATAGATGCAGCAGCTTACTTACATAATATAAGCCTTACTAAGATTTATAGCTACTAATCCCTTTACTAGGTACGTAAAGAATAGTTTATGAAATATTTCTAATATTATTAACTACCTAAGATTAGATACTAGACTGCTAATCTACGCCTAGACTAGAGTAGAATATATGCTTATAGCTGCTGAGCCTACTCTTTAATCAAGGAGAAAGCAGCTAGGCATAATTATCAAGGATTCAAAGTTAATTCTTGCGGCTATATTAGTTATTTAGTTAGTTATTAAGCCTCTAACATATACTATGTATAAGTACTAACACTTAATTAGGTTATTGCTACCTTTAATATAACTTTTGAAAAATTTTAATTCTACGAAGGAGATTGCAAAAGAGAGCTGCTAAAAGATTAAACAATTAGAATTATAAAGATCTTTTAAATTAGCAAGCTACTTAATTAAAGAGAGGACTTAAGCTTTTTGCCTGTTTAAAGAAGGGCAGATTATAAAACGCAGCAAACTACTAAAGACTTTAAAAGTAATTTATTTACTATCTTAAGCAGTAAGGAAAGCCCGCCTACTAAAAATAAGAGTGTATTAGAAGACACTAAGTAAATAGAGCACAAGGCTAGTGCACTATTAAAAACTTACTTACAGAGGGGTGACAAAATTAAAAGATGTCAAAAAAGAGGTTATTTTTAAGGCTTTATTTTTCTATGACTAGAAGGGCTAGACTAAAAGGGGTTAGTGATTTGAAAATCCAAGAAGTTCCTCTTTAAGACATGCTGCTTAGTAAGCTGCTTAGTCAGCACAATTGCGTTTGTAATCTTGTTTGAAATAAGAGGGAAAAAAATAAAAAACTTTATTCTAGTATAAATATTTTTTGAACGTTTAAAAATTGCTAATAAAAATCTTAGTTTAATTAGTTTGCGTAAGCAAAATGTGAGCAAAATATAAAGGCCTATATCTTATTTACTCAGAGTCTAATTGAAGGGTGAAAAGATTGAGGTTACTTACACAATAGTTAGTCACGTAATAGCTTAGTAAACTTATAGTATATTAACTTTTTTCATTTTTTAAAACTTGCTTTTTTAATATTATCATTCTTATAGCTTAAAGTTCATGTTATTCTAAATACTAAATTATTTCTTTCTATTCATAAAATAAGCCTTTTTCCTTATATAGTAATACGGTTAAAATGTTTCCCAAAAGCATTACTAATACTCTTTATTAAATAAAAGTAAGATAAAAACGCTTTAAACTACTTTCAGGCCTAAAATAGGCCGTCTAACTAAGATTTTTTTTAAAGTTTCAAAAATACCTAATAAAAACCTTACTAAAAAAGCAGGAAAACATAATTTCTAACTTTTAAATTAAAATCGTTTTTATTTCTCTATTGAAAAGCTTACAAAACTTCATAAAAGAAAATCTATTTTATAATAATTTTCAAGAAGATGTTGCCTTTGAAATCTAAAAAAAGCTTATTATTATTATATTTATAAAAAGCAAAAACATGTGAAACTTTATAATATGAACTTAAATTAAGTTTTATAGAAAATTAAGTTGACTATAAAGTAGTATTATAGTATAAAAATCCCTGATTATCGCTCGGTGGTCTGAGCTTTCCTCCCAGAACTCATCCACCCACCGTTCGAATCTCGTTGACTACACACAACCTTTTTTTTTGACTTTTGCGATTGATTAGTAGAGGGTAGCTGCTTTTCACTTTTTTGGAACCCTATTTTCACTACAACAACAACCACCACCTTTGACACCTTAAAACATAAATAGTAAAAAAATAATACACTATTTAACATAATATAATAGTAGTATTACAAAAAGATTGGTTTTTACAAAAAGCAGTTAACAGTTGTTGTTTTTTGGAGTTAAAGTGTTATTTAGCTAATAAAGAAGCTAAGGGCTAGAGTACTAAGTATTAGTAAGCTATTTTAAATAATTATTTTAAAAAAACTCAAAAACAAGCTTTTTACCATTAACTATTAATTTATAATGCTATTACCTTGAAACTTTCACACTAAAAAGTGTTAGTAGTGTTCTTTTAGTACATGTAATTTGTAGCGAATATTACAGGTTCAAAACAAAGTTTTTTCAAAATCTATTTTTCTTTTCACCTTATTTCAAACAAGATAACAAGCACAATTGTGCTGACTAAGTAGCTTACTAAGCACTATGTCTTAAAGAGTAAGTTCTTGGATTTTCAAATCACTAACCCCTTTTAGTCTAGCCCTTCTAGTCATAGAAATATAAAGCCTTAAAAATAACAACTTTTTTGACATTTTTTTGGTCACCCCTATGTAAATTAGCAGCAAAATACTAGTCTTGCTACCTTCAAACTTACTTTTTAGCTGTAGCCTTTTAAGACAACCTTTTAATGTAACTACACATTTTGTAGACACCTTTTTAGTAAAAAAAAGATTTATTGCTAACAACAAGTATCTAGGCTCACGCCCCCTTATTCAGTATTACTAGTACGTAATTAGTGTGTCGTATGTTTAGACAGAAACAAAGAAAAGTAAGACAAAAACGCAAATTGCCTCTTAACTTAATATGCCTTATCCTGCTTATACTGCCTACTTATATTAAGGCTTTACTTCTAGGTACTCTTAGACAAATTAAAGAAGCAGCATTATTATTACCTTGCTTTCTAACCTATACATGCGACGATAGAACGCCTACTCTTTCTTTCCTACTTTTTTCTTCTCTATTGCTATTTTAACGTTATGCAACAGCTAGCCTAACTAGTTAATAGTTTCTTTACTTAGCCTATGCATAATTAATAAGAAGAGCAGAATACTAAAGCAGAGTATTTTAAGTACTTTACTAGTATTAGCAAACACCTTATAGATCTTGTATTCTTTCTACAACTAGTTAAGTTAAGGCTTAACCTTCTTTTTGTATATAGAGATATCGCAGATTCTAGAGTTATTTCTAAGAGATATAATTATAAAGTCCTAAAGAGGCTAAGTTTGTAGATACTTAATAAACTTAGGTGTCTGTATAGTTAGCTTAAGCTAAACTAGTTTAGGGTCTAAGTATATAATAAAAAAGCTTCTTGTCTTTAAATAAGAGTTAAGGTTAAAGAGATACTTATTATAGAGGTTATATGCTATGTTATAGTGTAGTATATTGTATGCGAATTATTTGTATACAGTGCTATTTAAAAGGTAAGAAGCAGTAAGTAAGAAGTAGCAGCTTTATAAAGTATTATAGGCTCCTGCTGCAGTACGTACGTGTTCTTTCCCTCCTCTATTGCATTATGTTGCAATCCTATTACAATTCTACTATAATCCTGTTGTTAGCTATAGGCTAGTAATTGCTGTTAGACACGTTTTAACTAGTGTTGTTTTTTAGTACCTTAGCAAATTTTTAAACCCTAATTATTGCTTAGTAGTCTAAACTTTCCTCTTAGAACTTATCTACCTACTGTTCGAATCTCGTTAATTATATATAATTTTTTTTTGACTTTTGCGATTAATTAGTGGAGGGTAGCTGCTTTTCACTTTTTAGAACCCTATTTTGACTACAACAACAACTACTATCTTTGATACCCTAAAAACTTACTTTTGAACTAGAGACTTTAGAGAGCAACGACGTAATTAATTACACGGTTATTAATAGTTAAACAGCAGTGCGCTTAATAGAAAAAGCAAATCTGTTAATACTTAGAGGTAGAGAGCCTCTTTTAAATAAGCCTAATAACTTATTACTAGTCTAACAGTCTGTGCTTAAAGACTCTAACGCGCTAGCTTGTTGTAATAAAACACTTGCTTAGGTAAGCAGGATAACAGGGCGTAAGATATCTTAATTAAAATCTCAAGTGTTAAGCAGCAGACAGAGTAAGCAATTATAAGCTAAACCTCTGTTTATAAGACGTAGTGCTTAAATTGCAGGCAAAAGTCTAAATTAGCTTACTAATTATTATCTTCTACTATGCAAGCTAGGTAGCAGGCTTAAGTATATAGACGTAACTTAAAATCCTAACATTTAGCTAAGAAGTAAAAGCACAGGTAGTGTTAATGTATTAATTGCGGATTATAAAGATTTATTATAGAGCAACTTTTGTAATACTTACCTGCTAGGTTTGCAAGTAACCTAAAAAGACTAAGCAAGCTATAAAACTCTTAATTAAGTAGTTATCGCAGCTTTGCTTACTAAGTATAAGCTAAGACAAAATGCTTAACAGCATCGCGACAATCTATCTAAACTGCTAGAATTATAAAAGCAATTGCTTTAGTATTTTAGAAAGGCATTATTTAAGGATGCGTGCAGGAAAGAGATTAATTAGTTAAGTAAGAATAAGACTTAGACTAAGATATTAAGAGAAAAAGTAGATAATTGCTTAATACTTATAAAATAAGTTTAGACTTACAAGTTTAATTAAAACAGCTTCTTTCTTAAATGTAAGGCGCAGATGGTTATAAGAAGTAATCTTTAGAAGAAGAACTTAATTAACTTAACATACACTGCTATATTAGCAGCTAAGTCCTTCTAAGCAGTAATAGCTATCGCCGCTAAGAATAATGTAGATATTAAGCAATATAATGTTGTAAGAGCATTCTTTAATGTATTAATCACAGCAGATAACTTAGTGTAGAGAACAAGGAGCTGGTAACAGTTGTTTAGAAGAACTAGATAGTTAATTCTGTCTTTCTACCTGCGTCTAAGACGCTCTATAAATACAAAGGAAATACTGTAGTCTGTAACAACAGTTGTAGAGTTTAGAGGGATGTCTCTGAGCACGGTAAGTGTTCTGTAGAGCTTAGATGCAAGTATCTGAGCTTGGCGTGAAGTCTCTAAGCCTCAGCGTGAAGGCTCTAAGCCTTAGCACTTGGCGCTGCGCGTGCTGTACAGGCCTTGACGCTTAGGCCTAGAGCCTTGTGGCTAAGGCGCGTGGCTAATCTATGCGACACTTAGTAATCTGTAAGATGCTAGATAGCTTTAAGAAGCCTAGAAAGTGCGTACAGCTTAACTGCGCACTTTATAAATTGCAAGACTCGCCACTGTTGTAGTATAAGGAGTTTTTAGGATTACTAAAAGAGATTAAACTAATCGCCTTACTAAAGGAGCTCTGCCTATTCTTCAATTGAGATAGGAGAATTCTAGTTTTGTTTTATATAGATAATATCCTAATACTCTTTGCAAAAGATTATAAGCAGAGAGCAATAGATCTATAGTTAAAGATTATAGACAAATACAAGATACAGGAACAAGAATTGACTAAATAGTTTCTTAGTATTAGAGTAATTAGAGATTGCAGAAAGCAAACAATTACGCTTATGTATAATACATATATTAACAAGATTGCAAAGAAGTTTAAGCTAGAGGATAGTAGCGTTCTAAAGACCCTATTGCTGTTAAAGGAGCTTATCAAGAAAACTAGCGAAGTAACTAAGCAAGAGATTAAAGCTTACTAAAAAAAAAGTTAAATTAGTGCTGTATACAGCTATTATGCTGCAACTAGATGTTATTTACTTATTCTCTAAGCTTTTACACATCTTTATAAACTCTAGTAATTAGTATAAAGAAGCTCTTAAACAGGTAATTATGTACTTCTATTAGACGATATAGGATGCGATCTAGTACAGGAACTACAATAGTCTAAAACTAACAATTGCAGGCGACTCTTCCTTTCTAGATAATTAAAAAACTTATTAACTATTCTATAGTTATATAGCTATTTAATATAATAGCCTAATATTTTAGAAGGCAGCTTAGCAGACTACAGTTACTACATTAACTACTAAAGCTAAGCTGCTCGCCCTTAAGTACACTATAAAGGAGGCTATAGCCCTTAAGCACTGTTTCTATAAGCTGTCTTTTAATTTAAAAGACATCTAGACAGTCTAGTATAATAACTAATAAACAATTAAGCTTATAGTTAAAAAGAATAAGTAGATTAGCATTTAATTAAGGCATGTAAAAATACAGAACATGTAGCTACAGCAAGAATATACTAAAAGAAATTTTTAGGTTAAGTACCTAGAAACAGCAATTATGCTAGCTAATAGACTAACTAAGTTACTTACTTAACAATAGTCTAAGAAGTTTAAGCAGTTGCTTAACCTTTAGCAAGTTAAGCACTTAATTAAAGGCAACAATAATCAACAAGCAAAAAAAAATTGTAATAAGCAGTAATATTTATATACTAAGCTAAGTCTCTGCTAAGTAGCTTATAAACATAAGCGGGAGAACGTAAGCTAGACAAGCAGGAAGACTGCAAAATAGAAAACTAAAATTACTAGTAAGTATTAAAGTTATTATAATTGCTTAACTTTATTATTAGATCTTGCTTAGCTTTTTTAGCTTTAGCAAGCTTAAGAGTATCTTAAGCTAACTTAGCCTAAGCAGCAAGAGTTTAGAGATAAGCAGCATAATAGCACAAATCTTATCTATTACTTTTATAAATAAAATCATAAAATAATTGCTAGCTTACTCTAGCGTAATAATTACTCCTATATAAACAAGTTGTATACTGATTAAGGTAACAAACTTAAAAGCAAATGTGCAGAACAAGCAGAGGCAATATTTCTCAAGCATGCTATTCTTAAAAAAATATTTACTAAAGTTGTTGCTATTAAGGCTGCTGCTGCAGCTACTATTATTAATTATACGCTAATTGTTAAACTAGCAGCCACGCAAGTTAACTTAGGACGTATACAGCATAAAGTTGTGTATTATAAGGCTCTTATTTATATAGCCAACCTTAATTTTAACATATAGCCTACTAAGCAGGCTGTGTACAGCGCAGGTAATTGTTAGCAGTATACCTTAGATTAAAAAAGGGAGCGGGAGCAAGAGCAGGAGCAAGAGCAGGCAGCAAAGGCTAAGCAGCAAAACTACAAGACATCTATTAAGCACAGCAATAATTAGAAGAAGGCTTCTGCGCAAAAAACCTTCTAGTAAACGTAATACTGCTATTAATCTTTTCGCAGCGAGTAATAATATCCTTAAGCAGTTAAGCCTTAGAGGCTTTGTACTTTTTATTATTATTCTATCTCTAAAAACTAGTTAGTAGCTTAAGCAAAAAGCTTAAAAAATTAAAAGCTTACCTTTTTATTCTTATACATAGCTATAAATTAATTAGTAAGATTATTATTAACTATATAGTAAGTATGCAAAAAGCAACTGCTACAGCGCAAGCTGCTCTAACTGCTAGTTTAAACGCGATTAAAGCAATTATTAGCATACAAAATATTTAGCATTTTCTTTATACAGCGCTTACACAGTAGAACGCAAAAATGTAATAAATTAGCAGCAAACTTTAAAAAGCTGTTAGGCGCCTTTTTCTAAGTAAAAGGGGGCGCGTTGCGCTTAGTAAACAGCCTAATAGGCGTTTGTAAGCTATTACTGTTGTTTTATTGCTGTTTGCAAGATACTGCTTAAGCAGTAAGCTACTAAAATTTTTATATTAGCTTCTAAGGAGCCTTACCTTTACGCTAACTAAATTGCTTAGCTAAACTCTTATGCAGATTAAAATCTAATTAAGAACTTAACAGTAGACTTAATTTAGCAGGTAAAGTAATTAGCTTTTAAGCAGAGCTACTAGATATTTTATAGTAAGTGTACAGATTAATAGGCAATAGTAACTAATTGTTTTATTACAAAGATTAGCTGCTTGTTAAATTTTATTGCTAAACAGGCTTTGACGTGTATAATGCTTATACTTAGCGCTATTTTTATATTGCTAACAGCTGCTATTTGAGTAATTTTTACGCTTATGACAGCAGCTTGCTGATTAACGCTCGTGCTTGTTGCTACTAGAGGCAGACTACACTTAATTAGCAGCTAATTAGTAATAGAATAATAAGGGAACGCTGCTTACTGTAATAGTAGTTAAGACAGTCTAGGAAGCTTAGTAATTAGTATTAAAGTAAAGTTAAAGACAAAAGGTTTTAGAGGGGCAGTAGACGCAATTAATATTGTTGTAGAGCTACGCACTAACTAATTACGCGATACTTAGGGTCTATCTAATGTTTTAATATTACTAGGGGCTGCTAGATTAATTAAAACGTTAACAAGCATTACTACGACAACAGAGGAATAAGTAGAGGAGCTTTAATTACAGAGGGATCTCTAAATTAACAACCTTAATTTATTATAATTGCTGAGTTGCTTACAGCTAAGATTAATAGTATCTTACTAACCTAAGAGGTGTGTTAGAGTATTGACATGCTGCAGAACATGCAGATTACCTTGTTAATTAGATAATCCTAGTAAGCTGATCACATGACGATTGCGCTAGCGCCTATATATACAGGCCAGATCGTCTTATTTCTCTTCAGTAGTTATTGGACACTTTGTTATAGCACTTAGTTAATTAATACACTCATTCCACTCCTCCTGATCCAGCAATTGCTCCCTCTCAGCTCCTACACCTCCTAAATCTGACACTTATATTTAAATATTTTAAGGCAAATTATAAATCCAGAAAGGCTTCGGCCTTGTGAGACAACCTTTAAATGTAACCACTTATTTTGTAGACACCTTTTAAGTAAAAAAAAAGATTTATTACTAACAACAGGTATCTAGGCTTATGCCCCCTTATTTAGCATTGCTAGCACGCAATTGGTGTGTTGTATGTATAGACAGAAATGAAGAAAAGCTATACAAAGACGCAAATTACCTCCTAACTTAATGTGCTTTATTCTGTTTATTTTTGTTACTTTACTGCTAGGCGTTCCTAGATAAAGTAAAGCAGTAATACTACTATCGCCTTGCTTGCTAACTTATAAACGCGATAATAGAAAGCCTACTTCTCCTTTTCTGCCTCTTTCTTTTCTATTACTAATTTGACGTCTTGCAATAGCTGTTTAAGCTAAGTTCTAGTATCTATACTTAGCTCTTGTACGACAAACAGGAAGAGAAGAATGCTAAAGCAATAGATCTTAAGTACTGCGCTAGTATTAGCAAATACTTTAAAGATTGTGTATTTTTCACATAGCTAGCTAAATTAAGGCTTAATAATTTTTTTATATATAAGGATATTGCAGATAAAAGACTTATTTAAGATTTTTATAGACTTAGAAGTCTAGCTAAGTAGTTAAGTTATAAAATACTTAATAAATTTAGGTGTCTGCATAACTAGTTTAAGTTAGACTAAACTAGGTGCTAGGTAAACAGTAGCAAAGAATGTTTTTTTTTAGAAGAGAGCCTAGAATAAAGAGATGCTTGCTGTAGAGGTTATACGCTATATTGCAATGCAGTGTATTGTATGCGAATTGTTTGTATACAGTGCTGTTTAAAAGGTAAAAAGTAGTAGGTAAGAAGCAGCGGCTTCAGCTTTATAAAGTATTGCAGGCTCCTGCTGCAGTACATACGTGTCTTTTCCCTCCTCTATTACATTATGTTGCAATTCTATTGCAATCCTACTGTAATTCTATTGCCAGCTATAGGCTGGCAATCGCTGTTAGACACGTTTTAACTAGTGTCATTTTTTGGTACCTTAGCAAATTTTTTCAACCACAATTATTACTTGGTATTTGAGCTTTCCTCCTAGAACTTATCTACCTACCGTTTAAATCTTGTTAACTACATACAATCTTTGTTTTTCAACTTTTGCGACTAATTAGTAGAGAGTAGCTGCTTTTCACTTTTTTGGAAACCCCGTTTTGACTACAACAACAAACACCACCTTTGACACCTGAAAAATAAATAAATCTAGAAGAAGCTGACGGCTAACGTAAAATACTATAGCTCTACTAAACTTACAATATAAGGTCCAACAAGGCACAGTGTACTAATTAAGAATTAGTAAAGCCTAAACGCTTTATACGTAAAAAGCTTTGCCTGTGTTAGCTTAGCTAGGCAAATTTTGAATCTAGAAGAAGCTAAAGGCTAACGTAAAATACTATAGCTCTACTAAGCTTACAATATAACGTCCAACAAGGCACAATATACTCATTAAGAATTAGTAAAGCCTAAACGATTTATATTAAAAAGCTTAGCCTATATTAAGCCTATAGCTAGGGAAGCCTCTTATAGAAAGTGCGTTGTATTTAATTCATGGCAATAGGGTAATGTAAGATATATAAAGTAATAGTACGGAGCCCTCTTTTCAATTACATAGTATATTCTATGTGTTAACGCGTGACACTATAGCTACTATAGTAAATACAGTGGCTTCGGCCTTTCAAGACAGCCTTTTGATGTGACCACACATTTTGTAGACACCTTTTTAGTAAAAAAAAGATCTATTGCTAACAGCAGGTATCCGAGCTTATGCCCCCTTGTTCGGCCGGCACGCAATTAGTGTGTCGCATGTTCGGACAGAAACAAAGAAAAGCAAGACAAAGACGCGAATCGCCTTTTAACTTAACGCGCCTTATCCTGCCTATGCTGCCTATGTCGCCTACTTATGTTAAAGAAGCAGCACTATTATTACCTTGCTTTTTAATTTATACATGCAACGATAGAACGCTTTCTTTTTTTATTGCCTTTTTCTTCTTTATCGCCATTTCGACGTCATGCAACAGCTAGCTTAACTAGTTAATAGTTTCTTTACTTAGCCTATGCACGATCAACAAAAAGAAAAAATGCAAAGCAAAGCATTTTAAGTACTTTGCTAGTATTAGCAAATACTTTATAGATCTTGTATTTCTTCTACAACTAGCTAAGTTAAGGCTTAACATTTTTTTTGTATTAAAAAATATTGCGGATTCTAAAATTACTATGTCTGTGCACCCGATGGGCCAGTTCACCCGATAGGCCACCCCACTAATATTAGGCAACCAAAAAGATGAGGCTGTAGAGCCACCTCCAAAAGCAATTCTAGCGAGAATTTTAGAGTATTAATATATAGGTGTATACAAAACTTTCTGTCTACTTATATTTTGCTAGTGCTTTAATTTAGCGCCCGCGCGCGCTGATTTTAGGTAGTGGAGAGGCAGCCAGCCGACTAGCGTTAGCACCACTTCCAACACTACTTATACAATAACGTTTTATTGAATTTTGTACTACTTTGTGTAAGGCTTTTTGCTTAAGTCTTGTAAGTATATTATAAGATTTTTGTGCAGTTGCAGCTTTGCATTACAGCTTTTTAAGTGCCTAGGCAGCGGCAAGCTCTTTAGCGTGCGCTATCTTTGCTTTACAATGCTTATTAGTAGCATACTGTTAGGCTATTTTTGCTGCCTCTACTAGTTGCTTTCTATATACTGTTGCTGCCGCTTTAAGCTTTCTATTGTAAGTTTTCTAAAGTTATAGTTAGTTAGCTTTGTTATATTGTGTAGCTATACGCGCGCGCGCTGTGCAGAGCTTCCTAGGACTTAAAAGATACTGCTGCTATAGTAATTGTTGCTGTCTTAAGTAGTTAGTGTTACGCGCTGAGGTTTCTGCTTTCTTTTAGTACTAAGCTTGCTCTGTAAACTGTTATTTTTATAGTTAACAAGCTTGTTTTGTACCTATAAAAAATACAATAAAAACTTAATACAATTTTAGTTAACTTTTAAGGTTATACTGCAGCGCAGAGTCAAGAAGTTTTTGCAGCTCTTTTAAGCTATTGCTATTACTAGGCTGCCTAAGTTCTAAAGCCTTAGCTTGTTGTTGTTAGTAGTTGTTAAAGCGTTTTAGTACAGCGTCTGTATCTATTAGCTAGACGCCTATAGCTTAAAAACTTTTTAACATAAGCTTAGGCGTTATTGTAAACCTTTACACAGGCTAAATAAGGCTAAAAAAATTGCGTTTTATAGTTTTTGTAAAGTTCTGCGTATAGTAAATATAGCAATTAAGTTCTTAAGTATAGTATTGCAATAGAGACCTAAAGATTACTACATTAAGCGGCTAGAGACTGTAGGTAGCATACAGTAGAAACATAGCTAGGAGGATCTAACTGCTATCCCAAAAATTAATAAAATTAGTAGTAATATGGCTACTGTAGCTATAAAAAACAAAATATTAGTAATTGCAACGCGTTTTCTGCTTTATACAGCAATTAAATACTTGTTTAAGCTAAGCCAATTCTATTTTATTGTTGCTCTATCCTGTAGGTGAGTTTAAGAAGAAAATATTGTGTTTCTTAGCCTCTACAGCGTTGAACTAGCTTAATTAAAGTCTAGCTAAGCTCTAGTATACAAGCGCCGGCGGCAATGCCTCTCTTAAAGCGCATACGCAAGCTAGCAGAGTTATTTCTTTAACATTGCTGTCTTGTACAGCAGTTGCTAACTGTTTTAAGCCTAATAATGCTTTAGTAAAGATTCCTTTGCTGCATTTTAAGACACTAACAAAGAAGCCCTTCTTATTTATATTGTACATATTGCGCGCGTTAACAGCGTGTTTGCGCATCTTTAAATATAATCGTTTAAAGTAGAGCTTGTACTTGTATAGTAAATGAGCTTTGTGCTTAACGTAGTTCACAAGCGAGTGACGCACCCAAGCGAGTAACGCACTTTTGCTAAGACCTCACTAAAACTACGACTACACACGACTGTACAGCACCGTTAACAATAGTAATTAGAAATTGTAATACACTATTCTACTTAAAATCTACTTCTGCATCCTGCTTACATGTGCGCAAGTTGTGTCCTACCTCGCCGCAGCGTCTACATTGTCTTTAAGACAATTCGCCTACTTTAACACGCGCCTTCTTCTTTACTTTCTTTCTATTACTGCGCGCGCTATACCTTTTTAAAGTGGTTAGTTAAAAACCTTTTTTTACTATAAAGGTCCCTTTTTTTGTACTACTTTCTTTTATATAATTTAGGTTGCGTAGTAGCCTTATTAGCTGCTTTAAGCTTAGCAATACGCTTTTGCAACAATACTAAAGCATGCGCTATTATCTTTGCACCTTTAAAGAGGCTTTTCACTGCCTTAACTATTAAAGTAGGCAAGCTATCTACATGCCTTTAAAACCTTTTAAGAACTAGCTTTATTTAAGACTCTAGTTTTACAGTATTGCTTAAAGTTTGCAACTACTAAACACTATCTTTAACTATAAGTAACAGTAGAGTACGCAGGCAGATGTTAAGTATTAATATAATAGCTTCTAAATTTAATAGAACTACGCTAGTGCTTTAAAAGCCTTTTAAGATATTACTTCTTATAATAAAAGCCTTATAGGCGGTAATAAAGTATAGTAAAAACTTTGTTTTTGTAATATAAGTAATCTTGTTACGTATTAGCTTTTTAGTTTAGCACTTATACGCTTTCTTTAGTAGCGCAAAATAACTAATGTTAAATAGCTATAGTAAGTGCAAAGAGTGTAGAAGCATATAAAAAGTTATAATCTTCTTTTTCTTATAGAGCTAGTAAAAATTAGTTAAGCTGTAGCTTTTATAACTATTAAACACTAGCAGGTAGTAGCTACTAATAACTTTCTCCTTTATATGCCTGTTAAAGTGCTTTAGCTACTTAATACTAAGCTTGTTTGTTGTCTAGCCGTTCTTAGAGACTGCAATTACCTAGTCTTAAGGCAGGCTCTCTTTCTTGTACTAGGCAGAGAGGTAGTGCTTGCCTTAAAAGATAATAAAAAGTAAAATTACTTACCTTATCGCGTTTATGCTCTAAATAGCTATAACTTACTCTTAGTTGCCCTACTATACTATCTTTAGGTGTTCTTAATAGTCTACTGTTATAACTACTAAGCTAGTTAATATTATGCTTATTATAAAGCTAGGTTTATTAAAGTTGTACGTGTCTTTGTTATAAATGCTGTACTTGGCCTTTATATTCTATACTAGGCAGAACTCGCTTTGTATAACCTTAGGATCCGTGCAAAGAGCTTTACTATAGTTATACTTTTAATTAAACTTAACTTTAAGCTTAGAGCAACGCTTTACAAAGTTTACAGCTTACTTTTTACTAATTAGCTTCTAATTGCGGATCTTAAGCAAAGAATTAGCTATCTCTTTAATGTTAGTAAGCTTAGGCAGATATTCTTGCTTTACTAGCTTAAGAACATGCTTAATAATCGCTACCTCCTTAGATCCTTAAAGAGCTATTAAGTTAAGCGCGCAATCGCGTTATTAAGGCGTTTTAGCAAGTCGCCTTTGTAGTGTTGCTTTAGAAATGCTATAGATAGCTCTAGCGCGTTGCGTTGTTAGTGTTG
Organism: Alternaria sp. 'sect. Undifilum'; assembly: GCA_024321975.1. Lineage (NCBI taxonomy): Eukaryota > Fungi > Ascomycota > Dothideomycetes > Pleosporales > Pleosporaceae > Alternaria > Alternaria sp. 'sect. Undifilum'. The sequence goes on from JAJJZI010000004.1 coordinate 4,530,942, forward strand.
CGTCTCTTAAGATAGCTTATATCGCAAGCTGTATATCTGCTTTATTTAAGATTATTTTCACGCTGTTGCGTTGAGGTATTACGACTTGATTGAAGTTTAGTGAAGTCTTGGCAAAAGTGCGTCACTCGCTTAGGTACGTCACTCGCTTGTGAACCCCGTTATTACAATTAATTTTAGGGCTTTATTTAATCGTAAGCTTGTTAGCGTAGCGCTAAAGAAACTAAGTAACCTAGCTTTAGGAAACCTCCTACTTTGTTACAATTAAAGTAAAATTTTGTACTATTTCGCGCGTTAGTAGCAAGCCTCTCCTTGTGCATTTTTCTATATATAGTATAAGCTCTAACTCCTATTATAGGTTAAGTAGTCGTCGTTAGCGCGCAGCTTCTGCCACATTGTTAGATTTCTTTTAGTGTTGGCGCGCTAAAGTTAACTACAGAATACTATACTTTTTTGCAACTTTGCAATAGCTAAAAGATGCACCTTCTTTACGCAATTTAATTGCTTTAATCGCTTCCTTAATTGCGCTTATGGTAGTAGAGTTATTGCGCGATAGACTTAGGATAGAAATATTGTTTCAATGTTGCGGGTGGCCCATCGGGTGAACTGGCCCATCGGGTGCACAGACATAGTATTTATAAAAAATATAATTATAAATTTTAAAGAAGCTAAGTTTGTAAATGCTTAATAAACTTAAGTGTCTATATAATTAGCTTAAGCTAGACTAGTTTAGGGGCTAGATATATAACAAGAAAGCTTTTTGTCTTTAAATAAGAGTTAAGGTTAAGAGGATGCTTGTTGCAAAAGTTGCACGCTATTACAGTGTATTGTATACAAATTGTTTGTATATAGTGCTGTTTAAAAAGTAGAAAGCAGTAAGAAGCAGCAGCTTTAGCTTTATAAAGTATTGCAGGCTCCTGCTGCAGTACGTACGTGTTTTTTCCTCTTTTATTGCATTATGTTGCAATCTTATTGCAATCCTACAGTAATCTTGTTGTTAGCTATAAGCTAGCAATCGCCGTTGGACACGTTTTAACTTGTGTTGTTTTTTAGTACTTTAGCAAATTTTTTGACCTTAATTATTACTTGGGGGTCTGAGCTTTCATCCTAGAACTTATCTACCCACTGTTTAATTCTCGTTAACTACACATAATCTTTTTTTTTGGACTTTTGCAACTAACTAGTAGACGGTAGCTGCTTTTCACTTTTTTGGAACCCCATTCTGACTACAACAACCACCACCTTTGACACCTTAAAAAATAAATAGTAAATACAGTTTTCTAGGAGCTTAGACTTGAGAAATACTAAGATATAAGAGAGCACATGCCTGATGAAAAGGGTACACAACAAAGATTCCATTTTACATCAATATCACTAGAGACCGAACCGCCCTGGATGATACATTGATTGCGGATGGTCGTGCCGCCAAATTCTGCACAGCAACTTTCTGTTTTTTCAGCAGCTGAATTCTGTTCCGACCGACCGCATGAGCAACTAACTCCAGGATTGTTAGGAAATTCAAAATTTTGACCCTTAATAACAGTTATTAAATGTAATTATAGAGGCTTAATAAAGTTGGCACGAGAGGCAAGAATAGAGTAGTAGGGGGTGAAGATACGTACGTAAGCAACGCCGGCTAAGAGGTGCAAAGTAGTAGGTAAGGAGGACTTCATAATTAAGAAGAGTAGTTCTTAAGTTTAGAGATGGGATCTAGAAAAAACAAATAGTGTAAGGTATGTTGTTTTGTAGACAAAAAGGTTTTGGCAGTATTGAAAAGAAGAAATAACTTATATTCAAATATCTTAAGGCAGATTATAAATCTAGAAGAAGCTAAGGGCTAACGTAAGATACTATAGCTCTACTAAGCTTACAATTTAAGGTCCGACAAGGCACAGTGTACTAATTAAGAATTAGTAAAGCCTAACGGCTTTATATATAAAAGGCTTTGCTAGTGTTAGCTTAGCTAGAGAAGCCTTAGAGCCTGGTTGGTATCCGGACCACTCTAATAAGTCGTCTAGAACTCTGCTATAACTTAATCCGGAGTTACTTTACTAGTCTAGAACAATAAAATCTTATTTCCCTCTATGGTCTAGTCAATAGTTTATTTATTCTAATCATTCACGGCAATTGCCTCTTGATCAGCCCGTTATACTACAGTTTCTAGTTAGTGCTGAGGCACAGTGTTTTCCTAATTATATATTAAGTCTGGGTTAATCTCCAAGACCGCGTTTTGGAGGTTAATATTTAAACAACACAGAACCTTGCTTGCAACAAAGGAGCCTAATTTGTTCGCATTACTTTGTTGGCGTTGTATGTGCACTACTAACGTAGAACAATTTTTTACTCTGGTAACCCTCTTACAATCATGTAATTATTGTTATAATAGTACTCTTCTGTTCCTTGTATATTGTATATCACTATCCACTCTAATACCTGTACAATACGTTAACTATAACCAAGTGTAATATTGTAAGAACATATTAATAATCAACCTGCTGCGCCAATACAAGAAAAAGAAAAACTTGTTAAACGCACAATCCCGCGCTAAAAGTGTATTATGACATAACCACCGATTTAGGTGCACGCGACGCCTGGCACTTGGGGGCCCCCAAATCCACAAAGCGCGAAACCACAATGTTGGGACGTGTGTGATTGAGCGATGCCCCGCGCCCCTCTTCTTCGCGTTCCCTATACCGATCCCCTCCCGGCACCTAGGATAATTCCTGCGAGCGCGACGACGGCCAGCGGTGCTATTAGTGCTTTGGTCGACTTCCTATCGCCTTCGTTATCCCCGTCTCCTACGCCTTCTCGGGCGGCGCAATCGAAACTTTCTAGTCGGCTTGACCGTGGGGAGAATGCTGGTAAGACGTTGCTTCTTACTGGTGCTGGCATCTCGGTAGCTTCCGGGTTGGCCGACTACAGAGGCACGAATGGGACGTATACGTTGAATAAGACCTATCGGCCGGTATACTTTCACGAGTTTTGTGACAGCCATGAGGCGAGGAAGAGGTATTGGGCGCGGAGTTTCCTCGGCTGGACGAATTTAGACAAGGCGAGACCGAATAAGGCGCACGAGGCTTGCGGGGAGTTGGGACGAATGGGTCTTGTTGGGAGTGTCATCACGCAGAGTATGTTTGATCTGGCGAATTCCACCATCTTCACGTCAAGGACACTTGTTGTTGGAAAGCAATACTCACGGATTGAACAGATGTAGACTCCTTCCACCCAAAGGCGCACCCGCACCTCCCTACGATCGAACTCCACGGCTACCTACGAAATCTCGTTTGCCTCACCTGCCGCAATGAATACTCGCGCCATTCGTTTCAGAACCAGCTCTCTACTCTGAACCCTTCGTGGGCAGCCTTCCTCGCCGAAATGATCGAGTCGGGCGCCCTAGATACCGAGAACCCGGATGAGCGTCGTAAGAAAGGACTGAAATCGAATCCGGATGGTGACGTCGATGTGCCAGATGCTCCGTATACCACGTTTAGATACCCAGCATGTCCGACTTGCTTGGAGAAGCCGCGGAAGCGCGCAGACGGAGGAACAGTCCGCGTACAAGTTGACAGGGACGGTGCATGGGACCCGGCGAGCGAAGGCGGGGTGCTGAAGCCTGCTGTCATCATGTTCGGCGAATCTATACCCGCAGCCACCAAGATCGCTGCTGAGGAGGCTGTCGATGCTGCAGGCAGGATACTAGTTATTGGTAGCAGCCTTGCCACCTACTCTGCTTGGAGGCTGGTGAAGAAAGCGAAAGAGATGCAAATGCCGATTGGAATACTGAATATGGGTGGTGTCCGAGGCGAAGAAACCTTCTTTGGAGACATTGAAGATACAAATACCGGTCGGGAGGCTGCACGCTTGAGTGAGAACGCCGAGAAAGTTTTACCGCAGGTTGTGAGGATATTACAGGAAATGAAGGAGAAGAGGCAGTAGACGTGCTATAGACCACATAGTCAAAAGCACCTTTGGCAGAACGCGGATACAGGTTAACAACATGGTGATGAAATTTGCCGTCGAGGCAGTGGTGTTGGTTAAACTGATGCGCAGCATTCTAGGTAAAAACCGCCATCCAAACTCAAACTTTCCGTAAATGTGATATCATGAGAAGAAGCAAATCATCGCCCCGCCGCGCCTATGCTGGAAACGGAAAAAAAGACACAAACGTAAAATGCAAGCCAACATCGAAAGGCCTCTTCAGACGTCACCCTCCCTATCCCTTTTCTCACCTTCTTCCTCCCCTTCAATGTCTTCAACAACCATCCTGAAGCCCTCCTCCTGTTCCAGGTTTTTCATCCCCTCAGCCACCACCACCTCCCCCATTGCCCTCACTTCCAACAAAGTGCCCAAATCCCTCCCAGGAACCGCCCTCAAGTCCTCACTGCAGCTGCGGCAAACTCGCAATTGACACCATGTACACGCCCACTTCCTGTCTTTGTCGTTTTCAAGACAGACCATGCAGCCCATGGGTTGGAATATGTTGTTGGACCAAATGTTGTGGCGGTGCGAGGTGTAGCAGGAGAGTTGTGCGCGAGTTATGCGCGGGATGTAGGAGACGGATAGGGGAATCGGATGGCGGGTTAGGGGCGTGAAGGGTGGGGTTGTGGGCTCGTTGGGCGCGTCGTCGAAGGGGGATGTTGGAACGGAGGGACCGGGGAAAGGAGAGAGGTTTTGATCTTGGAGGTCGTATGGTGTTGGGTGGGATGGGGCGCTCGTGGGTCTGACGCCTGGAGATGGTTCGGGTGGGTCGAGAGATGTCGTGCGGACGGGTATATGGGTCTCGACTGGTGCTTCTTGCTGCTCCATTGGCTTTTGCTCGTAGCTAAAACGCATCTTCTGCTCGCGCAACGGCGGTAATGGCGAAACTGGGGAAATCTCGGCATCCGGCTTCGCCAAAATTGGCTTCAGCGTCGGAGAAGGTGTCATCTCAGGCGTAATCGTATGCACATCTCCCGTGGGGACTTTAGGAGCCGGCCTCATTGCCTAGACAATGTCAGTCAGCAACCAACATTATATAATTGGAAAAGGATCCTGGTACCCTTGAGATTGCAACATTGCAACACAGTACGACTATCGCACAAGTACGGGAGGAGGAAAGGAGAGGCAGATATGTACCTTCAAGACATTGAAGCCTGTGCTGCTTTTACCGCGGGCGTGGAGAGGCAAGGGCGGGGCTTTGACACGAGGGTTTGAAGGGAGGCCTGTGAAGGCTTTCTTAGGGGGTGCGGGGACTTTGGTGTCCCCCTGTCCTTCATCAGGTGTCGGTGGAAGTTGTGCTTCCATGTTACGAGGCTGTTTTTCCGGCACGTTGGCTTGACTGTCGACACTGGCCTTCCTGGACGTAGCATTTGATCGCTGGCTGTCAACGCTTTCGTCTCTTGGTGCAGACGTAGGAGGCATCGGAGCTCCCTTCCTTCCTCGCAGGCCGTTACCTAGTTCCACCAAGCTCTTGAATTTCTTGAGACATTGGTCTGGAACTGCTTTGCGTTTGACAACCGGTGATGTAGTTTCAGCAGATGCCTCCATCAAATCTCTGCTACCGCCTTGGGAAAGAAGCGAGTCATTCCTTGCAAGATCTGTTGCTGGCCTGCATGGTTGATTTCCCATATCAGACTGCTTGTTTGGCCTCCGTCTCTCGGATTTGACAGGCGGTTGAAGTGGAAGGTCCTTCTCTTCTGTAGAGACCGAGGATGGAAGAGATTCTGATGGTGCCGGAAATACGGGGGTAGGAGGAACTGTCGCTGTTGATCCGTTGCTGATAGTAAGCTTAAGAGATGCTGGCTTAGATTCACGAGACAGGCTACGTGATTCGATCCTCCTCCTTGGTCGGGGTGGAGAACCTGGAAGCGTATTTGTTGGAGAGACAGGTGCGTCTTGGTCGTCTGTTGCCTGTTAGTAAATCTCACCCAAATCTTAATATTATTGCCCTGTCGATGTCTTTATGGCATAAGACACGTTCGGTACCAGCAAACGCTTGATTGATACCCACAACTACGTGCCATCCATCGAACAAAAAAACAAGTTGGTCCATTCTTACCTCTAAGTCGAAACTTTGCCTCCATTCTCAGTGCAGCTGGCAGTGGTTTACGCGCAAGGCTATCTGATCGTGGCGGAGGTGACGGAAGTTCCTTGTCCGCAGGTACGGGCGAATATGTTGAAGGAGATGCGTCGCCTCGGCCAAATGAGTTGCCATAATCGCTGAGTAGCGCGCTGACAATGTCCTGTTTGGAAGCAGGGGCGGATAATAGGCCCTGTTGAGCCATGACGTCGGCCATTGTGAGTTTGAGATAGGAAATGTCGAGTATCAATGAGAGTATAGGTTGTGGTCAAAGGACTGTAGACTGACTGAATAGAACGTGTTCGAAGAGACGCGTGAAAATGAGTGTGTACAAGGAGCGTGGTGGCAATGAAAAGAGCGACTATGCCGTGAAGCGGAATGAATAGACAGGTCCCAGCCCGATTAATATCGACTTTCTCAGCCAACACAAGTCATATACTAAGGAATGAGAGGAGTGCAAGGGACGCGCATAGCAAACCGTCACGGCGAAGATGGACGTCTCAGGTACAAGAAAGAGCATGGGACACGGCTGACAGAAGAGTGGTCGGGCCTTTCAAACGCATGAAGTGTTTGACATAGTACGTGTGGGCCAGTCTCTTCCTGGCCTGTCACAGCTGACGACTAACGACTGCGCGGGTTATCCACGCAAGAATTGAGGCGTTGGAGATGACAGGATGGTCCCGAGCCCCACCGGGGTGCGGGAGTGTCCTGCGGAATCGGTCCACGGTCACATTGGGTGACCCGGCAGTTCCTCCATCAGCCGTTCTCGAGACGATAATGATAAAGCTTACAATACAAAGCAAGCATACGTTCGCGACGTTGTACAAAGGGGCCCAACAAATGGGAAGCTCAAGCGCAATGTTGATGCGTAACGTGCCAGGCGGCCGCTTCTGTTCAATCACGGCACTCCACAGGTATGATCCATACGTGATCAGCTTCCGCATTGTTTCAGGCTACCGGAATAGCTCTTTCGGAGCAGATCAAAATACATGGCGAGGGGTTGGTCAGGCCCACAGTTGTACATGCGCTGACGTGTGACGTTCGCAGATCCACATATCAACGTTGTCAGTCTTACATGGAGCTCCCATGTTTATCGCACGCTGTGGTCTAATTTCCTTAAATGCTTCAGTCAGAAACGAAATGACGATGATGCAGGCAGGGTGTGTAAGTCGTGGGCGAGTGCGCGCCCAAGTGCGCGATCGTGACGGATATATTATATCGTATTGGTGTTGAAGAGTCCGTGGGTTGTACCAAGACCCTTCATATGCAACAGACGGGCGGACGGCCAATCATTGAGTATGCCCTCGATACTAGTGCTGGTGAAACAACCTAAGATTGCTATTCGTGTAGCTGGCTTTTGATCTTTCGATCACATAGCCTGTTATTGGTTTGAACAAGACGCCTCGCCCGAGGCGAACTTTGTCCACATCTAAATGTCGCCTTGTGTCTCGGAAAGTCCTGCCGACATAAAAACCAGTGCTCTGGGTCAGCAGATCCAAGGGTATCCCCTCCGGCTCTGGAACAGTCAATGATGGCTAGAAAAAATCCTCCCATGCGCCGTCGCTAATAGTCAGTCGATCCTAAACATCGATAATAATAACCAATTTAAAGTATTTACAAGATTAGTAGGCTAGGGTATCGTCCTATTACTGAATAAAACAAAGTACAAACATTAAGATCAAGGTTATCGTAGGTGTAATTGTGACGCTCGTGGTCGGTGCAGCAGCTGTGAGCGGGGCGGCCGTGACATTAACGAATGTCGAGCCGCATGCTATGGAGATCTGCTGGGCGGCTGAGGTGTATGTTTTCAAAAGAGGTTGCGTAGTGTTGTCGGCGTAATGAGCAAATACACTCATTGCTTGTTGTAAACACGAATTGCAAGTTGGTCGTGATCCACCGGGAAGCTCTTGTCCAATAGGGAGGTAGTATGGATATGCGTCTCCTGGTGATGATGTATTACTGACGGCATTCGCGAAGCAATAGTTTCCTTGGTCATCGTGCAAGCAGCTTGCCTGATACAATGGCTGGTATGCGATGAGGCCATTGTAAGCCTGCAGCACCAAAGGATTATTGTCTTCAAAGTCGGATTTGCACGCCGTCTCTGATAGCAATTCTATGGCGAAATCGTCTAGAATCGGTTTGCACTGCTTTGCGTTTGCACTGCAGGTTGCATCGAGGGTTTGTGTAATGCGGAGTGTAGATTTGGAGACGTCGAAAAAACCGCTTGATGTCTACAGTTTGTTAGTCAAGATTTTCCTTGACGAGAGCTCTTTGATGGACGTACTTGTATCAATAAGGAGAAAGGGTGGCAGTTGCTAAAGTCTGTATTCTGACGCAGGCGATTAAGGAAGGTTGCGCATGAGTTGGTGAAATTATTTGATAGGCCAGTATCGAATGGCGTAGGAACTTTGAATTGGGAGGAGTCGGGGGTATCCGAGTCGGTGTTGATGGCTCGTTCCGAAAGCGGCGCAGAGAGTGCTTGGGTGCCATCGTCGTCGCGTTTTAGAGGAGGCATCAACAGCGAGGCGGGAGGCGGCGGACTGAGGTCCAGGTACAATGCCGATCCCGTCCAGGCAGCGTCGTCTTCCACGAGCAGGGCTGGTCGATCACCATGCGCTTCCGTCGCGGATACAGGGGCAGCTTGGGAACTGCGAGTTACAAACACGACGAGCAGCAGAAGCAACGCGCGGAATTGGAAGCCGGTGCGTGGTGGCACTCGAAGATATAAGGGGACACCGCGGCAGCCGTTTTGGTGTTGCCTCTGCCGTGTTGGCAGGGGATTATGGTGCGACAGGATCGCGACCGACTCGCGTTCGAAACATTGTGAACCCATCTCCATAAGCGATGCTATAGCCGTTGGCGGTGCTATTATTAACTGCAGAATCTCCCTGGAATCCTGAGGCCCATGACCAAGCCTTCGTGATGGCCAGGCAGGTTGCGGTCGCTGTCGATGACTACTTTGTCCAGCCTCGCAGGTACGGGTACCTTGCAGCGGTTCAGCAAGTGGCCGAAGGCTTTTTGCGGGCCGCTAGGGGTCGGAAGACAGTCGTAACTGGGAACGGGCAAAGAGTGACGACCAGTTGGGGGGACTTGCTTGTCAAAGTCGATCGTAACCAAAAAGAGAGTTCGGACAGGCTTTCGTCGATTCACTTAGCAGCCTCCACCACACGTCAATGCATGGGAACGGCCGGCCCTTATGGTGATTGCAATGGAAGCTGCGAAGCCTCCAAGCCACAACGGGCCCAGCAAGACTCGTATCTCCGGCTGACGACTGGCAATTGATGCGGGCGATAGAAGCTTTCGACCAAATCACAGCCTGTGAGCCCAGGGGCTCTGATAGGCCGGTTATGCGATGGTCTATCCCAATGCAATAAAACAAGTCAGATCGAGCGACGTTCTGGCCAGAAAACGGGGCGTTATTCTCCCTAGGCGGCGGGGTTCCTGACGCCTTCGCCAAAGACTGCCCCTTGCGCGCCAACAAGGCTCATTCTGTGCAGCTGCTGGCCGGTAAGCAGCTGCTACACGGCGTCTCGAGGGGCAGCGCTGATTGACTTTGTAGTGGTTATTACTTCCCAAACGCCCCGAGGAGGAGAAAGACGTCGCTTTGTCCTGTTGAATGTCCAAGTTTGATAAGTGACCGTGTTGTTGTTGTTGTTGGTGCTGGAGTTGTAGCACGCAAGTCCCTGCAACAATCTCATCAACACTGCACATAGTATCGCCAAGCCAATAAACCACTGCGAGCCGCACCCCTATCGGCTCTATTCCTCAAGACCTTTCGCGTCCTTCCTATTCACGACCTCTAGAGGCAGGTGTAAATGTCAAGCAAACGGTGTGCGCCATCTTGTCCCTCCCCACCGCCCCACTGTTGCGTCTTGTGGTTTTGCCAAAATTGCACAACACCATTGTCAGCATACCAACCTTAATGGCAATGTTGGTCACCCGCGGTGCACGCATACGCTATCGAAAAACAAAACTGGATGCACCCAACACGCGACTCGGCGGCCCTTTCTACCTACTTGACGCGGCGACCGCCTCCACATGAAGTTACTACTGATGCTCTGTCTTCCACAAGGGTCAACGGTCACTGTCAGGCTGTAGTGTTAGTGCTCACGTTCCGGCTCTCCACACCATCAAAGCGTGCACATACATCCACGCGCCTATTAGCAACACGAAGTATCTAGGCCACACCCATCAGAGATCCTGCCACGATCTTGGAGCGCACATCAATGGGCTAAGATCTAAGATAACCCCCATGTCCAACCCATTGAGCCTAAACTACCTCGTCCATAGCGAGCATGACATATGCTGATGGTCTGATATCTACAGGCTACAAACGGAACAGAGGATGGCAGGGGAAGGATCTGAATTTCTAGGATGGAAACAACAACGATACAACCGAGAGCATCTCTCCGGCATTCCTATTCTTGAGCATGGGACCTGCCAATGAGGTAGCCCTATCGCGCTAACATAAAGTACACTACTGCAACCCAACGTCTTCAGATCAGTCCTTCGCCTCAACTCGGGCATTCAGATCCTTCCTTGAACTCCCGCATCAATCATCTCACACCCTCAACTCAGGCACCGACCATTTCCCTATTCGGCGCTTCCCACGGAGCTTGACAACAACATCGTCGAGCACTAACATCATGTATCTCTCATCGCTACGTGCTCAATAACAGAATACTGGTGTAGCCTAGCCGAGCCTCAGTTGCGACTGCCACATTGACCACTTCAAGTACCCGGTCCCATGCGCGCATCAACATCCGCCAAGAATGCAGACATGTTCTCCCATAAGCGAAGACTTCACTATCAAGGAGATGCAAACTTGGTTCAACCTTACATAGTACATAGTACACTCCGTGTCCTTGACTTGCCTACTGTGGTGGTCGCGCCCCTCAACCATGCCCAGGTGTACAACCATGCTGCCAGTAGCGATACAGTAAGGCCTTAGACAGAGCCGCACCGACGAAATCTTGTGTCGATGATAGTGGATGTCTCTTTTGGTGGGGTTTATGCGGTCTGTCAGCACAGTGAACCTTCATCTCCAACTGCGAGCCTAAGAGGCTATCTCGCGCGCAACTACACACGCCGCCACTTTGCCAAAAGGCAGGCACAAGATAACAAGGATAGTTGTTATCTCGCGTAGTTGGTACTTAAGTTGCCACCGCAACTCGTAATGTAAGGCGTACCACCGAGGTACAACTAAGGATCTACACCCTAGGCTCTGGCCCATCATACTTACTTATATATTTTATACTATTAGGCATAGTAGCTTAAGTACCTTAGATAGTAAGAAGTAATATACCTTTATTGTAGGTCTTTTGCGCGTTGCGTTGTGGTAGCATAGTAGTATTAGTCTGGTATTAAGTGGAATGTTAATAGAGCGCGCCACTTACTAGTAAACCACATTATAGTATACCTACTTTATACCTGTAAAGACATAGCTCTAGACCACTACGCTACTCCACCCCTATAAAAGAGGATTACTAATTAAGATAGTTATCTTAGTCTAGAATAGTATATATACTAGCACGGATCTCTGTAACCTCTAGCTTAGAGCTAGCGACTAGCGACTAGCTTAGTCCTAGTTAAGCCTAGTCTTTACAATACTTATAAAGTAATACTAGGAAGAAGTAAGACATAAATATATGTAAAATTTGTAACTTATTTAAACTATTTACTAACATTTTCTAAAAAAATCTGTCAATATGCTTACTAACGTATTCCACCACTACGTGGATTAACCTACTAAGTAGTGTAAGGACTAGGTTTATCTAGGACTAGGCTGTTCACTAGCTAGTGCCTAGGTCCAAGCTAGAGGTTACAGAGATCCGTGCTAGTATATATTTATTTTTAAGGTATCAAAGGTGGTGGTTGTTGTTGTAGTCAAAATGGGTTTTCCAAAAAAGTGAAAAGCAGCTGCCCTCTACAAATCAGTCGCAAAAGTCAAAAAAAGATTGTGTGTAGTCGATAAAATTCGAACGGTGAGTGGATGAGGTCTACGCGCTAAGCGCTCAGAGCAGAAAAGCTCAGACCACTGAGCGAAATCAGGGTTAAAAAATTTGCTGAAGGTACCAAAAAACGACACCAATTGAAACGTGTTCAACGGCGATTGCCAGCCATAGGCTGGCAACAATTGCGTGCCGGCAATGCCGAACAAGGGGCATGAGCCCATATTCCTGTTGTTAGCAATAAATCTTTTTATACCAAAAAGGTGTCTACCAAATGTGTGGTCACATCAAAAGGTTGTCTCAAAAGGCCGAAGCCAGTGCTAGTATATATACTATTCTAGGCTAAGATAACTATCTTAGTTATTAATCCTCTTTCGGGGTATGTGTGAGGATTGTCTAAAGAAAATCTAGGGTTAGTTCTCAGGAATAAGTAAGTGCGATAAACACTTAGTGTACTAGCACGTTTAGTAGAACAACATAATAGTACAAGGTTGTATTAGCACAATTAGTAGATTAATGTAATAATATAGGATGGTTGAGAAACAAGTGATTTGTGAATTATATTTAGTTCAGCACAATAAGCTATAAGGGCTTATTACTTATTACTATATACTAGTAAAGTCTTATAAACTCTTATAAGTCTTATAGTATACTACGCGTGCAACATTGTAGGACTTTAAAATATAATATAGAACACATATACTTTATTTGTTAGAGTATTGACATGCGGATCACCCTAATGATCAGGTAATCCTGGTAAGCTAAACACGTGACGACCGCGCTAGCGTCTATATATACAGGCCAGATCGTCTAAAGCCTCTTTAGTAGTTATTAACAATTAGTTCTAGCACTTAGTTGCTTGATCTACTTATTTTCCACTCTATTAATTAAGCAATTGCTCCTTCTTACCTCCTACAGTTGTAAGCCTAGCTGCTTAATTACAGTCTTAATTTCTACTGCGCAATTAGCAAGCTAAAAGGTTAACTATTTAATTAATTAATTTACTCTCTACTTACTTAAAGCACAGCTAGCAGATCGCTGCGGCTGCTGTACTTCTCTTTCTCTTAATTATACAATTAACCTCCTACTAATCTAGTCTACAACTTATAGGCTACTGTTATCATTATTACAGCTACTTGCTAACTAAACAATCAATTTGTTAACACTTTAATAATAACCTATGTTGTTATTTACACAATTTTTTTACTAAAATAAACCTTACTAATACACTACTAGTTGCCTGAAGAGTAATCCTTAAGGCTTAATTAGACTAGCTAACTTAGTTTACTTTATTAAAGCTGCACTGCTTAGAAAAAGGCATTTAGAATTAAGTTAATCTTAATCTCCTAGACGTGCCCTCAATGGAATACTAGAAGCTATAGTATCTAGAACTGCCTAAAGATGTTAAGCAGCTAGTTGTTCTATTAGCTAGCGCTAGCGCACAAATATAAAAAGACTATAAAATTGCTCTACGCAAATAGATGGCTTATATAGTTAATACTAAGTATAAAAAGAATAATCATAATAAGCTAACGTGGTTCACAAGCGAGTCGCCCACCCAAGCGAGTCGCCCACGCCCCACTAACGCGTCAACGTCGACACTACAACGCGTTATGTCTCAACAACGCACTATTCAAACTTCTTATACTAAAGCAGATCTTAAGCTTGCTCTTTTTAATATTAAATTGCAACATATTTAAAGCAAAAGACGTGCTGCCGCTACCTATAACGTCCTACAAAGAACTTTGTCTAACCAACGCGCTAGAAAGCGCCCCTAACGCGACTGCGAGGCAAACTTAAAGCGCCTTAACAAGCTAGAAGAGAAGGCTATATTTAAGCGTATTCTTAAAGAGTCTGCGTAAGAATTTGCGCCTACAAAGGCTAATGTTTAAGCAATAGCTAATAAACTGTTGCAAGAGCGTAGAAGTGATTCTATTAGTAAGAACTAGGTTAATAACTTTGTAAAGCAAACTCCTAAGCTTTATACATGTTAGAGCTGTCCTTATAATTACTATTGAGCTGCCTGTGAGGGCCTAGCGGCTATTCAGCGCTAGTTCGACCTAGTTAAGTTAATAAAGGAGAGGTAAGAGATTATGAACAACAATATCTACACCTTAGATAAAACTAGCTTTATAATAAGCGATATTTTATTACAGCTAGTTATGACAGCCTCTAAAGAATACAGCAAAAAGAAGTAGATACAGCCAGGTAACTATAAGTAGGTTACTATAATCTAAGGCGTGGGCGCGTTAGGTCGCTAGATACTACCCTTTATTATCTTTGTAGGCAAGGTGCTATTAACGTCTAGTTTAAGAATCTACCTACTAACTAGGTTCTTAAAGTTAGTTATAATAGCTAGACAAATAATTAGCTTACTTTTGCGTAGTTAGAGCACTTTAATACTTATACAAAGAGCTACACTATAAGTAGGCTGGTAAATGGGTTGTGGTTGGGTTGTGGTTAGGTCTTACATAAGCTGACCCAACCACAACCTAACCACAACCACTGGTCTGTGCGTAAAAAAGAGTGGTTGTGGTTGGGTTAGGGTCGCACGGACGTGGGTTGTGGTTGGGTCGCACAGACGTGTGGTTGTGGTTAGGTTATAGCGCACAGACCGTGGGTATAGGTTGGGTTGTGGTTAGGTTATAGAGGGAAGTGGTTGGGTTGTGGTTACTATGATAATTAGCTGTGATAATTGGCTGAGATTAGCTGAGAATTAGGTGAGATTAGGAGAGGTAAGCTAAGTAAGCACTAATTTAGTTATAACCTCAACCTAACCACAACCACAACTACACGTCTGTGTGACCTAACCACAACCCACGTTCGTGTGACCACAACCTAACCACAACCACTGGTCAATGCGACCACAACCCAACAACAACCACTGGTCCGTGCGATCCCAACCCAACCCCAACCCATTTGCCAGCCTAACTATAAGTAAGCATTAACTACTTATTATTAACAGCTATAAGAGCTACTACTTAGTTAATTTTTAAAATTACTGCAAGAAGAAGAGTATTATCTTTCTTTATATACCTGCGCACTTATTCTACCTATTACAGCTCTTTAACGTTGCCTGCTTTGCACTGTTAAAGCGCAAGTATAATAATATAGTTTTAGGCTTAGCACGCAACTGCACTAACTATATTAGCAAAGAAACTTTCCTGCTAGCCTTTAAAACTGCTTTTAAGCAGTCCTTGATAAAAGAAAATATCTAAGCTAGCTTTGAAGGCTCTAGTCTAGTCTTATACAACTTACAAGCTGTGCTATTAAAGCTTTATATAGTAGTGTAGACACTTGAATAATTACTATAATAGGTAAACGCCTAAAAGGCGCAAACACTATGCAACGCGCGCAAAGTTAAGGCTTAAAGTACTTTTATTTAATAAAAAGCATAAAACTACTATAAGTCTTTTATAAATTTACTTAACAAGCAGGTTACGCAGCTAAGTAAAAGGGCTTAGCAAATAGCATATAGGATAACGCTTACAATAAAGAAAATAAACAGATTTTATAAGGCTCTAGATAAAACAAATAAGTAAAAGAGCTTTAAGCAGCAATACATATAGACAGAGGAGACTCTTAATATAAGTAAGGTATAAGAAGTATTAGCTAAATAAGCGGGTAGCAGTTCTAGTAATAGTGGGAGTGCGTTGAAGAGGGTGTAAGGAGAGAGGCGGTGCGGGCGTTGCAAGCAGACTAGACACAACGCCCGTACCTGCGTAGTTAAGATAGATAGCGCTAGTAATAGTAGTAGTTTTAAGGAATAAATTAGTGTACTGCAGTAGTTTATTAACTGTAATAAAAGTGTGTGATATCGTCTTAACGTTAACGCGTTGGTGGAGCGTGGGCGACTCGCTTGGGTGGGCGACTCGCTTGTGAACCACGTTAGTTAATAAGTACAAAGTATAGTCTGCTTAGTAAACTAAGAAAGTTGCTAAGATTACTAATGTTAAAGACTAGATTAGCAAGACTGTACATTTAGACCTACTATTAATTGCCTTAATAAGTGTAATTAATTAGAACTTTACCGGCCTTTAAGCCTTAGTAAGGATTCTAAAAGAGAATCTTACACGTATAGATTAGAATACTTAGTATTTAATTAGAGCGCAGTATAGATTCTACCTGGGTAAAGCACGCTAGAGATAAATAGGCCTTAAGTAATAACTTACTAAGTAGCAGCTCTTATATTAACAAGCAATAATCTTTACTACCTAAAGCTGTTAAGCTATTAGTAGTTACTAATTTCTTAAACACTATAAGCACTAAAACTGTACTAAACTAGTTGCGTAAGAAGCGCAATAAGCTAGCAAAAGTAATGGTACTTAGTAAAGCTTAGTTACCTTTAAATAATTTAGGAAGAACTTTTAGTGTTTTATTATAGGATTAGTTAATTACTTCTACAGAAAAAAAAGAGTATATAGTATTTAAAACTGAATTTGGATTAGAAACATACATAATAAGAAAATAAATAAAAGTTAAATAAAAGTAGTAAAGAATTACACTTTTACTCTTGTAAGCCTATTCAAGGGCTTGAAAGTAAGTACTATTAGATACTACGTGACTACTACTGATTACAAACTGCAGTTACTAGATCTTGCCCTCTTAATAATATACCAATTAAGCTAATAGATAACGAGAAAAAAAAATTGTTAATTAATAGAACAGCAACAGATAGGCAACACTACACAGCTAGATTAAGAAAGATAGCTAGAAGACTAGACTAGCAAATTAGCTACTAATAGGTCTAGTAAATTATACTCTAGCTCATTAGTTTTAGCACTAATTAACTTAAGGAACTTAATTAAAGAAATTAGGCTAAATATGTTTATTGCACTTTTTACTCTTTATGCTTTGTCCCTTTGTACAACTATAGATAGTATAGCAGCAGTCTACGTAGTTAATACTATAAATTACCTGCTACTAGGCATCTTTAGCAAATGCGGCAAGAACAAGACTATTAAAGTTGTTGTAGATTCAATCTCCAGGTGTATAACCTGTTGCGGATATGATCGCTGCTTGTTCTACTATCAACTCAGAGGTAGAGGTCTCTGCCTTTTACTTGTTTGTAGTAGACTCAGAGGCAGCCTAATCCAGGCTTATAACCTTTTGGAGATTGAGGAGGTGCGCAGGGTAAAGGATAAGGATAAGAGAATAGAGACTAGGGGAAGACAGTATTGCAGAGAATAGCAATTGAATTGTCTTTCTGTCTTGTCTGTCTTGTCTTTCTGTCTTAACTACAGTCTATATATACTTGTAGCTTACATTCTAGAAAGATCTGTATTACGTAATAGCTTGCGTAGTAGATTGCGTAATCTATAGTAGATTGCGTAATCCTAAACGTCATTGATGATAACAATCAATTGATAACAATGATAAGAAATACTAGTAGCGTAATAGCTCCTAGTAATCAATTGATTGTAGGTTGATGGTAGATTCCAGGTGTGATTTTGAGCACCTGGATTCTGTGGAGAAACAGCTGAGTAGCTTAATCTCCAACAAAAGTAAGCACCCAATTTATTCTAGTTAATAAAATAATAATCTACGCTGCTTAAGAACATCCTGCATAGCAAGGCTAGCTCTAAGATAGCTAATTTTCTACTTACTAATATTAAGCTTGTACCAGATTTCTACATTAATATTATCTTAGAAGCATAGCTTAAGTAAGCAGGCATCTAGTATTGAAGATATAATTATACTATCTAATTTAAAAAGATCAAGAAAAACGTTGTCCAAATTAATAATAAGTGTTACTTTAAGTTCTTATTCATTAAATATAAGTAAATCTTTCATTATACTACTTAAGTAATGCTTATAAATGCTATAATATAATCAAGGAGACTTTAGTTACGCACTAGTAATAAGGATTTATAGCATTAATAATTAGGCTAGTTAGAGCAGTAAGCTATTAAAGCTCTAGTCTGCTTAGCGCAAAATGTTAAAATTACTAGTAAAAAGCTTTAAGAATATAAACACTACGCAATAGCTTATGCTTTTTAATTAATTTTATAATAACTAAGAGAACGATTACTACAACTTTTTTATAGGATTACATAGAATTTATTAAATTTCTTAACCAGTTAGCTACTTAAAAAATGTAAGGCTCAATACCAAGTATAGATACGGGATGCTAGAGATGGGAGGATAATAGTATATTGCCTGTAGAGGAGAGACGAATCGATACCGTCTTGACTACGATATCGTATCTCTACTTATACTAGAGTAACCTAGGGTTATATGACCTATTCGGACCTAACATGGTTGAGTCTGACCTTAGCCATTCCGAACTAATCTAATCTGGCCTGGAAGGTCGCCAGATCCTAACATTATCCCCCTTCTTAGGACTAATTCTCCTAGGTTAGTAAGACTAGGGTAGAATAGCCTAGTCTAAGCTATAATAATGTAGTTAGTGCTTTGTTGTTAAGTAGAAAAGAAATTCCTTCTAGAGAGTAATTATACAATTTCTAAGGACTTTATATTATATTTTACCTTTACCTTAAGTTTCTGTGCGCTAGAAGTTTCTAGAAGGCTTGCTAGCGTCTTGGCAGAGTTGTATAAGCTTCTTCTAGGTTTTTCTACCCTTCCTCCTACACTCTACTTAACAACAACTAGTAAGTTACCTTAAATCTTAAAAATCTAGTTAGTCCTAGTAAAAGGCTATTATATGCTATTGTAGAATATAATAAGCTAGGATAAAGTTAGCAAAGCTAACTATAGCTTAGCAGCTTCTTGCAACCTATTAAATCAGTTTTTTTTTTAACAAATTCTGCTGTTTCTGCCTATTTTAGCCTTACTACAGCCTACTATAGAGTACTATAAGCTAGAATAGCCTATACTTGCCTATACAATAGTTGCTGCTTCTAAGATAGACTCTACTGCAGTTAGTAACTTTTATATTAGTAAAAGTTATACTTCTGCGCATTATTATAGTTGCTGCGTTAACTTCTTTGCTAATAAAAGTATATATATATTTAACAAAGTTAGTTGTGTATTTCTTATAATTAATATTAACACTGTAAAGCTTTTTAAGACGAAAACGCATAAAAATAACTCTAGTAAAAAGATTTAGTATATAAAGTGTTTTTATTGCTAGTACTTAAGTTAAGAGTGTTGTGCGGTACGTTAATAGGCTACTATTAGTTATTATAGGGTATTTTAGCCTGTGCTAACATAATGTAGCCTCCTGCTGCTAAGATGCAGCTTTCCTGTGAGATTAGTATCCTAGTTAGGCAGATTAATACTAGTAAGCGCGAGGAGAACGTTAAGAATCCTCGCTATAACCTAGACGCCTAACTACAGGAGGGAGAGGCGCAAGAGCCCTACTACCTTTGCTAGAAGGTCTCTCTTACTGCAACTAACTTTAAGCTAGTTAAGGCTAAGCTAATTACGCGGGCTTAGGCCTTAAATAAAAAAATTATAAAGTAAGTAGGCTTTTATAGGCTATAGTAGCTTATAATACTTTATTTTTGCCTTTGCTAACCTCCTTTAGCTAGTATAAGCCTTAGGTAGAGAAGCTTTTTCTTTATAACAGTGCTATTTACTTTAATTAAGATCTTAAAAGTAATCTGCGTCCTAACCTCTATTCTTATAACAACTATACTATTAAGGCTAAGGCTAAGGCTAATAAGTTCTTAGAGCAGCAAGAGATAGAGGAACTAATCTCTAGTACCCTTAAGAAGGTATATATACCTTATTATTAGCTATAATAGGCTGTTCTAACCTAGTATAGCGCAAGATTACTAAGAGCAGCTGTTTCTTGCTTAAGCAAGAAGTATACTACATAAATGCAGAGTTATTAGCCCTAAAGTCCTAACATGCAAGCGCTAAGGGCAACACTAAGGGTAGCTTAACTAAGTCTATTAAGAGGGTTAAGACCTAGATCTAGGAGGCTAAGGACAGGATAGATAGACTTTAAATAGGTTAATATAGGCTATAATAGGCTATTTTAGGCTACAATAGGTGCCTAAGACCTTTAATATACACTTATAAAATGCATATAAGAGGTGCTTGCTCTTAATAAGGCATTATAAGTTAGACTAGGCTATAATAGCCTAGTCTAAGGCGTTCTAGTAGATACCCTAATCTGCATAGGTTAAATAACAACCTAGTTCCTTTTAAACTTAGTAATTTCTTGCTAGTATAACTTTTCTCCTATAAATTAGGCTATTTAGCTTTAGTTGTTTTTTAGTCTTATTATCCTATTAGCCTCAGTATGCTGCAGTGGGCTATACTAGGCTATTACAGGCTAATATAAGTAGAAGTTAGGTACGTAAAGGTAGTTCTTGTAGTTTTAAGCTAAAGTACTATTAAACACCTAACCAAAAAACCTTTTGTAAAAAGAAAAAAATAGGTAAAAGTATACTTTAGTTATTCTCCTTTAATCTACTTAAAGTTATCCCCCTTTTTCTTAAAAAGTTGTTTTTAACCTCTTTTTAGTTTTACCTTCTTAAGCTAACAACAAAGAAGTATGTAGTTATTATCTTAGAATTTCTTAAGCGCTTCTGCGCTCAGGTTAGGACTAAGTTCCTAGGAGTTCTCCTCTTTAGGATAACCTTTCTAAGAGACTAAGTATTCCTACTAATTAGCCTTGTTCTTCTTTCTTTCTAGTATACGATCTACTTCGTACATATTATTACCTAATTCTCTTAAGGTGTCCACGTTCTGCCTCTTTAGGTGTAATATTTACCTTGTTAGGTTATATAGCTCTAACAGTAAGGCGTAGAAGACTAGGTAGACATTCTTTAGCTCCGGCATGTCCACTTTAAACGCAGATAGGCTAATCTAAGCTATAATACATCTAAGTTTTATAAACTTCTAGTTTAATTTTTTTTAGCCTTGTTAATTGTATATAACAATTTAATACTAAGACCTAGTCTCCTACTTTAAGTATAATAAGTAACCTCTTCTTGTCTACATGTACCTTCTAGTAAGTATTAGCTGTAATAATTTTCTGTTTACACTTACTTTATAAGCTTAGCACTCTAGAGGCGGTTTGTAGTCCTATAGAGCTTTCTCTATTGCCTGAAGCTATACTAGGCTATTCTGCGCTAATTAGATCTATCTTATAGTATACTTAAAAAGAAGTAGTTTTAGTAGTTGTATATATGCTGTTGTTATACGCAAATTCGCCAATAAAGATCTATAAAGCCTAATTATCTTGTTCTAAGGTGCAGTAGCACTAAGAGTATTGTTTAAGTATTTAGTTCTGCCTTTTTGTCTGTCTGTCTGTTTGTAAATAGAAAGCAGATGCAAGGACCCTTTTAAAGTTTATATAATATTAGAAAGTGTCCTAATGCTTTGCATTTATTAGCAAGCTTCTGTCTAAGATTACCTGTCTTAGTACGCTATGTAGTCTAATTACTTTGCGTATATAAGCCTAAGCTAAGTTAGTGCTGTTCTAATTAGCCCTTACTAGGATATAATAGGCTATTTTAGTTAACTAGCACACTATAATAAGTATCGCGTTGTATACTTAACTCTGTATCCTGCTAGGAGGCAATTCTGTAATAAAATCTATTGTCACGTCCTCTTACAGCCTGTCTAGTAGGGGTAGAGGTTTAAAGAGACTATAGGGCCTGTAACAAGCCGGAGTTCACTTTCTACAGGTAAGGCAGTTACAACAATATTTTATTATATCTTTCTTTATGCCTTTTTAAATATATTGCTGTTACAGTTTTTTTAGTATTCTTTTAGTGCTAAAGCAACCTGCAAGTAAGTTATTATAGCATTCTTTTAGTGCTTGTGCCTTGCTTTAAGTGTTAGTAAGCTCCCTTAAACGCAGTATGCCTATTTTAGGCTAAAATAAGTTATTCTAGTCTATATCTGTGTCTAATTTGTCTAATATAGCTTCTGTGTCCTTGTTAGTAATGTCGCAGTCTTTTAGAAGTTTTAGGTCCTTAAGCGTAGTTCTTTTTACTTGCTTAAACTCTCTTAGTGCTTTTTTTTAAAGTAAATTGCTGTTTTGTTTGTTTGCTTAACTAAGTAAGAGTTGCTGTAATAAGTAAGCTTTTTTTGCTCTTATTGCTTAGGATATCTTTTATTAGCTGTACAAAAGCTTTATTATACTTTTATGCTAGTTTTTGTAACTTAGCTATATAGTTAGGACAGTAGAATAGGCTGTCTACTAGATTAGTGCTTCTAGGGCGGTGGTTTAGGACAAAATTATAGCGCGTTAGCACTAGATATAATTGTACTTAGCAGTAGTTAAGAATTTTAGTTTTTATAAACTATTTAAAGTTCTAATAGTCTATTAAGATCTTAAAATAGATACTTTTAAAGTAGTAGCGCTAGTGTTCTAAACTCTTAACTATTACAAGGAGTTTTTAGTTATAAATATTATAGTTGTATTCAGCTGCAATTAGCTTGCGCAAATAAAAGTTAACTGGCCTTTATTACTTTGTAGTAAGTAATTCTAGAATATATTAGCTTAGAATACCTAATATTACACTACTCAAGGCACCTACTTCTACTTTTGTCTTTCTATCCTTCTTAAAATGCGCTAGTATAGGTATATTTAGCAAAAAGTCTTCAAATTGTTAAAATGCCATTTTTACTTCTTTTCTAATATCTAGAGTTTAACTTTCTTCCCTTCTTATAGCGTAGCCTTTTCTAGCTAAGCCTAGGCTTTTCTAGGTTAATATGGTCAAGGGTAGAGCTAACTTAGAGAATCTAGCAACAAATCTCCTGTAGTAGTTTATAAAGCTAATAAATATCCTAATATCCTGCACTGTGCGTAGGACAGGCTAATCCTAGATTATCTTAATCTTATCCTTGTTAATTTCAACATTATTTAGTGTAACTATATATCTAAAGTATTCTGTGTGCTAAGTGTGCTATTTGCACTTACTAAGCTTTATGTATAGCTTAGCTTTATGTATAGCTTAGCTTTATACAATCTTTAAAGTACCTTCTTAATATAAGTTTTATATTCTTCTTTTATTCTAGCGAATATTAGGATATTGTCTAAATAGACAATACAGGATATATTAACTAAGCTAACTAGTGTTTAGTTTATATAAGCTTAAAACTGCGCAGGAGCATTTGTTAGACTAAAAGGCATAACAGTATACTTAAAGTAGCTATATCTTGTGTAGAAAGCTGTTTTCTATTTATCTTCTTCCTAAATACGTACTTTATGGTACGCTTCTCTTATATTAAGTTTAGTATAGTACTTAGCTTGCGCTAGTTTATCTAACAACTCTATAATAAGCAGGAAAGAGTGCCTGTTTTTTACTGTAATCTTATTTAGACTACAATAATCTATATATAGCCTTATTATACTGTCTTTCTTTTATACAAAGAGTATTAGTGCGCCTGCTAGAGACTTAGATTTTTTTATCTATCCCCTTGCTATATACTCTGTAAGATACTTCCTTAACAGCTCTAACTCTGTCTTTAACAGGTTGTATAATACTATATGCAGTAAATTTGTACTAAGTAGCAAGTTAATTGCTAGATCCTGCGGTCTATGCTCTGCTAGAACTGCAGAGTTCTTCTCTAAACACATATCTGCGTATTTAGCGTATTGTAGAGGAAGTTAGCCTATTTTAGCTAATTCTTAGCTATTCTAGCCTACAGAACCTATAATATACGCATACACGTCTGCTATTAAGTTGCGCATGCTCCTTTTAAAAGTTTTAGCCTCTTCTACGCCTACCTTCCAAAAGCTACCTACATTTTAAAACTTTTTACCTTAAAAAAGCATGCGTTTTGTTGCATAGCTTATTTTTAGGTTGCAAGAGTTAATTTACAGTAACTTAAAGTATATTAGGTACCTCTTTAAGTCTAATACTATAAATAAGATACGCTGCGTCCTAACGCGTTTTTGTAAATCTGTAATAGTTACATCTGCCTTAGTTGTGCTATAGATAGTAAGCTTGCCTTTATTTACCTCTTCTACTAATAGGCTAGGTAAAAAATTAATAGGCAAGTCTTGCTTCTTTGCTAATATAGCAGATATAAGGTTTAGTTGTAAGCCTTTGTCTACTATAGCTTCTATAAGCTTTAATCCCTTAACTATACACTTTATAGTTAAAAGGCGTACTAGCTTAAGTAAAATTGCCTTACGTAGCGTGCCTAAGTCCTTGTTCTCCTAATAGAGAGTAATGTAGGCAGTAAGGTAGAACTTAAGTTCCTCTGCCTCTAGTCTTTTCCTAACTTAGGTGTAGTAGCGCCGTCTGCTGTCTTCTTTAGCTTACCTAGCTTATAGCAGTTAGACTTGTAATATTTAAGTTCTCTGCACTTATAACACTGTAGAGTACGTCCTTTAGCGCTTTTCTTGCCTAGTTCACCCTGCTTTAGGCTATTATAGCTTATTCTTGTATACTTTATATTTTTTAGAGTCTTTTTTATATTTTTTAACTTTTTTTAGTCTTGCAGTGCTCTTGCTTTTTCCTTTTTAAAGTGTTGTAGTTTAAGCTCTGCTTTTTAAGTTTTTTGCTAGTAAATAAAGTTTACATGTTTCTTTACTTGCGGCAGTATTGCCTGTTAGTTTACTAGAAGCAAGAAGAGACTTTTTTTAATATTCTTACGTAATGCTGCAGTGTATTCTAAGACTTAGACATTAAGTATACAATCTAAGCCTAATTTTTTCTAGAACAGTCTTATGTAGTCTAATAAGTCTGTAGAATTCTAATTTAGGAGTTAATAAGCTTGTTTTAAGCAGTTATAAGCCTATTACTTACGTTCTTAAAGTAATCTTAAGAAGTTTAACATTACTTTCTTTAAGTCTGCCTAATTTAGTGTCTAAAAAGGTAACTTCTATTTTTCTGCAGTTTAATGCGCGTGCTATAGCATTTTTAATAGCTTTAAGATATATATTGTTCTAAAGTTAATTTTCTAAGTTTTTAAAATAAAAATCTATAGTACACAGAGAAAGTATAACTTGTAATCTTTTTTCTATTAATTATATCGCGCACAATTAGTTTTTAAGAACATATATAGTAGCTCTAGATGTAAAAAACTAAATAATAATATCAATTTAGTTTGTTTGCTTAAGGCTGTAGTTTTTAGATCCTTATTAAGTGTGCGTAGGTCTTCTAATGTTACTTTATTATATATTTTTTTAAGCTTAGCTAACTTGTATTATTTTAGTTGTTTCTCTTTTTATGCGCGCAATTATGCCAGCTCTTAGTCTAAGGTAGCCTTTTCTAGGCTATTCTAGCTTTCGCTAGGGGTGTATATGCGTTGTGGCACAATTAAGAATTAAAATATATAACTTTCTTTATCTTTGTTGATCTTTTAGTTAATAGGTGCCTGTTCTTGTTCTTTTTTAAGAATAAGTGCTAGTTCTAACAATCTTGTTTCTTAAGTTAGATAATTCTTCCCTGTTGTTAGCAAGGGTACAGGCGCGGCTGTCTGCACAGGTAGATTAAGCACTTATTGTATAGCACAAGCGTATCTGAAAAAGATCGATTTAAATGTAAGGTTAATACTAAGTATAAATACAGGATACTAGAGATAGGAGGATAATAGTATATTGCCTGTAGAGAAGAGACGAATTAATACCGTCTTAACTACGGTATTGTATCTCTACTTATACTAGAGTAACCTAGGGTTATATGACCTATTCGGACCTAACATGGTTGAGTCTGACCTCAGCCATTCCGAACTGATCCGACCTGGCCTGGAAGGTCGCCAGATCCTGACAAAAAAAAGGCACTCATTACTAAAGAAGACTAGCTAGGTAAACAAGATAATATAATATCTAGTTAAAGACTTTAAATAGTATTATACTAGTAATTAAAAGCTTTGTTGTAAGGATTTAGAGGAAATATTAGCAAAAAATCGTAAGAATTTATTATAATAACAACACTGCTACACTAATTCAAAAAGGACAATTAAGATATAAAGAATAGACGATAGAGAAAGAGATTATAATTAAAACGTTGCTGCTATACACTTATAAGCCCAACAGCTTAGTAGAGAGAGCTAGCTAAGAGCTAATTATAAAGGCTATTAAAATACGCATAAGTGCTAATCTACTAGCTGAGCTTAAGCTAGTAATTATAAATGCGGCAGCTTACTTATATAGAATAAGCCATACTAAGATCTATAGCTACTAATTGTAAGGGTGCGTTGGGTTGACCAAAGATACAAGATAACAGTGAAATGAATTAGATGAAGAACTATAGAAAGGCTACGTAAAAGGTTTTTATATTTAACCCGGATAGTTAGGACTAACTAAAGTTAAGACTAACTAAGGTTATCGGAGGTTTGCCGGGTTAGCGTAACTAGTGCGGCCAATAGTCAGCTGTTAGTGCTGAGGTAAGAAAAGCCAACGAAGGCCACAGGCTGAGTACTAGGGAACATTAAGGCTTTAGCCCTTTACAATACCCCCCTCCTAAAAAATATAGTAGAAGTAGTAATCTTGTTACTTAGAGTTCCATTCTTCTAGGGCTTCCGTATCCTCTAGATTAATAGCTAGTTCCTAGGTTAGATCTAGATATCGTAACCATTTAACTAAGTACTGCTTTTTTCTTCCTTTTCCTTTTTCTTCTAATAAGGTCTCTACTAGATATTCTTCTCCATCCTCTGTCTTGATTGGTAGAGGTTCATTGTCGTCTATTAGCTGACTTAGTAGAGGGTCTAAGGACGCTAATCTAAAGTTATTAATATTAAATATCAGGTAAATCTAGCCAGGAGTATTTAATTTAACTGCGTTTGGTCTAATAACCTTAAGTACTGTGTACTTAAGGTTTTTCTAGTTAAGTTTTCTGCTAGACCTTTTTGTTTTGTAGTAGTTGCCTAGTTTTAACTATACCCTATTGCCTATTTTAAGCTAAGGTAATTAGTGCCTTTTCTTATTTACTTGCTTTGCTTGTTCTTGTTAACTTTCTTCTATTATAGCTTATGCAAGCTTAATACTTTGTTGTAGTTTATTAACAATGTTTTCTGCTTTTAAATAGTCTTCTTATATCTTCCTTAGAAGTTGTTGTTAAGGGCTGTGCTTAGTTGCAATTTGTAAAGGATCTACCTTATAACTATGTTGTACGAAGAAAGAAGACATTTTAGTAGACTAAGCTTGCCTTGCTATAACTGCAATCTTAGCTATCTCTAAGTTACTTTTCTAATTTATTTAATTCTAATTGCAGAAAGCTTGTAAATAGGCTTATACTGTAGAGTTCATCCTTTCTGTAGACCCATTAGTTTCAGGATAGTATCTAGAAGACAAGCGTTGCTTAATTTTTAATAACTCGCAAAGCTTAATCTAAAAATAGTTAACAAACTGTATACCTTTATTTAAAGTAATATAGTTTGGTAACTAATAGTAAGCTACTACAGAGTTAATAAAAGCTTTAGTAACACTTTCTGTAGTAATGTTTTTAAGGCCTATTAGGACAACGTCCTTGCTAAGCTTATCTATAACTACTATAAGGTTTGTACAGCCTTTGCTTTCTAGTAACCCTGTTATAAAATTCATAGAAATTTCTTTCTATATTTACTTAGGTATAGGCAAGGGTTTTAGTAAGCCTTGTAGGCCGTCTCTCTAGGGTTTTGTTCTTCTACACACTAAGCAGTTCCTTATGTATTTTTTAATACTTTTGCTAATAGAGAGCTAAAAGTATTCTCTCGCAATAGCTTAGTAGGTAATATTTGTTCCTAGATAACCTAAAGCTCTAGAACTGTGGATTTTGTGGATAATTCTGGTTCTTAGAGGTTTATTATTTAGTACCTATTTTCGATCTCGGTATAGGAGGTTTCCAGAATCGTCTAGTCGGCATTTAGAAATAGAAAGTTTAAGATCTAAAGCTGTAGGAAATCGTCGTTCACTATCCCTTACAGCCTTCTAGGCTATTTAGTAGGTTTTATCCTCTTTTTTTAGCTTTATCCTATAGATCCCCTAGATCTAACTATTCTTAAAGTATGTCTAGTACAGCTGCTGGATAGCTGTTGCAGTTAAAGGTTTTAAGCACTTCTTTTTCTTCCTCTAGTTCTTTGTTAGTAGCTGCAGTTATAGGTTTAAATACTTGTAGAAACCTCCTAGAAATTCTAGTGTCCTAGTTGTTTGCTGGCATATCTTGTTGTCTCCTGGATAAGGCATTAGCCCTAGAGTTACTAACTCTAGGCCTGTAGGAAATTTCTATGTTAGGAAACTTTCTTAGAAATTAAGCCCACCTAATTTGTCTCTTGCTAAGCCGTCTAGGCTTGCTAAAAATTTTAAAGTTTTTATAGTCTGTAATAACTATAAACTTGTTTAAAGACCGTAGCATAGCATCCCACTTAGATAAGCAGGAGATAACTGCTAGTAATTCCTTGTCGTATATCTCGTAATTGCTTTGCGTGCTAGTTATCTTTTTTGAATAATAAGCTACAGAGCGTAAGCTCCCTTTATCGTCGTATTGTGAGAGGACTCCTGCTACTACATATCTAGAGGAGTCCGTTTCTAGCATTGTTTCTCTGTTAGAATCCCATTAAGCTAGTACTAGTTTAGTAATAAATAACTCTTTTAGCTTATTAAAAGCCTTTTGCTTAGTTTTTCTTTATTAAAAGGAGATGTTACTAGTAAGCCTTGAAAGAGGAGCTACCATTTCTAAGTAATTCTTAATAATTCGTCAATAGAAGTTTGCAAAACTAAGAAGACTGCGTACTTTTTTAACTTTTGTAGGTGCCTAGTAATCTCTAATTACTATTACTTTATTAGGACTTATTTGAAGACCTTTTCCTGCTTTAATAATAAAACCTAGGTATTTTGTACTCTGTACGTTAAATTCGCAATTCTAGATATCTAAAGGTAATCTAGCCTTGCCTATAGCTTCTAAGACCTTATTTGTATTGGTTTGGTAATCCTTAAGTAAGCCGTTTAGATATATTAAAACGTCGTCTAGGTAGGCTAAGCAAAAATCGTCGATATACTCGCGGAGGGTCCAATTAATATAGCATTAAAAGGTACTAGGAGCGTTTGCTATACCAAATAAAGTAACTAGCTATTTATATAACCCAAATCTAGTGCGAAATGCTATTTTCTACTTATCTCCTGCATTAATCTTAATCTTGTAGAAACCTGCAGAAACGCTAATTTTTGTAAACTATTTAGCTTTTGCAATATTGTTAAAGGTTTCTTAAATTAAAGGTAAAGGATAACAATCTTTTTTTGTAATAGCGTTTAGGGCTTAGTAATTAACACAAAAACGTAATCCTCCTCTAAGTTTCTTAGCAAAAAAGACAGGGGAGGAGGCAGGAGAGCTACTAGCTCTAATCTATCCTTTGTTAAGTAGAAAAATAAGCTCCTTTTGTAATACTAGAAGCTCTAGGCAGCTTATACTGTATAGAGGTCTCTAGGGAGCCTCCTTTTCTTTGCCTTTATCATCTTTCTCTAGTTCAATTTAGTAATCTACTTTAGGTCCGCGTAAAGAAGGTAGTACAGAGGCAGTTTTTAGATTAAAAATCCAAGCTAGGTGTTAATAAGCTTTAGGGAGTAAAGGTAGAATCTCTACTTTCTTCTTAGGAGCTAGGGCTTTTTTAATATCCTTAAGAGAAGCAGCAAAAGTCTAAATAATCTTATCCTTTTTCGCCTGCCTAATATAGGAGTAAAAAGCTGCTGCGCTTATTTATTTTAATCTCTAGTCTTTTTTAATAGGGCGATCCTTAGTGCTAAGTAGCTTAATCCTTTAGCTAGAAGAATAGATGTAAATTGTTTTTCTAGAAGGGGCAATAGTAACTTCTCTTCTATTCATCCAGGGCCGTCTAAGTATCAAATTATAACTAAGGTGTGTAGGGGCCACATAACCCTAAATAGTGTGCTTATAACCTATAATATTAATCTCTAACCTAGCAACTTTGTTAATAGTTCTGGGTTTATCTATAACTCCTTCTAATCTCCTAGAAGAAATAGAAATGCACTGTAAGTTAGCGTTCTTAAAAAGTTAAGGGCTAATAAGCAAGTATGCAAAGTTACCTGTATTGATTAAAGTAGAAGCAAAAGTATAACAATTAACTAGCGCCTCTTGAGTAATTCTATCGCTGCTTATGTTCTTTTTAAATTTTGTCTACTCCTTAACTAAGTTATCCTAACTTATTAGAGGCTCCTGCTGGTGACTTTGAACAGGAGCTACTCTTTTTCTGAATTTAAGTCCTCATTTAAGCTTCCCTTGCTAAGCTTATTATCTTTTTTTTTCTTAGAGTTAGAGGACTTAACTAAAGTCTTTTTCTCTTTTTTAGGGTATCTCTTATTCTCTGTATAATATGCAGACAGATAGCCCTTCTGTTTATATTCAAAACAGCGTCTTTCTTTGTATAACTGTTCTAACTCTTAGTTACTAAACAGTTAAGGTTTAGCAGTTCTTCTTGTGTATTCTATCTCTTCCATCTGGTCTCCTTTTAAAGAAGAAAGAGGAGGAAAAGTTCTTGTAGATTTATACTCTTTAGGCTTGTTTTTGCCTTTAGAGTACTCCTCTATTCTATAGAAGTAATTAGCAACCTCTATTGCTTTGTTTTGCAGGCTATATAAATCTTTATAAGTAATACTCACAAGTTTATCTTGAAGTGTCTAAATAAGACTTTTTTAGAAAAGCATTATCTTTGTATCCTTATCTAAGCTACTATTAGATAATAGCAGTTGCTCCTAGAATTCTATAATGTATTTGCAGATGCTTTTCTTGCCTTGGTTTATAGACTAGAGCTTGTTCTCAGCTTTCTCTGCGCTGAAGGGATTGCCAAACATTTAGTCAAAGAAGTTTAATAACTTATTAAAGTTCTATAAATTAGAAATTCCTATTTAGTTAAGGAAAGGCAGGGTAAGAGTTGCAGCTAAGCCTTTTAGTTAGCTAAAGGCGTAATTACAAGTCCTTTTATTTGTATTAAAGTCTTTTTTGTTGTTTTTTACCTTAGCGGTAAGTTGTTGTTAAAAAATTTAGTACATCTTTCTATTTCTGTTAAAGGTATTAGGATCTAGTTATTTAAAACGCCTAGGCGTTTAGGCTTGTTAATTGCCTAGGGCAGCTGATAGGGTAGGTAGCTAAGGTGGTGGTTAAGGTTGTTGTTCTACCCTAGGCTCCCTTTCTTATTGCAATGCGCCTATAGCCTCCTAAGCTTAAAAGCTTTCCTGTATCCTTGTAGAAGTAGCTATCTCGTCTAGGCTACCCGCTCTACAAAGACCTTCTAAAGTAGTCTCTACTTTAAGTCTACTAACACTATCTTAGTTTAGTTCTGCTATCCTCACAACTAAAAAAGCTGCTAAGGGTTCTGCTATTGTATTTATAGGTACTTGCTAGTACTCTATTATTGTCGGCAGGGATCGTTGTAGGTGCTACTACGCTTAGTAGGCTTATCCTTTCGTGTAGGAGCTATTACGCTTAGTAGGCTTATCCAACAAATTTAAACGCCTTAGGGACTTATACAACTAAATATCTCTTAGCACTTTCTAGTACTTTTTTTGTTAATCTTTTACTGGAATTAAACAGTCAACTAATGAACCAGCGGTCTAATTAATTAGAATCTCGCGCGTAGATATAGCTCTAGCAGGCTCCTAAGTACAACGTAGCTACGCAAGTAGCTAAAGAAGGATCTAATTTAATTGTAAGGGTGCGTTGGGTTGACCAAAGATGCAAGGTAACAGTAAAATAAATTAGATAAAGAACTATAGAAAGGCTACGTAAAAGGTTTTTATATCTAACCCGGATAGTTAGGACTAACTGAAGTTAGGACTAACTAAGGTTATCGGAGGTTTGCCGGGTCAGCGTAACTAGTGCGGCCAATAGTCAGCTGTTAGTGCTAAGGTAAGAAAAGCCAACGAAGGCCACAGGCTGAGTACTAGGGAACATCAAGGCTTCAGCTCTTTACATGCTAATATCTTGAACAATAATGCTGCTAAGACTTTTTTACAATTTAAAAGTTTAAATTACGCAATCCTTATTTGATGAGAAAAGGAACCTCCCTATAGGCTTTTCTACACCCTCTCTTTTATAAGCTTTAGGTGCTCTAAGACTATATTAAGAAAGCACTAATGAAGAGACAGATTCGCTATAGCACTAGCCCTACTAGCGTCTTTATATTATTTATACTTAAACAAGATAGGACCCTTTGCCTTTGCGTAAATCATTAGGGTCCTAACGCTGTTATAAAAAAAGATTGTTGCCTGCTCTCTCTAATTAGAAAGACACTAGACTGCCTGTCAGGCGCATGCTATTACACTACATTAAACCTAAAGGACGCTTACTATTGTCTACGAATTGAGGCAGGAGATAAGTAAAAGACTGCTTTTAAGACATAATATAGACATTTTAAACATCTTGTTATGCCTTTTAGACTTAAAAATGCCTGAGCAAGTTTTAAAACCTATATCAATAAGGCTTTAAGAGAGCACTTAGATTATATAGATATAGTTTACTTAGATAATATCGTATCTTTACCTATAATAATAATATTACGCTGCACTAGTGCGCTATACGCACTGTACTTAATTTATTGCAAAAAGCAGAATTATATGTAGATTTTAGGAAGTGTACGTTTACTTTAAGTAAAGTTTAGTTTCTAAAATTTATAGGTACAAGGAGTAGCATGTGCGCAAACTTAGCGCGTATTGCTACTATTAAGTAGTAGCCTACACTAACTAGTATTAAGGAGCTACAGTTCTTTCTAAGATTTGTAAACTTCTATTAGCGTTTTATTAAAAACTATACTATAAAAACAGCACCTCTTACAAATACTCTAAAAGGACAACAAGCATTCTATTAGAATAAAAACATATATGCTGCCATTATACAGAGGGGTGACAGAAATAAAAGATGTCAAAAACGTTAATATTTTTAAAGCTTTATATTTCTATGACTAGAAAGACTATACCAAAAACGGTTAGTGATTTAAAAAGCCAAGAGAATCCTCTTTGAGATGGGCTGCTTAGTAAGCTGCTTAATCAGCACGTTCGCGCATGCAATCTTGCTTGAAATAAGACGAAAAAAAATAAAAAAATTCATTTTGAAATAACTTTTTTCTTAACTTGTGAAAATTGCTATAAATTATCAATATTGAAAAAGTATTATCAACACTATTTTGTACGAAAGTTTCAAAGTAATTGCACAATAGATTATTAGTTAATAGTAAAAAGCTTGTTGTTGAGCGTTTCTGAAATAATCATTTAAAATAGCTTACTAATACTTAGTAGACTAGCCCGTAGCTTCTTTATCAGCTAAGTAGCACTTTAACTATAAAAAGGTACTACTGTTAATTGCTTTTTGTAAAAATTAACCTGTTTGTAATACTATTATTTCATTATGTTAAACAGGGTATGATTTTTATACTATAACACTACTTTATAGAAAACCTTTTTGACTATAAAAATTAATTTGACTTCAAAATAAAAAGTTTCACACGTTTTTGCTTGATATAAATATCATAATAATAAGCTTTTTCTTGAGTTTCAAGGCAGCATTTTCTTAAAGATGAAAATAAAATAGATGTCATTTTTTAGCAAGTTTTGTAAGCTATCAATAAAGAAAAAATAATTGTTTTATTTTATAAGTTAAAAATTTCCTTTTTATTTTATTTTTTAGTAGGGTTTTTATTAGGTATTTTTGAAACTTTTAAAAGATCTTAGTAAGACGGCCTAGTTTGGGCCTAAAAGTAGTTAAGAACGCTGTTTTTTGCATTTTATTCAATAAAAAGTATTAGTAATACTAGTAGGAAACATTTTTAGTATATTACCACATAAGGAAACAGGCTTATTTTATAATTAGAAAGAAAGAATTTAGTATTCAGAAAAATAAATATTTCAAGCTATAAGAATAATACTATCAAAAAAGTAAGTTTCAAAAAATCAAAAGAGTTAATATACTGTAAGATTACTAAGCTATTACGTAATTAATGATTACGTAAGTAAACTCTACTTTTTTCACCCTTCAATTAGACTCTGAGTAACTAAGATATAGGCCTCTAAGTTTTGCTCACATCATGCTTACGTAAGCTACTTAATCTAAGATTTCTAAAAGCAATTTTTACACGTTCAAAAAAAAGTAATACTAGAATCAAGTTTTACAATTTTTTTTCTCTTATTTCAAGCGAGATTACAGGCGCAATCATGCTGACTAAGCAGCTTACTAAGCAGCCCGTCTCAAAGAGGATTCTCTTGGCTTTTCAAATCACTAACCATTTTTGGTATAGTCTTTCTAGTCATTGAAATATAAAGCTTTAAAAATAATGACTTTTTTGACATGTTTTTATTTTTGTCACCCCTCTGTAAGGCTACAGCAACGCTTTACATATACGCTTATCCTACGTTACTTTAATAATACACGTATAATTTGTATTATAATAGACCCCTCTACCTTTGCTATGTAAGGTATATTGTCTTAACTATTTAAAGACAAAAAGTAGCATTCTATCACGTTTTACTTACAAAAGCTGCAAAACGCTATGTCAAACTATAAAATATATAACTTAGAACTCTTAGTTATTATATAGAGTTTTAAGAGATAGCAATACTATTTAGAAAGCGCGCAGCACACTATTTAAATATTAACTAAATATAAGAACCTGCACACTATACGTGCTGTATAGAAGCTAAACTAGCGCTAAGCACGCTAGGCTCTATATTGAAGGGCTTTTAACTTTAAAGTTAAGTATTGCCTAGGATATACAAACCCTGCAGACGGGCTATTAAGAAGAATAAATTATAAATGAAGAAACTTATTACTAACTTAACTATTGCTTACACTGCAGAACTAGCTTCTAGCAAGGGTAGAGCGTAGTAAAATAAAAAGATCTACAACCTAGCATAGCTAGGGAGGCGCATATAGCATGCATGTAGCTAATATTTGCAGAATAAAAAGTATCTAAACTGCTAGTGCTATAAAGTACACAATATGCGTACTATGCTTACTAGCTAGAGTATTAGTTAGTAGCAAAACCTGAAATAGTAGAGTTAAAAGCTTTAATAAATAAACTGCGCTAGTTACAGTAAAGGGACGCCTTTGCCTAGCAGTAAGTTATAAGCTCTAAGTAAGCAACATGCCCTTAAAGTAGCAGCAGCGCGTAAGTATAGCGCGTTAACATTAAAGAAGTCTTAAAATACAAAGGCTGAGTTTATATTCTACTAGAACAAGCTATTAGGAAAGAGATTCTAATATAGAATTATAACACGCGCATAGCGGGTTATTTTAGCGCATCTAGAACGCATAAGCTTATTAATAAGTTATATGTGGAAGCTGAGAAGGAGCAATTGCTTGATTAATTAAGTGGAAAATGAGTATATTGAACTACTAAGTGCCACAACTAAGTGTCCAATAACTACTAAAGAGACTTGAGGCGATCTGGCCTAGGCGCTAGCGTGATCGTCACGTGTTCAGCTTACCAGGATCACCTGATCACCAGGGTGATCCGCATGTCAATACTCCAACACACCCCCCAGGTCAGTGAGATACTATCGATCTAAGCTGTGATTAACTAGGCAATCGTAACAAATCGAGGTTGTTAATTAAGAAGGCTCTTCGTAATTATAGCTCCTCTTAATCCCCTAATGTTGTAGTAATACTACTTGTTGATGTCTTAATTAAGCCAGCAGCCCTCTGTGATATCAAAACATTAGATGGACCCTAACTGTCGCGTAACCGGTTAGTGCACAATTGCTATAATAATATTAATCGCGTCCGCTGCCTCTCTAAAACCTTTGTCCTCAGCCTCACTTAATATTAATTACTAAGCCTTCTTAATCTCCACCGTACCACCACTACTAATATGGTAAGCGGTGTTGCCTTATTGTTCTCTTACTGATTAGCTGCTAATCTTTCTAGTGTAGTCCGCCCCTAATAGCAACAAGCGTAAGCGTCGCTTAGAAAGCTGTTATTAAGAGCGTGATCGTTGCTTAGAAAGCCTACGCCATCAACCTAAAAATAGTGCTAAGCATAAGCATTACGCGCGCCAAAGCCTATTTAACAATAAGATTTAACAAGCAGCCAATCTCTAAAATAATAAAAGTTAGTTGCTACTTCCTGTTAATTTATATGCTTATCGCAAGACTTCTAGTAGCTCTAAATAAAAACTAATTAACTCACCTGTTAAATTAAACCTGCTGTTTAGTCTTGATTTAAATTTCAATCTAAATAAGAGCCTAACTAAGCAATTAACTTAGCGCAAGGGCAAGGCTCTTTAAAAGCTAATGCAAAAGTTATAGCAGCTTACTACTTAAGTAGCAACGCGTAATTAGTAATATAACAACAGTAATAGGCTGTATACTCCTATTAAGCTGTCTACTAGGCGCAACGCGCCTCAATCTACTCAGAAGAAGGCTCCTAACAGCTCTTTTAGAATTACTACTAATTTATTATATTTTTGCGTTCTGCCTTGTAAGCGCCGAATAAAAAAGTTATTAGATAGTTTATATGCTCAGCGGTGTTTTAATTACATTTAAACAAGCAGTTAGAGTAGCACTTGCTGCAGTAGTTGTTAATCTTACATATGCTATACTATTAACAACAATTTTTCTACTCAATTTATAGCTATATACAATAATTAAGAGATAAGTCTTAGTCTATTTAAGCTTCTTACTTAACCTACTAACCAATCTTTAAAGATAGCACAATAATAAGTACTGTGTTAATAAGCAGTAGTTGCTTAGTAATATTATCACTTGCTGCAAAAAGACTAATAGCAGCGTTACGTCTACTAGAAAGCCTTCTGCGCAGAAGTCTCTTGTTAACAATTGCCGCGCTTAAAAGATATTGTCTTACAGTCTTGCTGCTTAGCTCGCGCTGCCCGCTCCTGCTCTAGTAAACGTCTCTAATCTAGGATATAATGATAAAGATTATTTACGCTAGACACAGCTTACTTAGCAGGTTATAAGTCTAAATGATAGTTATTCTTTTAGACAAGAGCCCTACTATATATAGCCTTATAGTACTTATGCTTTTAGTTTACCTGCGTAGCAGCCTGCTTAACAGCTAGCTTATAATTAACAACAGCAGCAGTAGTATTAGTAGTAATAGCAGCGTCTTCTGCGTTAATTAACTCTTTAAGAACAGTATACTTGTAGAATACTACTTTCTTCTACTTTATATAGTCACCCTCGCATTAATTGTCCTAATCGCTATACAACTTATCTGTATAGACGCGGGGTGCCTGCTAGTATAAGCAGGCGATCGTCTTATAACTTTTTATATAGAAGTGTTAGATTAGATTTGCGCCTTTATAGTACTTGTCTTTAGATCCTTGCTATTAAAGCTAAGATAGCTAATAATGCGCTTAAGCTTGCTAAAGCTTAAAAAGCTAAGTAAGATCTAATAATAGAGTCTAGCAAGTATAATAATTCTAATGCTTATTAGTAAGCTTATTCTTAGTTCTAGTTGTTTGCTTGTCTAGCTTACGTTCTCTTGCTTATTTTGAGCTATTAAGAGGAGACTTAGCCTAGTATATAGATGTTGCTGCTTAATATAAATTCTTTGCTTATTGATTATTATTGCCCTTAATTAAGTGCTTAACTTGCTAAAGGTTAAGTAGTTGCTTAAACATCTTAAACAGTTGTTAGGTAAGCAACTTAGTTAGTCTATTAGCTAGCATAATTGCTATTTCTAGGTACTTAACCTAAAATAATCCTTTAGCATATTCTTGCTATAGCTACATGTTCTATATATCTATACGTCTTAATTAAGTGCTAATCTGCTTATTCTTTCTAACTACAAGCCTAATTGTTTGTTAATTATTACACTAGACTGTCTAGACATTATCTAGATTAAGAGACAGCTTACGAAAAAAGCGCTTAAAGTCTATAGCCTCCTTAGTAGTGTGCTTAAGGGCAAGCAGCTTAGCTTTAGTAGTTAACGTAGTTTCTGTAGTCTACTAAGCTGCCTTCTAAAATATTAGACTACTATATAGGATAGCTATATATTTACAAAACAATGAACGAGTTTCCTAATTATCTGCAAAGGAAGCGTCGCCTGCAATTATTAGGTCTAGGCTATTGTAGTTCCTATATTAAATCGCATTCTACCTTGTCTAATAGAGGTATATAATCACCAGTTTAACAGCTTTTATATACTAATTACTAAGGTTTATAAGAAAGTGTAAGAGCTTGAAAATTAAGTAAGTAACATTTAGTTGTAGCATAATAGCTAGCTGTATACAGCACTAATCTAACTTTTTCTTAGTAGACCTTAATTTCTTGCTTAGTTGCTTCGCTAGTGTACTTAATTAGCTCCTCTAACAGCAGTAGAGTCTTAAGAAAGCTACTATCCTCTAGCTTAAACTTCTTCGCGATGTTGTTAATATACGTATTGTTTACAGGCGTAATTATTTGCTTCTTGCAATCTCTAATTACTTAGATACTAAGATACTATTTAACTAATCCTTCTTCTTATATCTTGTACTTATCTATAATCTTTAACTAAAGATCTATTGCTTTCTACTTACAATCTTTTGCAAAGTACAGTAGGATATTATCTACATAAAATAGAACTAAGATTTCCCCTTCTTAATTAAAAAATAGGCAGGGCTCCTCTAGCAAGGCGAATAGTTAAATCTCCTTTAGTAATCCTAAGAACTTCTTATACTACAACAGTAGCAAGTCTCGCAGTCTATACAGTGCGCGGTTAAGCTGCATACACTTACTAGGCTTTTTAAAGCTCTCTAGCATATTATAAATTACTAAGTTGTCTGCTGTAATTAACACATTAAGAAATGCTCCTACAACATTATATTATATAATTTCAACATTATTCTTAGCAGCGATTGCTATTACTGCTTAGAAAGACTTAGCTGCTAATATGGCAGCATATATTAAATTAATTAAGTCCTTTTCCTAAAGATTACCTTTTATAACAATCCGCGACTTGTATTTAAGAAAGAAGCTGTCTTAATTAAACGTATAGGTCTAAACCTACTTTATAGGTATTAGGCGATTATTTGCTTCTTCTCTTAATATCTTAGTCCAAGTCTTATTCTTACTTAACTCATTACTCTTTTTCTTGTAAACATCTTTAAACAAGGCTCTTATAAGATGCTAAAGCAATTGCTTTTATAATTTTAGCAGTTTAAGTAGATTGTTACAATATAGTTAAGCATTTTCTATACTTAGTTTATGCTTAGTAAGCAAAGCCACTATAACTATATAATTAAAAGTCTTATAGCTTGCTTAGTCTTTCTAGGTTACTTATAAACCTAGCAAATAGGTATTATAAAAGTTGCTTTATAATAGATTTTTTATAATTGCCATTAATACGTTAACACTACTTATACTTCTACCTCTTAGTTAATTATTAGGATCTTAAGTTGCGTTCTTATACTTACGCCTGCTACCTAGCTTACGTAGTAGAAGATAATAATTTATAAGCTAATCTAGCCTTTTACTAAAGATCTAAGCACTACGTTTTGTAAATAGAGATTTAGCTTATAATTGCCTACCTTGTCCATTACTTAAGGCCTAAAATCTTAACTTGCAAGATAATTTACGCCTTACAACTTGCTTACTAAGAGTAAGGGTCTTATTTTAATTAGCTGGCGCGTTAGAGTCTCTAGGCACAGACAATTAAACTAGTAATAAGTTATTAAGCTTATTTAAAAAGGCTCTCTACCTCTAAGTATTAACAACTTAGCTTCTTTTTGCAAGCGCACTGCTGTTTAACTATTAATAACCTTGCAATTAATTAAGTTGTCGCTCCCTAAAGTCTCTAGTTTAGTAGGTAGTTTTAGAGTAGCAAGACTAGTATTTTACTGCTAATCTAAGTAAAGTTCTTATAATGCACTAGCCTTATGCTCTATTTGCTTAGCGTTTTCTAATTTACTTTTACTTTAGTAGGCAGGCATTTCTTACTGCTTAAAATAGTAAATAGATTACTTCAAAAGTTTTTAGTAGTTAGCTGCGTATTTTAATCTACCCTTTCTTCAACAGGCGAGAGGACTTCTAAGTTATCTTTAAGATTAACTAGCTTACCTTTGTAAAAAATCTCTATAATCTTACTTACTTGATCTTTTAGCAGCTTTTCCTTGCAATATTCTTTGTAGAACTATTGTTTATTAGAAGTTACATTACAGGTGGTAATCACTTAATTAAGAGTTAGTACTTATATATAGTATATGTTAGAGGCTTAATAACTAACTAAATAACTTATATAGCTGCAAGAGTTAACTTTAAATGCTTAATAATTATGCCTAGCTGCCTTTTCCTTGTTTAAAGGGTAGGCTTAGCAGCTATAGGCATAGATTCTACTCTAGTCTAGGCGTGTAGATTAGCAGTCTAGCGTATAATCTTAGGTAGTTAATAGTATTAGAAATATTTCCTAAACTATTCTTTAAGCACCTAGTAAGGAAATTAGTAGCTATAGATTCTAGTTAGACTTATTTTATGTAGGTAAACCGCTGCATTTATAATCACTAGCTTAAGCTTAGCTAGTAGGTTGGCGCTTGTGCGCATCTTAATAGCCTTTGTAATTAGCTCTTAGCTAGCTCTCTCCGCCAAGCTATTAGGCTTATAAGTATATAGCAGTAGCACTTTAAATACAATTTTTTTCTCTATTGCCTATTCCTTATATCTTAATTGCCCTCTCTAAGGCAGTGTAGCAGTGTTGTTATCCTAATTAATCTCTACAGTCTTCTGCTAATATTTTCTCTTTACCCTTCTAGTAAAGCCTTTAATTACTGGTATAATATTATTTAATGTCTTTAACTAGATATTGTAATTGTACAGCTTGCCTAAGTAGTCTTCTTCAATAATTAGTGCCTATTTCTCAAGCAGCCAACTAGTTAGGAAATTTAATAGATCCTATAAGATTTTATAAAAAGTTATAGTAATCGCTTTTTTAGTTATTGTAAAGTTACTTGCGAGGCATAAGCTGTTACGTAGTAATTATATTCTAACAGCTTCTTGCTAGTAATCTTAATGCTTTACGCTAAGTAGACTAAAGCTTTGATAGCTTATTGTCCTAGATAGCCTAGTTATTAATACTATAAATCCTTATTACTAGTGTGCACCTAAGGTTTCCTTAATTGTGCTACAGCGTTCACGAGCAGCAGTTAAGAAGTATAATAAGTAAGTTACTTATGTTTAATAAATAAGAAATTAAAGTAACACTTAAAGGTAATTAAGACAACGTTCTTCTTGATCATTATAAATTACATAGTATAATTATATTTTAAATACTAAATGCTTGCCTGCTTAAGCCGTGCTTCTAAGACAATGTTAACGTAGAAAGCTAGTACAAACTCAACGTTAGTAAGCAAAAAATTAGCTATATTCAGGCTAGCCTCACTATGCAAAACGTTCTTAAGCAGCCTATTTCCTATTCTAGCAATTAGAATAAATTAAGTGCCTACCTCTATAGTCTTGTCCTTAATACATCTGCTAAATGTGCCTTGCACTAAGTAATTCATAATATTAATTAAGTAGACTGCTGCTCTGCTATCTATAATTGTACAAAGAGACAAAGCATAAAAAGTAAAAGCTGCGCTAAACACTTTTAGTCTAATTTCCCTAATAAAGTCTCTTAGGTTAATTAGTACTAAAACTAATAAGCTAAAGTATAATCTACTAAACTTATTAGCAGCTAATCTACTAGTGCTAGTCTTCTAGCTATTCTTCTTAATCTAGGTGCGCAGCGTTGCCTATTTATCGCTATTCTATTAATTAAGAATTTTCTTTTTCTTGTTGTCAATCAGCTTAATTAGTATATTGCTAGGAGGGCTTAATCTAGTAACTGCAGTTTAGAGATAGTAGCAGTTGCGCAGTATCTAGAAGTGCTTGCTTATAGGCCCTTTAGTAGGCTTGTAGAGGCAAGAGTGTAATTACCTACTACCTTTATTTATCTTTAAGTTATTTAAAAATTTTAAGTTATCCCTAATTTGAATCTAGTTTAGAATACTGCGTATCCTTTTCTTTTTAAAAAAATAATTAAATAATCCTACAACAAAACACTAAAAATCTTTCAAAATTATTAAAAGTTAATTAAGCTTTACTAGCGCTATTACTTATACTAGCTTATTACCCTTTTTGCGCAACTAGTCTGGTACAATCTTAGTACCTAAGGCGTCTAAGAAATCAGTAACTGCTAATAGCCTAACAACTTTAAAGAGCAAGTAGATCATTAGTTGTTAATACAGGAGTTGCTATTTAGTCAACTATTGCTTAAGGCCTATATGTCTTTAGCAAGCCTCATCTAGGTGTAATCTGTACTGCGCTCTAATGTAAAGGGCTGAAGCCTTGATGTTCCCTAGTACTCGGCCTGTGGCCTTCGTTGGCTTTTCTTACCTCAGCACTAGTAGCTGACTATTAGCTGCACTATTTGTGCTAACTGTCAGCTGACCCGGCAAACCTCCGATAAACTCAGTTAGGACCTAACCTCGTTTAGTTCTAACCATCCGGGTTAGATATAAAAACCTTTACGTAGCCTCTCTATAGTTCTTTTCTTTATCTAATTCATTCACCGTTTACCTTGCATCTTTGGTCAACCCAACGCACCCTTACATCTAATCAAATACTAAGTATTCTAATTTGCAGGTGCAAGATCCTCATTTAGGATCTTTACTAAGGCTTAAAGGCTAGTAAGGTTTTAAGTAATTATGCTTATTAAGGCGTTTAACAGTAGGTCTAGACATATAGTCTTACTAATCTAGTCCCTAATCTTAGTAATCTTAGTAGCCTTTCTTATTTATTAAGTAGTATGTACCTTGTACCTGTTAACTAGCTTATCATAATTTTTTTTATACTTAGCACAAAGTATTTAAGCCTTATTTTTACATTAAGTAATTTTATAGTTCTCTTGAATGTTAGCGCTAGCGCTAGGTAAAAAAGAAACAGGCTGCTTGATATCTTTAGGCAGTTCTAGATACTGTAGCTTCTAGTAATCTATTAAGGGCACGTTTAGGAAATTAGGATAAACTTAATCTTAGATGCCTTTTTCTAAGCAGTGCAGCTTTAATAGAGCAAACTAGGTTAGCTAGTCTAATTAAGCCTTAAGAATTGCCCACAAGGCGACAAGCGGTGTATTAGTAAGGTCTATCTTAGTGAGATGCTTCGTGTAGATTACGACGTAGGTTATTGTTAAAGTAACAGCGGATTAATTAGTCAGTTAGTAGGTAGCTAAGTTAACAATAACAGTAGCCTGCAAGTTGTAGAATAGATTAGTAGAAGGTTAATTGTATAATTAAGAAGGTAAGAGGTACAGCAGCCGCAGCGATCTACTAGCTATGCTGTAGAAGAATAGAGGAGAGTAAGATAATAATTAGATAGTTAACCTTCTAGCTTCATAATTGCGTATAGGAATTAAAACTATAATAAAGCACCCGGCCTTATAACTGTAGAAGCTGAGAAAGGGCAATTGCTTGATTAATTAAGTGGAAAACGAGTGTATTGAACAAATAAGTGTTACAACTAAGTGTCTAATAACTACTAAAGAGACTTGAGATGATCTGGCCTATATATATAGGCGCTAGCGTGGTCGTCACGTGTTTAGTTTTATAGGATCACCTAATCACCGGCGTGATCCGCATGTTAATACTCCAACAAATAAGCGAATGGCCCACCCAAGCGAATAGCCTACACCCTACTAGCGCCTTAACGTTAACACGTTATTACAGACTTTTATTACAGTTAATAAACTATTGCAATATACTAAATTGATTATGAGAATTACTATTATTACTTGCACTATCTATCTTAACTGCGCAGGTACAAGCGTTGTGTCTAGTCTGCTTGCAACGCACGCACCGCCTTTCTCCTTGCACTCTCTTTAACGCACTCTTACTATTACTATAACTACTACCTGCCTGTTTAGCTAATAGTTTTTATACTTTGCCTATAGTAAGAATTTTTTCTATTTATACGTCTTACTGCTTGTTGCTCTTATGCTTATTTAACTTATTAAAAGCTGCTTAAAAAGTAGCAATTTTCTCTATTAGAAGCACTATTTTATATAATATTTACTTAGTCTCTTTACTTAACTGCGCAATCTGCTTAGTAAGTAAATTAGTAAAAGATTTACAGCGCTTTCTTACATTCTTATGAATAAGACTAATTTAAGCTTTAACTTTGCGCGTGTTGCGTAGTGTATGCGCCTACTAGGCAGCTACTTATTACAGTAATTAATATAGTGTCTGTACTACTATATTAAGCTTAGATAGGATAGCTTATAAGTTATATAGTACTAGACTAGCGCCTTTAAAGCTAGCTTAGATATTTTTCTTTA
Organism: Alternaria sp. 'sect. Undifilum'; assembly: GCA_024321975.1. Classification (NCBI taxonomy): domain Eukaryota; kingdom Fungi; phylum Ascomycota; class Dothideomycetes; order Pleosporales; family Pleosporaceae; genus Alternaria; species Alternaria sp. 'sect. Undifilum'. The sequence goes on from JAJJZI010000004.1 coordinate 4,575,047, forward strand.
TAATAGACTACTGGCTTCGGCCTTTTGAGACAACCTTTTGATGTGACCACACATTTTGTAGACACCTTTTTGGTAAAATAAGATTTATTGCTAACAACAGGTATCCAGGCTCACGCCCCCTTGTTCGGCTAGCACGCAATTAGTGTGTTGTATTTTTAGACGGAAACGAAGATGCGCGATATCCCTCCAACTAACCCTCTTGACCAATAACCATTTACTAATAACTCTTTACCGCTAACCATTTACTGCTAACCGCAACTTCTGTTGTCCTATCGCCATCTTAGCGGTGTATTTAGTGCCTATTCTTAGATGTAAATAAATAATAACAGCATTACTATCTATGCATGGCTCTCCTATCCTTAGAGGCCTCTTACAAAATCCTCTTACTTGTTAGTTTGTCCTAGCTGCTTAATAGCTATCTTAACACGCCTTTGTTTTCTGCAAAGCTACTTTTAAGTTTCTTACTAAGGTTGCATTTGCGCAGGAGAAGATTGCTAAAGTAATATACTTTTACTACACCTAGGCTATTTATATGCGTAGTGTATATAGTGTATTAGCTAAACTAGCCTTTTATAGTCCTTGTTGTAACCTTAATATCTATAATACTAGACGCATTAAAGATCTCTTAACTATAGTTATATTTTGACCTCTGCACTAACTTAACTACTATAATGACTATCGCCACTAGCTTCTTTTTAACTAATAAAGGTGGCCGCTTAACAACAGTAAACACCAGCTTTGTAATCTACTACTATAGCTTCTAGTATAGTAACTTAGTAAGGTCTAACTTTACTTAATATAAGCTATAAGTCTTTGTATTAAAGAAGAAAAAGAATAGTCTAAGCATTATATTATTTATATATAAGTTGTTTGTATGCGGTACTGTGTAGTGTAGGAAATCCTAAAGGTAAAAAGCAGCAGGCAGGGAGCTTTTATAAAGAAGTATTATAGGCTCCAGCTGCGGTAATGTACGTGTTCTTACCCTCCTTCTTTATCTTTATTGTAATATTGTTGCTAGCTATAGGCTAGTAATTGCTATTAAACACGTTTTAATTAGTGTTATTTTTAGTACTTTTGGCAAATTTTTTTAACTCTAATTTTCGCTTGGTAGTTTGATCTTTTCTGCTCTAAGCGCTTAGCGCGTAGACTTTATCTACCTACTGTTTAAATCTTGTTAACTACACACAATTTTTTTGGACTTTTGCGACTGATTAGTAGAGGGTAGCTGCTTTTCAATTTTTTAGAACACCTATTTTGACTACAACAACAACCACCACCTTTAATACCTTAAAAATAAATAATAGACTACTTAAAGCAGCTGTAAAGGCTAGCAGAAAGGTTTTCTTACTGATATAGTAAGTATAGTTACGTGCTAAGCTTATAATAGCGTTGCTATACTTGCGCTTTCATAGCAAGAAATAGGCAATATTAAAAGGCTATAATAGGTAAGATAAGTGTATAGGCATGTAGAAAAGAATAATATTCTTTTTCTTATAAAAGTTTTAAAAGTTAATGAAGCAGTAGCTTTTATAGCTATTAATAATGAGTAGTAAAAACTTACTTACAGTACAGCCCTCTGTATAGGTATTAAAGTGCTTTAACTCACCTGTAGACAATCACACCAACGTCGACTTTTCTGTAAATTGATCAGAAACAACCGGATCTTAAGGAAACAACCCTAAGGAATCGATTGCGATACAATTCAAAGCCTGCAGCGAAGGCGCTAGCGCGCTAGAAAGGGTGAAAGAGTCGCCCTACCCCTCCTTCTAGGAAGAAAATTCCTCTAAAGCTCAGACCACATGCCAAGGCATCTAGAGCTAATAGAAGTTGTGAAGCTTATTGAAGCTTAAATCCACCAAGAAATAACAACAACAACAAAAGATAACAGAAAACGAATCGCCTCTAGGGACCTAGGAGGAATAAATAAAAAACAAATGGAGATAGAAGACGACAATATAATAGTAAAAAACGGCCAAGCTACTACGCCTTGCCTAGAAAGGCAAACCCTAGAGGAGGAACCACAAAGGCCCACCCATAATTAAAATAAGAGTAACTTCTCTTCTTTTATTAGAGCTTTACCTTAATTCCTAATTAGAAATAAAACACTAAAAGCCTTATTAGTTAAAGAGGCACTTAAAATTACTAGAAACCTAGTAATTTAAGCTGCTAATCTAGCTAAAAACAACTCTACCTAGCAAATAAGCCTACTAGACTAAGTAGAAGTCTTTAGAGATTACACAGAAAATAGTAGAATAAATAGAAAAAACACTACTATCTTAACAAACTAAATATTAAGCCTCTCTAGTGCCTTAAGAGAGCTAAGAGAGAAAATTAGACAAGTTAGTATAGAGAAACTAACAACAAACACGCCTACTTAAAATACGCCTATACAGAACACGTCTACCCCAGCCTCCTACGCTACTATAGCAGGCAACAACAAAAATTAACTATAGATAAATATATAAAGGACTGAAAAACCAAGGGCTACTAGCCTAAAAGATTGCTAGCTAGTCCTAGTTAGTAAAACCTTAGAAGACTTTAACGCCTATGAACTTAGGAACGCGTTTAACAACGCAATTACAATAAAAAAAGGAGTGCAATCTTCTATAGTTGCCTCTATTATAAGATCTTCAAAAGAGAACAAAATTATTACAACTACACTAGTCTTTAGGCAAAATACTTCTTTGAGAATTAGGCAATATAGTAGAATATTACAACTTTTAAGGCTGCCTAACTTATTACGCCTGAGTTTAAGGTTGTTATCTATGAGCTGTCTACAAATTATAGCCTTAAAGTAATTAAAAAAGAGATTCAAACTTTTAGCAAAGGCCTTAAAGTAATAGGCAATTCTTTTTAGCTTACACCCAAGGATAAAAGAAGATACTAAAACTTTAGCTTAGCCTGTGTAGCCTTTGCTATAGAGGACAAAGCCTAGAGGGCTATTAGAAGAAAACTCTATATTTTAGGGGAAAGCCTTAGAGTAGAAAAACTACAAGTTGTTAATATCTTAAGGTAATGCACTAATTGCTTAAGATTTAGCTACTTAGAGAATAAATACACAAAAAATAGCCTGCTAAATTTGCAGCAAGCCTTACTAGACTCGCTAATATAAGTGTAAATTCTGTACTAGTAAAGGGAAAGCCTATATTTATACAGTATTTAAGTGTGCTAACTGCAACAAACCTTACGCAGCTAATAGCCTTGAATATAATATCCTACAAGCTAGGATAACTAGGACTAACTAAACTAATTAGTATGATTAAAGTCCTACAAATCAATGTTAATAGAAGTAGCCCTGCTGTAGGAAGCGTATTTAACTTAGCTATTACAACAAACGCTAAGATTATTGCAATATAAAAGCCGTAGTTAGTAAAAGGACTGTATGAGGATACTAGGTTAATTGCCTACCTAGACTTTACTTAAATCTTACTAACCTATAAAGGAATACAGCTAAGAACCTTATTCTATATTTAAAAGGATATAGAAGTAGAGGTTAATTGTTATATTAGCGACAATGATAACTTTTAAGCGATTACATTACTCCTTAACTTAAGGAAAACTTACATCTACAACATTAATTATAAAAAGAGCCTAAAACAGGGGTTAAATACAACAATAATTTAAAAACGCCTTCTGCAAGAGTTTATAGAACCTTATTTAATTATTTTAGGGGATTTCAATTGCCACCACCCTAGATGGAGCCTACAAGAGTGCAACCTAAACTAGCAAGCAGAGGATTTAGTAGAGTAAGTTGACAACTGAAACCTAACTTTATTAAATACTATAGAAGTTAGCACCTTCTTTAGAGCTTACATGTGAAAAGAAAGCGTACTCAACTTTACTTTTTTAACAAACAATATAGCTTCTAGTATTCTAGACTAGCAAGCTATTTCTAAAGTTAGATTAAATTACTACACTATTCTATTTAGTAGTATTAATTAAGGTTAGCTACCTAGCCAGCCAAAGAAATACAACACAAAAGGATTAAATTAGAACCTCTTTAATACTACCTTACAGGAAGAAATAATCTAGGTAAAGCTAGAGAAGCAATTACTAGCTCTACCACGCGCCTCTAACTACCTTTTAAGGCAACTTCTCCTAGGCCTTAACAGGCTCTTAGAGGAAATCCTAGATGAAATAGCAGAGGACTTTACAACAGTAATTTAACAGGCACTTAGGAGATTTACCCCTCTTATAATCTAAAACCTAAAACTAAAGCATTAGTAGACTAGCAATTTAGATCTCCTAAAGGCCAGCCTAAATAGATCCTTTTAAGAATACAAGCGAGTAGTAAGAAGAGGAGAAAATATGCTATACTTATAGAAAAGAGATTATCTACTTACTAAGAATAAATACCTTAGAGCTATTAAGAAAGCTAAACTAAACTATTAAGAACAGTTTCTCTAAAGCGAATTACCTAAAAAGATATTTAAAGCAATAGCTAACACAAAAAACAACCTCTTAACAAGAATTCCTGCTATTAGAGGCAAGGAATTCTTTAAAGAAAAGTGCTTAACCTTTAAAAAGAAGTTATTTCTACTACTTTTTTCTACACTAAGGCCCTCGCTTAACAACTACTAAAGAAACAACAAATAGAAGTAGCTAATTTTAACTATAAAAGAACTTAGCACAGCCTGCCAAAGAATAAAAGCTACCTTACTAGGACTAGCCAGTATTAGCTAAGAAGTTATTTTAAAAAGTATACTTATATTAACCTAGTATCTTCTTTAAAGTGTACTTAGCGCTATTTAATTTAGGATACTGACCAAGGTGCTAAAAAAAAGTAAATAGAGTTATTTTAAGGATGCTAAACAAGCTAGACTACTTAATTTCTAAAGCTTATAGAGTTATCTCCCTTCTATGCTGCCTAAGAAAGGCACTAAAGAGGCTCTACTCGAAAAGATTAGGAATCCTAGCAGAAACAACAAACCTACTCCACCTTTTATAAATAGGAGGCAAATTAAAGAAATTAGCTATTAACGCTAGACGACTATTCTACAATAACATCTAACAATAAAGAAAAAAGAATAGAGTTACTTTAACAGCCTTCTAAAATATCAGAGGCGCTTTTAACTATTTATCTAAAAACAAACTTCTTGAAAATATAAGCAACAAACAGCTACTAGTCTACCTCTTATTATAGACAAACTTATTTCTTACAGAAAGGCTTCTAGAGCTATCTGTTAATCGGCTGATAGAAGAACTACAGAAGGTTAATACTAGTACACCTTAAGGAAGCCTAGCCTCTCCAATCTTTTTTCTAATCTACAAGAAACCGCTATTCTAATTAATTATAGCAAACAACAATATATACTCTTTATCCTATATAGACGTCGCTTAAATTTTAATAGTAATAATATTTATGAGGAAAAACATGAAACTGCTTAAAAGGGAGCTAGTTAAGCTTTTTAGCTAAGCAAAGGAGTTAGCTATTAAGTTTAACAGCTTAAAAATAGAAATAGTGAATTAGACAAAATTAAGAAAGAATACTAGTAGATTTCTTACGCTACCTACCTATGAGACCTTCTAGCTAAAAAGAAGAGTTAGTTAGCTAGGCATCTTCTTTAATAATACTTTCAAGTTTAGAGACTACTACTACATAGAAATACAACAAGCGAACTAAGCCTTTTTCTACCTAAGCAGGCTAGCTAATATTAATAAAGGCCTCTCACTAAGAGTAATAAGGCAATTATACCTAGCATGCATTACTAGTGTAGCTGATTACAGATGCTAGCTATTTTAAAAAAGCTAATAACACGTCTTTAATAGTAAGTAAAAGATACAAAATTTGGCTTATAGAAATATTCTAGGAACTTTTAGATCTTCCCCTGCAATGCCTAGCAAGGTAGAGGCCGCTCTATACCTACCCAGAGTAAAAACTTAACAATACTATAAAAAAATACGCCTTTAGATCTACTTTACTAAATCTTAACTACCCTCTAAAGGCTGCTATCAACAACAACAAAAGAGAGCAACTTAATGAAATTAGCTAATCTATTTCCTAAGCCCTCGTAGACAATATAGAGGAAATACAACACTACGCCTTTACGCTATAGAACGCTAGAACTCTTTACAAGGTGTATATCTTAAATAAGCTAAAGGACGCTAAAGCTAAAAACTATAAAAAACTACTAGTTAATAACAGCCTTTTATTAATATACTTAGATGCCTTAGCTATTAGAGATAGCAAAGGAATTAGCGTAGGCGTTGCTTTCTATAAAGGAGCTACGCTCATAGAAGAACTACAAGCTAGTATAGGAAAAAACTAGCTAGTTTATAACAGTAAACTAGAAGGCATTACTTTAGAGCTAGAGAAAGTAGTTAGCCTATTAAACAACTGGTAAAACGTTAAGATCTACGCAGACAACTAGGCTGCTCTTTTTTAATTAAAGAATACTTTAAATAACCCTGGCTAAAAGTAGCAAATTAGATGTATTAGAGTAGCAACCTAACTAGAAGAAAAAGGCATTACTCCTACGCTACAATAGGTCCTAGGACACTAGGATATACTAGAAAATTAACAAGTAGACGATCTAGCAAAGAAGGCTATAAAATTAAACCCTCTGATAATTAAGATAAGCCTAGCATTGTTAGTTTTTAAATTAAATAACTGGCTAACGCTAACTAGTTAAGCCTCCTAGAGAACTATAGGAAGAGAGCCACTAGCAAGAACCTAAGTACCTACTTAGTAACCTTTAAATAGAGAATAAGAAAACAGATACCTATCCCTCTTATAAGGAGAGATATATCTAACTTTTTCTTATAATTAAAACTAGGTTATAGCTACCTAAAGAGCTATCTATTTAAGAGAGGAAAAGTAGAATCTAAAACTTGCCTATGCAATTTTAGAGCTACACAAGACACAGCTTATATAATTCTTAAGTGCTAACTATACAAAAATAGTAGAGCTATACTTTAGAACTTATGTACAGAGCTAATTTCTCTATAGTATCTTTTTCAAACAGAAGTAGAGATTAAGGCTACTATAGCTTTTATTTAAGAAACTAGGGTTAGTACACATGCCTAGTACAAAGGAAACTCTAAAAACTAGATGCAATTGCCTATTGAGGCGACTAAGCTCTATTCACCCTTCTACCCCCCTCCTCCTCCCCCTCCTTCTCCTCTATACCTCTATACAATAGGCTAAGAGCCTTACCTTCATTTAGACGAACCCCTCCTTGTAAACAAATTATATATTAGAAAACAATACGTAGATACCTGTAGGTCCTAAACCTACACGTCTTATATAGTCTTTTAGGCTGAGAAAGGACGTTAAACTACAATAAAATAAAATAAAAAGTGCTTTAACTAGGCAAGAGTAAGCTCATTATTGATTTAGATATTAGGACTAACTTTAAGAAACTAGTTAGTAGGTAAATCTTGAAACTAGATGTTAATAAACACCTTGCCTACAAAGATACGGAAGAGTAGTATTCAGTAACTCAACATGCCTACGCCTTAGATTATAGTAACTTACTTTCAATTACTTAGCTGTATCTACTTCTTTTTGCTATATTACTTTCAGGTTATAATAACTAACTATAATCAAATCTTACTTATTATAAAGCTAGTTTTACTAAAGTTGTAGATATTATTGTTTATATTACCTTACTTTAGCTTTGTCCTTTGGACTAAGTTAAACTAGCACTAGATAGCTGCTAGGTCTTTACAGGAAGCTTGCTAGTAATTATAAAAACAGCTCTAGCGCGTATAGAGCTTATAAGTCTACTTAACAAAGTTGTTAACCTAGTTCTTGCTAACAGGGTTGCTAGCGCGCTTATCTAATAGTTTATTAGCTATTACTTAAACATCACGCTCTGTAGGCGCAAATCCTTGCGTAGACTTTTTAAGAATATGCTTAACTATACCCTCCTCTTTTAGCTTATTTAGGCGCCTTAAATTTAGTTCGCAATTAAATTAAGAGCGCTTTTTAGCGCGTTAGTAAGACAAAGTTCTTTAACGCACGTTATAGATAGAAGCAGCAAGTTTTTAGCTTTAAACGCATTGTAATTAGATATTAAAAAAAGTAAGCTAAAAATCTAATTTTTAATAAATTAATAGATAATTGCGTTTTTAAGACATAACGCTTTATAGTATCAACGTTAACGCGCTAGTAGGGTGTGGGCTATTTGCTTGGGTAGGCCATTCGCTTATGAACCACGTTACCTCTTTAGCTAGCATAAAGTGGAAGATCCGCTTTACAAGTAAGTTATTAGTGTCTTTAAAAACAGCTAGATAATAAATAAGCTTAGTTTGAAGTAGCTAGAGCACATTAATAAGCATATAAAGAAGAAGGTTGTTAGTTACTACTGCCTACTAGTTAATAGCAGTTATAAGAGCTATGACTTATTTCAGTCTAAGCAATACTATATAAAACATACAATAATCACTTTTTATATACTTTTATATTTATTGTTTTTACTGTAGCTGCCTAACTTTGCGTATTTTAAGCTATTAGAAAAGGCGTATATGTGCTAAGCTAAAAAGCTGATATGTAATAAGATTACTTATAATACTAAAATAAAGTTCTTCATGTGCTTTATTGTTACTTCAAACGCCTTGATTAAAAAAAGCAATATTCTAAGAGGCTTTTAAGGCGCTAGCTTGGTCCTATTTAGTTCCAAGACTATAGTATTAATACTTAATATCTGCTTACGTACTCCACTGTTACACACTATTAAAGACAGTCTCTAGTAGTTATAGACTTTAAGTAATACTCTTAAATTAAGGTTGTAATTAACGTGTTTTATAAGCGAGTGGTGTATCTAAGAAAGTGGTGCGCGCCTTACTAGCGCGTTGACTTCGCAACAAAAATACTAAATATCTTAACAACGTAAGATTTAATTATTATATACTAAAGCTAATTTATAGCTTGCTCTTTTTAACATTAGATCGCAACGCGTTTAAAGCGTAAGACAAGTAGTAGCGATCTATAATGCCTCTAAACAGAAACTTTGTTACTAGCTCGCTAGAAAGCGCTTTTAACACAATTGGGAGGTGAACTTAAAGCGCCTTACAAAGCTAGAAGAGGAGACTATAGTTAGACGTGTTCTTAAGAAGTCTAATTAAGAATTTGCGCCTACAAAAGCTAACATGCAAGATATAGCAAATAGACTACTTTAAGAGCGTAGCAGCAAGCCTATTAGTAAGGACCAGGTTAACAACTTTGTTAAGAGAACTTTTAAGCTCTATAAGCGCTAGAGCTGTCTATATAATTACTAGCAAGCTGCCTGCGAGGACCCAGCGGCTATACAGCGCTAGTTTAATTAGGTTAAGACAACAAAGAAGAAGTAGAGGATATTAGACAATAATATCTACAACTTTAAGAAAACTAGCTTTATAATAAGTAAGCTTTTATTATAAATAGTTATTATAGACTAGGACTATTCTAGTAAACAAAAGCGCGTATAGCTAGGTTACTGCAAGTAAGTTACTATAATTCAAGGCGTTAAAGTGTTAGGTTACTAAATACTACTCTTAATTATTTTTGTAAGTAAAGTTCTTATTAGCACTTAGTTTAAAAATCCACTTTATAACTATGTTCTTACAGTTAGCATAAACAGCCAAACAAATAATTAGCTTAGGCTAGTATAGCTAGAGCACCTTAACGCGCACATATAGGCGTCTACTAGTAAAAAGTATAGGCTGCTTATAATTAATAGCTATAAGAGCTACTGCTCTATTAAATTCTACATTTACTACTAAAAGAAGAATATTATCTATCTCCATATGCGTCTACACTTATTATACTTATTACAGCCTTTTAATATTGCCTGCTTCTCGCTATTAAAGCGCGCGTATAGTAATAAGATCTTAGCCTTAGTATATAACTATATTACTAGTATCAGTAAAGAAGCCTTCCTCTCTAGCTTTCAAGCTGCCTATAACAAGGTAATTTTAGAGAAAAACATTTAAGTATGCTTTAAAGGCGCTAGGCTAGTGCTATATTTTTTTTTCGAAGGTGTCAGAGGTGGTGGTTGTTGTTGTAGTCAAAATGGGGTTCCAAAAAAGTGAAAAGCAGCTACCCTCTACTAATTAATCGCAAAAGTCAAAAAAAAAGATTGTATATAATTAACGAGATTTAAATAGTAGGTGGATACGTTCTAGGAGGAAGCTTAGACCACCAAGCAATAAGCAAATTTAAAAAATGTGCTAAGGTACTAAAAAACAACACTAGTTGAAACGTGTCTAATAGCGATTGCCAGCTTATAGCGAACAACAGGATTACAGTAGGATTGCAATAGGATTACAACATAATGCAATAGAGAAAAGAAAGGTCACGTACGTACTACAGCAGGAGCCTGTAATACTTTATAAAGCTGCTACTTCTTACTTACTACTTCTTACTTTTTAAACAGCACTATATACAAACAATTTGCATATAATACACTGTAATAGCGTGCAACCTCTGCAATAAGCATCTCCTTAACCTTAACTCTTATCTAAAGATAAGAAGCTTTCCTGTTGTATGCCTAGCCCCTAAACTAGTTTAGCTTAAGCTAATTATGCAGACACCTAAGTTTATCAAGCATCTACAAACTTAGTCTCTCTAGGCCTTTACAATTATATTCCTTATAAACAACTTTAGAATCCGTAATATCTCTATATATAAAAAGAATATTAAGCCTCAACTTAGCTAGTTGTAGAAGGAATACAAGATCTACAAGGTATTCGCTAATACTAGCAAAGTACTTAAAATGCTCTGCTTTAGTATCTTTTTCTTCTTGTTAAGAGTGCATAGGCTAAGTAAAGAAACTATTAACTAGTTAGGCTAGCTATTGCATAACGTCAAAATAGCGATAGAGAAGAAAAAGGTAGAAAAGAAGGAGTAGGCGTTCTATTATTGCATGTATAGGTTAGAAAGTAAGGCAATAATAGTACTGTTTCTTTAATTTGTTTAAGATTACTTAGAAGTAAGGCCTTAACATAAGTAGGCAGCATAGGCGGCATAGGCAGGATAAGAGTAGGATAGGGCGCGTTAAGTTAGGAGGCGATTTACGTCTTTGTCTTGCTTTTCTTTGTTTCTGTCTAAACATGCGACACACTAATTGCGTGCTAGCAATACTAAATAAGGGGGCATAAGCCTAAATACTTGTTGTTAGCAATAAAACTTTTTTTTACTAAAAAGGTGTCTACAAAATGTGTGGTCACATTAAAAGGTTGTCTTACAAGGCCGAAGCTAGGCTAGTGCTATATAACTTAGAGGTTATAATTTTAAAGCTTAATATGCGGCTATATATGCTAATGCTACTATAGCAAGACAATATTACTTAAGAGGCGTAAACACTACGCAACGTAAAAAAAGTAGAAGCTTAAAGTATACTTATTTAAAATTGTATTAAAACTTACTGCAGGTCTTTAGCAGGTAAACTAAATAAGTAAGTGTAGCAGCTAAGTAAAAGCGCTTAATAAATAGCATATAATATAGTATTACTATAAAAGGAACAGGCGCGTATGCAAAGCGCAATTAAAAAGTTTATAAAGTGTAAAATACGTAAACAATAATATGTATAAACAAAGAAGGCGTTAATAGTTAGTAAAGTATTAGACTTAATAGCTGCAATAGTGTAAGACAGTTGTGACAACAGTGCAGGACTGTTAAAGAGGGTACGCGTAGGGCGACGCTGCGGCACTTGCAGCGAGACTAGGCATAACGCGCGCACCTATACAGTAGAAATAGAAGATGTAAATAATAGCAATAGCTTTGTAGAGTAGAATAGCTTACTACAATTTCTAGTATACTGTAATAAAAGTGCGTAATATCGTTGCGAAGTCGACGCGCTAGTGGGGCGCGCACCACTTGCTTGGGTACACTACTCGCTTATGAAACACGTTATATTAAAAAAAAATTTCAGAGTTAATAACAGTTAACGTGGTTCACAAGCGAGTGACGCACCTAAGCAAGTGACGCAATTTTGCCAAGACCTTACTAAACTTCAATTAAGTTGTAATGCCTCAACGCAACAGCGTAAAAATAATCTTAAACAAAGCGGATATACAGCTTGCGATATAGGCTATCTAAAGAGACGCGACACTAACGACGCGACGCGCTAGAGCTATCTATAGCATTTCTAAAGCAACACTACAAAGGCGACTTGCTAGGACGCCTTAACAACGTAATTGCGCGCCTAACTTAATAGCTTTTTAAGAATCTAAAGAAGTAGCAATTTTTAAGCATGTTCTTAAGCTAGTAAAGTAAGGATATCTGCCTAGGCTTGCTAATATTAAAGAGATAGCTAATTCTTTGCCTAAGATCTGCAATTAGAAGCTATTTAGCAAGAAGTAGGCTGCAAACTTTGTTAAGCATTACTATAAGCTTAAAGTTAAGTTTAATTAAAAGTATAACTATAGTAGAGCCCTCTGTAAGGGTTCTAAGGTTTTACAAGGCTAGTTCTGCCTAGTGTAGGATATAAAGGCTAAGTACAGCATCTAGAACAAAGATACGTACAACTTTAATAAGACTAGCTTTATAATAGGCGTAATATTAACTAGCTTAGTAGTCACAGTAGCAGACTGTTAAGGACAGCTAAAGACAGTGCAGCAGGGCAACAAGGAGTAGGTTACAGCTATTTAGAGCATAAACGCAACAAAGTAAGTAATTCTACTTTTTATTATTTTCTAAGGCAAGCACTACCTCTCTGCTTAGTATAAGGAGGAGAGCCTGCCTTAAGACTAGGTAATTGCAGTCTCTAAGAACGGCTAGACAACAAACAAGCTTAGTATTAAGTAGCTAGAGCACTTTAATAAGCATATAAAGGGGAGAGTTGTTAGTAGCTACTGCCTACTAGTTCTTAACAGTTATAAAAGCTATAGCTTAATTAATTTTTACTAGCTCTGTAAGAAGAAAAAGATTATTACCCTCTACATGCCTCTACACTTCTTACACTTACTATAGCTACTTAACGTTAGCTGTTTTATGCTGCTAAAAAAGGCGTATAGGTGCTAAGCTAGAAAGCTAATGCGTAATAAGATTACTTATATTACAAAAACTAAGTTCTTACTATGCTTTACTACTACCTATAAGGCCTCTATTATAAAAAGTAATATTCTAGAAGGCTTTCAAGGCGCTAGCTTAGTTCTATTTAATTTAGAAGCTATTATATTAACGCTTAACGTCCGTCTGCGTACTTTACTGTTACCTACTATTAAGGATAGTCCCTAGCAGTCGCAAACTCTAAGCAATACTGTGAAACCAAAGTCTTAAACAAAGCTAGTTCTTAAGAGGTTTTAAAAGCATATAAATAGCTTGCCTACTTTAATAATTAAGGCAGTAAAAAGCTTCTCTAAAGGCGCAAAGATAATAGCGCATGCTTTAGTATTATTGTAAAAGCGTATTACTAAGCTTAAAGTAGCTAATAAGGCTGCCACGCAATGTAAATTATATAAAAGAAAGCAAGTACAGAAGGAGGAGACCTTTGTAGTAGAGAAAAGTCTTTAACTAACAACTCTAAAGGAGTTTAGCGCGCGCAGCAATAAGAAAAAGGCAAAGAAGAAGGCGTGTATTAAAGTAGGTAAATTATCTTAAAAACGCTGTAGACGCTGCGGCAAGGTAAGACACAGCTCGCGCACATGTAAGCAGGATACAGAAGTAGATTCTAAGTAGAATAGTATATTACAATTTCTAATTACTATTGTTAACAGTGCTGTACAGTTGTGTGTAGTCGTAGTTTTGGTGAGGTCTTGGCAAAAGTGCGTTACTCGCTTGGGTGCGTCACTCGCTTGTCAACTACGTTAGTAACTATTAACATTAAAGAAGTTTAGAGCGCGCAGTAATAGAAAAAAGGCAAAAAAGAAAGTATATTTTAAGGTGGGCAAACTGTTGCAAAGACGCTATAGATATTGTAGCAAGGCAGAATATAACTTACACATATGTAAGTAAAATGCAGCAGTAGATTTTAAGTAGAATAGTTTATTACAATTTCTAATTACAGTTCTGTGCGGTGCTTTACTGTCATGTACGGTCGTGATTTTTGATAGAGCCTTGGCAGAGTGAGCTACTCGCCCGTGTGAGCCACTCGCCCATTGAGTACGTTAATAATATTAACATAGTTTCTTTATTATCTTGTAGGCTGTAATAACTAACTATATTAACAACTATAACTTAACTATAACTACTAATCTGTGTAACTCTGACCTAACTACTTCTCTCTACAACCTAACTACAACTTAACTTATACCTACAGTTTGTACAACTTAACTACAACTACTAGTTTATATAACTTAATGTTGGAGTATTGACATGCGCAACATGTAGATCACCCTGTTGATCAGGTGGTCCTGGTAAGCTAAACACGTGACGATCGCGCTAGCGCCTATATATACGGGCCAGATTGTCTTATTCCTCTTTAGTAGTTATTGGTCACTTTGTTGTAGCACTTAGTTAATTAATACACTTATTCCACTCTTTCTAATTAAGCAGTTGCTTCTTTTTAGCTCCCACAGTTATAAGCCCGGCCGCTTAATTATAGTTTTAATTCCCACCGCGCAATTAGCAAGCTGAAAGGTTAACTATTTAATTAGCATTTTACTCTCTACTCTCCTACAGCATAGCTAGCAGATTGCTGCTGCTGCTGTACCTCTCTTACCTATTGTTCACCCAATTAACCTCCTTCTAATCTAAGCTACCTAGCTACCTACCGACTAACCGATTAATCTGTTGTTACCTTAACAATAACCTACGTCGTGATCCTACATAGCATCTTACTAAGATAGACCTCACCGATACACTGCTTGTCGCCTCAGGGTAATTCTTAAGGCTTAATTAGACTGGCTAACCTAGTTTGCTTTATTAAGGCTACACTGCTTAGAGAAAGGCATTTAGGATTAAGTTAATCCTAATCTCCTGGACGTACCCTCGATAGACCACTAGGAGCCACAGTATCTAGAACTGCCTAAGGATATTAAGTAGCCAGTTGCTTTATTACCTAGCGCTAGCGCACAAATACAAGAAGACTATAAAATTGCTTAATATAAATATAAAGCTTAATTGCTTAATGCTAAGTATAAAAAAAATTATTACAATAAGTTAGTTAACAGGTACAAAGTACAAACTGCTTAGTAAATAAGAAAAGTTGCTAAGATTACTAATGTCAAAGCCTAGATTAGCAAGACTGTCTATCTAGACCTGCTTTTAAATGCTTTAATAAGCATAATTAATTAGAACTTTACAAGCCTTTAAGCCTTAGTGAAGATTCTCAAGAAGGATCTTGCACCTACAGATTAGAATACTTAGTATTTAATTAAAGTGCAGTACAGATTACACCTTAATAAGGCTTGCTAAGGATAAATAAGCCCTAAGCAGTAGTTTACTAAATAGCAGCTACTGTATAAACGAGCGATAATCTACTTGCTTCCTAAGGTTGTTAGGCTGTTAGCAGTTACTAATTTTTTAAACGCTTTAAGCACTAAGATTACACTAGACTAGTTGTGCAAAAAGCGCAATAAGCTAATACAAGCAATAGCGCTTAGTAGAGCTTATTTAACCCTTAATAAATTAGAAAAGATCTTTAGTGTTTTGTTGCAAGATTAGTAAATTACTTTATTAAAAGGAAGAGGACATGCAGTGTTCTAAGCTAAATCTATATTGTAGGAACCTAACAATTTACAAGCGCTAACAAGTTAAATAAAAGTAATAGGCAATTGCACTTTTGCCTATGCAAGGCTAGTAAAGGGCCTGTAAGTAAGTACTTTTAAATACTACGCAGCTGCTATTAACTCTAAACTGCAGTTACCAGATTAAGCTCTTTTAGTAATATACTAATTAAGCTGTTAGACAAAGACAAAAAGAAAATTCTTGAGTAATAAAATAGCAATAAATAGACAACCTTACGCACTTAAATTAAACAAGAAAGCTAGAGAACTAGCACTAGCGGATTAGCTACTAATTAGTTAAGTAGACTCTACTTTAGCTTATTAGTTTTAGAATTAATTAACTTAAGGGACTTAATTAAGGAAAATAGGCTAAATATATTTAGCGCAGCTTTTACTCCTTATGCCCTGTCCCTCTGCATAGTTATAGATAGTGGATTAGCAGTCTACTTAGTTAATACTATAAATTATATAGTGCTAGGCACTTTTAGCAAATGCGCTGAGGACGAGACTGTTAAGGCAGGCACTTAAATTATACTAGTTGCTAGTATAAAAAACAGGCTGCTTAAGAACGTCCTGCATAGCAATGCTAGCCCTAGGACAGCTAATTCTTTGCTTACTAATGTTAAGGTTGTACTAGGTTTCTATGTTAATGTTATATTAGAAGCACGGCTTAAGCAGGCAGGCATTTAGTATTTAAGATATAATTATACCTTAAAATTTAAAATAATTAAAAAGAATATTGTCTTAATTAACCTTAAGCCCTACTTTATTCTCTTGTTTGTTAAATCTAAGCAACTTTCTTGTTACTTAGCTTAACTACTACTTGTAAACGCTGTAGCGCGATTAAGGAAACCTCAGCTGCGTACTGGTAATAGGGACCTATAGCATCAACAATTAGGACACTTAGGACAACAAGCTATTAAAGCCTTAGTCCGGTTAGCACAGAATGTTAAGATTACTAGCAAAAAGCTATTTAAATGTAATTACTGCGCAACAGCTTATGCTTCGCAAGTAGTTTTGCAG
Source organism: Alternaria sp. 'sect. Undifilum' (assembly GCA_024321975.1). NCBI lineage: Eukaryota > Fungi > Ascomycota > Dothideomycetes > Pleosporales > Pleosporaceae > Alternaria > Alternaria sp. 'sect. Undifilum'. The sequence continues at coordinate 4,591,661 of JAJJZI010000004.1, forward strand.
CAACTAAAAGAAAGATTACTACAACCTTTTTATAGAATCTTATAAAATCTAGTTAATTTCCCAACTAGTTAGCTGCTTAGGAAGTAGGCGTTAAGTATTAAAGAGAATTACTTAGGCAAGCTGTAAAATTACAATATTTAATTAAAGACACTAAGTAATATTATGCCTGTAATTAAAGGCTTTGCTGCAAGGATTAAGAGGAAATATTAGCAGAAGATTGTTAAGATCTATTAGGATAACAATACTGCTACACTGCTTTAGAGAGGGCAATCTAAATAGAAGAAATAGGCAATAAAGAAAGGGATTGTGATTAAAATGCCACCGCTATATACTTGTAAGCCTAATAGCTCAGCAGAGAGGGCTAGACAAGAGCTAATTACAAAGGCTATTAAGATGCGCATAAGCGCTAATCTACTAGCTAAGCTTTATCTAGTAATTATAAATGCGGCGGCTTACCTATATAGAATAAGCTCTACTAAGATCTTTAGCTACTAATCCCCTAACTAGGTACTTGAAGAATAGTTTAGGAAATATTTCTAATACTATTAACTACCTAGGATTAGACACAAGACTGCTTATTTACGCCTAGACTAAAGTAGAATTTATGCCTATAGCTGCCGAGCTTATCCTTTAAACAAGGAGAAAGCAGCTAGGCGTAATTATTAAGGATCTAAAGCTAATCTCTGCAGCTATATTAGTAATTTAGTTAGTTATTAAGCTTCTAACATATACTATATATAGGTACTAACACTTAATCAGGTGATTACCACCTGTAATGTAACTTTTAATAAACATTAATTCTACAAAAGAGGTTGCAAGGAAGAGCTACTAAGAAGTTAAGTAATTAATATTATAGAGATCCTTTATAATAGCGAGCTGGTTGATCTAGGAGAGGACCTAAACCTTTTACCTATTTAAGGAAGAGCGGATTGGGATTTACAGCTAATTACTAAAAACCTTAGAGGTAATCTATTTATTATCTTAAGTAGTAAGGAAGGCCTGCCTACTAAAGACAAGAGTAGATTAGATGACGCTAAGCAAATAGAGCACAAGGCTAGTGCACTATTAAGAACTTGCTTGAATTAGCAGCAATATGCTAGTCTTGCTACTCTAGAACTAACTCCTAAACTAGAGATCCTAAAGAGCGACGACGCAATTAATCGCAGAGTTATTAACAGTTAAACAGCAGTGTGTTTGCTTATAAGAGCTAATCTATTAATACTTAGAGGTAGAGAGCTTCTTTTTTATGAGCTTAACAACTTATTACTAGTCTAACAGTCTGTGCCTAAAAACTTTAACGCGCTAGCTCGTTGTAACAGAACACCTGCTTAGGTAAGCAGGATAGCGGGGCGTAAATTATCTTAAGATTTAAGATCTTAGGCCTTGAACAGTAAACAAGGTAGGCAATCACAAGCTAAACCTCTACTTATAAGACATAGTGCACAAATTATAAGCAAAAGTCTAAATTAGCTTACAAATTTTTATCTTCTACTGCGCAAGCTAGGTAGCGGGCGTAAGCGTAAAGACGTAACCTAAGATCCTAATAATTAACTAGAAGGTAGAAGCACAGGTAGTGTTAATGTGTTAATTGCAGATTATAAAAATCTATTATAAAGCAACTTTTATAATACTTACCTTCTAGGTTTGCAAGCAACCTAGGAAAACTAAGCAAGCTATAAAACTTTTAATTATGTAGTTATAGCTGCTTTGCTTACTGAGTATGGGCTAAGTGTAGGAAATGCTTAACAGCATTACAATAATCTACCTAAACTACTAAGATTATAGAAGCAGTTGCTTTAGCATTTTATAACAGCTTTGTTTAAAGATGCCTGCAGAAAAAAGATTAATTAGTTAAGTAAAAATATAACTTAGACTAAAATATTAAGAAAAGAAGCAAATAATTAACTAATACCTATAAATTAGGTTTAGACTTATAAGTTTAATTAAGACAGCTTCTTTTTTAAATATAAGGCACAGATTATTATAAAAAGTAATTTGTAAAAGAAAAACTTAATTAACTTAATATACAATGCTACATTAGCAGCTAAGTTTTTCTAAGCAGCTATAGCTATTGCTGCTAAGAATAATTTAGAGATTAAGTAATATAATGTTGTAGGAGCATTCCTTAATGCGTTAATTACAGCAGATAACTTAGTAATCTATAAGATGCTAGATAGCTTTAAGAAGCCTAGAAAGTGTGTATAGCTTAACTGCGCACTTTATAAATTGCAAGACTCGCTACTGTTGTAGTATAAGAAGTTTTTAGGATTACTAAAAGAGATTAGACTAATTGCCTTACTAAAGGAGCTCTGCCTATTCTTTAATTAAAATAGGAGAATCTTAGTTTTATTTTATATAAATAATATCCTACTGCTCTTCGCAAAAGATTATAAGCAGAAGGCAATAGATTTTTAGTTAAAAATTATAAACTAGTATAAGATACAGGAACAAGAATTAGTTAAGTAGTTCTTTAGTATCTAGGTGATTAGAGATTATAAAAAGCGAACAATTACACTTGTGCATAATATGTACATTAGCAAGATTACAAAAATGTTTAAGCTAGAGGATAGTAGCTTTCTAAAGACTCTACTGCTGTTTGAGGAGCTAATTAAGAACACTAGCGAAGTAACTAAGTAAAAGATTAAGGCCTTCTAAAAAAAGTTAGATTAGTACTGTACACAGCTATTATGCTGCGACTAAATGTTACTTACTTAATCTTAAAGCTCTTACACTTCCTTACAAACTCTAGCAATTAGTATATAAAAGCTGTTAAACAGATAATTATGTACCTCTATTAAACAAGATAGGACGCGATCTAGTATAAGAACTACAATTGCCTAGACCTAACAATTGCAGGCGACGCTTCTTTTGCAGGTAATTAGGAAACTTGTTAATTATCTTATAGTTATATAGCTATCCTATATAGTAGTCTAATATTTTAGAAGGCAGCTTAGCAGACTACAGTAACTACATTAACTACTAAGGCTAAGCTGCTCGCCTTTAAGCACACTACTAAGGAGGCTATAGCCCTTAAGCGCTTCTTCTACAAGCTGTCTCTTTATCTAAGAGACGTCTAAACAGTCTAGTGTAATAACTAACAAACAATTAGGCTTGTAGTTAGAAAGAACAAGTAGAATAGCACTTAATCAAGGCATATAAATATACAAAACATGTAGCTGCGGCAGAAATATACTAAAGAATTATTTTAGGTTAAGTACCTAAAAACAGCAATTATGCTAGCTAATAGATTAAGTAAGTTGCTTACCTAACAACAGTTTAAGAAGTTACTTAACTTTTAGCAAGTTAAGCACTTAATTAAAAGTAATAATAATCAATAAGCAAAAGGATTTGTATTAAGCAGCAACATTTATATACTAGGCTAAGTCTCCTCTTAATTGCTTAGAATAAGCGGGAGAACGTGAGCTAGATAAGCAAAAAACTAAAACTAGAAACAAGCTTACTAATAAGCATTAGAGTTATTATAATTGCTTAACTCTATTATTAGATCTTGCTTAGCTTTTTTAGCTTTAGCAAGCTTAAGAGCATTTTATGCTAACTTAGCCTAAGCGGCAAGAGTTTAGAGGTAAACAGCATAACAGCGCGAATCTAAACTATTACTTTTATAGATAAAATTTTAAGATAATTACTAGCTTACTTTAACATAATAATTGCGCCTATATAAATATGTTGTATAGCAATTAAGACAGCGTTGCATGCAAGGACGATTGTATAAAGCAAAAAAAAGCAGTATTTCTTAAGCATGCTGTTCTTAAACATTTAATTAACGCAGAGGCTGTTATTATTAAAGCTACTGCTGCTGTTGCTGCTGTTACTGTATCGGGTATTAATTATATGCCGGCTGTTAAGCTAGCTACCACGCAGGTTAACCTAAGACGTACGCAGCATAAGGCTACATATTATAAGGCTCTTGTTTATATAAACAACCTTAATTTAAACTTATAGCCTACTAAGCAGGCTGTGTCTAGCGAAAATAATTCTTAGCATTATACTTTAGCTTAAAAACGCTTACAGGAGCAGGAGCGGGCAGCGGGAGTTAAGCGCAACAATTATCAACAGGAGGCTTCTGCGCAGAAAGCTCTCTAATAAATGTAACGCCGCTATTAATTTCTTTGCAGCAAGCAAAAATGTTTTTAAGCAGTTAAGCTTTTAAAGCTTAGTACAGCTTATTATTATTCTATTTCTAAAAACTAGTTAGCAACCTAAGCAAGGAGCTTAAAGAACTAGAGACTTACTTTTTTATTTTTATATATAGCTACAAATTCATTAGCAAAATTAATATTAACTGTATAGCAGGTGTGCAATAAGCAACTGCTACAGCGTAAGATGCTCTAACTACTAGTTTAAATGCAATTAAAGCAATGTTTAGCGTATAAACTATCTAGCATTTTTTTTATACAGCGCTTATAAGGCAGAACACAAAGGTGTAATAGATTAGCAGCAATCTTTAAAGAGCTATTAGGCGCCTTTTATAAGTAGAGGGGGGCGCGTTGCGCCTAGTAGACAGCTTAATAGGAGTATGCAAGCTATTGCTGTTGCTATATTACTAATTGCGCGTTGCTGCTTAGGTAGTTAGCTGCTAAGACTTTTGTATTAGCTCTTAAGGAGCCTTGCCCTTGCGCTGGCTTAATTGCTTAGTTAGACTTTTATGTAGATCAAAATTTAATTAAGAACTTAACAGCAGACTTAATTTAGCAGGTAAGGCAATTAGCCTCTAAGTAGAGCTACTAAATATCTTGCAGTAAGCGTATAAATCAGGAGGCAGCAGCAACTAACTTTTATTATTTTAAAGATTAGCTGCTTGCTAAGTTTTATTGTTAAACAAGCTTTAGCGCGCGTAATGCTTATACTTAGCACTATTCTTACACTACTAACAACTGCTAACTAAGCAATTTTTATGCTTATAATAGCAGCTTGCTAATTAACGCTTACGCTTGTTATTGCTGGAGGCAGACTACACAGAAAGATTAGCAGCTAATTAGTAAGAGAATAATAAAGCAACACTGCTTACTATGTTAGTAATAGTAGTTAAGACAGTCTAGAAAAGCTTAGTAATTAATATTAGAGTAAGGTTAAGGACAAAAAGTTTTAGAAAGGCAGTAGACGCAATTAATATTGTTGTAGACGCTGCGCACTAACTAATTACGCAATATTTAGGGTCTATCTAATATTTAGATATTAAGACTGCTAGATTAATTAAAACATTAACAAGCAGCATCACTACGACAACAGAGGATTAGGCAGAGAAGCTATAATTATAGAACGACCTCTTAGTTAATAACCTTGATTTAACAATTGCCTGGTTGCTTACAGCTTAGATTAATAGTATCTTACTGACCTAGGGGGTGTGTTGGAGTATTGACGTGCGCAACATGTAGATCACCCTGTTGATTAGGTGATCCTGGTAAGCTGAACACGTGACGATCGCGCTAGCGCCTATATATACGGGCCAGATTGTCTTATTCCTCTTCAGTATTTATTGGTCACTTTGTTGTGGCACTTGGTTAATCAACACACTCATTCCACTCCTCCTAATTAAGCAATTGCTCCTTTTCAGCTCCCACACTTAACTATAACTACAACTACTAGTCTATGTAACTACAGCTTAACTTATATCTAATTTTAGCGTAGAAAAATAAGGTTGTGGTTAGGTGGGGGTCAGGTCAGCTTACGTCAGACCACAACCACAACCCAACCTATACCCATTTACTAGCCTACTAAAAAGGAAGCCTTTTTTACTTCTATTATATATATAACGCATTTTAATATAGTATTACTTAATTTTCTTGCGTAAGAAATTAAAGGATAAGCTGTGCTTCTTCTGGAATTAGCTTTCTAGCAATTATTATTAATGCTTATTATCTATCTTAAGATAAGCTTCTTCGAGTACTAGTAAATGAATTTCCCCACTAAAAACCTAATATTAGTGAACTAAGCTTTTCTGCTAGCTACTTGTAGCGGCGCGCTCGCATTGCGGCAATCTAATATTGGTGTTTAGTCCTTAGGACCTAAGGCAGATCTGCTTGCCTGGCTAGACTGATCCTGTCGCGGCCATAATGCTGCATGCGAATGTGGGCGATATTAAGCACGTTATGGTCAACGGGGAGTTTAAGAAGCAGGATGGACAGCTTACAGTACCTAGCTATACTACGCTGCAGGACCGCTTTCTTGAGAGCGCGAAGAGGGTTTAGGAGATTTGGAGACAGACGCCACTTACTGTTACGGAGGGCAAGGCTGAAAGCGGGATTTCTTATTAGAGGCCAATACACGCCGATATCCTAGAAGGTGAAGGGACTGGATATGGCCCGTTGTTCGTCTAGCGGTACATAGAGTGCGTCGGAAAATGAACCTTAACTAGTGAAAGAAAAACACTGCTGTAAGAAGGTCAACGTGCTGATGTTTTCGAAGGTTCTGTGCTGCATGCGAGTCTACAGCCAATCACGATATGCAAGGTTTGGGACCAGTTCACGATCGGACAATGTATAATATTAAAGGTACGCTGCGACCATCTACAAGAGCCCTTCAGAATGCCTAACCCCTCGCCCATAGCCGACCCACCCTAACCCCCGGTCGTGTGCTTACACCATCCACTCGATAAATCTTGAAAGGTAATGTGCACCCGCCGCTTAGTTCCTTCCCCTGCCTGGGAGTATAGTCATATCACCGGCCTCGAAATGGAGCGTGCCCGCTGATCCTACCTTTGCTTCATAGATTAAATTACCTAATATAATGAGAACCGACTTAAGATTTGAGCCCTCGTTACTAAGACTAATGACATAATTCATATAGTTGCCGATCATCTCGGTAGAGATGAGGACGCCATGAACGATGAACAAGAATCTCCCGTTGGTTCCCCAGCATGAGCGAGCAAGGTTCTGAATCGCTCTCTTCGCGAGGTCCCTCGTCACAAGGGCGTCGTCGGCAAGAGGCGAATCGATGGTGTCCCTGGGGTACTGTGAGCAAAGGTGCTGTTTCTCTGCGTCGGGAAGCCTACAGATTGGCTCGAGCTGCAACTTGGTTGACTTCCTCAGAGCTTACGCTACGAATCGGGGTTAGCAAACGGTCATCTGGATATGTTCGATTGTCTTACCTGGGAACTCCGAGTGAGAGGGCCAATGGGGCTGCGACCGAAAGCAGAGCAAAAGTGAAGAACTTCATGGTTGATGATTGCGAAGGACGAGTTTGCAAAGGACGAGATAGTCAGAGGACGTAGAAGTTTGATGCACTATTTGGGGAGTGTTTGCAATGACTTTATATACCTTGTACATGCCGTAGAAATGCATTGATGTGCATCCCTGTTTATACTCAAGGGATCGGTCACTAGAGTCTAGACTTGACAAAGTTCTGAAGCTGCGACTACTCAAACTCAAGTTGGAATACGAGCTTACGGACTTACCAAGGCCTTAGAAAACACCTAGAATCGTGCGATATCTGAGTACCTTGCAGAAGTAAGCCCTGTTCACGGACCTTGTTGCAATGCGCGAGGAAAGTCTCCCCGGGTGAGAGCGGCGCGTTATTACCGAGGTGGACGGGCCAACGCGCGGTTTTTGCCGTAGTAATCTAAGCAAATCTCTTATATTTTAATAGCTATAACTTCTTTAAATATTACCATTTATTTTTATTTTCAAGGTTTTAGACCCTAAAGGCCTAGATCTAAAAGTCTAGAATTGTACTTTAGTTTTATATAGCTTAGTCTTAGAGATATTTACTTCTTATATAAAAATTAACTTCTAAACTAAGCTATACTAAGCTAGAATAAAATTCTGAACTTATAGAGCTAAGCCTCTAGGTATTTATATTCAAGGTATCAAAGGTGGTAGTTGTTATTGTAGTCAAAATAGGTTTTCTAAAAAAGTGAAAAGCAGCTACCCTCTACTAATTAGTCGCAAAAGTTAAAAAAAAGATTATGTGTAGTTAATATAATTTGAACAGCAGGTAGATAAAGTCTACGCGCTAAGCGCTTAGAGCAGAAAAGCTTAAACTACTAAGCAAAATTGAAAGTTAAAATTTTTTGCTAAAAGTACTAAAAACGACACTAATTAAAACGTGTTTAACAGTGATTGCTAGCCTATAGCTAGCAACAAGATTGCAATAGAGATAAAGAAGAAGGGTAAGGACACGTATATTACTGCAGCAAGAGCCTGCAGCACTTTTTTATAAAAGCTCTTTACCTACTACTTTATACTATTAGAATTTCCTACACTACATAGTACTATATAAAAACAACTTACATACAAACAACTTATATATATATAATATAATGCTTAGACGATTCTTTTTCCTCTTTGATACAAAGGCTAATAGCTTATATTAAGTAAATTTAGACCTTACTTAGTTACTATACTAGAAGCTATAGTAGTAGATTACAAAGCTGGTGTTTACTGTTGTTAAGCGGCCACCTTTATTAGTTAAAAAGAAGCTAGTGGCGATAGTCCTTATAGTAGTTAAGTTAGTGCAGAGGTTAGAATATAACTATAGTTAAGATATCTTTAATGCGTTTAGTGTTATAGATGTTAAGGTCATAACAAGGACTATAAAAGGATAGTTTAGCTAGTATACTATATATACTGCGCATGTTAATAGCTTAGATGTAGTAAAAGTATATTACTTTAGCAATTTCTTTCTGCGCAAATACAACTTTAGTAAAAAGACTTAAGAGTAGCTTTGTAAAAAGCAAAGGCGTGTTAAGACAGCTATTAAGTAGCTAACACAAACTAACAAGTAGAAGGATTTTATAAGACGCCTTTAGGAATAAGAAAGCTGTATATAGATAGTAATGCTGTTGTTGTTTATTTACATCTAAGAATAGGCACTAAACATACCGCCAAGATAGCGACAGGACGATAGAAGTTGCGGTTAGCAGTAAATAGTTATTAGTAAATAGTTATTAGTTAAGAGGGTTAGTTAGAGAAATATCACGCATCTTTGTTTCTGTCTAAATATACGACACACTAATTGTGTGCTAGCTAAACAAGGGGGCGTAAGCCCGGATACCTGTTGTTAGCAATAAATCTTTTTTTCACCAAAAAGGCGTCTGCAAAATGTGTGGTCATATCAAAAGGTTGTCTCAAAAGGCCGAAGCCAGCCTCCAGGTATAGAACTTCAATTTTGTTAAAAAAAGGTTAATATATAAAAATGTTATATATGAATTTTTTTTTAGCAGTATAATTTCAAAATTTCTAACATATCTTCTTGAGTATAATACTTTTAAGCACTATTACTTATGTTCTAAATTATCATTTCAAAATAGAAAGTTTTAGCTTATTTAGAATTTCTAAGATATTTATAGATAAAAGTTTATATTTAAATAAAGAGTAAGTATCTCTAAAACTAAGCTATTTTAAACTAAAGTAGAACTCTAGACTTATAGATCTAGGCTTTTAGGCTCTAAAACTTTAAAAACTGAAAAAATGTCAATATTTAAAGAAGTTATACCTATTTAAATATTAGAGATTTGCTTAGATTACTATAGCAAAAACTAGGCTGGTAAATAGGTTGTAGGTACCCACGCTTGGGTATAGGTTAGGTTGGGGTCACACAGACTAGTAGTTGTAGTTATAGTTAAGTTATATAGGCTAGTAGTTGTAGTTATAATTAAGTTGTATAGGCTAGTAGTTATAGTTATAGTTAAGTTACACAGACGTGTAGTTGTAGTTAAGTTAAAAGTAACTAAATCAGTGCTTAGTTAGCTAAAGTAATCTTATACTAGCCTATTTTATCTAATTATTACAGCAAATTATTACAGCTATTTACTACTATAAAAAGCACGTAACTATAACTGAACTACTATTCTTTATAACTTAACGATAACTTAACTTATACCTATAGTCTATGCGTATAACTATAACTATAACTACTAGTTTATATAACTTAACTATAACTACAACTACTAGTCTGTGCGACCTTAACCTAACTTATACCTAACTTTAGCGTGAAAAACGTGGGTTGTGGTTGGGTTGGGGTTGGGTTAGCTTACGTCAGACCACAACCACAACCCAATTATACCCATTTACCAGCCTAGCAAAAACCGCGCGTTGGCCCGTCCACCTCGGTACCTAGGTTAAGCTCCAATAAAACTCAAACTTTAGACAGCTGACAAGCCACCACAAGGTTCGGATTCTTCGACGCCAAACCTTGACAGCCTACATTTTGTTCTAGAAGTATGCATTCACACTTGGCAATTATGCGCTTTGCTCGGGATGAAGGTATATAAGTACAGTAACATGCTCTTCAATCTTAGCCATTCACTCACTCCATTGTATCCTTCTTTAGCACCACATTCAATTTATCAAACAACCAAATCAACCATCATGAAGCTTACCGCCGTCGTCTCTCTGTAAACCAACCCCCTTCCCCCCAAAGGCCTAATCTATTCGATCCATCTAATAACCATTGCAAAAGCCTAGGATTTCTCAGTCTCGCCAACGCCGCAAGTTGGGACCGCTGCTTCTGCCACGTTCGCGGAATACAGAACTCGTGTGCCAGCATTCATGCCTGCACCCGAAATGCCAAGCGTGCATGGGGTAAGTGCTGATTAAGTCCCTGGTTCCGTTATGCAAAAAACAAAAACAAAAACTAATTACAATTCTTCAGATGGCAGCGACGTAAGCGAACGTGCAGGATCACATATGCATCAGATGCTAACGCGTAGAAGTGCGTCGCCGAGCCGTTTGCTGAGAAGATTCAAGGCAGTGAGTTTTACGACTCTTGCCGCATGTTCCTTAACGGTGCAGATAGCTGCTGCACTAAAACCGAAAGGGTGGGGGGCCCAACCTTCCACTCAGATAATTGCAAGGGTACTTAAAGAACTGGTGCCCGACTCTAGGTGGCTTAGGGGTCTTCAACTGTTTAGGTGGAATTATGATCGATGGTGGGTGAGCTGAGGGCATGATAGGTGCAGGTTTGGTATTCTTTATCTCTCTCGGAACGAACGGCAGAGGGAGTGATATGGACATCTATCTTGAGAATTTTTGATAGGGCCGTTCTCCATGTCAGCTACACAAACAATATATTCCCTGCTGTTTCTCAAACCGAAGATCTCTGCAATCGTTTGCGTCATGACGGACGGGGTAAGGTGCGAGGAAAAGTGTTGTTAACAAAGCAGACTGGGAGCTGCAACTAAATCATGTTCTGCGCAATGGTGTCATCTGTGCCGAAATAGGTCGATCAACATACCTAGATAAATGGGATAGGAAATGAGCACCTCAGGCCACAATGACCAACTGCCCTCTCAGATTGGTAGTCTTCCACAAATTAATGCTCACCGATTCAAGGAACTGCATCATCCTCTACACATCTCTAGCACCCCACACTTTCCACGAAAAGCCTTGGTAGCTGGTGGCCACAGGCATGTTCACAGTAAGATGATGAGTAAATACATGCGTACCAAGTCGACATCAACATACCGACCCACACATTAGAATTGATAGCTAGCGCTCCTAGCTATCTACCTACACCGAATCCCTCCATGCTGTCTCGATATACCGACCTCCTATATCGACCTACACATTAGAAACGATAGCTAGCGCTCCTAGCTATCTACCTACACCGAATCCCCCCTATACCGACTCGATATACCGACCTAATATATCGACCCTATACCGAACTGCTTAGCGTACTTATATGAGCAATACAAGAGGGCAGCTAGCATAGCCTACAACAATAACAAATAAGAAGTACAGGAGATAACTAGACTAGCATACTAGCTCTATATACCTTCCACAAAACAAAGGACTGAGAGAGATACTCGTTAAAACTACTCTAGGCTTTAAGCCTTACAAAGGACTGAGAAAGCTACTCATTAAAACTACCCTAGGCTACGAGCCTCACCTTCATTTAGATAAACCCCTCCTTGTAAATAAAACATATATTAGAAAATACCACGTAGATACCTGTAGGTCCTAAACCTACACGTCTTATATAGCCTTTTAGGCTGAGAAAGGACGTTAAACTACAAAAAAAAAAGTCGACATCAACAATCTAACAAATTCATAACTACCTGCGTTCTTCTTGACCGTAGCGGCCGATCTACAGGCGTCAAGTTTGCAATTCTGCGCGTAAAGATTCATGAAGCTGGAGCAACATAAGTGACAACATGTAGAAAGGTGGGCTGCAGATGCCGCCCATAAAGACGCAAGACGCAAAAATAAGGATTGTAAGCATGAAGAAACTCGTAACAAGGTAAAAAAAGACATACCAGGACAATACAAGGGCAAAAATACATGCAACAGCGGGGATTCGCTAGTGGTCATCCACCTAACTACTAATCCGCCAGTATCTTGCTTAAATAGGGCTGAGCGAACGGGAAGCCTTGTTCTCAAGATCCTATGGTCATATGTGTCAGTTCGATCCGTTGCTACGTTCATGTAGAGCGTGTGGAGGCATCGTGGTGTTGCACCTAGCAGCCAAACGCTTCATCGGCCGGAGAAAGCCCAGAGCTACGCGAGTAACAAGCCTCCCTTGGTCTTAAACGAGCATGGTAGAAATCTGCTCGAGTCAGAATAAGCTTTGAAGCGGACGGACGTTGAAAGTGGATCAAAACTCGTATTCAAAACTGTTCCTGATTTCTTTTAGAGTATGTTAGTCTAGCCTATCTATCCACATTATATTTCCTCTAAGATTCCCACTCCTTGAACGCCTTCTGCTTTTGCCTGCTGATCCATTGTAGAGTTCTCGAGATACTGTCGATCCAGTCTGCCCTACTCTTGTTCAGTGACAGTACACTCGGGAAAGGGAAGCGACTGGCGCTAATCGTGACGTAATCGCCAGGCTTCAGTTCGACTCTTTCTCTTCCATCAAAACTGGCCTAGGAGCTCGTTCGCGGATCGTACGTTACACCACAGCGCAGTACAATAGTGTCCAGCAGGATGACTGGTTAGAATGAGAGCGTGTGTGCGCAAATGGCAGTCACGAGAACAACAGGGTTGTTAGGATAGCAAAGTAAGCCACTAGCTGCGAGATTATATGCGGTGGAGCCTTTCGGCGTAGAGACGCAGACGCCTTTAGCCTAGACCGTGGTAAAATGCTCATTGTCACCGAATAGTTCAATAGACGACATTGTAGGGTTCAGCCCTTAATTGACTACCACTTTATTTAGAATGTTATGTGTTCTATCTAAGTATGTGTATAGTGGTCGTCGTATTCCTCGCTAATAACATGCATGAATGCCCGTAATCTTACTACCCTTAGCATTCTGTCCTCGTGTTGACTTAACATGTAGTTGCGCCTAGCACTTCAAGCCCTTAGTGTCGTAGAAAAGGCACAGTCCGCCAAGTGTCCTAGCTATGTATGTCTTCCCGTCAGGCGTAAAAGCGACTAATGTGATTATGTCTAGCACTGTATTAACAAACGCTACGCTTTTATCTGGAATGCTCTAAAGTTGTAGTTTCGCGTCTAGAGACCCTGTAAGGAAAAATTAATCGTTAGTAAGATAAAACTGTATTGAGGGGACAAAATCAGAGTGCTTGAATATGCATAGACTCTCGTCGCCACTGACATGCCACAGGCGCACAGTCTTATCCATGGACGAAGATAAGAGAAAGTTGTTCTAGTTGTTGTTAGTGCTATGCTTAAGCACCTCATCATACCGCACATACCTTACTCCAACTCAAGTCGAGAACAGTCGACGTGTGGCCATGATACTCGCGGACGGGCTTCTGGTGGAACACCAGCGCGCTAAGATGTCTGGCGTCTTCACCATACGCATGCGGATCGCTTTTGGCCTTCTTATGCGCTTGACGTTCTTCTAAATAGGCTATAAGTTTCTGTTTCTTACCCTTAATCTAAAATATAGGTAATAATGCTTAGAAGCATCATACTTAGGAAGATATAATAGAAATTGTAAAATCACACTATTGAAAAAATCTTATTTCTTATATAACGTAAACCCCCACTTAGTGGTTCAAAAAGCCTTGGCACGACCTACTTACTCCGCGCTGTCTTAATTATTACTACTACAACTACTTTTACGTCTATTATACGCACTGCCATTTAATTTAGAAGTCTCTGCTGCATCTTTCTAGCAAGATTACGCATTATATTTAGTCTTTCTATATATGCTACAGCATTGTTAAGTTAAAAGTGCTCTTTTAGTAGTACTACTACTTTGAGTTCTCTTGAAAGAATTTACACTTATAAATATACTTGAAGCTACCTAATCTGCTGCTGCTTTATACTTAAAAGTACTACTTATTCGAAATCTACTTTTTTTATATATTTTTTACTTAGTTATAACTACTAATTACTTCTTAAGCTTATATGTAAAGACATAGCCTCTATCTACTTACTACTATATACCTTAGAGTTAGTTATATACACTTTGACGTATGTAGCTAGAGATAGAGGCCTTCTTTACTACTTAGCAAGCACTAGTACTAGCTAGGCGTAGCACCAGGCTTGGCGCCTACTAAGCTAGCACTAGCTCCTCTTCCTTTACTATATAGCTGCCCGCATACTTAGCCTCTTCTCAGTCTACATCTGCTATTCTCTACTCTAAATATCAGGTACTTTTTTACTAGTTGCTTTTCTGTGCGTAAAGTCTACTTTATATAATAATTGACCTATAAGCAAAGAGCTTATTGCAGGCTTTCTACTTAGATAAAAGTAAGTAGTCTCTACTCGTTTTAAGTTGTTATATAGAACTATAGCTTTAGTAGCTAGCTCTTAGCTAAGTCTAGCGCCTTTAGACAGTAAGTTGCTACTAAAATTTCTAGACGTGCTAACGTTTTTAGAGGGCTCTTATTATTAGCGTAGGTAAGATTTAGACCTTATTTACGCAGTAGATAGCTAGCTATCAAATATCCTCTTGCTATCTAATAGCCTGAAACATTATAGCTATTACTACACTTGCCTGATTTTAAAATTTTACCTAGAATAGGCTTTTTATAGTTAAAAACGCGTTTCTTATTTCTATTTTTAGAATTTTGCGCATATTTTTAGTACACCGAAAAAAGTATATGATTAGTAGTAAAGATTTTAGAAAAGTATGCTAAATAAGTAAGAAACTTTACTTACTTTAAGGTCCCTACGCACTATTTAAGCAAAAAATTTATAAATTAGTAAAATAATATATTATATAAACTAGAGATTATATCTTTTGCTTGAAATTATGCTACTTGATTTATAGTTTAGAATTCTATGTACTAACTATTTCTTTCTTTCTTGACTTTGTACTTAAATAATTTAACTACTTTATATAATAAGTATGTTTTTCCTTAAGCTTAACTACACTAAAAGATAGCTCATTGAAATAATAAAGAGAATATTGAAAGGTAACTAATAACGCTACATATAGTGCGACGCTGCTAGTTTACATAGGACTAAACTACGTATACCTAGCTAATAATATACTTAATATCATTAGCCGCCTCTTAAGACAATACTTATATAATTAGTTTTTAGACTATTAACTTTAGCTCCAACACTAATATAGAGAAGCTGCTATAAACTACTAAATTAGACTTAATAGCGCCATTTAGCTAGGTTTTATATAGGCTAGTAAATAGGTATAGGTTGGGTTGTGGTTGTAGTCTAACGTAAGCTAACCCAACCCTAACCTAACCACAACCTATTTTTTCACGCTAAAGTTAAGTATAGGTTAGGTTAGGGTCGCATAGACTACTAGTTGTAGTTGTAGTTAAGTTGCACAGACTAGTAGTTGTAGTTGTAGTTACGCGCACAGACTGTAGGTATAGGTTAGATTGTAGTTAGGTTATAGAGAGAAGTAGTTAGGTTGTAGTGACGTGCTAATAATAGTTATACGACTATAATAAATAGCAGTAATAATTAGATAAGATAGGCTAAGATAAGATTACCTCAGCTAAGTAAGCACTAATTAACCTCTGTCTATAACCTGTAGGTTACCAAACCACAACCACTAGTCTGTATGACCTAACTAAAACTACTAGCCTATGTAACCTAACCACAACTACAATTACTAGTCTGTGCGACCTAACTACAACTACAACCACTAGTCTGTGCGACCTTAACCTAACTACAACTACTAGTCTGTGCGACCCTAACCCAACCTATACCAAAGCGTGGGTACCCACAACTGATTTACTAGCCTACTTCTATATCATGTTAATATAAAGACTAAAAAAGCTACTATAGTCTGCCTTCTAGGCAAGTTAACTAAAAAGATAACATTTAACTTAATCCTAGACCTTTCTTCTCCCTGTCTAGCAATTACTATTAAGACAGACAATAAAAGCCTTATTATAAGAAATAAACTAAGCATAACTAAGTTAAATTTTTTTATGCTAGGCACCTTTAAACACTTTAAGCGTTTTAACTACTGAAAATACTTTAACACTCTTATTAACAACGTGCTTCTACTAAAAAAAAAGTACTTTAGCTGCTATACTGCGTAGTCTGTACTACAAATCAAAAACGCTATATTTACAAAAAAGATTATAAACGACATTTTACTATACTTATTAGTTTTTCTAAACGCCTGCTTTATCAATCTGCTTATAAACCTGCTACTAATAACTTTCTTTTAACTTCAATACAATAAGCTTGCTAGTATAGCAGCTTCAAACTCTTTTACTACTTATATAACATACAAGGACAAGTTAAATACTTAAAGAGAGGCTTAGACGTAGCTTAGAAACTTTATTCAGGAGCTAAAAGACTAGAATTATAGTTGCTAATAATAGACAAGCATAAAGAAACTATGACTTAACTATTTACAATTGACTTATAAACGTCTAGAACAAGCTATATGAGGCTTAACAAGACGTGTTATTGAGTATAGAATAAGCTAGTTGCTTAGAAGTTCTGCTTTTACGCCTTATTGTGATAGAGAAACCTGGGGGTAATAATACTAGCTGAAAGGCTATCAGGCTCGGGTATAGCGCGGAGGGGGGAGGATAGAAAAACCTCGAAAGGCCGTCTGAAGAGACACCAGACATCTGTACCCCCTAATAACAACTATACATACATATAAATAATAAAACTATTGTATTGGACACCTGTTCTAATAGAGGACTTCTTGATTACCCTACAACATATAGCAGCTAATTATAACTTGAACTTTATAACTTTCTAGCCTTTAAAAAGTTGCGCGCCTATAAAAACTTAAGCGCACAAGTATACTTTAAAGACTTTACAACATCTCTAGTTCTATAGTGTTAAATAGTAAAAATACTATAAATAAAAGATATGATAGTAAAAACAATAAAGATTAGTAGACTAAACATAATATAGTAAACTTAATAGCCCTTAGCAGCAAGAAAGCAAGATATTGAAAACATATAGATCAAAAAAGTAGGCGTATAAAAGACCCCTGAGAAATGACTAAAGAACACATAACTGCAGAACTAAGGAATTAACAGAATAAAATTATAACTAGACTAAAACTAGACTGCTAGGTAAAGCTTAGGGCATAGATTAGTATTAATAAGCTTTTAGAAAGCTACATGAGTAGAGAAAATACAATAAAAAGCACAGAGATATACCACTTAATACTTACGGTATTAACTAATACTTAAGAACTTATAAAAATGAAGTTAGGAAAAGAAATCTTAAAAAGAAGTAGTTGAGATAGCGCATCTATAGAAGTAAGCTTAGAGTATTTTTTAAGTTATATAAATAGAAAAGCGAATACTTTTCTTTTAAAAGACTATTAGCTACTCAAGAAGATAGCTAGTTAACAATAAGTACTATTTTATTTAGCGTTTATACATTTTGTTATACCATTTTTAGTACTTATTGCATACGTCGCGCAAATAAGTAAAAACAAATAAGTAAAACTTAAGCTAAATAAATAGACTTCCTTTATTGCTAAACAAATCACTAAAAGCTAGAACTTGAAGCAGCAATTAGCTCTAGCTTCTTATACTATAACAATACAAGAATATTTATTTACTTTAGGAATTACTTGAAATAGCTTTGCTATCTAAGAAAACCCTTAGAAACCATCTAGTAATAAAGACATAACAAAGTTTTTTAGACAATAGTAGTCTCGTCTTAGTAGCTTAGAAACTATAAGCTAATAGTTACAACCTAGCATCTACTTTACTTAGCTAAAACAGTTCTAGTCTTTAATCAAACTAATGTTATAGTGTTTTTTAAATACTTGAAGATTATGTCTATGTACTATAGCTTTACTAATAAACTAGTAGCAAATTGCCTCTAAGCTTACTATAAGCTAAGATAGTAGCTTTTTATTTAGTCTTTAAATGCTTACTCTACTGCTTTTATAGATAGGTTTTAAAAGGACTTCTGTGATGCCTTTTAAAAGCTGTTTAGAACTAACAATGAAAGCTGATAAGAAGCTTAAGCAGAGTATTTCAAAACACTAGCTTCTCTAGTACTAAGCGTAGTTTAATTTCAATATTAAGAAATACTTATAAGAATTCTATTTTTGTAGCAAACGTTGCATTAAAGCAGCTACTATTAATACAGAATAACCTAAATTCTTTCTAGTTAAAGGATTATCTTTTTAATATGCTACAAAGACTTTTAAAAAAAACTTTTTTAAAATTAATAACTAAAAGCATTTATTTATGAAAAATTTAGCAAATATCTAACTACTTGTCTAAAGCTAGAGACAAAAGCCTGTATACTTAATCTATGAGAAGTAATGAAGGAAATTATACCGGAGGTTAAGGTTATGCTACCCTAGCTAATAGCTGTTTAGTATATACCCTTATTAAGTTATATTCTAATAGCTGTATACGCCTAAACATCTAACTCATTAAAACTCAACGTCCTTCTATATATTGATTCTTTCAAGCACTAATTAACTTAGTGACCCCCTTGAAAGACCTCTACCAATATAGAAGTAGATAAGTTAGTTAACAAAATGTTCAATCTAAAGATTAATTATACTAGCCTAGAACTTAAACTATAGAAGCTGCAATGATCATATTGAAAAACTAAACTTAGAAGTAACTTGAATATTTAAATAGAAGTAAATAACAAAGTATTTAATCAAGTAATTTAATTTTAACCTCTCGCTAGGTCAAATACTAAAGGCCTATAGCTAACAAATTAGTATTGGCGTTAGTAATATAGTAGCTACTACTCGAATAGTAAATTAGACTTACAGCTATTAGTTGTATAGAAATAACGTTTAGAGTTACTAGAACTAAAGCATACAATATGACTGATGTTTTGAGTGTAATTAGAGCAGAAGCTAATCGCAATTTCTTAGCATAGCAAAAGACTGCTAGGTATATAATATAATAGGCTTTTATTAATATGGAAGAATTACACCTAGATAATAAATTTATACTTTGATAGAGCGCTAAGAGAAACATTCAAAATTGTGCTTTGGCTTAGCAACAACTCTAGGCTAAAAACTATTTAGCTTAAATTAAGCAGAAATAATTCAAACAGGATATTAACTTCTTAACTATGACTAACCTCTTAAAAGAAGAACCTGCAACAGCCACTGTGAAAAAGAACGCAATCTTAGTACAGCTAGTCTCTAATTTAATAGAAAAACTTTAAACAAAGAAGTTAATTAGTTTTAGTAGCTATTAAGCATTTTTGTAAAAATAAATTAGACTTTGAACTGTAACTAGGACTACTTAGTAAATATAATAATAACACTCTTGCGTCTACTACTATTACACAGGTGCTATTAGAACACAAAGGCTATTTAAGCTATAATCTATCTAAAACCTAAAAACTAGCGCATAAAACTATTTTAAGCAGGCTAAACAATAAATATATTCTGCACTTCAAAAGCTATAAGAGCAGATCTAAGCATCTTTTAAGCAATAGAAATATTAATAAAAATAAATTAGTGCAGTTTAAAAAATACTAAACATGCTACAGATGAGGACTCTATCACTGATAATCTATACAAGGACATCAATAATAGCAAAGAGCAACCTAAAGACAAGCAATTTAGGAGAAAAATAATAATAAATAACTAAGAGCTTAACGCACGTTTAGGTGGAAATATTGTTTTTAGTATAATAATACTTCTTTAAATTAGTATACTCTATAGTAACATGCTAGAGAATTACAAAAAGTCTTTTTAAGAGAACTGATACTATAAATTAACTAAAAGAACTTAAAAATAATACGATATAAGTATAGTAATTTTATTTTTAAGGTATTAAAGGTGGTGGTTGTTGTTGTAGTCAAACCGAGTTTTCTAAAAAAGTAAAAAGCAGCTACCCGCTACTAATTAGTCGCAAAATTCAAAAAAAGATTGTATGTAGTTAACGAGATTTGAACAGTAGGTAGATAAAGTCTACGCGCTAAGCGCATAGAGCAGAAAAGCTTAGACTACTAAGCAAAAATTAGGGTCAAAAAATTTGCTAAAGGTACTAAAAGCGACACTAATTGAAACGTGTTCAACAGCAATTGCCAGCCTATAGCTAGCAACAAAATTGCAATAAAGATAGAGAAGGAGAGTAAGAACACGTACGTTACCGCAGCGGGAGCCTATAATACTTCTTTATAAAAGCTCTCTACTTGCTGCTTCTTACCTTTAGAATTTCTTACACTACATAGTACCGCATATAAATAACTTGCATACAAACAACTTACATACAAACAACATACATATAAATAATATAACACTTAAACTATTCTTCTTCTTCTTTAACACAAAGACTAATAGCTTATATTAAGTAAAATTAGACCTTACTAAGTTACTATACTAGGAGCTATAGTAGAAGATTACAAAGCCGGCGTTTACTGTTGTCAAGTAGCCACCTCTATTAGTTAACAAGGAGCTAGTAGTAATAGTTCTTATAGTAGTTAAGTTGGTGTAGAGGTTAGAATATAACTATAGTTAAGACATTTTTAATGCGTCTAGTATTATAGATGTTAAGGTTTCAATAAAGACTATAAAAGGCTAGTTTAGCTCGTACACTATATAGACTGCGTATATTAATAGTCTAGGTATAGTAAAGGTTTATTACTTTAGCAATCGCTTTCTACGCAAATACAACTTTAGTAAAAAGACTTAGAAATAGCTTTACAAAAAGCAAAAGGCTTATTAAAACAGCTATTAAGTAGCTAAAATAAATTTATAAGTAAGAATCCTTTGTACGACGCCTCTAAAAATAAAAAAGCTATACATAACGGGTTTCACAAGCGAGCGAGCCACCCAAGCGAGCGAGACACGCAAAACCTCACCAAAATTTCAAACTTGCAGAGGTCTATATCTTAGGAATTACTAACTAGGATTATCTATAAATCTTATTGAATAGCTGCATCTTTATAATAGATAAGCTATTAGAATATAAGAACTCTAGCTCTAATATCCAATATGATATATTTATTTTCATTGTTTTTCAGGTGTATGATTAGTTAATTTCTATAACTAGCTAATAGAGTATGTTAATATTCTAATAGCTTACTCAGTATATAGATGCAGCTATTATATGAAATTTTTAGATAATTCTAGTTAGTAGTTCCTAAGATATAGACCGTTGCAAGTTTGAAATTTTGGTGAGGTTTTGCGTGGCTCGCTTGCTTGGGTGGCTCGCTCGCTTGGGTGGCTCGCTCGCTTGTGAAACACGTTAGATAGTAATGCTATTATTGTTTCTTTACATCTAAGAATAGGCACTAAACGCCCCAACTACAACACCGCTAGAATAGCAATAGGACAATAAAAGTTACAGTTAACAGTAAATAGTTAGCAGTAAATAGTTACTAGTTAAGAAGGTTAGTTAAAGAGATATCGCGCATTTTTATTTCTATCTAAACATGCGACACACTAATTGCGTGCTAGCAATGCTAAATAAGAGGCATAAGCCCAATTATCTAATGTTAGCTATAAACTTTTTTTTGACTAAAAAGGTGTCTACAAAATATGTGGTCACATTAAAAGGTTGTCTCAAAAGGCCAAAGCCAATGAGTATAGTAATAGTAATATAAATAATAAGAACTTACTAAATTATCACCGCTTAGTAAGCGTTAGCGCATTACCTTTAAGTATACTTTTAGACTACGTCTTAGTAGAAGTAGAAGAGGGGGAAGTAGTTAAGGGCTATAGACTAAAAGCAGAACACTAGACAAACTTAGAAATCAGCTATATTAAGTAATATGTTATTACTAACTTTGGAAACAACAAAAAGAATAGGGGAAATAATAATAGTAAAAGTAAATACTAATAGAGTAATTAAAAGCTGTAAAACTACTGAATAAAAATAGAGTACTTTAGAAAAGAATGCTTTAAAGTACGTATTTATATTCAAAAGAGTTGATATTTTTTACTTTCTAGATCTCTTATCTTTTTAGGCAGATTTTTAGTACTTAAATATTGTTTTCTTAGCTATTGCGTAATTCTTATTACTCTAGAAGGAAAAAATATAAGATATTATTAATGCAATAATAAAGTAGTAATTTCAATTAGTAAGCCTGCGTTCTAACTACTTTTTGAACTAGAAATAGTCTTATGAACTTACTAAAAAGCTTCTTAATAAATTAGTAAGCTAGGCTAATGTTTATTATACTAAGGCGCACTAAGTCTTTTTAATAGAAAGTTTTTAGCTTAGTTTTTTTTATAGTAGCGGCGCTATTATTCTTGTGCTAATAAAAAGTGCTTTTTTACTATTGTACCCGCGCTGTGCATGCGCTGCACTCTATTTATAGCGTGTAGCACCTTTTTCTTTAGCTTAATATCCTTAGAAGGTAAGGTAAGCAATGAGTACTTGCTATATACTACGTAGAAAGGTGTTGTCTTTATTAACTTATAGATAATGTTTTTATATGCATATTAAGCTGTTAGTAGAATTAGAACCTAATTACCTTGTTATTTCAAAGCAAAAGTTCCAAGATATCACTTTATTATTTAGTTTTAGAGTTTAGTTTGCTTATCTACCTATAAGTAGAAAGCTATACTTAGTCTACGCTTTACTTATAATTAGTAGTATATTTCTATCGTAAATCCTAAAGTAAAGATTTAATTGCAATTAAACATAATGCTTTTTTAGTTCTATATTTTAAAATAATATGTTTCAAATAAGACACTGTAAACTGTTTTGCATTCTACGTTTTCGATAAAAGTATATAAATTGCTATTTTAAAAAGCAATTGATCATGAGAAAAACTATTTCGAATAATAACTTAAACTATTATTTGCTAGTAGTAGCCTAGTAATGAAACTAAAGCTTACTTCTTCAAAGATTATATTAAGAATTAGTACTAGTAATAACTAACTACAGAGGGGTGACCAAAAAAAAAGATGTCAAAAAAGTTGTTATATTTGAGGCTTAATATTTCTATTACTAGAGAAGCTATACCTAGAAGGGTTAGTGGTTTGAAGAGCCAAGAGCCTCCTCTTTAAGATAGGCAGATTGGTAAGCTGCTTAGTCAGCACGATTGCGCCTGCAATCTCGCACAAAATAAGAGAAAAAAGAATGTAAAAATAGATTTTAGTACAATTTTTTTTTAAACGTGTAAAAACTGCTATAGATTATATATATAAAAAACAACTAGTTCTTCTCTCTTGTGTGTAGGTTCTAAGGTAATTGCAAAATAAACTATTAAATAATTATAGAAAGCTTGTTATTAGGTTTTTTCTAAATAGAAATTAAAATAGCTTACTAATACTTAGTGTACTTGTCCTTAGGTTCTACAGTAGTTGAACAATACTTTAGTTTCAATAAACTATAATTATAAAATACTGTTAATGAAGACTAACTTACTTATACTAGTAGCCTCTTAATATGTTAAAAACGATATAATTTTAGTATTATAACGATACTTAATATTAAACTTATATTGATGTTAAACTTAATTTAAGTCTATATTTTCTAGCTTTATTAGTTCTTACTTAGTATATAAATTATAACTATACTCTTTTTCTAGAGTTTAAAGTCAACTTTTACTTGTCAATATCAATGAAATAGTAGTCCTTTTTTAAGGAGTACAGTAAGTATTCAATAATGATTTATATTTTATCGTATTTTATAGTTCTTTAAATCTAACTTTTGGACATTTACAAACGGATTTTATTGAGTATTTTCTTCACTCTTTCAAAGATCTTAGTAGGACAGGTTAATTTGAGCTTTAAAGTAGATGAAAAGTCTTTCATTTATTCTAATAATATAAGTAGCATTAGTTATGATTTTTGGAAGCATCCCTAGCATATTACCCCAATAGTAAATAGGCTCATTTTATATATAAAATAAATAAACTTACTGATTAAAGTAACGATAACTATAACCTATAATAGCTAAACTTCATAAAGAATAAGCTGGATAATTGAAAATAGCTAATATAATATAAGCTTACTAGGCTATTACGTAATTAGCGCTTACTTATGTAACCTCTATTTATTCCACCCTGAGATTAGACTCTAAGTAAATACGATATAAGCCTTGAAAATATGCTTACATAATGCTTACATAAGCTTATAAAATATAGTTCTTAAGCAAAGATTCTTATACGTTCACAAAAAAGTTATACTAAAATCTATTTTGACTTTTTTCTTCTTCTTATTTTGGGCGAGTATGCAGGCGCGATCGTGCTGACTAAGCAGCCTACTAAGCTGTCTATCCTAAAGAGGAAGTTCTTGGCTCTCCAAACCACTTTTCTTTCTAGGTATAGCTTCTCTAGTCATAGAAATATAAAGCTTTAAAATAATAACCTTTTTGATATCGTTTTTTTCCACCCCTGTGTATATTTACTATGCCTTCAAGCTTTGCTCTTTTAGCATACTCTATATGTTCTTATATAATTCTAGATATTATAGCTTAGCTCTAGCTAGTAATATAGCCTACTAATAAGCGTATACGTTCTATGTGCGCCAAAATAACTTACTATATGCGTGTTATAACTCTGTAATAAAATCTCCTTCTTAATAGCTTATTCTAAAAAAATATAAATTCTGCTTTTAAACCTTGATACTGTTTTATTATTAACGCACTAGAATTATGTGCTACTACTACTTTAAGTGCGTGTTGCTTGCCTAGAGTCTATAACCTACTACTAAGCAAAAGCGTCTCTTCACTATGACTAGCTTAGTTTCTTTATGAAAGCTTTCAACTTTACTATTATAAGTTTACTAATAACTAATACTTTAGCTAGTAAGCGTAGTACGTATAGTATATACCTTATAGCACTAGTAGTCTAGATACTTTCTGTTTACAAATATTAGCTATATACATCTCACATGCGCTTTTTCAGCTATTCTAAGTTATATATTTTTTTTACTACGCTTTACTCTTGCTAGAAGCCTATTTTACAGTATAGGTTATAGTTAAGTTAGCAATAAGTTCTTTTATCTATAATTTACTCTTTTTCCTAGCCTGTCTATAAGGCTTGTATACCTTAGGCAGTACTTAACTTTAAGAATAAAAGCTTTTAAACATAAAGCCTAGTATGCTTAGCGCTAGTTTAGTTTCTATACAGCGCGTATAGAGCGCAGGTTATTATAATTACTTAACACCCAAATAGTGTGCTAAGCGCTTTCTAGATAATATTGCTATTTCTTAAAACTCTATATAATAGCTAAAAGTTTTCTGTCATATACTTTATATTTTAACTTA
This sequence comes from Alternaria sp. 'sect. Undifilum', assembly GCA_024321975.1. NCBI lineage: Eukaryota > Fungi > Ascomycota > Dothideomycetes > Pleosporales > Pleosporaceae > Alternaria > Alternaria sp. 'sect. Undifilum'. The sequence goes on from JAJJZI010000004.1 coordinate 4,617,145, forward strand.
GCGTTTTGCAGCTATTGTTAGTAAAGTATAGCAGAATACTACTTTTTGTCTTTAAATAGTTAAGATCATATGATTAAGATAGTAAAAGTAGAGGCGTTTATCTTAATATAAATTTTATATCTTTATTAAAGTAACGTAGAATAGGCGTATATATCAAGCGTTGCTTTAGCCTTATAAAGGCAGCATATATATTCTTGTTCTAATAGAACGCCCGTTCCTCTTTTAGGATATTTGTAAGAGGTGCTGTTTCGATAGTATAGTTCTTAATAAAACACTGATAGAGTTTATAAATCCTAGAAAAGACTATAGCTTCTCAACACTAGTTAGTGTAGACTACTACTTAAGAGTAATAACACGCGCTAGATCTTCAGAAATACTACTCTTTATAACTATAAACTTTAGGAAATAAACTTTGCTTGGAGCAAACGTGTACTTCGAAAAATTTACGTATAATTTTACTTTCTGTAATAAATTAGGTACAGCGCGTACAACGCGCTAGTACGGCGCAATATTATTATTATAGGTATAAATAAGAATGTTATGAAGGTAAACTTGATAAATAAACTAGATGATTTTTTGAAGCCTTATTAATATAGATATAAAAACTTGCCAAGAGATTTGTAAGTCTAAAAGGCATATTAAGATATTCAATCTTTCTACATTATATTTTAAAAGCAGTCTTCTACTTATCTTCTACCTTAATCGTTAGACAATAGCAAGCGTCATTTAGGTCTAATATAGTATAATAGTATACGCCTAATAGGCAGTCCAGTGTCTCTCTAGTTAGAAAGAGTAGATAATTATCTTTTATTATAACAGCGTTAAGACCTTTATAATCTACGTAAAGGTAAAGGGTCCTATAATTCTCAAGTACAAATGATATAGAGATGCTAGTAGAGCTAGTGCTATAGCAAATCTATTCTTTTCTTAGTGCCTTCTTAATATCTTCTTAGAGCACCTAAAGCTTATTAGGATAAAAAGCTCAAAAAAGCTTATAAGCAGGTTCTTTTTCTTATGAAATAGAAATTGCTTAATTTAAACTTCTCAGTTATAAGAGAGTCCTAGTCGAATTATTATTAGAGATATTAGCAAAGTTCTGTAATGCATCAAGTATACGCTGTACCTATGCTATAAATATATTTAGTATCTATACTTTTAGCCTAATGCTTACGTTGCTATTTTAAAGCACTTTTAAGAAGTAAGTTCTTAATTCTATAAGTCTTACGTTCTTTTAAAATACTTTAGTAGCTACTAAGTTTATTTTTGTCTTTATATATTTCTAGCGCTGCATCTATTGCTTATAGTTAATATAGATACTTTCCTAGCTTAAAAAGAGGTTACTAAGTAGTAGCAGTGCATATTCTTTGATTACTTTATATGTAGTAACTTTTATAGTGCGTTCTACGCTGTTACTATTTATTAAGCATAGCTAAAGCTTATTTACTGTGTATATGTTCTGCCTCTAAGGTCTAATATAACTTAGGCAAGGAAGTTCTACATCTTTATTAAGTTTTAAGTTTATCTCTATAGCTATTTTTGAGATAATAAGGCCAATATCTACTTATAAGTCTAAAATAACTTGAAGTTTCTTTTTTACACTAGACGCTAAACGTATGTAATATCTACGCTATATGCTATATTTTTAGTAGAATATTTATTAGCACATGCTTACTAATCTTAGGTTTATAATAAGGCTTAACTTCTTTATATCTAGTTTATGTTAACTAAGACTGTATTAAAATTACTACTTTAGCACTTATATGTGTAGTATTCATTCTTCTAGCACTGAAAGTAAGTAATTTAAGTATTATTTTTACATTTTTTAGGTGCGTCTAGTGTAGTAGCAGTAAAGAAGTGCTCTTTCCTTTTTTGTTTACAAAAGTGTTCTAGTCAAGCTAATTATGCGCTATCAGTGCTCTACGCAAATTCTATTTTAGTATAAAACTCAGTATAATAAAGTTTTTTTTCGCTGCTAAAATTTAGTAGTAGTTAGTAATTATATATTATAATTTAAGCTTGAGTTTTGTAAACAAGTGCTAGACCCTTCATACCTTGGTAAAAATTATAAGTTAGTTTTTAAGAATATTAAAATAAGTTATAAATAATGAAATAGTCTGGTCTTTTTACTACATAGCCTACGCATAGGTAGTAGCAGCTTAAGACTACAGTTGATAGAGTCTAAGAGTAAGTTAAGTAGGTATTACTTAAAATAGTTCTAAGTTAGTACTTTTTTCTTAACTTTAAAAGAGCGCTTGTAATAAGTATACTGAAGTTCTTAAAAGTCTGCCCTAAGACACTGCATTACTCAAATTACTATGATATTATCTCTTTTAAATTTTTGATGTAGTAACTAAAACATTACTTTATAGAAAAAGATAAACTTATAATAATCTTTGAAAGTTTCGCTTTAATATTGAGCTAAGCTTTCAGGTTTTAACGTGTGTTATATATGCAGAGTTAGTGCGTTGCATCTCTAGTAAAATATTTATTAGTACGCGCCTTACTAATTTTAGGTTCGCAGCAAGGCTTAACTTTTTTCTATCTAGTTAATGTTAACTAGGACCTTGTCAGAATTGCTGCTTCAACACTTGTTAGCGTAGTGCCTCTTCTTCTAGCACTTAAAGCAAGTGATATTGTTGTTGTTTTTACGCTTTTTAGGTGCGCTTGATGTAGCAGCAGCAAGGGAGTACTCTTTTCTTTTCTTTATAAAAGTGTTCTAGTTAGGCTAATTTTGAGCTATATGTGTCTTGCGCAAGTTCTGTTTAAGAGTAGATCTAAGTGTGATAAGGTTTTTTCTAGTTACTAGGATCTAGTAGTAATTAGTAATTGCGCGTTATAATTTAGGCCTTAGTTTTATAAATACGTGCTAAAGTCTTTGCACTTTAGTGTACGTTGTAAGTTAGTTTTTAAGGACATTAAGGTAAGTTGCAAATAATTAGACAGTCTAGTCCTTCCGCTGTATAGCCTACGTGTGCGCGGTAGCTGCTTTAAGGCTGCAGTTAATAGGATTTAAGAGTAAATCTAGTAAGTATTACTTAAAATAGATATATGTTAGTTTTTCTTCCTTTGCTTTAGAAAAGCGCTTATAATAAGTATACTAAAGCTCTTAAAGGTCTGCCTTAAGATACTGCATTGCCTGAATTACTTTATTACTATCTTTTTTAAATTCTAATAGTAGTAGCTAAAACGCTACTTTGTAGGAACAATAAAACTTGTAATGCTCTTTAATGGTTTTGCCTTAGTATTTAGCTAGGTCTTTAAGTTTTAACGCGCGTTGTACATGCAGGCTTAGTGCTGCGTAAGGTGCGTTCTGCGCGCAGGGTGTTGCAATTAGTGCTGTTTATATATTTAGGATCTTCCCCTATTTGACCCCTTCTAGTTAAGCTATTTTTTTTTAGCTCACGCAGTTATTGTAAAGATTGAAGTTTATTACGTTGCTTCTTTGCTGCTTTAATACGCTCCTCAAGCGTTAGGGGTGCGTTTTAAGTGCGCACCTTAGGCTCTTTAGGTGTAGTATGCCTTAATAAAGTTAGAAGAGGGTTAGAGAGCTCTAATAGGGCAGGGCTTTAGCTTCCCTAATTGCCTTAAGTGTTGGATCGCGTTAAAGGAGCTATCTCTAAACTATTAGCCCGTAGGAGACGAGGTATTATTCTGTAAGGGGTGGCTTCAGGCAATCGTACTTGCTTCACACTACAGAAGATAGTAAGAGATGGCTTAGAATAATAATGTGTGTATATTTTAAGCAATAATACCTGCAGGGATCCTTACAGATAAGGAGCATCTTATTGTACGGGTGTTGGGGTATATGAAGATATACTGCTACGAGGGCAGGAGATTACTAGTGATCAGATCATGCAAGAACAGAGTTGGTAAAATAATAATCTTATTGTAGGTTGTGTATAAAAGACTATTGGTAAAAGGAGACGCCTATTTAATACGGTGCAAGAGTTAAGTTGTAGAGTAAGCAGATAACGAAAAGTTCGCCCCTTCCTGTGATACACAGAAGAGGTTATATACCTTAAGATTAGGTGGTTAAGCACTAACCTAGTGTGCAATAGAGTATTACCCCGTGTACTAGCACAAACCTCCCCTTTCTGCGAGCTTAGCCCTATTAAGCTCTCTATTCCGCAGGAAGAAAAGGAAAGAAAAACAGCAAAATAAAGGAAATAAAATAGAGAAAATAAAAATTAACTACTTGGGTTGCCGCCTAGTATTAACAGAACGCAATTTTATGTAGAAGCTACAGAATCTAGGTGTGTAGTAAGCACCTAGATTCTGTAGGCTTAGCAATTTTCTTACTATATACTTATTTTAGGCATATCCTGGTTGTAGGCTTATCTTTTACTTCTTTAAGCGCTCACTTTAACAAAGTTCTTAAGCGGTAGTAGTTGTCGCACTTAGTCTAGACGCAGGTAAAGTAGTAGTAGTAGCAGCAGAAGCTTAAGTTTTTAAAATTAATTAAAAACAACTATAACGCGACTGCTTAGTTAGAGTTGTAGGTACTAAGACGTTATTAGAAATAACTATACTAAACTAAGAGTAAGCGCAAGGAAGGCGCTGTATAGAAAAGAGCATAATAAGATTTTTGCTTTCTTAGAAAACTAAGCGCTTATTTACTTTTAGGCTAAGCTCTTCTTAAAGGCGCTAAAGAGAATTAGCTTAAAATATATTAGCGTCTTACTTATCCTAGTCCTTTGTTGTGTGCGAAGGGTTCTTTCTATTAGTAGAGAAAAATAATTAGTTAAGAACACCTTAGACAAGGTTAGCATAAAAAGCATTCTTCTCTAGCTTCTATACTACAAGCTACTAGTTAATAACTTATTATAAGATATAGTTGTAATGCTTCTTAATATAGTTATTAATTTATTTTTTAAATATATTTTGTAGCATGTTGTTGAGCTCCTTGCAGATAAGAGAATTGTACTCCTTAACTTATCTTATAAGGGCCTTTTTAATCTAGGACTTATACTTAATACAAACATTACTAGGAAATAGCTTGTTAGTTTCTTTAAACCTGTTAAAATAACTAAAGAGAGTGCGAGAAGTAGTAGTAAGGTTGTAGTAAGCCTTGCAAATCTCCTTATAAGTTCTTATAGCCGGCACCTTTATTACACTATCTTGAACTATAACAAACTAGAGGAGAATAGTATAATAATCGTAAGTAGTTAGCCTAGTAAGTTAATAAAGTAGAAAATGTAATTGAATTCAAACTTGTCTCTTCTTGCAGATTTGCTTTATCTATTAAAAGTTAAGAACTGCCTTTTATGCGTTTTCTATCTAGTTAGTCTTGTCTTCCTATTTTTTTTAATAAAACTGTTCTAATAATTTAATGTCTGCGTCTTTGCGCTAGCGTACGTACTCTAGCATATACTTATAAAATCCTAGTAGCATCTCTATATAGCTATTCTTATCTTTATTGTTAAATAAGACACTGCCATAAGCTATCTTAGCACTAAGGCCTTCCTCTATTACACGCTTAAAATTAAAGTTAATATACTTGAAGTAAGTTTAATTGCCCTTCTTAGCATACTTGGCGTAGTAGAGGTAAGAAATTAAAGTGTACTCTTTATAGAGCATTGAGTATTATAGCTAGTATCCTAGGTAAGTGCGTACAGCCTGTTAAATAAGCAAATAGTACATATTGCGCAACTACTTAAAGTTTAGCTTCTTATCTATACGTTGCAGATAAAAGCAATACATTTTAAAGGTGTCTATATTAATATTCTCTATTTAGCCGTCCTTCAACAGCTATATATAGGCGTTGGTAATAATATTTCCTATGAGTTAAAATTTCTCTGCCTGTAGTCAAAACTCTATAGTGTTAATAATCTTATTCTAAGCAGGGATAGAGTAGAGATAAAGTTTAAAGAATTAATATTAGTAGCTAAGCAGATCTTTACCCTACTTTATTAAGCAATACTTGCTAGTAGGCTAGAAAATCCATTTTTTAGACTTTGCCATATCTCGGCCAATACTAGTCCAAACTTGGACATTTCTGGATTGATATTTAGATCTCGCATAACTGACAATTTTTGTAATACAGTGTTTCTTCGTATCTCTGATATTAAAAAAGTTATTTGACAACCCACGTTTTCGTGGGTTGTGGGTTAGGTTGCCCCAAATTTGCACTGTTTTCTAGCTCTAGCTAGCGTAATATAAGAGTAACAAGAGAAATTTATATAGCAGTTGTCTAGAGCTAAAGTCTAGCTTTCTAACAAACCACAAAATACCTAATTAAGACGAGTATTCGCTAAGATATTTGACAACCCACACGAGCAACCCCGAGGCAACCCACTTACCAGCCTACTTGCTAGTAAAGAGCTTAGAAAAACTAAGTCTAATTAGAATTTGTACTAATAGCTCTGTCCTATATATAGTAAGAGCAGACACTTGTTAAGTTTATTAGAAGGCATAGCTCTCTTAAACAAACCTATAACGCTTACAGTAGTATGCTTATAAATAAAGTATACTTGCTTGTACAATAGATTATTAGAACTAAGTTGTTATTTAATTTCAACTTTACAATACTACTCCTTAATAAAATTAATACAATTAAAATTAATAATGAGCTTCTTTGCGTAGGCTTGCTTAAGTAGCTTAAGAAATGCAGAAGTAGGATTTATGCAATAACACCTAGTCTAAAAGATCTCCTGTTCCTAATTGCTGGTATCTAGCTCCTTATCTAAATAAAAAGTATTATTGAGGTTAGTATCTAGTTGTGTAGCTGCCTGTTAGTAGGATAGTGTTGCCTTTAGAGCACGAGAGCTTAGTAGAGGCAGTGGGGCAGGAACTTGCTAGCTACTATCCTTAGCTCTAACTTGTACTGCCTAGATGTTAGCAGCATCGCGCCTCTATTATATAACAGTTATTCTCCTTATAAACTTATGCTCTTTAGCTATTGCGTATTGATCTAGTCCTTGACTAGTAGACATTCTTGTAGATTGCCTTAGGTTTCTCGTTATAACTAATAGACTACAACTTCTTAGAGTACAAGTCTTAGATACTATAAGATTACTATAACAATTAATAAGATAAGCTTTATGTAGAGTCCTCCCTATTTCAGCAGTAATTAGAATAAGTACATTGTAAATTAGATGCGTCTTTACGCTAAGCAGCCTAGACTCTTTACTTTAAATGTTCTGTGTAGAGTAGTGTTAACTAGTTTTAGAGTCTTTAAATTTAGCTATAAGTTAGAGAACCTTATACTAGAATGCATAAAAATAGTTAGGCTTGTCTTAGTCATTTTTAGCTCTAGTATTCGGACGTAGCTTCTATACGTTAAAAACAATATTATCTTTCTAAACTAAAGAGTTAGCAAAGATAGCACAAAGTTCTATTGCCTCTTAGTAATAAATACCTAGGTAGGGTCCTTTGTTGTAAGGGTTGTTTTAATTAAAAAAAGCGCAAATATTCTTACATAGCAGCTTTACTATTATTTAATTTACTAGTAACACATATTATTTCTTACCCTAGTTCTTAGAGTTAATCCGATATACTGCTGCAGCATTAAGGAAATAAGCAGCGTCTTTGAAATTTATACGCCTTAGCACAAAAGCTATGTCTATTAATCCTTAGTAGTTAAGTAGCGTATAAGGCATGTAGATATTAACATATTCCTAGACAAATTTTAGAGCTAGCTTTTTTACTACTAAAATAGCACTGCCTAGTTCTTTAGCTCTCCTGTCCCGCAATCAGAATACTGTACTAATAATAGAATAGTGTTCCTAGAAACCTTTAACACTACTATATTTGTCTATAAGTCCTAGAAGCTAAGCATAAAGATTGTCTACTCCTAAAATAACCTTAAAAATTAAATTAAATTACTAAGAGGCGTTGTTGAACTAACAGCTTACAATAATACGCTGTTGCTTTAGAACATCTAAAAAAATCTTGTTTAACAAAGTCTAAATGCTAGTAACTCTAATGCTATTGCTAAGTTTCACAAGCTCTAGTACTTTATTTTAATGCTAGACAACTTCAGAGGTGTAGTCTACTATGTAGTCTTTCTTTCTAGTGCTAACCTCTAGGTCCCTAAAGACTTTTAATAGTCCTAGTGTCTAAAGTAGTTACTACTATAGCTACTTGCCTTAAGCCTTATCTAACAGAGGCTAAGATATTGCTTAAATAAGTTAGTTAGTAGTGTATGTAGTGCCGCGGCAGCTAATATAAGTTATATATTATCTTTAGCCTTTGTTGAATTGAGAAAAAAGAGATATTGCCTTAATCATTATTTTTAAATGTAAACACTTTAAGAAAAGGTAGTAGAGTTAGTGTAGAAAGAAAGTTAGATAGTTAGTAGGGTTGTAGCTCTTCCTTATGCGTAGTAGCCATATTCTACTAGCTAGCAGGTAAAGGTCAATAGGGTCTATATTACGCTAAAATAAGTAGGTTTTGCAATAGAAACAACTATTATAATTAGCTATTGCATTAAAAATGCAAGAAATTAGGTATAGTATTAGTGTATTAGTAAGGTATTATAGGTTTATAGAATCTAGGTGCTTACTACACACCTAGAATCTATAGGACAGGTAGCTTGTACCTAAATCTTATATAGGAAATTAGTAAATAAGCAGCCAAAAGTAAAAATAGGTACTAATAGCGTAGTATTCTCTCCCCTTTCTAAGAATATAGGCTGTTCTATAGCCTACTAGTTTCTAGTGTAGTAGTATCTAAGTCTGTGTTTAAGCTTCTAAAATCTTGTCTATATATATGACGCTCTTTTTTTTGTAAAACATTTAGTAACAACAAGTTAAGGACGAAAATTATTACTTATTATAGGGGGTAAAGGTAATTATAGTTCTGTAAGTAGCTTAAGTAAGTCTAGCAAGACAGGAATATAGACTGTAGGGCGAATTTATCTCTTATAATCAAGATCTCATAAAGATAATTTTATAATTTTTTTAAGTAATATCATGCACAAGTCTTTGCTAGAAAGGCTTTAATTACTATCTAGGCGTCGTGTATAGAAAGCGTGTACTATTAAGATCCTTAAAGCAGTAAGTCCCTCTATTAGGCTTAGCGTTGTAGATATAGTATAGACTTAACTATGTTGTATCTAGTTTGCAATCTCGCGATATATTAATTTCCTAAACAGAGTTCTAGAGAAGCACTAGATCTCTTGGCTTTAAATTCTTATGTTGTATCTCTTTAGTGTCGTTCTAGTATTCCTTTTTAGCAGCTTTTATATAATTTGTTTAAGCAACAGCATTCTTTGTAAACTAAATTTTAAGATTTAACTGCATTGCTTAGATAGCAAGTAATTATGCACAATCTTTTACTTTTATAAATAGAAGTATTTGCTATGTAGGTAGTGCAAGTTTAATAAGAAGTACTAAGTTCTATCCTATAACTAGTTAGTATAGCGAGTAACCTGTTTGCTTTTGTATTAGGATCCTGTCTGCAAGGGGAATTGTAGGCAAGTTCTTAACCTAAAGTTCTAGTAGCTTCGCAAGGGCGTGTATAATTAGTTTATACCCCTCTTTCATTTTTTTTATAGCTTAAGGATTATATCTTAAGAATTAGACTTGGTTAATTTTGCACGTTTTTAATAAAGATAAGACTACTTTAGCAAAATTAAGTCCTTTATTAACTATAGGTTTACGTGCTGTGCTCTATTAACATCTAATGTCCTTATATATAAACTTAGCAATTATCTTAGACTAGTTGTTTAAAAGTGCTTTAGCTTCTAGCTAACTGCTAAGGTAGTCTCTTGCAATTACTAAGAACTTCTTCCTAAAACATTAAGGCATGTATACTACATTAATAGTAACAGTCTTTGAAATACTAAAACTGTAGGTGTTAGTAAGCATATTAACCTTCCTTTTAGAGGATTGTAGTCAACAGTCTAGGCAGATTGCTAGTCTCTTTTGCATATACTTATATATTTCTTTCTACTAGTATTACTGTGCGAGTATAAAGTACACTACAATAACTCCTCTATGTCTAATCTAGATGTGTACGTTTTATACTGTAGCTGTTCTTAAATCTATATTATTTACAACTTGTTAGATTACAATGTTTCTAGATGTCTCTCTAAAGAGTATACTATCCTGCACAAAGAAGTTTAATGCCTGCTTTTCTTATGCTTATAGTTCTTATAGTTCTATTCCCTTAGGAGTCTTAAGGTTGACTAAAAACTAAGCATATTGCTCTAATTCCTTAGAGAAATCCTAACAGAGTATCCTAGCTTGCCCTACTAGTACTAGTGCATTTACATTTCTTATTATATAGTTAACAAACTCCTTTAAGTCTTCCTTAGGTTCTAGAGGTAACTTCTAGTCGTTAGCTTTTGAATACCTTAACAGTGCATCTACAACTGTATTCCTCTTTCCTAGTATGTGGTTAATATTAAAGTCCTATAGAAATATTATTAATATCTACCTGTTTATAACAGTTTCTACATTATTAGTAAATAAATAATTTAGCCAAGCAAAAAGAGTTGCAGCATCAGTTTCTATAGTAAAGTAAAAACTATAGAGATAAGTACAAAACTTCTTAAGAGCCTATAGCACAGCCTTGCACTCTAACTTAGTAGAGTGCTATTACCTCTTTTGTACTAACTATAGTGTGCTTTTAAACTGTACTAGATGTTGCTTATTATCTTTCTTAAGTTGTTTAATATATACTCCTGCACTATCTTAGCTTACATTAGTTATTAGGAATATCTTATAGTCCTTAGTGTTAGTGTAGTCTAGGTTCGCGAGTGTAGACACCTTGCATATAACCTATTTTCGCGTGTATATTGCTATATCTTGTGTATTCTTCTACTAAAAAGGGGTATTGTCTTGTAGAAGTATAAACAAAGGTTTGGCGATCTTAGTAAAGTCCTTTACCTATATACAGTAGTAGACGCATATGCCTATAAAGAATTACACCTCTCTCTTATTCTTATATAGTGGCTAGTTTATAATCTTCTTAACTTTCTTTTAGTTAGGATAACAACTTTAAGAGCTAACCTTATAGCCTACAATCTTAAGTCTTTCTTTAAAAAAATAACACTTCTTTTCTAATATAGTGCCTTTAGCTTGTTTAATATTAGCTAGCACTTTGTTTAATTGCATAATATAATCAAGAACATAGCGTTAAACTCCTAGCCTTAATTCTTCTCCTCTATAGTTAGTCTTAGGTCCTCTACATATAATATCGTCGATAAAGGGCATAGTATTAAGCTAGTAGTCTCTTAGAATCTTTATTATTACTTGTTAGCATGCTGCTATAGAGTTAGTAGCACCTATTACTATTATGTATAACTATATAAGTCCTGCTAGTGTTTAGAACGCTGTTATGTCTCTGCTTTCTAAATGTAGTGTAGTTTAGTTATATCCTAAGAACAAGTTTATAAGTGAGATAATCTTACATCCTGTAAACTCTCTTAAAACTTGTGAGCAGTTAGTAGTAGGTTTACATCTTATATAGTAACTGCATTTATCTGTTGCGCATTGCTAATCCATTAAACGCCTTTATCCTTCTTTAGCACTTGGTGCTATAGATTGTAATATTAACTATTACACCTTTTTTATGTTCCTTAGTTTAGGCAGACATTAACTATATTTACTACATATAATTCTAAAGCTTTAAGGACAGCAGAGCCTTGCACTTGCTAAGCTTTATATAGTATTATTTGTATCCTGTATAGTAGGCATACATTAGCGTAAATCCTTCCTAATTGCTTAAATTGCTATAAGAGCGCTCCGTCTTTGTTAAGGAGCATATGTATAAATATCTCCTTTTCTAATAGCTAGAGGTGGTCTCTTATATATAACTTGTTCATTTGTTCTTTGGTAAGCCTTATTCTTAGAAGAAAGCAGTATATCTTAGTTTAAATAGGTAGTTGTACAGTCCTAGATTAGGATTATAAATGCTTTGTTAGAGAAGTTACTGTTTCTTTACTTTTTCTTTTTAGTCTTCTTGTCTAAATTCTATTAGTATCTTCTACTAAAGGATATTAATAAGTTAAACTTTCTTGTCTACTATCTTGTATATTGTGTAGAGATTATTGCGGTGTTAGGTAGATTTAAACAGTCTCTCCTGCAATAGTTAACAATTAAGTTTGCATATGATTAAAAATTTACTAAGTCTATAGTTTCTAGTAGGCCCTTTAGACTGTCAAACTGCGTAAGTAAATACTTAGTGTTTTTAAAATACTTAGTTTTTCTTATCATTGTTTGTATACAGCATATTAAATTTACTAAATCTAACTATCAAATTTAACTATGTAGCTTTTTGTATATATTTTACTACAGCTGCTTAGTATTTGCTGTCTATTGCGTTAGTAATTGTATATACTTATATATTACCTGCTGTTTCTCTGTCTAAGTGGCTTTATTCCTAATTGTCTGCGCAGGGTGACTTAGAAATAAATTAAATGCAAAAAAGACTACGTTCCTAGTGCTATTCTTAGAGAGGACTTAGCATATAATCTGTCCAAACGCATTATACTATATTGCTATCCTCGCGCATACACACTAAGTTCCTCTTAGTATTATAAATCTAGTAATATTAGCAATAATCCTAAATATAGTTCTAATAGTAACTGTCTCTATTTGTATAAGTATATTAAACGTAGTTCTAACAAAAGAATTATGTGTGCTATTAGCTAAAGTAATACTAGGAGATAGCTGCCCGAGTCTATGTTCTATCATTTTATATAGTATCTTTAATACTTGTGCAGCACTAAGTCTTAAGATAATTATTTATGCTTTAGTATTAATTAAGTACTTTAAGAAGCTGCTATTTATAATAACCTAGCATTCTAGTAGGTATGTTTAAGCAAAGACTTGCCTATTTTTTTGCTAGACTTCTTAGACCTCCTTAGTAGCTATATTGTTAACTTATTTATCTAGAAGTTACTTTTTCTATGTACTTTGTAACAAGTTTACGCATTTAATTAATATGCATTTATTGTATTATAATACGTATTTTAAATAAGTAATATAATTAGTAAAGTTTTATTAGTAGTGTGTCCTAGGTCTGTGCGTTAGTTTAGCTAATTAGCAGCTAGAGCGGATTCTAGGTGCGCTAAATTACACTGAGATTCTGTAACTTCCCTACTAGTTATAACGTTAAGCGTACTCAACTTTTCTATAATATTGATATTATTATTAAAAAAGTTGCGTAGCTGTTTTTAAATATTATCTTGCCTTATAAAGTCTAATATAGTAACTCCTTATACTACCTGTCTAAGCAGGGCAGTTACAATACAGTTTAGCTACTTTTACATTATTTCTCTTAACTTAGAATTAGAAAGCGCATTTATAAACTTTATAGCTTTCCTTTTACGTCCTTACTGTAAGTGCTTTAGATTAGCTAGCAGGTTGTTATCTTGCTAAGATAATTATAGTAGTCTAAAAATTAAAAAATAGTTTATTATAAAGCTAACTTGCAAAAGGAATATTACTCTATATTTCTTTCTGCAGAAACTAAATACTTAGAAATAGAAAGTTAGAGATAAGAGCGTTACCTTGTATTATTTAATTACTTTCTTAGGCACCTATATTCTTGCTTAGCCTTCCTTGTTTCTTTATTCCTCTATCCTAGACACAATTAATATCCTAGTAAAAGGCAAGGCCTTTGCTCTTTAAGCGCGTAGCAGTATTTAACTTAGAAATATTATATAAAGCATTTTCTCTGCACTCTAGTATAATGTTAGCAGCATTAATATTATTAAGCTTACTAACGTGTTTGTCTGTAGCAGGATTGTATAGTTGTTCCTAGAACTGTTAGAACTGCTAGAGAGTATTATTATAGTAACTTTAGTCTATCAAACTAGATACTACGTTTACAGAACTAGAGGTTTTTTTTTTAAAACTTTAAGCCTAGTTAAGAGTTTCTACTAGTAAATTTCTTAAGTATTACACTAAAGGCTAGTTAATTGAGTACGTTGTTAGTAATGATGCCAAACTCTTAGATCTTTGCCTTTAACTATAATAAGACTTAGTTTAATAGTAGCTATCTTAGGATTTCCCTTAGACGTTTATGTGGTAGCCTAAAGTAGTAGGTTCCTTTCTTAGCCGCAATATCCTAGTTAAAACTAACTTATCCTATCTGCTTTAGGGCGTAGTATAGCTCACAATCCTTAAGTATATGTCTTACAACACTACATATATAATAGAGGGTATTTGTCTCTATATTATTTAAATATACTGTACTTGTCTAAGTAGATAATCTCTTCTTAGCTTTAGTAACAAAGAAACTGTTATTTCTTTTACTAGAAAGTTTAGCATTTGTTACTTATGCATTAAAGTACGCGTAGTTAGTAGGTTTTTCTAAGAGTTTTTTAGTTGTAGAGTAAGCTATAAGTATATTAATAGTTCATAGTCTAAGTTTTAGATTGCCATAAGACTTTATAAAGTCCTCTACTTTTAAGTTAATATCTGCTAGCGTGCTTGTTTTTTTTACGTGCTTTGCTAATTTTGACTGCTGCCTCTTTGACTTTCTTAGAAGTAAAAATAGCACGCTAGTTAGATAGCATAATCTAGCGCATCTCCAAATTAGCGCCTTCTTGTTCTAGCTAATAAATTTTATTTAGGCTAGCTATCTTCTTGTAGTAGGATTTAAGAAAAGAATAAATTAGATCTAATTTATTCGTATTCTAATTATTACTATTTAGGGCAGCAGGTATATAGTATATAACTGCCTCTTTATTTATTTGTAGGAGACCTTAGAAGAAGAGAATGCCCTCCTCTTCTTCAGGGATTTGCTTGTTCTTAATACATGCATTATCAACAGAAGTAAAATAAGTATAATACTCTACTAGCCTAGGCTAGTTTTGTACGCATTTATAGATATAAGCTTAAAGGTAAGATTGTTTGCCTATCTTAACAGCAGTATCTTTGTGCTTCTACTATTCCTTTATATATGCTTGCAACTTAGATTAATCTCTCTCTATATATCTAGGTAAACGTTTTAAGATACAAAAGAGCAATTAATCTTTATTAGAGAAATAGTCTAGTAGAATAAAGACTCATATAGTATTATAGATACCTCTATTATCAGCTTATTAGTTAAAGTCTTCTACGAATTTAGTAATATCCTTTTTAGTAAAAACTAATTTACTGTGTCTTAGTTAAACCATAAACAACACTAAGTTGTGCGTAGGAGTAGTTATAGTATTAATAACTAAGCTTAACAGTGTTAATAGTAACTTAGGACTAGCAGCTGTAGGTCTAAAGAAAGGAAGCGTTTCGCCTTCATGCCCTTAACCTAACTTCTAATCCTTCTTTTACATCTGTAGTATAGTAGGACTTATAGGAGTTCTTTATACAGATAGTTAACAGTAGTTAGTTAGTAAAGTAATAGACAAGGTTTAGTCTCTAAGAGAAATAAGATATTTGTTCTTAGAGTTTTTGTAGTGTATACTTATTTCAGAGTAGTTTTAAAAATTCTTGCCGTTTTAGTACCTTTTATTTTGCTAGGTAGGCTCTAATTTATACTTATGCTTGTTGTAGATTCAATCTCCA
This sequence comes from Alternaria sp. 'sect. Undifilum', assembly GCA_024321975.1. Classification (NCBI taxonomy): domain Eukaryota; kingdom Fungi; phylum Ascomycota; class Dothideomycetes; order Pleosporales; family Pleosporaceae; genus Alternaria; species Alternaria sp. 'sect. Undifilum'. Next base: position 4,632,603 of record JAJJZI010000004.1, read on the forward strand.
GGTGTATAACCTGTTGCGGATATGATCGCTGCTTGTTCTACTATCAACTCAGAGGTAGAGGTCTCTGCCTTCTACTTGTTCGTAGTAGACTCAGAGGCAGCCTAATCCAGGCTTATAACCTTTTGGAGATTGAGGAGGTGCGCAGGGTAAAGGACAAGGATAAGAGAATAGAGACTAGGGGAAGACAGTATTGTAGAAGATAGCAACTAAATTGTCTTGTCTTGTTGTCTTATCTTTCTGTCTTGCTGTCTTAATTCCTAACTATCTGCTAAACTACAGTCTATATATACTTGTAACTTGCATTCTAGAAAGATCTGTATTACGCAATAGCTTACGTAGTAGATTGCGTAATCTATATTAGATTGCGTAATCCTAAACGTCATTGATGATAACAATCAATTGATAACAATGATAAGAAATACTAGTAGCGTAATAGCTCCTAGTAATCAATTGATTGTAGGTTGATTGTGTATTCCAGGTGTGATTTGAGCACCTAGATTCTGTGGAGAAACAGCTAAGTAGCTTAATCTCCAACAATACTATCTCAATTACTAGTAACGTCTCTATTTCGCTAGATAGATACCTTAAATTAGCGTTTTGACGTATTTGGTTGTAAGCTTTTAGTCTTATTCTCATTTTTACTAAGTTAAACTTTACCTATTTTTTTTTACGCATATATAACCTTTTCTAATTTTTGCTAGATAGGCTTACTACCTCTATTTTGCTAAGTAGACTTTAAATTAGTGTTCGAACATATGTAAGACTACACCTATTTTGCTAAGTAGTTTGCCGCCTTTATTTTGCTAGACAGACTTTAACTTAGCATTTATTAACGCATGTTTGTCTTATTAGTAGTTTTTGTTTTCTTTCTTTTGTTGTTAGTGCCAACTTAGGTAGCACAGTCCTTAACGTAGTCTGTGGTAAAGGATAGTGCTAACCTCCTAAAAGAATATCTAGTAATAATCCTAAGTATTCTAGCCTCCTTAGTATTCTCTTAAATCTTATGCTTTTATAAGATTGTTGTATTATTCTTGCAATAATTGTGCACCAGTTGCTTTGTGCACTAAGTAGTAGAGTATGTCCCTATAGGCTTCGCTATTTGTACGGGTGATGGAGTGTATAAAGACATACTGGTACAAGGGCAGAAGATTACCAGTGATTAGATTATGCAAGACTAGGGTTAGTAGGATAATAATCTTATTGTGGGTTGTGTATGAAAGACTATTGGTAGAAGGAGACGCCCATTCAATACAGTACAAGAGTTGAGTTGTGGAGTGAGCAGATGACGAATGGTTCCCCCTTCCTGCGATACACGGAAGAGGTTATATACCTCAAGATCAGGTGGTTGAGCACTAATCAAGTGTGCAATAGAGTATCACCCCGTGCACCGGCACAGTAGCTTTACTTAAAAACTTATTATCTTGCTTATTAAATTAAGCTTACTATTATGCCTTTATTTGAATTTTAATTTAAATAAAAGCCTAACTAAGCAATTGACTTAGTGCAAGGGCAGCCTTCTTAAGAGCTAAAGCCAAAGTTATAGCAGCTTACTAATTAAGCAGCAACTCGTAAACAGCAATATAGCAACAGTAATAAGCTACATACGCCTTTTAAGCTGTTTACTAAGCACAATGCGCCTCTATCTACTTAGAAAAAGGCGCCTACTAGCTCTTTAAAGATTGCTGCTAATTTACTACGTCCTTGCGTCCCGCTTTATTAACGCTGTGTAAGAATGATGCTAAACAGTTTATACGCTAAGTATTATTTTAATTATGTTTGAACTAGTAGTTAGAACAGCTTACGCTGTAGTAGCTACTTATCTTATATCTACTATATAGTTAATACTAATCTTACTAATTATTTTATAGCTTTACATAAAGTTACAAAGAGGGGTTTTTTATTCTTTAAGCTTCTTGCTTAGCCTGCAAACTAGTTATTAGAGATAAAATAATAATAAGGTATACTAAGCTTTCATGTCTAAACAACTCAAGGACATTATTGCTTGGCGCAAAGAGATTAATAGCAGCATTATATTTACTAGAAAACCTTCTGCACAGACGCCTCCTGTTAACAATTACTGCGCTTAAGAGATGTTGTCTTACAGTCTTACCGCTTAGCTCCTACTACTTACTCCTACTCTAGTAAGCATCTTTAATTTAGGATATAATGTTAAGGATTATTTGCGCTAGACACAGCCTACTTAGCAGGCTATAAGTCTAAATTAAGGTTGTCCTTTTAAAAAATAGCCTTATTATCTGCAGCCTTATACTAGTTATGCTTCTGGTTAACTTACGTAGCAGCCTGCTTAACAGCCAGCTTATAATTAAAAACAGCTATAGCAACAGTAGCTTTAGCAACAACAGCAGTAGCAGTATTAGCAGTTATAGCAGCGTCCACTACGTTAATTAACCCTTTAAGAACAGCATACTTACAAAATACTACCCATTTCTAGTCTATATAATTGTCCTTGCATGCACCGTCCTAATCGCCATACAACTAACCTATATAGTCGCAGGGTATCTACTAGTGTAAGCAGGAAATTGTCTTATAACTCTATTTATAGAAGTAATGGATTAAATTTGTACTTTTATAGTGCTTGCGTCTTGATCCTTGCTATTAAAGCTAGCATAGCTAATAATGCGCTTAAGCTTGCTAAAGCTTTAAAGGCTAAGCAAGATGTGCTAATAAAGTCTAGCAAGTATAATAATTCTAATACTTATTAGTTAGCATGTTCTTAGTTCTAGTTGTTTACTTATCTAGCTTACGTTCTCCCGCTTAATCTAAGCTATTAAGAAAAGACTTAGCCTAACATATAAATATTGCTGCTGAATACAAATTCTCTACTTCTTAAATATTATCGCTATTAATTAAGTGCTTAACTTACTAAAAGTTAAACAGTTGCTTGAACTTCTTAAAATATTGCTAGGTAAGCAACTTTGTTAGTCTATTTGCTAGCATAACTACTGTTTCTAGGTACTTAACCTAAAATAATTCTTTAGCATATTTCTACTGTAGCTACATGTTCTATATATCTACATGTCTTAGTTAAGTGCTAATCTACTTATTCTTCTTAACTACAAGCCTAATCTTTTGTTAATAACCGTACTAGACTATTTAAACGTCTCCCAAATTAAGAGACAGCTTATAAAAAAAGCGCTTAAGGGCTATAGCCTTCTTAGTAGTGTGCTAAATAGCAAGCGGCTTAACTTTAGTAGTTAACGTAGTCACTGTAGTCTGCCAAGCTACTTTCTAAAATACTTAACTGCTATATGGAGTAGCTATATATCTAAAAAATAATTAATAAGTTTCCTAATTATCTACAAAGAAAGCGTTGCCTACAATTGTTAGGTCTAGGCTATTATAGTTCCTGTATTAGATCGCATCCTATATTGTCTAATAGAGGTACATAGTTACCCGTTTGATAGCTTTTATATACTAATTACTAGAGTTTGTAAAGAAGCGTAAAAGCTTTAAGATTAAGTAAACAACATTTAGTTATAGCATAATAGCTGTGTAGAGCACTAATCTAACTTTTTCTTAGTAAACCTTAATCTCTTGCTTAGTTGCTTTGCCAGTGTACTTCATTAACTCCTTTAACAGTAGTAGAGTTTTAAGAAAGCTGCCATCCTCTAGCTTAAACCTTTTTGCAATTTTGTTAATGTACGTATTATATACAAGGATAATTGTTTGCTTTTTGCAATCTCTAATTACTTAGATACTAAAAAACTATTAAACTTATTCTTGTTTCTGTATCTTATACTTTTCTATAATTTTTAACTAAAAATCTATTACTTTCTGCTTATAATCATTGGTGAAGAGCAATAGGATATTATCTATACAAAACAAAACCAAGATCCTTCTTTCTTAATTAAAGAACAGGCAGGGCTCCTCTATTAAGGCGATTAGTCTAATCTCCCTTAGTAATTCTATGAACTCCTTTTACTTCAACAGTAGCAAGTCTTGTAATTTATATAGTGCGTAGTTAAGCTGTACACACTTTCTCAGCTTCTCAAAGCTATTTAGCATCTTACAAATTACTAAGTTATTAACTATAATTAACATATTAAGAAATGCTCCTAAAACATTATATTGTTCAATCTCTAGACTATTTATAGCGGCAATTGCTATAGCTGCTTAGAAAGACTTAGCTGCTAATATAGCAGCATATATTAAATTAATTATATCCTTTTCTTTAGAAATTAGTATTTACAACAATCTACGCCTTAAATGGAAGAAAGAAGCTGTCCTAGTTAAACCTATAAGTCTAGACTTACTTTGTAGGTATTAGGCAATTATTTATTTTTTATTTTTTTATATCTTAGTCTAAGTCTAATTTTTACTTAACTAATCAATCTCCTTTCTATAGGCATTCTTAAATAAGGCCTTTATAGAATGATAGAGGAATTACTTCTATGATCCTAGCAGTTTAGGTAGGTTGTAGCAATGCAATTAAGCATTTTTTACATTTAGGTCATCCTTAGTAAGTAAAGCTAGCATAACTATGTAATTAAGAGTCTTGTAGCTTGCTTAGTCTTTCTAGGTTACATAGAAGCCTAGGAGGTAGGTATTCTAAAAGTTGCTTTATAATAGCTTTTTATAATCTACAATTATTGCGTTAACACTATCTATGCTTCTACCTCCTAGTTAATTATTAAGATCTTAAGTTGCGTTCTTATGCTTACGCCCGCTACCTAGCTTACGCAGTAGAAGCTAGTAATTTGTAGGCTTATTTAATTTTTTACTAGCAATTTAAGCACTGCTTTTTATAAGTAGAAGTATAGCTTATAATTACTAACTCAATCTGCTACTTAAGGCCTAAGATCTTAACTTATAGAATCATTTACGCCCTGCGACTTGTTTACTAAGAACATAAGTCTTTTATTAATTAGCTAGCTTGTTAGCGTCTCTAGGCACAGACTATTAAACTAGTAATAAGTTATTAGCCTTATTTAAAAGAGGCTCTTTACCTTTTTTTAATTGCAGTTTAACGTCCTTTCTTAGCTTAAGACTATATAAGACGTGCAGGCCGAGGCCTGTAGGTATCTAAGTAGGTTTGTCTTCTAAGTTATATACATAGAGGGGGTCATTCTAATACAGGTGAGGCTCTTGGCCTATTAGGTAGAGGAGGAGGAGGAGGAGGCTATATATAGAGCTCGGTCACCTAAACAGGCAATTGCATCTAGTTTTCAGTGTTTCCTTTGTACCAGGCCTGTGTGCCAACCTAAGTTTCTTGAATAAAAGCTAAAGTAGCCTTAATCTCTAAGTATGTTTAAAAGAGATATTGTAGAGAGATTAGCTCTGTGCAGGAATCTTAAAGTATTGCCCTACTATCCTTATATATTTGGCACCTAAGGAGTATATAGGCTGTATCCTGTGTAGCTCTATAGTTGCATAAGTAAACTCTAGAGTCTACTATGTCTCTCTTAAAGAGATAGTTCTTTATGTAGCAGTAACCTAGTTTAAGTTAAAAGAATGCGCTAAATATATCTCTTTAAGTTGTAGAAGTGGGTATCTGCTTTCTTACTTTCTACTTAAAGGTTGCTAAGTAGGTATTTAGGTTCTTGCTAATTGCTTTCCTTCTATAATTTTTTCATAGGCTTAACTAATCAACGCTAGCTAGGTGTTTTATTTAAGTACTAAAAACTGCTAGGCTTATTTTATTTGTTAAGGGCGTTATTTTTGTAGCCTCTTTTGCAGGGGAATCTGCTTTTTTACTTCCTAGTATATTCTAGTAGCCTAGGACTTATTATAGCGTAGGAGTAACGCTTTTTTTTAGTTAAGTTGCTGCCTTAATACACCTTATTTACTACTCGTGTCTAGAGTTATTTAAGGTGCTTTTTAATTAAAGTAGAGCTGCTTGGTTGTCTGGGTATATTGTAACGCTTAAGTATTTGTTTATAAGGCTAACTACTTTCTCTAGCCCTAAAGTAATACTCTCTAGTTGACTATTGTAAACTAGCTAGTTATTTTCTATATTGTCTTGTAGTTCTTTTATAAGCGCAGCTTCTTTATAGAAAGTAACGCCTACGCTAATTCCTTTGCCTTCCTTTATTGCTAAAGCGGCTAAGTATATTAAAAGAAGGCTGTTATTAACTAATAGCTTCTTATAGAATTCTGCTTCTAGATCTTTTAGCTTATTTAATATGTGAACTTTATACAATATTCCAGCGTTCTATAGCTTATAGGCGTACTGTTGTAGTTTCTCTATATTAGAGCTAGCTAAGGAGATAGACTAAGTTATTTAGTTAAGTTAGTCGCTTTTATTGCTAGTAATAGCAGTTTTTATAGGGTGGTTTAGATCTAGTAGATTAGATCTAAAAGCGTATTGTCTAATAAAGTTGTTAAGCCTAACACTAGGTAGGTAAAGAGCAGCTTCTAACTTACATAGTACTGTAGGTAATAATTTAAAAGTCCCTAAGATCTTTCTATAAGCCTAGTTTTAAAGTTTCTGCCTACTGTTAAAAACGTGTTGTTGTCCTTTCTAAAATAGTTAACATTTGTAATTAGCTACACTTATAATATAAGCTAGGTATAATTGCCTTATTGCTCTAGGTAAAAGGCCCTTATCAATGTCAGCTAGCCTGCTTAAGCAGTAAAAAGCTTAATTTGCCCGTTGTATCCTTATGTAGCAGTAGTTCTTAAACTTTAAAGTATTATTAAAGTACATGCTAAGCTATCTAACTAGTTTTTTTAGCTAGAAAGTCTCTTAGGTAGGTAGCGTAAGACATCTGCTGGTGTTTTTTCTTAATCTTGTCTAATTAGCTAATCCTGTTTTTAAGCTGTTAAATTTGATAGCTAACTTTTTTACTTAGCTAAAAAGATTTGCTAGCTCTCTTTCTAGAAGTTTAGTATTTTTTCTAATAAATGTTATTGATATGGAGACCTAGAGGTTGTCTATATAAGATAAGGGGTATTTATTGCTGTTTGCTGCAATGAATTAAAACAGCAGTCTTGTATAAATAAGAAATAAGATAGGCGATGCTAGGCCTCCTTGTGGCGTACTAGTATTAACTTCTATAGTTTATTTGTTTGCCTATTAAAAATTAGTTCTAAAAGCCTTTCTGTAAGGAATAAGCTTGCCTACAATATATGTCAAGTTAGTAGCCCTTAGTTATACATATTTTATAGTAGTTTATTTCTAGATCAATAGATAAAAGCGCCACTAATATCTAGAAAAGCTGTTGTAGTAACCCTTTTCTTTTATCTTTATTGTTAGATATTGTTGTAAAAGAGTAGTGCAGTATTAATAGCTAATTTTCTAAGCCTGCCTTCTATTTGTGTAGAGTGTAGTAAGTCTAATATTTCAGCTAGTACACCTAGTCTCTTTGCGTAGAGTCTCTCTAGTGCCTTCTCTAGATAGCAAAGGAGAGAAATAACTCTATATGCCTTAGGGATTAAGTAATTAGGCTTATTTAGTTTCTTAAAGATAACTCTTTTAGCTTTTCTTTAGCACCTTAGTTAGTATTCTAAGTTAAAGAGCGTCAGTTAGAACTTATAAAAGGTGCTAACTTAGTACTTGTATGCTATTAAAATAATTTCATAGCTAATTCTATCTAGTCCTAGTAAAGTAGCTTTTATCTTTTCGCATGTAGTGTAGAGCTCTTCTCTTATTAATATAAGCTACCTCTATTAATTGTATCTTTAGCAGTTTTTAAAACTTAGTACTGTTATAGTAGAAGGTAGTAAGAATAGTTTCTCTCTAAAGATTTAGCATTTCTCCCTTAAATATTTTTTACCTCTAATAGCTAAAATCCTTGTTGAAAGGTTGTTTTTTGTATAAGCTATAGCTATAAATATCTCTCTAAGTAATTTGTTTTAGAGGAACTGTTCCTAATAGTTGAGCTTAGCCTTTCTAATAGCTTTGAGGTAATTGTTCTTAGCAAACAAGTAGTCCCTTTTCTATAGGTATAGTGTACTATCTCCTCTACTTACTATCTATTTATAATCTTAATACGCTCTGTTTAGGCTAGCCTTTAGAATATCTAAACTACTAGACTACTAAGGCTTTAGTTTTAGCTTTTAGTTTGCAAGCAGGGTAGATCTCTTAAGTGCTTTCAAAATAGCTGTTGTAAAGTCCTTTACTATTTTGTCTAAGCTTTCTTTTAAGAGTTCATAAAGCCCTATAAGAAGTTGCCTTAAGAGGTTATTAGACGCTTGTAGTATAGCTAGTAATTAATTCTCTAGTTTTGCTTACAGTATTTCCTTCTATAGAGTAGTCTTAAAGAAGTTCTAGTTTTTTTTGTGTTGTATTTCTATAGCTGGCTAAGTTGCTGGCCTGAGTTAACAATACTAAAGAGTATAGCGTAATAGTCTAATCCAATTTCTAGGATAGCTTGCTAGTCTATTATAGTAGACGCTATATTGTTTATTAAGAAAGTAAGGTTAAGTACGCTTTCTTTTTACATATAGCCTCTAAAGAACTTTCTAACTCCTATAGTATTTAATAAAGTAAAGTTCTAGTTGTCTACCTACTTTATAAAATCCTCTGCTTATTAGTTTAGATTACAATCTTGTATGCTCTATCTAGAGTAGTGGCAATTAAAATCCCCTAGAATAATAAAATAAGATTCTAAAGACTCTCTTGTAAGGCGGCTTTAGATTGTTCTTGTATTTAGGCCTTATTTTAGGCATTTTTTATTATAAATATTATAGACGTAGATTTTCCTTAAGTTAAGGAGTACTGTAATCGCTTAAAAGTCGTTGTCGTCGCTAAAATGAAGATTAACCTCTACTTCTAAATCCTTTTAAATATAGAATAAGGTTCTTAGTTGTAGTCCTTTATATCCTAGTAAGATTTGCGTAAAGTCTATGTAGGCGATTAACCTAGTGTCCTTATACAGCCTTTCTACTAACTACGGCTTTTGTATTGTAATAATCCTAGCGTTTGTCATAATAGCTAAGTTAATTGCGCTTTTTATAGCAGGGCTACTTCCATTAACATTTATTTGTAGGACTTTAATTATACTAATTAAATTGATTAGTCCTAGTTGTCCTAGCTTGTAAATTATCGTAATTAAGGCTATTAGCTGCGTGAAGTTTACTGCAGTTAACACACTCAAATATAGTGTAAATACAGGCTTTCCCTTTACTAGTGCAGGACTTACACTTGTGTTAGCTAGTGTGGTAAGGCTCGCTGCAAATTTAGCAGGCTATTTTTAAGTACTTATTTTCTAGGTAGCTTGATTCTGAGCAGTTAGTGCATTACTTTAAGATATTAAAAACTTGTAGTTCTTTTGCTCTAAGGCTTTCCCCTGAAATATAGAGTTTTTCTCTAATAGCCCTCCAGGCTTTATCTTCTGTAGCAAAGGCTACGCAGGCTAAGCCAAAGTTTTAATATTCTCTTTTATTCTTAAGTGTGAGCTAAAAAGGATTACCTATCACTTTAAGGCCGTGTTAAAAGTTTTAATCTCTTTTTTTTAATAACCTTAGGGCTATAATTGGTAAGCAGCTTATAGATAACAACTGTAAACAAGGCCGTAATAAGTAAGGCAATTTTAAAACTTATAATATTCTGCTATATTGCCTAATTCTTAAGGAGGTATTTTTCCTTAAAGGCTAGTATAGTTGTAATGATTTTGTTTTCCTTTTAAGGATCTTGGAATAAAGGCAACTACAAAAGATTAGACTTCTTTTTAAATTGTAAATGCGTTGTTAAAAGCGTTTCTAAGTTTAAAGGCGTTAAAAGTTTCTAAAGTTTTACTAACCAGAACTAGCTAGCAATCTTTTAGACTAGTAGCCTTTAGTTTTTAAGTTGTCTTTTATATATTTGTCTATAGTTAATCTTTGTTATTGCCTGCTATAGTAGCGTAGGAGGCTTAGAGCGTGCTTTGTATAGGCGTGTTCTGTATAGGCGTGTTTGTTGTTAGTTTCTCTGTACTAACTCGTCTAATTTTTTCTCTTAGCTCTCTTAAGGCACTAGAGAGGCTTGATATTTAGTTTAGTAAAATAGCAGTATTTTTCTTATTTACTCTACTATTTTCTATGTAATCTCTAAAGAATTTTACTAAGTCTAGTAGGCTTGTTTGCTAAGTAAGGTTGTTTTTAGCTAAATCAGCAGCTTACATTATTAGGTTTCTAGTAATTTTAAGTGCCTTTTTAACTAAGGAGGCTTTTAGTGTTTTATTCCTAATTAGGAACTAAGGTATAGCCCTAACAAAGGGAGAGAAGTTGCTTTTAGTTTAATTGTAGGTAGGCCTTTGTAATTTCTCTAGGGTTTGCCTTTCTAAGCGCGGTGTAGTAGCTTAGCTATTTTCTACTATTATATTGTCGTCCTCTATCTCTATTTGTTTTTTATTTATTCTTCTAAGGTCTCTAGAGGCGATTTTTTTTTTGTGTTGTTGTAATTTCTTAGTGCAGTTAAGCTTTAATAAGCTCCTTAATTTCAATTAGCTCTAGATGCCTTGGCACGTGGTCTGGGCTTTTGGAGAAATTTTCCTCCTAGCAGGAGGGGTAGGGCGACTCTTTCACCCGCTCTAGCGCGCTAGCGCCTTCGCTGCAGGCTTTAAAAAGTGTTGCAATCGATTTCTTGTAGTCGTTTTCATTAGATCCGGTTGTTTTCAAGCAGTTTCTAGAAAAGTCGAAAGGTGTTGTGCTTTGGCTCTTTACCTTTAACTATCAACCAATTAGCTTTTTTTAGCAAGGGCACTGCTGATTAACTCTTAATAACTTTACAATTAATTAAATCGTCGCTCCCTAGAGTTTTTAGCTTAGAAGTTAGTCTTAGAGTAGCAAGACTAGTATTTTGCTAATAATATAAGCAAATTCCTAATAGTGCACTAGCTTTGAACTCTATTTGCTTAGCGTCTTCTAATCTACTCTTACCTTTAGTAGGCAGGCTTTCCTTACTACTTAAGATAGTCGATAGATTACTTTTGTGGTTCTTAGTAGTTAGCTGCGTATCCTAATGCGCTCTATCTTTAACAGACGAGAGGACTTCTAAGTTGTTTTAAAGATTAACTAGCTTAACTTTATGAAAGATATCTATAATCATAATTACTTAATCTCTTAGCAGCTTTTCCTTGCAATATTCTTTATAGAACTCTAGTTTATTCAAGGTTATATTATAGGTAGTAATCACCTAATTAAAAGTTAGTACATATATATAGTATATATTAGAGGCTTAATAACTGACTAAATAACTAATCTAGCTGCAAGAGTTAACTTTAAATCTTTAAAAATTGCGCCTAGCTGCTATCTCCTTATTTAAATGGTAGGCATAGCAGCCGTAAGCATAGATTTTACTCTAGTCTAGGCGTAAATTAGCAGTCTATTGTCTCATCTTAAGTAGTTGATAGTAGTAGGAATATTTCTTAAACTATTCTTTGAGTACCTAGTTAGGGGATTAGTAGCTATAGATCTTAGTTAGATTTATTTTATGTAGGCAAGCCGCTGTATCTATTATTACTAGCTCAAGCTTAGCTAGTAGGTTAGCGCTTATGGGCATTTTAATAGCCTTTGTAATTAGCTCTTAGCTAGCTCTCTCCGCTAAGCAATCAGGCTTATGTGTATATAGTAGTGGCGCTTTAATTACAATTCCTTTCTCTATCACTAATTCCTTATATTTTAATTGCCCTCTCTGAGGCAGTAAAGCAGTGTTGTTATCTTAATAAATCTCTACTATCTTTTGCTAATCGTTCCACTTAATCCTTGTAGCGAAGCCTTCAACTACCTGCATAATATTATTTATTGACTTCAATTCGATATTGTAATTATACAGCTTCCCTAAGTAGTCTTCTTTTATAATTAGTGCCTATTTCTTGAGTAGCTAACTAGTTAGGTAATTAAACAGATCCTATAAGATCTTAAAAAAAGTTGTAGTAATCTCTCCCTTAGTTGTTGTAAAATTACTTGCGAGGCATAAGCTGTTGCGTAGTAATTACATTCTAACAGCTTCTTGCTAGTAATCTTAATGTTCTATGCTAAGTAGACTAGAGCTTTAATAGCTTGTTGTCTTAAATAGCCTAATCATTAATATAATAAATCCTTATTACTAGTGCGCACTTAAGGTTTTCTTAATTGTGCTACAGCGTTTACAAGCAGTAGTTATATAGTGTAACAAGTAAGTTACTTGTAATTAATAGTAAAAAAATTAAAGTAAGACTTAAGGTTAATCCAAAAAATATTTTTCTTAATATTTCTAAATTACATAGTATAATTATATTCTATATAAGAAATGCCTGCCTGCTTAAGCCGTGCTTCTAAGACAATATTAACGTAAAAACTTAGTACAACCTTAATGTTAGTAAGCAAAAGATTAGCTGTATTAAGGCTAGCCTTGCTATATAAGACGTTCTCTCCACCTCCTCCACCTCCATCGCAATCTTGTTGCCAGCCATAGGCTGGCAATCGCCGTTGAACACGTTTCAATTGGTGTCGTTTTTTGGTACCTTCAGCAAATTTTTTGACCCTGATTTCGCTCGGTGGTCTGAGCTTTTCTGCTCCGAGCGCTTAGCGCGTGGACCTCATCCACTCACCGTTCGAATTTCGTCGACTACACACAATCTTTTTTTGACTTTTGCGACTGATTAGTAGAGGGCAGCTGCTTTTCACTTTTTTGGAAAACCCATTTTGACTACAACAACAACCACCACCTTTGATACCCTAAAAAAAATTAGACGTTCTTTAGTAGCCTATTTCCTGTTTTAGTAACCAGAATAGATTGAATGCCTACTTTAATAGTCTTTTCCTCAATACATTTGCCAAAGGTGCTTAGTACTAAGTAATTTATAGTATTAACTAAGTAGACTACTGCTCTACTATCTATAATTGTATACAGAGACAAGATATAAGGAGTAACAGCTACGCTAAGTACGTTCAGCCTAAACTCCTTAATAAAGCTACTTAAGTTATATAGTACTAAAACTAATAAGCTAGAGTGGAATCTACTAAACTTATTAGCGGCTAATCTACTAGTGCTAATCATCTAGCATTTCTTCCTATTTTGTGTATCTAGGGTTGCCTATTTGTTGCTGTTCTATTAACAAACAATCTTCTTTTTCTTATTGTCTATTAGCTTAATTACAGAGGTGGGATAAAAAGAAAAAGAAATCAGGAAGGCCATTGTATTCAAAGCTTCATATTTCTATAACTAGAAGAGCTACACCAAAAAGATTTAGTGACTTGAGAAGCCAAGAACTGTTTCTTTAAGATGGGCTGCTTAGTTAGCTGCTGTGTTTTCACGATTACGCCTTCAATCTAGCTTAAAATAAGGTATAAAAAAAGTAAAAATCAGTTCTAGAATGATTTTTTTCTAAGAGGGTATAAATAGCTAAATATTACGTGATATTAAATAGCACTAGTAAATCTCTTGTGCGTATAAGTTTAAAAGTACATGTATACTAAGCTATCTGGTAATCATAAAAGGCTTGTTTTTATGTTTTATTTGAATAATTAACTAAAATAGCTTACTAACACTTAGTGGACTAGCCTATAGCTTCTATAGTAGCTTAAAAACTGTTGGAGTATTGACATACGGATCACCCTGGTGATTAGGTGTTCCTGGTAAGCTGAGCACGTGACGACCACGCTAGCGCCTATATATACAGGCCAGATCGTCTCAAGTCTTTTCAGTAGTTATTGGACACTTGGTTATGGCACTTAGTTGTTTAATACACTCATTTTCCACTCGACTGATCAAGCAATTGCTCCTTCTCAGCTCCCTCAAAAACACTTTAGCTATAATTAAGTATAGTTATTAAACACTTTCTGTATAAACTTACTCTTTTATAAAATGATTATCTTATTATATTAAAAAGCATACTGTTTTAGCACTATATCATGACTTAATAGTAAACTTATTTTAATACATGACTTTATTTAAGTTTATATGTTCAAGTTTTATAAATTTCCCATATAGCATATATATAATAATAGTAAGCTTCTTTTGGAGTTCAAAGGTAAATTTTTCGTATAAATACTAACAAAATATTTGTCTATTACTTGGAAGCACATTAAGCTTTGATTAAAGAAATATAAAGTATTTTATTTTACAATCTATAAATCTGGTTTTGAGTTATTCCAGTAAGCTTTTTATTAAGTATTCTTCTTACCTTTCGGATTATGTTAGTAAGGCATCGTAATTAAGGCCTAACAGTTAATAAAAAAGCCTTCTTTCTTATTAAGATTAAAAGAAAAGTAGTGAGGATTCTTTGAAAAAACAATTTCGATATATTACTATAAAAGGAAAAAGACTTAATTTTAAAAATAAAGATTTAATTTGTAAGTTCGAATAACTAGTTTTAAAGGCTCAAAGAAAGATACTATTCATAGAGTAAGTCATGAATAAGTAAAAAGAGCTTATATACTATAAGCTTACTAAGCTATTACGTAATTATCGCTTACGTAAGTAAGCTTTGTTTTTTCGACCCTTTGATTAAACTTTAAGTAGATAAGATATAGGCCTTGAAGACTGGCTTACGTTATGCTTACGTAAGTTTATTAAACTTAGTTTTTTTATATTAGCTATTTTGACATGTTCGATAAATTTTCATTCTAAAATCTATTTTGATTTTTTTTCAACTTATTTTAAGCAAAATTGCAGGCGAAATCGTGCTGACTTAACAGCTTACTAAGCAGCCTATGTTAGAGAGGCAGTTCCTGGCTTCTCATATTACTAACTGTTTTTGGTATAGCTCTTCTAGTTATAGAAATACATAGCTTTAAAAATAGTAACTTTTTCAATTTCTTTTTCTCTTTGTTACCCCTCTGTAGCATATTGCTAAGAGGGCATAATTTATTAACTACAGTTTAGAGTTAGTAGCAGTTGCGCAGTATCTAGTAGTGCTTGCTTACAGGCCCTTTAGTAGGCTTGCAGGAGCAAGAGTGTAATTACCTACTACTTTTGTTCAAATTTAAGTTATTCAATAATTATCAAGCTATCTCTAATCCAGATGTAGTTTAGAACACTACGTGTCCTTCTCTTTTTGACAAAGTAATTAACTAGTTCTATAATAAAACACTAAAAATCTCTCCTAGATTATTAAGAGTTAATTAAGCTCTACTAAGCGCTATTACTTATACTAGCATGTTGCGCTTCTTACGCAACTAGTCTAGTGCAATCTTAGTCCCTAAGGCATTTAAGAAATTAGTAACTACTCAAAGCCTTACAATTTTAGGGAGTAAGTAAATTGTAACTTGTTAATATAGAAGCTGCCACTTGGTAATCTATTACTCAAGTCCTATTTGTCTATAGCAAGCCTTATCTAGGTAGGATTCATACTGCTCTTTAATTCAATATTAAGTATTCTAATTGGTAGGTGCAAAATACTCCTATAGGATCTCTACCAAAGCTTAAAGGCTAGTAAAGTTTTAAGTAATTATATCAATTAAATCGTTTAATAGTAAGTCTTGATGTACAGTCTTACTAATTGAGTTTTTAATATTAGTAATTCTAGCAGCTTTTTTTATGTAGTATACAGTTTATACTTTGTATGTATCACCTAGCTTATTATAGCAATTGCTTTTATACTTGGTATTAAATATATAAGCCTTATATTTTTATGAAGTAATCTTGCAGTCTTTTCTTATCTATGCGCCAGCGCTAGGTGATAAAGCAACTAGCTGTTTAATATTCTTAAGTGGTTTCATATACTATAGCTTTTAGTAATCTATCAAGGGCACGTCTAGGAGATCAGCATTAACTTAATCCTAAATACTTTTCTTTAAGCAGTACAGCTTGCATAGAGCAAACTAGGTTAGCTAGTCTAATTAAGCCTTATAGAGCACCCCTAAAGCAACAAGCAGTGTATAAGTAAGGTCTATTTTAGTAAGATGCCATATATGATGAAATTGTAAGTTATTATTAAAGTGACAATAGATTAATTAGATAGTTAGTAGATAGCTATATAAATCATAGTGGTAGACACTAGGTTTAGAACGATAGATTAATAGGACATTGATTATATAATTAATAAAAGAGAGATATAGCAGCTGCAGGGATCTGCTAGCTGTGCTGTAGGTAAGTAGAAAAGAGTAAAGTAATGATTAGATAGTTAACCTTCTAGCTTACTAATTACGCAGTAGGAATTAATACTATAATCAAGCGGCTAGGTTTATAACTATAGGAGCAAAGAAGAAGTAATTGCTTAATTAATAGAGTAGAGAATAAGTATATTAAGCAACTAAGTGCCACGACTAAGTGTTAATAACTACTAAAGAGACTTAAGACGATCTGGCCTGTATATATAGGCGCTAGCGTGGTCGTCACGTGTTCAGCTTACCAGGATCACCTGATCACCAGGGTGATCCGTATGTCAATACTTTAACAAAAAGACTTTCTCAAAGCCTTTTTAGGCGTAAATAATACTCTTTTTAAGTTTATAAGCGTAAAGAAAAACAGATTAAGGCAGGCAGGTAAGCTAGAAAATAAATAAAAAAACCAAGGAAATAACTACAATAGTATAAGAAAATTTCAAGTGATAAAGGTATAAAAAAAAGCAAAGGCTAGCGTAGTAGTAAAAATAGTATTGTTATTAGCTATTTATAGTTACAGAGGGATGACAACAAAAAAAGTAGTCAAAAAAGTTGTTATTTTTGGGGCTTTATATTTCTACGACTAGAAAGTCTGAACCTTAGAGCTTTGGTGATTTGGAGAGCCAAGAACTTCCTCTTTAAAATAGGCAGCTTAGTAAGCTGCCTAGTCAGCACGATTGCGCCTGCAATCTCGCCCAAAGCAAGAAAATCAAAATCAAAATAGATTTTAGCATAACTTTTTTTTGAACGTGTAAAACCTGCTATAAATTATATATATGAAATAAAATAAGTTCTTCTCCCTAGTGCGTAAGTTTGAAGGTAAATACAAAATGAACTATTAAGTCATTATGAAAAACTTGTTTTTACGTTTTTGTTATATAATAAATTATAATAGCTTACTAATACTAAGTGTAATTGTTCTTATGTTCTACAACAGCTAAACAATATTTTAGTTATAGTAAACTACAATTATTAAATACTTTTAACAGAAACTAACTTCCTTATACTATTAGCATCTTATTATGTTGAATACTATATTCTTTTTGTACTATAACAATACTTAATATTGAACTTATTTTAATTTTGAACTGAATTTAAGTCTATATTTTCTAGTTTTATGAGTTCTTACTTAGTAGATTAATAATAAGTATACACTTTTTTTAGCAGTTTACAGACAACTTTTACTGATAAGTATTAATAAATCAGTAGTCTATTTTTGAGCGGTATAGTAACTTCTCTATAAATAATCATATTCTATTTTACTTACATGTTATTAATTCTTTTTTGCAGACATTTACAAACGGATTTGATTAAGTATTTCCTTAATTCTTTTAAAGATCTTTGTAAGACAGCTTACTGTAGGCTTAGAGTATATAAAAAGCCTTTTCTTTAATTAAATTCTATTAATAGTGCTAGATAAAATATTCTAAACATTCCTAGCACATTACCCTAATAGGGAGTAGGCTTGATTTATAAATAAAATAAATGAACTTACTAAATAGTATAACAGTAACTAAAAGCTATAAGAACTAAACTATAAAAAACTTATGTTAGAATAATTGGAAATAGCTAACATACTATAAGCTTACTAAGCTATTACGTAATAAGCGCTTACTTATTTAACGCCTATTTTTTCAGCCTTAAATATGGCTCTAAGTAAATAAGATATAAGCCTTTAAAACTTTCTTCTATGATTCTTACATAAGCTTATAAAATATAGTTCTTAATTAAAGACATTTACACGTTGAGAAAAAAGGTATACTGAAATCTATTTTTACTTTCTTCTTCTTCTTATTTTGGGCGAGTATGCAGGCGCAAACATTCTGACTAAGCAGCTTACTAAGCTGCCTATCTTTGAGAGGAAGGTCTTGGCTCCCCAAATCACTAACTCTTATAGGTATAGCTTTTCTAGTCATAGAAATATATATCTTTAAAAATAATAACTGTTTTAACATCTTTTTTTCGTCACCCTTCTGTATATTGTTAAAGTAGATTTAAAAGGCTATTAGCACTGCAACAAGGTTAAAAAATTGTAGTCTAGTAAGAGTAGAGCACTATTACTATGCTAAAAGCAAGTGCTAAATAGCTTTTACAATGTTACACAAGGGCCAAAAAAAATAACTATAACAATAAAGAATAAATTATAAGATGTTAGGCGCTTTTGATTAGTAACAAAGTATTATTGGGAAATAGAAAGATTAGACGCGATCAAAAAGAACGCTAAAAGAAGGTTTTTTTATTTCAATGCTTAAGAGACTGTTAAAAGAAAAGAAACAATAAAGTATTTTCGAAAAAAATCTTAGTTTAATGTTCAAAAAGTAACATTATAAATTTAACAAAAAGCAAAATTAACTATCAAGTAAAAAAAGTATAAAAAAAAGTCTTGGCAAGTTGGGTATGTAGAGTTAGCATTTTAAATTTTTAAAGTAAGTTCTTTGTATGAAAAGTTATTAAGTACTGCCTACGAAATAGTTATATTATAAGTAGAACTGCGAGCCTAATAGTAATTTAAGGTTGTGAAAGAGGAGACCTTTTTCTTAAGTAAGGAAGGAATATAGTAGAGAAACCTAGGAGTAATAATACTAGCTAAAAGGCTATTAGACTTGGGTATAGCGCGGAGGAGGGAAGATAGAGAAACCTTACAAGGTCGTCTAAAGAGACACTAGACACCGAACCTACCAACAACAAATACACATACATACAAATAATAAAACTATTGCATTAAGCACCCGTTTCAATGGAGGACTCCTGAGATACTCTACAACATTACGTATAGACAAATTACGCAATTTTAAGGTTTATTTAATGCTTTAATATTATGCTAACCGTAAGCTGCCTGCTTAATCAGAATATCAGGGCAATGTTATAACAAAAATAAAATATTAGGTAGCAGAACTATAATTGTAAGAAGGCCTTTTGAACAACAACGTTGATTAGGTAAGGATTAGCTCCTTGCTTACAGCTTAGATTCATAGGATCTTACTAATCTAAGGGGTGTGTTAGAGTATTAACATGCTGATTACCCTGATGATTAGATGATCTTAGTAAGCTAAAAACGTGACGACCGCGCTAGCGTCTATATATACGGGTTAGATTGTCTAAAGCCTCTTTAGTATTTATTAACACTCGGTTGTGGCACTTAGTTGCTTAATATACTTATCCTCTACTCTCTTGATTAAGCAATTGCTCTTTCTCAGCTCCCACAAATCTTTAATACTTACTATGACTATTTATTTTTTAAGGTGTCAAAGGTGGTGCTTGTTGTTGTGGTCAAAATAGGGTTCCAAAAATATAAAAAGCAGCTACCCTCTACTAATCAATCGCAAAAGTCAAAAAAAAAGATTGTGTGTAGTTAACGAGATTTAAACAGTAGGTAGATAAGTTCTAGGAGGAAAGCTTAGACCACCGAGCAATAATTAGGGTTAAAAGAATTTGCTAAGGTACTAAAAAACAACACTAGTTAAAACGTGTCCAACGGCGATTGCTAGCCTATAGCTAACAACAGGATTACAGTAGAATTGCAATAGAATTACAACATAATGCAATAAAGAAGAGAAAAAACACGTACGTACTGCAGCAGAAGCCTGTGATACTTTATAAAGCTGCTGCTTCTTACTTTTTAAACAGCACTGCATACGAACAATTTGCATATAATATACTACACTAAAACATAACGTGCAACCTCTGCGGCAAGCATCTCTTTATTCTAGGCTCTCTTTTAAAAAAAAGTATCCTTTGCTACTATTTACTTAGCACTTAATCTAGTCTAATTTAAACTGCTTATGCAGACACCTAAATTTATTAAGTATTTTAAACTTAACTACTTAGCTAGACTTCTAAGTTTATAAAATTTTTAAACAAGTCTTTTATCTGCAATATTTTTATATACAAAAAGATTGTTAAGCTCTAATTTAGCTAGTTGTAAAAAGAATACATAATCTCTAGAGTATTTACTAATACTAGCGCAGTACTTAAGATTTATTACTTTAGCATCCCTCTCTTCCTGTTTGTTGTGCAAGGGCTAAGTACAAAGACTAGAACTTAGCTTAAATAGCTATTGCAAGACGTTAAATTAGTAATAAAGAAGAAAGAGGCAGAAAAAAAAAGTAGGCTTTCTATTGTCGCGTTTATAGGTTAGCAAGCAAGGTAATAATTGTATTGCTACTTTACTTTATTTAAAAGCGCCTAGTAGTAAAGCAACAAGAATAGGCAAGATAGAGCGCGTTAAGTTAGAAGGTAATTTGTGTCTTTGTCTTGCTTTTCTTTGTTTCTGTCTAAACATGCGACACACTAATTACGTGCCGGCAATGCTAAACAAGGGGACATAAGCCTGGATACTTGTTGTTAGCAATAAATCTTTTTTTTTTACTAAAAAGGTGTCTACAATTTGTGTGGTCACATCAAAAGGTTGTCTCAAAAGGCCGAAGCCATTACTATAACTATAAACTTACTAGCTATAAAAGACTTTAATCTACTTTTTATCTACTATATGATAAGTACTACTAACTTAAAATAACTTCCTTGATTGTAGGGTATCACAACGCCTACAGTATATATCAATAAATCAAAAGCTTTTAGGACTGTAATTATAGTTATCTACAACTACTGCCTCTTTTTTACGACAAGTAGTTAGACTTTACTATAAATTTTAATTAAGACCTTTTCTTGTTTGAAATGAATAGGAAAGAGTCTTGTTATATTTTAGTTATTATAGGTTACTTTGCGAAAAAATATTATTATTAATTAACTTACAAATTTACTATAGTATAAGCCTTGTAATTTTTTATCAACGTATTCAAGGATTATAGCTTACCTATAAGCATTTTATTTAATTGTAGTACTGATTTTACTGCCTTCTTCTAAGAATATTTTTGCTAATAGCTAAGTATTAAGCATATACAGAGGGATGACATCAAAAAAGAGACTTTTGAAAAGTTATCGTTTTTAAAGCTTTATATATGTATGACTAGAAGTGCTAGGACTATAATTCTTGCTGTTTTAAAAAGCCAAGAACCTCTTTTTTAAGTAAGGTTATTAATAAATCTGCTTAGTAAGCATTATGAGAGAAACAAATGGCTGTGAAAACGGATAAAAATAGTCTAGATAAATCTAGCTACAACTTTTTAATGAGCGTATCAAAATCGCTAAAATGAATATATAACATAGTTCATAAGTGAATGGCTCACCCAAGCCAATGGCTCACACCCCACCAGCGCGTCAACGTCAACACTATAACGCGTTATGTCTTAAGAACGCAATTATCTATCAACTTATCCTAAATTAGATCTTTAGCTTGCCCTTTTTAATATTTAATCACAAGGTGTTTAAAGCTAAAAACGTACTGCTTCTATCTATAACGTGCCTTAAAGAACTTTATTTTACTAACGCGCTAGAAAACGCTCTTAACGCAACTGTAAACTAAATTTAAAGCGCTCAAACAAGCTAGAAGAGGAGCCTATAGTTCAGCGTATTCTCAAAGAGTCTGCGCAAGGATTTGCACCTATAAAGCTTATTATTTAAGTAATAGCTAATAAACTATTAAATAAGAGCGCTAGTAACCTTATTTGCAAGAACTAAGTTAACAACTTTATTCAGTAGACTTCTAAGCTTTGTACGCGCTAAAGCTGTCCTTATAATTACTAGCAAGCTTCCTGTAAAGACCTAGCAGCTATCTAGCGCTAGTTTAACCTAGTAAAGAGGACAAAGCTAAAGTAAAGTATTATAGATAATGATATTTACAACTTTAATAACACTAGTGTCGCATATGTGACGTACCATCCTTCAGGCCTAAGGCGCCCTTGGGCATTAGGCCTAGGCGCCTGTTAGCTTACGCGCCAGGCTCGCGCTAGCTAACCGCACATTAGAGTTTTTACACTGAGCTTAGGAGCTTACTTCTGAGCTCTACAGGATACGTGTCAAACTTAGAGGTAATCTCTTTAAGTTCTACAGCAGCCTTTCTAGGTTAGGACTATTTCTTTTATATATAAAAAGCGTCTTAGACGCAGGTAGAAAGGCAGAATTAATTTTATGTTCTCCTAAACTACTGTTACCAGCTCTTTATTTTCTACAATTATAAGCCTAGCGCTTTAAATTACAGTTTAGATTCTCCCTGCGCAACCTAGAGTACGCTAGTAGTAGTTTAGACTTTCTAATTCATTTATCAAAATTTGTTTACACCTATTAACTTACTAACGAATTGCAAGCACTACAATAGCGAGCGACTTACTATAAACTACAAACTTAGCGCGCCTCTTAGGCTACGCTAGCTAGACTTACTAGTACACCTAGCTAAAGTTTAACGCTAGATCAAAAGGAATCTTAAAATATGTAAACCTAGAGGCTATTATAACTATTAATATATCAACAGAGCTGCCTCTAAGGCCCTTGGCGCCTGCAGAAAACTCCCCTAAAGAAAAGCTTAAAGTCTACAACAGAAAGCTTAACAAATATCACGCAAAGCACGCAAACTATTTAGGTATTTTTAAAGATGCTCTACTAGCGCTTAAAAAGCTTACTAATCTTAATAACCTTTTTAAGAGCTTACGCCAACCTAGGAAACTTAAAACCTCGCCTACTAAGATAAGGCACTAAGGCCGCGGGCTAGAAATAAGGCTACAAGTGCCTATGCTAAGACGATAAAAAAAGCAAGCACTACTAGAATTTAGTAGTATGCTACACGCTTTTAGCAGTAATTAAGGCTTGCGCAAAAGTTAACTATAGTGTTAGTAAAGAGAAAGCTGAAAAAATTCAAAAATGCCTGCACACTAACTAGTACAAAGAACTTTACAGCAAGCCTATAAAAGCAGGTTACAAGATCTCTTTAAAAGAGTTAAACAACTTAAAAAGCTTCTTAAGTAGTATTGTTACTTTTTTAATCAACCTAGCACTTTTTAAAAAAGACACCAGCTCTAGTGTATACTACACTAGTAACTTTAACGCTTATATACTATTAGGGAGCACTATACTAGACAGTAGGGCCGCGTTGCACTTAGTCAATAGTAGAGAACTGCTTGTACTAAGCTCTTTTGTACCCGCAAAGGAAGTAGAAATAGTCAAGGCAGGCACTTAAGCCTTCTCTATTAGCGGCTAAGGCACTTACATCTTTCGCTAAGTTCTAAATAAAATATATAGCCAAAAGACTAAGAATCTTACGCTTATAGACATCGTAGTTATTAAAGGCTTTTATCTAAATATTATCTTAGAAGCTCGCCTACATGTAAAAAGAGTCTAGTACCTAAGCCTAAACAACACTTTCTTCTAAAATAAACTAGGCAAAAATGTTATACTAGCACGGCTTAAACGTCGTTTTAACCTCTTATTCCTTTAATACAAGCCTTTATCCTCTTATCCTAAGCTTATTATAAACGTAATGCCTTCTGTTAGAAGCTTATAGGCAACCTATCTAAAAAGCAACTTAGAGAACCTTTAGCATGCCTATATAGAGTACTTAGGTCTTAAAGCACTTAAAGCGCTTATTAATGCAGCTTAAAGAGTTAGAATTAAGAGAATAGCACGTGTAAAGTAAAAGCACTACGCTCTAACTTATGCAAAACAAGTTATCTTACAAAGACTAAAGGAGCTTTCTCCTTAACTATACTAGAGAATCTTGTAGGACTTATTTAACATACCTAAAGGACGTTCAGGGGAGCAGTAGATATAGGTAATCAAGGATACCTTTAGTGGCAAGCTCTATGTGTATATTCTATAAGCAAAACCTATCTTAAAGATTATAAAAGCCTTTTACTACTTTAAGGCACTCCTTAAAGCTCGCTACAAGCTCTAGATTATAAAAATTGCGTAGAATAATAACACTTTAACGCTCCCTTAGAGAAGAACGTTGCAATACTCAATATAGTGTAAAGGACATAGTATTACTATTAAGCCTTCTCTACTAAATATACATGAACTAAATAGAGCTGCTAGACAAGCAGGCTAGGAGCTAATAACTAAGTTAATTAAAATAAGGGCAAGCGTAAACCTGCCTAAGAGACTCTAGCTAGAGATTGTTAAGGCTACGGCCTAGCTTTACAATATAAGTTTTTTTTACGCGTACAGCTTGCGTTTACTAAACAAGCTTCTTAAACAATAGAGTAGGAGGTACTTTAAGTACTACAAGCCTAAGTCTCTTAAGAGCCTTATAGCTTATATAAAACTAAATTAGAGTATTATATATGTCTATAGCTACTGTGCTTATCCCTTAAACAAAGATAGAGCAGCTAGGCAATATAGAAAGAGTTTTAAAACTCTTCCTAGAGGCTATATTAGTTACTTAGTAGGCTATAGAGCTTTTAACATATACTGTTATAGGTCCCAGCGCTTAACTAAGTTATTACAACGCGTAATGTTATATTTAACAAGACGCTATACTATTAGGGACTAGCTTATAAGCTGCCTAAGTAGGACGCAGTTCTTATAGTAAATACTCTTAATAAGAAATAAACTAGTAAAGCTACAGAAGTATTTAAGCAGCTTACAAATATTAGTTAGGTATAGGTAACAACATAGAAGGCTTTACAGCTAATAGGTAGTTAGCTAGTAATAAAGACTATAAAAAGCTTGTTATAATCTCTAACAGGTAGTATGCCAACAGCATATAAAAAGTATTAAGCTTACGCTATTTAAAGAATTTGTGTAGGGTAGAAAGGTCTTTTAAGATAGTTACTAACGCCTAAGGCAACGCTAGCGCTTCCTTTACTAGGAGCGCAAATACTAGAAAAAGGTACCCTAGCTTAAAGGGCTGTAGGTGGCAGCAATAAGCTGCTTAGCTTTTAAAAATTGCAAACTAATAGTAAATTAAGCTTAATAGACACGCTAAGACGTTTATAGTCTAAAAAAGCAGCAGAGATTACTTCTAAAGACGCCTAGCACAGTGCTAAGAATCTTACAACACTAACTAGAGCCTTTTAGAATTTTCTAGCAATAAAATTATAAAAAGAAAGTATAAAGAACTCCTATAAGGAGCTCTTTAAGGCTAAGGATGTTGTAGATTCAATCTCCAGGTGTATAACCTGTTGCGGATATGATCGCTGCTTGTTCTACTATCAACTCAGAGGTAGAGGTCTCTGCCTTCTACTTGTTCGTAGTAGACTCAGAGGCAGCCTAATCCAGGCTTATAACCTTTTGGAGATTGAGGAGGTGCGCAGGGTAAAGGACAAGGATAAGAGAATAGAGACTAGGGGAAGACAGTATTGTAGAAGATAGCAACTAAATTGTCTTGTCTTGTTGTCTTATCTTTCTGTCTTGCTGTCTTAATTCCTAACTATCTGCTAAACTACAGTCTATATATACTTGTAACTTGCATTCTAGAAAGATCTGTATTACGCAATAGCTTACGTAGTAGATTGCGTAATCTATATTAGATTGCGTAATCCTAAACGTCATTGATGATAACAATCAATTGATAACAATGATAAGAAATACTAGTAGCGTAATAGCTCCTAGTAATCAATTGATTGTAGGTTGATTGTAGATTCCAGGTGTGATTTTGAGCACCTGAATTCTGTGGAGAAACAGCTGAGTAGCTTAATCTCCAACAAAGGACAAGAACTAATGCAGTCCTAATGTGAAGGGTGTAGGCGTACACTGCCTGTTATATAACCTCTTCAAGGCTTCTAAGCTTAAGGCACTACTTTCTTAGCCTTAGGACTTTAATAGAGAGATAATTACAGTCTACGCTGTAATAGCAGTAGCTCTTAGAAAAGTTAATTAGTCTTAAATACACTTTAACAATCTCCTAAAGCTTATAAACAAGTAAAAGAACCTCTACAACTACTAATATAGAACTCTATTTAGACAGGCTAGCTAAAAGGAGATTAATACTCTAATTTTAAAACGCACCTAGATAGAAGAGAAAGTTCTAGAGGACACTAAGCCTCCCCCTTTTAAGTGGGTATTTACTTATAAGCTTAATAAGAACAGCTTTTTTCTTGAGTGTAAAGCACGTCTTGTAGTAAAAGGAGACCTTTAGGCGAGGGACTTAATACACTTAACGTACGCGGCAAAGCTAGCTACGCGATTTTTTAGGCTCGCAAGCTTAATTATAGCTAAGTTTAATAGAGAATTATAGTAGCTTAACGTAGTAGGCGCGTTCTTCAACGCCTATTTTAGTAATAAAATAATAGTTTTGTGTGACCTACTAGACAGTTACAAGCTCCTAGGCAAATGCGTTAAATTTGAGAGAGCCTTGTACGGCCTATAAGACTTGCTATTATTATAGTATAATAAGTTCTTAAGTATACTAAAAAAGCTCGGCCTGCAGGCCTTAGCTAAGAAGCCGTGCCTATTCTTTACTAAAGAGCGCTTAATACTCCCTCTATTCTATGTAGACAATATACTTCTTATGTATTATTAAACTTACTAAACTAAAGCTTATAAGCTTCTTGAATTTATTAAAGAAACCTACAAGGTTAAGAATAAAGGAGAGGTAAGCTAGTTTCTTGAAATAAGGATAATAAAAAATTGCGAGAAGCGCACTATATTACTACTTTACAACCCCTATATTAACAAAGTTGCTAAACGCTTTAATTTAAACGCTCTTAGTAGGCTTTCTTAAACTCCTTTGCCCTTAGAGGAGCTAGTTAAAAATCTGAAAAAGGCCTTAAAGCCTTAAAATAAGGCCTACTAGGAGCGCGTTAGCAGTGCACTGTATACAGCTATTATACTGCGTCCTAACACTGCCTACGCAGTTTTTAAGCTCTTTTACTTTCTTACAAATTTTTCAGAAGCTTATCTAAAGGCTGTAGATTATCTTATATAGTACTTCTACTAACGTGTTTCACCACCGAGCGGGCAGCCCCACCGAACGGGCAGCTTTTCTACTGCGCCCCGCCTTCGCAACACCGCCGCTTCACACTACTATAATTTTTCTTATTAAGTAGAACAAGATCTTATTCTTTAAACGCGTTGCTATCTTCTGTATTCTCTAATTCTACTTAGCAAGTGCGACAGTTGTGTTTAATTTAGCTGCAATATCTGCAGCGCCTTTTACTATGCACCCTTTTTGCAGACGTTGCACTATTATCACAGCTGCTACTCTCTGCCTTAGTAATCTAATTAACTATCTAGCTAACTGTCTAGGACCCTTCTGCCTGTATATAGCGCCGCTTACGAGTTTTTTGCTTTGTTAATGCTTTAATAGCGTTTTATAGTTAACTTATTTCCTTCTGCATTAACACTATATTATAAGCTATCTGCTAGGCTCTTTTACTTAACAGCTGTATCTGCTCTTTAAAAGAACTTGTAAGAGACTTTTACTAAATTTGTATATAGTTTTAAATAAGCGTAACCTGCTCCTCTATTTTGCGCGCGTTACGCAGTATTTTTAGCTTCTAAGTAGTAGTTTTTTGCGCTAGTGGAGTTAGCGTACGCAGCACAACGTTAAGCTGTAATAAAATAATATAATAATTATGTAGAGCAAGTCTAGCACCTTAAAACTCTTTACAAAGAATTTTTAGTATAATAGCTTTATAGTAGGCTTTTTTAAATGCTAGTAAGAAGGTTTTTTTGCTAATATAGTAGATGCAGTTGCGTACTAAGACTAAGATAGTTTTACCATACGCGCGCTTTAATAGCGAGAAGCAGCCTATATTAAGAAGCTGTAAGAGGTGCAACAAATAAAGGGGCATATAAAAAAAGATTATCTTCTTCTTTTTGCAGAGATCTTAGAAATCTACTAAGCAGTAGCTCTTATAGCTATTAATAATAAGTAGCCTATACGTCCCTACAGGGCGCGCATAGGAATTAAAGTAACAAAGCTAATTAAGTACTAAATTGTTGTTTGTTTAGCTAGTAGGACTAACTTAAATTACCTAGTCACGTAGTAGATCTTTTGTAAACCAAGTAGAAATAAGAACCTTGCCTACAAAGATAAAAAACACTAAAATATACTTTTTTATTATGCTAACGCCTTGTATTAGCGTAACTTACTTACAATTGCCTAGCTAGATTTTCTTCAATTTTTCTAGTTTGTTTAAGCCTGTAATAACTAACTGTAATAAAATCTTGCTTATAATAAAGCTAGTTTTGTTAAAGTTGTAGATGTTTTTATTTATAATACTATACTTTGCCTTTGTATTCTAAACTAGCTTAAACTAGCCCTTAATAAGCGCTAGATCTTTATAGGCAGCTTGCTAATAATTATATAAACAGCTGCAGCGCGTGCGCAGCTTAAAATTGTGCTAGACAAACTTATTAACTTAGTTCTTGCTAACTTCTTCTCTGCCGCGCTCTTAGAGCAGTTTATTAGTTATATCTTGCACGTTTGTCTCTCTTACAGGGTAGTCCTCTCTTAGCCTTAACTATTACATGCTAAGTAATAGCTTTTTCTTCTAATTTAGTTAGGTGCTTACAGTTCGCCTTGCAGTTGCGTTAAAAGCGCTGTCTGGCACGTTGTCTTTAAAGAGTAGTTTGTAGAACGTTATAAGTTGCAGCAGCACGCTTCTTACTTCTAATTTGTTATAATTAGATATCTTAGATAGCTAAGAATATATCTGCTTTAGTATAGGCTTTTTGCGTGTTATGTTGTTAAGCTATTACGCGTTGTTGTTGCGAAGGCGGGGCGCAGTAGAAAAGCTGCCCGTTCGGTGGGGCTGCCCATTCGGTGGTGAAACACGTTATACGAGTTGTAAGAGGATTATGTACGGCAATAGTAATAGTAAGGAGCTTACTATATATAGAGACGCGTCTTTTGTAAATAATTTAGAAACTTGTTGCTCTTTTAAAAAGTATATTATTATACTTTTTAGAGGACTAGTTAATGGTTTAGAAAACAGCTTATTAAGCTACAGTAACAACTTTAACTACAGAAGCTAAGCTTCTCGCGTTAATGTATATAGCAAAAAAGTCTATAGCGCTTAAGAGGCTATTTAATAACCTTAAGCAAGTAGTCTTAGGAGCCTAGAGGATCTTCTGCAACAACTAACAAACTATTTGCCTAGTTGTTAGAGAGCGAGAAAGAATAACTACTAAGCTCTGTTATATAGATATATAGAACATGTGGCTCTACTAGGATCACGCTAAAGGCTCGTTTTAGATTAAGTATTTACCAACAGCTAAGATTCTAGCTAACAGACTTACTAAGTACTTGTTAAGGCAAAAGCTTAAGCATTTTAAAGAGCTTATAAATATAGAACGCGTGTCTTACAATGATTAACAAGAGAGAGAGAGCACAAAAAAGAAAAAGATAGATGTTTAATTATTAGAGTAGATGAGCCTCCTACCCCTAGAGAACTTATAAAATTCTAGGAGAACAATCCCCTCTTAATAAGTATTGAGATAACTAGGAGGTCTACTAGCTTGTCTAATAGCTCCCTAACGTGTTAACAACGCGTAGGGAGACTGTTAGCCTTACTAGAAAATTTCTCCTAGTTATTCTTACTGGCCTCCTCCTCCTTACTACTAAGGCCCTCCCTAGACTTCTTCTTCTCAGCCGCTTTCTTTAGAAGGATACTAACAGTAGCTTATAAGCTTTTTAGCCTGCTTACCTTATAATCTGTTAGTATAAAGAACTTAAAAAAGAATAAAAGAAAAGCTTATGCTAGCAAACTCTTCTAAAGCTTAGTAAAGAGCTTTTTAGCTAAAAAGAAAGTAATTTAAAAGCTTTAATTATTAGTAAGCTTAAAATTTGAAAAGAAATAATATATAAAACTTTGCAGGTCTTTTTATTAAAGCACTACAAGTAGCGCGTTCTAGAGCTAGAGGCCCTATTATAACAAGCTCTATTAAAG
Source organism: Alternaria sp. 'sect. Undifilum' (assembly GCA_024321975.1). NCBI lineage: Eukaryota > Fungi > Ascomycota > Dothideomycetes > Pleosporales > Pleosporaceae > Alternaria > Alternaria sp. 'sect. Undifilum'. The sequence goes on from JAJJZI010000004.1 coordinate 4,662,296, forward strand.
CTGCTGGACAAAGCGCTCTTAACGCACTTAAGACAAAGCACGTTATAATACGCACTAGGTGCGCCTTACCAACTAAAAGTTGCTGCTAGAGTCTTACTCCTGCAGACAGTCTTTACCAGGGTTTTAACCTTGCCTACACGCCTTTTAAACGTGCGGGCTAGTACTATACTTCAAGCAGCACTAGTTAACTTTGCGCAAGAAGCGTAAGGTAGAGACAGCTACGCTACTAGCAAAGGCAAGGGCGGTAAGAGTGAGGGCGGCGGCGTAGTAGCGGCAGCGTGCGTAAAGGCGCAAGCAGCAGCGCAGGCAGCAGCAGCTTTTTATAGTTTTAACTTTTATATAAAGTTAGTAACTAAATCTAGAGGCTATAGTATTAACGTTCAATGTCTGCCTGCATACTCTACTGTAATATACTATTTAAGACAGTCTTTAGTAGTTACAGACCTTAAGTAATGCCCTTAAATTTTGGTTATAATTACCGCTAGTAAAATAGATGATTTAGAGGCATGTAAATAGCTTGCTAATTTTAATAGTTAAGACTGTTAAAAAGCTTACGAAGGGGGCAGAGATAATAGCGTACTTTTTAGTATCAATAACTAAGCGCAATACTATGCTTAAAGCAGTAAATAAAGTAGCTATACGACGTAAATTGTACAAAAAAAGCAAATATAGTAAGAAAAGACTTTTACAGTAAAAAATAGTTAGTAACTATTAACTTTAAAGAAGTTTAGGGCGCGCAGTAATAGGAAAAAAGCAAAGAAGAAAGTATATATTAAGGTAGGCGAACTGTTGCAAAGACGCTGTAGACGCTGCAGCAAGGCAGGACATAACTTGCGCACGTGTAAGCAAGATGCAGCAGTAGATTCTAAGTAGAATAGTCTATGACAATTTCTAATTACAGTCCTGTGCGGTGCTCTACTGTCGTGCACAGTCGCGATTTTTAATAGGGTCTTGGCAGAGTGAGCCACTCGCCCGTGTTAGGCACTCGCCCATGGAGTACGTTACTATAAGTAGGTTTTAACTACTCATTATTAACAGCTATAAGAGCTACTGCTTTATTAATTTTTGGGGTTTTTTCAAGAAGAAGAAGATTCTTCTTCTTTACATGCCTGCGCACTTGTCTTATTTATCATAGCTTCTTAATATTGCCTGCTTCTTGCTATCAAAGCGTAAGTATAGCAATGCTGTTTTAAGCTTAGCACGTAACTACACTTACTATATTAGCAAGGAGACCTTTCTGCTAGCCTTTAAAGCTGCTTTTAAGCAGTCTATTACAAAGAAGAATATTTAAACTAGCTTTAAAGGCGCTAGTCTAGTTCTATATAACTTATAGGCTATGCTATCTAAGCTTAATATAGTAGTGCAGACACTATGTTAATTACTATAATAAGTAGCTACCTAGTGGGCGTAGACACTACACAACGCGTATAAAGTTAAAGCTTGTATTAGTTTTATTTAAAAGAGTAGAAGAAAGCACTGTAAGTTTTTTTACTAATTTACTTACTAAGTAGATTGCGCAGTTGAGTTAAGGAGCTTAGCAAATAGTACATAAAATAGTACTTTCAATAAAAAAAATTACTACTTTTTAAGCAGCTTTTAACAAGTTAAATAAGCGTAAGAGCTACAAGTAGTAATATGTATAGATAAAAGAAACTCTTACTATAAGTAAAGTACAAGAAGTATTAGCTAAACAGGCAGGTAGCAGTTGTAGTAATCGTAAGAGTGCGTTAAAGAATGTGCAAAGAGAAAGATGGTGCGGGCGTTGCAAGCAGACTAGACACAACGCTTATACTTGCGCAGTTAAGATAGATAGTCCAAGTAATAGCAGTAATTCTAATAATTAATATAGTAATTTGCAATAGTTTATTAACTATAATAAAGGTCTGTAATAACGTGTTAACGTTGACGCGCTAGTAGGGTCTAGGCCGTTTGCTTAGGTGGGCCACTCGCTTATGAACCACGTTAATTAATTCAGCAATTGCTTCTTCTTAGTTTCTGTAATTATAAGCCTAGCCGCTTAATTATAGTTTTAATTCCTACTGCGCAATTAGTAAGCTACAAGGTTGCCTGTTTAATAATTATCTTACTCTCCTCTATTCTCCTATAGTACAGCCAGCAGATCGCTACGGCTGCTGTACCTCTTAGCTACTTAATTATATAATTAACCTCCTACTAATCTATCCTACAACCTACAGGCTACTGTTATTATTAACATAGCTACTAACTAACTAACTAATAAATCCGCTGTTACCTTAATAATAACCTACGTCTTAATTTATACATAGTATCTTACTAAGATAGACTTTACTAATACACTACTTGATGCTTTAAGAGTAATCCTTAAAGCTTAACTAGACTAGCTAACTTAGTTTACTCTATTAAAACTGCACTGCTTAGAGAAACGCATTTACAATCAGGTTAATCTTAATCTTCTAGACGTGCCCTTAATAAATTCCTAGGAGCTATAGTATCTAGAACTGCCTAAGAATATTAAGCAGCTAGTTGCTCTATTACCTAGCGCTAGCGCTCATATACAAGAGGACTACAAAATTGCTTAACACAAATACAAGGCTCAAATACTTAATACTAAGTATAAAAAACATAATTATAATAAGCTAGTTAATAAGTACAAAGTATAGACTAGTTAGTAGATAAATAGAGTCACTAAGATTACTAATATTAAGGACTAGATTAGCAAGACTGTATATCTAGACTTCCTGTTAAACACCATTAATAAGCATAATTACTTATAACTTTACTAGTCTTTAAGCCTTAGTAAAGATCTGAAAAGAGGATCTCGCACCTATAGATTAGAATACCTAGTATGTGATTAGGCCGTAGTACAGATTACACCTGGATAAGGCTTTCTAGAGATAGATAAGCCTTAAGTAATAGTTTACTAAATAGTAGCTTCTATTTATTTTTTAAGGTGTCAAAGGTGGTGGTTGTTGTTGTAGTCAAAATAGGGTTCTAAAAAAGTGAAAAGCAGCTACCCTCTACTAATTAATTGCAAAAGTTTAGAAAAAAGATTGTGTATAGTTAACAAGATATGAACGGTAGGTAGATAAGTTTTAAGAGGAAAGCTTAGACCACCGAGCGATAATTAGGGTTAAAAAAATTTGCTAAGGTACTAAAAAATAACACTAGTTGAAACGTGTCCAACGGCGATTACCAGCCTATAGCTAATAACAGGATTATAGTAAGATTGCAATAGAATTGCAACATAATGCGATAAAGGAGGGAAAAGACACGTATGTACCGCAGCAGAAGCCTGTAATACCTTATAAAGCTGCTGCTTTTTACCTTTTAAACAGCACTGCATATAAACAATTTGCATATAATACACTGCACTAAAATATAGTGTGTAACCTCCGCGGCAAGCATCTCCTTATTCTAGGCTCTTTTTGAAAAAAAGCATCCTTTGCTACTGTCTACCTAGCACCTAATCTAGTCTAACTTAAATTGCTTATGCAAACACCTGAATTTATTAAGTATTTTAAAACTTAACTACCTTGCTAGACTTCTAAGTTTATAGAAATTTTAAACAAGTTCTTTATTTATAATATTTTTATATACAAAAAGATTGTTAAGCCCCAATTTAGCTAGTTGTAGAAGGAATACACAATCTCTAGGGTATTTGCTAATACTAGCATAGTACCTAAGATTTATTGCTTTAGCATTTCTTTCTTTTTGTTTGTTGTGCAAGGGCTAAGTATAGAAACTAGAACTTAGCTTAAACAGCTATTGCAAGACGTTAAACTAGCAATAAAAAAAAGGCAGGAAAGAAGAAGTAAGCTTTCTATTGTCGCGTCTATAAGTTAGCAAGCAAGGTAATAATAGTGTTGCTGCTTTACTTTATTTAGGAGCGCCTAGCAGTAAAGTAACAAGAATAAGTAGAATAAGGCGCGTTAAGTTAGAAGGTAATTTGTGTCTTTGTCTTGCTTTTCTTTGTTTCTGTCTAAACATGCGACACACTAATTACGTGCCGGCAATGCTAAACAAGGGGACATAAGCCTGGATACTTGTTGTTAGCAATAAATCTTTTTTTTTTACTAAAAAGGTGTCTACAATTTGTGTGGTCACATCAAAAGGTTGTCTCAAAAGGCCGAAGCCAATAGTAGCTTCTATATTAATAAGTGTTGGAGTATTGACGTGCGCAACATGTGGATCACCCTGTTGATCAGGTGATCCTGGTAAGCTGAACACGTGACGATCGCGCTAGCGCCTATATATACGGGCCAGATCGTCTTATTCCTTTTTAGTAGTTATTGCCCACTTTGTTGTGGCACTTAGTTGATTAATACACTCGTTCCACTCCTCCTGATTAAGCAATTGCTCCTTTTCAGCTCCTACAATAAGCAACAATTTACTTGCTCTCTAAAGTTGTTAAGCTATTATCAGTTACTAATTTCTTAAACGCTTTAGGCACTAAGATTGCACTAGACTAGTTGCATAAGAAGCGCAATAAGCTAGTATAAATAATAGCACTTAGTAGAGTCTGATCAACTTTTAATAATTTAAGAAAGATTTTCAGTGTATTACTATAAGATTAGTAAACTACTTTTTTAAAAGGAAAAGGACACTTAGTACTCTAAACTAAATATAAATCAAAGATAGCTTACCAATTTTTAAATAACTTAAAGTTAAATACGAGTATTAGGTAATTGCACACTTGCCCCTGCAAGGCTACTAAAGGGCCTATAAGCAAGCACTTCTAGACACTACGTAACTGCTACTAACTTTAAACTGTAGTTACTAGATTAAGCTCTTTTAGCGAATTACTAATTCAGCTAACAGACAATAAAAAAAAGATTGTTAATTAATAGAATAGTAATAGGTGGGCAACGCTACGCACCTAGATTAAACAGGATAGCTAGAAGGCTAGAGCTAGCATATTAGCAATTAATAAGTCTAGTAGGTTACACTTTACCTTATTAGTTTTAGCACTAAATAACCTAAGAAACTTTATTAAGGAAATTAGGCTAAATATATTTAGTATAGCCTTTACCGCTTAATACTTTATCCCTTTGTACAATTATAGATAGTAGAGTTGTAGTCTACTTAATTAATACTCTAAATTACTTAGTACTAGGCACCTTTAGTAAATATATTAAGGACAAAATTGTTAAGGCATGCACTTGATTTATTTTAATTGCTAGAATAGAAGATAAGCTTCTTAAGAACGTCCAGCATAGCAAGGCTAGCCGTAATATAGCTAATTCTTAACTTACTAACATTAAGTTTGTCCTAAGTTTCTTCGTTAATATTGTCTAAGAAGCACAGCTTAAGCAGGGAGGAATTTAGTATTTAGAATATGATTACACTATACAATTTAAAATATTTAAGAAGAATACTGTCTTAATTGACTTCAAGTATTACTTTGAATTTTTTTCTATTAAATATAAGTGGCTTACTTATTATACTGCTTAACTATTGCTTGTGAACGCTGTAGCACAATTAAGGAAACCTTAGGTGCGCACTAGTAATAAGTGTAGGAGCTAAGAAGGAGCAATTGTTTGATCAGGTGGAGTGGAATAAGTGTATTAATCACTAAGTGCCACAACAAAGTGTGCAATAACTACTGAAGAGACATGAGACGATCTGGCCCTTTTATATAGACGCTAGCGGGGCCGTCACGTGTACAGCTTACTAGGATCACCTGATCACCAGGGTGATCCGCATGTTAATACTCCAACACACCCCCTAGGTCAGTAAGAAAATATTGATCTAAGCTGTGAGTAAGGAGTTAATCCTTACTAAATTAACGTCGTTAATCAAGAGGTCTCCTTATAATCTAGTCCTACTGCCTAATCTTTTATCTCTGTTGTGATATTGTAACGTTGTTTTAATTAAGCAAGCAGATTAGCCTTATTAAAATTTTAAAATATTAGATAGACCTTAAGAATTGCGTAATTAGTCTGTGCGCAATTATAAGATAATTAATCGCGTTTGCTGCCTCTCTAAAACTTTTAGCCTTACTACAATATTAATTACTAAGCCTTTCTAATTTCTACCGCACTCTTACTAGTATTAGCATAGTAAGCTGCGTTGCCTTATTATTTTCTTACTAATTAGCTGCTAATCTTTCTAGTGTAGTCTGCCTCTAACAGCAACAAGCGTGAGCGTCGCTTAAAGAGCCTACGCTAGCAACATAAGAATAGTGCTAAGTATAAGCATTACGCGCGCTAAAGCCTGTTTAACAATAAAATTTAGCACGCAGCTAATTTCTAAGATAATATAAGTTTGTTGCCTTTACCTTATAATTTGTATGCTCATTATAAGACTTCTAGTAGCTGTACTTAGAGACTAATCAACTTGCCTGTTAGATTAAGTCTACTGTTAAGCCCTTATTTAAACTTTAATCAAAATAAGAGCCTAACTAAGCAATTAACTTAGCGTAAGGGCAAGACTTTTAAGAGCTAAAGCAAAAGTTATAGCAGCTTACTGCCCAAGCAGTAACGCGTGAACAGTAATATAGTAACAGTAATAGGCTATATACGCCTATCAAGCTGTTTACTAGACGCAACACGCCTCTATCTACTTAAAAGAAGGCGCCTAATAGCTTTTTAAAGATTGCTGCTAATTTATTATAACTTTACGTTCTGCCTTATAAGTGTTGCATAAAAAAAATGCTAAATAGTTCATACACTATGTATTATTTTAATTGCGTTTAGCCTAGTAGTCAGGGTAGCACTTACTATAGCAGCTATTTGTCTTATATATACTATAATATTAATAATAATCTTGCTAATTGTTTTGTAGCTATATATAAAGATAAAAAGGTAAGTTTCTTAATTTTTTAAGCTTCTTGCTTAGACTACTAACTAGTTTTTAAAGATAAAACAATGATAAGTACTATATTAATAAGCACTAGCTGCATGACAAGATTATTGCTTACTGCAAAGAGATTAATAGCAGTATTATAACTACTAAAAAGCCTTCTGCGCAGAAGCTTCTTGTTAACAATTGCCGCGCTTAAGAGATGTTGTCATGCGGTCTTACTGCTTAGCTCCTGCTGCCCGCTCCTGCTGCTGTTAGCGTTTTTCATTTAGAATATAATGCTAAGAATTATTTGCGCTAGATATAGCCTAATTATTTATAGCTTTATACTATTTATGCTTTTAGTTAACCTGCGTGGCAGCCTACTTAACAGCTAGCTTATAATTAACAACAGTAGCAGCAACAGCTTCTTGCGCGTTAATTAACTCTTTAAAAATAGCATACTTATAGAATACTGCTTTCTCTTACTCTATATAGTTGCTCTTATAGACACTATCTTAATTATTATATAACTTATTTGTATAGTTGCGGGGTATCTACTAGTGTAAGTAGGTGATTGTCTTGTAACTTAATGTATAAAAGTCATAGATTTAACTTGCGCTTTTATTCTGCTTGCCTCTAAATCCTTGCTATTAAAGCTAAAATAGCTAATGATGCGCTTAAGCTTGCTGAGGCTTAAAAGACTAAGCATGATCTACTAATAGAGTCTAGTAAGTATAATAATTTTAATGCTTACTAGTAAGCTTGTTTCTAGTTCTATTCTGTCTGCTTGTCTAGCTTTTAATCTCCCGCTTATTCTAAGCAATTAAGAAAAGACTGAGCTTATTATATAGATAATACTACTTAATATAAATTTTTTGCTTATTGATTATTATTGCTCTTACTTAAGTGCTTAACTTACTAAAAGCTAAGTAACTGCTTAAACTTCTTGAACTGTTGTTAGGTAAGTGACTTAGTTAGTCTATCAGCTAGTATAATTTCTACTTTAAGGTACTTAACTTAAAATAATTTTTTAGTAAATTCTTGCCGCAGCTATATGTTTTGTATATTTATATGTTTTAAATAAGTGCTAATCTGCTTGTTTTTCTTAACCACAAGCTTAATTGTTTGTTGATTATTATACTAGACTATCTAGATATTTCCTAGATTAAGAGATAGCTTGCAAAAGAAGCGCTTTAAGGCTATAGCCTCCTTAGTAGTGTGCTTAAGGGCAAGTAGCTGAGCCTTAGTAGTTAACGTAGTTACTATAGTCTGCTAAGCTGCCTTCTAAAATATTAGACTACTATATAGGATAGCTATATATCTATAGGATAATTAACAAGTTTTCTTATTATCTGTCAAGGAAGCATTGCCTGCAATTATTAACTTTAGTTTATTGTAGTTCCTATATTAGATTGAATTTTATCTTATCTAACAGAGGTATATAATTACCTGTTTAATAGCTTTTATATGCTAGTTACTAGAGTTTGTAAGGAAGTGTAAGAGCTTTAAGATTAAGTAGGCAACATTTAGTCGTAGCATAATAGCTGTGTACAATACTAATCTAACTTTTTTTAGTAAGCCTTAATCTCTTACTTAGTTGCTTTGCTAGTATACTTAATTAGCTTCTCTAACAGCAGTAAAGTCTTAGGAAAGCTGCTATTCTCTAGCTTAAACTTCTTTGTAATTTTGTTAATATATATATTATGTACAAGCGTAATTGTTTGCTTCTTGCAATCTCTAATTACTTAGATACTAAGGAACTATTTAAATAACTCTCGTTCCTGTATCTTATACTTGTCTATAATTTTTAAATAAAGATTTATTGCCCTCTACTTATAATCTTTCGTGAAGAGTAGTAGGATATTCTCTACATAAAACAAAACTAGAATCCTTTTTTCTTAATTCATAAATAGGCGGGGCCCCTCTAGTAAGGCAATTTGATTAATTTCTTTTAGTAATTCTAAGAACTCTTTATACTACAACAGTGGCGAGTCTTATAATTTATATAGTGCGCGGTTAAGCTGTACGCACTTTCTAGGCTTCTTAAAGCTATCTAGCATTTTATAAATTACCAGGTTATCTACTGTAATTAACATATCAAGGAATACTTTTTCAACATTATATTGCTTAATTTTTAGATTATTCTTAGTAGCAATTGCTATTGCTACTTAGAAGGACTTAGCTGCTAACGTAGTAGCATATATTAATTTAATTAAGTTTTTCTTCTAAAAACTATTTCTTACAATAATCTGCACCTTATATTTAAAAAGAAAGCTGTTTTAATTAAACTTATAGGTCTAAACCTACTTGATAAGTATTAGTTGATTTTTTGCTTCTTCTCTTAATATTTTAGTACAAGTCTTATTCTTACTTAACTAATTAATCTCTTTCCTATGGGCATCCTTAAATAAGGCCTTTATAAGATGCTAGAGTAATTGCTTTTATAATCTTAGTAGTTTAGGTAGATTGTCGCGATGCAGTTAGGTATTTCCTACACTTAGCTTAAACTTGGTAAGCAAAGCTGCTATAACTACGTAATTGAGAGTTTTATAGCTTACTTAGTCTTTTTAAGTTACACATAAACCTAGTAAGTAGGTATTATAAAAGTCGCTTTATAATAGATTTTTATAATTTGCAATTAATGCGTTAACAATACTTATACTTCTACCTCTTAGTTAATTGTTGTAATTCTAAGATGTATTCTTACGCTTACGCCCGCTACTTAGCTTTTATAGTAAAAGATAATAATTTATAGGCTAATTTAGCCTTTTGCTAGCAATATAAGTACTACGTCTTATAAGTAGAGGTTTAGCTTATAACTGCCTACTCTGTCTACTGTTTAAGGCCTAGGATCTTGACCTGCAAGATAATTTACGCTCTACAACTTGCTTGCTTTAAGCAAAAGTCTTATTATAATGAGCTAGCGCGTTAGAGTCTTTAGGCACAGACTATTAGACTAATAATAAGTTATTAGGCTTATTTAAAAGAGGCTTCCTACTTTTAACTATTAACAAGTTAGCTCATTTTAGCGAGCGTATTACTGTTTAACTATTAAATTCCTTGCAATTAATTGCGTTGTTGCTCCCTAGAGTTTCTAGTTTAGGAGTAAGTTCTAGAGTAGCAAGACTAGTATTTTGCTACTAATCTAAGCAAATTCCTAATAGTGTGCTAGCCTTGTGCTCTATTTGCTTAGCGTCTTTTAATCTACTTTTATTTCTAGTAAGTAAGCCTTTCTTACTACTTAAGATAGTAGATAGATTACTTTTAAGAATCTTAGTAGTTAGCTGTGTATTTCAATCTGCTCTTCCTTAAATAGGCAAGAGAACCTCTAAGTTATTTTTAGAATTAACTAGCTTGCCTTTATAAAGAATTTCTACAATCTTAATTGCTTCATTCTTTAGTAACTCTTTCGTGTAATATCTTTTCTAGAAATAATGTTTATTAAAAGTTACATTACAGGTAGTAATTACCTAATTAAGTGTTAGTACTTATATGTAGTATATATTAGAGGCTTAATAACTAACTAAATAACTAATATAGCTGCAAGAATTAACTTGAAATTCTTAATAATTGCGCCTAGCTGCTTTCTTCCTGTTTAATGAATAGGCTTAACAGCTGTATGCGTAAATCCTACTCTAGTCTAGGCGTAGACTAGTAGTCTAGTATCTAATCTTAAGTAGTTAATAGTATTAGAAATATTTCCTAAACTATTCTTCGAGCACCTAGTTAGAGGATTAGCAGCTATAGATCTTAGTAGAGCTTATTTTATGTAGGTAAGCCGCCGCATTTATAACTACTAGCTAAAGCTTAGCTAGTAGATTAGCGCTTATGCGCATCTTAATAGCCTTTGTAATTAGCTTTTAGCTAGCTCTCTCTGCTGAGCCATTTAGCTTATAAGTGTATAGCGGTGGCGTTTTAATTACAATCTTTTTCTCTATTGCTTATTCTCTATATTTTAATCGCCCTCTCTAAGGCAGTGTTGTAGTGTTGTTATCTTAATAGATTTCTACAATATTCTGCTAATATTTTCTCTTAATCCTTGTAGCGAAGCCTTTAATTACTAGCATAATATTGTTTAATGTCTTTAACTAGATATTGTAATTGTATAGCTTGCCTAAGTAGTTTTCCTTAATAATTGATGCCTATTTCTTAAGCAGTTAACTAGTTAGGAAATTAAATAGATCTTATGAAATCCTATAGAAAGGTTAAGGTGATTTTTCATTTAGATCTTGTAAGATTACTTACGAGGCATAAGCTATTGCGCAATAATTGTATTTAAAAAACTCCTTGCTAGTAATTTGAACGTTTTACGCTAAGTAGACTAGAGCTTTAATAGCTTGTTGTCCTAGATGACCTAATTATTAATGCTAGAGATCCTTATTACTAGTGCGCAACTATAGTTTCCTTAATCGCGCTACAGTGTTTACAAATAGTAGTCAAGCAGTGTAACAAGAGACTTGCTTGTATTCAACAAATAAAAAATTTAAGTAACACTTTAAATTTATTAAGACTACGTTCTTTTCAATTGTTTTAAAACGTATAGTGTAATTATATCTTAAATACTAAATGCCTGCCTGCTTAAGACGTGCTTTAGAGATAATTTTAACGTAGAAACCTAGTACAAACTTAACGTTAGTAAGCAGAAAATTAGCTATTTTGGGGCTAGCATTGCTATGTAGGACATTCTTAAGTAGCTTGTTTTCTATTCTAGCAACTAGAATAGATTAAGTGCCTGCCTTAACTGTCTCGTCCTTAATACATTCGCGATAGGTGCCTAGTACTAGGTAATTTATACCATTAACTAAGTGGACTGCTGCTCTACTATCTATAATTGTACAAAGTAATCAAGTATAAGAGGTAAAGGATGCGCTTAACACGTTTAGCCTGATTGCTTTAATCAAGTCTCTAAGGTCAATTAGTGCTAAAACTATTAAGCTAGAGTACGCTCTACTTAGTTTATTCGTAGCTAATCTGCTAGTGCTAGCTTTCTAACTTTCTTTTTCAATCTAAGTGTGAAGTGTTGCCTGCCTATTGCTAGTCTATTAATTAATAAACCTCTTTTAATTGTTATTTAACAGTTTAATTAGTATCTTGTTAGTAGAGCGTAATCTAGTAACTGTAGTTCAGAGTTAGTAGCAGTTGCGCAGTGTCTAGAAGTGCTTATTTTCTAATTCGTTACTTAGCTTACATAAGCAAGGGGGTAGTTGCTTACTACTTTTATTTAGTTTTAAGTTATTTAACAAATGTTAAGTTATCTTTAATTTAGATTTAGTCTAGAACACTGCGTATTCTTTTCCTTTTAAAGAAGTAATTAACCAATTTTATAATAAAACACTAGAAATCTTTCCTAGATTATGAAGGCTTAATTAGTTTCTACTAAGCGCTATTGCTTATGCTCGCTTATTGCGCATCTTACGTAACTAGTCTAGTGCAATCTTAGTGCCTAAGGCGTCTAAGAAGTTAGGAATTGCTAACAGCCTAATAACCTTAAAGAGCGAGTAAATTGTTGCTTGTTAATATCAGAGCTGCTACTTAGTAAACTATTGCTTAGAGCTTATTTGTCCCTAGCAAGCCTTGTCTAAGTAAGATTAATACTGCGCCCTAATTATATACTAAGTATTCTAATTTGTAAGAGCGAGATCCTCCTTTAAGATCTTTACTAAGGCTTAAAAGCTAGTAAGGTTTTAAGTAATTAGGCTTATTAAGGCGTTTAACAGCAGGTCTAGATATACAGTCTTGCTAATCTAGTCTTTAACATTTTTAATCTTAGCGACTTTCCTTGTCTACTAAGCAGTCTTCACTTTGTATTTATTGACTAGCTTATTGTAACTCTTCTTTCTATACTTAGTATTAAGAACTTAAGCCTTATATTTATATTAAGCAATCTTATAATCTTTTTATTTTTATGTGCTTGCGCTAGGCAGTAGAGCAATAGGCTCTTTAATATTTTTAGGCAACTCTAAATACTAAGGCTCCTAGTAGTCTATTAAGCGCACGTCTAAGAGATTAGGGTTAACCTAATTCTAGATGCCCTTCTTTAAGCAGTGCAGTCTTAATAGAGCAAACTAGGTTAGCTAGTCTAATTAGGCCTTAAGGATTACTTCTAAGGCAACAAGCAGTGTATCTATAAGGTCTATCTTAGTAAGATACTTTATGTAGATTACGACGTGGGTTATTGTTAAAGTAATAATAGATTAAATAGTTAGCTAGTAAGTGTGTTAACAATAACTATATTTTGTAGATTAGATTAGTAGAAGGTTAATTGTATGATTAATGGGAGAGAGGTACAGCAGCTGCAGCGATCTTCTAACTGTGCTGTAGGAGAATAGAGGAGAGTAAATTAATAATTAAACAGTTAACCTTCTAGCTTGCTGATTGCGCAGTAGAAATTAGCACTATATTTAAGCGGCCGGGCTCATAACTGTAGGAGCTAAGAAGAAGTAATTGTTCAATTAGGTAGAGTAGAATAAGTATATTAATTACTAAGTGCCACAACAAAGTGTGCAATAACTACTGAAGAGACATGAGACGATCTGGCCCGTTTGTATAGACGCTAGCGGGGCCGTCACGTGTACAGCTTACCAGGATCACCTGATCACCAGGGTGATCCGCATGTCAATACTCCAACAATAAGGATCTATAATATTAATAATTAGGCTATCTAGAACAATAAGCTATTAAAGCTCTAGTCGACTTAGCACATAACATTAACATTACTAGCAAGAAGCTTTTAGAATATAATTACTACGCACCAGCTTATGCCTTGCAAGTAATCTTATAATAACTAAGAAAAAGATTACGACAACTTTTTGATAAGTTTTTATAAGATTTATTTAATTTCCTAACTAGTTAGCTGCTTAAGAAATAGACACTGATTATGAAAAAAGACTACTTAGGCAAGCTATAGAATTACAATATCTAATTAAAGATATTCAATAGTATTATGCTATTAAGTAAATGCTATACTACAAGGATTCAGAAGACATATTAGCAAAAGCTTATAGAGATTTATTAAGATAATAACACTACTACACTGCCTTAAAAAGGGCAATTAAGATATAAAAAATATATAATAGAGAAAAAGATTATAATTAAAACGCTACTGCTATATACTTAAAATCCTAATAGCCTAGAAAAGAGAGCTAGCTAAGAGTTAATAACAAAGGCTATTAAGATGCGTACAAGTGCTAACTTACTAGCTAAGCTTTAGCTAGTAATTATAGATGCAGCAGCTTACCTACATAAAATAAGCTTAACTAACATTTTTAGCTACTAATTTTTTAACTAGGGGCTTGTAGAATAGTTTAGAAAGTTTTCTAAAACTATTAAAAGCTTAAGATTAGACGCTAGACTGCTAATCTACGTCTAGACTAGAGTATGATCTATGCCTACAGCTGATAAGCCTACCTTTTAGACAAGGAGAGGGCAGCTAGGCATAATTATTAAAAATTGAAAGTTAATTCTCGCGGCTGTATTAGTTACTTAATTGGTTATCAAGCCTCTAACATATACTACATATAAATACTAACTCTTGATTAGATAAATACTACTTGTAATATAACCTTTAATAAACAACAGTTTAAAAAAAAACATTGCAAAGAAAAGCTACGAAGAGATTAAGTAATTAAGATTATGAAAGTTTTTACAAAGGTAAGCTAGCTAATTTTAAGAAGAACTTAGAAGTCCTCTCGCCTGTTAAAGGAAGGGCAAACTAGGATACGTAGCTCAGTACTAAAAACTATAGAAGTAATTTATCTACTCTCTTAAGGAGTAAGGAAGGCATGTCTACTACAGATAAAAGGGAATTAGAAGACGCTAAGCAAATAGAGCACAAGGCTAGTGCACTATTAAGAGTTTACTTAGATTAGTAGCAAAATACTTGTTTTATTACCTTAGAACTAACTCCTAAACTAGAGACTTGAGAGAGCAACAACTTAATTAATTGCAGAGTTATCAAAAGTTAAATAGTAGTGCGCTTACTAAAAGTAGCTAATTTTGTAATACTTTGAAGTAGAGAGCTTTTTTTATATAAGTCTAATAACTTATTACTAGTCTAATAGTTTGTGCGTAAAGACTCTAACGCGCTAGTTAATCAAGATAAAACTTTTACTCTTAGTAAGCAAGTTGCAGAACATGAATTATTTTGCAAGTTAAGATCTTAGGCCTTAAGTAGTAAACAGAGTTAGTAATTATAAGCTAAACTTTTACTTATAAAATATAGTGCTTAGATTGCTAGAAAAAGGCTGAATTAGCTTATAAATTTATATTTTCTACTGTGTAAGCTAGGTGGCGGGCGTAAGCATAAGAACGTAACTTAAGATTCTAATAACTAACTAGGAGGTGAAAGTATAAGTAGTGTTAACGTTTTAATTACAGATTATAAGGATGTATTATAGAGTAACTTTGATAATACCTACTTACTAAGTATGTAAGCAACCTAGAAAGACTAAGCAAGCTATAAAACTCTTAATTATGTAGTTATAGTAGCTTTGCTTACAAAGTATAAACTAAATACAAGAAATACTTGACTACATTGTAACAATTAACCTAAGCTACTAGAATTATAAAAGCAATTGCTCTAGTATCTTATAAGGGCCTTATTCAAGAATGCCTGCAGGAAAGAGATTAAGTAGTTAAGTAAAAAAGACTTAAACTAAGATGTAAAGAGAAAAAGCAATTAACTGCCTATTACCTATAAAGTAAGTTTAGACTTATAAGCTTAATTAAGATAGCTTTCTTTTAAATGTAAGGCGTAAACTGTTGTAAGGGATAATCTCTAAAAGAAAAACTTAATCATTTTAATATATGCTGCTACATTAGTAGCTAAGTTTTTCTAAGTAGTAACAGCAATGGCTGCTAAGAATAATCTAAAGATTAAGCAATATAATATCTTAAAAGCATTTCTTCATGCGTTAATTATAGCAGATAGCGTAGTAATTTATAAGATGCTAGATAGCTTTAAGAAGCTTAGTAAGTGCGTATAGCTTAACTGTGCACTATATAAATTGTAAGACTCGCTACTATTATAGTATAAGGAGTTCTTACGATCACTAAGAAAGATTAAACTAATACCCTTACTAGTGGAGCCCTGCTTATTCATTAATCAAGAAAGGAAAATTCTAGTTTTATTTTATATAGATAATATCCTACTACTCTTTGCAAAAGATTAAAGCAGAGGGCAATAGATATTTAGTTAAAGATTATAGATAAGTATAAGACATAAGAATCAAGATTAGTTAAATAGTTTCTTAGTATTTAGATGATTAGAAATTGCAAGGAGTAAATAATTCTACTTATATATAATATATATATTTACAAGATGGCAAAGAAGTTTAGGCAAGAAAATAATAGCTTTTTTAAGACTCCACTGCTGTTAGAAGAGCTAATCAAGTACACTAGCGAAGCAACTAAGCAAGAGATCAAGGCCTACTGAAAAAGAGTTAGATTAGTGCTGTATATAGCTATTATGCTATAACTAGACGTTGCTTACTTAATTATAAAGCTCTTACACTTTCTTATAAACTCTAGTAATCAGCATATAAAAGCTATTAAACAGGTAATTATATACCTCTATTAGATAAGTTAAGATGCGATTTAATAGAAGAACTATAATAGCCTAAACTTAATAATTACAGGCGACGCTTTCTTTGCAGATAATCAAGAAATTTGTTATTGATTTTATAAATATATAGCTATCCTATATAGTAGTTTAATATTTTAGAAGGCAGCTTAGCAGACTACAGTAACTACGTTAACTACACAAGCTAAGCTGCTCGCCCTTAAGCACACTACTAAGGAGGCTATAGCCCTTAAGCGCTTCTTTTATCAGATATCTCTCAATCTAGGAGACGTCTAGATAGTCTAGTGCAATAAGTTATAAGCAATCAGGCTTATAGTTAGGAAGAATAAGTAGATTAGCACTTAATTAAGACATGTAGATATATAGATTATATAGCTATAGTAGGAATATGCTAAAGGATTATTTTAAGTTAAGTAACTAGAAATAGCAATTATGCTAGCAAATAGACTAACTAAGTCGCTTACCTAACAATAGTTTAAGAAGTTTAAGTAACTACTCAACCTTTAGCAAGTTAAGCACTTGATTAAGGGCAACAATAATAAACACGCAAAGGATTTATATAAAGTAGCAACATCCATATACTAAGCTAAGTCTCCTGTTGATAGCTTAGGATAAGTAGGAGAACATAAGCTAAATGAGCAAACAACTAGAACTAAGAACAAGCTTACTAATAGGTATTAGAATTATTATACTTACTAAACTCTATTAGTAGATCTTGCTTAGCCTTTTAAGCTTTAGTAAGCTTAAGCGTATTATTAGCTATCTTAGCTTAAATAGCACGGGTCTAGAGGCGAGCAGCATAAAGGCGTGAGTTAGATCTATCGCTCCTATACATTAAGCTATAACAAATTGCTTACTTACTCTAGCAGACGCCTTGCGACTATAAATCTAATAATTTGTATAGCAATTAGGATAGTATATGTAAGAGTAATTATATAAACTAGGAGGGGGTAATATTTTGCGAGCATGCTGTTCTTAAACAGTTAATTAACGCAGAGGACGCTGCTGTTGCTGCTAATGCTGCTACTACTATAGTTGCCAAAGCTGCTGTTGCTGTAGCTGTTGTTAATTATAAGCTAGCTGTTAAGCAGGCTGCTACGCAGGTTAACTAGAAGCATAAGCAGCATAAGGCTACGTATTATAAGGCTCTTATTTGAAAAGATAACCTTATTTTAGACTTATAGCCTGCTAAGCAGGCTGTGTCTAGTGCAAGTATTTCTTATTATTATATTTTAGATTAAAGACGCTTACTAGAGTAGGAGTAGGCAGCAGGAGCTAAGCGGCAAGACTGCAAGATAACATTTCTTAAGCACGACAATTGTTAACAGGAGGCTTCTGCGCAGAAGGCTTTCTAGTAGACGTAATGCTACTATTAATCTCTTTGCAGCAAGCAATAATGTCCTTAAGTAGCTAAGACTTTAAAGCTTAGTACATCTTGTTATTGTTCTATCCTTAATAACTAGCTAGTAGGCTAAGTAAGAAGCTCAAAGAATTAAAAACTTACCTTTTTATTTCTATACATAGCTATGAAACAATTCGCAATATTAGTTTTAACTATATAGCAGGTGTTGGCTTCGGCCTTTTGAGGCAACCTTTTGATGTGACCACACATTTTGTAGACACCTTTTTGGTAAAAAAAGACTTATTGCTAACAACAGGTATCCGGGCTTATGCCCCTTGTTCGGCCGGCACACAATTAGTATATCGCAGGTTTAGACAAAAAAACAAAGATGCGCAACATCCCTTAAACTAACTAACTAACTAACTAACTACTGCTAACCGCAACTTCTGTCGTATGTTGCTATCCTAGCAGTGTTGCGGTCGCGGTGTTTCTAGCGCCTATACTTAGATGTAAATATACAACAACAGCGTTACTATCTAAGCACAGCTCTCCTATCTCTAAAGGCGACTTACAAAATCTTCCTGCTCGTTAGTTTGTCCTAGCTACTTAATAGCTGTTTTAACACGCCCTTGCTCCTTGTAAAGCTACTGTAAGGTTTTTCTACTAAAGTTGCATTTGCGGAGGAGGAGATTAGTAAAATAACACACTATTACTATACTTAGACTATTAACATGCGCAACGTATTTAATAGACTTGCTACTAAATAAGCCTTTTACAACCTCTATTGTAACCTTGATACTTATAATACTAGACGCATTGATAAGGTGTTAATAAATATTAAAATTTAACCTCTGCGTCCACCTAAGTACTATAGGAGATACTGCCAACAGCTCCTCTTTAACTAACTAGGGAGGCTGCTTAACAAAGGTAAACGCAGGCTTTGTAATCTACTACTATAGCTTCTTATATAGTAACTTAGTAAGGTTTAACTTTACTTAATGTAGGCTATTAGTCTTTGTGTTAAATAGGGAGAAGAATATTTTAAGTATTGTATTGTTTATATGCAAGTTGTTTGTATATAGTACCGTGTAGAAAATCTTAAAAATAAGAAGTAGTGGGTAAGGAGCTTTGACAAAGAAGTATTGCAGGCTCCTACTGCGGTAACGTACGTGTCCTTACCCTTATCCACCTCCTCTACCTCCATCGCAATCTTGTTGCTAGCTATAAGCTAGCAATTGCCGTTAAACACATTTTAATTAGTGTTGTTTTTAGTACCTTTAGCAAATTTTTTAACCCTAATTTTGCTTAGTGGTCTAAGCTTTTCTGCTCTAAGCGCTCGCTTAGCGCGTAGACCTCATCCACTTATCGTTCAAATTTCGTTGCCTACACAATCTTTTTTTTTTAATTTTGCGACTAGTTAATTGAGGGTAGCTGCTTTTCACTTTTTAAACAAACCATTTTAACTACAACAACAACTACCACCTTTAACACCTTAAAAATAAATATGGCAGGTGTAAAACAAGTAGCTGCTATAGCGTAAGCTGCTTTAACTGCTAGTTTAAACGTAATTAAAATAATGCTTAGCATATAAACTGTCTAGTATCTTTTTCATGCAGCGCTTACAAGGCATAACGCAAGAATACAATAGATTAGCAGTAATCTTTATAGAGCTAGATGGCGCCTTCTTTTAAGTAGATAAAGGCGCGTTACGCCTATTAGACAGCTTAATAAGCGTATGTAACTTATTGCTATTACTATATTGCTGTTTACGCGTTGCTGCTTAAGTAGTAAGCTGCTGTAACTTTTGCTTTAGCTTTTAAAGAGCCTTGCTCTTGCGCTAGGTTCATTGCTTAGTTAGGCTTTTATTTAGATTAAAATTTAAGTAAGGGCTTAACAGTAGGCTTGATTTAACAGGCGAGTTAATTAGTCTTTAGGCAGAGCCACTAGAAGTCTTGCAATAAGCATACAAATTAATAGGTAGCAGCAACTAACTCTTATTATCTTGTAGATTAGCTTCTTGCTAAATCTTATTGTTAAACAGGCTTTAGCGCGCGTAATGCTTATGCTTAGCACTATTCTTACGTTGCTGGCGCAGGCTTTCTAAGCGACGATCACGCTAACGACGGCTCTCTAAGCGACGCTTACGCTTGTTGCTGTTAGGGGCAGACTACAATAGAAAGATTAGCAGCTAATTAGTAAGAGAACAATAAGACAACACTGCTTACTATGTTAGTAGTGGTGGTGCGGTGGGGATTAAGAAGGCTTAGTAATAAATATTAAGTGAGGCTAAGGACAAAGGGTTTAGAGGGGCAGTAGACGTGATTAATATTGTTGTAGTAACTGCGCAATAATTAATCACGCGATATTTAAGGTCTATCTAATGTTTTAATATAACTAAGGACTACAGGCTTAATTAAAACAAGCAGCATTACTACAACAACAGATAATTAAGAGAGGGAGCTATAATTACGGAGAGCCCTTTTAATTGACAACCTCGATTCGTTACAATTAACTAGTTGATCACAGCTTAGATCGATAGTATCACACTAACCTAGGGGGTGTGTTGGAGTATTGACATACGGATCACCCTGGTGATCAAGTGATCCTGGTAAGCTGAACACGTGACGATCACGCTAGCGCCTATATATACAGGCCAGATCGTCTCAAGTCTCTTTAGTAGTTATTGGACACTTAGTTGTAGCACTTAGTAGTTCAATACACTCATTTTCCACTTGATTAATCAAGCAATTGCTCCTTCTCAGCTCCCACATAGTTTAATATTTTAAAAGGTAGCTTAGTAGACTATAGTAACTACGTTAACTACTAAGGCTAAGCTGCTTACTTTAAGTATACTACTAAAGAGGCTATAGCTCTAAGATGCTTCTTTTAAGAGTTGTCACTTAATCTAAGAAATATCTAGATAGTCTAGTGTAACAACTAACACATAATTAGGTTAGTAGTTAAAAACAATAAGTAGATTAGCACTTAATTGAGATAAATACATATATAAAACATATAGCTACAGCAAGAATATAATAAAGGGTTATTTTAGGTTTTGTGCTTAGAAACAGCAATTATGCTAGCTAATAGACTTACTAAGTTAATTACTTAACAATAGTTTAAGAAGTTTAAGTAGCTGCTTAACTTTTGGCAAGTTAAGCACTTAAGAAAAGGCAATAATAGTTAATAAGCAAAGGATTTATATAGAGTAGCAATATTTATATACTAAGCTAAGTCTCTTTTTAATAGCTAAGAGTAAGCGGGAGAGCGTAAGCTAGACAAGTAGAAGATTTAGAACTAGAAACAAGCTTACTAATAAGTATTAAACTTATTATACTTACTAGACTTTATTAGTAGATCTTGCTTTGTTTTCTAAGCTTTAGCAAGCTTAAGCGCATTATTAGCTATTTTAGCTTTAATAGTAAAGATTTGAAGATAAGCACTATAAAGGCGCAAATTTAATCTATTGCTCTTATACATCAAGTTATAAGATAATTGCCTACTTACCCTGGGATATTTACGCCTATATAAGTAAGATGTATAGCGATTAGGACAGTAAATGCAAGTCTAATTATATAGACTAGAAGAGGGCAGCTTTCTGCGAGCATGCTGTTCTTTAAAAGTTAATTATCGCAGAGGCTGCTGCTGCTGTTGTTACTAATTATAAGATAGCTGTTAAGCAGGCTACTACGTAGATCAACTTAAAGAAACTAATCAAGGCAGCTATAGATAGTTAGGCTCTTATCTAAAAAAATAACTTTAATTTAGACTTAAAGCTTGTAAGCAAGCTATGTCTGTAAGGGGCTACGCTTAAGGAGCTATCGCACAGGTATACTAGAGTTGTATTCAACAGGAAGAGAAGGAAACTACAGTCTACAAAGGTTCTAAGTATTTATTAGGGACCTTAGGCAAACCTTCCTCCGAGGTTTGTTGAGGAGAGGTTTTAGTCTAATCGTCGTTCGGGCAGGCCTAACTATAAGCCGTGCACTTGCACGCGTGACTAAGATACTATTAAGGATTTGTTACTAGGCTCTAGCCCATCACAATACCCCCCTCCTCCTCTCCTTCTTAGGGGTCTCCCTGCCAAAATCCGTTTAAGAGGTGTTCTTCCTCGTCTCGAAGATCCCTTGTATGTGCTTCCTATCAGCCTAACGCTTTTATATTATTAAGAGCTTTTACTAGATCAAATGTTGTTTAGTAGTAATCTCTCTACTTTACTTTAAAATATAGTCTTTAGCCACGCCTTTAGCGTCGCAGCTGTTCTCTTATAATCTCTTCTACAGTCTTTTCCTCTTCGCCGTTAACTAGTAATAGCAGCAGCTAGTAGTCGTCCTAAGTCTAGCTTAGTAGTAGGTCTAAGTTAGCTAGGCGCAGTCTGTCAACATAGAAAACAAGGTAGTAACCTTTTAAAGTATTAAGCTTAACTAAATAGCTATTAACTACTTTAATTACTGTATACTTTGCGCTTTTCTAGTTAAGCTTACATAACTAATAGCCTATCCTATATTACTTATGAAGCTTTAGCTACACCTTATTGCCTACTCTATAGTTCTGTGCATCTTTCTAGTGCCTGTTTGCCTGTTTTTCTTACTTAGCTTAGGCTTCTGTTATGCTAGCTTGTACTAAGTTAAAAACATCTTAGAACTTAGCAATAATAGTTTTACCCTTCTTTTAGTTTAAATGCTCTTTAGCTATATACTTCTTCTTGTTAATTGCTAGTAGAGATTCTAACTGCAAAAGGTCTACGTCGTATCTATGTTGCAAGAAGAACAGGGCTACTTCTATTAATATAGCATCTCTTCTATTAACTGCAATCTAAGCTATAAAGTAGTATGCTGCCTAATTGTTTTATAACTAACTAATAAACGCTCTAACGTACGCTTCCTATACACTATTAATCTGTTCTATTGCACTATTTATTTGCGGGTAGAAAGCTATTAACAATTACTAATTAATCTCTAGGACTTTGCAGAGGCGTTCCTATAACATGCTAACAAACTAAGTACTCTTATTAGAAGTAATAGTATTAGGTAACTAGTGGTAGGCCATTACGTGTCTAATAAACGCTTAGACTACTGTTTCTGTTTTAATGTTTAGTAACAGTACGAAGATAGCGCCCTTGCTTAATTAATTAGTAAGAACTAGGAGGCAAGTTATGCCTTCGCTAAGTAGAAGTCCCTTAATTAAGTCTATTAAGGATTCTTTCTATATCTAATTAGGTACTAGCAGCGGTTTTAGGAACTTTTATATACCTTCTTTCTATAGCTTTGTTCTCCTACAAACGTCGCAGTTCCTTATATAGCGTTTAATGTTGTTTACTATGCCTAGCTAAAAGAATTCCTAGGCTAATATTCTATAGGTGATTTCTCTACCTAGATGACTAGCTAAAAGGGAATTATAAACCGCACTTATAATCTAGGTGCGTAACCTTTCCTTGTTAGGTACCTATTTTCTTTCTTAATATAGCCACTTTTTTTAGTTACTAATTGCGCACTCTAAGATTAAGCATTTCACGCCTAATTAGAGAGAGAACCTCTATTCTTAGTCTAATACTACCCATATAGCGTTCTTGTACTACTAATCTATTTTTAGAGCCTCTGCCTAGAGTTTTTTAAGTTTATTAACTTGTTTTAAGTCTTTTTATTACCTAAATCAATTCTTTAACTTAGTCTACCCTTTAAACACGCCTTTATAGTGTTTAGTTTATTCTAAGTTATTTTTTTAGGCAGACACATTTTGTTCTACTAACTACTATTTAGTTAAGTTAGGACTTGTCTCTATACATCCTACACAGGTTCTTGCTAATATAACTTAGCTAATAAGTATTTTTTTTATTCTCCGCTAGCTTCTTAATAGCACTAGGTTGTTAGCTTTAAGACCTATATTACACGCTTCTAAAAGCGCTTATTCTTTGTATTCTTAGGCAGGTCTTGTTTTCTGCGTAAAAGCGCATCCGCTCTTACGTTCTGCTTTCTAGGTTAGTATAGAATCTCTATGTTAAATCAGCTTAGTATAGCTGCCTAGCAGATCTAATGTTTGTTTAGCATCTTAGGCTTCATAAAAATTTTAAGGTTCTTGTAATTTGTAATTACTTTAAAACTCTTGACTAAGCGTAGTTTAGCTTTCTACTTTACTAAGTAATAAATAACTATAAGTAGTTTCTTGTTGTAAATCTTGTAGTTACACTTATAGACATTGTTTTTTTTTAGAAATATGCGTAAGAACGTAGTATTCCTTTAATGTTATATTAGAATAACACTCCTTCTACTACCTAGCCTAATAAGTCGCACTTTATAATTGTATCCTGTTTAGAGTTAAACGTTGCTACGTTTAGGCTAGTAATAAAGATCTCTTTTAACTTCTTAAAAGCTAACTACTTATTAGGTCCTTAAGTAAAACTTACGTCGCTTATAAGATGAGTAAGTAGAGCTATAATCTTAGTAAAGTCTTTAATAAATCTTTAGTAAAAGTTTGTGAACTCTAGGAATGATTAGATTTCTTTTATACTTTTAGGCAGTTCTTAGTTCTTAATAGCCTTAACCTTTTCTAGGTCTATCTTAATACCCTTACTAGCGCTAATAATGAAGCCTAAGTACTTAGTAGTCTTGACCTTAAACTTGTATTCTTTAATATTTATATGAAGGCCTGCGTCCTGTAGCTTGCTAAGAACTTTTTAGACATAATTTTAGTGTTATTGTAAACAGCTGTTAGTATAAATTAACACGTTGTTAAGGTACGCTAAGTAGAAGTTGTTTAGGTATTCTCTAAGGGTCTAATTATTGTACCTCTAGAAAGTACTAGGAGAGTTAGCTATGCTAAAGGGGGTGACTAGCTATTTAAAAAGGCTAAAACCTGTTTAGAAAGTAGTTTTTTACTCATCTCCTTTAGCAACACAAATTTAATGGAAGGCTGTAATAATGTTTAACTTGGTAAACTATTTAGCTTTGCTTAAGTTATTAAGCGTTTCTTAGATAAGTAGCAATAGATACCTATTTTTCTTAGTAATTACGTTTAAGGCTTAGTAGTTAATGCAAAGCTGCAAGCCTCTTCTAGGTTTCTTAGTAAACAATACTAGTGCGGAGGCTAATAAGCTGCTTACACGTATAAACCTTTTCTCTAATAATAATATAAGCTCTCTTTAGAGCACAAGACGTTCTCCTTGTAATATGCTATACAACGGCCTCTATAGTAGCTGTAGTTATTAACTATCCTTTAGTTTAAACTTAATTCTATAATCTACCTTAAGTCTTTAATGTAGAGGAAGCTTTGCAGCTTTTTTTTAAGTTAAAGAGCTTATAATAGCTTGAATAATGCTTTGGCAGCAACGCTTGTACATCTACTACCTTTTTTAGCGCTAACGCCTTTTTAATGTCTACAATAAAGGCAGTGAACACTAATACTCTACTCTCTAAGTTCTTAAATTTCTTAGAAGGTCTATAAATATAGCTGCGCTTACTTAACAGGTTCTGCTTTTCTTTATAACACTCTTGTTGTACTTTACCTATACGCCTTTTAAGTAGATAAACAAGCTTTTTCTTGCTAGAGCAATAAAAACGTCTTAGTAGTCTATTTTCTCTTTACCTAGAATTATATCTTTATTTATGTAGCTAGTTACGTATGCGTAGGCAATCTTTTAGTAGCTGTGCATATTAAACTTAAACCTAACAACTTTACTTGTTTCTAACAACTTTCTATTAATTCCTTTAATTAACTATAAGAGAACTAAAAAGCGCTTAAGATAGTTCTAATAAGCAAACTTCTTGCTAACCAGTACGTAACATAAATACTTGCTGTCTAGTAGTACAGTTGCGTTGTAGATAGAGTCTATAATAAGATATCTAGTAAGAGGTAGAGTGTTTATATATTCTTATTAGAATTGTTTCTAGTCCTTGCTAGTCTGCTAATTTACTTTTAGAGGCTCTACACTAAGACTCTAGTTTAGAGCTACTCTTTTTCTAATTTTCTTAATTTAGTCTTACTCTCCTCTGCTATGTAACATTTACAGGTAGCGAAGGTATTTTTCTAAGCTGCCTTGTTTACTAAAGTGCTTTTAGGCTTAGTGCTTTTTTTATAAATTTTAGCAAAGTATCCCTTTTTACTATAAGTATAGTACTAGCTGTAATTATTATTTAGCCTCTTATCTTTTGTGTAGGCCTTTTTAACCCTTATAAGTTCCTAGTCTATCTTCTTTAGTAGAGAGGGCGTTCGCGCGTTGTTGTTGTAAGTATTCTAACAGTAGAAGCTGTAGCTAAACTATTTTTAGTTGCGCGTAGCTATACTTACCTAGTATAAAATTATAGAAAGCTAGGTTGCTTCTCTTATAAACTCTATAAAAGACAAGTCCCTTTTTGCAAAGATTAAAGCCTTCTAAACTTTAAAGCTTAGTTTTTTCTAAAATATACTCTTCTTTTGCGTATTACTAATTTATACTTCTAACTAAAGCTCTAACTAATTAAACTCTATGTAGTAATCTTAGATTAAACACTTCTCTCGTAGTAGGTTAAAGAGTTAGTCTAGAGCCTTAGCCTTTAAGTGTAGGTTGTTATATTGTTAGTTAAAAAAGTCCTAAAGATTTTTAATCATGCTGTGTTCCTAGTACTGTTCTGCTTAAAGGAGGATAACGTCTAAAGCGCGTTTAGAGCAATAGCTAACTACGTACATAATCTTTGTCCTATTAGACGTAACTTAGTAGTTGTTGTATAGTTTTGCCTTTGCCTTATACTAGAACGCTAAGTACTTAGACCTGTCTTTATTAAATAACTTAGGGTAAAAGTACTTAGTCTTAGTGCTGTTGCTAAGGTGTATTAGCGGTAGCTTAGGCTCTAATTAGCTTTTAGGAGTCCTTGTTAGCAGAGTAGGATAGAGGTCTTTTCTTTTTAAGGCCTCTAACTAAGCAGCTATTAGTGCTACTAACTAAGCTAGAGTTGCTATTAATACTGCTGTAGCGTTTAATACAGCTTTAGCTAGTTTGTTAGGCGTCCTCTTGCTTTTCTCCGCGTCCTCTATCCTCCTAGCGATCTCGTTAATTATTAGTTCTATAAACGCTTCTTTCTAACTATTATTTTAGATCATAAGGACAATACTCTATTGTATCTCCTTGTCTAATACTCCTGCTATACGCTTAGCTGACGCGTAGGCTGACAGCTCGTCTACGTTAAGGTTAGGTAAGTTGTTCTCTATCTTTTAATTCCTTATTAGAAGGTTGTGTGCCTTCTCTCTTAGAAGGGCTTCTAATTGGTCTTCTCTTTTCTTTTCTTTTTTTTAACCTAACAGCCACGCTCCTCGTAAGCGGCTGTGTTCGTGGCCTACTCCTCTGTAGTAAAGACTTAGTAGGGCTTGCAAAGCCTGTATCTATACAAGGTTTTCTAAACAACTCTTAGTAGTTATTATATAGTTATAACTTTTAGCAGTTCCTTTAGCCTTACGCTCATGATCTCTCACTAGCCGTTCTCTTTAACGTAGTAGTCGCGGCCTACACCTCACTTAGTAGAGGACTAATAAGACTTTAAAATAACAGCGCTTTAGGGCCTTAATTTAGGGCTTGCTTTTAGTAGTAAGGCTTATTCTTTTTAAAAGCTTGTTTTTAGCAATAAGGCTTATTCTAAACAACTTTTAGTAGTTAATTTTCTACCGCGACTTTTAGTACCTAGTACCTCTTGCTCGCGATGTCTCTTACTAGTTAGTCCTTTAACACAGTTATCGCGGCCTATGCCCTATTTAATAGAGAACTAATAGGACTTTAGCAACAGCGCTTAATTTACTGCAAATTAGTAGCAACGCAAGGTTGCCGCCTATTCCTTAACCTTTAGAGGATATTATAGGACTTTAACTACAGTTGCTTACTGTCTTGCAATAGACTTTTGTAAACTATAAGAACTACTTCTTAGTATTATTAAAAGTAATTGTAAAGCTTTTCTAAACAGTATTCTGCGTGCAACTCAGCACTAATATAGGTTGACTACTAGACGTTACGCAAAGCTAGTTACTCGCTAACTAAGCGTCTATCAAAGCTGCAGTCTTAGGCTAGCAATTCTACAATAGCTTACGCCTAGTTTTTACTTAAAAGTCCTTTATACCTTTTATAACACTAATCTTATGTAGCAGGTTGACTTATGCACACGTAACAGAAAAGGCAGTTAAAAAGCTTAGCGCGCTCTTGTTAACGGAGTCTTTAAAGAAAGTTCTGCAATTAGAATTAAATATAAAATGTAAGGTGCTACACCTAAGGAGCTATTACACAAGTATAGTAGAGTTGTATTTAACAGGAAGTGAAGGAAACTACAGTCTACAAAGGTTCTAAGTTTTTTCTTAGGGGCCTTAGGCAAACCTTCCTCTAAGGTTTGTTGAGGAGGGGTTTTGGTCTAATCGTCGTTCGGGCAGGCCTAACCATAAGCCGTGCACTTGCACGCGTGACCGAGATACCATCGAGGATTCGTCACTGGGCTCCAGCCCATCACAATGTCTAGCGTAAATAATCTTTAGTATTATATCCTAAATTAAAGACGCTTATAGGAGCAGGAGTAGGTAGCAGAAGCTAAGTAGCAAGACTGTAAAATAATAGGCACAACCCTTACTTAGTAAGTTGTCCTTAATTATAGCAGCTTGATAACATCTCTTTAGTATAGTAATTATTAACAAAACGCTTCTACATAAAAAGCTTTCTAGTAAACGTAATACTGCTATTAATCTCTTTGCAGCAAGTAATAATATCTTTAAGTAGTTAAAATGTCAAAGCTTGGTATATTTTATTATTGTTCTATCCCTAATAACTAGTTAGTAGGCTAAGCAAGAAGCTTAATAGATTAGAGACTTATCTTTTTATCTTTATATATAGCTATAAATTAATTTGCGAAATGAGTATTAACTATATAGTAAGTATAAAATAAGTAGCTGCTGTAGCGTAAGCTACCTTAACTGCTAGTCTGAACGTAGTTAAAACAATGCTTAGTATATAAACTCTCTAGCATTTCTTTATATAGCGCTTATAAGGCAGACATAAAAACGTAATAAATTAGTAGTAATTTTTTTAAGCTATTGAGCGCTTTCTTCTAAGTAGACAAAGGCGCGTTGTGTTTAGTAGATAGCTTAATAGGCGTATACAGCTTATTACTATTACTATATTGCTATTTATGCGTTTCTGCTTAAGTAGTAAGCTGCTATAATTTTTATATCAGCTTTTAAGAAGCTTTGCTCTCATGCTAAGTTAATTACTTAGTAAAGCTATTATTTAGATTAAGATTAAAATAAGGGCTAAATAGTAGGTTTACTTTGGTAGGCGAGTTAATTAGTTTCTAAGTAGAGCTACTAGAAGTCTTACAATGTGCACACAAATTATTAGGCAGTAATAAGTAATTTTTATTATTTTAGAGATTAGCTGTTTGCTAAATTTAATTATCAAATAAGCTTTAACGCGTGTAATGCTTATACTAAGTACTATTTTCATATCACTAGTGTAGGCTTTCTAAGCAACGCTTGCGCTTATTACTATTAGAGGTAGACTACACTAGAAAGATTAGCAGCTAATTAGTAAGAGAACAATAAGGCAACACTGCTTACTATATCAATAGTACTAGTAGAGCAGTAGAGATTAGGAAGGCTCAGTAATTAATATTAAGTAAAGCTAAAGACAAAGGTTTTTAGAAGAGCAGCAGACGCAATTAATATTGTTATGGCTATTATATACTAGCTAATTACTCGATATTTAGAGTATATCTAATGCTTTATTATTATAGAGAGCTGCTAGCTTGATGAAAACATTAACAAGCAATATTACTACAACAGTAGGGAATTAAGAAAAGGAGCTATAATTACCAAAAGCCCTCTTCGATAATAACCCTAATTATTTATAGTTGCCTAGTTAATTACAGCTTAGATTAATAGTATCTCACAAACCTAGGGGGTGTGTTAAAATATTGACATGCGGATTACCCTGGTGATCAGGTGATCCTGGTAAGCTAAACACGTGACGACCACGCTAGCGCCTATATATATGGACCAGATCGTCTTATGTCCTTTTAGTAGTTATTAAGACTTAGTTGTGGCACTTAGTTGCTAAATATACTCATTTTCCACTCCATCGATTAAGCAATTGCTCCTTCTTAGCTCCCATAGAATAAGAAAACAGATGCCTATTCCTCCTGCTAGGAGAGATATATCTAGCTCTTTTTTTTAATTAAAACTATGTTATAACTACCTAAAGAGCTGCTTATTTAAGAGAAGAAAAGTAGAACCTGAAACTTGCCTATGCAATCTTAGAGCTACACAAGACACAGCCTATATAATCCTTAGATACTAACTATACAAAAATTTTAGAGCTATACTTTAGAATTCTTTTACAGAGCTAATCTCTCTACAGTATCTTTTTTAAATAGAAGCAGGCATTGAGGCTACTGAAGCCTTTTTTTAAAAAAAAAACAGGATTAGTACATAGGCCTAGTGCAAAGAAAGCTATAAAAACTGGACGCAAACGCCTATTTAGGCGACCAAGCTCTATTTACCCCCTCCTCCCCCTCCTTCTCCTCCCCTCCTTCTCCTCCCCCTCCTTCTCCTCCCCTCCTTCTCCTCCCCCTCCTCTATACCTCTGCACAATAGACTAAGAGCCTCACTTTTGTTTAGACAGAACCCCTCCTTGTAAATAAATTATATATTAGAAAACACCACGTAGATGCCTGTAGGTCCTAAACCTACACATCTTATATAGCCCTTTAGGCTGAGAAGGGACGTAAAACTACAATGAAAAAAAGTCAATATTAAAGAAAGTATACTAAATGCGTTAACAGACGTTAGAGGCTTTAAGATTAATGTACAGTATAGGTAAAAAGAGCAAGCTAGAGTCTACCTTCTTTATTAAATAAATGTGCGTTTTGTTTTTGAGACATATCGCGTTAATAAGGAAGGAAGTCGTGCCAAGGCTTTTTAAACTACTTAGTAAGTCCACCAACTTACTAGTATTTTACGTTAACATTTTTAATTGTTGACTTTTTAAAGGATTATTAAAGTCTTAGTATCTTATAAGCTCAGCTCTATAAACCTAGAATTTCACTTTAGTCTAGTATAGCTTAGTTAAAAAGTTTTCATTCGTATAGAAAGTAAATATCTCTAAAACTAAGGCTTACTAAGCTATATTAAACTAGGCTGGTGAATAGATATAGGTTGGGTTGTTGTTAGGGTCTGACGTAAGCTAACCCAACTACAACCTAACTACAACTACTAGTCTGTGCGTAAAAATAAGTAGTTGTAGTTAGATTGAGGTCGCACGGACGTGTGGTTGTGGTTATAGTTAGTTCGCACGGACGTGTGGTTGTGGTTAGGTTACGCGCACAGACTGTGGGTATAGGTTAGGTTGTAGTTAGGTTATAGAGGGAAGTAGTTAGGTTGTGGTTACGTGTGTGTGAAGATCGTCCGAAGATAATCTAGGATTGGTTCTCGGGAACGAGTGAGTGCGATGGACGGTTGTTGTACTAGTACGATGAGTAGATTAGTATAATAGTACGGGGTTGTGTTAGCACGTTTAGTAGAACAATATAAAAAACACAAGAGAGTTAAGAATTAAGTAATTCTTATATTTATGTATAGGTTAAATACAATAAGCTGTAAGGGCACATTGCCTATTACTATATACTAGTAAGTGTGTTATAGTGTTCTACAAGACTTGTGTTATCTTATACATAAGACTTCCTAAGACTCTATAGTATATTATAAGATGCACGTAGCTTGTTTTATATAGGATTTCTGCTAAGACTATAAAATTACGTGCTTACTGCAAGGTAGCATTATCTATTAGTAGACAAAGGTCTTTTCTTTATTTATGTTGTTTTGGGTCTCTTCCTACTACAATCCTTTATATATAGTTAGTGTTTCCTCTTTTCTTAGGTTTATAACACTATTCTCTTTTCCTCTTTTTTATGTCCTCATACATAAGCCTAATAGTTTCCTATAGTACTGCCTATTATCACGTAACTAGTAATTGTACAAAGAGTATTAAAAAACTTACTATAGTCGCTTATTAATATTGCGCAAAGAAGAATTTAGTGTATTCAATATCTTGATTAAAAAAGGCGCGTAGGAATTATTATAAAAATACAGTTAAAACTTATATATTCTAGTAGAAGTTCTCTTGCTAGATTACTTAAGACTAGACTAGAAGCTAGCTTAGTTAAAGCAACAGAAGTCTAAGGCTAATATAGTAGAGTTAGCAGCGCTTAAAACGTTATTAGCAGCGTATTTAAAATATGATTAGCTTTAAAAATAGTAGAAAGTGTTAGTATAATAAAAGTAGAAGTTAATTAATAAACCCAGGAAGTTTATTAGAAAGATTAAAGCTTTAGAGGCTGTAGAGAATTATAACTACAAGGTTAGTATTCTTAAAGATAGTCTTATGCTTAGCACATTTACTTTAGACTAGAGTGTTTTTTTTTCTTACTTATATAGAGGGTAATTTTATCTTTAACAAGATTCTTAGAGAGTTGTGTAGTACTGTATAAGTAGCTAGTAGTAGTTTATGAGGTTTGTATTTAGTTCTTATATACTGTTGCTGTTTAGGTATTCTAATTATTTAATTAAGTTTTTTTTTGTTACTACTATTTTAGTATATAAAGATCTTCATAACTTGAAAGACGTTGTCTTCCTAGATTTTATAGTAAAAGGTTTTCTAGAGTAGTGTCTCTAGATTTACTAGTTCTAATATATTGATATAATATTTTAGGTAGATCTTTGCATTAAGTAGAAAGTTAAGTATATAAGTAACTAGTCCCTTCTTGTCTAGAATTGAAAATAGTCTAACTTTGATATTGTTAAGTCCTTTACTAAGCTATTTAGTGCGAAGATTCTTTGTAAGCAAATAAACTCTATTGCTCTTTTTTAGCTAAAGTGCTGTATTTAATTTCTAGTCAATATATAAAATTCTTTTGTGTTCTGCCTTCTTAAGTGCTGTTTTAATTAACATATATACTTTTTTGGCTTATTGGCTATTGTAATAGCTGCTTTTATTCTTTAACATAAAAGTGTGCAAAAAAAAGAGATTTAGGTGTCTCTTATAATTTACGTAGAATAAAGTTTATTTTATAAACTTTGATAGTTTATTGTCGTATGCTATTTGTGCTATTAGTAGTAGTGATACCTAATTATTTTATTATTAATTAATAATAATATATAAATATGCCTTTGTTATATAGTTTATATATTTACGAGTAGAAAGCTGTTGATAACTTTTTATTTATTCTAATTACAGCAAGTAGTGTTGTCTAGAAGTTTAATGTAAAGAGCTTATCATCATTACTAATAAATAACCTTAGTATGCTGTAATGCTTAATATCTTAGTTATTAATCATATATACAAGTTGTACTACTTTAGAATGTTTTCTAAAGGCAATGTACTCTACTTACTTTATAAAGTAATGAACTACCACAAGAATTGTGTATTAAAACACTTTAGTTAGAAAGTTTCTTAAGACTAGTAGGCTTGTAACAAACCTTATAAAGATATCTAACTATAGTTTGTTAAGTAGCTTTATTGCTTATATTTCTTTATAAGATGCGTAAGTACTATACTTGTTCTTCTCATAGTCTGCGCACTTAGTAATAAAAGTAGTAACTTTATTTCTTATTTCTAGAATCTTATAATTCTGTTTTATAAGTTTTATAGTTCCTATAATACTAAAGTAACTATACTAGGTTATTATGATGTTGTTTAATAATTAAATTTTATAATTCTTTTAGTATTTTATGCGTAATCTATAGAACTACAATTAGCGTTCTAGCTAGTCTTAGTAATTTGGCTTGATTAATCTTAAATATCATAGTATTAATAATTTCCTTAATTCTTGTAATATTATATTGTTAGCTGAAAGTATCTACTCTGCTGTTGTTTTTTTCTAGTGTATATACAATTCTAAACTTGTACTATTTTAGTAGTTCTAACTATCTTACTTGTTATTAGTTAAGTACTTTTATAGTTGTAAAGTTAACTAAGTTTTTATAATCTATAAATATTGTAAGTTTTAAGCAGCTTTTTGTGTATATTCTCTAATACTATAAGTATATTACAATAGCTAGTAGCTCCTTATTATAGACCTTATATTATTTTTCTAGTTTAGAGAATTTTTGTAAATAGTAAGTAATTAGGCGCTGTTTTTCTTTATGTATTTAACTAGTACATCCTCTTAGCACTAGATCTAATATGTTAGTCTTAAAGCGTAGTAGTTGTCTTACTTAATGTCGCGTATATGACGTACTATCCTCAGGCCTGGGGCGCGCCAAAGGCACTCCTAGGCGTCAGACCCAGGCGCCTGTCAGCTTACGCGCCAGGCTCGCGCTAGTTAACCGCACATTAGAGTTTTCACACTAAGCTTAGGAGCTTACTCTTAAGCTCTACAGGCTACGTGTTAAACTTAGAAGTAATATCTCTAAGTTATACAGCAGCTTTTCTAGGTTAGGACTATTTTCTTTGTATATATAAAGCGCGTCTTAGACGCAGGTAGAAGGGCAGAATTAACATTAGGTTCTCCTAAACTACTATTACTAGCTCCTTGTTTTCTACAGTTATAAGCCTAGCGCTTTGAATTGTAGTTTAGATTCTCTCTATGCAACTTAGAGTACGCTAGTAGTAGTTTAAACTTTCTAATTTATTTATAAAATTTGCTTATACCTCTTAACCTACCAACTAATTGCACGCACTATAATAGCGAGCGACTTACTATAAATTACTAACTTAGCGCGCCTTTTAGGCTACGCTAGCTGGACTTACTAGTACACCTAGCTAAAGTTTAACGCTAAACTTAAAAGAGTCTAGGAATATGTAAACCTAGAGGCTATTGTAACTGTTAATATATTAAGAGGGCTGCCTTTAAGGCCTTTAGCGCCTATAGAGGACTATACTAAGGAAAAGCTTAAAGCCTATAATAGAAAGCTTAACAAATATTGCGTAAGGCACGTAGACTAGGCTGTAAACGCGCGTGCTTTGCAGCATATTTAGGATTAGGTCTACGTAACTATTAATAAATAGTTACTAGCTCTAATTATAATTAGACATGCAGACAGTGCTAGTTAAACTCTAAACAAGCTTATTAAGTAATTAAAGATTAAACTAGCTCTAATAGACACTGTTAACTAAATAGTTGTACGCTAGGAGTACTGTGCGAGCCTTAATGTTACGAACCTAAAGAGAGAGGAAACACTGACTATGTATGAAGGATGGTGGCAGGAAAAGACCCTAGACAACCTAGACAAAGGGGGAGCCTTTGTCTACTAATAGATAACGCCACCCCGCAGCAAGCACGTAATCCTACAGTCTTAGCAGAAATTATGTATGGGATAAGTTACGTGAATCCCACAAGGTACTACAGAGTCCTAAGGAGTCCCACGCATAGAACAACGTAGGACTTGTAGAATACCACAACACACTTATTGGTATATAGTAATAAGTAATATGCCCTTATAGCTCATTGTGTTTAACTTATATATTAATTTAAAGATTACTTAATTTTTAACCCTCTATATGTTATTTACATTGTTCTACTAAACGTGCTAACATAACTCCGTACTATTACATTAATCTACTAATTATGCTAGTACACCTTATAATCTATCGCACTCACTTATTCTACAAGAACTAACCTAAGATTATCTTTAGATAATCTTTACACTTTAAACACCCTTAAGATAAGTAACACTACTATAGACACCTTTGCTAATTCCTAAACTACAGAAACAACTACGCGTGCTAACAAGCCTAATACTTACTATAGTAACTATAATAAGCTTAAGGCATAGCTACTTTAAGTTAATAAAAACTTCTACATTAAAGGAACTAAGATTAATAACAACAACGCAGTTGTATAAGCTTCTATATTCTTATAAAGAGCTACTAAAAAATAGGCTAACTCTATTTTGCGCTAATAAATAAACATTACTGTTAATAACAATGCTAACAAAGCACTTGTTAAAGACTAAGACAACTTTAAGATAGAAATAAGAAAGGTATTCTTACTTTTAAAGAAATTTATAGTAGCAGAACAACAAATCTAAAAGTTGCAATAAACACGCTCTATAGCTAACTATATAACAAAATTCCAGCAGTACTAAACAGTTATTAAACAGAACAACAACGCTTTAATATAGATATACTGATAAAGTCTTACACTAACTGTATGTATAGAACTTATGTAAAGTAGAGCTACCCTTAACACGCTCAACAAACTTATAGCTAAAGCTATTTAAGTAGACAATAACCTCTACAAACTTGAGTTTAAAAAATAACTGTTTATATAAGAAACTTGCATACTTAGGAATATAAACGCTTAACTTGATTAAATATTTTAACGCCTATAATCTAACTAAGGTTAACAGCAAAACTATACTTTTAGGATTCTAAGATATTATGCAACTAACAGCTACGCGCCTATACATTTTAATAACCTTAATAAAGAACTAAGAAAAAACAAGTTTTAGCACAACAAAAATAGCAGGAAAAAAATTACTTACTATGCATATAGCAAAGAAGGTTATATAAAACAGGACTGCTAGAGCTAAGGCAAAGTAACGTAACAGTTAAATATTATTTACTATACAGTACTCAACAACAATCTAAAGAAAAGATAAAATGTTATTACATAACCTACTATTATAATCTAAAAAGAGGATTAGACAAATATTAACAATTTAGATAACCTTACTATAATGACCTTAAAGAAAGCCTTAGACAGCAACATTTCTAAAATAATACTTAACAGAAGAATAGAAACAACCCTAGCTAACTAGACTAAGTATAGCAAGATAGCTAAGTTTAAAAAAACTATTAGCTCTCTACACTAATCCTATTAGAAGAACTAGTAGTAAACAACAAGAAAACATCAGCTACATAATAGCTTTTTACTATACTAAATGAATAAGATATT
Organism: Alternaria sp. 'sect. Undifilum'; assembly: GCA_024321975.1. Lineage (NCBI taxonomy): Eukaryota > Fungi > Ascomycota > Dothideomycetes > Pleosporales > Pleosporaceae > Alternaria > Alternaria sp. 'sect. Undifilum'. The sequence goes on from JAJJZI010000004.1 coordinate 4,698,873, forward strand.
AACACATAGGTAGTACTACGTATAGAAACTTCATACCTAATAAATTTAGCCAACAAGATTAATACTCTACTAAAGCAGCTTATACAACTTAAAGAAACCTTTATAAGACTCTATAAAAGAGTATTTCAAGAATACAGCTAGTGTGCTAATTTACTAAAAGAACTATTAAAAAAAGAAATTGCTTTGGCAGCAACTATTAATAAAACTATATATAATTATTTTGTATAGCAATAGACTAAAGATGCTAAAGTATCTTAGAACAAACTAACACACTAACTCTTAGATATAGAGAGAGAAGAAATTTACAAAGAACTCTAGGCAACACGCTAGAAGCGTAAGACTTAAAGCAATAGCCGCACTATAGATATATACTACTAGAGTAACTAGACGGACCCACGTAACCTAAAACACGCAAAGTACTTATAAACTGCATATACACATAATAGCTGTGCTATCTACTACTTAAATAAGTATAGATTAGGATGGTTTCCTGAAAAACTTAAGAGAATGCCTAAATGTAAGTATTTATAGTATAATTGTCTAAGCAACTAATGCGTAGTACATCTATAGAATAAATAGTATAGTCTATACTTTTCTAAACACAATAATTTCAAAAAGACTCTATAAATGCACACGACGCAGTAAAAAAATTATAAAGACAGAACTAGTATATAAAAGTATGATTAGCCTTTATAGCACACGTGCTTTAATATTAAATACAACTTATATAATATTACTAAGAAGTTTTACAGATTTAGCATACAGTCTTTTTTATACAGACGCTCTAAACACTTGCAACCGCTAGGGAAGTTAATATAATAAACTCTCTAAGCCTTTTTAAGCTTATAGTAAAGCTTAACAAATATTAAATTTAGATATTAGTAGATTCTAGCGTATTAGCTAACTATGTTTCTGCTTAAGCAGTGCTAGTAGCAGGCCTACAACTACTAAAGAAATAAAAACCCTATCTACTATATATAGCTAACAGTTAGCCTATAACAGGCAAGACAACTATTACCCACGAGGTCACTAGAGTAACGCTCCACATCTAGGAACACTAGGAAGAGATAAACTTAGACGTCTTTAGACTAGCTACCTACAATATTATATTAAAACTTCTATAGTTATAAGAACACAACCTCTAGATCAACTAAAAGTTAAAAAAGGTTTTTATTTAAATATTGTGGACTAAACGCAACTATAAGCTAGCCTATACATATAACAACTATAATAGTAAATAAAAGGAAGATTAATAATACTGCTAAGAGACAGCGAACCTTAACTAAGAACGGCCTTATAACACAAGGGTTTAACTTAACAGATACTAGTAGGGCACCTTTGAGTTATAAAGTTAGAGTTTTAAAAAAGCGCGTAACTTTAAACATTTTAAAAAGGTATAAAGAATTTTAGCACCTTTTTGTAGAAGTAGTAAATAGCAAAGCCTTGCTAAGACACTAACCCTAGGACTATAAGTTTATCCTAGAAGAAGGCAAGACTCTACCCTTTAGGCTAATTTATTAATTATTAGAGATAGAACTTAAGGAACTAAGGACTAAGCTATATAAAAATCTAAGAAAAGGATATATTAGACTTTTATCATTACTAGTAGAATTCCTAATCCTTTTTGTACTGAAGAAAAACAGGCTACTAAGAATATGCGTTAATTATTGCAAACTAAACAATATTATAGTAAAGAATTAATACTTATTACTTAATATTATAGAGCTTTAGAATTAATTATTTTACGCTAAAGTCTTTACGGCATTAAACTTTTAAGATAAATACTACCTTATTAGAATAAAGCAAGGTAAAGAATAAAAGATAGCATTCTAAGTATAATATAGACACTACCAATACACTATTATGCTGTTTAGGCTAACAAACGCTTTAGCAATATTTTAAGAACTTATTAATAATGTATCAAGGGTATATTAAGATAATTTTGTTATAGTATACTTAGATAACATCCTTGTTTACTTTAAGAACTTAAGAGATTATGTTAAACATGTCTGCACAGTACCAAGGTGCCTAGACTAGTTTAACCTCTAACTTAAACTAGAGAAGTGCGAATTTTATAAGGACAAAGTTGTCTTCCTAGGTTATATAGTAGGAGTATAAGGAGTATAGATAAGTAGAAAGAAAATGTAGGTAGTTAAGGAATAGCTATAACTAAAGACAGTTAAGGAGATACAATTCTTTCTAGGATTTCTAAACTTTAACTAATAGTTTATTAAAAACTACTCTAAAATTGCTATCCAATTAACAAGACTTATAAGGAAAGAAGTACTCTTTAAGTAGAGCTAGAAAGTAAAGAATGCTTTTTAGACGCTTAAGAACGCAAGCATAAGACTACTATACTTTAGAATATTTTAAGTAGAACAACTACTACGCTTTAAAACTAACGTCTTAGATCTAGCGCTAGAAGGATGCGCTAGTTAAATATACAAAGGTAAGTAGCACCTAATTACTTACTATTTGCAAAAATTCTCTAGACGAAAAGAACAATATAACATTTATAACAAGAAGTTACTTGCTATTATTATATGCTTATAGCATTAGAGAGTATACATAGAAAGCTACTTAGAACTTACAATACTTAAAGATTATAAGAACTTAGTTAACTTTACAACTACTAAAATAATTAACTAACAATAGGTAAGATAGTTAGAACTGCTAGGACAGTACAAGTTTAGGATCGTGTATATACTAAGAAAAGATAATAGCAGAGTAGACGCTCTTAAATAACAATATAATATTACAGGAACTAAGGAAATTATTAACACTGCGATACTTAAGATTAATGAAGATAGATTACTAGGACTAGCAAAAATACTAAACGCAATCCTACAAATTACACATATTATACTAAAAGAATTGCGAGAAGCGATTATTAAACAACACTATAACAACCTAGTACATAGTTACTCTAGTATTACAAGGACAATAGAACTTATTAAGCAAAATTACAAGTTTCTAGAGATAAAAGATAAGGTTACTACCTTTATTGCCAAATGCGCAAACTATTAGAAGAATAAATACAGTACGCACGCAACTTACAATGAAATACAAGCAATAGAACTACTTGATAAACTGTAGTTAAACACCTTTATTAACTTTGTTATAGGCCTACTAGTCTTAAAAGACCCTATAACTAAAGTATCTTACAACGCAATTCTTGTAGTAATTAATAAATTTATAAAATAAGCAGAGTATATTGCCTTTAGAATTTTTTTTACAGCAGTACAGCTTACATACATTATTAACAGCTAAATTATTAGACATTACAGCATACTAAAGTTAATTACTAGTAATAGAGATAAGCTTTTTACTTGAAACTTTTAGACGACGCTACTCGCCGCGATTAGAACTAAGAAAAAGCTATTAATAGCTTACTACCTACAAACAGATGAACAAACTAAACAAATAAACTAAATAATAAAAATATACTCTAGAATATATGTTAACTAATAATAGAACAATTAGGTTTTACTACTACTATAGCACAAATAGCATATAACAACAAACTTTTAGTGTTTATAGAACAGACTCTATTCTATGCAAATTATAGAAGACACCTGAATCTCTTTACATGTATATTTCTAAGTTAGAAAATAGAAGCAGCTATTATAACAGCTAATAAGCTAAAGAAAGTATATAAGTTACTTAAAACAACACTTGAGAAGGCACAACGCTAAAGCATTTTTTATATTAACTAGAAATAAAAACAGCACCTTAGCTAAAGAAGGGGGATAAAATATACTTACTTATAAAGAATCTTTGCACTAAATGACCTAGCAAAGAACTTAATAATGTTAAAGTTAAACTTTTTTTAATTCTAGACTGGAAGGGACTAGTTATATACACACTTTACCTCTTAGTAAACGCAAAAATCTACTTAAAATTCTATATTAACATGTTAGAACTAGTAGACCTAAAGAAGCCACTCTAGAAAACCTTCTAGTATAAAATAGAAGAAGAAAACAAGTTTAAAGTTAAAAAAATCCTTGCATACTAAACGCAAGATAATAGCAAAGAATACTTAGTTAAATAGTTAGAATACTTAGACAGTAATAATATATAAAAACTAAATATAAACCTTACAAACTACTGCTAGCTACTTACGCAATACTATGTAACACCTGAAGTATCTTGTTAAAAATAGAATTATCCTCTATATAAGTAGGAGAAAAGGCACCCTAGTCTAAGGCAAACGTGCTAGGCATTAGACTATCTTTAAGAATACTAACCTTGCAGTTAATATCTTCTACAGCCTCTAAAGCCTTAATCTCCTTAACAAACTTCCTAGACTTATTTATTAACTTCTACTTCTGTTGCGCTGACACTGTCTGCTGTTTTTAAAGCTAATCCTTTTTTGCACACGCTGCTAACAACGCCTTAAGCGCTACGAACTCTGCCGCGTTAGCCTTAGACTCCTATTGCTTTAATTAAGCTAACTCCTAGTTTAGCCTTAAGTAATCTAGTAAAGGAACCTCTACTAAAACATAAACTTTAACTCTATTTTTATAATAATTTCTACACGCCTTCTTTAACAAAAACATCTAACACTCTAGAATTTTTCTTCACGCAGTGTTAACAAGCAACTATAGCAATTTTTCTAATACTATTTATGCAATTACTAGTTGCGTAATAATAGGCAGTATTGCAAGAAACTATTAAGCTAGTTTATAAAGACATAAATAAGAGAAGTGAAGGATAGTGTTACAAACTTAAAAAGAAAGGAAACACTAACTATATATAAAGGATAGTGGCAGGAAGAGACCCTAGACAACCTAGACAAAGGGGGAGCCTTTGTCTACTAATAAATAACGCTACCCCGCAGCAAGCACGTAATCCTACAGTCTTAGCAGAAATTACACATAAAATAAGTTACGTGGATCCCACAATGTACTACAAAGTCCTAAGGAGTCCTACGCATACGACAACGTAGGACTTGTAGAATACCACAACACACTTATTAGTATATGGTAATAGGTGTAAGGGTGCGTTGGGTTAATCAAAGATGCAAGGTAAACGGTGAAATGAATTAGATAAAGAACTATAGAGAGGCTACGTAAAAGGTTTTTATATCTAACCAAAGTTAGGAATAACTAAGGTTATCGGAGGTTTGCCGGGTCAGCGTAACTAGTGCGGCCTGTAGTCAGCTGCTAGTGCTGAGGTAAGAAAAGCCAACCAAGGCCACAGGCCGAGTACTAGGGAACATTAAGGCTTTAGCCCTTTATAATACCCCTCTCCTAAAAATATAGTAGGAGTAGTAATCTTGTTACCTAGAGTTCTATTCTTCTAGGGCTTCCGTATCTTCTAGATTAATAGCTAGTTCCCAGATTGGATCTAGATATCCTAACCATTTAACCAAGTACTGTTTTTTTTTTCCTTTTTCTTCTAATAAGGTCTCTACTAGGTATTCTTCTCTATCCTCTGTCTCAATTAGTAAGGGTTTATTGTCGTCTATTAGCTAGCTCAGTAGGGGGTCTAAGGACGCTAGTCTAAGGTTATTAACATTAAATACTAAGTAAGTCTAGCTAGAAGTATTTAATTCAACTGCGTTAAGTCTAATAACCTTAAGTACTATGTACTTAAGGTTTTTCTAGTTATGTTTTCTGCTAGGCCTTTTTGTTTTGTAGTGGTCGCCTAGTTTTGACTATACCTTATTACCTATTTTGAGCTAAGATAATTAGTGCCTTTTCTTATTTGCCTGCTTTTCTTGTTCTTGTTAACTTTTTCCTATTATAGCTTGTGCAAGCTTAATACTTTGCTGTTGTTTATTAACAATATTTTCTGCCTTTTAATAGTTTTTTTATATTTTCCTTAGAAGTTATTATTAAGGGCCGTGCTTAGTTGCAATTTGTAGAAGATTTACCTTATAGCCATGTTGTAGAAAGAAAAGAGACAATTTAGTAAACTAAGCTTGCCTTGCTATAACTGTAATCTTAGCTATCCCTAGGTTGCTTTTCTAATTTGTTTAATCTTAATTGCAGAAGGCTTGTAAATAAGCCTGTACTGTAGAGTTTATTCTTTCTGTAGACCTGTCAGTTTCAGAATAGTATTTAAAAGATAAGCGTCGCTTAATTTCTAATAACTCGCAAAGCTTAATTTAAAAATAGTTAACAAACTGTATACTTCTGTCTAAAGTAAAATAGTTTGGTAACTAATAGTAAGCTACTACAGAGTTAATAAAAGCTTTAGCAACACTTTCTATAGTAATGTCTTTAAGGCCTATTAGGACAACGTCCTTGCTAAGCCTATTTATAACTACTATAAGGTTTGTACAGCCTTCGCTTTCTAGTAACCCTGTAATAAAATCTATAGAAATTTCTTTCTATATTTGCTTAGGTATAGGCAAGGGTTTTAGTAAGCCTTATAAGCCGTCTCTTTATAGTTTCGTTTTTCTACACACTAAGCAGTTCCTTATGTATCTTCTAATACTTTTACTAATAGAGGGCTAAAAGTATTCTCTTGCAATAGCTTAGTAGGTAGTATTCCTTTCTAGATAGCCTAAAGCCCTAGAACTGTAGATTTTGTAGATAATTCTAGTTCTTAAAGGTTTATTATTTAGTACCTATTTTCAATCTTAGTATAGGAAGTTTCTAGAATCATCTAGTCAGCATTTAGAAATAGAAAGTTCAAGATCTAAAGCTGTAGAAAATCGTTGTTCACTATTCCTTACAGCTTTCTAGGCTATTTAGTAGGTTTTATCCTCTTTTTTAGCTTTATCCTATAGATCCTTTAGATCTAACTGCTCTTGTACAGCTGCTGGATAGCTGTTGCAGTTAAAAGTTCTAACTGCTTCTTCTTTTTCTAGTTCTTTGTTAGTAGCTGCAGTTGTAGGTTTAAATACTTGTAAAAACCTCCTAGAAATCCTAGTATCCTAGTTGTTTGCTGGCATATCTTGTTGTCTCCTAGATAAGGCATTAGCCCTAAAGTTATTAACTCCAGGCCTGTAGGAAATTTCTATGTTAAGAAACTTTCTTAGAAATTAAGCTTATCTTATTTGTCTTTTACTAAGCTGTCTAGGCTTACTAAAATATTTAAGATTTTTATAGTTTATAATAACTATAAACTTCTTTAAAGATTGTAGTATAGCATCTTACTTAAATAAGCAGGAGATAACTGCTAGTAATTCTTTGTTGTATATCTCGTAATTGCTTTGCGTGCTAGTTATCTTTTTTAAATAATAAGCTACTAGGCGTAAGCTTCCTTTATTGTTGTATTGTAAGAGGACTCCTGCTACTACATATCTAGAAGAGTCTGTTTCTAGGATTGTTTCTCTGTCAGGATCCTATTAAGCTAGTACTAGTTTAGTAATAAATAACTCCTTTAGCTTATTAAAAGCATCTTGCTTTGTTTTTCCTTATAAGGAGACGTTTCTAGTAAGCCCACAAAAGAGGAGCTACTATTTCTAAGTAGTTTTTAATAAATTGTTAATAGAAGTTTGCAAAACTAAGAAAACTGCGTACTCTTTTAACATTAATAAGTGCCTGCTAATCTCTAATTGCTTTTACTTTGTTAAGATCTATTTAAAGTCCTTTTCCTACTTTAATAATAAAACCTAGGTATTTTGTACTCTATATGTTGAATTCGCATTTCTAAATATTTAAAGGTAATCTAGTCTTGCCTATAGCTTCTTAGACTTTATTTGTATTATGTTAGTGTTCTTAAAGCGTACTATTTGTGTAAATTAATACGTCGTCTAGGTAGGCTAAGCAAAAATTGTTAATGTACTTGCGGAGGGTCTAATTAATATAGCGTTGAAAGGTACCAGGAGCGTTTGCTATACTAAATAAAGTAACTAGCTATTTATATAACCTAAACCTAGTGCGAAAAGCTGTTTTCTACTTATCTCCTGCATTAATCCTAATTTTATAGAAAGCTGCAGAAACGTTAATCTTTGTAAACTATCTAGCTTTTGCAATATTGTTAAGAGTTTTTTAAATTTAAAGTAAAGGATAACAATTTTTCTTTGTAATAGCGTTTAAGGCTCAGTAATCAACGCAGAAACGTAATCCTCCTCTAGGTTTCTTGGCAAAAAGGACAGAGGAGGAGGTAGGAGAGCTACTAGCTCTAATCTATTCTTTGTTAAGTAGAGAAATAAGCTCCTTTTGTAATACTAGAAGTTCTAGGCGGCTCATACTGTATAGAGGTCTTTAGGGAGCCTCCTTTTCTTTGCCTTTATCGTCTTTCTCTAGTTCAATTCGGTAATCTACTTTAAGTCCGCGTAAAGGAGGTAGTACAGAGGCAGTTTTTAGATTAAAAATCTAAGCTAGGTGTTAATAAGCTTTAGGGAGTAAAGGTAGAATCTCAACTTTCTTCTTAGGAGCTAGGGCTTTTTTAATATCCTTAAGAGAAGCAGCAAAAGTCTAAATAGACTTATTCTTTTTCACCTGCCTAATATAGGAGTAAAAAGCTGCTGCGCTTATTTATTTTAATCTCTAGTCTTTTTTAATAGGGCGATCCTTAGTGCTAAGTAACTTAATCCTTTAGCTAGAAGAATAGATGTAAATTGTTTTTCTAGAAGGAGCAATAGTAACTTCTCTCCTATTTATCTAGGGCCGTCTAAGTATTAAATTATAACTAAAGTGTGTAGGGGCTACATAACCCTAAATAGTGTCCTTATAACCTATAATATTAATCTCTAACCTAGCAACTTTGTTAATAGTTCTAAGTTTATCTATAACTCCTTCTAATCTCCTAAAAGAAATAGAAATGCACTGTAAGTTAGCGTTCTTAAAAAGTTACAGGCTAATAAGCAAGTATGCAAAGTTACCTGTATTAATTAAAGTAAAAGCAAAAGTATAACAATTGACTAGCGCCTCTTTAGTAATTCTATTGCTGCTTATGTTCTTTTTAAATTTTGCTTACTCCTTAACTAAGTTATTCTAACTTATTAGAGGCTCCTGCTGGTGACTTTAAACAGAAGCTACTCTTTTTCTAAATTTAAGTCCTTATTTAAGCTTCCCTTGCTAAGCTTATTATCTTTCTTAGAGTTAGAGGACTTAACTAAAATCTTTTTCTCCTTTTTAGAAGATTTCTTATTCTCTATATAATATGTAGACAGATAGCCCTTCTATTTATAGTTAAAACAGCGTCTTTCTCTGTACAACTGTTCTAACTCCTAGTTACTAAACTATTAAGGTTTAGCAGTTCTTCTATTGTATTCTATCCCTTCCATCTGGTCTCCTTTTAAAGGAGAAGGAGGAGGAGAAGTTCTTCTAGATTTATACTCTTTAAGCTTGTCTCTGCCTTTAGAGTACTTCTCTATTTTGTAAAGGTAATTAGCAATCTCTATTGCTTTTTTTTGCAGGCTATCTAAATTCTTATAGGTAATACTTACAAGTTTGTCTTAAAGTTTCTAAATAATTTTTTTTAGAAAAGCTTTATCTTTGTATTCTCATTCAAGCTACTATTAGATAATAGTAGTTATTTCTAGAATTCTATAATATATTTGCGGATGCTTTTCTTGCCTTAGTTTATAGACTAAAGCTTGTTCTTAGCTTTCTCTGCGCTATAGGGATTGCTAAACATTTAGTTAAAGAAGTTTAATAACTTATTAAAGTTTTATAAATTAGAAATTCTTATTTAGTTAAGAAAAGGCAGGGTAAGAGTTGCAGCTAAACCTTTTAGTTAGCTAAAAGTGTAATTACAAGTCCTTTTATCTATATTAAAGTCTTCTTTGTTATTTTCTACCTTAGCGGTAAGTTGTTGTAAAAAGATTTAGTACATCTTTTTATTTCTGTTAAAGGTATTAGGATTTAGTTGTTTAAAACGCCTAGGCGTTTAAGCTTGTTAATTTCCTAGGGCAGCTAATAGGGTAGGTAACTAAGGTAGTAGTTAAAGTTATTGTTTTACTTTAGGCTCTCTTTCTTGTTGCAATGTGCTTATAGCCTTCTAAGCTTAAAAGGCTTTCTGTATTCTTGTAAAAGTAGCTATCTTGTTTAAGCTACCCGCTCTACAAAGACCTTCTAAAGTAGTCTTTACTTTAGGTCTACTAACATTATCTTAGTGTAGTTCTGCTATCTTTACAACTAAAAAAGCTGCTAAGGGTTCTGCTATTGTATTTATGGGTACTTGCTAGTACTTTATTATTGTTGGCAGGGATTATTGTAAGTGCTACTACGCTTAGTAGGCTTATCCTCTGTCTGTTTTCTAGGGCTACTACGCTTAGTAGGCTTATCTAACGAATTTAAACGTCTTAGGGACTTATACAACTAAGTATCCCTTAGCACTTTTTAGTGCTTTTCTTACTGTTAATCCTTTAGTGGATTTAAACAGTCAACTAATTAACTAGCAGTTTAATTAATTAGGATCTTAGGCGTAGATATAGCTTTAGCAGGCTTCTAAGTACGACGTAGTTACGCAAGTAGCTAAAAAAGGATCTAATTTAGTTGTAAGGGTGCGTTGGGTTAACCAAAGATGCAAGGTAAACGGTGAAATGAATTAGATAAAGAACTATAGAGAGGCTACGTAAAAGGTTTTATATCTAACCTAGATAGTTAGGACTAACCAAAGTTAGGAATAACTAAGGTTATCGGAGGTTTGCCGGGTCAGCGTAACTAGTGCGGCCTGTAGTCAGCTGCTAGTGCTGAGGTAAGAAAAGCCAACGAAGGCCACAGGCCGAGTACTAGGGAACATTAAGGCTTCAGCCCTTTACAATAGGCAATGTGCCTTTATAGCTTATTGTGTTCAACTTATTTGTTAGTCTAAGGATTACTTGATTCTCAACCCTCTGTGTTATTTACATCGTTCTACCAAACGTGCTAACACAACCCCGTACTATTACATCAATCTACCAATCGTGCTAGTACACCCCATCATCCATCGCACTCACTCATTCCACGAGAACCAACCCTAGATCATCTTCGGACGATCTTCACACTTAAGAAGACAAAGCTTAGTACTATAGAACTATAAGCTTAGTACAATAAGTAGCAGATAAGCTAACTAAAAGCTAAAAAGCTAAAGATCCCTAAGGTAGACAGCGTGCTTGCTGTATTTAACTTTATAGACGCTGTAGGAGCTAAATACGCTTTTAATTAGGCTAGCACTACAAAGACCCTCTACTAGCAACACTAAATACTTAGCACTAATTATTTAAACTTTAACTAAACTTGTTAGGTATTTTTAGAGATGCTCTACTAGCGCTTAAATAACTTACTAAGCTTAGAGATAAGCTTTTTGGGAGCCTACGCCACCATAAAAAACTTAAAACCTTATCTACTAAGATAAGGCACTAAGGGCGCGGGCTAGAAATAAGGCTACAAGTGCCTATGCTAAGACAACAAAGATAGTAAGTACTACTAGAATCTAGTAGTATACTACATGCTCCTAGCAGCAATTAAGGCCTACGTAAAGGTTAACTATAATATTAGTAAAGAGAAAGCTAAAAAAATCTAAAAAAAGCCTGTACACTAACTAGTACAAAGAACTTTGCAGCAAGCTTGTTAAAGTAAGTTATAAGATCTCTTTAAAGAAAACAAACAACTTAAAGAGCTTTCTAAGTAGTATTGTTATATTCTTGATTAATCTAGCGCTTCTTAAAGAAGACGCTAGCCCAAGTGTATACTGTACTAGTAACTTGAACGCTTATATACTATTAGAGAGCACTATACTAGACAGTAGGGCCGCATTGCACCTAGTAAATAGTAGGGAACTACTTGTACTAGGCTCCTTTATACATGCAAAAGAAGTAGAGACAGTAGAGGTAGGCACTTAGGCTTTTTCTATTAGCAGCTAAGGCACTTGTATTCTTTGCTAAGTTTTAAATAAAACACGTAGCAAAAAGACTAAAAACCTTACGCTTATAAGTATAGTAGTTGTTAAAAGTTTTTATCTAGATATTGTCTTAGAAGCTTAACTACATGTAAAAGAAATCTAGTACCTAGGCCTAGACAATACTCTCTACTAAGGTACACTAGGCAAAGACGTTGTACTAGTATAGCTTGAATATTGTTTCAACCTCTTATTTCTTAAATACAAGCCTTTATCCTTTTTTATTAAGCTTATTATAAACGTAATGCCTTCTATTTAGGCTAGAAAATCTATTTTTTAGACTTTGCTATATCTCGGCCAATACTAGTATAAATCTAGAAACTTTCGAATCAATCTTTAGATCTCGCGTAACTGACAGTTTTTGTAATATAAAGTTTTTGTAATATAAAGTTTTTTAATATCTCTAATATCAAAAAAGTTCTTTGACAACCCACGTTTTTGTGGGTTGTAGGTTGGGTTGCCCCAAATTTGCACTGTTTTCTAGCTCTAGCTAGCGTAACATAAGAGTAACAAAAAAACTTTATATAGCAGTTATCTAGAACTAGAGTCTGACTTTCCATCGAACCACAAATTACCTAATTTGGACAAGTATTCGCCAAGATATTTGACAGCCCACACGAGCAACCCCGAGGCAACCCATTTACCAGCCTACTTCTATTAGAAGCTTATAGGCAACCTATTTAAAGAGCAACTTAGAGGACCTTAAGCACGTCTATGTAGGGCACTTAGGTCCTAAAGCACTAGAAGCGCTTGTTAACACGGCTTAGGGCGTAAGGATTAAAGAAATAGCACGTATTAAGTGTAAGCACTGTACTCTAACTTATGTAAAATAGGTTATCTTACAAAAACTAAAGGAGCCCTCTCTTGAACTATACTAGAGGGTCTTGTAGAACCTATTTAACATGCCTAAAGAACGTTTAAGAGATCAATAGATATAGGTAATAAAGGACACCTTTAGTGGCAAGCCTTATGTGTATAATTTATAGGCAAAATGTATTTTAGAGATTATAAAAGCCTATTACTACTTTAAAGCACTCTTTAAAGCTTGCTGCAAGCTCTAGATAGTTAAAATTACACAAAATAATAATCCTTTAACACTCCCTTAGCAAGGGACGTTGTAGTACTAAACATAGTGTAAGGAATATAGTATTACTATTAAGCCTTCTCTACTAAATATATATAAACTAAATAGAGCTGCTAAATTAGTAGGCTAGGAGCTAATAACTAAGTTAATTAAGATAAGGGCAAGCGCAAACCTACCTAAGAAACTCTAGCTAAAGATTATTAAGGCTGCAGCATAGCTTTATAATATAAGTCCTTCTTACGCGCATAGCTTGCGCGTACTAAATAAGCTCTTAAAGCAATATAGTAGAGGGTACTTTAAGTACTACAAGCCTAAGCCTTTTAAGAGCCTTACAGCTAGCACAGAACTAAATTAGAGTAGTATATACGCCTATAGCTGCCGCGCTTGTCTCTTAAATAAGGATAGAGTGGCTAGGCAATATAAAAAAAAGCTTTAAAACTCTTCCTAGGGGCTATATCAGTTACTTAGTAGGCTATAGAGCCTCTAATATATACTATATATAGGTTCTAGCGCCTAACTAAGTTATTACAAGGCGCAATATTATATTTAACAAAACGCTATACTACTAGGGACTAGCTTATAAGCTGCTTAGGTAGAACACAGTCTTTATAGTAAACACTTTTAATAAGGATAAAATTAGTAAAGCTAGAAAAGTATTTAAGCAGCTTATAAGTATTAGTTAAGTAGAAGTAATAATATAGAAGGCTATTTAGCTAACAAGCAATTAGCTTATAATAAAGACTATAGAAAACCTATTACAGTCTCTAATAGGCAGTACGCTAACAGCATATAAAGAGCGTTAGGCTAACACTTCTTAGAGAATTTGTGCAGGGCAGAAAAATCCTTTAGGACAGCTACTAACGCCTAAAGCAACACTAGCGCCTTCTTTACTAGAAGTGTAAATACTAAAAAAAGGCACCCTAGCTTAAAGGGCTGTAGGTAGCAGTAATAAGCTGCTTAGCTTTTAAGAATTACAAACTACTAGTAAATTAAGCTTAATAGACACGCTAAGACTTTTATAGTCTAAAAAAGCAGTAGAGATTGCTTCTAAAGACGCCTAGCACAGTGCTGAGAATCCTACAACACTAACTAGAGCCTTTTAGAATTTTTTAGCAAAAAGACCTTATAAAAAGAAAGTATAAGGACCTCTTATAAGGATCTCTTTAAGGCTAAAGGACAAGAACTAATGCAGTCCTAATGTAAAGGGTGCAGGCGTACACTGCCTGTTATATAACCTCTTCAAGGCTTCTAAGCTTAAGGTACTACTCTCTTAGCCTTAGAACCTTAATAGAGAGCTAATTATAGTTTACGCTGTAATAGCAGCAGCTCTTAGAAAGGTTAATTAGTCTTAAACGCACTTTAACAATCTCCTAAAGCTACTATATAAATAGAAGGACCTCTACAACTACTAATAAGCTCGGCCATATGGAAGTCGGCCACATATGGAGATCAGCCACTCCACCAAAACCAACCACCTATCTTTGAAGCCCTATCCAACTACCACAACGCTATCAATATGGATAATCGTAAGGTTGCTATACAATCTGCTATCGCTAATCTAAATTCTGGTGTTTTTACGAGCCAACGGCAAGCTGCTCGCGCGTACAGTATCCCACGATTAATGTTACAGGGCCGCCCTAAAGGTCGTATAAATCGCGTCGCTGCTCATCACTACTAGCAGCAATTAACACTAGAGCAGGAGGATTTTATCGTTTAATAGATCCTTAAGAAGGACTCACGCGTTCAACCTCTATCTCACGCTCGTGTACAAGAGATGGCTACTCGCGTTCTCTATATAAATGGCAATTATAAGCCCCTTAGCTAGCTATAAATATTAAACTTCCTATCGCGTTAACTACGTGTTGCATTTATTATTAGCTAATTAATTAAGGCTCTAAGGACTAAGGCTGCAAGCCCTGCAAAGATTAGAGCGTTTCTTAAGCTCTTTAAACGCACACAAATTAGGCTTAACATTAAGCTTAAGAATATATAAAATATAGATAAAACTAAGATCGCCTTAAAAGTATATACAAACAGCTAGGTAATAGCTAGCTCTACTAAGAAGAAGGCTTATACTAAGGCTCTAGAAGAATATAAATAGGTATTAATTATTAAGGCTATCTTAGCTATTAGCAGGAGGCTTTGCTGTCTAGTAATATTTAAAGGCAAGAGTCTCTAAACTACATAGTTTTCTAGCAAATTAGTTCTTAATTAGCTATATACTACCTTTTAAAACGGATAGACCTTATATAAGATAAGAACCACCTAGCTATAGAGGATATATATCCTAAATACCGCAACTAATCCTTATTAATATTAATTACTTCTTATTAATAGCTATAGCTTACATACTAATATTAAGTTTACGTAGCTCTATAAACAGCACAAAATTATAATACTCTACCTACTAGCATACTTATTTTATATACTCTAGCCTCTAGATTTAGCTCCTTTCTCTGTAATTAAATCTTAGTACTAAGATTAGATCTAAGCTTTATTAGCCCTCAATAACGCAGCTCCAATTAAGAAGGAGAGGTTTATTAGCTTATATAGTAAGGCTAGAAACGAGGGCCTAACTAATTAAGTAATTTAAGCTAATTGGCGAGCCTCAGGGCTCTTACTATATAATCCTAATCTAGTACTGTCCTCATCTTAGATATCAGAGCGACCTATCACCCCACTAGTAGCTAGCTAGCTATTGTATTTATCAGATCATGTTCTCCGTACACCTTAGAAGCCCCAGAATCTATATTAAGTCTCACAGCTTATTCGACGATTAGATCCTCTATCTAGATCTACTAGGCTAGTGCTTAGTAAGGCAGGCAAGGCTATCGCGAGAGCTAATTTACAAGCAGCTTTACTCAAATCAGCTAATTAAAGCCTCTAATATTAACTAGATCGTATTAAGAATAAGCAAGTAAGGAAGCAAGTTCAAATTAATCTAAATAAGCGTTTTGCAAACGTTAAAGTTATTAAGGCTGCGATAGATTAGGCTGCTGTAATAGAAGCTCAAAACTCCATTCGAGATCATGAACAGGGTGCTAGGGCAGCCGCAGCAGCTGCAGCTGCCCTAACTCTATCATCTATGTGTACTCAGTGGCAAATATAATATATTTTAGTGGTGGGATATAGCCTCAAAACCAGGTGGCCGATTTTGGTGGGGTGGCCGATATCCATATGTGGCCGACTTCCATATGGCCGAGCTTATAGGACTTTATTTAGATAAGCTAGCTAAAAGGAGATTAATACTCTACTTTTAAAAGGCACCTAGATAGAAGAAGAGATTCTAGAGGACCCTAAGCCGCTCTCTCTTAAGTAGGTATTTATATATAAGCTTAATAAGAATAGCTACTTTCTTAAGTGCAAAGCACGTCTTAGAGTAAAAAAAGACCTTTAAGTAAAGAACTTACTGCACTTAATATACGCAGTAACGCTTACTGTAAGATCCTTTTAACTTGCTATTACAATAGCAGCAGAGCTTAATATAGAAATTTAGTAACTTAACGTAGTAGGCGCGTTCTTTAATACTTAAATTAGCAAAGATACTATAGTGCTGTATAACTTATTAGACAGTTATAAGCGCGTAGGCAAGTACATTAGGCTTAAGAGAGCCTTGTATAGCCTTTAAGGAGTCTGGCTTTCCATCGAACCACAAATTATCTAATTTCGACAAGTATTCGCCAAGATATTTGACAACCCACACGAGCAACCTCGGGGCAACCCATTTACCAGCCTAGTATAGAGCTTAAGAGTCTACCTAACAAAGTTGTTAACTTAGTTCTTGCTAATAGAGTTACTAGCGCGCTTATCTAATAGTTTATAAGTTATTACTTAAATATTAAGCTTTGTAGGCGCAAATCCTTACGCAGACTCTTTAAGAATATGCTTAACTATAGCTTCTTTTTCTAGCTTGTTTAGGCGCTTTAAATTTAGTTTGCAGTTGCATTAAGAGCGCTTTGTAACGCGTTAGTAAGATGAAGTTTTTCAAGGCACGTTATAAATAGAAGCAGCATGTCTTTAGCTTTAAACATGTTGTAATTAGATATTAAAAAGGGCAAGCTAAAGATCTAATTTAGGATAAGTTGATAGATAATTGCGTTGTTAAGACATAACGCGTTATAGTGTCGACGTTAACGCGCTAGTGGGGTGTAAGCTATTCGCTTAGGTGAGCCATTCGCTTATGAACCACGTTAAGCTTTAAGCTTACTACGTTTGCTTTAGTATAAGTTAGGCTTATTATAGCAAACTGTAGTTTCTCTAGTCTAGGAATTAGCAGGGGTGTCTATAGTAGTGTTACTTATCTTAAAAGTATTTAAAGTGTAAAAATTGTCTAAAGATAATCTAAGGTTAGTTCTTTGAAATAAGTAAGTGTAATAGATAGTTAGTATACTAGCATAATTAGTAAATTAATATAATAGTGTAGAGTTGTGTTAGCACGTTTAGTAGAATGATATAAATAATATAAGAGAGTTATGAATTAAGTAATCTTTAAATTAATATTTAAGTTAAATATAATAAGCAGTAAGAGCATATGACTTATTACTATATACTAGTAAGTATATTGTAGTGTTCTACAAGACCTGTGTTGTCTTATATATAAGACTTCCTAGGACTCTGTAGTACATTGTAGGATGCACGTAGCTTATTTTATATAAGATTTCTACTAAGACTGTAGGATTACGTGCTTGCTGCGGGGTGGCATTATCTATTAGTAAATAAAGGCCTTTCCTTTGTCTGCGTTGTCTAGGGTCTCGTCCTGCCACTATCCTTTATACATAGTTAGTGTTTCCTCTCTTTTTAGGTTCGTAACAGTGTGATAATTAGCTGTAATAATTAGCTAAGATAGGCTGAGATAGGCTAAGATAAGATTACCTTAGCTGAGTAAGCACTAATTTAGTCCTATTTACCCCTTACTACAACCACGTGGGTTACCTAACTACAACTTACGCTAATAGAACCTTAACCTAACTATAACCACACGTCTGTGCGACCTAACCACAACTACAACCACTGGTCTGTGTTACCCCAACCTAACCACAACCACTGGTCCGTGCGACCCCAACCCAACCTATACCCAAGGATGGGTACCCCCAACCTATTTACCAGCCTATATTAAACTAAACTAAAATTCTAGAGTTATAGATCTAAGTTTCTAGATTCTAAATCTTTAAATATTTCTCTTTTTCAAAAAAAGAAAGATTTAAAGAAGTTATTGCTATTTTAATATTGGAAAATATTAGAGATTACTGTGGCAAAAATTGCGCGTTACGCCGCCTCCGACTGTGCCGCAACTCTTCCTGCATCAACCTTATTTTACCCCATCAACGCGCATTCCTTCAAAAATGGCGAGACGATGCAGCGAAAGTGGAGAAAAAGAAACCATGGCACTAGAGCGCCCGACGGCTGATTTGCTGTAACAACGCTCTCTTCAGAAACTAAGAAACCTATCATCTCCAAAGCGTAACAAGGCAACCATCTACATTACTGTTGTTTCTTTACAAGAACTAAGATGGAGGGAATTTTCGGAGCGTTGAAAGACTAATCTCTAGCTACTCCAGCGGGAAGACATATATATTTCGACAGCAGCAACTTAATGCTGTAGAACAAAAGTACACGAAGAAAAGTTAAATCGACAAGTTCAGGTATTATCCTTACGTAAGTTGAGCATTCCCGGGTGGGAGTGGGGTAATAAGTCGGGTTTTAGCCTAAGTTGTTCATACATGTGAAATGTCCCTTGTCAAGTCTCTTAGAGAGTTTCTATTGGGCTTTTAGGTAGGGGTGCCTGGTAACGCTTCCCCGCCGTTTACCCATTCCCATACCACACCTCGGCTAGCGCGACTTTAGCTCTGGTACAAACGGCGACATCCACGTTGCTGGGTGGAATTGGGCTGCAGCAAGGGGCCTTTGTACAAAAGACCATGATTTCCTGCCAGAGATCGATCTAAGGGTATCATCTTGTGTGACGCTCATTTGCTAATCCAAAGTCTCTCTTTCATCATGGTTTCGTTATTGGTCTTGGGTTTTTCTACGATCGTTGTGGGTGCAACGATTCAGCAACGCGATAATGTTCCCCCGGGATATGTTGCGGCACCATACTACCCGGGTATGTCATGGGAAGCAACAGCAACCTGTTGCCTCACTGATGAGTCTAGCATAGCAAGACTGACTACATATAGCTCCCCACGGAGGATGGACATCGGACTGGACTGAAAGCTACCGAAAGGCATCGTTGCTTGTCTCAGACATGACACTTGCGGAGAAGACCAATCTCACAGCAGGCACTGGTATTTTCATGGGAAGATGTGTCGGAAACACAGGCAGCGCATTGAGAGTGGGCATCCCTCAACTCTGTTTGCAAGATGGACCTTTAGGTCTTAGGAACTCGGACCACAATACTGCGTTCCCTGCCGGCATCACCGCTGGAGCCACCTGGGACAAGGATCTTGTCTACCGGCGTGGTGTTGCACTTGGTGAAGAGTTCCGCGGCAAGGGAGTGAACGTACACCTCGGACCGGCAGTCGGGGCTCTAGGTCGCAAACCACGTGGCGGCAGGAGTACGTACATCTCACAAACAGAGTTGTGGTGACCAGCATTGGCTTACAAGTAGTCCAGACTGGGAAGGCTTTGGTTCAGATCCCGTTCTGCAGGCGTTTGGTGGAGCTCTTTCCATCAAAGGCATCCAGAGTACCGGTGTCATAGCCACAATCAAACATCTGGTCGGGAACGAGCAGGAGCAGTATCGCATGTACAACTTGATCCAGTCTGGCATCTCATCAAATATAGATGATCGCACGTTACATGAGCTTTATCTTTGGCCGTTCGCTGAGGGTAAGTCGGACATTGCCGACTACTTATGAGTTAAACACGTAATGTTAACCGAATTCGAATAGGTGTGCGTTCCGGCGTTGGTTCAGTCATGACAGCTTACAACGCTGTTAATGGAAGTGCATGTTCGCAGAACAGCTACTTGATCAATGGCATCTTGAAGGACGAGCTCGGCTTCCAAGGCTTCGTTATGTCTGACTGGTTGGGTCAAATCTCCGGCGTCGCTTCAGCTCTTGCTGGGTTGGACATGTCGATGCCTGGCGACGTCCACACGATTCCACTTTTCGGAAACTCTTATTGGATGAACGAACAGACGATTTCAGTTCTTAACGGGTCTCTCCCATTGGACCGCTTGAATGATGCCGTCACGCGAATTCTCGCAACCTACTTCCAGATGGGCCAGGACAAAGGCTACCCACGACCAAACTTCGACACCAACACTCAAGATGCCAAAGGCCCACTTTACCCTGGCAGTTTGGGCTCGCCTCAGGGTGTTGTGAACGAGTTTGTGGATGTCCAGGCCAACCATGCAGAGGTGGCTCGTGAGGTGGCTCGCGATGCCATTACGCTCTTGAAGAATCAAGGCGGCTTGTTGCCTCTGTCACCCAACGCCACTCTGAAGATCTTTGGCACGGACGCTGAGAAGAACCCTGACGGCATCAACTCGTGCCATGACCAAAACTGCAACAAAGGCACATTAGGGATGGGATGGGGCTCCGGCACCGCAAGATACCCCTACATGAACAGCCCGATCGATGGGTTCAAGGCTCGCAAGGCCAACTACCAATTCTTCAACACGGATTCGTTCCCAGGAAACTCGGCTCCATCACCGAATGACATTGCAGTTGTCTTCGTCACAGCCGACTCTGGCGAAAATTATATTACCGTCGAGGGCAACCCTGGAGATCGGACTGCTTCGAAGCTCAACTTGTGGCACAATGGCGACAAGCTCATCCAGGATGTAGCAGCCAAGTACTCCAATGTTGTAGTCGTAGTACATACCGTTGGTCCAATTCTCATGGAAAATTGGCACAACTTATCTTCGGTCAAAGCAGTCCTATTTGCTCATCTGCCGGGCCAAGAAGCTGGAGACTCACTTATGCAAGTTCTCTACGGCGACGTCTCCCCATCCGGTCACTTGCCATACACGCTGCCCAAGTCTGAGGATGACTACCCGAAGTCTTTGAGCCTCGTCGGAGGCGCGATTGGGCAGCCACAGGATACTTTTACCGAAGGCCTGTATATCGACTATCGTCACTTTCACAAAGCCCATATCGAAGCCCGCTACGCCTTCGGTCACGGCCTCAGCTACACAACTTTCTCCTTCTCCAAGGCGGCTATCACCCCAGTAACTCCGCTTACAGCCACGCCTCCTGCTCGTCCCGCAAAAGGAAAAACACCCGCCTACTCCACTGCCATCCCTCCATCTTATGAAGCATACTGGCCAGCAAATATCACTCGTATCACGAACTACTTGTACTCCTGGGTCGGGAAGAAGGACGCCGACGCTGCAGCTAAAATCGGTAACTCGACAAGCAGTTACCCGTACCCTGCCGGCTATTCAAACGAGCAGAAGGCCGGTCCCCCAGCTGGTGGCGCTCAAGGCGGAAACCCGGCTTTATTCGACACAGCCTTTGACATTAGAGTCAGCGTCACCAACACAGGTAGCCGCGCGGGCAAAGCCGTCGCACAGCTATACATGCAGTTCCCCAACGAAGTTCAACTCGACACGCCTGTTATTCAGCTCCGTGATTTCGAAAAAACGGGGACGCTGGAGCCTGGAGCTAGCCAGATACTCAGTCTGAGAGTGACAAGAAAGGATCTTAGTATTTGGGACGTTGTATCCCAGAACTGGGTTGTTCCTGCTGTGAAAGGCGACTATGGGGTATGGATTGGTGATGCGTCGGACAACTTGCATGTGAGATGTGGGACGGCGCGTGGAAGCTGTGAGGAGAATCAGAAGAGTCCTGTTTAGATGGGAAGGTTATTTGAGGGAGTGCACATGGAGGGTTGTGGAAATGGGAGTGTTGAATGTTGTAATATCAATAATATCCTTTCGCCACGCTTTATCATCCGTGTTGTGCAAATGCTAGTAATTATAGGCTTCACTCACATGTCTTGCTTATGGATGTGATCAGAGGAATACGGTCGATTGCGTGTGAATGCTTCTGATTGGCCAGGGACAGGAAATTGCGATGGCATTGTGCTCAGACGCAACGTGATTGGCGTGGCGCCGACTATTCACCCGTGATATTCACGTGAGTCTGCCCAGTCGGGTCGGAGCCTTTTTCTTCTTCTCTTTCTTTTTCTTTTTCTTTTGTATGCATCGTTGAGGATAGACGTTGTACGCCGCGAGACAATGCGGCATTTACAATGAGCGGTGTCTGTGTATGCGATCAAGGGCGGACCGCTGGTGTGCAGCGTGCAGCGAGGGCCGTTCAGGGGGCGTCGATAAAGGGATACGGAGGTAATTAGACGGTGAGGTGGCCAGAAAGGTTATCCGGTGCACATGCAAAGCGCATTGTTGTGCTGTGCGCGCGAGCGAAGTTGAGGCCAGACGTCACTGGAGCTAATTATGATGCTTTCGGCTTTCGGCCCAGTTGTCTTGGTTGCTCCGGAGCACCATCGACTCCCTCCTCCCTCCTGCTCGACCGTCTGCCCCAGGGGTTCACCCATTCCCACCACTCTTGTTCCTCGAAAGAAGCGCTGATTGAGCGTCGATTGATCGTGAAGCCATTGCTGTAAGTTGCACCCTCCCTGTGCAACCCTGGATATCCCTGCCGCGCAGCCGTCTCTGCTTGTACACAAACAAATTGGCCGGGTTTCAGGCGCGGCCACAGCCATCTCCCACGTATCCTCATATATCCTATATCGTATTCCTACCACGACCGACGCCCAACCGCGCATTGCTGGTACCCACGACTGACGATCGCTCCGTCCCACTGCAGCCATGTCCAACGGCGTGCGCAATCTACGCGCCATGTTTGAGAACGGAAGGGCCGCTGCCTCGCCTGAGCCCCGCGGCCGCTCCCCTACAGACCACGCAGCTGCTTCGGACAATCAAGAACGCCCCAAGTCCAAAGTGCGCGCTTCCTTTGTCTCGGTGGAACCTACTGGCGCCCACAGCTCGACCGACCTCGGCCAGACCAAGGGCACTGCCTCGAACAGCGTCAACGCGACCCGGCGAGAGAGCTTCCGCGTGAGCCAGGACAAGACCGACGAGCTGGCTGAGCTCAAAAAGGTCGTCAGCGAGGAGAAGGAACAACGCAGTCAGAGCATCGCCATGCCCGAGGCTGTCCCAGAACAGGCTGTCGCATCGCGAGAGTCCTCAGTACCACCTCCGTCTATTCGAGAGGAGCCAGCCACCGACATGCCCAACCTCGGCTCTATCATGAAGGGCTCAGACTTCCCGGACTCATCTTCTGCGGCCGCGCAGAAGGAGGCCCAAGTCGCTGTGCCTGCTCCTGCGATTGAAGAAATTCCCGTCGAGGCCGCCCCAGTTCCCTCGCCAGAACCAGCTACCGCCCAGCCTGCCGAGAATCCAGACAAAGCTACTACAGGCGTGCAGGAGGATGTTGCGCTGAGACCTGTAGCTCCCACCGAGGAAGCTGTTGTAGAAGATGACAAGCCTGCGCTGGAGGACGCTGCTGTCGACGACGACGCTGTTGTTGCTCAGGAAAACACCATTGCGGACGAAGCTGCTGTCGTCGAGGAAGCTGCTATCGCAAACGAGGTCGCTGTTGAAGAGGAAGCTGCCGCCAGAAACGAAGAGCCAGCTGCCACTCAATCTGCCGAGAACCCAGACGAGGCTGTTACAGAAGCTCAGGAGGACCTTGCCCTACGACCCGCAGCACCTACCCATGGAACCCATGGAACCGCGGTTTCCGATGCGCCTGCTGCTCCTGCGCCTATCGAGGTAGCAGCTTCGAGCAACGAATCGGCCGCACTGGCTGAGAGCAAAGCGAAGGCAAATGGAACTCCTGCGATTAAGAAGCCGGAGCTTAAGAAGCCTGTGGCCATCTCTTCTGCCAAAACTACCAAGGCTCCCGTTGCGCCCGCCAAAAGCCCACTACCTAAAGCAGCACCGAAAACCCCACCAAAGCTCAAAACGACAGCACCCATTTCGAAGCCTAGCCCAGCAAAAACGACAAAGCCGGTGGTTGCGCCAAAGCCAGCAGCTCCCAAGGAGCCCGTCAAGGCGCCCGCTACCAAAGCTCCAGCGGCCAAGGTTCCAACCGCAAAGACGAGCCGCACTTCCTTGCGACCTGCAGCAGCTTCCTCCTCAGCTACAGCGCCTGCAACCGCTGCCGCAGCTAAAACCAAGCCCGCCGCCGCCGCACCTGTGGAGAACAAGAAGCCTGCAATCCCTAAGCCAACCACCACCGCCCCTCGTAAAAGGTACGTCCAATATGGTTTGGATCCACGCGCCAATGCTAACAACGCTGCAGCACTTCGCCAACTGGCTTCAAGAAACCCACCCCGAAGTCGCCCACGCGTCCAGTCGGTCTACCACCTCGTCTGACCGCGCCCACCGCTGCCTCAGCTGCCAAACATGGTGAGGAGCCCAAGGTCACACGTAAGCCGTCCACCACTACTCGTTCTGCACCGCCAAAAGCCGCGGCACCGAAAACTTCGCGACCTTCCATTGCGCCTCCTGCGCCCAAACGACCCGACTCGCGTGCGTCCACCGCGAGTGCTGCGTCCAAGGGGGGTTTCCTCGAGCGCATGATGCGGCCAACAGCCGCCAGCTCCAGCAAGACACACGAGAAGCCCCATGAGAAGGCCTCATCACCACCGCACAAAGCTCCAGCCGCCTCCAAGCCCAGTACTCTACAGAAAGGGAAGAAGAAAGCGGAAGAGGTTGTCCACAAGGCGAAGGCAGTAGTAACAAACGGACACTCCGAAGAGCACAAGACTGAGGACGAGACTGCAAAGGAACCTGAGCATTCTAAGCAAGCACCTGAAGAGACCACCGCTGATGAAACAGGACACGAGCTCGAGAAGGCAGTCACTCCAGTCTAAGGTGTGGAATCATCGGCCGCTGAGATTCAGACACCAAACGTCCAAGAGGAGACTATCCGGTAGACAAGACCTCGTGGACCTCACACAGCTCGGCATTTACAATCCGAAAGCCCTATGTTTTGTACTACATGGCATTGTCTCAGGCTGCCTACAGCCATAAGATGCACGGATTTAGGCGAAATTCTATCTATCCATCTTTTACCCTTCTTTCACTTCTCAACAGCATTTTCTGGAGCGATTGCTTGGCGCAGATGATATTCATGGGCGGATACCTAAGGACAAGGAGCGGAGAGATGGGTTTGGGTAGCGACTATTTGCGTGCATAGTTGTTCTTTTAGCGATAGGCTTCGCAGAAGCTGGCAAACTTTACTTGTAGATCTCAATTCCCATTCTTCGCTCCAAAACGGGCATGTTTTTTCCTCCAAACGTGCAAAAGACTTCCATGTGCTGCATACCTTGGTTTAGCATAGCATGCACGTCAACACGTGACTGGCACCTCCGCTCGAAGCTCCGATGGCCCAACTTTTTCCTGGCGGGCAGTTCGACATTGCGAAGCGACAGCAGACCCCCCCGTCGTCCTTTCGTTCGTTTTTTTCTTGAAGCGTCCTCGGGTGTTCATGATGAGGGTCCAATCTCTTTTCCGGGCGCAATCGCTCGCCACGAGCAGTCTTCGTTGTTCTGCTCGGTCGGCTGCCAGGACGCCTTCACGATGCGCTCTTTCGACAATTGCGGCAACGCGCACACCGTTTACCAACGGCATGAAGACAGACACATGGTTAGGCAGTCAAACAACGCAGTCACAGCGAAGATGGCAGTCTGCGGCCGCGAAAGTGTATGTGCCACAATCTAGGATTGTGACGACGAGAAAGCAGTTGAAGGCTGATTGAGGATTTTAGGTTGGAGCAGGCGAAGGAGGACCCGTCTACTTTGACACAAGAGAAGATCGTCGAGAACCTAGACCCTGTCGAATGGGAGCGACTATCGAGAGTACGAAACATAGGTATTGCAGCACACATCGACTCCGGCAAGACCACCGCCACCGAACGCGTCCTCTTCTATACCGGTCGGATCAATGCCATACACGAAGTCCGAGGCAAAGATGCCGTGGGTGCGAAGATGGATTCTATGGACCTCGAGCGTGAAAAGGGTATCACTATTCAGTCTGCAGCGACTTTCTGTGACTGGATCAAGAAGAACGATGAAGGCAAGGAGGAGAAATACCACATCAACTTGATTGATACGCCCGGCCATATCGACTTTACAATCGAGGTGGAAAGGGCGCTGCGAGTCCTGGATGGAGCTGTCATGATTCTCTGTGCTGTCAGCGGTGTACAGAGTCAGACCATCACAGTCGACAGGCAAATGAGGCGGTACAACATTCCTAGGATTTCTTTCGTGAACAAGATGGATCGTATGGGCGCCAATCCGTGGAAGGCTGTCGAGCAGATCAACCAGAAGCTTCGTATTCCGGCTGCGGCTCTCCAAGTCCCCATTGGGCGCGAGGACGGCTTCTTGGGTGTGGTAGATCTGGTCAGAATGAAGGCGATATACAACGAAGGACCCAAGGGCGAAACCATCAGGGAGACGGATGAGATACCTGCGGATATTGTTGAGTTCTGCAAGGAGAAGAGGCAAAAGCTCATCGAGACACTTGCGGACGTGGATGATGAGATTGCAGAGCTCTTCCTGGACGAGCAGGAACCGACGATCCACCAGATCAAGGCTGCGATCCGACGAGCTACCATCTCTCTCAAGTTCACGCCAGTCATGATGGGTTCGGCACTCGCAGACAAGTCCGTCCAACCAATGCTCGACGCCGTTTGCGATTACCTACCAAACCCCTCCGAAGTCGAAAACATGGCCCTGGACAAGAAGCGAGCAGAAGCTCCGGTCAAGCTGGTCTCGTACAACTCTCTACCGTTTGTCGGTCTGGCTTTCAAGCTAGAAGAGAGCAGTTTTGGACAGTTGACGTATATCCGCGTGTACCAGGGTACACTACGAAAGGGCATGAACGTTTTCAACGCGAGGTCAGACAAGAAGGTCAGGATACCGAAGATTGTGCGCATGCACTCCAATGACATGGAGGAAATTCCGGAAATCGGTGCTGGAGAAATCTGCGCTGTATTCGGTGTTGACTGCGCGTCTGGAGATACCTTCACTGACGGTAATCTCGGATACACCATGGTAAGTAGTCAGTATCGTTGCTATGCTATAGCCGCCAAGCTAACGTGTTAGACTTCCATGTTCGTCCCCGAACCTGTCATCTCCCTGTCGATCAAACCCAAGCATACCAAGGACACACCAAACTTCAGTAAAGCCATGAGCCGCTTCACGCGAGAAGATCCTACTTTCCGAGTCCACACCGACCCCGAATCGCAGGAGACCATTATCTCTGGTATGGGAGAACTGCACTTGGACATTTACGTCGAGCGCATGCGCCGCGAATACCGCGTTGAGTGCGAGACTGGGCAACCACAAGTCGCCTACCGTGAGACAATGACCAAGCGCGTCAACTTCGACCACACGCTCAAGAAGCAGAGTGGTGGATCAGGAGACTTTGCGCGTGTAGTAGGCTGGATGGAGCCGAGCGAAGCCCTAGGCGAGAACAAGTTTGAGCAGCAAATTTCCGGTGGCACGATTTCCGAAAAGTTCCTCTTTGCCTGTGAAAAGGGCTTCATGGCTTCGACAGCCAAGGGCCCGCTTCTCGGTCACAAGGTGCTTGGTACTTCCATGGTCATTAACGACGGAGCCACACACGCCGTCGATTCCTCGGAAATGGCTTTCAAAAACGCCACACAGCAGGCTTTCCGCAAAGCTTTCCAGGCTGGTGCGCCACAGGTCCTCGAACCGCTTATGAAGACGACCATCACCGCGCCCAACGAATTCCAGGGTTCCGTTGTTGGTCTGCTGAATAAGCGCAATGCTGTTATCAACGATACGGAAATCGGTCCTGAGGACTTTACTGTCTATGCGGATTGTAGTTTGAACAGCATGTTTGGGTTTAGCAGTCAGTTGCGGGCTAGTACACAGGGTAAAGGAGAGTTTAGTATGGAGTTTAGTCATTACAGTCCTGCGCCACCGCAGTTGCAGAAGGAGCTTGTGGCTAAGTACGAGAAGGAGCAGAAGGATAGGAATACATGAGCTTAGTTAGGTTTCTGGGCTCGAGCTGCGTTGAGATGGGGAAGAGAAATCATGGCAAAGCTGGTGCTGTCATGACGACGCACTTTTGGTGATTCAAAGGGGGGCTGGAAGCTTGCATCAATCTACATTGACGGACGTCTAGCGCATTTTCTTGCGGAATGGGATGGGTAGAAAGATGTAGAAGTATTGTACAAGTAGTATATAACGTCGCCACACGATGACGACGATGACGACGACGACGACGACGACGAATGACATCCCCTCATCAACACCCATCTCGAACTTCAGCTCAACGAACCCTAATCCAAAACCATGATATATCCCTCCCCCAATCCCAACTTTCATTTCTACTCCACATCCAACCCCGGCCTCAAAGTCTTCCTCGCAAACGCCCTCCTAACCGCCAAACTCACCTGCGCCCACCCCACCACCTCATTATGCCCCCCAAACCTCACAACCTCCAACTCGACCATCCTATCCCCCCTATCATCCTCGACCTTCTTGTACGCAAAAGCCCCCCTCTCCACTCTCCGACCCCCATGAATCGCCCGTCTCTCTTCCTCCCTCACAACACCTTTTTCCGTCAGCATGTGCGTAGCCAGGGGCTCAAACAGGGCCTCGGACTCCCAATACGAGATATCCTGATCGTTGCGCGCATGCAGGAGCGTGATGTGGAAGCCGTGTTTCCGCCTGGAGGGGGCGGAGATGAGAGCGCGTAGGCGGACGAGTGTGGGCCAGGTGTCGACGATTTGGTTGGCGAGGAAGTTTGCTATTCTCGGGTAGGATTGCAGCGGTTTTAGGACGGGGAGGATACCGCCGATTTTGTAGGTTTTGAGGAGCTGTGGGAGGGAGGTGAAGGGCGCTACTAGGACTATTCCGGCGAAGCCGTCGAATTTCCGTTTTGGGTGAGCCGTGGCGGGTGGGGGCGTTGTGGTGATGGGGATGTGTTCGGAGGTTGGGTGCGTGAAGTAGAGGGCGGCTGCTGCTGTTACGGCGGTGCCTAGGCTTTGGCCTAGGAGGACGGTGCGGGTGCTGGGGTGGGAGAGATTGTCGTTGAGATAGGAGATTAAAGATGTGGCGTCGGTTATTAGACCGCTTTCTGTGGGAATGTGAGGGGGGTTGGTCAGGGTGGAGAGACCGTAGCCGCGGTAGTCGCAGGTTAGGAGGTGGGTTTTTGGGATGCCGGAGATGGAACGGTAGGTTGAGGGGCGGTGGCCTTGGGCTAGGTGGCCGGCGTTCTGGGTGGGTGGGTTAGAAGGCATGGTAGAAGACTGACATGTTGAGAGGTGAATGACTGGTGGATGGATAGAAAGAGAGATGGGGTTAACGGGGGTGACCTGAGATGGTAAAGGAGGAAAGTCGTGAATCGCCAAAAGCTCAGTGACGATTTGAAAAGAGAAGAAGAAGCATTCGGGACGAGAGACATGAAAGCCAAATGAAAACAGAAACCTACACCATGGAAGTTAACCACAACCCTGCTCTCCGGGTCATTACTCAACAGCTTCTCCCCCACCGTTCCCTTCAGTTCTTCTGCAATCTCTCCCGAAACTGCAGAGGTAAAAAGTTCATATTCATTCTCCAGATACACATCTAGAGGAAGTACATGCCAACAAAACAGCTTCTCCTCATCCGCCGTAGTAAGCCAAAAAGGTTGAACTTGGCCCTCTACACGATTCCAGTTAGCACCAAAAAAGAAGCGGATAGGTGGAATGTTGCACTTACTTGCGAATCCAAACTCCTCGGGATTGGAAACGTTGTGCAGGAAGGAGGTTTGGAATTTATGGGCGTAGAGGGCGCTGAGAGATCGTTAGGTTCGGGAATTTAAAAGCAAGATGTCATGAGGATAATAGTAAACGTACTGTCTTTGCACGGTGGGGTTGATTAATAACCCGACAAAAACCGCCCACACAATACCTAGAATGGCGAATGTCCAATATGCCTTGGTCAAGATTGCTTTGAAGTTGGGCATCTTTCCGGTTTTGCGGTGCGCTCCTGCGCTACTTTTGCACTGTGGAGAACCAGTGTTGGGAAGGAGAGCGTCGACGCAGATAGACAGCTGCCAAGGAAGCCAAGGAAGAGTCTGAGATAATGGCACCGAGTATACTTTGTTGCGAAGGCGGAGTGTGAGGAAGGCACAAACGTATGTAGATAGGCAATACCCGTGGGGTGGTCTAACCGGGATAAGCAGGCCGCAGCAGTGATCTTGGCATCGGAGTTGAGCGATGGTAACTCCAGATCTAAAATGTGACTAGGGGGAATGTGAGTCTAGCGTCATGTGTTCATATCTTAGTTAAATGTGTATGATAGTAGAACAGAGTATATGTAGGTTCACGCTAAAAATTGGGTATCATTTGTACTTGTACATGGCTAAAGACTACCCCAACGCCTTTAAGACATCGCCAGACCTCCAGATCGTCTCAGGCAAGACTCTTCCTAGGTCGTCCTGCCCTCTTCTTCTCTGCCAGGCTGCTAGCAGACACTCCCATACCTCCCATCACAACATCCTGTGTCGGCGTCGCAAGTGCAGGCGTCACATCCCCACTCCTGGCCCTCTTCTCTGGCACTTCATCACCATCTCTCGGCAGCCTAAATGCCAAGTACGTTTCATCCGCTCTTTTACATCTATCAAACACCTCATTCATGTACTTCTCTACAACGTGTGGTGGCCGTACTGAGCGGGGTAGGGCACTCGCAATCTCGTCGCCTTCATCGTGTTCGATAAGTAGTAGGACAGTGACGGGCTGATAGAATTCAATGTTGTCTATTTCGTTCATTTCGTCGAAATCTTCAATTCGTTGGGGAGGTTTAGGCGGCATGAAGGGCGATGCGGGCGCTGTCGCGGCCGGTTGTATGGGCGCAAAAGTGGGGTTTACAGGGTTGGGTGTTGGGGTCATGATATTCGATGGAGGCGCGTTGGGTGTCGCATTAGGCGCATTACCAGGTGTCGGGGCTGGCGTTAGGGTTGGCATTGGCTTTGGAGCGGGTGTTGATAAAGGTTTATCGACTGGTTCTGGCTTCGGCTTCATCTTGGTGATTAGGAACGACAGTTTTGCGCCTGTGCCATTAGGAAGCCATTCCATGAAACTATACGAAGGGAAGTAAAACTTGTCCTCACTGCCGTGGACAAAACTGAAAATTAACGGACGGTACGTTGTCCTCGGAGGTGGGTTATAGACAGACATCTGGGGCGGTGGATGGTACTGTGGCGGTTTGCTGTAGTTGTTGGCGTAAGGTGGATACGGTTGTTGTGTTGGAGGTTGTTGTTGTATTTGCCCTTGTGGTGGAACCGGACTGTATGGCTTGGGGGCGTTGGGCTGGATAGGCTGTTGGATAGGCTGCTGAATAGGTTGAACTGGGCGTGGAGGCGGAGGAGGAGCTATTTGTTTCGGTGCTGGGGGCGGCGGCGGTTGCACAGGAGCTTTGGGGGGTGGAGGCGGCGGTGCTGGTTTGGGCGTCTTTTCTTCCTTCTGCCTTGCCAAAATCGCCGTCAACTCGTTGATGTGTGTCTGGAAGAACTCCAGCTGTTCCTTGCTTGCAGATCCAGCTGCAACAATCTTCATGACGGCCTTCAGCTCGGGATCTGTCCCTGCTCTCGCCGCAAGCATGTGTATGACGGGATCGGGCGCGGGCGCTGCGGGTGCTTGAGGCGGAGGCGCTACTTGCACAGGTTTGGGTGGCTGTGGCTGTGGCTGTGGCTGTGGCTGTGGCTGTGGCTGTCGTGGTTGGGGTTGGGGTTTTTGCTGTATCGGTTGGCCAGCTTGGTATTTCGTGTGTTGGTTGGGCTGATTGTGGTTGTGGTTCGGCCATGGAGCATATGGCGATGCTGTCGGAGCCTTCTTCTGCACCGGCTTGCCCACCTCACGCGGGCCATAGAGCCTGATGGGCAATGTGTGCGGCTCTATTACAAGCTTCACGCTCACTCTATTGGAGCCGATCTGGGGAAAGTTCTTAAGCAGCTCCTTCTGCCTCGCTGTCTTCGCCTTGTCCTCGTCCGTCCGATCGGCCAGCTTCTTGGGCTGGTTGAAGTGGGCGTGGAAGGTACGGAAGTTGGCGCCAGAAAGCCATACTGCCTTGGACCGCTCGAAGGATGTCTCCAACACTCCACTCTGCTGGATGGTCTGCCACTCGCTCGAGGGAAGATGCAGAGGCTGTGGTTCTGGAAGTGTGGGAAGAGGGGCGCCGTCGACTATGCGGAGGGGCAGTGTTTGTTTTGGGGGCAGAGGTGCGCCCTCAGCAACGGGCGTCGAGGGCGCTGAGTCTTTGACTGCGAGGCTTGTCCGCTTGCGCTTCAACGACGATTTGGCGCCTCTTGCGGGCTTCTCATTCGGCGTCTCTGGTGCAGCTTCTTCACGGGCGCGTGCCCTCGTCGACCGTCGTGGCTCAGACATTTGGTGGGCGGGGAGGAACGATTGTCGTCACGTCATCTTCAAGGTCGGGTGGTGAGTTGCGCCTTGGAAATGTCGGACGCGACACGAGGCGTTCCGATACGGCGGCACGCTAGCGCTGCACGGCCACGGTTCGCGGAAGCCTACTCAGCCTCAATCATCAAATCGACGGTTTGGTTCCTAACGCTAGGCCAGTGGCTGAGCAGGTGCAAGTCGTATTTCCAGACCTGAATGATCCACTGGGTTTTTTTCTTGTGGCGGAGCGGGGTTTGAGTTGCGCTGGGATGGTCGGGCAGGTGGGGTTTCAGAGTTTAGAGGTGGGTGGGAGTCTAGATTGTGCGGTTAGGGGAAGATGGGATGAATGGATGGAGGGATGGAGGGATTGGGAAGATAGGGGTTGTGGAGGTGAGTTTGTTGGTTATGATGTGCTGATGTGTTCATGTGAGATGGGCTTGGTGAAGTGGTTGGGTAGGATGGTGTTTCAGGTATTGTGCTAACTCTCACCACCACCACCAACTTACCAACATCACCCGCCATTTCAGTGTCACAACTTCATCCAACCATCTGCATACTGCACTGTTTCACGATATATCGAAGAAAAAAAAAGGACAAATCACACGCTCAGTCAGTACCATTCAAATAAAAAGCCATCGGATCAAAAGTTGTGTTTCATTTCCGAGGTATAGAAGCCAAGGGTGATTTTGATTATCGACAGGCATCCCCATGAACCCTGCTAATACCCAAACCCCTTTTGTATTCGTTTGTAAAAATTTCCCAGATCCCAGACGCCACCAAATGCAAAAGAGAAAGCTCTGGGTATGTACAACAGGAAAAAAAGCCGGTCGCAGACCTCATCCCCGATTGTAGGGGGGAAAAATGTGTGTAAAGCGAGCGTGTGAATGTAGTTCATGTTTCAACATGTATCGTCGTGAGCGATGCGTAAAACGGTTTGTTATGCATCTTAGTTGACATCGCGGCGGCTGGACCAATGAGGGCGAGCAATACGACCGTTGTAGCCACGCTTGGTGATGCTGCCGTTGACACAGGTTGTGCCTGTGGCGACTGCTTGCCAGACGACCTCGCCATTGTTGCAGAGACCGAATTGGTCGGCGCCATTGCAGACCACAGAGCCGTTCTCGGTGCAGGTGCCCGAGCCACCAGCTGAAGGTGTAGAAGGCGTGGAAGGAGCAGCAGGAGAGCCGGTTCCAGCAGGGACGGTGGGTGCAACTGGAGAGGGAGCAGTTGGCGAGGCAGTGACGGTAACGAGGGTGGTGGAGGTCGATGGGAGTGTAGGCGCAGCTGAAGGAGCGACAGAGGCAGCGCTGGAAGCCCCGGGGGCTAAGACACCGCCGCCGTTGGGTGGGAGAGCAGATGGCTCAACACCAGCAACAGATGTAGGAGCAGCAGACGGCTGACTAGCGGCGGACGTGGTAGGAGCAGCAGAGTACTGACCATCGTTTGGAGCGGAAGGAGAAGCAGACGGCTCTCCACCAGCTGAAGATGTGGGATCGGCGAAAGGTTCGCCACCAGCTGGGGAAGATGGCTCAACCGGAGCAGAATCAGCGGTACCGCAGCTGCCAACAGGTGCCTCCAAATCGTTGGTGGCACCCTTTATCACATCTTGACCTGGGTTGGGAAACTTCGTGGCAAAGTTCTGGGGAGAAGTGCAACCTTGGCCAATATTGGCAACAAACATGTCCGGGAGCTCGTTGAAGGCGGAGTCGTCGCTGGCACCACCAGTAACTTCAATGGGTGCGCAGTTCATGTACAGTTCTGGTGCCCCAGACATCTTCGAGAACCAAGTCCATGCGAAGGTAGCCTTGCCGTTAGGAATGCTGGCGGGAAGCTCGTAATTGTACTCTGTAGTTTTGCCATCAACACCAGGGCATCCACCTTCAATTGACTTGATGACCTTGAATTTGGAGTTCTCTGTGGGCTCCGTGTCCATGGTGACGCTGAGTTGGCAAGAGCCGCCTCCATGGACAGCTGTACCCTTGAACTTGATTGTTTGTTGCTCTCCTACGGCCATTTTGTTCATCTTAGAGACAGTGAAGCCAAGGTTGTTCTTGCAGGGGAATTGAGACTTGTTGATGGGGCCATTGTCGATCTTATCCACGCTGTATGGGACAGGCTGCTCCATGATGATGTGGGCGTTGGCAGTGGCGAAGAAGACAGCCGCGGCCATGATAGAAGATCGGATAGACATGATGCTGATAGTGATAATGGTAAGATCGTGCAACGTCAGTTTTGGAATGTTGAAAAGGTGTATAGAGAATGTGAGTGATCTAGGCCTGCTAGTCGTGTAAGAAATGCTGCAATGCAAAGAATGTAGAAGCTGCCGAAAGAGCGTGTGATGGGATGAGGAACATTATGCTGCGCGGCAGCTGAGTCTCTTATACTCATGTCACCTCACGACATAACAACCGGGTGGGTACAATTTCCATTGTGAGCCGCCACCAGGATCTCCACCATGCCTCTCCTCGAACAATGCTCTAATCAGGCGAGCAGTCTGGAGGGTGACTGTGTAAACGTAAGACAGGGTGCATGGAAGACGTTGGTGGTCCACAGCGGCGAGCGTCTACGGGATGAAACGGGCGGTCTGGGTATGCTGAGGCTCTCAGCCAAGGAGGTACCAGAACAGCGTGCAGCCAACGCAGGTATGTTATGCGTCAACGCCCAAGCGGAAAGGCGATGAAGACGTGGACACGGGGATCACCATGTCTCGGTGTAGGGCCTAAGGAGAGAGGTTTCGTTTCGATGCTGCATCTGGACGACCATTGGTTGAGGCGCAGTCGCTTAGCGGGCCGGCAGAAGATCCTACCCCTGTGTGTTTTACGCGGTGTCGCACCTCGGAATGGACTCTCGTGGACGCCGACGATTGTTCGCTTCCACATCTCGCTCCACCACACCTGCTTCCAAAGCTTGACTTCCCTAGCATCGGCACAGGGTCTGTCACGACTTCTCTCGTATAGCGTATGGGACTGGCTGGGACGCGGCGCCAAATGCCGATTACGATTTGAGGTGGGTATATGGCTTCGGCGAATGAGGCCGCCGATGTTTGCTGAACTGGAGGGATGATCGCATTGTTTGGATGCCCATCTCTATTGACCCATCCTATCGTAACCACCATTATAGACGATTACTTCCTGGATGTCGCACCTATTGGATCAGGTGGTCTTGTTCAGGGCTGCGCGGACTCAATGGCATACCGTAGCCTTTGCCTCGTGGAGCCAGGTCCTCCTCGTGCATGACGGTGAGCTGCTGCGCCACAGGCTGCACCAAGGGGACCTGGCCAGACGCAGGCAGCCTCTCAGAAGTACATGCGACCTCTCTCGAGCTTGCGCATAGGTGTCCCCGCAGCGAACGCAATATGTCCAATGTCGTCGTTGGCGCGCACGTCGCCTACGTGTACGTCAACATCTTTGAGCAACCTTGCTCTTTCCATAGCATCTAATGTACTACCTCCATTTGGTATGTCGAGGTATGGGTTTTCATAAGTCATGCTCGTGACAAATCCAAACATCTCCGGTCCAAGTGTCTTGCGCTTGAGAATCAACGAACCAGCCCCGACTAGGAATATTGCAACCGCAGCTGCGAGCAACAAACTTAACCAAGCGAAGTTGCAGAGGTAGATTTCATCTGTTTTGCTTATTGTGGCGTTTGTTGTTGCTCCAATGAAGAAAATGCCTCGGTTGTAGGTCGCCAGACTAAAGGGCATGTACCACTTCTCGAAAGTAGTGTTCCGGGTAGTAATGTTCTGAGGCAAATATACATCTACATCCTTCACTGGTGTGGTATTGGGACCAAAAGCAGAAGAGTTGCTTTGTGGAAGGTTTCCGAGGTATGCGTTCGGCGCAATAGTGAGTTGGTAGTAAGTGTTAAGAACCAGAGCCAGTCGTTTCGCGAATACATCAGGACTTAGTTCCGACAAATTCACCCAGCCTGGGTTTGTGCCCAGATTCGAAGTAGGTGAGGCTAACCGAAAAGACGTGGTGTTATAGATGAACTGCTCGGTCGGATTGGAGCCTCTAGACCAACCGAAAGCCTTTGGGAAGGCGGATAGCGCTAACTGCGCGATCAAGATGTGGTCGAAAGGGGTAACATGTGTATCTCGTAGGTCTGATTGAGATGGACGCACTTTTACAGCAGCGCAGGAGTCTTTGTTGCACTTCACCACCGTTTCTGTGTGACTCTGGCCAAGGGAACAATTGGCGATACTCATATTCGTGCTGCCAACTGGTCCGATTCCAAAGCTTGAGGCGTACGTCAGCTTTCGCTTAGGGAATTCCTGGCCGACCGCCGGTGCGTTCACATAACCGGCGAATGCGTTGAAGCGACCGTCTCCATCATCATCTCCTTGAGTAAGCGGAAGATCAGTCTGGAGAAAGAACGTCGACCTTTTCCCTCCAGCCACTCTGGGGTTGCCCCAAGGGCTGTTTTCCTCGGACATGTTCTGCCATATCTGGCCTGGTACAATCTTTTCGAGCTCGTGGTAATCGGTCCTGTCCTCGTTTGTACGCGACACCCATGGCTCACACTGTACAGTTAGTTGAGTGGTCTCCAGACTGAAGCTCCCGTCTCGATCCTTGGGTCGACCGATGACAGGTATACCAATCAAAGAAACGTATTCTTCGGGGTGCCGTATGGTCGAATTGAGGATCGTCCATTCTTTTTTGCCATCCTTACGGGCTTCCATATAAGGTATCTTCACATTGCCCCAGGTATCTTCTGGCCCCTTCTTGATTTGATCGGAACCCAACAGTGCGGCGGCATACAGTGCTTCGACTTGGGTCAGACTTCCATCCATCTCGATGTAAGTGCCGCTAGTTATCGCCCACGCGGTGCTGCCTGGACCAGTCGAGAGATAACGAAGAGGAGTGAAAGTTTCTGTCGTACGAGTGGACTTACTCATCAGACGTAATGATGCTTGACCGCCTAGAGGAGACATAGCCCAGAGAAAAAGGAGGTCTACACCAACAAGGGTAAGTCGTCGCATCAGCAGCTGGCTTTCGATAGTTCCCCATACAGACTGGCTTGCCATGAGTAGTTCAAGTGTCTGAAAAGCTAGTCAGTCGTTGTAACTGGAGTGATATCATGTGTCGTAATATGGGTCCGGCTTACGCTAAGTTTGCTGCCTTTCTCTGCTAGGTATCTCGCAATCATCTTCATACTACGACCACTTATCGCCGCGAACATGATGGGAAATATGGTCGGACCCTTACTCCATTAGTTGGATATAGAAATTTGGGGTAAGAAGACTATTACAAGCTGAATCGCCGCTGTAACCTTGGATGCAAACGCATTACCAGCGACAGGTTTGCCATTGAGGGTAATCACTGCTACACCGAGCACTGCAAGCTGTTAGCAGTTGTCTTATTTATTCCCAGTCGCAAACATACAAATGAAGTATATGGGAAGCAATACAAGGATGACATCTCCGACAAAGTACAGATATGATATCCAATTGCGCTGCTTCAACCTTTGTGCTTCTTCTGGCCAACTTGACTTCCGTGTCACACTTGCTTCAACTGACTTCGATTTCGACTTTACTTGAGCTTCATTTGGTTGATCTGAACAGTCGTTCGTTGAGTCCAGATCATGTCGACGGAACGGGCTCCAGAGCGAAAAACCGCTAAAATGCATAGTCGTTGCCGTCGATTACGCAGTACCGGTACGAAATGCCTGGGGAAGGCGTAAAGTATGAGGCTGATAGTTCGCACATAGCGAACGACTTCTCTTTTGCCCTTTACGCATCCCCCCCAATCCCAATTCCAATCCCAATCCATTGCGGCACGGTCAGTCCCCATAGCGAATCTCCCCAGCACAGCGCTAAAAAAATTGATTTGTCCTACTTCCCTGCTCCTCATCTTCCGTAGCCCCATAACAACCTCACGAAGCGCGCTCCTAAGTTCTGCTGCACTCCTGACGAATCGGTTGGCGGGTGTGAAACTCGAAGCGCTTGGGCGGGTCATAGGGGCGGCAACTCCGAACCGGGGGGTGGTTAGGGGGGCAGAGGAAATATGCCCATTGATCACGGTGCAGATTTCGGTTTCATGCGATCATTGCGCAAGGCAATGATGAGAGCCTTCGGGACGGGACGAGGCGGATTTGGAAAATGCTGGTTAGGTAGGCGAAGAAAGCCGGAGTGCGTGATTGATGGTAAAGCGTGGGGGCCAAAGTGCAGGCGCGACCCCCCCGTCGCGCACAATCGCATTCTTTGAGTTGCACCTCACTGCAATGTACCTTGAAGATACGGTGACATGTCGATAGAATGAAAAATCGCAGGTGTCTTTAGTGTACACGATGATAAAAATCTATATTGTAATAGGGCTCCACTAGGAAATGCGAGCTAGCTGCTGGGGGGTTATCATGGAAATCAAACTCAATGCCAATCCCTTTGGCGCCCGCTACGATGCAGAATGATGCCGCCTTCATGGTGGACAAATGTTACGCCAAACCCGCTGATTAATCCCATCTCCACTATGTTCTCCGAATCCTAACTAGGATTTCAAGTCTATCCCCGGCTTGCAAGCATGCGATCCACGAACTGGACGTAGAAATTGCGCCACTCCTTCTCTTTCTTTGGTCCTTCGAAGGAGCCGGCAAGAGTGCGCAGGTATTGGTCCACGCCATCGTCCCCCACTCCCATTTTGCCGAGATCGCTCTTGAGGCGCTCTACATATGATTCGCCGACTTTCTTAATGATTTCGTGTTGCAGATTGGCAGCCTCATACAGTACCTGCTTAGCCTGCGCGTCTTTCGAGTTGAATCCCGGCGATGCCGGTATCGACCATGCTAACGGAGAAAACTTATCTACCACGTAGTTGTCGAAACCTGGTAAAGGTGCTTGAGCGGCATCAGGAGATATGGGCGTATTGTTCGCACCAGGCCCGACCTTGTCAGGTCCGCCCCACACTGAGATCATACGAATGAGCACGAAGATCGCAAGACGTGCGGTTGGGTAGTCATGTGTGTCGCGCGCGAATGTCTCAATAGAAGAGATTATGGGCTCGAAAGTCGCTTGGTTCGCTACATCATGTCAGCAGTGTTACCATGTCATGTCAATATCTTGGACTTACCATTGCTGACGAACACAGATCCGAGACCCTGGTTGAGGACCACGACGATGAAGTTCAGATACTCTCGGCGGAGCTCAGCCAGCTGGATCTCGTCATCTGTGCCGGATGGAACCACCGCTAGTGCCGTGAAGATGCGTTGCAAGACTGGACTCATAACGGTATCCAGGATGCCAGCGATCTCTGACTTGAAGGTAAAAATGACCTGGCCTAGCACTTTGAGGAACGTGCTGATCTCGTCCATAGAGGAGCTGAGTGACAAAAGTCCTTCGATCCAAGAGGGCAGCTGTTGTAGCAGACGCGAACCCAGAACGGCGATCATGCGTGAGAAAGCGAACCGCGCGGCGTGGCGAATGGATCCAGAAGAGTTGAGGGATTCAACAGCGACCAGGATAGCCTCGGATGCTTTGAAAAACT
Source organism: Alternaria sp. 'sect. Undifilum' (assembly GCA_024321975.1). Taxonomy (NCBI): domain Eukaryota; kingdom Fungi; phylum Ascomycota; class Dothideomycetes; order Pleosporales; family Pleosporaceae; genus Alternaria; species Alternaria sp. 'sect. Undifilum'. Next base: position 4,738,607 of record JAJJZI010000004.1, read on the forward strand.
CTTCTGCGACCTCACTCTGCGGTACGGCGCTGTTGTTGTTTGATGGCACCCAATCAGAGTAGCCTCGAGCTAACGTTCCTATGGCCATGATGATGTGGTGGATCTGGAGTATAGCACGTTCATCGCCATTTCTCGCTTTGGGAAGAGTTTGTTGCATGTCTGAGAATAGAGGACTCATGATGGTCTGCGCGTAGAGTTTCTTGTTCTCTGCAGAGACGGTGTTGGACGAAGCGATGCAACCAACGGCTTCAAAAAGGTACAGCTGTGAGTTGAAAAGTGTATCTGCCGATTGGTCTTCTTCATCAGATGACATTTCGTCTTCTGAAGTATCAGGAAGCTCAGCCTTGATTGTGAGCAAGTCTCCAACCGCTTGAATGATGTCATAGGATACGTTGCCCAGCTGGGCTCGTAGATGCTTGACTAAGCGTTGGAAGAGGTACCAAGATCGCGAGCGGACCTTGACATGTTGACTGTGGGTAAGGTTGACGAAGTTCTCAAGAACCTTGGGAATGAGACCAGGATTCTGTTCGAAGAACTGGTAGTAGCGGACGCAGATCTCCATATACTGCAGCTGAACGGCAGGGTGAGGGTAGTTTGCTAGGCCGGATTCAACCATGCTATTCATCATGTTCACAAGCTGCTGAGCTGCAGCAGATGAGGGCTCGCGTTTCGCATACAGTCCTTGATTCCTGACTGCGAGTTCTCCGAACAGGTACATCTCGTACAAAGCCAATTCAAGGTCGCGCCAGTTCAGCGACTGATCGCCCTGAGATAGGCGTCCGAACGTTCCGTTGACTAAGCGGCTAAGAGTCTCGATGTAATAGGGCTCGTCGATGGCGGTCACCGTTTGTTGCAGGATGTGGAGACGTCTCCGGAGATCGAGGAACTCTGCCTCATCTGTCTGTTCACCTTCCTCACCCCACGAGGCTGTCTCGTCATACTTCATCTTTGCGATAATCGCATCCAGAACGGGTGGTAATATCGCAGCATACTGTGGAGGTATCGACCCAGACTTCTTTTGCAGTTTGCGAAGGAACGTGAGGAGATCTGTGAGAGATGGGATGACAGTCGAACAGACTTCGTCGTATTGGTCGGCGAAGAAACGTAAAAGGTAAGGAGTGAAGATGCGGATGAGATCATCTGCGCGTTGCCGGATGTGTTCTTCGACCGCCTCGTTCTCCAGAACTTTTACGACATCGAATACGATGTTGTTTACGAGCTTAGCGACAGTCTCGGCAAGGTCGTTGTCATAGTTTGAACTATTGAAATCGGCCAAAGCTGGACTGCTGATCAGCTGGCCCACGACTTCGGACAGATTAAGGAAAGTGATTAGTTCGATCTTGTCCGCTGGGCTCATCTTCTTGCCCACAATCTCTGAGAAGGTATCAATTGCAGCATCGCGCACCTTTCCAGCAGCGCTCTCTGGATCGCCAATTCCTTGTTGACCCGCCATTTCCAGGAAGGTTGTGATCATGGCTTGATTGACGATCAAGTTGATATCGGTCCAGCTAACCCAGCGTCCGATGGTCTTCAAACACATCTCCACAAGGTTCAAGTCTGTCTCCCTCCACTTGGCGAGTATTTCTTGCCATGATAACGAGATCTTCTGCGCGTCTCGTTGTCGAATGAGGTCCTTCAATTCTGTGTTGCGCTTCTTCTCGTCCTCTGGTCGGGCGACTAACTGATCCGCGATCTCATCGTGAACTTGACCGAGCATGCGGAGGTACAGCAAGGTCGTCGCTGTGTTGAGGTTCCCAATGGTAGACTGGTCGCCAGCCAAGGCGCGGAAATCGTCGAAGAAAGACTGCCATGACGAAGGGTACAGTGCTACAAAAAGATAAGTAACAGTCTGCATCAGCTTGTTCTGGATATGGCTTGTGTCTGCTGCCCCACTGCCTGGTACGTAGGATCGTTGAATGTGACCCATAAGGGTATCCTTGATGTACGCAAGACTCTGCTCATCGAGGCCATGTCCTTGAATGGCATTGTTGACGAGATCGAGGGAGGTATGACGGACAAAGTCGGTAGGGCGAGGATCGCGCGCGAAGAGTGTGAGGGCAGCTTGCCATGCGGAGCCTTCTGCGCGGAGCTGGTTCAGGTATTCGATAGCCTGGCCGCGCAGCTCCTGGCTCGACGTCGGATTTGCGGCGATATGAATGGCACTTTCGACCTTGAATATCCGTTAGCGCATGATTGAAGAGCGCAAACAATCGTGCGTACCTGGTCCTCCATTTCCTCGTGTTTTCAGAGCTGAGCAAGCAGCGTTGAGTCACAGGTTAAATCACAGGTTGAGTCGTCGATGTGGTTCAGGTTATGGGGTGTACATCGGGCGTGATGGAGTAGAAGAACAAATTGATTGGTGTGCTACCGAATCATGGAGCAAAGCGCGGAAGACTGCATCGTGGAAGCGTTACAGCGGTGAAGGCAGAGGCGGGGCACGAGGGGCTGACGTACGGCGTGTGCAAGGGTTTGTGCGTGAAAGAAACTACGGTCAGAGCTTCAGGTTTATGCTCTGGGTAACGAGGTTTCCAGCTGAAAAAAGCAAAAGTGGTTCTGCGTCCTTGTCAAGGCGTAGTGAGCAATAAACAGCTGTGCGATGACTGTAGTGGCAGCGCCAAGCCCGTGGTGGCATGTCCGCACGCCCAATTTGATCGAGTGACACGTGCGCACGAGATTATGAAATCGAGACCGCCACGGTCGAAATTGACTCTGTAAGCCATTACTCTCCCGATAACTTCCAACACTCGGAGTCCCGCGAGATTTGTTTATGTTGCGCCATCTCAGGACTCGGCGTTGTAGATGTATTCGTTGTTGTTGCTCCATCTCATCAGCCTGCAAACCCCACCATGACAACCTTTCGATAACTGCTACAAGGGACCTTGTTGCCAAAAGGGTCAAGCATCAACCGACTATTACATCACCAGCACAGCAGCCAGGTTTTCCAGACGTGTATGTATTCGATTCTATTGTGTTCTATAATTTCTGCCTAACGTCCGAGCCGCTTCTGTAGTAGTGAGCAGTCTGCTGGGACAACAGTCGTGAACCCGACTTACTACGCGTTCAGGTGCTTCGCCGCCCACTCGACGTGTTCATCAGCGAACGTAGCCATGAAGTAGTAGCTGTGGTCGTAGTCGGGCTGCATGCGCAGTGTGATACCCTTGTCGTTGCCAGCTTCTTTGGCTGCCTTGACAAAGTTCTCTGGAAGAAGTTGGCCTTGCTTGTAAAAATTGTCGCCGGTGCCCTGACTATGTCAGTAACGAACTTCAAGGCTGTATTGGGGAATACGCACCACATCGATGAGCACCTCCAGAGGACCCTTCCATTGTTTTACCAGCTCTGACGCGTCGTGCTCCTTCCACTTCTGTTGCTGGTCCTCGCCAAAGTACCCCTTGAAAGCCTTCTGGCCCCATGGGCAGTTGATGGGATTGGCGATTGGCGCAAATGCGGAGACGGACTTGTACTTGCCGGGATTCTTGAGGAACTATCAGCAGTGGTTAGTGTGGTCCCTCCAAGCATGTCCTGGGTAAGCCCACCAGTGTCAATGCCCCGTGACCGCCCATGCTGTGTCCTGTAATGCTGACTTTGCTGGAGTCGAGTTCCTTGAAAGACGAGAACAACGCTTCAGGGAGCTCCTTCGTGATGTATGAATACATCTTGTAGCCCTTCGACCATGGCTCCTTGGTGGCATCGACGTAGAAGCCTGCGCCGGACCCGAAGTCGTACGCGTCGTCCTCGCCTTCGATCTGGAGACCTCCTAGCCAGTGGGTTAGTCAGGTACTGGCAATTCAATCTCACGGTAGACACGCACTCGGTGAAGTGTCAGGGTACACGATAGCAATGCCATGCCTAGCTGCGCCGTGCTGGAAGAAGCCTTTTTCTGAGCAGTTGTTGGCGGTGCATGTGAGTCCAGAGAGGTAGAAAAGAACGGGCACCTTGGCTCCGGACTTGAGTGCTTGCGGAGGTAGGAACACGTTAAGTTCCATGTCTGTGCTTGTGCTCGAGGACTTGTGCTTCAGCTTGAGAAGCTTGCCCCCAAAGGAGGCAATGGTAGCGGTGGTTTCGAATGACATGTTGGAGAGTGTGGTATAGCAGGAGATTCGTGTAGGAGGCTGAAATGCAGATACAAGTCGAGGGGCCCTTGGAAGTTTTGTAAGCAGGCGCATTGGGTGACGTTGTGCCTGGGATTAGTGCGGGGGACGAGTAGCTATGTCGAGCTACCCCACCTTCCTCTAGACTGTTGGCTTGTTGTAGAAATGTTATCCGCGGATCCGCACATGCAGCGGACAAGGCTTGGAGGTAACAGAGATCGGGTGAGATTCGGGATATAATTGCGCAACCACTGAAAGACTCCTTTCGCCGATATGCCCCATATTTAGCCAAACAAAACTCCTGATCAGATGCAACCAAACACTCAACGTCTCATGTCAGAAGCTCTTCGCAAGTCCAGTCCTCGTAGTATCCATCAGGTAGATATCGCCGTACAACGAGTGGAATCTTCTTCTCTTGCAGCTCTTTCGCAGCGATCTGCAGAGGATCCGTCATTCCTTCCACGTCAATCAACACCGGAGCATTACCACTGCGATGTTTTTAGCCCTTGCGCGTGTAGCTTCGATCGTGCCGTAGCCTACCTGATCTGAAGTGCTCTTGTGCCCAACACACGCGCCTTCTCGTACTTGGTCATATATGGCGTGGTTGTGCGCTTGTCGTTCGGGACCTTCTTGTCCTTTTCACTCGTGACAGTGTTCTTGGAGGCTTCTTTGGCAGCTGCTGCCGCGTTGGCATCGCCTGATACTACTACGTTGTCGTCGTTGGGTTCGGTGTTGTCTGGGTCTTCACCACCACCGGGCTGGTCGTCTTCATCGTCCATCAGATCGGGCTCAGCCTCTTCGTCGAACTCGATGAGAGGCTCGTCGCTGTTGACGTTAGACTATGCTGGGATTTCTTCCGTCCTCCCAGCTAATGCGCCTGGTGAAGGAAGCGTAGAGATGAGATCAACATACATGTCACCACCACCGCCATCGTAGTCGTCACCGCCGTAGTCGGACATATTTGCAGGCGAATTAAACACGTATGTGTCTCTTTTCAAGTGGTGTTGAGGATTACGCGTGAAATATGGGGTGTATGCCTGATGCGATGCGACAGTAAAGAAAGTTCGCGATGAGAAATCGCAGGGTTCGGCGTCGGCGTTAGCGCGTGAACTCTTGGCGTCCAAAAAAATTACAGTGGAGCTTGAAATCCGCCCATGGTACTCCGCATTCACGAACCGCCTGTCGAAAACAACATGCAAGTTGTGGGTATTGCCATGGCCCTGAAACGGAAAACCGCAGAGACTGGCCTCGTGCCGCAGAAGAGGTCTCGCAAAAGTACGATAACCCAGCTACCATCACGTCGTCACTTAAAGCTAACATTCTTGGAGGTGCTGCGGAAGAGACTTCCGAGCAAGACTATACTTCGGACGACTCTGCTGATTACAAAGTCAACTATACCGACAATGGCACCTTGAGGGCAGAGAGCGAGGCCCGCCGCGCATGGAACTACGTTTGTCCTACTTGCTCGCAACGCTTCAACCGACCATGTCGCCTAGAGACGCACATGCGAAGCCACAATAAGGAGCGGCCGTTCGCCTGTACCGAACCCGGCTGCGACAAGACGTTTCCCCGTAAAGACCATTTACAGCGCCACCTAAAGAACGCCCATAGTGACCCGGCAATGGAGCGAACGTTCACGTGCGATTGGAATGGGTGCGGCAAGAGTTTCACCTCCAACGGCAGGCTCCAGAGGCACAGAGACGTCCACGGGTCCAAGTTCTACTGCACCGAATTTCCCCCGTGCAACGGAACATTTAGAAAGGCAAAGGCATTGGAGGCGCACATCAAGAGTCGGCATCTAGAAGTCAAGCCCTACAGTTGTCCCCATGTGGATGAAGAGACCGGCGAGAAATGTGTGAGTGGCTTTCAGACTGAGGGAGCGTTACAACGGCATATGGAAAGGGCGCACACAGACACGCAAGAGCAGGGCCACTTCTGTATGTTATGTATGACTGGTGATGCACTCACCATACCAACACAACTTCCGTCGTTCGCCACAAAAGAAGAGCTAGACGTACACACTACCGAGTGTCACCCGCCCATGTGCACAGAGTGCGGTCAGAAGTTCAAGACCGCATCTAACCTGAAGACGCACTTCGACACCGCACATGGCGACCCACTAGAGCAATCGCATTATGCTTGTCCCAGGCTAGGCTGCAATAGTGTCTTCAACCGGAAACACAACCTCACCGTCCATATTCAGGCCGTTCACGACAAGCAATTCAGGTACTCGTGTACCTCGGACGCTCTGCAAAATTCAAAACACGCGGATCTGAAGGCCTGGAACGGAGAGAATGCATGTGGCGCCTCCTTCAAAGCCAAGTCGTCTCTTGATCAGCACGTACGGACACATCACCTTGGTCTCGGCAATCGCAAACAGTTACGGAAGGCCGCAAAGTCAAAGAAGATGCCGGAGCCCTCGATGTTGACGATGCTTACTGGAGTCGGCTACGAACAAGGCCGAGAAGTGCCCTGTTTAGTCACGACCTGCGAGTACCGCTTCTACATGGACCGCGATCTACGTCGTCATTTGCTCGCCGATCACAACATTCCCGAGGACGAGATCGATGAGAGGATTCAAGAGCGCGATGCTGTTAACGGAGGACAGTTCTGGATTGGTGGTTTCGACGACTCGATGAATATGCTTGATTCTGCCTCGCCAAGCATGCCAGAGACGCCGGCTCCATACTTCGTGGAAGGTAGAATGCCTATGTACCCTGATCCGAAGGGCATGGATGCACACAACGGTTTCTTCGATCAGCAGTTTGACCAGCTGTCACTCATGAAAGACGACACTGAGATGGATATGGCCATGGGCTTGGATCATCTACCACCGGCCATGGACGCGCAAGACGGTATGCAGTGGGAAATGCTAGCTCCAGTTGAGCAGTATAACAGCAATCTAACTCATGGCTAGGAAAGCAGTATTCGCCGCGACCGTTGGACGACTGGTATGAAAAGTTCATGGACACACTTGAGGGATATTGTAACGATATTTGATGATATTTCCACGAGTTACGATCTAGCAGGAATACCCAACATAGCAATATCAGAATTGCACCGCAAAAATCTCCATCTCGACAATTAACAAAGCATAAAAAGTACCTGTATCCTTGCTCTAGTTCCGCTTACCCACAATGTGCTATACTCGCATTGTCAAAGACGACTACATGCTACACTGACACAAACACCACACTGAAGAAAACCCCTCCCCTCCCAATCGACCCCATGACAACGCAATATAACGGACATTTCCTCTTTCGGTCGGACATACGCCAAGCCGTCGATTCCAGTGAACGGCGTTCGTTCGCTACTTTAGTCACCGTTGGGGGGCGGCGGCGGGAAACTGGATTGCTAACACTAGTTTGGTCTGGACTGGACTACAGAGCCACACTACCACCACCACCTCGTAGCGGCTATGCGGATAGTCTTGAGACTTGTTGGGGGTCGTCCACAAATCCACTTCCTGCAAGGTGTATATGTCACTTTTTCTGAAATCCAAAAAAAAGGTGGTGGAGTGGTTGTATTCTTTCATTTGCATCTCGGGTTTAATTACAACGTAACATAACATCACATAACATGTATATCTAGCTATCCAACCAAAAGAACGAAAAAGAAAAATCTGGTCTGTTCTATGCGGAGGGAAAAAAATAAAATAAAGCAGCATGTCTATGTTTAGGAACACGATGAATGTAATTGCGTAGAGAAAATGTGTATTCGCTAGTGCACATAGGGGTATTTGGTCGCGAAGATACAATGCAGTAGTGGAAGAGCAAAAAAAAAACGGTCCGTGGACAGCATCCGAGTCTTGATAAACGCCACACTGTGAGATGATGATAATGATGATGACGCCCGAATTGACGCCGGTTTGGCGAATAAAAAGTCGCACTCAGGGGAAGTAGCATGTGTCGCAAGGTAAAAGTGAAGTTGTCGCCTTATGCTGCGGCCCTGACGTATTGAGCCAGCGAACTTGCTTCGGGTATGGAAATGGCATGATCTGCTTTGCGCGACGGCCAATTCTCATGTTCCAGTTCTGCCGTCAGAGTCGTGTTGTGTTGCGCTTCCCAGTCTCGTCGCCACATCTCGAACTTGAGTTTCCACCTCTGGAACAGCCTCTTCTCACTTCAATGACCGTCTCAAGTTTTCCCAACTCTTTCTGATATTCCGCCTCTTTCGTAACCTTTTCTTTCTCATGATTGGTTTCCAGTTGCTGCAGCTCGGCTTCCTGCGCCTCTAGTCGTCGTTTTGTGTCTAGTTCTTGTCTTGCCCGTAAGACGTTGATCGCGCTTGCGTGTTTTCTCGGGAGGTTTTGCTGGATCAGTCTTTGGCGATCCAACTTTTTAAAGTCTTCCTCTGACACAGAATGCACCCGCTCTTGGTCATGTCTTGTACCCAGGCAGTAAGCCTCGATGTACTTTAATGCTGTGGCTACGTTTTGGGTTTCCTGGGCTTGCGCTTTCAGAAGGTCGTGTTCAGCGAGGAGTTGTCGTTCTTCTAGCCGCTCGAGGTCCTCGTTGTGCTACGAAGCTTTAGCCAGTTGACATATAGCGTGATGGTGTAGTCTACACATACCTTTTCAACTCGCTCATCCCTAACGATTCTATATTGCGCTTCTAAAAGCACCATTGCGCATCGATGGTATGTTGACAAAGCTTTTCTTTGGTTGCACTCGAAGGAGGAAACACGTTCGAATTGCTCCTTCTGTTTTGTCTTGAAACTCTTGAAAGCCTCGTTTGCCAACGCTGAGTCAATGCTGATCGCCTCATGTCGGGTGCGTCTGGCTGGAAGTTGTGGCGAGGTGGGAAGTTTGTCTGAAAGTGCAAGGTTCTTGATCGGAAGTGGCGCGTCAGCAGTTGATATTGCGATTTCGCAGTAGCCAGAGTCGCGGAAAGCAGAATCAGACAGGTCAGCAGTATTATCCACGGTAAGATCAGTCGCTTCTTGTGTCGAAACGCTTTCCAACATCGATCGCGGCATTGCGCTACCACAGCAATTAGGCGCTACTTGTGAGCCTCTCTTTATCGCCTCCTGTGTATGCGCCCGAACGTCGTAGTCAGACAACGTACGACGGCATGCCAGCGTTGCGCCTCGTGGCTTGCCATGGTGTCCGTGGTGCGAGGCCGATATGGTGCAAGTACTGCTGGAAAGACTTTAGTAAGAAGGTTGCATAATCCACTGAGCATGACATACCCCGAATCTCTTCGAAACATGGCAAAGATGGCTGAGCTGCGTTTCTTCCGTGATGGCGCTTGCCGTGACGATGCTGAGCTAGAGATGACAGAAGGTGCGATGGACAGTGTCGATGATTGTCTTGATTTCAAGTCAGACTCGGGACGTTCAGGGCCTTTCTGAGGGCTCTCGACAATTGATGCAGCCTGTGGAAGCGTTGGGGGTACTCTTTTTGTGGTTGAGCCGTCGCTGGAGAAGAGATGGTCTCTTGATGTTCGGGAAGGCGCCGAGGTGAAGCTTGTTGACTGTGTTTCTTGAGAGTGAATTGACCGGGAACTCCTTTGATCGCTGTCCAACGTCATAGTCGAGATTGCGCGAGAGATGGTTTCTGGCGGGGGTACGAAGCGATAGGGATCGGGGATACCGGATTCGCAAGCAAGCAGCGCCAACTCGGCGTCGACATGGTCCTCATTTTGATCCATAGGCAGACCCAAGGCTTCGGAGAGATACACAGCATCGTCGAATATGGGAGCCGTGCCGAGGGCGACGATTTCATCCCATATGCGGTCGGGCATTGCGCCGGAGCGCGCATGCACTTGCCTGTTGGTTGATGTCGAGAGACGGCTTCCAAGACATGCGGGAGGCGTACGGGTTGTCTCTTTTTGCGCGGGACGGAGGCGTGAGAGGTGGGAGGGCTGGCACACAATCTTGGGCGACTACCGGAGGGGTGCAGCAGAGACAGGGCGGACCAGGTGTCGCGGACGCAAGGTGTGGTTGACATACGGATGGAAGGAGAGGGCGCTAGTGGGCTAGAAGACGCCCGCATGCCCCCTCTGCAGCCGGTGGATCGCCTGCTGATGCTGCTTTCACCACGTCGCTTGCATGTCCTCCCACACGCCAGACATCAATATGACATCTGTTCAAGGCCGCTAATGAATCGGCGCCCGTCAGACTAACGCAGCTATCCGGCCGATGTTGCGCCGTTCTTCTCGTCACGTCGCACTTCCCAGCTTTCGCACCGCCAATCGGGCAACCTAGTGACGGCCGAACAACCGTTGATATCCTTCCCGCCTGTCTTGGACATGGGATGCATAGTTCGGCGCCTGTCAAATGTCCTTCTATGACTCGTAGCGGTGTAGCCGGAGCATTTTACCCGCAGCTTACTGATGATTGACCTTGCAGCTTCGGCATTCCATCTTACCCAGGTAGTTCCCGCTGATATGATGACTAAGCTAGCCGACCGGGATGTTGATCACCCAGGGATGTTGATCACTCACATATCTTAGCACTCCCGCACAAAACACCTATTATCTCTCTATATGTTTAACCAAAATAAATAACTATGAAGTAACTATATAAGCAGCTATTTGTAATATTAATACTAGTGTTTTTATAAGTGAAAGGGCTACTGCGAAAGCATATAATATTCTATAATTTATAATTTTAACGCGCATACACAGCTGACAATGTAACTAAGCTAGCTATATATACTAGTAGTAATTAAATCTAAAGTAGAAGGAGTTTTTTGTATAATAAATACTTAAAGAAGATATACAGAAGGGTAACCAAAAAAACCCAAATTAAAAAAGTTATAGTTTTTAATTGCTAATAAATGATTACTGTAATAAGCTAGTCTAAAAGAGGTTAGTAATTTAAAAAGCCAAGAACTTCCTTTTAAAGTTAGGCTACTTAGTAAGCAGCTTAGTTAGCATCTTTCTGGCGGTTTAATGCAGTGAAATTAACTACTTAAAAAATAATAGTTATAATTAACAATAGCATTTTTTTTACATTATTAAAATAGCTATAAGTTTCTATTGTTCAAATAGTAGTAAAAAGCTTTAACTTCTATTAGTGTACAGGTGTTGGAGTGTATGAAGACATACTGCTACAAGGGCAGAAGATTACTACTAGTAGTTAGATTATGCAAGAACGAGGTTAGTAAGATAATAATCTTATTGTAGGTTAAGTATAAAGACTATTGGTAGAAGAAGACGCCCATTTGATAGTACAGTACAAGAGTTGAGAAGTGGAGTCGATAGGTAACAAATAAGGTCAATCTACAGAGCAGGTTATATACCTTAAGATTAGGTAGTTGAGCACTAACCTAGCGGGCAGTAGAGTATTACCCTGTGCACTAGCACAAACCTCCCCTTCTTACAAGCTTAGCTTTATTAAGCAACTTATTTTGTAGAAAAAAAGGAAAGAAAAACAGCAAAACAAATAAAATAAAATAAAAGAAACTTAACTTGATTACTTAAGTTGCTGCCTAGTATAAGTAGAACGCATTTTTATGTAGTAGCTACAGAATCTAGGTGTCTAGAGAGCACCTAGATTCTGTGGGCTTAGCGATTTCCTTACTAAATACTTATCCTAAGCACCTCCTGCTGTAGGCTTATCTTTTACTTCTTTAAACGCTTACTTCAACGAGGTTCTTAAGCAGTAGTAGTTAACGCACTTAGCCTAGACGTAGGTGCAGCAGTAGTAGTAGAAGCAGTTGCAACAGAAGCTTAAATTTCTAATATTAATTAAAGATAACTATAAAAAGGCTACCTAGTTAGAGTTGTAGGCACTAAAACGTTATCTAAAATAACTATACATAATTAAGAACAAACGCAAGGAAGGCGTTGCGTAGAAGAGAGCATAGTAGGCTTCTTGCTCTCCTAAAAGACTTAGCGCTTATTGGCCTTTAGGCTAAGCTCTTCTTAAAGGCGCTAGAGAGAATTAGCTTAAAAGAAATTAGTATTCTACCTTTCTTAGTCCTTTGTTGTGTAAGGAGAGTTCTGTTTATTGTTAGTAAAGTATTATTAGTTAAGTAAGCCTTGAACTAGATTAGTATAAAAAGCGTTCTTTTCTAACTCTTATACTATAAGCTATAAATTAACAATTTGTTACAGAACTTAGTTGCGGTATTTTTTAATAAAGTTATTAATCTACTCTTTGTTAGCATTTTATAGCATGTTGTTTAGCTCCTTGCAGACTAGAGGATTGTCCTACTTAGCTTATCTAACAAGAGCTTTCTAGATTTAGGACTTATACTTATTATAAATATTAGCAGGGAATAGCTAATTAATTCTTTTAAACCTGTTAAGATAGCTAGAAAAAGTGCAAAGAGTAGTAGTAAGGTCGCAATAAGCTTTACAAATTTCCTTATAAGTTTTTATAGCAGGCACTTTTCTTACTTTATTACAGACTATAATAAACTAAGGGAAAATAGTACAGCAATTGCGAGTAGTTAGCCTAGTAGATCTATAAAGTAGAAGAGGCAACAAAATTCAAGCTTGTTCTTCTTTATAAATTTGCTTTATCTAGTAAGTGTTAGGAGCTAGTTTCTATATATCTTCTGGCTAGTTAGTCTTGTCTTCCTAGCCTTTAATAAAACCATTTAACAATTTAATACCTGTGTCTTTGCGCTAAATTAAGTACTCTAGTATATAGTTGTAAAATTCTAGTAGTATTTTTATACAGTTGTTCTTGATTTTATTGTTAAACAAAACACTACTTTAAATTATTTTAGCACTAAGGCCTTTTACTACTGCGTGGTTAAGGTTAAGGTTAATGTGCTTAAAGTAAGTTTAATTGCTTTTCTTAGCGTACTTAGCGTAGTAGAAGTAAAAAATTAGAGTATACTCCTTGCAGAGCATTACATATTGCAACTAGTATTTTAAGTTAGTATGTACAGCCTATTAAATAAGCAAGTAGTACATGTTGCGTAGCTATCTAAGGTTTAGTTTTCTGTTTATGCGTTGCAAATAGAAGCAATTGTTGCAGATTAAGCTACTCAGCTGTTTCTCTACAGAATCCAGGTGCTCAAATCATACCTGGAATCTACAATCAACCTACAATTAATTGATTACTAGGAGCTATTACGCTACTAGTATTTCTTATCATTGTTATCAATTGATTGTTGTGATCAATGACGTTCAGGATTACGCAATCTACTATAGATTACGCAATCTACTACGCAAGCTATTACGTAATACAGATCTTTCTAGAATGCAGGTTATAGGTATATATAGACTGTAGTTTAGTAGATAGTTAGGAAACAAGACAGAACAGTAAGACAATCAAGACATTAAGATAAGCCTACAATTGCTATCTTCTACAACACTGTCTTCCCCTAGTCTCTATTATTTTATTCTCTTATCCTTATCCTTCACCCTGCGCACCTCCTCCTCAATCTCCAACAGGTTATAAGCCTAGATTAGGCTGCCTCTGAGTCTACTACAAACAAGTAGAAGGCAGAGACCTCTACCTCTGAGTTGATAGTAGAACAAGCAACTATACCTGGAGATTAAATCGCTACAGGTTATGAGCCTAGAATAGCGAATCCGCAACAGCAATACATTTTAAAAGTCTTCATAATAATATTTCTAACTTAGCTGTCTTTAAACAGCTATATGTAGGTGCTAGTAATAATGCTTTCGGTGTTTTAAAACTCTTCTGCCTGTAGTTGAAACTTTATAATATTAATAATATTGTCCTAAGTAGGGAGAGAGTAGAGATTAAGTGCAGAAGGTTAATATTAGTAGCTTAGCAGATTTTTATCCTACTTATTTAGGCAATACTTCCTAGTAAAGAGCTTAGAAATAACTAAATTTAATTAGAAATTTTGCTAGCATCTCTGTCCTACGTATAGTAAGAGTAGACACTTGTTAAGCATATTAGACAGCATAGCCCTCTTAAATAAACCTATAACGCTTACAGCAATATACTTATAAATAAAGCATACTCACTTGTACAACAAGTCGTTAGAAATAAGCAGTTATTTAATATTAACCTCTAAGTACTATTTCTTAATAACCTTAACGCAGTTAAAATTAGTAATTAGTTTTTTTACGTAGGCTTACTTAAGTAGCTTATGGAACACTGAAGTAGGATTAACGCAATAACACCTTAACTAGAAGATCTTCTGCTCCTAATCAAGAGTATCTAGCTTTTTATTTACATAGAAGGCATTGTCTAGCTTAGTATCTAGTTGTGTAGCAGCCTGTTAGTAAGCTAGTGTTGCCTTTAGAGCACAAGAGCTTAGTAGAGGCTGTAGAGTAGGAACTTGTTAGCTACTAGCCTTAGTCCTAACTTGCTCTGCCTATATATTGGCAGCATTACGCCTCTGCCGTACAACAGTTATTTTGTTTATAAACTTATATAACTTAATTGCTAAGTATTAATTTAGTTCATAACTAGCTAACATTCTTGTAAATTGCCTTAGGTTCTTAGTTATAACTAATAAACTACAACTTTCTAAAATGTAAGTCTTAGATGCTATAAGATTACTATAGCAATTAATAGATTAAGCTTCTTGTAAAGTCCTTCCTAGTTTAGTAATAATTAAAATAATTACACTATATGTTAGATGTATCTTTAAGCTAAGTAGCTTATACATATTACCTAAGATGTTTTGTATAGAGTAGTGCTGGCTAGTTCAAAAGTCCTTAAATTTAGCTATAAGTTAAAAAACCTCTTACTAGAATAAATAAAGAGAATTAGGCTTGTCTTGCTTATTCTTAGCCTTAGTATTAGGGCGCAGCTTTTATAGGTTAAATATAATATTATCTGTCTAAACTAATAGTTTAGCATAAATAGCACAAATTTATTTTGCCTTTTAGTTATTAATATTTAAGTAAAATCCTTAGTTGTAAGAGTTGTTTTAATTAAATAAAGCGCAAAATATGCTTGTACAGTAGCTTTACTATTGCCTAGTTAGCTAGCAACACATATTGTTTTGTACTTTAGTTTTTAGAGTTAATACGCTGCACTGTTGCAGCATTAAGAAAATAAGCAGCGTCTTTGAAATCTATACACTTTAGTACGAAGGCTATATCTGTTAATCTTCAGTAGTTAAGTAGCGTACAAGGCATGTAGATGCTAACACATTTTTAGACAAATTTTAAAGCTAGCTTCTTTACTGCTAAAATAGCACTGCCTAGTTCTTTAGCCCTCCTGTCCCGCGACAAGGATGCTGCACTAATAATAAGATAGTGTTTCTAGAAACCTTTAACACTACTATATTGTCTGTAAGTTCTAGAAGCTAAACACAAAAGTTGCCTACATTTAGGAAAACTTGAAAAATTAAGTTAAATTAGTAAAATACATTGTTAAACTAACAATTTACAATACTGCGTTGCTATCTTAAAGCATTTGAAAGAATTTTATTTACTAGGGTCTAGATACTAGTAACTTTAATGTTGTTACTAAGGTTTGTAAGTTCTAGTACTTTATTTTGCTGCTAGACAACTTTAGGGGTGTAGTCTGCAATATAGTATTCTTTTTTAGTACTAACTTTTAGGTTACTATAAACCCTAAATAAATCTAAAGTTTAAGGCAGTTGCTGTTGTAGCTGCTTGCCCTAGGCCTTGTCTAATAACGTTAAAGGCATTGCTTAAACAGGTTAGTTAGTTATTAGTATTTGTAGTGCTGTAGCAGCTATTGTAAGTTAAGTATTATCTTAATTATTGTCTTTAAAAGTACCTACTTTAATAAAAAGTAGTAAAGTTAGTGTAAAAGGAGAGTTAGATAGTTAGCAGAGTTATAGTTCTACTTTATGCATAGTAGCAGTATCCGGCTAGCAAGCAGGTAAAGTTAGAGGTAAACAGAGTCTATATTGCGCTAAAATAAGCAGGTTTTACAATAAAAATAGTTGTTGTAATTAGCTGTTGCTGGCTTCGGCCTTTTAAGACAACCTTTTGATATAACCACCTATTTTGTAGACACTTTTTTAGTAAAAAAAAGATTTATTGCTAACAACAGGTATCCAGGCTTACGCCCTCTTGTTTAGCATTGCTGGCACGCAATTAGTGTGTCGCATGTTTAGACAGAAATAAAGAAAAGCAAGGCAAGAACGCAAATTGCCTTTTAACTTAACGCGCCTTATCTTGCTCTTATTCTGCCTATGCTGCCTGCTTATGTTAAGGCTTCACTTCTAAGTACTCTTAGATAAATTAAAGAAGCAGCATTATTATTGCCTTGCTTTCTAACCTATACATGCGACAATAGAACGCCTACTTCTTTTTTCTGCTTTTTTTTTCTTTATTGCTATTTTAACGTTATCTAACAGCTAGCTTAACTAGTTAATAGTTTTTTTACTTAGCTTATGCACATTAAACAAGAAAAAAAGAATACTAAAGCAGCGCATTTTAAGTACTTTGCTAGTATTAGCAAACACTTTGTAGATCTTGTATTTTTTCTATAACTAACTAATTTATAGCTTAACATTCTTTTTATATATAGAGATATTGCAGATTCTAAAGTTGTTTATAAAGAATATAATTGTAAAGTCCTAAAGAGACTAAGTTTGTAGATACTTAATAAAATTAGATGTCTGCATAATTAGCTTGAGCTGGACTAGTTTAGGGGCTAGGTGTACAATAAGAAAGCTTTATGTTTTTAGATTAAAGTTAAGATTAAGGAGATACTGTACGGGTGTTGGAGTGTATGAAGACATACTACTACGAGGGCATGAGATCACTAGTGGTCAGGTCATGCGAGAACGAGGGTGGTAAGATAAAGATCTTATTATGGGTTGTATCTAGAAGAGAAGTACAGGAGTTGAGTTGTGAGGTGGAGGATCGATGGATAATTCCCCCTCGTTTCGATCCCCGAAACGAGCTATATACCCTCAGATCAGGTGGTTGAGCACTGACCTAGTAAGCAGCAGGGTATCACCCCGTGCACCGGCACAATACTTATTGCAGAGGTTGTATACTATATTGTAGTACAGTATATTGTATGCGAATTGTTTATATGCAGTGTTGTTTAAAAGGTAAGAAGTAGTAGGTAAAAAGCAGCAGCTTTATAAAGTATTGCAGGCTCTTGCTGCGTGTTCTTTCCTTCCTCTATTGCAATATTATTGCAATCTTACTGTAATTCTGTTGTTAGCTATAGGCTGGCAATCGCTGTTAGACACGTTTTAACTAGTGTTGTTTTTTAGTACCTTAGCAAATTTTTTAACCCTAATTATTGCTTGGTAGTCTAAGCTTTCCTCTTAGAACTTATCTACCTACCGTTTAAATCTCGTTAACTACACACAATCTTTTTTTTTCGACTTTTGCAATTGACTAGTAAAGGGTAGCAACTTTTCACTTTTTTGGAACCCCATTTTGACTACAACAACAACCACCATCTTTGACACCTTTAAAATAAGTAATTAGCTGTTGCATTCAAGATGCAAGAAATTACGTATAGTATTAGTGTAGTAGTAATGTATTGCAGGTCTACAGAATCTAGGTGCTTACCGCCTACCTAGAATCTGTAGAATAGGCAGCTTGTACCTAAATTTTACGTAGAAAATTAGTAAATAAGCAGCTAAAAGTAAAGGCAAGTACTACTAGCATAGTATCCCCTCTCTTTCCTAAGAGTTTAGGCCGTCCTATAGCCTAATAGTTGTTAGGTGTAGTAGTATCTAAGTTAAAGTCTAAGCTTCTAAAGTCTTATCCATATGTACAACGCTTTTCTTCTATAAAACGTTTAGTAATAACAACTCTAAAGCAACAATTATTACTTGTTAGAAAAGGTAAAAGTAATTGTAATTCCGTAGATAGCTTAGGTAAGTCTTGCGAGATAGGAATATAGACAGTAAAGCTAGTTCGTCCCTGTTACGACCTCGAGTCCACAGCACTGACAAGTACGCCGCAACTACGCCACACGAGCAAGAGCCAGGATAGAGACCCTGCAAACCGAAGACTGTCAGCAGTCACGTGACCAATCACTACGCCAAGGACTATCGCTAGGAGCGATCATAACTATCATGACTATCGCTAGCAGTTACGTCTACTATAGTTAGGAGTCACCACGACTATCGCACAAGTATATAGTATAGGCACTAAACTTTTATAGCTTAGTGTGTTTAACTTATGTATTAATCTAAAAATTGTTACTTAATTCCTAAACCCTTCTGTTATTACAGTAGGGTGACAAAAAGAAAGAGTGATTTTAAAAGTTACCTTTTTCAAAGATATATAACTAATTGACTAGAAGAGCTAGGACTAAAATCTTTTGTGTTTTGAAAAGCGCAGAACTTCCGCTTTGAGTAAGGCCACTAGTAAACCTGCTTAGTAAGCATGTAAAAGGTGATAAAAGGCAGTAGAAACAGGTGAAAAACAAAGCCTTGTTAGACCTAGTTACAACTTTTGATTCACAGTATCTTTTTCGCCAGAAGTAACGAGTGTTATGTAATAACAATATATCTTGAATATATCTTAGTAAGAAGTTAGTCTAATCATAATTGCAAAAGTTAGATTAAAAAGAATTTTTTAAAAGTTTTTTTATATTAAAGTAGCTAAAGCTAGAAACTAGTACTTAGTATACCAACCTTTAGCTGCTTTTACAGCTAAATAACGCTTAGGTAAAGAATTAATACGATTATTAATCGCCTGTTGTGGTATAAGGTCCCACTTTTCCAAAATTGCCTTTTCAAATAATTCTACTGCTTTAACGCTTTGACCTATGCCTAAAGAGGCAATAGGCCTTTTTCCTAGCGCGTTTTTAAGTAGACTCCAAACATTTTTCAATAGGATTTAAATCTGGGCTATAGGCAGGATGCTCGAAAAGGGGAATTCTATTACTTGAAAACCAGGCGATAACTAGTGGCGTTTTATGGATCTTGGCGTTATCTTGTTAAAATTTCCAGCCTAAAGAGAATCGCTTATGAGCTGTTTATATATAAAAATTATATATTCAAAATATAAAGTGATAACAAAGTAATAGCCTTGAAGTGAAGCAGCAACACTATCATCGCCTTGCTTGCTGACCCATAGACGCGACGATAGAAAGCCCACTCCTCCTTTCCGGCCTCTTTCTTCTCTATCGCCAATTTGACGTCTTGCAATAGCTGTTTGAGCTAAGTTCTAGTCTCTGTACTTAGCCCTTGCACGACAAACAGGAAGAGGGGGATGCTAAAGCAATAGATCTTTAAGTACCGCGCTAGTATTAGCGAATACCCTAGAGATCGTGTATTCCTTGCACAACTAGCTAAATTAGGGCTTAACAATCTTTTTATATATAAGGATATTGCAGATAAAAGACTTGTTTAAGATTTTTATAAACTTAGAAGTCTAGCTAGGTAGTTAAGTTTTAAGATACTTAATAAATTCAGGTGTCCGCATAAGTAGTTTAAGTTAGACTAGATTAGGTGCTAGGTAGATAGTAGCAAAGGATGCTTTTTTTAGAAGAGAGCCTAGAATAAGGAGATGCTCGCCGCGGAGGTTGCACGCTATGTTGCAGTGCAGTGTATTGTATGCAAATTATTCGTATACGGTGCTGTTTAATTTTTTTTTAAGGTGTCAAAGGTGGTGGTTGTTGTTGTAGTCAAAATAGGGTTCTAAAAAAGTGAAAAGCAGCTACCCTCTACTAATCAATCGTAAAAGTCAAAAAAAAAGATTGTGTGTAGTTAACGAGATTCGAACAGTAGGTAGATGAGTTCTAGGAGGAAAGCTTAGACTACCGAGCGATAATCAGGGTCAAAAAATTTGCTAAGGTACTAAAAAACAACACTAGTTAAAACGTGTCTAACAGCGATTGCCAGCCTATAGCTAACAACAAGATTACAGTAGGATTGTAATAGGATTGCAACATAATGTGATAGAGGAGGGAAAGGACACGTACGTACTGCAGCAGGAGCCTGCAATACTTTATAAAGCTACTACTTCTTACCTACTGCTTCTCACCTTTGAAACAGCACCGCATACGAACAATTCGCATATAATACACTACAATAGCGTACAACCTCCACGGCGAGCATCTCCTTATTCTAGGCTCTCTTCTAAAAAAAGCATCCTTTGCTACTATCTACCTAGCACCTAATTTAGTCTAACTTAGACTACTTATGCAGACACCTAAATTTATTAAGTATCTTAAAACTTAACTACCTAGCTAGACTTCTAAGGTTATAAAAATCTTAAATAAGTTCTTTATCTGCAATATCTCTATATACAAAAAGATTATTAAGCCCTAATTTAGCTAGTTATGCAAGGAATACACAATCTCTAAGGTATTTGCTAATACTAGCGCGGTACTTAAGATCTATTACTTTAGTATCCTCTTCTTCCTATTTATTGTGCAAGGGCTAAGTATAGAGACTAGAACCTAGCTTAAACAGCTATTGCAAGACGTTAAATTGGCAATAGAGAAGAAAAAGTCAGGAAAAGAGGAGTAGGCTTTCTATCGTCGCGTCTATAGGTTAGCAAGCAAGGCGATAATAGTGTTACTACTTCACTTTATCTAGGAGCGCCTAGCAGTAAAGTAATAAGAATAGGCAGGATAAGGCGCGTTAAGTTAGAAGGCAATTCGCGTCTTTGTCTTGCTTTTCTTCGTTTCTGTCTAAACATGCGACACACTAATTGCGTGCCAGCAATGCCAAACAAAGGGGCATAAGCCCTAATACCTATTGTTAGCAATAAATCTTTTTTTTTACCAAAAAGGTGTCTACAAAATGTGTGGTCACATCAAAAGGTTGTCTTAAAAGGCCGAAGCCACGGTGCTGTTTAAAAGGTGAGACGCAGTAGGTAAGAAGCAGCAGCTTTATAAAGTATTATAGGCTCCTGCTGCGGTACGTACGTGTCCTTTCCCTCCTCTATTGCATTATGTTGCAATCCTATTACAATCCTACTGTAATCTTGTTGTTAGCTATAGGCTGGCAATTGCTGTTGGACACGTTTCAACTGGTGTCGTTTTTTAGTACTTTAGCAAATTTTTTGACCCTAATTATCGCTTAGTAGTCTGAGCTTTCCTCCTAGAACTCATTCACCCACCGTTCAAATCTTGTTAACTACACACAATCTTTTTTTTTCGACTTTTGCGATTGATTAGTAGAGGGTAGCTGCTTTTCACTTTTTTGGAACCCCATTTTGACTACAACAACAACCACCACCTTTAACACCTTAAAAAATAAAAAAAGATAATAGCCTTTTAAAGTAAAAAATAAGAGAGCCTTTACTTGCCTCTTTTAAAAAGAGGTTTAAAAATAGGATTTAAAACCTCTTTTAAATATCGAGTCTTTGTAAAGGTTCTAGTATCTTTTAGTAATCTAGTTATGTGTAACTTAGATCTACCACCTAGCCAAATAGCTCCCCAAACAGAGATAGTAATATCGCGGGCTATATTATAGTTTGCAGGCTAGCTATGGATAATTTAAAATACTAGAAAAATACTAGATTTTCTAGAATTTTTTTTGAGTTGATTAGAATATTTTTAAACTCACTTGTATTTGTAGTAGACACCTGTTCCTTGTCAACTCGCTTATTTCTCCTTTTTCGGACGTACTATTGCCTAGCGCCGTGTCCACGCTGAATAGAAGACTTGTTAGAAAATATTACTTTTCTAAAGTTCAAATTTTTTATAATTTTAATAGTCTTTCTAGCGTATTTCTTGCAGTTAGAAGCTTTTTTCTCGTTTAATAGCTGTTTTTTTTAGTAGTAGAAATAGAGTATTTCGATACTTTTAATGGGCGTAATATGCTTCTAGTAGAAAGAGATAGACTGTTTTCTTAGAGCTTCTTTCTAGGTCTCTATTAACTACTTAAATAGCTTTTTTAGAGACCTTAGTAGGGCGGCCTAGTGTAGGCTAAGAAGGAGGTAAAAAAGTAGTTTTTTTTATTTCAATTCGTTGTATAGTATTATAAATAGATTTAGAAGGCTTTTTTAGTATAGTACTAATAGCACTAATAGACTTTTGTTGTAAAAATAGAGAGTAAATGTCACGGATAGCTGTGTGTTAGCCAGGGTCCGCCAAGTCTCGCTTAGCGCTAGCGTGCACACTTGTAATTCTGTATATAAGCTGCCTTGCCTGCAGAGGAGTCCTGCAGGTATTATTATTTAAAATATATACACGTTATTGTTCTGAGCTATCTCTTACTATCTTCTGTGGTGTAAAGCAAGTACTATTGCCTAAAACTACCCCTTACAGAATAATACCTCTACCTACAGGCTAATAGTCTAGAGATAGCTCCTTTAACGCAATCTAACACTTATGGTAACTAAAGAAGCTAGAGCTCTACACTATTAGAACTCTCTAACTCTCCCCTAATTCTATTAAGGCACACCACACCTAAAGAGCCTAAAAGGCGTACCTAAGACGCACCCCTAACGCTTAAGCAGCGCATTAAAGTAGCTAAGAAGTAATATAATAAACTTTAATCCTTGCAACAACTGCGCGATCTAAAAGAAGAAATTACACAACTTAAAGGGATTAGAGAAGGGGAGACCCTAACTATACAAACAGTACCTACTACAACTCCCTACGCGCAAAACGCACCTAAAGTAACAACAACTACGCATGTGCAACGCACGTTAAAACCTAACAACCTAGCTAAATACTAAAGTAAAACTTTTAAAGAACATTACAAGTTTATTTACTCCTACAAAGTAGCGCTTTAGTTATTACTATAAGAATTTAAGAGGGACACTAATAAAGTAATTTAGGCAATATAATATCTTAGGGCAGACTCTTAAGAGCTTTAGTATGCTTACTACAAGCGCTCTTTTAAGGCAAAGGGGGAAGTACTAATATAGGACTATTTTAAGCAATACTTGCTTAACTTATTCTAAGACCCTATTAACTGCAGCCTTAAAGCAGCTACTGCGCATACGCAGGCTATATAGCAAAAGGATTAGACTATCTAATTATTTGCGACCTACCTAGACGTTCTTAAAGACTAACTTACAACGTATACTAAGGCATAAAGGGTCTAGCACCTATTTATAAAGCTAAGACTTAAGTTATAACACGCAATTACAAACTACTACTAAATCCTAGCAACTAGGGAAGACCTTATTGCACTTAGCTCTACTCTTAAGCAGAATCTGCGTAGAGCACCTATAGTGCACAAGTAGCCTAGCTAGCGAACCTTTATAAAGAAAAGGAAAAGGCACTCCTCTACTACTAGTACACTAGACGCACCTAAAAGGCATAAGAACAATAATAACTATATTACTTACTTTAAGTGCTAGAAGAAGGGGCACTACGTAAACAAGTGCTAAAGCAGCAATCTTAACAAAGTTCTAATTAATATAAACTAGATAGAAAAAGGTTAAGCCTTGCTACAAACCTAGGATTAGTAAGGCGCGTACTAATAGATATTTTACTAGGGATAAAGCGCACGTGCTACGCACGTTTAACAACAGGAGTAGAAAAGGAACTGTAAGTTATTTTAAATTTATAAGTAGACGTTAGCCTTGTTAGTTAAAAGACAGCTGTAGAGATAGATTTAAAACCTATTAAGGATATAAAGCTTCCCCGCCTTAGTAAAATTAAACTATAAAGGCAAAACACTTACATTGTATATAAGCTCTAGTTGCGCCTTATAAATAATAATAGCGTAGAGCGCATTACAAAGGTTACTGCATACAAAATAAACAAAGAGGGCGCTCTATTACTACTTAGCAACCCCTTCTTAAGCTAGGAGGGCATCTGCATTAACTGTAGACGACAGATATAGCGCTAGGGATATACAAGGGCAAATATTAACCTAGTAGCTACTAAGATATTTCTATAAAATGTAAGACTTATAGACTTAAGAACTTACTTTTTAAAAGTGCTTTAATTTACAAAGCGCGTATATTAAGCCTAAAACACACGTACTAAACGTATCTACAGCGTAGGTACTGCGTATTCCTAATATATTATAAGACTATGCTAATATCTTTAACAACAACACTGCAGAGACCCTCCTACAACTTAAAAGTTTAGATTATACAATTCCTATTTAACTAAGTAAGGAGCCTCCTTATAAGCCTCTTTACACCCTCTCTTCTTGTAAGCTCTAGGTGCTCTATAAATACATTAAGGAGGCTCTAAGAAAAGGATAGATTTGCTACAGCACTAGTCCTGCTAGCGCTCCTATATTTTTTGTACTAAAGAAGGATAGAACTTTACGCTTATATATAAATTATAAAGGCCTTAACGCTGTTACAATTAAAGATTATTAACTGCTTCCTTTAATTAGAGAGACACTAGACTGCCTGTTAGGCGCATGTTACTACACGACCTTAGATCTAAAAGACGCCTACTATTATCTAAGAATGAAGGCAGGGGACAAGTAAAAGACTACTTTTAGAACACAATATAGATACTTTAAGTATCTAGTTATGCCTTTTAGGCTTACAAACGCCTGAGCAAGTTTTTAAGCCTATATTAATAAAGCTTTATAAGGGCACTTAGATTACATATATATAGTTTACCTAGATAATATTCTTATCTATATCTATAATAATAATATTGCGCTACACTAGCGTGCTGTACACACTATTCTTAACTTATTATAGAAAGTAGAGCTTTATGTAAATCTTAAAAAATGTACATTTGCTTTTAGTAAAGTGCATTTTCTTAAATTTATAGTTATAAGAAGCAGTATCTGCGTAGACTCTACGCGCGTTGCTACTATTAAGTAATAGCCTATACTAACTAATATTAAGGAGTTACAGTCCTTCTTAGGATTTATAAATTTCTACTAACGTTTTATTAAGAATTATGCTATAAAAATAGCCCCTCTTATAGATATTCTAAAAGGGAAACAGGCGTTCTATTAGAACAAGAACATACATGCTACCTTTATAAGGCTAAAGTAACGCTTTACATGTGCGTCTATCCTACGCTACTTTAATAATACACGTATAATTTGCATTAAGATAAACGCTTTTACTTTTACTATTTTAGGCATATTGTTTTAACTATTTAAAGATAAAAAATAGCACCTTGTTGTATTCTACTTATAGAAGTTGCAAAATGCTAAATTAAACTATAAGGTATACAACCTAGAACTCTTAGCTATTATACAAAGCTTTAAGAAATAGCAGCACTATTTAGAGGGCGCTTAACACACTATATAGGTGTTAACTAACTATAATAATCTGCGCTCTATACGCGCTGTATAAAAGCTAAACTAGCGCTAAGCACGCTAGGCATTATATTTAGGAGCTTTTAACTTTAAAGTTAAGTACTACCTAGGGCATATAAACCCTGTAGATAGACTATTAAAAAAAGTAAATTACAAATAGGAGAACCTATTACTAACTTAATTATTGCCTATCTTGCAGAACAAACTTCTAGTAAGAGTAGAGCGTATTAGAATAAAAAGTTCTATAACCTAATAGAGCCTAAAAGGCGCATGTAAGACGCATGTAGCTAGCGTTTACAGAATAGAGGGTATCTGTATTACTAGTGCTATAGGGTGCACACTATGCGTACTACGCTCTCTAGCTAGAGTATTAGTTAGTAGTAAACCTGCAACAGTAGAGTTAAAAGCTTTAATAAATAAATTATGCTAGCTGCAGTAAAAGGACGCTTTTGTCTAGCAGCAGGTTGTAGACTTTAAGCAAGTTATACGCACTTAAAATAGTAGCAGCGCGTAAGTATAGCGCGTTAACAACAAAGAAGTTTTAAGATATAAAGGCAGAATTTATGTTCTACTAGAACAAGCTATTAGGTAGGAGATTCTATTATAGAATTATAATACGCGCATAGCGGGTTATTTTAGCGCACGTAGAACGTATAAGCTTATTAGCAGGCTATATTACTAGCTAGAGCTAAGCTATAATGTTTAGGATTACGTAAGGACCTGTGCGGTATACTAAAAGAGTAAAGCTTCTAGGCATAGTAAATATAGTAAGTTATTACTACTACTAGTCCTTAATAAGATTTTTAAAGAAGTAAGCCTTAATTTTGTTACTAGACTACTACTAGCAAAGAATAGTTTAGGTTACGTCTTTAATGTAATTCTTGTAATTATAGACTACTTTTTAAAAATAGCAGTCTATATACTAGCGTTAAAGACGTAGGACGCAAGGCAGTTTACAGAATCCTACTTTAAATACATTATTCTAAAATATAGAATCTAGAAAAGTATTGTGTCTAATTGCGGCTTAATCTTTACTTTAGAATTTTAGATAGAAATATGCTACTAACTATAAGTAAAGCGTAGGTTAAGCACAGCTTTCTATCTCTAGATAGACAGGCAAATTAAATATTAAAATTAGATAATAGAATAAATATCTAAGAACCTTTGCTTCTAAATAACAAGATAATTAGGTCTTACTTCTACTAATAGCTTAATTTGTATATAACAACTCTATCTATAAGTTAACAAAAACAACACCTTTTTACATAGTATTTGGTAAGCACCTGCTACTTACCTTGCCTCCTAAGAACAGTAGGCTAGAAGAGGAGGTGCTAGACGCTATAAACAGAGTACAGCGCATGCATAGCGCACATATAATAGTAAAAGAGCACTTACAAGTAGCATAAGAATATTAATACTACTACTATAATAAAAAACATAAACTAAAGACTTTTTGCTAAAAAGACTTAGTACGCCTTGGCACGAAGAATATTAACATAGCTTACTAACCTAGCAAGAAGCTTTCTAGTAAGTTTATAGAGCTATTCTAAGTGCAAGGAGCAGTTAGAGCGCAGGCTTATTATTTATAATTACTACTATATTATTGCATTTACAACGTCTTCTATATATCCTTACTAGAGCAGTAGGAGTTACGTAATAGTTAAGAAGATAATACTTAAGTACTAGAAATTAGCCCTAAGAGCAAAGAGATTTAGGAAGCTAAAAAAATATTAGAGAAACAGATTAAGAATAGCTAGTTAAAATATTAGTTGTAATAAAAAGGCTATAATAAATTATAAAATACCTAAACCTTAGCATTACAGTTTGAGAATATAGAAGAACTAGTTAAGGAATTTCAACAAGAGCAAAGCGCATTACATTATAAGCGCATAAAGAGAAGATAATAAATATTATTAAGGCGCATAAGGAGCGCAAACTCTAGTATTTAGGAAGAACATATTATAAGTATAAAATTACTAACTACTACTTATTATTACTAATCTCTTTACTACCCTCTATCTTGCTATTACTTAAATCTTCTATAATATCTTTATAAGCGCCACCTGCGCCCTAGGTAAGCCTAATAGGTGCTACGCCCTTGTTATCTAAGCTCTTATTATCCTTATTATTATTAACAGCAGGACTAGCTATCCTAGCTGTATAGCTAATAAGCTACTTAAGAACAATTGCTATGCAATGCTACTCTACTAAGATTAAGCTTAGAAAGTAGGGTAAGGTTGTTAGCAGCTAAGTAGGAACTCCTAAAGGAGTACTTATATAGGCTGCGACGCAGCAGCAGTTTGCGAGTTTAAAGTTAAATTAGCGCTAGCAACGCATAAGCTTTACGCCTATAGTAATAACTATAGCATTAGTCTAGAGAATAGTAGCATTAGTAACTGCTACGTTAAAGCGACTGCAGAGTTAGTATAGGCGATTTAATTACTTATTAAGCGCTGCAGGTACCTATTTAAATTAGCTAAAGCATAGTAAATAAGACAAAAGACTTACCTTATTACAGCTACTACAGTTACCTTTAGCACAGTAGTTACAACAATAATACTTAGTCTTCTTATAAATCTTCTTCTACTTAGCAATATTCTATGCGCATCATAAGCAAATCGTGTGTAGAGCAACAAGATTAGTAGCCTTTTCTAGCGCACTAAACGTGTACGGCTAAGCACCTTAAAGGTGTAGTTTCTTAATATACTTAAGATTAGGGTAGTAAACTATTATAAAGATTAGAGCTTAATATTTAAGTACTTGTTTAATGCAGTTTAGGTGCGCAATAATTGTATTAAGTAAGAAGAGGACTAAAGAAAGAATATACTAGAAAATCTTTTGTTACTGCAACAAACATTACTTTACATAGACTATCTATAATAATTACGTACTCTTACCTTTACTTTAAAAAATTTTAACAAATAAACAACAAATTTTAAGAGTTACTACAATAACACTATAAGAGCCTAAAACCTAGACTACTATAGCTTACAACACGTGTAACTTACATATAATAAGTATTTAGAGCGCACCTAAGCCGCGCGTAGGACGCGCTTCCTGCTATGCTATCCTATATTTACGGTTTAGAGTTTAAATGAAGGCTGTTAGGACGCTAGCCTAGAGGGGGAGGCTCTGTTACAGATAGCTGTGTGTTAGCTAAGGTCCGCCAAGTCTCGCTTAGCGCTAGCGTGCACACTTGTAATTCTATATATAAGCTGCCTTGCCTGCGGAGGAGTCCTGCAGGTATTATTATTTGAAATATATACACGTTATTGTTCTAAGCTATCCCTCACTATCTTCTGTAGTGTAAAGCAAGTACTATTGCCTGAAACCACCCCTTACAGTAAACTTCTTTGTTAAACTTTAAAAGTTTAACTGACATAGAAAGATAATAAAGAAGAGAAAATTTGAGATTAGAAAGAGGTTAATATATAAACTAACGCTAAACAAAGCTTACGTAGGTTTAGCGCCGTTTTTTACCGTCCTTTTTATATTTTTTTATTTAAAAGATAATTATATCATATTTCAATTTTAAACACTTGCTTACGTAATACTTATATAAGCTTGTATTATATAATCTTTTTTTAGACATTTTTATACGTTTAGTAAAAAGTTGTAACTAGATTTAACTAGACTTTTTTTCACCTCTTTTAACTGCCTTTAACACCTTCTACATGCTTACTAAGCAGGCTTACTAATAGACTTACTTGAAGTGGAAAATTTGCGCTTTTCAAAACACAAAAGATTATAGTCCTAGCTCTTCTAGTTATTTAGTTATTTATTTTTTAAGGTGTTAAAGGTGGTGGTTGTTGTTGTTGTAGTCAAAATAGGGTTCCAAAAAAGTGAAAAGCAGCTACCCTCTACTAATCAATCGCAAAATTCAAAAAAAAAGATTGTGTGTAGTTAACGAGATTCGAACGGTGGGTGGATGAGTTCTAGGAGGAAAGCTTAGACCACCAAGTGATAATTAGGGTCAAAAAATTTGCTAAGGTACTAAAAAACGACACTAGTTGAAACGTGTCCAACGGCGATTGCCAGCCTATAGCTGACAACAGGATTATAGTAGAATTGCAATAGGATTACAACATAATGCGATAGAGGAGGGAAAGGACACGTACGTACTGTAGCGGGAGCCTGTAACACTTTATAAAGCCGCTACTGCTCACCTACTACTTCTTACCTTTTAAACAGCACTATATACAAATAATTTACATACAATATACTGTACTACAATATAGTATACAACCTCTACAGCAAGCATCTCCTTATTCTAGGCTCTCTTCTAAAAAAAGCATCTTTTACTACTGTCTACTTAGTACCTAATTTAGTCTTACTTAAACTGCTTATATAGACACCTAAATTTATTAAGTATCTTAAAACTTAACTACCTAGCTAGACTTCTAGGTTTAAAAAAATCTTAAATAAGTCCTTTTTCTATAACATGTCTATAAATAAAAAGATTATTAAGCTCTAATTTAGCTAGTTGTGTAAGGAATATACAATCTCTAAAGTATTCGCTAATACTAGCGCGGTACTTAAGATCTATTACTTTAGTATCCCTCTCTTCCTGTTTGTTATATAAAGGCTAAGTATAGAGACTAGAACTTAGCTTAAACAGCTATTGTAAGACATTAAATTAGCAATAAAGAAGAAAAAAGTAAAAAAAGAAGAAGTAGGCTTTCTATTGTCGCGTTTATAAGTTAGTAAGCAAGGCAATAATAGTGTTACTACTTTACTTTATCTAGGAGCGCCTAGCAGTAAAGTAACAAGAATAGGCAGGATAGAGCGCGTTAAGTTAGGAGGTAATTTACGTCTTTGTTTTGCTTTTCTTTATTTCTATTTAAACATGCGACATACTAATTGCGTGCTAGCAATGCTAAACAAGGGGACATAAGCCCTAATACCTGTTATTAGTAATAAATCTTTTTTTTACTAAAAAGGTGTCTACAAAATGTATAGTCACATTAATAGGTTGCCTTAAAAGGCCAAAGCTATAACAAACTCTATAAGCTTATGTTAAAGAAACAATTATTTGCACAGGAAACTTGTGCACCTAGAAACACAGACACTTAAATACGGTAGATATTTTAATGCTTATACTCTAACTAAGAACGTTAGCAAAACTATGTACCTAGAACTTTAAGGCATTATGCAACTGTGGGAGCTGAGAAGGAGCAATTGCTTGATCAGTAGAGTGAAAAGAGTATATTAATCAACTAAGTGCCACAGCAAAGTGTCTAATAACGACTAAAAGGACATAAGACGATCTGGCCCGTATATATAGGCACAAGCGCGGTTGTCACGTGCTCAGCTTACTAAGATCACTTAATCACCAGGGTGATCCGCATGTTCCGCATGTTAATACTCCAACACACCCCCTAGGTTAGTGAGATACTATCAATCTAAGCTGTAAGCAACTAAGCAATTGTAACAAATTAAGGTTGTTAATTAAGAGGGCCCTCTGTAATTATAGCTCCTTTGCCTAATTCTCTGTTGTTGTTGTAGTAATGATACTTGTTAATGTTTTAATTAATCTAGCAGCCTTTAGTAATATTAAAACATTAAATAGACCTTAAATATTGCGTAATTAGTTGATGCGCAGTTTTTACAACAATATTAATTATGTCTACTGTCTTTCTAAAACTTTTGTTCCTTAGCTTTAATTAATTTTAATTACTAAGCCTTCTAAATTTCTACTGCACTACTACTACTACTAGCATAGTAAACAGTGTTTTCTTATTATTCTCTTACTAATTAGTTGCTAATCTTTCTAGTGTAGTCCGCCCTTAACAGCAAGAAGCGCAAGCGTTACTTAGAAAGCCTGCGCTAGCAATATAAAAACAGTGCTAAGCATAAGCATTACACGCGCTAAAGCTTATTTAACAATTCAATTTAGCAAGTAGCTAATTTTAAAATAATTAAAGTTAGTTACTACTACTTGTTAATCTGTATACTTATTGCATGACTTCTAGTAGCTCTGCTTAAAAACTAATTAACTTATTTGTTAAATTAAGTCTGCAGCTAAGCCTTTTTTTAAATTTTAAATTACATAAGAGCCTAACTAAGCAATTAGCTTAGCGCAAAAGCAAGACTTCTTAAAAGCTAATATAAAAGTTACATTAGCTTACTGCTTAAGCAGCAACGCGTGAATAGCAACACAGCAACAGTAATAAGCTACATACACCTATTAAGCTGTCTACTTAGCACAACGCGCCTCTATCTACTTAGAAAATGGCATTTAACAGCTTTTTAAAAATTACTACTAATTTGTTATATTCTTGCATTCTGCCTTGTAAGCGCTGCAAAAAAAAATGCTTAATAGTTTATTTGCTAAACACTATTTTGGTTGCTTTTAGACTAGCAGTTAGAGCAGCTTATGCTGTAGCAGCTGCTCATTTTATACCTGCTATACAGCTAATACTAATCTTGCTTATTCTTTTATAGCTATATACAGAGATAAAAAGTAAGTTTTTAATTTATTAAGCTTTTTAATTAACTTGCTAACTAGTTATTTAAAGTAAAATAATAACAAAATGTCTCAAGCTTGCAAGTTTTAACTACTTAGAGACATTTTTACTTGCTACAAAGAAATTAATAGCAGCGTTATGTCTACTAGAAAGCTTTCTGCGCAGAAGCCTGCTGTTACTAATTACTACACTTAAAAAATATTATCAAGCTGCTATAATTAAAAACAACTTATTAGGTAAGTATTTTGCCTGCCGCTTTGTAGTCTTGCTGCTTAGCTCCTGCTGCCTGCTTCTGCTCTTATAAATGTCTTTAATCTAAGATATAATGCTAAGAATTATTTACGCTAGACACAGCCTGCTTAGCAGGAAATAAGTCTAAATAAAGGTTGTCTTTTTAATCAAGAGCCTTATAATACGTAGCTTTATACTACTTATATTTCTAGTTAACTTACTTAGCAGCCTGCTTAACAGCCGACTTATAATCAACAACAGTAGCAGCAGTATCAGCAACAACAGTAGTCTTTTTTATAATAATTAAATGTTTAAAAACAGTATACTTAAGAAATACTGTTGTTTTTTGTTTATATAATTGCCTTTGCATGCACTGTCTGAATTGCTATACACCTTATTTACATAGGCGTAAATATTATACTAGAGTAAGTAGGCAATTATTTTACAACTTTATGTATAAAAGTAATAGATTAGATTTACGCTGCTATGCTGCTTACTTTTAAACTCTTGCTGCTTAAGCTAAAATAGCTTAAGATGCTCTTAAGCTTGCTAAAGCTAAGAAAGCTAAGTATAATCTAATAACAGAGTCTAGCAAGTATAACGACTCTAAGGATTAGTAGTAATCTTATTCTTAGTTTTAGTTTTAGGCTTATTTAGCTCACGTTCTCCCGCTTATGCTAAGCTATTAAGAAGAGACTTAGCCTAGTATATAAATGTTGCTGCTTAATTCAAATCTTTTCGTTTGTTAATTATTGTTGCTCTTAATTAAGTGCTTAACTTACTAAAAGTTAAGCAACTGCTTGAACTTCTTAAACTGTTATTAAGTAAGCGACTTAGTTAGTCTATTAGCTAGCATAATTATGTTACGACCTAGACCAAGGAACACTCGGAACAACGCCTCAAGGACCATGCGACGCAGGCAGAGAACTACAGCAAGGCAACTACGCCGCTGTCACGTAACTGCTTATTTACGAGCAGGACCCACACGCTTATACACAAGCGCAACTACGTAACTGCTTATTAATAAGCACGCTCTTCTATAAGCGCATATACGCTTTTCTACAAGTGCACGCTTATATATAAGCGCTACACTTATTAGTATATAGTGTAGGCACTAAACCCTTATAGCTTAGTGTGTTTAACTTAGAATTTTACTTAGTAATTAATTTAAGAATTAAAACTTAATTCTTTAACTCTTGTATTATTAAATTGATTTTCTAATTGTGCTAACACACTCTGTACTATTACATTAATCTTTTAATTATGCTAATATACTAACTGTTTATTACACTTACTTATCTCTTAAGAACTAACTTAGGTTATCCTTAGACAATTTTTACACTTTAAACACTTTAAAAATAAGTAATACTGCTGTAAGCACCTCTGCTAATTCCTACACTAGAAGAACTACAAGCTGCGCCAAGAAGCCTAATAACTATTATAGCAATTATAGCAAGCTTAAATCTTAGCTTTTCTAAATTAACAAATACTTTTATATTAAAGAAGACAGGATTAAAAATAATAATAAGGTAGTCTTAGCTTCTACATATTTTGAAAAAGATGCAAAGAGGTAGGCTAACTTAATTCTTTAATGCTATATAAATGATTCTATTGTAGATACTAACAATACTGCCCTAGTTAAAGACTAGAGTACTTCCAATACAAAAATGCAAGAATTTTTTACTTTCCAAGAAGTTTGTAGTTGCAAAACCAAAAATTTAAAAATTACAACAAACTAAATCTGCTACTAACTATCTAACTAAATTTTAACAGTACAAAATAGTTATTAAATAAAACAACAGTGCTTTAATATAAATATACTAACAAGGCCTTAAACTAACTATACGCTAAGAACTTATAAAAAGTAGATTTAGCCTTAACACGCTTAACAAACTTATAGCTAAAGCTATTAAAGTAAACAACAAACTTTATAACCTTATATTAAAGAAATAATTATTTACGCAAGGAAATTGTGTACTTAAGAATATAGATGCTTAACTCAGCCATAGGCTGGCAATCGCCGTTGGACACGTTTCAACTGGTGTTGTTTTTTGGTACCTTAGCAAATTTTTTGACCCTGATTATCGCTTGGTGGTCTGAGCTTTCCTCCCAGAACTCACCCACCCACCGTTCGAATCTCGTTGACTACACAGAATCTTTTTTTTTGACTTTTGCGATTGATTAGTAGAGAGTAGCTGCTTTTCACTTTTTTGGAACCCCATTTTGACTACAACAACAACCACCACCTTTGACACCTTAAAAAATAAATAGATGCTTAACTATATTAAACATCTTAACACCCGTACCTTGACTCAGGGCATTAGTAAAACTATGTACCTAGAATCTAAAAGCACTTTACAACTAATAGCTATAAGCTAATGCATCTCAACAATATTAATAAGAAACTAAAAAAAGCTTGCATATTACAAAAGTAGCAAAAAGGTCACTTGTTATAAATGTAGTAAAGAGAGTTACATAAAACAAGACTGCTAAAGCTAAAGCAAGATAACTTAATAATTAAATGTTATTTACTGTATAGAACTTAATAACCATCTAGATAAAGAATGAAATATTATTATACAACTTACTATTATAGTTTAAGGATAGGACTAAGCAAGTATTAACAGTCTAGATAATTTTATTATAATTACTCTAAAGAAAGCCTTTAATAACAACATTTCTAAAATAATGCTAGACAAAAGTATAAAAGCAACTTGAGCAAAACAAACTAAGCACAGCAAGATAGCTAAGTTTTAGAAAAACTATTAACCTGCTACACTAATTACATAAAAAGAACTAGTAGCTTATAACAAAAAGACAGTCCTATTAGCTACTTAAAAGCTTTTTACTTATACTACGTTAGATAGACACAATGTTAGCATATAGGTTTTAAAACTTTTAAAGACTAAATACTAAAAAATATAGTAGAAAAAATTAACGCTCTGCTAAAGCAGCTAAAATAACACAAGGAAACCTTTACAGGAACTTACAGAAGAATATTTTAGAAAAATAGCTAGTATGCTAATTTACTAAAGAAACTGCAGAAAAAAAGAATTACTCTAGTAGCAACTATTAATAAAGCTATCTACAATAATTCTATATAAAAATAGACTAAAAATACTAAAGCATTTTAGAATAAACTAGTACACTAGCTCTTAGACAAAAAGAGGAAGACAATACGCTAAAAGTATAAAGCTTAAGACAGCAGCTGCACTTGAAATATATACTATTAAACAGACCTACGCAACTTAAAATATATAAAGTATTCATAAACTGCATGTGTACATAATAGCTGTATAATCTATTGTACTAATAAGTATAGATTAAGATAGTTTCCTAAAAAAGTAAAGAGAATGCATAAGTGTAAGTACTTATAATATAATTGTCTAAACAACAAATGCGCAGTACATATAAAAAATAAACAACAAATGCGCAGTACATATAAAAAATAAACAACATAGCTTATACTTTTATAAATACAATAATTTAAAAGAGACTCTGCAAATGTATATAATACAGCAGAAGAATTACAAAAACAGAACTAGTGCATAAAAGTGTAACTAGCTCTTATAGTATATATGCCTTAATATTAAGTGCAATCTACATATTGTTGCAAAGAAGTTCTATAAATTTAGTATACAGTTTTTTTTAGACAAACGCCCTAGATTCTTAAAACTGCTAAAGAACAACAAAACAAATCTCTTAAGCTTTGTTAAGCTTATAGTATAGCTTAATAAACATTAAATGTAGGCATTAGTAAATTTTAGCGCACAAGCTAATTTTGTTTCTACTTAAGCAGTGTTAGTAGCAGGCCTATAACTACTAAAGAAATAAGAATCCTATCTACTACACGTAGCTAACAGTTAGTCTATGCTAGGCAAGACAACAATTACTTATAAGGTTACTAGAGTAATGCTCGGCATCTAGGAAGACTAGGAAGAGATAGACCTAGACGTTTTTAAACTAGCTACTTATAATATCATATTAGGACTTCTTTATTTACAAGAAGACAACCTGCATATTAACTAAAAGTTAAAGAAGTTTTTATTTAAATCCTGCAGACTACATGCAACTACAAGCTAGCCTATGCATTTAACAACTAAAATAGTAAATAAAAAACAAAATTTATTGCTAAAGAACAGTAAACTTCAACTAAAAACAACCTTGAGACAAAAAAGTTTAACTTAATAGATACTGAAAAAGCTTCTTTAAATTATAAAGTAAGAGTTTTTAAAAAAATGCGTAACTTGAAATATTCTACAAAAGTATAAAGAATTTTAGCACCTTTTTGTAGAAGTAGTAAATAGTAAAGCCTTACTAAGACACTAGCCTTAGGACTACAAGATTGTCCTAGAAAAAGAGAAGAATTTACTTTTTAAACTAATTTATTTACTATTAGAGATAGAAATTAAGACATTAAGAGAAAAGCAAGATAAAATTTTAGCAAAAAGCTATATTAACCTTTTAGCATTACTAGTAAGATTTCTTATACTCTTTATACTAAAGAAAAACCAACTACTTAAGATGTGCGTTAACTATTGTAAACTAAACAATATTATAGTAAAAAAATTATATTTACTACTAAATATTACAAAACTTAAAAATCTATTATCTTACGCTAAGGTTTTTACAGCATTAAAGCTTTGAAATAAATACTACTTTATTGAAATTAAGAAAGGTAAAGAATAGAAGACGTGTTCTAAACAAGATACAAATACTATAAATATACTATTATGCTGTTTAAGTTAACAAACGTCCTAGCAACAGTTTAGGAACTTATTAATAATTTATTAAAAGTATACTTAAATATCTTTATTATTGTATGCTTGAATAACATTTTTATTTACTTTAAGAACTTAAGAAACTATGTTAAACATGTCTACACAGTACTTAGGTACTTAAACTTAAAAAATACAAGTTTTAGAAAAACAAAGTTGTCTTTTCAAAATACATTATAAAAGCACAAGGAGTGCAAATAAGTAAAGAAAAGATATAAGTAACTAAGAAATAGCTATAGCTAAAAATAGTTAAGGAAATACAATTCTTCTTAGGATTTCTAAACTTTAATTAATAGTTTATCAAGAATTATTTTAAAATTACTATCCTGTTAATAAGGATTTACAAGAAAAGAAGCACCCATTAAGTAAAGTAAAGACGCAGAGGACGCCTTTTAGACGCTTAAGAATGCAAGTACAGAACTACTATACTTTTGCATATTCTAAGCAAGACAGCTGCTACGCTTTAAGACAAACGCATTAAATCTTATACTTAAAGATGCGCTAGCTAACTACACAAAAGTAAATTGCACTTAATTACTTACTATTCTTGCAAATTTTGAAGACTAGAAGAACAATATAATGTTTACAACAAGAAGCTTCTAGCTATTATTAATTACTTAAGATATTAGAAAGTATATGCTAAAAGCTGCTTAGAACTTATGATACAGAGGGGTGACATAAAAAAAGATGTCAAAAAAGTTATAGTTTTTAAAGCTTTATATCCCTACAACTAGGAGGACTATACCTAAAGGAGTTAGTGATTTGGAAAGCCAATATCTTCCTCTTTGAGTTGGGTGGCTTAGTAAGCTGCTTAGTCAGCACGATTGTCTCTTTATTCTTGCTTGAAATGAGATGGAAAAAAATAGATTTTAGTATAAATTTTTTATAAATGTATAAAAAATCGCTAAGAAAAAACTAAGTTTAATAAGCTTGCATAGGTATAACGTGATCAAATTTTGGAGGCTTATATCTTATTTCCTTAGAGTTTAATTAAATGGTGGAAAAATAGGGGTTGCTTACGTAAGCGCTAATTACGTAATAGCTTAGTAAACTTTTAGTATATTAACTCCTTTTGTTTATCCTAACTTGCTTTTTTTTTAATATCTCCGCTATGTCTCGCAATCTTTCTCAATTTGAGCAAGAAGTTTATACTTTATATTTACAAAACAAGCCTATTTTTTTGATCAGCAATATACTAGAAAAGTCTTCTAGAAGTATTACTAATACTTTTTATCGAATAAAACAAATAAAAAGACTCTTTTATCTACTTTTAGGCCTCAAAAAGGTCGTCCTACAAAGATCTCAAATAAAGCAAAAAGAGTGCTTAGTAGAGACCTTACTAAAAGCCCTAAAAAGACAAATTGACGTCTTTTAAAAGAAAATAGTCTAGATCTTTCTATTAGAAGCCTAGAACGCTGTTTGAAAAGGGAGAACTATTCTGTTAACATTTCTCAAAAAAAGACGCCTTTAGACGCTGAAAAGGCTTATAATTGTCATATTTACGCTAAGCAATTACTTAAAAACCTCTAAAATATCAACTTTAAAAAAGTTATATTTTCAGACAAGTCTGCTATTAAGCGAGGGCACAGTGCTAAGACAGAATACTATTAAACACGGCAAAATAATAGGGTTAGAAGGAAAATAGTTTCTACAACTAACACAAGTAAGTTTTAAAAAACTCTATCTAAAAAAAAACTTTAATATATCTATTGTTTTTCTATTATTTTAATCTATTTCTAGCACGCTTATCAATCGAGTTATAAGTCAAGATATTTCTATCCAAGTTCAGGGAGCAATTTGGATAGGTGGTAGATCCAAAATAATAGTAATTAAAAGCCCTTTAATTACTACTCCTTTTAGGAATCTAAACTATATTGAAAAGATCCATGTTGCTATAGCAAAACCTGCGATAAAAAAAGGTAATTTACATATACTCCTTTTTCCTACTTAGAGACTGTTTACTCTATATTTTGATTATAAAGTAGCAATCTTTTTTTATATATTTAAAGGACTTACTAACCTCTATATAGGCTGGAAGTTTCAGCAGGATAACGCTAAGATTTATAAGACTCTAGAAGTTTTATCTTAGTTTTCGAGGAATAGGATATCACCTTTTAAGCATCCTGCCTAAAGTTCTAATCTAAATCCTATAGAAAACGTATAGGCCTTGCTAAAAACGCTTTAGCTAAAAGGCCTATTACTTCTTTAGGTTCGAAAGGGTAAAAAAAGTATAGCAGCCTTTAAGGCTGCTATAAGGGAGGTATGGGATTAATTACCTTAAAAGGCAATTGATAATTGTACTCTATCTTTACTAAGGCGTTATTTGGACGTTAAGGAAGCTAAAGGCTGGTACACTAAGTATCAGTAAGCTTTTTTCGTTATTTATTTAGAAAAAACCCTATAAACAAGCTCTTGATTACTACTGAATAGTTTTTTTCACAATTACCTTCAAACTTACACACAAAAGAATTTAACTAGTATTATTTAATATATATACTTTATAGTGATTTTTACACCTTTAAGAAAAAGTTATTTTGTTATTTATTTGTGAGTTTTTTTATCTTTATTTTTACTGCGATAGTTAAGCGCAGAGGTGCTGACTAAGCAGCTTACTAAGTGGCTTAACTTAAAGAGGAAGATCTTGGTTTTCCAAATCACTAACTTTTTTGGGTATAGCCCTCCTGGTTGTAGAAATATAAAGCTTTAAAAACCATAACCTTTTTGACATCTTTTTTTTGTCACCCCTCT
Source organism: Alternaria sp. 'sect. Undifilum' (assembly GCA_024321975.1). Classification (NCBI taxonomy): domain Eukaryota; kingdom Fungi; phylum Ascomycota; class Dothideomycetes; order Pleosporales; family Pleosporaceae; genus Alternaria; species Alternaria sp. 'sect. Undifilum'. Next base: position 4,777,914 of record JAJJZI010000004.1, read on the forward strand.
GTATTTCTGATACTATTAACTACCTAAGATTAGACACTAGACTGCTAATCTACGCCTAGACTAGAGTAGAATCTATGCCTATAGCTGCCGAGCTTATCCTTTAAACAAGGAGAAGGCAGCTAGGCGCAATTGTTAAGGATTTAAGGTTAATCCTCGCGGCTATATTAGTTATTTAGTTAGTTATTAAGCCTCTAATATATACTACATATAGGTACTAACACTTAATTAGGTAATTACTACCTATAATGTAACCTTTAATAAAAATTAATTTTACAAAGAAGATTGTAAGGAAGAGCTGCTAAGAAATCAAGCAATTAAGATTAAAGAGACCTTTTATAATAGCGAGCTAGTTAATTTAGGAGAGGATTTAGACCTTTCGCCTGTTTAGGGAAGGGCAGATTAGGATACGCAGCTAACTACTAAAGACTTTAAAAGTAATCTATCCACTATCTTAAGCATTAAGGAAGGCCTGTCTACTAAAGACAAGAGTAGATTAAAAGACGCTAAGCAAATAGAGCACGAGGCTAGTGCACTATTAGAAACTTGCTTAGATTAGCAGCAAAATACTAGTCTTGCTACCTTAGAACTAATTCCTAAACGAGAGACCTTAAGGATTAACAACATAATTAATTGCAAAGTTATTAATAGTTAAATAGTAGTGCGCTTGCTAAAAGAAGCTAATTTATCAATACTTAAAGGTAGGGAGCCTATTTAAAATAAGCCTAACAACTTATAACTAGTTTAACAGTCTAAGCCTAGAGACTCTAACGCGCTAGCTTGTTAAGATAGTATACCTGCTTAGGTAAGCAGGATAGTAGGGCGTGAATTATCTTAAGATTTAAGATCTTAGGCCTTAAACAGCAGAAGAGGTAGGCAATTACAAGCGAAACCTCTGCTTATAAAGCGTAGTGCGTAGATTGTAAGCAAAAGTTTAGATTAGCTTACAAATTGTTATCTTCTACTACGCAAGCTAGGTGGCGGGCGTAAGCATAAGAACACAACTTAAGATTAGCTTACAAATTGTTATCTTCTACTACGCAAGCTAGGTGGCGGGCGTAAGCATAAGAACACAACTTAAGATTCTAACAATTAACTAAAAAGTAAAAGTACAGGTAGTGTTAATGCATTAGTTGCAGATTATAAAAATCTATTATTAAACAATTTTTGTAATACTTACCTGCTAGGTTTGTAAGCAACCTAGGAAGACTAAGCAAGCTACAAGACTCTTAATTATATAGTTATAGCAGCTTTGCTTACTAAGCATAAGCTAAGAAGAAATGCTTAACTGCATTACAACAATCTACCTAAACTGCTAAGATTATAAAAGCAATTGCTTTAGCATCTTATAAGAGCCTTGTTCAAGGATATCTATAGGAAAGAAATTAATTAGTTAAGTAAGTATAAGACTTAAATTAAGATTTTAAAAGAAGAAGCAAATAATTGCCTAGTACCTATAAAGTAGGTTTAGACCTACAAAATAAATTAAGACAGCTTTATTCTTAAATATAAGGCGTAGATTGTTGTAAGAAGTAATTTTTAAAAGAAAGACTTAATTAACTTAACATACGCTGCTACATTAATAGCTAAGTCCTTTTAAGCAGCAATAGCTATTGCCGCTAAGAGTAATTTTAAAATTAAACAATATAATATTGTAAAAGCATTCCTTAATGCTTTAATTATAGCAGACAACTTAGTAATCTATAAAATACTAAATAGCTTTAAGAAGCCTAAAAAGTGCGTATAGCTTAACTGCGCACTTTATAAATTGCAAGACTTGCTACTATTATAGTATAAAAATTTTTAGGATTACTAAGACAAATTGGACTAATTGCTTTACTAGAGAAGCTCTATCTATTCTTTAATTAAGATAGGAGGATCCTAGTTTTGTTTTATATAACTAATATCCTACTGCTCTTTGCAAAAGATTATAAGCAAAAAGCAATAACTCTATAGTCAAAGATTATAGACAAGTATAAGATATAAAAACAAAGATTATTTAAATAGTTTCTTAAGATTAGAGTAATTAGATATTATAAGAAGTAAATAATTACGCTTGTGCATAATATGTATATTGATAAAATTCCAAAGAAGTTTAAGCTAGAAAATAGCAGCTTCTCAAAGACTCTATTGCTGTTAAAGGAGCTAATTAGGAACACTAGCAAAGCAACTAAGCAAGAGATTAAGGCCTACTAAAAAAAAGTTAGATTAGTGCTGTACACAGCTATTATGCTGCAACTAAATATTTGTGGGAGCTGAGAAAGAGCAATTGCTTGATCAGGAAGAGTGGAATGAGTGTATTGATCAACTAAGTGCCACGACAAAGTGGTCAATAACTACTAAAGAGGAATAAGACGATCTGGCCCGTATATATAGACGCTAGCGCGATCGTCACGTGTTCAGCTTACTAGGATCACCGGATTAACAGGGTGATCCACATGTTGCGCACGTCAATACTCCAACAATATTGCTTACTTAATCTTAAAGCTCTTACACTTTCTTACAAACCTTAGTAATTAGTATATAAAAGCTGTTAAACGGGTAATTATATACCACTATTAGACAAGATAAAACGCAATCTAGTACAGGAACTACCATAGCCTAGACTTAACAATTGCAGGCAACGCTTTCTTTGCAGATAATTAGGAAACTCGCTAATTATCCTATAGTTATATAGCTATCCTATATAGTAGTCTAATATTTTAGAAAGCAGCTTAGCAGACTACAGTTACTACATGAACTACTAAGGCTAAGCTGCTTGCCCTTAAGTACACTACTAAGAAGGCTATAGCTCTTAAGTGCTTTTTTTGTAAGCTGTCTCTTAATCTAAGAGACGTCTAGACAGTTTAGTGTAAAAATAACAAAAAATTAGGCTTCTAGTTAGGAAGAATAAGTAGATTAGCACTTAATTAAGGCATGTAGATATACAAAACATATAGCTGCAGTAAGAATATACTAAAGAATTATTTTAGGTTAAGTACCTAGAAACAGCAATTATGCTAGCTAATAGATGAACTTAGTTGCTTACTTAACAACAGTTTAAGAAGCTTAAGCAGTTACTTAACTTTTAGCAAGTTAAGCACTTGATTAAAAGCAACAATGTTGGAGTATTGACGTGCGCAACATGCGGATCACCCTGTTGATCAGGTGATCCTGGTAAGCTGAACACGTGACGACCGCGCTAGCGCCTATATATACGGGCCAGATCGTCTCATTCCTCTTTAGTGGTTATTAGTCACTTTGTTGTGGCACTTAGTTGATCAATACACTCATTCCGCTCCTCCTGATCAAGCAATTGCTCCTTTTCAGCTCCCACAAACAATAATTAACAAACAAAAGAATTTGTATTAAGCAGCAACATTTATATGCTAGGCTATGTCTTCTCTTAGTAGCTTAGAATAAGCGGGAGAACGTGAGCTAAATAAGCAGAAAACTAGAAAACCAAAACTAAGATTATTAATAAGTATTAGAATTTTTATACTCGCTAGACTTTATTATTAGATTATGCTTAGCTTTAGCAAGCTTTAGCAAGCTTAAGAGAATCTTAAGCTAACCTAGCCTAAGCAGCAAGAGTCTAGAGGTAAGCAGCATAGCAACGCGAATTTAATCTATTACTTCTATACATTAAGTTGTAAAATAATTGTTAGCGTACTCTAGCATAATAATTGCGCCTATGTAAATAGGTTGTATAGTAATTAGGACGGTGCATACAAGAGCAATTGTATAGACTAGGTAAAGGCGGCATTTTTTAAGCATGCTGTTCTAAAATATTTAATTAACGCGGAGGCTGTTATTATCAAGGCTGCTGCTGCTGCTGTTGCTGCTGTTGCTGTATTTGTTGTTAATTATATGCCGGCTGTTAAGCTAGCTGCTATGTAGGTTAACTTAGAACGTACGCAGCATAAGGCTGCGTATTATAAGGCTTTTATTTATATGAACAACCTTAACTTAAGCCTATAGCCTGCTAAGCAGGCTGTGTCTAGCGCAAATAATTCTTAGCATTATACTTTAAATTAAAAATGCTTACAAAAGCAGGAACAGAAGCAGGAGCAAGAGCAGGCAGCAAGGGCTAAGTGGCGAAACTATAAGACAACATCTTTTAAGCACAGTAATTATTTGCAGTAGGCTTCTGTGCAGAACACTTCTTAGTAGACGTAATGCTTCTGTTTATCTCTTTGTAACAAGTAATAATGTTTTTAAGCAGTTAAGCTTTTAAAGCTTAGTACAGCTTACTGTTGTTCTATTCCTAAAAAACAAGTTAGCAGCCTAAGCAAGAAGCTTAAATGATTAAAAACTTACCTCTTTATTCTTATACGTAGCTATAAATTAATTAGTGAAATTAATATTAACTATATAGCTAGTGTGTAACGAGCAACTGCTATAGCGTAAGCTGCTCTAACTGCTAACGTAGTTCACAAGCGAACGGCTCACCTAAGCGAACGGCTTACGCCCCACCAGCGCGCCGACGTCGACACTATAACGCGTAATATCTCAACAACGCAACTATCTATCAACTTATTCTAAATTAGATTTTTAGCTTACTCTTTTTAATGTCTAATAACAACGTGTTTAAAGCTAAAGACGTGCTGCCTCTATCTATAACGTGTCTTAAAGAACTTTGTCTTCCTAACGCGCTAGAAGACGCTCCTAATAGGACTACAAAGCGAATTTAAAGCACCTAAACAAGCTAAAAGAAGAAACTATAGTTAAGCGTATTCTTAAAGAGTCTGCGCGAGGATTTGTGCCTACAAAAGCTAATATTTAAGTAATAGCTAATAAACTATTATATAAGCAAGAGAGTAACCCTACTAGTAAGAACTAAGTTAATAACTTTATTAAGCAAACTTCTAAGCTCTATACGCGCTAGAGCTGTCCTTATAATTAGCAGCAAGCCGCCTATAAGAACCTAGTAGCTATCTAGCGCTAGTTTAACTTAGTCTAGACAACAAAGTAGAAGTAGAGTATTATAGATAATTATATCTACAACTTTAACAAGACTAGCTTTATAATAAATAAGATTTTATTATAGTTAGTTATTATAGGCTTAGAGAAACATAGTAAAAAGAAGTAGGTATAGCTAGGTAACTATAAGTAAGTTACTATAATTTAAGGCGTAGGCGCGTTAAGTTACTATCTACTACTTTTTATTATTTTTATAGGCAAGGTACTTATGAACATCTAGTTTAAAAATCTACTTATTAACTAAGTTCTTAAAGTTAGTCTTAATAGCTAGATAAATAATTAGCTTATTCTTACGTAGTTAGAGCACTTTAATACCTATATAAAGAGGTATACTATAAGTAGATATTAACTACTTATTATTAACAGCTACACAAGCTACTACTTTATTAAATTTTAAGATCTTTGTAAGAAAAAAAAAATTTTTTTTTCTCTATATACCTACATACTTGTCTTACTTATTATAGCTTTTTTTTTAAGGTGTTAAGGGTGGTGGTTGTTGTTGTAGTCAAAATAGAGTTCCAAAAAAGTGAAAAGCAGCTACCCTCTACTAATTAATCGCAAAAGTCAAAAAAAAAGATTAAGTGTAGTTAACGAGATTTGAATGGTGGGTGGATAAGTTCTAAGAGGAAAGCTTAGACCACTAAGCAATAATTAGGGTTAAAAAATTTGCTAAGGTACTAAAAAACAACACTAGTTAAAACGTGTCCAACGGCGATTGCCAGCCTATGGCTAACAACAGGATTATAGTAGGATTGCAACATAATACAATAGAGGAGGGAAAGGACACGTACGTACCGCAGCGGGAGCCTGCAATACTTTATAAAGCTAAAGCTGCTACTTCTTACCTACTGCTTCTTACCTTTTGAACAGCACTGTATACGAACGATTTGTATATAATACGCTACACTACAACATAGCGTGTAACCTCCGCGACAAGTATCTCCTTAACCTTAACTCTTATCTAAAGACAGGAAGCTTTCCTGTTGTACACCTAGCCCCTAAACTAGTCTAGCTTAAGCTAATTATACAGACACCTAAGTTTATTAAGTATCTACAAACTTAGCCTCTTTAGGACTTTATAATTATATTTCTTATAAACAACTCTAGAATCTGCGATATCTCTATATATAAAAAGAATGTTAAGCCTTAACTTAGCTAGTTGTAGAAGGAATACAAGATCTACAAGGTGTTCGCTAATACTACAGTAGGGTGACATCGAAAAAGAGACTTTTGAAAAGTTATACCTTTTCAAGCTCTATATATAATCAACTAGAGGTGCTAGGACTATAATTTTTAGAGTTTTGGAAAGCCAAGAACTTCCTTTTTAAGTTAGGCTATTAGTAAGCCTGATTAGTAAGCCTAATGGGAAAGATAAAAAGCAGTAAAAATAGCTAATAAAAGAAGCCTTAATAAATGTAGCTACAACTTTTTATTCACAGTATCTTTTAAGCTAAAAGTTAGAAGTGTTATATAATAGTGTAAGATCTATAATTTATCAATATTAATAATTATTCTAATTATTACTAGAATAGTTAGATAAGAGAGTTGTGTTTTAGGGTTTTTTTTTATTGAAGTAGCTAAAGCTAGTAACTAGTACTTAGTATACTAACCTTTAGCAGCTTTAACAGCTAAATAACGCCTAGGTAAAGAATTAATACAATTATCAATCGCCTGTTGTGGTATAAGGTCCCACTCTTCTAAAATTGCCTTTTTAAACAATTCTACTGCTTTAACGCTTTTACCTATGCCTAAAGAGGCAATAGCACTTTTTCCTAGCGCGTTTTTAAGTAGACTCTAAACGTTTTCTATAGGATTTAAATCTAGGCTATAGGCAGGATGCTCGAAAAAGGGAATCCTATTTCTAGGCTATAGGCAGGATGCTCGAAAAAGGGAATCCTATTTCTAGAAAACCAGGCGATAACTTGTAGCGTTTTATAGATCTTGGCGTTATCCTGCTGAAATTTCCAGCCTAAATAGAATTAGCTATAAGCTTTTTAAATATAAAATAATATTCAAAAGATATAAAGTAATAACAAAGTTATAGCCTTTCAAAGTTAAAAATAAGAGAGTTTGTACTTACCTCTTTTAAAAAGACGTTTAACAATAGGATTTAAAACTTCTTTTAAATATCGAGTATTTGAAAAGGTTGTAGTATCTTTTAGTAATCTAGTTATGTATAACTTAGATCTACCACCTAGCCAAATAGCTCCCCAAACCGAGATAGAAATATCGCGAGCTATATCTTAGTCAGCAGGCTAGCTATAAATTATTCAAAATACTAGAAAAATACCAGATTTTCTATTAAAATTCTAAGTTTAATTAAAATATTTTTAAACTCACTTGTATTTGTAGTAGACACCTGTTCCTTGCTAAGTCGCTTATGTCTCCTTTTTTGGACGTATTCTTGCCTAGCGCCGTGTCCACGCTAGATGAAAGACTCGTTAGAAAATATAACTTTTCTAAAGTGAATATCTTTTAATATTTTTATAGTCTTCTTGGCGTATTTCTTGCGATTTAAAGCTCTTTTATTATTTAAAAGCTGTTTTTACTTAGCAGTAGAAATAGAGTATTTCTCTGCTTTCAATAAGCGTTGTAAGCTTCTAGTAGAAAAAGATAAACTATTTTCTTCTAGAATACGCTTATTTGTTTTCTTAGGACTTCTTTCTAGGTCTCTATTAACTACTCGCGTAGCTCTTTTAGAGACCTTTGTAGACAGGCGCTGTTTAGGCGTATAAAGTAGTAAAAAAGTAATTTTTTTCTTTTTAATACGTTGTAAAGTATTATAAATAGATTTGTAAGATTTTTCTAGTATAGTACTAATAGTACTAGTAGATTTTTGTTGTAAGGATAAAGTATAGACTTGTTTTTCAAACTTAGAAAGTTTAACTGACATAGAGAGAAAATAAAGAAGAGAAAATCTTAGGTTAGAAAGAGATTATTATATAGACTAACGCTAAAAAAAGCTTACGTAATTTTAGCGTACTTTTTTAGCGTACTTTCTTTTATATTTTTATTTCTAAACTTATTAAATTATAAACTTGTGCCAAGACTTTGCTTACGTAATGCTTATATAATCTAGTATTACATGTCTTAATTTTAGCGATTTTGATACGCTCATTAAAAAGTTGTAGCTAGATTTATCTAGCCATTTTTTCACCTGTTTTTACTGCTTTTTATCTCCTCTATTATGCTTACTAAGCAGGCGTACTAATAGCCTAACTTGAAATGGAAGTTCTTGGCTTTTCAAAACTTTAACAATCATAGTCCTAGCACCTCTAGTTAACTATATAAAAAGCTTTAAAATGTATAACTTTTTAAAAGTCTCTTTTTCGATGTCACCCCTCTGTAGTAAAGTACTTAAAATGCTCTACTTTAGTATCCCTCTCTTCTTATTAATTGTGCATAAGCTAAGTAAAGAAACTATTAACTAGTTAGGCTAGCTGTTGCATAACGTTGAAATGGCGATAGAGAAGAAAGAGGCGGGAAAAGAGGAGTAGGCGTTCTATTGTCGTATGTATAGGTTAGAAAGCAAGGCAATAATAGTACTGCTTCTTTAATTTGTCTAAGAGTACCTAGAAGTGAAGCCTTAACATAAGTAGGCAGTATAGGCAGAATAGGGCGCGTTAAATTAGGAGGCAATTCGCGTCTTTGTCTTGCTTTTCTTTGTTTCTATCTAAACATGCTAGAGCGACACACTAATTGCGTGCTGGTAATGCTAAATAAGGGGGCATAAGCCCTAATACCTGTTGTTAGTAATAAATCTTTTTTTTTACTAAAAAGGTGTCTACAAAATGTGTAGTTACATCAAAAGGTTGTCTTAAAAGGCCGAAGCCAATTATAGCTTTTTAACGTTATCTACTTCTTGCTGTTAAAGCGTAAGTATAGTAACACTATTTTAGGCTTAGCACGCAACTGCACTAATTATATTAGTAAGAAGACCTTTCTGCTAGCCTTTAAAGCTGCTTTTAAGCAGTCTATGATAAAGGAAAATATCTAAGCTAGCTTTAAAGGCGCTAGTCTAGTTCTATATAACCTACAAGCTATGCTATTAAAGCTTAATAAAGTAGTGTAAACACTACAACAATTACTATAATAAGTAACTACTTAGGAGGCATAGACACTACGCAACGCGCGCAAAGTTAAGGCTTAAATTAGTCTTATTTAATAGAGTGTAAGAAAGTGCTATAAGTTTCTACTAATTCTCTTACTAAGTAAATTACGTAGCTAAGTAAGGAGGCTTAGTAGATAGCATATAAGATAGTGCTTTTAATAGAGAAAATAACTACTCTTTAAGAAGCTGTAGACAAATTAAATAAGTATAAAAGCCGCAAGTAGCAGTATATATAGATAGAAGAGACTCTTACTATAGGCAAGGTATAAGAAGTATTAGCTGAACAGGCAAGTAGTAGTTGTAGCAATAGTAAGAGTGCGTTAAAGAGAGTACAAGGAGAGAGGCAGTGTAGGCGTTGCAAGTAGACTAGACACAACGCTTATACCTACGCAGTTAAGATAGATAGTGCAAGTAATAGTAGCGATTCTAATAATTAATTTAGTATATTGCAATAGTTTATTAACTGTAATAAAAGACTATAATAACGTGTCAACGTCGGCGCGCTAGTAGGGCGTAAGCTGTTCGCTTGGGTGAGCCGTTCGCTTGTGAACCACGTTAGTCTAAACGCGATTAAAGCAATATTTAGCGTACAAACTATTTAGCATCTTCTTTATACAGCGCTTACAAGGCAGAACGCAAAAGCATAATAAATTAGCAGTAAACTTTAAAGAGCTGTTAGGCGCTTTTTTTTAAAGTTAAAGAGGGCGTGTTGCGCCTAGTAGACAGCTTAATAGGCGTTTATAGGCTATTGCTATTGTTTTGTTGCTAATTGCAGGACGCTGCTTAAGCAGTAAGCTACTGTAATTTTTGTATTAGCTTCTAAGGAGCCTTGCTCTTGCGCTAGCTTAATTGCTTAGCTAGACTCTTATATAGATTAAAATTTAAGCAAGGACTTAACAGCAGACTTAATTTAGCAGGTAAGGCAATTGGCTTTTAAGCAGAGCTACTAGATATCTTGCAATAAGCGTATAGATTAGAAGGCAGCAATAACTAACTTTTATTATTTTAAAGTATAGCTGCTTGTTAATTTTTTTTATTAAACAGGCTTTAACGCATGCAATACTTATGCTTAGCACTATTATTATGTTGCTAACAACTACTATTTAAACAATTCTTACTTTTATAACAGCAGCTCGCTAATTAACGCTTGCGCTTATTACTACTAGGGGCGGACTACAAAATATTAGCAGCTAATTAGAATAATAAGGTAACGCTGCTTACTATGTTAGTAATAGTAGTTAAGACAGTCCTAAAAAGCTTAGTAATTAATATTAGAGTAAGGTTAAGGACAAAAAGGTTTTAGAGCGGTAGTGGACGTAATTAATATTGTTGTAGAGGCTGCGTACTAACTAATTACGCGATACTTAGGGTCTATCTAATGTTTTAATATTAGGGCTGCTAGATTAATTAAAACATCAACAAGCAGCATCACTACAACAATAGAGGATTAGGCAGAGGAGCTATAATTACAAAGAGACCTCTTAGTCAACGACCTTAATTTAACAATTGCCTGGTTGCTTACAGCTTAGATTAATAGTATCTCACTAACCTAGGGGGTGTGTTGGAGTATTAACGTGCGCAACATGTAGATTACCCTGTTGATCAGGTGATTCTGGTAAGCTGAGCACGTGACGATCGCGCTAGCGCCTATATATACGGGCCAGTTCATCTTATTCCTTTTTAGTAGTTATTGACCACTTTGTTGTGGCACTTAGTTAATCAATACACTCATTCCACTCCTCCTAATCAAGCAATTGCTCCTTCTCAGCTCCCACACTATTAAAGAGGATTAATTAAAAAATTAAAAGGATTAAGAAACTTCTTTGCACAGACGTTTTAGCCATATTAGTAAAATAAGCTTAAGTAAGCTTAGTAATAATACCTATATCAATATATTAAACATTAAGTCTAGTAAAGCTTTAAGCAACAGTAAGGTTTGCTTGAAAAACAAGCTTACTAGCAAAGTTAACAGACCATAGCAAAAGGTGCTAGCTAGGCTACAAGGCTAAAAAATTATAGCAGCAACCTATATTAACAATCTGCTTATATTGAGAGAAAATAAGCAGAGAATATCTTAGTTATTTAAGGATCTTTTAAATATATTAGACTTTAAAATTAGAGACTAAGGCAATGTTTCTAAATTTTAAGAAGAACAGAGACTACTAGCTAATGATAAGCTAGAAAAGAAGCCTGTTAAAACAACACTACTCTAGCAGATAAATTCTGCAAAAAGGCAACCTGTAACAGAGCCTAGAATCAATACAAAAGGCTCTAGTAATGCAGATTAGGGGGTAATTATAATCTTAGCAGAAGATCTATTTTAAGATCTATATTTCTTCTCTAAATTGCTATTAGAGATCTTTTACTAGAAGCAAGCCTAGTAAATGATAATATATATCTTAAATTACTGGCAAAACAGCTTCCTAGCTTAAAGGGGCGTGTTGGAGATTAAGCTACTTAGCTGTTTCTCTACAGGATCTAGGAGCTCAAATTACACCTAGAATCTACAATTAACTTACAATTAATTAATTACTAGAAGCTATTACGCTACTAGTATTACTTATTATTGTTATCAATTAATTGTGGTAATTAATGACGTTTAGGATTACGCAATCTACTAAAGATTACACAATTTACTACGCAAGCTATTGCGTATTACAGATCTTTCTAGAATGCAAGTTACAAGTATATATAAACTGTAGTTTAGCAGATAGTTAGGAAACAAGATAGTAAGACAGAAGAGAAAAGATAGAGAGATAAGACAATACAATTGCTATCCTCTAAAATACTGTCTTCCTCTAGTCTCTATCCTTTTATCCTTATCCTTCACCCTGCGCACCTCCTCAATCTCTAACAGGTTATAAGCACGGATTAAGCTGCCTCTAAGTTTACTACGAACAAGTAGAAGACAGAGATCTCTACCTCTAAGTTGATAGTAGAACAAGCAGCAACTACATATCCGCAACAGGTTATAAGCCTTAGAGATTGAATCCGCGACAGGTTATACACCCGGAGATTGAATCCGCAAACAGGTTACACACCCGGAGATCATATCTACAACAATTAATAATAAAACTACAAAACAACTACGTAATTTAAGGATAAATTTTTGAAAGAGGAGGATAGTGTTACAACTTAGACTAAGAAACACTTAGAACAACGCCTTAAGGACTATACAACGCTAGCAGAGGACTACAGCAAGGCAACTACGCCGTTGTCATCGAACACCAACTTTTCGAGGCGAGAAAAAGGTCTGGCTCTGCCTTTTTCTCGCCTCAACTATCTTAAACGCCTTCCCAAAATTAGCTTCTGATACTTGTTTTCTAGGTGCAGATGTTGTAGCGTGCGCGCTGGCTAGTTGTAGAGAAACAGAGTAGTTAACTGTTGAAAACTCTACAAGTGGTCTGTGCGCAAGCTGATTTTAGAGTTCAATTGAAGGCAATTTGACTTCTACTTGACAAAGCAACGGCTTTCTACTTAGGTATAGATAGATTTATTGGCGTAGTGAACTAATAGATCTATCTACTTAGCTATCTATTACTCGAAATCCCCACACTGACTCGATATACCGACCTCCTATATCGACCTACACATTAGAATGGATAGCTAGTGCTCTTAGCTATCTACCTACACCTAAATCCCTCCATACCAACTTAATATACCGACCTAATATACCAACCTAAACATTAGAATGGATAGCTAGTGCTCCTAGCTATCTACCTACACCGAAATCCCTCCATACCAACTCGATATACCGACCCAATATACTGACCTACACATCTGAAATCTATCCTGACTCGATATACTGACCTCCTATACCGACCAACACATTAGATTTGATAGCTAGACTCCTAGCTATCTACCTATACCGCAATCCCTGTACCAACTCGATATACTAACCTAATATATCAACCCTATACCGAACTGCTTAGCGTACCTATATAAGCAATACATGAGAGCAGCTAGCATAGCCTACAACAACATACAAGAAGTAAAGGAGATAACTAGACTAGCATACTAGCTCTACATACTTCCTCACAAAGGACTGAGAGAGATACTCGTTAAAACTACCCTAGGCTACGAGCCTTACCTTTATTTAGACAAACCCCTCCTTGTAAATAATAAAAATTAGAAAACACCACGTAGATACTTGTAGGTTCTAAACCTACACGTCTTATATAGCCCTTCAGGCTAAGAAAGGACATTAAACTACAAAAAAAAACCAAAAAAAAAACCACGACGTTGTCACGTAACTGCTTACCTACAAGCGGGACCTGCACGCTTATTTACAAGCGCAACTACATAACTACTTATTAACAAGCACGCTTATACACGAGCGCTAGACTTATTACAGAGGGGTGACAAAAAAAAAGATGTTAAAAAAGTTATAGTTTTTAAAGCTTTTTATTTCTACAACCAGAAGGGCTATACCCAAAAAGGTTAGTGATTTGGAAAGCCAAGATCTTCCTCTATAAGTTAAGCCTCTTAGTAAGCTGCTTAGTCAGCATCTTTGCGCTCAACTTCCACAGTGGAAATAAAGAAAAAAAAAACTCCACTTATGAAGTATTGCAGGCTCCCGCTGCGGTACGTACGTGTCCTTTCCCTCCTCTATCGCATTATGTTGCAATCCTATTGCAATCCTACTGTAATCCTGTTGTCAGCTATAGGCTGGCAATCGCCGTTGGACACGTTTTAACTAGTGTTATTTTTTAGTACCTTAGCAAATTTTTTTAACCCTAATTATCGCTCGGTGGTCTGAGCTTTCCTCCTAGAACTTATCCACCTACCGTTCGAATCTCGTTGACTACATACAATCTTTTTTTGACTTTTGCGATTGATTAGTAGAGGGTAGCTGCTTTTCACTTTTTTGGAACCCCATTTTGACTACAACAACAACCACCACCTTTGACACCTTAAAAATAAATTTAATATATGCTTATTTGTTTTTTAGGACTTCTAGTTAAGTCTCTGTTAATAGCTCTTTTAACTTTTTTTGTAATCTTAGTAGGGCGGCCTATAGTAGGCTTAAAAGTAGGTAAAAGATTGTTGTTTTTCTTTCTAATTCGTTGAAAAGTATTATAAATTCTATTAGAAGGCTTTTCCAGTATATGACTAATAGAGAAGAGTGATTGGTTTTGTGTAAGTAAAATATAAACGTTTTCTTCTAATTTTAAAAGTTGAGTAGATATTGTAAAAATGATTTAAAAAAAATGAGAAATAGAAAGAGAAAACTAAATGGAAAAGAGTTAGTAATCTATTATAGACTAAATACTTACTTAAGCAACCTCTTTTTTTTTATATTGCTGATTAAACTTTATGTAAGTAAGATAATATAGCCTAAAATTAGCTTACATGATTCTTACATAAGCTTATTAAACTTGATTTATTTTAAGACATTTTGATACGCTCATTAATAAGAATCAGTAAGTTCTATTTTTATTTTATTTTTCTATCTCATTTCAAGCGAGATTGCAGGCGCAAGCGTGCTGACTAAGCTGCTTACCAAGTAGCCTTACTTGAAAAGGAAGTTTTTGGCTTTTCAAATCGCTAACTCTTTTTAGAGTAGCTCATTACGTTAATTAGTTATTAGCGATTAAAATCTATAACCTTTTTGACTCGTTATTCTTTTTGTCACCCCTCTGTACATCTTCTTTAAGTATTTATTATACAAGAAACTCCTCTTACTCTAGAGTTAATTACTACTAGTATATATAGCTAGCTTAGTTGCTTTGTCTGTTATGTATGCGCGTTAAAATTATAAATTGCAGGATATTATATGCTTTTGCAGTAGCCCTTTAACTTATGAAAACACTAGTAATAATATTATAAATAGCTGCTTGTATAGTTGCTTTACAGTTATCTATTTTAGTTCAATATGTAGAGAGATAATAGGTGTTTTGTGCGGGAGTGCTGAGATTTGTGCGTGATCAACATCCCTGGGTGATCAACATCCCTGTCGGGTAGCTTAGCGGTGGACATTGCGGACATTCTTGAGTAATCGGTCATGGGTATTTTCTCTGCGACGTTGGTGATACGGTGCAAGGACTTTCTACAGTACGAAGCCGTCAGATGTGGATGACCGTGCAGGTTTGGTTTCATCCCGCAGTCGATCGCACCGTCACTTTGATCGGTGGCATTACTCGTCTGCGTATCCTTAGACTAAGCTAGTGAATACGGATATCCACGTAAATCCTCAGCACTATCAGTACTATCGCATTCTATTCTGGAATCTCCTTGCTCAGTGCCTTATTCAAGTATTGTAGGCAAAAAATGTCGTGATCCTTCATCAAGGTTTCATCTACGGCCGCTGCATACTGTTCCAGTTCTCGCCGATACCAATTGCTTCCCGAAGAGTTGTGTGGACGTATGGAGAGTTTCTCTTCAGGCAAGTAAACGTGACTCTGCCATGAGGAACGTATCGAATATCGACGATGACTGCTTCGGGGCCCTGCTCTTCATCATTCTTATGTCCGTAGTTGAAACCCGTACGCAGGACCACCGATTCGGCTTCCGAATTGGTTCCTAGAACCGTAGTTATGGAGTTCACAAAATTTGCCTCGACCGTTCCACATCGAAACCTTTCGTCGTGTCCGCGACGAATGCAAATGAATCTTCCTGCGCCCTGCATACTCCAACGATTCTAGCTAAAAGCAGAACCCTTTGTTTGTATCAGTGCTGTGCCCAACGCATCTAGTGTCGTTCTCTTGTGACTCTCGAATCTACTCTTCGACAAGATAGCTTGAGCCTGGAAGCTTCCGATGCTACAACGTTGGCTAGAGCAAACGAATGCACGTCCAGTCATGTGCTGCCTGGACCAGCTCACGCACTGACTGCAGGACCATTACAAGTCAGTATGAGCATATTCTAATTATTAGTCTAGCTAGAGTTCATTTCGTCAACAGGACCAGTAACGGATTCAAGCTACCCTTATTCAGCTCCTTCGTATACAATTAAATCTGAACGACCTGCCAACAGCCCAGAGAGCAACAAACACCCTCAAGACGACCAATTCATAGAATCCTCCCCCGTATTATGTAATAAACTTCCGTGATAGTGGTGCTACTACCCTAAGCGACTACCGACCCGCATGTTGTACATATGCAGCCAAGGCATGCAAGTAAAGATCGGATCCATGAATAAACCGCACAGACATGAGTCACGGTACCTCTAGAAACTCCCCACACTCCCAAAGTTCCAACATGTTGCATGTGAAAGTATATGAAATCTTCATTGAGATTGAATTAAAACGGCATGCCCACATGACGTAATGGTGTTCATGAGAGCGCAGGTTCAAAACGAAACAAATTATAAATACAAGTGAAAAAGTGGGCAGCGACTTATGCAACAGCTGCTTTCCCAGTACGATGCCAGACCGAGCTGGGAAGGATGTCTCTTGTTTTCCTGAACGCCGGAATGTGCCATAAAAATGAAGCGCAGGTTTATCCAGAAATCAGTACCCAGAGTAAAAAGACTGCAACTTGTTAGCTTGTTGCTCATGCGTGAGAGATGGAGAGGTGCGTACAAATCATTAGCACACCAAACATTTTCGCGACGAGCCACCTGTTGCCCTGAACGCGGCTCCAGTACTTCATCAGCTCGCGTTGGGCACCCTCGACGTTGTCTACAACATCTTCGGTGTTGGCGTCGATACGCTGGATCTGCTCTCCTTGTTCAGACACCATCTGAGCGAGCTGGCTGAAGATGCCTCCTAGCTCTTGTATAGTAGACTCTATCGACTCGATTGCTCGTCCTCTCTCCTGAATGTATACGTTCTGGGGCTGAGCCTCTTCCATCAGCAGCAGCTGTGCGTCTGATTGCGGTCCACCCCGTGTCAGAGCCGATGATGCAGAAGGCTCGAGCGAGAGCAGGTCTTGCTGTACTGCGTTGGTGTTGCGGCCGAAGCCTCCCGGTGATCGAACTCGCTGGGGTGTTTGGTAGAGAGGAGAATCGGTCCTGCCTGGCTCGAGGCTGCTGTGGGATTGCTGGGCAGCCGTTGACAGGAACTGTTCTGTGCGCGACCGCGATGCCTGCATGTTCTTTGTCCGCACCTCCAAAACATGTTTGAAGTTCATTCCCACGTTCTGTAGCTTGTCTTTTAGCAGTCCTACTACGTTGCTGTTGTGCTCTCCTTCTTGATCGACGCCGGATTTCGACTTGGGGTGTTGCTTCGAGTTCATCTGTTGGAGGGCCTGCACCTGGCCTGACAGGGCAGTCATGTCCTGTTTGATGACAAAGGTGAGCTCGTCAAACTCGACGGGCCGATCGTCAAAAAGAGTCTTGCGCTTCGCCAACTGGGAAAGGCGCTCGAGTTTCTGCATGGTGCTCGCAACACGTCGCGCGACGTCTGCGGCATTGCGCGCAAACTCGGAGCGTTGACGCCGCGGGTTGGCACCTGCCTGTGTCTTCTCTTGCGCCGTGAGGAGCGACTGCCGTTGCGCGCCCGTCTTGGACTGTGCCTGCCGTCGCTGAGCCTGCGCGAGAATAGAGCGGAACTCTTCGGTACGGTCTTGTATCGATACGGCCATGGCGATGGTTTGCTGTGGTGTGGGTGGGTGGAATAGGGGAGGCGCACACCACTGTCGGCAGAACAGCTGGGCGTTGCGGATGCGCGGGAGGGGTGGAGATTGACCCAAGGGAGAAGGACAGATTTGCGCTCAGTTGCTGGAATGCTCAAAGCACGTCTCTCGTAGTGTCAAGGCAGCAATGGCGAGGCCGAATGGTGTTGGGATGCGACGCGGAAGTCCGTCCGTATACGTGGCGCGGGGGAAATGACTGCGGTCACTCGTTTTCACTCTAGCGTTCGGCGACGTCTTCGGGATGCAAACATGCGCGGTCGTGAAGCGACGTGTTCCCGGAGAGTCGAGCAGCAAAAAGTGGAATGGGTTGAGGATTGAGGCTTGGACTGGGGTGAATTGGGGGAACGTGGTTAGTTTAGGGCTGTTGTCTGCGCCACACCTGACGGGGCCGCCACCCCTCCGTGGCGCTGTCAAGCCGCGCGGAGAACTCGCGCTGTCGAGGAGATGAACGGATCAGATCTTCACTGCATGCACCCTCGCCCGTCCGCTCGTCCGCTCTCTTCAGCTCTGCCTTGGTTGATTGAGTGATCCTCTGTCTTACTTTAGGTCGGGCCTTTCGCACACGCAGCAGGTGACGTCGCATCATGCCGGAAGCTTGGTCTCCAGCCACTCCGTCTATGGCCACGACTCCGGCTATCAACCACCTCCTCGGCGCTGCAATCGTGCACCACATAGCCAGCACCTAGGTCGCAGAGTTCCGTCTCTGTAGACAGCCCCTCGCCCTCCTGGATTGCATGCGCTGCAGGACATAGCGGGCTTTGGGCTTGGCCCTAGTAGAGCTAGAGTGGTGTGCACATCTTACACCCCGACTACACAGCTCCACCATGTCCGGCCCCTTCCGCTTCCAGGCAGAGGAAGCCAGATCACCGCTGTAGGTGGCAGCTCTACATGCAGCATGCCTTCATGGACTGACTCGTGCTAGCGACCGGAGCGTGTCGCCCTTCTCCGCAGGCCAGCCCGTGTCGTTCAAGACCAACATCAATCGTGCCAAAACAATGAAATGGGTGCAGGCAAAGAAGAACGCTTACGATGGCGACGATTGGGGCGACTACGATCAATACGATGAATACGGCGTCAACCAGGAGCCACACCAGCCACAAGAACAGGCGCAGCGATACTACGCTCAGCGTACAGAGCAACCATCGCGCAGCTTCACCGACCCTTCCCAGCAGGCGCCCCTCACAAGAGGCCGTAGGAATTCCTTTGAGCGCGGCGAGGAACAGCGCGCCTTCTCCACAACAATACCACACCCCCAGCACGGTCATGGCCAACAGTACGAGGACCCACGAGGTCAGACCAGCGCTGGTGGCTATGATCAGGGCTCCGACACGGGGGACAGAGGCGACTTCAGCCCTTCTGCGATGCCCCCGCCCCTTCAGACACGCATATCGCAGGTCCCTGCCGATTTCACTCCATCCATCAACACCCAGTTGCCTCCTCGCAAGAGTAGTATAGGTCAAGGAGACATGCCAATGCCTACTTCCCCCCGATCACGCCATGGCAGTCACTCCGACAAGCCACTGCCCTTCATCAGGCCATCGGATATCTACAAGCGCCACGAGGAGGAGCAGCAACGTGCTTCACTGGAATCATCACGACCAAGCCTGGACTCACTTTCTTCCCCGACACGGGACAAGGCAACACCTCCTCAAGAGGGCGCAAGATCGCTGCAGCCCATGGAAACTGTCGCCGAGCGCAACAGCGAGTATGACCTGCCTGGTTATGATGCAGCAGCCCCGCACCACGACAAACAGCAGCAATCCCAGCAAGACCAGTCCCTTGTGTCACCTAAGCATGACCAGGGCCTACGGTCAGTTGTCGACCAAGCATTCACTCGCGCTGATGAATCGCGCTCGGTTCCGCCAACGCCTATATCAAACGATAACGATTCGAGTTCAGACCTTTTAAGAAGCAATACTGGCAGTACTTCAGGAATCAGCCCAATCATGAGCCGTGTGCCCAGCTCTGCAGCATCAGCGGTGAGGAGCCGTAACCAAGCAGAAGGTAATACACCCGCTATTGCAGAAGAACCCAGTGAAACTACGACGCCCATCACCCAGCCAACATCCGCGAACGTCATTGAGCCCATGCACCACGTTCCACGAAAACCTTCGCCAGGTCATAATCGCAACTTCTCCAATTCGTCCATGGCGCGCAGCGACCTCGCTACGCCCACACGCGGTGACAGTCCTGCCCGTTCGCCTGTCTTAGCACCGAGCAGGGACGTGCCCGAACCAGAATCTGCTCTTGTTACTACGGAAAGCAACGAGATATCCGATACAATGGAAGGCGGTCTTCAGGGTCCATCCCCTGCATATGCTGCTCGTGAGGCAGACATCGCTACTGCCGCGAGGAATGGTCCAGACAGTGGTGCACCCGAACTCGGTGCAGCGGAGCTTCGGTCACAAAACACCTTCCTAGAGTCGCACAATGCGCAAAGCCCCGTCGACGATATTTTGCCACGCGATCGCTCCGAGTCTCCAAGCAAAGGTCGCGTGCAGGCGTTGGCTGGTAAATTTGGAGAGGTGGCTTCGTCAAGACGTGGCTCCACACAATCCAATCGCTCGAGGAACAGTCTTCAGTCGTGGGAACGGAGTAATGACAACTCACGTGCGGCGTCTCCAACGAAAGCTACTTCTTCAAAGCCGAGCAGTCCTGTCAAAGAATTCCGTCCTCATCTTCCAGGCCAGTGGGAATCATACGCCACGACAGCTATGACACCCTCAGATCGCGACGAGCAGGATCGTGGATTGAGCCTCGCCAACAACGGCCCGAACTCGCTCAACAACTTTGACCTCACGCCAACAACGGCCAAGCAGTCAGTCGCGGGCATGTCTTCGGGTGAGACAGAAACTTCTGATCCTATTGCTGCGCTTAAAGATGCTGGAGCCGCCATGGTCAATTCTATACGCACGACCTTGGGAGCCGCTGAAGAATCCGAAACTCAACAGCAGCAGGGGCGCCGTACTGATGACGGAAACATTTACATCCCTAGGCCCCTTCAGTTAGATCGTACGGTTACTAGCAACTCAAGTGTACCACCGACTCCGCCTGCAAAGGATACACCAGAATTAGAATTTCCACCACCGCCTCTGAAAGAGAAATCCCCACAATTCTTCAATGGTCAGCCTGAGCGACCAAGTCTTGATCCCCAGCTGAGTACCGACGCGTCAGCTGAAGACCAGGAAAGCGACCGTCTGCGCAAGGAGATCGTCGCAAGCCTCAGCCCGTTCAAGGCTCCCGCGTCGCCGGTTAGCGAATCTAATCGAGCCTCGCCCCAGCCTGTTAGTCCAGGCGCGAACCGTGCTAGCTCTATTCTGCCCAGTGAGTATGATACTTACTGGGCAGACGAAGACCGCGCTTCTCGTCGGTCGTCGCAAGATGATGAGCGCCACCCTCAAGAGCAGCCATCAGGAGCGACCGTGCCTTCACTACCGCAGTCTGAGGAGCCGACCAAACCCGTGATACTCAACCGATTCAGCTGGGAGGCAAGCAACTCGCAATTACAAACACCAGATGAGCAAGCGCAAGGTGCGCCTATGGTAGAGCCTACAAAAGCATCACAAGTAGCCGCAATTCCCTCTCCTCCTGCTGAGCGAGCTGCAGATCAAGAACACCGAGAGTTGTCTGAAGGTCTTCCCGACTCAAACTTCGGTCCAGATCATACTTTCACAGTCACCGAACCGGATCCTAGCAGTGACACTGACATGCCGCCGCAAACTTCATCTCCGCCTCTTGATACTGCACGCTCGCTTACTAGCCTAAGCACTAGCCCTACCCGAGAAGACACACGCTCGCCGGGACTCCACGTTGTCAACACAGAGCTCAATCCCGAAGCCGTGGACCTCCCTCCGCGCTTCAGTGCGGAACATGAGCAATCTCCAGGACCCAAAGAGCCAGAATTGAGTGAAAAACAACAGTTAGAGCAGCCCGCGCAGAATCCCGCCATTGTGCCATCCAATGAAGATGCAACAACACCCACTGCTGTGCAGGATTCTTCACCAAAGTCGCCAACTACAGACAAGCCTCTAGGCGCTCGAGAAATCGCGACATTGGCTACATCTGCCGAGCGGATTGGTGCCTATAACGCAACGCGAGAGTACTGGGCAAAGCATGATCATGGCCTCAATGACTGGCTGCGCTCTGCCCTCGAAGCGAAACCTGATCTAGCCAACCACAACTACCCCATGCAGCGAGTTCCCACGAGTTCGGCGCGTCATAAACATGCTGGCTCTCTGGCCCTATTTGGCAAGCTTGGAGGACCAAGTAGTCACGACGTGAGCAGCGAGCAGCCTAACAATACTAGTGTATCAGTTCCGGCGCATTTACTCCCTCCCACCACTGGTGCACCCTCTGGCTCAGGGTTTGGCGGACGAATAGCAAATCAGCAGATGCAGCTTAAGGGCAAGGACCTGCTTCATACCGCCAACGTATTAGGTGGGAAGGGCATGACTAGCGCTAAAGGATTGTTTGCGAAAGGCAAGAGCCGCTTCGGCCGCGAAAAGGTAGACAAATGATCTCTTCTGTTCATGTTTTTTACATGGCATGCGACGAGAATGGCACTGCTACTTCTTTCTTTGGCCTACGGACCTACGGCGGGTAATTGATGGACATGGAATGTGGCGTTATGGCCTTGTTTTGGGCGTTTTCATTCTTTTGCCATTTACGATCGTAGTCCTCGCCTGTAGCCCCATAATCATCTGAACGTGATTTCGAGGTTAATCTCCTAGCCGGCTCGGCTTCCCTACCCCTGATGTTTTTTTGCTGATGTGATGCGTGAACCAGACTTCCCATGCCCGGGCCGACTCTGCACCTTCTTCGCGCGAAGCCTCCGAAGAGCCCGAGCTTGTAACGCGAAGGTCGATAGGAATGTATTTGATACGCTCCTTGACAGAAAAGGAAAAGGATAAAAAGGAGGAAGCCCCGAATGAAGAAATGAAGAAGCGTCGGTTCT
This sequence comes from Alternaria sp. 'sect. Undifilum', assembly GCA_024321975.1. Classification (NCBI taxonomy): domain Eukaryota; kingdom Fungi; phylum Ascomycota; class Dothideomycetes; order Pleosporales; family Pleosporaceae; genus Alternaria; species Alternaria sp. 'sect. Undifilum'. Next base: position 4,800,514 of record JAJJZI010000004.1, read on the forward strand.
CGTTCTCATCACAGTTCCGCCGTGGTAGTCGCCCCGGAAGCAGACCGAGCAGTGTAGCGTTACCGAAAGAAACCCCATCGGTCTCTAGCTCGACACCCAAGACCTCACCTCCCTGTGAGCTCCATCACTATTTGATGGGTGAACGTCGACCGCATTCTTTCCATGCCCCAGACTCTTGGGTCGGCACTCCACCTACTACTCTTAACGAGTACTTCAGTACTACTCCGCCGCGTCGAAGCTCTTCACAGCCGCGTTTGGGCATATTACCTTCTCCAGCAAAGAGTGCTTTTTCAAACCAGGATCGGGACACAGAGGGCCATGTCCCTCCTGTCCCTCCTATTCCAAATGAGGTTGCCATCAAGCATTATCGACGCAGGTCTAGTCAGGATAGTGCTAGCCATGGGATACTGCAGTCTGTGGTTCGGCACTCAAAACCTCCAATCGTGCCTAATAGGCACTCGATGCCAGCAGCAGTTACGAGAGATCCAAAGAGTCGCGAGCATCACGCAGTATTCGCAGAGGATTATCCTCTATCCAGTGCACAAGAAAGGGCTGATTATAAATCATTTCTCCGTGCTCCAGAGGGATCTTTACAACCAGATCTGCCAACAGCCGAGTCTGGTGACCTCCGACGCGATGGCTTCCAGTGTGGCTTCGGTAATGAAGCATCAAAACGGCCCAAGAATGATGGCATTGACGATAATGGTGATCAACCACCGCAATTGAATGACGATCCATTGCCAGCATCTTCGCAACTCGTTCTGCAACAACCATCCATGTACACCAACAAGCACCTGCACGTGAGCGATGGGGATAGTGATAGGGAACCCATCCGTGGCAGGGATTTAGCTCCGTTCCCAAGACTCGATACGAAGCAGAAAGCTGACAGTATCAGTCCTGTGCTACCTCCCGTTGGGACGTCTTCTGGTGTTGTGTCGAACATGAATGATGAGACGGTGAGTATCGAGTGCGACGAGCTGGCGCGTGGAACTGGGATCGTTAGATACGAGGACACTCGTTTTGTTCTGCTCCGAAGGCAACTAGACGACGTCGTTGCGGCTGACCGACCTGTTCCGGATCCCATTAGCGCCATAGGCTCTCAAGAACACCCGAAAGAGTTTGCAAAACACTCGGAGCTTGTCGAAGACGACCAGATCAAGTCGAAAGTTGAAAAGACACATGCAGAACGTGCCGCCAGTCCCGTGTGGTTTGCCAAGAGTGATTTGCATCTTCCCAACCCAAGCATACGGGGGGGTCTCGGGGATGCAGGCGAAAGCGCACAAGTCCGCGCAACGACGCCTGCAAAAGAGCGCGATGAGAACGCAAGTAGTCTACCAACCCCCAGCCTAGAGGCGACTTCGCTTAGCGACGCCCTTGCGGGGGCCAATGCTGCTGACAGCGACACCTCGACGCGCCGCGTCACTACGCCGCCCCCCCGAGGCATCGACGCCGTTGAAGGGCATTCCGCCTCTGATTCAGTTGACATGTCATGGGACCAGAGGTGCACCATTGAACCGCGCGCCGTTGCAGGCGATTCTGATACGATGAGGGATGAAAGCGACCGCGTCACGCCCGTAGCCCAGCTTCCGCAAATCACCCAGGATGGCCCGGAGACACCCAAGGCTGAAGATTCGCACACCGATAATTCCCACCCCATCATGTCGAATGGCTACGGAAGTAGCCAGGCTAGCTTTGCGGACTTCAAACACCAAGCCCGGCAACTGCAGGTCGCGACAGCTCCAGAACGGTCAAGATCCATCCTCTCGCAGATTTCTGCCATGGTGTCAGACGAGGGAAGCAATGCGTATTCGCAGACATCTACTGGAAGGTCTACTCCGTCTACCATTCGTCGCATGCAGCCAGATTCTACTATGAAGCCTTCAGCGGCTCCACCGCAGATCCTAGAGGAGGTTCTGACGTCGTATGGTGACCATACGGCGAATGGCGATGCTGACGACTTCGATCTCTATGCAGATCACAACGGAGTTGTCAAGGATGTGCGAGATGAGAGTGGCCGACCCTTGCGACTTACCAATCTTCAGGTACCAGGAACAACTCCACAACCGCAGCCAACAAAGTCTTCAACCTCCGACATTGGGACTGCACCAGCATCTCGTAATGGAGACGGACCAAGATATAGTTTTGAAAGGCCAATGAGCTTCATCTCAGGACCTGAAGACCAGGATGGCAAACCTCAGGATCAGATCAACCAGGCCGCATCTTCAAGGGCAATGCAGATGCCTCCAACTCCTCAACAGCATCGAAATCAGTCCCATCAACAACCACCAATGGGTACAGTATACTCGATGAACCCACCAGCAAACATGGCCTCGCCATCGGAGCATATGGCATCGCGGCATCAGCCAGCGCCTGCAGCAGGCCCAACTTCGTCCAAGAATATTTTCCAAGCTGTCAAGTCAATCGATCCTGGTAGCAAAACAACCCAGGCGACTATCAACTCTTGGCGTCCTTCAGGACCCCATGAGGCTCAGGCACATGCCCAGGCCAATGGACCAAGGAATCAGTTTGAGCTTCATCAGCAAATGATGCAGCGGCAAGCGCAATACCCTCGACACCACGATGCCGAGCTCCGGCCACCTACCGCTTCTCTGCATCTGCCTGCCGAACAAGCACCAAGGCAGCAAGAGAAGCAGCCGTCGAAATCTAAACTTTCATCAATGTTCAAGAACTTAGGCGGGAAAGCTCAAGCAAATTCGCAGCATCCGCCCAGCACTGGCAACACAGCCATGAGCTCAGATTCTAGGCCACTTTCGCCGAATACCCATCATGGTGCTCCGATGCAGTCTGTAATGGATAGATTTACACGCCCTAGAGAGGCGTCCGCAGAGAGGCCCATCGAAGAGCCAAGATCGTTTGTGCCACCCAATCGCCCAAATATGGGGCAGCAACCGCAATTTATTCAGACCCCATTAACAGTACCTTCTGTAGACCTGCAGCCTGATTCGAGGAAACCCATGATATCTGCACCCTCGAACGGCGTTCCGTTACAGCAGCCACCGCCAATGCCCAACGCCCATGTCCAGCCTCATCAAGTAACCCAGTCAAGAACACCAGAAAACGGAAAGAAGATGAGGTTTTCCGCATTTGGGGCTTTGTTCAATCGAGGTGCGAATGGTGACGGATTGGCTACGAAATACAAGCTACCCAAAGAAGGAAAGAAGGTACAAAAGGCCCAACGAAACTCCGCTGTCCCTATTGCTCAACCACCTGCTTCTCAACGGTTACCTCAACAGCAGCCGTACAAGCCACAGCACTCTGGTTTAGCCTACTATCCTCCTGGACAACTTCCGCCACATACTGTGCAGAATGAGCCGCCTATGGGCCCAAAGCTAGGGCCGTCTCAACTGGCACCAAACATGCATCCCCAGGAACCATCTCAACAGTATCAGCAAGCGCAACAAGTGCCACTGCCACAAAATTCGATCCCTAATACGCATCCAGACGAAGTCTCTGCATTCCTCAAGACAAAGCAGCTAGCGATGGAACAACAAGCTCGGCAGAGCGGTTTGCAGTCGTATCAAGCTCACAATCCCAATATTGGCACTGCAGCACGGCCATCCAGTCGAATGTCTGAAAAGTTCCCTCCACATATGCGTCATCCAAGTTTGGGCCCCCCTCCTGTAGGGTATTATAATCCTCATGCTGAGCAAGCTTCAGTCGAACCTGGAGCCTACGCAGCTTCTTTTGCCACGCGACAACAGGCAGAATATCGCAAACAGCAGCATACAGCTCAACAGGGACCTTTTGCGGTGCCGCAGACTGAGCGACAACATGAGAAGCAGCGACCTGAGTACGGGCAGAACGTTTACAGAGAACCCCAATATGTGCAGCATCCAGAACGACAAGCACAGCTCGAGTCATCTTCAGAGCAACTTGCCCACCAGGCCTGGCTGGCGCAACGTGAGCAACTACTACAACAAGAGCAACTTGCAAACGGACATGACAGATCGTGGCCGAATGACGATGCACGAGCCCAGCAACTACACCAACAGCAACCGAACCATACCGAGCCTTTGATTCCCTACCACAATGCATCTGACCCAAGACTGCATCATCCTTCTCAGGACGCTATTCCAATCTCTCCGCCTGGTATTTCTCCTTCGCAAGAACCAAGATACGAAGCACCTCCGATACCAGCCGCATATAGTCCTGTATCTGGAGCTTTCGTATCGCCACTTGATCGACCGCAACAGCCACTACCAGGTCGATTTGATCGTCAGGCTTCGGAACCCAGAGTGCAAGCAGTGTCGCCGCAAGTATCTGCACAATCTCCAGCGCCTCCCAACGGTCGATCGCATTCAGACGCAAGCACCATGTCTCTTGTGTCGCCAATATCAAACTCACCAGCCTTGCCTAATTCCTCTCCAACTCCTGGTGGACAACGGTACCAAAAGCCAAGGATGAGCAGTATTTCGGAAGTGCATCAGCACGACCGTCCATGGCATCTTAACTTCCCAGAGGGTGCCACTGAACAGGAGATTGTTCGAGCACGTCAGGGACAATACATGCAAGAGCGCTTCACCGCCCAACGACAGCAGCAGGCTGAGAGAGCTGCAGAGCCACCGTCGCCTCGTGCGTCGCCCGCACAGGCTACGCCAATGACTGCGCCCCCACATGCTCAAGCGCAGAGCGGTGGGTTCAGAGAACTTCTGCCCCGACCTTTATCACAGCCCTATGCAGCATCACAAGATGCACAGTCAAGTCATGATGTGCAGCCCATGGTTCGTTTCGATGCGGCGCCTGTGCAATTTACGCCAATACGTTCTGAGCAATCTCCACCTCCCGCGGCGGCATACCCTCTGCCTATGTCGCCTGATCCATCGGCAGTCAGTAATCCTATGAATCCCGTTGCGAGCGGGTTCCCTCCATCTCCACCTCCGAGAATAGCCCATAGTCCTATACGGTCTGGGTTTCCCAGGCCTCAGCCGTTTTCATTCGAAGAGCAGCGGCAGCACCCCCACATGCCATCATCGCAAGATGATGGATATGGTTCACCACCGAGAATCGTGCCACAGTATGACGAGCAAGTACCAGACGAAGCTCCACCATCATACGATGGACTCGGTGTACCTAACGACGGAATGAATAAGAGTCGTCCCGAAGCACTTCGACCACCCAACATTATGACGGACCTAGAGTATGAATCACGCGGTCGACAACAAAGATCCCGACCACGCCAACCCTCAATTGGTATCCTGCAGCATCCACAACCCGCCTCAATGGCTGCGTCACCCCAGCGCAAATCACCGGATATGGGCGCCGAGTCGCTGCGTCGCCAGCTCCTGCAGCAAGAAAACCTCGCACACATGGAGCGCGTTCAGCGCGAACAAGAGCAGCGCGAAAAACAAGAACGCGAAAGGCAAGAGCGCGACACTGCAAGGGCAAGAGCCAGAGAGCTTGAACGGAGCGCATCTGGTGGTGGACAGGTCCACAGCCTAAGGAGCGTTGGCGGTAGCACCACTGGAGGAGCTCCAGGCTGGGAAAGACGCGGAAGTCACAGCAGACCGGTGTTTGAGTTGCCTGCCGTCGAAGATGACGAGCCCACTATGAAGGCAACCAGCTACCCTGGACAGGAGTGGGTACCGCCCATGTGGGATGGTGACTGAGCCCAAGTTCCTGGCTCACCTGTTTTCTTTTGTTTCCTATGGTCTACTTGATTTCCATGGTTTACCCTTTTCCCCCCACTATTTTGATTCCTCCAACGCGAAGCGATAGGGTCACGTTGATATCTTGTTTTCCTTTCGCGTATACCACACATCATTGCATCTCCGTCGATCTACTCATTTCGAGCGAATTTGGATACCCAGTCGTCTTCTTTCTGTATGTCTGACAGTCTCGATTTTCTGGTTTTTATCTTTCTTATTATGGTTCGTGTATCTACGTGTCAGATATCAGTAATATCTCGATTGTTTTGTTGAAGAACGCAACGTTAGTCCCTTATCATAAATGCCCATATATGCCAGTAATATGATTCTTTATGTCTTGAACACTTTCCATGCTGGACAAACATATCAATGTCTGCAATGTTTGATCCACGACTGGTTGGGAGTCAAACCGGAGGTGCGAAAATCTTTTTGTATGGCATATACCAATGCTCTGGTACCATGTTCCATGGTGGGCTCGTACCTACAATGCTGAGATGAGAGCAAATCCTCACCAATCCACGCATGAGCATTTTCCAACGCGAGAAACCGAGTGAAAGCTGTGACACACCGTCGCACCCTACCACTGGGCTTTCACAACGCTGCTGGGCCTAGTGTGGTGAAAACCATCTGTACGCAAACATCATCGCTTCAAGGATTCTCCATTCGTGCCTAGACCGCACTATGCGTATTGACTTTTTACATGGAAACATACTTTCTCCCAGCTCCGCCTCGACACAAAACGCGAAATTGCCGGGGAGCAACAACAATGAAATCACTCAACTACAACACCACCATGTTTCGCAAAACCACAACACTCGCCGCACGTCAACGCATCACACCGCGCGCCCCACGCAAACCTCACCCCAAGTCCTTCAACACCGATATGGGCTGGATGACCACGTATTCCACCTTCGATCCCTATTCCTCTCGTCCGCTTCCCCTCCCCATGCAGAGCGGAATGGCAATGCAGATGCCCACACCATCACTAGCGTCTACACCTCCAGAAGGACACAGGGGCTTGGAGAACATGAAACAGGAGAAGAAGAAGAAGAAGAAGAAGAAGAAGAAGAAGAAGAGCAAAGTGGTCTCCAAGCCATGGCCGTACTCTCTTCCTCAACCTTTGCAACCAAAAGACGGCACAACGTTCTCACTTGTAAACGGCACTGGTACCGCGACGCATTCAAAGCGCACGGGTCTCCTCCAGGCTATTCTCTACGGTGTCCCGGATCCAGAACGCTTTTCCTACACGCGGGAGATGGTCGCGCCGGGTAGTCTTCTGCATAAGATTCTTCATGGGGTTAAAGAGATGGATGACGGGGTGGGTGTGGTTGCTGTTGCTAGTGTTGCGGCTGTTAAGAGTGGGGAGTCGGCGGTTGATGGGTGGAAAGCAGGGAAGAAGATTGAGGCTGTGGTGGTGGTGGTGGTGGTGAGGAATTTGGAAGTTGCGGTGGAGGTGGAGAATGTGCTTGGGAAACAGGGTGATTTGGGGCAGGGGGTGATGGCCAAGTAGGCCTTGGACTGGGGGGGTTTTGTTTGGTCACGCTCGGATGGGTGTTGTAGAGTGTTGTGTTCTGCGAGGTCCTTGGATCTGCGAGGTCGTCGGATGTGAGGGAGTATATTTGTGTACTGCAAGTAGAGGGAGAGTACGGCTAGTTGTGGCTAAAATATGTATGCCTCTCGAATTTTGTTTGACGTTTCTTGATTTCCATTTGACCTGGTACGTGAACAAACAGTGGGAAAGTTGCTAATTGGGTAAGTGGCTCTCTTAAACTCGGTTTGTTCATATCCAATAGACAACAACCACGGTTAGCCAGGCACGCATCCTCAGGACTGTGGAATCGAATTCAATTCATTCTTTGATACGTATATCTTCCTTACTAAGGAATGTTAACACCAACTCATTTTCAGTTTATGTGCCAGTGCAATATGGGGGGTATAACTACAGCGCTGGCTTCCCAGGCAGAAGGTACGGCTGTACTTAATCAAGCTGGAGCCGCTCCACCTTCCTCTTCCCTCCCAACAATCCACTCCAGCGCCGACACCAAAACTGGCACTAAAAGTAACAACATATTGGACTCTAAAAGGCCAAACAAAAAGCGGAAGATAACAACTGGAATTCCTCTAGAAGAAAACGATGGAGCGGCCACGCCTCTACCTACAAGGTCTCCTCACCAGAACAACACCGTCACCGTAGCGTCTTCTTCCAGAATAACACCTGCGACTGCTATCGAGCTTCCTGCTTCCCATGCCAAGCCCAAGCCCAAGACTAAAGCCGGCAAAATCAGCAAGAGCAACGTCGCTAAACAGAATGCTTCCTCCACATCCAAGTCTTCAGAAATTCAGGCCCTAGCGAACGAGTCAGCTGCCACGGAGATGAAACTGGTACACGAAGTAGACGATGCGGCAGACGACGCGTAACGCCAGCTAGAGCAGCATGCGATGGGTTGGCACCAATGGCGAGATCCTTATGGGCTGGCTAGTCAGCCGTATCTTATGAGGGGAGAAGCGGTGCCTTGGTGGGGGTTGTGCAAGATGTGTGAGGAGGGGGAGAGGGCGGGAAGAGAGGGCGGTGCGTGTATATGAGGAGGCAAGGTGTAAGGTTGAGATGGGGAGGTGGTGTGGACGGGTTGAAAAACTTGCACATGTATGAAGGATACTGTGACAGCAATATTCATCTTGCAAACGTTTGTTGCAGCTTTTTTTCGAGCTGGAGTAGCACATGTTTGTTTAGACAAGATGTTTCAACGGATGAACACTACGAATACTTCTTCTCCATCATGGCCTTTCTCTTTGGTCGCTTCTGCTTAGTGTCGTGGATAATGATACCTAGAATGCCAGCATTGACAAGAAAGAAGAGTATGCTCGAGGCCCAAAGGCCTGGAACGAAGGTCGAATGGCCGTTGAATTCGAGCTGAAAGCCTTGTTGTAGCCAGGCAACTTGTCCCAGAATCCAGAGGACGAGCGCTGTTGTACCAATAGACGCTGATTGTAGGAGGATTGAGTCTGGAAGGTAGTATGGGAGGAACATCATGTACCAGAGGAAGTACTAGAATGTATTAGTATCGACGCAGGACTGACGAAGGGTTGCGTTATTCACCTGGCTCGTACAAACCTTGTTGAAGGTCACGAATGCAAAGGTCTGCGCTAGCATCGTATTTGGGAGATCTTTCTTCGCTAACGTTAGCGGTATAAAGATAGCACTGAGAAGCAATTGTGGAAGAAACGCCAAACGCTCCAGTTCGAAAGATGGTGCGATCGGCTCCAGATTTGTAGGTTTTGGCGAGGAGTTCAGGTACAGAAGTGTGTTGTAGGGCGAGAAGTTGTGGCGGTGGTCGATACGGGTCAGATGGTAGAAATAGCTGTGCTCGAGGAATGGCCACCCGTACAAGTTGTACATGATAAGGTTTAAACTCGCAAATGTAAGGAGACTCCAGAACGCAAGATGTATTCTCGCAGGGTTCAGATAGTTGCGCAGCCGGCCAAACAACGACATCGCTGATTGCGAATAATCAACTTCTTCGGTCGTGGTTTGGGTATCATCGAGGAACCAAACGATAGAAGCTGCGTAGATGAACGGGTAGATTTTGAAATGTACCGCAAACCCAAGCAAGATTCCAGCAAGCGGCCTCTGTTTCGCCAGCACTGCCCAAAGCAGTGCTGTGACGAAAACACCTAGTAACCCTTCAGAGCTACCTCTTGTACTGATAGTAGCAACCATTGGGTTCAACAACCAGATGCTTGCAAACTTCAAGGCTCTCTCATCGTTCATCTTCCTGTACTCTTTAAGGATGCGGAACATCATCCACCCTGTAGCCAAATCACCAACTGCGAACAGAATCTTTCCAAATGAGAACCAGAATTGCCCAGACCATACAGCAGGGTAGATGAGCCATGCTAGAAGAGGCGTATAACGATACGTGTCTCGTGCATAAGGAGACTGGCCGCGTGAGATGTAGCGCGCAGCATCAGTGAAGACGTAGTAGTCGATGTCGGTATATTTCATTGGCGAATTTGCATCCTGCCAGAGTCCGTAGATCAGGAAGATGACTCTTAGAAGAATGGATGCTGTGAAGACCAATGATGGACTGCGGAAAAAGGAGGAAAGAGCCATGTTATCATCTGAGTTGTAGAAGTCCAGCGCACTCAAACGACACGCTGAGAACACAAGTACAGTAAACAAAGGGTCGATGGCGGTTTGCCCGGTGGTAGTGCTGATGAAACCGTGGAGGGTGAACTCCTCCAGGGTAAGAACAGCCGAGAGCGTTTAGGCCGTAAACACAATAGCGCCCACGTGAGGACGTGCACTAGCGGACAATCCCAGCGTTTGTCTGACGTTGTGTATAACTCACTATCAACGCGGATCCATATGGGCCTCAAACGAGCAAGAGATACAGCAATGGCGGATGAGAAGCCAGAGCAGTCCTCGTCGCCCTTTGTGGCGATGTTTGAAGGCTTTCGCGCAGAGCTAGACGAGCATCATGATCGACGAGAGAGAATCATCAAGGCGTCGCGCGACATCACCGCGTCGAGCAAGAAGATGTATAGGACAATGGTTGAATATTCCCGAGCAGACTACTAACACTTTGGCAGTATCTTCACTCTTCAGAGGTAGGGCTCTACTATGACCTCACCACCACACACTGACCTAGCAAGGGTCCGCGCTGTCGGCCAAACAGTGCCACCGTGGGTCACGAAGAAAAACGCAGAGTACTGGGAGACGATTGAAGATCGTTACAAGAATATTGCTGCCGACCTCCAAGGCTTGAACGCTTACCGCTACTCACACAACATCACGGGCGGCAACCAAGAGTTCATGGAAGCGCTTAGCTTCCAGCATTACTTAGAGACGCAATCACTCATTTCGTATGAAGAAGCCAAGTCCCGCATTGCTACTATGAGCGGGGAAGCTGGGCCAATCTCTTTCACGCCAGAAGACTACATTCTCGGTGTTTGCGATATGACTGGCGAGCTCATGCGCTTTTCTGTCACGAGCATGGCTACCAGCGGAAAGCTACCATCGGGCAAACAAACGGATACAAACAAAAGGCTTAAGCAAGATAGTAATCAAGACGATGCTGGCGACAAGATGGACATGGATGAGCAAGCACCGACTGCGAGTGAAACTCAGAAGCCACGGACTGTCTTGGATGACCTGAGAGCGATTCGACTGCAACTCGAGATGTTTGACGCACCGGGAGGGTCCAAGTTTGCAGCAGAGTTGGAGACGAAGAAGATGCCCGTGATGCGGGAGTGTGTGGACAAGGTAGAGAAGGGTCTTTACGGCTTGATTGTGCGTGGCAACGAGCGCCCCAAGGGCTGGATGCCGGATATGAGCAGTGCCAGAGAGGTTGAGAGCTACTGAGTGTTGAGATTTACCATCTCTCACATGAATGCGGGACCGCGAAGATGAATGAAATGCAAGACCTCTTTGACTGGTCAGTTACTGTGGCTGAGTGGGTGGCGCACCCGCTTGGCGTGAGCACCTCATCATCGCGTGGTGATGCGAGCCCGAACTTCAGTTGCCCACCCTTGACAGTCACACCAACGACCATGGTCCTCTGCGCCATGCCCAAGACTGACTCACTCGCTTCCGCGCTGCCACATACAAGCGCAAGTATAATGCGCACGCCTTGAAACATTGCGCCGACACATGTAGGTTGTACTGGCGCCCAACAAACCCGCTTTTGGACCTGCTCAAGCCGGAACCTTTGGTTCACAAACCAATCTGCCTGCCATCAACCGCGCACAGCCATACCTGATCGCTGCCACCACCCTCACTGTCACCGCCTGCAAGGCATATCAACAATAAGCATGCGTCGCAATACCCTTCCTCCGCGGCCCAGCAAGCCCGAGGTCGCTATGCGCGCACCCGAGCCGCCGAAGCGCAAGGTATTCAACTGCATCGTCGATGATACCGCCTTGATTGCCGGCGTCAAGAAAAGCACCCGCGACGGCATCCGCAAGTGGATCGCCCAGGATGCCATACGCCTTTACGTCCCGCTGCACAGTAGGCTATAGTATCGCAGCTTCCCAGCCCCCTCACTAACACGATGACAAGCCCTCACTCAGCTCCACCGCCTCAAGAATGGCACCGAGCGCATCAACGCAGATGCCCGCGAAGCCGTCAAGTGGCTCGACGAAGTCACGTCCAATGAAGCCGCGAGCCGTGTCCAGCTCGAGGGCGTCGACGAAGCATACACGACATGGGGAGAGGTGGAGCAGTTCCTACTACCCGAGACACTGCTCTCCATGGAGGACAGCGAGTCTGAGGAGGATGACTACCATGAAGATCTAGAGAGCTCCTTCAACGCCCTCGACATGTCTGACGGCACATCCATTAGCTCCACGCACAGCTTTGAGAATGCATCCAAGACACCCGAGTCTTCCCGTTCGCTTTCGAGTAAGGCATCCAAGCCTGCCGATGGTTCCACACACGCCGACAAGACCGCTACAGTGCTCAAGGCATCCTCCGACCGTGCCGCCCACAACAGCACCGAGATGGGTCACGCCGACAAGTCGACCAAGGGTGCTGTACCTGTCTATCTCCAGCCCCTCTTCAACCATACCTTGTGGCGCATTAACAAGGAGGGGAACCCGGATGCAGCTCTGGAGTCCTTCATTCTCCTCACTAACGATTCTGCAAAGCAGACCATCGCTCAGAAGTTTGGCATCCGCGCTAAGCGCCTAGAACAGCTCCGGGATGCTGTCGCTCGTGAAGATCGCGAATACAAGAACCATCTGACCATCCACAAGATAGAAGCAGAAGCCACCGCTGCAAAGAGCACCGCTCCCATCGCACCCAAAGCGGCAGAGCGACCCAAGTCCAGTCCCACAAATGAGAACAAGCCCGAGGACAACTCCGATGACGAGGATGAGGTGCTTTTCAAGCGCGTTCCACGAGGCCCCGCCGCTACTACGAACAATCAACGCGTCTTTGGCCCGAACGACTTCGCACGTACAAACCAGAATCAGTCCCCTCGCGGCGGACGTGGAGGTCACATGCCGCCTCGAGGTCGCGGTGGACCGGCTTTCAGAGGCCGTGGCAACTTTGCAACTCGCGGCACATACGTTCCCCCAGGTCCAGTCTTCCGAGCTCCGCCAGCTCCTCGTCATGACCCAAATGCGCCTCTCGATCCAGACTCGTTCTCTCGTCCTGCCCCCAAGGTGGGCCCAGTTCGCGGCGGTGGTAGGCGAAAGCTATGGGAGCCGAACTAGTCATTCCAACGATGAGCGTCAGCAGCGACGCAGTAGTCGAAATTTCAACACCGTTTTCCTTCGAACGGAACGCCGAACATGACCAAGAGACGGGCCATTAGTACAAAACGAGGCTTGAGTAGGATAGGTACTGGACTATACAGTGACCCCACGACCTTTCAGTCTACATCGGATCATGTCAAGTTGGCCAAGAGATGGGCGCAAGCCTTCGTAACTGGTCCGCCACAGCATCATGTCCTTCATCCTTCCAAAAAATTGGTTTACCAAAAGCTGTCGGTCGCTACGTGTAACGACCAAGCCAGATGCAACCGCACTCCTGGAGAGCATACCCTGTTACTGGGTGTGTAATACGAACGCTTATTTCCTAAATTGTTCTGCGATCATTTTTGCCTCACTACGAAATTGCACAATCTCCTCGATCGCTACATGGTTACCGTACCGCTCTCACCCACTAGTGGGAAAGGATGGTATCCTATGCTTTGAGCGAGGTTCACAATCTTGTTTTACTGCCTTATTACCTGTCTATTCGTCGGGCTTGACTTTCTCCAGACTTTGTGCGGTGGTCTTCTGGAAGAAGCCTAAGCGGGCTCTGGGTAGAGAATCCTTAGCTATGAATAACCAAAAATACATGTTTTGCTTTTAGATAGCTAATGTCTTTTGCTGAAGTATCATTACGTCTACTGCAAAGAGATACTACCTCGGTTGCCCAATAGGAACAAAAGCACACTACCACGCACACACGTACCTTAGCGCACCCTCTGTACAGCAGTATCAAGGAAACAGACTACATTCAACAATACAGAAAAGCATTCACAGAGAAACCTCCCAAACACGAAACCCGTCCCTAACCACCGACTAATCTACTCCCTCACACCCCTTAACAACCTCCCAAAAGCACTTCCTCTCTTCTTCTTCAGCTCATTGAAACTCCCCTGCTCAACCACCCTCCCCTCATCCAACATGATGATGTGCTCAGCAATAGCCATCATCTCCCGCGCATGCGTGATGATAATCACCGTCATCCGCTTCCTCGGTTCCTTGCCCTTCTCCCCACCACTCGCAACCATCCGCTGCTGATGCTGCGCAAGTTTAACACCCCAGTTGGTATCTACACCGTCCCAAACCCCTCCTGAGCGGGACCGAAGTGATAGCGGCGGGGAAGTTGTGGACGAGGTGTCCGCGGTATTGTTGACGAGACAGAGAATGGTATCGCGGATGATGTTTGCGGAAGCGACGTCCAACGCACTTGTCGCTTCATCTAGAATCAACACATCCGGGTTCCGGACGAGGGCGCGTGCAATGGAGACGCGTTGGGCTTGGCCGCCGGATAGATCCGTCCCGCCTACGCCGATGAGCGTGTTGTAGCCCTGGGGTAAGCTGTCGATGAACTCTGATATACCGGCTGCGGAAGCGGCGGCGCGGATACTCTCCATGCTGGCTTCGGGAAGGGAAGGGGAGAGGCCATAGGCGATGTTTTCTGCAATGGTACCGGGAAAGAGAACAGGCGTCTGTGATACTATCGCCATCCGGGAACGGAGAGTGGTGGTGTGTAGAATTTTGATGTCGTGGTTCGAGATGCTCATGCCGCCTGCGGGTTCGGACGACAAGGGGGGTTTTCCGTCTGTTTGGTATAATTTAAGGAGGAGAGAGGCGATTGTTGATTTGCCCGAGCCGGAGGAACCGACGATGGCGGTGCAGCTTCCTTGTGGGATGTCGAAGGAGACATCGCGCAGTACCTGAACGTCTCTTCGGGTTGGGTATCTGAAGTTGACCCTGTTCAGGGAAATGTCGCCTGTAGATTGGATTTGGGTCGTGCCACTAAGTTCGTGGGAGTCAGTTGGTAGCCGTGCGAGACGTAGTAAGCGTGATCCGGCGTCTCGAGAGATGTTGATCTGAGTAATGTAGTTTGACATGTAGCTGATGTGATTGACGCTAAGCATGAGCACTAGGAAACACTCATTTACCTGACTGACAGTGTACTCCTTTTTTGATATGAGCAGGCCTCCGTACCAGAAGAGTAGTATAGCGACAAAGATGATGCCAGAATACGATAGCCCGTAGATGGAACCCGAGTATATTGCCCGCTTGATGCCGACGTTTACTGCTTCAGTGGTCGCGTCGTTGTACTTCTTCCTGAAGTGATTCTCCAATACCAAGCATTTGACAGTCTTGATGTTGACGAACGTCTCGTGGAGCACCTGACCAACCTTGTCATCAGCCTCATTTGCTAATCTTTCCCAGCGGCTGCTGATCATGTTGTAACATTTGGTGATTGCGAAGAGTATCGGGCCTGTTGCAAGAGCAACAAGCGCCAAATTCCACGCCACGATCATACTCCAACTGATCGAGACAACGATCATGATAAAAATGACAAGGAAGACACAAGCAAACCGACCTGGAAGATTTCGCGCTTCCTCAGCAAAGTGATCCAATGTCTCGGCCAGCCGCGACATGCTATTCTCCTCCTTGTCGAAGAATTCTCGTGGCTGCATGAGGATACGGCGCATGGCCTCCGTCTTTAGTGAAAGGGTCCACGCTTGCGCCACCGTATCGGAAAGGAAGAACATGAAGTAGCTCGAAAGACCATCAACAGCGGCAACTGCAAGAATGGCTAGGGCATAGTTACGGGCTTGTTGGTTATCGGCGTCAGGCTCATAGAAGGTAGTCAAAAGCTTGGCGAATACCCATGCGAAGACTGGTGTACACACAGAGTGGATCGTTGCGCTTAGGAACGCCCCTAAAAGTAGGAGACGAGAGCCCCATCCTATTGCGGGCCAAACAGACATGAAGATCTCCTTCATAGGGAGAGAGGTGGCCGAAGTAATCTCCTCCTTCTTTTGGTTCTTCCGACGGGAAATTCTGACTCTGGAAAGAAGCTTGCCATTTCTCGAGCGCTTTTTAGGGGTGTCCAAACGATTTGGGAGAGGCTCGCGGATTGCAAGAGGTCGTGGAGATGGGCCTATCGGCGAGGCTGGTCGTGTTGACGATATGGAGCCTGGACGCGAGCCATATTCTTTCGAAAGTGATTTCGATAGTCTGTACGAGTTCGATCTTGACAAACCCTTCGAAGCTCGAGAGTCTCTCATTGAGCCACAATCTTTTGAGAAGAGCGTTGCCTGGGTCGAGGATGACATGTGTGGCGACGGCTTCAATTCTATCGTACTGGAAGATACTTTGGTGCTTTCCAGTAGTACGGGTTTTAGGGTTTGCTCTGACTGTCTGCATGTATCAACCTCATCTTCTTGAGTAGATTGTCTAGGACGTATGCCTAGTCCGATCGGTATAGTTCCGCACCAAGACGTGCGAGTCTTCCCAAGATATGGCGCCAGCACTGGCTGTCCAAAGTGGACAGCAGAGAGCGGACGTTGCATCGAAATACTCCGACCCATCCGTGGCTCCTCGTATAGCAATGTGGTATCATCGGCCTCATCTCCTGTGAAGAATTCATGATCGCTATCCAAATCATCCTTGTCATCGGGTTCCTCGTGTGTATCAAGAAAAGCTTGGAAGGCGCCATCCTGAGACTCAAGTTCTTTTCGATACCCTTCTTGGATTACCCGTGCGTTCTCTAGTAAGTAAAGAAAATCGTTGGATTGGATCTGCGAGATATCGTGGGTAATGATGATCGTGGTCTTCCCCTTCCGCCAGCTTCGTATGGCTTCAAGTATTTCCGCTCTTATAACATAGTCGAGAGCACTGGTTGACTCGTCCAAGATCAGTACCGGCGAGTTCCGAATCTTGGCTCGAGCTAGAGCCATCCTCTGTTTCTGTCCTCCGCTTAATGAGCTACCCTTCATACCTAGATTGGTATCCAGTCCACTGGGAAGTCCTTTCATGACAGGCTCTAGCATAGCAAACTTGACCGCATCGCGAATTTCCTGCATGTCAAGTGTGTCGCCTAGCTTCCCAAATGCAAGATTATGACGGATAGAGTCATTAAACAGCACGCTGTGTTGCTCGACAAGTGTGACATTTTGCCGTAACCACTGGACGTCTAGGTCTTCCAGAGGAACGCCATCGAGAAATATCTGCCCTGAAGAAGGTCGATAGAATCGTACGAGAAGTTGACCCAGAGTACTCTTTCCGGAACCGCTTTTACCGATGAAGAAAGTCGTTTCCCCGGCCGGAATAAACAGCGAGGCATCGCGAATGGCGATCTCGTCTGCGCGTGTTGGGTATGAGAATGTGACCTGATAAATTAGCGGCTGTGGGGCATGATTTCAAAGAGTGTTACCTTTCGGAACTCAATATCGCCTAGGCACCGAGCAGGCCGCATCTGGCCTTGTGACTCAAGCTGCTGGTCGCTTATCGACATTTGCTTCATAACCATGCTTAGTTTTGCGCCCGCAATCTTGCCCTTTTGCAATACGATTAATTGGGGCATTATTTGCGTCATGCCAGACATCGCCATAAGTGCTGCCCAGAACGTTGTGAAGACTTCTTCAGTAGTATTGTCTCCGATGTCAACCAGATGGCTGCCGTACCAAAAGCCCTGAACGAAGACGCTGAGTGTGAAGAACTGCATGATACCGATCTGGATCGAGCGGAAATTGGCCACCCATTTGTACAGGTTCGCTGCAATAGTGATGATGTTGGAGAAGACCTGTAGCTCGTATCGTTCGCCGTTGAAGCATTTGACTGTCTCAATGCTTGTTACCGCAGTGGTAATGTACTGTAGAGCAGATTGTAGCTTTTCGGCTTGCTCGTGTACTCGCAGCGACAGCCGACTTGCGACTAACGACTGAACCAAGTATAGTACTGGCATGGTACACAGAATGACCAATGTCAAATTCCATGAATAGTAAAAGGCAACTCCTAAGGATGCGATACCTTGCACAAGTGACTGCACAGTCTCTCCGAAAGGAGATGATACTGATAGCTGCAAGTCGCGAATGTGCCTGCTCTTCGTTAGCAACGAGTTATCAACAGCTATTTCGATACTAGAGTGGTACCTACATTTGTACTGTGGGTAGGAATGCAGCGATGCCGGCATCTCGCGTGTCAAACCAAACCATGTCCTTTTTGATAAGGGCTTCAAAGACCCTATCGCGCGCGCTCCTGGCCTGGAGCTCTCCGAACGCAAGAAGAAAGAGAAAGTAGAAACTGTTTGTGATCCAATTGAGGGTTGCGAGGCCGGTGAGAATTATACACAGCTTGGTGATGTTGCCGATAAGCTGGTCACTGTCTATCTCCCCTTTGCCATAGCTTGTGTACTCGCCAAAAATAAGACCGTAGATGATGGCAAAAACAGGCATCGAAAGCGCAGCGAGGGACGCCGTCGCAATGCCACCGACGAGTACGGGGACATGCTGTTTTGTGGTGAAACTGAACAAAGTCTTCCAACCGACCTGCGAGATGTAATCCCGCTCTTCGTCGGCCTGAGATGGTGTCTTCTCGCGATCGGCCGTAACGTTGGAATTAGAAGTCGTCGCCATGTCAGCCGTTCGAGGGCTGCGACTGGGAAAATGGAAAAGAATGTAAATTATTAAAGTTGACGAGAGTTGAAGAGTACGATACAGCGGCGATGTGAGGTGAATGCAGAAGGAATTACCATATGCAGACTAGGGTGTGGCGTCGAGCGCCTGCTTTGGTCGCTTACCTTGTTTGCTCTTAACATTGTTCTCAAGCCACCAATCGCAATCTTCGTAGAAAGCCGCAGAGTGGCGTTAGTTCATGCGATTATTTGAGATGGAAATGAAATTTTTGAATATTTCAGTGGATCTTTTAAGATGTTGAACTGGAATTGACACACCGTATGTAGCGCTCAAGTTGGTCTTCTCTTCTGATATACACAATGAGTGTAGATTGACGATTCACATAAGCTACACATTCACCACAGGTTCCACGACCGGATGACTACATTGTATCACCGTTAGGCCGGTTGCTTGCAGGATGGTTGATCACAGATCGGTATAGTTGGACGGCCAACAAAGAGCGTCGGCTCGTATGCGGCGGACAAGCTACGGCCTGGAAGTCGAAAATGCAGCTAAGTATTGGCCTCCCTTGCGGACGATGGGGCTTCGAATCTAGTATTCCCAGAATCGGCCTGTGGCGATCTATTTGCCTTGCGCCTTCTCGTATATCCAGTCGTTCAAGCCTTCCCGGTTACTGCTAAAGTCAGTATGGAGCGCGCCAAGCCGTACTATCCATAGCTTACCGTGCGATTTCCACCGCATAGAATTGCATGCGAACCGCAAATATTGTGCCTTCCTGACTGTACTCCATCTTGGGACTCGCACGGAGCATTGTGCCGAAGTTGTAGTCCTCCACCTTCTTCTCGTACTCACTGATGAACTTGCGCCATCGCTCCTTGCCCTCCTTGCTCTTCATCTCATCCTCGTTTAATGTGGCAGACGCGTCGAATTCAGGAAAGTCCTTCTTGAGGTGTTCATAGATTTCGTCGTCGATCTTGGTGAGTCGTAGCTTGGAACCGGGTACTTTTTCGAGGATCTTCCAATATGTTTCCATGTGCTGCACAACTGAGGAATTCGATTAGAACGGAAGCGAATAGTAGTTTGCGCGCAGCATACCTTTTACGGCAAACTGCTTCTCGATCTGCAGACGCAGTTAGCGACGACCGTCCACCACCCACGGGCTTTGCGGCGCACGTACATCCTCGAAGTTCTCAGTCTCCTCGGGGTTGATGCTCGTGCCTAGTGGGCCCGCGAGAGACATGCTGGCGGTATATTTGGGAATAGGGTATCAGTTGGTAGTTTGGAGTGGGAGTATGGACAGTAATCCAGGTGCTTTCAGCGACACCAGCGTGATGGAGACGGACAAAAAATCGCCCCGCCACACACTTCAGCGGCGCGGGGCTGAGCCAGCCCCAATCTTCCCATCACGACCACAAAGCTCACATATGATCCTGTCTCGCCCATGTTGCCAACTCTACACGTGAGTCTACACTGCGCATAGGTAGACATTAGCTGATTCGACCTTAGCATGAATGCACTCGTGTACCGGTGACGGCACTGGCCTCTTGCGGCCCTCTGCTGATCGCCGCAGAAGGCCCCTTTGTACGATTTCATCATGCCAAGGACTCGCGATACATTTCCTCGGAACGCGTCTTCAAAGCTCAAGCCGTTCATGGAATACGCGTCTTTTCAGTAGAGCAAGCTCATGTCATAAAGCTGGTCATCTGGGGCGGAAAACTTATCCGCGCCCTTGAGATTGATTTGGCATGCCAAGTCGGCGTACTGGGCTTGAGTTTGTGTTTTTCCGACATCGTGAAAGCTTCAGATTGGATTCTTGATCTTGCTCCTCGACCGAAAAGCTTGGATGACGATGCCCTGTATCACAGAGGGTCCTGCGTTGCTGTCACTGCTCACAACGCACTAGTGCAGGTGAAAATTGAACGAAGAAAGTCAGACACGACCCAGAATACCAAGTGCGCACACCACACATTGATCACGCACAACGACTTTGCTTTACTGACATTCTAATCTCAGTCGAATCGATGTATCCGTATCCGATCTCACTTCTAGTTCCCGATCTATTCTCTATTCGGCCCACCTTTTCTGGGAGGATCTGGACCGAGTTCTCATTGCCGCTGGTACAGCATTCGGTGAAATTGTATATTGGTCATGGTGCGACAATAGCCACGACGGGCCTGTTTCGCGCATTCACCGCGTCTTTCTAGGCCATGAAGGCTCAGTTTTCGGTATTCAGATATCAGAAGAGCTGCCGACCGAATGCTGCCAAAAATTGAGGCGGGTAGTAGCAAGCTGCAGCGATGACCGCACGATCCGGATATGGGACGTCTCAGATGTAATCACGAGTGCCACTGCTTTGGAGGCCGAGATAGGTGATCTTGAGGTTCTGAGAACACGCCATACCGGCTTTACCAACGAGGCTTTCGACTCGAATGAGTTCAATAGCTCGAACTGTCTCGCCATCGGATGGGGGCATCTTTCACGCGTTTGGACAGTTCGTTTCCTTGAAGCTTCCCCATGCAATGGATCACTGTTACTTCAATCCGCCGGTGAAGATGCTACTGCAAGAACGTGGGAACTTACGCCAAACCCTGGAGGCAGCGCAAGCTTCGCCTACAAGTTGCTAGAACTCAACTGCGCAGCGCATCATAGCGGAAAAAACATGTGGTCGACAGTTGTGTCTACCAACTCGATCGGAGTTCAGCAGGTTATTGCTGGTGGTGCTGATAGTAAAGTCACGGCTACCCCACTGTTTCGCGTATTCCAAGCAGAAAAAAGCCTATACGGAACGACCGCAGAGTATACCGTAAACGATCTACTATCATTGGCGCAAGCGGTTGAACCAAGTTCTGACACAGCTGGATCTACACAACGCCCGAAGTCTTCAAAGAAAGCAGAGTTCTTCAGGAATTATTGCTTTGTGGATGAAACCTCATTTTTGCTTACGACGAATTCTGGAAACGTGCTTGTTGGTACGTTGTCATCCACCATAGCTCCGAACCAACCAAGTCTGCTCTCAAACTCAACTTCACTCGACCAACTGGACGACCTATCTGGTTATTCCGTTTGTACGAGTGGATCTCGTCCTGGTTTCGCTTACGTTGCTGGTGGCAGCGGCAATATCTACATGTATAGCAAGAGCTCAGCTACCCTTAAAAACCTCCATGCTGCTGGTAGTAAGGTCGGAGCCATGTTTGCTGCCGAAGTGTCAGATCCTATTGGCCCGGATATGACGGTATTACTTGTAACTCTCGTTGGCCAAGGTGAAGCACGACTACTATGTATGGATACTGAATGCAACACAGATATTCTGAGGGTCGTACAGATAACCATAGCAGACCTTTCGACTGGTTCCGTCATTACTAGCATGGCATACTCGAGAGCATCCGGTAGAGACTTCCTTATAGTCGGATTCCGTCGTGGGTCGATCGCACTGTATGATATCCACAAAGGCGAGGGGGGTATGGATGAGGCTATCCTGCTGAAGGTCATCGAAAAAGCACACGGCGGAGAGGCAGTCACTTCGCTTACATGGCACCCGTTATCCGGGGATGCCACACTTGGTCATCTGTTCTCAGTGGGAAGAGATGGACGTCTTGGTGTGCACCAATTTGATTCATCTGCGAACATAGTCGAGTCGGTACATGACCTTGCGCTTCCGTTTGGACCAAACATCGAGGGCCTATACTTCCAGGACAATCGACTATTCATACACGGTTTCTCGAGCAAGAAATGGTATCTTTACAACGTCACTAACGAAGAGGAGGTCATGAGCGTAGACACTGGAGGAGCGCATAGGAGTTGGGCCTTCCGGTCGCATTCGTCTATGGGAGGCACTCTTGTGTGGACAAGAGCCTCCAGTATGCACATTTGCAGTCAAAACGGAGCAAACCATGCTGTCATTCGATCAGGCGGTCATGGGCGTGAACTCAAGGCAGTGGCGGTTTCATCAGAGGGTGAAAGCAGATCTCGCAAACTTATTGCTACTGGCGCCGAGGATACTGATATAAAGATCTTTCAATACATTGAGGAAGACTTCGTTTGCCGAAGGACTATTCGCAAGCACACCACAGGCATTCAACATCTGCAATGGTCGCATGATGGCGACTATTTGTTCAGTAGTGGTGGTTGTGAAGAGTGTAAGACCTCTGCTCGTTTTTTTATGAATGCTCCTGATTTTCCTCGCAGTCTACGTATGGCGCGTCCGGGACTTGTCGACATCCGCCCTTCATATTGGAGTAGTGTGCGAACATGTGTACACGCCAGAAAGTGAGCATGCAGATTTGAGACTCATGTCTTTTGATGTGACCACATCGAGATCTGCACATACCATTGCAATGGTCTTCTCAGATTCTAGTATCAAGGTGAATTAGTTCCCTTGTGCACACTATAACAAAACACTGACACGCAAAAGGTCTACCATTTTGACCCTGCCGCCGCTGTGAGATGGCGGCCTCTTGCAAAGGGCCTCTACTTCACATCTTGCTTGACGCAGTGTATATTCCTATCTACAACGAAGGTCTTGACAGCTGGTACAGATGGTCATGCCGTCATATGGCCGCTAGCGACCAAGACAAAACGACTATCGGGAGAATTCTCAGGGCCGACCCTTGAATTGACATGGCATCATCCGGCAAGGATGCACCAAAACTCATCGAAAGCTATGGTATGCCATTTCATAGATGCGGACACTTGTCTCATCGTGTCCGGTGGAGACGATGGCAGTCTGGCGTGTATACTCGCACGGTCTACATCCTCGCACTCGCCGACTTCGCCTGCGACTGCTTATGTTTCACCACCGATCCTCGCTAGCCGTGCACATGGCTCTGCAGTAACCTCGTGCGCTCTCTTTAGACAAAATTCACGCATTCACCTTATCACATCAGGAAACGACGAATGGGTTAGGCTGTGGGAGATCGTCCTTCGAGAGACTGATGATGAAGTTGGACACGAAACTTCAGCAGAGCCTGGAGATGCATTGATGATCCAGAGGCTGAACAAGATCAAGACAAACGTTGCGGATGTGTCTAGCATTGCTGTGCTTGATGAAGGCGATGGTGTTACCGATGCAAGGGTGCTGATTTGTGGAGTTGGCATGGAAGTTGTGCGTATAGCTTTGTGAAAAGGTCGCTGGCGAAAGCCGAGTAACTAGACCAGTTGTATGTGGATTAGCCACCACCGTTAATCCTCCGCACTCGGGTGCTATCAAAGATGGTCCCAAGATTGCCGTGCCACTATGAATAGCCGGCCATTGGTCGCCAAGCGGCTGTTGCTGGGACAACGCGTGACCAGATGCGGCTAGTATGTGTTCGCGCTTTGACAACACAACACGGCAAGCACGTCCACAATCTCGACTCTCGACTGAACCTGTCTCACACCAAACCGACAACGACACATCACGAAAGACAGCGGACATCGACAAACACCATGGTCGCTACACGTCGTGGTGCGAAAAAGGCCCCAGAGGTCGCCTCTGCCCCCTCCAACACACTCAATGCCCCTCCCAAGCGCGGCGGCAAGAGGAAGGTAGTCGAGGAAGTCGATGAACTCGCGCCTTCCCCGGTCAAATCCACAAAGACAACCGCTGCGCGGCGCAAGGCTAAGGCTGAGCCTGAAGATGTTGAGCCGCCCATGGCTAAGAAGACGCGCACAGTCAAGGTCCAGACGAAAGCACTGCCAGCGCCTGCTCCAGCAACAAGGGCGACGCGTGGTCGCAAGGTCGAGGAGCCTACCGCTGTGGAGGAGCCCGAGACTACTAGAGAGGCACCCAAGCCAACAGCTACTCGTACACGCAAGATCGTGGCAGGAAAGAATGCGCCTGCGCCAAAAGCCCAGAAGCCTGTTGTTGCTGAAGAGCCTGCTGTCGAAGAGGCGCCCAAACTAGCATCAAGAGTACGCAAAGCACCTGTGCCTACAAAGAAGGCGCCCGTCACCAAAAAGAGTGAGTCTGTCGTCAGCGAGAAGACCGTCGCCAGTGAGCCAGCGAAGCCAGCAACCCGTACCCGCAAGCCAGCAGTACCCAAGGCTTCAGCATCCGCACCCGCACCCATCATCGCACCCAGAGCCACACGCGGCCGCAATGCCCCTGCAGTTTCACAAGAGTCGCCTCTCAAGGCACCGGCTCGCAAACCTACAAAGAAGGCCACTGCTGTCCCCGAGGCGAAGGCTGAGCCTGAGCTGGTCGTTGGAGCAGTCGAAGAGCCAGTTGCCGAGATGGTCGAAGAGCCCGTAGTGGAGGTGGTTGAAGAGCCTGCAGTGGAGGTGGTAGAAGAGCGAGTTATTGAGGCAGTCGAGCCAGCCGAAGAGCCAGCCGTAGATGTGATTGAGGAGCCTGTCGTCGAAGCTGTTGAGCAGCCCTTTGCAGAGTTCCCCTCATACCCTACAACACCTACACACATCACCGCCCCAATGACCACGAGGGAGGCTAATGCTGAGCTTCCCGGCTACCCCACCACCCCTTCCCACATTCTCGCGCCCATGTCGAACAAGGAGGGTCTTGCAGAACTCGCAGGTTATCCCACGACGCCTGCGCACATTGCTGCACCCATCGTAGCTGCCACCGAAGAGAAAGAGGTCGATGTCGTCGAGCATGAGTATAATAGCGTCGCCATGGAGGATGTTGAGGAGGATGAGCCGGCTGAGCAAGGTGAGGCCTGCCAGGCTTCAACGGCTGCTGAGAGTGAAGAGCATGCCACAACAGATGTGCCAAAAAGTTCTGAACATGTTGAGTACCCTAACATCAACGAAGGAAAAAACTGCGAGGACCTCCAGGCTAGAGTGGACGTCTCCTCCACGCCCATTGCAAAGACTCCTGTATCTGTCCAGCCAGATACCCCTTACCACGTCGCGACACCCGCTGAGGAGGCAGATGTCGACATTTCCGGCACTCTTCCTGCACAGATCGTCTGGGGCGTCACCGATCAAGAAGCATTCCAGGAGCTTCCTGAGACATACCCTACCACGCCAGCCCACATCTCTGCTCCTGTCACCTCCAAAGCAGCATTAGCCGAGCTCCCCGGTTACCCCAAGACTCCAGCTCATATTCAGGCACCAATGACCCCCCGTCGCGCTCTTGCTGAATTGCCCGACTATCCCACCACACCAAGCCTAGCTATCGAGGCTGCTATTCAGGAAGAGATTATCCGCTCGGTTAAGAAGCAGACACCATCTCCTCTAAGGTACCCGACTCTCAAGAATGATTCATTCGGTTTCGAGGAACCCAGCGAGATTACCGACATTAACGAGATCACTGAGACTAGCGAGATCACTGAGATTGCTGTTGAAGCTTCTCCAAGCGCATCCAAGCCACCGATGCGACTGGCTCCACTCAAACTGGAGCCTACGTTCGCAGCTCCTGAGCCGGCATCACCGAAAAAGTCCGCCTTGCGATCACCTCGGAAGGTCATTGACGCAAAGACCCCGAAGAAGACTGTCGCTTGGACCGACGTTCAAGCAGACGAGAGCGACCTGTTCCTTTGTGAAGGCATCCTCCAGGGTATGGTCTTCTATGTCGACGTCACGCGCAACGGAAGGGAGCAGAACTTCCTCTTCCGCGGTCTGCTCGAGGATCTCGGCGCGAAGGTAGTCCAAGACATATCGCATGCGTCTCTAAGCCACGTTCTCTTCAAGGATGGAAGCATGTCCACACTGGAGAAGTGCCTTGAAAGCCAGGGAGCTATCAAATGTGTCAACGTTGGATGGGTGCTGGACAGCGAGTCGAATAAGAAGCGTATGGACGAAGAGCATTACCTGGTCGATCTCTCAGTTGCGAAGCCAGCAACCCCTCTCCCCACAATTACGGAGAAGCCCTTCACGCCTTTCAAGACTCCTTCCAAGTATGCGCTTCCTCCTTCATCTCAGTGCAAGATGCCCAGCACTCCAACAAGCTCCGAGTTCGATCGCTCTTTCAACGACGACAAGGAAAACTGCGAGGTTGGCATGTTCTTCGACAATGATAAGAGCCCTCTTGCACCCCGCACTGCTCCTATCAAGAAGTCTTCTTTCCTGTTTAGCAGGTCGGCCATCAAGACCCCGTCCAAGTCTATTTTTCTTGGGGCCACGCCCTCGAAACTGACCCTGTCGACTGTCAAGCCTGCTCCTCAGGCCTTCACCACTGTCAAGAAGCGGCCAGCAGAATCGTCCTTCTTCAACAGCTCCCTTGGCCCACCCAAGAAGCTGCGTCTCTTCTAGTCGCAACTTCAGTTTTGTCAGTAATGGATTGACTTGCTATTCTTATGGAGTTTGGAATACCATGGATGCATTGGGTGGCGCGTATAGGATAAGGTGTTTGGTGTCTGTTTCGCAAGATCTCAGTCGTGCTGTTGCCATCCTCCTCTACCCTTCGTCGCGGCTTGAGGATTTCC
Source organism: Alternaria sp. 'sect. Undifilum' (assembly GCA_024321975.1). NCBI lineage: Eukaryota > Fungi > Ascomycota > Dothideomycetes > Pleosporales > Pleosporaceae > Alternaria > Alternaria sp. 'sect. Undifilum'. The sequence continues at coordinate 4,827,190 of JAJJZI010000004.1, forward strand.
ATTGAGTGCTGCCTCCCTACAAGGGTTGGCCTTCATGGGAACTCAACATAGCCAGGCGAGGGGGCGGGCTTGGCTCCTGTGCATACTTTGACTCTTGTTCTTTTCTTGTTTTTTTTTCACTTGGCAATGCACACGGTTAGATGGGGTTTTGTACATCACGGATGGACGATGTTGTACGATACAGTTGGGCATTTTTGGCGTTCCTGGGTACACCGATAATCTCCAATGAAGATGATCGTGGATGGAGGTTGGGATCACTTACCTCCCAATCATGAGAGATTTTATTTACAGGGTTGTACAATTTATTGTGATGTAGAGTACCTCGATTCTAGGTACATCTATACATTGTGATACGCTGACTCGCTCAATTTACAAATTACTACACAATACACCTTTGGATGCGCATGCCTGCAAACCCCACACCTGAAGCCAGACTACAAATGATGTATTTTCAACCTCCTTCGAGCGTGTATTCGGTTGTTTCAGTTAAGCAAGATGTCGTCTCGGTCTCCACAGCAGAAGTTAGGTAAGCATTCTGTATACTCGCAGCTCTCTAATCCTAGATTAGGTAAATTAGCTGTTGCAGGCATCGTTGTGGATGAGATGAACGCTCCTACAAGTACTCTCTAGTCACACTAACCCCCCATACAAGAACAGTGTTGCAGGACCTAAGCACATGATACAAGTTAGAGGGACTGAGCGAATGAGGTCGATGCTTCATGGGAACGCGGCATGCCAGGCAGTCCAATTCACAAAATAAAACAGTTCGCTAGAACAACTTACAAAACACTAAGACCAGCAACACGCAAAAAGAGAAACGCCCGCGAGCTACCTATACAAAAAACAAGAGGTTGGGCGAAGCTGGGAGGCGAAGGCAGGATATGGAAAACAGGTTCAAGAGCAAAGAGTAACGTGGCCAGTGCAGCTGGCTGCTTATGACTCTTTCCAGGCAGCATGTCTAACTGTAGAAGTCAGGTGACGAAGATTCTTCCTGCTCTTAGGTCAGCACGAGTCAATTGCCTTGGCAGTCTTCATTGCAGGCCTCCTGAACGGAGAAATCCTGCAATGTTCGAATGACCGCAACGCGCATGTGCGTAACCCGATGGGGTACCGGAGCAAAGCCTAGTGAGCCACATGAAGTATGGTGGGAGAGCGCTGGCCTCCGTACAGGGAAGCTTTGTTTTTTGTAAGAGTTGCTCCTAAACACCAAGATCTTCCCTGGTAGTATTCGCCAAGGTTTCTTGCTAATAGATATGTAAACTCACAACGATGTACACCTCCAGGATATGTTTCGGTTTTGTACGAATCATCAAAAACTAGCGTCTCCGTACGTCAACTCTAGTCATGCTTCTCAGTGCGCCTTTGTTGGCTGTAACGTAGTCGCATTAACAATCACTCTCTTTGATCAGACTCCACCAAGGACCAACTTGAAAAAGGAGCCCCCAGTTCTAACCATGATTCATCTAGAGTGCATGACTCTCGCAGCGTCGTAAGCTCCAACCGGTGAAGTACCCAGAACACCCCCAACTGAGAAGATCAGCGAACACTTCGGAACAGCATGGCTTATTTCTATAGGCATCCATCACAACGACGGCAGGTACCGGCTACATTGTCGTACATTGATTACACTAGCCCATCGTTCACTGTCGTGTTCTCGGCCCCCCACCTCCACATTGTCACAGCCTCGCGGTGGCGACCGCAACTTCAGCTGGCGTGACACCTCCTTGATACTCATCGCAGGGGCCATCGGGACCATGGATCTAACAAAGAGTTGATTCAAGCCTCAATATTCTGGCGGTCAAGAATTCATTTGTGATGTATGCGTTCACGCGGAGCACGCCCATAATGCGGCGTAGCCAATCACATCACGGAATGATATGCACCAGCCACCTACTGAGCCGCAGAAGGAGGCGGTGCACACTTGGGTGTTCATGGGGTGCATTGAGGCCATGCTAGCCAGACATGACGTTATTTGAGTTTTTCTAGGCAGTTGAGACATTTCGTCGGGTGGTATATAGAGGGTTCTGGAGGATGGTTCTGTTTGCCCGCTCCACGTCTTGCACGCATATAAAGTACTTTCCTCAAGACGACGACTTATCTTCTGAGCGACAGCGATTCTACCTTCTTATTCCAAATCACTGTCATCACCCAAGGTCTACTCAATCAGCCTCACAAGGCAACCAACAATGTCTTACCTACACCTAACCCGAACTCGCACCCGCGAGCGCACCCCAGACCACGACACCTACTACACCCGTCCCCTAGTCCGTCACGACTCCAACAACCGCCGTCGCAGCATCACACTCTCTGATCTCGATGACGCCGATGACGGCCACGACGACTACCCCTACTCCGGCAACCACAAGCCCGCCAGACTATCCCGGGCCCTGACAATGCGCGACCAGCCCTCTCAACTCGAGCGCTACAACGTCGTGACGCACGACCGACGTCCCGAAGGTGACGAGAACAAACGTCGCAGCTATGAAACAAGACGTACATACAGATACTCGTCCGACCGCCCTACCTCTTCAGAGCCAGAAGATCGGAACTTGCACTTGAGTATCAACGCCGAGTTCAGCCGTCCACGTTCTTCTCACCACCACCACCACAACCACCATCACTCTTCTTCTTCTTCTCTACTGTCACCTCCATACGACCCTTTCCATCGCAGCGACAAGTACTGGGTCGACGAGCGATGGGAGTCTCGCGAGCGCTCTACTTCGCGGGAGAGGAGCCGGACGCGCCGAGACAGCTTCTGGGGCGATTCCTATGAGGAGAAGGAGAGGGAGATTGAGGAGGAGAGGTGGAGGAGTTATCATCGGGTTGCTGGGAGGGAGGTGGAGAGGGAGAGCATTAGGCCGTTGAGTGGGTGGAGAAGGCGGAAGTTTGTTCTGGGGGACAATTAGGGATTCGAAGGCAGTTGTGTAGGGAGTTTTATAGCAAGGACGGTGGGGCGAAGATAGCGTCTCCAATGGGGGTGATCTTTTTTTTTTGGTCTCCTTGATTGATGGTTAGTCTTCGGTAATCGGGGGTTGGGTTAGGCGTCGTGGTAGACGGTCTTTTTCGTCTTTCGTTTGTCGGTATTGCGTGTAGTTTTGTGTGGTTATATAGATACCCCTGGATGATATGAACGGACACTTGCTAGACTACTGATGATGGACAATAGACAGTACATTGGAAAACTACAAGATGACGTAATCGAGTAGTCACTCGTATCCCAACGCGACAGTTATGTGACTAGGTTTGCGGGAGGGTTTGTCTATCCTACACGTTTTACATACACAGCAGTATCGTTCCTTGCATCCTGGTTTAGTTCTGGAAAGTTCGCCGAGACCGGTGAACTGAGCCCCTCTTTTTTTTTGCGTTTTGCGAACTAGACGCCCCATCACAGTGTGGGCTTGCAACAAGTCTAGGCGTCATGCTTCTTGACAAATGCTCGATCCAGAAGAACACACCTGACGATAATGAATGCTCCATGAGCAATGCAACTCGTGTTTTACTCTATACATAAGTGCTGTAAAAGCAAAGCTTGTCATATTGCACCATTTGGAGCATCAATGGGTTGTGTAGTGTACGTTCAACTCTCAACCGCAATGCCATTGAAGCATGCGCTCATTCGATTCTAGGTAGTGGTTATCACTTCAGATTTTGACTTCTCCAAATTTCTGATAACCCCGGTTCGGTAAGAATTGATCCTAGAATATAACTGCAAGATCAATCCCTAACATTGAGAAGAACCCGGGCACGACCTCAAGCATTTCTCTTTTGCGTGGTTATATGCATCTTCATTGTACAGCATGCTCTTACGTTATGCTTGGCTATTCATTTTAGGCCGCGATCTTCTTTTTGGTCAACACACTTGGGTCGAGGCAACGTAATATTACAGTATTGAACTGGATGAACTAATCTCGAATACGAACTGGGTATACTACTATTGTACACCAACCTTTGGTTCCATTCTCAATACCTATACGCCTTGCTTTACAACAGCTGGGATATCATGCTGCCCGCCAAGGTCCATGTTAAACGCCACACATTCCAATATGTTTACGTCCCAAACAACCTCTTCACAAGCTCGCTCCCCTCTTACCACCACCGTCTCGAGTTCCTTCCACTGGTTGCGCATTGTAAGCAATGCCTCGTCGATGACACCACGGCACAAGTTCCACACACATTCCTTCCGCACTCATTGCAGGCGAAAGGACTATACTCAATAGCCCCTCCCATATCCATATCCATGTCTACATCCATGTCATCGCCTTCACTCTGCAGAGGTGTATCGCAGTCTTCGCACCGGGGCAATTGCGACAAGCCCTGCTCCTGTTGTACGGGCATTGAGAAGATGGGTTGAAGGGGCGGCGCGGGTAGCTGTTTCCAGAATGAATGCAGTGTAGACGTTTGCGGCTTCGATGAGAGTGGATTAGGTTGTTGGTGCGTTGCAAGAGCATCAGATGGAATGGGTGAGGCGTCGGGATGGTTACGTTGCGCAGCGAAGAGCATGTTCAGCGTATTTTCTAGCATACTGTTAGCACTGTGCAGCTTGGTGAAGTAAATGTGCAAGCCATACCGTGTATTGCTCGCTCATCGGGTCTGTTGTCGCGGACCCGCTTGCGCGTGCGGTTACCCCAGTCGCTACTCTTGACCCGACTCGCGCTCATAAAGTCCCAGGTATGGGATCTTGAGCTCGCAAGCGAATCTGTATCCTTCATCTTATCGTAGCCCTTGAAAAATGACATTGGCGACTGTGCATCTGGAGTAGAGACAGCACCGGAGCTGGAGATGGCGAGCGGCGAGTCGTCGGAGGAATGCTTGCGCTTGAGGCCCATGTTTGCGGATTGGAGTATTGACAGATGATTGAGGTTATTGAGGATACATGGAAGTCGTCATCTGCTGTTTATCATGTAGTAGCGTCATGTGCCAAAAGGAAAGTGAGATGGGACGAAACGGGGAGTGGTGATGCAAAGTGGTTGGCCTGGGAGACGCGATTGTGAAGCGCGAGCGCGTCGCGTGATGGCGTGTCGGGATCACATGGCACTGCTACCCTCACGAGCGAGCATCCATTAAGCTGTCACACGTGACATGACGGGCATTTAGTACTGCATACACGATGAACTGTGTTGGGGCCATTTGGATGAAACTGGCATTAAGAGCGACCCGTACAGTTGCCTAGAGAGCGATGGTTGCAGCTGGAGGCATTACGTCGATTGTACGAAGCATGAAGCTCACCTTACCTACCCCACCACCCCTCACCCGTCAACACCAACTATTCCGTACAACGTCTCAATAGCAGCTGCCAAGATCCTTACCAAAGCAATCCGAGCGATTCTTGCACCTCTGACACTCAACATGGCTACCCGTAAAGCCGCCCACGCCGGCTCCTGGTATGCCGACAACAAGGAGCTTCTATCGCAGCAACTCGACGGCTGGCTCGCAGTGGTTCCTGATTCCACGACGCCCATCGGCTCGGCTTCTTCACAACAAGGCCAAGTCTCGATACCGACGCCAAATGCGCGAGCCATCATCGCCCCGTATGCTCCCTGAAGAAGTTGTAGACAACATGAGGCTCATGGACATGCAGACATGCCGGATACTCGTACTCAGGGCCTGCTGCTGCATGGGCCTACAAGAGCGCTGACTGGGCAAATGCGTGCGTTTACAACCGTCGTAACGATGTTCTGGGCGATGTGCTGACTGCTTGCAGGAAACGCGTCTTCCTCCTCGGTCCCTCCCACCACTACTACCTTACTGGCGCTGCGACAACGGGCTGCGATAAGTACCGCACGCCTCTTGGCGACCTCACCATAGATACCGAGTTAGTCGAGGAGATACAACAAGAGTGGGGTCTCGAAATCATGTCCAAGCGAGTAGACGAGGACGAGCACAGCTTGGAGATGCATTTACCCTACATCTACAAGATGCTGTCACTGAAGAACACGAGCTTCCAGAAAGACCCGACCTCTGTTCTTCTAGTCCCTATCATGGTCGGCAACACTGATGCGGCCGCCGAAGCCCACTACGGCTCCCTCCTCGCTCCATACCTTTCTGATCCTTCCAACATCTTCGTCATCTCATCTGACTTCTGTCACTGGGGCTCCCGCTTTCGATACACGTACTACCAGCCCGCCGACGGTTCGGCCGCCACCCAGCTCAGGTCAAGTTCTCGTGTTCCGAGCGACTACCCCATACACGAGAGCATCGCGGCTGTCGACCATGAGAGTATCGATGCTGTGGAGAGTGGGTCACATAAGCAGTTCTTGGATCAACTCAGGAAGACGAGCAACACCGTGTGCGGAAGGCATCCGATTGGCCTGTTCATGGCTGCGGTCGAGAAGGCAGGCGAAATAGGCGAAGGGAAGGGCACGTTCAAGTTCCTACGGTATGAAAGGAGCAGCCTGGTGGAAGGGGTGAAAGATAGTAGTGTGTCGTATTGCAGTGCTCTCGCAGTACTGTAGGACAGACTCTATTCGAGTAGCACAGAGTGTTTAGAGAAGTCGTTCCTTGGGGCGAAACATGTTGAATGACGTTTGTTTGCTAGTAAACCACCGTGCTACTATGCGCCCTAGATGTCCTCTTGTTAGACATTAGCCCCTTACTCTGCTCATTTCGCCAACTCCTCCGGCCTAAAGGGCTTTGACCTGAAGAAATGCGGAAGCCCTAGACAACGGACTTGCACATCATCTAAGAATTCGAGCACTTGAAAGGCTAAGAGAACGGAGAAAAGTTAAACGTTCTTCATTTGGTGTACAGCGCCGATCCACGCATCCAAGATATCCCCACAAAACACCTTCCAGGTTCCCAAATATACATCAAGATGGCCGCGGCTTTGGCATAGCACTATGCTTCACACTCCACGGCTGCATGCTTCTCCTCGCGCCCAGCGTCTTCCTCTGTGCCGACTGATGCTGCACCTGGCTCATCGACGTGGCGTGGAATGTAGACGCTGGTCGAAAGCCGGATGAGGAAGCAATTGACGAAGATGTCTGCTTGACCGAGTTCACTACTTCTCTGCCCTCTTTCTCTACCTGATGCGAATCCTCTGCATCGGGCCTAGGAGGTGAACTAGATAAAAGGATGTACCGCGTGTTCTCCATTCCAGGCTCAGGCTCGGCACGTTTCGGTTTGGCGAGGATCGGTCGGTTCGCAACTTTGTGATTGGGTATTGAAAGTGGTTGAAATGGACGTGGTGGTCGTGAAGCGGAGGGCTGAACGTTGGATATGTCATGGAGTGGAGTGTGAGCTGAAAAGGAAGATTGCGAGCGTTGTAGAGACGGCGCAGTCAATGGTGGCGGTGTTTCTGTTTCCTCGGATAATGTGCTGTTCGATCTTTTGAAAAAGCTCGTGATAGCACCTTGCCCTGTTGCGCGTGGCTTGACAGTTTTCACTTGAGCGGGGTTTGCTTCTGCTTTCTTTGAGCCGTTGTAGGCTGTTTTGCCAGTCTCCATGTCCGGAGCGTTGGCTAGCGTGCGAATGCGCTCTGCCTCCCTTTGCATTGCCTGGAGGTCTCCAAGATCGCGGGCACTGGTGAAACCAACGTTGAGATTCTGCATCGTCGTTTTCGCTGTCGAAAACGCCGACGTTCTATTCATGGTAACTGCTACTGAGTCTGTGGGGAGAGAGCTCGACGATTCCAGTTTGCGACGCTTGAATGACAGGTTTGGCCCATCACCGCTGGCCCTAGCGCCATTGTACTTGTCATTCCCGCATGCGTCCCAGGTCGGGGCATTACCGTCAATTTCCTCCCGAGTCGCTGGGTATTGATTGTCCTCCGGGGTTTCTAGCAAGTTGAGAGCTGTCTTCATTTCTTCAGTTGATGGACAGTCTCTGCGCAGAATGCGGGCTAAATCTGGTATAGTACTTCGTTTAAAAGCCAGATCTGGCCCTCGGTCATTGAAGAGCCTCTGTATCTTCCGATCTGAAATGAATCTCGAAAGTGTCGTCTGCTCCTGGCCCGACTGCTTGACGGGGCAACTCAAGTACAGCAAGCCTTGTGCTCGAGTCATACCAACATATAACAAGCGCCTTTCCTCATCGTGGTCATCTGCTCGGGAGTGGGGTATAGATCCGTCGTATACAGCAGGCATGAAGACGACAGCCCATTCCAGACCTTTTGCCGCGTGGATGGTAGAGATGGTGACTTGGTCTAGTTCGCTGCCCTCCTGGTCTGCCGCGCTCGAAAGTGTGACGTTGGCCAGAAACTTGGACAGAATATCGGCTGCAGTATCGTTTCGCTGTTCGATGCCCTCTACCACTGGTAAGGCATCGTCGGAGATCTCTTCCCCATTAGCAACTGCCGTAGCCATCTGTGTTGCCTGGTTCACCAGCTCCTCCACGTTTGCCCATCGGTCTTGCCAATTCTCTTTATGCGTCTGCTTGAGGTAGGACTTGAATTGGATCTTAGTCAGGACATGCGATATAAGACCTAGCAGGTTACAGTCTTCGCCTTTAGCAGGAATAAGCTTGTCGCGAGACGTGAGAATAACGTTGACGAACTGCTCGATACCCTTCTGTGCCTGGGCAGAAACTTTGCTTTCCGGTTTTCTCCTGCCTTGGGCAACATCGAGCACCAGCTTCCACAGAGTGAGTTTTCTGACCTCTGCTTCTTCGAGGAGTGCTTTGACAGTAACGTCACCAACTTTCCGGGACGGTACATTGATAACACGCGCCACTGCATCGTTGTGTTCCGGCTGGCTGACCACTCGTAGGTAGTCCAAAATGATTCTAATTTCCGCACGGTCGAAGAACCTCGTGCCAGCGACCATACGATAAGGAATTCCAGCTTGCCCGAGCGCTCTCTCAATCTGGAGGGTGAGCGGAGACGAGCGCACGAGTATAGCATAGTCGTTGTAGCTCAGCAGTCCTGCTGTGAGCGTTTTAGTCCTGTGTATCTCTTCAACAATCCATTTAGCCTCCACGTTCGCCGATACCAGATGGCGAAGAGTGGGTTGCTCGCCAACACCGTGCGTAGCAATCAGCGATTTTTGTGGTCGGCTCTCATCCTGCTCAATAACAGCCATAGCAGAGCTTAGAATGCGTCCCGAAGATCGATAGTTTTTCTCTAAATTGATTACGACTGACTCCGGGTAGTCGGTGCGCATCCGCAGCAAGTTCTTGATCTCAGCCGACCGGAAGCTGTATATACTTTGATCTGGGTCACCGACGATGGTAATGCGTCTTGTTTGTTGAGCCAACAGTCCCATTAGCTCATACTGGATGTTGTTGGTATCCTGATACTCGTCGATGAGTACAGCCTGTATCGTGGAGACACATGATGGCGACTTCTTTAACAGATCCACACACCGGACCAGCAGGTCGTCATAATCGAGAAGATTAGAAGCGGCCAGATGTTCTTGATAGGAAGAATAGACCATGGCAAATTCATTGTCGTTGACATTCTTGGCTGTCCTTCGAAAGTCGTCGGCCGTGGTGCCCTTAGCTTTCAATTTGGAGATCCGGGAACGAGCATGGCCAGGTTCCACTGTATACTGATGGCGCGTAACGATTCGCTTCAATATCGCCGTGCTGTCGCTAGTATCCGCAATGCCAAAGTTCTTGTCAATCCCAATCTCTTGGCCGTATCGAGACAAGAAGCGACGCGCGACCGAATGGAAGGTACCCAGGATCAGTTTTGCCTCGAGTTTGTTTCCAACAAACCCCTTGATCCGCTCCTTCATCTCCCGCGCAGCCTTGATGGTGAAGGTACATACGATGATGTTCCATGGCTGTAGTCGCTCGTGGTTGATGTGGTACGCGACGCGTGCTGTCAGTGTTTTAGTTTTGCCTGAGCCAGGCGGCGCAAGCACCTGGACGACATTAGCGGGACTTGTCACCGCAGTTTTCTGTGCATCGTTGAGTCCCTCCAACAAGGCGTCCATGGCGGGTTATGTGGGAGATGACGTCTCATTGAGGGCTGGTCTGAAGCATGTGGCGTGAAGGGATCGGAGAACGCGCTAGGAACACGGTGCACGTGTCGATAAGATAAGCCAGAGTGCCAAGAAAAGGGTACTTGGCACACGGCAACGGAAAATCTGGATTTTGAGCTTTTACGAGCTACGAACCAGGAACCACTGACTGGGCTGTGAATGCTGATACGAAAAGCGTAATGCTTCCGCTAGAGTTCGCGCCGGCGTAATCTCCATGAATAGAGTTTCGTTCGCCAAGTAGGTACCAATTTCTCGTATCCTTCCCCGCAAAAATGCGGAGGTACCTCACTCGGACAGCTTTCAGCCGACAACCCGGCGCGAAGTGACGATGATCATCTGAGTTTTGGCTTGCATCAAGCAAGCCTACCGACGGACATTGACGCTTTCCCCAGTTAGCCGTTGATGATGAGCATACCGACGATTATAAATGTCCGAATGTACCCAATGTTTGTCCTGCATCCCGCGAAGAATCACTTCATCTTCTAATCATGCTGGGACCGCGTGTTTTGATCAGCGCAGCACTTGCTGCTGCTGTAGTTTCGGCAGGTTATCTGCCCGAAGTTTCAAGCAACGCTGCTTTCCGATACAATGCGCGTCGACAGGCCACCAACACCACTTCCCCGTCTTTCAACGGCCCGTACAGTACCCGAGGCCGGGATATTGTTGATAGCAATGGCAAAAAGACAACTTGGGCAGGCGTTAACTGGCCCATGAGCGGTATGTATCAGGTATTAGAAGAAGAGCAGTTGGACACATACTGACTTTCTCAATAGGCGAGTCTATGATCCCCGAAGGACTCGAGTGGGCATCAGCGGAAGAGATTCTTGATGATATCGCGAGTGTTGGCTTCAACTACATCCGCATGGGCTACGCTATCGAGATGATCGACCAGGTTTACGACAGGAACGGTGCAGACGTCCCACTCGAGGTCGGCCTTGTTAATGCTCTGGGTTACGTCAATGGTACCAAAGTCACCAACGAGATCATCGAGAAGAACCCTGGCTGGACAGCTCAAACCACTCGTTTCGAGATCTGGAGCGACATCGCGCGCATTGCTGCTACGAAAGGCATCTTCATTAGTCCGGATGTGCACACAGGTAAAGCGCAGTGGTGTTGCTCGCACATTGATGGTACCGCTTGGTTCGACGACCTCCATTTCAATGCAACACATTGGCGCCGTGGTCTTTCCTACGTCGCCAACTGGGCGAAAGACCATCCGAACGTAGTCAGCATGTCTCTTCGCAACGAACTGCGTGAATCCTGGAACTCCACGAACCTTTACTACAACTGGAACACGTTTGTAGGCAACATGACCGCCGGCGCTGATGCAATCCACGAGGCCAATTCCGAAATCCTTATCCTCTGGGGCGGCATGCAATATGGTCAGGATCTATCTGCTCTCACGAGCGGCAAAAACATTCTCACTGCCCCATGCTACAAGTGCACAGCGATCAGAGATGCGGCAAGGAGGGAGCCTGTGTACTTCAATCTCGATGACCACCCTTGGGCCGATAAGCTTGTTTGGGAGCTTCATCTTTACAGCATGAGCGAGGATATCGACACCGGCACCTGCGACATTGTAAAGGCAAACTTCTACCGCAACGGTTTCAACGCCTTGGGCATCGACGCACCAGCCGCCTGTAACATCACGGGAGACTGCCCGAAGGCTGTCCGTGAGACACCAGTTATCCTGAGCGAATTTGGCAGTGCGCAGGACGAGACCCTCTTCAACAATACTCTGCAGAACTGTTTGAAGGAGTACACCATCGACAACGATGTTAGCTGGATGATGTGGTCCATTGCCGGTTCGTACAGAATCAGATCAGGAGTGCAAGGGTTCCCTGATACGTGGGGTATGACAAATTACAACTGGACAGGATGGAACTACGAGCGTGGCATCGAAGAGTTCTGGAAGCCATGGGTTGAGGCGATGAACACGATGAAGATCCAATAGTCGTTTATTACCGTCTTGACATATTCTTATCTATAACATGCGAATATGAACTATATTGCCTGGCCAAACGCGTACTGATACTCGCCGATCGGGTTTTACTATAAAGAATTGTCGCCCTTCATGTTCCACCAACATCGACTCTTTGCATTTTGCTCCAACCCCAGATTTCTGCTCCCTGCGAAGCTGGATTGGCCAGGATCAGAGTCATACGACGGTACCAAGGGATGAAAGAATCAGTGTTGAATTGAACTCAGTATAAATTAAGTTTCAAAGATGAGCCCCTTTGTAGGCGTCCAAGGCGACACGGATTCCTTCATCTCCGGGTGATGATTTACGAAACGTTGTAACCCATAGCCCTCATGATAGCCTTGCCCTCCTCGACATCGTCCGGCTCCCAAACCCTTAGCCCGTACGACTCTAGAAAAGCCTTGAAGCTATGGAACCCCAAGTCCTTGGACGCTTTGTAGGTAGTGGTGATTTTAGATTTGTCGGAGTCGGAAGACATGTTGTCGGTGCTGAAGGTCGGTGTCGGATTGTCAAGGGATGAGTTCGGGAGGATGGTAGAAAGCAGTGGAGAGTGTATCTGCTCGACGTTGAACAGGTTATAGTGAGAGTAGATTCGTGGGAGTTGCGAGAGAGAAGAGGCGGAGGCGGGCGCGGCGGAATATGTAGTGGGGCACTGCGGAGGCTGGGGGACCCAGCATGTGATTACGCACATTACCGTGATCCGTGATTTACTGGGGCGCCGCCCTGCCAGAGCAGCATGATCTCAGAAGTCACACGCTACCTCCTGTTGCTACAGTATAACACCAAAACCTAGTACGCCCAAAACAGCACCCGTCCACCACTCCAGCTCGCGCTTCTTTTATCAGCACAAACCCCCTTGCTGGAAGTGGTAGCCAATTTAGCAGTTTGCTCACTCGGACGTACCGGATCGGTGATACTTGCTTCGAAGCCGGATTTTGGCATAATCATGGTGGTGAGCGCGACACGCACGGTAGCAGTGACAGCAGTCCCGCTCGAACTGACCGTAATCAAGGTGTTACCCGTAGCATCTGTTGTTAATTCTACCAACGTAGGACTTATGTTACCCCCGAGGTTGATATAAAGACCAGGCGTGAGCGTTACCGCCCATGATCCAATTACGAATGAGCCAGCACCTACTGCTGGTGTCACCCGTGGCGGTGACGTTGTATTGTATCGCTCGGCATGTCAGAACTGGGAGTAGTTGCTAGCTGCGCAGGAGCATTGCCTCCTCTACTGTCGTTACTTGTAGATCCGATAGGTCGGCCAAGATTATTCGTGACAGGAGATGCGGGTTGGGTTGACTGGATAAGCGATGGCGCGCCACCAATCTGAGAGACTATCTACAACAGCAGGCTGTTCTGTGCTGTCAGTTATGAAGTCGCTGCTGTAACACTAGGGGCTTCATCTCCCGTGATATTGTCCACCGTTTGCTCAGGTATGTCTGAAGAACAAGCGGTGTTTGCTTGCGTGACTAGGAACGGCTGTCCACTGTTTCCATAACTCCCTTGGGTAGCATCATCTGCTCCGAAACTATCCGACGCGATGTTTGTCTCGAGGTTGAGGATTGTCGGCCGAATCGTGGTGACGGTCGTCTCAGTCAGAGTCAGTGTCACAAGACGATTGGTAGCCGGATCGATCTCCTCCCAGTCCGTCTCCTCCGGCAGCATGGGAGCAAACTCTGGGCGCCAACAACTTTCAGGGTCCCAACTGATCGTACACGGATCATTTAAGGGTGGCCCGTCCCCATCTATCTTGACTGTAGCAATGCCATCGGATGTGGCATCAGGTATTCCTGTTATCTCCGTCGCGATGGAAAAAAGACCTCTGCTTCATAGCAGCCTGTCTTCTCTCAGGTTGGCTCGGCATTGGTTGCCTACGAGGGATGGCCGCCGCGGTATTCGCTAGGAAAAAGAACGTCAAGAGCTCTGGCAGACGGAACATATCGACTTACTACAGCCGTCAATCAGACATGCAGGAGATACAGCTGGGAGCATTCAGCGCGCTCAAACGCTAAAGCCCCTTTCGCTCCGCCATGTTCTCTAAGTGAGTCTGTTCGCGAGCTGTGCTGCAAAGAAGGCCTCATCGTGGCTAGCGGAGAGAGATGATGGTACGCCTGGCGCGCAATCACATGCTAAGCGCTGCCGCGACAGCGTATTCTTTGCAAACCTACACTTTAGCATCCCTTCAAGATTCTTGTCAGCACTAGGAACAACACCTGCCTAATGTGGCCACCAATTTAGATGAAATGCATCTTCTATCGTGGAACAGAATCGCGTTATAATCACTTAGCTGCAGCTTGGGCACTTAGAAAGCAACAACGCGAAGCTGATACACTAAACAATTCATAGCGTGTGCGCAGAAAGAGAACTATTGAAAGCCATAGTACACTTCATTAGGCCTAACACAGAGGGTGTCCTGGCACTTAAGTAGGGACGTTAGGCTAGTAATAAAATGGATAATTGTAACAATAATTCGCATTGCCGGGGCCTTCAAGCTAAATCAATGGAATACGTTGTATTTCAAGGAAACCAATTCCTGTTGAGGAACTTTAGAGCGTGACTATGTATACCAGGCCAGCATATGTCCCTGTTGATCCAAACTCTAGGTACGCGAGAGTCGTTCCGGCGCAGAAATACACAATGCAATTCTAGCCCCTCAATTTTTTCTACACAACACGCTGAAATTTACAGCCTAGTTACCCATCACAGGGCTGAGGAGGGCCTGGTGAATAGCCGCAATTAGCACTTGGTGGACAATAGTACTTTACCTATATAACAAAGTTAAACTAAGGAACTTGTTTAGACTAGAGTAACGTACACCATGGTGTGGATCGCAATAGGTCTTCCATCCGCAGCCGCTGCAACAGCCGTTATCTCGGAACAATGGGTTAATGTCTCCGGAATAATTACATGCAAGTACATTTTGGCTAAATACTGCAAGGATTGTAAAGACAAAACCGGCTTTCATTGTGAACTTAGGGTGGGTAATGCAGTTCGACGAATATGAAACTTTTAGAGATAAATTGACACGGAAAAGTTGTCTCTAAAACACCTGCATATATATGCGAGAAATGGCTTCGGCCTTTTGAGACAACCTTTTGATGTGACCACACATTTTGTAGACACCTTTTTGGTAAAAAAAAAGATTTATTGCTAACAACAGGTATTAGGGCTCATGCCCCCTTATTCGGCATTGCCGGCACGCAATTGGTGTGTCGCTCCAGCATGTTTAGACGGAAACGAAGAAAAGCAAGACAAAGACGCAAATCGCCTTCTAACTTAACGCGCCCTATCCCGCCTATTCTTATTACTTTACTGCCAGGCGCTCCTAAATAAAGTAAAGTAGCAACACTATTATCGCCTTGCTTGCTAACCTATAGACGCGACGATAGAAAGCCTACTCCTCCTTTCCCGCCTCTTTCTTCTTTATTACTAATTTAACGTCTTGCAATAGCTATTTAAGCTAAGTTCTAGTCTCTATACTTAGCCCTTACACGACAAACAAGAAGAGGAGGATGTTAAAGTAATAGATCTTAAGTACTGCGCTAGTATTAGCAAATACCCTAGAGATCGTGTATTCCTTGCACAACTAGCTAAATTAGGGCTTAATAATCTTTTTATATATAGGGATATTGCAGATAAGGAACTTATTTAAGATTTTTATAAACTTAGAAGTCTAGCTAGGTAGTTAAGTTTTAAGATACTTAATAAATTTAGGTGTCTGCATAAGCAGTTTAAGTTAGACTAAATTAGGTGCTAGATAGACAGTAGCAAAGGATGCTTTTTTTAGAAGAGAGCCTAGAATAAGGAGATGCTTACTGCGGAGGTTGCACGCTATGTTGCAGTGCAGTGTATTGTATACAAATTATTTATATGCGGTGCTGTTTAAAAGGTAAGAAGCAGTAGGTAAGAAGCAGCAGCTTTATAAAGTATTGCAGGCTCCCGCTGCGGTACGTACGTGTCCTTTCTCTCCTCCATTACATTATGTTGCAATCCTATTGCAATCCTACTGTAATCCTTTTGTTAGCTATAGGCTGGCAATCGCCGTTAGACACGTTTTAACTAGTGTCGTTTTTTAGTACCTTAGCAAATTTTTTGACCCTAATTATTGCTCAGTAGTCTGAGCTTTCCTCCTAGAACTTATCCACCTACCGTTTAAATCTCGTTAACTACACACAATCTTTTTTTTTTGACTTTTGCGATTAATTAGTAGAGGGTAGCTGCTTTTCACTTTTTTAGAACCCCATTTTGACTACAACAACAACCACCACCTTTGACACCTTAAAAAAATATATATGCGAGAAGAGCTTACGTTGTAACGGATAGCTCGGATACGCTAGACACTACCGTAATTGCGCAGCATCCGAGCCATTCCGGCATCCGAGCCACCCCAACGATTTGTTGACGATAGGAAAATGAGGCTGTAGAGCTACCCTAAAAAGTTATTATTATGAGAAAAGCTAGTGTATTGCTATAGGTATAGAGCCTTGCGCGTCGATTATGCTATTTATATTAGTTAGTTTCCTAATGTTGCAGCCGCTGCTAGTAGTTTTAGGTGGGGGAGACGTAGCTAGAAAAACAGCGTTAGCACAACTTTGCGCAGCTACAATATAATAACACTTTGTTAGATTTTTTATAGCTTTGTATAAGGCTTTTTGCTTACATTTGTTTAGTGTATTACAAGATTTTTGTGCAGTTACAGCGTTGTGTTGCTGCTTTTTAGCAGCCCTCTGCGTAGCTAGCTCTGCAGCCTTTGCTTTTTTAGCCTCACAACGCTTTTCAGCAGCGCGTTGTTGCTCTACCTAAGCAGCTTCTTGCTGCTGCTTTTTATATAAGCTTGCTGCAGCTTTAAAGTTTTTCTTGCAAGCTTTTTAAAGTTATTTCTACTTAGCTCTAGCTCTTTTTATTACTTTGTATGCTTAACTTTTGCAATTTTTTTTAAGACTACATAAAAGTGCTGCTATAATACTTCTCGCGCTGCTAAAGGTTTATTATATGTTTAAGAAGCTTAGGCTTACTTTTAATATTATGTTTTTATTATAAGCTTGCGTTTTAGTTGCAGAAAAGCTTATTGTTAACTTATAGCAAGTAGAGGCTTTACAATAGCTGTTTAGCTTTAACTTTTACTTTGTTTACAACTACAGCGTTCAAAATTTTGTACAGTTGCTGCTAGCTATTGCTATTACTATGCTTTTTAAATTTCTAGGCTTTAACTTTTACGTAGTAAGTAGTTGTTAAAGCGTTATAAAACAGCGTCTGTATTTATTAGCTACACGCCTGTAGCTTAAAAACTCTTCTTAATAAGCTTAAGCTTTATTATAAAGTTTTATGCTGCCTAAAAGTTTATAAAGAAGTTAGCTTTTATTATGTACCTAATAGCTTGTAATTGCTGTGTATAGTAACTGTTGGAGTGTTGACGTGCGCAACATGCGGATCACCCTGTTGTAAAGGGCTGAAGCCTTGATGTTCCCTAGTACTCGGCCTGTGGCCTTCGTTGGCTTTCCTTACCTCAGCACTAGCAGCTGACTATCGGCCGCACTATTTGCGCTAGCTTCTAGCTAATCTAGTAGCCTCTGCTAAGTAACTCTACTACTAGCTGCACTAGTTACGCTAACTGTCAGCTGACCCGGCAAACCTCCAATAAACCTTAGTTAGTCCTAACCTTGGTTAGTCCTAACTATCTAAGTTAGATATAAAACCTTTACGTAGTCTCTCTATAGTTCTTTATCTAATTCATCACTGTTCACTGTTTACCTTGCATCTTTGGTCAACCCAACGCACCCTTACACCTGTTGATCAGGTGATCCTAGTAAGCTGAACACGTGACGATCGCGCTAGCGCCTATATATACGGGCCAGATCGTCTTATTCCTCTTCAGTAGTTATTGGTCACTTGGTTGTGGCACTTAGTTGATTAATACACTCATTCCACTCCTCCTGATCAAGCAATTGCTCCTTTTCAGCTCCCACAGTAACTAAGTTGTGAAGTATACGCTTTAAAGAGCAGTAAGAAAAGCATAATATCAAGCGGCTAAAGGCTATAAGTTAAATAAGAAAAAAAAATAGCTAGCAAGATTTAATTGTTAACGCAAAAGTTTATAAAATGGCACATAATATAGCTGCTGTAGCTGTTAAAGATTAGAAGTTGCTATTAATAGCAAACTTTAGCTTTAGTATAGCGCTAGAAGACATGCTTAAGCCAGGCAAGGCTTAAGTTATTATTGCTTTATTTTATAGATAAGTTAGAGAAGAAAAACTTATACTTGCTAACTTCTATATTATTTACCTAGCTTAATTAAATCCTAGAGCTGTCCGCGTAGATAAGAGCAGACAGTAGTGCCTCCCTAAAAGCGCATACGCAAGCTAGCAGTGTTATTTATTCTTTATTACTATTTTTAAGCGCTGCAGTGCGCTTTTTTAAAGCCTAAGTTTATTTCAGAACACTTTTTTAAAGCATTTCTTATAGCTAACATAAAAGCCTTTTTTTATTTATATTACAAGTAGTGCGGGCGTTAATCTTGTACAGCTGTATCTTTTTATAAAAAAGAGTAAAGTACTACTTATACTTTTCTTACTATTAGCGTGGTAACGCTTACAATTAATTCTAGCAGTTTATTTAGTAGTAAGGTCGCTAAGATAGCACTTAAGAAAGCAAGTAACTTAGCTATTAAAGACTTTTTACTTTGCAACTGTGCTGGCAAAATTTTGCAATAATTCTTTTATTAGCAGCAAGCCTTGCTTTATGCATTTTTTTATATATTACATAAGTTCTAACTCCTGTTGTAGGTTATCGTGGCGCTGCTTCTCTCCAGCAACTGCATTTAGCAGCTGTTTCCCTTAGTGCCGCCGCAACAACGTTGTTTAGTTAATATTTAATTTTTTCGCAACTTCGCGGTATAAGGAACTATCTCTTAGTTTATGCAATTTAATATCTCTAATCGCTTCTTGAATCAGGTTTATGGTGGTAGAGTTATAACGCGTTGAAGTTGGGACGTTTGCGAAGTGGGGATGCGCAGGTGGCTCGGATGCCGGAATGGCTCGGATGCTGCGCAATTACGGTAATATTCAACAATTGCCAATAACAACAAGCTAGCGGGACGAAAGTAAGAAGCTCTAAGGGTCACCCCATACTATGGTGCCCCCTAGAAGTTTTCAATCGCCCCATCCCTTAACGCCACCCTGCGGAGCGTTCTAGTGCGTATTTTATACGTCCTACTCTTGCCACAGTACGAGCTATCAGTCAAATTTAGATTGAATCTTGTCTCTTTGTAGAACGCTAAGTGTAATTTACTATAAGAACCTCTTACTATTTCACATCAGCTCCCTACCCGAAATCCGAAACATTTGCCCCCTGAGTGGGGTGAATAAAAACTTCTAGGGGGCACCATAGTACTATAGTTGTAGGCAAAGGTTTTGTACAGTGGAGACGCTAAGGCTCGTATTCGGTCTAACATTAGATCGATTCTTATTTAATTTTAACGTAAGTGCATGCTTCGCGTGCCACCATACCTCGCGTGCTACCTTTGCCAAGATCCCACCAAAACCTCCCCTATTATAGCCTATTACAACCTACTTTAGCTTGATATAGCATAAAAGCCTTGAAAATAATATTAAGAGGCTACTTCTGCTATATAGTTACTTTTTTTTATTTTTTATTTTTTAAGGTGTCAAGGGTGGTGGTTGTTATTGTAGTTAAAATAGGGTTCCTGTAAAGGGCTGAAGCCCTGATGTCTTTAGTACTCGACAAAAAGCCTTGTTTTGCTATCCTACAGATCCCGGGTGTCCGTGCGCACCTAGTATCTGTAAGCTGGGCGTATTAGCCCTTCTACTTTTCTAGCCTACTAAACTTTTCTCTTAGCTTTGCGCTATTTTCTTAAGCTACGTTAGTAGCTGCTACGTAGCTACCCTTGCCTCTTTCTTAGTACTAAGCACAGACCTTATAAAAGAGTAGTTAAGCTTATTAGATAGCCTTTATAGTTCTTTATTTAATTTACTACTATTTTCTTTATATCTTTTATTAATCTAACGCACTTTTATATTTAAATTAAATCTTTCTGTAGCGCTAACGCTGCTACGTTAAATTAGAAGCCTCCTAGAGCTATATCTACGTACAGAAGCCCCTTAGAGCTACATCTAGACAAGACTCTAATTAATTAAATTGCTAATCTTAGTTAAAGCTGTTTTAAATCTACTAAAGATTAGTAGTAAAAGAAGTATAAGGAGTGCTAAGAGGTACTTAGCTATATAAGACTTTACCTAGAACGTTTTGCAATATAAACTATTAAATAAGCCTACTATATTACTAGTAGCCTTAGAAACTAATCTCTACTGTTAAATAATATAAGTACTATTTATTGAGTACTTTTACATAATAATAGTAAGGGTAGAGATTATATCTAGAAGCTTTGTTGTCTAGATAGCAAGACTATACTAAGATAGTGTTAGTAGAGCTAAAATAGAGAACACTCTAGAAAGCCTCTACAGAGCAAACGAACTAGATAAAACAACAACTTTAATAATAATACAAGAAGCCTTTCTTATTTAGAAAGCTATTAATTTAGCCTCTAAGAAAGAACTAGAATAAGAACAGCTACTTGCTTAGCTACTAACTTTACTTGCTGCATTAAAACTAGTTTAGTAGCTAGCATAACTTAAGCGTTTTGAGTAACCTAATCTAGACGCTTTTAATAAAATAAGAAAGATGTACTAAATCTTTAGAAAGCAGCTTACTACTAAAGTAGAAAACAGCTAAGAAGACTTTAACATAAAAAGAAGAATATATAATTACGCCTTTAGTAGGCTTAAAAGCTTAGTAGTAACTTTAACACTACTTTACCTTAACTAAATAGAACTATTAAACGCCTAGAACTTTAAACACTTATTAAACTTCTTTAATTAGATGTTTAGAGATCTATATAGTTCTAAGAGAGCTAGGAACAAACTCTAGTTAATGTCTTAAGGTAAAAAGAGTATCTATAATTATGTTATAGAATTTTAGGAGCAGTTACTACTGTCAAACAGCAACTTAGATAAGAACATAAAGATAATGTTCTTTTAAAAAAGCTTTACTTATAAGCTTTAGGATAAGCTTATAAATATTACCTTTTTAGACTTAAGTAACTTGTAGAATAAGTCTATTAAAATTGTAGACTACTTATACAGGATAGAGCAATACTCTAAAGACTAGGATAAGCCTAAGGAATAATACTTTAAGGGATACAAACTAAGACCTGCTTCTCCTCCTCCTCCTACAGAAGACTAGATAGAAGGGATAGAGTTTACTAGATAATTAGCTAGGCTACGCAGGCTTAGTAATCTAGAACTAAACAGACTAATAAAGGAAGGACGTTGTTTTACCTGTAAGCAAAAAGGATATTTAGCTATAGATTATACCATAGAAAAGACGCTAAAGAAAGAGGAAAAGAAGAGGACTATTGTATTAAAGTTCTTAAAAATAAAGGCAAGAAAGCCTAGTAAGGAAAGCTTAAGTAGCAAAGACACTCTAGAAGACTAAAATTCTAATTTAGAAAAAGAATAGCTCTTGCTTAAAGTTACTAGCAAGAGCTACACGTAAGCTAGAAAAACTTAATAAAAGAATAGACTAGTTTTAAAAAGGATATAAGTAGTAATAGAATTACTCTAAAAACATTGGTAAAGTGTTACACATTTGCTTTAACTCTAATTAATATAGGAAATCTTGTATACTCTCTTGTTAGCTCTTAACTTATTAAGAACGCTAGTTTATAGTGCATCTCTATTTCTCTACGTAGATTAGAAAGAGTTATAGAAGAACCTAGAACTACTAACAAAGTTGCTAAGTTAGAGATTAACATTAAAAGGGTATAAAGATACTATTTAAGGCTATGTTGCTCCTACACACCCTAGATACAATTTAATACTTAGACGGCCCTAGATAAATAGAAGAGAGGTTATAATAGCCCTTTCTAAAAAGTCTATCTACATCTACACTTCTAGACAAAGGATTAAACTATTAAGTACTAAAGATTACTTTATTTTAGAGAATAAAAGGTTAAAGTAAATAAACGCGACAGCCTATTACTTTTATATTAGACGGGTAAGGAAGGATAAGTTAATTTAGACCTTTACAGCTTCCCTTAAAGATATTAAGAAGGCTCTAGCTCTTAAGAAGAAAGAAAATGTTTTGTTATTAACGTGGTTCACAAGCGAGTCGGTCACCCAAGCGAGTCGGTCACGCCCCACTAGTGCAGCGACTTCGCAACATTATTACAGCTCTTAATTATAATAAATTAAAAATTGTAATAAGCTAATTTACTTCTTAGATCTATTACTATTACTAGCACTATTAATTTTAACCGCACAAGTACAGGCGTTGTGTCTAGTCTACTTGCAACGCCCGCACCGCCTCTCTCCTTGCACCCTCTTTAACGCACTCTTACTATTACTACAACTGCTACCCGCCTATTTAGCTAATACTTATTATACCTTACCTATAGTAAGAGTCTCTTCTGTCTGTACGTATTGCCGCTTACAGCTCTTATGCTTATTTAATTTATCTAGAGCCTCTTAAAGAGTAGTAATTTTCTCTATTAAAAGCACTATCTTATATGCTATTTGCTAAGCGCCCTTACTTAACTGCGCGATCTAATTAGTAAGTAAATTAGTAAAAGACCTATAGCGTTTTCTTACGCTCTAATAAATAAAAGAAATTTAAGCCTTAACTTTGCGCGCGTTGTATAGTGTTTGTAACTCCTAGGTAGCTACTTATTATAGTAATTGTACTAGCGTCCGCAATACTATATTAAGCTTTAATAGTATAGCTTATAAGTTAAATAGAACTAGACTAGCGCCTCTAAAGCTAGCTAGGATATTCTCTTTTATTTATTTTTTAAGGTGTCAAGGGTGGTGGTTGTTGTAGTTAAAATGGGGTTCTAAAAAAGTGAAAAGCAGCTACCCTCTACTAATTAATTGCAAAAGTTAAAAAAAAAGATTGTGTATAGTTAATAAGATTTAAACGGTAGGTAGATAAGTTCTAGGAGGAAAGCTCAGACCACTAAGCAATAATTAGGGTTAAAAAATTTGCTAAGGTACTAAAAAACAACACTAGTTAAAACGTGTCTAACAGCAATTGCCAGCCTATAGCTAACAATAGGATTACAGTAGGATTGCAATAGGATTATAATATAATGTGATAGAGGAGGGAAAGGACACGTACGTACTGCAGCAGGAGCCTGTAATACTTTATAAAGCTGCTGCTTCTTACTTACTGCTTCTTACCTTTTAAACAGTACTACATACGAACAATTTGTATATAATATGCTGCAATAGCGTGCAACTTCTGCAATAAGTATCTCTTTAACCTTAACTTTTATCTAAAGACAGGAAGCTTTTCTATTATACACCTAGCCCCTAAACTAGTCTAGCTTAAGCTAATTATACAGACACCTAAGTTTATTAAGCATTTACAAACTTAGCCTCTTTAGAACATTATAATTATATCTCTTATAGATAACTTTAGAATCTGTAATATCTCTATATATAAAAAAAATATTAAGCCTTAACTTAGCTAGTTATAGAAGAAATACAAGATCTATAGAGTGTTTGCTAATACTAGCAAAGTACTTAAAATACTCTACTTTAGTATCCCTTTTTTCTTGTTAATTGTGCATAGGCTAAGTAAAGAAATTATTAATTAGTTAGGCTAGCTGTTGCATAACGTTAAAATAGCAATAAAGAAGAAAGAGGTAGAAAAAGAGAAGTAGGCGTTCTATTGTCGTATGTATAGGTTAGAAAGCAAGGCAATAATAGTGCTGCTTCTTTAATTTGTCTAAGAGTACCTAGAAGTAAAGCCTTAATATAAGTAGGCAGTATAGGCGGGATAGAGCGCGTTAAGTTAGGAGGCGATTCGCGTCTATATCTTGCTTTTCTTTGTTTCTGTCTAAACATGCGACACACTAATTGCGTGCCAGCAATGCCGAATAAGGGGGCATGAGCCCGGGTACCTGTTGTTAGCAATAAATCTTTTTTACCAAAATGGTGTCTACAAAATGTGTGGTCACATCAAAAGGTTGTCTCAAAAGGCCGAAGCCAATTCTCTTTTATAATAGACTGCTTAAAAGTAGTCTTAAAGGCTAGTAGAAAGGCTTCTTTGCTAATGTAGTAGGTGCGGTTACGTACTAAGCCTAAAACAACATTACTATTCCTGCGCTTTAACAGCGCAAAGCAGCCTACATTAAGAGGCTGTAGTAGGTAAGATAAGTGCGCAGGCATATAGAGAAGAATAATATTCTTCTCTTTATAAAAATCTTAAAAATTAACTAAGTAGTAGCTCTTATAGCTGTTAATAATAAGTAGTTAATACCTACTTACAGTACAGCTCTTTATATAGGTATTAAAGTGCTCTAACTATGTAAGAGCAAGCTAATTATTTATCTAGCTATTAAGACTAACTTTAAGAACTTAGTTAGTAGGTAGATCCTTAAACTGGACATTAATTAGTACCTTCCCTGCAAAGATAATAAAGGGGGGTAGCTAGCGTCCTAACGCGCCTACGCCTTAGATTACAGTAATCTACTTACAATTACTTAGCTAAACCTGCTTAATTTTGCTAAAGTCCTCTAATAATATAACAACTAACTATAACAAAATTTTGCCTATTATAAAGCCTGTCTTATTAAAGTTATATATTTTTTAAGGTGTCAAAGGTGGTGGTTGTTGTTATAGTCAAAATAGGGTTCTAAAAAAGTGAAAAGCAGCTACCCTCTACTAATCAATCGCAAAAGTCAAAAAAAAAGATTGTGTATAGTTAACGAGATTCAAACAGTGGGTGGATAAGTTCTAGGAGGAAAGCTTAGACCACTGAGCAATAATCAGGGTTAAAAAATTTGCTAAGGTACTAAAAAACAACACTAGTTAAAACGTGTCTAACAGCAATTGCCAGCCTATAGCTAACAACAGAATTACAGTAGGATTACAATAGGATTGCAACATAATGTGATAGAGGAGGGAAAGGACACGTCCGTACTGCAGCAGGAGCCTGCAATACTTTATAAAGCTACTGCTTCTTACCTACTGCTTCTTACCTTTTAAACAGCACTGTATATAAACAATTTGCATATAATACACTACAATAGCGTGTAACCTCCGCAGCGAGCATCTCCTTATTCTAGGCTCTCTTTTTAAAAAAGCGTCTTTTGCTACTATCTACCTAGCACCTAATTTAGTCTAACTTAAACTGCTTATGCAGACACCTAAATTTATTAAGTATCTTAAAACTTAACTACCTAGCTAGACTTCTAAGTTTATAAAAATCTCAAACAAGTCTTTTCTCTACAATATCTTTATATACAAAAAAATTATTAAGCCCTAATTTAGCTAGTTGTGCAAGGAATATACGATCTCTAAGGTATTTACTAATACTAGCGCAGTACTTAAGATCTATTACTTTAGTATCCTCCTCTTCCTATTTGTTGTATAAGGGCTAAGTATAGAGACTAGAACTTAGCTTAAATAGCTATTACAAGACGTTAAATTAGCAATAAAGAAGAAAAAGGCAAGAAAGAAGGAGTAGGCTTTCTATTATCGCGTTTATAGGTTAGCAAGTAAGGCAATAATAGTATTACTACTTCACTTTATCTAGGAGCGCCTAGCAGTAAAGCAACAAGAATAGGCAGGATAAGGCGCATTAAGTTAAGAGGCGATTCGCGTCTTTGTCTTGCTTTTCTTTATTTCTGTCTAAACATGCGACACACTAATTGCGTGCCAGTAATGCCGAATAAGGGGGCATAAGCCTAGATACCTGTTGTTAGCAATAAATCTTTTTTACTAAAATAGTGTCTACAAAATGTGTAGTTACATCAAAAGGTTGTCTTAAAAGGCCGAAGCCTTATTAAAGTTATAGATATTATTATCTATAATACTCTACTTCTCCTTTGTCCCTTTAACTAGATTAAACTAGCGCTAGATAATTGCTAAGTCCTTGTAGGTAGCTTGCTAGTAATTATAAAGATAGCTCTAGCGCGTGCGGAGCTCTAGTGTTTGCTTAATAAAGTTGTTAACCTAGTTCTTGCTAATAGAGTTGCTCTTCTACTCCTGCAATAGTTTATTAGCTATTACTTAAATATTAGCCTTTGTAGGCGCAAATCTTCTTAAAAACTTGTTAAGAACACGCTTAACTATAGCCTCCTCTTCTAGTTTTTAAAGGCGCTTTAAGTTTGCTTTAATATTATGTTAGGAGCGCTTTCTAGCGCTTTAGTTAGATATAGTACTTTAAGGCATGTTATAGATAGAGGCAGCACGTCTTTAGCTTTAAACACGTTGTAATTAGATATTAAAAACGGCAAGCTTAAGATCTAATTTAGGATAGAAAGTTTAAGTAGTACGTTGTTAAGACATAACGCGTTGTAGTGTCGACGTCAGCGCGCTGGTGGAGCGTGACCGACTCGCTTAGGTGACCGACTCGCTTGTGAACCACGTTACTTCTTTAGGCGTACTAATATATAGCTTAAATTTTTAAGTTATAAACTGCTTCTGCACTACCTCTCTTACGTAGACCTAAGGTTAATTACTAAATTAAGTTGCAAAAGGATAGAAATAGAAAGGAAAAAGAACCTCCTGAGGGCTCTCTATATAATATAAGCAAACTAGAGCTTTTAGTTCTACGCAAGGAGCTTATATCTCTATTATATAAAAGATAGATTAGAGCTAGTAGCTCTGCAGCTTCTTCCCTAGTTCTATTCACTAAGAAACCTAGAGGAGGATTACAGTTCTACGTTAATTACTAAGCTCTTAACGCTATTACAAAAAAGGACTGTTATCCTTTGCCGTTAATCTAAGAAACGCTTAATAATATTGCTAAAGCAGAAAAGTTTACTAAGATTAACGTCTCTGCAGCCTTCTACAAAATTAGGATTAACGCAGGAAATAAATAGAAGACTGCTTTTAGAACAAGATTTAGATTATATAAATAGCTAGTTACTCCCTTCAGTATAGTAAACGCTCCTAGCACCTTTTAATAATATATTAACTAGACACTACGCGAGTACATTAACAATTTCTACTTAGCCTACTTAGATAATGTATTAATTTACATAAATAGCACGCTTAAAGAACACTAACGCAATACAAATAAGGTTCTAGAAGTAATAAGCAAGGCTAGGTTACCTCTAGATATTAAGAAATGCAAATTTAACGTATAGAGTACTAAGTACCTAGGATTTATTATTAAAGCTAGAAAGGAACTTTAAATAGACCCTAAGAAAGTAAAAGCTATTTAAGAATAAGACGCACTAACAAACATTAAAAGAGTACGCAGTTTTCTTAGATTTGCGAACTTTTATTAATGCTTTATTAAAAACTACTCTAATATAGTTGCCCTACTCACAAGGCTTACTAGAAACGTCTCTATTTAATAAAGAAAAGTAGAACAAGAAGCTTTTAATAAGCTAAAGGAGCTATTTGTTACTAAACTAATACTAGCTTAATAGGATCCTAATAGAGAAACAATCTTAGAGACTAATTCTTCTAGCTACGTTGTAGTAGGAGTCCTTTCACAATGCAATAATTAAGGAAGATTATAAGTAGTAGTGTACTACTTAAAAAAGATAATTAGCGCTTAAAGTTGTTGCGGATTTAATCTCTAGGTATAGTTGCTTGTTCTACTATCAACTCAGAGATAGAGGTCTCTGCCTTCTACTTGTTTATAGTAGACTCAGAGGCAGCCTAATCTAGGCTTATAACCTGTTCGAGATTGAGGAAGAGGTGCGCAGGGTGAAGGATAAGAGAATAAAATAATGGAGACTAGGGGAAGACAGTATTATAGAAGATAACAATTGTATTGTCTTATCTCTTTGTCTTGCTGTCTTGCTATCTACTAAACTACAGTCTATATATACTTGTAACTTGCATTCTAGAAAGCTCTGTGTTACGCAATAGCTTGCGTAGTAGATTGCGTAATCTATAGTAGATTGCGTAATCTATAGTAGATTGCGTAATCTATAGTAGATTGCGTAATCTTGAACGTCATTAATGATAACAATCAATTGATAACAATGATAAGTAATACTAGTAGCGTAATAGCTTCTAGTAATCAATTCATTGTAGATTTCAGGTGTGATTTTGAGCACCTAAATTCTGTGGAGAAACAGCTGAGTAGCTTAATCTGCAACAAAAGTAACTACAAGATACATGACAAGGAATTACTTACAGTTATTTGCTACTTATCTAAGTAGGATGCTATGCTATATTATTTAAGGAAGTTTCTAGTTATAACAGACTACAAAAACCTAGAGTATTTTAGAAAGCCTAGGCAGCTTAGTAAAAGATAGATAAGATAGGCCTAATTTCTTAGTAAATTTCCTAACATAGAAATCGCCTACAGGCCTAGATTTAATAACTCTAGGGCTTATACTTTATCCTAGAGACAATAAGATATGCCTGTAAATAGTTTAGATTCTTAAATTTCTAGAAATTTTTATGAATTTTTAAACTATCTACTGCAACAACCCTAGAAACAGAGGAACAGGAAGAAGAGGAGACCCTTGGAACTTTTAGCTGTAATAGCTATCCTGCAACAGTACTTTAGGAATAGATAGATCTAGAAGAGCTTTAGAATAAAGCTAAAGAAGAGGATAACACTTACTAGCTAGCCTAGAAAGCAGTTAGTAAGGAAGAACGCTAATTTCTAATAAAGCTAGACTTTAAGCTTTCTATTTCTAAATGCTAATTAGATAATACTAGAAACCTGCTATACTATATTTAAAAATAAGTACTAAACAACAAACCTTTGCGCACTAGAATTATCTATAAAATCTACTATTCTAGAGCCCTAGGGTACCTAGGAAGGAACCTTACCTACTAAGTAGTTGCAAGAGAGTACTTTTAGCCCTCTATTAGCTAAATAATAAGGTAATATATTAGAAACTGCTTAGTGTGTAGAAGAATAAAACTATAAAGAAATAGCTTATAAGGATTATTAAAGCCTTTGCTAATTCTAGAACATATTTAGAAGGAAATATCAATTAACTTTGTTAAAGGATTACTAGAGAGCGAAAGTTACACAAACTTAATAGTATTTACTAATAAATTAAGTAAAGACGTAGTTTTAATAAGTTTTAAGAACATTACTATAGAAAGCGTGGCTAAAGCGTTTATTAACTCTATAGTAGCCTACTACTAGTTACTAGACTATATTATATTAAATTAAGGTGTATAGTTTGTAAGCTACTTTTAGACTAGACTTTATAAGCTACTAGAGATTAAACAATATTTATTTTCTAAATATTACCCTAAAACTAACAGCTCTATAGAAAAAATAAACTTTATAGTACAAACCTACTTATAAGCTTTCTATAATTAAGATTAAACAAATTAGAAAGGCAACTTAAAGATAGCTAAAATTATGATTATAGTAAGATAAGCATAATTAACTAGAATGTTGCCTTTCTTTCTACAATATAGATACAAGGTAGATCTTTTTTAAATAGTAGTAAAGTATAGACCTTAAAATTAAGCTTAAAGAAGGAGAATACAGAAAGACTACTAGAAAGTAGAAAGGATAGCTAATAAACTTTAGTAAAGTATTAAGTTAGCTTAAGCTATAATAGTAGAATCTTAACAAGAATAAGAACGCTAAGTAAATAAGAGAAGAAAACAATTACTTTAGCTTTAAATAAGTAATAAGGTTTAGTTAAAGCTTAGAGACTACTATAAAATAAAGAGACTAAGCTAAAAACTTATTTAGAAGAATTTAAAGTATATAGTACTTAAGATTATTAGACTAAATGCTGTAAAGCTAAATACTCTTAGAAGGAAATATTTAGTATTTAATATTAACAACTTCTAACTAGCTTGCTTAGATCCTTTACTAAGCTAACTATAAGACGACAATAAACCTTTACTAATTAAAGTAGACAGCAAAGAAGAGTACCTAGTAGAGTGCCTATTATAGGAAAGAAGTATAGGAAGAAGAAAAAAATACCTAGTTAAATAGGTAGGATACCTAGAACTAATATAGGAACTAGCTTTAAACCTAGAAGATATAGAAGCACTATAGGACTAGAAGAACTCTAAGACTCTTATTAAGGAGAGGAGTACTATAAAGGGCTAAAGCCCTAACGTCTTTAGTACTTAATAAAAAGCCTTATTTTACTATTCTATAGATCCTAGGTGTCTGTGTGCACCTAGCATCTGTAAGCCTAGCGTATTAGCTATTCTACTTTTCTAGCCTACTAAACTTTTCTCTTAGCTCTACGCTATTTTCCTAAGCTACGTTAGTAGCTGCTACGTAGCTACTTTTGCCTCTTTCTTAGTACTAAGCACAGACCTTACAGAGGAGTAAATAAGCTTGCTAGATAGCCTTTGTAGTTCTTTATTTAATTCACTACTGTTTTCCCTGCATCTTTAGTTAATCTAACGCATCCTTACAGGTTTGTAGTTTTTGCCTGCTATTAAGGACATGTTGTTAGCCTTTCTAAAATAGCTAACATCTATAATCAGCTACGCTAGTAATGCACGCTAGGTATAGTTGCCTTATTGCCTTAGGTAAGAGGCTTTTATTAATGTTAGCTAGCCTGCTTAAGCAGGAAAAAGCTTAGTTTGCTTCTTGTATTTTTATGTAGCAGTAGTCTCTAAATTTAAGCGCATTATTAAAGAAAATGCCTAGCCATCTAACTAGTCCTTTTAGCTAGAAAGTCTTTTAGGTAGGTAGCGTAAAAAGTCTGTTTGTATCTTTTCTAGATCTTGTCTAATTTACTAATTCTGTTTTTAAACTATAAAACTTAATAGCTAACTTTTGTACTTAGTTAAAGAGGTTCGCTAACTCCCTTTTGAGTAGTTCAATGTTCTTTTTAATAGATGTTGTTAATATTAAGATGTAAACGTTGTTTATAAAATATAAGGAGTATATATTGTTGTTTGCTAAGATTAATCAGAATAGCAGTTTCGTGTAGATTAAAGATAAAATAGAAGAAGCTAGGCTCCCTTAAAGTGTACTAGTATTAACTTTCTGTAGTTTCTCAGTTTGCCTATTAAAAGATAACTTTAAGAGCCTTTATAAAAGGAAAGAGTTTGTCTATAATAAAAAGCAGGCAGGTAGCTGTTACTTGCTTATATTGTCTAGAAGCTTATTCTTAGATAAATAGTTAAAAGCGCCTCTAATATCTAAGAAGGCTGTTAAGGTGACTCTGTTCTTCTTTCTCTGTTGTTGAATATTGTTGTAGAAGAGGAGTCCAGCGTCAATAGCTAATTTCTTTAGTCTGCCTCCTATTTGCGTAGGGTGGAGCAAGTTAGTTGTTTTTACTAAAACACTTAATCTTTTTAAGTAGAGCCTTTCTAGTGCTTTCCCTAAGCAGCATTAAAGGGAGATAACTCTATATGCTTTTAGATTTAAGTAGTCTAGTTTGTTTAGCTCCCTAAAGATAACACCTTTTGCTTTTCGCCAGTATCTTAGTTAGTATCCTAGGTTAAATAACGCTGAATAGACTTTAAAGAAGATACTAGGTTAGTATTTATATGCCTTTAAGATAACTTTTTAGCTAATTCTATCTAGTCCTAGTAAGGTAGCTTTTATCTTCTTACAGGCCGTGTAGAGCTCCTCTCTAAATAAAATTGGCCACTCCTATTTGTAGTTTCTTTGGTAGTTATTAAGTAATAGGGAAGGTGTAACAGAAGTGTAGGAGCTGAGAAGGAGCAATTGCTTGATCAGGAGGAGTGGAATGAGTGTATTGATCAACTAAGTGCCACAACAAAGTGGTCAATAACTACTTAAGAGGAATATGACGATCTAGCCTGTATATATAGGCGCTAGCGCGATCGTCACGTGTTCAGCTTACTAGGATCACCTGCTCAACAGGGTGATCCACATGTTGCGTATGTTAATACTCTAACACACCCCCTAGGTCAGTAAGATACTATCAATCTAAGCTGTAAGCAACCAGGCAATTGTAATAAATCGAGGTCGTTGATTAAGAAGTCCTTCTGTAATTATAGCTTTTCTACTTAATCCTCTATTGTCGTAGTAATACTGCTTGTTAAAGTTTTAATTAATCCTAGCAGTCCTAATATTAAAACATTAAATAGACCCTAAATATCGCGTAATTAGTTAGTGCGCAGCCTCTACAACAATATTAATTATGTCTACTACTCCTCTAAAACTTTTGTCCTTAACCTTACTCTAATATTAATTACTAAGCTTTTCAGGACTGTCTTAACTACTATTACTAATATAGTAAGCAGCGTTACTCTATTATTCTTTTACTAATTAGCTACTAATCTTGTATAGTTTACCTCTAGTAGTAATAAGCGTAAGCGTTAAATAGCAAGCCGCCGTTATAAGCGTAACAATTATTTAGATAGTAGTTGTTAGCAACGTAAGAACAGCGCTAAGTATAAGCGTCGCGCGCGTTAAAGCCTATTTAATAATAAGATTTAACAAGTAGCTAATCTTTAAAATAATAAGAATTAGTTACTGCTGCTTTTTAATCTGTACGCTTATTGCAAGACATCTAGTAGCTCTGCTTAGAGGCTAATTGCTTTACCTACTAAATTAAGTCTACTGTTAAGTCCTTACTTAAATTTTAATCTGCCTAAAAGTCTAACTAAGCAATTAAGCTAGCGCAAGGGTAAGGCTCTTTAAGAGCTAATATAAAAGTCTTAGCAGCTTACTGTTTAAGTAGCATCCTGCAATTAGTAACAAGACGACAGCGATAGCCTACAAACGCCTATTAAGCTGTCTACTAGGCGCAACACGCCCTCCTTAACCTAGAAAAAGGCGCCTAATAGCTCTTTAAAGATTGCTGCTAATTTATTACACTCTTACGTTTTGCCTTGTAAGCGCTGTATAAAAAAGATACTATATAGTTTATATGCTAAACACTACTTTAATTACGTTTAGACTAGTAGTTAGAGTAGCTTACGCTGCAGTAGTTGCTTATTATATACCTACTACACAGTCAATATTAATCTCACTAATTAATTTATAGCTATGTATAAAGATAAAGTAGCAAGTCTCTAATCTTTTAAGTTTCCTACTCTGCTTACTAACTTGTTTTTAGAGATAGAATAATAATAAGATGTACTAAGCTACAAAAGCTTAACTACTTAAAAACATTATTACTCGCTGCAAAGAGATTAATAGCGGCGTTATGTCTACTAAAAAGCCTTCTACGCAGAAGCCTCCTGTTTATAATTGTTACGCTTAACTCCTGCTGCCTGCTCTTGCTCCTGCTCCTGTAAGCATTTTTAATCTAAGGTATAATGCTAAGGATTAATTTCGTCGTACATAACTTAGCTAACCTAATTAGTAACCTGCTTAATAGCTACAATAATTAGCTTATTATCTACAGCAGCAGTAGCAACAACAACATAAGTAGCCTTAATAATAACAACCTTCCTAGCAATTGTCTCTTTAAGAATAGCATGCTTAAGGAATACTTCCTCTACCTGTTCTATACAATCGCCCTTAAGTTCGCTGTCCTAATTGCTATATAAATTGTTTATATGAGCGCGATTATTACGCTAGGGTAAGAAAGCGATTATCTAATAACTCTAAGTATAGAAGTAAGAGGTTAGGATCACGCCGCAATGCTACTTATCTTAGAACTCTTACTGTTTAAGCTTAGATAGCTTAAATTACTCTTAAGCTAGCTGAAGCTGAGCAGGCTAAGCGTGATGCAATAATAGAGTCTAGCAAGTATAATAAGTCTAATGCTAGTTAGTAATAAGGTTCCTAGTCCTAGTTTAATTATCTAGCTTACGTTCTCCTGCTCAATAAAATAAGCTATTAAGAGGAGACTTAGCCTAGTATATAGATATTGCTGCTTAATACAAATCCTTTGCTTGTTAATTTTTTTTTAATTTAATGCTTAACTTATTAAAGGTTAAGTAACTGCTTAAACTTTTCAAACTATTATTAAGTGGGCGACTTAGTTAGTCTATTAGCTAGCATAATTGCTGTTTCTAGGTATTTAACCTAAAATAATCCTTTAGCAAATTCTTGCTGTAGCTACATATTTTGTATATTTATATGCCTTAATTAAGTACTAATCTGCTTATTCTTTCTAACTACAAGCCTATTTATTTGTTAATTATTATACTAGACTGTCTAGACATCTCCTAGATTAAGAGACAGCTTACAAAAGAAGCGCTTAAAGGTTATAGCCTCCTTAGTAGTGTACTTAAGGTCGAGCAGCTTAGCCTTAGTAGTTAATATAGTAACTGTAGTCTGCTAAGCTACCTTCTAAAATATTAGACTACTATATAGGATAGCTATATAACTATAAGATAATTAACAAGTTTCTTAATTATCTGCAAGGGAAGCATCGCCTGCAATTGTTAGGTCTAAGCTATTATAGTTCCTATATTAGATCGCGTCCTATCTTGTCTAATAGAGGTATATAATTACCTGTTTAACAGCTTTTATATACTAATTACTAAGGTTTGTGAGGAAGAGTAAGAGCTTTAAGATTAAGTAAGTAACATCTAGTCGCAGTATAATAGCTATGTATAGCACTAATCTAACTCTTTCTTAGTAGGCCTTAATCTCTTGTTAAGTTACTTTGCTAGTGTTCTTAATTAGCTCCTCTAACAGCAATAGAGTCTTAAGAAAGCTACTATCCTCTAGCTTAAACTTCTTTGCTATCTTGTTAATATACGTATTATACACAAGCGTAATTATTTACTTCTTATTATCTCTAATTACTCTAATACTAAAAAATTATTTAATTAACTCTTATTCCTGTATCTTTTACTTATCTATGATCTTTAACTAAAGATCTATTGCCCTCTGCTTATAATCTTTTACAAAGAGTAGTAGAATATTATTTATATAAAACAAAACTAGGATCCTTCTATCTTAATTAAAGAATAGGCAGGGCTCCTCTAGTAAGGCAATTAGTTGAATCTCTCTTAGTAATCTTAAGAACTCCTTATACTATAATAGTAGCGAGTCTCGCAATTTATAAAGTGCGCAGTTAAGCTATACATACTTTCTTAGCTTCTTAAAGCTATTTAGTATCTTATAAATTACTAGGTTGTCTGCTGTAATTAACGCATTAAGGAATACTCTTATAATATTATATTACTTAATCTCTAGATTATTCTTAGCAGTAAGAGCTATTACTACTTAGAAGGACTTAGCTGCTAATGTAGCAGCGTATGTTAAGTTAATTAAGTCTTTCTTTTAAAGATTACTTCTTATAATAATCTGTGCCTTATATTTAAGACAGAAGCTGTCATAATTAAACTTATAAGTCTAAATCTACTTTATAAGTATTAGGCGATTATTTACTTTTTCTCTTAATATCTTAGTCATAGTTCTATTCTTACTTAACTAATTAATCCCCTTCCTATAGGCATCCTTAAATAAGGCCCTTATAAGATGCTAAAGTAGCTACTTCTATAATCTTAGTAGTTTAGGTAGATTGTCGCGATGCTGTTAAGCATTTCTACTTAGCTTATACTTAGTAAGCAAAGCTGCTATAACTACGTAATTAAGAGTTTTATAGCTTGCTTAGTCTTCCTAAGTTACTTACAAACCTAGAAGGTAGGTACTACAAAAATTATTCTATAATAGATCTTTATAATCTATAATTAATGTATTAACACTACCTGTACTTCTACCTCTTAGTTAATTATTAGGATCTTAGGTTATATCTTTATGCTTACGCCTACTACCTAGCTTACGTAGTAGAAGATAACAATTTGTAAACTAATCTAGACTTTTGCCTATAATCTTAGTACTACATCTTATAAGTAGAAGTTAAGCTTATAATTACTTACTTTATTTACTATTTAAGGCCTAAGATCTTAAATCTTAAGATAATTTACGCCTTCCTATCTTACTTACCTAAGCAAGTATTCTATTACGACAAGCTAGCGCGTTAGAGTCTTTAGGCACAGACTATTAGACTAGTAATAAGTTATTAAGCTTATTTAAAAGAGGCTCCCTACCTCTAAGTAATAACAAATTAGCTCTTTTTAGCATGTATACTACTATTTAATTATTAATAACCTTATAATTAATCGCGTTGTTGCTCCCTAAGGTATCTAGTTTAAGAGTTAGTTTTAAAGTAGCAAGACTAGTATTTTGCTACTAATCTAAGTAAGTTCTTAATAGTGTACTCGCCTTATACTCTATTTACTTAGTGTCTTCTAATCTACTCTTGTTATTAGTAGGTAGGCCTTCTTTACTACTTAAGATAGTAGATAGATTACCTTTAAGATCTTTAGTAGTTAGCTATATATCTTAATCTACTCTTCCTTAAACAGGCAAGAGGTCTCAATCCTCTTTTAGATTAACTAGCTTGCTATTATAAAAGATCTCTACAATCTTTATTACTTAATCTCTTAATAGCTCTTTCTTGCAATCTCTTTTATAGAATTAACATTTATTAAAGGTTATATTATAAGTAGTAATTACTTAATTAAGTATTAGTAACTAAATATAGTATATGTTAGAGGCTTAATAACTAACTAAATAACTAATATAGCTGCAAGGATTAACCTTAAATCCTAAATAATTATATTTAGCTGCCTTCTCCTTGTTTAAAGGATAAGCTTAGCAGCTATAAGTATAGATTCTACTCTAGTCTAGGCGAAGATTAGCAGTCTAGTGTCTAATCTTAGGTAGTTAATAATATTAGAAATATTTCCTAAACTACTCTTTAAGCACCTAGTTAGGGGATTAGTAGCTATAGATCTTAGTAGAGCTTATTCTATATAGGTAAGCTACTGTATCTATAATTACTAGCTAAAACCTAGCTAGTAGATTAGCGCTTATGCGTATCTTAATAGCTTTTGTAATTAGCTCTTAACTAGCTCTCTCTACTAAGCTATTAGGCTTATAAGTATATAGCAGTAGCGTCTTAATTACAATCTCTTTCTCTATAGCCTATTCCTTATATCTTAATTACCTTCTCTAAGGCAGTATAGCAGTATTGTTATCCTAATTAATTTCTATAATTTTCTACTAATATTTCCTCTTAATCCTTATAGTATAGCCTTTAATTATAAGCATAATATTGTTTAGTGTCTATAACTAGATATTATAATTATATAGCTTGCCTAAGTAGTCTTCTTCAATAATTAACGCCTATTTCTTAAGCAGCTAACTATTTAGGAAATTAAATAGATCTTATAAGGTCTTATAAAAAGGTTGTAGTATTTTCTCCTTTAGTTACTATAAAATTACTTACAAGGCATAAGCTATTGCGTAGTATTTATATTTTAATAGATTCTTACTAGTAATTTTAATATTCTACGCTAAGTAGACTAAGGCTTTAATAGCTTATTATCTTAGGTGTTCTAATAATTAATGCTATAAGTCCTTATTACTAGTACGCAACTAAGGTTTCTTTAATTATACTACAGCTTTTATAAGCAGTAGTTAAGTAAAGTAATAAGTAAGTTGTTTATATTTAATAAATAAGAGATTAAAGTAACACTTAAAGTTAATTAAGACAATATTCTTTTTAATAATTCTAAATTATAAGGTGTAATTATATCCTAAATACTAAATGCTTAGTTGCTTAAGCCGTGCTTCTAATACAAGATTAAGATAAAAACCTAGTACAACCTTAATGTTAGTAAGCAGAAGATTAGCTGTCTTAGAGCTAGCCTTGCTATATAGGACGTTCTTAAGTAGCCTGTTTCTTATAGTAGCAACTAGTATAATTTAAGTGCTTATCTTAACAGTCTCGTCCTTAGCATATTTACTAAAGGTGCCTAGTACAATTTAATCTATAGTATTAACTAAGTAGACTGCTAATCTACTATCTATAATTATGCAGAGGGATAGGGTATAAGGGGTAAAAGCTATGCTAAATATATTTAGTCTAATCTTCTTAATAAAGTCTTTTAGGTTAATTAATATTAAAACTAATAAGCTAGGGTAGGATCTACTTAACTTATTAGTAGCTAATTTGCTAGTGCTAGCCTTCTAGCCTTCTTTCCTAATCTAGGTGCGTAAAGTTGCCTATTTATTACTATTCTATTACTTAAGGATCTTCTTTTTGTTGTTGTCTAACAGCTTAATTAGTATACTGCTAGGAGGGCTTAATCTAGTAACTGTAGTTTAAAGTTAATAGCAGTTACGTAGTGTCTAGAAGTACTTACTTATAGGCCCTTTACTAGCCTTGTAAAGGCAGAAGTATAATTACTTACTACTTTTATTTAACTTATTAGCGCTTATAAATTATTAAGCTACCCTTAATCTAGATCTAGTTTAGAATACTACGTGTCCTTTTCCTTTTAAGGAGGTAATTAACTAATCTTGTAACAAAACACTAAAAGTCCTTCTTAGATTATTAAGAGTTAATTAAGCTTTTCTAAGTGTTATTACTTAAACTAGCTTATTACGCTTCTTACGCAACTAGTCTAGTGTAATCTTAGTGCCTAAGGCGTCTAAAAAATTAGTAACTACTAGCAGCCTAATAACTTTAGGAAGTAAGTAGATTGTCGCTTGTTAATATAGTAGCTACTACTTAGTAAACTATTACTTCGGGCCTATTTATCTCTAGCAAGCCTTATCAAGGTGTAATCTATACTGCGCCCTAATTAAATATTAAGTATTCTAATCTGTAGGTGCAAGATCCTCCTTTAAAATCTTTACTAAGGCTTAAAGGCTAGTAAGGTTTGAAGTAATTATGCTTATTAAGGCTTTTAAAAGTAGGTCTAGATAGACAGTCTTGCTAATCTAGTCCTTAATATTAGTAATCTTGGCGACTTTTATTGTCTATTAAGTAGCTTATACCTTATACCTATTAACTAGCTTATTGTAATTATCCTTCTTATACTTTGTATTAAGTAATTAAGCCTTATATTTGCGTTAAGTAATCTTATAGTCCTCTTGTATTTAAGCGCTAATGCTAGGTAATAGAGTAACTAGCTGCTTAATATCCTTAGACATTTCTAGATACTGTAGCTCCTAGTAATCTATTAAGAGTACGTCTAGAAGATTAGGATTAACTTAATCCTAGATGCCTTTCTCTAAGCAGTGTAGCCTTAATAGAGCAAACTAGGTTAGCTAGTCTAATTAAGCCTTAAGGATTACCTCTAAGGCGACAAGTAGTGTATTAGTAAAGTCTATCTTAAGATAAGATGCTTTGTGTAGGATTACAACGTAGGTTATTGTTAAGGTAATAACAAATTAATTAGTTAGTTAGTAGGTAGCTAAGTAGCTTGTATTAGAAAGAGGTTAATTGTATAATTAATAAGATAGGTATAGTAGTAGTAGCAATCTACTAGCTGTGCTGTAGGAGAATAGAGGAGAGTAAAATGCTAATTAAACAGTTAACCTTACAGCTTGCTAATTGCGCAGTAGGAATTAAAACTATAATTAAGCAGCCGGGCTTATAACTGTAGGAGCTAAAAAGGACTAATTGCTTAATTAAGAGGAGTGGAATAAGTGTATTAATTAACTAAGTGCCACAACAAAGTGACCATTAACTACTAAAGAAGAATAAGACGATCTAGCCCGTATATATAGGCGCTAGCGCGATCGTCACGTGTTTAGCTTATTAGGATCACCTGCTCAACAGGGTGACCCGCATGTTGCGCATGTCAATACTCCAACAGTAATTAAGAGTCTTATAGCTTACTTAGTCTTCCTAGGTTGCTTGCAAACCTAGCAGGTAGGTATTACAAAAATTATTCTATAATAGATCCTTATAATCCGCAATTATGGCTTCAGCCTTTTAAGATAACCTTTTAATGTAACTATACATTTTGTAGACACCTTATTGCTAACAACAGGTATCTAGGCTCACGCCCTCTTATTTAGCATTGCTAGCACGCAATTAGTGTGTTGCATTTTAGACAGAAACAAAGAAAAGCAAGACAAAGATACAAATCGCCTTCTAACTTAACACGCCTTATCTTACCTATTCTTATTACTTTACTGCTAGGCGCTTCTAGATAAAGTAAAGTAGCAACACTATTATTACCTTGCTTGCTAACCTATAAACGCGACAATAGAAACCCTACTCCTCTTTTCCTACCTCTTTCTTCTTTATTACTAATTTAACGTCTTGCAATAGCTATATAAGCTAAGTTCTAGTCTCTACACTTAGCCCTTGCACGACAAATAAGAAGAGGGGGATGCTAAAGCAATAGATCTTAAGTATTGCGCTAGTATTAGCAAATACCTTAGAGATTATGTATTCCTTCTACAACTAGCTAAATTAGGGCTTAACAATCTTTTTGTATATAAGAATATTAGAGATAAAAGACTTATTTAAGATTTTTATAAACTTAGAAGTCTAGCTAGGTAGTTAGGTTTTAAGATACTTAATAAATTTAGGTGTCTGCATAAGCAGTTTAAGTTAGACTAAATTAGGTACTAAGTAGATAGTAGCAAAAGATGCTTTTTTTAGAAGAAAGCCTAGAATAAGGAGATGCTTGCCGCAGAGGTTATACGCTATATTATAGTGTAGTGTATTGTATGCAAATTGTTTATATACAGTGCTGTTTAAAAGGTAAGGAGTAGTAAGTAAGAAGCAGTAGCTTTAGCTTTATAAAGTATTACAGGCTCCCGCTGCAATACATACGTGTCCTTTCTCTCCTCTATAACATTATATTGTAATCCTATTACAATCCTACTGTAATCCTATTACTAGCTATAAGCTGGCAATCACCGTTAGACACGTTTTAACTAGTGTCGTTTTTTAGTACCTTAGCAAAATTTTTTAACCCTAATTATCACTTAGTAGTCCGAGCTTTCCTCCTAGAACTTATCCACCTACTATTCAAATCTCGTTAACTACATACAATCTTTTTTTTTGACTTTTGCGACTAATTAGTAGAGGGTAGCTGCTTTTCACTTTTTTAGAAACCCCATATTAACTACAACAACAACCACCACCTTTAATACCTTAAAAATAAATAATAATCCGCAATTTATGCATTAACACTACCTGTGCTTCTACCCTCTAGTTAATTATTAGGATCTTGGGTTGCGTCCTTACGCTTACGCCCGCCACCTAGCTTACGTAGTAGAAGATAACAATTTGTAAGCTAATCTAGACTTTTGCCTACAATCCTAGCACTACGTCTTGTAAGTAAAAGTTAAGCTTGTAATCGCTCACCCTGTCCGCTGTTCAAGGCCTAAGATCTTAAATCTTAAGATAATTCACGCTCTGCTATCCTGCTTACCTAAGCAGGTGTTCTATTACAACAAGCTAGCGCATTAGAATTATTAAGCACAGACTGTTAGACTAGTAATAAGTTGTTATGTAGGCTTATTTAAAAGAGGCTCCCTACCTCTAAGTATTAACAGATTAGCTCCTTTTAGTAGGCGTACTGCTATTTAACTATTAATAACCCTGCGATTAATCGCGTCGTCGCTCCCTAGAGTCTCTAGTTTAGGAGTTAGTTCTAAAGTAGCAAGACTAGTATTTTGCTGCTAATTTAAGCAAGTTCCTAATAGTGCACTACCCTTATACTTTATTTGCTTAGCGTCTTCTAATCTACTCTTGTCTTTAGTACGCAGGCCTTCTTTACTACTTAAGATAGTAAATAGATTACTTTTAAAGTCTTTAGTAGTTAGCTGCGTATTCTAATCTGCCTTTTTTAAAACATGCAAGAGGTCTAAATCCTCTTCTAAATTAAATAGCTTACTATTATAAAGAATCTCTACAATCTTAATTACTTAATCTCTTAGCAGCTTTGCCTTGCAATCTTCTTTATAGAATTAATTTTTATTAAAGGTTATATTACAGGTAGTAATTACTTAATTAAGTATTAGTAACTAAATATAGTATATGTTAGAGGCTTAATAACTAACTAAATAACTAATATAGCTGCAAGGATTAACCTTAAATCCTAAATAATTATATTTAGCTGCCTTCTCCTTGTTTAAAGGATAAGCTTAGCAGCTATAAGTATAGATTCTACTCTAGTCTAGGCGAAGATTAGCAGTCTAGTGTCTAATCTTAGGTAGTTAATAATATTAGAAATATTTCCTAAACTACTCTTTAAGCACCTAGTTAGAGAATAAGTAGCTATAAATCTTAGTAGTACTTATTCTATATAGGTAAGCTGCTGCATTTATAATTACTAGCTAAAGCTTAGCTAGTAGATTAGCGCTTGTGCGTATCTTAATAGCCTTTATAATTAGCTCTTAACTAGCTCTCTCTGCTAAGCTATTAGGCTTATAAGTATATAGCAGCAGCGTTTTAATTATAATCTCTTTCTCTATAGCCTATTCCTTATATCTTAATTGCCCTCTGTAAGGCAGTGTAGTAGTATTGTTATCCTAATAAATCTCTACAATTTTCTACTATTATTTCCTCTTAATCCTTATAGTATAACGTGGTTCACCACCGAGCGGCCCACCCCACCAAGCGGCCCACCTAACAACAGCGCGACAACTGCGCACTAATGTAGCGCAACACTACAACAAATTACTATACTATACGCAATAGAATAGTATTAATTAGAAGCTTTACTATTCTCTACATCCTCTATTTCTACCTTACAGGTGCGGGAGTTGTGTCTAACCTTGCTGCAACAACTGCAGCGCCTCTCTGCATGCACCCTCTTTGCAGGCGTCTCCCCGTCCTTACAACTACTACCCTCCTTTTTAGTAATTAAGTTATATACCTTATAAACTGTTAGAGTCTCCTCTGCGCGTATGTACTGCCTTTTGTAAGTCTTGCGCTTTGTAAGCGTGTTAACAGCGTCTTGTAGGCGGCCTATTTCCTCTTGTACTAATACTATATTGTAAGCTATCTACTAAGCGCCTTTACTTAGCTACTTAACCTGCTTATCTAGTAAGCTTGCTAGTGACTCTTAGTAGTTTTGCATGCAATTTTGAATTAGTATATATTGCGCCTCTATCTCGCGGGCGTTGCGCGGTGTTTGCGCCTCCTAGGCGACAGTGCCTAGTGCAGGTGGTATTGGCGTACGCAGCTACACATCTAGCTTTAATAACACAGCCTCTAGGTTATATAAGACTAGCCTAGCACCTTAAAACCCTGCGTGAACGTTCTCTAGTGTAAACGTCTTCTTATAAGCTACTTTAAAGGCTAGTAGGAAGGTTTCCTTGTTAATATAGTAGATGCGGCTGCGTGCTAAGAGCGAGATTCTATCACTATAGTAGCGCTTTAATAGCGAGTAGAGGACGACGTTAAGAGGCTGCAGGAGGTGTAATAAGTAAGGTGGCATGCAGAGAGCAATAATCTTGTTCTCCTTTTAGTAGTCCTA
Source organism: Alternaria sp. 'sect. Undifilum' (assembly GCA_024321975.1). Classification (NCBI taxonomy): domain Eukaryota; kingdom Fungi; phylum Ascomycota; class Dothideomycetes; order Pleosporales; family Pleosporaceae; genus Alternaria; species Alternaria sp. 'sect. Undifilum'. The sequence goes on from JAJJZI010000004.1 coordinate 4,870,265, forward strand.
GAATTCTATTAAGCAGTAGCTCTTATAGCTGTTAATAATAAGCAGCTTATACGCCCTAGCAGAAGACGCTTTTATATAGGCGTTAAAGTGCTTAAGCTACGCTAGCGCGAGGTTGTTATTAATCTAGCTAGTAAAAGAGACAGTAATAATCTAATTGCAAAGTAGATTAGCAAACTAGGAGGTAATAAGGACCTTCCCTACAAAGATAAGAAAGGGCGGGATAACGCGCCCTGTTGCAGAGACGCCTTAGACTAGGGTTACCTACTCGCGATCGCTAGGCTGTAGTTTCTTCTGTTTCCTAGGTTTCTCTAAGCCTGTAACAACAAGCTAAGAAGATATCTTGCCTATTATAAAGCTAGACTTATTAAAATTCTAGGTATCCTTATTTGTAATACTATACTTCGCCTTTATTAATTAAACAAGCGTAAACTAAGGCCTAATAGTTGCTAGGTCCTTGCAGACAGCTTGCTAGTAAATATATAGACAGCTCTATTGCGTGCGCAGCTTAGGCGTACGCTTAATAAACCTATTAACCTAGTTCTTGCCGATAGGGTTCCCACTACGCTCTCTTAGTAGTCTATTAGCTATATCTTGTACGTGTAGCTTTGAGGGCGGTAATCCACGCAGATTCTTATTAAGTATATATTGTATAATTACCTCCTCTTCTAGCTTTGTTAGGCTCTTTAAGTTTAGCTCGCAGTTGCGTCTAGAGGGCTTCCTGTCGCGTTACTATCTTATCGTCGTCTTTAGGACTTTATAGACTGCCCCCGCACATCGCAGGCTTAGAATTTGGTTATATTTAACGTCTAAGAGGGCAAGCTGTATATTAGCTTTAGTATAAGCCTTAAGAGGTTGTAGTTGTTAAGATATTACGTGTTGTTGCTACGTACGCATGTTGGTGGGGGAACTGGGCCGCTCGGTGGGGTGGGCCGCTCGGTGGTAAACCACGTTAGCCTTTAATTATAAGTATTATATTGTTTAGTGTCTTTAACTGAATATTATAATTATATAGCTTGCCTAAGTCGTCTTTTTTAATAATTAACGCCTATTTCTTAAGTAGCTAACTAGTTAAAAAATTAAATAGAACTTATAAGATCTTATTAAAAGGTTGTAGTAATCTCTTCTTTAGTTGCTATAAAATTACTTACAAGGCATAAGCTATTGCGTAGTATTTACATTTTAATAGCTTCTTACTAGTAATCTTAATATTTTATGCTAAGTAGACTAAGGCTTTAATAGCTTGTTGTCCTAAGTGTCCTAATTATTAATGCTATAGGTCTTTATTACTAGTACGCAACTAAGGTTTCTTTAATTGCGCTATAGCGTTTACAAGTAGTAGTTAAGTAGAGTAATAAGTAAGGTACTTGTATTTAACAAATAAGAAATTAAAGTAATACTTAAGGTTAATTAAGACAATATTCTTCTTAATGATTCTAAATTATAGGGTGTAATTATATCCTAAATACTAAATGCCTGCCTGCTTAAGCTTTGCTTCTAATACAATATTAATATAGAAACCTAGTACAGCCTTAATATTAGTAAGCAAAAGATTAGCTATCTTAGGGCTAGCCTTACTATATAAGATATTTATAAGCAGCCCGTTTCTTATACTAGTAACTAGTATAATTTAAGTGCCTACCTTAATAGTCTTGTCCTTAGCGCATTTGCTAAAGGTGCCTAGTACTATGTAATCTATAGTATTAACTAGGTAGACTACTAATTTACTATCTATAATTGTGTAGAGGGACAGGGCATAAGGGGTAAAGGCTATACTAAACATATTTAGTCTAATTTCCTTAATAAGGTCCTTTAGGTTAATTAATGCTAAAACTAATAAGCTAGGGTAGGATTTACTTAACTTATTAGTAGCTAATCTGCTAGTGCTAGCCTTCTAGCCTTCTTTCCTAATCTAGGTGCGTAAAGTTGCCTATTTATTACTATTCTATTACTTAAGGATCTTCTTTTTGTTGTTGTCTAACAGCTTAATTACTATACTGCTAGGAGAGCTTAATCTAGTAACTATAGTTTAAATTTAATAGTAGTTACGCAGTGTCTAAAAGTGCTTACTTATAGGCTCTTTGCTAGCCTTGCAGGGGCAAAGGTATAATTACTTACTACTTTTATTTAACTTGTTAGCGCTTGTAGATTATTAAGCTGCCTCTAATTAAGATCTAGTTTAGAATACTACGTGTCCTTTTCCTTTTAAGAGAATAATTAACTAATCTTATTATAAAACACTAAAAATCTTTCCTAAATTATTAAGGGTTAAATAAGCTTTTCTAAGTGCTATTGCTTATACTAGCTTATTGCGCATCTTGCACGACTAGTTTAGTGCAATTTTAGTGCCTAATATATTTAAAAAATTAGTAATTACTAACAGCTTAATAACCTTAGGAAGCAAGTAGATTATTACTTATTAATACAGTAGCTGCTTCTTAGTAAACTATTACTTAGGGCCTATTTATCCCTAGTAAGCCTTATTAAGGTGTGATCTGTACTGCGCCCTAATTAAATATTAAGTATTCTAATCTGTAGGTACAAGATCCTTCTTTAGGATCTTTACTAAGGCTTAAAGGCTAGTAAAGTTTTAAGTAATTATGCTTATTAAGGCGTTTAAAAGTAGGTCTAGATAGACAGTCTTGCTAATCTAGTCCTTAACATTAGTAATCTTAGCGACTTTTCTTGTCTATCAAGCAGCTTGTACTTTATACTTATTAACTAGCTTATTATAATTATCTTTCTTATACTTAGTATTAAGTAATTAAGCCTTATATATATGTTAAGCAATCTTATAGTCCTCTTATATTTAAGCGCTAGCGCTAGGTAATAAAGCAACTAGCTGCTTAATATCCTTAGGCAGTTCTAGATACTATAGCTCCTAGTAATCTATTAAGGGTACGTCTAGGTGATTAGGATTAACCTAATCCTAGATGCTTTTTCTAAGCAGTGTAGCCTTAATAAAGCAAACTAAGTTAGCTAGTCTAATTAAGCCTTAAGAATTACCCTAGAGGCGAGAAGTAGTGTATTAGTAAGGTCTATATAAAGATAAGATGCTTTGTGTAGGATCACGACGTGGGTTATTGTTAAGGTAACAACAAATTAATTAGTTAGTTAGTAGGTAGCTAGGTAGCTTGTATTAGAAAGAGGTTAATTATATAATTAATAAGAGAGGTACAGCAGTAGCAGCAATCTGCTAGCTATGCTGTAGGAGAATAGAGAAGAGTAAAATACTAATTAAACAGTTAACCTTACAGCTTACTAATTGCGCAGTAGGAATTAAAACTATAATTAAGCAGCCGGGCTCATAACTATAGGAGCTAAAAAGGACTAATTGCTTAATTAGGAGGAGTGGAATAAGTATATTAATTTACTAAGTGCTACAACAAAGTGGTCAAAAACTACTTAAGAGGAATAAGACGATCTAGCCTATATATATAGGCGCTAGCGCGATCGTCACGTGTTCAGCTTACCAGGATCACCTGTTCAACAAGGTGACCCACATGTTGCGCATGTCAATACTCCAACACAAAGCCTTTAATTACTAGTATAATATTATTTAGTGTCTTTAACTACATATTATAATTATACAGCTTGCCTAAGTAATCCTTTTTAATAATTAGTGCTTTTTTCTTAAGTAGCTAACAAGTTAAGAAATTAAACAGATTTTATAAGATCTTATAAAAAAGTTGTAGTATTTCTTTTTAGTTGCTGTAAGATTACTTGCGAGGCATAAGCTGTTGCGTAGTAATTGCATTTTAATAGCTTTTTGCTAGTGATATTAATATTCTGCGCTAAGTAGACTAAGCCTTTAATAGCTTATTGTCCTAGGTATCCTAATTATTAATGCTATAAGTCCTTATTACTAGTTCGTACCTAAGGTTTCCTTAATCGCGCTACAGTGTTTACAAGTAGTAGTTAAGTAGTACAATAAGAAAGTTGCTTGTATTTAATAAATAAGAAATTAAAGTAACACTTAAAGTTAATTAAGACAACATTTTTCTTAATTGTTCTAAATTACAAGGTATAATTAAATTTTAAATACTAAATGCCTGCCTACTTAAGCTGTACTTCTAATACAATATTAAGATAGAAACCTAGTACAATCTTAACGTTAGTAAGTAGATAATTAGCTGTTTTAGGGCTAGCCTTGCTATGCAGGACGTTCTTAAGCAGCCTGTTTCCTATTCTAGCAACTAGAATAGATTAAGTGCCTGCCTTAACAGTTTTGTCCTTAGCGTATTTGCTAAAGGTGCCTAGTACTATATAATTTATAATATTAACTAAGTAGACTACTGTTCTACTATCTATTTATTTTTAAGGTATCAAAGGTGGTGGTTGTTGTTGTAGTCAAAATGGGGTTTCCAAAAAAGTGAAAAGCAGCTGCCCTCTACTAATCAGTCGCAAAAGTCAAAAAAAGATTGTGTGTAGTCGACGAAATTCGAACGGTGAGTGGATGAGTTCTGGGAGGAAAGCTCAGACCACCGAGCGATAATCAGGGTCAAAAAATTTGCTAAGGTACCAAAAAACGACACCAGTTAAAACGTGTCCAACGGCGATTGCCAGCCTATAGCTGACAACAGGATTACAGTAGGATTGCAATAGGATTCTACTATCTATAATCATGCAAAGGGACAAGGCATAAGGAGTAAAAGTTACACTAAACATGTTTAGTCTGATTTCCTTAAGAAGGTTCTTTAGGTTAATTAATGCTAAAACTAATAAGCTAGGGTAGGATCTACTTAACTTATTAGTAGCTAATCTGCTAGTGCTAGCCTTCTAGCCTTCCTTCTTAATCTAGGTGCGTAAGGTTGCCTATCTGTTACTATTTTATTGCTTACGAATCTTCTTTTTGTTGTTATTTAACAGCTTAAGTAGTATACTGCTAAAAAGGCTTAATCTAGTAACTGCAGTTTAAAGTTAATAGCAGTTGCGCAGTGTCTAAAAGTGCTTGCTTATAAGCCTTCTACTAGCCTTGCAGCGTCAAAAGTGTAATTACTTACTACTTTTTTTAACTTTAAATCGTTAGCGCTTGTAGATTATTAAGCTAGTTTTAATTTAGATTTAGTTTAGAATACTGCGTGTCTTTTTCTTTTCAAAGAAGTAATTAACTAATTCTGTAACAAAATACTAAAGTTTTTTTTTAATTATTAAGAGTTAAATAAGCTCTACTAAGTGCTATTGCTTGTGCTAGCTTATTGCGCTTCTTGCGCAACTAGTCTAGTGTAATTTTAGCGCCTAAGGGGTCTAAAAAATCAGTAACTGCTAACAGCCTAACCAATTTAGGAAGCAAGTGGATTGTCGCTTGTTAATACAGGAGCTACTACTTAGTAAACTATGACTTAGGGCCTATTTGTCTTTAGCAAGCCTTATTAAGGTGTAATCTGTATTACGCCTTGATTAAATACTAAGTATTCTAATCTGTAGGTGCAAGATCCTCTTTTAAAATCTTTACTAAGGCTTAAAGGCTAGTAAGGTTCTAAGTAATTATGCTTATTAAGGCGTTTAATTTATTTTTTAAGGTGTCAAAGGTGGTGGTTGTTGTTGTAGTCAAAATAGGGTTCCAAAAAAGTGAAAAGCAGCTACCCTCTACTAATCAATTACAAAAGTCAAAAAAAAGATTGTGTGTAGTTAACGAGATTTGAACGGTAGGTAGATGAGTTCTGGGAGGAAAGCTCAGACCACCAAGCGATAATTAGGGTTAAAAAAATTTGCTAAGGTACTAAAAAACAACACTAGTTAAAACGTGTCTAACGGCGATTGCTAGCCTATAGCTAACAACAGGATTACAGTAGGATTATAATAGGATTACAACATAATGCAGAAGAGGAAAGAAAGGACACGTACGTACTGCAGCAGGAGCCTGCAATACTTTATAAAGCCGCTGCTACTTACCTACTACTTCTTACCTTTTTAATAGCACTGCATATAAACGATTTGCATACAATATACTGTAATAGTGTACAACCTCTACAGCGCGCATCTCTTTATTCTAGGCTCTCTTCTAAAAAAGCATCCTTTGCTACTGTCTACCTAGCACCTAATTCAGTCTAACTTAAACTGCTTATACAGACACCTAAATTTATTATGTATCTTAAAACTTAACTACCTAGCTAGACTTCTAAGTTTATAAAAATCTTAAATAAGTCCTTTATCTGCAATATCTCTATATATAAAAAGATTGTTTAGCTCTAATTTAGCTAGTTGTGCAAGGAATACATAATCTCTAGAGTATTTGCTAATACTAGCGCAGTACTTAAGATCTATTGCTTTAATATCTTCTTCTTTTTTCTATTTATTATACAAAGCCTAAGTATAAAGACTAGAACTTAGCTTAAATAGCTGTTGCAAGACGTTAAATTAGCAATAGAGAAGAAAAAGGCAGGAAAGAAGGAGTAGGCTTTCTATCGTCGCGTCTATAGGTTAGTAAGCAAGGCAATAATAGTGTTACTACTTTACTTTATTTAGAAGCGCCTAGTAGTAAAGTAATAAGAATAGGTAGAATAAGGCGCGTTAAGTTAGAAGGCGATTCGCGTCTTTATCTTGCTTTTCTTTATTTCTGTCTAAACATGCGACACACTAATTGCGTGCCGGCAATGCTAAGTAAGGGGGCATAAGCCCTAATACCTGTGGTTAGCAATAAATCTTTTTTTTTACTAAAAAGGTGTCTATAAAATGTGTAGTCACATCAAAAGGTTGTCTTAAAAGGCCGAAGCCAATTAAGGCGTTTAAAAGCAGGTCTAGGTAGACAGTCTTGCTAATCTAGTCCTTAACATTAGTAATCTTAGCGACTTTTTTTATTTATCAAGCAGCTTGTACCTTGTACCTGTTAACTAGCTTATTATAATTATTCTTCTTATACTTAGTATTGAGTAATTAAGCCTTATATTTGTGTTAAGCAATTTTATAGTCTTCTTGTATTTAAGCGCTAGCGCTAGGTAATAAAGCAACTAGCTGCTTAATATGCTTAGGCAGTTTTAGATACTGTGGCTCTTAGTGAATTATTAAGAGTACGTCTAGGAGATTAGGATTAACCTAATTCTAAATACCTTTCTCTAAGCAGTGTAGCCTTAATAGAGTAAACTAGGTTAGCTAGTCTAATTAAGCCTTAAGGATTACCCCTAAGGCGACAAGCAGTGTATTAGTATGGTCTATCTTAAGATAAGATGCTTTATGTAGGATCACGACGTAAGTTATTATTAAAGTAACAATAAATTAATTAGTTAGTTAGTAAGTAGCTAGGTAGCTTGTATTAAAAAAAGGTTGATTGTATAATTAATAAGAGAGGTACAGCAGCAGCAGCAATCTGCTAGATATACTGTAGAAGAATAAAAGAGAGTAAAATGCTAATTAAATAGTTAACCTTACAGCTTGCTAATTGCGCAGTAGGAATTAAAACTATAATTAAGCAGCCGGGCTTATAACTGTAGGAGCTAAAAAAGAGCAATTGCTTAATTAAGAGGAGTGGAATAAGTGTATTAATTAACTAAGTGCCACAACAAAGTGACCATTAACTACTAAAGGGGAATAAGACGATCTGGCCCGTATATATGGGCGCTAGCGCGATCGTCACGTGTTTAACTTACCAGGATCACCTAATCAACAGGGTGATCCACATGTTGCGCACGTCAATACTCTAACACTAATTTATACAAAAGACCTCTTCTCTAAATTACAAGGCTTTAACCTATTTTATGTGGATAATTTATCTTTATTAGCATTATTAACGTTAATAAAGAAGAACATTAAATCACTAGAACAACAAATTACCCTCCTCTTCTAGAGAGGTAAGGAACTAGCAATTATGTTTAACATAGCTAAAACAGAGCTTATCTCCTTTACTGCTAAAGCAGAGAGAAAAAAGAGAGTCTTACAGTTACTAGACAAGACAACAGTAGCCCTAACAGACAATATTAAATAGCTTAGTATCTACTTAGACAATACGCTATCCTTTAAAGGCTACATAGCTACTAGAACAAGCTAAGCAAGGAAGGCTTTCTATAGGCTAAACAGACTAGCAAACAGCAGGAGGGGCCTATTACTACAGGCAATAAGACAACTCTACCTAGCATGCGTTACTAGCGTAGCAGACTACAGATTACTAATATACTAGAAAGCGCAAAGCTACGCAATTAGCATGCTACAGCCACTACATAACTTAGTATGCAGAAAGATTATAAGTGCTTTTAGAACCTTACTATCCCTGCCTACTAGCATTAAATCAGGCCCTACTTTACTAGCAATTTAAATAAATACAACAACACAGAAATACGCAAGTTAAATAATAAAGCTAGCTAGCAGCTATCTAATACCAATTGCTATTGCTAGACTTAGATTATTAGACCTCCAAATCCAGAAGAAACCAGGCTAATACTAACAGCTAGCTACAATAGCTAACGCTATCCTAACACAAAACAAACAAACAGATTTTTTTTTATATAAGTTTAAACTATAAGATACTCTTAGCTATATGATTTCAGTGTCTAAAAAGATAAAAGAAGAAAAGGCAATTGCAAACACAAGATACATTAAAAGAAAAAGTAAGAAAAAAGATAAGTTTATTTCAATTTACTTAAATGCCTTACAGCTTAGTAAAGGTATAAGTATAGGTGTTGGCTTAGCAGTATACAACTTAGCACATTAAGAGACATACATAAAAAAGACAAATATTAGACAATTTTATAATAGCAAACTAAAAGGAATAGCCTAAGCCTTTAAATACGCTGCTACAATTGCAAAGAAAGATTAAGAAATTAACGTTTTTGCAGACAACTAAGCAGCTATTCATAGGCTAAAGAGCCTATCTAATAATCTAGGACAATGCTGGCTACTTTGATGCCTTGAAGCAGCTAAAAAAATAGGAAAAAAGGCTACTATCTACCTTTAATAGACTCTAGGCTATACAAACATTGAAGGAAATAAACAAGTAGACACGCTACAAAGAAGGCAGCTAAAGACAGCCTAGCTACCTTATAAATAACAAGCTATGCCTACCTAGGCACTAAGATTAAGGAAATCTAAAAGTCAGAACAGAGAAATAAATACAACAAATATAAGAGGAAAGCAACAATAAAGACCTTATACGCAAAGACCTATCTATTAACACTTTCTACTATAATCAAACGCTAAAATTACTGCTAAGTGAAATAACAAGCGCTTTCTACTTAATTAAACTAAGGTATAGATACTTTAATTTATACTAAGTAAGATTTAAGAAAAGAGAATCTAACTTCTGCAGTTGCTATAAGGCTTAAACACTAAAACACCTCTTTTTAGAGTGCCTACTCTACAAAACATAAAGAAACTAACTAAAATGCACAATCTAACACTGTCCTATTACTCTACTCCTACTCTTCTACACTAGAGCTGGTATAGAAGCTACTATAGCCTTTCTTACAAGTACTAGAATTAGAACAAGGAAGTAGTACCTGGGCTAAATTATAAATAAGCAGCTAGTCACTGCATAAAAAGACCACTCTTGTCCTTTTTTATATTTTAAAGAGCTTGATGTTTTATCTTTTCCTGTATTAAACTGCTCTTTAGCACCAGCGCCTACAGAAGCTACTAGATAGCTAACTGTAGGAACACGCTACCTATTACCCACAATATACAGCACTACTGAATATATGTACATAAATACTATATAGAACGACCTAGCTACAGTCCTGCATAGCATTCGGCTGAAAAAGGACTTTAATGGATTTAATAATAATAATAATAATAATAATAATAATAATAATAATAATAATAATAATAATAATAATAATAATAATAATAATAATAATAATAATAATAATAATAATAATAATAATAATAATAATAATAATAATAATAATAAAAACAATAATAATAAAAACAATAATAATAATAATAATAATAACAATAATAGACTAAACCAACCGAGAAAAATCGATTCCAGCTATCGCGCAGCCGTGCAACCAACGCGCTGTAGAGATATTAACGCGTACACTAAGTTGTACACGTGTTAAAAAAAGAAAAATTAACAACAACACAGACCGCCTAGCGCACAGGCCACTTAGCCAAGCAGCAACACGAAAAACAGCAAAATGCTACCTAACAGCAACACAACTAAGGTAAATATACAAAACAACCTATCTTAAACACTAATAAACAAAAATATATTCAACTATAAAGAATACTTACATGCTTAACAAAATAAGGCAAAAGAAACAGATAACCTAACTACGCCAACACAACAAAACACTTTTTTTTTATTGTAGTTTAACGTCCTCTCTCAGCTTAAAGGGCTATATAAGACGTGCAGGCCGAGGCCTGCAGGTATCTATGTAGTTTTTCTATCTACTAAGTAGTTTACTAGGGGTGGTTTATCTGAATGAAGGTGAGGCTCTCAGCCTATTGTGCAAGGTCGAGAAGGGGGGGGAGGAGGAGGGGAAGAGGGGGGAGGGGTGCTTAGAGCTTGGTCGCCTAGCTAGGCGATTGCATCTAGTAATCGGTGTTTCCTTTGTACTAGGCCTGTGTACTAACCCTAGTTTCTTAAATAAAGACTTAAGTAGCCTTAATGCCTGCTTCTGTTTAAAAAAGATATTGTAGAGAGATTAGCTCTGTATATAAGTTCTAAAGTATAGTTCTGCTATCCTTGTATAGTTAGCACTTAAGGATTATATAAGCTGTGTCTTGTGTAGCTCTAAAATTGCAAAGGCAAGTTTTAGATTCTACTTTTTCTCTCTTAAATAGATAGCTTTTTAGGTAGCTATGCCCTAGTTTTAATTAAAAGAAGTAGCTAGATATATCTTTCTTAGTGGAGGGGATAAGTATCTGTTTCCTTATTTTCTATTTAAAGGTTACTAAGTAGGTGCTAGAGTTCTTAGTAGTAGCTTTTTTCTTTTAATTCTCTAAAAGGCTTAACTACTTAATATTTGCCTGTTGTTTAATTTAAGAACTAACAACTACTAGGCTTATCTTATTTGTTAAAAAGTATATTTTTGTAGCCTCTTTTGCTAGAGAGTCTGCTTAATTATTTCCTAGTATATCCTAGTGTTCTAGGACCTAATATAGCGTAGGGGTAATGCCTTTTCTTTCTTGGTAAGTTGCTGCCCTAATGCACCTAATTTATTACTCTTAGCTAGGGTTATTTAAGGTGTCTTTTAATTAAAATAGACTAGCTTAATTATCTGCATAAATATTGACGTTATAGCAGTTGTTTAATAGGCTAACTACTTTCTCTAGACCTAAGGTAATACCCTCTAGTTTACTATTGTAAACTAGCTAGTTATTTCCTATATGTACTTGTAGTTCTTTAATAAGAGTAGCTCCTTTATAGAAGGCAACGCCTACGCTAATTCCTTTGCCGTCTCTTGTAGCTAAGGCATTTAAGTATATTAATAGAAGGTTGTTGTCTGCTAGTAGTTTTTAATAGCTTTTAGCTTTTATATCTTTTAGTATATTAAAAATATAGACTTTGTAAGAGGTTCTAGCATTTTATAGTGTAAAGGCGTAGTCTTGTATTTCTTCTATATTGTCTAAGAGGGCTAAGGTAATAGATTCTTAAATTTAATTAAGTTACTCTCCTCTATTATTGTTAATAGCAGCTTTTAGAGGGTAATTTAGATCTAGTAAAGTAGATCTAAAGGCGTATCTTCTTATAGTGTTGTCTAGCCTAACTCTAGGTAGAAATAGAGTAGCTTCTACCTTACTAAGCATTGTAGGGGAGGATCTAAAAGTTCCTAAGATCTTTCTATAGGCCTAGTTTTGTAGTTTTTGCCTGCTATTAAGGACGTGTTATTAGCCTTTCTAGAATAGCTAACATTTGTAGTTAGCTAAACTAGTAATACACGCTAAGTAAAATTGCCTTATTGCCTTTAGTAAGAGGCCTTTATTAATATTAGCTAGCCTACTTAGGCAGAAAAAGGCTTAGTTTACTTATTGTATCTTTATGTAGCAGTGTTCTCTAAATTTAAGAGTGTTGTTAAAGAAGATACCTGGCTATCTAACAAGTCCTTTTAGCTAGAAAGTCTCTTAGGTAGGTGGCGTAAGAAATCTGTTTATATCTTTCCTAGATCTTGTCTAATTTGCTAATTCTATTTTTAAGCTATTAAACTTAATAGCTAACTTCTTTGCTTGTATAAAGAGGTTTACTAACTCCTTTTTAAGTAGTTTAATGTTTTTCCTAATAAATGTTGTTAATATTAAGATCTAAAGGTTTTCTATGTAGGATAAGGAGTATATGTTGCTGTTTAATATTACTAACTAGAATAGCAGTTTCGTGTAAATTAGAAATAGAATAGGCGAGGCTAGGCTTCCTTAAAGTGTACTAGTATTAACTTTCTATAGTTCTTCTATTTGCTTATTAAAAGATAGCTCTAAGAGCCTCTCTGTAAGGAAGGAGTTTGTCTATAATAAGAGGTAGGTAGGTAGCTGTTAGTTGCTTATGTTTTCTAGAAGCTTGTTCTTAGATAAATAGTTAATAGCGCCTTTAATATCTAAAAAGGCTGTTAAAGTAACTCTATTCTTCTTTTTCTGTTATTAAATATTGTTGTAGAAGAGGGGTATAGCTTTAAAAGCTAATTTCTTAAGCCTGCCTCCTATTTGTGTAGAGTGTAACAGGCTAGTTGTTTCTGCTAAGATACTTAATCTTTTTAAGTAGAGCCTTTCTAGTGCCTTCTCTAGGTAGTATAAAAGGGAGATAACTCTGTATATTTTTAGAATTTAGTAGTCTAGTTTGTTTAGTTTTCTAAAGATAACCCCTTTTACTTTTTAATAGCACCTTAGTTAGTATCCTAGGTTAAATAGAGCTAAGTAAACCTTAAAGAAAATGCCTAGTTAGTATTTATATGCCTTTAAGATAACTTCTTAGCTAATTCTATCTAGGCCTAGTAAGGTAGCATTTATTTTCTAACAGGTAGTGTAGAGCTCCTCTTTAGATAGAATTAGCTACTTCTATTTGTAGTTTCTTTAGTAGTTATTAAGTAATAAGGATAGTGTAGAAGAAGGTAGTAAAAATAGCTTTTCTTTAATAGTTTAGCACTTCTCTCTAAAGGATTCTTTACCTCTAATAGTAGAGATTCTTATTAAAAGGTTGTTTTTTGTATAGGCTATTGCTTTCAATATCTCTTTAGGCAATTCCTTTTAGAGGAACTATTCTTAATAGTTAAGTTTAGCTTTTTTAATAGCTCTAAGGTACTTATTCTTAGCTAGCAGGTAATCTCTTTTCTATAAGTATAACGTGTTGTCTCCTCTTCTTGCTGTTTGCTTGTAATCTCAAAAGGTTCTGTTTAGGATAGCCTTAAGGAGATCTAAATCGCTAGTCTACTAAGGCTTTAGCTTTAGTTTCTAGTCTATAAGAAAGGTAGATCTCCTAAGCGCTTATTAAATTAATATTGTGAAGTCCTCTACTATTTTATCTAGTTTCTCCTCTAAGGGTTTAAGGCCTAAAAGGAGTTGTCTTAAGAAGTATTTTAAGGCGTGTAGTAAAGCTAGTAGTTAGTCCTCTAGCTTTACTTAAAATATCTCCTCCTATAAAGTAGTGTTAAAAAGGTGCTAATTTGCTTTTTTTAGTTGTATTTTCTTAGCTAGCTAAGTAGCTGCCCTTAGTTAACAATACTAAACAGGATAGCGTAGTAGTCTAATCTAAATTTAGAGATAGCTTGCTAGTTTAAAATACTAGAAGCTATATTGTTTGTTAAAAAAGTAAGGTTAAGTATACTCTTTTTTTACATATAAGCTCTAAAGAAAGTGCTAACTCTTATAGTATTTAATAGAGATAGGTTTTAGTTATTAACTTACTCTACTAAATCTTCTACTTATTAGTTTAGGTTGCACTCCTGTAAGCTCTATCTAGAGTAGTAGCAATTCAAATCTCCTAAGATAATTAAACATAATTCTATAGACTCTCCTAAAAAGCGTCTTTAGATTGTTGTTGTATTTAGCCTTTGTCTTAGGCTTTTCTTATTATAAATATTTTAGACGTAGATCTTTCTTGTATTAAGTTGTATTAAAATAGCTAGAAAGTTGTTGTTATTGCTAATATAAGAATTAACTTCTACTTCTAAATCCTTTTAAATATAAAATAGAGTTTTAAGTTGTAGGCCTTAATAGGTTAGTAGTATTTGCGTAAACTCTAGATAGGCAATTAATCTAGTGTCCTTATATAGACCTCTTACTAACTAAAGCTTTTATATTGCAATAATCTTAGCTCTTGCTGTATTAGCTAGGTTAATTGCGCTTTCTATAGCAGGGCTACTTCTATTAACATTTATTTGTAGGACTTTAATTATACTAATTAGTTTAATTAGTCCTAGCTGTCCTAGCTTGTAGAATTTTGCTTTCTTAGCTATTTACTGCATAAAGTTTATTGTAGTTAATATACTTAAATGTAGTGTAAATACAAGGTTTCCCTTTACTAGCATAAGATTTACACTTATGTTAGCTAGTATAGTGTATTTTGCTGCAAATTTAGCAGGCTACTTTTAAGCACCTAACTTCTAAGTAGCTAAATCCTTAGTATTTAGTGCATTATTTTAAGATATTAATAACTTGTAGTTTCTCCGCTCTAAGGCTTTGCCCTAAGATATAGAGCTTCCCTCTAATAGCTTTTTAGGCTTCTTCCTCTATTAAAAATGCCACACATGCTAAACTAAAGTTTTAGTTTTCTCTTTTATTCTTAAGCGTTAGCTAAAAGAGAATACTAATAACCTTTAAGCCTTTTTTAAAGGTTTTACTTTCTTCTTTTACTACCTTTAGGCTGTAATTTGTAGGAAGCCTGTAGATAACAACTTTAAACTATAGCGTAATAAGTTAGGCAGCCTTAAAAGTTGTAATATCTTGCTATATAGCCTAGTTCTCTAAGAGGTATTTTGCTTTAAAAGCTAGTGTAGTTGTAACTATTTTGTTTCTTTTAGAAGATATTGTAGTTAAAGCAACTATACGCAAATATATACCTTCTTTTGTTGTAAAGGCTTTGTTAAAGGCATTTCTGAGTTTAAAGGCATTAAATGCAGCTAGGGTCTCGCTAACTAGAACTAGCTAGTAGTCTTTTAAGCTAGTAGCCTTTAGTTTTTATGTTTTTTAGATATTTGTTTATAGTTAATCTTTGTTGTTGCTTGCTATAGTAGCAAAAGTAGCTGTAGTAGTAAAAGGCGTGCTTTAAATAAGCATATTTTGGATAAGCGTGTTCTAAATAAGTGTACTTTAGATAAGCGTGTTTGTTGTTAGTTTCTTAATACGTCTGATTTTCTCCCTTAACTCTCTTAAGACGTTTAAGAGGCTTAATATCTAATTAGCTAAAATAGCTTTTTTCCTTTTATTTACTTTTTTTTTTGTATAGTCTCTAAAGACTTCTACTAGGTCTAAAAGACTTGTTTGCTAGGTAGGGTTGTTTTCAGCTAAGTTAGCTACTTAGATTACTAGGTTTCTAGCTATCTTAAGTGCTTCTTCTACTAAGGTAGCTTTTAGTGTTTTATTTCTAATAGGGTATCAAGGAATAGGTCTAAAAAAAAGAGAAAAATTGCTCCTAGTTCGAACGTGTGTAGGCCTTTGTAGTTCCTCTAGATTTTGTCTTTCTTAGCGAGGCGTTATTATGTCGTCTTCTTCTATCTCTATTTGTCTTTTGTTTAATCCTCCTAGGTCCTTAAAAGCAAATTGTTTTTATTACTTTTTAGAGTTGCTGTAATTTCTTAGTTTAGTTAGGCTTTAATAAGCTCCTTAATCTTAATTAGCTCAAGATGCCTCAGCATGTAGTCTAAGCTTTTGAGGGAAAACGCAAATTTTTCCTCTAAAAAGGAGGGGGCAGGTGACCCTTTCACCCTCTCTAGCGCGCTAGCGCCCTCGCTGCAGGCTCTGTAAAGTATCGCAATCGATTCCTCGGGGTTGTTTCCTTGGGATCCAGTTGTTTCTAATCAATTTCTAGAAAAGTCGACGTTGGTGTTGGCCTTACACATATTATTAACCTTGTTATTGAAGACATTATCTAGAATTTTTAGCTTACAGCCTCTTTTAACGCGGATATTAAACAGCCCCTAGAGAGACAATTTATTTAAGATTTTAGTACCTAGATCTCTGTCTTAAACTCGCTTTGCAAAATTAGCTAGTATTTATTACATAAAGTTATTACATGCTAAGCAGAATTTAGCTTTAAGCTATCTGTATTACTGTTAATGTATCTTCTTAACAATTTAAATGCTTTATTGCTATACAACGCTACTTACTAGCAAAACCTGTCTTAAAGTTATTTATAACGTTAAAACTTAGTAAAACTTAACATACAACATATGTAAGCGCGTAACTATAATTAGGTAATTATTGATAAATAGATATAACAAGAGGTTGTATTAAAATGTTATGACCATCGCTGCCTAGCCCCACTATAGCCACGACCCAGACTAGGGCTGCTCTCACTAAGCGAGAGGACCCGCAGAGCAGAAGAAGTCTTAGCGCTCTTACTAATCTTACGATCTTTACAGAGCACCTAGAGTAAGAGAGCAGTAGTACTCTTACTAATCTTATTAATGTTATAGAGCAGGCAGAGTATAGAGATTATAAGATATCTACTTACTAGTATATAGTCTTAGACATTAAACCCTTATAGTTTAGTGTATTTAACTTTGAGTAATAATTTAAAGATTAGTTATTACCTTCTTAACTCTTATATTATTATATTAATCTTCTAATTGTGCTAACACACCCTGTACTATTATATTAATCTACTAATTATGCTAGTACAACCCCCTTATCTATTACACTTACTTATTTCTAAGAACTACAGAGGGGTGACAAAAAAAAAGATATCAAAAAAGTCATAGTTTTTAAAGCTTTATATTTCGACAACTAGAAGTACTATACCCAAAGGAATTAGTGATTTGGAAAGCTAATATCTTCCTTTTTGAGTTGGGTGGCTTACTAAGCTGCTTAGTCAGCACGGTTGTCCCTGTAATCTTGCTTGAAATAAGATGGAAAAAAAATTAAAAATAGATTTCCGTATAACTTTTTTATAATTGTATAAAAACACGCTATGAAAAAAACAAGTTTAATAAGCTTACATAAGTATAACGTAAGCGTATTTTAGAGGCTTACATCTTAATTTCTTAGAGTTTAATAAAAGGGTGAAAAAAATAGGGGTGCTTACGTAAGCGCTAATTACGTAATAGCTTAGTAAGCTTTTAGTATATTAACTCCTCTTGTTTGTCCTAACTTGCTTTTTTTATAATACCTCCTCTATGTCTCGCAATCTTTCTTAATTTAAGCAAGAAGTTTATACTTTATATTTACAAAACAAGCCTATTTCTTTAATTAGTAATTTACTAGAAGAGTCCTCTAGAAGTATTACTAATACTCTTTATTAAATAAAACAAAAAAAAGGCTCCTTTATCTACTTTTAGGCCTTAAAAAGGTCGTCCTACAAAGATCTTCAATAAAGCAAAAAGAGTGCCTAATAGAGACCTTACTAAAAGCCCTAAAAAGACAAATTAACGTCTTTTAAAAGAAAATAGTCTAGATCTTTCTATTAGAAGCTTACAACAGTTTTTAAAAAAGGAGAACTATTCTGTTAATATATCTTGAAAAAAGACGCCTTTAGACGCTGAAAAGACTTATAATTATTATATTTACGCTAAGCAATTACTTAAAAACCTCAAATATATTAACTTTAATAAAGTTATATTTTCAGACAAGTCTGCTATTAAGTGAGGGCACAGTGCTAGGACAGAATACTATTAAACACAGCAAAATAATAGGGTTAAAAGGAAAATAGTTTCTACAACTAACACAAGTAAGTTTAAAAAAACTCTATTTAACCAAAAAAACAACTTTAATATATCTATTATTTTTCTATTATTATAATCTATTTTTAGCACGCTTACTAATTAAGTTTTAGGTCAAGATATTTCAATCTAAGTTTAGGGAGCGATTTGGATAGGTAGTAGATCCAAATTAGTAGTAATTAAAAGCCCTTTAATTGTTACTCCTTTTAGGAGTTCAGACTATATTAAAAAGATCCTTATTCCTCTAGTATAACCTACGATAAAAAAAGGTAAGTTACATATACTCCTTTTTCCTACTTAGAGAGTGTTTACTCTATATTTAAATTATAATGTAGCAATCTTTTTTTATATAATTAAAGGACTTACCAACCTCTATATAGGCTGGAAGTTTCAACAGGATAACGCTAAGATCTATAAAACTCTAGAAGTTTTATCTTAGATTTCTAAGAATAGGATATTGCTTTTTAAGCATCCTAATTATAGTCCTGATCTAAATCCTATAGAAAACGTGTAGGCCTTGCTAAAAAACGCTTTAGCTAAAAGGCCTATTACTTCATTAGGTATAGGAAAGAGTAAAAAAAGTATAGCAGCCTTTAAGGCTGCTATAAGAGAGGAATGGGATCAATTACCTCAAAAGGCGATTAATAATTGTATTCTATCTTTACCAAGACGTTATCTAGACGTTAAGGAAGCTAAAGGCTGAGACACCAAGTATTAGTAAGCTTTCTTCGTTATTTATTTAGAAAAAACCCTGAAAACAAGCTCTTAATTACTACTTAATAGTTTTTTTTACAATTACCTTCAAACTTACCCACAGATAAGTTTAACTAGTATTATTTAATATATATACTTGATAGCGATTTTTACACCTTCAAAAAAAAGTTATTTTGTTATTTATTCTTGAGTTTTTTTATCTTTATTTTCACTGCTGAAGTTGAGCGCAAAAGTGCTTACTAAGCAGCTCACTAAGTAGCCTTATATAAAGAAGAAGGTCTTGGCTTTCCAAATCACTAACTATTTTGGAAAAAGCCCTTCTGGTTGTAGTAATATAAAGCTTTGAAAACTATTACTTTTTTGAAAACTTTTTTTTGTCACCCCTCTGTAATACTAAGTTATCTAAGAATTACCTTTACACTTTAAACACTCTTAAAATAAGTAATACTACTATAGACACACCTACTAATTCTCTTACTAAGAGGACTATAAGCTGCGCTAATAAGCCTAAGACTTATTATAGTAATTATAGAAAGCTTAACACTTAGCTCCCTTAAGTTAACAGATACTTCTATATTAAAAGAGATAGAATTAATAATAATAATAAGGTAGTCTTATTCTATGTATCTTTAAGGAGATGCGAGGAAGTTGGCTAACTTAATCTTTTAACGCTATATAAATAGTGCTATTATAGACGCTAACAATATAGCTTTAGTTAAAGACTAAGATACCTTTAAAGCTAAAATAAAAGAAGTTTTCTTACCTCTTAAAGAATCTGTAGTTGCAGAGTAGAAGAATTAGAGACTATAATAAATTAAGTCTACTACTAACTATACAACTAAATTCTAACAGTACAAGGTAGTTATTCAATAAGACAACAACTCTTTAATATAGATATATTAATAAAGTCTTAAACTTACTATACAACAAGAACTTATAAGAAGTAGAGCTAACTTTAACACGCTTAACAAACTTATAGCTAAAGCTATTAGAGTTAATAATAAACTTAATAAGCTTATGTTAGAAAAATAGTTATTTGTGCTAGGAAATTATAAAGTTAAGAATATAGATGCTTAAGCACGTTAAATATCTTAACGCCTATACTCTAACTAAGGACGTTAGTAAAACTATATACCTAGGATCTTAAGGTACGACGCTATTAATAGCTATAAGCTAATATACCTTACCAATATTAACAAAGGACTTAGAAGAAAGAAGTTTACATATAACAAAAGTAACAAGAAGGTTACTTATTATAGATATAGTAAAAAAAGTTATATAAAATAGGACTACTAAAGCTAAGGTAAGATAACTTAACAACTTAATATTATTAACTATATAGAACCTGATAATAATTTAGATAATAGATAGAACGTTGTTATATAACCTACTATTACGATTTAAGGACAAGACTAGGTAAGTATTAATAGACTAAATAACTTAATTATAATTACTCTAGAGGAAGCCTTAGATAACAACATTTCTAAGATAGTGCTAGACAAAGATATAGAAGTAACCCTAGTAGAGGAAACCAAATATAGCAAGATAGCTAAGTTTTAGGAAAGCTATTTACTAACTACACTAATTACATAAAAAGAGCTAGTAGCATATAATAAGGAGATAATTCCTACATGTGTATAGAAACTCCTTACCTATACTATAGAAGACAGACATAATATTAGCATATAGGTACTTCTACTTATAGAGACGAGATGCTTTACAGATTTAGTAGAGAAGACTAATACCCTACTTAGGCAACTTAGATAACCTAAGAAAATCTTTATAGAACTCTATAAAGAAATATTCCTAAACTATAGCTATATAATAGGCTAAGGCCTAGGGTAGATCCTTAGTTGTACCTCGGTGGTACACCTTACATTATAGGTCGCGGCGGCGGCCTATAAGTATTAACTACGTAAGACAATCAGATGCTCTATTGTCTTGTGCTAGCCTTTTAGCTAAGTGGTCAGCGTGTGTAGTTGCATGCAAGGCCTAGTAGGCCCGCCTACTACAAGCTAGTATACTAATTTACTAGAGGAACTATAGAAGAAAGGACTTACTCTAGTAGTAACTATTAACAAGGCTATACATAATGATTTTGTATAGAAATAGACTAAAGAAACTAAAGCTTCCTAAAATAAACTAACACGCTAGCTCTTAAATAAAGAGAAGAAGGAGATTTACAATAAACTTAAGGCGAAACAATAATAGTGTAAGGCGTAAGATAATAGCCGCGCTAGAAATATATATTATTAGATAGACCCGCGTCATTGAGAACATGCGAAGTATGTATAAACTATATATATACATAATAACTGTACAACCTATTATTCTAATAAAAGCAGATTAGGATAGTTTCTTAAGAGACTAAAGGAATATTTAAATACAAATACTAATAGTATAATTGCCTTAACAACAAATGCGTAGTACATATATAAGACAAGAGATACAGTCTATACTTTTATAGACATATTAATCTAAAAGAAACCATGTAGATATATATAATGTAGTAAAAGAATTATAAGGATAGAACTAGTATATAGAAGTATAATTAAATCTTATAATATACATACCTTAATATTAAATACAACTAACACCTTATTACAAAGAAGTTCTATAGATTTAGTATATAGTCTTTTTTAGATAAACACTCTAGATACTTAGAACTACTAAGAAGATTAACGCAATAAATCCCCTAAGCCTCCTTAAGCGTATAGTAAAGTTTAATAAATACTAGATATAAGCACTAGTAGACTTTAGCGTATAGGCTAACTATATTTTGCCTAAGTAGTGCTAGTAGTAAGTTTATAATTACTAAAAACTAGCTTTAGCCTTTTAAGACAACCTTTTAATATAACTATATATTTTATAGACACCTTTTTAGTAAAAAAAAAAATTTATTGCTAACAATAGGTATTAGGGCTTATGCCCTCTTATTTAGTATTACTAGCACACAATTAGTGTGTTGCTCTAGCATGTTTAGATAAAAATAAAGAAAAGCAAGATAAAGATATAAATTGCCTTCTAACTTAACGCGCCTTATCCTGCCTATGCTACTTACTTATATTAAGGCTTTACCTCTAGGTACTCTAAGATAAATTAAAGAAGCAGCACTATTATTACCTTGCATTCTAACTTATATATACAATAATAGAACGCCTACTCCTCCTTTCCCGCCTCTTTCTTCTTTATTGCTATTTTAACGTTATGTAACAGCTAGCCTAACTAGTTAATAATTTCTTTACTTAGCCTATGCATAATTAATAAGAAGAAAGAGATACTAAAGTAGAGTATTTTAAGTACTTTGCTAGTATTAGTAAACACTCTGTAGTTCTTATATTCCTTCTACAACTAGCTAAGTTTAAGCTTAATATTCTTTTTATATATAAAGATATTACAGATTCTAGAGTTGTTTATAAGAGATATAATTGTAAAGTCCTAAAGAGGCTAAGTTTAAAAATACTTAATAAACTTAGGTGTCAATATAATTAGCTTAAGCTAGACTAGTTTGAGGGCTAGGTGTATAATAAAAAAGCTTCTTATCTTTAAAAAAAGTTAAGGTTAAGGAGATACTTATTATAGAGGCTATACGCCCTTACAGCGTATTATTAATAATTGATTTATATATAGTGCTGTTTAAAAGGTAAAAAGTAGTAAGTAAAAAGGAGTAGCTTTAGCTTTATAAAGTATTATAGGCTCCTGCTATAGTACATACGTATCCTTTCCCTCCTCTATTATATTATATTGTAATCCTATTATAATTCTACTATAATCCTGTTATTAGCTATAGGCTAGCAATCGCTGTTAGACACATTTTAACTAGTGTTGTTTTTTAGTATCTTAGCAAATTTTTTAACTCTAATTATTACTTAGTAGTCTAAGCTTTCCTTTAAGAAATTATCTACTTACTATTTAAATCTTATTAACTACACATATTCTTTTTTTTTACTTTTATAATTAATTAGTAGAGAGTAGCTAATTTTTACTTTTTTAGATCTCTATTTTAACTACAAAAATAACTACCTCTCTTAATACTTTAAAAAATAAATAATTACCAAAGAAATAAGAACCCTATCTACTATATGTAGATAATAGTTAGCCTATACTAGGCAAGATAATAATTACTTATAAGGTTACTTAAGTAACGCTTTATATCTAAGAACACTAGAAAAAGATAGACCTAGACGTCCTTAGACTAGCTACTTATAATATTATATTAAGACTTCCTTAGTTATAAGAATATAACTAGTAAATTAACTAAAAGTTAAAGAAGTTCTTATATAAGTGCTATAGACTTAACACAACTATAAGCTAGCCTATATATTTAATAACTAATATAGTAAATAAAAGGAAAATTAATAATATTGTTAAGGGATAGCAAACCTTAACTAACAATAACCTTAAAATAAGAGAGTTTAACTTAATAGATACTAGAAGAGCTCTTCTATATTACAAAGTTAAAGTTTTAAAAATATATATAACTTTAAATATTCTAAAAAAGTATTAATAATTTTAGTACCTCTTTATAGAAATAGTAAATAGTAGTGCTTTCCTAAATTACTAACTCTAGGATTATAAGATTATTCTAGAAGAAGAGAAGACTCTACTTTTTAGACTAATTTATTAACTATTAGAGATAGAACTTAAGATATTAATAGAAAAGCTAGAAGAGAATTTAGTAAAAAGCTATAAAAGACTTTTAATATTACTAGTAAGATTTTCTATACTCTTTATACTAAAAAAATAGGCTACTAAGGATATATGTTAACTATTAAAATTTAAATAATATTATAGTAAAGAATTAATATCTACTACTAAATATTATCAAACTTAGAGATTAATTGTCTTATACTAAGGTTTTTATAGTACTAGACTTATAAGATATAAACTACTTTATTAAAATTAAGAATTTTTTTTTAAAATAGTATTATAAATAAGATATAGATACTATAAATATATTATTATACTATATAAGTTAATAAATGCTCTAGTAATATTTTAAAAGTATATTAATAATATATTCAAAATATACTTCGACATCTTTATTATTATATACTTAGATAACATTCTTTTCTACTCTAAGAACTTAAGGGATTATATTAAATATGTCTATATAGTACTAAGGTGCCTAGACTAGTTTAACTTATAACTAAAACCTAAGAAAGTTAAATTTTATAAGAATAAAGTGGCCTTTCTAAAATATATTATAAAGGCATAAGAAGTATAGATAAGTAAAAAAAGATATTAGTAATTAAATAACAGCTATAGCTAATAATATTAAAAAAATTTAATCTTTTCTAGAATTTCTAAACTTTAACTAATAGTTTATTAAGAATTACTCTAAAACTACTATTCTATTAATAAGACTTATAAGGAAGGAAATACTCTTTAAGTAAAGTAGAAAAGTAAAGAATACTTTTTAAATGCTAAAAAATATAAATATAAAACTCCTATGCTTTTATATATTTTGAGTAAAACAGCTACTATAATTTAAAATAAACATATTAGACCTTACACTTAGAAGATACGCTAGCTAACTATATAAAGGTAAATAGTACTTAATTGCTTATTACTCTTACAAGTTTTCAGGACTAGAAGAATAATATATTATTTATGACAAGAAGCTGTTAGCTATTATTAATTATTTAACATATTAAAAAGTATACGCTAAAAGCTACTTAGAACTTATAATATTTATAGATTATAAAAACTTAGTTAATTTTATAACTACTAAAAGACTTAACTAACGCTAAGTTTAATAGTTAAAGGAACTAAGATAGCATAAGTTTAAGATTATGTATACACTAGAAAAGAATAATAAGAGAGCAGATGCTCTTAGCTATAGACACAACATTATAGAAACAAAAAAGATAACTAACTCTACAATATTACAGGTTAATAATAACAAATTATTGAGACTAGTATAGACGCTTAATCTACTTATAGGTATTATATATAATATACTAGAAGAATTGCAAAAGGTAATTATTAGGCAACACTATAACAACCTAGTACATAGTTACCTAGGTATTACAAGAACTATAGAACTTTTTAAGAGAAATTATAAGTTTCTAGGAATAAAGGACAAAGTTACACTTTTATTACCTAATATACAGACTATGAGAAGAATAAGCACAGTATATATACACTCTATGAAGAAATATAAGCAATAAAACTACCTAATACACTATATTTAGACATTTCTATAGACTTTGTTATAGGATTACTAGCCTTAAGAGATTTTGTTACAAAAGTATCTTTTAACGTAATTTTTGTAGTAGTTAACTAATTTATAAAATATGCAAAGTATGTTACTTTAAGAACTTTTTCATAGCGGTATAGCTTACGCACATTATTAACAATTAAATTATTAGATATTATAGTATACTAAAGTTAATTATTAGTAATAGAGACAAGCTCTTTACTTTACATTTTTAGACAACACTACTTACTGCAATAGGAACTAAAAGAAAGCTATTAACAGCGTATTACCTACAGACAGATAGACAGATAGAATAAACAAATTGTACTATAAAGGTATACCTAAAGATATACGTTAATTAATAGCCGAACAATTAGATATTATTACTACTTATAGCATAAATAGCATATAACAACAAGCTTTTAAAGTTGATAAAATAGACTCTATTCTACGCAAATTATAGAAGAAACCTAAATCTTTTTGTACGTACACTTCTAAGTTTAAAAACAGAAGCAGCTATTGCAACAGCTAATAAGCTAAAGACAGTATATTTATTTTTTAAGGTGTCAAGGGTGGTGGTTGTTGTTGTAGTCAAAATAGGGTTCTAAAAAAGTGAAAAGCAGCTACCCTCTACTAATTAATTGCAAAAGTTAAAAAAAAGATTATATGTAGTTAACGAGATTTGAATGGTAGGTAGATATGTTCTAGGAGGAAAGCTTAGACTACTAAGCAATAATTAGGGTTAAAAAATTTGCTAAGGTACTAAAAAACAACACTAGTTAAAACGTGTCTAACAGCAATTGCTAGCCTATAGCTAACAACAGGATTACATTAGGATTGCAATAGAATTGCAACATAATGTAATGGAGGAGAGAAAGGACACGTACGTACCGCAGCGGGAGCCTATAATACTTTATAAAGCTAAAGCTGCTGCTTCTTACCTACTACTTCTTACCTTTTAAACAGCACTGTATATAAATAATTTACATATAATACGCTGCACTGCAACATAGTATACAACCTTTATAATAAGTATCTCTTTAACCTTAACTCTTATTTAAAGACAGAAAGCTTTCTTGTTGTACACCTAGCCCCTAAACTAGTCTAGCTTAAGCTAATTATACAGACACCTAAGTTTATTAAGTATCTATAAACTTAGCTTCTTCAGAACTTTATAATTATATCCTCTATAAACAACTTTAAAATCCGCGATATCTCTATATATAAAAAGAATATTAAGCCTTAACTTAGCTAGTTGTAGAAGGAATACAAGATCTACAGGGTGTTTGCTAATACTAGCAAAGTACTTAAAATACTCTACTTTAGTATCCCTCTCTTCTTGTTAATCGTGTATAGGCTAAGTAAAGAAATTATTAACCAGTTAGACTAGCTGTTGCATAACATTAAAATGGCGATAGAGAAGAAAGAGGTAGGAAAAGAGAAGTAGGCGTTCTATTGTCGTATGTATAGGTTAGAAAGCAAGGCAATAATAGTGCTGCTTCTTTAATTTGTCTAAGAGTACCTAGAAGTAAAGCCTTAATATAAGTAGGCAGTATAGGCGGGATAGAGCGCGTTAAGTTAGGAGGCGATTCGCGTCTATATCTTGCTTTTCTTTGTTTCTGTCTAAACATGCGACACACTAATTGCGTGCCAGCAATGCCGAATAAGGGGGCATGAGCCCGGGTACCTGTTGTTAGCAATAAATCTTTTTTACCAAAATGGTGTCTACAAAATGTGTGGTCACATCAAAAGGTTGTCTCAAAAGGCCGAAGCCAAAAGACAGTATATAAGTTACTTAAGAAGACACTTAAAAAGGCTTAACGCTAAAGCCTTTTATATGTTAACTAGAAACGAAAAACAGCACCTTAGCTAAAGAAGGGGGATAAAGTATACTTGCTTACAAAGAATCTCCGCACTAAATAACCTAGAAAAGGGCTTAACAACGTTAAAGTTAGACTATTTTTAATTCTTAACTAGAATGGACTAGTAACGTTTACACTTGACCTTCTACCTAATATAAAAATTCGCTGCCTAGCCCTACTATAGCTACGACCTAGACTAGGGCTGCTCTTACTAAGCGAGAGGACCTGTAGAGCAGAAGAAGTCTTAGCGCTCTTACTAATCTCACGATCTTTATAAAGCACCTAGAATAAGAGATTAGTAGTGCTCTTACTAATCTTATTAATTTTACAGAGCAGGTAGAGCACAAAGATTATAAGATGTCTACTTACTAGTATATAGTCTTAGACATTAAACTTCTATAGTTTAGTATGTTTAACTTTAAGTAATAATCTAAAGATTAGTTATTACCTTCTTAACCCTTGTGTTATTATATTAATCTACTAATCGTGCTAACACACCCTGTACTATTATATCGATCTACTAATTATGCTAGTACAACCCCCTCGTCCATTGCACTCGCTTATTCCCGATAACTAACACTAGGTTATCTAAGGACGACCTTCACATAAAGCTACAAACTATTTAAGCTACTGTTCTTAATAATTTTAGTACTATAGAGATAGACTTCTGTAATATTAAGAAGCTCTAACTGTTTTATGTAGAGTAGCACTACTTTAACTTTATTACTAAGCTGCTTGCAAAGTTTAAGGACGCTACTAACCTCCTAAGCTGGAATAACAAGGTTTAAATCTAGTTTATTTAGCTTATGTATCAAAACTATGTAACTTCCTAAATTAAATAACTGTTAAGCTAGACAAAGAACTTAAGAACTAAAAGTTAACAGAGTGGCTAAAAGTAGTATAGAATATAGCCCTCTATATTAAAGCCAAACTTAGCAAGTACTACACAAGGACAGATAATAATAATAAGTTTTTATTTAACTATATAATAGTTCTTAATCTGACTGTAAAGCTTACTATTTATAAGGTACTGTTTATTACATATAATGATTATACTACAAACTAATTAAGTGTATAGAAAGATAGCTAAGAGATACAAGACAAGTATTTGTATTACTAAAAGTTCCTTAACTACCTAGATTATTACAACAACAAGGATAGAGCAGAAGCTACTTTAAAATTAGCAATTTTTGCAAGACAATTGTTAATTAATAAGTAGTTTTAAAAGCCTGCTTCTGCAACTCTATTACAAGCAGCTAGTTTTATATTGCTAGACAATAGCAATAGTTAAGAAGCTAATAAGAACAGCGGCCTTACTTGCATAAAGAAAGAAGAATATCTTAGTATTTCTTGTATATAGCAAACAGCCTTTTACAATATTTTAAAGTAGTAGTAGTTAAATAAATGAACTTACTCTTGCTTGTCTTAAGTTGCAAAGAATATACTAGCAATCTTTATTACAGGCGTTAGGATTAAGTAAGTTTTTAACGTTGCAAAAAATATAATTAGCAATAAAAGACATTAACTTACTGCTTAAACTATACAACAAGTTATAGTTTATAAGAACTTAATTTTTTTAAAAGAGCAAGGGAAGACTTAAAATGTTAGAGTTAGAGCAGACAGTATTTCTTGTAACTAAATTAAAGATCTATTTAAACTTCTAGTTCCTTTTAGAGATATGTCTATAACAGACAACAACAAGGACAACAAGGACAATATGAAAGTAAAAGTATTAAAAGAACTAGTTAACTCGGCATCTTTATTGTTATAAATACAAAAGCTTTAGACAACTGTAGCTTTTGAGCTTCGTGAATACCCTAGATGTAAGCATTATTATCTAGTCTATTTTAATCTAAATAAGTATGTAATGTAATAAAAGACTGTAATAATACAACATTTATAATACTTGTTTCTGTAAAATTGTAAAAACATTAACTATATATTTAAACCCTGCGATAATAGAGCAACTTAATGCCTAAAAAACTAAGCTATGCGAAAGAAAATCGCAACCCTACCCCAGACCTACTATATGGCTAGTTCTACCTAACCCCAACCACCGGTCCGTGCAACCCAACCCCAACCACAGCCCACGCTAGAGTGACCCCTACCTAAACCCTACCCAAGGACCGTGCATCAGCTACCCAACCCCTACCCAACCCTGGGGCCTCCCTACCCATCAACCAGCGTAACTAAACCCTTATGGCTTAGTGTATTTAAATTCAATAACTTAACAACTTATACATTAATCTAAGTATTAGATTTAATTCTTAAACTCTTGTGTTATTATGTTCTTCTTCTAATCATGTTAACACATCTGTGTACTATTACATTAATTTTCTAATTCTGCTAGTACACTAACTGTCTATCGCACTCATTTATTTCCTAAGAACCAACCCTAGATTATCTTTAGATAATTTTTACACTTTAAACACCTTTAAAAATAAGTAATACTGCTATAGACACCCTTGCTAATTCCTACACTGGAGGAACTACAAGCCGCACTAAGAAGTCTAACAACTATTATAGCAATTGTAGCAAGCTTAAGGCTTAGCTCCTCTAAGTTAACAGATACTTATATATTAAAGGAGACTAAATTAAGGATAACAACAAGGTAGTCTTAGCTTCTACGTATCTTTAAAGAGATGCCGAGAAATAAGCTAACTAAATTCTCTAATGCTACATATATAAATTCTATTATAAATGCGTACAACACTGCACTAGTTAAAGACAAGGACGCCTTTAAAACAAAGATGTAAGAATTTTTTCTACTTTTTAAAAAATCTGTAGTTGCAGAACAGAAGATTTAGAAACTACAATAAACTAAATCTGCTGCTAACTAAACAACTAAATTCTAACAGTTCAAAACTTTTATTGAATAAAACAATAATGCTTTAATGCAGATGTACTAACATGGCTTTTAACTAACTATACAACAAGAACTTATAAAAAGTAGATTTAACCTTATCATGCTTAACAAACTTATAGGTAAAGCTATTAAAGTAAATAACAAACTTTGTAAGCATATTAAAGAGAAATAATTATGTGCACAAAGAAATTGCGCACTTAAGAACACAGACGCTTAACTATATTAAACATTTTAGCGCCTGTACTCTAACAAAAGACGTTAGCGAAACTATGTACCTAGAACCCTAGAGCATTATGCAACTAATAGCTATAAGCTAACACACTTTATCAATATTAACAAGAGACTAGAAAAAAAAAAGTTTACGCATAACAAAAGTAACAAGAAAGTTACTTATTACGGCTGTAGTAAAAAAGGTTATATAAAACAGGACTACTAAAGCTAAAGCAAGGTAACTTAATAATTCAATGTTATTTACTATACAGAACTTAACAACGATTTCAATCAAGAATAAAACGTTATTATACAATCTACTATGAAAAATTAAGAATAGAACTAAGTAAGTATTAACAGTCCAGATAATCTAATTATAATTACTTTAAAGGAAGCCTTAGATAACAACATTTTTAAAATAGTGCTAAACAAAAGTATAGAAGCAACCTTAGTAGACTAAGCTAAACTCAGCAAGATAGCTAAATTTTAGAAAAGCTACTAACTAGCTACACCAATTACATAAAAAAAACTAGTAGTTTACAACAAAAAAAAAGTTCTATTAGCTAATTAAGAGCTTTTTACTTATACTACACTAGGCAGAAAAAATGTTAGCATATAAGTATTATAACTCTTAAAGACTAGATGCTTAAAAGATCAAACGAAGAAGATTAACGCTCTGCTAAAGCAACTTAGACAACTTAAAGAAATCTTTATAGAACTCTGCAAAAGAATATTCTAAGAATATAGCTAGTATACTAATTTACTTAGAAAACTGCAAAAGAAAGAAATTACTTGAGTAGCAACTATTAATAAAGCTATTTACAACAATTGTATATAGAAATAAACTAAAAATGCTAAGGCATTCTAGAAGAACCTAGCACACAAACTTTTAGATAAAAAGAGGAAGAAGGTTTATAATAAACTTTACGCAACACGCTAGAAGCGTAAGACTTAAGACAACAGGTGCGTTATAAATATATACTATTAAACAGACTTACGCAACTTTCAACATGCAAAGTATTTATAAACTATATCTACACACAACAGCTATACAAATTATTACGCTAATAAGTATATATTAAAATAGTTGTTTATAGAATTAAATGAGATGCGTAAATACAAGTACTTATAGTATAATTATCTGTTGGAGTATTGACGTGCGCAACATGTGGATCACCCTGTTGATCAGGTGATCCTGGTAAGCTGAACACGTGACGATCGCGCTAGCGCCTATATATACGGGCCAGATCGTCTTATTCCTCTTTGGTAGTTATTGGTCACTTTGTCGTGGCACTTAGTTGATCAATACACTCATTCCACTCCTCCTGATCAAGCAATTGCTTCTTTTCAGCTCCCAAATTATTCAAATAACAAATGCGCAGTACATATATAAAATAAATAACATTGTCTATACTTTTATAAACATAATAATTTAGAAGAAACTCTGTTAATGCATATAACGCAGTAGAAGAATTATAAAAACAGAACTTATATATAGAAGTGCAACTAGCTCTTATAGCACGCGTGCCTTAATATTAAATACAACCTACACATTGTCGCGAAGAAGTTCTATAGATTTAGCACACAGTCTTTCTTAGACAGACGCCTTATACACTTAAAACTGCTAAGAAAATTAATGCAATAAATTCCTTAAGCCTTTTTAAGCTTACAGTAAAGCTTAATAGATATTAAATATAAGTATTAGTAAGTTTTAGCGTACAAGCTAACTATGTTTCTGCTTAAGCAGTGTTAGTAGCAGGCCTACAACTACTAAAGAAACAAGAATTTTATTTACTACATATAGCTAACAGTTAGCCTATGCTAGGCAAGATAACAATAACTTACAAGGTTACTAGAGTAACGCTCTGCATCTAGAAACACTAGGAAGAGATTAACTTAGACGTCTTTAGACTAGCTACTTACAACATTATATTAGGACTTCCTTAGTTACAAGAATATAACCTGCAAATTAACTAAAAGTTAAAAAAGTTCTTATTTAAGTACTGTAAATTCAACGCAACTATAAGCTAGCTTATACATTTAATAACTAAGATAGTAAATAAGAGAAAGATTAACAATATTGCTAAGAGACAGTAAAACTTAATTGAGAACAACTTTAAAACAAGAAAGTTTAACTTAATAAATACTAAAAAGGCTCCTCTAAACTATAAAGTTAGAGTTTCAAAGAAATATATAACTTGAAATATTCTAAAAAAGTATAAAAAATTTTAGCACTTCTTTATAGAAGTAGTAGATAGCAAAGCTTTACTAAGATACTAACTCTAGGACTATAAAATTGTCCTAGAAGAAAGAAAGACTCTACTTTTTAAACTAATTTATTCACTATTATTGAGTAAAAGGCTATATAAAACTTTTAACATTACTAGCAGGATTTCTTATACTCTTTGTACTAGAGAAAAATAAACTACTTAAAATGTGTGTTAAATCCTAAAAACCAAACAACATTACAGTAAAGAATAAATATTTATTACTAAACATTATAAAACTTAGATATTAATTATGTTATGCTAAGGTCTTTACGGCACTAGACTTTTAAGATAGATACTACCTTATTAGAATTAAGGAAAGTAAAAAATAGAAAACAGCGTTCTAAATAAAATATAGATACTACAAATACACTATTATACTTTTTAGGTTAACAAACGCCTTAGCAACATTGTAGAAACTTATTAATAATGTGTTAAGAGCACACCTAGACATTTCTGTTATTATATACTTAAATAACATTCTTATCTACTTTAAGAACTTAAGGAATTATGTTAAACATGTCTGCACAGTACTAAGGTGCTTAAGCTAGTTTAACTTATAACTTAAACTTAAGAAATGCAAGTTTTACAAAAATAAAGGTGTTTTTTTATAATATATTATAAGGGCACAAAGAGTATAGATAAGTAAAAAAAATATAAGTAATTAAGAAATAGCTACAACTAAAAATAGTTAAAAAGATACAATTTTTCTTAAAATTCTAAAACTTTAATAAACAGTGTATTAAACATTACTTTAAAATTAAAATTCTGTTAACAAGATTTGAAAAGAAGGACGTACTCTTTAAGTAAAGCAAGAAAGGAGAGAACGCCTTCTGGACGCTTAAAAATGTAAGCATAGAACTACTATGCTTTTGCATTATTTAAGCAAGACAGCTACTACGCTTGAAAACTAACGCATTAGACTTTATATTAAAAACCTGTACTAGCTAACCACACAAAGGCAAATAGCACTTAATAGCTTACTATTTTTGTAAGCTTCTAAGACTTAAAAAACAATATAATAATTACAACAAGGACCTTCTAGCTATTATTAATTGCCTAAGATATTAAAGAATAAACGCTAAAAGCTGCTCAGAGCTTATAATATTTACAGATTATAAGAACTTAGTTAATTTCATAACTACTAAGAGACTTACCTAAAACTAAGTTTAATAGTTAAAAAAACTAGAACAATACAAGTCTAAAATTATGTATACACTAAAAAAAACAGAAAAGCAGACGCTTTTAGCTGCAGATTGTGATGGGCTAGGCCCAGGGTGGATTCCTCGGTTGTACCTCGGTGGTACACGTCACATTACAGGTTCGCGGCGGCAACCTATAAGTATCAACTACGCAAGACATTTAGACGCTCTATTGTCTTGTGCCAGCCTTTTGGCTAAGCGGTCGGCGTGTGTAGTTGCATGCAAGGTCTAGTAGGCCCGCCCACTACACAGATATAATATTGCAGGAACTAAAGAAATAACTAACTCTATAATACTTAAGGATAATAATAATAGATTGTTAGAACTAGCAAAAATACTTAATTGACTTATGTAAATTATGCACAATGTACTAAAAGAATTGCAAGAAGTAATTATTAAGTAACACTATATTAACTTAGTATATAGTTACTCTAGTATTATAAAAATAATAGAACTTATTAAGAGAAATTATAAGTTTTCAAGAATAAAAGATAAAGTTACTACTTTTAGTATTAAATATGCAGACTGTTAAAGAAACAAGCACAGTATACACGCACTGTAAAAAGAAAAATAAGCAATAGAACTTTATTAAGAATTCTTATAGAATTATTATATAGAGAAACATTTTTTTAAACAAGAATAAAAGATAAAGTTACAAAGACAAGCTCTATACTTTAAACCTTTAGACAACATTACTTACCGCAACTAAAATGAAGAGAAAGCTATGAATAGTATACTATTGTACGGGTGTTGGAGTGTATGAAGACATACTGCTACAAGGGCAAGAGATCACTAGTGGTTAGATCATGCGAGAACAAGAGTGGTAAGATAAAGGTCTTATTATAAGTTAGCTATTAAAGAGAAGCACAAGTGTTAAGTTATAAGGTAGAAGATCTCCTACGTTAATCCCGCTCGTTTCAATCCCTAAAACGAGCTATATACCCTTAGATTAGGTAGTTGAGCACTAACCTAGTAAGCAGCAGGGTATCACCCCGTGCACTAGCACATACCTCCCCTTCCTGCAAGCTTGGCCCTATTAAGTAACCTACTTAGCAGAAGGAAAAACAGCAAAACAAAGGAAATAAAATAAAAGAAATATAACTTAATTACCCTATATTTAGCCTAGGCACCTTTTCTTACTTCTTTAAACGTTTACTTCGGCGAGGTTCTTGAGTAGTAGTTAACGCACGTGGCCTAGGCGCGGGTGCAGTAGTAGGAGCAGGGATAGGAGTAGCAGGCACTTAAGATTCTAATATTAATTAAAGGCAACTATAACGAGGCTACTTAGTTAGAGTAGTTAGCACTAAGACGTTATTTAAGATAATAGTACTTAATTAAGAATAAACGCTAGGTAGGCGTTATATAGAGAAAAGCATTATAAGATCTTTACTCTCCTAGAAAACTTAGCGCTTATTAGCCTTTAGGCTAAGTTCCTCCTAGAGACGTTATAGAGAATTAGCTTAAGAGAAATTAGTATTTTACCTATCTTAGTCTTTTGCTGTATAAGGAGGGTTCTGTCTAAGGTTAGTAAAGTATAAACAGTCTAGGAAGCCTTAAACTAGATTAGCATAAAAAGTGTCCTTTTCTAACTCTTACACTACAGGCTATAAGTTAATAATTTATTACAGTATATAGTTGTAGTGTTTTTTAATATAGTTATTAATTTACTCTTTATTAGCGTTTTATAGCATGTTGTTTAGCTCTTTATAAATAAGAGGATTGTCCTACTTAGCTTATCTAATAAGGGCCTTCAAGATCTAAGACCAATACTTAATATAAATATTTGTAGAGAATAGCTACTTAATTTCTCTAAACTTATTAGAATAGCCTAAAAGAGTATAAGAAGTAGTAGTAAGGTTATAATAAGCCTTGTAAATTTCCTTATAGGTTCTTATAGCAGGCACTTCTATTACTCTATTACAGACTATAACAAACTAAGAGAGAATAGTATAGTAGTTGTAAGTAGTTAGGCTAGTAGATTTATAAGGTAGTAGAGGCGACAAAATTTAAACTTGTCCTTTCTTATACATTTACTTTGTCTAGTAAGCGTTAGGAGCTAGTTTTTATACGTTTTCTAGCTAGTCTATCTTATCTTCCTATCCTTTAATAAGACTATTTAATAATTTAACGCCTACGTCTTTACGCTACCTTAAGTACTTTAGTATATAGTTATAAAAGCCTAAGAGTATCTTTATGTAGTTATTCTTATCTTTATTATTAAATAATACGCTGCCTTAAATTATATCTATACTAAGGCCTTTAGTTATTACTTGCTTAAGGTTAAGGTTAATGTGCTTAAAGTAAGTTTAATCACCCTTCTTAGCGTATTTAGTGTAGTAGAGGTAGAAAATTAAAGTATATTCTTTACAGAGTAAAGTATATTATAACTAGTATCCTAGATTAGTGTGTATAGCTTGTTAGATAAGTAAGTAGTACATGTTACGCAGCTATTTAAGGTTTAGCTTCCTATCTATACGTTGTAGATAGAAGCAGTACATCTTAAAGGTTTTAATAATAATATTCTTAACCTAACTATCCTTAGATAGCTAGGTATAGGCGTTAGTAATAATACTTCTAGTGTGTTAGAACTCCTTAGCTTATAGTTAAAACTCTATAGTATTAATAACCTTGTCCTAAGTAGGGAGAGGATAGAGATTAAGTTAAGAGAGCTAATAGTAGTAGCTTAGCAGGTCTTTATTCTACTTAGCTAGACAATATTTGCTAGTAAAAAGCTTTAAAATAATAGAGTCTAATTAGAATTCTTACTAGCAGCTCTGTCTTATATATAGTAAGAGTAGACATTTATTAAGCATATTAGACAGCATAGCCTTCTTAAACAAATTTATAACACTTGCAGCAGTGCGCTTATAGATAAAGTATACTTACTTATATAATAAGTTATTAGAGCTAGGCTATTATCTAATATTAACCTTACAGTACTATTCTTTAATAACCTTAATATAGTCTAGATTAGTAATTAGCTTCTTTGCGTAAGCTTACTTAAGCAACTTAAGGAAAGCTAAAGTAGAATTCTTGTAATAACACCCTACCTAAAAGATCTTTTATTCCTAATTAAGGGTATCTCGCTCCTTATTTACATAGGAAGCGTTGTTAAGGTTAGTATCTAATTAAGTAGTTGCCTATTAGTAGACTAGTGTTGCTTTTAGAGTATAAGAGCTTAGTAGAGGTAGTAGTATAGAGACTTATTAGCTACTAGCTCTAGTCTTACTTATCCTGCCTAGATATTAGCAGCGTTACGCCTTTATTATACTATAGTTATTTTGTTCTAAAACTTATATAACTTAATTGCTAAGTATTAGTTAGGTCCTTAACTAGCTAACATTTCTATAGATTGCCTTAGATTCTTAGTTATAACTAATAGACTATAAGTCTCTAGAGAGTAAGTCTTGAATATTATAAGATCTTTATAGTAATTAATAGCTTAAGCCTTATTTAGGGTCCTTCCTAGCTCTATAGTTAGAAAGATAACTACACTATATATTAGATGCGTCTTTATACTAAGCAGCCTGTACTTATTATTTAAAACGTTTTATATAGAGTAGACTAGGCTAGTTTTAGAGTCCTTAGCTTTAGCTATAAGTTAAAAAACCTTTTGCTAGAATGTATGGAGAGAATTAGCCTTGCCTTGCTTATCCTTTGCCCTAGCATTAGGCTGTAGCTTCTATAGGTTAAACTTAATATCTTTTTTCTAGACTTATAGCTTAGCGTAGATATTACAAAGCTCCTTTGCCTCTTGCTTATTAATATTTAGGTAAGGTGCTTAGTTATAAGAGTTATTTTAATTAATAAAAGCATAGATATCCTTACATAGCAGTTTTACTATTGCCTAGTTAGCTGTTAATATATATTATTTCTTACCTTAGTTCTTAGAGTTAATGCGGTGAGCTACTACAGCATTAAGGAACTAAGCAGCATTTTTAAGATTTATACCCCTTAATATAAAGGCTATGTTAGTTAATCCTTAGTAACTAAGTAGCGTATAAGGTATATAGATGCTAACGCATTCTTAGACAAATCTTAGAGCTAGCTTCTTTACAGTTGTAATAGCTCTACTTAGTTTTTTAGCCTTTTTATTTTATGTTAAGGATACTGTACTAATAATAGGATAGTGTTCTTAAAAACTTTTAACACTACTATATTTGTTTATAAGTCTAGGGAGCTAGGTATAAAGGTTACCTACTCCTAGGACAACCTTAAGAATTAGATTAAATTAGTAAGAGGCGTTGTTAAATTAATAATTTATAATAATACGTTGTTGTCTTAGAGCGTTTAAAAGGATCTTATCTACTAAAGTCTAGATATTAATAACTTTAATGTTATTACTAAGCTTTGTAAGCTCTAGTACCTTGTCTTAATGCTATATAACCTTAGGGATTTAGTTTATAATATAGTCTTCTTTCTTAGCAATAACTTTAAGGTTATTAAAAAACCTTAATAGTTTTAGTATTTACAGTAGTTATAGCTGTAGCTACTTACCCTAGGCCTTGTCTAACAGCGCTAGAAGTATTGTTTAAGCAGGTTAGCTAATATAGGTTAAATATTGTCTTTAGCTACTACTAGCTTATAAAGGGAGGTATTATTATTATTATTGTCTTAGAAAGTAACTACTCTAATAAAAGGTAGTAAAGTTTGTGTAGTAGACGAGTTAAATAGTTAGCCGGGTTGTAGTTCTAGTTTATGCGTAGTGGCGGTATTATGCCGGCTAGTAGGTAGAGGTAAACAGGGTCTAAATTACGCTAAAATAAATAGGATTTGTAATTAAAATAGTTACTATAATTAGCTGTTGCCTTAAGAGTGCGTGAAATTAAGTATAGTATTAGTGTAGCAGTAAGCACCTAGAATTAGCGGGATAGGTAGCTTGTACCTAAATTTTATATAAGAAATTAGTAAATAAGTAGCTAAAGGTAAAAGTAGGTACTACTAGCATAGTATCCCCTCTTCTTCCTAAAATTATAGGCTGTTCTATAGCCTATTAGTTATCTAATATAGTAGTATTAGATTTAAAGTCTAAGCTTTTAAAGTCTTGTCTATATACACAACGCTCTTCTTTTATAAAATGTTTAGTAATAACAACTTAAGGACAAAGCTTATTACTTATTATAAGAAGTAAATATAGTTGTAGTTCTATATGTAGCTTAGGCAAGTCTAGCAAAATAGGAATATCTACTATAGGGCTAGTTTATTCTTAATAGTTAAGATTCTATAACTTTATGTTTCCTTAATCTTCTTTAATAATATCCTAGACAAGTCTTTGTCTAAACAGCTTTAATTGCTATCTAGGTGTTATGTAGGGGAAGCGTAAGCTATTAAGGTTCTTAAGACAATAGGTTCCTTTATTAGGTCTAGCTTTATAAATATAGTATAGGCCTAACTATCTTATATCTAGCTTATAATCTCGTAATATATTAATTTCCTAAATAGAGTTCTAGAGAAGAACTAGGTCTCCTAGCTTTATATTCTTATGTCGTATTTCCTTAGTGTTATCTTAGTATTCCTTTTTAGTAGCTCTTATCTAGTTAGTACAAGCAACAGCATTTTTTATAAACTAATCTCTAAGATATAACTGTATTACTTAAATTCTAAGTAGCTATACACAGTCTTTTACTTCCCTAAATAGAAGCGTTTGCTATATAGGTAGCGCGAGTTTATTAAGAAGCACTAGGTTCTACCTTATAACTAACTAGTACAGTAAGTAACCTGTCAGTTCCTGTATTAAGATCCTGTCTGTATAAAGAACTGTTAGTAAGTTCTTAACTTAAGGTCCTAGTAGCTTTGCAAGGGCGTTTATAATAGGCTTATGCCCTCCTTTAATTTTTTCTATAGCTTAAGAGTTGTGTTACAAAGACTAGACTTAGTTAATCCTGTATATATATAATAGATATAATACTACTTTAGCAAAATTAGGCCCTTTATTAACTATAAGTTTGCGCGCTGTGCTCTATTAATATATGATATCCTTATATACAAACTCTATAATTGTCTTTAACTAGTTATTTAACAGGGCTTTTGCTTTAGGCTAGCTACTAAGGTAGTCTTTTGCAATAACTAAAGACTTCTTCCTAAAACACTAAGGTATATATACTATATTAATCGCAACTATCTCCTAAATAGCAAAACTGTAGATGTTAGTAAGCATATTAACTTTCCTCTTAGAGGATTATAGTTAATAGTCTAGATAGGTTACTAGCTTTTACTACACGTGCTTGTATATTCCTTTCTACTAGTATTGCTAAGTAAGTATAAAGTACACTGTGTTAACTCCTTTGTATCTAATCTAAGTGTGTACGTTTTATACTATAGCTGTTTTTAAGTTAGTATTATTAACAACCTTCTAGATTGTAATATTTCTAGACGTTTTCCTAAAGAGTATCCTGTTTTATACAAAGAAGTTTAGAGTTTACTTCTTCTATACTTATAGTTCTTGTAGTTCTATATCTCTAGGAGTTTTAAAGTTAACTAAAAATTAAGCGTATTATTCTAACTCTAGCGAGAATTCCTAACAGAGTATCTTTACCTGTCCTATTAGTATTAGTGTATTTACATTACTAATTATATAATCAATAAACTCCTCTAAATCCTCCTTAGGTTCTAGAGGTAGTTCCTAATTATTAGGTTTTAGATACTGTAATAGTGCATCTATAACTATATTTTTTAGTCCTAGTATATGCTTAATGTTAAAGTCTTATAAGAGAATTATTAATATCTACCTGTTTATAACAGATCTTAGATTGTTAGTAGATAAGTAGTTTAGTTAAGTAATAAGAGTTGCTGCGTTAGTTTCTATAGTAAAGTAAACACTATAGAGGTAAGTACAAAACTTCTTAAGAGCCTACAGCACAGCCTTATATTCTAACTTAGTAAAGTGCTATTGCCTCTCTTGCGCTAACTATAGTGTGCTTTTAAACTACACTAGGTGTTACTTGTTGTCCTTTTTAAGTTATTTAATATATGCTCCTGCCCTATTTTAACTTATATTAGTTATTAGAAATATCTTATAATCCTTAGTGTTAGTGTAGTTAAGGTTCGCGAGTGTAGGTGTATTATATATAACTTATTTTAGCTTATACATTGTTGCGTCTTATACATCTCCCTATTTAAAAGGGACATTATCTTATAAGAGTATAAACAGAGGTTTAGTAATCTTAGTAAAGTCCTTTCCCTATATATAGTAGTAGACGCATATATTTATAAAGGATTATACCTTCCTTTTATTCTTGCATAGTAGCTAGTTTATAATCTTCTTAACTTTCTTCTAGTTAGGATAACGTCCTTACAGGCTAACCTTATAGCCTACAACCTTAAGCCTTTCTAAAAGAAAATAACACTTCTTTCCTAACATAGTGCCTTTAGCTTATTTAATATTAGCTAGCACCCTGTCTAGTTGCAAAATATACTTAAGAACATAATATTAAACTCCTAGCATTAACTCTTCTCTGCTATAATTAGTTTTTGGCCCTTTACATGTAATATTGTTAATATTAGGCATAGTATTAGGCTAGTAGTCTCTTAAAAAAAATTTATTACATGTTAAAATGCTGCTATAGAGTTAGTAGTACCTATAACTATTATGTATAATTATATAAGCCTAACTAGTGTTTAAAATGCTGTTATGTCTCTGCTTTCTAGATGTAGTATAATTTAGTTATATCCTAAGAATAAGTCTATAAGTAAGATAATCTTGTATCCTGTGAACCTCTTAGAAAACTTATCTACTGTTAGTAGTAGGTTTACATTTTATATAGTAACTGCATTTATTTGCTGCGCATTGCTAATCTATTAAACGCCTTTATCCTTCTTAGGTACTAGGTGCTATAGGTTGTAATATTAACTATTACACCTTTCCTATATTCCTTAATTTAGGCAGACGTTAACAATATCTACTACTTATAGCTCTAAAGCTTTTAGGATAGTAAACTTTTATACTTACTAAGCTTTGTGTAGTATTATTTGTATCTTATATAGCAGACATATATTAGGATAAATCCTTTCTAATTTCTTAAATTGCTAGGAGAGCGTTCCTTCTCTGTTAAGAAGTATATGTATAAATATCTCCTTTTCTAATAGCTATAGGTAGTCTCTAGTATGTAGCTTATTAAGTTGTTCTTTAGTAAGACTTGTCCCTTGCAGGAAAGTAGCATATTTTAGTTTAAATAAATAATTATATAGCTCCTTATTAGAATCGCGAATGCTTATTCTAAAGAGTTGCTATTCTTTCGCCTTTTTCTTCTAGTCTTTTTATCTAAATTCTATAAGCATCTCCTACTGCAGGATATTAATAGGTTAAACCTTCTTATCTACTATCTTGTATAATATGTAAAGATTATTGCGTTGTTAGGTATATTTAAGTAGCCTTTCTTGCATCTACTAACAATTAAGCTTATATATAATTAAAAATTTACTAAGTTTGTAGTTTTTTATAAAGTCCTTGGACTGTCTAACTGCGTGCGTAAATACTTAGTTTATTTAGACTATCTAATCCTTCTTACTACCTTCTATATACAGCATGTAAAGTTACTAAATCTAGCTACTAGATTAGACTATACAGCTTCTTATATGTATTTTACCGCTGCTGCTTATAGTTTGTTGCCTAATTTATTAGTAATTATATGTAACTGTATATTACCTACTATTTCTCTATCTAAGTTGTTATTAGAGGCTTTATTTCTAATTGTCTGCGCAGGGTAATTTAGAAATAAGTTAGACGTAATAAAGACTGCGTTTCTTGTACTATTTTTAGATAGGACTTAGCACGTAATTTGCCTAAACGCATTATACTAAATTAATATCCTAGCGATTGTACACTAAGGTCCTCCTAAGATTATAGATCTAGTAACATTAGCAATAATCCTAAACGTAGTCCTAATAGTAACTGTCTCTATTTATATAAGTATATTAAATGCAGTTCTAATAAACAGGTTATATATGCTATTAGCTAAAGTAATACTAGGAGGAGGCTGCCCTAGCTAGTGCTTTATTATTTTATACAGTATTTTTAATACTTATGTAGCACTTAGTCTTAAGATATTTATTTATACCCTAGTGTTAATTAAGCACTTTAGAAAGCTGCTATTTGTAGTTACTTAGCATTTTAGTAAGTTAGTTTAAGTAAAAGCCTACCTATTTCTTTGCTAAACTTCTTTGACATCCTTTGTAAAGATATTATCTAACTTATTTATCTAAGAATTTCTTCTTCTACTTACCTTGTAGCAAGTTTATATATTAGATTAATACAAATTTATTGCATTGCAATGCGCGCTCTTAGCAGGTTATGTATTTAGTAAAATTCTATAGGTAGGGCCTATGCGCTTATTTAGCTAATTAGGGACTAGAATAGATCCTAGGTGTAATTTAGCGTACCTAGCATCTGTTAGCTTAGCGTTTTTTACACCCGCTATAACATTAAGCACACCTAAACTATCTACAACATTAACACTATTATTAAGAAGATTACGTAGCTATTTTTAAATGCTAGCTTACCCTATAAGGTCTAATACTGTAACTCCTTATACTTCCTATCTAAGTAAGGTAGTTATAATACAGTTTAGCTATCCTTGCACTATCTCTTTAAGTTCTAGATTAGGAAGAGTATTAATAAACTTTATAGCCTTCTTCTTCCTTCCTTACTATAAGTGCTTTAGATCTACTAACATGTTGTTGTCTTAATAAGCTAATTAAGGTAGTTTAATAATTAAAAATAGCATATTATAAGGCTAGCTTGCAAAAAGTATATTGCCCTATATTTCTTTTTATAGATACTGTATATTTATAGGCTGTAAGTTAGGGATAAGAGAGTTACTTTGTATTA
The DNA here is from genome assembly GCA_024321975.1 of Alternaria sp. 'sect. Undifilum'. Taxonomy (NCBI): domain Eukaryota; kingdom Fungi; phylum Ascomycota; class Dothideomycetes; order Pleosporales; family Pleosporaceae; genus Alternaria; species Alternaria sp. 'sect. Undifilum'. The sequence continues at coordinate 4,913,146 of JAJJZI010000004.1, forward strand.
TTTAATTGCTTCTTTATATACTTAAATCCTTGCTTAGCCTTTCTTGCTTTTTTACTCCTCTCTCTTAGACACAATTAATATCCTAGTAGAGGGCTAGGCCTTTACCTTTTAAGCGCGTAGTAGCATTTAACTTAGAGATACTATATAAAGCGTTTTCTTTGCTTTTTAGTATAATATTAACTATATTTATATTATTAAGCTTCTTAACGTATTCCTTAGCAGAAGGAGTTTATAGCTGTTCCTAGAATTGCTAGAACTACTAAAGGATGTTATTGTAGTAGCCTTAGCTTGTTAAACTAGTTGCTATATTTGTAGAATTAGAGTTTTTCTCTTTATACCTTAAATTTAGTTAAGAGTCTCCTCTAGTAAACTTCTCTAGTAGTATACTAGAGGCTAGCTAATTAAGCATATTATTAGTAAAGTTGTAGAACTCTTAGATCTTTGCCTTTAACTATAGTAAGACTTAGTTTAATAGTAGTTGCCCTAGGATTTTCCCTAAACGCTTATATAGTAGACTAAAGTAGTACGTTCCCTTCTTGCTAGAAATATTCTAGTTAAAACTAACTTATCCTATCTGCTTTAGGGCGTAGTATTATTTACACTTTTTAAGTATATGTCCTACTATATTATATATACAGTAGAGAGAGTATGTCTCTATATTACTTATATATGCTATACTTATCCTATTAGATACCCCCTTTAGGACTTTAGTAATAAAGAAACTATTATTTTTCTTACTAGGGAATTCTGCATTTATTGCTTATGCAATAAAGTACGTATAGTTGAAGGGTTTTTCTAAGAGTCTCTTAGTTGTAGGATAAGCTATAAGTATATTAATAATTAATAATTTAAGATTTTAGTTGCCTAAAGACTTAATAAGGTTCTTAACTTCTAGGTTAACGTTTACTAGCGTGCTCGTCTTCTTATGTACTTTACTAATCTTAATCCTTACTTTCTTTACCTTTTTTAGGGTGAAGGTTACTTGCTAGTTAGATAGTATAATCTAGCGTATTTTAGCATTAGCGCCTCCTTACTCTAGTTAATAAATCTTATCTAGGCTAGTTATCTTCTTGTAGTAGGATTTTAGAAAAGAATAGATTTCTTCTAGTTTATACGTATTCTAATTATCTCTATTTGGGGCAGAAAGCATATAGTATATAACTGCCTCTTTGTTAGTTTGTAGTAGGCCTTAGAAGAAAAGAATACCTTCTTCTTCTTAAAGGATTTGCCTGTTCTTAATATATGTATAAGCAATAGAAGTAAAGTGCGTATAGTACTTTACTAGACTAAGCTAATTTTGTACGCATTTATAGATGTAGGCTTAAAAGTATAAGCGTTTACTTATCTTAATAGCTATATTCTTATCCTTCTACTATTTCTTTATGTGTGTCTGTAATTTAGACTAATCTTTCTTAGTATATCTACGTAAGCGTTTTAGTATATAAGAGAGAGATTAATTTTTATTAAAAAAGTAGTCTAGTAGAATAGAGACCCTTATAGTATTACAGATGCCTTTATTATTAGCTTATTAGTTAAAGTCCTCTAAGAATTCTATAACATTCTTTTTAGTAAAAACTAATGTACTGTGTCTTAGTTAAATTATAGTTAACACTAAGTTGTACATAGGTGTAGCTATAGTATTAATAACAGAGCTTAATAGGGTTAATAGTAGATTAGGGCTAGTAGTAGTAGGTCTAGAGAGAGGAAGCGTTGCGCCTTCCTACCCTTAACATATCTTCTAATCTCTTTTTAATATCTAAGGTATAGTGTAACTTATATAAGTTCTTTGTATAGATAGTTAACAAGTATTATTAAAAAAATAGATAAGGTATAGTCTCTAAGAGAAAGAATATCTCTCTTTAAGTTTTTGTAGTGTGTGTTTTCTTAAGTATAGGCGTATTAATCCTCTCTTCTTAGGTACTTCTTATTTTGCTAGGTGGGCTTAGATTTATACTTAAAGCTAGTACTTATATGTAAGCTTTTAGTGCTATCTCTATTTTACTAGATAGTACTTTAGCTTAGCATTTCTTTACGCATGTATTACCATCTCTATTTTGCTAGATAAGTTACTACCTCCCTTTTACTAGGTAGACTTTAAATTATCGTTTAAAATATATGTATAACTGCCTTTATTTTGCTAGACAGACTTTAAATTAGCATCTAATAACGCATTCTGTTTTTATTAGTAGGTTTTGTTCTTCCTTATTATTGCTGTTAGTACTGACTTAAGTAACTTCGTCCTTTATGTAGTCTATAATAGGGGATAGTGCTAACCTCCTAAAAATAAATCTAGTAATAATTCTAAAGATTCTATGCTTACGTAAGATTATTATATTATTCTTGCAATAATTATGCACTAGTTCCTTTATGTACTAAGTAGTAGAGTATGTCCTTATAGGCTTTGCTATTTATACGGGTGTTGGAGTATATAAAGACATACTACTATAAGGGCAAGAGATTACTAGTAGTTAGATTATGCAAGAACGAGAGTAGTAAGATAAAGGTCTTATTATAGGTTAGCTATTAAAGAGAAGCACAAGTGTTGAGTTGTGAGGTGGAGGATCTATAGGTGAATCCCGCTCGTTTCGATCCCCGAAACGAGCTATATACCCTCAGATCAGGTGGTTGAGCACTAACCTAGTAAGCAGCAGGGTATCACCCCGTGCACCGGCACACTATTTGTAGGTAGACAGACAAACTAAATAATGAAATTATATAATAAAAACATACCTAAGAGTATATGTTGATTAACAATAAAATAATTAGGTATTGTTACTACTTATAGCACAAATAAGTTACAACCACAAGCTTTTAGAGTTTCTAAGATAAACTCTATTTTACGCAAATTATAGAAGACACCTAATTATTTTTATACGTACACTGTTAAGCTTAAAATTAGAAGTAGCTATTGCATCAGCTAATAAGCTAAAGTTAGTACATAAGTTACTTAAGACACCACTTAAAAAGGCTTAATGCTAAAGCATTTTATATGTTAACTAGAACAAAAAACGGCACCTTAGCTAAAAAAAAAGAAAAAAAAAAGAGAAAAAGTTTATTTGCTTACAAAGAATCTCTGCACTAAACAACCTAGCAAAGGGCTTAATAACGTTAAGGTTAGACTGTTTTTAATTCTAGACTAGCAGAGACTAGTAATATATACACTTAACCTTCTACCTAATACAAAAATCTACCTAAGATTCTATGTTAACATGCTAGAACTAGTAGACCTAAGAACGCTACTGTTGGAGTATTGACGTGCGCAACATGTGGATCACCCTGTTGATTAGGTAATCCTGGTAAGTTGAGCACGTGACGATCGCGCTAGCGCCTCTATATACAGGCCAGATCGTCTTATTTCTCTTTAGTAGTTATTGGTCACTTTGTTGTGGCACTTAGTTGATTAATACACTTATTCCACTCCTCCAAATCAAGCAATTGCTCCTTTTCAGCTCCTACAGTCATAAGCCCAGCCGCTTAGTTGTAGTTTTAATTCCCACTGCGCAATTAGCAAGCTGTAAGATTAACTATTTAATTAGTATTTTTACTCTCCTCTATTCTCCTACAGCACAGCTAGCAAATCGCTGCTGCTGCTGTACCTCTTTTATTAATTATACGATTAACCTCTTTCTAATACTAGCTACTTAGCTACCTACTAACTAACTAATTAATTTGTTGTTACCTTAACAATAACCTACGTCGTGATCCTACACAAAGCATCTTATCTTGAGATAGACCTTACTAATACACTACTTGTTGCCTTATGCGTAATCCTTAAGGCTTAATTAGACAGGCTAACCTAGTTTGCTCTATTAAGGCTACACCGCTTAGAGAAAGGCATCGAGAATTAGGTTGATCTTAATCTCCTAGACGTACCCTTAATAGATCACTAAGAGCTAAAGTATCTAGAACTGCCTAAAGATATTAAGCATCTAGTTGCTCTATTACTTAGCGCCAGCGCTTAAATACAAGAGGACTATAAGATTGCTTAACACAAATCTAAGGCTTACATACTTAATACTAAGTGTAAGAAAGAAAATTACAACAAGCTAGTTAATAAGGATAAAGTACAAGCTGCTTAATAAATTAATAAAGTCGCTAAGTTTACTAATATTAAGAACTAAATTAGCAAGCCTGTCTACCTAGACCTGCTTTTAAACACTTTAATAAGTATAAATACCTAGAAACTTACTAGCCTTTAAGCTTTATTAAAGATCTTAAAAAAGGATCTTGCACTTACAGATTAGAATACTTAGTATTTAATTAGAGCGCAATACAAATTACACCTTAATAAAGCTTACTAAAAACAAAAAAGCCCTAAGCAATAGTTTACTAAGTAGCAGCTACTGTATTAACAAGCAACAATCTACTTGCTCCTTAAGGCTGTTAGGCTATTAGTAGTTACTAATTTTTTAAACACCTTAGGTACTAAGATTGCACTAGACAAGTCGCGTAAGAAGCGCAATTAGCTAACACAAGCAATAGTGCTTAGTAAAGCTTATTTAACTCTTAATAATTTAAAAAAGATTTTTAGTGTTTTGTTATAGAATTAGTTAATTCCTTCCTTAAAAGAAAAAAGACACATAGTATTCTAAACTAGATCTAAATTAAGGACAGCTTAACGATCTACAAGCTCTAACAACTTAAAGTTAAACGAGAGTAGTAAGTAATTATGCTCTTACTTTTGCAAGGCTAGTAAAAGGCTTGTAAGCAAGCATTTCTAGACACTACGCAACTGCTATTAACTTGAAACTACAGTTACTAAAGTTAGCCCTCCTAGCAGTATACTAATTAAGCTGTTAAATAATAACAAAAAGAAAACTCTTAAGCAATAGAACAGCAACAAATAGGCAACCTTACACACCTAAATTAAGAAAGAAGACTAGAAGGCTAGCACTAGCAGATTAGTAACTAATAAGTTAAGTAGATCCTACTTTAGCTTATTAGTCTTAGCATTAATTAACCTGAAGAACCTTATTAGAGAAATTAGACTATATATATTTAGCGCAGCTTTTACTCTTTATACTTTATCCTTTTACAAAGTTATAGATAGTGGAGCAGCAGTCTACTTAGTTAATACTATAGATTACATAGTACTAGGCACCTTTAGCAAATGCGCCAAGGACAAGACTATTAAAGCAGGCACTTAATCTATTCTAGTTACTAGAATAGAAAACAGGCTGCTTAAGAACGTCCTGCATAGCGAGGCTAGCTTTAGGACAGCTAATTTTCTGTTTACTAACGTTAAGGTTGTACTAAGTTTCTATGTTAATGTTGTATTAAAAGTACAGCTTAAGTAGGCAGGCATTAAGTATTTAAAATTTAATTATACCTTGTAATTTAGAACAATTAAGAAAAATGTTGTCTTAATTAACTTTAAGTGTTACTTTAATTTCTTATTAATTAAATATAAGTAACTTTCTTATTACTCTGCTTAACTACTGCTTGTAAACGCTGTAGCGCGATTAAGGGAACTTTAGATACACACTAGTAATAAGGACTTATAGCATTAATGTGGAGAACAAGGAGCTGGAAACAGTAGTTTAGGAGAACTAGATAGTTAATTCTGTCTTTCTATCTGCGTCTAGGACGCTCTATAAATACAAAAGAAATACTGTAGTTTGTAACTACAGTTGTAGAGCTTAGAGAAACACCTCTAAGCACAGTAAGTGTCTTGTAGAGCTAAGATACAAGTATCTAAGCTTAGCGTAAAATCTCTAAGCCTTAGCGCTTAGCGCTACGCGTGCTGCGCAGGCCTTAACGCTTAGGCCTAGAGCCTTGTAGCTAAGGCGCGTAGCTAGTATATACAACACATCTCCTAGGTAACTAAGACTTTAGTTAGCTGTATAGAGCTTTATATAGTTATAGCATGTTTTGTAACACGCTCTATACGCGCGGCTTAGCACAAGGCGCTAAAATAATAACAACTTTTTAAGCCTCTTAGGCTTAGTATCTAACACTAGTATAGCTTTTATAAGTATTACTTAGTAACTCGCTAAAATCTTTTAAAAGCAATACTAGTAGCTTTTTTAGGTCCTACTATACTCTTATAAAGCTTTTTAAGCTATTACATGTTACTCTATACCTCTATATAGCTTCTAGCTCTATTTTAGCACTCTTTCTATTTAGTTACTAACTCTATATAGAAGTTAAAACTTTAAAAAGCTACTGCTGCCCGCGCTACTGCCCGCGCTTCTGCGCGCGCTGCTACTAGGCCGCCTTCGCCCTTGCTCGCGCCCTCGCCCTTGCTAGAGCTGCAGCTGCCTCTACTAAACTGCGCTTCTTGCGCAAAGTTAACTAGTGCTACTTTAGGTGTAGTATTAGCTCGCACGTCTAGAAGGCGTATAGGCAAGGTTAAAACCTTAGTTAAGACTACTTATAGGCATAAGACTCTAGTAGTAACTTCTAGTTATTAAGGCGCACCTAGTACATATTACAGCGTGCCCTGTCTTAAGTATATTAAGAGCGCTTTGTCTAGTAGCTCTAATAGAGCTTATTAGGACAGGGCCTCTAGCTCTAGAGCGCGCTACTAGTAGTGCTCTAATAAGAAGACCTGTAAGGTCCTATATATAATTTCTTCTTAAATTTTAAGCTTCTACTTATAATTAAAGCCTTTAAATTACTATTTCTTTAGCTAAAAAGCTTCTTACTAAGCTCTAGAAAGATGTGCTATTATAAGCCCTTTTCTTATTCTTTTTTAAGCTCTCTATACAAATAAACTATAGAGTAAATAGGCTAAAAAGCTTATAAGCTACTGTTTACGTCCTTCTAGAGAAAGCAGCTAAGGAGGAGTAGTCTAAAGAGGACTTTAGTAGTAAGGAGAAGAGTTAAGATAACTAAAATAAGCCTGCTAGCTCTCTTAGTAGTCTCCTTGCGCGTTGTCTACGCGTTAAGGAGCTGTTAAGTAAGTTAGTAGACCTCCTAGTCACCTAAAAACCTATTTAAGAGAGGGTTATCCTCCTAGAATTTTCTAAATTTTCTAGGAGTAAGAGGCTAATCTACTCTAATAATTAAATATTTATCTTTTCTCTTTTTATACTCTTTTTCTCTTGTAAACCCTTATAAGATACGTGTCTTATATTAATAAATTTTTCAAAGTGCTTAAGTTTCTATCTTAACAAGTATTTAGTAAGTCTGTTAGCTAGCATCTTAGCTATTAGCAAATACTTAATCTAAAATAAGCCTTTAGGGTGCTTTTAGCAGAGCTACATATTTTGTATATTCATATAATAGAGCTTAGTAGTAACTCTCTCTTACTTTCTAATAACTAGGCGTATAGTTTGCTAGTTATTATAGAAAATTCTCTAGGCTCTTAAGACTACAAGTTTAAGCTTATTAAATAGCCTATTAAGCGCTATAGACTCCTTTACTATATACTTTAATATAAAGAGCTTAGCTTTTATAGTTAAAGTTGTTACTATAGCTTAATAAGCTGCTTTCTAAACAATTAGTTTTTTAAAGAGCATAATAACGTAGCCTTAAGAAGACTAACAAGTCTCTAAATTATCTACAAAAGACGCGTCTTTATATAAAGTAAGCTCCTTACTATTGTTATTACTATATATAATCTCTTATGCCTTGTATAGTAGAGGTTTTATATAAAATAATCTATAGCCTTTATATAAGCTTCTAAAGAGTTAGTAAGAAAGTAAAAGAGCTTAGAAACTATATAAGTAGTGTTAAGACGAAGCATAATAGCTGTGTAAAGTGCATTACTAACGCGCTCTTAGTAGGCCTTAATTTAAAGCTTTAGGGCCTTCTCTAGATTTTTAACTAGCTCCTCTAAAAGTAAAAGAGTTTAAGAGAACTTGCTAAAAGCGTCTAAACTAAAGCCTTTAATAACTTTATTAATATAAGTGTTGTGTAGTAGCGCTATTGTACACTTCTCACAGTCTCTCACAATCCTTATCACTAGAAACTAGCCAGCCTTTCCTTTATCTTTAACCTTATAGGTGTCTTTAATAAATTAAAGGAGCTTATAGGCCTTAGTTTAGTAAGTTTAGTAATACATAAAGAGTATATTATCTATATAGAATAGTAAGAGTATTAAGCGCTTCTCAGTAAAGAACAAGTATAGCTCCTTAGCTAAGGCCTATAAGCTAAGCTTTTTTAGTGTGCTTAAGAACTTGTTATACTATAAAAATAGTAAGTCTTATAGACTATATAATGGCTTCGGCCTTTTGAGACAACCTTTTGATGTGACCACACATTTTGTAGACACCATTTTGGTAAAAAAGATTTATTGCTAACAACAGGTATCTAGGCTTATGCCCCCTTGTTTAGCATTGCCGGCAAGCAATTAGTGTGTCGCATGTTAGACAGAAACAAAGATACGCAATATCCCTCTAACTAACCCTCTTAACTAATAACTATTTACTAATAACTATTTACTGCTAACCGCAACTTCTATTATCTCTGTTGCTATCTTGGCGGTGTTGTAGTCGCGGCGTTTCTAGCATGCGCCTATACTCAGATGTAAACATATAATAACAGCGTTACTATCTAAGCACGGCTCTCCTATCTCTAGAGGCAACTTACAAAATCCTCCTGCTTGTTAGTATGTCCTAGCTACTTAATAGCTGTTTTAACACGCTTTTGCTCCTTATAGAGCTACTGCAAGGTCTCTTTACTAAAATTGCCTTTACGCAGGAGGAGATTAGTAAGATAATACACTATTACTGTACTTAGACTATTAAAATGCGTAACGTATTTAATAGACTTGCTGCTAAATAAGCCTTTTACAACCTCTATTATAATTTTAACATCTATAATACTAGACTCATTAATAAGGTTTTAATAAATAACAGAATTTTACTTTTGCGTCTACCTAATTACTATAGAAGCTACAGCCAATAGCTCCTCTTTAACTAACTAGGAAGGCTACTTAATAAAAGTAAACGCGGGCTTTGTAATCTACTACTATAGCTTCTTATATAGTAACTTAGTAAGGTCTAACTTTACTTAATGTAAGCTATTAGTCTTCGTGTTAAACGGGGAGAAAAATAGTCTAAGCATTGTATTATTTATATATAGTACTGTGTAGTGTAGGAAATCCTAAGAGTAAGAAGTAGTAAGTAGGGAGCTTTTATAAAGTATTGCAGGCTCCTGCTGCGGTAACGTACGTGTCCTTACCTTCCTCTACCTCTACCTCCTCTACCTCCATCGCAATCTTGTTGCTAGCTATAGGCTAGCAATTGCTGTTAAACACGTTTTAATTAGTGTTGTTTTTTAGTACCTTTAGCAAATTTTTTAACCTTAATTTTGCTTAGTAGTTTAAGCTTTTCTGCTCTAAGCGCTTAGCGCGTAGACTTTATCCACTTACTGTTTAAATTTTATTAACTACACACAATCTTTTTTTGACTTTTACGACTAATTAGTAGAGGGCAGCTGCTTTTTACTTTTTTAGAAAACCTATTTTGACTACAACAACAACCACCACCTTTGATACCTTAAAAATAAATAGACTATATAATACTCTCTTAAGCTTAACGCATTTGCCCAGGCGCTTATAACTATCTAGTAGGTCGCATAAGACTATTATACCCTTACTACAGAGGGGTGACAAAAAAAAAGATGTCAAAAAAGTTATAGTTTTTAAAGCTTGATATTTCGACAACTAGAAGTACTATACCCAAAAGAATTAGTGATTTAGAAAGCCAATATCTTCCTTTTTAAGTTAGGTGGCTTAGTAAGCTGCTTAGTCAGCACGGTTGTCTCTGTAATCTTGCTTAAAATAAGATAGAAAAAAAGTAAAAATAGATTTTAGTATATCTTTTTTATTATTATATAAAAACACGCTAAGAAAAAATTCAGTTTAATAAGCTTACACAAGTATAACGTAAGCGTATTTTAGAGGCTTACATCTTAATTCCTTAGAGTTTAATAAAAGGGTAAAAAAATAGGGGTTGCTTACGTAAGCGCTAATTACGTAATAGCTTAGTAAGCTTTTAGTATATTAACTCCTCTTGTTTGTCCTAACTTGCTTTTTTTATAATACCTCCTCTATGTCTTGCAATCTTTCTTAATTTAAGTAAGAAGTTTATACTTTATATTAACAAAATAAGCCTATTTCTTTAATTAGTAATTTACTAGAAAACTCTTCTAGAAGTATTACCAATACTATTTATTAAAATAAAACAAAAAAAAAGCTCCTTTATCTACTTTTAGGCCTTGGAAAGGTCGTCCTACAAAGATCTTCAATAAAGCAAAAAGAGTGCCTAATAGAGACCTTACTAAAAGCCCTAAAAAGATAAATTAACGTCTTTTAAAAGGAAATAGTCTAGATCTTTCTATTAGAAACTTACAATAGTTTTTAAAAAAGGAGAATTATTCTATTATTATTTCTTAAAAAAAGACGCTTTTATACGTTAAAAAGGCTTATAATTATTATATTAACGCTAAGCAATTACTTAAAAAACTTAAAAATATCAACTTTAATAAAGTTATATTTTTAGACAAGTCTGCTATTAAGCAAGGGCATAGTGCTAGAACAGAATACTAATAAACACAGCAAATAAATAGAGTTAGAAGAAAAATAGTTTCTATAACTAACACAAGTAAGTTTTAAAAAACTCTATTTAACTAAAAAAAAACTTTAATATATTTATTATTTTTCTATTATTCTAATCTATTTTTAGCACGCTTACTAATTAAGTTATAGGTTAAGATATGTCAATCTAAGTTTAGGGAGCAATTTAGATAAGTAGTAAATCTAAATTAATAGTAATTAAAAGCCCCTTAATTACTACTCCTTTGAGGAGTTTAGACTATATTAAAAAGATCCTTATTTCTCCTATAGTAAAACCTGTAATAAAAAAAAGTAAGTTAAATATACTCCTTTTTCCTACTTAGAGAGTGTTTACTCTATATTTAAATTATAAAGTAGCAATCTTTTTTTATATAATTAATGGACTTACTAACCTCTATATAGGCTAGAAGTTTTAGCAAAATAACGCTAAGATTTATAAAACTCTAAAAGTTTTATCTTAGTTTTCTAGGAATAGGATATTGCTCTTTAAGTATCCTGCTTATAGTCCTAATCTAAATCCTATAGAAAACGTGTAGGCTTTACTAAAAAACGCTTTAGCTAAAAGGCCTATTACTTCTTTAGGTATAGGAAAGAGTAAAAAAATTATAGCAGCCTTTAAAGCTGCTATAAGATAGAAATAGGATTAATTACTTTAAAAGGCGATAAATAATTATATTCTATCTTTACTAAGACGTTTTCTAGACGTTAAGGGAGCTAAAGGCTAGTACACTAAGTATTAGTAAGCTTTCTTTGTTATTTATTTAGAAAAAACTCTAAAAACAAGCTCTTAATTACTACTTAATAGTTTTTTTACTATTACCTTTAAACTTACACATAGATAAGTTTAACTAGTATTATTTATAATATATACTTTATAGTAATTTTTACACCTTTAAAAAAAGTTATTTTGTTATTTATTCTTAAGTTCTTTTATCTTTATTTTCACTGTTGAAGTTGAGCGCAAAAGTGCTTACTAAGTAGCTTAATTTAAAGAAGAAGATCTTAGTTTTCCAAATCACTAACTATATTGGGTATAGCCCTTCTAGTTGTAGTAATATAAAGCTTTGAAAACTATAACTTTTTTGACATCTTTTTTTTGTCACCCCTCTGTAGAATTCTTAGCCAAAAGACTTTATAAAAAGTAAGTATAAAGACTTCCTGCAAGAAGCTCTTTAAGGCTAAAGAATAAGAACTAATACAGTCCTAACGTAGAGAGTGCAGGCGTATATTGCCTTTTATATAACCTTTTAAAGGCTCCTAAGCTTAAAGTACTACTCTCTTAGCTTTAAGACTTTAATAGAGAGTTAATTACAGATTATGCTGTAATCTTAGCAGCTTTTAGAAAGGTTAATTAATCTTAAATATACTTTAACAATCTCCTAAAGCTTCTAAATAAATAAAAGGACCTCTACAACTACTAATATAGGACTCTATTTAGATAGGCTAGCTAAAAGGAGATTAAAACTCTACTTTTAAAAGGCACCTAGATAGAGGAAGAGATCTAAGAAAATACTAAGCCTTTCTCTCTTAAGTAAGTATTTACTTATAAGCTCAATAAGAACAGCTACTTTCTTAAATGCAAAGCACGTCTTGTAGTAAGAAGAGACTTTAAAGTGAAAGACTTAATACACTTGATATACGTAGTAATACTAGCTGTGTAATTCTTTAAGCTTGCAATTGCAATTACAGCTACGTTTAATATAAAGATATAGTGACTTAATATAGTAAACGCGTTCCTTAACGCATATAATACAGAGGGGTGACAAAAAAAAGATGTCAAAAAAGTTATAGTTTTTAAAGCTTTATATTTCTACAATTAGAACTACTATGCCCAAAAAAGTTAGTGATTTGGAAAGCCAATATCTTCCTTTTTGAGTTGGGTGGCTTAGTAAGCTGCTTAGTCAGCACGGTTGTCCCTGTAATCTTGCTTGGAATGAGATGGAAAAAAAAGTAAAAATAGATTTTAGTATAACTTTTTTATAATTGTATAAAAAAATGCTAAGAAAAGAATAAGTTTAAAGTGCTTACATAAGTATGACGTGAGCGTATTTTAGAGGCTTACATCTTATCTCCTTAGAGTTTAATAAAAGGGTGAAAAAATAGGGGTGCTTACGTAAGCGCTAATTACGTAATAGCTTAGTAAGCTTTTAGTATATTAATTCCTCTTGCTTATCCTAACTTGCTTTTTTCGTAATACCTCCTCTATGTCTTGTAATCTTTCTTAATTTAAGCAAAAAGTTTATACTGTATATTTACAAAACAAGCCTATTTCTTAAATTAGTAATTTACTAGAAAAGTCCTCTAGAAGTATTACCAATACTCTTTATTAAATAAAACAAAAAAAAAGCTCCTTTATCTACTTTTAGGCCTTAAAAAGGTCGTCCTACAAAGATCCTAAATAGAGTAAAAAGAGTGCTTAATAGAGACCTTACTAAAAGCCCTATAAAGACAAATCGACGTCTTTTAAAAGAAAATAGTCTAGATCTTTCTATTAGAAGCTTACAACAGTTTTTAAAAAAGGAGAACTATTCTGTTAATATATCTTGAAAAAAGACGCCTTTAGACGCTGAAAAGGCTTATAATTGTCATATTTACGCTAAGCAATTACTTGAAAACCTCAAAAATATCAACTTGAACAAAGTTATATTTTCAGACAAGTCTGCTATTAAGCGAGGGCACAGTGCTAAGACAGAATACTATTAAACACGGCAAAATAATAGGGTTAGAAGGAAAATAGTTTCTACAACTAACACAAGTAAGTTTAAAAAAACTCTATTTAACCAAAAAAACAACTTTAATATATCTATTATTTTTCTATTATTATAATCTATTTTTAGCACGCTTACTAATTAAGTTTTAGGTCAAGATATTTCAATCTAAGTTTAGGGAGCGATTTGGATAGGTAGTAGATCCAAATTAGTAGTAATTAAAAGCCCTTTAATTGTTACTCCTTTTAGGAGTTCAGACTATATTAAAAAGATCCTTATTCCTCTAGTATAACCTACGATAAAAAAAGGTAAGTTACATATACTCCTTTTTCCTACTTAGAGAGTGTTTACTCTATATTTAAATTATAATGTAGCAATCTTTTTTTATATAATTAAAGGACTTACTAACCTCTATATAGGCTGGAAGTTTTAACAGGATAACGCTAAGATTAATGAAACTCTAGAAGTTTTATCTTAGTTTTCTAGAAATAGGATATCGCTTTCTAAGCATCCTGCTTATAGTCCTGATCTAAATCCTATAGAGAACGTGTGGGCCTTGCTAAAAAACGCTTTAGCTAAAAGGCCTATTACTTCTTTAGGTATAGGAAAGAGTAAAAAAAGTATAGCAGCCTTTAAGGCTGCTATAAGGAAGGAATAGGATCAATTACCTCAAAAGACGATTGATAATTGTATTCTATCTTTACCAAGGCGTTGGACGTTAAGGAAGCTAAAGGCTAATACACTAAGTATTAGTAAGCTTTTTTCGTTGTTTATCTGGAAAAAACCCTAAAAACAAGCTCTTTATTACTACTTAATAGTTTTTTATACAATTACCTTCAAACTTACACACAAAAGAGTTCAACTAGTACTATTTAATATATATACTTTATAGCGATTTTTACACCTTTAAAAAAAGTTATTTTGTTATTTATTCTTGAGTTCTTTTATCTTTATTTTCACTGCTGAAGTTGAGCGCAAAGGAGCTTACTAAGCAGCTTACTAAGTGGCTTCACTTCAAGAGAAAGATATTGGCTTTCCAAATCACTAACCTTTTTGGGTATAGCCCTTCTGGTTGTAGAAATATCAAGCTTTGAAAACTACAACTTTTTTGACATCTTTTTTTTTGCCACCTCTCTGTAATACTTAGTTTAAAGATTTACCTAGCAACTAAATGCTAAAAGTAAGCCTTAATAGTTAGACAAATAATGAGCTTACTTTTACATAGCTAGAGCACTTTAATAAGTAGACAAAGCAGTAGACTGTTAAAAAGTATAAGCTACTAATAGTCAACAGCTATAAGAACTATAGCTTAGCTAAATTCTAGAAGCGCTATAAGAAGAAGAATATTATGTACTTTTGTATGCTTTTTTATTTGTTTTGCATGCTTTAACCTTTAGATGTTGCATGTTTTTTGCTGTTAAAGCGCAGGTATAGCAATATAATTTTAAGCTTAGCACGCAACTATACTAACTATATTAGTGAAAAAGTCTTTCTACTTGCATTTAAAAAAGAATTTAGGCAGGCGTTTACTTAAAAAACTATTGAAGCAGGCTTTAGAGGTGCTAAATTAGTTCTACATAATTTAGAAGCTGTAATCTTAAAGCTTAATGTATAGTTATAAATACTAACGCTACTACTGCGCATGTGTATTGCATAAGAGGCGAAGACACCTAGCAAGGCCTACAAATTTTAGGTGCAGAGTACGCTTATTTAATAAAAAATAAAAAACTGCCTTAGGTTTTCTGCAAGCTTATTAAATAAGCAGGTTTAACAGCTTAGTAAAGAAGCGCAGCAGATAGTACATTTTATAGTATTGTTATAGGAAGAATAGGCGGGCATGCAAAGCGTAATTAAGTAGCTTACAAAGCACAAAGTCTAGAAACAACAATATATACAGACAGAGAAGTCCCTAACAGTTAATAAGGTAAAGAATATAATTGCTAAGCTAGCGCGTAGCGAGCTTAGGGGTAGCAAAATACCTGCAAAGAGAGTGTACGGTGCAAGGCGCTGCGGGCGTTGTAAGAGGACTAAGCACAACACGCGTACCTGTATAGTTAAAATTAAGCTAGAAAGTAATAGCAAGGCTTCTAAAGAGTAGATTAGCTTATTATAATGTTAATTTTATTGTATTTGTAGCTTGCAATAATGTTGCGATAGTAGGGCGCATGAGGAAAGTGGCTCGCTCGCTTAGGTGGCTCGCTCGCTTAGGTGGCTCGCTCGCTTGTGAAACACGTTATTTATAAAATAAGCCTTTTTCCTTACATTATAATATACTAAAAAAGTTTCCTAAAAGTATTACTAATACTCCTAATTAGATAAAATTCAGAAATGGCGTTTTCAACTACTTATAGGCCTTAATTAGGCTGTCTTACTAAGGTCTTTTTGAAGGTTTTAAAAATACTCAATAAACACCTTACTAAAACAACTCAAATATCAAATCAATAACTTTTAAAATGAATTAGTTTGTATTTTCTTTATTCAAAGCTTACACAACTTCTTAAAAAAAGATATTTATTTTATAATGAATTTTAAGAACAAGTTGCCTGTAAACTCTAAAAAAAGCTTATCGTTATTATATTTATACTAAGCAAAAACTTGTGAAACTTTAAAATATAGACTTAAATTAAGTCTATAGAAAAATAAGTATACTATAAATTAGTGTTATAGTATAAAATAACATACTGTTTACAATAATAAAATAATAGTATTACAAAAAATAAAGTTTTTACAACAAGTAGTTAACAATTATACTGTTTTGTAGTTAAAGCGTTATTCAGCTACTAAAGAAGCTAAGGGCTAGTCTACTCAGTATTAGTAAGCCATTTTCATTAGTTATTTTAAAAAAACTTAAAAACAAGCTTTTAACTATTACAAAATAATTGATAATATCATTACTTTGAAACTTTCACATAGAATAATGTCAATAGTGTTTTTTTAATTTATATAATTTTTAGCGATTTTTACAGGTTTAAAAAAAAGTGATTGTAAAATCAATATTTTTATTTCTTTTTATCTTATTTCAAGCAATATTGCAGGCGCGATCGTGCCGACTAAGCAGCTTACTAAGCAGCCTTTCTTTAAGAGGAAACTTTTAGCTTTTCAAATCACTAACCCTTTTTGGTATAGCCTTTTTAGTCATAGAAACATAAAGTTTTGAAAATAACACTTTTTTTGACATCTTTTTATTTTTGTCACCCCTCTGTACTATTAAGTATATAACTCTATACTTTATTATTTATAAAAAACATATATCTATTTCTACATAGTATATAAAGAGTTATATACTATATGATTAAAAGCTCTTAGTTTTTAAAAATAGCTAAACTAATAACACGCTTAGTGTAAGGCTCAATACCAAGTATAGATACAGGATGCTAGAGATGGGAGGATAATAGTATATTGCCTGTAGAGGAGAGACGAATTGATACTGTCTTAACTACAATATCGTATCTCTACTTATACTAGGGTAATTTAGGGTTATATAACTTATTCAGACCTAATATAGTTAAGTCTAACCTTAGCTATTCTGCACTAATCTGACCTAGCCTAGAAGGTCGCTAGATCCTGACATTATCCCCCTTCTTAGGACTAATCCTCCTAGGTTAGTAAGACTAAAGTAGAATAGCCTAGTCTAAGCTATAATACTGTAGTTAGTGCTTTATTGTTAAGTAGGAGAGAAATTCCTCTTAAAATGTAATTGTACAATTTCTAAAGACCTTATATTATATTTTACTTTTACTTTAAGTGTCTGTACGCTAGAAGATTCTAAGAGGCTTACTAGCGTCTTAGTAGGGTTGTATAGGCTTCTCCTAGGTTTTCCTACCTTTCTTTCTATACTCTACTTAATAATAACTAGTAAGTTACCCTAAATCTTAAAAATCTAGTTAGTCCTAGTAAAAAGCTATTATATGCTATTATAGGCTACAATAGGCTAGGATAGGGTTAGCAAAGCTAACTATAGCTTAGCAGCTCTTTGCAACTTATTACATTAGCTCTTTTTTAACAAATTCTGCTGTTTCTACCTATTTTAGCTCTACTACAGCCTACTATAGGGTACTATAAGACAGAATAGCCTATACTTACTTATACAATAGTTGCTGCTTCTAAGATAGACGCTACTATAGTTAGTAACCTCTATATTAGTAAGAGTTCTACCTTTATATATTATTATAGTTGCTGTATTAACTTCCTTGCTAGTAGAGGTGTTTATATATTTAATAAGGTTACTTATGTGTTTCTTAAAGTTAACAATAATACTATAGAGCTTTTTAAGACCTAGACGCATAAAAATAACTCTAGTAAGAAGATTTAGTATATAAAGTATCTTTATTACTAGTACCTAATTTAAGAGTGTTGTGCGGTACGGTAGTTGGCTACTATTAGTTATTATAGAGTATTTTAGCCTATGCTAACATAATATAGCTTTCTGCTACTAAGATGTAGCTCTCCTGTAAGATTAGTATTCTAGTTAGGCAAATTAATACTAGTAAGCGCAAGGAGAACGTTAAGAATCCTTGCTATAACCTAGACGCCTAACTACGGGAGGGAGAGGCGCGAGAGCTTTACTACCTTTACTAAAAGGTCTCTCTTACTGCGACTAACTTTAAGCTAGTTAAGGCTAAGCTAATTACGCAGGCTTAGGCCTTAAATAAAAAGATTATAAAGTAAGTAGGCTTTTATAGGCTATAGTAGCCTATTATACCTTATTATTACTTTTACTAACCTCCTTTAGCTAATATAAGCCTTAGGCAGAGAAGCTTTTCCTTTATAATAGTGCTATTTACTTTAATTAGAATCCTAAGAGTAATCTGCGTCCTAACCTCTATTTCTATAATAACTATACTATTAAGGCTAAGGCTAAGGCTAATAAGTTCTTAGAGCAGCAAGAGATAGAGGAGCTAATTTTCAGTACCTTTAAGAAGGTATGTATACCCTATTGTTAGCTATAATAGGCTGTTCTAACTTAGTATAGCGTAAGATTACTAAGAGCAGCTATTTCCTACTTAAGCAAGAGGTATATTATATAAATAGAGAGTTGTTAGCCCTAGAGTCCTAACATGCAAGCGCTAAGGGCAATACTAAGGGTAGCTTAACTAGGTCTATTAAGAGAGTTAAGATCTAGATTTAAGAGGCTAAGGACAGGATAGATAGACTTTAAATAGGTTAATATAGGCTATAATAAGCTATTTTAGGCTATAATAGGTGCCTAAGACCTTTAATATATATATATAGGATGCATATAGGAGGTGCTTGCTCTTAATAAGGTATTATAGGTTAGACTAGGCTATAATAGCCTAGTCTAAGGCGTTTTAGTAAATACCCTAATCTGTATAGGTTAAATAATAATATATTTCCTTTTAGACTTAGTAATTTCTTGCTATTGTAACTTTTCTTCTATAAATTAGGCTATTTAGCCTTAGTTATTTTTTAGTTTTATTATTCTGTTAGCTTTAGTGTGCTGCAATGTGCTATACTAGGCTATTATAAGCTAATATAGGTAGGAGTTAGGTACGTAAAGGGAGTCCTTGTAGTCTTAAGCTAAAGTACTATTAAATACCTAACTAAAAAACCTTTTGTAAAAGAAAAAAATAAGTAAAAGTATACTTTAGTTATCTTTTCTTAATCTACTTAAAGTTATCTCTCTTTTTCTTAGAAGGTTATCCTTAACCTTTCTTTAGTTTTACCTTCTTAGTTTAGTAATAAGGAAGTATATAGTTATTATCCTAGAATTTTTTAAGCGCTTCTGCGCTTAGGTTAGGACTAAGTTCCTAGGAGTTCTCCTTTTTAGGATAACCTTTCTAAGAGACTAAGTATTCCTACTAATTAGCCTTATTCTTCCTTCTTTTTAGTATACAATCTACTTTATACATATTATTACCTAATTCTCTTAAGGTGTCTATATTCTACTTCTCTAGGTGTAGTATTTTCCCTGTTAGGTTATATAGCTCTAACAGTAAGGCGTAGAAGACTAGGTAGACATTCTTTAGCTCTAGCATGTCTATTTTAAACATAGATAAGCTAATCTAGGCTATAATACATCTAAGTTTTATAAACTTCTAGTCTATCTTCTTTTTTAGCCTTGTTAATTGTATGTAATAATTTAATACTAAGACTTAGTCTCCTACTTTAAGTATAATAAGTAACCTTTTCTTATCTTCATGTGCCTTCTAGTAAGTATTAGCTATAATAATTTTTTGTTTATATTTACTTTGTAAGCTTAGTACTTTAGAGGTAGTTTATAGTCCTATAGGGCTTTTTCTGTTGCCTAAGGCTATACTAGGCTATTCTGCGCTAATTAGGTCTATCCTATAGTATGCTTAAAAAGAAGTAGTTCTAGTAGTTATATATATACTGTTGTTGTACGCGAATTTGCTAATAGAGATTTATAAGGCCTAATTATCTTATTTTAAGGTGTAGTAGCACTAAAGGTATTATTTAAGCGTTTAGTTCTGCCTTTCTATCTATCTATCTATATATAGATAGAAAGTAGACGTAAGAACCCTTTTAGAGTTTATATAGTATTAAAAGATATCCTAATACTTTCCATTTATTAGCAGGCCTCTATCTAAGATTACCTGTCTTAGTACGCTATGTAGTCTAATTACTTTATATATTTAAGCCTAAGCTAAGTTAGTGCTGTCCTAATTAGCCCTTGTTAGGATATAATAGGCTATTTTAGTTAACTAGTATACTATAATAAGTATTAAGTTGTATACTTAACTCTATATCCTGCTAGGAGGCAATTCTATAATAAAATCTATTATTACGTCCTCCTATAGCCTGTCTAGCGGGGGTAGAGGTTTAAGGGGGCTATAAGGCCTGTAATAAGCAGGAGTTAACTTTTTGTAGGTAAGGTAGTTATAATAATACTCTATTACATCTTTCTTTATGCCCTTCTAGATATATTACTGTTATAGTTTTTCTAGTGTCCTTCTAGTGCTAAAGTAACCTATAAGTAGGTTATTATAGCATTCTCTTAGTGCTTGTGCCTTACTCTAAGTATTAGTAAGCTCCTTTAGACGTAATAAGCCTATTTTAGGCTAAGATAGGTTATTCTAGTCTATATCTACGTTTAATTTGTCTAACATAGCTTCTGTGTCCTTATTAGTAATATTATAGTCTTCTAAAGGTTCTAGATCTTTAAGCGCAGTCCTTTCTCCTTACTTAAACTTTTTTAGTACTTTTTTTAAAGTAGATTGCTGCTTTATTTATTTACTTAACTAAGTAAGGGTTGCTGTAATAAGTAAGTTTTATATACTCTTATTACTTAGGATATCTCTTATTAGCTATATAAAAGCCTTATTATACTTTTATACTAGTTTTTGTAACTTAGCTATATAATTAAGATAGTAGGATAGGCTGTCTACTAAATTAGTGCTTCTAGGGTGGTAGTTTAGGACAAAATTATAGCGCGTTAGCACTAGATATAACTGTACTTAGTAGTAGTTAAGAATTTTAGTTTCTATAAACTATTTAAGGTTTTAATAGTCTATTAGGATCTTAAAATAGATACCTTTAAAGTAGTAGCGCTAGTGTTCTAAACTCTTAACTATTACAAGAAGTTCTTAGTTATAAATATTAAAGTTGTATTTAGCTGTAATTAGCTTACGTAAATAGAAGTTAACTAGCCTCTATTACTTTATAGTAGGCGATTCTAGGACATATTAGCTTAGGATACCTAATATTGTACTACTAGAGGTATCTACTTCTACCTTTGTCTTTCTATCTCTCTTAAAATGCGCTAGTATAGGTATATTTAGAAAAAAGTCTTTAAGTTATTAGAATGCCCTTTTTGCCTCTTCCCTAATATCTAGAGTTTAACTTTCTTCTCTTTTTATAGCGTAGCCTTTTCTAGCCAAGCCTAGGCTTTTCTAAGTTAATATAGTTAAGGGTAGAGCTAACTTAGAGAATCTAGCAATAAATCTCCTGTAGTAGTTTATAAAGCTAATAAATATCCTAATATCCTGCACTGTGCGTGAAATAAGCTAATTCTAGATTATCCTAATCTTATCCTTGTTAAGTTTAACACTATTTAGTATAACTATATATCTAAGGTATTCTGTGCGCTAAGTATACTATTCACACTTACTAAGCTTTACATATAGCTTAGCTTTGCGCAATCTTTAGAGTACCTCTTTAATATAAGTTTTATATTCTTCTCTTATCTTAGAGAATATTAAGATATTATCTAAGTAGACAATACAAGATATATTAACTAAGCTAACTAGTGTTTAGTTTATATAAGCTTAAAACTGCGCAGGAGCGTTTGTTAGACTAAAAGGTATAATAGTATACTTAAAGTGGCTATATCTTATGCAGAAGGCTGTTTTCTATTTATCTCCTTCCTAAATATGCACTCTATAGTACGCTTCTCTTATATTAAGCTTAGTATAGTACTTAGCTTACGCTGGTTTATCTAATAACTCTATAATAAGTAGGAGAGAGTGCCTATTTTTTACTATAATCTTATTTAGACTACAATAATCTATATAAAGCCTTATTATACTGTCTTTCTTCTTTATAAAGAGTATTAGTGCACCTGCTAAGGACTTAGATTTTCTTATTTATCCTCTTGCTATATACTCTGTAAGATACTTTTTTAATAGCTTTAACTCTGTCTTTAACAGGTTGTATAATAGCATATATAGTAGATTTATACTAAGTAGCAAGTTAATTACTGGATCTTATAGTCTATGCTCTACTAGAACTACAAAGTCCTTCTCTAAACACACATCTGCGTATTTAGCATATTATAGGGGAAGTTGGCCTATTTTAGCTAATTCTTAGCTATTCTAGCCTATAGAACCTATAATACACATATACATGTCTACTATTAGGTTATATATGCTTCTTTTAAAGGTTTTAGCGTCTTTTACACTTACCTTTTAAAAGCTACCTAAATTTTAGGACTTTTTACCTTAAAAAAGTATACATCTTATTATATAGCTTATTTTTAGGTTATAGGAGTTAATTAATAGTAACCTAAAATAAATTAGGTACCTCTTTAAGTCTAATACTATAAATAGGATACGCTATATCTTAACACGTCCTTATAAATCTATAATAGTTACATCTACCTTAGTTGTATTATAGATAGTAAGCTTGCCTCTATTTACCTCTTCTGCTAATAAGCTAGGTAAAGAATTAATAGGCAAGTCTTACTTCTTTACTAATATAGTAGATATAAATTTTAGTTATAGGCCTTTATCTACTATAGCTTTTATAAGCTTTAATGCCTTAACTATATACCTTATAGTTAAAAGGTGTACTAGCTTAGGTAAGATTGCCTTATGTAGCGTGCCTAAGTCCTTGTTCTCTTAATAGAGAGCAATGTAGGCAGCAAGATAGTGTACGGGTATTGGAGTGTATGAAGACATACTGCTACAAGGGCAAGAGATCACTAGTGGTTAGATCATGCGAGAACAAGAGTGGTAAGATAAAGGTCTTATTATAAGTTAGCTATTAAAGAGAAGCACAAGTGTTAAGTTATAAGGTAGAAGATCTCCTACGTTAATCCCGCTCGTTTCAATCCCTAAAACGAGCTATATACCCTTAGATTAGGTAGTTGAGCACTAACCTAGTAAGCAGCAAGGTATCACCCCGTGCACTAGCACATACCTCCCCTTCCTGCAAGCTTAGCCCTATTAAGCAACCTACTTAGTAGAAGGAAAAACAGTAAAACAAAGAAAATAAAACAAAAGAAATATAACTTAATTACCTTATATTTAGCTTAGGCACCTTTTCTTACTTCTTTAAACGTTTACTTCAGCGAGGTTCTTAAGTAGTAGTTAACACACGTGGCCTAGGCGCAGGTGCAGTAGTAGGAGCAGGGACAGGAGTAGCAGGCGCTTAAGATTCTAATATTAATTAAAGGCGACTATAATAACGCTGCCTAATTAGAGTAGTTAGCACTAAGACGTTATTTAAGATAACAGTACCTAATTAAGAACAAATACTAAGCAGGCGGTGCGTAAAAGAGAGTATTACAAGATCTTTACTCTTCTAGAAAACTTAGCACTTATTAGCTTCTAGGCTAAGTTCCTCCTAAAGACGTTGTAGAGAATTAGCTTAAAAGAAATTAGTATCCTACCTATTCTAGTTTTTAGTTATATAGAGAGGGTTCTGTCTAAAGTTAGTAAAGTACAAATAGTCTAGGAAGCCTTAAACTAAATTAGTATAAAAAGCATCTTTTTTTAACTCTTACACTACAGGCTATAAGTTAATAATTTATTGCAGTATATAGTTGCGGTATTCCTTAATATAGTTGTTAATTTACTCCTTGTTAGCGTTCTATATTATGTTGTTTAGCTCCTTATAGACAAGAGGATTGTCCTACTTAGCTTATCTAACAAGGGCCTTCTAGATTTAAGACCTATACTTAATATGAATATTAGCAGGGAATAGCTAATTAATTCCTCTAAACTTGTTAGGATAGCCTAAAGAAGTATAAAAAGTAGTAGTAAGGTTGTAATAAGCCTTATAAATTTCCTTATAAGTTCTTATAGTAGGCACCTCTATTACTCTATTACAGACTATAATAAACTAAGAAAGGATAATACGGCAGTTGCAAGTAGTTAGGCTAGTAGATCTATAAGGTAGTAGAGGCAATAAAATTTAAACTTATTTTTTCTTATAGATTTGCTTTGTCTAGCAAGCGTTAGGAGCTAGTTTCTATACGTTCTTTAGCTAGTCTATCTTGTCTTTCTATCCTTTAATAAGACTATTTAACAATTTAACGCCTACGTTTTTACGCTACCTTAAGTACTCTAGCACATAGTTATAAAAGCCTAAGAGTATCTTTATGCAGTTATTCTTATCTTTATTATTAAATAATACGCTGCCTTAAATTATATCTATACTAAGGCCTTTAGTTATTACTTGCTTAAGGTTAAGGTTAATATACTTAAAGTAAGTTTAATTACCCTTCTTAGCGTATTTAGCGTAGTAGAAGTAGGAAATTAAAGTATATTCCTTACAAAGTATAGCATATTATAACTAGTATCCTAGATTAGTGCGTATAGCTTGTTAGATAAGTAAGTAGTATATATTACGCAGCTATTTAAGGTTTAGCTTCCTGTCTATATATTGTAGATAGAAGTAGTACATTTTAAAGGTTTTAATAATAATATTCTTAACCTAACTGTCCTTAAACAGCTAGGAACAGGCGTTAGTAACAATGCTTCTAGTGCGTTAGAACTCCTTAGCTTGTAGTTAAAACTCTATAGTATTAATAACCTCGTCCTAAGTAGGGAGGGGATAGAGATTAAGTTAAGAGGGCTAATAGCAGTGGCTTAGCAGGTCCTTATTCTACTTAGCTAGACAATATTTGCTAGTAAAAAGCTTTAAAATAACAAAGTCTAATTAGAATTCTTACTAGCAGCTTTATCCTACGTATAGTAAGAGCAGACATTTATTAAGTATATTAAACAATATAGCCCTCTTAAACAAACTTATAACGCTTACAGCAGTATACTTATAAATAAAGTATACTTACTTATATAATAAGTTATTAAAGCTAAGCTGTTGTCTAATGTTAACCTTATAGTACTATTCCTTAATAACCTTAATATAGTCTAGATTAGTAATTAGCTTCTTTGCGTAAGCTCGCTTAAGTAACTTAAGAAAAGCTAAGGTAAAATTCTTGCAATAACACCCTGCCTAAAGAATCTCTTATTCCTAATTAAGGGTATCTAGCTCCTTGTCTACATAGAAAGCGTTATTAAGGTTAGTATCTAATTAGGTAGCTGCCTGTTAGTAGGCTAGTGTTACTTTTAGAGCACAAGAGCTTAGTAGAGGTAGTAGTACAGGGACTTATTAGCTACTAGCCTTAGTCCTAACTTATCTTGCCTAGATGTTAGTAGCGTTACGCCTCTGTTATACTATAGTTATTCTGTTCTAAAACTTATGCAACTTAATTGCTAAGTATTAGTTAGGCCCTTAACTAGCTAATATTCCTGTAAATTGCCTTAGATTCTTAGTTATAACTAATAGACTACAAGTCCCTAGAGAGCGAGTCTTAGATATTATAAGATCTCTATAGTAATTAATAGCTTAAGCCTTATTTAGGGTTCTTCCTAGCTCTGTAGTTATAGAGATAACTACACTATATATTAGATGCGTTTTTACACTAAGCAGCCTATACTTATTATTTAAAACGTTTTGTGTAGAGTAGACTAGGCTAGTTTTAATGTCCTTAGCTTTAGCTATAAGTTAAAAAACCTTTTACTAGAACGCATAGAAAGGATTAGCCTTACCTTACTTATCTTTTACTTTAGCATTAGGCTATAGCTTCTATAGGTTAAACTTAATATCTTCTTTCTAGACTTACAGCTTAGCGCAAATATTATAAAGCTCTTTTGCCTCTTACTTATTAATATCTAGGTAAGGTGCTAAGTTATAAGAGTTATTTTAATTAATAAAAGCATAGATGTCTTTACATAGCAGTTTTACTATTGCCTAGTTAGCTATTAATATATATTATTTTTTACCTTAGTTCTTAGAGTTAATGCGGTAAGCTGCTGCAGCGTTAAGGAACTAAGTAGCATTTTTAATATCTATACGCTTTAATATAAAGGCTATATTAGTTAATCCTAAGTAACTAAGTAGCGTATAAGGCATATAGATGCTAACGCATTCTTAGACAAATCCTAAAGCTAGCTTCTTTATAGTTGTAATAGCTCTACTTAGTTCTTTAGTCCTTTTGTCTTATATTAAGGATGCTGTACTAATAATAAGATAGTATTCCTAAAAACCTTTAACACTACTATATTTGTCTATAAGTCTAGGGAGCTAAGCACAAAGGTTACCTACTCCTAGGATAACCTTAAGAATTAAGTTAAATTAGTAAAAGGCGTTGTTAAACTAACAATCTATAATAATATATTATTGTCTTAGAGCGTTTAAAAAGATCTTGTCTACTAAAGTCTAGATATTAATAACTCTAATATTGTCGCTAAGCTTTGTAAGCTCTAGTACTTTATCTTAATACTATACAACCTTAGGAATTTAGTCTATAACATAGTCTTCCTTTTTTAGTAATAACTCTAAGGTTGTTAAAAACTTTTAATAGTTTTAGTGTTTACAGTAGTTGTAGCTATAGCTGCTTACCTTAGGCCTTGTCTAACAGCGCTAGAAGCATTGTTTAAGCAGGTTAGCTAATGTAAGTTAAATATTATTTTTAGCTACTACTAGCTTGTAAGGGGAGGTATTATTGTTATTATTATCTTAGAAGGTAACTACTTTAATAAAAGGGAGTAAAGTTTGTATAGTAGGAGAGTTAAATAGTTAGTAGGGTTGTAGTTCTAGTTTATGCGTAGTAGCAGTATTATGCTAGCTAGTAGGTAGAAGTAAATAAGGTCTAAATCGCGCTAAAATAAGTAGGTTTTGCAATTAAAATAGTTACTATAATTAGCTGTTGCCTTAAGAGTGCGTGAAATTAAGTATAGTATTAGTGTAGTAGTAAGCACCTAGAATTAGTAGAATAGGTAGCTTGTACCTAAATTTTACATAGGAAATTAGTAAATAAGTAGCTAAAGGTAAAAGTAGGTACTACTAGTATAGTATCCCCTCTCCTTCCTAAAATTATAGGCTGTCCTATAGCCTATTAGTTGTCTAATGTAGTAGTATTAGAGTTAAAGTCTAAGCTTTTAAAGTCTTGTTTATATACATAACACTCTTTTTTTATAAGACGTTTAGTAATAACAACTTAAAGACAAAGCTTATTACTTATTATAAGAGGTAAATGTAGTTGTAGTTCTGTATGTAGCTTAGGTAAGTCTAGCGAGATAGGAATGTCTGCTGTAGGGCTAGTTTGTTCCTAATAGTTAGGATCCTATAACTTTCTATTTCCTTAATCCTCTTTAATAATATCTTAGACAAGTCTTTGTCTAAATAGCTTTAATTACTATCTAGGTGTTGTGTAGGGGAAGCGTAAACTATTAAGGTCCTTAAGACAATAAGTTCCTTTATTAAGCCTAGCTTTATAAATATAGTATAAGCCTAACTATCTTGTATCTAGCTTGTAATCTTACAACATATTAATTTCCTAAATAGAGTTCTAGAGAAGAACTAAGTCTCTTAGCTTTATATTTTTATATTGTATTTCTTTAGTGTTCTCTTAGTATTTCTTTTTAGCAGCTCTTATCTAGTTAGTATAAGCAACAGCATCTTTTATAAACTAATCTTTAAGATCTAACTATATTGCTTACATTATAAGCAGCTGTGCAAAGTCCTTTACTTCCCTAAATAGAAGCGTTTACTATATAGGTAGCGCAAGTTTAATAAGAAGCACTAGGTTCTACCCTATAACTAACTAGTACGGTGAGTAATCTATCTATTCCTGTATTAAGATCCTATCTATATAGAGAACTGTTAGCAAGTTCTTAACCTAAAGTTCTAGTAGCTTTATAAGGGCGTTTACAATAGGCTTATACCCTCCTTTAATCTTTCTTATAGCTTAAGAGTTGTGTTCTAAAGACTAGACTTAGTTAATCCTATACATATACAATAGATGTGATACTACCTTAGCAAAATTAGGCCCTCTATTAACTATAAGTTTGTGCGCTATGCTTTATTAATATATAATGTTCTTATATACAAACTCTGCAATTGTCTTTAACTAGTTGTTTAATAGGGCTTTTACTTTAGGCTAGCTACTAAAGTAGTCTCTTATAATAACTAAAAACTTCTTCCTAAAATACCAAGGCATGTATACTATATTAATCGCAACTGTCTTCTAAATAGCAAAACTATAGGTGTTAGTAAGTATATAAACTTTCCTTTTAAAGGATTGCAGTTAATAGTCTAGACAAGTTACTAGCTTTTACTATACGTGCTTATACATTCCTTTCTACTAGTATTGCTAAGCAAGTATAGAGTACACTATATTAACTCCTCTATATCTAATCTAAGTGTGTACGTTCTATACTACAGCTATTCTTAGGTTAGCATTATTTACAACTCTCTAAATTATAATATTCCTAGACGTTTTCTTAAAGAGTATCTTGTTTTATATAAAGAAGTTTAGAGCTTGCTTCTTTTATACTTATAGTTCTTATAGTTCTATATCCCTAGAAGTCTTAAAGTTAACTAAAAATTAAGCGTATTGTTCTAACTCTAGTAAGAATTCCTAATAGAGTATCTTTACCTGTCCTATTAGTATTAGTGTATTTACATTTCTAATTATATAATTAATAAACTCCTTTAAATCCTCCTTAGGTTCTAGAGGTAGTTCCTAATTATTAGGTTTTAGATACTTTAATAGTGCATCTACAACTATATTTTTTAGTCTTAGTATATATTTAATGTTAAAGTTCTATAAAAGAATTATTAATATCTACTTATTTATAACAGATCCTAAATTATTAGTAGATAAGTAGTTTAGTTAAGCAATAAGAGTTGCTGCGTTAGTTTCTATAGTAAAATAAACACTATAGAGGTAGGTACAAAACTTCTTAAGAGCCTACAGCACAGCCTTACATTCTAACTTAGTAGAGTACTATTGCCTTTCTTGCGCTAACTATAGTGTACTTTTAAACTACACTAGGTGTTACTTGTTGTCCTTTTTAAGTTATTTAATATATGCTCCTGCCCTATTTTAATTTACATTAGTTATTAGAAATATCTTGTAATCCTTAGTGTTAGTATAGTTAAGGTTCGCGAGTGTAGGTGTATTATATATAACTTATTTTAGCTTGTACATTGTTGCGTCTTATATATCTCCCTATTTAAAAGGGACATTATCTTATAAGAGTATAAACAGAGGTTTAGTAATCTTAGTAAAGTCCTTTACTTATATATAGTAGTAGACGCATATACTTATAAAGGATTATACCTTCCTTTTATTCTTGCATAGTAGCTAGTTTATAATCTTCTTAACTTTCTTCTAGTTAGGATAACGTCCTTGCGGGCTAACCTTATAGCCTACAACCTTAAGCCTTTCTATAAGAAAATAATACTTCTTTTCTAATACAGTGCCTCTAGCTTATTTGATATTAGCTAGCACTCTATCTAGTTGCAAGATATACTTAAGAATATAATGTTAAACTCTTAGCATTAACTCTTCTCTGCTATAATTAGTTTTTAGCCCTCTATATATAATGTCGTTAATAAAGGGCATAGTATTAGGCTAGTAGTCTCTTAGAATCTTTATTATTACACGTTGAAATGCTGCTATAGAGTTAGTAGTACTTATAACTATTATGTATAATTGTATAAGCCTAACTAGTGTTTCAAACGCTGTTATGTCTTTGCTTTCTAGAGATAGCGTAATTTAGTAATATCTTAAGAATAAGTTTATAAGTAAGATAATCTTGCATTCTGTAAACCTCTTAGAAAACTTGTCTACTGTTAGTAGTAGGTTTACATTTTGTATAGTAACTGCATTTATTTGCTGCGCATTGCTAATCTATTAAACGCCTTTATCCTTCTTAGGTACTAGGTGCTATAGGTTGTAATATTAACTATTACACCTTTCCTATATTCCTTAATTTAGGCAGACGTTAACTATATCTACTACTTGTAGCTCTAAAGCTTTTAGGATAGTAAACTTTTATATTTACTAAGCTTTATATAGTATTATTTGTATCTTATATAGTAGACATATATTAGAGTAAATCCTTCCTAATTCCTTAAATTACTAGGAGAGCGCTCTTTCTCTGTTAAGAAGCATATATATAAATATCTCCTTTTCTAATAGCTGTAGGTAGTCTCTAGTATGTAGCTTATTAAGTTGTTTTTTAGTAAGCCTTGTCCTTTGTAGAAAAGTAGCATATCTTAGTTTAAATAGATAATTACACAGCCTTTTATTAGAATTATAAATGCATATTCTAAAAAGTTGCTATTCTTTTACTCTTTTCTTCTAGTCTTCTTGTCTAAATTCTATAAGCATCTCCTACTGTAGGATATTAACAGGTTAAACTTTTTTGTCTACTATCTTATATAATGTGTAAAGATTATTGTGTTATTAAGTATATTTAAGTAGCTTTTCTTGCATCTACTAATAATTGAGCTTATATATAATTAAAAATTTACTAAGTTTATAGTTTTTTGTAGAGTTCTTAGACTGTCTAACCGCATGCGTAAATACTTAGTTTATCTAGACTATCTAATCCTTCCTGCTGCCTTCTATATACAGCATGTTAAAGTTGCTAAATCTAGCTACTAGATTAGACTATATAGCTTCCTATATGTATTTTACTACTACTACTTATAGTTTATTGCCTAATCTATTAGTAATTACATGTAACTATATATTACTTACTGTTTCTCTGTCTAAGTTATTATTAGAGGCTTTATTTCTAATTGTCTGCGCAGGGTAATTTAGAAATAAGTTAGATATAATAAAAACTATGTTTCTTATACTATCTTTAGATAGGACTTAGCACGTAATTTACCTAAACGCATTATACTAAATTAATATCTTTGCGCTTACACACTAAGGTCCTCCTAAAATTATAGATCTAGTAATATTAGCAATAATCTTAAACGTAGTCCTAATAATAACTGTCCTTATTTATATAAGTATATTAAATATAGTCCTAACAAACAGGTTATGTGTGCTATTAGCTAAAGTAATACTAAGAGGAGGCTGCCCTAGCTAGTGCTCTATTATTTTATACAGTATCTTTAATGCTTACGTAGCACTTAGTTTTAAGATATTGATTTATGCCCTAGTATTAATTAAGTACTTTAGAAAGCTGCTGTTTGTAGTTACCTAGCATTCTAGCAAGTTAATTTAAGTAAAAGCCTACTTATTTCTTTACTAAACTTCTTAGACATCCTTTGTAGGGATATTATCTAACTTATCTATCTAGGAATCTCTCTTTCTGTTTACCTTATAGCAAGTTTATGTATTAAATTAATACAAATTTATTACATTGCAATACGCGCTCTTAGTAGGTTGTATATTTAGTAAAATTTTATAGGTAGGGCCTATGCGCTTATTTAGCTAATTAGAGACTAGAACAGATCCTAAGTGTAATTTAGCGCACCTAGTATCTATTAGCTTAGCGTTTTTTACACCTACTATAACATTAAGCGCACCTAAACTATTTATCATATTAACACTATTATTAAGAAGATTATGTAGCTATTTTTAAATACTAGCTTACTTTATAAGGTTTAATACTGTAACTCCTTATACTTCTTATTTAAGTAGGGAGGTTATAATACGGTTTAGCTGTCCTTGCACTATCTCTTTAAGTTCTAGATTAGGAAGAGCGTTAATAAACTTTATAGCCTTTTTTTTCTTTTCTTACTGTAAGTGCTTTAGATCTGCTAACATATTGTTGTCTTAATAAGCTAATTAAAGTAGTTTAATAATTAAAAATAGTGTATTATAAGGCTAGCTTGCAAAAAGTATATTGCCTTATATTTCTTCCTATAGATACTATATATCTATAGGCTATAAGTTAGGGATAGGAGAGTTACTCTATATTATTTAATTGCTTTTTTGTGTGCTTAAATCCTTGCTTAGCCTTTCTTACTTCTTTACTTCTCCCTCTTAGACACAATTAATAGCCTAGTAGAGGGCTAGGCCTTTACCTTTTAAGCGCGTAGTAGCATTTAACTTAGAGATACTATATAAAGCGTTTTCTTTGCTTTTTAGTATAATATTAGCTATATTTATATTATTAAGCTTCTTAACGTATTCCTTAGCAGAAGGAGTTTATAGCTGTTCCTAGAATTGCTAGAACTACTAAAGGATGTTATTGTAGTAGCCTTAGCTTGTTAAACTAGTTGCTATATTTGTAGAATTAGAGTTTTTCTCTTTATACTTTAAACCTAGTTAAAAGTCTCTTCTAGTAAACTTCTCTAGTAGCATACTAGAGGCTAGCTAATTAAGCATGTTATTAGTAAAGTTGTAGAACTCTTAGATCTTTGCCTTTAACTATAGCAAGACTTAGTTTAATAGTAGTTGTCCTAAGATTTCCCCTAAATGCTTATATAGTAGACTAAAGTAGTACGTTCTCTTCTTACTAGAAATATCTTAGTTAAAACTAACCTATCTTATCTGCTTTAGGGCGTAGTATTATTTGCACTTCTTAAGCATGTATCCTACTATATTACACATACAGCAAAGAGGGTGTGTCTCTATATTACTTATATATGCTGTACTTGTCTTATTAGATACTCTCTTTAAGACCTTAGCAATAAAGAAACTATTATTTCTCTTACTAGAGAATTCTATATTTGTTGCTTATACAATAAAGTACGTATAGTTAGAGAGTTTTTTTTAAAAGTCTCTTAGTTATAGGATAAGCTATAAGCATATTAATAGTTAATAGTTTAAGCTTTAGGTTACCTAAAGACTTAATAAGGTCCTTAACCTCTAAATTAACGTCTGCTAGCGTACTTGTCTTCTTATGTGCTTTACTAATTTTAGTTCCTACTTCTCTTACCTCCTCTAGGGTGAAGGTTGCTTGCTAGTTAGATAGCATAATCTAGCGTATCTTAGCATTAACGCCTCCTTGCTCTAGCTAATAAATCTTATCTAGGCTAGTTATCTTCTTGTAGTAGGATTTTAGAAAAGAATAAATCCCTTCTAGTTTATACGTATCCTAATTATCTCTATTTAGGGTAGAAGGTATATAGTACATAACTACCTCTTTGTTAGTTTGTAGTAGGCCTTAGAAGAAGAGAGTACCTTCCTCTTCTTAAGAGATTTGCCTGTTCTTAATATATACATTAGCAACAGAGGTAAAGTGCGTATAGTACTCTACTAGACTAGGCTAATTTTATACGCATTTATAAATGTAGGCTTAAAAGTATAAGCGTTTACTTATCTTAATAGCTATATTCTTATCCTTCTACTATTTCTTTATGTGTGTCTGTAATTTAGACTAATCTTTCTTAGTATATCTAGGTAAGCGTTTTAGTATATAAGAGAGAGATTAATTTTTATTAAAAAAGTAGTCTAGTAGAATAGAGACCCTTATAGTATTACAGATGCCTTTATTATTAGCTTATTAGTTAAAGTCCTCTAAGAATTCTATAACATTCTTTTTAGTAAAAACTAATGTACTGTGTCTTAGTTAAATTATAGTTAACACTAAGTTGTACATAGGTGTAGCTATAGTATTAATAACAGAGCTTAATAGGGTTAATAGTAGATTAGGGCTAGTAGTAGTAGGTCTAGAGAGAGGAAGCGTTGCGCCTTCCTACCCTTAACATATCTTCTAATCTCTTTTTAATATCTAAGGTATAGTGTAACTTATATAAGTTCTTTGTATAGATAGTTAACAAGTATTATTAAAAAAATAGATAAGGTATAGTCTCTAAGAGAAAGAATATCTCTCTTTAAGTTTTTGTAGTATGTGTTTTTTTAGGTATAGGCGTATTAATCCTCCCCTCTTAAGTACTCCTTATTTTGCTAGGTAAGCTTAGATTTATACTTAAAGCTAGTACTTATGTGTAAGCTTTTAATGCTATCTCTATTTTACTAAATAGTACCTTAACTTAGCATTTCTTTACGCATGTATTACTGTCTCTATTTTGCTAAATAAGTTACTACCTTTATTTTACTAGGTAGACTTTAAATTAGCGTTTAAAACATATATATAACTGCCTTTATTTTACTAGACAGTTTGCTGCCTCTATTTCGCTAGATAGACTTTAAATTAGCATTTAATAATGTATTCTATTTTTATTAGTAGGTTTTGTTCTTCTTTATTATTGCTATTAGTGCTAACTTGGGTAACTTCGTCCTTAATATAGTTTATAATAGGGGATAGTGCTAACCCCTTAAAAGTAAGTCTAGCAATAATTTTAAGGATTCTGTGCTTACGTAAGATTGTTATATTATTCTTGTAATAATTGTACACTAGTTCCTTTGTGCACTAAGTAGTAGAGTATGTCCTTATAGGCTTTGCTATTTATACAGGTGTTAGAGTGTATAAAGACATACTGCTACAAGGGCAAGAGATTACTAGTAGTTAGATTATGCGAGAACGAGAGTGGTAAGATAAAGGTCTTATTATAGGTTAGCTATTAAAAAGAAGCACAAGTGTTAAGTTGTGAGGTGGAGGATCCCCTGCGTTAATCCCGCTCGTTTCGATCCCCGAAACGAGCTATATACCCTCAGATCAGGTGGTTGAGCACTGACCTAGTAAGCAGCAGGGTATCACCCCGTGCACCGGCACAATAGGACCTAAGTTCCTCTGCCCTTAGTCTTTTCCTAACTTAAGTATAGTAGCGCCGTCTACTATCTTCTTTAGCTTACTTAGCTTATAGTAGTTAGACTTGTAATATCTAAGTTCCCTGCACTTATAACACTATAAAGTACGTCTTTTAGCGCTTTTCTTGTCTAGTTTACTTTACTTTAAGCTATTATAGCCTATTCTTGTATGCTTTATGTTTTTTAAAGTTTTTTTTTTATTCTTTAACTTTTTCTAGTCTTGCAGTGCTCTTACTCCCTCCTTTTTAAAGTATTATAGTTTAGGCTCTACTCTTTAGGTATTTTACTAGTAAATAAGGTTTATGTATTTCTTTACTTATAGTAGTATTGCCTATTAGTTTACTAAGAGTAAAAGGAGACTTTTCTTAATATTCTTATATAATACTGCAGTATATTCTAGGACTTAGATATTAAGTGTATAATCTAAGCCTAATTCTTTCTAGAATAGTCTTATATAGTCTAATAAGTCTGTAAGATTCTAATTTAGGAGTTAATAAGCTTGTTTTAAGTAGTTATAAGCCTATTACTTGCGTTCTTAGGGTAATCTTAGGGAGTTTAATATTACTTCCTCTAGGTCTGCCTAATTTAGTGTCTAAGAAAGTAACTTCTATTTTTTTACAGTTTAATACGCGTGCTACAGCAATTTTAATAACTCTAAGATATATATTATTCTAAAGTTAATTTTCTAAGTCTTTAAAGTAAAACTTTATAGTATGTAGAGGAAGTATAACTTACAACCTTTTTCCTATTAATTATATTATGCATAGTTAGTCTTTAAGAATATATGTAGTAGCTTTAGACATAAAAGCTTAGATAATAATATTAAGTTAGTTTATTTGCTTAAGGCTGTAGTTTTTAGATCTTTGTTAAGTGCGCTTAGGTTTCCTAAAGTTACTTTATTATATATTTTCTTAGGCTTAGCTAACTTATATTATTTTAGTTATTCCTCTTTTTATGCACGTAATCGTGCTAGCTCTTAGTCTAAAGTAGCCTTTTCTAGGCTATCCTAGCCTTTGCTAAGGGTGTATAGGTGTTATAGCATAATTAGGAATTAAAATATGTTACTTTTTTTATCTTTATTTATCTCTTAGTTAATAGGTGCCTGTTCTTGTTCTTCTTTAAGAATAAGTGCTAGTTCTAACAATCTTGTTCCTTAGGTTCTTAAGTTAGATAATCCTTCCCTGTTATTAGCGAGGGTACGGGCGCGGCTATCCACATAGGTAGATTAAGCACTTATTATATAGCATAAGCGTATCTAAAAAAGATTAATTTAAATGTAAGGCTTAATACTAAGTATAGATATAAGATGCTAGAGATAGTAGGATAATAGTATATTGCCTGTAGAGGAAAGACAAATTAATACTGTCTTAACTATAATATTGTATCTCTACTTATACTAGGGTAATTTAGGGTCATATAACCTATTCGGACCTAACATAGTCGAGTCTAACCTCAGCCATTCCGCACTAATCCGACCTGGCCTAGAAGGTCGCCAGATCCTGACACTTAGTTTAAAGTAATTAAAACAGTTTATCATATATATATATATAAAATATATATCAGAAGGCTTGGGTGACCTTAACGATATATACTATCCTGCACAATAATTAGTAGTCCACTAATTATATCTACCCTTTTGTGGTTGTTTGGCGTAGTGGTGCAGGGCTGCGTTCTGACAATAGCTTATTATATTTAACTTTATATAACTTTAGTATCAATTTAAAAATAATTACTTAATTCTTAAACCTCTGATGTTATTATATTAATTTGCTAATTGTGCTAACACACCTTGTACTATTACATTGATCTACTAATTGTGCTAGTACACCAACCGCCCATCGCACTCACTCATTCCCGAGAACCAACCCTAGAATATCTTCTGACGATCTTCACAGATAGCTCCTTGAGCGTAGCCTCTTATAATTTAAATCTACGGCCTAGATCTCTTAAATAGAAGGTAGAGGACCTATAACTAGCTTTCTATCATTATAAGAGAGGTTTGGAATAAGATAATACCTAAATAACACCTCTCTTTTAGTAAATAGTATAGCAGCGAGGTGTTAAGATGTTATTGGTGCGGACAGTAGTCACATTAAGTGGTGAATGGATTTACGCCATCCCAAATCGTACTAGCTGCAACCAGGGACCCCTGATCGTCACAACCTTACAACACCACAACAACAACCCTTTAGAGAACCAAAATTTAACGGAGAGAACTTTCCGCTATGTAATTTACAAAATAGAATGTCTCTTCAGATTCTAGGGCGTCTTGTTGCGGCGTGCAGCGTGTGTAGAAGAATTATTATTGTCTCCGACCTGTCTAGTTTTTCCCTTGTATGGGGTGGGGTGACTTGCGGAAGGCTGGCTACGTAATGGGGCGCGGGGAAGCTGCCATAGCTCCGGCACGCTACCCGTGGAGCTTACCCCGGGCCTGCTTGCCTGAGCGCGTGTTTAGGCAGACACAGTCGGCGGTAGAGGACCTAAAAACCTCACAACTGGCCTTTGAAGAGACAAGATCTCACTTTAGACTCCAGATAATCTACTAGTTCAGCATGTCAGACAGCAAGACGTCCCACGAGGACATGGCCAGCCTCTCCTACTTCGACCACTCATCGGGCAAGCGCGTCAACACAGACATCGTACTTGTTGAAGCAATCCGATCGCAATATCCCGACCTCGATCTTGTCGTCGCACCTCAGGGAAAGCTCAACCTCCTCGCCTATGCGTCTGCTGGCCACGCAAAGGTCACACCCCTCGAAGATGTCGTCAAAGACCCCGTATACGGCCCCGGCGTCAAGTGGCGCGCATACTCTGCGCCAGCCCACAGACTTGATCCTAACCCTGGCAATATGGTCGAGCGTGTCATCTTTGGCAAATACATGTACAGCTGGAAAGACCAGGAGGCTATTCTATATGTTGCCGAAGGTCGCGACGGAGGGTCGTCATACCCGATCCCAACGTTCCACTATATCCTCTCCAACGCGTCGCACAAGGTCGATGAGTTGATCAAGGACGCGACAAAGTGGGGTAGCGAACTACACAACGAGGTCTGGGTCTTCGATGGTGGTTATTGGCAGAAGAGTGCGGAGTTGTTCAATTCCGTACAGAAGAGTACGTGGGACAGCGTCATTCTTGACGAGGACATGAAGAAGTCGCTGATTGCCGACGTGGAGAACTTCTTCGATGGCCGACAGACTTATGAGGATCTAAAGGTGCCGTGGAAGCGCGGCGTCATCTACTACGGACCACCAGGAAATGGTAAGACTATCAGCATCAAGGCCATGATGCGCAGCCTTTACCAGCGCGGCGTGGAAGGGGACTCCAGGCTAGCAGTCCCAACCCTCTACGTCCGCACGCTGACGTCTTTCGGTGGACCTGAATACTCTCTGGCGCAAATCTTCGGGAAAGCTCGCCAAGAAGCACCTTGCTACCTTGTCTTCGAAGATCTCGACTCAATTGTCAATGACCACGTGCGATCTTACTTCCTCAACGAAGTAGATGGCCTCAAGTCCAACGACGGTATCTTGATGGTCGGTTCAACAAACCATCTAGACAGGTTGGACCCAGGAATTGAAAAGAGGCCTAGCCGCTTCGATCGCAAATATTACTTCCCAGACCCTGACCATGACCAGCGCGTACAATACGCAAAGTTCTGGCAAGGAAAGCTCAAGGACAACAAGGATCTCGACTTCCCCGACGAGCTCTGTGAGAAGATCGCCGAGATTACGCCCAAGTTCTCCTTCGCTTACATGCAGGAGGCTTTCGTCGCCTCTCTCCTCGCCATCGCCGCTCGAGGTGGTAAGAGCGTCGAGGAGGCAGACCACGATGCAGAGAGGTGGGCAGGTCCCCAAGATCCGATGAAATCAACCATCGGTACTCTGCATGCCAATTTTGCACGCAAAGGGCCGTTTGGTGAACTGTACTATCCTGCTTCGAAACCACATTCGGATCTCGATAGATTAGAGCTGTGGATTGAATTCAAGAAGCAGGTCAAAATCCTACGCGAGGAGATGGACGAGAAGAAGCGCAAGGGCGACTGGGAACTGCCCCGTCGGCCAAAGGTCGCGGATCCTCTGCCAAACCCGACCCAGTTCAGAGATGAGCTGGATGCCATCTTGCATGGAGGCCAGGAGAGGCGCCCGAGGCACCCTTACCCAGAGTTCGAGTACTTGGCTAGTCAGATGAGGTTTGAGTAGAGGTTGCTTAGGTGGTACGACATGAAATGGTATGGCGTTTTGGTGTGATTTTATAGCTAGCTAGCCTTTTATTTTATATGAAATGACCACGAAGAAATTGGCGATTGACAAGATGAATTGGAGGAGTTGACTCGAACTATATAGTACAACGAATCCTAAGCAATTTCCAATTTTAGCGTCCTTCCTTGTTGTCTGCAATAATTATGCAAGTGTCTCTTCAAAACGAAACGATGCAACGAGATGAACGGGAAAAAATAATGATCATCTAATCGTCATGCGTAGCAGCCTCCTCCATAACCAAAACTGCATTTTCCAACTCCCTAATCCTCTGCCCCACCCTCATCTTCACCTCCTCCGCAACGGCCCTATCCTCCCCCTCAACAACACCCCTGTAGTACTCGAGCAACCTATCCAACTCTTCCCTCGCCGCAGCACGGTCATCAGGCGCATACGTAGTGTTCTTCTCGCTCTCCTCGGACGCGATTTCGAATTCGTCCTTGGCTGTGCCGTAGAGCTCTTGGATCTCCTCGATGGCTTCGTCGACGGCTTGTTGCGCTTCTGGCGATAGCGAGGAAAGGGCCGAGGAAGTCGCTGACGCGAATTTACCGTGTGGTGTCGAGGTGAAGGTGCGGACGGAGGAGAGGGTGTTGTAGGGCGTGGTGAAGCGCGTCCATTGGTTTGGCGCCGCTAGAATCGATGTGTTGCGTGCTTGGTATGGTGGGGGAGGGGAGGGTGATCGCGACCGCTGTTGCTGTTGTGCTGGGTAGATTTGGTAGGAGAATTGTTGGGTTGCGGGGTAGGGTGTGCGCTGTGCTGCTATGGCACTTGCGCGGAGGGTGGTCTGGCGGAGTAATGTGCGGATGGGCGTTGCGCGGGATGGCATCTTGGGGGTGGATTGTCTGTGGTATGAGGCGCGAAATTGACGCGGGATGGAGCGTTGGGCTACATTGCGCAGCGCAGGCGCTTTGGTGAAAAGAGTATGTGACATTATGGGCGGTGGGTGTTGGTGAGATGGATGGTGGTGAGCCTGAGGTTGATCGGAGTTAAGCTGGATAGGCGGATATGACGGTGCTGCGGTGTTTCGTCACTGCCGAAGACGCATCGGTCTAATTATCTCCGCCGTTGTTCTATTATTCATCGCGGTAATACTACAGCATCACTCGAGTATTGCATTGTGTTACTGTGTAAATGCCGAAGTGTTTAAGACTTTCGATGCTCCTCATCTGGTAGTCTTTGATCCCGTCGAAATACTGCGCAGCTGCTCTCACTAAAATTGAGTCACAGACTGCTACATCATAGCAAACATCAATTTTATACCTAGAAATTCTCCAACTGCGTGCGGATTCTGGCCGTTCTAGCAAGTTGTAGCAGGTTATAGCTAGAACGGTTGTGCTCTGAAGTAGCGTTGGTGGTGAGAAAGAGTGATTGTGCAGAAAGGCTGAAAGATTTTCTCTAAGATGCTGAGCTTCAATCTTACGAGCATGCTAGGAAGAGCTGTCTATATCTCCCTTGGGATGTCCCAGCCACTGGAGGCGAGGACAGCGATCCGCAAAAAAAAATCCCTCGGCCAAAAACACATGACTCAAGAGAGAGTCGAACTCTCGGCCTTCAGTGTGTAAAACTGACGTGATGACCACTACACCATTGAGCCTGATTAAGGTTGATAATCAAATGCTTGATTAATGTTGTTGGCGAAGTACTATATTTTTAAATAAATATCGTAGCTCTTGTAAACAGAGGCTGACCTGAACTCAGCGTGCTGGCTGGCTTGGTGGACAAACAACCAGGACATCGCAGGAAACACGGATGCACTGGCAAACACACACCTGCGCAACCCCTGCACCATCGCTACACCCATGTTGATGCATGCAGTGTCTAATTGTAGCGGCATCAGTTGACCTATTTCAGGCTGGTGCGGGGCATATCTGGCCGATGTTGGTGTTCGTTGGCCAACACCAGCACTCCGATTGGAGAAGTCTACTTCCACCACCAATCCTTCCAGTGTTCATGGCTCCGCACGTTTGTTCAGAAATAGTGCTTCCACGAGCGAGCATCCAGGTTAGCCCATTACTTAGCCCTCTTTGATGTTCTGAACGACCGGCTTCCATTCTCTAACCCCTGGTACTCATCGTCGCAAAACGCCACACTCATTAGACTCGCCCAACCAGTCAGCAAATTCCGAAAGAAGAGGATGAGCTTATCGATACCAGGCCGTTGATTTGGAGAGGAAAGTTGCCAGTTGCGGCGACATAGACGAAGGGCTGTCCCATGCATAATGGCATCTCATACTATCTAGTGCGCGCCGACTCGACCATCTCCAAAGGCGAGATGCGCGGCAGCCAGCTATGAGTGAGACACCTTAGCACGAGCACGTTGGAAGATTCGGATTGCACGCCATCTACAAGAGAGATGGGCAGCGATCTGCTCGCGGCATACCTGGCTGCGTCACACTTCGTCCAATCGTGTCGTATCATCGCCGCGTCTCCGCAAGCATGGCCTTCCAGAATGATGCAAACGTTTTTTCCCAGCTTATAACATTGATCGTTTATAGCATCGCAGAACGTTACGCGGAGCTGCTCCTCCCCACCCGTAGTGTTTGTTTTTGCCCATCGATTCTAATTCGAGTTTTCTTTCCTCTAGTAGATGCATAATACCTAATAATCTAGATATTTTCGAATGTTATAAAAGTCAACCATCTAAAAAATGCTCTGGAATTTTTAAAAGTAGGATTACAAGGAAAGAAAACACAGAAGACGAGGAGCTCGGGGTTTAAGAGTGACTTAGAGGATAGCAATTAACTATGGAATAAATAATCTTGACATCCTGCACTAGTTGCCCTACTTCGCTTCTCAGCACAAAAGCGCCTTTTGCAGCCAACAATATCGCAGTCTGCAGTATGGTCATGTTCAGCCTCATGTCTTTCCAACTCCTTCTTCGTGAGCAGCTTCCCATCATCGCAAATGGCACACTTGTATATCAGAACGGCTGCTATGGCTTTCTGAGCATCACCTGGCTTGGATCTCACCCACGGGTCGGGCCATTGGATTTGTGTTGTGGATGCCACAAAGAAGTCGTCAAGCCATTGTGGAGAGTCGGAAGATCGTGGCAGGTCATTGGTAGTTGTCGCGCTGTTGGAATTGAATTGAAAGGGAGTGTGGACACGAGTGTCTGTCGCTGTCGCAGTGATCGTAGCAGTAGACGCTGGTGAGCTCGCAACGACACCCACTGTATCAGATTTTACGAAGTCAGCGGTGGTAGTATCGCTCTCTGATTCAAGTACCAAGCTTGATATTGGTTGTGGGTTCAGCAATGCGATAACGAGCTTTTGATCGAAGTTGTATCTTGGTAGATCGAGGCCATCTCGCATCTCGACAATTCGGGCGATCTCGTCCTTCTCTTTCGATCTCAACATATTTAGTTTTGCCATCCTGGTCATCGTGTTCAGGAAACGCTCGCTGATAGCAGCGAAATAAGCCCGTTTGAAGATGCTTTGAACGTGCTCCGGAACCATTTTCCGCATGTTGAGCATGAAGTCACCGTTTTGGCGTGTGCACATCATAACTTGATCGTAAGTCTGCGTTTCCGAGATTGGAAAATGGATTGCAGCCCATGTATGGGAGTTGCCATTGTCGTAGCGAGTGTGTTTTCCTGAGATTTTGGAGACTAACACTGCCATAGCCTCGGAAAGAAGTGGCTCTTCCAAAGTCTCTGCCGCTCGAATATACGGTTGTACACCGTCCGCATCTTCGGCTTCCGGGTCCGCGCCGCCATCGAGAAGTTTTTGAAGACGCGGAACGAGATCGACAGCAGGGCATTCTGTAATGCACTTCCGCAAAGGACTGATATAATCTCGGGACGCACGATTTGGATCCACACCTTTCCCGAGAAGCACTTGTATGTCGCGCAGCGTATCCGCTGGATGACGTTTCGCGTTCGGACAGTAGCCGAGGACTTCGTGCAGTATTGTGGTACAACTATTGGTAGGTGACGGAACAAAGCTGTCAACGAACCATCTTGCAAAAGACGGAGTCGAATGCCATAGCACTTGATGCTCAAATGAGTCCTGGTAATCAGATCCACAACGATAGCCTGCGAAGCGTGATGGGAAGCTGGCACCTTTGCTGACGAATAATCGAAAGCATTCGAGCTCCTCTGGCGAAATCTCAAAAGCCCAATAGTGACGAGTTTCCCATGGCTGGATGAACATGTCAAAATTCGTCTGGATATCGAGCTCTGAAGGCTTGCAATGGATGTCCGCCCCGGCACTGAGAAGCATCTCAAGAATAATATGATAGTTCTTTCGGGCCGCTGGGTCTGTATAGGTATTCATTCGGTTCAATAGGCATAGCTGTAACGCAGTGTAAACGCCGGGCTTTTTGGGCGAAGGGCCAGCCTCGTCGATCCTTGCACCTCGATTGAGAAGGATCTGAACGACATCGGGAACGTTACAGAAGACTGCCTGACGTAAAGGACTCCAACTCGAGCCCGAAATGCCGTTGACTTCCGAGCGACCCGGTTGGAGTAGCGCTTGAACAGTATATGCTCTCCCGTTCTTGATAGCGTTGTGCAAGGCCAAGTCTGTACCAAGCGGGTGTTTGGAGCCTCTCGCACCGTAAGCAAACAAGACCCATATGATCGGTCCGCAAGGCATGCCGCAAGCAACATCGAATAAGGTCTGATTCGGGTGCTGCAATAT
Organism: Alternaria sp. 'sect. Undifilum'; assembly: GCA_024321975.1. NCBI lineage: Eukaryota > Fungi > Ascomycota > Dothideomycetes > Pleosporales > Pleosporaceae > Alternaria > Alternaria sp. 'sect. Undifilum'. The sequence goes on from JAJJZI010000004.1 coordinate 4,956,446, forward strand.
GACCATCTCGCTGAAAGCAGGATGGTTAGCGAACCGGGCGCCTGATTCGAAAGGCAGACCGATAGGATCATTGACGTGATTGACATTTCTGACGACAAGCTTTTCGAGCTTTTGCAAATCGCATTCTAAGACTGCACCAACCATGTCTAGTACTATGTCTGAGGATTGCGTAAGGTCTTGCGACCATGTTTCCTCGAACGATGGCCGAAGGCTACCGTATAGTTAGCGAACATAGAATGTAAAGGCGGAGGAAACATGGAACTTGCGTACTCTTGTGGCTGATTCAACGGTCCCAAGAAAGTTGGCTCTGCGACTGTACTAGCTTCATCGGCAATTAAATTCGGCAGACTACCCACGACCTGCCAGCCGCCAGTACTCGTACAACGCTCTCTGGAGCTTGGCTCGATCGAAACAGGCTCAGCCGGTTCGCTAGATTCGTCGCCGTTCTGACTATGTTCGCTTGGTAGTCTTGCTTCGCGACGCTGTTTGATGGTCCTTCGCGGTTTGTGCCTCATGAGACCCCATTCTTTCAGTTTCATGCGATAAGCCCGCGTGCTGTACGAATCGTTAGAATTGATGTGAACACATCAGCATCTTCTCGAACACCCACGAAGCACGAAACTTGTGTTTGCGTTCCATCAGCTCTTTGACCTCTTCCAAAGGCTTCTTCTGAGCGAAAGAAAGTTCCTTGATCTCATCCTGTACCAACTCCCAGTCTTTCGTCATCTTTTATAGTACTGGGACTCGAGAGTGCACCGTTGATGCGGCGTTGGTAGAACAATAGGTATCAGATGTGCACTTTTGAAGTGCGAATGAGTGGTCGTAAAGTAGTGGTGCGCAGGCGCCTTGCCAGAAATAATTCACAAGCGTGTGCGACTTTGCGATCGAACCTGGGTGGGTTAAATTCACTTTCAGCAACGCCATTGTGCGATTCTGGACATGTGCTGCGGCTATAACAAGACACAGAGGATGCGGTGCGCAAAAGTAAGCATGGGTTCAGGTGAGGGAAAGCGAAAGTGCAATTTTGTAACTAGTCTACATTGGGTTTAGGGCGCAGGGCTAGAATTTGCACAGCCCAAACCTCAACTCTGGCCCTGTTCTTATGCCTGCGCTTCTGCTCTCTATATTGTGGGCCGTACAGGCTTGTAACTCGCGTTTTTCAGCAATAACCAAATACGTAAGATAAATAGCACTCCAGTATTATCCTCTGTCCTATGTTATTATCCCTTTTAGCACATTCACCAACTCGACCTCAAAATCCACGCCATTTACCTCCCCCGTCATACCCATAGCCATAACACATGCCATCTCTGCTTCGGCCCATCGTCTCAGTCGATGAGCTCCAGCTAGCATTCTTCAACGTCTTGTTCTTCTTCCTCTTCCACGAGACTGACCATGCATGACCTTAGCTGCTGTGTGAAGTCGCGTAGCCTTTGGGGTGTGTTGATTCCAGCTGTAGTGACCTCCTCAACAATCCAATGAAACATCTGAGCCACGTTCAGTTTGGCGGAATTGAGGTCTGGTGTAGCTGCCAGTCGAACCATGACCACCTCCAGAGTGTCGGTTGTCAATTTTGATCCTTGTAGTAACTCTTCATTGAGTCTATCTCGCTCAGGTATTGTTCATGGCAATGACAACGGTGACTGCAACAAAGATCCCGGTGTATATTAGATCCTTAATCCTGCCGTATATTCTGAAGCGGAGAACTGTTAGATTGGGCGCTGCGATCTTGATCAAGCTTGTTGGTTGCATGGCTTCTACATGCCAGTGACGGTCAATGCAACTTTTGAAGACAATTATAACAACTTCGGCGTGGCGCGCAATGGAGCTAACCGTAGTAATAACAGCAGATTGAGACAAAATCGGGCTTCCGCTTTTCGGAAATTGCAGGCTACGATTAACAAAGGTATCATATGTACTAGACGCTAAAACAACAAGCAGAAAGCAGAAGTGACATCAACGGCCGCCAATCTGGCCCTTAGGAATAGGCTTCACCCACATGAACATAGAGTTCAGGACGATGATCATGACGCCAGTGATCCAGAACACTTGCGCATAGTCCGTCTTGTGGTAGCGGAAGATGATGGCAAAGATAATACCACCAAAGTTACCAGTCCCCCCAACAATACCAGAGAGGATACCTTTGAGATAGTTAGTATACTTCGCTTCAAGAAGGGAAATGGAATCGGACATACCGTTAGCGTGAGGGTGAATGTGAGGTACGAGCGCGAAGTTTGCACCGTTACCAGCCTCCAGGAAGATCGCCATAACAGCGATAAGACCTATCATCTCACTCAAGTTGTTTGGGTCAAGCTTCCCAATGACAATGCAAAGGATTCCAGACATGACACCGACGAAGTGCATCCAGAACTTCTTCGCCCAGAGGTTGCCACCAGTGTACTTGTAGATGAGATCGGCGATGAAGCCACCGAGCGGTCGAGTAACAACGTTTAGAAGACCAAACATAGCTGCCCATCGTCCAGACTGCGTTTGGCCAAGGTAGGGGAAGTTCTTCAGGTAGTAGGCACCAAGGATGGAGTTAATGGCTAGTTCACCACCAAAGGAGCAGAAATAGCCAGCGCTTAGCATCAGTGTCTGGAGTGAACACATGACTTTAAGTGCCTCCTTCAAGGTAGGCTTGACGACCACTTCGTGTTGGAACTCGTCCATGATTTGAACCTCGCCGCGGCCGGATTCAACATCAGAGATTGGTCGATCTTGTTTCTTCTCGTCGCTGGAGGAGAACGATCCAATAGTCGCAGGCTTATCGTCCAGAGCTCCAGTTGTGGAGACAACGGACACATGTTGGGTCTGGTCGGCGCTGGAAACGACGGCAGCACCACGCTCAGACCACTTTCCAGTAGGTGTGTCGTCGGTCAGAAGCAGAAGACCGAGGGCGCAGGCTGTGATCAAGATGAAGGGAACGATGAAGGATACCCTCCATGCGACGTGCGAGGAGAGGCCCTGGTCGGCCTTAAGAGAGTCATAAATAGCAGGCATGACGAAGCTGGAAGGTGTGAGTGAAAGCCGCCGTAAAGAGTAAGCTGTGGTGCTTACTATGTGATACCACCACCAGAGTTACCCCAGCCTCCGACTAAAGCATTGGCAGTTCCAACAACATTCTTATCGAAGAAGCCAGTAGTCCAAACCTGGCAGGGTACAAAAGTACCTCCAAGAATACCAACGAAGAAGCGAATGAAGTAAAGGCCCGTTACGCTATTTGCGGTTCCAGCGAGAGCAGTCGGGATAGCACCAGCGAAGAGCAGCGACGCAAATGTGATACGTGGGCCAAAATGGTCGCACATAGGTCCTGCAATAAAGCGGACCAGTAGTGTTGCGCATAGCGCGATGATGTTGGAGTTGGCGATTTCATTCTGCGACAAATGCAAGTCGGCCTTGATACTCTTACTCAGCTATGGGGGCGTTAGTCTGGGCCATGTGAACAATGCTTTGAGATGCGGGTAACCATACCAGAGGTGGAAACGCGTACCTAAACATCGTTAGCGTGCTCCAAAAGAAAGGATCCACATGTAGGGGAGAGCTTACCATGACCAAAACGCAATGAAGAAACCTAGGTACGAGAAGAAAAATACACGTCCATATTTGTTGATGGGGTTCAAAACTGGTATGGAAGTGGCCTTCTTGTTGTAGGGGTTGATTTCTGGTGCTGACCAGAGCATACTGATGGCGAACGGCATGATGGTGGAGATGACCCGGAAGGTCTTGTCGTGCTTTATCGCTGCTAACTCTGAGAAGATCGGAGACAAGTGTGTCCAGCTGGTGAAGCTTCACAGGCACGATGGAGGAAAAGGGAGCGGACGCTTGCTGAAGCAGTGACTCCAAACGGAAGCCAGGAGATTATATACATTGGTGCAGAAGCTCTAAGAAACGATAATTCCGCGGTGAAGTAGAGTGACGCACGGCTAAGGTCGTGGCGTAACTCGTTCCCCAGGCCAAGTGAGATCAGACTTCTCCGTATCTGTATGCAGTAAAATTGGCGGACTCGTTATCTTAGTTGGCGATATCTAGCAGCTGCAAGCCCAATGCTTCCGGGAAGGTATGCCCTGGCGTGTTCTCGGATATAAGGGAAACTTCCAATAAGCGCTGGGTCGTTAAGTTGGAATCCACATGCTTTTGTAGCGAATCCAATCTCATCGTCGACTGGCTAAAAAGTAGCACAAGAGGCTGAATACCAATTTGACGAGTTGTGGTTCGCTGGGGACAAGGTCTGACGCGGGATGGTGGGGGATGGCAAAGGCGCTCTCTTATCTCTTGGCGCTAACCGGGCGAGAGACTAGACTCAGTGTAGTCGAAGTCAACAAGGATCCTTATCAGACCGTCTCAAGATAATATGAATTGCTGCTTTTCCGCGGTCGGTATCTGACAAAATGCCTGTGTCGCCATCAACTCTTCAGGCTCAACAACTTCTTGTTCCTAGCGCGAGCATGCCTAGACGTGTCAAATCGAGGCGTCGACGAAAGCAACTTATTTGGAGGTGCTGCAGCAAACAACAATGTTACCATCAGGTCTGGGCTTCGTTTGAAAACACAAAAGAAGCTTTGCCTTTCTGTTCTAGCAATGGCAAAAAATTGGTGTGACGGGTGTCGTGTGCTTCTGACGCGTGCGTGTGGAGACGTGGCCCCGATAAGCACAACCACCTCGTACAACCACAGCTCTACCAAGCAGGTGAGAGAATTTCCACGTTACACAACCCTTACCTGTAGACTTAGTGTTCAAATCGCTTTTCCCGTTGTTGATCCGCTCCTATCACAATAATAATTGCTCGTGAACACGATTAAGCCAATCCACGTAAGGACCAGTGCCTTATCTCGCACGACCGGGGATTTGTCATGGAAGCACAGGGTGTTCAGAAGGTATTTTGGGGAATATAGAGGATCTGGAGGGATGTATCATCTTGGGTGTGTCTTGGGTCCATGGTAACATCATCGCTTTACCGAAAATTCAATATCTAGCTCCCATCGCGCCAAGGCTCGTCGATACTTGGAGACCGCCTCTAAGCCGTCGTAACGAGTTTGTTGTGTCTTTAATATGTACGCGGCATCGTAGGCGGAGATTTCGGAATTAGATCCTAACATGTGAGGAGTGTTGCCGCCGTTGAAGCGACATCGGAGAGGAAGACCGGAGATATCATCTCAACTGCGCGGCTGTGGCATAGAGACGAAGCTTCTCCGGAAAATTGAGAAAGAATATTGTAGTGCGGATGTTGGTAGGCTCCAAAGTGGGTTCAGCAGCAGCTGTTGAGCCTCACCCGCGGAGATTCTGCACGCATCCAGGGCCAGTGCACTCAGTTGTTTCGCGGTTTGTTGTCCCTGACTTCGATTAGGTACTCAGCGAATGTTTTTTTTTCCAATCTTGTCGGTTCTATTGTATGCTCCGATGAAGTGGCTGCACAGATCTCGGTGTATCCGTGTGATGCCTACACCGTCCCCACATCACATCCTCTCGTTTGCCAAGACTTCTTCGCTCCCATGATGGCCCACTCGTACGCCGCTGCACCGCACACAACTAGCACATATATTATCTTTCGGCTACATCCTACTACATCGCACCGCCCAGGGTGCCATCGCTCGGGGATTTTTGTAGCGTACAACATTGCCCCAGTACCATGGCACACGCCTAGTCCAAAAAAAATAGCCAACTCACATTCTGCGGTTCATCTCTTCCACGCCACAAAGGCAGATTCCATGGAGGATTGGAAGAAAAGAAGATAACCCTGAAGGAGATGAAGCGTGGTGCGGGGATGGCGGAACTGGGCGCCAGAGAGGGAAAGGTGAAGAGTAGTGACTGCATAAGCAAGGCCTGCGACAGTATCGAACACACTGGACGCATCCTGCGACGAGGGCTCTCAGTAGAGAGTAAAATACGTACTGGCGATGGCCATGCCATACAGTGGTACTACAATACAAAGGTGATTGAATCGGCGCGTCCACGTTCGAACGTGGTCACTGTAGTCGAGGAAGATGTGATAGCTGTCAAATGTCAGTCTCATCGGTTCTTCTGAAATCAACTTGAAAACACAAAAAATAATAGGAGTATCGTGAGGCATTTGCGTGAACGAAAAGAAGAAACAAGCTGTGCCGGAGCCGAATTGGAAGTAAAATGCTCGATCGTCACCACCTTCACTATGCTCATCCACATGGCTTTTATGAACAGTAGAGTAAAACATGACCGAAATGCAGAAGAACGCAGCGGTACCCAAGACATGACTAGGTGTCCACTATCTAGTTGCGAATCTGGACGACGCTCTTCAGAGAGCGGAGGTACGAAGACATTACTCATCTAATCCCTATCATCAGCCCATGTTCGTTTAACATTGAAGCAACCTGAGGCATACTGATGGGACCCAACGATAAATTCGTTGTCTCGCTGCTACGGTCCTGCGTTGAACAAGTTAATCTATGCCCTTCCTCATGTGGCAAAGAGTCGAACTTACAGAGATCATCCCATACGAGCATTGCAATACAGTCCTTAATTTAGTCTACATGACTAGCCTCCTTCTTGTTTACGTAGAAGTGAGCAAGTGGCGATGTCGTTGTTGTAGCGGTTCTGTCCCTTCGAGATCCCCGCTTTCTCTCTAGTGTCTTGGCGTGTCTGCGTGATGTCATTCTGCCAAGCCCAACTGAGGCTCATGTCAAATACATTGAATACCTTCACGATATCTCTGTAGAGCTTCGGAGATGTTACGGCGAACTAAGACGGCGGGCTCTGCTGTTGTGTCGATACGAACATACCCTACTCAACAATAAGCCACAAGTTCACCCATAAGCCCACACGCTTGTAACTCACGGCCGTTACGCAGCTAATAGTCTGATGCGCTTCTGCTGACAGGCTTTTTCTCCATTCCAGGCTGTCCGGTGATTAATCTTTTCTGGATCTTTTCTATTGTTCTGGTTGTCAATAGCTCACTGTTCAGCCATAGTCAATACGGAACATTGGCATGCCATTGGTCAGTTTGCTCACGTTATTAGGCATTTCGCACACTTGGTTTTTCACCTTCACAACCTCATCAATGTGAAGTTTGCTACATACATCCTTCTCAATAAGGTAATTCCGAGTTTCCATCGATCATGGCGGCTTTTGAGTGAATAGAATCCGTGACCGAGAAACACTCCACATCTCAAACTTTACGATATTTATTCTCACCACAATCCACGCTTTGTATTTACTCTCATCTACTTTTTATAAGAAAATAAATTCTTATCGCCTCGACAGATAGCCTCTTAACACCTGTAGATCGCGGTAACCTTAGGTGAGATGCCCCCCTGTTTACTGCTACCAAAAGTGCTCAACTGCCATCCTCCTCCCCCCAATCACTTCAACCACGCTCTTTCGTCTCAGCTTTCTTGAAAAGAACTTCCGCCAAGACTACATGCCTAAACAGGCAACTATCCGAAATCCATAGATTGCAGTATCCTTTGCGTGAAAGTAGCACGACCTACACTAGTTGAAACGCAGCCAGCCACCACCACAACCACTACAAATACACTTCGCGCTATCCCCCCTCCTGCCTTCGCCTAAAAACCTCCTTCCCCCTACTCCACACCAAGGTGAAGCTTTCCACAAAACCAACTGCCGAAACAGGCAATTTCTCGATCGCCGTCGATTCCAGCGCCCTTGCAGTGAAAGAAATTACCCCCCACCACCGGCTTTTAAATGTTCGTAACCCTACTACGTGTTTTATACCTAGATTACCTGCTTCGACTCCCCCGATAACGACCTCTTTCACCCCGCCTTCCTCCTCTTAAGTGAAGTTTCCTAGATCGATACTTCCCGATCTGGTAATTCGTGATTAAGTGTCGATTGTGGCAAATTTTTGAGTGAAGAGAATCGCAACTTAGAGCGAGACTTAGATTTAGTGTAAACCTAGTTAGTCTATTCACTTTAGATTTTTCTATGTTTTTGATGGAGAAAGGGATTATTGCCTAAAGCAGTACCATCTCGCCAACGTTGAGACGGTAGCTAGGAAATAAGGGTGTTGATATTCTCATTACATGAAACACGCAGCCTTATGGCTTCGTCTCTTTTCCTAATTGTTAGTTTCTCTGCTTCGATAATCACTTGGGGAAAACCGAATAAACAAGAATAGTAAGAATATGATCGGCTCAGGCCTTTGCATTACTCGTCTTCGCCTATCTCAATATAGGCATCGTTTCTCGTCGCAGGACCCTAAGTTTCAGCAATAGAGCTAGTAATGTTTTTCTAACAAACATTACACAGGTACTGCTCAACTATTATGTATCATCGTTCGTCCTCGACGATAGAAACGGCAACATACCCAAGCGGTACCCGACGGTCAACAAGTAGTAACAATGTACACAATCAAAAAAGTTTCCACGCGCAACATGGTCGCACGTGTACAGAGCACCAAAAGGGTCAAGGACAAAGAGGTGTGTCTGGTAGGACAAATGGAGCGGACTTTCGACGGGTACGAAGACCAGGATTGCCGTGCCTTGTTGAATTCTGAAGGAGAGGCTTAACGTATCTTTTTTTCGAATACGGGTTTAAAAGTCGGGAAATAGGTGCCCGTGACTATTCGGACACGTCAGAATGTGGTCTACGGTATAAGGAGGACTCTGCACGCACGGGTCATCTCCTGCCTGACCGTACGCCTCTGTCTCCTCCGGATACTTGTCGAATTGGCTGGCATCGCCAACACCAGCTCGCACAGGGGGCACGTAGGGTGCGTCAATGTCCTTCTTTTGTAGTCGGTCCCATGTCACTTCTGCGAACCAGGGATGGTTCATAACGTCCTTGCTTCCACCGTGCAAGTTACCCAGTCGCTTGGTGAGGTCCGGTGTGATGAGCTTCTGCAGCAGATCGTGTGCGTCGGGGTGGATATATGGTGGGTACTTCACTCTCGACTTGAGGATGTTTTCGTAGATCTTCATGGGCGAGCCGCCGTCCCAGAAGGGAGTGAATCCGCACAGCATTTCGAAGATGAGAATGCCAAGCGACCACCTGGTATTGTTAGTGCAATTCGACTTTTGCCAAGCCTTGTGACTTACCAGTCGACAGACTTGTTGTAGCCTTTTGACGCGACGACCTCTGGCGCCAAATAATCAGGTGTACCGCAAAGTGTCCATGTGATGTCGGGGACCTCTTTCGCAAATCCGAAATCAGTGATCTTGAGATGGCCGTGGCGGTCTAGTAGCAAGTTCTCGGGCTTCAAGTCGCGGTAGATGATGTTGTGCGAGTGCAGGTAGTCGAGCGCAAGCGTAACCTCTGCGGCATAGAACTTGGCAACCGGGTTCGGGAAGCGCTGAGGATGTTAGTGCTGGTTAACCTTACGTCAGGAGAAGAAAAAAAGACATACCTGGGACTTTCGCAGCAGACTAAACAGCTCACCTCCTTCTACAAAGTCCATGACCATGTAGAGATTCTTGGAATCTTGAAAGGTGCCCCACAGCGTGATCAGGAACGGGTGCTTGACCTGCTGCAGCATGCGCCGCTCGTCGTTGGTGTGCTCGACCTGCTTCATTTTAACCACCTGGGCCTTCTTCAACACCTTGACGGCATAGAAGCGCTGGTTGTGCTTGGACTGGACGAGATGGACTCGGCCGAAGCTGCCCGTGCCGAGGGTCCGCTGGATGGTGAAGTCGGTCAGCGAGTACTTGCCCTTGGTGACGCGGGTCTGGTTGAGCGGCTGTGTCTGGAACTGGACGGCGCCGCCATTCTTAGGAGCGGACTGGTGCGAGGTGGTGTTGCTGGGGTGTATCAGGTTCTGTATGCTGGGGACATTGTGCGATGGCGTAGGGGTAGATTGTGGGCTGGCGCCAAACTGCTGCTGCTGCTGCTGATGTTGCTGCCGCTGCTGTTGGGCGTAGGCGGGGTTCATCGAGTCGGCCGGCTTGTTGTTTGCGGCAGGCGCGGCCGGGACCGTGGTGCTGGTGTTGCTCGCCGTGTTGGTGAGAGAGTCGTTCGTCTTCGTCTTATGGAGGTGGAAAGAGCCCGACTTGCGCGAGGTCGTGGGCGTAATGGGCGAGTGGCTGTCCTTGATGGGCGAAGTCGGCGAATCGAGGTCCTTGGAGCCGTTCGAGTCCTTGGTCCGCTTCTTCTTGAGGAAGCCCAGAGTAGGCATTGGAGGGGCGGATCGAGGAATGCGGCGGCCCTGACCTGCCTGTTCCTGGACGCAGCTCGGGCGATCTCAGCACGCGGCGGCCAGGAATGCACGGGGAGCTCGGGGGCGATGTTGGGCGGCGCAGAGGACAGCAATTGATGCGCTCAGAGAGTGTGTGTGAATGCGCGGGCATCGGCTGGAGGAGCAGGGTAAGGATGGCGTTGGTCAGGGAGTGTTTGCGGCGTGGGCGGGCAAGCTTTGGGCTAGTTGATGGGTGGAGGTTGGGCTAGACAGTCGAGGCTCGCTCGCGGGGAAGAAGCGTCCAAGCTACTACGCGCGGGCGGCATTGGCAACATGGCCCCCAAGCCTCGTCAAAGAACCATGTTTCAGCCGCCTGCAGTCAAGGCCCTTTGACCAACAATGTCACGTTGAAACATGATTGCATTCAAGCCCCGACACCTCCATTCATTACACTGCGTCATGCCCGGGTCGGCTGCATGGAACGCATCGATCGCGTGTTGCGTCATGCTCGTCCCAGCAGTAAGGAACTTGGCTCCCGAGTCCCAGCCAGCCTTGCCTATACTGCGAACAGCTTGGTCTCGACCAAAACAACTCCCGAGTCCTTAGCAATGCCCGCCACTACTCATGATTGTCCCGAACGCCGACCCAATGTATATAGTATAGACCGACGACCCCAAGAAGACTCGTTATTACATGACTCGAAAATAGTCCAAACAGCACACGTTGCATCATCAAAAGAAAAGTTTGCCGTTTCACAGATCGTCAGCCACCTCGTCTGTCTCACCAGCTCCACCAGAGACCATGATCGGCTGGTACGTCTCCAGGTCAAGGCCGCACACTTCCATGCGCCGCTGTCGGAATCTTTCGTATAGTTTGCTCCATGCCTCTTGTGCTTGTTCGTTCTGCGGTCGCAGCCTAGCGCGTTGCGAGAACGGGACGTCGTACTCTGGTCCTGGCAGCTCAGGATCTGACAGTCTCACGAACGTGGTCATTTTCTCGAAGGCGGTCGCGTTGAAGTCGTCGACGACATTGCGCAGGTTTTGCGACTCGTAGACAACGTTGCCCATGGAGAGTGACTATTCCGAGATCAACGAGTCTGGGATTGTGAATGTCTTCCGGAACATGTTGAGATCCGACGTAGGCTTCGATGCGCGCATTGCCCTCAGCTGGTTGAAGCTCTGTTGCGATGGATGTATCATTAGAAGCGATGTCGACATGTCTGTTCGTTCTGCTGTGGCGGGATATGCGGCCATGGGCTCTGACTTGGAGAAAGCCAGCAGCGAGTCGAGAGCGGAGGCGTCGAGCAGTACACCTGGACCTTGGAGGTAGAGTATGCGCTCGTAGTCGACCAGCGAATATAGGCTCGCCAGCGAATAGGAAGACGGCAGGGTGTCTGGTGCTGTTAGTCGATGGCAGCGCGCGGCTTTCTCCGTTTACCACTCACCATCTGCGCCTTCCACAATAGGCTCCATGGGCATCAGGGTGACGCCGTACCGTCTCGCTGCGGTCCGCAGCAGTCGCCTGGTGGTGGACATTTCAGGGCCGTATGTTGCATCTTCGGATTCCACCAGCCACAGTCTCGGAAACATCAAAATCTTCTTCGCAGGGCTCTTCATCCGGTGCAGGTCGGAAAGCAGCATCACTGCACTGCACAGTTCTACATGCCCGCGCACCACCTGCACGTAGCCCAGCCTGCGCCAATCCATTGTTTGGCCTTTGATATATTGCGCATAGGTATCGTCTACCTCTGGCCGGCTGCCCATCGGTCTTGCCCATTTTGCGTCTAGTGTTGGAGGCTCTATCGGTTTTGGAGGCGGTAAAGGCTTGGGTAATCGCGGTTTTATCGCGGCTTGTAGAGAATGTACGTATCGTTGTTGTAGTACCCAGCCCGAAAGGAAGAGTGCAAGTGTGAAGAGAAGAGCTATAGACAGTATTAGTGAATGCAAGTCGTTGTCCGTCCTGAGCCATGCGTACCAATTGCTGCCGACAGGATAACACCAACCTGGCTAGAAGAAAGGAGCAGTCTTCCCATGGTTACAAGTAAACGCTCAATGTAAGGGGTATGAGAATGTTAGGGTAGTCTAGAAATGTGCATGTAGAATGTCAAGAGTAGTGTGTGCAGGAGAGCGCATGCCGTGGGCTGGTGTGACGTGCCATGTGGATCTAGATGTTCATAGGGCTGCATGTTGATCGCTGAGTGTTGCGTGGGCAACTATCGATACCTAGGCACCCCGGCTCAAATTATCGCGACTATAGCGCAAGCTTCATACACAGCACCGCCCGAACCTCACCATACTACGCGCGCAAGTCTAAGACTTCCTGGATTTCAAATCGGCTACCCCAGGAGCACCTCAGCATCACATGTCCAAACCGCAGTTCGACCGCGCAGACGCGAGCGCGCTCCTGGACGACAGAGGCTACCGCGGAGCGCTCATCAGAGGGCAGAACCCTGCGCTGCTCTTCGAAAAGGGCGTGCGGGAGCGCATCACCGAGTCTTACTACTGGAAAGAGCAATGTTTCGGCCTGAACGCAGCGACCCTATGCGACCGCGCAGCAGACCTCAAGTTCATCGGCGGAACAACAGGCATTACGGGCAAGCCTACACCATTCTTGTGTCTGGCTTTCAAGATGCTGCAGCTGGTGCCGGACAAGGAGATTATACTAGAGTACCTGAACTTCCGCGACGACGACGATGGGGATGAGGAACAAAATGGCAAGACCAAGAAGGAAGAAAACGGCCACACATCAGAAGACGAAGACACAACCGAGAAAGCGCTCGACCTGAACGCAGCCGGCAAACTCGGCGATTTCAAATACCTGCGCTGCCTCGCCGCTTTCTACATCCGCCTTGCATGGGAGCCTGTCGAAATCTACAAAACCCTCGAACCCCTCCTTACCGACTACCGCAAGATAAAACGACGCCTCAAAGACGCATTCACCCTCACATATGTCGACCAGTTCATTGACGACCTGCTTACAAAAGACCGAATGTGCGCGACAAGTCTGTGGAAGTTGCCGTCACGGGCAAACCTCGAGGACCTGGACATGCTGGAGCCGAGGGAGAGTCCGTTGGGTGATGAGATCGATGAACTAGACGAAGAGTTGGACAGAAGGAGTGATGCAAGTGCGAGGAGCTATAGGAGTAGGAGCTACGACAGTAGGAGCAGAAGTCGGAGTTACGACAGCCGGAGTCGCAGCCGGAGTCGCAGCTACGATAGTCGGGATCACACGAGGAGTCGCAGTCCACGTGAGCGGAGTCGGTCAAGGAGCAGGACGCGCAGTACAAGTACAAATCGCAGGCGTGACTAGATTAACGAGAACGATATGCTGCTAAGAATACCATCCGTTGCACTCTGGACCAGAATATCACATTCCACAACAACATCAAAACCCAAATCCCCTATAATGGCCATAACATAATATCTCCACTTTCCATGTCATCATACATTCCTTCCTCATCCACTCGTGTGATCGCAGCCTAACAGTAGACCTACAAGCGCCTCTGACCTCAGCCCAGGAAAGCCCTTCTTCCGCGCCAAGATCAGCCACACCCGCCTTGCTGTGACATGCGCCAAGTCTCTTGGTGTACGTGAATCGGCCGATGGTTCATTGTATTGTGGTGTACTGGAAGATTTGGAATCGAGGGATAGCTCTTGATCTAGACTTAGTCGTGCGGGGAAGGGAGATATGGGGTAAGGCGGTTTGAGTGCACACTCTCCAGACAAAGGATGCGTGGGTATGGATTAGATAACAACGCACTGCAGCGTGACGTCTGATTCGAACTATTCAACAGTGGGTATTGGATATCGATATTACAAAATATACATGATCGTCATGGGGGCATCATCCCCATGGGATTAGGGTCATAAATTTCGGCGTTTTCAATGCCGATCCATGACAATTTCTTTCCCGTCTTCTCATCTTTCATGCGTCGAGAACATGCAACGCTTGATTAGGAGCAATTACATTCCATGCAACGGTTTTATGCCGCGTGCTCACGGGCAGCCGAGTTGTCGACCTTGTTGCGACGCTCGCGGCCTTTCTCAGACCAGGGGAAGTGAGCGACGGGGATGACGAAGAAACTGTAGAAGATTTAGCACACATGTCGTCATGACAAAATGACGGAAGTTGTAGACTGACCTGTTGGAGCTATCTGCGATACCAGCCAGGGCGTTGTACCAGGCGGCAAAAGCAGCCATGAGACCGAAAGCTCCACCAGCGATAATGCAGTCACCCTGTGGGCCCGAGGCATCAGCGTTCAAGTAGCCGATCCCCAGCATGAGGAAAGCCAAGTCGAGGGTGAAGAAGAGGAAGAAGAAGGCAACGGTCGATCGAAGTGTGCAAAGTAGCAGGAGGAAGGTGAAAATGAACCAGCCCATGAGAAATAGGCCAAACGAGTCGTAGAATTCGCCTTGGGCAAGGAGTGTCTCTTCGATGGCGAATCCACCGGGGGTAAGGATGATGGCGAAAGCGATCCAGAAACCGCCATAGGATGAGAGAGCAGTAGCACCGAACGTGTTGCCGACAGCCATTTCCCTACTTCCATGTTAGATGCAGGCTTGATGTTTTTGTACAGCCATACGTACCACATGCCCGCTAAAAGCTGCACAAGCCCTCCGTAGCCGTATGCGAGAGCTACAACAATGTTGGGGTGACCAATGCTACGCGTGTTGACGTTGATCAAGGAAAGAACAAAGGTGGTGAGAGCGAAAGCTGACAGGCCCAGGGGAGCTGGGTTGGCGAACTTGCGGTTCGGTGGCCTGTACAGACCGGGCTGGAATTCACCACCGAAGGCTGCAAGGCGGAGGTCTGGGTCGTTGGTAGCAACGTGGGCAAGAGGATTGCCGCCATAGTCGTATGGTACCCTTTGCTTGGAGACTCCTGCGCCGTTGGTTGCATGGTCCGTTGCGCTGGTACCGTTGGTGCTCTTCTCGAAACTTTGGCCGCGCTATGTGAACAGTTAGAACTTGAAGTGCATCGTGCATGTGAAGCAACATACCACGGCGTCGTTGTGCTCACGGGCTGTCGCCATCATGTTCTACTATGAGTGACTATAGTTCAGACTAACTCGAGATGGGTCAATGGGGGATGGAGAGTCTGGGGAAAGAGAGAGCAAGCCCACTCTGGGGGAGCGGAGAGGCTGATATATGTCAGACCAGACGTCGCAGGGGTAGCATGGTCCAATACTGGTGCTAGGCCCGCGACTAAGGGTAGGTAATTAGAATTCCCAAACAAGTGCCACAGCGGGCCACTCATGGCAGTTCCTCACAGACACCTCTCCATCCCGGGTAAAAGGACAGCATTGCGTCTCCACAGGCTTGTCAATCAAGTCAGGGCACGGTGGGCGGACGAACGACAATCAGTCCAACTCAAGCCACCATGCGCCGCGTGTGATCGGCGCCAAAACCTACCTTACCGAGGCCGGATGGACTCCGACAGAGAGGATTCGCAAGTGGTGCGCCCAACCAATCCAACAGTAATCCAGACGGCTTTGCTGCTTGCGATGATGCGGAGAAAATGCGATGTGCTGCTTGAATTCCCATCTGCAAATCGCCAGCCAAGTACCAAGCATTACATCATCGTTGCTTGTGACCATGAATGACACACATCGACTTCCTTCCATCAAAAATGCTCTGAACATTAAAACGGGCAGAGGGAGCATGAGTCTTGGAAACATCGTTTAAACACACGGACCGCTATTGCTTTTTTTTTGGCATGTTTAGCGGTCTGACTGCATAGTTACCCTTGAGGAGTGTCCCCACCCCCCTGTGAGAAAACGCGTGCAGGAGTGGAGCTCAGTGCATCAACGCTCAACTTGCTCGGAGTAGTTAAACGAGAAGTCAGCGTTCTGACCATCCATGGACGTACGCGAATCTCGATGGTGGAAACTTATTTCTCTGTCTGTTGAGCTAGGGATGCCGGATGTCCCCGGGCACGGTATTGGAGCAACGGTATGAAATGCAGCACTTCCCTTGGTACCTAGGTAGCTGCGCATTTGTTGGACTTCGCTGCCTTTTTTCTATTGCAAACAGCCACAGCGCGTCCTGTTGCTCGATAAGCAATTTGCTGGGGCGTGCTGGGAGACTTGGGATCCCCGCTCCCCCTCCCCCCAAGGCTGCGGAGCAAACGGGATGATGTTCTTGTGCATGAGGTAAGGCGGCTAAGCTTTATCCAAGAGCCTCGGCACAAGCCACCGGCATCTTCCAATATCGTGACAGAAGGAGACGCAACGGTGTACACAGGTGCCGGATGTTTTGACTGTGAAATATTCGTTCAGAAAACGACGAACAGAAAAAAGTGTGTTCATCAATTGTGGGATCCATCGTCCTAGCGTGGCGTGAAGCCGCCTTCTCCCCTGGTCGTCTGGGGCTGCATGGGGCTGCAAGTGGAGCAGCATCTCACTACCCATTCTAGACAGGTTGAGACGCAGGTTGGCGGTTGTGATCCTTCGGACCAGCGGGAGCAGCTGTCGGGTCATTTCTCACCTGCATCCTGCCGTTCCATTTGCGTGAGACGATGTGACGGCGCCATTCGGTGACACTTTAGCCTAATAAATTAAATAGGTACAAGGTGCATCCTCGCAATGCTTGTGGTGGCATTGCTTGGGATGCTTCTTGTCTGTCTCCAGGGCTTGATCACTACCTCACGTATAAGGAGAGACTTGCGAACAGGTTCAGTGGGTCGTGCGAGGTGCAGACACCTTTGTTTGTTTATTGCGCGAAACGCGCTCATAATGCCTTTGCCAACCAAGAGCCCCAGCAGTTGCCAGAACAGACGCTGTCGAGGCGCCATGTGGTACCTGCATGGAAAATGAAAATGCCTCACGGATTGTTGAACTGGTCAAGGAAAAGGCTCATCTGCTCAAAAAGCCGCATATACGTGACGGAAAATAGATAGCATTGCTTATTCTAACGCTGGTGAGTGACAATTGTGTTCGCGTGCTTATGGCTGGTTGCGTCTCCACCGCTCTTCAAGAAGACGAGGAAGTGTTCACCTAACTTGGGGATAGACCACGGATAGGAGTTTACTTCTTTCTAAGGTGTCAAAGGTTGTTGTTGTAGTTATAAGTTATTTCTGAATAGCGCCTAGTATTTTAGTAAAACTAAATTAGTAAAAAAAAGATACTAAATGCCCGTCTAGCTCTAATTAGGGCGGAAGGAGTCTGTAAAAGCTTACTGCCTCTTCTCGAAGGAAGGAATCGCTAAGTTTGATAACTAAAACAATGAAACGGATCGTTATTCTACAGATTATCAAACGTCCTTGAACCATAGATGCTCCAATGTTTGTTGAGCTGTCATTCGCTTCGAGGGGTCCAAGTTCATTAACCGCAGGATCAGGTCCTTGAAAACAGTGTCTTTCACCTCAGGCCATTCTGCGAATGGCTTATACGGAATGTAGGGCTCATGGCGATCCTCCCAAAGCATAGTCAGAGCCATGCGACTGATTTCGTCGTCGCCGAGGTGCGTCTTCAGACCATCGAGTCCATCCTGATCTCCAAAATAGGAAACCTGACGCTGTAATCGAATCATATCAGGCAAGGCACCCAGCTTTTCATGCTTCTCAAAATCGGCATCCGGTCCAAATATCACCCGACCAAGAACGGCATAGATACACTAAAAGGGTTAGTGAACAGTATTGAAACGTGAGTACCAGCACTTACGACGATCCCAAAGGAGAACATATCTGCCGGCTTGCTAAGTTTGCTTTTGAAAAATGCCTCAGGACTACGCCAGTTTTCGTTGCCCGCTACCATGCCTTTGATGTACCTGCCATAGGGAAGATAGGCCGCATTGTCAAGGTCAGTAAGTTGAACCTTCTCAAGTACCATTTCTTCTTCGTCGTGATAGTAGTCAACCATGATATTGTCTGCCTTGATGTCTAGTGTTCGTCAATTTTTAGCATTGTAGTTTTGTGAAGAGCTTCATCACCTAGGTGTATGATATCTTGGCTATGCAACTCAACGAGTCCTCTCAGACTATCTTTGAGTATCTGTTTTGCAGTTCGCATAGAAATCTCTCTCCCCACAAGGCTTAGGAGATCTTTTTTCAGATACCCGAACACGAATATACGTTCCTCGGGAATGGTGTCCACGGGTAGTCGTATGAAGGGACTATCGCGGAGGTTAGGTCGAATCTCTTCGT
The DNA here is from genome assembly GCA_024321975.1 of Alternaria sp. 'sect. Undifilum'. NCBI lineage: Eukaryota > Fungi > Ascomycota > Dothideomycetes > Pleosporales > Pleosporaceae > Alternaria > Alternaria sp. 'sect. Undifilum'. Next base: position 4,974,686 of record JAJJZI010000004.1, read on the forward strand.
TGAAATGGTCGAATATGAGTTCGGGAATGTCTTTCAAGATGAACCGGTCGTTCACGCTTCTAACAGAGTTATTTCGTACCCTGTATAGCATACAATTTGGCAAGTACTTACGACGCTAGCCAGACGCGGCCAAAGTGTTCTCTTTCCTGGAGGAGTTGTTTGTACTGATATTTAGTTCCTGTAGTCCCAACCATGTCTTTGGGAACAGCTGCCATCCTGGCGATGCTTCTCCGAAACATGCTGGTCGCATAGAAATTGTACTGTACCTCGCCCTCTTATAGAACGGAGGGAGTGCAGTTGCAAGCTTGAAGGCATAGGTCGCTAGAGGACAACTAGATGCTGTTTTTCGCTCAGTGAGTGGGCGAGCGGCACGATAGCGGTGGGAACGCCAAAGCGCGCCAAAAGCATTCGTAGGACCAGGCGGCCAGGCAGACTGCAACGGCGGGTATATACGACTGAGGGGGTGACGCCGAAGAGAGGGCAGGCTGGTAAAGTGCTGGTGCTGAAACTAAGGGCGAGCGTAGCCCCTTGGAAGCGAAAGGATGTGTGGTGAACGGCTGTATAGGATGTTAACGTCGGTCCCCCAAGAGACATATTGCTGTATGTACCGGATGAGGTGTTTCCCCACTAGAGATTCTCCCGTGCGGCCGCTTAGGCTATGAAGCGTTGACCGTGCCAGCGCTTAAAGGCTGTAAAGCTGTGACCGTGAGGGAGAATTGAACGCACGAGGAATGCAGGAAACTCTTCCTTCCCTGAATCATCTTACTCCGTCCACCGTACAGAGAAAGGTCCCGCGCCCGCCGGCAAAGTCACGCCAGTCCGCACGGACATTTTACCCCACTTACGGTAGTCCAACCGTTTTCCACAGAGCTCCTCGCGGGTATCTTCTTCTAGCACTCTTGATAGCTGTGTTTTAACACCCTGCAATTTTATGCGCATTCTTTGATAGCATTTACCAAGTTACCCCCACCCTTCTGCAACTTCTGTCCACCTGTGCGCCGACAATTTTCTGTTGCCTCCTCGTCATGCGCTCCTTACTCCTGGCATGTGTGATCATACTTTTTAGGATACTGATTCTAACTCTAATCAGAGATCATCTGCTAACGAACAGCTGCTGGTTTATGCCTAGGCTCAAATGAGAGAAACAAATGAAGAGGTAACATAAATTGACGAGATCCGAAGTACAATTACTAGTTCTGTACAGTTCATGTAAATGGGCACAGCTTTTTTGTCGCTACTCGCATCTGTAGAGGGCGAGTGTCTCGACTTCATTCAAGCGATGCTCCTACCACACAAGCTGTCTTTTGACCGCAGCTCGAATCCTGCTACACCATCCGACACTTCTCCTCCTACAAGTAGCTTGCAAATAGAGACGCCCGACGATCGTGGTCCCGTTCCAGAGTAAGCTACATCAAGAAGTAATTACCTTTCTCATGGTACTGGAGGTGTTGATGCGGAGATGCCAGACTCTCATGATGCGTATGAAGGTGGCGCACCGACAACAGATCCAAGGCCTGAGAGCGTGACTGCGGTGCCAAACGTCGTCTCTGCGGCTCACGACTCTAATCTAGCATCAAATGATGCTGGGAGCGATATAGCAGAGAGTCCGCATCTACCTTCCTGAAGGGAACGTCACACCTCACTGTCATCGTCTCAAATCTCGTCGAGATGGAGCCTTAGCCATGTGTGTGATAGTATGCATACAAGGTCAGAGTTGTCGCCCTCAGCCAACCAATTTCTTCATGCATTACAACAGCTTGACTCGCGATATGGAGGTACTGCCAAGCATAGGCTTACAAATTTACGAGAGATTTCTCTACTTGCTGCTAGAAAACGCGACTCTTTCCTGTTGTCTTTGCCGGTCCAATTCTTCGGCTGGTACAAAATTCGCTTGATCAGAGATATTTGTCACGTGTACAGTGTAGAGAATAGGTCAGTGCACGCCATGGCTAAGGACCATTGCAACGACGAGTGTCTCAAATTAACTTACCAGCAGACCAAGCGCCTTGAGAAGCACCACCCCCTGTAATTCGCATTAACCGCTTTGATGGTCATGATAAGAGCTCAAAGAGGCTACATTTGAGTCACGGAGTGTTGGTGACCTATGCAAGGGTTTGCTGTGCCGTAGCGCGTAAGAATTTCTTTCAAGGACCTATGGTTCGTAACCAAACGTGTTGGAACCACCTTGGCGCTAAGTTCAAGCAATGTACTGCGCCGTAGCGCTCCAGGAACCTATGAATTGCAACCAAACCTGATGAAATGATCTTAACGCCATGTTCAAGCAGTATCTGCGCGCCGATTCATCTTGCCAAAGGAGTTATCTTGAGTTGTCTGGTTATTTAAAGTGACTCGGCAAACTATTAATAAGTCCTATCTTCGCTGTACTGGCTTTCAAACTTCAGATCCATCATATCTAGCGTATTAACTCACCATACCTATAAATCCCCCTGTTCTAAAACATTTGTTGATCTTTATTCCTTTCACCTCTTCTTCTTTCTAGAAATTAAGATTGGTGTTCACTGCATCCAAAAATCTCGACGTCGCAATCCTGTCCCTACAACACCATCATGTACCGATCCAGCGTTTTGATGAAGACGATAATCACATCTGTTGGAAAAGAGATCAATGTCTCGTATGTCAACAAGACGGACACTTAGTAACGTACGGCAATCGCACAGCAAGTGAAGGACGAGTTTACTGCAGTCGCCGAGGGGTCTTCCTATGCCTGGCACATAACTGATTGGCGTCCCCCAAGCGCAAGACATGCCTTTTGTGGAACCGGGCTCTTGATCAGGCGCATTGACATCTAGCTTCACATCGTCAAGCAAATAACGCACAAACTCCAGGTGCTCTGCCTGCCTGACTCTGTCGCTCTGTTTTTTTTTCGTATCTTTTTCGGGATTGTCACAACCGTCGTGGCCGAAAGCAGCCACCTCGACGGCTTTGTGCAGCACGCGCTGGCCCAACTTGCGCCCCTTTGGCGCGCAAGATTTTGAAAACCTCTAGATTTCCCTCACTTGCAACACTTTCTAGGATCGTATCGCAATGGCAAGGAGCTTGCACGACACCATATCGATCCCATGGTTGATTACTGGGAAGGACGCTTGCGCCATGCTCCAAGCACCAGACGATCATATCGGCGTTGCTAGTCATAAACCACATGAAGGTCGGGCCATATCCTCTCCAGTTGATGTCCCAGCCATGGGCAAGTAAGAACTCGAGGGTCGCTTTTGAAGGAGGACTGCCGTAGTCCGCGACATTTACCACGGTCGATAAGGGACTTCAAGATGATCGTCGAGTTTCCTTTTATTGCTTCCCAGCAGACTCTGCTGTAAAACTGATTGAGGTCCTCATCGGGGGTCATCGATATAGCTTGGTCTAATAGCGTTGTGTTGTCCGTCTCGATCGCGGTCTTCACGAGAGTTCATCTCTGGCTTTTTGCATCTGCCATCGTAGTGTCTTCGATGAGTCGGGTATTGTAGGGGGGTTCTGTTGTCCAAGCCATGAGGTGCGATGGTGGGAACGTGGTCGATTTGTAGTCGGCGCTTGCGCGATGAGTGGATGTCACGTGTAATCTCGTTAACCATGCTTTACCGAGGTGGACGGCGTAACGCGCATGACGGCGTAACGCGCGGTTTGAACACCAAAACCACTACTAAACTTAAGGCTGTAGAGCCTCACACAATAGCTACTATCATAAGAATTTTTAGTAGTAAGATCTACAGGGCTTAAATAATATATATAGCTATAAAAATTAAGTTAAAGTTTTAATCGCGCGCCTTATGCATAAGGTAGACGCTAGTTAAGCTGTAACACTACCTTAAGGCTTTCTACTACTTGTAAGGCTTGCGATAAGCCTCTTTTTTTAAGTAACCTTTTTAAGAGCTTTAAGGCTACTTCTCTTACCCTTTTAAGAAGTTTTTATAGATTATTAGAGTTGTTTTACAGCCCTGTAAGCAGCTGCCCTAGAGGCCTATTTAGCAGCTCTCTTAGCCTTCTCCTTCTCTCTTACTAATTAAGCTGTAGCCCTTACTTATTACCTTATTTCTTTCTCTTTTGCCTTTGCCTGCCTTATCTCCTTATAATGCCTATTTATCTTAGCTTTTTAGTATTATACTTACTCCTCCTCGCGTTCTTAGAGTTATTAGTAATTACGTGCTTTCTTTACCTTTCTTAAAGACTAGACTATAGCTCTACTTTAGTACTCTTTAAGCTTCTAGAGTAGGAGAGGCTTACTTTATTTCTTATTCGTCTTTTTATTAATTAGAGCCTTACGTAGGCCCTTAACTTTATACTTAAAAAAAGTCTTATAAGTTAAGATTTAGTAATAAACCTAGCTTAGCGTTTAAGCTTATTTATTACTTTAATTTTTTACTACTTTGCGTAGTAAGCGTTTAACTTTTCTCTAGTTTAAAGTACTTAAGCTTAAGAACTTACTACTACTACTTAAAAAGCTCTTAATACTAAATCTTTTTAATATAACTTTAAGATTAAAGAGTAAGAGGCCTATAGCTTTAAAAGCTTTTAAGATTGTTATTTCTTTAAAAGAGGCCTGCTAGGCTTAGTAGAAAAAAGAGAAGAAATCCTTCTTACTTATTAAAGTAAGGCCCTAGTTCCTCTTTAAAAATCTAGATATCTTAGCTTAGTAAGCTAATAAGAGAGGCTTAAATAAGGTAACATTAAGAGGCTATAGCGTGTAAGATAAATAAGAAAAATAAACTATAAGGGGAATCTTGTTCTAATTATAGTACTTAATAAAATCTATAGTAAAGTAAGATTTATAGCTATCTAGAATAAGTAATTAATAAGAGGCTTAATCTTTTACTTTAGTATTATAATAAAATACCTATTTAAGCTACGTAAGACTAATATTATTATTTATCTAGCTAGAAAGTAATAAGTAGATTTAAACTTAATAAGTCTTAGGATTAAAAGCTTATAACTAAGTGTTTTATATTAATCTTAAAGTTAATTAATATATAAAGGTAAGTGCTAGGTAAGATCTATTAGTATAGATATAGGCTAGGAATGTTATCTACTCTTATAAGCTATCTTAAATAGTACTCCTTTTTTTTCTCTACTTATATAAAGGCTTACTAAAGATCCTCTTTAATCTTCTTAAGATACTAAAAAAGAAGCTCTTCTTATCTATATTGTATATGTAACGCGCTTTAACGTAGTACTACTTAATTTTCTTACATAAGAGATTAAAGTATAAGCTATACTTCTTCTTAGAATTAGCTTTATAGCAATTGTTATTTATACCTGTTATCTATCTTAAAATAAGCTTATTAGGGTACTAGTAGACAAAGTAATTAACTTAGTGTACTCTAACCTCTCTCTTTGCAATCTATAAGGCAAAATTTTGTATTATAGCTTATATAAGTGTAAGGCCTCGCCTAGTAAGCTATTTAATATACTATAAGAGCTCTAGCTCTTGTTGTAGATAGAGAGCCTGTTAATTTTAAGCTTTAAAGTTACGTAAGGTTAAAACACTTTAGTATCTTTAAAAGAGCGTAGATTATACTATACTATACTTTTCTACAAACTTTGTATATATAAAGATGCGCCTAGTACGCGTAAATTAATTTTATTAATTGCTTCCTAAATTAGATCTATATTAGTGGAGTTATCAGGTGTTGAAAGGTGGTGTTGTTTTGGTGGGGGTGCGCGTTACGCCGTCATGCGCGTTACGCCGTCCACCTCGGTATTCCAGGGAACCGCGCCACAAACGCGCATCAGGCTAGGTAACAGCCATGACAGCCCACCTTTACCTCTCTCACGTGAAAACTTCCTACAAATTTATTAGTATATGTGTGGGAGTGGAACTGCATCCGGACATAGAGGCTTCCAAAGCAGGAAATAGAGGCTCGTTATCAGAGACAGCACCACGACAACGATAGTGCATTGCAGCAAAAACCTTGTTTTTAGATGCGCTAGCGTTACAGTACACAACCTATTAGAAAAATACAGGAAGGCGAGCGCGTTTGTAGTAGGCTTCTGCCAATTTGACTTCCTCAAGTTGCTAGGGGGGGCTGTTTAGGATCTAGTATTAGGTAGCGTGTAAATAGCTTCGTATTTAGAAGACGTTACGCGAAACAGGAGGCGTAAGACTCTCTGTCTATACTGCAGCGCCTTTAGACGTGCACTCGAACGCGTCTTACATGCCCGCTTTAAGAGCCAGCTATGCCCTTGTAGTACGTGCGGAAGCCCGGCACTTGCTTTTGCTAATTGCTTATGTGAGAACTAGAGGACCAGCCGCCGTATTATCAATTAGCTAAACGTTACTCTACGTAAATGTGGATGTTGTAGGTAAAGGGGAGAGGTAGGCAAGCGAACTGCGCCCTTAACTCTCATAATGCCTTACCAAGTCTAAATGTCTCTATTTTCGACCAGATCTTCCTTTGCCTTGGGCTCCTCGTCATCCTTCCCCTCTTCTTCTTCTTCCTCTCCCTGCTCTATTTCCTCCATCTCACCGTCGTGGGTATCTCGCTGCACTTCCATGGCATCACCTGCATGCATATAAGTCCCGAAATATCCTCGCATCTCTAGAGACCCCAAGAATTCGGACATGTAGCGGGAGGGATAGCTAGGGTCAAGCGTAGCAAGGCGGAGACAGTAGGAAAGACACGTTTGACTGTCGTATCTCAGCGACGTGGCGATGCCAACATTTTCAAGTGCTTGGACATGTGCGAAGATCTTCTTTGAATACGGATCCTCGGGACACAATTGGGTACCTGATTTGACAAGCTCGGTCGTATTACCATTCATGTACAAGACGAGGCTGTGCAGATTTGGCATTCGGCCACTGGGTTTCTTGTCCAAGGTGAGACGATCGAGTAGACGTTCAAGGTCCCAGCACGAGCCTCCGACCGTTAGATGGGCGAGCGTCCTGGGCAGTCCGGCAAACTTGTACACAGCCTCGGACTCCCACCCCGCCCATTCGACTGTCATGCATTCGTTGATGCCTGCGGTTACGTGTCTAAGCTGGGTATACTCGCTCAAATCGAATGTATGGTGTTTTCCGACGACATCCCATAGTCCAAGGAACGGAATCTCTAGCCTAGTCAACCTTGGCTTTAGTTGCGTTGCGATTATTTCTCTCAGGTAAGGTTGGACGTCTCTGGTGGGTACATGATCTTGACCCACACTGGAGGGTAAGATGGGCGAGCCGGTGAAGAATACTGGATCAAGAAAGTGGATATCCTCGAGAGACATGTGTCCCAATAAGAAGATTTGTAAGTTTGGGGTCTGTAAGAAGAGAAGAGCAAAATGGGCCTGGAGGTATTGCGAACGCAGGTCGTCCATCAGCATCTGTTGCAGCGGTCCGTTGAGGCCTGATGACTGGATGATGGGTTCGTAATAGTTCGGTTTCTTCGCTTCAAGTTCGAGCAATACATCTGGATCAGCATCCCGGTAAAGGTCTATGCTTCGTACCAGTTGCGCGAGTTTGGGTTGGGCGACGTACAAAGAGACGAGTCGGTGTACTTTGGCTATCTCTACGCAGACGTCTTTGTGGAGCATTTCCATCGCGATTTCATCTTTAGTATATGAGTATCTAAACAAGTTACACTTTCTTCTGGTCTTCACTTACGGAAACGCTTACACACCATGGTCAGCGAGACAAGTTCCGCACGACGGTCCCGAGGTAGACAAGGTAGATGGTCTAAGACCTCAAAGAGGAGCTCGTTGGAAAGCGTAAAAATATTTGCCGGCATTTTGAAGTAAGTTATGCACTATTGTATCAGGTTTACTACCAGTAGCCAGGTTAAGTATTGCTGGAAGGTTTACTTCGTCGGTGCACGATGTGAGTCAATTTTTTGTGACTGTGTCTCTGTTTGAGAACAAAGCACTGCCGATTACCGCTCGTATGAGTCGTTGTAAGTGTTGTGGAGCTACAATGACTTTGCAGCAACTTGTGACTACTGCATTGTGAATGGGAAGGCATCCAAAGTTGGCCTGGTTGTCGTCAACCATGGACGACAAACACTTGGTCGAACCGTAATAACCGAGTTAAGACTCTACACTTGTATAATAAAAAGGGATCGAAGAAGTAGAGTGAACCGCTGTGCATGCTTCCAAGCCAGGTAATTCAAATGATTTTCTCTTCAACATTGGGTGATCAAGGGAAGGTCGCCTAAAGGCTTAATCAGACACAAAATGTGCACACCCAAGACACCACCTGCATGTGCGCAATACACATTTCGCCCGCAGCAAACAATCTATCAGGCGAAAATAATATAAACGCAAGGAAGTGCAGAAACGCCCACGCCGTACCAGGGACAGTTCTATAGATACACCGCAATTTATGTTTGTTTACAACCCACCAAGACAAAAACAGAGCACCAACCGCACGGCCAGAAAAACTCAAACACAGCGCTCTCGTCAACGGGTAAGTAAAGACGAACAGTCCAGCAAGGGTCTAGAATCGCAACCGCAGGCCGTCATCGTAGCGAAAAGTCTCAACAATGACGCAGGGTGAGACCAAGAAGAGCACGAGCAGCGATCAACAGACGTCTCTCTTCAAGCTGCGACGCTTGCAAGATCAATACAACATTGTCTCTCCTCTTTAGCAGTACGCGAGGTTGTGTTAGGCAATGTGTGCGACGAAAACACGGACTAGTAAATCTACATACACAAAAGCGTCGAAACTTCGTGCTGAGATAAACGGCACGACGCAACGAATTCGACGAAAAAGAAAAAAAAAGACTCTGGTTGGCGAGCGAAGCATGATACTCAATAAGACGCCTTGGAACATGCCGCCTACGAATGCTACGTTTACAAATACGCCCTGAAGGATAAACCCCCCCCCCACCACCCAATCCATCCCAGTTTCATCAGCGTCGATCATCATGTACAAAACAAGCTTCAGTCTCCCCCACCCTGTTTTTTTTAAATTCATCAATCGTGTCCCGTTCTAGTCTAAAAGAGGACCAAGTCCCCACAATCGCGACCTACACAACTCAAAACGAACGATGATTGCAATGGCTTTTCATCGAGGGACACGAACACAAACACGAACCCCCCCCCCCCCCGACGTGTCTTTTTAATAGCTTGACTTTCTTCACTCGTCGCCGACTAGCCTGATTTCGGCAACCTCGTCATCCTGCTGCGTGACAGGTGTGCCAACACCACCCCAACCACTCTTGACAGGACCGTCGTCACCAAAGTCCTCCAAGAGCCTATCGCTGAACTCGCCATCAGCCACGGAACCCATAGCCCCGGTATCGGATGCAACGCCGTCATCGTCGGAATCGTTGTTGCGACCACCCAGGCCTGTGCTTGTAAGGCCACTGAAGCTCCAAGCCGGCTGATCAGTGTCTTCCCAAATGTTAGGGTTGGGGTTGTAAGGGACATCATCTGCATAGCCCTCATCTTCGGCATAGGGCGGTAGCTCCTCATCGTCACTCAGGCTCGCGGCTACGACTCCGTTCTTTGGACGGTTCGCGGCTGTTGAGCGCAGATAACCACCCCCGCGCAGGACTACGGCTCCCGCTGCCACTGCGCCAGCGCTCGACGACCCATTGCGGGACGAATCGCCGAGGCGCAAGCCGTTTCCCGCCGGTGAGCGGGAGCGAAGTTCTGAGTCGTTGTCTTCGTCAGAGTCGGGGTTGCTGATGTCGGCGCTTACGATTTGCTGAAGGGAAGGAGGGCCTAAAGGGACAGGCGAACGGCGTCGGTAGAAGAGAAGGTAGGCTGATCTTGAAACAGCTTTCCGGCCTGAATCGCATTTAGACACTATTGAGTCTAGTGAAGTTAGTATTAATGTGACCATGTTCGGAAAGCACGAGGTTCAACTTACCATTGTAGTCGTACCACTGCTTGTCAAAGAAGTTTTGAGCAGTGGCTGTGTAATGACCGCCTCCAAGACCACCGAAGTGATTATCAACGGCGAATAGATCATAGGTAAGATCCTTGCCCTCAGGGAAGCCGACTTTGCCAGACAAGTCCAACCCCTCTACGGGAAAGTCAACCAGATCCTCAATCTTATCTCTGAAGTTTCTCGCTCCACTAAAGCGCTTGAGGTGTATGATGAGGATGTCGGGAACGGTCCAGATCTCGAGCGTCTTTGTTGCCCTACGCCTCTCTTTGCAACGGCTGCAGTACCATGCGTTATCTTCAGAAAGCACTTCGCTCTTAGAGGATTCATTGAAGCACTCATCGAGGTTGATGCCATGCTTCCGGCGGGCTGTACGCTTCTCTTTCTTCTCTTGAAGCTCTGGGTCATCGAGCAATTCAATCGACTTGATGACGTCCGCGCCCCTAGCATCGTCCGTCGTTGTGGCCCCAAACAGAGCGTCGTAAGAGTCTGATTTCCAATCAAGGACAAGAGCCTCGCCCATTCGGAGCAGTCTCTCGTCAGACTCATCTTCAGGACCTTCAGGATAGTTCGGTTGATCTGGCACCTTGCCTGATTTCTTGCTCTTGAAGTCCTTGGTGTTCTTATGCTTTCGCTCCAGTTTGCGCTCATGTTTTCGCGCTTTCTTGCTCTTCTTCTTGTTCTGACGGCCAGACCGGGCGAACTCTGGCGCTTCCGGCTCGATCGACTGCATTTCCTCGTCGCTACTAACATTGGCTGCATCAATCGCTGCATCACCGTTAACGATCGTGGACTGGGGCGCGTCCTCATCTTCATCGCTGGAAGTAGTCTCGCTTCCAGCAGCAGACGATTGTATGGATTCCTCCCGAGGTGGTGGTATCCTGATTCGCTTCGAGATAGGCTCAAGTGGTTTTGAATAATCGACAGTACTCCAACCGGTAGTAACGATCTCGGAATTCTTTCTCGAATGCTTCATCTCGAACAGATGCCTGTCTTGTGTTAGTTTAAATATCTGGAGGAGCTTCCCAAAAAGCAACAGCTCTCGCGGTGCTGAACGCTGATGAAAGTGGCTTGTACGTACCTAAACTCCGGATGAATGTAGCTGCCCGGTCGGAGAACCTCCGGAACCTCACTAGCCTTGTCAGCCTGGTCAGCTTGAGCTACCGGCGTCTCCTTTGCATCTGTCATCGTAACTTCAACCATGTCCTCGCCTTCAACAGATCCATCCTTGACTTGTGGATCGTTTGGCGACGCATCTTCTTCTGTTGTCAGCACAACATCAGACCCAGGGCGCGATTGATCTGGACTGCTGAGCTCACTGAGAATCGGACGGGTAGTCATGCAAGCGACTCTAGCCAGAACCTTCCTTAGAATTGTGTCGTAATCTTTCGCTTCCTCCCGCGTGAGAACAATGAAGCTGGGCCACAGTGCCATAGATTGCCCTGTCGCCCTATATGTAGACTGACTTGGTATGCGGTGGAACATTGGAAATACAACGCGGTCATGGAGTGGTGAAACGGTATCCGGAATCTCTTCATCGGAAGACTGCGAAAGCAACACACGATACTTGGAGCCCTTTTTCTTTGGTGCTGGCCAGTTGCTAGGAACCATTTCCAACTCATAAAAATAGATGTCGTCCCGTGGGCCAATGTTCGACTCCGCTATTGATGACGTATCGTCAAAGTGACGATAGTATTTGTGACTGTAGACCTCTGACGCCATTATGCGGTTGGCCGGAACGCCGCCACCGCGCTTGCCGACGAACTCCTTCAGGGCTTTGATTGTAGTGTTTTTGTCAACGTCAAGCTCGATCTGAACGGGCTTGCCGAACAGTGGCACATATGTTATAGTGTGAGACCAAGATTGCTCCACCGGCAGCTGCAAGGTAAGCTGGCTGTATGGGTCGAACGTGATACTGACCTTCTCGCAATCCGGGCAAACCATGGTGTTTTTATAGAATCCGCTGAACAGATCCATAGCCACCGAGTCGTTTCGCGCCCGGTGGTTTTCTCGATAAATTTCGCCGAGTCGCTTGACTGCCTCTGGGTCACGGAAGGTATTGTCATCAGAATCGGGGTTTTCTCGGTATGGCTTCTTTTGTATACGGTTGAGATCCTCGTGGAGTGCATCGACCAGCCAGCTGACGAATTCCTGAGAGTCTTGCTGCCCATAACCGGAAAACATAGGGTTGGCTCTGCCTAGCTTGAGCTTGAAGTCCTTGGGCGAGACAGAGGAATTATTATCGAAGCCATAGATGGAGTTTAACAGTCCAGCGTACGACTTGGCGATTACACCTTTGAAGCCGATGGGGTTGTCGACATTGACCTCGTCTTTCCATTTGTTATTCAGAAAGTACATGCTCAGCTCTTCGACACTTCGTAGACATTGGAGAGCGGAGTTCATGTAACAAGTGTTGCCGAGGTTCGTAAGCCCGACATGGCCACGAACCTTGCCGTTTTGCTTCCTTCCGCGCGTCATTGGGCCTCCCGTTGGAGTGTCCTTACCGCTGTTCAGATTGCTCTTGCCAACCTGAGCACTAGTCTTGTTCTTGAACGCCGCTTTGGTGGTATCCGCGACGTATTCACCCTTTTCATCATGTTCCTCAAGCACGATAATTTGGTCCTGGGTCAGACCAGCATCAGCCAGAGTCAGGCCCTCGTTGAACATCTCGTTGTCTGTCTCGTCTTTCCCAGTCACTAGCTCGCGCTCCGATGCAAAGGCAAGACTATTGAAACTTTCAATGTCCATGACAAGCTTAGGCCGTTGGGCGGGTGCCGGCGCAACAGGAGATCCGTTGCGAGGAGACGCGTCGGGTGTTAGAATGCCAGAGGGTTGCGAAGGCTGTGGCTGATCTGAAGGAGCGGACGTGAGAATACGCCAAATGCGAACTTTGTTATTGAGGTCAATGCCAGCGGCTTTCTTTGCAGCTTCAACGAAGGCAACGAAACTCTCGTATCTGCTCGCAACGATCTTTGCGGCCGGTTTGTTGTTGTCGGAGGGGTTCGGGGATCTTCGCACTTTTCGGATTGTGAATATGGGAGGGTGCAGCTCGTAAGAAATATCCTCGCCGGCCCCCCCTGGTACGGTATTGTGGGCGTACCGCCGTATAATGGGAGTTGACTTCTCAATCCCGTACCAGCTTAGCACCAAATCCCATGCTTTGCGGGGCAGGATCTCAAAATCTTGGCCCAGGGTCATCGCCTTGCTAAGCGGGATAAAGTCGTCTCCATGCTGGTCCACCAGGTCCTCCTGCATCAATTCCACGTCGACAAGATGTGAATTGTTTACCGCGCCGACTGGACCGATGGTTGCCTCCTTGCTGAAGTCGTTGGGCCTGCCTATGTTCTCCGATGTCCTTGCCCACACGCGCTCTAACCACTGCTCAGAAATGATGTAACCCTCCTGCCGGTCTACCAGAGGCTCGGTGGACATCATGCCCATGACACAAGTCACCTGCTCGTCGATGCTAGGTGGATCCGCACGTGGAGGGGCGTCGCCATGGTTGTCGAGGCTGCTATCATTGGGCGCATCGGCCATCTCTACCGAAGTTGCGCGCGCGCTGCGCTGTGGTGTGCCTGTGGGCAGGGGCTTGCTGGCCCGGGAGCCCGACTGCGCGTCGTTGCTGCGTGTGCTGTCGGCGTCCGTCTTGTCGTCCATGTCTGAATGAAGGCGCTTAGCGGGTGACGATGCCCGTGGAGGGGGCCTTTGGAGGTGTTGTTCGGCGGTACGTGTGCGGTCGAGGTCGGTGAAGGAGCCCTCGCGGCTGTCGAGGGTCAGGTTGGCGTAGGCTTCGCTGGGTGAGCTTGCCCCGGTGTAGTTGTTGTCTCTTGCGGAAAGACTAGCGGAGTCGGGAGCGTCGACTAGGACTTCATCGTGCAGGTGCGGTGGCAGGTAGCGTGGTGGTGATGCTGAAGGTTGCGGGGAGGAACGAGGGGACCCTACACCGACGCTTCCCACATTCGGTGAATGGGTGCCGTCGAGGTTGGACAATTCTTTTGGCGGGACCACAATCTTCCGCTTCTTGTTATTAGTGGAGGCCGTTTTGAAGCTGATTGCCTACCGTGAAGCCCGCGAAGAGCTTCAAGGCAGACTGTATGAAGGGCGAACGAAGGAGGGTGAAAGGACAGGCACAAGGCGGAGAAAGATTATGCAGCGCGTAGCTCGGGCCGCAGTACCTAGGGAACGGCGCTTCTTCTTCACAAACACAGTAACACGGCGGTGAATGAAACGTGGGGTAACAGCGCAATGTCCGCAAAAAATGAGAGCTGCGCGGTGCTATACGCCGTCGTCACCATCGGCTTCGAATCACTCAGCCTTGCGGAGACTAAACGAGCTTGGCGACGCGGTGAATGCTCCACCCCCTGTCGCGTGTTAGACAGACAGGACAGGACAGAACACTTTTATGGTGACCGAGAAAACGAATCCACGCTTCTGTCGAAAGGCCCCTTTTTCCTTGTCATTATATCACAAGGGCACACAACCATGCACTGCGGTTTTTGGTACCACAGGTCAGGATTATCGGAGAAGAAACTGTGAAGCACTCTGCGATCACATACAACAGTCATGATATCTGTTAGCGCGGCAGTCCGTTGTTACGTATAATACAGAGACTGAACAGAGTCGTCGTGTCTCACTTCGGCCCGCCGCTGTTCAGCCATGCAAAAGCAGAGGCACCGCCCACTGGGTTTGCCGATCGAGGTTTCGACAGCGCAGGCACATTTTCCCTTCCCTTTTCCCCAGACACAGTCCTCTTTACCTGCGGAGGTGCTGGTGTACTGTTCGCCTCGCCCTCGCCCCTCCGCTTTCCATCGTCGAAGAAGCGCGATTGTCCTGTGACTGGCGATGAGTTCGAAGTCGACAAGGTACGTGTCGATCTAGACGGCTTCAATACTTTGATCCCTGTATCACGTCGCTGGTAGCTGGGATTTGAGCTGGTAGTTTTACCTACGTTAGCCCAGTCCAGCGAGCCCGTGTTCGTCTTCTCGGCCTGGTCACGGCGCCAATTGCTCCAGATGACCGGAGATGCTCCTGATCGGGGCACTCCGCTAGCAGAGCCTGATTCTTGAGTATCTTTAGTATCAGAGCGACTTGATGTTGACAGTACGAGTTGTGCGCGCTGCTCCAGACTCCCCCGGCCACTTGACCCGCCATCGTCAGAGTTGGTCGCGGGGCCTTGGCCATTCGACTTCTCCATCGACGGTAAAAGTTCGCGTGTTATTGAAGTTGAAGTAGCAGACCTTTCGGTCGTCTGGTTTGATTGCGTTGAAGCAAGTGGCGAAGTTGTGCGGTTCAGATTCGCCGTGGAAGCACCGCTAGTGTACAAGAATTTGAAAGCGCGATCATCTTCGGGGCGCACAAGGGGTATCTGAAGCTTGCTGCGGTCATCGTCATAGAGAGTTAGTTGGCTAGAAGAAAACAGAAGATCGGCATTATGCGCCCGAAGCATGTCGCTACCAAGGAAGATCTGAATGGCTTTTGGGTTGACTTGAGCACTATGCTTCTCGGTGACGGTAAAGTTCACGCCCACCGAGGGGAGCTGCGGCGCTGGGCTGTCGGATCGCGAGGACGCCGAGATAGGCACAGCCTCTGGCAGATATACAGAGAGCTTAATTTTGCGAACCCCATCCTCGCCTATGACGACACGGTCCTGGAAGCCTAGGTGCTCGACCATGTTGGAGTCCAGATAGGATGTGTATGAACCTGAGCACACTGCTGCGTACAACAGAGTGTCGTGCTTGAAGTTAGTGTTGAGCCAGCAACGTATTATGGCAGGGACGGAGCCGAGAATGAACAAGCCAGGAGCCAGCCCTGGAGCGTCTTGAGGCGTTGTCGGCCCAAAGCTAGTCAGGCTGTTTGCGCGACCAGAGGCCATGGAATGTACCGAGTGACCAGCAGAGCTTTGCCTTCCGTCTGACTTGTGGGAGTAACTGCGCTCGCTCATGACATGACCGCCCATGCCACTACCAGTGCGGGGTATCAGGTCCAACGACGACCTCGATGCATGTGCCCAGTGGCCGTGGTTGGCCGTCTCGTCGAAGCGAACACTATTCGCGCGGGAGGAGGCGCCTACACGGCGGGGCTCTTCATCAGCGTCGAGCTGAAGGTTGCCGATGAGGTTGCTGGACTGGTCGTCGAAGTTTGTGAAATGGTCGGCGGTCGGCTGCTGCAGGGGAACTGAAATGTGTTAGCCGGGCTTTCATGAGCCTAGTTGTGCTTACTCACCCTGTTGGGGTGTCCCTCCCAGCACCGAAGGGAAGGGCGATGAAGTGCCCCAGACGTTCTTCAGGCGCGAGTCATCTTCATGCTTGCGCTCCAGGCGGGCGACGCGATCAGCGAGTTCAGCTTGATTCTCCTGCACCCGCAGCATTTCGCTCTGAAAACGCCAGAATTCGTCGCGCGGCTGAAAGGCTATGCTATGGGAATCCATGCCCGTGACTCTCTCATCCCTTGGTGACGTGCTCAACAAAGAGACACCGGCCTTCCCGTGGGGGCTTCCCAAGCTACAAATACCGAGCACCCACTGCACCTAACCTCAATTTGCTCGGTGTAGAGTTTGGCTGGGCTAGCAATCCGAGTGTTTGTAGTATGCGAACGTCTGGGTCGTCAGCGACGAAGAATCGGTACGGGGGCGTTCAGAGACGGATTTCAAAGTGAAACGTATTCGACGTGGGGAGGGGGGTGTCGAAGATGCGCGAAAGGGTTGCGACAGTTTGGGGACCTCAGAGGGCAAGTGCCAGGTGTTGGTCGATGTAGTTAGCTGGAGTGTTTGGAGCAGAAGGTGCGATTCCCAAAGCGGCCTGAAGAAAAAAGGAGCGAAGGAATTTGCAGTACTTCAGAAACGACTCGAGCAGGAACGGGAACAGGAACAGTCGACTACAGGTGCGGTGATGCGTGATGCGTATTGTCGTCGCGATGCTATTCTGAGATTCATGGGGAACGACGCCGCCACTAACCAAGTGCTAGGTACCGGAGTTATGCACCCCCTGTCCGATTGGCTACGACCAGGGCCTTCCCCAGCTTAGCTGGATTCTCAACTCTTACAATTCAGGCCTGCCCGCATATGCGATTTTTACTTTTCTCACGTATCGTATAGTTTAAGATGACTGGGCAGTCTCCCAGGCCTTCCACGCTTCTTGGTCGTTCCACGGCGGCAACACCATGGGAAGCTTATCAGGTGTCTGATCCGGCCACTGCTGTTCAACCATCTTGATCAACTCCTGGTAGAAAATGCCGTACCCTATTGGGTTGAGGTGGAGACCTGCAGATCTAATCAGCACTGTAATGGAAGCGGGTGAGGTCTCGCAAACACCCTACCGTCGTACATGAGCTCCGCCAAGGCGTTGTTTTGCGCGACGTCTAAGGAACCGGGCAGCGGGTCACCGAGCTTCCAAGCATCTGCCTTGAAGTCCGTCCTTGCCATGAAGGCTTTCCAGAGATTCACGACAGGGAGGTTGAGCTCAGCGCCAAGCTCGACAACTGCATCGGCATATGCTTTGGTCGTACTTGCCAGACGCGAGACGCTAGTAAAGCCATTGGACTGGTCTCTTGGCCACCAGAGGTGCTCATTGATTGGAGGAGGGGCAATCAGGATGATGCGAGGGTCGTGGGCTTTGATCTGCGGATGGAAGATGATGTCCTTCAAGTTCTTGGTGAATTCCTCGAGCGGAATGTGCTGCTTGTTGGGCGCATTTGGTAGGGATGAGTCGTTGGCACCGAAGAAAATGGTCTGCGTGGTCAACCAGAGTCGAATCTGACATGGACAAGTCTTCTTACCATGAACCGGATCTTAGCCTGGTCTGGCGAAGGGACAATTGTGGGGAGTATCCGGAGAGCTTGGCGGGTGTTGTACCCACTGCCATGGTATTAGTCCTAGTTGCAGCTGTAAGGAGAGGACGTCATAACCTGAAGCCGCGATTGATTACATCAAGCCGTCGTATGTATGCTAGTAGGGTATCAGCGCCCGACTACACCGGTCCGAGCCAGTGATCAGCATGGAAGCTTCACGAAGACTGACGACGACACGTCGACTGACCAGCTTGAAGAGCTGCAGAGAAAGCAAACCCACGCTCTTGGGAGAAGGAGTCCTGGGTTATGCTGTCCCCGAGCAGGAAGAACTGTTCGTATACAGCAGGCTACAATTGTTAGCACCTGCTTCTTCCAAACAGAACATTGCCTCGTAGTAACACTCACCATCTTGGATGCTCTCAGAGGGATGTAGGTTCGATCGTCGTCAACTCTTCCACAATGCTGGCTAGTGCCTTGGGGTAGGCCACTCGGCGAATGCCCGGCACTCCGAAACAGGCTTTCCGAGCTGTGTGCTTGGCGAGCCCCAACTCAGCGGCTCAGCAGCAGAGGGATATGCCCCAGCATCTTTACCCCCAATTCTCCCGGGCAGCAGACGCAGGTCAGCGTGTAGTAGTGGGGCTGCGATTGGCGGCTACGGCATCGCGCCTTGTCCGCGTAGGGTTAGCGCCCTGCCGTTGCCCTGCATCTCGTCCCCGTCGCGTGCAACGCCGACCATCACATGAGACGCGCCTACCGCCAGTTCCCTGGTGAAGGCGTCTGACAATTCGCCTCAGAGGGCCGCCGCCTACACAGTACTGTACAGTTCCTCTGTGTATTTGCTGCTTCTGGCCGTTCGCTGTGTGCATAGTAGCACCCGCAAAGCAGGTCTGACGGCCGTCTTACCCGCGTCGGTGCGTATCTTCCCCCCCCCCCCAGACACAGGACCACTACGCATCCTGGACGGATCCGTGGCGTAGTGGGGAGATGGGGCATGGTGCCCAGCCAAAACATATCCATCGTGACAGCGCCATGGTCTTCCGGATGACCATGATAGCGGCCTCTGCGCGGGGACTTGTCTCTGACTGAGCTCGACACTAATAGACACTGCCCTTGCCCAGATCGTAGCTGCCTTTCCCCTGTACACCCTCGCCATGCCCAAGTCGATGCGGTCGTACCACAGCGTCGACGACTACGACGACGCCGACGATGACTATGCCGCCGAACAGCGCGAGCGCGACGACACGTTCAGCACCACCACGCCCACCTCTCCGACTCTCACCTTCAGCGCCCAGAGGCCGATGCGTGCCTCGGACACGGACCTCACCAGGTCAACCGGCAGCGTCAACGAGCGGACAGCCTTGCTAGGCGTGCCCCATCTGCGGGGCGCCAGGTCCTACAAGAGCCTCCCTGCCACGAGTCCTGGCACTCCCCGACCAGGCACGACGCGTAACAACAGCCAGCTGCCCACCAGCTCGCGCATGCGGAGCAGGAGAGGCTCCCTCACGGGCGGACACACTTTTAGTCAGCGCCTCGTAAATGCCCTGGGCGAGAGGGGAGCCGGCCTGGAGCAGAGCATGCAGTCAGCAAAGGCTTCCTTCCTCCAGGACAACCGCGTGTGGTACGATCAGTTCACATCCACGGATTGGGTCCACGACAACATCGCCGACGCCTATCGCGTCAAGGCGCTGCGGAGTAGAAAAGACTTGAGAGGTCGCTTAGCAGCATGGTTCGATGGTGCTCAGGGCTGGATCCTCGTCGCCCTTATTGGCGTCTTGACTGCCGTTTGCGCCTACTTCGTCAACACCACCGAGACGGCCTTGTTCGACCTAAAGCAAGGATACTGCACTAGAGGCTGGAACAAGAGCCGCAAGACGTGCTGTGACGGTGCATCGGTATGCGAGAGCTGGGTCCACTGGTCCGAGGTGGTCCGCAATGATAGGCTGGACGTGGTCCAGACGCAGTACGCCTTCTTCGTGTTCTCGGTCGTCCTACTCTCCGTGGCCTCGTGTCTGCTTACCCTCACCACCAAGACTGTCATCCCCTCGGCCATCTCACTCTCTACACTTGATGAGAATTTGGGTGCAGAAGTACGGAGATACTCCGACCAGGCAGATGAAGAAGATGGCAAGCGCAGCATCAGCCCAGAGTCGAGATTCCAGGAAGTACAGGCCCGGCCACCCATGGTCTACTACTCCGCTGCTGGCAGTGGTGTAGCCGAAGTCAAGGTCATCCTTAGTGGCTTCGTTCTCCACGGTTACTTGGGTGTACGGACCCTGCTCGTCAAGACGCTGGCTCTGATTCTCAGTGTCGCATCAGGTCTAAGTCTCGGTAAGGAAGGCCCGTACGTGCACATCGCGACTTGCATAGGAAACATCGCGTGCCGTATCTTTTCCAAGTACAGTAACAACGACGGGAAGCGCAGGGAGATCCTCAGCGCTAGTGCTGCAAGTGGTGTTGCCGTTGCTTTCGGTGCTCCGATTGGCGGTGTCCTCTTCAGTTTGGAAGAAGTCAGCTACTACTTTCCCTCCAAGACGCTCTTCAGAACCTTCTTCTGCTGCATCGTAAGTCACCAGCCTCTGATACTAGCCAGGCTAATCGTTCAATAGGCGGCTGCTCTGTCTCTCAAATTCCTGGATCCATACGGTACCAAGAAGATTGTCCTCTTCGAGGTCCGGTACCACCTAGATTGGAAATTCTTCGAGCTAGCAACATTTGTCTTCACTGGTGCCGTTGGTGGTGTTCTTGGCGCATTCTTCATCAAAGCATCTCGCATCTGGGCACGAACGTTCCGTCGCATACCCATCATCAAGAAACATCCACTTCTCGAAGTCTTCCTCGTTGCGCTCGTCACCGGCTTGATCAGCTTCTGGAACCGATACACCAAGCTTCCAGTCACGGAGCTTCTGTTCGAGCTCGCAAGTCCATGTGACACTTACTCAGACACCGGTGACGGCCTTTGTCCTACAGTAGAACACATCCCAAGCGTGCTCAAAGTCTTGTTCTTTGCATTCGTCATCAAGGCGCTCCTGACCGTCGTCACCTTCGGTATCAAGGTTCCAGCTGGCATCTACGTCCCTTCGATGGTTGTAGGTGGTCTCGCTGGACGCTTCATCGGTCACACAGTACAACTCGTTGCCCTGCGTTTCAACCACTTGGGTGTTTTCGGAGAGTGTTCCGCCGATGGGACACCAGGTTCTTGTGTCGTTCCTGGAGTTTATGCTCTAGTCGCCGCCGGTGCAACAATGACTGGTGTGACTCGCCTCAGTATCACCCTGGCGGTCATTTTATTCGAGCTCACCGGTAGCTTAGACCACGTATTGCCCTTCTCTCTCGGTATCCTTGTATCCAAATGGGTGGCTGATGCCATCGAACCACTCAGTATCTACGATCTTCTCACCGACATGAACTCGTATCCATTCCTTGACAACAAGGTGCGGCCAATCTTCACGTCCGAGCTTGGCGACATAATTACTGGGAAGAGACAAGATCACATCATTGACATCTCGGAAGACGCACTTATCCCCGCAGTCGAACTTCGTGCCAAGCAACGTGGACTACAAGCGATAGGTGAACTTGATGGTGGTTTGTCAATCATCAAGAATGGCGTTCTTGTTGGTCTCATTCCTGCACCAGACCTCGAGTTCGCCCTCGATAAGCTAGAAAACGAAGAGAACACGCTTTGCCTAATGTCACCGCGAGTAGACTGGGCTGCAGGACGCGAGCCGCAGGATGAAGAAGAGCAAGAAGCGTACGATCCAAGCGACTTCACGCCGTACATAGACCCGGCACCTGTCGCATTGGATGTCCACTCACCAATGGATTTGGTATACGAATGCTTCGTGAAGCTTGGATTGCGGTATATCTGTGTGCTTAGGGACGGCAAGTACGCTGGCCTGGTATGTCTCGCACAAGAAGTTGGGGCTGAACAATACTGACTGCCAATAGATTCACAAAAAGACTTTTGTCAAGTACGTCAAAGAGCTTGAGCACCAAGAGAAGAACGTGCGTGGGATCTGAGTCATGCATGCATCGTATTTCCTCCGCTTCCTTCGTAACTAGCGTCGCATCGTCATTATTTTCAGTTGTCTTTCTTTTCATTTCCAGGCCATTTTCCAGGACACACAATGCATCTAGATCCGCCTTGCACAGCATGTCTTCGTTGACAGCGTTGTAGCACACGATAAGAGTAGGAAATAGTTTGAATCATCTCAAACTGTCTACTAAGTTCATTGTTGGCCTTCTGTTCATATTGCACCTGCCGGCTCCCTTTTTAAGAGGGCCACATGTGGGGCTAGTATCCACTCCCTAGAGGACCTTCTTCCCACACATTCACTGTCACCAGGATTCGCATTTCGGTACACTAAATATATAGCGGTACGTCCAACTGCAGAGCTACTTGCCAATATGCAGTGGGCGCTACGTCTTCTCGTCTCTCAACGATACACGCCGAACAGAAAGTGAGCCCGCTACTGTAGCAATCGCTCAATTGCTTTTGCCTTGTGAATCTAGTGGCAAGGTTGGTTGCGCACACACTTTTCACTTGCGCGCACGCGATCGAATGAGCGATTTCTCTTATACTCAGGCACTGTAGTCTAGACAGGTCTAGCGCTATCTACACCTTCGACTTCGCTCCTTGAATGGACTAGTGTCCAAATACTTCTACACCATCATTTTTTTCGGCTGCGTTGAATTGACAAGGAGGCACTACTCCCTGCCATTGCGATCTCTGGTGCATCATCGGGAAACGACCTCGACAATCAAGGCTCATCACTCAACTATCCCGTCTACGCGGCCACCGAGTGTTCGACGCTATGCGCCTTGTATTACATTGCCTCCTTTTCTCAGTATCCTTCATCTTGGTACTCACATCCGCAAATCGGTATTGTCGTACCGGATCCAGTGACATCGCCCTCAATGCTAACTCCCTCGGCTCCCAGGAGGGTAATATGAATCTCCTCAGGTTCGGGATCAAGAAACCATGGCCACCTATCAGCATCCCCCAGAAGGGC
The DNA here is from genome assembly GCA_024321975.1 of Alternaria sp. 'sect. Undifilum'. Classification (NCBI taxonomy): domain Eukaryota; kingdom Fungi; phylum Ascomycota; class Dothideomycetes; order Pleosporales; family Pleosporaceae; genus Alternaria; species Alternaria sp. 'sect. Undifilum'. The sequence continues at coordinate 4,997,300 of JAJJZI010000004.1, forward strand.
AAGATTCGTCTCATTCGATACTGCTTTGCAAATGCCAAGGCGAAGGCAGAACTTGACTGTCCACTCCAAAAGGGTTTCAAAATATGGGCCGAAGCCATCAAGTTTCCAGCCGGCGCTGAGAATGGTCATTCCCTCGGATGGATGGAGGTTCATGACAGCAACTCGAACAAGAATGAAAGAATCTATCCGTTGTGCTACCTCGATGACTACAAGAGTAAGCAAGAGCCTGGGACTTGGGACCCGAAAGTCAGTGCGGACGTTCTAGCAATACACCTCGGTATGCCAGGAGTAGCCCCATATGCTAGTATTGGCTATGATCATCGTAGCCAAGAGCCTGGCCGTCACTTCATCGTCATGAGCTCGTCAAGTACCGAAGCCCACCGAGTAGCACATGAAGTAAGCCTCTACTCTACACAGACCCTCGAATCTCTCTCTCCATCTCTCTCGTCTGCTAACTCCAAACCCAGATCGGCCACGTCCTCGGGATGCTCCACGAGCACTGCCGCCACAACCGCGACGACTACGTCCTTTTCCGCTGCGACAAGGTAGTAGACTACAAAGACGCGCTCATAGCCGCTAGTCTCGCCGGCCACCAAGATGCCGCAACGCGCCTCTGCACCGAACAAGGCTTTGCCAATAAATTCGGGTTCGAAGCTGGAGCACAGTACATCAAGAACGACGCGTTCCTTTACCCTGACGCCCCCGTCATGGATGAAGGTACCTTTGACCTGGGCTCCATCATGATCTATCCCTCGAATGCATACGCGGCGGACCCGGCGTGCTGGGAGCAGAACAACATTGATGTTTGTCCACTGGTGGCCGCGCGCTTTGGAACGACATGGCCCATTCCCGTCAATCAGATGCCGTCGATGGGCGATGTCGCGTTCGTTAAGACGTGGTATAAGTGGATTGAGGGGCCGCATCAGCCACCTGACGAGGGACCTTCGACTGCGACTAGCAGTGTAGTTAAGCGCGAGAGCGACAAAGGGGAGCGCGAAGTTGTTAGAGTGCATCGTGTTGAGGTTAGGGGTGATGGGATGGTGGTGACGAGAATGTAGAGCAAGGTTAGAAGGGATTGTCGGCAAGAACACTAGCGAGATAGAAAACGGGGAGTACGGGAAGAGAGGACATGGTAGAAAGTGCGGTTTTAAGACCTGTCCAGGGGACTGCAAACTATTGGAATGGTCATCATAACGTTTTGAATGATTTGTCTTTGCTGTTTATCTTGGTGCACCGTCTGAGTATCGGGTTAGTTGTGTAAATGGTGAATTGAGTCTAGAGACTACGAAAGTTGTTCAGAGAATGTGTAATTTAGCCCTGAATCGCCGCCCGCCACTACCTAGTGTTTTTCTCGTATAACCCCGCTGCTCATGATACACTCCCTTGTTGACCCGACCACGCCGACTAGCAATAACCTCAGTACAGGCACTACTCAAGTCGAACGTTTGAGCAGCTACGTAGGACTGTGCTTACATTAGTATATAGAAAGTATTGTGGCAGAATTCGCCATCGAATCAGCATAGCCTTCCTAGCTCAGTGGTAGAGCGCGTCACTAGTAATGACGAGGTCGTCAGTTCAATTCTGGCGGAAGGCAACAGGTGATAACTTTTTGTGACCACTGCATCATGAATCGCTTGCCTGTCGATCATCGTGCACACGAACTTTTTTTGTGACGTTTTTGTTGCCCGCGTGGAGAACTGTGGACACGGTGACATAAGCGAACAACCTTGCATGGCTTGCGTCGCAACCTGACTGCTGGCGAACAAGTTATATTTTGTTCTAGGAGTATGCACATCAAAGTATAGAAAAGAGTACAAGGATGCGTTTGTTAGGAATGCTGTTGCGGATATTGGGTATCATACATTTTGGGAACGCCGGAAATGCCAGAAAGCATACTTTTGACCGGGTGCCTCTACCGCAAATGCGATGAGTCCATCCAGATTACACCGCGATCGCCCTGATGCTTACATATGTACATTCGTAACGAAACTGGCGCGCTACTTAGCGCTTAGTTATATATATATGGTATAATCGAAAAACAAGGGCGTCGTGGGCTGATCAAGGTACAGCGGCCGTATCTTTCTCAGTCTTTGTTGTTGTTTGCGAGAGGGGGATAGGTGCCAACTCCATATCTCTATCAGTACTTGTGGACCCAGTAATCACACCCAGGTCTGATCCGCGCGATCCCAATGCGGAGTTTAACGGTGTCGGCGTCGCATCTCTGCTGCCCTTCTCCACGTCTGCTGCAACATTCGACGTTGCAGCGGCATCATCCCTATCCTTGTTATGGAACACGACGTAGAAGACAATGGTCGTGAGGGACATAGCACCAGTCAGGCTGCCGTAGAACGAGGTAAGGTAAGGATCGCGAGCTGCTTCGGCGATGACTAGAGCAATCGCCGAGCCTACACCCGTGATGAGCATGTTGATGGCCTGCACGAGAACTTTCATCTCCTTTGGCGCATGCTTCTCTGCATACTCCATGGCTGTTGTCATGGCGAACACCTCGCCCGTCGCCATCAGGAAGTAGAGAGGCGCTTGTATCCAGACATTCGGTCGGTACTGTGCGGTGGAAAGGTCATCTCCGCAGTCTGTTGGGTGGTCGAAGCATGGCGGAAATTTGTAAATGTAATACTGCACCATGGTCGCATATAGCATCGATAGTGCGACGAAGCAGAATCCAACGGCGATGCGAGTCACGGCTTTTAGGTAGATGCGTCGTGTAGCCAGCATAGGGTTGAGGACGTACTCCACGAACGGACTTATCAGGATGCAAGCCACTTGGTTCATACCGGGCAGTACGTCATTAGGTGTACTTCCGGTGTTCATATCGCTCGCTTGAGATATCAGGTTATTCTGCATTTGGTCGAAGCAGATGTAAAAAACGATAAATGCTAGACTAGTATAGATATCAGCACACGCAAGCAAATTAATATAGCAGTACTTACAGCACCCGACACGCGCCCAACGCACGTGTTATTTCGTCGACGAACGGGCTGCTCCATGAAACCTCCTTGCCTTTCTTGGTGCGCTGATACACTGGATCCGCGCGTTCCATCCGGAAGCCGTTGCGCACAGCGCAGCTGAGAACTTTTGCGGCGGGTACCACGACATCTTGTTCCTGTGGTGGGTTGACTATGTTAGGATCAGCCTGGGCGTACGAAAGTGTAGTGAATGCATACCAAAGCATTTCTTCCCAAAGACTAACATCAAAAGCGCAATAAAAATACAGCCAAGACCCAAGGCATAAGAGGGAGCAAAGCCGTGGTGCTTCTCGATGTAGACGCATGGGAATGCCGACAATGCGCCTACGTTACCAACCCAGAAGTATAGGTTGTATATGAACTTTAGAGTGATCTCGCTGTCGATCACGACTCGTTCCCTTTCCGATGAAGCTGGCCAAAGCCATCGCAAGCAACTGCCTTGAGTCCCTAAAAGTGTTGTCTCTCTGGGAGCCCGATCCGTATACTGGTTGGCAATGAACGACCTCATGGTAACTTGGGTCTAGAAGACATCAGTATGCGAAGCAGGTGTCGTTCGTCGTAAGACTTACACCTCCGCCACCCAAGGCGATTAGAACCATTGCAATGACCAGACCGGGCAAACCTGCTCCCCGATCAAGCATCGCCGGCAACGAGCTGACCACCAACACGATGCATCCCAGAGTATACACCGCCAAGCTGATCAGCAAAGTCTTGTATTGGCCTAGATGATTGTCTGCCAGCGGTGCTATGAAAATAGGGCTTGTGAAGTAGACGATGAAGAATCCGCAGTACATTTGTGTTGCCGTGGTCTGACCGAGGTTGAGAGCGCCAGGAGTTTGGCCCATGTCGTAGTGCCGAGGGTGTTCCATGTAGTTTTGCCAAGGGGCGGTGACTGCTCATTGTAGAGTTAGTATCTTGTCAAGCATATTGCTGCATTATGGTGATACCTACGTCCCCAGAATGTTGCTCTTTCCCAAAACCCGATCACAGCGACAACCCATAGCTGCCATGGTATGTTACCCTTGACACGCCGCAGTTCAGGAGCATCATGCTCGGACTTTGTGTCACTCGCACTCGACGCTTGTGACACTCGGTTCTTAGATGTGCTGTTTATCAAGGACAGTGCTGATGGTTGACGTGGTGTTGTGAGAACTGACCCGTCCATGGTTGCGGTTCGTTCCAATGCCAAAGCACTGCGTTCACCTACCATTGGTGTGATGAGGGAGTGATAAGGAGCTGAAAAAGAATTTAAGTTTGAAGGCGAATCAACTAAACAACGCTAAATGTGAAGGTTGGACCCTTTGCTCGGGGAGTGACCCTCGAACTGCGACGAACGAATGGCGATCCGGGGATTCTTGATGGTAGCGAAAAGCCATAAGCCAACGCCGAGTGAGGCGGCCACAATGTGCTTTCCCTTGACATTCATACCAACGTTGCGGTGAAAACGTGCACCATCCGTAGGCTCTTGCTGATGCAGCAGCCCGTGCGGGAAGGGAACTTGCAGAAGTAATCGCCTCTTGAAGGCTCGGTAGTTGTTTGCTCGACGATTTCATATGTTGCTTTCCTTGGTTTGAACACCGGAAAGAAAAGTACCAGCAAGGCTCGTCATACTGTAAGGGTGAGTGAGTCCTCGCCTGTTGGGGTGCGGTTGATGTCACCCAACAAGACGCATTGATATAATGTCCACAAATGGTGACATCTATGTTGCACACACATCGCTGCCGCGTGCCGAGTTTCGGCAAGTGCTCCATTGGGATCAAGTCAAGTTACAGATGCTCGGAATGTGGATCCAGGTACCATCGATGAGGACCCAGCAACCAGGCACACAGGAACAAGGATTGTAAAGCCATGGCCTCGTTCGCTATATGCACGAGGCCAAGGATCTTCTCCAGGAAATAGGAATAGAGTCTCAAGATCCCATCCACGAGTGCACGAAGGCATCTCTAGTCTGAGATTTCCGTTTTCGCTTGAGAAGGTCTGTCGTCGTGCGTGCGGCTTAAAAGCCTCACCAGTAAGCCTTCACGCATTCTACTGCTTTTACCATTTATTCATTTCTAATAGACACGCTTATTGATGGGTACCTGTCTTTTTGCATGCATGCATCCGCAATATTCTGTCATCAGCCGGGACACTAAGCAAGTGCAGATGGTCAAACAACACTAGGTACCACCCGCCGGATTGAATCGCCTATGCTGTTTCGTGTGTCGTCACATCGTGTAATTTCCGTCCTGCTACTGCGCAATGGTTAGGGCTTCGAGGCAGAAAAAACAAAGAATTTAATGGTGCTAAGGAGGTTCGCTGGCGGGCATCTACTTCGTAGTGTACCCAATTGTTTCTGGCACGGTTCGGGACACGGTGCCATCTCCCAGCCACCACAACTAGCATCCTGGAGGTGGCTCCTGGTCGTCATTACGTTTCCCAAAGTCGTCCTGTCAGCATGCGCGTGCCTGCATGTCTCGGTCACAATTTTACACCGCTTCATTTCAATGCTAGCTTCTTCCATGTACGGCGCAGAACACCATTTCAAGCTTCCATCAGGCCGATCAACCAATATACGAATGTCGCACAATCTATACACGGAAATGTAGCTGAGTCAGAGCCGTTGGAGGTAAGTTGTACAGATGACCGTAACGGCGCAGCGCCGGCTGAGCATCTGTCTCTGCTGCAGCATCAGCTCGAGATGAATGCGCCATTGTCACGTCCTTCACTACGATCTCCTGAGCTGCTGCAAAAGGCCCTTTTCTTTTCTTTTCTTTTCTTTTCTGGCTTTGGTGGCGGTGAGTACTCCGACCAGTGAGATCATAACGCAGGCATTCTTTGGAGCTGTTGCTTGCATCGCAGCCGACGTGTGACCAAGACCGATGACCCGGAAGCGACCTTGAAGGACTGGAGACACAGGTTGTGCAATGTCTCTGAACATATATGGCTCACTAAAATTTAGGATCCAGGTACTCAAATGCAGCGTTGGTCGATGCGGCCAACACTAACGACGCCCGGAGTAACGACAGGGCCTAGCCCAGAATTCTACCGTGGGATTGCAGGTGATCGTCGAAAAATCGCGGGGCTAGACTAGACCATTGGGAAATGTAAGACGCGGCCTGCAGGTGGCATCAGGTACCCATAGTGCGATGTCGGTCGGCTTTTACCCCAGAGTATTTACCGGCAGCGGGGCCCCATTTGTACCCATTTGTACCCATCCACTCGATTTCCCATTATTATACGTCGCCTCGGAATACGTCCACTGTCGCTTACATCCCTTACAATGTATCATCTAGACGGCAATCCAGCTCTATCCGACCAAACATTGTTTAAAGACCTGCTCAAGATTACAATGTCGAAATGGCATTCAAAGCTGAAGAAAGACACAACTCCGACACGAGAGGAAGCCGCTTCACGACCTTCCGTGTCGAAGAGCTCCACCCAACTCTCAGTCCCGAGATCGAAGGAGTAGAGATTCTACATCCAAACGAGAGACGAATCGAAGAGCTATCGCATGCAATAGGGGGAGCGTAGCCTTTGCTTTCTCTACTTTTTCCGGATTGTGTTACAATCCGGACTTGACATACTTTTGGCCTACCTTGTACAATTTCACACTCTTTCGAAAACGATGCGATGTTTCTTCAAGCAATTGCCAACAACAGTCGTTCGTACGTTACCCACATGTGCGCGATCCATAAGACTACGTTGTATGGCAAAGCGCACGGCGATTCTCGAGAAGTCCAGGCGGACTAGACGATATTCGGCACTTCTTGACAGCTCAGAGGATGATGTGATACAAGCATTGCGAGTTCTTCAATGCAGGGAACATGAGTGAGAACAGGGATATCATCCACCTCAAGGGCACGGCTGCACATGCACATCACATTTTCGGCATCGCGAAGAAGAGAGACAAGGAACCGCTTCGAAAGAAACTCTGTTAGTACGTGTTGGGCAGGGCAAGGGCCCTTCTATCCTGGAGGAGACTCTAAATGTTCTAGATTGGCTCCGACTTTTCCACGAATATGGCGATGGAACATTCATTGGGGAGATTTTTTTTAGCGATATCGGTAAAGTCGCTATAAATGTTTTAAGCTTGACTGTCTTGGAAATGTTGCCGAAGATACTTTGTTTCACTATGGGGATGGGGGGGCGGGTGCTCGAGTCGTAATGCCGTCTCAGCGCAGATGCAACAGACGAAGCCCGTTGTTACGTGAGGCTCGCTGAACTATAGCTCAAAATCGAAATTAGAAATCCCGCAATAACTGCTATCTTTTCGAACCCATAGTATCCGGCCATGAGTACTGCTAAGTTAGATCTGTCAGAGAAGAGACCCCAGTATGCTGAACAGGTCATGCGTGAGCGACATATTATATCTGACTTGGCCTACTATGAAGTATCTCGAACTAGTACAATTCAGCACGGAACAAGCGGACCGATCACCACCTGAAGACAACTCAGCCATACATAACCTAATGTATAGTGTACGGTTACCCAAGACCGTGGTAAGAATGGTGCGGCAATTTACGACTGTCAGACATGGTGTATAGTACAGCGAACTGGTGTATCAATTATTTCCACCAGCTTGGGCAATACTATCCAATCACTTTGCTCATATAACTATCTGATTATGACTAGATGCTTTTAATATAAGGTCAACTGCGCGCAACTTTACCCTATAATTCTCGCGCAGGCTCTAATTACGACTACATTATCATCGTCTTGCACTGAATAATCTGGATACTAGTTACAAGCCTCGATCACGACCGAACATTTCGCCATGAAGACCATTCTACTCACCGCCTTGGCAAGTATCGCCACAGCCCATACTATCTTTCAGAAAGTGTCCGTAGACGGTGTGGACCAAGGCCAACTCAAGGGCGTCCGCGCACCCGATTCTGACTACCCTATCACGAGCGTCACCGATGCAAATTTTGCCTGCAACAAAGACATCAAGCACAAGGACAGCACAGTGATAAGCATCCCGGCAGGAGCAAAGATTGGATCCTGGTGGGGACATGTTATCGGCGGGAAACAGAGTGCTAACGATCCCGACCATCCCATCGCCGCGAGTCACAAAGGTTTGTGGCGCCCATGAAGACTGCTGTGGTCAGAGAAAATGAAAGAGCTAATGGATACGTCGTAGGCCCGATACAATACTACCTCGCCAAAGTAGATAACGCTGCCACCACCGGTACCACAAGCCTTCAATGGTTCAAAGTCGCCCAAGATGGCTTGAGCAATGGTAAATGGGCCGTAGACACTATGATCACACGAATGGAGGGTGGCATTACTTCGGTATGCCTACTTGTGTGGCTCCAGGCGACTATCTGATGCGTGCTGAGCTCATCGCTCTTCACGGCGCTCAAAACCAAGGTGATATCGTCCTCGAAGCATCTTCACATGCCACTGCTGACTTTGTAACTAGGAGGCGCCCAATTCTACATGGAGTGTGCCTAGATTCGCGTGACAGGTAGCGGAACAAACAAAGGCTCAAACTTTGTGTCTTTCCCCGGTGCCTACAAAGCCAACGATGCTGGTATTCAGGTCAATATCTACGATAACGCTGGTAAGCCGTACATGGGTGGCAAGGCATATGCAATCCCAGGGCCTGCGCCCCTTACTTGTGCGGCTGGATAGAGAGGAGCCAGCGCCAGCACCCTATATATTAACTATGTAGTAAACACAGGTGTACTGTACTTCTGCAGAAGACGAGCAACGCGGAGAGAAAGACGTCACAGATGAAGTAGGTCACTTACTGTACATAGTCCCCTTCTGCAATTAATATTCAAACGTTCGTAACAGGTCTTTTAGAACAATGCGGGTAACTCTACTAATTGTCTAGGCCTGCAGCTTTGCCTTTGTAATTTCGCGTATAAAGAGTTAGTGTAAGGGCAGCTTAAAGACTGTAATACAGAAATACACTTAAGATTCGTAGGCAAGCATTTTATCTTCCCTAATACTAAGAAGAGGAACCAATTAGAAACACCACTAGAAGAGATTAGCTTAGGCAATAAAGCGCAATATGTTAAATAGGGAAGGAATATAGCAAGGCGTTTAAGAGACGATAACTGCAGTTCTAAAGGCAAATGATTCATAATGCGTTCGTTAGAATCAAAGAAAAAGAATTTAACAAGTGCTAGCGAACATTCTAAAGTCGCCGTATTGGAACATGTTTAATGGAGAATCTTGTTCTGAGGACATGTTTGCCATGCCGTATCGGCCATACCCACGGGCTGATTAAGGAACATCATCACACCTATGCTCTAGCCTAACATAGATAGCCCAGTAGCCGTATCGTTTTCTACCGAGATCATTATGTTGATGCATGTCTTTGAACCATCAAGTATTGGAACCTTGCTGACGCGCCTCAAAACTCCTCAATTCAAGCCTATTTTACTCCATTCTATCGACTCGAAAATACCCAGCGATTACCACGCAGCAAAAAGGGTGATCAGCGAAAGCAAGTCTACAGAGCATTATAAAACTTACTGCAGCCTAACTTACATTTATCACCAGACGTAACTAGAACAGCAGACACGTTGTTTGAAGAGTTTGGCACATAGGAGACATAATGAACGAGAATACTAGATAAATGTGTCTTTATGTCACGTAGTCTCAATCTGTTAGATGCGATGTCCGTTTATAATAATCAACTTTCGATGACTTAAAACATCGAAGAAACAGGCCAGGTATACACACAATACCCTTAACACTAAGTCGATCCGCCTATAGTACGAAGAAATAAGCTCGCGAATTTACATAGCCTCCAAACCCCATAGAAATCTCCACCAGAATGAGCCTAAAGTGGACCCTACATACAAAAACGCAACAGCCGCTTTATGCAATACACTCTACCTACTGCCTGGTACCCCTACGGTACTCCCAGACTTGTTGCCCTCTCTCATTCACCCTTCTTCCTTGACCGTGGTATGTAGCATAAGCTGCATTCAAGCTCTCATGATGCTCTTTTGCCTGTCGCTTGACGAAGTTCCAGACGCCCTGCGCTTTGCTTGGTTCCCTTAAGGTGGATGCTGATGACGATGCGATGGATGCTGAAGAGGACGATGATTTGACTGGTGACTTGAGGTACTCGAATGAGGTGTGAGGCGTCGTGGTGGAACAAGCTGACATCTTGGGTAGATGAAAGGAAGAAAGGAAGTATAATGTATGGATGATCTCAGGGGACTTTCGGATCTGTATCTCTTGCTTTGGCTAGGCGAAGAGATGAGTTAAAAGTATCTGACGTTGACCATTGGCTCAATGTGTTGTTGGTTGAAATCTCGGGTATTTGCAACGACGACAAACGGAACTGTTTGCTTTCCGTCTGATTCAGGGTGCTTTGACGTTGCTGCGTAATCCGGAACTGGTTTTGTTGTTTGGATGGGTTGTCGTTTTTGTATCAATAAAGGTATATTTGTAAATGTCTGAATTACAGCAGCGGCGCACTATATCAGCTTTATACTTTCCTCGAAGCTCAGTCCACTGTACCGATTTTGACACCCGAAGATCACACACCCTACAACCCTGTATCCCAACATGACTTTGCTGTCACGGCACTGACTGCGTTGGTAATGAATTGATCTGAAAGGCGTGAGGGGCTTGTTTCAGTAGCTTCCCATGTCGAGAACACGACCACCCGCTAGGAGGCGCAATGTGGAGACAACTTCACGCCATCCGTGTACTGATTGTATCCAATGAGAAACCGACGCTGAAGCCACTTGCTCCTAGAAGAGACTAGTCTGACGTCGGCTTTTCGACGGGTATAGAGGTATGGCGAATGGTGCGCTGAGATTCCGGGAGATCCGCTCAGTTGTCCGAGAGCAAGGTCACACCGACACATGCCCACGACGCCGCGCAATTACCCGTACGCTTCTTTAGCAGATGTTGTTGTCTAGGTCAGTTTGTAGGGCGTGCGCCTTGTGTACAGGTCTGGCGTATGGAAAGTGGGGTTAGCGCGTCTTAGTGGACAATGCACGCGCCCTTTACATGTCAACTGTCCGTCGCCGAAGACGCCCAATGGATGCAATCGAGCACGTTAGATGTCGCGATACGAGTAAAATTGACTCGTTCTTGTACTTTAGCGGTGTACGGTATACGTCAGCTGGATGTTATGGGAAGCTGTCAAATTGTCGCACGGAAACGCATGAAGCGCACGGAAACATACGCAGAAGCATGGGCGATGAATCCCGTCATACCAGGTATTCCAACATGTGGTATTGTGACTATGGCTTAACAACCGACTGCCAGGGCAGTGTATTGTCGAAGAAGAAAGTTGCTTTCGGCTCTGGCGCAAGTCCTTTTCCAGTCATATTGCACAGCTTAGTCACGTCGCCGGCATCTGCACGCTTCGCTTTGATGATGCTTTGGTATTGCGACAGTGGGCATGACGAGCCAGGACCACTAGTACAGTTCACTACAGGGTCTAGATGTGCGTGAACGAATCAGTGTATGTCTCATATGCAGTTTCTACAGGGACACTTACAGACGACCTCGTTGATGCGGATGCGCACGAAAGACTCCCCAGAGGTGGTGTTGTTGTGAGCGTAACTGCTGTTGTTGGCAGCAGCACGACAAGAGAGGCGTTCGAAAGCAATAGTACCCCGCATTTTAACAACCTGAGATGAGCGGAAGAGGCGGCCTGGTAGCGACATGTTGCCGGGAAGTTCCTGTTGGTCGTCGAAAACACCAATTGCAGCAGCGAGCTGGTTGATTTGGCCATCATTCGCAAAGTTGGCTAGGATCTTCGGAGGCACAAAGGTCCCATTACCCGTCTTGTAAGTCGCATTCGGGCCGTCGACAAAGCGTTGTACGGTCATGTCGACGACGGGCAACATCTGATACTTCTCGATGTCTGATCCTAGTCCGGTGCCGTACCAGTAACGCAGGTCTTGCGCATACTCGTACTGCAAGATTTCCTCATTGGTGAAGATGTCGCAGAAGGGGCTTCGGCGACCAGTGATCTGGGTCTCGAAACCACAAAGGTAGGGTATCTGGTCGACTTGACTCGTTGTAAGACTCAAGTTGCCCTGAATCTTAGCGTTGAGCCTGGCGGCGATGGGAGGGAGATACATAGAGTCCCACATGTCCTTGGCAGGGCCGCCACCCGCATCGTTGTAAGCCTTGCAGAGATCACTGGGTGCAATAGTGTTACCCCAACTAGCAGGATCGCTCGCCTTGAGAGCATAGATGGTGGTAAGATCTGTAGCGTTGGGTCCTACGAAACCTTGAGCGAACAAGCGTGCGCTATCTCGCACACGGGGACCAGACGTATAATAGTTCGTCCACATAGTAAACGCGGTGTTATAATCGTACAGGTCAGGGTAGCGGAGGCGCCACGTTGTACCCATATCGTGAAGCTCTTTCCATCCAGTTGGGCTTATATTGGCGATCTGAGCATCAGGATCGGAGAGCACCGGCTTCCAGGACTTGAGAAAAGCAAGGTTATCGTCATTGACGGTGAAGTCACCTGCGGCTTGGATGTATTCGGCAAATTCAATCCACCCATTGTACGCGCCTCTGTCAGGGTACCGCGAGCCGTGACGAGAGAAGAAGGCTGTGTGGATTCAGTATGGCTTTGCTCAGTCGTCGGAGTTAGGATGCCCCCACCAGCCATATCGACTCTACATCCTGCGGGTATCTCGGAAGAGACGCCTGTCACTTCTTCACCGGGGAACCATTGGCCGTTTCCACCGATGTGCTGGAAGATGTTGAAATCATCTTGAGCCGCAACAGCAGCACTGCTAACCGCAAGAGAAACAGCAAGAAGCTTCATAATTGTCGACGGGAAATGTGAGATGCTCCGAACTGCAGATGGGGACAAAGCGTGCACCCGTCATCTTTATATCCCGATATCTTCATCTATCATGGTGTTGTCGAGTTCAGCACCTGCTTTAGCCTCGGAGATGAGCACAGGCGATGCTTCCTAAGACGGTAAGGATACTCAGGAACAAGCCGCACGTGGGAGCAGGAACATCGTGGGTGGTTCCTTTGCATTGCGGCACGGTCAGCCTCAACGGCCAAGAAAGCCCGTTGCAGGGCACGATCCTTCGCGCATCTTGAAGACGATGCTGTTGTGGAGTCGAAGCAAAGTCGCGCGTGAACTACGGTTGAATGCAGGTTAACGATGATGCATGCCGACGCAACTGTCGCCTTTCGGAGGTGCATGCCCCGATTAGTCAGGCCGCTTATCGATATCGCACCCGCAGTCGCGGAACCTTGACTCACTCTCCAGTCATCTTTGCCAATAACGCTCCCGCAACGATGCACGTTTTCATATTTCCTCGGTGACTATCCGAATCAAGTTCCCTCCAGGATCTCTACCCTTCAGACCATGGCTGAGTCCAAGCCGCGCCAACGCAAATTCGCGCCACGGTCGCGGACGGGCTGCCTGACCTGCCGAACCCGGAGAAAGAGGTGCGATAACGCCCAGCCTCAATGTGCAAATTGCAAACGCCTCAACCTCTTATGCGAATGGCAGAGTCCGCGAAGTATCGTTACGGAGTCATCTTCGCCACAGTCAAGCTCAAAGAGTCCCGAGCTCCGGGTTGCAGTCCCGCTGCGAAATTCTCTCGATCCATGGGATGCACTACCAGGCGATGGAGAGGCAGAAAGGATGCATCTATTACAGTATTATGCCGAGGCCTTTGTCCCCAGTGTTCAAGTAGCGCCTATTGCAACAAGTTTCTATACTAGCCTCTACATGCCTTGGTCTTTCCAGATCGAAGGTATGCTTGACGCCATTCTGGCTATTTCTTCTGCTCAGTTGGCACGTCGGAGCCAGGACCCAGACCGCGCCAAACATCTTCGGGCAGTGTCGTGTCGCCATGAGAGGAAGTGTTACCAATTTATCAAAGAGCGCCTGCATCCTTCAGGCGGACTGCCAGAAGACACCTACCAGGTCACTGCGGTGATTCTAATCTTGGTAGGGCTTGAAGCGCTCAACGGCGTCAAGACTACAAGGTGGATATCGCAGTTGAAGAGCGTTCAACGGATACTTAGCGCACTCACTCCGGAACAGAACATCATGGACTGTGTTGAGATTAACTCTCTGCATCGACATTTTACGTATCATTTTGCCTCCGCATCTCTCATGTCACGAGTTTCAAATGCAGGAAAGGCATGTTCAGCAGAGCAGAGCTTGATGCCAATCAGTGCTGCTCTAATGCCAGGCACAATCGATCCGCTCATGGGCATCTCGTACCAGCTATGCGACCTGATCTCGCGGATACAGTACGTGACTTCTTCGAACCCAGCATTTCCCCTCGCTACCGAAGCTTCTTTCAACGTTATCGAGCAAGGCATACAGAGTTGGACTTACGACAATCCATTTGCACTTGGTGTCGACGCTCCTATAGCTCTCGATCTCATCGCTTTAGCAGAATCCTACCGTTTGGCAGCCCTCATTCAGCTATATCGCACCTCACCGAGCCATTCTGTCAACATTGCAGGCTGCGCCGCACGTGCGATGGAGTTCATTTCCCGCATACCACCAGGAAGCGCTGCGGAGTCGAGCTTACTCTACCCCATATTCCTAGCAGGCGCTGAGCTAGATGATGAAACGGCCACTGAGAAGTGTTTTCGGAGGCTGGAAGACATCCAGAAGAGGAATCGCTACGAGAATGTTGAATGTGTGCAAAAAGTGCTGAAGGAAGTATGGCGACCGAAGCTTGAAGGCGGTCAAAGGAGGGACTGGGAAGAGGTCATGAGAGAGTGGAATTGGTCTTTCACTCTGGGCTAAGGCCTCCTTGATGTTACTCTCATGGGATTCCGATTCAACCTTTTCACACCTGACCAACCTCGAAAATTCGGTACGTACCTCTGGCTACATCGTTGTCCTGGAACCTTGATCCGGATTTCTCATTATGGATACAATCGTCGCCTCGTAAACCCTGGAATCCTGACTTTAGGTCACTTTCTTACGTCAGTGGTAACATCATGCCAGATATGTATGGTTTTCGGCTACTTCTTTCCCCGCATGGTCGCTTGGCCGACCCCGCGCCTACTCCTGCAGCACGCATCGAGATGTTGCATTTTGCATCTATTCGCTCGCATATACCATCTCGAATAATGAGTGGGCTCTTTGGCTGCGATCCAGCGCCATCTATACCCTAGTCTGCCTTCCCCGCTTCATAGCCTCCCACCACGACTTACTGTCGTATTGTCAGTCGCAGCGCTTACGCGACGATCATGGCTACCCTTAATACAAGATGATACCCTAAGACCAATCGCACACTTCCTAAATCTACACATTCTACGTACCACCTTTAATCGATATGGCGAATCCTGCTGCACCAATAATGGCCACTCCCATCAGCTTCAGCAATTTACTGGATACAACCAACCTGAAAAATCGCTCAGTACTAATTACTGGCGCGGCATCCGGAATCGGTCTAGCCTGCACAATCAAGATGGCTGAAGCAGGCGCAATTGTCACAATAGCCGATCTGCAGGACACTGCGGGGGCGGTGATTCAGGACCTGACAGCTCGAGGGCTCCAAGCGCAGTTCGTACAATGCGACGTAACATCTTACGAAGCTCAAGCCTCCATGTTCCAATCCGCAATCCAGTTTGGCAAAGGACAGATTGACGTCGTTATTCCCAATGCTGGTATCCTTGCGAAAAGAATGTCTTCGACATGGTCAGACTTGCCAACAATCAAGCCAATCAAGCTGAGGCCTCCAGCTTGGCTTGGCTTGACGATTTGGAGTAGTATAGCTTGATTGATGAGATTGATAAGCAAAAACCAATGGGCTTGATTGGCTTGATTGATGAGATTGAGGTGAGGTTAGCTATATCGTGACTATTTCTAGTGTTAAGTCTCTTAATTGTTATACACAAATATTATGAAGCTTTTATATATATATATATATATGCTTATACTTATAACGCGTTGTAGCGTTGCAACGAATTTTTTTATATATTATTGCGAACCTCAACTCTAGAAAAGTATCATGAGATCACTCCTACCACAACAACAACAACAACAGCCTTACGCACGGTTGTCAATCTCATCAATCTCATCAATCAATCTAGCTTCTCGCAGCTTGATTGACACGAAAATTTATAGGGACTGGATTGGCTTGATTGATCTATATATTTTGTCCAGCTTGATTGATGAGCTTGATCTGGATTGATTGTTGGCAAGTCTGGACATGGTGCCAGCTACTTTACCAAACCCAGGAGATGCGCCGCCTCCTCCTCCAGGCTTTGCTTGCTTATCCGTCAACCTTCACGCAGTGTACAATACCTGTTATCTCGCGTTACACCATTTCCGTCTCCCACGTACAGCAGCAACGACGTTCAAGCCTAGCATCGTCCTCATTGCCTCGCTCGCAGCTTACATCGGCTATCCGCACAGCACTACATACAGCATGTCCAAGTTTGGTGTTCGCGGACTCTTCTATAGCTTGCGCGAGCGCGCAATACATTCCTCAATCCGCATCAACCTCGTCGCGCCGTGGTTCGTCGATACTGCCATCACTAAACAAGCCGATTTTGTACAAGATAACGGTGCCGTGCTTGGCATCGTAGGATACGCATCTATGGATAGGGTTGTAGATGCTGTGATGAGGTTCGTATCGATTCAGGACCTGTGTGGAAGAAGCGTGGGTATCTTTCCAAGAGACAGTGAGGACATACATGATGATTTAGAGGGCGGGTATGGTGGTGCAGTAGTGGGCAAGCATATGCAAGAGATCAAGGCGGTTATTGCGCAAGAAATGCAGAAGCAGGCGCAAAGCAGTGCCTAGTGAATCCAGTTGAGCAATTTCTGTAGTAGGGTTGGGTTTGCCGACAACACTTTGTCTTGTGGTAGTAACTTCAGTGTCTCCTTCTTCCACTAATCCCGGCTAGCTTTGCATTCAATCGTGTCTGCCAGGATCATGTTCATCGAAGCATGCTTGGCTGGTGCTTGCAACGATTGTGAGGTCGGATTCGGCTCAAGAAGCGTGATAGTGTGCGCATGCGGCGCTGGTAGATGTTTGAGGGGGAAAGACGTCACAATCCCACTTAAAGAGGCTCCAGCCTAGGCATTGCGGTCCTTTCATGCTCAGGACAGGATGCGTGCGTGCATGCTGGAGTGTACAATGATGATATTGAGCCTCTCACTCGCAGCATGTGGGACGCCTTGCGGTTGTGTGCTGCCATCTGTCGTTTTAAATTTATTCAGCCGATGTTCCAGTCGCGTTCACGTAGAATGAGGATCTACCAGCCACACTAAGGTCACTTGCGTAATGATCATCCAAATGGTGGTTCTTACTGGAGGTAGGTCCGATGACGACAAGCCTGACGTCTCAGATGCCAAGGGATGTCGGAACGCTTATCGGAAGCACCAGGACGTTGCCCTCCCTTGTAGGTTGCACTCTCCCCACGATAATCTTAGTAAGACGCGGAAGTTCCTTTATATTTGTCATATCTCTCCAGGTTCTGACATGAGCCCGAAGAATTCGTGGCATCGGAACAGCCGGCCGTCGTGACACTGAAGCATGGCAGCCGATTGTGGAGCTCGTGGCCTGGTCGCTGTACGGCAAACTTCATCGACGATACTTGACACAACAGGATTAATTAAATGTACAGATAACCGGCGCAAATGGAACAATAGGCTATGCCTGCGTTGTGTATGCGCTCAAGACCGGCTATCGAGTTCGCTGCATCGTACGTCGTTCGTCCGCTGTCGAAATTATCAAATCCGGGCCCTCAGTCCAATCATACCTCCACCTGATCAAATACGCCATTGTGCTAGACAATGCAGTTGACGGGGCTTACGATGAAGCTGTCACGGGCGTCGATTACGTTGTGCACATAGCGGGAGCATGGCCCCTGCCGCATCTAGATCCCGACAAGGACATCTACTGGCCATACATCAATTCCACAAGAGGTATGATTGAAGCAGGCAAAAAGTTAGGAACAGTGAAGAGGATGGTGTTCTCACAGGCTGGAGCTGGCCTCGTGGACTCGGAAGATGGCGATACCTTGGGCAGGCGTATGGATCGCGTCTTGAACGGTATGTTTCTTCAATTCTGCTCTCGTGTCCAGATCGTGCTAACAGATACAGAGCAAGTCGAAGTCTCTCAAACAGCCCTCAAACACCGACCCCCTTTTAAGTCGCCCCACAACGCATACGGCTCCGCAAAAGCTCGATGTATGACATACCTCGCCAACCTCCAGGCTTCTCAAAAGCTTCCCTTCTCTATTGCACAGATCATACCTGGTACTTTTATCGGACCTTCGGAATTCTGTACAACGTCTGATCAGGCGCTCGCGCACCTGGATCGACAGAGCATCGCGTTACTCTTTGACACCATGACACCACGGTATGCCTTTGGCTTCGTCCATGTACAGGACTGCGCTCGGGTTCACATCGAGGCGCTGGATGGGAGAAATAGGAGCGAGGATCTGCCCAAGTGGTATATTGCTGCTGAGACGATAGAGGAGGGTATAGATGGGGAGGGGCTATGGCACACTGTGGCGGACATGGTTGAGCAAGACTTTGCAGACGAAGTCAAGGCGGGAGTTTTTAAAGTAGGCCGAGATAGGGTTCCTGTCAATATGCCGTTTCGCGTTAACTCGAGGGTGACTGAGAATATGCTCATGAATGGAGACCAGACCAGGGGGCTAAAGGATAGCGTGAAGGAAGTCGCGCAGTGGTATATTGAACTGAGGAGGAAGGAAGAGAAAGGAGACCTATAAGCCGTAGTAATGCGAGGGGCTAAGCGAACCTCGTCAAGTCAATCAGATGTTATATACTCTACTATTCGAAGCTTTCCCACCAGGGAACACAGCCCGCAAGGCCAACAAACAGAGACGCCGCATTTAGCCCGCCTCTCAGCCCTGTGCTGTTATCAGCATGGAAGGTCGCGCGGCATCTGTTTCAGCTCCCGGCAAGCATCATAGCTGGAGGCAGATTCCCGTCTCCATGCGGTGCAACCCACCAACTCCCATGCGAACAAGAGCTAGGCACATATTACTGCTTCCTTGCAGTTTGCGTCATTTGTCGCAGGCGGTTGAGATAGTTGCAGGTCCACACGCTCCCCTGCAGACCTGTTGACGGATCTCCTCATATAAGGGCATCCTATCCCATGCGTACAACTAGTCCCAAGGAGTCTGCCACCCTTTAAAAGACAGGTGGAAATTCGGACGGAGAAGTTAGATGAAGTGGTAGCTATATCTATCCGGGGGATTACTAGTATTTCTAGATTAATCAGCGAGCTTTCGACGACAGTATAGAGGCTCGGTAAAGTTAAGAGAATTTACTCCTGATTACAGGTTGGCAAATTACGCAACAATTCCTCTGTGTCTTTAAATTGTCCCATAAGGCATTTCGAAATGATGTCCCTAAATTTCTCACATTACACTTCCGATAGATTGGGTGAGATGCTTTCGAGGAATTTTGCGCGCTTCTCGTCCAGAGTAAAAAACATGCCTTTGAAAGGCTGAACACCCGTAAAAATCTCACAGAGCGCAAGTCCAAGCTCGAAAATGTCGTCATCTATTTGAGCTAAGTCCAAGTGCAGAGATAAACTTGTGAAATCGCCTAGCTGGACGTTCAGATCTTTATCGAGAAAGAGGTTGTCGCAAGTGAGATCTCCATGTGAGATGCCGTTCATGTGAAGAAAATGAAGCGCCTGGGTAGCTTGATCAGCCCAACGATGGATGACTGTTGTATCTGGAGGTTGAGTACCGTGTGTACGAAGGTATCGTCGCACTGTATGATTTTCCGCATAGCCAAGGAGTATTCCACGGCCACATGGACTTCTGCCCGTGTACTCTAATAGTGATGATGGCCGTGCAAATTGAGATTCGCTGAGGAAATCATATATTTGAGCCTCGAGTTCAC
Source organism: Alternaria sp. 'sect. Undifilum' (assembly GCA_024321975.1). NCBI lineage: Eukaryota > Fungi > Ascomycota > Dothideomycetes > Pleosporales > Pleosporaceae > Alternaria > Alternaria sp. 'sect. Undifilum'. The sequence continues at coordinate 5,017,097 of JAJJZI010000004.1, forward strand.
ACCGGGCATCCTCATCAGGATCACCATGGGAGATTTTCAACACCGTCCGAGTGTCTGGATACAAAATAGCCAGTCCAGAGGTCCCTCCACCGATAATATCGGAAGCAGATGTGCCTAAAGGAAGATAGAGTGTCCCGCGTGTCATGGTATCGAGGCAGACCCGGAAACTTCTAGACTGGAGAGCAAAGCCGTGTTCAGAGAGAGCACCAGACCTTTATAGTGCCGAGTAGCTAGCGGATGTAGATAGAGTCGTGTCGAGAGGACGGATTGGGGGCGTCGTCGAGGGTATACGAGGAGCGAGTATAGGAGGAAGGAGGGGTAGAAGGGTGCAGCTTGAGGGGTTTGTGGAAGCGACGCCGGTAATATAATGCGAATAGGGATGGTGCTATCAGCCGCTGGCGAATTTGGAGAGCAGTGGAGGTAATAGCCTGGATATAGAGCTATGTCTGCAGTTACGTGTACAAAGATAGCGTTAATGTAATGTCTGTCGAATGCTGCGAGCCCGCTTGCATTCGTCGCACGTGTTCACGAGTTGTAGGCGGGTGCGAGATGAATGGCGCGCTAGTCGGTTGATGCACCACAACCTTGGACAGCCCCAGTCGCGCGGATGTATTAACGTTAGCAGAAGACGCGGAAGATGATATGCTTTCAGGCTAAGATAGGCTTGCGCTGGGAGCGACTTGCGTAGTTATAGTAACTAGAAGTAATAGGCTGGCGCCTTGCGAAGTACATTCCTGCCGCTCGTGCCTACCGTCGTGTTGTCCTCGCCTTTAATGCTGCTGCCTCGTCATTATGCTCGCCATCGTTGCGTCCGCCGTTGTTATGCCTTTCTTCTGTGCCCGCCGTTCTATCGAAATGGCTGGTCATGCCTTTTCTGTGTCCCCGTCGTGTTTTCTCGTACCTACCCGCCGTGCCGACGGTACAGCCGTGGACGGCGAGGAGTACAACTATCCCTAGTGTTGCTACACCTCTCAGCTACTAGGCTATTTATTCTCCAACGATCCTTGGTGCCTTTCTTGACTTGGCAAAACCTCGGTACAGCAAGGACCTTCTTTCCTGTGTATTCGGTCGGATCTACGACGAATGAAAGGTGCTTGTTTGCGAACGCGCCTCTATCAATATCCACTCCGATGATGCTAACGGCTAGCACTTCTGGGTTTGGATCATCGGCTGGGACGAGGTAGTCAAAAGTAACTCCGTAGTAATCAATATAGCTAAAGCAATAAACTCTAGTCAAATAATACCACATAGCGTGTCTTAGCAGTATATACTCATTCTAGCGGCCTTCTTCCGTCCATTGCCCATGCTAAATACTCATGCCGTACATGCAGATCAATTTCAGAGGAGAAACCGTTATCATCTCTATACAACGCCTGGTGTGTAAGGCTTGCAAGGGTCTGGCCCGCTGGCTGCGGAAAGGGCCTTAGCGGATGCCAGGTTACGTCAGGAAGAAGCTTCTGTATAGTCTCAAGCGGTCCTTGTATCTCAATCCGCAGTGGCTTATGAGGAGGCGGAAAATGATTTTGATGAGGCGGGTCATGGATGCAGGGCGGAATAAATAGTTTAAGAGCCATCGCTGCTGGTCATGTCTCGCTTGAGCAATGAGTCAACGATGCTGAACCTCGCCAAGACTGCGGCTGACACGTTAGTCATCTTTCATCACGTTATGCTGCCACGCCACATGCGGTTAATAATGGCTAATGCGTTGGCAAAGCGGGGTAACATATGGGAATATGGTCGTTATCAACTCTGGCGCTGGCCTTTACACTTGTAACAACATACTACAGCTACAGTAGCAAGGTAAGTTTGAAATCAACTAGAAGAACTATATTTGCTTATGTTGGCGGCTGTGGACACAAAGGGCTTCTCCACGTGGCGCACAGCTACTCACCGACTTCAAGAATCGCATTCGTAATGTTCATTTAATCGGTGAGGTTGACTTATAAGCACAGAGGTACGGAGAAGGTGCGCAAGGCTAATCTGAGAGTTTCCATATTTGACGAGTCGCAATCAGCTTCCGTGAGATAGGATTACTCGAGATTCTGTGACCGTCATAGTCAAATACTCTTGTGGATTAACAGAGACCCTCGTGCAGTCTTCCGTGCTGGTTGGACGCATGCTCTCCATTGTGCGTTCCCTCTGCGCTACGTGGTGAGCGCAAAGAAAGTGAATGCTGCGCTTGATGTGCGTTTCCAAGAATATCTACTACCGTTCTGACAATACGTCAGCCTTCTAAGGCCAGCCTCTCCCTCACTGGCGCTTGAAACCGAGCAATCCTCCCACTGCACTCCGTCGTTTCATTCATAATGCCCTTCGTCATGTGAGGTGCACCCGAAATCCTCTTGGAAGCCAAGTGTAACTCCGCTCCTATTGGACGGGCCTATGTCTTGCCCATTCACACGCTGTACCGAAGGCGGAAGTAATTCTTGGGGGAATAGTAACAAGTGGCGCAATTCCCAGGCAACCGTGTGCCTTGACTTTCTATACAGCGATGACTTGAAGCTACGAGCTTGGTGCAATGGGCAATCCGAGTGCAGATGAAATCCTTCCAAATCAATACCTCAGAGGTCGCTCAGGTGTTTGTGGAGCTATATAAACGGGCTGCGACGCAGTTTCGGATGCGCGCGCCATCACTGGATGGAGGAAATCGTCAAGGCTTGTCCGTAGAATTTTGATGTATACTCGGATACAGTTAGCGCTCGCTTTGAATAGACTCTTATTACGTACCCATTCTTTTTGATGACAGATCACATCTTGCGTAAGTAGCTCCTTGAAGTTTGACCAACTCGCTCATCTCTCTGGCTCAAATCTCGTTGCTCATAACACACCAAATTTTTGCGACTTCCCACGTGGTCAAGTGCTCATGAATGAAGCATCATGTAATCGAAGCAGAAAGCGTAGCTACTTGGTCATCTCAGATCTTGTGGCGGAAGGTGCATTTGTAGGGTGGGAGTGGTAGCGATGGAACCGTCAGTAAGACCCGGCTGTTAGGATCTTAATCAAGTTACCTACGCTATTCTACTCGTATATTAGCAGCTAATCGGTCTATACACTTCATCGCCACCTGACCGAGCTGCCACCGCTTCCGTCGTCCAAAGACCTTTCGAGCCCACGCGAGTGCACTTTGCGTATCACCATCCTGCACCTGAACGACCCGCATGGACCCTACAGTCCCGTAGCAGACAAGCTGCCACGCAATCATGAAAGCTTTGTATGCATACAAAAGAACCCAAGGTGCTTCTGTCTCAGGCGATACCGTCACATCCAAGTAGCGCAAGAACCAATCAACGTGTGGTTGGACTAGATCTGAGATACGTGATTCACAAAGGAACTCACATGATGGCGCATGGTCTGTAAGCTGGTACAGTACTGCATCTATGCTTCCTTGGATGATACCACCAGTGTGTGTTGGCGACCACATTTGTAATTCGATCATTGCCGTCTCCCACGTAACTTCACTCAAAGAAGCCTGCGCTGGATCCGAGTTGCATCCATATGGCCGGGTGAAAGGCTCCAGCGCAACAGGAGATGACCTGAGCGGCTCCACTCTCTCTGTGCTCAGAATGCCTGTTATCGTGGACCAACCTGATACCTCTCGAGCACTAGAGATCAGGAATTGGTTTATGTTGATAGTCCCATACGGATCAAACGACGACAATGTTTGTAGGTCAGAACTGGAGGACAGGAATCGTTTGACTACTTCGGAGAATTGGGTGGGAGGCCCGACCTGTCGCAGAAGCAATTGCTTGTGTGCCCACTCTCCAGATGTCGCTGCCTCCCAGTGATCTTTTGGACAGGGTAATTCTTGTTTGATCTCCAGGTGCGATAGCGAACGGGGAACAGAAAGTGTCTGGTACCACAATGCATCCATCTCGTGTACAGCAAAGCATGTTCTTTTATGCGTCTCGTTTCGGATAAAATGATGCCATAGAGAGGCCAGATCCGCTGTCGCTGCCGCCTCGGCCGGTAGTGGCTGCATAAGACCATCTGCTCGCGCCAACGCGACGATTTTCGAATGTATCTTGAGGCCATATGCTGACGAATTTCCGCAAAGATACATCATAGTTAGAACCTGCAGTAGAAGATAAGCCTGCACGGTTGTGATGTTTGGGGGATTGTCAAGCGACTCTTCATCGGTAGCAGACTTGAGCAATGCGCGAGCTTGATAAAAACATCGTAAGGAGAGGCTGGCGCCAGATGCCGCTGTCTCTGGATCGTCCGGATCTTCACCGTACTGGTATCCAAGGGCAAGCATGCCAAAGAGCAGACGGCCATCTGCTGTTTTACCATCAAACGTTGGTCGATGAATGAATGGCAGGAAGGGTGACAAGTGATTAAAGAACAATTCGATTCCTCGGGCAACCTGCGTCGTCGAGATATTCCAGTCGTCATGATTTTGTGGCGATTCAGCCGAAAACCACCTGCCAGGACTGCACAAGTTCGAGAGATCGAAGCTGTCAAGCGGTGTGTTAGACCGAGGACTTTGCGAATGTATGGCTTCCAAAAGCGGGTTCATCTCGTCTCCTAAAATGCCCTGCAACGTCATGTCGATGTCGTTCATAGGATGTTCGGGTAGAAAGACAGAAGCCGCACTTTCGCTTGATGGCGCCCTGCCGTTAAGGTCATGACAAGTTATAGGATTGTGCTGCGGCTTGTTGCGATGCAGGATAGTCCGCCACGCTGTGTCAACATCGGAGTCGTTCATTCCTTCCGGGGTTATAAGGGCCATAGCACTTTGCATATCCTGGAACGACACAGTGGAGACTTCGCCTGGCTGTTCTATCGATTGCTTCCTGGGTCGGTTGGCTTGCTGGTCAGGATGCTTCCTCTTAGTATGCCGTTGTCGGAGGTCGGATCTTGAAAAGGTCGTTGGACAGAAATCGCAGGTCAGGGAGGCTCCGTCTTGGGTGCGTACATGAAGGGCAGCATGTCGTTTGAGGTTTTCGTGTCGGGTAAAGCGACTCTGACAGGTCTGACATTGGAACGGCTGAAAAGATGGTTGTTCTTTGGCAAAATGCGGTGCTACACTAACGGATGCCATGTCAATATCGTTCGCTAAAGAGTTCGATAACAGGTGGATGCGTATCATTCAGTCGACTTCAAGAAGTATCCGCATCCAAGGTGACCCCAGGATTGTGTTTATCTCCCGCTAGCAGGGGTAGGCGCTATCTGATAGGCGTCTGTTGGTATGTAGAAGCGTGTCATTGTTAATACAATCCATTACTCGGCCATCGGTTTCCAGCATATCACAGACTCGCAATGGCTAGGCAGTTCGTAGACTTACACGATGTGGTTGGATGTCATGGTAGGTGACTTACGAGAAGGAAGCGGGGTGGTCGGGAATAGGTAGGCATCTCGGCCCGGTCGGCGTTTGAACGGTGGAAGCCAGCCAACCCGCGACATGGGCACATTACATCAAAGCTCCTTCTTCACAACAGCGACGGCTTTGATAGACCGAATTAAGTCATTACCGCTCTGAACCCTCATGGCTTGATACTGAGCATACCCATAGATTGAGAGATGAGATATGAACAAAACCATGGCTACCCGCGAGAGGTCGCAGTTGTTTCACGCAGGTCCTCTGGAGCCCAAGGCGATTCACAGTGATCGGAACAAACCTATTTACATTCTTCATCAACTCGCCAGACAACAGCCTTCTGTACCATCATGGTCTATTTAGTACATCTCGTACCGCCAATTGAGCCGTACCATCTCCTCCGTAACGCCCCCTTGAATAACCTTGGCAATCTGGTCTGGATCACCGGAATCAAGGCGCCTGTTCTCTCGACGAACAAGCCAACGGTAAAATGTTATGGTGGCTGCGAATGCTAATGCACAGCCCATCAGCGTACCGAAGGCTGTGTAGAATTGTGGTGGTGCGTAGTAGAGGTAGGAAGCCCAGATATTTGAGGTGCCACCAATGGCATTCACTAGCGCAGACGCTGCTGCACGCTTAGCAGTTGGGCGTGCAAGATGTAGATTGATGGTCTTGTACAGCACCAGTTGCGGCCCGACAGAGGCGAAAGGAGGGATCATCATCGAGAAGTATCTCGCACCGACATTCAGCGTTGTCATGGGGATGATATACATGACACACGCAATAGCGATACACACGAGAATGATGCGATATGCTGCGTTCTTGCGATCGGAGTACCACATCAGACCGTAGTAGACGATGCCCGCAAGAATGTACGGTGGGGCAGTCAAGAGAAGACTGGTGTTACCCTTGTAACCAAGAGAAGCAACCAGTGTTGGGAAGTAGTTGGCAATTGATCCTTGCGCTTGCGAGAGGAGGTTGCAGAGAATGAGGAGCAGCAGCTTCGGGTCGCTGATCGCCATTTTGAATCCTTTCAGGACACTCTCTTGTTCGGTACATTCTGCAGCGCCCGACTCAGATTCGATGCGCCAGACTGCAAGATCGCGTTGGATAGGGGAAAGTATCTTGCTGTTGTGCGGAAATTCTGGCATCAGAAAGGCGCAGATTCCACCGATGCCGACTGTAGCAGAACCTTCGATGATGACTGTAAAATCGCATTAGCATCGTCAAAGCTATGTGATTGCTGACAACTATTTACTTACATAGCCATTGCCACGCACGAATGCCAAGATTTCCGTCGAGTTCGAAGACACCAGCAGCAAAGAGGCCACCAAAGGCGTTACCAAACTGCTGCGCAATGTACAAGGCAGCGATGCGCTTCCCGAGCTCAGTCTTGTTGTACCATGCTGATAAGTAATATATGGCGCCGGGGAAGAATCTGGAAAGAGATATTAGAGTCAGCGTAGACCTCTCGACTATCCTGAAAATGCACTTACACAGCCTCTGCCGCTCCCAAGATAGCACGCACAGCCAAAAGCCGACCGTATGTCTTCACAGCTGCTGTCGCAGCGGATATAGATCCCCAAATAACCACTGCCACGCAGATGTAAAGTCCGGGCCTCGATATTTGGGCGATAATCAAATTGCTTGGAATCTAGAAAGGGAGATAACCAACGAAGAGGATGGAGATCGCCGTTGCAAACTGTTGAGTCGTCATGTTGAGATCCTCCATGATACCCTGAAACTTCGCTGCAGCCAAGTTCTGACGGTCGATGTAGTTCAGGATGTAAAGAATACCAATGATAGGCAAGACGATACAGTCAATCTTGCGGACAAGCTTTCGGTTGAGTTCTGAGATCTCATCTTGACTCAAATTGCGAAGGGATTATGGCATACGCTCATTGTGAACGGTGCCTATTTCGACTTCAGTGTCAGTGGTACCAATCCGGTCAAGCTTCTTCATCTCAGTCTCCATTGTCGTACAAGGTGGCTCCAAGGATAACAATAGGGCAAGGAGAACTGTAGCTGCAGCTCACAAAGACACCGGTAGAAGATGAACGACATCTCATTACGACATGTCATGATTTATAGTGGCTATGCCAGAGCGTTGTTGTTGATTGAACAAGATAATGGTGAGAGGAGCACCCGAGCTGAGTGTCGATTCCCGAACCGGTGGGTTCTGGTTACCGTGTGCTTATCTGCATGACAAAGTGAGATCAAGGGTACAGCCTGTATGACTCGTGGTCCTTGCATGAGGCTAGCGAGCCTGTTGGGAGGAGCTCCTCCCGTCTCCTCCCAAAGGAGCACCAGGCACAACCCAACCTCATCGACATCACAGGTGGAGCCAAGGTGCTCCTCACGACTTACATGTCACATCGAATTACGAAATTAATGCGTTGAAACTACAGGCGCTGCTACGCTACTTAGGCGGACCTAGTCCAGAGCACCAATATGGCATCTACCCTTCCATCATCCCAGAAATCTCCAAGGCTCTGTCTTGACGCATCCTCTCAGCTATACCCTTGAGCTACACTTTGCCCACTTCTCATTACATCATGGGCTATCCTACCGCACAGACAACGACAATCCAGAACCCTCGTCTGAGGCTTCTCAATAAGATCAAAGGCGGCGAATTCCCACTGATGACCTTCGTCGCGATACCTTCTGTTCGACAAGCGCAAATCGTTGCCCTGACCGGCCTCGATGGCATCATCATCGACTGCGAGCATGGTCATATCGGAGACGACGCCATGCACAACTCAGTAGCCGCAATCTCTGCTCTGGGCGTATCACCAATTATACGAGTTCGTGGACCAGCACACGACATCCTCAAGCGCGCCTTGGATACTGGGGCGCATGGCCTCATGGTTCCTCAGACCAACACCGCAGAAGAAGCCGCACAAGTTGTCGCATCCTCCAAGTTCCCGCCACAAGGTGTTCGTGGTCAGGGCTCAGCGTTCCCAGCTATCGGCCACGGCCTTACAACACCCGAGTACATGAAGTCGGCTGATCAGACAATCATTACCATGATTCATATTGAGACACGTGCTGGAGTTGAGAATGTCGACGCCATCGCTGCAGTCCCGGGTGTTGATCTCATATTCATCGGACCTAACGACCTCGCGCAATCGCTCCTTGGCTATACCCCTGCACGTGGCGACGAGCCAGAGTTTGTCCAAGCTGTCGACAGCATCATTTCTGCTGCTCGCAAACATGGCAAGTGGGCCGGAAGAATGGTGAATAACGGAAGTGCTGCGAAGGAAGCGAAGAAGAGGTACGATACTGTTGCCATTACTGGAGACACAAAGGCTATACAGAACTGGTATATAGCTGAGTTTGAGATCGCGAGGTCGGACATATGAAGGGCGGAAGAAAGCAAAAACAATAGTCAGATAGATGCGAGTGATAGTCAATCACATGATTAGTGGACATTCCGTCCGTGTACAAGCTACAGCAAGTGTTTCTATGCCACAAGGTCCGCTGAATCCCTTTGTGAAAGCTCCTAGTACTAGATGCACATAGTGTCTTGCCATTGCTCGTACCTACCTGAGCATATACCTCGTACCTAACGCTTACTTCAATGTCCCAGTTGAGCTTCCAATATCCATAACAAGTGCTGGACAGTGCTCGATGTTGGCACACGTCTTAGTTTTGGAGGAAGAGTAATTTTCATTGCTATGGCAGTCGTGGCGGTTGATCAGATGTGATGAAGATGAAATGGTGTCATTTTCAAATGTCCCGTTCGAGCGTCTGACCAAAGATGAGATTGGGATGAAGCTTTGAGATTATTCTACTGGATTTATTTCATCTAACAAAGTTTAGCCCGCTACCTAGATATAGCAGTGAATGCGCTAATGCGTGTTGACTAGCATGCATAACCCACGTGCTTTATAATAACACACGTCGCCGGATGCAGATTTATAAATGCATCCATAGTGTCCCGTAAACGCCATGGTTTCCACACTCGGTCCATTGCCCTTTAAACCTGTGCTATACACTCGATCTCGATAACAGTGCCGTCGCCAGGGGGTAGCGCCTGTAGGCATGATCTCGATGGCATGGGCTGAGGTAAAAAGTCGATGTACACCTCATTCATTGCCGCAAAATCCTTCATATCTGCAAGGTAGACATTGTATTTAATGACCTGCTCAAGCGATGACCCGGAGAGTTCAAGAACCTCCTTGAGATTCTGCAGGACCTTTCTCTGTCGGTTGAGTTAGCAGATGATAGACGATAGGAAGAATCGTCTCGCTCGATAGGGAAACTTGCCGTGGCTTGCTTGATCTCTCCTGTGGCCGTCTGTCCGGCGCAGAAGACCAGACCGGGTACCTTTGTGGCGGGGCAATTGTGAGGCTTCGTGGAAAACTTCTCGCTGGAGATGAGTTGACGCGACATGATAGCGCTAGGGTACGGGTAGCTTCGTGAAGAAAGTGAAATGACCCGTCAAGGCTTAACGCAGGCTATATTGCAATAAAGGACGAGAGATAAGGGTCTGCATAATGTGATACCTGTGTATATAGCTTTACGAGAGTCGCCATTTTCTAAAGCAAACACGTTGTGCTCAAGCTTGTTGAGGGAATGAGGAGCTCCGGGGGTTCGGAGGACCACAATGGAGAGGAGCTCCTCCCTTGGCAACCACTCCTCCATCGCAACACTGTATCTTCGTCAATCATGGGATTGACATGATTGGTCTTATCTGCAATCTGACTTGGAGGAACACAGAGGTGGAGACGGAGATACGTGACAATCCGGACTTGAGTTGCGCGGACGGAGTGCTGCCGCGCTTCGATCGCACTGACGATTGCGTCCACTAGCAAAGGCCGCGCCTCTCAGTCGGTGGATCGGAAGTCATCGTATGAGGGTCTGTGGTCTACCTCTGAAATTATCATGCTGCCTGCGGAGGAGCTCGATATGTGGAAGCCGGATCTGACTACAGCTGCGAGATGACACTAGGAATCAAGAACATAAGGATTCGACTTCTTCAAGTTCAAGATTAACGCAGCGAACAGCTTAACTCTCTACACAATCGCTTCTATATATTCATTCATATATTGTTCGCTATGGCTCCCGCCGCTAAATTCAACCCTCCAGCAGCCAACCTCCCTGGCAAGCCGTTCGTACCAGAATGGATTCCTCCACCAGTCACACAACAGAAGGAAGACTTCGCCGAGCTCACTTCAATCGATCTCTCTCTAATGGACTCTGACGACCCAGCAGTAGTCGAAGACCGAGTAGGGCAAGTAAAGCGAGCTATCCGTGAGGATGGTTTTCTGTTCCTGGAGAACTATGGTGTCTCGCTAGAACAACTTCACAGACAATTCGCTATTGCACAGTACCTGTACAAAAACATCAGTGAAGAAGACAAGGAGCGTCTGTTATTCAACCCGGAGACTGGCGTGTGGTCTGGTTATAAGCATCCATACGGGTTCAAGGTTGGAATCATGTCCGCTATTGCCCGACACTGAGATACTACATAATAGCAATGCCAGCGTCACCGCGGAACCCCGGACGGCATCGAGCAGTTCAATTGGTACAAACCGGACTGGCAAGATATAAGCCGCACTCCGAAATGCCTGCACCCGTTCATGGACGAGATCGAAGCGTTCTGCAACTACCTTACCAAATCCATTAATCGCCGTCTTCTCACACTATTCTCCCGCGTGCTCGAACTATCCGACGACTATCTCTGGGACAACATCCAATCTCATGATGGACCCACCACAGGCGAGGGCTACTTCCGCCATGCGCTGTTCCGTCCAGTACAGAAGCAAACGCAAGAAGCATTCTAAGGGCCTGCGTATGCACGGCCACACCGACTTCGGGCTCACGACACTACTCTTCTCTGTCCCCATCTCGTGCTTGCAGATTTGGGGCCAAGATGAGAAATGGTTCTACGTACCATACAAGCCCGGTGCGCTCGTCATCAACATCGGCGACACATTGGAGATTGTGTCGGGTGGGCATTTCAAGGCAACCAGGCACCGGGTCTTCAAGCCACCTGTTGATCAGCTTGACCAAGACCGCCTTTCCCTTGTGCTTTTCAACAGTTCTCTTGGCAGTCTGCGCATGACGCCTGCATACGGTATGCCAAATCTCTAGTCGCTCGTGAACCGAGATACTGATGATGGTCACAGATTCACCACTTATTCAGCGTGAAGGTTGTGTTGAAGACCAAGGCATTTATAAGGAATTCAAGAAGCGTACGTTACAGGGTGAACTCGTTCCTACTAATCGCGAGTGGCGTGAGATTCAGATCGCCACGGCGACGGACCCTACCGACACTGTTCACAATCGTGTTGGTGTGCATCAAGTCGTTATTGATGGCAAGATTATGCATCAGCGAGAGTACATGGGAGTTAAGGTTGTGTTGCCACTGTAGATGATACCGTAGCGCGCTAGTAGGAAACATGCAAGCACATAGAGATCTGAATGAAGAAATTGGAGACTTAGCAATGCTCCCGGCTTGCGCTGCCGTAGGAACAAGCATGCTAGTACTGGGCTCCTTTTGTCTCCACGGGCCTTGATGGAGCTCCGTATCAGGCTGTGTGTATAGAGTATAAATACATTAGCCCTTATACTTCGCCGACCATCTCTGAGAGACTTTTTTTAAGGAGCTTAGTGGCTTCGGCCTTTTAAGACAACCTTTTGATGTGACCACACATTTTGTAGACACCTTTTTAGTAAAAAAAAGATTTATTGCTAACAATAGGTATTAGGGCTTATACCCCCTTGTTTAGCATTGCCGGCACGCAATTAGTGTGTCGCATGTTTAGACAGAAATAAAGAAAAGCAAGACAAAGACGCGAATTACCTTCTAACTTAAAATACTTTATCCCGCCTATACTACCTACTTATGTTAAGGCTTTACTTCTAGGTACTCTTAGATAAATTAAAGAAGCAGCACTATTATTACTTTGCTTTCTAACCTATACATACAACAATAGAACGCCTACTCCTTCTTTTTTACCTCTTTCTTCTCTATCGCTATTTTAACGTTATACAACAGCTAGTGGCTTCGGCCTTTTAAGACAACCTTTTGATGTGACCACACATTTTGTAGACACCTTTTTGGTAAAAAAAAAGATTTATTGCTAACAACAGGTATCGGGGCTTATGCCCCCTTGTTTAGTATTGCCGGCACGCAATTAGTGTGTCGCATGTTCGGACGGAAACGAAGAAAAGCAAGACAAAGACGCGAATCACCTCCCAACTTAACGCGCCCTATCCCGCCTATTCTTGTTGCTTTACTGCTAGGCGCTCCTAGATAAAGCAAAGCAGTAACACTATTATCGCCTTGCTTGCTAACCTATAAACGCGACGATAGAAAGCCTACTCCTCCTTTCCCGCCTCTTTCTTCTCTATTGCTAATTTGACGTCTTGCAATAGCTGTTTAAGCTAGGTTCTAGTCTCTATACTTAGCCCTTACACGACAAATAGGAAGAGGGGGATGCTAAAGTAATAGATCTTAAGTACCGCGCTAGTATTAGTAAATACCCTAGAGATCGTGTATTCCTTGCACAACTAGCTAAATTAGGGCTTAATAATCTTTTTATATATAGGGATATTGCAGATAAGGGACTTGTTTAAGATTTTTATAAACTTAGAAGTCTAGCTAGGTAGTTAAGTTTTAAGATACTTAATAAATTTAGGTGTCTGCATAAGCAGTTTAAGTTAGACTAAATTAAGTGCTAGGTAGATAGTAGCAAAGGATGCTTTTTTTGGAAGAGAGCCTAGAATAAGGAGATACTCGCTGCGGAGGTTACACGCCATGTTGCAGTGCAGTGTATTGTATGCGAATTATTTATATGCGGTGCTGTTCGAAAGGTGAGAAGCAGTAGGTAAGAAGCAGCAGCTTTATAAAGTATTGCAGGCTCCCGCTGCAGTACGTACATGTCCTTTCCCTCCTCTATCACATTATGTTGCAATCCTATTGCAATCCTACTGTAATCTTATTGTTAGCCATAGGCTGGCAATTGCCGTTGGACACGTTTCAACTGGTGTCGTTTTTTGGTACCTTAGCAAATTTTTTGACCCTAATTATTGCTCAGTGGTCTAAGCTTTCCTCTTAGAACTCATCTACCTACCGTTCGAATCTCGTTGACTACACACAATCTTTTTTTTTGACTTTTGCGATTGATTAGTAGAGGGTAGCTGCTTTTCACTTTTTTAGAACCCCATTTTGACTACAACAACAACCACCACCTTTAACACCTTAAAAAAAAATACAACAGCTAGCCTAACTAGTTAATAGTTTTTTTACTTAGCCTATGCACAATTAACAAGAAAAGAGAGATACTAAAGTAGAGTATTTTAAGTACTTTGCTAGTATTAGTAAATACCCTATAGATCTTGTATTCCTTCTACAACTAGCTAAGTTAAGGCTTAATATTCTTTTTATATATAGAGATATTATAAATTCTAGAGTTATTTATAAGAGATATAATTATAAAGTCCTAAAAAGGCTAAGTTTGTAAATGCTTAATAAACTTAGGTATCTGCATAATTAGCTTAAGCTAGACTAGTTTAGGGGCTAGGTGTACAACAGGAAAGCTTCCTATCTTTAGATAAGAGTTAAAGTTAAGGAGATGCTTATTATAGAGGTTGTATGCTATATTACAGTACAGCGTATTATATACAAATTATTTGTATGCAGTGCTGTTTAAAAGGTAAGAAGTAGTAAGTAAGAAGTAGTAGCTTTATAAAGTATTATAGGCTCCTGCTGCGGTACGTACGTGTCCTTTCCTTCCTCTATTACATTATGTTGTAATCCTATTGCAATCCTACTATAATCCTGTTGTTAGCTATAAGCTAGTAATTACTATTAGACACGTTTTAACTAGTGTTTTTTTTAGTACCTTAGCAAATTTTTTAACCTTAATTATTGCTTAGTGGTCTAAGCTTTCCTCCTAGAACTCATCCACCCACTATTCAAATCTCGTTAACTACACACAATCTTTTTTTTGACTTTTGCGATTGATTAGTAGAGGGTAGCTGCTTTTCACTTTTTTAGAACCCCATTTTGACTACAACAACAACCACCACCCTTGACACCTTAAAAAAAAATTAAGGAGCTTAGGGTTAACGTGTGCTTTCCTCAAAGTACTCAACATCACTAAATCCCTTATCCAGCATCTCTACACTTGCTCTCCTAGCTTGATCAGCCATCAAAGCTGGCCCACAAGCCACGATCGCTAGATCCTGCAGCCTCGCATCTCTTGCTGATTCCTCGACCGTTGCATGTACATCGGGTCTGTGCGCCATCATCCTCACACTCTTTAGATCCTCGCCCAAGACGTCATCCTTTGCCTCATCATCTCGAGTGACATGTACTTCCATCTCGACTCTCTCGTCGCTCAGCAACCCTCTGAAGTCGCGAAGAACAGAAGTGAGGAACGCGTGTTCGCGGACCGCCCACACAATCTTTACGTTTTGGACGCGAGAGGTAGAGAGGACATAGGTCAGGTGTGACAGTGCGACCGCGATGCCTGTCCCACCAACTATGAACAAGATGTTAGCGAAGGCTTGAAGAGGAAAAGTGTGCCCATATGGCCCTTCGATGAGAACGTTGAGTCTTTTGGGATGCAAGAGACAGTGTGACTTCAATCTAGATGTGAAGCCGTCATACGGCCGGATGAGGAACACCATGTTCGATACAGCATCAGAGCCTTTGGACGGCAAGAGCGCATCGCACTCAGTGGAGGAGGCTGATGACGAACGTAAGGGCTCTGGTCTCAGTGAAAGTGGGGATAGAGGCGTAGATGGGAGATTATCGGTATCTGTCGAGGTGTACGCCAACGTGAACGGGTGGCTTTGGTGCGCATACAACAGATCATCCAACACGTGGATATAGTAATATGTGCCAGGCTTTGGTGCGACTAAGCTCTTCTTGCTATCGACTTCCATGTGTAAAAGGTTACTGTTCGGGTCGTAGGTGACCCTAGCCTTTGTACCGAAAGGATTGCGGTTGAACGATAGGATTCTAGCAAGGCGCATTACGCGGTCGAAGATCCAGACACCAATGCATGGCCAGATGAATATGTTCCACTCGCCATTGGTGAAAATTTCAACGTGGTAGTACATGGACCAGAGTGCGGCGATGGAGAGCGATATGTGCGTGATGAGGAAGAACTCGTAGTGCGCACGGCGGACACCATATAACGAAAACGCCAAAAGGCCGCACATAGCGATGGTCGCTATTTCGCCATTCCAGAAGTAATGTTTCGTCCAGTACTTGAGAAAGCGTGACCATCCTCCGCTCTCCAGTATCATTAGCGTGTAGCCTAGACTATGTACCACAGCTTGGACCGTGGCAACTCTAGCCACCCATCGATGGAAAGCGTTGTATGTACCGAAACCCCATCCAGTTATCCAGATCAGGACATCGTTTCGCATGCCAAAGAGCCAGATAAGAGGGACGTTTGCCAGTGAGATGATCCCAGTACGATCTGATACATAGCGGAGAAGTTGTGCTGACTTTTCTGGCCAGTAGAGGTTGCCTTCGGTAAGGCGGTAGGAGCAGGAACAGAGAACGACATTAAGTGCAACGAAGAGAAAAACGGTCATTGACTGAATCCGTGGTGGTATCGTGCACCAGCCATATGGTCGAGAACAGCGGTCACCGAACGCGGCAGGTGTAGTAATGTATCGCTTTAGCCATGTTCGGAAAAGGATCGAAGGTCTACGTGATGCAGAAGGTGTTCCACTTTCGATTTCTGGGATTGTCTCGTACGACTTGTTGCAGTGCTGTTGATCGAAAATAAGTGATAGGAGACGCGTTGTGACGCCAATGTTTACTACAACGATCCAGAAGTAGTACATGTACCAACTGTAGGCCTATTCTTAGCGATTGTTCGTTCGATGGTATCTACATTTGGCTTACCCATATACAAGATGGATTTTGTATTCCGAATCTGCCACCTCCTGTACGCTGCAGTTAGCGCTCGTTGCCTTTTAGGGCATGACAGATGGATATCGTACCATAGTGGTGAAAGCTCGCTTCACAAGCGCATCATTGGGAATCACGAATTTACCGATTTTGGGGAACTTCAGCGCCTCTTCTGCCTTCAGTCGCCTCACTTTGGCCTTGTCATCTTGCGTCCATCGATCCACGACATGGTGAAAAGATGGTAACGTGGCATTTGCGTATGCCTCACACCAGGGTCTCTGGTTCTCTATCCATATATCCGTCTCACCATCCTGTTTGCAGAACTCTTCAAAACACAGGTAAAGTGATGTGACGCGAAGATCACTTCGACATGCTCGGATCTTTCTCGAAAGCGAAGGTTCGGTGTCGTTGAAGGTCACATAGTTCATGCTGGTCTCGCAAGCCAAAGGGCAGTATTTGCCTGAGTATAGTGATTGTGCTACATCTGTGAAAGTGTACACGACGAAAGAGATTGAGAGAGCGCGCATGGGTGGCCGCCGATGAGGTACGAGATGGACGATGCAACCTCGGAGATTGGCGGGGTTGAAGAAATCTTATCAGATGGTCGTGCACGGGCCTGCGCTAGGATCAGGCGCTTCTCTTTCGCGTCAGCTGGATCGTTGCTTCGAGTCCGAGTTTGGCCAATCGATCCATAGGAACAAGCTTTACCCGGCAGCCATACTCGTTGCCTTTAAGCTCACATCGCAGCACACCATGTCGCACATCGCCGGAGGAACGACCTTGCTATCTCTACCCATTGAGCTTCGCTTGGATATCGTCGCCTACGCACTTGAACAGCTCGACGCGGGACTCATACGGACGCACAGGTCGGAGGACAGACGTCGTTTCGAGATGAATGAGAGGTACCGGCCTAGCGCCAATCTGGCCATACGGTTGGTGTGCCGCCAATTCAATGCCGAGTTTCGTCGCCTTGCTATTCAGAGGACTCTCTTCGTGCTCCCTAAAGACTCTGCATGGGCTGCCAAGGTACAAGCCGATGAGCTTCTACGCGACGTGAAGAAATTGAGATACGTCTGCAATCACAAGGATATCATGGAGTGGCAGGAGTACCCGTTCAACAGGGAATGCATGTACCTCGATGAGCTGGACCTCGTTATCTCACTCGATGACTCTGCCAACCGGAAAGGCCTTGTGGACTTGTTTAGACGCTTGCGAAACGTCAAACAAGTCAAGCTTCTCTTCTCGGGTCGGGTTCTTGCGTGGGAACCTCACGAATACATAAAATTAATTGGCGAGCTGCTCAAAGAAGATCACTATCAAAGATATGATGCACCGAGCGCTCCAAACCTGGAGTCAACGTGGTGGGAATGGAGCTATGACACTGGCTTCAGTTGGGCTGTTTTTGTGGCTCAGGAACCTAAGCCAATCATGGCGGAGGTAGACTACATGCTGTTGATGAAGTTGAAGGTCGACTACATCATGGAGTATATAGTGGAGTATGTGGCATAATAGCACGAAGATCATCACGGCCACTGCAGTACTCGACACAATGTGTCATGTGACTATATTGCTCTGTGGCAGCTCCGCTCAGCCCATGATTCGTCTGCACGTCTCGTTGCCATCAACAATGTCCAAGTCTCTCAGGAAATTGCTCCCCTCTCGCCAACATGCAAGGTTCTGTTAGTGAGGCCTTTGACGTTACGCTTATCATCAAAGAAGTAAACGAAGTAAACGAAATCCCTCTCCAAACATGCATTCTTCAGCTTCCAAGTCGGTAACGGGTATCTATACCGAAGAGCCTCCGTGTATGGGTTCAAGTGTTGAAGAGGGTATGACTAGCTGATGCCGCCATCAAATGCTCGACAGTACTTCTCGATTCACACCTTCTGGCTGCTTTGCGGCAGCAGATTCGTTCGGTCATGCACTTCGAGTGTTGAGGCTCGTGAGGTCAGGTCTGAAGCGGTTCACGAGTATTGTGGTATGGCAGCTCGATTTTGCAGCAACGATGCGTCATCACGAGGCTTTGACAGCATGACGTCCCCACAGCTATTCAACACCAATGCACCATCAACAAGACAGCTATTTGGAGAGCTTGGAAATCAGACATGGCGGTGGGCGGAAGAGATCCGGACGGTTAACAACTGCGCAACGGCTTAGAAATCTCGCTGCTATGGAGATTCCGGAGCTCCGGAGCTCCGATGCGGCCCCCCACCCCCGTCTACCCAATGATGCACTTGACGTAATACATCGCGCCTTCCTCAACACTAAGCGGAACTGTTTATAGTCGAAGCCATGTCATCTCGTGCTGAACGTCCTCTACACTCGTCCGAACCAACGCGTCGCCCACCATGAGCGCCGCCAAGCCAATTCTCATCTCCGGCGCCGGTCTTGCCTCGCTCCTCCTTGCCCGCTCGCTGCACCGCTCCAAAATCCCATTCCTCGTCTTCGAACGCGACGCGTCGATCATTTTCAGAGCCCAGGGCTACCGTCTGAGGCTCTCCGCCCAAGGCCTCGATGCCATTGAAGAAGTCCTTGGCCCGACAGGCTTCCAGAAGTTCTACGACGCTTGCGGCAAAACAGGCGGGGCGGGTTTGGCGATTATCAACCCGTTGACGGGCGAGACACTGGGTGCAGATGCTCCGAGCGTGAAGAATGAACCCTTGACGGGCGAGACACTGAGTGCAGATGCTCCGAGCGTGAAGAATAGACCCTTGACGAGTAGAGATGGCAAGGTGGTGGGCGTCTCGCGCGGAGACATGCGCAAGCTGTTCATGGAGGGCCTAGAGGCCAATATGCGCTGGAATCACCACGCCACAGCTTATGAGAAAACGGATAATGGCGTGCGACTAATTTTCGCCGATGGCAGCAAGAGCGTGGAGGGTTCTATGCTCGTTGGTGGCGAGGGCGTCAAGAGCGCAGTAGCTGGACAGCTATCCAACGGCGCTGTCAAAGTCTTAGATCTCGGTTCGAGAGGGATACATGGGCAAGCCCCAACATCCGCCTTCAGAGCCTTGGGCGAAGGTGTCTTCCGAGTTGTCGACGACACCACCCAACCAAATGGCAGCAAGGTCTTTCTCGTCACGAATGTGCGCGCCGGTGATATGGATAAGCCCAATGTCAACTTTGGCTGGACTATGGTCGGCTCGCCAGGCGTCATCAAGGCACCCAACGACAACTACACAATTATCGGGCCGCCTGCTGCACAAGTCGCCAAGGCACTCACTTCGCACTGGCATGAACGCATCAAGCCACTCTTCGACAACATGGTAGAGTCTGAAGCGGCTTTTTGGAAGATCACCTGCTCGTCGCCGGAAGGTGTACCTGAGTGGCCCAACGACCCTCGAGTCACTCTGGTTGGCGATGCCGTGCACGCCATGACGCCAGCAAGTGGGAACGGTGCGAATACGGCTATGCGCGATTCCGCTTTGCTTGGCCAACTTATTGCTGAAGCTTGGGCGAGAGGCGATGGTGATAAATGGACGGGCGTGACGGATGCATACGAGAAAGAGATGCGGATATACGCGACAGAAGCTGTGAAGGCTAGCTACGAGCAAGCTTCAGAACTATTTGGTGTTGACCTTGATTTCAAGAATGCACCTACGATCAACGAATACGTCGCACCAAATTGAGGCTACGAAGGTGTTAACATGGATTGTCTCTGCGTATACCTCCCTCGAGGTATGAACGAGCCATGTTTTTGAACAGGATTATCGTTGGTAGCGTCGCATTCACATGGAGCACAGTTCAAATGAATAAATCACATGTCGAATTCCGCCTAGATTGCACTCACGACTGATTTGTGTTTTCCAATTGGACATTTGAAGACGTGATGCCGCAGCACGTAGTCGCCACTTTCTCCCTTGCCCGGCAATAGCTTCCGCCGTAGAGAACACGACTCATGTGTCCAGCTTCCCCGCATCTGGACTCAGCCCACCCCGACTTCAAAAACCGGGGGTCAAGCCCACCATTGCACATCTCGCGGAACCTACCGATGGATGCACCCGCCTCACCACGACCACGCAAACGCCGTGCTATCAATGCATGCGTCAGTTGCCGAACCTCCAAGGTGCGCTGCGACGGAAATCGTCCTTGCCAACGATGCGACAGGAATGGCGCGACTTGCCAGTACCACGACGCAGTCAAGGATGAGAATGTGCTGCGCATCGAAAAGCTCGAGGGAGAAGTAGCGGTGATTCGCGAGCACATGGGCATCCAACAGCGTCGGGACAAGAGCGTACGTGGCCATTTACAAAGGAGCCAGGAGTATACCCAAGCAAGCTAGAAGCACAGCAACGGACTCTAGACCCACCTTGTAGAATGTTATGAGACACCTCGCTGATTGTGTCTGCGACTGCAGTCACCCATGGAGCACGCGAATGCGACAGTTGCCCAACTCACGCTTCGTTCCCTTCCCAAGTGCAACGCAGCTGCCCGGGCCAGTGCCGTGGATGCAGGCATCATCACATGGGAACAGGCTGCGCGTTGGTATCAAAGGTAGCCAGAACTGACTCTGTTGCAACACATCATGACACTAACTAGAAGTAGCTTCTTCTCAGGTAGTGTATGAAAGCTCCGGTGCATCGTTAGAACCACACTGAGAGACATAGCAATACTTGGTGCCCATATTTTGCGAGTATGACAACATTGAGTCGCTATCTTCACGGAGTCCGATTCTTTTCGATGCCATCGTTAGCATTGGCTGTCGCGCCGACGAGGGGTTCAATACACCGATTTATCGTCGGCTACAGGCTCGAGTTCGCGATCATATCACCAACATGCTTATTAACACAAGCGTTCCTGCAGTAGAGGACGTACAGTCAATCGCATTGATGGCTGCGTACTCGGAAAACGGATTTGTCTTGATTGCAACAGCCCTTCGCTTCGCCATACAACTTGGACTACCTCTTGTTGTCGATCAGCTCATCGCAAAGAGTCATGCACGGCCTAGGGTTATCACTACTGATGAGCAAAGCCTTTACCGCTTATCTAGAGTGTGGCTCGGTATCTGCAACCTTGAGCTTTTGTAGGTATGATCCAAGCCGAGTCGAAGATGCCCGCTGAAAATGTTCAAGTTTCTCGCTCGATGGAGGCAAACTTCCGGGCCTGACTCTTCACATGTCCTCCCGGAAAATCAGGAGTCTGTTGGTTCATCCGGAACGCACAGCAATAGATATCCGGCTACTTTCGCAAGTCGAGCTCAACATCATCCGCACCGAAGCTTATACCAAGATCATGGGTCGGAATAGTGACTTCATGATCCAACACAGCGAAGAACAACTTCGAACTACAGTAGATGACGCTAGCGTTGAGCTATCACTGTGGCTCGATGAATGGACTAACATCGTGCTGACGGAGCCAGCGCCACACGAACGTGCAATAGCACTGCAAAATTTGCACATTCAACGAGAATGGGCAATCATGACTCTCTACCTCAAGGCTGTAGTTTCCTCCGGGATCGAGAACATCGCAATCATGACCGAATTCCAACGCGACTTCATACGCAAAGCCAAGGAGGCAGCAAGTTGCCACCTACAATACATGCTTCAGTCATCGTCATCGCCAAACTCATCGCCTGCCTCTCACACCACAACTTCTGGCTCAACGTACCTCAGTACCTTCCGCTGGACACTCGATTACGTCTGGGCCAAATGCGCTGTTTCGGTTCTGCTCGTCCTTAAGCTAGCCATCCTCCTCCGCGACCCAGTACCTTCTGTCATGGCGCTACTCCGTGATGCGCACCGGGTGCTAGAAGAATTGAAAACCGTTACCGTCGTCGCATATTTCCAGATCTTGCAAACCAGCATTGAGAAGTGTGAGGCCGCCCTTCGAGAATATGCAGCGCAGCAAAGCTCCGACCAGGACTCCTCGATTGCTGGAGCGAGAAGCGGCGTAGCTGAGGACGAATTCCAGGACTATGTGCCAAGTGAGTTTGTCTTTGAATGGGACTTTCCAGGCCTGAATCTCAAGCACATGCCACTCGGGTGGCAAGACCTCTTCGTCAACATTAACAGCTTGTTCTAGAAATAGGAACATACAAAAGAAGCGGATTTCTGTACGTAATAATTTTCGGGCAGTAGAATACAGTGATCAAATATACCCCAAATGCGTTCACTATACTTATGTGCGGACGCCAGCAAGACATCAGATTGCCCACGCATTATCATGGTACATTTTGACTAAGATACAGAGTAGTAAAACTAAGTTCGGTTGAAAATCTAGTCATTGATCAATACAGATAGATAAAGTCTTCGTTCTTGATGTCGGTCACATCGTCAAACGCCTTATCGCCCACGCCACTGGCTTGTGCGTTCTCAACTACCTCCGCATCACCCTCACGCGCAGATCTCATACTTGTATCGACGACGATTGCCGACTTGCCCATGCTTTCTCTGGTTGCTGCATGTTTCCGGTTCAATAACTTGATCCAGAACATTGCAAGCAAGATCAGAATGATCAGTGCGATGAAGAGAGCGAGGTTTGCGCGCAAGCCTCGGTAGTAGTGCGGCTTCTCGGACGGCTTGAAGAGCTGGGGACCAATGATGTTGCCTGCGCTGGCGCCAACAAAGAGGATACTGGTCGTTACTTTGCGCTTCGTGTCGCCTCCAGTGTTCTGGCCAGACCAGGAGTAGATCAACGGCGAGATGCCAGGATAGAACGACGTCTAATTTCCATTAGCTTTAGTTTTCCTATCTGGAAGTAGCCATGGCTTACCAGGTAGTATCCGAAAAGCAAGACACCGCGATTGGAGTCACCGCGCCCGACAACCATGAGGATGATGATGCCGATGGTAGGAGGAATACATAGAAGTATCAGGACGGGCGACTTCTTCTTCAGCCATGTTGCCAGCCACGCGCCGACGAGTGTCGCTATGATCTGAATTAACCCGAAAGGCATGTTGAAAAGAATGGTTGCAAATTGACCGAATCCGAAGCCTAGCATAATGATTTAGTATACATGTCACATTGAAAGAGAAGAGTACTGACTTTGGATGATCAAAGGGCCAAAGGTAGTGATGCCACCACTTGGAATGCTGACGGCCGTCAACATGGAAAACCACAACCACGTTTTGGGATCAATAAAGGCTTCCAATACGTGGTCCCACTTCCATACGCGAGATGCGACACCCATTTGGTTCATGCGCAGACGCTCGACAGCAATTAGCTTCTCATGGTCGGTTAAGAACTTGGCTTCCATGGGCGAGTCTGGCATGAAGATATAAACGAAGACCGATACCACGACTGTGAGCAGACCACAGAAGAGGAAGATGATCTGATACGAGTATAGGAGATCCGACTTGATGTGTCCCAAGCCGTACGAGAGCAGACTCCCGAGAATGTTGACAACACCCAGCATGGCGTACCAAGCTGCGTTTCGGTTCGTTTGCTCGCCGCGCTTGTACCACATTTGGACGACGGCGATGAAAGCAGGAGCTACGATACTTCAGTATTTGTTATCCCACCAGCGCAAGCGTATGACTTACCGACGGCTGCTTCAAAGGTACCCAACAGGAATCGCGTCGCCATTAGCCCAGCAAAATTGCTCGCACCGGCCATGCCACACAAAATGCATCCCCAGGTGAACACCATGACGCCCATGAACTTTCCCATCTTCAGCTTGACAAGCAGTACCGCAACAAGTGGTTGCGCTACTAGCTGTGCAATGTACACGATACTGCCGAGCCAGCTGTACTGCTGGGAATTTGGATCTAGGTTCGCATCTTCGATGAGCCCAAAGACGGAGGCGTAGGACAGGGTTGTTTTGTCGAGCGACTGTAGAAAGTAGACGCTGAGGAGGATTGGTAAAATGACAAGATCGATTTTCTTCAAGACGCGTCTGTTCTCGGCGGAGGTCACGACGATGCGTTCGTTCGAGGCGAGAAGTGCGGCGGCTTTGTCTTTGCCTTTACCGTCAGTCGTAGGGCTGGGCTTGTGGATCGACTCGGTAGTTTCGACATTGTTCTTGACATTCATGTCTGTTGCTGTTGTTGCAGCAGCAGCAGCAGCGTCCGTCATTTCTGGCTTGTTGGACATATCGCAAAACGGAGTGGAGTGGACCCAGAGAAATTTGAAGTGCTGAACCAGTAGACAGTGGATATGACCCGACTGCACTTATACGCATCCCCACGGGGACCCCAGACGCTGATCCTAACTTCATTCAGGCTGGTGTCGTACTGGCGTGCGGCCGAAGATACCGAGCCAAGCATGACTTTAGCCTCTTGACGCGGGTTAGGCGATCCTTCGGCATCCTCAAATGGCACTTTCGGGCGAAGTAACATGACATGTCTTGCTATAAGTATGACCGATGATGTTCATGATACTTGGCAAGACGACACGCACTGACGACTGTTTATCCTACCTCCATCATGCCGATGCTTGAGCACGTTCCTAGCGGCTATCGAGCTACCGCTGCAACAGCAACATCAGACACGGGTGTTCAGTTGCAGTCCAACTCGGGTGACTTCACATTTACGTTTGATGCATTACGACCTGGTCTTTTCCGAACAACATTTACCTCGCCAAAGCATCAGTTGCCGCCGCATCGAGCCACCTCGGTGCCAGATAAGACCCTGAACGACACGAATACGACTCAGGTCTCATCAAACGCCGACTCAAAAGCGTTAGCCGTCGACGGCGTTATTGCCAATGTAGACTGGGAAAGCGGTGTACCCATAGTGTCACTTACACTTCCCGGCCAAAAGACACCTATCCACGTCGATCTTCCCAATCGTTCGTACGTTGCTGATGGGCCTGGAGTATCGCATTACACGCGTTACAACCATGGAACGCTTCATCTTGGACTCGGCGAGAAGCCAGCACCCATGAATCTCTCGAACCGTCACTTTGTTCTCTCCGCTACCGATTCATTCGGCTACGATGTGTATCGGACTGACCCCATGTATAAGCATATTCCATTGCTTATAAATTGTACACCGGACGGTTGTGTGGGCATCTTCTCAACATCGCATGCCCGTGGATTCTATTCTGTAGGCTCGGAGATGGATGGCATGTGGGGACGTTTCAAAGTCTACCGTCAAGATTATGGTGGCCTTGAAGAGTATCTTTTGGTGGGAAAGACATTGCCAGACATCGTGCGCATCTACGCTGATCTAGTCGGCTACCCACTACTAGTACCGCGATGGGCGTTCGGCTATCTGGCTGGCGGTATGAAGTACTCGATGACGGACGACCCACCTGCAAACCAGAGCATGATGGAGTTTGCTGCTAAGCTAAAGGAACACGATATCCCTTGCTCTGGGATGCAAATGTCGTCTGGCTATACAGTTGCGGAGACGGAACCCAAGACACGCAACGTCTTCACGTGGAATAAACACCGGTTTCCTGATCCGAAAGGCTGGATTGATGCGTACCACAAGGAAGGTATCAGACTTATCGCGAACGTGAAACCGTATGTGCTAGGCAGTCATCCGGAGTATCAAAAGCTCAAGGAAGCTGGTGCATTCTTCACGGATTCGTTGACGCTAGCATCTGCCGAGGCAAGGTTGTGGAGTGCGGGTGGAGGAGAGAGCGGAGTCGGTGGCCACATCGACTTCACGTCAAAGGCTGGGTATCAATGGTGGTATAACGGGATCCGCGAACTGAAGCGTGTCGGCATTGACTGTATTTGGAACGACAACAACGAATACACTATCCCGCACGATGGCTGGCAGTGCGCTCTAGACGAGCCAACAGTTCTCCAAGAGCCCAAGAGCGGCGACTACGGCAACAGCATCGGATTCTGGGGCCGCACACTGAACACCGAGTTGATGGGCAAATCTTCCCATGACGCTTCACTAGAGGTGGAGCCCACGCAACGACCTTTCATTCTGACTCGTAGCGCCACAGCAGGAACCCTTCGCTACTGTGCCAGTGCCTGGAGCGGTGACAACGTAACATCCTGGCCAGGTATGAAAGGTGCCAACGCCCTGTCTCTCACCGCCGGGGTCTGCCTAATGCAATGCTACGGCCACGACATAGGCGGTTTCGAAGGTCCTCAACCCAGTCCCGAACTCCTCGTCCGCTGGTGTCAGCAAGGCATCTACAGTCCGCGCTTCGCCATCAATTGCTTCAAGACTGGTAAAGATAATAGCGTTGGCGACGTCATTGAGCCTTGGATGTACCCTGAGGTTACGGGCTTGATACGCGATATTATCAAGCGCCGTTACGAACTCGTTCCTTACCTGTATTCGCTGGCTCTACATTCCCACAAGACTGCCACGCCACCGCAGCGCTGGACTGGCTGGGGGTACGAGAGTGATCCGGAGATCTGGGCGAACAAGGTACTTACTGATGGCGAAACACAGTATTGGCTTGGTGATGCACTATTGGTTGGCGGTGTCTTCACTCCTGGTGCTGAGACTTCTAGCATGTATCTCCCAAAGGATTTGGCGAACCCTGATGCCGCATTTTTGAATCTGATCAGCCAGCCGCAAACTTACTATAGAGCGGGGCAGTGGGTCGATATCAAAGCGCACTGGCAATCGAGCATCCCCGTCCTTGCCAAAGTGGGAAGTGCAATCCCTGTTGGACGTGCCGAACAAGTCCTCTCCGTAAGTGAGACGAGCAATCCGGCGAACCTACCTCTGGACGACTACCGAGGTGTGGAGATATTCCCTCCAAAAGCTTCTTCAAACGGCAAGGTGTATACATCTACTTGGTATGAAGACGATGGTGTTTCGCCGCCACCTGCCAAAATCTCAGTCTTCACGATCAAGTACGAGACGGCTGAAACTCAGGTACTGGTCCAGTACGAAGAAAAATTGCAAGATGGGTTCCAGCCGCATTGGAAGGAACTGGAGATCATCTTGCCGAGGGGTGATGATCGAAGCGTGGTATTCAATGGGACAGATGCGGTCAAAACAGGAGTTGACAAGCTGGGGAGAGGAAAGTGGAAGGGTGGAATTGAGAAGAGATCATAAGAAAGACGTAAAACTAGAGGACGTGGATTCGAATACGAATCGTATGTCATGTTCTTGAGAATTCTACATTGCACTCATTCGGTGGGTATGTAAATCCCATACAGGGTCATCATATGGCGAGACACAGTCTTGCAGCATCATAATTTGTGTTGAAATGGCTGCATGTAACAAAGTATCATAAGCTAAATACGAGACGACGCCGCAGTTCGACACGTAAATCTACGCGTATATGTAGCAGAACGGTCCAGCAAGCGTATTCAATGCATCCCGGATAGTGATATTTGGCGCCCCAACATACTCCCCAACCGAGATTGTGTCATTGAGCGTGCCGTTTGGTCCTTGGTTCCCGATAATAGTGCCTCCACTAATTGCATATTGTCTATTCTCGATATCCTGATTCTGCCACGTCCTAGAAGATAACTCATCAAGTCAGCATGAGCATCAAAGCTAGCTGTTACGGAATGACAACTTACCACCACACCCGATCAATCATGCCATGATGAGGAAAGAATGATGGGTCCGCGGGCGAATTGTAGAAATCTGAGCCGGCATCCCCTCCGATTGTATAGTGTCCACCCGTATGTACGCCCATGAAGTTTTTCGCAAACTCTCCCTGATAAACCGTTTGGAAACGTGCTAGGTCTTTGATTTTGATAAGAGAAGAGACTTCGAAGTCACTTGTGGAATTCGCGGCCTGCAGATTTATGTCGCGAGAAAGGCAGCGCGGATTGTACCCTAACCCATTGGCTTGTGGGTTTGGTGGTATACCACCAGGGATCTTCAGCATCGTTTGTATAGGGCCCATGTTGATCTTCCAGCTACAAATTGGTTAGAATTTACAGCAAGACAGTTTCGTTATTCCGCGCTGCTCATTGGTCGAAAGGGGACGTACTCTTTGAACGGACCAGATGTGACACAGCCACCACCCGTGCCTGGTAACAGCTTCATGAAACATGTGTCTTCGTATGGAAAGCAAGAGTAGTTTCTTCCAGGAATGTACAAGCCGTCACCAGACATACTGTATTCGCTGCCATCGAAAAATGGCCCGCTCTTTGGGTCATGTGACCAATGAGCCCAGTTGTAGTAGGGCTGGTAACCCTTGTAGCCACATTCGTCACGAAGCATTTGCTCGAAAGTCCAGGTGAAGTACCGATGCCATGACAAGAAGTTGGCGGTGACATGAATGTTGAGCGACTGTTGAATGTGTGTTACGACTAGGTCATCGTATCTGCTCTTCGCGCCTGCAGCGATAGCAGCTGGGGTTCTGGCTGGCTTCTCCCCAATACACTGCACCGCTTCGATGTAATCACGTTTCTCCAATCTTGAAAGCGACGCCCTAAAGTACACAGTTAATTGAAGCTTTTTCCAACGATATGTATCTTCGCATACCATTCTTTTCTTACATATGCAGTCTCTAAGGTACATTTTTCTGGGTTCGGATAGCCGTGTTCAGCGACGTATGCCTTCAAGTTGGCCAAGCCCTGATCAGCCAATTTGTCATTTTCCATGTACCTTGCTTTGGGCGCAGCATTAGCGATGGCCACTAGGCCTGCTGTAACAATGAGTGATATCTTCATTCCGAGAAATGATGAAAAGAGCCGTGAACGAGATTGTCCGGATGGGGTGGAGAAGGAAACTGTGCTCTTTATAGCCCCGGAACTGTATGTCGTCTCAACTAGGCCAACGGAAGCCTAGAATCGTGAGCAAGCTCGTTAGAAGGATTACCAGGTCTACAGCTCGGAGGGAGGAAAAGGAAGGGAAAATTGACGAGCCT
Organism: Alternaria sp. 'sect. Undifilum'; assembly: GCA_024321975.1. Lineage (NCBI taxonomy): Eukaryota > Fungi > Ascomycota > Dothideomycetes > Pleosporales > Pleosporaceae > Alternaria > Alternaria sp. 'sect. Undifilum'. The sequence goes on from JAJJZI010000004.1 coordinate 5,045,988, forward strand.
TCGCGCGAGGAAGCGCGGAACCCTCAGATGTGCAGTGCGTCTAGAAGTCCGTTGTGACACATTTCGGATATATGTCGCCGCTGTATAGATGGATGGCTGAATGTATTGCACAGGGATGCCCTAAGAGCTACTTGCATGAGTGTCTGGCCAATCAGCACAACGACTAAATCGTATCTGCAGTCCCCGCTTCCACCTAGACGTTCGACATGTGTTAGCTTTCTCGCTTACTATGCTGTGGGACAGAAAAAGAAAATTTCTCTGCATTTACGCCTTCTTGGCATGTCTAGGTGGTATATCAGGCTGCTGCGTGGAGTCTAAACCGGGGCATTTTCTTGATCAAGGCATGTCTTAAGCCGATCGAAGTCGTCTGATGCATGTGTAATGGTATCAGGGGGAGATGCCAATATAGCAGGCCTGCTTCCCTCAAAGTGGTCCCCGGGGAAGCAGCCTCCGAGGTATAGTGGCTGTCTGGGTATATCGACATGGGTTGAATGCTGAATTTGTTGCTAAAATGTGCGGCTGGAAAGCGAACTTGCTCGGTGACAAGCGCAACAGACAAGGCACTTGATTATCCCTGGTTCGGCTATGTGTTCCAATCTGAATACGGGGAGCGCAGAGATGGCGATGTTGATGTGTGTGCAGACGTGCAGCAGCGTAGTCTACCTAGGTACATACCGGCCCGCTGTCTAGCCGTGCCAAGAGTTGACCCGCGTCCGCCCCGTCAGCCTTCGCAGATTCCATGATGATTGCCTTTGCGGCACAACTACGCCATCTACGCCGCGTTCGCAATATATCTGTTCTGGTTCGAAGCCAATCTCCGAGAACCGGACGTTAATCATACATGCCATAGTGGATACGAAGAGCCAGTGAGGGTTCGTCTTCGCATTCAGCCCATTGGCGTTACAGCAAGCAGTAACGGAAGCAAGTTGGTAACAGCAAGATTAGCGTTATATCTAATAACTGTATCGGCCGATCCAGCTTCAGGATTTCGTTTCCTCCCCTTGCTATTTGGCTACAGCGCCTGTAGATCCAATTTTGCAACTCGTCCGCCAGATCCGCTGGCCCAACACACGTCTTTCCCAACGCACCCCACGGCATCGAACGATCCATTGCCGATAGCCACCCAGTTCCTCCCTCCGTCGATGGACAAGTCTGACCCACTGGTACCCACCGCGATAGCTACTTGTCTCCTTCCAGGGACCCAACTGACACCCGATCTATACCCTCGTGGGAACGTATCAGCCCTGCGCCAGCTTAAGCCGCCATCGCTCGACCAGGCTGCCGTCATGTTGCTGGCAGTGGGCTTCTCGTAGTTGCCGCCGACTGCGACGCCGTGCTGTGTATCGCGGAAACGCACAGAGAACACTCCAGCCGCTGCGCCACCGGTGATGGTCGACTCGGCGACTTGCCAGCCGTGACTGACACTTGAGCCAGTATAAAAGATACGAGCTGGGCCCACAACACCACCTGTAGCGATATACCATCGACCCGCCGCGGCCTCAATACACGTCCCACTGGCCGCAAAGCCAAACTCGCCTTCTAGCGCTGACGGCATCGAGTTGTTCGAAACTATAGACCAATGCGCACCACCGTCCCACGTCTCTAGTAACCGGAACTTGCCTCCGACAGGATCGCTCATTGCAACACCATGGCTTTCTCTTCCCTTCTTTGTTTCGAATGCCATACAATCGTAGAATGCTGCTTCCTCCTCATTGATGAACGTCGGTCTCCAGTTCCTTCCGCCATCTTTCGTCATATAAATGCGGGATAGATTAGCTTCACCAATAGACAATGCGACAGTGGTGTCCTTGGAGAAGGCCTGGATATCGCGAAATTGAAAGTCTAATACATTCTCCGAGGCGGCAAATTTTGGGGAGACATCCGTCCATGTCGAACCTGAGTTGGTGGTACGTAGGACGGTGCCCTCCGTCCCTGAAATCCAAAGAATCTTGTCATTGACAAGTGAGAGGCCGCGGAATTGCTGTACACTATTTGTAGGTGTGATCTTCCATGAAAGAGGTTGTGGAGGTTGCGGATGCGCAAGCGTAAATGAAGCGATGGGGAGCAGGAGAGTAAGTATCTTCATGACAAGATTTCGTGTGCACTATAAAACGAAGAGTCATTCAGCGGCAATCGGTCAGGAAGAGAAAAACTAATTGGAGAGGTAAAGCACCTAATCGCAGCTCTCGTTGTTAGAACTATAAGCATACGGTACCCCGCAACGGCTTTTAGCCTCGATAGGAAGGTGCAACATTCACCATCAGAAGTACAAGTATTAACCTCAACATCCGAAGATCTTGCCTAGGTACTTGGTGATAATTTTGACATTAAGTATTCCACAAAGTATGCATGCCGACTTTCAGTACACAAGAAATAAGTAAACATGTGACAAGCGTGAGGACCGGTTTAGGGAGTCCCCGAAATTCTTCCCGATTATCTAGCCAAACTACACTAGAGGGCACACAAATCCGTCGCACTAATCTTTTAAGGAAGATATGGCGATATTCTCTCAACATACGTTAGTCGCACACGTTGTCTTTCCTTCTTAGAGTCATTGACCTTGCTTCTAGTCATCCTTTGATCCTGTGAGACATTCGAAAGTTATGGCAATTATTCCGCTCATCAGGGCATGATCTTAATGACCAGAGCGAAAGAGAGTCCAAAGAGCAGTCTGAGCTGAAGAAGCTTGCTCTTCTTCATTTGTTACAGGTGGTGTCCCACCCGTGCCTAAAACGCTTCTACGAGACGATGCCTCCTTCGCAAACAAGATAGAGAACTACTAGGCGTAAAAGGCTCGGAGTCTCTTAAGTATGCTACTTTTCTAGCATGATATCAAGCTTTTAAGATACGATTGTCTTTCCTGTTCTAGGTTAGTAGGGACAGGTTTAGGGTCAGCTTTTTCTCTTTCGTAAGGTCTGGTCCAGCCGCTTGCTAGGCTACCGGATTCATATGGCCCAAATTGAGCGTCAGCATACTATGCCTACCGTATAGCTGGGCACGTCCTTAGTAAGGCTGATCTCGAAGAGCATAGTGAACGCGACGCTAAAGGCTGTGAATATCCATACGGTCAATACGGTATACATTTATCGGGCAATTCTACAAATCGAAACTCTGACCCACGTGAAGCTTGAAGGAACCTAAAGCACGACTACGACAGCGGAAAGATTCGATGACACATGAAATCAATATTTCACATTTGAGGGCTAAGTAATTGTAAAGTCTGGAACACAAGAACGTTCAAATACAAACTCACTGATCAATCACAGCTTCGGTTGCTTTAAGAGCTCCAACGACGGCGAAGCAGATCATAGGTGTGATTGCGTAAGTGATCTAGGGACCTGTTAGTAGCTGCTCTAGACTGCTAGGGTTTCTTGACGAACTGTTAAAAATTTCGCGACGGTCATCTTCATCGACTCGGCTGCGCCCGTGACATCGGTCAGCGCCACTAGGATCATAGCTGGCGGACCGGTCGGCATCAGCATCATCGAGAACCAGAGCATGGGGTCTGCATCCAGAAGCTTCGTCTTCGAGGCAACTGCCCAAATCAGTGGTATGCTTATCCTATTGACAATCAGCTTGATGATCCTGCCACATGTGTGCCATGAATCTTACAAGGGCCAGATGATGAACCTGATCAAGATGACAGTTGCCAGACTTCCTTTGTGGACCTCACCACTGTGCTCACCGCGCTTCATACGCAGCAAACTCTTGCTGAGTTTAACCCCAACAACGATGATCTGCATCGAAGCAAAAAGCTCGCCAATATTCTTGATAGCAATCGTCAGCCAAGCGTTGAGGTATCCGCCTTCATTGCTAGGATTGAAGAAAAGTCGGTGGAGAGCTGGGGTAAGGCCAATGACTGCACCCGCAAGCGCGCCTAGCAATGGAGCATTGGCAAATTGCCAAGTAATATCCAATATCTCTTGTAGCCATGGCGATAGGTTGTTGTACCAATTTCGTGTCTTCAGATATGCCTTTTTCTCAACGCGATTGGCGGGCTTGGTCAGGCGCTGTGGGAGAAGCGTAGTCTCCTCGTCGATAATCCCGTCAGGACCTCGCTCCATATCACTGCCTTCGCTATCCTCGTTTGCCTGACCATCGACCTCTTCGTCTTCCCCTTCTTGGTCGTAGGACGCATCCTCGTCTCCTGGCCTTAGCAGCCGTGGTCCAAGTGCAAAGGTAAGCGAGTTGCTGACCATAGCATTCACCAAAAAGTATGATTCTGCACGATCCATGGCCTGGCTGCCAGACTCGCCACCGATAAGTATGGCATCGAGGATTTGGGTCTGCTTAAGCGACTGGATGAGGAGAAGCGGGAGTGAAGTCGTGTTGTTGAATGCGATGGCTGGTGCGACCCAGGCTGGTAGTTTGAAGATACGCGTGAGGATGCGACCGAGAAGGACAGAAAGCAGTGTATAGGATATCGACCATACTGACAGCTACGTGAGTACTTATTCCGTTACTCGTTTGATGGGATTAAACTTACTCAAAACAGGCACGTATCTTACTCCTGTGTCTTGGTGTAGATTGGAGCCAATCTTATAGATCAACAAAGCTGGCAGAAACATGCGCACGCATAGCTTTGAAACTTCCTTCGCTGCCGTAGGCGACAGTAAATTACATTGCGCTGCGACAACACCGAAAGCAATGGTCAAAAGCACCGAGAAGGCAGCTTGAATGGCGCCTGTAAAAGGTACAATGAGTTCGCCTGCAGCCACACCCATGATTGGAAGATATATTGCGGCAGTAGGATGCTGGAGGACAATTCGTGGTAATCGGAGTGGCAAAGCACGAGAAATCGGCATGTTCTCGGTCCCAGGTCAGAATGATGCAACGCTCCGACTGGTTCTTAAGTACGAGACTGGGGAGGTGGAATTTGGCATTGCCGTCGTCACGCACGCGACATCAGCCGCGTTCCTGAACCATGACGTCGGTGCAGCGGGTCAATGTTCTAGACAGACGCCAATCCCATGCCGCGGCTCCATCAGTCAAATTAGTCCTTCTTTCTCATCTCTTTCGCGCCTTGATTGGAGACAAGGAATAGGCACCAAGAAATTATGATGAGTTGTGTCTTGTACCCTCGGCAACGAGATTGGTTGCGACCCGTGAGGTGTCAAACAGCGTTGATGGAAACCTGGCAGAGTTGGTGGAGGAGGCTGACGATGTGGTATTGCGCATATGTAGGTCCGTGCAGGCTAGCGCCGTGATGAGTAGTAGTAGTGCTTGGCGTCTCCCGTCTTGAGAGAGGTGCTTCTCAAGAAGCAGTGACAGTATCACAAAATGTAAAGACCAGGTCCAACGTACGCCAGTTATGCAAGGCTGGGAAATTCTCTTGATCTTCTTCCCCTTTGCTGCGCCGTGCCAGCTTCCCAGCCTCGCATCTGATCCCACACATCCGTCGCATCGCACGCTACCACTGACCCTCTACGCCGCCTTCTTTGTAGCCTTTGTCCTCAACTCCATCATCAAGTACATCAGCGAGTAGCTGTTGACCGAGAGTAAAACGACGATCGCTACGTTCCTCCACTCAAAGTACTCATCCGCCAAATTCAGTGTCCGCAGAGAGTAGGAGGTGTTCCAGGCCTCATTGCGCTTGATTCGAGGTGTTTGCGATGAGTTCTTTCGCCCTTTTTCTGAGGCTCTTGTTTCGCTCAACAACTTTTGCAAGGTTGTTCGTTGCCAAACAAGTCACATGAGCAAATGATACAGTGTGCAATCCGCAGACTCTGGTAGGCAGAAGACGGATACACTTAAGTCTCCGAAGCCGACTGCACCAGATTCCTGCATTTGACATGCCTGTAGAAATCACCGTCGCAGTGCGATGGTCGACAAAAGCGGTTTAGTCCCCGATTGTTAAGGCTCCCAGCTAACCCTCTCTAGACCTAACATGGATGAGTACCACAGGTAATGAAGAAAAGTCAGCGCCCTTAGCTACGAACGCTACCTAGGCTCTCAGGCTCGTTATCAGGTTGCCGTGGGTACCTTCCCGTGTTGTAGCAACTGCAAGTAGGCATGCGAATGACGAAGAAGTGCGTGTAGATTTCCGGTCGTACACTGTATGCTGAAGAACTGAGCAGTAGCGGGATCATAAAATACTCAGAGCCTGCTCCCATAGTTTTCCGAAATGCTCTTCTCCACGCAGTATCTTGTACCAAAGCACTCCTTCCATGCACCGACGGATACTATCCCATGTATATAGCTCCAAATCACGAGCAACACTTACGGCTTTCGCAGTGAACCAGTCAGACGATGATACGTCCTGTGACGCGGCCATTCCAACAGTCAGTATCCATAAGGCGACAGGTCCATGTGTAATCGCAAACGTGGGTAAAATATTTCCGACATGCCCTTTGAGTTCCGTGACCAAAGACGACTGTAGATGCGCATGTGAGAAGTAAGTCGGCCCGTGGATGATGAGCATATACAGTGCTACAGCATACCGAATGCATTCGGATGTCGCGACCGAGCTTGAAATTCTAAGCTGCGGTTTGTCCGGTGACCATGCTAAGAGCTTGTGTAAGACGTAGCATGTCAAATCATGGAGATCAGTGGTTGAGAGATCTTCCTGGTTTGATACGCGAAACAGATTGTGAAGCCTCAAGAACACGTCGCTGATCGAAGGATCCAATTCGAGATCAAAAAAGCCATAAGGAATCTGATCTCGAGAGGTAGTTTGTGGATCGAACCACTGAGGTATTGGAGCTATCCCGTTACCAAGGCGTAGATCGTCTTGTACGTTGAATTGCGGAGTTTGCGTGAGTATCATTGAAACCCTAGTATTGAATATCAGTAGGGTGGGTAGAAGAGGGGTAATATACTTACCAAGAAACCATGCGTGCTGTGAGAGGGCTTGTAAGTTTCAATAGGTGTATACCTCCTCGCATTCGCACCATCTTTTTGACGCCATCAACGTGCATGCTGCCAATCGTCATATTGCCCTTACCAAACTAACACGCTAGATGTCAGCCGATCATTGGGTTGTTTCTCGATAATGAGAATCATCATACCTCTATAGCAGCAAGCGTTACAGCCGAATTTATTGTTTCGTCCTGGAAAGCCAGTAGCGGGTCGTTAACTCGCCGCCGGACCAATGAGATGGAATCTGCCATGAGGACTTCCGAGTTATCGAAGCCTTTCTGAGCTCTCATCTCTATATCTAATGATGCCGTTTGGAGGCTGACGTGGAAGAGAGCTGGATCTTGCAATGCGATTGGCCACCAAGACACGACAAACGGGTTTGAGGTTGTTTCGAGATCCAATGGATAGTACTGGAAGGCGATGTTTGACAAGACTAGATTGGGTCAGCCATGCTCCCTCCGGGATTTGGTAGGAGAAACACTATAGATGAAACAATTAATCAAGCGCTCTCTTTTCATGTCGTAAATCTGTCAGCTGATTCGGCATTGTTTCTAATACTTACAATGGACTATAAGTTGCTGCACACGAGCCCGAGGTAGTCTTGTCGTTGGATATGCATCGAATGGATCGAAAGCCTTGCTCATCGGATTATTCCATAGTATCATAGGGGTGATCGCGTTTTTCTGTATCATATTTGCTGCATATGAATGTATAGTTTCGGTGGGCGACGAGGTAAGTGGCTCGTTTGCATAGACACAGCTGGCTTTCCTCTTGAGGCATCGTGAGCATTGGGGTGTGCGAAGATCGCAGCTCAATTTCGATCTCGCACAAGCGTTGCAGGATCTTCTGAGCGTCCTGCGCATATTGAGTTGATTTCCAAGGTTTCAGCATGACTTCTGTTCATGATGGTGAGAATGAGTACGGCGCAGGCGGGAAGACGCGGACCACTCGCTTACGTTAACCTGTCTGTGCGCGTAAGTATCCAGGTCGCGCAAATATCCACCCCACCAAAACACCACCTACCTTCGACGCGTCATAACTCCACGAATATAGACCCGATTCAAGAAGCGATTGAATATTTAGAATTGCATGAAGCTGGCGATAATTTTAGCTACTACTAAGTTGCAAAGAAGTTTAGTATCTGCTATTCTACGCTCGCTCAAAGACACCAAGGGCTAACTCAGCCACGTCATCTCGCCCACCTTTCCCTCTACCTAGAACACGAGACAGAACTCGTACAATACATAAAAACGCTCACTAATTAACGTATACTACCTTCCTATATAATAATACGCTTATTTGCTTTATCTCTTGTTAGTAGAGAGGTCTTAGAAAGCTAGGTTACTTAGTTTATAAATAGAAACTAGAGTCATCTTATATTACGCTAGTAGACTAGGATAGATTGTAAATGTTACAAAGCTAATTTAGCTACGAAGTACAGCATATACTTTAATCTTTTGCATAATAAGATAAAAGAGTATAATCTAGAGGCTAAGTAAATATATAATATAGATAAAAAGGGCTTTTTAATTAGCGTCCTTAGACGCTAAAAAAGAGTGTTTAACAAGAAGATATATAAGCAAAAAAGAGTAACAGCAGCTCTTTAAGATAGTAATAGAGCGTAGATAATAGTAATAGCTTGTATTTATTTAGATAGAAGTGCTTTAGCGCTAAGTATTATATTTAAATTAGCTAATAATACTATATAATTGAGCTAAGTATTCTCTATAAAAGAAGAGTAGTACTTAGTCTTTATTAGCTTATCTTCCTCTAGCTAGACAACCTATAATATTAGGCTAGCTTAGCTTAAGGAGGTGTTTAATTAAGAGACTAGACAGAAAGCCTACTTAAAGTATTAATTACTTATTCTTAACAGCTATAGATCTTATGTAACTATAGATTTTATCTACTATTATAATACCTACAAGATCCTATTAGCTGTGTTTCCTCCTTACTCTACCTATAGGCTTTAGCTACTAGATGTAGTAATGTTTAAGCCTCTATTAGAGGCCTATTTAACCTAGCTCTTATCTTATCTTTAAGCTAGCTAAAGGCTCATCCTAGTAACAAATAGAGACTTTTTTCTATTGTTTTAGCGTGCCTAGGGCCTCTCCTTTACTAAGGTAAACATTAGAAAAGCCTTTAAAGCTACTAGTATACTACTACTAAATAGGGACGTTATACTTAAAAAATTTACTAAAGAAGCTTTAAGTTTAGATAAGAGCTTAACGTTAGTACTTAGTAGAGAAGATTAGCTTAAAATAGAGACTCTTATACGCAAAACAAGTTAAGATAAGAGAGTAAAAGAGTCTAAAAAGCTCTACAGAACTCTCTATTATCTTACTATATAAAATAAGCTCTTCTACTATAAGATAAGAGGCCTTAAGGAGGCTCTCCTTGTTAAAAAGAGATATAAGAAGAAGAGCTATCCTCTAAAACTTAACAACTCTAAAGAGTACTATAGAGGAGCTATTTTCTAGTCACCTTATAAGTGCCGTTAGGTAGAGGAAGATAAGATAGTACGACAACAAGAAAAACAACAACAAGAAAAACAACAACTATAACTACAGAAAGCTAAGAGATCTTACCTAAAAGAGTAAGCTTAATTATATAAGCTCTAACAAGCTAAGGAGAGATAGGTTAAAAGAGAGAGACTCAAGAAAGTAAGGGAGAAAGAGAAAGCTGCTAAAGTAGCTAAAAAGGAGGCTTAGAAGGCAGCCTGTGACGCTGAAAAAGCTATATAATTGTCTTAAAAGGGTAAGCGCAAAGCCTTACAGGGCTCCTCTTAAAAGTAGAAGCATTAGAAACGTGTAATTGTTAATTTATCTCATGTACAAGCTAAGGTAGCTGCACTAGCTGTCCTAACTTAGACTACCCGCTACGGCCGCACTACTAAGTTACTAAGTAAATATAAGTAGTACAAGTTTGTCGCAATGCTATATTTAATACAACACCATAAAATCTCGTAATAATAGCGACTATAAGTGGCTGTACAGCCTCATCTATAACAATAGAAATTTTAGTAAGGTAGATATTTGCGCGACCTAGATACTTACGCGCACAGACAGGTTACCGTGTCTGTGCGCGTTTTGCGCATGGTCGAGTTTTGCGCACCCCACTAAAACAACACTACCTTTTTAACACCTAATAACTCCACTAATATGGATCTAATCTAGGAAGCAATTAATAAAATTAATTTGCGCGCACTAGGCGTATCTTTCTTATATACAAAGTTTGCAGAAAAGTATAGTGTAGTACGCTTAACCTTAACGCGAAGGCACTAAGGGCAAAACTAACTACACTAACTCGCCTACTAACTCCTTTACCTACACTAAGAAACTAAGCTCCTACAGTATATTACTACGCTTACTAAACAACGTACACTACTTATACGAGTAATAATACGCAACTTTGCCTTATCTTTAGCTAGTAGAGAGGTTTTAGAAAGCTAGGTTACTCGCTTTATTAATAAGAATCTTACCTATCTTATCTTACGCTAGTAGGTAGAAATAGATTGCAATTGCTACAAAGCTAATTTAGAGGCTAAATATAGCTTCTACTTTAAGCTACTATATAAGAAGATAAAAGAATACAATATAGGGCCTTCTTAAATCTTTAATATAGATAAGAAAGGCTTTATAGCTAGAGTAACTAGAAGGTTAAAAAGGATGTTTAATAAGAGGATATATAATTAAAAAAAAGTAATAGCTACAACTTAGGATAGTTCTAGAGAGTAAGTAACTATCTTAGCCTACGTTTGTTTAGACAGTACAGCTCTATCTCTAGCTCTTATCTTTTAGTTAGCTGTTAGAGCTCTAAAATTAAGCTAGGTTAAGGATATTAATAACAAAAAGCACTTAGTATTTATCAGCTTATCTTCTTCTAGCTAGACTAATAATAATATAAGTCTAGCCTAGCTTAAAGAGGTTTTTAAGAGAGAGACTAGATAAAAAGCTTATTTAAGATACTAATTACTCTTCTTTAATAGCTATAGATCTTACTTAACTTTAGATTTTATTAATTACTATAATAACTACAAGATCCTATTAGCTGTATTTCCTCTTTATTTAACTTATACGCTTTAACTACTTAATGTTAGATTATTTAAGCCTCTCTTAACTACCTACTTAACTAAGCTTTTATCTTACTTTTATAAAAGCTAGGAGCTCCTACTAATAGTAAAAAGAGACTTCTTTCTCCTCCTTTAGAGGGCCTAGGGTACTACTTTTAAAGAGGAGACTATTAGAAAGTCTTTCTAGGTAACTAGGGTCTACTTACTTAATCCTAAAGTTATCCTTTAAAGATTCTATAAGAAGGCCTCTAGTTTAGATAAATCTTTAGCTTCTGTACTTAGTAGAGATAATTAGCTTAAAATAGAGACTCTTATACGCTGTTTAGTGCGAGATTAGAGCACTAAAGAGGTAAAAAAGATTTATTAAAGCCTCTACTATATCTTAGCTTAAAATAGTATCCTCTGTAGAGAAATTTAAGGCTTAAAAGAAGCTCTTTTAGTTAAAAAGAGACACTAAAAGAAGAGCTATACTCTCTAACTTAACAATCTTTAGGAGTACTATAGTAGTGCTGTTTTCTAGTCGCCTAGGAAGGTCTATTAGGCTTAAGACGACAAGGTAGTTTAATAATATAAATAACAACTACTATAACTTTAAAAAGCTAAGAGATCTTACTTAAAAGAGTAAGCTAAATTATATAAAGCTTAACAAGCTAAGGAGAGGCGTATTAAGAGAGAAAGGCTTAAAGAAGTAAGGTAGAAAGAGAAGGCTAAAAAAGCAGCTAAAAAATAGCGTTAGAAATTAGCTCGTGACGCTTAAAAAGCTATACAACTGTCTTAAAAGAGTAAGCGTAAGGCCTTATAAGCCTCTACTTAAAAGTAGAAGTATTAAAAATATATTGTTGTTAATTTATCTTATGTTGAAACTAAGGTAGCTGTACTAGCTGCCCTAGCGTGCACTACCTGCCGCGGGCGCAATGTTACTTTACTAAGCAAATATAAGTAGTACAAATTGATCGCAATACTATATATACTATAACTCTATAAAATTTCGTAATACTAGCTATTAGTAGTAGCTCTACAGCCTTATTTTTCTAAAATCTTCATGTTGTTAAGGTGCGCAAAACTCGACTATGCGCAAAACGCGTACAGACACAGTACTAAAGTAGACAGCGTAACGCGCATAACGGCGTAACGCGCAGTTTAAACACTAAAACTACTACTAAACTTAAGGCTGTAGAGCTTTACACAATAGCTACTATTACAAGATTTTTTAGTAGTAAGATCTATAAGGCTTAAATAATATATATAGCTATAGAAATTAAGTTAGAGTTTTAATCACGCGCCTTGTGCGCGAGGTAGACGTTAGTTAAGCTATAACACTACCTTAAGGCTCTCTACTACTTGTAAGGCTCATGATAGGCTTCTTTTTTTAAGTAACTTTTTTAAGAGCCTTAAGGCTGCTTCTCTTACCTTTTTAAGAAGTTTTTATAGATTATTAGAGTTATTTTATAGCCTTGCAAGTAGCTGCCCTAAAAGCCTGTTTAGTAGCTCTCTTAGCTTTCTCTTTCTCTCTTACTAATTAAGCTGTAGCCTTTACTTATTACTTTATTTCTTTTTTCTTTGCCTTTGCCTACCTTGTCTTCTTACAATACTTATTTATCTTAGCTTTTTAGTATTGTACCTACTCCTCCTCGTGCTCCTAGAGTTGTTAGTAATTACGTGCCTCCTTTACCTTCTTTAGAGACTAGACTATAGCTCTACCTTAGTACTCTTTAGGCTCCTAGAGTAGAAGAGGCTTACCTTGTTTCCTGCGCGTCTTTTTATTAATTAGAGCTTTACGTAAGCCCTTAACTTTATACTTAAAGAAAGTCTTTTAAGTTAAAATTTAGTAATAAACCTAGCTTAACGTTTAAGCTTATTTATTACTTTAATCTTTTACTACCTCGCGCAGTAGACGTTTAACTTTCCTCTAGTTTAAAGTACTTAAGCTTAAAGACTTACTACTACTACTTAAAAAGCTCTTAATACTACATCTTTTTAATATAACTTTAGAATTAAAAAGTAAGAGGCCTGTAGCCTTAAAGGCTTTTAAGATTATTATTTCTTTAAAGATGGCTTACTAAGCTTAGTAGAAGAAGAGGAAGAAATCTCTCTTACTTATTAAAGTAAGGCCCTAGTTTCTCTCTAGAAATCTAGATATCTTAGCCTAGTAAGCTAATAAGAGAGGCTTAAATAAAGTAATATTAAAAAGCTACAGCGTGTAAGTTAAATAAAGAGGATAAACTATAAGAAGAATCTTATTCTAATTATAATACTTAATAAAATCTATAGTAAGGTAAGATCTATAGCTGTCTAAGATAAGTAATTAATAAGAGGCTTAATCTTTTACTTTAGTATTATAATTAAATACCTGTTTAAGCTACGTAAGACTAATATTATTATTTATCTAGCTAGAGAGTAATAAGTAGATTTAAACTTAATAAGTCTTAGGATTAAAGGCTTATAACTAGGTGTCTTATATTAATCCTAAAGTTAATTAATATATAAAGGTAGGCGCTAGGTAAGATCTATTAGCATAGATATAAGCTAGGAGTGTTATCTACTCTTATAAGCTATCTTAAATAGTACTCCTTCTTTTTCTCTACTTATATAAAGGCCTACTAAAGATCCTCTTTAATCTTCCTAAGATACTAAAGAAGAAGCCTTTTTTATCTATATTATATATGTAACGCGCCTTAACGTAGTACTACTTAATTTTCTTACGTAGGAGATTAAAGTATAAGCTATACTTCCTCCTAGAATTAGCCTTGTAGCGATTATTATCTATGCCTATTATCTATCTTAAAATAAGCTTATTAGGGTGCTAGTAGACAAAGTAATTAACTTAGTATACTTTAACTTCTCTCTTTGCAATCTGTAAGGCGAAATTTTGTATTATAACTCGTGTAGGTAGAAGGCCTTGCCTAGTAAGCTGTTTAATATACTGTAGGAGCTCTAGCTCCTATTGTAGATAGAGAGCCTGTTAATGTTAAGCCTTAAGGTTGCGTAAGGTTAAAACACCTTAGTATCTTTAAGAGAGCGTAGATTGTACTATACTATACTTTTCTGCAAACTTTGTATATAAGAAAGATACGCCTAGTGCGCGTGAATTAATTTCATCAATTGCTTCCTAGATTAGATTTATATTGGTAGAGTTATCAGGTGTTGAAAGGTGGTGTTGTTTTGGTGGGGGTGCGCGTTACGCCGTCATGCGCGTTACGCCGTCCACCTCGGGTAGCGTGAACAGGGGTTGACGAGAGAGCGTGTCCGTCATCATCTCGAAGCTCCACCTTCAGCCAGCGAGCCCTCTTCCTGGCTCGTGCAACGCTTGTCTTACGAACATCCTCAAGCCGTTGACCTAAATCCTACCCCAAAGAATTCTTTATTGTCCCCAAAGCTATCGCATTCGACAGCACTGGGCCGTATAGCTGCCAGCCGAGTAAGAGAGTTTTAAGCACGGAATCTTTATATGTAACCGTCTTGCCAGACGTGACCAGCGCAATGCCTCATAAGCTCCGAAATGTGCCCCTGAGTCCTCAAGCACTCCCGGGTTCGAGAAACATTTTAGTCATCAATGAGCTCCTGAGCAACACACTGGCAGCCCAATGCACCGATCGTGTCACGAAACCGTGGCGTGACCAATACATTAGTATCAAGCCGCACAACGCTTGCAAACCTCAAAATCTGCTATTTGATCTCAAATACGAAGACGCTTTACGCAGGAGGACCCTTTGCTCATAAAATTTACAACCCATCCCCAAAACAGTACATCGCCACCCTAATCGCCACCCAGCCATATACACTATAGATCTAGCCCTTTCAGAGGCCCGACCACACTCATTCTACGATATTGCGGAGAAGGCCAGAATAGCACGATCGCCCACCGACAATGCTCTTGTCTTCGTTGGTGATACTGGATACAGGGGTCATAAGACCTGGGTTACGGCTCGCTTAATCTGGTTAAATGTGTATAGTATCTAGTCGAGAGTGGACGGAATCGCTACTGGATATTGGGTGTAAAGAGACGGGAGATTGTTATACGGTAGCCGGAATTCACGTTGGTCTAGAGATGATGCAGGTCTCTTAGAAAATCTTGAAGCGGCAGCGGCGAGGCTGGACTGGGTCTTGGGTATAAGAGGTGAATGCAACCACGATCATTGCTAGAGTGTATTCGAGGCATATATATCACTTTGGCATTTGGCTCATCATCTTTTGGCTTAGAGACTTTTACCGCACTTCAAACAGCGCTGCACCCTCTTTGCACCAACTTACACATCATTTTCATCGCCAACGATGCGCTCCCTACTTCCATTCGTCACCCTCCCGCTCCTAACCCTCGCCGCCCCACCTACTTCTCCAACTATAACTCGCCTCGTCTTCTCCGGCTCAGGATGCCCCAATGACTCCGGTTCCGTGAAATCGGATAGCACAACCCTCAGCGACACCGCCGGCGTCTCCTTCACGCAGCTGAAAGGCAACTCAACAGACAACTGCGCCGTGCACATCCAGTCAGGCGGAGCGAGTGCAGGCTGGCAGGTTGCTGTCCGACAAGTGGATTACGTTGGTGATGTGAATTTGAAGGGAAACAGCGGGCTGGACACATACACACAGGTCTTTTGGAGTGAGAATGCTGGGAACACTGTAAGTGCTATCTCCTTTGGGCAGATACAAAGCATACTGACCATATTCAGGGTGTACTTACCGGTGGTATTACATGTGCTGGCCCTGAGATCAAAGACTACATCACCGTACGGAGCAGCACTGCGGATCTCAAGTGGTCGAAGTGCACTGGCGCGGACGGCAACCCTGGTATCTTGAATGTCAACTTCAGGCCAGTAATCCAAGGTGACTTTGGGACGTATGATTTTAAGCATGCTGCCTGGAATTTGGAGTGGCGGAGATGTTAGAAAGGCCTGACAAGTTGTGCGTGAGAGGAGAGACAAAAGCTTGTATATAATTCAAAGCTTGGTACTTGAGTTGGGAAACGCAACGACAGAATGCAATCATGTAGCTTTTCTTCATGTGCTTCGGGCAATGGCTCCCCTTGTTGCTATTCATGCGCGCTGCAAACTACGAACATGATTGAGTCATTCCTTGCGGCTTTCGCCATATGCATGGGCCAGACAGTACTCTTAGACAGCTGAGGGGTTCGTAATGGTTGGTAAGAGCACTAACACAGAAAACATTAGGGTAACCACACGTGGTGCTTCTACTATCTAGGCCTTGGTTGCCACCAGATGTTATTACCAAGACACATGCTTCAATAGCATTGGTATTATTTGTCTGGAGACAGACATATCAAACGCCGCCAAAACATGTTCATGATCGAAACTCTCTAGTTGGTTTACTGTAGAAAAGTCAACGATGAGTAGACAATGTGGTCAGGTGTTCATACCTCTTTCTTCTTTATGGCAGTGGTCGTATATAATGTCTCGAATAGCTGGTTTACGAAGGACCTAATTCACAGTCGACAAACTCAACACCTTATCATATCTTGTTCTCTTCAGAGGTTCGTCACCAATATCTAAGCATTAGTAACTTGCTTAATCTCCAACGAATGTATCAAATTTCTACCGGATTTAACCATGTATATTCGTACCAACCGATGCAGAGTGCTTTTCAACAGGCCTAGACGTAAAGTCACATGATTCTTCCCTGAAAGAAAATCACCGTGGTCTTCGCCGGTTCAGAGTAGGGATTAATAGGCGGCGGACGGGCCAACAGCCACCAGGCTTTGCGATAGGCTTGAAGTCACAGTCCATTATCTTTACACCAGGACCTGATCTCTGAGTAGTAACGCAACGACGCACACTGACCTGCAATCAAGCTCGTAGCATCTCGGGCGTGATTCGAGCATGCAAAAACAGCCTTGTGACGATGTAAAGCAGATTGGATCAGTGGTTGAAAGCGGCGTACATCTGCCGACGGCACCGACGCGTTCAGCGCGGTTCAATGATGCGTTGCTAGTCGGCGTCATCCTGTCACGACCAAACTCCACCATCATCAACTTTGCCTTGCCTGTAACGACATCTGGAATATGAAATCTATAGAATAGCGATATCACAGCTGAAAGATCAGTTTCGGATGAACACAGCAGGCCATGAACCATCAGCTCCGCACCCAGCGGAATTCCGCACTTATGCCAGTCTTGTGAATAGCAACCTACGCCCACATCTCTCCTTTGGCCTAGAGCTATTGGCTTATAAGGGCGTATTAAGCATCGGTTAGGATTGTTGACGCGTAATGAGAGAAGCGTGATGGACTTGTAGCAACTCGCGGCGGACATCCGCAGCAGGCTGCCATGCCACAGCTCCTTTTATTACTGAACTGAAGAGAGATCAGCCCAAGGCGAAAACACTACCTCAAAGATGCAACAACCTTCAGTCGGTAGGATGTTACGCCACGTAGCAGGCTTCCCGCTAACCCAATTCCAAGAGTCATCTACAGATACCCTCGATGCCTTCGCAGCCTTTGTCGAGGACAAATCCCTCCTCGCCATTCCCTTCAACTTGGTAGACAACAACAAAATCGAGGCTTATGCGCCTATACGTCAGAAACATGCATCCTTCCAACTCGAGCTGAACGAGCTTGAAAGCAACCTCGACACATCGAAGCCAGGCTACATCGTTCTACGTCGCGGCGACTCACTCACATTCATCACCTATGTGCCGTACCGCGCCAAGGATGATATCCGCAATCTTCTCCTCGATCACAGACACGATGTTGTGCGACAGCTCGGCGAAGAGCACATATCGTGCTCGATCATATGCAAGGAAATTGCAGAGATCACAGACGCTCGATCGCGGGTAGAGCGAGACGCGGATGCTACCTCGTCTGACAATCCAAGCACCCGATGCAACAACAAGGAGCCGTATAGTTGCGCTGAGCATACCAAGAATAGCATGAAAGATCTAGGACACAAGAAGAATTAATGCCGGCTATGCGATCGCCGCATGAAGAACAAAATCACGTCCGAAGCTCTAAAAGCGCTGAAGCTACTCCAAACCCCAGGTGCAGCCGTGCAAATCGTATGACACTCTCGGTAATCTCTCCTTCAGACCTGAACGCTAACATTTCCCCCAGTCCATCGACATCCCCACCTCAACCCTCCAACTGAACTACATCGAGAGCAACCTCCCCCCCGAAAACGCCGCAGCAACACTTCCACCCAACAAGCCCAGCTTCACCTTCTACCGCCACCCAACCACCCACCTCCTCTACTTCATCTTCCACTCGCCCGACAGAGCCACAGTGCAGGACCGCATGCCGCACACGGTGGCCATACCGGGTCTCGTCAACGTCCACGCCCGAGACCAAGACGCCCATGTAGACCTGAGAATCGAGATACACGATCCACGTGAGCTTGTCTTCGAAGCCACAGACGAGCGCATCGGCAGGTTTAGAAGCGTGTATCTGAGGAACGGGTTCAAGGGCACGGAAAGCACGTACGACAATATGGAAGCAGACGAAAGCTTTCTTTGAAGGGTAAAGCTGAATGGCTCCGAGACAGGGTAGCACGGGGGGGGGGGGGGGTGTTTCTTCCCGCTAATCAGTCCTCGAGCTCCTTCTGCATATCCATCACGTTTTATCTCCTAGTTCCGCGCACACTGCCATATAGCGCCTCATCATCTCCTTCCATCAGAGCTTCTACGCCGAATCCAACGCTATTGAAAACAACTCGGTATGAGGATCTTCAATGCACGTACATGTCTGATTACCGGGGAAAAAAAAAGTGGCATCGTTCTATATAGCGTGACTCTCGTATGCTATGGTATCGTACAGTACAAAAAAAAAGTCTCGAATGCTGAATGTTGAAATGGAACGCCATTTGCTTATATGCAAGTGTATGCCTTCATCCTCCCACAACATACAGAAAAAAATGCAGAAAATGCAGTGCAGATGATGACAAGTAGATGACGAAGAAGATGGGCGCGCGCGCCGATGCAAAAAATGTATGGACTAAAAACGATGGAGATAATGCATACGTGCTGCTCTTCTCCCGAAGGAGGGAGTATTGCGAATCCTTTCAACGACAGTGGCTGAGGTATGCAGAAAGTCTAAGCCGAGATCAATGAAGATGTCTTATACTGCCTCTCGCGTTCCCTGTTATTCTGTACTGGTGATGCAATGTATGCTACCTGGAAGACCAATACTTCTACATGGTCTTCCTTACTCGCCTCCTCTTTCTCCCACTGTCAATCTCTATACTCGCACTCATAGTGTCCCTCGCACTCCTCGGCGTGGAAAACCGCTCTCGGATATGCTCTCGGATGACCTTCTTCGTCTTGTCGCGCTTCAACTGGCGCTCTTCATCTGGGTCGACAAAGCGATGAACGGTGCGATGATCACGAATACGCTCTTCCTTGTCATGTTTGCCTTCTTTTTCTGTCTTGGGCCAGGGGAAACCGTAGAGTTTCGAGTGGCGTTCGCATCGGGGGCATTCTTTACGTGTAATGTAGCCGTCTTGCTGGACAAAATCGACGTCGCATGTATGGCAATTGACCCATTTGGAGTACTTGGCTGATAGCATGGCGCTCGATGTCATGTAATCACCCGGCCTTCGCGTATTCTCGACATACTCGGCCTCATCCCCCTCTTCAATCGTGATCGGCGTGCCGACACGGTTCTGGACGTCGAAGCGCGATTTGGAACGTGTCGTACGTAGTGTCGGTCGAGGTTTGTGCTTTACAATCTGCTGGTTCACGTCGTCAAATTCGAAGCTTTCAGAAAGTTCGCTGAGATCGGACATGTATGCGTCTTCGTCTGCAGGCGGGGAGGGCCACGGGGCGTTTACCGTTGTCGTAGTGATTTCCTCCTTCACTGTGGCCACTCCAAGCGCTGGGTGGTCTTGTATGGTCTGAGGGTCGACCTTATCCTTGTGATCACCAATCTCGTGCGCGTGATCTTCGTCGATCGATGTGGCGTCTGTAGATGACTGTGTTGACTTGGGTGAAGCTGGTGCTATGGATGATTGGGGGGATGCTTCTCGTGATGAGCTGGTCAAGCCCGTGTTCACAGTGAGAAAGCCGTCATGTTGCTGGTTGCGGATTCCGCGCGATGTTTCTGGCGATTCGTTTAGGTTTGTCGCTGGATCTTCGATACTTAATACTGGAAGTTCCTGGCGCAAGGATGATGAGCTATGCGCCTTCTTCAATGTCGTTTTTCGAAGTAGATTGGATGTGTGTTGTTTGTTTGGTGAAGTTTTTTGCTCAAATCTCGCTCGTTTCGAGGTGGGCGTCGAGCCGCGCGAAGGATCTTCGTCTGTTGAGTCGTCTCGTGGCCTCTTCGTGGAGGAAGAGGAGGCCTCGGAGGCAATGTCGTCTGCAACTCCTCCATCTGCGTTCTCCGTTTCTGCGTCGTCGTCGATGTCGTCATCGTTGGGTTCGACTCGCTTCAGCGGCGCCCAGCCGTTCTGCTGGAGACTTTCGCAGGTATTGCACAAGCACTCGTCGTTGTCATCACCAAAGTAATCTTCTCCATAGGAAACTGTAATCTCTTCTCCCTCAAGAATAGGCTTCACCGCAACGATTTGCATGCCATCGTAACCTTTTGTGGTAAGTTTTGCGTTTGCGTCGCAGTCGTGGTTGGCGAAGCGCGCAGGACCGAGGAACAAGGAGCGCGTCTTCTTCCTGCTTGAGATGACCAAACTAAAGTCCTTGCGCGCCAACTCCAAAACCTTTTCTTGCTCCTCCGTCATTGCTACCTGCACGCCGGTCAGGTACTTGATCTCCTCGCGTGGGTTGATATCGCGTCGTGCAGTGATTGAAGCCTCGTGTTCAGTGATGGTGTAGCGATTCGTGGTTGTGACCTCGAACTGGCAATCTGACATGTAGATGTTGACATATCGCCGAAGATGGCGCTTGAATTGTTCCTGGTCCCGCTCGTCCTTCAGGCTGCCCATGAACCTGCGCAGTCCCGGTAGCTGTAGCAACTTCTGCACCGCCTCAGCCGGATCTTTCTCCCAGATGACATGTTGCCGGATGATGTCGGCGACGTGCTCCTCGTGCAGTCCTCGCGAGCCTGTAAACCGACCGCCTCTGTTCTTGCGAATCTTAGCCCAGAAGTACAGTTTATCCACCAGCGCGTCGGTAATGATGTCGTCGAACGTGGCGAGCTTGTCCAGCGTCAGTTTCGTCGAGGGCGCCATGATTGCACGACGGGGTGGTGGTGTATAACGTCGAGGTTGTATGCGCAAGCAGCCGGAGGTCGTGGAGGTCGTGGAGGTCGTGAGGAGCCGTAAGGTTTCGTGATTAAAGGGGTGGTTGGTAGGGCTGACTGACGTTATTGTAGCCAGGAACGACAACGCATCACCGTCAACTAGAATAACTGTGGCACACGAAAAGAGAAGGAGCGTCGCAGACAATAGCTGCGATGCGCGCAAGGGGAAGAGAGAGCGACGGGCGCGACCGCTCACCCGACGACAATGTACGGGAGTGAGTTGCCTCGACCAAGGCTCACGACGCTCAATATCCCTGTACTCAGCCGCCCTGCCGATGGAGACGCGCATGGACCCTGGGGGTGGTGAAAGCATAAGCGAGAAGACCCGGGGGTGACGGATTAAGCCGCCGAACTGCGACGTGCAACTTTGATACCGCTGGAACGACTACTATCCACGCCAAAACCACCGCACAGCGCGCATCGAGGCAGGCCGTAGAAAATCGCGACTTTAAGACAAGGTACACAGGATGATTCAGTTAAAGGTGTGCCGGATCCGTCAATTGAGGCGGCAGAGCAAGGACTGATATCCGCCCTTCTAGACCCTCGTAAATTGCATCGACAACTCCGGTGCCGCCATCGTCGAATGCGTCAACGTCCTACGATCAAAACGCCCCGCCAAAGTCGGTATGTGCACGGAAGCGAGACGAAGGGACATGTTCTTGTAACGGAGGCTAATAGGAACAGGCGACCGCATAGTAGTAGTCGTAAAGAAACAGCGAAATTTCGGTCCGGAAACCGGCAACAGCGTCTCCATCAGCGCAGCGAACAAAGTACGGCGAGGTGATGTTCGACACGCGGTTGTAGTGCGGACAGCGAAGAAGTGGCAGCGACCGGATGGCAGTGTGGTCAAGTTTGACGACAACGCCTGTGTGCTGATCAACAAGGCTGGGGAGCCTATTGGATCGAGAGTTAGTGGTGTTGTTGCGGCGGAACTGAGGCAGAAGCAGTGGTCGAAGATTCTGTCGCTGGCACCCATGCACGTATAATTGCATGTTTGGTGGGAAGAAAGATGCATATTTTGGGAGTCTATGGAGCGCTTTGAAATGTAACATTATGTGTATGCCACTATGTTGTACCCACGGTTATCTGAAGACGGCTTTTTCCTAAACTCCTTGCAGTAAATGTAAGATTAAACGCCAGCTACAAGTATTCCGCATCGAATATTCCCCCTAATTATCGGAAGGGCGTGATACGTGACCGCATCCGGCGCACACGTAGTAAAGGGCCTGGAAAAGTCAGGGTCGCTCGCAAACTTGCTTGGAAAACATACCATGCCCGTCTCGGCGGTCCGCTGCTGCGACTGGAAGAAGACGGCTTCGTTCTCGCCGCACTCTGTGCATTGCTTCTGGATGCGCGGTAACTAGACGCAGGTACAGTCAGCGAGCACGCTCAAGAGCAAGCAAGCAACTGTACTGGTGGAAGACGCAAGGGGGGGGCGCTTTCAGGACTGAGGTTCGTCCCACATCTCCTCATCAAAATCCTCGTCGTAATCTTCAAACATGTCATCCTCCTCGCGCATCTGCTGCTGGGGACGCTCTGCTTGCGGGTCCTCGTCCTCGGCCTCCAGGACAAAGCCAGGAGCCGATTCCTCGCCGCATTCCTGGCACAGAATGGGCATGCCACACATGGTGCAGCAGGGCATCTCCTCGGAAAGAGCGGCCTGGGCAGCTTGGGCATCGGACAGGGAGTAACCAACCGTAGGATCCTGAGCAACCTCGGCTGTGACACCGGCTGTGGCTCCGACTGTGGATGCGATTTCGTGGCGCATGACGCAGGACGAGGGCGCTTCTTCGGTGAAGTTGCATGTGCGGCAGGCGAAAAGCAGTTTATTCTCAGACTTGTCTTCGCGAGGGAACAGCAAGTTGGAGCTGCATTTGGTTAGCCAGGGTTCTTTGTTGGAGACAAGGCGACTCACCACTCTGAGCAGAAGCGGAAGAGAATGGGCTCCTTGCCGCCCTTGGAGCCTCCCATCTGTGCTGCTGGGGACGCCATGTTGATGGCGGCTATGCTGGTTGTGAAGGTCGTAATTCGTGTGTGTTCGTGTAGCGAGTGTATTTCGTAACGGTCGTATTGCTGCGCTTGTTGGGAAAAGTCGAGAAAAAAAGTGTCTTCTGAAGGAAGTCTGAGTATGAGTGTCGAGGCAGAGTCACGTCGGTGAGCGCGGGCCACGCTTCTTGATTCGCGCGGCTTCTGTTGCTGTGCAGAGCCGCGCTCTTTGTTTGGAAGGCGCCCCCCCCCCGCGCCGATCGCCTTGTCCACGCTGCACGTCTATGCACCGTGCGGAGACTCCTATCAAGCTCTGGACTACTTGCGCTCTACCATAGCATACTCCATCCCACGTAAACAGATAGATCATTAGCAAGAATGGTAAGCATTGCGCCCGACATGCCCAACCCACCTCATGCAGCATCTCACGCATCATAGTCGTCTGTCGAGACTGGTCTCCCCGAAGGATGGGAGGTGCGCCGCTCCAACACGAAGAACCTCCCATACTACTTCCACGCCCAGACAAAAGACTCACGATGGGAACCACCAGCGGGAACGGACCCGGACAAGCTCAAGGCGTACATGGCGGCCAACCACAGCTCCAAGGGCGTTGCGCCAGCAGCTTTCGCGGGGACCGAGGGCAAGATCCGATGTGCCCATCTCCTTGTCAAGCACCGTGACAGCAGGCGGCCAGCTAGCTGGCGAGAACCCAAGATTACGCGGTCAGTGGAAGAGGCGCGGGAGATGATTCAAAAATACCACCAACAGATCAAGGCGTACGAAGAGGGACAGGAGGACGGCAACGCCAAGTCTCTGTCTGAACTCGCGACCCTCGAGTCGGACTGCAGCAGCGCTCGCAAGGGGGGCGATCTGTAAGTGGTTGCGGCGTTGAAGACGTCGGGAAACACTAACGTCATCAGGGGCTTCTTTGGCAAGGGCGATATGCAGAAGGAGTTTGAGCAGGCTGCTTTTGCTCTGGAGAAGGGCCAGGTGAGCGACATGGTCGAGACGGCGTCGGGCGTGCACTTGATCCAAAGGTGGGACGACTTTCACATGGCTCAGTAGGATGCTAACAGTACGCAACACAGGCTCGAGTAGTCAACCAGTCGCGCGAAGACTAAAGCATGAAAGCGTCATGTACCGTCATGAGGTGTTTACTGGGACGTGTGCGGGCTTTTACGCCATGCTGGAAGCGTTCGGGGACGTGGCTCAGACGTGGCTCAGAGGCGTCGTCGATGACCGCTCAACACCAAACAATGATGGCAGTACTAGTAATACTCCTACCATAAGACATGCATGTGAAAACCCGTCCCAGGTCTCAGGGCGCAGCACGTTGGGAGCGTCGAGTGCCGTGTGTGTCTGTCTACATGATTACGTCTTTCGCAGCTTCCATTTGGCCGATCAGTCATTGGTTAGGGACCGTCCGTCGTTGTACATGCGCGTGCTGACGACAAGCCAGAAGGAGATGGAGTTTGTGGGGCCGGAACCAGAGGAGTCGAGATGGAAATCTCGCAACTGCCCACAGGCACACACATGTCCACACACAGCCCAGCGTGAGCGACTTCGCGCTCTGGTAGAAAAGCACGCAGCTGGACATCCTTCATCCTCCTTCATTCCGCCCCCTCCGCAACGGTGCTGCGCTTTGACAGAGACTTCGGCTAACGCGACTTCCCTCCCCGCCAAAGCCACCCCTACGCTACTGCTGCAAGTAGGCGCCGGCCTCCAAGTACTCATGTACCTCAGTCAGCTGATGTCCAGACTCGAAACGCGAATGCTAAAGCTGCCCTAGATCGTTCCTCGAGCCGTTCGCATACAGCATACACTTGGCCTCACACTCGCACCGTTTCAGTGTGTGTGTGTGTGTGTGTGTGGTGTGTGGCTGGTTTCGGCATTCCAAGAAGCTGCGCCTCGCCCCAAGCCAGCCCAGCCCGGTTCCGGATCAGCCCGAGACAGCAGGGAAGCGACGGCCCAGTGACGCATCATGTAAGTTGGCTGGCTATTTTTCCTTTTTTTTCCTTTTTTTTTCCTTTTTTTTTTCCTGCGTCAGCCCACCTCAGCAGACGAGGAGCAGCAAGCCTTGGGCGCAGCTTCTAGACATGCCGACATGTTCGTTTTGGGCCAGTCGTGCATCGCGATAGCGTGGCGGGCGGGTGGGCAGCCATGATCCCGCAGGTTTGGGCATGCTGCCCTAGTAGCACCCAGTAGCACCGTCTGCACTGTCGGCGCACGCACAGCGTTTTTCCCTGCGTCACGGTAGCCTGCACTGCGACTTGTCAGGCTCCTGGGCACTTGGGCTCACCAACCACAGTGCCACAGTGCCACAGTGCCACAGCCTACCCCGCCCCTTCACCCCTTCGCCATTCAGGCTCTGCACCCGCACCCTACGGCTTCCCCGATCTCACTCCCCGTGCAGCTCCTCGCTCTGTCCCTTGACGTAGTTGCTCCGTCAAAACTCTATGGGAAAGTGCTTTGGGCCGTAGATTCCCATAATCCTCAGCGCCGCACCAGCGCCGCCCGCAAAGTGCCCGCACACCCCTGCCGACTCCACCCCTCGCCCTGTTTACTCCGCTGCGACCTTCGATCACCAGCGTTTCCGCGATCTTTCACCCTTCCACCTCCATCACCGACCACCGACCGCACACACAATATATCTGTCTAGAAGATTCCCGTCGCTCTCTACAATTCCCCCTCACGCTCCTTTGAGTCTTCATAAGCACCTCTCATTGCAGTCCACCCCGCAATCTACAACCTTGCCTCCACCTCCACGCTTGTTTGGCCACAACTCCACACCGACCTATTCGACATACTATACTACGTTGCCGCCATGGCTGCCCCACTATCTCCCCACCCTGTCTACCATGACCCTATCCCAACGTGCCGTCGCAACTCGAGTCGCAAGACCATTGCTTGTCTCTCACGGACTGCCTCCAACGTCGATGCACCTCGCACTGTCTGCCCCAAGGACAGCGATGCATTCAGCTACGATCCCTCTCACCTTCGCCACTGGTACTGTCCCCAAGAGCTCTGGGACTGTCTACCCAAGCAAGTTCAGTCCAGCCTGGCCGATGTTCAGCATGCAGGTGCCGCTGTTCTGACTGGTAAGTCTAACCACACCTCGTGCAACTGATTTTGATTGCCAACCCAAACAGGCTTCGAGCGCCTCGACAAGCACCTCGACAGCTTTGACGATAGTCACGTCGACCCCAAGCCTACTGGAGATGAGCTTCTGGTCCACCTCGACGAGCTGCCGCCCCCAAAATTCCGCACAGTCAGCAACGCTAGCAGCGTCTTCCAGTCTGACTCTTCTTCGCCTCTCACCAGTGCCTCATCGGCCTCTCAGTCAGGAAGCGCCTCCCCTTCCACTCCGGCCTTTTCTGCTTCTCAGATCATGTGCCCTGGCTCACCCATCTGCTCGGGCCCCTCGGAGCTATCTCGCTCGCGTGAGCGCTCCTTCTCCACGCCGCTTAGGTCGCACGACGCCAAGTATGCTGCGGAGCTGTCGCACCTGCGCACTGAGGCTCTTCCTCGCTTACGTCACAAGTCTTACAAGGTTGAGACAGAGTGGCAGGAGGCCAAGCGTGTCATGGGCGCCCTCGCTGCAGATGATGTCAACGCTTTTGAGAACTTTTGGGCCGAAAAGAAGTTGCTGATCCTTAGTCTCGACGAGCGGGGCAAGCGTCTTGCGAGCGCCGCTGGTCTCGCTACCACCGGACTTGGCTGGTGCGCCCCGTAGAGGCTAGTGAGGTGGATGCCCTCGACTTGGTCTCTCAAAATGGTTCACTGAGGCGCATCAGTCACGCGACATGGCACAGCACTTCCCGCTGCTACCTGCCCCACAACCATGAACCTTTTTTCCTTTTCCCATTTCCTTGGAGTCCAGTTTCCTAGTTTCTGCTTCACTTCCTATGCGTTTACAAGCGAGGAGTTGGTCGGTTGGTATTTATCCATGTAGGCATCTACACTGCAGATCGGGAAGATCTACACTTGGGAATGGGACATGCGCCTACGATAGATCTCATTCACACCCAATGTCATCATGACGACGTTCTCACAAGAGATGCCTTTTGGTCCCATGGCGGCTGCCATGGGACAATGCGACAGATTCAACACGGCTCATCTTAGAGGGTCAGCTCAGATAACGAATGATAACATCTACATGACGACTTCTTTTTGTGCATATTACTGCTGACTAGTGCTGCATGTCACTTCCGTCATAACAGCTCTTCCGAGGGATGATGCCTTGCTACCGTTATATTGCGATGCCCAACACAGAGGCTGTATCGAGCTGCAGCTGCATGAGTTGTGGCTGCCCAACACAAACGAGGGAGTTCACTGCCCCAATCTGTCTCCAAATAGAAGCTGACAAGGCGCACCAATATTGTTGACACGGGTCGCGCCAACACTGAGGTTGGTAAATGTAGACATGCAGCCAAGCAAAGGCAAGCCCCGATCCTGCACGTTCTCGGCACTGCTGCAGCCTGCATCTGCCAGCCAACTCAACCCCGCCCCCTGCCACAGCAACGAGAGGGGTGCGTCCGCGCCCGCGGATCGGCATGTTTCATTGCCATCTCTCAACCACGCGAAAACAGGGCGTCTGAATTACGCTGGCATGATCGACTTATGGGCGAAACCTGACGCACCTAGAAAGTAAAGTTTGGTTCTGCGCAAATGATTGGCCTGCTCAGGCTAACAGCTAATGCTGCCCGAGCAAACTCACAACGTCTTCGTGCTATTGCTGGCCCGACAACAACTTTCCAAGTTGGAGGTGCCGTATTCTCAATAAGCATCGTCGTCATCTGTATCAACTCGGGGCTGTTTGCCTCGATCCTGACTGCCGTTGTGTCTCCCAAGCGGGCTGCCTCCGAAGTCACGCCTGATCGGGATATCCTTGTCTTCACTGCCTCGTCTCCTGCTGCCGCGTCCTACAAAAGATTTCAGTATTCCATGGATATCACAGTAGAATGATGATGCTCACCGGCTCGGTCACGGCCAGCTTGTTGTCGCATGTCCAACCGCATTGAAGGCCCGGGCCCAAGATCGAAATCATCAGACTCCGACTCAAGGTGGGCTCGCCTACCTCCACCACCACCACCGCGTCCACCCATCATCATGCCTCCGCGGCCTCCTCCCATGGCCTTAGCGTACATCGCTGCCATGTGATCCATTTCCATGTCCATGCCCATGCCCATGCCTCCATTGTTGAACTGTCTTCCTGCTTTGGTCCCACGGTGCGACATCAAGTTGGGCCGCATACCCTTCTTGTTCATCATGCCAGATTGCATATACGGATTTCCCATAAGCCCCATGTCATCCATTCCGGACATGTCGTTTTCAAACCCTCCCAAGCCAGTGGGACCCATGCTGCCCATGCCACCCATTCCCATACCTGGATGCATGGGCCGTTTACCTGTTGGATTAGCCATGCCAGCTGGCATCCGACCCGCGCCGTATGGGTCGCCGGCCATCATGCCCATCTGCTGAGCCATTCGCGGATCCATATTCATGTCCCTCATCATGAACGCACTCGATCCTATGCCCGGTCCGCCAAAAGGTTGTCTTGCGGAGCTCTCGGGTTTACCTCGTAGCTGACTGTCTTTCTTGAGATCTGATAGCCGCTCGTCAAGCGCTTCTAGTATGTCATCTTTGAACTCGTCAAACTGGTCTTTCCGCTTCTTGTCTTCTTTCTTGTCTTTCTTCTTCTTCTTACTTTTCTGGTCTTTTTCACTGTCGCTATCGCTCTTCTTGCAGCCTGAGTGATCTCCGCAGTCTCGGCCTAGGTCTGTTTTCAGTATGTATCTAATCTCGCCGCTCGTGAGGACGTGATCGTCTTCTTCGTCCGAGTCGCTGCCTTTATGACGATCGTTCTGTGCACGGTATAGGACACGCTGGCTTTTCCGGCACACGCATCCAGTAGTGCAGGTACAAGCATCTAGCCAAGGATTATCGCCACCAACCCACTCGTTTCCTGAAGGCCCTACCTGCTTGTTGGAAGGTTGGCCGCGGTTCAAACGGGCAGACGTTTGCGGCTCCGCGTGGGAGCGTGATTTCCGCCGTGGGCTCTCTGCGTTGGCATACGCGCCCATTGGGATGTTCTCGTAATGTCTTGGCGTCTTACGAGCGGCTCGTCGCGCCGCCTGAGGTGGGTTTGGACTACTTCGTGATGACTGGCTGGAAATTGATGCCGGATGATTTGCGTACGGGTTCATGCCTGCACCCGGCATACCCCCGCCAACACCAAACCTAGGCATCGATGGATTCGACGTATATTCCGGCGGCATACCGGACGGTTGCAGACCTCCTCCCATCGCGCCCATTCCGTCCATTCCACCAGGTCCCATGCCCCCTGTCCTCGGGCTCCCAGGCATACCCATCGGCACACCGCCCATGCCCGGATTGCTACCAAACTGCATCTCAGGCGCAGATCTAGGCCTCGGATTCATGCCGTCAAAACCCCCTAGTCCACCTCTTTGTCCCATACCCGGCACACCACCCATCATACCTCCTGGATACCCCTTCGATGTCTGTCGTCGCATACCCCGTGGACTCATTCTCTCCATCATCTCAGGCACCGTGCTATCGCTATCCTCACTACCTTCAAGAATATCGATATCAGCGCCTCCGTAACGAGGCCGAGGTCGAAGTCCTGGGCGTTGGTGTTGATGTTGCCGTCCGCCACGATACGGCGGTGGACAAGGTGAGTAGACTGGACCGCGTATGTACGGATCAGATCTCGATCGCGCGTAGGAAGGTGGGTGGACGGTGAATGCCGTGCCTATGAAGGCGGATTAGTATCAAGGAACTCCTGACAACTAAGAAGTCCGGTTCGTCTGTAAAAAGAAAAATAAAGATAAGAAAAGAAAAGGGTAGGCGTACTTACCAGGCGGGACCAACACTTTGCCTCCAGGTGCGTTGACTTCAACGAGGGGTGGGGGCGTCGAGTGCGATGCACCCATAGCGGTTCGGCGTCGTCGAAATTGCCAGACCGTTTGACGCTTTTTTTTTTCGGGTGAAGCACAACGAATGTAGTTTATTTATTTATCTGGTTCAGTCTTCCCAGTGTTTTTTTTATTTACCGTCTTCTAGAACATACACATCCTTCTACTCTTGTGTCTCGTCAGTTGATGTCCTCTGGAAACAACAACAACACCAGGTGCATGTTCGTGGGGGAAGAGAAAAAAAAAACAGGAAAAAAAAAGGGGAGACGAGAAGTGAAGTGAAGGGGAAAAGGAAACGTCTCGACGCAGTGCAGCATGGGGTCGTTGCTGACGTGCCAGCGGGTAATTTGTTTGCTGAGCTGACCTGGGAGAGGATACACACGAGGATGGTGTTACGTAGCGTTGCGTAGCGTTGCACGACAGCTTGCCATTGTCGTTGTCTGTCGCTGTTTGTCGCTTGTCTTGTCTTGTCTTGTCTTGTCGTGCGTGAGGCTGTAGTCGTTGCTTGTCTATTTGTCCTCCCCCCCCCCATTTTTTTCTTCTTCTTCGTGTGACCAAGTGCATGATGTTTGGTTTGAATATGAGAGAGCGATGGGAACATTCATTGTGTGTGTGTGTGTGTGTTCTTTGGTTTTGTTATCTCAAGGTCGTTGTTGGTGATGCGGGTTGTACCTGGGGAACATTATCGTACTCGGATGAAAATGAAAATCCGCCATGCCCCGTTCATAGACAGGAAAACGCATTAGATTTGAAAGAAATAATAGAACGAGTAGTGTGTGAGATTACTATCGTATACTTTTCGCATAAATGACATGCTTGGTGAATACTATACTAGGTTATTGGTGCTGATGCGAGCCAACCGACCACGCCGCATCTTTCGCATCGTTCACACATGCGTTTATACCACATCAGGTCACAGTCAAAAGCAGAAAACAGTAGTTTTCAGAAGTAATGTTATGTTCTCATCCACCCATACAACTGCTGCTCATACCCCATGTACTTCATCGCTACTTCAATCATTATGCAGAGTATCATAAACCCATAGCCAGCAACGCCGGAAATGAAACAACGCCGACCTGCGCCAGACAATGACTAGGACAATGATAAGACATGATGCAAGGAAAGGAAAGCAACAGCGCTCCCTCGACTTTTCCAAGGCCCCGTATTCAGCAGCGCGAATGTACTGAGAGCGTTATAGCTCAACGGATCGGTGTGTTCGACTCGGGAAATAGATGCGCAGCACCCAGGCCCTTCAGACTTCTCCTCCCCTGTCGCCGTCTCCAAAACCCCAATCTTAGTCGATGCGAAAGAGAAGAGTATTGGCGAAGCTAAAACGCAAAGAAAAACCAGTAAGTAAGTAAACGATCAAAGAAAGTAGATGAGTGGTATCGATGATGAAGATGGAAAAGAAGACTAGAAAATCATCGATCGAACCTGCTCTCTACGTCCAGGCTTCCCTGACTCCTGCGTTCGCGGCCTTGGTGGCGGTGCGTGCGACATGCGAACGTCCTTCAGGGGTGGAGGAGGCGCATGCGACTGTGTCCGAGCGTGCGCCTTGGCAGGGCTTGAAGGGGTGGATTTGATAGAGCCAAGTGCGTCGTGCGATTGGGTGCGTTGGTGAGAAGGCCGGCGGTTGGCGCTCGGTGAGCTTGCAACCGTGGGATTCGACTTGGTTGGTGAGATTGGTGCGCCAATTTGTGATCGCGACGCCTTCTCCTTTCGCTCCTTCTCAAGGACCATGGCAGCCCAGCCCTTGTTTTGAGCAATGTCCTTGCCAACAGTCTCGTAGAGCACCTTCATCCAAGCCTCCTTTTGTTCACGGCTGTCTGCGTAGAAATCAATGACCTCACCGTTGGCGAAACGGATACGGAAACCCTCTTCGACGAACATGTAGCCCTCCTCGTCATCGGCAAACCCGGACTTTCGCCGACCACCACTCTTTGTCGCGGATAGTTGCCGAAGAGAGCTCTTGTCATCAATGAGCTTGGAAGCCTTCGCCAGGTTGATGGTAGCACGCGGTTGCCTTGTAGACTCGTGGTAAGCGGTGAGCTTTGTACCTTCCAAGCGGAAGAAACGTCGTCTCCAGTACTACAATGGATGTTAGCTACGTTTTCGAAAACTCTTCCAAGAACTTCAACTTACTGGACAATCTCCACCCTGCTGACTCAAGGTGCCTTCGAAGCTGATGTCCTTGACTTGCTCAGCCTCCTTAAGCTCACGAATGCAAGCGTTCATGCTCTTGGGCATGTCCGAATCCTTTCCGTTCTTGGGCTTCGGGACGTATAGAAGCTGGAGGGTAAGCTTGCCCACTCGGTAAGGTGGTCGGCGAACGACACCTCCGCGCTTGCTCTTCACACTGCTCGCGCCAGTGTTGTCGACGGCCCACTCGTTGAAGCAAGGGATGTCAACGGTCAAAGGACGACCATAGGCTTGGTTCTCGTGGTTGTTGAGACAGACGTAGGCACGAGCGAAAGATCCGTCGGGCCCAACAAGGTCGTGGAGAAGATCCCAAGCGGTAGCCTTTTGGTTGCGCTTAGCAGCAGCTTGAGCATCCTGGTGCTCCTGTTGAGCGATGCGATCAGCTTCTTCTTGCGCCCTGCGTTCCTGCTCCTTCCTCTTTTTTGGCGACGAGAGGAGGTTGCGGAAAGCAGAATGTGACTTCTTGTGGTTGACGGCCTTGGCAGGTGCAGCGACAACCTGAGCCACGGCTGGAGGCTCCAGCTTGGTCTGAAGTGTAAGCTGGAACTCAAGGTCATCCATGACGACTAGCTCAAATTCTTGTCCGATGGGAGCCGACTGGCCAAGTTCCAACCAGGAAGTGGTAACGCAGTGCAGACCGTTGTCAAGCGTCAACTGGAAGTGGGTGCGTTCATGCTTTGGCAGGGGAAGATCGAGGTCCTTGACTCCAACAACCTTGACAAATACCAGACCTCGCTCTTCGCCTTCTTCAGGCTCAACATCATCTCCCTGTTCGGCGACAGAGTCCAGGCCGCCAGCGACAGCAGAATCTTGGCCAGGAAGAGGTGGAGCGGGACCCTCAGAGGTTCGGGTACGACGACCAGATGCCGTTCGGATGCTCTTCCTGCGAGGTTTACCAATCCAAGGCTCCTTTGTCCAGGCGGGCTTGCGCTCGGCGCTCGTCTTACGAGAAACGGGCTTGGCAGCTGCCTCACTGGTGGGCTCGGTAGGAGTAGGAGGCTTCTCGTCGCTGAACTGTCGACTGCTTGCGACAACAACTTTGGTGTTTTCGCGCATCAAATAGCCTTTCTGTTCGTGGACATGCTCGTTAGTGGGACTGTGCCTATAAACAAAGCCTTCACCTGACATCTGGCAGACTGCGTCGGTGACGGCAACTGCGTATGTAGGGAATCTGGCGAATGAGGGAATGGGAAAAAGGTTGGTGTTTACCTTCTGTGACTCAATGATGTGATCAAACTCCTTGTCCAGCCCAAAGCTAAGGTCATTCGAATCGTCACCAAGGTTAAGTTCACCCAGCTGCAGGTCTAGCATGCGGTTCTGCTTGGTCGTAAAGCTCACTTGCGTATCGTCCTCATCGGCATGACCCTCTTCGTCGGCGTGGCCAAACTCGAAGCTCATTGACTGTCGCTTGGGGCTCCGCTCAGGAACAGGAGGAGCATGCTGACCACTAACTTGGCGGCGCGTAGCTGCCATGTCAATATCATCAGGAATAAGCGATGGGCGAGTCTTCAACTTTCCACCCGCACCCCGGATGGTGGCCTCCCGCTGAGGAACCTCTGGGGCGTCTTCTTGAGAAGCGGGAGAAAGAAGCACGGGATGGCGAATGACAGAGTCTGGAGTACCAGGGTCTTCAGACTCAGACCCGTCCTTCTCCACCTCGGGAGCTTCAGGTGTGACAGGGCGTTTTAGGAAGTCGCGCATGGCATCTAGCTTGGGCGCTGTGTCCAATGGACTCGGGGCAGTCGCAAAAGACGCCTTCAGGGGATCCAAGCTAAGGTCCATATCCTTACCTTGGAACGTGGAGTACATTTCATCCTGTGGTGCCTGTTTCTCTGCCGAGACAGGAGAAGAGGGAGCGACAA
Organism: Alternaria sp. 'sect. Undifilum'; assembly: GCA_024321975.1. Taxonomy (NCBI): domain Eukaryota; kingdom Fungi; phylum Ascomycota; class Dothideomycetes; order Pleosporales; family Pleosporaceae; genus Alternaria; species Alternaria sp. 'sect. Undifilum'. The sequence continues at coordinate 5,080,097 of JAJJZI010000004.1, forward strand.
CAGGCGTTGGTGGACCAGAGGAGTCAATGGTGCTCTGAGAGGTAGGCTGCTCCTCAGGCTGAGGTGAGTATTGGCTGGCATCATCATCATCATCATCATCATCATCATTGTCATCCGACTCATGAGGCTTGGGGTGCCGGATGACAGAAGACTCGCGCTCATAGTCTTCGAGCTGAGACATGGAGCTGCCATCTACATCGCTGTCGTCTGCTTGGTCGCCTTCGGTCCTACGGGCGTTGTGATAACTGTAAGCATCGACAACGCTATCGGCCTCGCTCGCAGAGACACCAGAGGTTTGCCGCGGATGTTCATCGAAGTTGGATGAGGCTTCACGTGATGGGATGGGAACATCGGGGTCCAAGTCAGCAAGATCGCCGTAGCTGCGCTCAGGGCTGTACTCGGGCTCAAACTGGCTGTACTCTTCTTCCTCCTCGCCCTCTTCCTCGTTCTCACCCTCGTCGAAGGTGCGGCTCTTGACGCGTCGGAGGATGGATTCGCGAGAAATGCGCGGGATCTTCGGCTCGTCAAGCGTTAGCTCGCTCTCTGTAACGTCCACTTCTGCAACGTCAACCTCTACAGCCTTGTTCTTATCCTGCATCTCCTGGGTCGGTGTGCTCGTATCGCGGTCGCCATCGAAGTTCATCAAACGCAATCGGTCCTCAAGCGACATGGAGACGTCGCGCATGTTGAGGAGATCACTCTTGGAGATGCCAGCTGCTTGCGGAAGCTGAGGAAGAGAACGCCGCCTGTCGCCAACTCGCTCTGCAGCAGCGGACAGGCCGATGCTGGAGTCGCGTCGGCGGGTAGGGCTGCCTTGTATGGCAGGAAGAGGAGGAAGTGGCCTAGCATCGCTATCGGAAGCTGTTGAGCCTAGACGCGTTTCATTGGTTGTGCCGTTGGGATGTGCAGAAGGCATGGGGCTGTTCTCGCGCCCTTCGAAGACGTCATCGTAGAGATGGGTGAGCGAGGTGTCTGCGGCCTGTGGGCTCATGTGGCGCCAATCCTCGGGCAGTACAACTGGTGTCTTGTCGGTGTCCTCGAGGGAAGCATCGAAGCTGTCATCCTGGTCAAAGCTCATCTCCTCCTCCTCCTCCTCCTCGTCGTCGTCGTCGTCGTCGTCGTCGGTCTCGTCGTCGGAGTCGTAGCTTCCATCTCGCGACATGGTGGCAACCGAAGGGTCGGGTGTGACCATTTCAAACTCTGTGATTTGGGGTGGAGCAGTGTCAAAGGTCACACTCTTAGCATGACGGCGCAGCGGGCGGGGAGTCTGATGGACGAGCTCTTCGTCATCGGACATGACGGCGCTGGAGTCACCGTTGTATTGTGGCGAGTTGAAGCGACCGTTGCTGACGAGCGAAGATTTGGTCGGCGACATGCGTCCCTCGGATACAGGGGGCTTGGAGGGTGAAGAGAAGGAAGACTGTATGGGAAGCTTTGCTGGTGACGTCTTGGACGGGCTGAGGATGGGGATCCGTGTTTGGCTCTCAGACGGGCTGTGGTGGTGAGCTTTTGTGGGGCCCTCGACTTCATTACGCATGCCCTGGAGGCCATTACCGCCATAGGCGTTGCCCTGCACGGCGGTGCTGAGTGGGCGTCCTGCAGCGAGTGGACGGTCCAGCGGCTGGACCGCGTTGGGGTCGTACTCTTGCTTCTGCTCGCGGGCGAACATGCTGCTGTTCTTGACGCGCGACTGCTTCTTCAGGTTCTCGATAGAGTTGCGCTTGGGCGAGAGGGGCGAGCTGCCCTCGTACTCGTTCTCCGACGTGTCGAAGCGGCTCTTGGGCGACGTGGTCTGCTCCTTCCAGAAGAGACGCGGGCTGTGAGTAAATGGCGAAGAGTCGCGGAACGGCGTGCTCTCTTTGGTCAGGACGATCTTCTGGGCCGAGTTAGCAGCCGTGCAGTGGGAATGGTGCAGGTGGGAACTGTGCGGCCGCGGGCACACACCTTTGTGGTCTGATTCCAGCTGGGCGAGTTCCTGCGGTGCTCATGGGGGCTGATTTCGGACAGGGGACGGCCACTGCCCTTTGTGGGCGAGGAAGTGGGCGTCTTGTTGATGCGCAGTGGCGACACCTGTGGCCATTGCTGTCAACACGGCGTGCCCAACACACAAAACAATGGGGTTGAAAAAGGAAGAAAACGACGATGCTTACCGCTTCATTGCGCGACATGGTGGTGGCTGCTGGCTGCGCTCGCGCCGGGTGCTTGCTGCTGTCGGGCGAGGCAGTGCGCGTGTTTGCGTGCGGCGGCAAGGCGAGGTTGTATGTTGTATGAAGAAGAATGGGGCTCCCTCGAGGAGTCGTGCGTGGCCAGCGGATGGCGGATGCGCGCTGAGCAAAGAATTGGCGAAGAAGCGAAGGACAGCGACAGAGCGCTTGGGCAGATGGGCAATGGAGAAGCGGAGGAGGAGGTGTGGGTGCTTTGCTATGATATGCTTGGGGCCCGCTGGTGCTATCAAGTGTTGATAGCGCCGGGAGACGGGCAAGGCGTCGGTGTTGCGCGCAGTTGCTCCGGTAACGTGCCGCCTATCGCCTATCGCGTGCTAGCGGCTGGAATTCTCAGCGCCATCGCCTGTGCACCCTGGAGTCGTCTTAGTCAAGGTTTAGTCGAGGCAGCGCATGCTAGTCTACTTGGACGTCTTCCCTTGATGCCGCCTGTATTGCCTATAACTCGAGCCATGCTGCGGACACTCTCTGGAGCGTGCCCCTTCTGCGAAGTGCGGTCGCTCGTGACACTACCGCCCACTCGTCTTCCCGCAGCGCAAACAGTAAATGTCCCCCAGCAGGTCCGCCTGTACACGCAGGTCCAGCGCGGAAGAGGCGAACGCCATGGCGCATCGTCCTCAGGCCCGTCCAGGCCGACGGGCTTCAGAGGGCGCGACCGTCCCAGGCCCTCCTCGCGCATGGTCCTCTCGGCGCATGTCGCGCGAACTGCAGACAGAGCGCCGAGGAGGAAGCCAGACGCCTTCGACCACCTGAACCGGACCGAGGTGCCGCGCCGACTGGAGCGGATACGAGAGCAGAGAGAAGCACGCGGCAGCCGGCCGGCGACAGGTCGCCATGACGGCAAGAGGAGGACCAGGTCCGAGCCCTTCCACGCCCTGAAGATGCAGAGCTCGCTGCACCAGGTGCCCTACAACAGCCGCACTGCCGTCAAGCGCAAGATTGAAGAGTACGATGCATTCGACAGGTTCCCCCTCGCCGAGCCCATCCTACGCGCCGTCAATGACGCACTGCCCGGCCTCGAATACCGCAACCCAACCCCCGCACAAGCCGTTGCCATGCCCGCCCTCCTCGGTCTGCAAAAAGCTGTGCGCACAAAAGTAAAGACCAAGAAGAGTGGGCCTGATTCTTTCTTACTGGCAGCCGAGACGGGTTCGGGAAAGACATTGGCATACCTCCTGCCAACTCTGCATGCTATCAAAGAGGACGAGATGCGCGAGATGCGCGAGATGCGCGAGAAGGAGCATGCCGAGGAGCAGGCTAAGAGAGATGCTGAAGAGGCGGCAGCAGTGGGACACGACAAGAGGACAGACATGTTCTCTGCGGAGGAGCCCGAGATGAACAAGGCAGTAGACCCAGCACGGCCGCGCGCCATCATACTCGTCCCCTCCGCCGAACTGGTTGCTCAAGTCGGAGCCGTCGCGAAGTCGCTCTCCCACACCGTCAAGTTTCGCGCTGCCCCAATCTCAGCCCACATGTCCGCTACAGTCATCCGCAACCAGCTCTTCAACCCCAACGGTGTCGATGTGGTAATCAGCACACCGCCGCTCCTGGCCAGCATCGCCGAAAGCAACCCAAACATCCTCGCCCGGGTCACGCACCTCATCTGCGACGAAGCAGACTCCCTCTTCGACCGATCCTTCAAGGAAAGCACAACCGACATCCTTGACCGTGCTACGCCCTCCCTAAAGAAGCTCATCCTCTGCTCCGCCACCATACCAAAGTACCTTGACAAGTACCTTGCAGACAGATTCCCCGACATGCAGCGCCTCGTCACGCCCAATCTCCACGCCATCCCACGAAGAGTACAATTGGGAGTCGTCCATGTGAGCAAAGACCCCTACCGCGGCAACAAGATGCTCGCTTGCGCAGACACAATATGGCAGATTGGCAAGGCATCTGTCGACTACGACCCCACCGAAGGCAAGGAAGTCATACCCACAAAGCGTGTCTTGGTCTTTGTCAACGAACGCGAAGACACGGAAGAAGTTGCCCAGTACCTCTTCAAGAAGGGTATCGACGCACTCGCCTTCCACCGCGACACCGACCCTTCTCGTCAAGCCAAGATTCTCCAGTCCTTCACAAATGATGCACCACCCACCAAGGAGACCCCCGATGGCCAAGAGAAGAAGACCGAGCCGCCGAATAAACGCACCCTCCCAAACACCAAAGTCATCGTCACAACTGACCTAGGCTCAAGAGGTATCGACACCGTCTCCGTCCGCCACGTCATCCTCTACGACGTCCCACATACCACCATTGACTTCATCCACCGTCTTGGTCGAACAGGTCGTATGGGCAGGCGAGGAAGGGGTATCGTGCTACTTGGACCGGGTGATAGAGCCGATGTTGTCAGGGAAGTCAGGGAAGCCATGTTCAGGGGTGAAGCTCTGATTTAACTTCTAATGCAGCAAACGTGTCATGACTAAAAAAGAATCTTTGTAACCATGAATTATTATTTTTTCCAACTGTTTCCTTCAGCGAAAGGTTGTATTGCAAGACGTTTATGACACATGTCACGATGATGATGATGATGATGACTATGAGAAAATGTAACAAAATCCTCCTCCTTGTTAAATACAATCGCAAGAACGCATCAACGGGCAGAGAAATCCTCCCCCCCCCCCTTTTAACTAGTGATTCTTAAATCATCATGATTGCCGAGTTCATTCCCCGCATCCTGGCACTTACGAGGGAAACCTCGCAATTCCTGCAAAGCAGGCGCTAATGCCGATAATAAACTTGAAACCCTTCCCCCCCCCCCAGTTTTTCCTAATCGCTTAAACCTCGGGCGCCGTATTCCCATTACCCACTGTGGCGTCCCCCGTCCACTCGCTCGGAGGCGCTCCCGATGGCGGGCTGAGCTGCGGGGGTTGATTTCGTTTGTGAGCGAGTTGTTTTTGTTTGTGAGCGAGTTGTTTTTGTTGTGAGCGAGTTGTTTTTGTTGTGAAGGGGTTGATTCCGTTCTGTGAGTGGGCTGTTGTCGTCGTTGTCGTGTTTACTAATGTTCAGCTGTTCCTGGTACGCTGTGTGTTTGTTGATTGTTTTCGGGGGATTGCGTAGCCGGGTTTGGCTTTGCGATTCCCTGGGGTCAAGCTTACTCACCTTGAGGGTTCCCTTCGTCTGCCATGTTGATTTCACCCCCGAACCCCTCGTTTGGAGATTGTGGCTTTGCTATGTTGGTTGCTGTTGACTTGTGGCGCAGGTTTGGGATGTCCTGCCAGACAGACGTGGCGTAAGGCACATCAATTGACTATCTATAGTATTGACACCCGTATGGACTAATTGGGTTTATTAAACACTCCCCCCGCAGCCTCGGGTCTGAATCGATCCAAAGAGTGAATAAGTCCATTGACCCTGGTCCAGCACAAGCAAAATCAGAAAAGAACCAAACCCGTAAAAAAAATTACCATCAACTTTTCTTCATCGCACACATCACTCGCACCCCAGTCTCTTCCAAACTCGACCCGTTGTGCGCGCAACGTCACAGATTCCGTGGTCCGCAAATGCCAGTCTTCTCCACCACCACTTCCAAACTGTCTCCCCCCCGACCACTCGCATTGAACCTACTCTTCCAGCATCCATCTCCACCATGCATCTCCGCCGACCGAAGCTCAACTACCTTTGCATCCAGCTCCCTCAGGTTCTTCTCCTGGAACGCCTTGCTAAACGCGTCTTTCGGCTCTTTCTCATGACTAAGTTCAATCTGCAGGGCGCGAGCTGCGCGATTGGCGGCGTCCAGAGTGATGTATACCTCTGGACGAGTGTGAGGGTGGTATACGCGGACCGGCTCGCGGGTTGACGCATCGCTATCGTCCGAGTCTGAGTCCGAGCCCTCTGAGCCTTTGGTGTCGGCTTGTTCGGCGAGGTTGAACAGGCGTAGGATGTAGCAGGTGCTTGAAATGAATGATGTTCCCTTCAGTGTTTGCGGTGTTTGGTTCGCGAATCTAGATACAATGTCACGCTGCACCCAGATTCTGGAATGGAGCTTCTTTTGGGGGTTGTCCAAGGGCGCGGCGGTGCTGGTGAAGATTGAACATCCGTGTTCATCACGCTTGTAACTGCTTTTAAAGATGGCGTCGATCAAGTGTGCACTGCTGCCTTGGAATGTCTTTTCGGCTTGTGCATTTGCTTCCTCGAGGTTGGTAAAGGGTCGCACGGTGCTCTCTGTTGCTGGAATATCTTCTTCGACTTGCTTGCTCGACCAGATCTTTTGAAAGACGGAGTATTCGAAGTAGGGTTGGGCCTCTTTGGACACTTCCAGTGAGCAAGAAAGATGTAGGATGTCTTCGCTGGAGTCCTCTTCAACAGCTGACGAGGGTGGATCGGATATAAGAGGAGATATGAGTGGTGTTAAAACGATCTCGTGCGCGTTTTTCACCATGTGTTGAAGCGAGGCGGGCGTTTCGGGTTGATATGAAGGCCCGTGATCAACAGCAGCCGTGGGAGCAGGCGGCACATCAGCAATCGCATCATGGCGCTGAATGGGCACTGTTGTAGTGCCATTACTATCGAGATCTGCTCGTGCGTCTTCATTCCGTGATTCGTCAGAGCGTAGTACCGCTTTCTCAATATTGTCGGTTGATACAGGCAGGCACGTTTCCAGAACTGTCGATTCTGCCAGACCGGTCGCCTGCAACTCGTTCGAAGGAGCCCGCTTTGCCGCATGATGAACCACAGAAGCATGTTCAATAAACTCTGGAGACTTGCCTGAGGTGAACTTCGTTGGAATACTCACAAATCTCAAGGACTGGTCAACCGATTTTACTTGTGCGGGCAATGTTTCCATCGGTGTCATACAATTCTTAATGGGCTTGCTGATGGCTGCTTTCCTTGCGTTTTCTGGTAATTGCGAAACTGCTGGGGTACTATACAGATCGTTTGAGGTAGCTACGCTGCTTTTCCGATGGCCGACTAATGTACTGATGGTTGGTGAATGAAGTACGCCAGCTGAATTTTGCTTACTGATAGTTATAGCGGAAGTCGAGTTTAATCCGCTATTCCAAGTCATTGTGACGGATGCCGGAGGTTGGTAAGATTTGACGGGTATCTTGCGCGAAACTTCTCCTGTTGATGAAACCGAGCGAGGAGTGGTGTCAGCCTTCGATTCTACTCGTGTATTCCCGGGACCTTTCAAAGGAGTTTCAAGCGATATAGCAGGTCTCTTAGGTGCGGTAACAGTAACATGGCCAGATCCACCGGAGATGTTATTCAGTTTTCGCTTCTGAGCTGGCTGTCCAGGAATTGACGGTGTAGATTTCGAGGACGCCACATCTGCCTTTGAGACAGCTGGCGTGGGCTTTCCAGGTCTTGCATCAGAGACTTGCGTGTGGTGATGGGCTCGTTGTGATGCTTCGAGACTTGACGCTTTCGGATTTTGTATTGCCGATGACGAGTGCTGCTTCGATGCTGCATTGCTTGCAGTAGTTTCGTACTCCTTCGCACACGGAGGTATGCTCTCAGACTTACGGGCTGACGATGTTAAGGTCAGACTTTTAGTTACGCTTTGCTCGCCTCTGCCACTAGCCTGAGGCTGTGTACGTGGCGTATTGCCTGTGGTATCTCTTCTAGCAGCGCTTAACGTTGACTGGAGAAGACTTATGGGCTTGGTAGCCAGAGATGTCTTTTTGCTTGGCGTATCATTCTTGTGCTTCGGATTCATGCCCGCGCCCAGTACTGGCTTGCGCTGTTGGAGTAAGGGAGTAGAGGATGAGCCTGCGGCAGCGGTAGTTGGAGGAGTGAGACTTGGATTGGCCTGCGTCGGCACCCTGCCATGATCTGTGACAGCAACGGTAGGTCGTTGAATTCTTTGGGAGATTGAAGATACATTACGATCAGTCTTGGATACCGATGAATCTATGACCTTGGCCTGCTGATTGAAGCTTTCCATGTTTTCCATCGTACAAGCTGCGGTGGAGCATTGGGCACGGTCCGCATTGCCACTACCGGTTGAATGCAAAAAAGCTGATTCCTTTAGCCCAAGTGCTGTGGTGGGCCGTAAAGCGATAGAGATTGCTGCGGTCGTTGTAGCAGATCGCTGCGTACGAAAATGCAGTTTTTCCTGCTTTGGGGTAGTTGATACAGCTCTAGCTCTTTCTAGAAGCTTACCGAGACGGCTTTTGTTCAGCTGTTTGGTCGGGAGAGGCGTTGCACTGAACTCATTTCCCAAGCTGGCTTGGACGAAACTTGGTGACTCTGATGCGCGTGATAAATGCCGAACAGTTGATCCCGACTGACTACCATCGTCATCTTGATCGCTTTGGCCACTCTCCTCAATATCGCTCTCGCTGTCCACGACGAAGCCACCCTTTGTGTTTGGTCGTTTTGCGATACTGGACGAGGCAAGCTCTGCTGTTGAACTTTTCTTGGCCAACATGTTCTTCGTCTTATGGCTTTTGTCATCCAGTTTGTCGCGGGAGGCTATGCGTGGAACGGTTCCCATAGTGTGCTTGCGGTGCCTGATAGATGCCGAGGTCTCCAAGTGCTTATTTCTGGCAAGTGTGTTTCGTGAAGAGTGTACCTGTCGAGGCGGACGCTGGCTGGTCTCGGGCTCACTGCTATCGCTTGCAAGAAGCCCAGCAGACTTGTAGACAATGGTTTCTTAGGCCGGCTTTTCTTTTCGCCTTGTCCCGAAGTTTTTGCTGGTTCTTCTTCTTCGCTTGTTGCATATCCAGCAAGTTGTCTTAAGGATTGTGAACCTTGGACGGGTCTCGGTCGTAGAGATTGACGATGGGGCAGTCCTCGGTGAGATTGGATCCATGTGGCGAGACTTCCCCGATTTATCACGACGCAGGTAACTTCGCTCTTGGCAGAGCCGTTGTCGGAAGGATGGTCGAACAAGGTGAGAGAGCTATTTGTGGGCGACATGTTGAGAGATCGATCTTACTCGCAATTGTTTGTCTGTGGCCAGAGCAGTGACGACTTCAGTTAAACGTTCGATACAACAGGTTCGAAGAGATTGGGAAGAATCGTTTCACGCATAAGAGTACACGATTAAACATTCTGAGTATGCCTTGAGGAACAAAGCAAGGTACGGCCATATGCCTGAGCGCCGGAGAAAGCCGTACCTCCAGCATATTCGCTGTCATCATCGAACACGCCAGTGAGACTAAGAGGTTTTTAGTCTGGCGATGGAATGTAGAACAATAGAGACTCGTATCGCTCCACGGTGTGGCAGCCTTCTCCGCGGGAATTTACCATAATCGTTCAACATCCAGCCGGGCCAACCCGAAAAATTAGTCATTACAAGAGAACTCATGTCGGGTACTGGAAAAGTGAGGCATATTCGCGTTCTCCTCTTGAGCACGATAATGCGGAATATGTTGATGACTTTGATGTCCTCTAGGGCGCTTTTCGACAGATCCAGGTTGTTTGATCGTTTACGGAAACGGGTGAAGTTGGATGAAAGCAGCATTAGAAGAGCTCGTTAAAATTTTGAAGTGTTGAAGTGTTGCAGTAACCCGAGAGAAGAAGAGCTTGTCGAAAACAGACCAACGGACTCATCTTTCAAGGTCACTCCAGGGAAATGGATGCTGCTCAAGATATGCGAATCTGCTATGCCTGAGAGCCCGTATCCGACGCGTTGACGCGTTGTGGTGTAGCTGAGAGACGACCATTGCAGCGAGGCTGCGAGCAGATAATCACGACATGTTTGTTGTCTATCAGTGAATAGTGCAGAATCGCGATGTCAATGTGGGATGTCCGTCGACGCGAAGATCGATTCGCTGCTTACTAAGCTGGTGGGTCCACCTCGCGAATCTCAAGGCCTCGCCTTTCTGACCTACTAGGGAGAATTGTCGGCGCTCGTGCGAGATCGACTCATCTTCCAAATTATGGCAGAAGAAACTGTACCCTCTTCTGGAATTCCTGTCCCTGACAAGGCATTGCGAGATCTGGCCAAGAATGTGGCGAAGAGATTGCCCAACTTCGCGGAGAAAGAGCCTGCAACTGCTCTGAAGTAAGGACGCAAAGTCCGTGAGCTTTGCTTTGTCAATGTCGAACCCCGCTAACATTTCACTAGAGAACTTCATATTACTCTCGCACCTGTTTTGGAGACCGCAGACCTACCAGACTTAGAAAACAGTCATCGGGCAGCAGCATCCAATGCTTTGTGTGCAATTATTGAGCATTGCACGGCTTCCGGTTCTGCGTATGCACAAGAGGCCATCCTAGATGATTCGATATGGATGAGGACGTTCAACATCTATCTTCAGCGGTCTGGAGATGCAAAGGGCAAGTCGATGAGACAGATGCTTCTGGTCCTCACGAGTGTCGTTACTAAAGACCAGAGTCCGCGTGCAATCGAACTTCGCAGGCGAGCTACCTCTTCTTTCTTGGATATTATATGTGAACGGGAAGATCGCATCAAAGTCAAGCCAGCTCTGCAAGGCCTCGCACACTTCCTGCTTCGGGACGTAATCTCCATCACGGAGTTGATCGGGTTGTTTGATGAGCAGTTAAAGCGAACGTTGGATGCAGTCCAGGACACGGTGACTTCGAGGACAGTATTCAAATCTTTCCTTGCTTGGGTCGTCCATCATGACACTGCTCTTGCAGCGGGTCATTTGATCAAGAACTACCTACTGCAGGCTCGGCGTCTCGCGGATTACGACGAACAAACTAATGATGGCTTATTCTCACCGTTCTGGATAGAGCCTGTAGTGCAGACGTTGCGCGGTTGGCCGGATCGAATTCAGGAGTTCAGAACTCATGTTTTCCCTCACTGCTTTTTACCCAACCTCTCGGAATACCTGAGGTTCCTCGCATTTCTCAACTTTGAATCGCACGTTCCGCACAAGCATGTATTGCCTAGTCAACTGTATCAATACGGCGAGCAGACATCGTCTCTTGAGGATCTCGAAGAGTTCAGGATATTGTTAGCAGCAATCGCGACTGGGAAGGAACTCAACCTTGTAAAGGACATTGGTAAGCTGACGTGGATCTGGCATCCATCAATGTTACACAGAGGCATTCGCTCATTTATGTACCAGATTATAGAGCTCAAAGCAACATCGAGATCCGCGATGGAGCGCTTTATTTGCCGGATGACATCCCTGGGGCTTGGATGGCGGACCCGGAGCCTGAGGTCAGACTTGCAGGCATGTTCCTCTGCGTCTACTCTACTTCTGTTACGAGAGCCATTAGTGGTGGAGTCCTACAGGCTCTCAAGCGCAATCTCTTCCATCTGCATACAGATACAGATGCGAATTTTCGTCGAGAGGTTCACGGATATACACAAAAGCTCTTTGACCGTCTCAGAGCTAGCACAGCGACTCTCGCGAAGTCTATATCTAAGAGCGGCACATCTAGCCAAACACGCCTCTCTTTCCCGAAGGCAAACTTCAGCCGGCATACTTCAACAAGACAATATGGACGACAGGGTCCGCTTTCTGAAGCCTTGGCTTTCATCGCCTGGTTTATGCAGTTTCTCGAGTGGGAGCTACGCCCGACTGCGTCTTATCAAAGCCGCATTACGGCACTGCGATCGATTACCATTGTACTACGGTCTGGGATAGATCCTGGAGTACCGTTTACTAGTCTTTCAAAATCCGCGCAAGGGCAGCTTAACTGGGCCCACGGACTTCAAATCGGGAACGAAAAACTTTGCCAAATGCTACTTGATCTGATCTTAGATCCATTCGATGACGTTCGAGACGCAGCTGTATCAGTTTTGCAGCTATGCTTAATTGCGCTTCCTCGCACTGATCGGGAATGCATCATGTCAATGATTCCTCGTTTCATTGCGAGAGCGGAAGCTACCATGCTTCGGACAGGTCGAGCCGATCAAGCTGACGGAGTTGCTCGTGCCTATGGGATGGTCTTCGTTCTGACCAGCAATGATACAAAAGCTTTTGCTGGCTCACACTTTTCTTCAAAGCAAAGGTTGTTCGAATATTTGGAGACACAATTACAAGACACCTTGACTGTGGCTCACAACGATCTTTCCCGAGCCGTCAACGGCCGGCCTGTACATGGCACTTTTGCTGCGCTACGCTATGTAGTTGATCAGCCTGACTTCTATCCGTTCATTTCGAGTTTGCCACCTGACGTGTTTGCGGACTGGAAAAAGTCTCACAGCGACATCGTGAGAAGCATTGAGAGTCTATGGTCCTGCGTCTACCACGTGCTGTGCGCAGATGCACCGGAAGGCCACGTCCCTGACGAATTAGAGGATGAGAGTGGTTTAGATACCAAGGAAATTCTAAGCTACTCATGGAGAGGACTGAAAGAGGCCAGGTAGGCATGTCTCGAGTACAATTTGACTCTGCTAATTAGTATAGTGTGCTACTACGAACCGTCATTCTTAAAGCTCCTGTAGGCGACGGGGACGGCGACCTTATGACCCCGGAGCTCTTTGAAAAGCTGGGCAGACTTTGTTTTACTCAGCTACTAGAGCTTCGTCACCGCGGTGCATTTTCAACAGTCTCTCAGACATTCGCGGTCTTCTGTCGCCGTTGTGTCACGTCAAACATACCCGCAATACGGGCGCTACCAGAGATGTGGTATCAGGTCCGTACATTTTCACTTTCGCGTGAGTCTTGGAACTGAAATTCTCCAGGAAACCCTTCGATCTATCCAAGCGAAATCCGATGCCATTACCAGAAGATCTGCGGGGATACCAGCAGCCATGTCGGCCTTACTAGCAGCAGAACCTCAAGCAGGAGGCAAGCTCTTCCCACGAGCCATAAATGATCTTGTGGCCGAGACTTTGGTAGCAGCTCAAAGTACAAATATCGAAGAAAGCCGTCTTCCGCAGGTCCATGCCCTCAATTGTATCAAGGAGATATTCACAACCTCCAAGCTAAGTATTGCATCTGAGGCATACATTGGGCAAGGTCTCGAGCTTGCTGCTAAGACCTTGAGCTCTCCCATGTAAGTGATATGATGACGAGTTCTATTGGTTTTAGACTGACGCCCTCTTTAGATGGCCCCTTCGTAATTGTAGCTTGATGTTGTTCAAGGCTCTCATCGAACGACTACTTGGCAGCGACGAAGCACAAGACTGGAAAGAGCGGGAACGAGCCAAGACCTCGCGCTTCTCCTACGACAACTACCCCAGCCTCGTTGAAATCTTAGTGGAGCTGCTCGAACCAAGTGGTGAAGTAAAGATTATGGAGACGCCCCAGAGCGGCAGTTCGCCATTAGATCTCCATGGTGCTGAGGGCGTGTTTCCCGCTCTCCAGATTTTGCGTCAAGCACGACCACCAAGAGACCTCACGAAGATCAGAGATTTAGTGAGAAACTTACTACCAAGTCCACATTGGCATATGCGGGATATGGCAGCTCGGACGTACGTGTCACTGCGCGCTACAAACGACAGTCACGATGAGCTTTCTCCCATTTTAGACACGATCCCTAGCGACCACAACGGGCAACACGGAAGGCTCCTAGTGGTGAAGTACCTGCTTAGGAAGCTGTTGCAAGATGAAACTCGATGCAGTAAGTGCTTTTGGAAGCGGTAAGCTACATGAATGCCAGCTGATTACTTGTAGCTCTGCAACACTTTGCGACTCTGATGAAGCAGCTCGGGCAACATGCAACGACTTGGTACGTGTCGAGCAATTGCCCTTTCGTACGAGCCGCCTTCCTTGATGTCGTAAGCCTATGTGGCATGACTATGCTACAGAGGACGAACGCCATCTCGTTGCTCGATGCGTGGAAAGACCTTACTACGGTTATATCAATCGGACCTGGGTACGGAATCGGGCCAAGTGACCGCCACAGCGATGCTTTGCTTAGGACATCCCTTTCACAAGTATACATCATCGATCGCGTAATGCTGCGTGAGGATTCGTTTCAGATCATGGTTTCGGATGGTTACCAAAGCATCGGCGATGCACTCATGCTTCTTGCAACCGAAGATCCGGATACCTGTATGGAAGCCCTACAAACGCTGGAGACCGTACTACAGACAAAGACGTCTCACGAGTTGACTGTTCCGCTCTCACTGGTCTTAACGCATATCCACCGCGTAGTCCTAGAAGCTACAGATCCAGAAATTGTCTCGAAGGCGCAGGCAGTGCTGGCCAACGCTCTCGACAACGAAAACCTGAAGATTGACTTCTTCAGCCTGGTCACAGAGGGCCAGATAATGCTCACTCTAACCAAGCTGGAAACACAGTGCGTCCAAGGTCCGCCATCGAACATGCAAAGCGCCCTACATGTCTTAGGTTCTTTCCTCGACCATGCGTACCACACCTACCCACTTCATCATATCGAGGTTCTAGCAGCTATTGCACGGTACATCCGCCTCCTACGGATGACGATCACCGACACGAATCCCTTCGATACCCGATTCGCCGCCATCCAATCTCTCTCCGTACTCAACTTCGTCTTCACCTTGGCTCCTAGCGGAAAAGCAACGGGACCGCTTATCCTCGGTCTAGCCGTTGTCCTCTACGATCTCCTCAACGACGATGATGACGAGGTCCGCGATTTAGCTGCCTCTACAACAGGTTCCTTCCTGCGCTTACAGGGCAACAAGGCGTTCAAAGACACAGTGCCGATATCGACGACGCGTCATCTTGCGGCTTACCTCGTAACTGCATTTCCCACATCGCAGTATCTAGCCAAGGAAGCGGTACGACGTCTGACAAATACACCTTCACCTAACCCCTTCTTCTCCACACCCTTTGTCGAGACTTTCGCTCAGGAAAGGGAAGAAGATACGTCGCTCTTTGCGCAAGAGAAGCAGAATCTGTACAAAGACGATACGTTGGACACAGTCCTCTGGTCCCGCATTATCCTTTCCTTGTCTCACTCTGCTATCCCAGAGACCCTGCGCACCGGGTTGATTGACTGGGTGCTCGATGGTCTTGCGACACTTACGCAAACAGCGGAGCAAGAAGGTGACGGCGCGCTGGGATGGAGCTCAAAGGCTGAGGTGTTCACGCTAGGTATGCGGATTTTCTGTGCGAGTGAAGCGGTGATGGGGTGGGGTGGAAGGAGGAGAATAGAAGTGATGAAGAAGGTGAAGGGTTTTGCTGATGTGGGTGTGGAGAAGGGTGTTCATGGTGATTGAACACGCCATTTCTGTGAAAAAGAGTGGAGGGAAGTGATGAGCATGCTAAGAAGGACTAAGGCAGGTTTGCTGAAGATTGAGATTTGAGACGGCAAACTGTAGTTGGTGATTGAACACGCCATTTCTGTGAAAAAAAGAGTGTTCTTTCGACTTTAGAGATATAAAAAGATGACACATGAACATCAACAACAAAAAACCTTCATCCCACATAAGTTCAAAAGTGGCGCACTACCGCCGGTAAAACACATTAACCGCACTTTCTCCCACACTCTTACTCACACTCCCATACTTTGCCTGCCAGGCAAAGAAATAAAGCAACGCGGCAAGTGGCTGTCCAACCAAACAAAAACTCACCCAAAAGATCATATTACCGGCAACCTTGCCTTGAATGCATTTGACCTTTTGAATCACATCGGTAAGCGCAATAAGCGGAATCTGCAACATCATGCCAGCAAACGCCACACCAATGACATTGTGTGTGGGGACGCCAACGAGCAGTTCATGCAGGATACCCGAGAAGAGGAAGACGAGTATTTGAGCTAGCGCGGGAGGGACACCGCGACCGACAAGGGGCGAGTATATATGGCGTCGCATAAAGCTTGTCACGGGCTTGTTCCACGTAGTCCAGTATGTGCGGATGGAGGAGACGTTCCACCAGTCGCCGTAGAATTCTCGGTCGCCGAAACGCATTACTTCAGCGAGAGCGTTGAGGGCAGATTGGAAGAGGGCGAAGAAGCCGCAGAGCCAGCAAAAGACGCTGATGGTGGATAACTTCATGACGCGTTCGGCAATGGATGTCAAGTTCAAGGTGAGGATCTTGTCGAGAGAGTTTTGCAACAGAGGCGCAGCGTATTGGGCGGATGCGATCCAGATTACGATGCTGAGACCTGCGAGTTCGGCGAGGCGCTTGAGGACAAAACCCCAGCGGATCTTGTCGGTTCGGGGGTAGACGGGTTGGTAGACAAGAGTCGGTGCCCACTAGAAGTAGCACAGGTTCTTCATGTTGATGTTTTGCGGGTACGGACATGCTTTGTATAGTTCTGGCAGGGGGTCGGCTTGCTTCGGGTGTAGGTAGGCATGGCGGAGGTCGCGGTTCGTGAGTGCGTAGGAAGCGCACTTGAGAAAGACGATGACGGCGTGGAGTTCGCAAAGTGTGCCGATGCCAGGGTGGTAGATGTCGTAGTAGACATACTTGGTCGCAATGTAGAGATTTGCGACTGCGTTTACGCTGTGGAAGAAGGCTACGATGTACCATGTTGAATTGAAGCTGCGTAGTGCGGCGGCGTACTCGGCAGGCGTATCTTGGTCACGTTCGTGTGAAATGCGGGCGTAGGCTCGGTCGGCCTGCCAGGCTGCGGCGAGTTCAATCAGGTAGGTTACGAAGAGGTGCGCAGGAACGAGGAGGTAAAGGAGCAAGCCGGTAATGACGTCGGAGCGGCGGTAGTCGTGGCATGATAGGCAGATGAGGACGCCGTACTTCTGCAGGTTCACAATCATCAATCGCAGATTGGAGACAACTGTCATGGTTAGCCATCTGCGGCTATGGACGATTATGGGGAGTTCATACTGAGGACCAAAATCATGAGATTCCTGAAGCCGACGAAGCTGGGAATCGTCTCTGCATCCTGGCTGAGACAGGAAGTACGCAAAGAAGAATGCGTTGCAAAGACATGGCGATACTTGGTGTCGCGAGCACGCTTGGTAGTGCCATTGGCCTTGGGTTTAGTGGTCGCCTTTCCGCGATACACCGGGGAACTGGCCTGTTGAATGTCGAGAGCAGAGGATGCTGCCATTTGGGTGAGAGTTGCCATTATCGGAAGTTGAGACGAATCGGAAGCAAGTGAAGATTACCCTAGAGCGCAATGGCTCATGCGGAAGTATTTACAGATGTCAGGGCAGCGATTGGGACGCGCAAACAGGTTGACTTGCCCGTGGCTCTCGGCGGAAGCGATGTATTTGTACTCGAGATAGGCGCGCCATGGCCGAGGGTTTTGGCCGCAATGGCGACAGAGTTATCAGCGCGTCTCTGGATTCTGTTGGGAGTCTGGTGAGCGGGGGACCTGCACGGTGATGCACCGCGACCCATGTTAGGCTGTGGCTGCGTGTCAAGTGTGGCTTTGACGCTAGGCTGAGCTGTCGCGGAGGTTCAACGCGACAAAGGACGCGCTTTCCTGCTATACGACGACGATGACGACATCTTGAGCATCGCGACCGAACGACCCGTTCACTGTCACCATCTCACACATTGGCCGATGCTTCCATGTTAGTAGAATAGACGTCCCCTACGGCAAGAACAGCCGTTATGGAGCGCGAATACCATCGCCCGGACTTTGAGGGAGGACTGCGACCTCGACCGAAACGTGAGTACAACTATTCATCATGTCTAGTGACCCGATCGAGGGAGATTCTCGTTACAAATGTTCTTTCTCCGATTTCAAACCTCTTCGGATCGGTATTTGCTCATGCGACTATTTTGCTGTCGATTACAATATCAGAAACTAATCATGTAACTTACAGGAACTGTGACCGACTATGGCTCAACCACAGTGCAGTGGATGCGCAATCGGCGTCCACGATACAAGAATGCTCCTATGCCGGAGATGGAACGGCCAAGCGCAAGCTACATCGTCGATATGCAGCCTCCAGCAGCCCGAGTTGCCAGCGCTGCCGAGTCGATACCAGCCAAAGCCGTACATTCTTCCCTCAACAAAGTCAAACATCCCATAAACGTAGTCAAGTGGACACCAGAAGGTCGGCGACTGCTCACAGGCTCGACAAGCGGCGAGTTCACTCTGTGGAACGGAATGGGCTTCAACTTCGAAACTATTATGCAGGCCCACGAGGCTGCAATTCGAGCTGTCGAATACACATCCACCGATGACTGGCTGTTGTCAGCGGATCAGACAGGCGTCGTCAAGTACTGGCAGACAAACTTCAACAACGTCAAAGAGATACAAGCGCATACTGAAGCGGTGCGAGGGCTCTCCATCGCACCCACAGACACCAAGTTCGTCACATGCGCCGACGATACCACACTGAAGATCTGGGACTTTGCGTCGAGCACAGAAGAGTTGACATTAACAGGACATGGATGGGAAGTCAAGTCGGTCGACTGGCATCCGCACAAGGGATTGATAGTATCAGGGTCAAAGGATCACCAAGTCAAGTTCTGGGATCCGCGGACAGGGCGCTGTCTTACAACGCTTCATGGACATAAAAACCCAATATCAAAAACCATGTTCGAGCCTGTCCAAGGAAACATGCTAGCAACATGCGCCCGTGATCACACAGCCCGCATCTTTGATCTCCGAATGATGCGCGATGTCTTACTGCTCAAGGGACACGAGAAAGACATCATCACAATGGCGTGGCATCCAATGCATAAGAACCTGCTGTCTACCGGTGGTGTCGACGGTAGCATACATCATTATCTCCTCGACGAGCAGAACCCTCCCGCCGGCGTCGCACCCTCGATATCGCCTTACGACGCTGCCGACTCGCAAAATGCTCCCTCGCAAACCATATACCCCGCACACAGCCTGCAATACGCTCACGACTTCACTGTCTGGACAATGGATTGGCACCCATTGGGCCACATTCTTGCGTCTGGCTCCAACGACAGGGTCACCCGCTTTTGGACGCGTCCACGGCCAGGCGACACCAACTACGTCAACGACCGCTACCACATTGGTCAAGCAGCAGCAGAAGCACAAGGCACATTCGACCGAGGTCAGGGCAGGCGACAAAAGATGGAGGAAGAAGAGCAGGAGGCAGAGGACGAAGCCGAAGGTCTGGTCGATCAGAAGATGCCGTCGAAGAACCCGGGCGGTGGTTTCCTGCCTCCTGGTCTTTCATTACCAGGACTCAACGCAGCACCAGACGGTACTTCAAGTTCCCTACCTGGTATTGGCGGCGCGAGCCATCCCCACATCCCTCCTCCGCCAGGTGGCATGCCTTTCCCATCACAGGCAGGTGGCCCGCCTATGCCTCCTCTCAATGGCATAGACCCCTCCCGTCTCGCACAGCTTATTGCGTCGGGCTCCCTACCGCCACCTCCCATACCTCACGGTCATGGTCCTCCCCCACCAAATGCCAACGGTCCTCCTCCTCCCTTTCCTCCGCCGAATTTCCCTGGCTTCCCACAAGGCATGCCGCCTGGTATGCCACCATTTCCTCCGGGCATGCCACCACCAGGATTTCCTGGCTTTCCTCTTCCACCTGGTGGTATGGGTGCGCCGCCACCAGGATGGCCTGGTCCTCCTCCTCCGCCGCCGCCGCCGCCACAACAGCAACAAGGATTTCCGGGCGGGCAGGGTGGGCCTGTGGGTAGTAGTGCAGACGGAATCAGGAGAAGGGCACCGTTGCCTGATCAGCAAGATGCCTTGAAAGCAGAAATGAACCAGGGTCGATACAGGAAAGCGAGGTAGATGTGTTTGGCACAGGGCTGTACGATCAAGGCATGTTGGAAGTCAATGAGCGTTGGCGTTACGATGCGGGACAGGAAGTCAGCAACCAAAGGTGCACTAGCAGTCCCCAACCCATCTTTTTCGGGAATACCCAGATTGCTATGGGCATTTGCCTTTGATCTACTTGTATCTCAGGGTTCTGTGTACACATCAAGGGACTCTGTACTTCCTACAGATCCTCTGACAATCCAGCATGCTCTACGTCCTTAACGAACTCCACTTCGGCCATGTCTTTCCACTCCACGTCCCCCTTTACCACCTTCTCCCCAAGATTCCACAACTCGTCCAGAAAAGCGGGAACAAAAGTTCCCGGCCCTCTGACGTCTTCCCTCTGCGCCGCAATCTCGGCGGCTATCTCATAATGCAGCAATCCCGCCACAGCAGCAAGTAGCTTATCCTCGCGGTACGCAGCCAGGTAGGCAGATAGCGTGGTACCCAGCGTACACCCACTGCCGGTGATCCTTCCCAGGTACTCATGCCCATTCTTCACGGCATACGTGCGCGCCCCATCAGAGACCACGTCAGTGACCCCCGTCATAAGCACAACAGTGCGTTCCCTAGCCGCAAGCCTAGAAACAATATCCGCTTTTTGCTGAACGGAAAAGCGCGAGGCACCAGAGTCTACACCACGCTGCTGACTCGAGTTATTCAATTCAAACCCACTTGCACGTGCTACAGCGAGAATCTCACTTTCGTTCCCTTTGATCAGGTCAAAGTACGCGGCACCCATTAGCTTGGCGAGAGCATCCCGTCGTATACTCGTTGCGCCTGCGCCTACGGGGTCGAGGATAATAGGGCCGCCGGCGGCGTTGTAAGCGGAGATTGCGGCTTGGTAGTTTGCTAGTCCTTCGGGGGTTACGGTGCCCATGTTGACGACTAAAGCGCCACCTAGTCTAGATAGGTCTGTGGCTTCGGCGCCGTAGTTGCTCATGATGGGGCTGGCGCCTATGGAGAGGGCGACGTTTGCGGCGAAGTTTTGGACGACGAGGTTGGTCATGTTGTGGGAGAGGGGGTTTGTTTCCTTGACTTTTTTCGTTGCAGAGATGGCGGTTTGGAGGACGGAGGTTCTTTCGTCGGCGGGGTTTTCGTGGTAGAAGTTTGGGAGGGGCGATTGAGGGGCGAATGGTGGAGGTGTCTTGAGGAGGTGGGCGAGGTGTGAAGAAGCGGCTTTGGGGTCCTGAGCACCGATTATTGCGGATACTACTGCGACGCCGTCGATGGTTTTGGGGTGGGCGATGGTTGGTGTTGGGGCGAGGAGTTGGTATGTTATGCGCTGGGTGTTTGAGGCGTTGACGCCGCCGATGCATACTGTCTTGACATTCTTCTCTGCCTCGTTACCTTGGTCGAGATATCGCAATATCTTGCGGATTCCGGTGATTCCGATGATGTCTTTGGTGTTCTTCTTGGTGTTTGTGGCATACAATGTACCGATTCCTAGGTAGTCTGCTCCTAGCTCAACGGCGATGCGTGCTTCTTCGATGGAGGAAACTGTTGCACCGATGATCTTGTCTTTTCCTAAAAGGCGGCGTGCTTCGCGTACGTTCATATCATCTTGGCCGATATGAACGCCCTCGCAGCCTACTGCAAGGGCAACGTCTACGCGGTCGTTGATAAGGAGCGGAATGTCATGTGCCTTGCATCTTTGGTGTAGTTTCTTTGCAGTTGAGATGAGGATGGCAGTGTCTGAGGTTTTGTCTCTGTACTGGACAATTGTGACACCTGGGGATTTTCAGTCAACACGGTTGTATGCTAAAGAGATGTGTAGTGACAAGGTACTGTGGAGAACATGTGACATAGGGCGGCAGTTGGGTAACATGTGACTAACCTCCAAGCAACGCCTGCTCAACCACATCAACCAGATCTCTTGAGCCCAGAATAGCTTCTGTAGAGTCTGTCACGAGGTAGAGTGAGTAGTCTACTCTTTGACTAGTCATCTTTGCGAGTGGACGGACAACTGGCGTGAAACACTCGACCTTGTCCATCAATGGTGGGAGTGTTTGAGAAAAGCCGCTATGGACGATGACGCAATCTATCTAGGTGCCGGTCGACCGCTGAGTGATGGAGATTGCAGACTGTTCAACGGTGATTGCTCGGCGGCGTCCAACACTTTACCCCCCCTTGTCAGATGCAACAAGGCTGGTGGCAGGTGGTGTTCACGGTGAATTGCGGGGCGTTCAGGGTTGAAACGGGCCAGATAGCAATCATCTAGCGCCCACACGCAATCGTTGGCCACGTAACGACGCTGTAAAGCAGACCTGGCAGTACAGAACCCATGCTGTGCAACAGCGATACATTCCTGTCTGCTGTAGTGACCCGGACATGCAGCAATGTCCTGCAGCAGCCGTTTGATGTTCCGCCGTTTGTCTGGGCCACAAAACTCTTTGTCGGTCGCCAAGGCCTCAAACTGACAATGCCACTCACTCCAGGACCCGGCCGCCCAGTTTCTCATTCGACTCCGGGCTGCTCACTGTGTATTCGCGAGACCAGCGCAGAAGACAAATAAATAGTTGACTGACTCAGGGCGGGGCTCCGAGGCGTTTGGTAGAACGGCCTCCGCTAGCGTGGCTCGGCAAGATCGAAAAACCAAGTCGGCGACCCCATATAACTTCCCTCCACCACCCGCGGTTCGCACACACTCAACCTTCGCACAACGCAAAATCCATCAGTCGCCCTCGTCCACCCCAGTGACTGCCACTGGCAACAGCACACACAACTCTGACCTAGACGCCAATCAGCCTGCTCGTCGCAACCCCGCGACCTACCTAAACCGCCACTTTCGCCTTGAGGCCACAAGCACAACCCGCACCTCAGAGTCGCCAACGACAACAGGAGTATATGTATTCGCGCCAAAGCTACTCCTTCCGAGTTGAACCTCCCCCCAAACTGCAAAAATTTCGCTGTATGCGGATACCAAGCAGTATCATCCACCAAACCAACGGCTAATCCCCTGCCCCTCTTGACCCCCAGTCATACACGCACACACACACACACACACACACACAACCCACACGTACTAGAGACTGCTTCTGCGCATGTCTCTTTCGGCCCTCATCAACAGACCTGATCCGACCTCGTTCGCCCGCCCGCTGCATAACCATTAACAACCTCACCAACCAGCCCCCGCACCACCGTCACCATGGCTACCGTCAACATTCGCCGTGATGTCACCGACCCTTTCTACCGCTACAAGATGGAGCGCATCCAGTCCAAGATTGAAGGCAAGGGCAACGGCATCAAGACCGTTATCGTCAACCTGAGCAGCGTGGCTCAGTCTCTCGCCCGCCCGCCCGCTCACGTCATCAAGTACTTTGGCTTCGAACTCGGAGCTCAGACCAACACGAGCCCCAACGACGACCGTTGGATCATCAACGGCGCCCACGACGCCAGCAAGCTCCAGGACTACCTTGATGGTTTCATCTCTAAGTTCGTCCTCTGCAAGAAGTGCAAGAACCCTGAGACCGATGTCCACATCAAGGATGGCAACATTACGCTCGACTGCAAGGCCTGCGGAAAGATCTCCGACGTGGACCCTCGCCTCAAGCTCAGCTCCTTCATCCTGAAGAATGAGCCCAAGAAAGGCAAGAAGGACAAGTCCAGCAAGAAGGCCGAGCGTCGTGCTCGCAAGGAGGCTGAAGCCCGTGGCGAGGCCACCTCTCCCGACGGTGGCAGCCCCGGTGACAGCGCCGACGACAACGGTGACGATGGTGACCTGGCGCTCGAGGCCGGCAGCGACGACGAGCTTACCCGCCAAATAAACGAGGGCGCCAAGGAGATCGAAGAGGAGGATGCCAAGGAAGTTGAGTGGTCCATCGACACCTCGGAGGCAGCCATCAGGGCTCGTGCCCAGGATCTTCCCGACGACCTCAAGCGTGCCCTTGTTATTGAGGATGACGACGAGGGCGGCTCAAGCTATGACATTTTCGGAAAGTGGATCATCGACTCTGGCGCGGACAAGGGTGGAGTTGAGAACCTTGACAACGTTGATATCTACATCAAGGCCAAAGAGCTGGGCATCGAGGAGAAGCACCGCACTCTTACCGTCATCCCCCAGACTCTCTTCACCGAGAAGATCGTCAAGCAGATGGACGGCCGCGCGCCCATGCTCAAGAAAATGATCACCTCGGACAAGCACGAGAAGGCTTTCCTTGGCGGTATTGAGCGCTTTGTCGGCAACGACAAGCCCGAGCTCATTCCTCAGGTCTCTGCTATCCTGCTCAAGGTGTACGAGAACGACCTTGTCTCGGAAGATCAGCTCAAGGTTTGGTGCTCCAAGGCAAGCAAGAAGTATGTCGATCTCAAGGTCAGCAAGTCTGTCCGCAAGTCGGCCGAGCAGTTCAAGGACTGGCTTGAGAACGAGGACAGCGACGACGAGGACTCTGAGTAGGATCCCGACTGTAGTGACACGTGCATGGTAAAAGTACGCCGAAGGTCCGACGGTTGACTGTCTTTACCTTTGTCTTGCTTGTCTTGCTTGTCTTGTCTTTTCTTTCTAGCTCTGCTCTCGTCTGCGACACCCTTTTTGGATCCGTCCGGATGATGGTCTTGTATCCTTCTCTCTCCTCTACTTAGCTTTCAAATAAAAACCCCTTGCTTCTGCACCACGTCGCTTCTGTGACCTGCGTTGTGCCCCACTACCGTTCGCCGTTACTAGTCCCTCATACCAGGTGCTCGGGCCCACCACCATCGTACACGCCGGAAAGTTTCTGCATGCACAACTGCGGCGAAGGCGTTGACATGTTAAGAACATTCCCATACCTACACCTCGTACTAAAGTGTAAGCGCAGCTGCATGCCCCCACTCGGATGATTAGTATCTGCTAGAGCCATGCAACCTGACCACGCGGTGGTTCCTGTCGTCCACTCAGCATTACTTACCTCAGCCTTTCTCAAGATTAGCATGCACGATAAAAAACGAAAAAGCATTCTCGGGACTCGCCTAGCCCTAGCCCACGTGCAACGACAAGTTCTCGGCACCGTCCATCTCCACAAAGGCACATTAGCCTCCGAAGCTTAACCCCACCCAGGCAAGAACAAGCGGAGCTCCCATGCTCTGGACGGCAGGCCAAGCACACTTTTTTCTCCACCGCGCATGGTGGCCGGAGCGAGAGACGCGACTGGCGAGAAAGAAAGAGTGCGGCCGTCTCTGTTTATAATCTGGCGGACCCCCCCGCTTAGAAGAAGATTTTCAACCTTTCGGCGCAATTGAATGCACTGCACACCACCGTGAGCGACTTTCTGGAGTTTTGCGTTCACGCTGATTGCGAAAAGCTCCCACCTACCACTTCTTACTACCGCGGTCTCTTCCATAAGTTTTTGCTAGCTGCGATAGGCATTGCGGCTCAGGCTCCTTCCGCAGCATTCAAGATCGAAATTTGAACACCAAAACCATGAACCCAATCCAAGCTTACCCCGCCGAGGGCGTTGTTGTCCAAGATGCGCACCACGGACATTATGCGCCCGAGGCAGTCGACAACAAAACCGGCGCTGGCACATATGTGACATCTGAAAATGGGTCGCATAGCGGTGCGCCCACGAATGAGGTTCTGGAGCGCGATGCGCAGACCAAGGGGCGTTGGTTCCAGTACCTCAAGACGAAGCAATTTTGCATCACTCTAGTGCTGGGGCAGGGTACGCACCTCCATCACCACTGTATGCACGACATGTAAACTGACAGGCTATCACAGTCCTCGCTCTCTGCATTACCGGCACCAACACATTATCCTCTTTGCTCGCTGAAGAGGGTACTTCGATCCCGGCATTCCAATCCTTCTTCAATTACGTCCTGCTCAACATCATCTACACATCCTATACCCTCTACAAGTACGGTTTCAAGAAATGGGCACGTCTTGTTATAAAAGATGGTTGGCGGTTCTTCATCCTAGCCTTCATGGATGTCGAAGGCAACTACTTCATCGTGCTAGCATACCGCTACGTAAGTTCTTGCGCCATGTCGTCTTCCCATTGGATCAGAACATACTAACGAGCAACCAGACAACCATTCTCAGCGCCCAGCTAATCAACTTCTGGGCCATCGCCGTCGTCGTAATAATCTCCTTCTTCTTCCTCAAGGTCCGCTACCACTACACGCAAATCTTCGGCATCCTCCTCTGCATCGGCGGTCTAGGCGTAATCTTCGGTTCCGATCACATCACGGGTTCCAACAACTTCGGCGCTACGGATGCAGTGAAAGGCGATCTCTTTGCGCTGCTCGGTGCTACTTTCTACGGTCTCTCCAACGTCTTTGAGGAGTGGCTAGTTTCCGAGAGACCCCTGTATGAGGTCGTTGGTCAGCTTGCCTTTTGGGCCATGTTCATCAACGGTACGCAAGCTGGTATTTTTGATCGTGCCGCTTTCCGCAGTGCAGTTTGGAATGCAAAGGTCGGTGGGTACCTGACGGGGTATACGCTTATCCTTTCGCTTTTCTACTCCCTTGCACCTGTACTCTTCCGTCTTAGCTCCGCTGCTTTCTTCAATATCTCCCTGCTCACGGGCAGCTTTTGGGGTGTGGCGATTGGTGTCAAGGTGTTTGGATTAAGCATTCACTGGATGTACCCTATCGCATTCGTTCTCATCATCATTGGCCAGGTCATATACTTTCTGAGGCAGAGTCTGGTGGGTGAGGCGTTGAAGCCGTGGCTGGGCAAGAATCAGGAGCGGGGACATGCGGGATTAGGCACGGCGAAGAAGAGGGTTGAGAGGCCTGAAGCTATTGTCTGAGGGTAGGAATTATGACTCCAAAGCGGAAGGAATGATGCGTATTTCTGCTTAGATGCTTCACGAAGTATATGAAAGTTGATGAAATATGCGATATTGCACACACTCTTTCTTGTCTTAATGTAACGTATCGACTAATAAAGTATGTAGTTTTGGAGAGAAAAAACCACACGATAGATGTTTTTGTTCGAGCTGGAGAATAGTGTCTTGCGAGAGCAGAGCAACTGGGCAGGCAGCACAACAGAAGTATACATGGAGAAAGAGAGCTTGATAGGATTTCTATAGGCAGAATCCCTGCGAATGTCTCCACGCTGTTGTATTGCTTTTTCTTACACACGTCACTAGCCTGCCTTGGCTGAGCGCCACTTATCACCAGCCACGTTTCAACCCTACTCCCCACCATGACCCAAGCCCTTTTTCCTGTTATCAAACAATAGTTCACTTCTCCCTACTAGCAGTACCTATTAGCCTGAACACTCTATCCTCCACGAACCATGTCTTCGCGCGGTCTTTCCGACGTGTTGATGCAAAAGGTCGACGACTACGTCGATTCGCTGGCACCCCAGATTCAGCCCTGCATTGCCTCCGAACTTGAAGTCTTCCAACAAAAGACCATTGATAGTCTCGAAACCCAAGTTGTAGACGCATTTTCTTCACTTTTCAGCAAGGACAAGCCATCTTGTTCGGATGGCAGTCGCTCTGGCCCTTGGAATCTCAATGACGCAGCACCTGATGCTTATGGTGGCCAGTCCCTTCCATTTGCGGATGAGATTTCCAAGTTGACGCGAAGTTTCGGACAAATCTCTGATGAAGCGAGCGGGGATTTGCGCGACATTTTCGATCTTACTTCTGGAAACAGAGGCGGTGCGGAGCAGTCCCGCTCTGGAGATGGGGATTTCTCGTCTGGAGCTATGGGGTTTCTTTCCTCGGCGCTCAATGTCGTACAAGATCATTTCGACGAAGACGGGTCCAAAGGTGGCCAGTCCTTCGAGATTGGTGGGCTACTCGGCATGATCAGTAGCACGATCAAAGATGCATCGCAGAATCCTGAAGAGAAGGCAAGGCTCATCAGTCCAGAGATCAAGCAAACTGTGGGCGACAAGCTACGCGAGCAGCACGCACCCCTCGCCGAACAATTCACCCGTATAGCCCTGGATCACATCAAGCGCTGGCTTCGTGGAAATACAAGCACACGCGATCTTGGCGACGGTGCTAAAGCCGAGATTGCCGAACAAG
The DNA here is from genome assembly GCA_024321975.1 of Alternaria sp. 'sect. Undifilum'. Lineage (NCBI taxonomy): Eukaryota > Fungi > Ascomycota > Dothideomycetes > Pleosporales > Pleosporaceae > Alternaria > Alternaria sp. 'sect. Undifilum'. The sequence goes on from JAJJZI010000004.1 coordinate 5,107,752, forward strand.
TAGGCGACCTGGTGAAGGGTCTTGGGAGCTTATTCGGAAGCAAGAAGAGCAGCAACGAAGAATCGTCCAGAGGTCTCGATGACTCTAGCCGCGAGGGCGAGAGTGGTAGTGGAGGTGGCTTCTCCCGAATTATCAGCGACAAGCTCAGCACCGGTCTCGCCAAAGTTCACCGGGAAGTCCGTCTGGAGTTTCGTAAGATTCTTGGACAGATTGAGAAGCAACTCTTCGAATTGCTGCCCGATCAGTTTCAACGGCCGCTCGAGAGGATACTTGGCGGCAACCCCTTTGATTCACAGCTGGACCGCGACGCGTCAGGTCCCGCTGACCGCAGCTTTGGAGATGATATCAAGTCCAAGCTGCTTAGCAAGATCCGTGCTTTGGTTCAAAAGGTTCAGGAGACATTGCGAGAGAGCATCTTAGGTGTAGTCAACGGTGGACACCGCAAGTTTGAGCGTCAAAGCTGGGTCTTTGTGCAGGACATGGTAGAGCAGAAGGTGCAGAGATACCTACCTGACGTCAAAATCAACGTCCCGGACGACATCGGAAACGAGAACGTAAGCGTCGGATCGCCGACTGCAAACACAAACATGGGAGGAGGATACCAGCCTCCGCCACAGCCACCACAAGGCGACTATCGTCCAGCTCCTCAACACGGTAGCTACAGCGGACAAGATCACGCGTCGGTAGGATACAACAACCCGCCACCCCAGTATCAGAGCCACGACCAACACCGAGAGGAGCCGAGTCGACAACACCAAGATCACCAAGCGCCACAGTACCCACCACCTCAAAACTATCGGCCGGAACACAACGCACCACCTCATCAAGACTATGCACCCCAGCAATACCAATCGCCTCAAGACCACCGTCCTGAGTCCCATCCATCTCAGGACTACCGATCCGAGCATCGTGCACCACCTCCACAGGACTACCAACACCAAGCACCACCTCCAGACTACAGGTCGGAGCAGTACCCACCGTCCCAACAAAGCTACCAGCAACAGGGCTACCCGCAGCAGGACTTTCCTCGGCTAGAGTATCGCGACGGCGAGTACCGAAGGCCAGATTGTTAAGATTTTCCTGAAAGACACGGGGGTTTTATTAAAGTATAGTCACTATAGTGCTTATCAAGCGCGCAGGGTACAACACACTGTGGCTCAGGCCTTGCTCAACCGCTGACTCCTGTTCTCAACCTATAATTAAATAGCCAACAATCATGCATTCACTAATGAAGTCTATTCTGCACGTGAAAATTGTCCTGTACATCTTTGATCAGTCGAAAAGTAATCAGTCAGTGTTGTTTGGTTATCGTTGTTAAAAACGCCAAATGGTCGTGAAAGCCGCACTTCGACTGAAGGTTCCTGCATTACATCGCAAACAAAATCACTATGATATCTACGCACTACCGAGAACGCCGTGGATGCTAAGAACAAAAGAAGCCCGTGGTATCATATGTCCTTTCCTCCTTGTAAGACCATATTGAAGCGCGCATGCATACGCACTAGAAATCTGAACGCCTGAATGCTCCAGTCCAATATAACTTGATCATGATGACGAAGATGCAGAGTCATTGGCAGCAGGCGAAAGCGCTGCTCCACCAGCACGAAGGGCCGTTAGAGCAACGTCAACCTCGCTGCTCGCCATCTTCTGCCACTTTTCTCTCGTATCTTGATCCGCCAGTGCATCAGCACCAGCTTCACCAACCTTTTCATATAATAAACGCGACACGTCGCGATTCACGTCTGTGTACTCTTCCTTTGTCACTTCTTTCTTCAAGTATATAGGCTTCAGAACGGCTGTGACCATGCGCTGCAGCTCAGCCTTGGTAGAGTAGGATAACGCTGGGCGGATAGGCGATGAGTCCTTTGAGCGAGGGGGACTACTAAGCCCGACAGAGCGATGCGCAAGCCTGCGACGGCCGGGCCGGTCGTCATCTGCAGGGGAGTATGGCGAGTATGTTGGTGATAGCTGTTGCTCTTTTTGCACAGGCGATGCGATACGAGTAAGGTTGAGAGGCGGCGGTGTGGTCATCCCAGGAGGTTTCTGGTAGACAGGCGACAGACCAGGCGATGAATTTTGGGGAGAACAAGCGCGCTCCACAATGATGCGCCGAGGCTGTGGGGCGGCGATCTCCTTGTCGCGCTCAGCGAATCGGTCAACCTCAACCTCCTGAAGCAACGACTGCAGGAAGCCAGGCGCGGGGGTGGAAGTTTCACCAGTTAGAGCCGCTAGTGGTGATGATGCAGCTGTAGGGGCGTGCGGGTTAGTTATCGTATTACGACGTGCGGCGGCAGACGATGACTCTCCATTGTCCAAGTGCATACGAGTTCGAGGGCGCTTGAGCTTGCGTTCTGGCTTCTGCTCGCGAGGCTCAGAGTCAGCAGGGGAAGAGTCAACAGACTTTCGCTTGCGTCCCCGTCGGCTACTAGTGCTCGCTACGCTGGGAGCAGGGCGTGCGTCACCTTGAGCGAGTTGCTCACGCGCCTTCTCGAACTGGTTCCATGCGCGTAGCTCTTCCTGTGACTCAGGGTCTTTTGGTGTCTTCGGTGGTTCACGATGGAGCGTTCGATTTGAAGGTCGTGCGATGACATTGGAGTTGCGGCGACGACCAGTTACAATGTTATCAGCGGCGGCCTGGAAACGGTTGCCGGCTCCTGCTTGCCGTGCTACTCGCATGCGCTGCTCCCATCTAATGTCGTCGCGTCGCGTAACATCAGATTGGTTCTCCGACTGCTCTTCCTCATCAAAGGGAAACTCGATGTCAAACTGCAGTCGGTCCCAGACGCTCTGCCAGACCCCTACCCATTCGTCAGGAGCATGGTTGTGACGCGGTACACGACTTCGGCCGTGGATCCAGGCAGCAGGGCCCCGGACCGCTGGTCGTCGTCGGGACGCGGCTTCTAGTAGACCAGGATTCTCGACACAGCCCTGGCAATACCAGGGCCCACGAGATGGCATCCGGTCGAGACCAGCGCAGAAGACATGGCAAAGTTGTTCGCAGCTATGGCAGTACATGAGCTGCGATGCGTCACCGAACTCGTCACAGACCATGCATGCGTCATAGCTTCCGTCGTCCTCTAGTGTGTAGTCGTCTTCGACGATCATGGAAGGATCGATATCGGCGACTTGTTCTTTGTCTTGTACGGTGTACCCCGATAGCTTAGGTCCTGACACGGTGTTAGTCGGGGTTCAATCTCAACAACGCCACTTGGTGCGGCACGACATTGTAGGAATGGGCAGAGTTCATGCTGAGCTCGACTGACCATTTAGCCAGTAGCCAGGCTACTACCAGGCAACAATAGCAATGTCGCAACCGCAGAGCTTCGTAACATCCAGGACTGACATACCTCCAACGCGTGCGCTGAGCTCGACCATGTTGAAACTGGCTCGACATATCGGGCAACTATTCGCTCGTTCGACCCAGGGCTTGAGGCACTCGTTATGCAGATCGTGACCGCATGGCAGTAGGTGTGCGACTAATTCGTCCTCTTTGGTTGACTCTACAGCCACCATCTTGTTCTTGGCATGGGGTTGGGGGTCGCCATCAGCGCTATCCTCAAGCGGCTTGGTCGCAAGCAATGATACGGTGGCGGTAGGGCCGTCGTCGTGGGGGACGAGATCGCCGAGGCAGACTATGCACGTCTCGGCCATTGATGTGATGTTTGAAAGTGAAAGAGCGGAAGTACTGGTCGACGCAATTCATAAGTTGGGAAGATGATCAAGTCGAGAGAGCGGGGACTGTGGTTTAAGTAGCGGACGCTAGTGGCTTGGCCTCGCGGTCACCCTGCAGCAGCAGCCACAACACTGCCAGGCAGCCGCAGCCAACCCCGGAACCCGTGGTGTTTGCCAGAAGAAGGATGCCCAAGTGTAGACTAATGTTAGTTTTGGTAGTGTGTGCAGTACGTATCGAGCTTGTAAATCTGCTACTGGCAGATCCTAGGTAATCAGTCAGTCTTCGGGCGTAGCTCACCACGTGTCAGGGTTCCCTAAGCAGCAATCCAAAGTGACTTGCGAACTCACCGAGTGGTTACTCAGACTGCGAACACGTTTCAGCTTAGTCGCTCCGCAATCTCTCCGCTTCTTGATCGCATTAGATGCGCTTGTGGCAAGCTTATGAGCGGCGTCCTTAGCCTCGATGCATCCGTAATGGTTGGTGTCCCTCTCGCATGTACGAGGAACGATGAGGTGGGAAGGTCGGAAATACAAGACCGGATAGGCTGGAGATCTGAACAGGCTTATCTTCGTTGGGGAAGTGTCACTATGGGATACGCTGATAAGACAACGACAGATGCCGCATGTGGTGCTCTTAGCCCGAACGATTTGCCTACGGAGTATACGTTCTTTGTGTATGGTGTCGTCCTCTCGCTCTAGGTGTCCTTTTTTCAAGAACATCGGCCATTAGCACTCAAAAGAGAGAGGCAAGACATTGACGAACGCGTCGTAACATGAACTCCAGCGCTGCCAGTGCCAGTCGTTCTATGTTCTCTGTCGCGTTCGAAGACGGCTCGAGAGTTCCGTTCTTGCGTAGGCAACAAATGGGAGAATATAATAGATCTTGCATTTCTATGTGTAGCTTCTCGCTCAGCTCAGTAAGCGCCGGACGAGGATAGCAGGCGATCGAGTTCGCAGTGCGGCTGCGGCGGCTTCTCGCGTCCAGCTATGAGTGTTTTGTGTTCAGTTTCCCGATTTCCCTATCGAATTTTTACATTAGCGACGCTGTGAGGTATGTAGGTGTCGCAGAAAGCAGACCGCTTCATACCCACAGTCGCGCTCTTCCACCGGGCATCCCAGCCTTCATGAATGCGCTGTTGAGGATTTATTAGCAAACCCTGAGAGACGATCCAATCGCGCGACCAGAAAGCGACAACATGTGTGGAGGCCAGAAAGCGATAGCGGTGAGGAGGGTTCGTAGTCACCTTTGGAGGGGCATTTCTCCAACCTTGGAATTCAGGTGCTGCCAAGGCGCTTGGATTACTTTGAGAATAGCGCACGACCACAAATGTGATCTATGCAAGGGTTTACACTTGAGTTGTGTGAAATCTTTTGCTAGCGATCAATATCACGCTCTTGGGTCTCGTTAAGTCTTGCAGCACAGCACTCGCGATACCCCCCTTTCTCCATATTAGTTGCGTTGCGAGTTGCAACGCGACGATGCCGCATCTATCGCGCACGCCGGCGCCTGTCTGCCGCGGTATGACCTCAGGCATACCAAAAGAAGGGTTTTGCCCGAGTCGCGTAGTGTTCGATGATTAGGATTTTCTCCCAACTACAACCACAACATCTCCTGATTGATATCCTCTTGTCATATCTGTTTTTTTCCCCTCCTTTTCTCAATCATACACGTTCAACAAAATGGCTCAACAATCGCGACAGTATGAGCTGATCTTGCTGGGAGCAACTGGGTACACTGGAAAACTCGTTGCTGAATGGGTCACCACCCATCTGCCAGACGATCTGAAGTGGGCTATCGCTGGGCGCAATGCGAAGAAATTGCAGAGCGTAGTTGACGAATTGACCAAGCTGAGGCCAGATCGCAAGCAGCCAGGTGTGTGGCAACAGAACCTGCGTTGCGAACATGCGACAGAGGAAACTTGAGGATTGAGCTAACGAACCCCAGCCATCGAGACGTGCGAGCTCGAGCGCCAGCAGCTAGAGACTCTCGCCAAGAAGACGACGCTTATCATCACGACCGTGGGCCCCTTTATGCACTATGGTGAGCCTGTTCTCGCCGCCTGTGTTAATAACGGCACACACTATTTGGATTCTACTGGTGAGGTGCCATGGATCTACGACATGGTCGCCAAGTACGACGAGCTGGCGAAGAAGAACAAGACTATCATCATCCCGGAGTGTGGTCTAGACTCTGTTCCTGCAGATATCATGGCCTACGTCCTCGCGCGCGAAGTGCGCAAACGCCACAACGCACCCTGTGAGCGCGCCATCATGACACTCTACGACTTCAAGTCTGGGATCAGTGGCGGAACATCCCTCACCATGCTGGAACTTTTCAAGAAGTACTCGCTCAGCCATCTTGGGAAGTCCATGCACCCGTACTCGCTGTCGCCCGTCAGCGCAGACAATGTCGTCGCCCCACCATCGGGAAGCTTCCCGTACAGCTTCTTTGGTCTACAAACCATTCCCGAGCTGGGAGGTATCCAGACCATTGGACTCATGGCAAGTGTCGATGTGTGCATTGCACATCGCTCATGGGGTCTGTACCAGTCTTCCGGCGACGAGACACTTCAGTATGGCCCCAAGTTCCGCTTCAACGAATACGCGCGTGCGCCCAACTTCTTCTTTGGTTTCGCGCAAAAGGCGGTTCTTACCTCAGTTGCCATTCTGCTTGCCATACCAGTAACGCGCTGGTTGCTCGAACCCCTCCTTAAGATGGTCATCCCAAGCCCTGGTCAAGGACCGTTGAAGGAGAGCATGAAGGAAGACTTCATGCATTACCGTGGAGTTGGCAGTACCGAAGATGGAAAGAAGGTGATTGCAAGCCTTGAGGTCGCGCATGGTGGTTATGTCGCGACGGCAATGGCTCTCAGTGCTGCTGCTAAAGTCATTCTCCGAGGCAGGTTAGACAAGAGCGAGGCGGGAAAGCTCGGAGGTGGCATTCTTACACCCGCAACACTGGGTGACGAGTACGTGAAGACATTGAACGAGTTTGGTATGAAGATCAGGGTAGACGAGTAGAACTGTTCAATCCTTTCCGAAGGGCTCGCATGGTCCTCGTTGTTGAGAAGCTATCGGGACCGTTCTTTGGTGTTTTGACGTACTTCAATTCAGGCCTATTGTATGCCAATAGACTTTATTTCTCTCAAATTCGAACCGGTGGAATGAAAATGCGTCGATACTTTCTGCGGAAAGGCCCTTTGTTTCTCGATTGCTGCCGTATGGGGACGACAGATCTGACTTCCCATTCTCCAATATTTAGCTCACCATCACCAAGGCTTCCAACTGGACAGCCGTTAAGGGCAAACAGTGCTTCCCGGAATCGATCAGGTTGCTCAAGCTCCTCCATGTCCTCGTCAAACACGCCTTGCTTCCAAAGGATGTCGTGCATACGCAATCTGCCATCTGTCCTAGGAGTCGTCAGAAACTCCCAAGCCCCTATACGGTCCGGCCAGGCAGATCGATAGTGTCAATACTCCCCTACCTGCACTTTTCTCAAAAAGTATCCCCAAACTACAACTCGCATTATATCTGCCACCAGCACAGCATATTTGGTTCCCAGCTCTGGACGACACGTGATGTATTCATCACATGTGGAAGGCTCAATTAAAAGCTACAACGTCGACGAAGATGCAGAATCGCTTCACAATCACCTTGGAGAAACAAACCCCGTTCGTAGGTCTTACAGAGAAGATTGCCAATACCTTGGTACACATCGATTCTGCTCCAGAAAGAAAAGAAAAAAAGACTAGGGCCTTTGGAAAACTGACCTCAGCCTCGATGAGAACGAGGAAACCCTCGGACTTTCGTCCAACTTCCCCTTTCATTTCCTACTCCAAAAGTTTTTGACAGGACTGTGCGTCAGGTGTCAGACGGGCTTTACAAGCTTCTCTCTATCTTCGAGATAATGGTCAGTAATAATTGTAACCGCTCGCAGGAATTCGTCATGGCGATACGCTTTGAGAACATCTTGTAATAATCGAGCTGTCCGCGCAAGGTAGATTGTGGACCTTCGCAAATTGTAACTGGTTTCAAGATTGATACAGGTATGGTAGTACACCACGATAAGGAGTTGTTCGCTCGTGGTACCGTAATCAACCGTTATTCCCTGCGAGTCGTTTGCAAGCCCCAGAAGCGCATACACTTTGTCGCGTCTGTCAGTCGATCGTTGATTTCGACATAGTGTCAGCAACGCTACAAGAGACAGGCACCCCTCTTTCCATTCGGATTTCGTTTTCACAATGGTAGAGGCTGCGGAAGAGAGTACAGGGAAAACACAATTGTGCAGCCCTCCACCAAACTGAGCAATAGTCGCGATGTCTTTAAATAGTCGTTGAAAACGTGACCACAGTATCGCTTTCGACCCGCAAAGTATTGTCACTGCCTTGGCTAGCAGCAGCTCTTGCACAATCCAGATCCGGGTCCAGTAAGGCCGCTCACAGAGTGAAAGCATAGCATGGGCTTGCCGAGGGGTCCAGAACCTCTTAGTTCCTACTGTAGCGGCTTTGATTACATCTCGCCGTGCCAAATATGTCATGGCTGTGTTGCTGTAAGCCACCTTATCTTCCTCTCCAAGCCAAGCATATACAGACTCTGCGTTGCTATAGATCTGCCGCATCATCTGAACTTGGTGATTACGCTCTCGCAGATTCGTCTGATCGATGCAAATAGCGTCAACCCAGTATGTGTGGAATTTCTTGCTCGTCCGCATCTGGCTTAGAAAGTGCCAAAGGTTCTGGCCCACAGGTAAAGAGTGTCCGTTGAGTTCGATTTCTGCGTAGCGTACATTGTCGCCCCATGCATATGAGAGGGCGATGTAAGGTGGATGAGGTCCATCGACCGGATATGATCGCAAGACGCATTTGAACTTTTCCGATGCTTCACTGCGCTTTAGTTCTACCAGTCGTATGTCTCGTTTCGCGTAATCCAGAGATGCTGTTGAGTATGGAGATTGAGTGGACGCTGCAGTGGAGACATTAGGCTGAGGCGCCATGACGCTGGGGGTTCGCGCCTCGCGATGGCCGATGTGGCAAAAGAAGAGCCCAGCGCGCTGAGAAGCCAAGTATTTTATGCGATGATGTAGGGTTAACGAACGACATGACAGTGTGATGTTATACCCTCTCAAGGCTCGAAGGCAACAGCTTTAAATGTCTCGACGAGGCAGGGGCGCAGCGAACCCCGCGTGAGCGCCACGTTGGGCTTTGGTCGGTCTTTTCGATGCCACGCGCATATTGTGACTTCAGCTCATCTTGTCAATTACGGTCGGTTTTGAGCAGATCATGTGCGCGTCGCCAATCTCAACGAACCAGCAGCTTCCCAATTATGCTCTTCAGGCTCTGAAGGGTTGAAGCTTTCTCGGACCACATGTGTACTTTTTTGCTACATGTGCATTTATTCAGTAGATATGAAAAGACAGAAACGAAAGATCAAACATCAGCGAAAGCAAACTAGGCCCTACTCTTCGGAGCTGCTAGTGAGCCTTGATCGCATGGGCATGAGGCGTGTCTGAAACTTCATGTCGCTCTGCTGCTCTCTTGAAGGGTTCCTCTGGGGTATCAAATGCTAGCCATCCCTCGCCTTTTATGTCACTGCCCCTCCCTTGGTATTCCATCGTTCACGGTCCGGTATAGTGGAATCACACGAACCCATCTCATCAAGCGCCGCCATTTGTCTCCTCCTTTTTCGTTACTCCAACTTCATTCTGCTTCGCACCACCAGGTCCCTGCTTGGCTAGTGCTTCGATCATGTCCGCAACCGCCAGGGCCTTTGTCCGATTCGCTTCTTCGTCCGCTGGGTCTGAGAGAGTGTCGAGGCCGCCGAAGAGCCAGAGTTCTTGTAGATCGCGGACAAGGGTCGAGATGCCTTGTGCCGTTCTGATCTATATGCTTTGTTAGCAAATTGCCTCAATACACTGTACATGCTAGGCTGGCCCGCCCAGTCCCAACCTCACGACGTGTCTAAGGCCGGCGGCACGAGTGTGGAACGCACCAGTGCAGCGCTTTGCTCTCGAATGAGTAACTCCCTTTGTGCAGATGTCGCATAGTCCAACGCGGGTGGGAACTCGGTCCTTGTGTCGTCTTCTGAATAGTCGGTCGCATCCTGCATCTTTACGGCACGAAGTATGGTAGAGAGGTAACCGTCGCCGCCCCATGGGTCATCTTTTCGGGTGTCTATGATGGAGCCGCATAGTGCTTCTGTCTTGGCTGGTAGAGGGTTAGCATGCGCTCAGCTGGGAGGATGGCATCGCGGTAGAAAATCAACGGTTAGCAAAGACGAACGCGTATTATGACTATGCTCGACTCGCTAGCATGAGGAGTTCCTACCAAGAAGCGCCTCTTTTGTCCGTTCGGAAGGATTCATGGCGGGGGTGTAGATGATTTTGGCGTGCAATGAGTTGCGGAGTTTCGGGAATGCATTCCAGCACGGATCGAGAGGCTTATCGATAACGAGGAACGCATTCCTCGTGCAAACTTGCCCTGCATCCTGCACAATGCACATGTGATCGTCAGGTGATCATTTCGTGTCGAAGGCAAGGATATTCGTATTCGCATTAGAACCAGGATGAAGATGACATTCTCCACAACTTAAAACTTCGTCGCGCTATTGATCGACTCTGGGCATGACGTCCTTCAAGGAGCCCCCCGTGTGGCGTCAATCTGGGACAGAAGCTTTTATCTATTATTCTCCGGTAATAGTAGCAATAGTATCATGGACCAGGTAGCTGGTAGCATCGCGCCATGTCAAATCGAGTCCCAGATGTCTGTTCACCTGGCGCAATCAAAGACGGCGACGTCAAAAGTATGACGATGATGGGTAAAGGTTTGGCAGACAATTTGTCCATGAGTCGTACATGGGTTTTGGCGAGTCAAAAGCCAGGGGACGAAGAGGCTGGCCTTTTAGGCGTTCTGTGGACGTTCGGCCGTTCGCGTAATCGAAAACCATCGTTCCCAGCACGGATGATCGTCAGGAACGGCCGCCATACCATACCCGTCTCCACCTGACACCCAAGGAATCTAGGGACGTTGTAGATTGTTTTTTGACGTAGAAATTTCGAAAGAATACGGCCAACGCATACGTGGCCTGCTGTCATGTTCATTAGAATAAGCTGTATCATCTTAGGCCCGTGGTGTCAGCTGTAGATAGCAACCCTGCATCTGAAAGCCACGTTCCTGGATCAATCGCTGGCTGGCTAGGCTCTTTAGAAGACCCGGGAACGCCGCACCTTACCGCGCAACTACCACTTTTCACTAGTCTGTCTGACACGGCACAATGTCCGATTTCCTGTAACAGGGCCAACGGAGCACCCTGCTGCAGCTTGCTGTATTGCCGACCAGGTTCGGAGCCTGTCCCGTTTGTGGCTTGTGGCTTGCATACGTCGACGGTCGAACAGGTATTGCTTCCAGAGAAGTGGATCTGCACTGGTAAATGTGCTTGGGATCCATGGAAGGATTCAGGTGAGGCTTATGTTGTCAGAACATGGGTGAGATAATGCAGCATGTAAGATAATTGATGTCGTAAGATTGTCATGATTGATATGACGGGCTATTTGCGAGATTTGCAAGATTTGGAGTGGACCATGCTCAGTAATGTCGTCTGCTGAAACATATGGAAAAACGCCAGAACTTGTGCGCTATTTGTGCCCCTTTGAACGCTCAGATTCTTCTCAATCATCATGTGAAAGCAAAATAGTTTCGGATAGCAAAAGTCAGTCCTAAGCACCGTGCTGCCAAAACGCCTTGGTTGGTGTAAAACAATACTGCACTGAAAGATGCAGATATTCTGCGATTTATGGGATACCAATGGCACGACATCTGAAGGCGAAGCCATCATACGAAGCAGAGTATACTGCGTCGAAAAAGTGAATGCCATGAACTCTGACTCTTGGCACGCTGTGATGTGGATCGTAAAACAGAGGGAGGGGATTGAGACACAGCCTGGGGTTCAGATATGTGTTTCCGCTTGACGAGCCTAGCTTTCGGGGCTTGTGTGCTGACGACCCGCACCATGTCGTCGTCATCGTCATGGCCGTCTTTGGACTCTTCAGATTTGGAAGTGCCTAACTCGAGCATTAGTAACGATGTATCAAAAGTGGGAGAGACGCTTACGAGAAGAGGCTGAAGTGCGTATGGATGTGTGAGAGGATGTCTCGGCAGAGTCTATACCTAAGAATTAGCAGTTTTCTCGAGATGTGAAGTCGTCCCGCTTACCGTCCGGAGAAGAAACATTGGATAAGGGACTTGGTCTCATTGTCATGGAAGACCTTCTGCTGGCAGTTTGGCGGGGTCGTGGACGGCAGCTCGCAGTGGGTGGAAATACTGGAAGCGTGGGTACTGGAGGTATGTCGTGTGGAAGATGATGACCTCTGGTACTGTTCTGCCCATCGATCTCCATTGACAGGCGCCGGACGACAGCATCAATGGAAAGGTCTTCACGACTCTTGGTCCTGTGACTGATGGGAAGGTTGGTGCCTGGTGTGACGCCGCCTCTGGCGCGCAGGGCTGGGTGTATGAGGTCGGACGAATGGTCGAGTTTGCGTCGTACTGCTTCGGGCAGTGGTCGAGTAGCCGTTCTGCTCCTTCTCGCAGCCTTGATCCGGGCCTGCAGTTCTTGGGCGCCCACTAGTTTGGGCTCTGCAGTAGGTGCACTTTCTTTTGCCAGAGGCTTGGAGAAAGTTGGGTATGGCGCGGACATGGGTTTCGGAGACTTTGTGGTAGCAGCGGGGTCTTGTTCGTTGAATGTTGCCGGAGTGCTCTTGTGCTTCATGGATGTGGACATTATTGGTGGTTGGTTGTATAATTGTGGTGCAGATATTGGGATCCAGTCCCAAGGTATTTGCGGGAAGTGTCTGGATAATTATGATTTCCCAACAGACGGGCGGGAGAGGCACCTGCGTAGCGTGGGAACTGGGTTTGTGCCCATGCGCCGTTGCTTCTAGCGCTTCAGAGACAGATACCTTGGTGAGGCGCAGCTGCTGAAACTTGAAGAGGCTAGCGAGCGTTGATAAACAAACTCAAGATGCTTAGCAGCTCCTGCATATGAGCACCTTGAGTCGGGCCGCGGCGCCGGTGCATCCAAGTGTGCCGTGTCTATAGTTAGGAATGTCAAGTCTGGCAGGGTATACCATGTATGAGGACGGTTCATGGGGTTGGTCGCAACGGTGACAGTTTGCGCGCCGGCATGGACGTCGATGGCGCACTCTACACCATGTCTGTAGTATCGGCGGTGGGCCAGAACCAGCCACAGCCATAGCCACAGCCACAGCCACAGCCACAGCCACAGCCACAGCCACAGCGACGGCTGTCCCACGATAGCGCTTTCCGTATCTCGCTTATATACACCCATTGCACCCTCCTTCTGGACTTCAGACGCCGCCTGGCAGGTGAGGAGTCAGGGCTTCAGGCTGTAATGGCGGCGAGTCAAGTACTTACGACAAGGTCTGAAATGCATCGCTTTCTTTTGCGACAGCAATTACTGTTGGGGGCAGCCGATCATCCATGGAGAGTTCGGTCCTACTGGGTGGGACACAGATGGTTGACGGTACCACTAACCTACTGTTTTGCAGTGACAGGTGTCGAAAGCTCATGGCCTGTGACTTCGCGTGCGCAAGACAGCGCGCAAGCAGGAGTCGGGCTGACGCTTTGTGGATTGCGTGTCAATCAGTCTGCCACGAGCAGAGGTTAGCAGAGGTGGTGTTGAGTGTGGCTGCCAAGAGGATTGCGTCAGTGAGGCCGTGGGCAAGCACGCATCTCTCCGGCGGCCGTCGTACGAGGCGAAAGCTGCTGCACTCTGCACTCTGCACTCTGCACTCATCCACACCCACCTTGGGAACCGACCGGGCGACTGCATGCCCTGACCCCGCAACATCTCGTAGATCGCGCACACACATCGCAGCCATCTTCAGGGTTCCGCGTCGTGTTGAGGCTCTTGCTGCTGCCGCCGGTCTAGGCTCTTATCGATATTCGCATTGCGCTTCCAGGCTAGTGCATGCACTGTATGCCCAAGCCCGGCCCTGTGCTCTCCCGCTTCGACTTTGCGACCCACGACGCGACTGCAGAGTGTCCGAGGCTGATCTCCATCACCCTTCCCGTCACGCGCCATCGCCTTGTGCTATCCACTGCTGCGCGCGCAGGGGCTCTCCAATCCACACATCTTTTGTCGCGTTGCCGAGCTCTGCAATAGCCCGCAACCGCTGCCGCGCCTCCTAATCGTCATCCGCCAGCACAACACACCCAGCCGCCCCGATCACCGCACCTCCGACCGACGCCCCCATTCACCGCCAATTATCCGCTTTACACTGCGCAAACGATCGCGACAGCCCGTCTGGCTCCGGAGGGTACACGCCCTAGCCGGAGAGTGTCGACACGCCGCCGCCGGTTATGGCAAACGTCGCTCCGCCATCTGCGAGTGAACGAAAACGCGTCAAAGTCTACGAGCTCAAGGACAATGACTGGTTCGATAGAGGGACAGGCTTCTGCAAGGGTGTGGTAGCGAGCGTACGTTCTCCCACACCATAGACGACATGGGCGCAGGCTTTGCGCAACTTCCCGCGATATAACGCTCTGCGAGCGCTCTAGGCTGACTTGTGCGACTGCAGCAAGAGGAAGCGAGAATCGTGGTCCTATCCGAGGACGACCAGTCGCGACAACTGCTCGAAACGCGCATCTCCAAAGATGACGGCTACCAGAAACAACAGGGTATGCGCCCAGCTTCCGCTGCCGGAAATCAACAACTAAACACGTGCAGACACACTCATTGTATGGACCGAGCAGAATGGCACCGACATGGCCCTCAGCTTCCAGGAGGCAGAGGGCTGCGCTAACATATGGTGAGCCCGAGTGACTTGGACTTGAGGCCATTGTGCTAACATAGAACAGGGACTTTGTCAACCAAGTTCAATCGCGGCTGCAAGCTCTCGCTCAGGGTACGTGACATGAATTGCGCCTAGCTTCAAGCGAGCTAATGCTGACACAGACGATGGTCTTTCAGACGATATCGAGCACATTAGTCCCATATTACTCCCAAGTCCCGATCTTGGCAACCTACACGAAATCGAGAACCACATGCGCGCTGCAAACTCGACGCCGGGCGGTCGCGAAGCCCTGGCCAAGTTCATACTCGCCCAAGATTACATACCGAAGCTCATCCCACTGGTGGACATGGCAGAAGATCTCGAAAGTGTATCAGACCTCCACCGTCTATGTAGCATTGTAAAGATGCTCATCTTGCTCAACGACACCGCCATTATCGAGTATGTTGTAACAGATCCGGTGGTTTTGGGCGTCGTTGGCGCATTGGAGTGTGAGTACTAGCCCACGCGACCTCCCACATGGCTTGCTGACATTGCACAGACGACCCAGACTTTCCCCTACACAAAGCCAATCACCGACAATACCTCGCCGACGAATCCAAGTTCAAGGAGGTCGTGCGGATAGAGGACGAAAATATAAAACGCAAGATACACTACACGTACCGGCTTCAGTACCTCAAGGATGTTGTGCTGGCGCGCATTCTCGACGACCCTACATTCAGCGTTCTCAACTCACTCATATTCTTCAACCAAGTCGACATTGTCCAGCATTTGCAAGCGAATGGCTCATTCTTGAAGGAGCTCTTCAGCATTTTCTCTCCCAAAGAGCAGAACTTGGCCCGAAAGAAAGATGCTGTCC
This sequence comes from Alternaria sp. 'sect. Undifilum', assembly GCA_024321975.1. NCBI lineage: Eukaryota > Fungi > Ascomycota > Dothideomycetes > Pleosporales > Pleosporaceae > Alternaria > Alternaria sp. 'sect. Undifilum'. The sequence goes on from JAJJZI010000004.1 coordinate 5,123,090, forward strand.
TGTTTATCCAGCAATGTTGCGCAATAGCCAAGAGCTTGCAGGCAAATGTTCGGGCACAGCTATACCAAAACTTCATAAGCAGTGGTCTGCTGGAAGTGATACAGTTTGCGCTCAAACATCAGGACGCGTCGGTCCGCGTAGCAGGAACTGATATACTTGTATCTCTGATCGACCATGACGCTCTGATGGTGCGGAGTTACATTTTCAAGGCCATTCAGGAGAAGTCCAAGCCGCTTACCGATACCTTGATTGAGCTGCTTCTCATCGAGGTGGACCTTGGCGTCAAGGCGCAGATGGCTGATGCGATCAAGATCCTACTTGACCCTAATGCCAACTCGGCTTCAATAGAAGCGCTCGGGCGGACGAATAGCGATTTTCTCGCCAAGATGAGGGGGCAACTGCCATCCATACCTCAGACAGACTCTTTCATACAAAATTTCTACGACGAGTCTGCGAGGAAGTTATTCCAGCCCCTCAAGGATCTCGAGGGCCGGGAATCAAGTGAGTGTAGCTCTTCATGAATTTGCTTTCTGCGCTAACTCGATGGAGTGGATGACCTATCGATGCAACAAGTGTCATTGTACGCCCATCTCGTCGAGGTCCTGTGCTTCTTCATCCGCCAGCATTCCTTCCGCAGCAAATACTTCATCCTGTCAGAAGGTTTGGCGTTGCGGGTAGCCCAGCTTATGGGTTGCCCGGAGAAGCACCTGAAGCTTAGTGGGTTTTTCCTACCTTGACTCCTTTCGATTTACTAATTTTTTCTTCTTCTAGCTGCGCTCAAGTATTTCCGCACTGTCCTCGGCTTTCACGATGAGACACATAACCGCCAGATTATCCAACATGAACTATTCGAACCGATCTTGAAAATACTCTTCGATACCATGCCCCGCGATAACCTTCTTAACTCGGCGTGCTTGGAATTGTTCGAGTTCATCAGGCGCGAGAACATCAAGATGATCGTCCAGCATCTTGTCGAAACATACAGGGAAAAGTTACAGAACATTACATACGTTGATACATTCCAGAACCTGATACTCAAGTACGACCAGAATCATGAGCCGGTCGCGACCCAAGAGATGGACAATTCCTTCACAAGTGTGGACAGCAACACACCTGCGCGGCATGCCACCGCAATCAATGGTGGCAAGTGGGGACAAGGTTTGAAAGAGGTGGATCCAGATGAAGAGGCCTACTTTAATACGTCAGACGACGAGGATGACCATCTCTCTGGACCAGGAAAACTTGCCATGAACGGCGCATCGCCGGTACGACCTCTTGTCAACTATCCAGATGACGATACCGACGATGCCGATATGGATGATCTCGCAACCGATATGTCCGCGTCTGCCCACAAGATGACAGCAGTCCAAACGCCAGAACAAAGTACATCACCAAATTCGACACCTGCAGGATCACCACCAGAGCGGATATCAGAGAAGCGCCGCAGAGAGGAGGACGAAGAGGATGAGCTACTTGCAAGCATCTCCACCTCTGCTGGGCCAAAGCGACGCGCTTCGACGTCCAGCAACGCCAGTTCTGGAAACCTGCGGAGTTTGCGTCGAAAGTCGCCTAATGTAAATCCTGGCAAGGATGGCGGTGGTACGCCAAAGAAGATTTCATTGTCGATACCACTCAAGAGCAGTGGTGAGGGTGGCGAAAGCGAATGATATCGTATGCCTCCTCCGCGAATCTAAGCAACAATGGAGCATGTGGAGGAACCCCGTATTTCTGCTGCATAGCAAGCTTTAAAAGTAACTCAAGAGATACCCATTGGAAACATGGCAAGCAAGAACGACGTTGTATGAAAGGGGGTTTGTACAGGATTTTGCTTCTCCATGCAAAATGGTTTCAAACGGGTAGCGGCATTGCAATGGTGTAATATTTGGCGTTCAGTGTCTTGACCATTTCGGCGAGTGGCAGGGTTTTGGACTGGGCATGATGGGATGATGCAGCGCTGCGTGTCGTACTGTCAGCGTGCGTCTTTGGTGTGTTGATTTTCGTGTGCATGAACAAGGGCATTCGGCCTGTGTATTATACCTCTTCGCGCGCGCAATGCCAACTCGTACAAAGGTCATGTCATATCGACTTCCCGTGCTGAACACAACTTGACAGGGGCTGCTAATGACATGCGAGGATGTTATGGGCTAGATTCAGCAAGGTAGTAAGTACGATCGGACGGAAGTGTTCACACCCACAAGGCTAAATCACGTTCTCTCGCGTTGCCGCTAGCGCGCTCGCGCGCACCCCCGCATGCTGGAACTAATGCAACATCCCACGTCAGGCCTTCGTACAGCTTACAACTTGGATTTACAATTAAACTTTCAAAATCCCAAGCTCGACCAGCGGCAAAACGCGCTACGCAATGTCCGACGAGCTCTCTTCTGCCAAGCCCATCAGTACGACATGCAAGGAAATCTCAGCTGCTCACGATACAAACGTCTCTGCCATGCCACCGAAACCTCCAACTCTTACCCTCATTCTTGCAGCCACACCGAACCTTGGCATAGGAAAAGGTGGAGTCTTACCGTGGCCACAGCTCAAGAAAGAGATGGGATTTTTTGCGCGAGTGACGAAGCGTACGTCGCCTTCTGCATCGACGGAGGGCGTCAAGAAAGTGAACGCTGTGCTCATGGGTCGCAAAACATGGGAGAGCATACCGCCCAAATTCCGACCTCTGAAAGATCGCTTGAACATTGTGATTACCTCAAAGCCCGAAGAGCTCAAGAGTAAACTAGACAAGAAGAACGATGTGGAAGGGCCGATGGTGTGTTCTAGCGTGTTGGACGCGATTTCACAGCTCGAAAGTCAGCATAAGAATAATCTGCCAAATCCGAACATGGAATTGGATAGGGTCTTCGTCATTGGCGGGGCAACTATATACAATGCCGCGCTGGAGCTTCCCCAGACAAAGCGAGTGCTTCTCACAAAAATCCATAAAGAGTTTGAGTGCGACACATTCTTTCCGGTCAACCTGGACGAGACCATGATTTGGAAGAATTCCAGCAAAGAGGAAGTGCAGGATTTTACCGGGGAGGAAATCCAGGAGGGTGGCATTGAGGAACAGGGTGTCTCGTTCGAGTTCCGCATGTACGAGCGGGAGTAGAGCCAAGCAAAGTGAGAGAGCAGGAAACAGCTCTGGTTGGATCGGACGCCCCCCACACTTGGTGTTTACGTTCAACGTGAGGAAGGCGTGACGCTGTTACGGGAAGGTGGCGCTCTCACCTTCACCACGCCAAGTTGTAAAAACAAATCCATCGATTGCCCCGTTGACTCTTTACTCATTGCAATCTCTTCTCCCTTCAACTCTAACGCTATTTCGCAACCAACATGTCGCAGCAAGATGTATCCGTGCAATCCATATGGCTTACGCTATGGCAGGGAAGTGCGTATTTGCATCCAACATAGAAGGCACAACTCACGCTGACTTTAGACTTCAGATCCCCTTCTCTACTTGGCTATGAGCCTCTCCATGACAGTCAATGCCGCTCTCGTCATACTACTTTTTATCGCCGTCCTCTCCGTAGCTTACGATTTGTTCCGCCTCTACCAAGTTCGTCGCACCCGCCAGACGTACAGCTACAGCCTCGTCGACGACACACTTGAGGCTCCGACGCCGAGCCCAGGACTGTTCAGCCTGCTGGCGCGCACCAGCCGTGGCCCTCGCTCAACCGTTTACGCGAAAGCGCTGTTCAATACTGGACTATTCATCGGCGTGCAATACATCATCAGCCAACTCGTTGTTCACATAGCGCGGGCCATTGCATCTGCCTTCACAAGCAACCTCCAAGTTCGCAAACAATGCAGCCGCTTGTTACAAAGGGGCTTAGAGTGCTCGGATGCAACCCGCCATCATGACTGGCTGAACGTCGCAGCTGCTATTGGTCTCTTGTGTTTTATCAGAGGCTTCCAGCTACATGTTGACCTCCCCAATCGCCAATCTCAGTACGGAAACTACAGCCCTGGTTTCCTATCTCTTTATAATACATGGCGACGGGTGACACAGCGGCTCCTCGCAGCACCCATCGCTGTGGTCGTCCTACACTCGCGTGTATCGAGGGAAGAGTTGTGCAAGCACGTCAAGATGCTTGTCATTCAGCTTGTTGGGTCAATCGGTATCTTCCTTGGTGGCAATCTTTTTTGTTTGATTGCTGCGTTTCCGGTAGGTTTCTCTCTTTCTTGACATGCAAGGTTCAAAGCAGCTAATGAAAAATAGGACGTACAGAATATTTTACATGCATTGGAAGTATCAGGACTTACCGGGAAGACGGAAGTGTGAGGACGAGCCTTCAGAAAGGGAGCCGAAGAATCCGGACGGTCAAGGTAGGGCTGGAAGTGTGATATCGGAGGGGCAGGAACGAGCTCGCACTATGCTAGGTATCAGAGTAGTGGGTTGGTACGGGACGTCTGAGGTTCTCACTGTGCAAACCTTGTTCAGAGGCCGTAAGGGAAAGGAGCAGAACGCATCATGTCGGCATGCCAAGCGGCATATCCCAATTGCAGCTCACACCCGTACAACGGTCAACGGAGCGTAGATGACACTTTTTTATTTTTTTAACAGGCATCGTACAGAACCATCTTTTGCACCCCCTCAACCAAGCTCCAGGGTATCTCCACTCCAAAGCATTCTTTTTCTCTCTTCCAGAACCTCACATCCCGTGTCCTCCACCCCTCCCTAACCCATGACAAGATCATAAGCAGCCTTCCCACTCATAAGCACAAGCGCATAATGCGCAATCATCCAAAGCGCCCCATAATACCTCCCCTTCCCGCCATCCTCTCCACTCCTCGTATACCCCACCGCATAAACAACACGGTTCACGCTCCACACGGCGCCCAGCACGGCCGCAGCCACAGGGTACCTCAGTCCGGAGATGAGCATGGCGCCGAGGGCTGTAACGTGGTTCTCGTTGAAGTTTTGGTGCGCGCGCTGGGCCGAGTTGAAGGCTAGCATTGCGGCCTTTGACGAGGGCGATGCCGTTTGCACTTGTTCGTACGACGCGTATTCGTAGGGATACGGGATTTTGGCGGCTTTGCGGAAGCCGCCTACGCGGCCGCCGTGCCAGGCGCCGACGAAGAAGGTCGAGACGCAGGCGGCGAGGACGTAGCTGTAGAGTGTGGGTTAGTTTGTCGTCTGCTTGAAGGTGGGGGAGGGGGGGGGGAAGGGAGGTGTGTGAAGAGTTGGGCTGTGGAAATAAAGCGTATGGGGGTTTCTGTCGTTGGCAAAATTCCCAATCGAGGTTATACATACCCGTACTCGTTTGGGATCTGGATAATCGCCATTTTGTGGTTGATGTAGTGATCAATCGAGGGGAATTCGTATAGTTTTTTGCCTTTGTTCAATTGCCAGAGATGAAACCTTGACGAGTCTCCGTAAAAAAGGCCGTCTGTGTGTCTTTTATACCTCTGCTGAGTCGCTTATCGTTTTTCCCCTTATTCAGGTTTTGTGTTTTCTGTACTCGGGTCTCCGCAATGTGTGTCCAGTTGTTTGCGATGGCGGGCGAGTTTCAGCGGGAAGAGACAGGTTGGGGAGGGAGCTCCACTGTCGGCGCAATGGTCTTGCCGACGGAATTCCGCAGGTGCTACGTGACGGCATGGCTGCCTGCGTTACTGCGTCGCACAGCTAACATTGTGTCGAGTGTGCGGTGGCCAGGAGGTAACTGTTGAGGGAAATGTGCTCATTTTCAAGGACGAAGATTTACGGAGTTGTCGCTTGAGTGAGGGCCTGACTTGGCGGGTGGTGGCTCAGCAAGTGTGACTGCCCCGTCGACTGTTTCTTGCCATGCGCATGAGCTGGTGCCCACTGCTCGAATGTAGAAATGCGATGACTTGCGGAACTCGCTATTTGGTAGTGTAGAGGGGGGGGAGGGGAGGTGGGGAGGTGGTGGTTTCTTAACATGGGGGCGTAGATTATTAAACTGCGAAGCTGACTATTCCGTCATTTCGCCCAGGCATTGCGACGGTAAGTTGATTACTTCCGTAGCGGGGATATACCTAGCGAGGAACGGTAAGGCAGTTGACGAGATGAGTTGCATGGTTTTGCTCAGGCGATAGCATTGCTCAGACAGTGCAATTGCATTTAGGAATTCTAGTATTAAAACGATGCAGTTGACACATGGCCTCGCAGCTCAACATGAATGACCTTACGTCTTACTCGTTCTTCATACCAAGATACAACGTTCTCTCGCCACTAAGACAACAACACTTTGTCCAACTCGCATCAAGGTTTGAATAGGGTAAGAGCTTAGAATGGATTGCGCCATCTCGAATGTCTGTGCACTAACTAAATATGGTGACATGCGAATAGTTGAAGAGTGCATTTGTTCCGTTGTACCTCTAGACCTGATGAATCGACTTTCCCGCTAGACAGTGGCATATAATGAAGATATAGCCGTGGCAGCCTTGTTGCGCACTGAAGAAGGGCTGAATCTCATATTATCTCTTGTGGGTTATGCGAAGAATATGTAGAATTCAATCTGCAGATTTATTTAATAATACTCGTTCCGATAATGTACCCGGTGATCTTAGACATTTTCAACGTTGGGGTGTCTATTCAATTCGTTGTCAGGGCTAGAACTTGTCATCCGAGATAAGCCTTTATTCTGGTCTTTAAACGGCAGCTTGCTATTATCGTGTTCCTCGTAGCTACTCCTGTGCTGGTCCTTGACAACTTATGTGTTTCCAAACCCCTTACTTTGATTTTGCGCTTTTTCATCTTTTTTTCGAATTTGTTTTCGTTCGGCGAGGACTCGTTCTTTGCTTAGTAGACAACGCCAACGACGAAATCCTTCCGATTTAATTCGCAGTCCTTGAGCTACATTTATGAACCCGATCCTCTTACAAAGTTCTCATGCTACTAAATTTTATAAGCTGTAGTAGGTTGTAATCCTCTTTTGCTTAGCATCCAGCATGGTTCGAAGAAGGTCCCGAATTGTGGCAACTTCTTCCTTTCTCCACGCCTGAAGCGTGCCTTCAGTCTACGTACATTCGCGAGTTCTTCATAAAAGACAGCAATTCGTTTCTCGTGCTCTGCCAGTATGGGTAGCCTCCTAAACCAGTAATGATCGAACAACCTGCTTCTCAGCTCTATTTGCGATGCCGAATACTTTGAAAGGGTGTGCATGTATGAAGGTAGCCAATACAGAATCGCGAAACGAAAAGAAAAAATCACGCCTGTGAGCTAATTCACCTGGTGAGGTAGGCGTGTGGCTTGAAGCTTGTGATGTGCGAATCGTTTGTGTTGCTCATTCCTGCGGAGCCAGGTGCCCAGTTGCCTGTGCGTCGTTTTGACCTGCTGCCTCAAGTTGACAAGATGCTGGCTGAGAGTTTTGTAAATCTCAGACAAAGAGTCCAGCTGTAAGTGTCTCATCGCTGAACACTGCGATCTTGTTGCGATCGTGCTGTATTGAACACTCCAGGATTCGCCTTCCGCCAAAGTCCGAGTTGAAATAACACGCTAAGAAGTTGCATTTCTCTTTGCATCCTTTTACGATCTCGATTGAAGAGAGCGATGAGTTCGTCTAGCCGATACCGTTCCATGGCTCGGTGGCACGCACCTAACAGAAAGGTGTAGAAGTACGCGAGAGAGTGAAGAGGTTTGCTACGTTCTTTAGACGCGAGGTTGGCCCAATGTTTTGCAAACCTTCCTAATGGAAAGATTTGTCGTTCCAGCTGTAGAGAAAACGGTCTCTTGTTGCATTTATAGAATTTCGACGGGGGGGGGGAGGGCAAGTTTACTTTCAACGGAAGGCGGGACATGTTCCACATGATCATAGAATTCGTCGAACGCCCGACCGTTTCTAAGATCACACCCGTAAGCCGGAATGATTGGCCTGTGAGTGAAGCTGCTCTCGACGCATATGAACTTGGGAAACAAAATAAACCAGGACACTGCAGGGACATCATTTCAACAAAGTGGGTGTATAGATTCATCGCTCATTCATTTCTGTGTGCGGTTATCAATTTCATGTACATCCATTCCAGCCACTCAACATCCATTCGCAGTTACGGCCCTAACAGCAACGCTCTCGATTCTTTTCTTATAAACGGTCATCTGGTGTTTCAGCAGATCACCATATACAACCTTCCTCAGCATCTCGTCGTCCACAGTTACAGCTTCGATATCGTCATCGATCCTGCTCCCAACGCGTTGTCTCAGCACTACCAGTCGCCCTGCAGGTGACAAAGTACAAGGTGGTATTGGCCATGCTGGGAGCGTTGAGGAAGTAGAATTCGACGTGTTCGTTTGCAGCGAGGATTTGGAAGGCCTGCTAAGCCGCTGGGCAAAACCATACTTTGGTTTTGATTTAGGCGGGGACGACTGCGACGGGTCTCGGAGGTTGGGCTTGGCAATTGATGTGATGGTCGAAGCAAGATTGGAAACCGCAACGGGTGCTGGACTCGCATAGAGCTTCAGTAAGCTTTTCAGTACGGTCTTATCCGCTCGCGGTATTGGATCACCCTCGTTGATGAATGCGTAGAAGAGACTCTTACGATGTCGCTTATCGTCAGGCTTCTTCAATGGATGCAGGCTAACTGGTGGCGCACCGAATGTGACGCAATGGACACGCTTGAAGAAACTGGTAAGGTAGTTGAGCTCAGAATTGATCTTCGTGCTCATCATATGCCCGTAGAGCAGTGCCGCGACAGCTCCGCCTGCGGAGTGACCGGTGATGAGCAAACTGCAATTCGAGCGCGCGGGATTTTCCTGAAGCAAGACCTTCAACCGTTCTGCCACGGGCTTGATCATCTTCTTCGCCACGTAGAGGAATCCGGCGTGGCATAAGTTCGACGGGTCGTCGAGGAACTTTTCTGGGCTGTGGGGTGCCGAGTTGTAGTTGACAGCCCAGTCCATAAACGTTTGACTTCCGCGAATAGCGAAAAAAATGGTGTTCAGCTCTTCCACAGGAATGGACTTGAGCACCATGGCTTTCGTACCACTGCGCCAATCAGCAGGGATGAAGGTCTCCGTTTCAGGGTTCTTCTTCGTGCCTGGAGGCGTATACGCTTTCTCGGAGTAGGTTGCCGCTAAGCAAAGTAGAGGATAGGTTGGTAGATACACCTTGAAAGGCGGCAGATGGGGTGGAAGTCGGGAGTTCGAGTAGAGCCACACTTTAGAAAAGTGGTTCGATCCTTTGTCGCTACTCGAGTGGGATTGCACTTGATGCTGGCGTCGACGTCTAGGTTCGCCGAGTGGCGGGCTCGTTCTCTGGGCCTCTTCCTGCTGCTGCTCACTGAACTCCATCATGAGATCCTGTTCTTTGCCGCTGAAGTGATCGTCATCAATACTAGTAATGACAGCGTCAAACTTTGAGCTGATCGCATCGTATAGGGCGGCTCCCTTGCACAACGTCTGCATGCTCTTTGTAGCAACGGCCGCCGTGGGCCGCTCGATGCAGTCAGTGGTCAATTTCGTGACACTCTTTCCAGCCGTATCCCGAAGATTCATATACGATTTGGCGGCCATTCGGTCAAGGCTGTTCCATTGTTGTTCGAACGGACCTTGGCCGCGGGGTTCATGAGGTGGTGGAGAGGCGAAGCGGATTGTCGACTGACTAGCGTAGGGTTGAACAGGCTGCGGTGGTGGAGACCCATATCGATAACCATCTTCAGGGAAGGAACCAGGCATCTGGCGGTATATCGGGTGCTGAGGCGGACTTGCAGAATAACCATAAAGAGGTGGGGGAGCTTTCGTTGCTGTTACGTGCTGAGGATAAGTCGCCTGGACTGGAGGCGCGTAATCCTGCAAGTACATATCTGCGACTGAAGGCGATACGCGTGGTTTCCTCGACGAGCAACGCGCCTTTGAAGTCTTCGAAGATGAAAGCGAGTGCTTCTTCGTGCTCTTCCTCTCGGTTTCGGTAGCCGCCATGCTGTCCCCCTAGTCCGTGTATGGCTTTGTTGAAAAGTAAAAGAATGGTATGGAAAGTGTCGTAATGGCGGGGAAGCTGTGGAATCTACTCAACGCGGTAATCGTCGTCGATATCCTGTCGGCGACGTATGCCAAGTTTCAGTCATAGCCGCTGCGTGCTTTTGCGTTACGCTAACGAGGGTTGCATGATGGGCGTAGATGTTTGATTCTCGGGTTTAGATTGTGTTGCTTTTGTTGGGCAAGTCAAAGACGTTTGAGAAACGAGGGGACACATCAAAGACCGAAGGAGTGAAAGGCTCTGAAGTCGGAATGGGCGCGGCCGGCTGTTAAGGGCGAGTCTATGCAGGTAGCAAGGAAGCCGCGGTATAGCCACTGCGCTATGCCCTTTACTGGCTGCTTGCATAACGCTAGGTGACCAGCATCTCTGATTGGCCGCCGGTAATCTTGGCACATACTTGAGCGGTGGGCGTGTAGCCCTTCGTTGTCGATGCATGTAGGCCTCGTGACCTTCTATAAACGTCGCGAAAGCCGAGACAACGAGCCTGTAGCGGTGCCTGCAGGAACAGAGGGCGGGGCTTCTGCTTCTTATTTTCCAGCGCACATCCCTCCCCACATTCCGACCAACGGCTAACTTGCCACAGTAGCCATCGGATGCGATCCTTGCCATGCTCCGGATCTGCCAATTCCCGTGAGATCATTAGAGACTCGTCCTACAATCAAAGTTCAGGGTTTGTTTGGACGATAAATCACAGAGCTTCTACGTGTGCACGCGCAATGAGCACGAAAACTTCTACACGCAACTATCTATCGTGCGCGCCAATGAAGTCATCTTCTCCCTCATCTGGCGTACCGAGTAATCCTCTCTCCTCACTCTCTTCATCATAATCATCACCCCCTTCTCCAAGTCCTCCTCTACCGACACCAACGCCTGCCCCACCCTCCTCGCGCTCTTCTTCCATACCGTTCATGACGTACCACACGTCCTTTTTGGTAAGCAACCCTTTCAGCATACCCCGATCCGTAAACAAAACATAGCGTAGCCCAAGCTTCTGGAACATGGATACTGTGAGCTGGAAGCTAGCTTTTGCGTTGAGAGTGATCGGTGTTTGGTCCATCCAAGGCCGGAGATCGAGTGATGTTGTAGGATCGGAGAGGGGTTGATGAGAGAAGTATGCTTCTGTTTCGGCGGCCAGGTTCCGAGGAGGCGTCAAGGCAAGTTGAAGTGCATATTGCAATTCGGTTCTGGATATGTAACCAAGTAGAAGAGCATCGCGACTGTTGTCTATGACAGGAAAGCCACGGAATCTGTGTTGAGACAGAAGCTGGCGCAGCGACCCGATAGTGTGACCAGTTGCCGTTATTGCAGTCAAGTCCTCGATGCGTGTCATAACATGACCGGCGCCGACATCCGGAATGCTAGAACCGTTATCTTCGCGGTTATCAAGGAAAGGGTAGCCTTTAAAGTGTATCCAGGATTCGTAGATACCACGTGGAGAGATTGCATCGCCAATCCACTTACTGATCATGACGGCGATCATGATAGGCAGCACGTAAGTGAGCGCTCCAGTGAGTTCAAACATGATGACTACGATCGATACAGTCATACGTGTCGTTCCGGCAAGCGCTGATGCGGCACCAACGATAGCGTACGTTCCAGGAGTTACACATGGGACGTCTGGTTCGCAGGAATTGAAGACGAAGAGGGCTGGCCACGCCGCCTGGATTACTTGAACAGAAAGTCCGACAGCACGTCCAAAGAGACCACCAATGGCCATAGAAGGAAGGATAATGCCAGCAGGAATCTGCAGGCCGAATGTGAAACCTGAGAGTATTATACCCAGTCCAGAAGAGACGAGCAAGAGCGCGATGACTCCCGTGTTCGCTTTGCCGGATTTGCACAAGCCAAGTGTATCCTCGTTAAGGTCTGCGCATTCAGCAAACAGAATGTGCACAAGCTCGGACGCTTGAGCGCGCATGAACTTGATGGGAAAGTTGATAAGCGCCGTGACGAAAGATACGATGACCACCTCTATCACCGGACCTTTAAGATACTGTCGATTCTTGCGCCATTCAGCAACGCCCATGTTGAGCTTGATGAAGAACCCCCCAAAGAGTCCACCCAAGACTCCGAGAAATGCAAAGGGTATCAGTTCGAAGTCATGCCACCCGCTATGGTAGGTGACCTGGTACAACACGAGTTTCCCGGTGTGAAATGGGTTGCAAGCCTGCAAAGTGACAGCAGCAACCATGGCGCATACGAAGCTGCTCCACATGGTTTTATCCGGAAAGTAGTACGACAGCTGTTCCAAACTGAAGAGTACACCACCGATAGGCGCACCGAAAGCGACTGAGATACCTGCTGCGGCCGCTGCCGAGAGCACTTCTCGTTTACGTGCTGCTCTGATGTCAGTGCTTTCAAACTCACGGATGACTGATGATGCTGACCTTCGTTGCCATTCACATTGCTAAACAGCTTCATGAAAAGGTTCGCTGAGCAGCATGCGACATGTACTAGCGGGCCCTCCTTGCCTAGCCACAAACCGGAGGCGACTGCGAGGCACAACCCGATCGTCTTCGTGACCAACGTCCATCCACCAAGGAAGTGTCGAATAACGAACCCGCCCAAGAAAGTCTTGATCTCAGGTATACCACTGTGTTTCGCGTACGGCGAAAACTCGCGCACCAAAAGACTAGCGCATGCCGCAAATAGCACTGAAAAGAGTACGAAGAAGATGTACTCGACAATATATCTCCCACCCACACTGCCAATGCCCATAGCAGCACCCCAAGAGTTCCAATCATGACACGCCTGCTCTTCCTCGATCCCCCAACAACAAAAGCTCTTGTTGAGGTAGAAGCGCCCATCTCCATCAACGTTGTGACAATACCCCGTCTTGAGATCTGCAAGCCAATCACTCGCCACATCGATAAAGGCTGCGATACCTCCGCTCAGTATACCGGCAGCAACCAGAATGATCCAGACCTGACTTGCGTCCGCCAACTGCTTGATATGGCCTAGTACACCACTGGCGCCGGTGTATAGATAGCGTAATCGCTGCCGTTCTTTTGCATATTCGAAGATCCAGTCGATTGCCGTGAGGTCGTCGTAGCCCACTCGTCGCCCGGGCCCTTCGACGTACCAGTCCAGGCCATTTGCATCTTTGGCGTCTTGGAGATGTTCGCCTGCGTTGCCAGGTGTATCGAGATAGTTGAGTATAAGCTCTGTGGAGCCGTTTTGGCGGTGCGGTCGTGGTTGAGGCGAGGCGCGATTGCTAGATGACCCCAGGGGGGAGGGTAGGTATCGCGAGAAGCCGAAGGAGGACGTGGACGCCTTGGGCTTGCGCTTGAAGGATAGCCTAAAGACATGTTAGCATGGAGCATATTAATAAAAACAACAATACGTCTGCTTACTGTTCAGGTAGGTGACGTTCTAGCGGATCATCCGCCAGCAGTGCCTCTTCATCACTGTGGTCGTCCTCGACTGCTGGCTGCTTCCCGTTCAACGTGCGGCTCGACGATGCTTCAGCCTGTCCACGGGAGGACGGATTTGACGATGAGCTGGACATGCCCTCGACATATTCTCTTATGTAAGCTGGTGCGCATTGCTCAAGCAATCATTACGTAGAGTGAAAAGATGTCTTGCTGTTGCGATGTATAAGTGAGTCGTGGCTGACGTTCGGCACCACTGATGCGCCGGACGAGCTGGTCTGTGCACCCCAGGAACAAGCCAATCACATGTCAAACGCAACCATGGCATTGCATGCCATGGCAATTTGATTGTAATCCTACAAGATTTGGTCGTCCATGACCCCACTCGTGAATACCCCAACCCGTCTACTCCATATTAAAATCGACAACAGCCCTTGCAGCAACCTCCCCACACTTCAGCTTCTGCACAGCTTCATTAAACCGACTCAGCGGATACACGGTGCAAATAGGCTTCAACAGCCCTCTCCTAGCAAAACCGAACGTCTTATCTACATCTGCTATACTGCTCACCAGTGTACCCTGTATACTCTGTTTCCTGAAGCATATCAGATTCGGGTCGACGTCAATGTGCTAAGTACAAGCCGGTGGCAGCCCAATGCACGTGACTTTTCCGCCTATACGGCCCCCAAGATATGATATCGAGGATGGGTAGGTCTGAACGGCAGTCGCGAAGACAGCGTGGGCACCGTTGTCGGCTTTTTTTGAAGTCGACAAAGTGCGCTCTGCGCGTCCGGTCTCCATGCAAGCTTTTGCTTGTCGTCGCCAGTGTCGATGGCTATAGCGCGTAGACCCATGGCTTTTGCGAGCTGCGGATTCTGTTTCCACGACAAGTACTTTACTATGTAAGTGTGGACAATATACCGATTTGCGAGTAGGAAGAGCTTGTTGCTTTACCCGACGTGCTGCGAGAGTTTTTCCACATGTACGATCAGTGTATTAGTTTCTCGTCTCCTTCTATTTGCCGGGCAAGTCTTGGATGATGGCATATCCGGGCGATCAGACGTGTCGGCGCGTCTAGCAGTTTCCATCTATTACGCGATTGCGATCCAGCATGGTCGGGTCTAGCCTGGCCTCGGTGGTATTCTCTGTCACGTGAGCTCGCGTCGGCAAATCACAGGGCGAACATTACAGCGACCATGTGCGGTTCCGAAAGCGGGGTCTAAGAGGCCCACATGCCACCCACCCGCGCACGTCATGCCACTGCCCGTGGTGGCGCCAGAAGCCGTGGCTTTTGGTGAGGGTGCTTGAGAGAGGGGGGAGGGGGACAAGATGCACAAAGGGAATGCGGTGCTACTGTCAGCATAGCATGGAAGGCTGTGACATAGTTCTTGGGCGACGTCGCGTTCATGGGGGTAGAGCTTCTCGTGGTGCGAGGCAAGGTGGAGCCAAGAGATGCGGAGCCACTGGTGGATTGCCCAGGTGCGGGAGGGGCAAGGCAGCACATTCTATGTAAAAGGCGCTGGCTAGATTGGTCGTGCTTATGAATGCCCCGCTACTTATACGTACGTCAGCTCGACAGCGAGCTCTGCAGTTTGTCTTGTCCAAACATCCTCTCCCACAACACACTACCAAACGATTCACCATGTCTCAAGGCGAGTGTCCCGTGAAGAAGACGCCCAACGTCGCCGGCGCTGGTCCCAGGAACTCGGACTGGTGGCCAAAGGAGCTCAGGGTCAACATCCTCCGCCAGCACGACCCCCGACAGAACCCCTTCGGTCCTGACTTCAACTATGCTGAGGAGTTCAAGAAGCTCGACTACGATGCATTGAAGAAGGACCTCACCGCCCTGATGACCGACTCGCAGGACTGGTGGCCTGCCGACTTTGGCCACTATGGTGGTCTTTTGTACGTCCAGCACCCAATTGCCTCTAGGCAGCCACGCTGACATTCCTCGTAGCATCCGCATGGCATGGCACTCTGCTGGTACCTACCGTGTCACCGACGGTCGTGGTGGCGGTGGTGAGGGACAGCAGCGCTTTGCTCCCCTCAACGCATGGCCCGACAACGTTTCTCTCGACAAGGCCCGCCGCCTCCTCTGGCCCATCAAGCAAAAGTACGGCAACAAGATCTCGTGGGCCGACCTGATACTACTTACTGGCAACGTTGCTATTGAGTCCATGGGTTGCCCAACCTTTGGTTTCGCTGGTGGCCGCGCCGACACTTTCCAGTCCGACGAGTCCGTCTACTGGGGTGGCGAGACCGAGTGGCTCGGCAGTGACGTCCGCTACGCTGATGGCGCCAAGGGCGTCAAAGGCGAGGGTATTTTGGACGGTGACCAGCACAAGGTTGACAAGAATGAAACTCACACGTCGAGGGACCTCGAGAAGCCCTTGGCCGCCTCACACATGGGTCTCATCTACGTGAACCCTGAAGGTAAGCACATCCGGCCAGTATCTGAGTCTCATCAATCTAATCTATCCAGGTCCCGAGGGTGTTCCCGACCCTGTCGCCGCCGCTCACGACATCCGCACAACCTTTGGCCGCATGGCCATGAACGACGAGGAGACCGCTGCCCTCATCGTCGGTGGCCACTCTTTCGGAAAGACCCACGGTGCTGCTCCTTCAGAGAACACCGGCCCAGACCCCAACTCTGAGGATCTCTCAGCACAAGGGTTTGGCTGGTTCAACAAACACGGCCGTGGTAACGGTCCCGACACCATCACCAGTGGTCTAGAGGTCACCTGGACTGGCACACCCACCAAGTGGAGCAACAAGTACCTTGAGTACCTCTACAAGTTCGAGTGGGAGCTGGAGAAGAGCCCTGCTGGCGCGAACCAGTGGGTCGCCAAGACCGAAGACAGGATCATCCCCGACGCCTACGACCAGAACAAGAAGCACAAGCCAAGGATGCTGACCACCGACTTGTCGCTGCGTATGGACCCCGCCTACGAGAAGATCACTCGTCGCTGGTTGGACCACCCGGACGAGCTTCACGACGCTTTTGTTCGCGCATGGTTCAAGCTTCTCCATCGTGACTTGGGTCCCCGCTCCAGGTGGTTGGGCCCCGAGGTCCCCAAGGAGATCCTCCTTTGGGAGGACCCCATTCCTCAGCCCGAGGGTGAGATCATCGGTGATTCCGACATTTCGACCCTGAAGAAGCAGATCCTTGACGCTGGCATCGAGCCTGCTAAGCTCATTCGTACTGCTTGGGCTTCAGCAGCTTCTTTCCGTGGCAGCGACAAGCGTGGAGGTGCCAACGGTGCCCGTATCCGCCTCGCTCCTCAGAAGGACTGGGAGGTCAACAACCCCAAGGAACTTGCTGAGGTCCTTAAAGCTCTTGAAAGCATTCAGTCCAAGTTCAACGGCGGCAACAAGAAGGTTTCTCTGGCTGACTTGATCGTCTTGGCCGGAACCGCTGCTGTTGAGAAGGCCGCTGGTGTACCCGTTCCCTTCGCGCCTGGCCGCACCGACGCCTCACAGGAGCAGACTGATGTTCAGTCTTTCGAGCACCTCGAGCCCGTCACCGACGGTTTCCGTAACTTCGGCAAAGGTACCGACCGTGTCCGCACCGAGCAACTCGATCTCGACAAGGCTCATCTCCTCCGCCTTACTGCCCCCGAGCTGGTCGTCCTTACCGGTGGTATGCGTGCGCTGAACGCCAACTGGGACAGCTCATCCCACGGCATCTTCACCAAGCGCCCCGGTCAACTCACCAACGACTTCTTCGTCAACCTTCTCGATAACAACACCGAGTGGAGGGCGACCGACGCAAGCAAGGAGCTGTACGAGGGCGTTGACCGCAAGTCTGGCCAGAAGAAGTGGACCGCCACTCGTCACGACCTCGTCTTCGGTTCGCACCCCGAACTCCGCGCCATCGCTGAGACGTACGCAACACCCGACAATGCGGACAAGTTCGTAAAGGATTTTGTTGCCGGCTGGGAGAAGATGATGAACAATGACCGATTCGACATCAAGAACAAGTCGGTGAGTGCACAATCGAGTGGAGCAAACAGGCCGCGTCTGTAAAGAAAAGAAAAGAAAAAAACATGATGCAGCGCAGTTGCATTTTGTGTCCCCGTTTTTTTGCGAGCGTGAACCTACTTGTTTTCTTTTCTGAGTGGGTAGCATGGTGTTTTGCCGTTGTGTTACACTCACTGACGATTGCTTCATTAGACTTGAGTCTTGTCGTCGCTTTTTTATACATGGAAAGAAACCTTTGATATGAAGACACGAGATACCTAGGTAGCAACATTGTGTAGGAGAAGAAATGCACAAGAAATGAGATTATGATATATAAATCATCGTTACTTTGCACATGTGCTTACTCTCCCGGTGTTCGGTTTCAAGTTGAATACTGTTTGTTTGTCGTGCTTGTGCCTGTGATTCTCGTGGCAGTTTGTCAATTAAACATGGTCGTGAGTGTGAAAGACAATTTCTTCATCTCATGATGCTTTTTGTTGGTTCTTAGTTGCCAAGCTACTGATCATCATCATCATCATCATCATCATCAGATCCAGACCAGAATAGATGCATGCACAGCACAAGAAAGACAGCATTTGCCTGTTGTCATAAGAATGGGATTCATTAGAAATTGAAATAGGAGGAGAGAGAGAATGCTACATTAAACGCCAGTGCGCCGAAGCGCATGCTCATGTATCGTGTGACCCAGCTCATTAATCCTCATTATGCGTATGCAGCGCGGTGCAGTGCAGGTCAGTTGCAATCCAGTTCCTCGCATCGCTATACTCGTTTCGTGTTCGTGTCCATCATATCATACACTGTAGTGCATTTAACAACTACATGTTCGTACCAAATTTGTTTCCTTTGTATCCCAGTTCGAGCCCCTATCTTGATGCTTTCGCAGCATAGTAGTACGTCGCAGCAGCGGTACCAAGAACGAGGGCGGAAGCACTGTGAAAAGTCGTGTTAGTGAAAGCCTCTTCCAAATCTACTATCGTGTGATGGAAAGCATGTGGAAGAAGAGTGCCACAAGCCACATACTCAAGGGTTCTAAGAGAAAGGAATGCTATTTGCTCACCTAGCTCGTTTCCGATCACCAAAACAAGCAGCAAACATGATTCGGAAGAAATGTTGGAGCAAGTTCTCATTGCGATAGTCCGCTCGCTGTGCAAGAGCAGGCTTCGCTGCATCGACAATTTTGTCCTTGATGCTGATACCGTCTGCTGGAGATGTCGGTGTTTCTTTTGGTGTCTGCGATGACTCCTCTACCGCTGCTCTACGCTTTCGAAGGTCAGAGTCCAGGTTGGCGACCGGATGGGCTTCTGAGGCGGTCGTCTTGGGTTCAGATGTGACTGAATCAGTGGAAGATTGCGCGACGTTGACTGGTGTAGTGACGGCATCAGGCAGGGCGCTGAAAGCATATGGAATGTCTTTGGCACCGTCATGCTTAGCGACACTTTCCGCCTCGCTCGACTCCTGGGTATGATTGCTCGACTCTACGCTCTTGGCGTCGAAAGCGTCTCCAAGCTGCTTGCTTTCATTAGGCAAGGGGGTTGCGTAAGGGTCGCGCACAAATCTGGACGGTGGACTTGACCCGCTCGTTGTGTTGTGACTAATGTACACGGGCGATGGCATACTATCCAGATCATGGGGGTACTCCTCGTCCTCGTCACTGTTTTCGTCCTCAGGCACAGACGCTAACGAAGTATACGACTTGACAGGTGCAAGATCGACGGAGGAGCATGCTTGAGATAGAACAGACGGCTGCGGAGAGTGTGGGCGTTCGTGCACCGATTCATCCTCGGGAAGATGCATACCGATTGTCGCTACACGCGCCAGGATCGATTCACGGTTGGTCGGAAATCGCTCCAAGGATGGATCGTTCAGGTCATGGTCCTCGGCATCTGATTGCGGTAGCCTGTGGGGAAGATTACTCCCCGTTTGTCCCCTGAAGAAGTCGTGTCGGGCGGGCCCGCCGAACAGCTCTCGCGCACTGTCAGTCTCGTAACCAAAGGTTGGCTGCTTCTCCAAGGAGAAAGGGGCATCATCCTGCGAAAGGTCGGAGCCAGTGCTGCTGACAACGGCGGATTCGCGTTCGTGGGGAAGAAGAGGCATGTCACCCTCGTTGCCGTCGGGGTAATCCTTGTCTTCATCCTCGTCACCGTATGGGCCATAGTGCTGCGGCTCTCGATCTTCTGAGTATTCACTCTTAGTGACAATCTCACTTCCCTTAAAATCCGAGAAGCCACTTTCATGTGATAGCAATGGATACCTGTCAAGCTCATCCGCCTCTTCGTCAGATTCAGGTGCAGCTCCATCGTCCTCGGTAAAGCCGGTCTCGTGAGGAAGAAGAGGGGCCTCGCCAGGTTCATCGGCATTGGCCTCGTCATCACCAGCATCGTGAGAAAACTGCGGTCCGCCTCTCGATTCGGTTCTGCCATGTCCAAGTCCAGTCTCATGGCTGAGTAATGGAGCCAGATTTAACTCGTCGCCATCATCAGGTTCAGGAGGCGTGTCCATTGCATCTCCAGAACTAGTCTAGTCCGTTGATGACTGTGCGGATTCATCGTCAATGGTAAGCTTTGAATGCGCCTGTGGGTTGTCCTCGGCTTGAAAAGACTCGTGGCGGAACAATGGAGCAGCTTGGTCGTCTTGGTCAATATCAAGCTTCGTGTGAGACTCTGGGGTGATGTTGCGTTTGTCTGGTTGTGTATCCGCGGCCCTCATGTCGTGCGCAACCCACTGCGCAGAAGTGGCATCCTCGCCAAAGTCATCTCCATATGCAGGCCGGTCGTCCGTCTTGTCGACTACTAAAAGGGGAACCTCGGGCGATCTGGGGGTTTCTGTCTTGACCGGGGAATCTACTTTGGTTTCTTCAAAGTCGGGCTCGGCGTCGGCTGTACGCTTAGCAGCCTCTGTAGGAAGGTCGACGTGGTGCATGTCGCCGTAAGCTGGCTGCTCCTGGTCTTGAACCTTTTCCACGACCACGAAAGGAACTGGAACGCTGGGCAGTTGACCGTCTATTGTACTGTCTTTCCGGTCATCGGGTATCTTGGAGGGGTCCCCGGGGGCAGTCTCCAGCGAAGCCGTTCCAGGGGCAACTTCCTGTACTGTGGTAGCTTCGGAGGCTGAGCTCAAGGAATCGGTCTCGCTGGCAGGCTTGACGTGGATAACATTGTTGCGAATGCCTTGGTCGTCTTCAGCTGCGAAGCGTTAGTAGGATACTCGATGGACATGTGAGCCGATATACCAGTCTCTCTTGACTCGTCCAGCACCCAATGGTCCTCGCCAATGCGCATCTTGTATTGGTAGCTGCCCGGGGCAACGTCATTGAACTCTTTGCTAAAGACCAAGTTGTCCGATGCCGTTTTGTCCTCTTTCACGTCCATCTCAACCGGCGTCCAACCGTTTAGAGAGCTTGTAACATAGACGGGCGGCTGCACGCCCGCCTGCGAGAAGGTGATGGTCGCGTGGCCGGCCATGGTGTCGTGAGCGGTCGTGTTCCGTGGCGCTAGGGGCAGGGAAGGTGGAGGTGTAAGAGTGGGTGGGGTATACAGGATCGCTCGCGTGCCTGGTGAGCCGCGGCGGTTGGTGGGCGCGAGTAGCTTCTGCTGGGAGAGGAATGTCGTTAGTGGTTGAAGATGGCGGTATGCTAGCAGGCCACAGAGCCGGTCAACGCTGGCGATGGGAGTGCTCGGTCATACAAGGGGGGCTGGAGGAGGGATAGGTGTAGTACATGGGGAGGGGTTGTGAGTGTCAGTCGAGGATGGCAGCTTACAGCGCAGTGTGGTGATGGAAGCGGTTAGTCGCTGCCCACGAAAAGAAATGCGCTTGCCTCAGACGCAACAAGCCGTGGGTCCGGTCCAAGGTAGTCGAGGAAGCGGCGAGGCAGCTTCAAGGCAGGAGCGGCTCGATTGCTGCGTTGCGGCTTCCCTGTTTCGTTGGGCAGGATGCGCGCATGTGGAGGGCGTGGGAGCAGCTTGTGAATGTTGGATGTTGACTGTTGACTGTTGACTGTTGACTGTTGGCTGTTGAATGTTGGGACCAGCCCGGCCTCTAGCATATGTCATGCATCTCCGCACTCCTTCGGCAGGCCCTGCGCCTTTCCGAGCCTCCATCTTCTTGGTGGGCGGTTCGCTGCGCTTCGAGAGTGACGTGAATCTAACGTCCAGCCTGGTCAGCGCTAGGTCCACGGCCTGGCCCAGTACGACGGCCTCGTTAGCCACCCGCAACCGAAACCGCAAGGCCCCTCCGAACCTCTTCCTCTTCACTCTTTCTCCTGCACCCCCAAGCAGCGCCACCATCGTCCGGCTGTCGTGTCCTGAATACCGTCTTTGCGCATCTGTGGCGTCTGCCTACTGGGTGTCGCTCGTGGTGGCGGTGCGTCATCACATGTCTACAAGCGCAACCACTACCCTTCACAGCTCTAGCCGCAGCCTATCCAAACTGCGCATATAGCTGTACCTAACCCGTAGCCCCCACCGCCAAGTGATTATACCCCGTCTAAACAGAATCGTCCTCGTTGCGCAACATGGCAGGCAGATCATACCAGCAGGTGCCCGGGCAGCGCTGCTACGGAAGCTATACAAGACGGCCGTCTCTTCTCGAATGCTGGCCAACTGTCCTGTCTTAACGTTCGGCCTGTTCGACACCTGGGGAGATCTGTTCGGTCGCTAGTACTCTTCTGGGTCATGTTCCTCGGCTCCATCTGTCAAGTTTCCATCGCAAACACAGAGCTTGCGATCGGCAATGGCATATGCACAATGATGCACCTTGATAAGTACCCAACTCCAGGTTCTGGCACGCGTCCTCGTATGCCCAAATTCTTCTGTCAAATGCCCCCCCCCCTGAGACATCCATCCAAGAGCCTGTTTGTGCGATTCTAGCGGTGCTTCACCAGCTACACCGGGATAGCCCGTCAGCCTTTTCCAAGCACACAACCAATCACATCCCGTCTCACAAACACTCGCACCATTCGTTCAGGCTCCCGCTCTCGGAAAACCGAGGTCATGTCTTCCCTCCGATACCCAATGTCCCGGGATCGTGCTTCTAAACAAGGTTTCGAGATGCGCGCTGCGACAGGGCGCGCCGCACCATAACCACGCGACAACTCATAATGCTAATGTCGAAAAGAGCTATGCGCAGGCCGCGTGTCTCTTTGTGCACTGTTTGATATGCTTCCAGAAGGTAATCTTAGTTTCAAGCAGTGCCGCGTCAATCATGCCGCGCAGAGTCTTGCAACATTGCCGTCGCACTGTTGCACTTTCCGTGTCGTAACTTATCCACGCTGTATTAGATGTGGGTAGGTCCCGTCTGGCAGCCTCTAGTCTAGCCATCATCCTTTACTTTCCTTTTCTTCCTCTTCTACAGTCGGGCGTTTGGGAACCTTGCGCCATTGTTAGGATTAACTCTTGTAGACTCATGTCATACCTTCGAATCTCGTATAGCCCAGCCACACATCGAACCCGCAATGGGACATATCGTATACGTTGCGAATGGACATGACCAAGGGCCGGTCATAGGTCGAGTCAGTATGGCCATGTACACAATGGCCGTGGCGTTTGTGGCTCTTCGGTAAGCACGCGTCTTTATGACGAGCAAGCCTCGCATTGCTGACGACCAATAGATGCTTCACTCGCGGATATATTGTCAAGAAGTTTGGCCTAGACGATCTCTTCATCGCCATCGCCGTCACTCTTGGAGCCGCACAAACAGTAACTATCCTATTACAGATCGAGCATGGACAGGGACGACATGCATCCGAGCTAAACGTGGAGCAGTTTGACGAGATGCTTATGGTATGATTTACAGATCTTGAGATTTCAGACTGAGTATTGACAGCGGACTAGTACCAATGGATCAATATGCTCATCTACTTTGTTGCAAATTGGTATGCCGCGCCATGGCTCTTCTTACAACATGTCAGGGCTAACGGTGATTGCAGGGCTGTCAAGATGAGTATTCTAGCTCTATACTACCGCATCGGCTATGGCAGACAGGGCCTGCCATGGATCGTACAGTCATGTGCTGTATGGACAGTAGCCGGCTTCATAACTGCTTTCAGCTTCTCCGTCTTCCTCGTAAGTAATGTTTCCGTCCGCATAGTGGCCACAGCTGACATGCTACCTAGACTCAACTGTTCATCTGCACACCAATATCACGTGTTTGGGACATCGAAGCTCAACCCGATGGATGCGTCAACAACGCCTTGTTTATGGTCATCTCAGGTGCGATTAATGTCGTTACAGACGTTATTCTGTTGATCTTCCCGCTGCCTTTGATATGGGTAATCAAGTTTAACAAGAGACAAAGAAGTAACCCTCCACATGCATGAATTTGTAAGTTCTCTTTGCTGACGACCGTTCCAGCGGCTCTAGCAGTCATCCTCTCCATCGGTGTCATCCCCGTCTTAGCCAGCACCATGCGTCTCTGCGAGATTGTCATGTCCGACAGCCCTATCAGACCAGGAAGTACATGGCAAGAAGTCGATTTTAGCTGGTATGTCCTCCTTCAAATCTCGTCCTTTACTGATAGCTCTACTAACACGTCACTGATAGGGGCTGGTCCTGGGTCCCAGTATGGTCCCAGATCGAAGTTGACATTGGCATCCTCGCCGCCTCTCTCCCCTCCCTCTCCCCTCTACTTAAACAAGTCTTCACCTGCCCCCACCGATCCGCCACCCTCTCTGAAGTACCCACTATACCAGGATACCGCGGTAGCTGGGGACAGAAAAACTTGGTCAGTATGGACGGTGACGATGATCTGGAGAAGGGAAAAGCTGGCGCTTTTGACTTCAACGACGAGAAAACATTGACGGTTACCGAGGTTGAAATAGGAAGGCTGTGGAGATGGAGAATAATTACTTTGATGATAGCGTGTCGGTTGTAGAGGAAAGGGAGCCGGTGGGTAGACCGAGTATTGGAGTTGTGAGGACGGCGAATGTGCATGTTTTGTCTAGAACGGGTGTGCTGAGAATAGTAGAGTACAAGAAATTATGACATTATATTGAAAGCCCATGTTTCCAGCCACGCACTTCTTTCGAGCAGAAGGGAAGTGTATTCCGTCATTGTGTCGCTATCGTTATTCGGTATTAGTAAACTTAGTAAATATTACACCAGGTGTTAGTACAAGCGCCTTGACGCTACAACTCTTTCAACACTTCACCAGCGTCCAAAGCTATCAAAGGCAGAGCTGAACTGAGTAGCTATATCACGTTAGTCACGTCCGCACCACTTCACTTCACTGCAAACATGTCTCACAACTTACCGTATCCACTCGTAACAGCACATTCACTCGCCTCAGCCTTCTCCATCGCCTTGGGCAGCCACTCCCTAATCTTCTCCTCCCGATTATGGTGACTTGGATGCGTGCTCAGTATCTGTGGCGGGCCCGCCCCGCCCGCCTTCTCCATGCGCGTCCAGAACTGCATTGCGGCTTCTGGTCGGTAGCAGCCTTGTGCCATCATCAAGAGGCCAATGTAATCGGCTTCTGCTTCGTGTTTGCGCGATGCGGGCATAGAGAGGAAGAGATCGATGAGCATTTTGCCCGAGTAGAAGGATACATCGAAGAGGGAGAGGGCGAGGACACCGAGGAGGACGAGGGGAGCTTGCGACATGCGTTCACTGTATTTCCCGTTAGAACATGTTCCAAGCGTTCGAAATGAAAGGAAATCGGTGGACACCAACGCAGTATGATGCGCAACCACATGCGCAATCTCATGTCCCAGCACCGCCGCAATCCCATCCTCATCCCTACACAACGGCAATATCCCCGTAAACACAAACACCTTCCCCCCAGGCGCAACAAAAGCATTTTGTTCGGGAGACTCAATAACAGTGACCTCCCAGTTCAAGTCCTTCAGCCCTTCACCCTCTGCATACGGCAACAACCGCTCCAAAACCCTCTTCACCTGCCTCACCCGCGCATCGCTATCCGGTAATATCCTGCCTCGGTATTCTTGTCGGACTTGGTCTACGGATGATCGCCCCAGCGCTTCTTCGATACCAGGCGAGATGATGTTGAAACGGCGCCGACCGGAGACGGGCACTTCTTCCAGGTTGTATAGGTAGATGCCACCCGTGCCTGCGCTGATGAGCCCGACGTCGCGGTAGAAGGTTGGGCGCGCGGCCCAGCGGAAGAGGAGTCCGGATAGGCCGCCCGAGGGAGAAGTGAAGCGCTTGTATTGGGGGCCGTTGCCGCGACCGAAGGGAAGTTTTTGGTAGGTCCGGGTTTGAGGGTGGCTGCGGAGGGGTTGGTATGTAGACTGAGATGTGCGAGGTGGGATTTGGAAGGCGCTGAGTCGCGGTCGTATTCGATGCATAGCGGCGATGGAGATGTCGGCTTCGCTTTATGTAAGGGTTGGCGAAGTGGACAGTGTTGAGAATGCAGGAGCAATATGTTTTCCAACAGAAAGTTACCTGGAGGAGAATGACGTGCATGTGAACGCCGCAGGAATGCCAAGATTCTTGGTTAAAAGCTTCTCCTCCACGTCAGCTGCAACCGCCTGTTTGGCTCGCGATTTACCTCAAGCATCATCGCATTGACTATATTCGTCATCCATGATTATGCCCGCGGACTCAGTGAAAGAAACTTCAGCGTCATTCATCAGCGAAGCAGGTCCACGCGCTTTGTCAATAGCCTTGCCGCTTCGTACGCCTACGCGGTATGCACTAGGAGCATCGACAAGACAAGAGCCTCCTCCCCATGCAGATATGTGAAGGACTTCATGAGCAGTTTCGGGCTTCAAGCAAAACGTGGACGCCAAAATGATATCAGCGAACGGGAGGTATGTAGCCAACAGCGCACATTAAATATATTTGCCACAGCAATGTTGCTGCTTGAAGTGCGTTATATACATTGAGATGGAATCTAAAGTCCCTTCGCTTTTTCCCTACCGCCTTTCTTGAATCTATACGTAGACGTACTCTACGTGAACTTTCAGGATGCAGGTGTCGTCGCGGTACGGGACAGGCGCAGGGAAAGGAGACACGTGTACCGGAGAGGTCGGGTAAGGCTTCCCAACCGCGGTAGACTCAACCTTGGAAGGCTTAGGAGAGACTGTAGCTTTGGCGGACTCGGTAGGAGCAGGAACAGAAGGCTTGGAGCCGGCACCGCTAGTGACTGAAGAGACCGCAGAAGACTTGGAGACTGTAGCGTTAGTGGCTGAAAAGGCAGCAACAGTGGAGGAAACAGTGGAGGAGGCAATGGGAGTGGAGGAGACAGCGGGAGCGGATGACGAGCTGAGCGCAGCACACGACGGCGGAGGCGCGGTGTTGTCGATCTTGGACACAATCCACGAAGAAGCTTCGTCGGTGTAGAGCTCGAAGTAGTTCGAGTGGACCTGTCTATCTTTACCATTGGCGCAAATTGGGTCGCCAGCAGCGCAGTAAGAGCGGAGCACCGAAGCGTAGCGGTTGAGGCGTGCGAGATCGTCTGGTTTACGTCCGTTGGTTTGTTTGCTGGCACCGTCTAGTACGTTGTAGGGCTGGTTGGCGGTATGCATCACGTCTCCCCAAAGAAGAGCCGCAGCGACTTGGATGTGTTAGATTGAGCCAAGGTTACAGTAAAGTTCAAGTTGCTTACTCGCTTTGCCAGCATCAGAGTTGTTGTCCAAGCCAGTAGTAGAGAACGTGCATCCACCCTATATTAGAATAAGAAGTCAGTAGGTCTCTCACATGCAATTGTTACAGGCAGCAAGGAACCTACCGGTCCACCAAGCACGTCACCGATAACCTGAGCTCCTTGAGAGTACCCATGGACCACGATGTGCGAACAAGGACATTTCTTATTAAAGGCGGTGATCTGGGAGATACCACTGCGAGTGCCATTGGCAACTTGGCCGCAGAAGCTACCGCCCAGAGTAACGTTGTAATTGATGTCAATGTAATCGCAGGTTTTGCCTTGGGCTCTAAACTTGCGGCATGTAGCCTCGACCATGGGGAACGTGCGGATATCGTGGTATGGCGCGTCATTACCGCGAGCCATGAACATGACTACATCAGCGCAATCTGCCTCGAGCTTCGGGGTTGTGGATTGCGCGGCGGCGAGGGCAGAGAAAACGCCCAGGGGGAGAAATTTGCGGATGCTGAACGACATAATGAAGAATGAACTATGTATGATAATTAAAAAAGCTATTGAAGAGCGTGATGGTGGAGACCACAGGTAGGCTTGGTTTTTTTTTTCCTTTCAAAAAGAGTGGATGGGTCCGTAGAGGTAAACCTGAATTTTCATGTTGGAGCAAGGGCAGACGGTTTTAATACATACAGCATACGAGCCGGTTAAATTTGGCCATCCTCCAGGGTATCCATAACGCTAGCAGCGCGCTTTTCGAGGTGCCAACACGAGGCCGGCGTGACTCTCCCCCCTTTGCCCTGCATAAGTGGCCGAGCAAATACCGCCGTTGCTTACGTCCTTGAGCTGGGACCTTGCTAAAAGACCATGAGAAGCAGAAGCCAGCAATTGAAATGGTACGATGGAATTAGTATTGCCGGTAGGTTAGCCACATGGGGATGTAGCGGTGTTCTGACATCTCTGCTTATTGCCGAATCCGCCAGCCCCTGTGACGAGTTTGGGTCTAGAGATTCGGTAGGGCGACAGGCATTATTTCTATATGGACACCCCATTGTTCTGCGGTTCATGCGTTGTGGTGAATGAGTTGCATCTTGGCTAATGCTTATGCTTATGCCATAGCAGCGCGACGATAACATCGCGAGCCACTTAAAAGGGAAAAGATGGCGATGAATTAAGAATTATCTACGCTAGCGTTTACCTCAGAACATCCCCATCGAAATAACACTTGTTTGGCCAATGCGAATTTTTCCAATTCCCTTCGTTGAGATTAAAATTTTCACATCTGGTCCAGCTACTGTATTCCAAGCTTCTTGTATCTCGTCCCACGGCTTCCAGTCATTGACGCGCCAATAGAGTCGGTTTCGACGCAGATTTGTCGCCTTCCCGGGAATCCCGGGTTCAGCATTAAATAGCTCCGAGGGCCCCAATACGACAATCAGAGCGCTCCGGCTTCAGAGATACCAGAGCTCGACCACGCGACTTACGATCCAGGGGTAGTCCAGGGCGAAAGTTCTTGCCGGATGATATCTGTCACCCAGCTGCAAGACGAACTTTCGTAATTTGGAGCAGCTCGAAACGGCTCTCAGCATCCATCAAGAATGGGAGCAAAGTAGTCGCATCAGGCACCGAGCGAAAGCGATCTCTCGAAACCACGGCGGTTGCGAAGGGCCTATTCTCCATCACATCAACATGATGTCCAGACTCGATATTCCCACGTCCTTTTCGTGCTCAAATAGAGAGTACCGTTTTTCTGGCCTCCGGTATAACCCAGCTTTCTCTTCTCAAAACTCTTCCCACCTAGAATGCCTTCGAGATTGCTCTGGGGCTTCACCATCACGTTGATAGTACCATATCCCATTAGCCGTCACGGTTGCAAAATTCTAATTAATAATTATTTTGCCGGCGAGAGTCGCATTAAAGAAACCAGGCTCTATCAACTGTCTGGGTTCGCTCTGGAATCGACGTACCTAGGTCTTGATGTTGTAATGCTAATCACAATAAGATGCACAAACGATCAGAAAGACGAGTGACATTGAAAATTATGGCTGGAGAAAAAAATGCTACAAGCGCAGTGGAGTGGCAGAGCGTGCCGTATTCAACCGATTCGACCAATGACCTCATGATTCCGGGAGAAAAAAATTATCAACTTCGGCAAACTCGCAGACTCGCAAACTAGCACAGCTCGTGACTTAGCAAAATATGGGTCTGGGGAAGGGGAAAAATTCCGGGGTCAATGTTCCCTTGCATTCAAACAACATCTTCGGCTTGCGACAAGATGGCCGCCATTGGGCCAGATGCACCGACTGAGGAGTTCAGCCACCTGCAAGAAGAAGAAAATGCGCCGACCAAGCAAGAATTATCTTCGAATTTCGATGTGGCGAGAGTCGCGTCCATAGAGCCGCCTCCTAATGGCGGATGGGTCGCATGGTCGCAAGTGCTGGGCGGGCACATCATCACTTTCTTTACCTGGGGCTTCACCACGTCGTTCGGCATGTTCCAGGCGCATTATACTTCCATTGGTCTCTCGACGCCCTCCAACATTTCATGGATCGGCGCACTCACCGTCTTCTTCCTGCTCTCAATCCCCCTCTGGTCGGGCGCCGCGTCGGACACGGGCCATTTCAAGCTTGTCCTACGCATGGGCATTGGACTGTGGCTTGTCGGCATCTTCATGACAAGTATTTGCAAGGAGTATTGGCATTTTGTACTTGCGCAGGGGTTTTGCATTGGCATCGCAAACGGTTGCATGTTTGTTCCCATGGTATCAGTTGTCTCGACGTATTTTGATGCGACGAAGCGGAGTTTTGCGATTAGTGTTACTTTGTGCGGGTCGGGGACAGGAGGATTAGTTATCCCGATTATGCTCAATAGGCTGATTGGTCGTATTGGGTTTGGATGGGCGTTGAGAACGTTGGGCTTCATGGCGCTGCTCATGCTATTGGTTGCGGAGTGGCTGCTAAAGAAACGACTCCCGCCGAAAAATTCCGTAAAAATGCTTGAGCTGAGTGAGCTTAAGGATACAGTTTTCGATCTTTTCGTAGGTGGTCTGGTTCAACGTTTGATGTCGTTTTGCTAATTCGCCAAGATTCTTGGGTCGGTGTTTTGTTTCGCGGGTCTTTGGTTCGCTTTCTTCTACGTAACACAACTCAACCCGTATTTGTCTCCAGGCAAACAACTGACCTTTCCCAGATCAATGCCTTCGCCCGAAGAACCTTGGGTATGTCACTAGAAGAATCGATACCGCTCCTCCTGGTGCTGAACGGCGTTGGCATACCGGGGCGTCTGCTGCCCGCGTACATTGCCGACCACTACTGCCGGCCGTTGACCATTAGCCTAGTCGTCAGTTTTGTCACTGCTCTTCTACTCTATTGCTGGGTTGCGATCAAGTCGACAGCAGGCATGTATGCCTTTGCGGCGCTCTATGGCTTGTTTGCTGCGGGCTTGCAAGCCATGTTTCCTGCAACACTAGCGGATCTAACCTTGGACAACAAGAAGATTGGAACAAGAATGGGCATGGGTTTTGCGTTTAGTAGTTTTGGTTGCCTCATCGGAGGTCCTGGTGGAGGGGCATTGGTCGAGGCTGGCAACGGATCTTACCTGTATGGACAAGTGCTTGCTGGCTCATGCGGTGTATTAGGTTTTATGTGTTTCTTGACTGCGGCGCTGATACATAAAAGACAGGCAAAGAAGCTCAGTGATGTGTAGAAAAAAACGTTGTAGCAGTTATCTTCATCAATGCTTTTGGTAAAACATGCACATTCGTCCACGATGACTGCGTTACCTACAAATCTCTTGACCTCACCGAACAGCACTATATCCTTATCGGAAAGATGCGCTCAGTGTACACGGACGTCTCTCGTGCATACTTGTCCTCGGTTGTGCACAAGGACGATTTTGCACAACTGGATGAAGCAAACGAGGCACTCTTCACCAAGTTTCCCGAAGCTCTCCTGGCTGTAGCGCCCTCGCATCTGCGACCAGCATGGCCGTCTAGAAGCCAAGGCGACTTGGGAATCTGGGACGTGAGCCCTGTAGGATTCGGTGTTCCAACGTACTTGGTAGTTGATAAGACAAACTAGAACCTATTTTTGCTGACTTGCCTCGTCTTGCCTTTGCACTCTTCATGCTGTGCATGTGGAGGAGACTGAATGAAAGACAGTGGTAATTTTCGGGTGAGAGGTCGGCGCCATATGCGCGGGCTCATCTTCGGCGCACAACACGGCAGCACTGCTTATTAGCGGTGAGACAACGACGAGCAACGATGTCGGCGCAATGCGTGGTACGGATCACTCGCAGTCAATTCCTAAAGAACAACTAGGCGGAGACGATGCGCAAAACCTTACCGCATGAAGGCGCCACACGTGCTGTAGCGTATGTAGCGACGGCGGGCCATATAACATTGCAGCCGCATTCCCTAGATTTGCGATTAATCAAAATTCAAGATGGCGTATTCTTCACCAAGACTGCCGACATGTGCAGCACCTGTACCCCAAGTGGTGAAGCCTTCGTCAACGCCGTCGCTACTGATTGAGCGACACCTCTTGGACATTCCCTCTAGCTGCCGGCGCCCTTGGTGGGTGGTCTCGGATTCTGTTCGCTATCCTCGCCACCATATCGAACACGAGACTACACACATTCAAAGCCAACAAACCACACCAGACCGCAGCGTTGTTATCCCGTATTTCTCCGAGTTCCATGAGGTGGATGCCCCGCGTGTGGTCTTATAATGCCAAGAAGGTCGGCAGGCTGCTTTGAGTGCAGGAAGAGAAAAGTTCGATGCGACGAAACCAAACCAGAATGCAGTACTTGTGTGAGGCGCGGAACAAAATGCCCTGGGTACCGGCCAACGCAAACCTTCATTCTTCACAATTTCGATGCACATGGAGACAAGCCAGCCCTGATCAAGGAGGATGAGGACCGCTACAGATACGCGAATCAAGCTTCGTCAAGCTCAACAGGCGCCGGAAACCCCTCAGGAGAGGCTTTCGTACGCAGCGAAGACTCGCAAGCCGAGTCCGCTCATGCGCCTCTACCGATGCAGGTCAGCGCAGTTGCCGCCGACAGGATACAGCATCTAGGCACCTTCATCGCGCTGTATCTCCCAAGAACTGAAGGTCCAGCACTGCCGCCTCCATCAGCCCTAATGCTTGGCCTACCTACTATGCCTGCGAACAGCCCAGTACTCATGGCTGCAATTGATGCGCTATCTGCAGCGCAACTAGCAGTGCATAACAGAAACAATCCACTTATCCATCGTTCCAGGTCGCTTTACGGCACAGCGCTAAGCCAAATGATGCGCGCAATTCAAGATCCGGTCATGGCCCTCAAGGACGAAACACTGCTATCAACGTACATGCTCACGCTTTATGAGGTACAGCATATGCTCCACCACACTATCGATAACAGCTCTAATTTTCCGCTTAGGTTTTTGTGGGTGTAACACAGGGACACGGCTTCTTTTATCATGTCCAAGGATTGTTGCATCTGTTAAGGCAGCGTGGACCAGCTTCGTTCGAAAGCAGACTGAGCATGCAGATCTTCCATGCTATACGATACAACTCGGTACAAGCAATCGCTCTGTCGCATACATTTCAGCCTCACTAATGCTATTTAGTTGAGCATCGGCTACCACATGCGCAAGGCCTCGATGCTAGACAGCCCAGAATGGCTAGCGGTGACAGCCAGAGCAGCAAAAGTGGATCCATACGTTGCTCTGAACGACATATGCATACAAATCCCACGACTTCTAGAGCGCACAGACAAACTTGCCAGGCCAGGATGCCCACAGGAGGAGATAGACTCTCTCATCGAGGACTCGCAACAAGTCGCAAGTCGTGCTTTTGAGTGGCTCTCAAACTTCGAAAGGAACGGTCCGCGATACGACATGGTGGACGTAGCGTCGATGGATGGATTTCTGGACATATGCGCAGACCACTTGTTCGATCCGGTATTCTACTTCCATTTTTTCGGCGCCAGCATCTGCTACCTCATCTATAACATGAGCATGTTGATCATGCAAGGAAATACCTTCAGGCTGCTTCGACAGTATCGGCAACTTGATGTGACGCAGCTGTACATGTGGGATCGCCAACTCAGCAGCTATGCTGATTCAATTTGTCGGAGCGTACCGTACAATTGTCGGCCGGTCACGGGATATACCGCGAAGTTTGGATCGTTGACCCCGCTTATGGTTGCGAGGAAGTACTACGAGATGAAGGGAGCTCGGGCCGAAGCAGGGTGGTGCGCAAAGGTGTACATGGGCGCCAGAGTACCGGAGCTCTATCAAGCGCCGACTGCTTTGGAGCCGTTCGTCGAAGTTAAGAAAACTGTCAAGGACAATCCGCGATATATATGAAGAGTTGCTTTTGGAGATACGAAACAATACAAGGGAGGACATTGTGCTTCTATTTCCCGCCTTACCAGACTCATTGTTCTTGCCCAGTGACTCTACCAACATTCCGCATAACTGTCATCCCCACAAGCGTCACTGACTACGAATTCGACACGCAGGAGGTCTGATATGACACTTACCAAGACAGCCATACGAGTGCGTAAAAGAAACGCCGGTGTAACTCTGCGATCAGAGTTACACCGAATGTAAAATAGTCCGTAAGCGAGCGGGAGAGAGAGAGAGAGCATCTTCTGCGCATAAGTTGTACTTATAGAGGCGCTGCTTTCTTTCTACTCTCCTACTCTCCTACTCCCCTACTCCTTTGCCTGCTCTGCCTCCTCTGCGTACATGGATTCTGATGTTTATTACGTGATTCAGCGCTGTGACCAACGAGAGCAGAGCTTAACAGACCAATCAACGCTCGTTTCTTCCAACATTCAACGCCCATAAGAGATCGACCAACCACAACAATACCCCTTTTGCAATTCCACATCTTGCGAGTTACCAAACGGACAAGACTCACCCACTGGTCAACAGTCTCAAATATTCATACGCCACATAACAACGTGACTGTTTCCGCCATTTCACACGATCCCACTGCTCTAGTATCAATCATGAGCGGGTACCCCACTATACACGTGATCAGGATGAGTGACGGCCAAACTGGATGGGTAAAGTCGAAGGAGTACGAAGACAAGATCGTTGAGCTTCGAGCCAGGCAGACAGAGAAGGGATGGACGATTATCGAATATGGCGGGGCAGATGTGATGGGGGCGTTTGATCATAGTGATAGCCCGGAGCTAATTCATCTGCCCGACGGCGATATATCGAAGAATTGTGAGTCGGGATCTGTGTTTAATGGCAAGAGGAAAACGTCACGGTAGTTCGGAAGCTGGATACAGGGGCTAATGCTGTGGTAGTGAATGACGATGTTGACGGTACTGAGAAGGCGCTTAATGAGGCGGATGAGAAGAAGCAGCAGGGCGACAAGTCGAAGGACACTGTGACACAGATATGATCAGTACTAGAGTGAATGCGGGCAGGTGGATGATGCTGTTTTGGATTAGTTAGCATGCCCCCATCCCGGGTACACCGTCCTCATCTCCCTGATGTGATTGTGAATCCATTGTTACATCGTTGCTTTGCTAGAAAACCAGCTTTTCCTAACCCTGAATCTCCGTAACCAACTTTCCAGTATTACCACCCTTGAACAGCAACGTCCAAGTTTTCGGCACATCCTCAAACTTGGTCTTGACGACCGTCTCCGTCTCAGGACCAACCTTGATTTTACCCTCTTTGACCCCCTTGAGCAACTCTGGGATAATCTGTCCAGCTCTGCCCGACTCCAAAGCATCGAAAACAATGAACCCCTTGACCTCAATTCTATTGCTGATAATCTCGAACCAGTTCTTGACGCCACTGTCACCCATGGAGTTGTATGTCGCAACAGCACCGCAAGCGGCGATACGTCCATGGCGCTTCATGCGACCGAGCATGAGCGACAGGATGTCTCCACCAACGTTGTCGAAGTAAACTTCTACGTATCCTTCCGTGGCCTTGATCAAGTCCTGCTCAAAAGACGCGGCTTTGTAGTCGACGCAGATATCCGCACCGAGACTCTCGACCCAGCGGCACTTCTTCTCACCACCCGCGATTCCAATGACGCGTTTGCATCCGAGAACGTGCTTAGCGAGTTGCACGACCATGGACCCAGTAGCGCCCGCAGCTCCAGAAACGACGACAGTGTCAGAGGCAGAAGCGCGTGCGATGTCGATGAGGCCGTAGTACGCGGTCAGACCGGTTCCGCCGAGTGCGCCGAGGAAGTGCGTGGGACGGATACCAGCGCTCTCATCGGCTTGGATGGGGCGAACGGCCTTGTTGGAGACGACGGCATATTCGGTCCAGCCGAAATCTCCTATGACGAGCTGGCCCTTGGGTAGGCTGTCGGTGCTGGATTCGACAATCTCGGCGATGGCGAAGGAACGCATTACGCTGCCCTTCTCTACTGGTGCGACGTAGAGACGCTCCGGGTCCATGTCCTTCTGAATCCAACCACGTTGCGCTGGGTCGTTGGACAGGTAGAGTACTTTGATGAGAACCTGGTCAGCACTTGGGCTAGGGAGATTGGTGGTCTTGAGCTCAAAGGTCGCGTCGTTGCCTTCTATGACGGGGTCGTTGAGCGGTGGGTTAGCAAGAACCCATTGGCGAGTTTGTTGGCCTGGCATATTTATGTCTCTTGGGGTACTGTTTCTTTTTGTGTATTTAGGTAAGTAATGTGATTCCTGTGTGTTGTTGTTGTTGTTGTTGTTGTTGTTGTTGTTGTTGTTGTTGTTGAAGACGATGAAAAGGTGTACGCAGCGGGCATGGAATGCGGTCACCCCACCATCTTAAAGTACACCAAGAGCCAAACAATCTCGAAGCTGCGGTGGGGTCTGACAGATCTTTTACGTAGATCCTGGACATCATTGGCCTACACGTTTTTGACGTGTGAGGACGTGCTAGCTCTACTTGAAAATTGGCATAGAGTCGATTATTTAGTGTAGAAATGTTTACGGTGAACCTCGGCTTCTTCTGGTATCCAATTTTCGCCCACTCTGGCGTAATGTGTCCATTGCACGTTGCAAAAGTCTTTCCGCTTTTCGTTCGTTGCAATTGAGACGTGGTTTCTTGAGCTGAACAGGCAGTTCAAGAGCACATACCCTAAACGGATTGGTTGATGATTGAGGGAATGGAGGGGGTGGAGGGGTAGCTTGGAGCTCCAAGAATCCAGGCACACGCATGCGGCAGGTGGGTGGGGCATTTGTACATGACTCGCTCATGTTAGATGGCATAGCGATACAGGTCTATCTGCATTTGCTTGTCTGGACGAATACCACAATCCATTCTTTACCGCTTGCCACCCTTGCCCTTCTTCTTGTTCTTCCCCTTATCTGCACCACCCTTCTTCTCTTGAGCGGCTGGTGTGCCCTTTTCGTTTTCTACGACACCACCCTGGGTAAGGCCCTCCATCCGCTTCTTTCCTTTCCTGCCCTTGGGACGGTAGTAGCTCCTGTCGCGCATTGGCAGCCATCGTTCGGGGTCCATATTCTTGCCCTCAACATAGTCTTTTGGCATTCTTGACTTGCGCAACCTCTTAGCCTTGGTTGGAGTCTCCTTTGTGGGCGCCAGGCTACGTTTCCTCGACTCAGCTGCGAGATTGACTGATATGAGGCTACCGAGTGGAACGCCTGCATTCTCAAGCTCAACAGCGTCTATGTCGGAGACCAGACGGTTAGCCTCTGGCAGGTACGACAGGAGGTCTGCAGGTATTGATGATGGATCGGTGATGCTGTATGCGGCTACAAGACCAGCAATGGATGCTCGATCCTCATTGTCCTGGTCATACAAGCCCTGGAAGATCTCTCCTGCAGTTTTGACGTTGTCGGGATTATGAGTATCGAGCAGTGCTGTACCAGCAGCGACCATGAGAGACTTCGATGGAGCTTCCGTTTTCGACTTGTGAGGCTTCCGCCAATACTCAGCTGCTTTCGCTAGCTCGTTCTTTGAAGCGCCTGGACGCCCTTGCTGTGCGTATAGCGAGACAAGTGCGGCAATAAGTCCTGGTGCGAAACGTACGTCCAAGTCAGATGCTGAGCTGCTCTGTTCTAGTCGCTTGAAGAATGATTCCAGCAAATGCGTTGCGGCGGCGTAGTTGTTTGTGATAACATAGAGATGTGTTATCGTGAGGATGAGACCCACATCAGTCGGCCTCTTCTCTAGCAATGGCACTATTTCTTTCAGCGCAGCTTTCTCGGTATCTGCATTCTTGGCGTGGGCTGCTGCGTTCAATACTGCTGCCATGTTGACGGCAGGGGATAGAGATGGTGCAGGAGATGCCGAGATGACCTTCTCGGTTGAAGATGCAACACCTGCGGCCTTCTGCGACAGCAATGCCATGACATATTCATCTTGTCGCAGAATGTTGGACTGGTAGGAGAAATGCTGATCGGTAACGGGAGGCTGCGGTGATGCGTGAAAGAGACGATGGGAAAGGTAAGGGTTCGAATGCTCTTTGGAGGCGGCGATGCTATTCACCTGAGCGATGTAGCGAGTTGAGAGTTCCTTGATGCTACTGTTGTTAGTAATTATTCTGAGGCTTCCATGGTCATCTTACTCGGCGAAAGGAATTTTCGTGGCCAATTCCTCTGCTTCATCAATCTTGCCCAGTTGCGTCAGGACATAGACTTGCTGAACAGTAATTGGCAGCAATTCGGCCTGCTTCTCCTCTTCGCTAAGGTCTGAAAGCGCATTGCACAGGTCCTTTGCGCGCTTGAGACACACTTGGGCCTGTCCAAACTCATTGCGGGATATGCTGCCACATGCCGCGTTGAAGGCCGTCTCAAAGACTTCCAGATCCTCTCGTGTGGGCTGTTTCTTCTGTACAAGCTCGCCTTGTCCAGTCCACTCCAGCTGTGCGTCCACAGCTCCCGAGTTGATGCGAATGTCGTACTCTTCGTTTTCGACGTTTTGGTCTGCGAGTTCCTTGTAGATCTTGGTGGCCTGCGCGAAGTTCTCTGAACGATATGCCTGCATCCAAGTGTCAGCTACGCGCATGCTTCAGATGCCTTCCAGTACATACGGCCTGAGCAAGCATATGCTTCATCCCTCGGCCTGCATCTGGCCCCGCTGCTGTGGCCACTTCCACGGCCTTGGCTGCATTGCCAGTTTTGTAGAGTGCATATGCGTACTCGAACCGCGCTTTCTCCTGCAACTCTTGCGCACTCTCAAACACCTCCAATGCATCCTCGTAGCGATCCAAGTGCAACAATGCTACCGCTTTCGTATGCTGCGCATCCAGGTCGCCTTTCGACTTCTTGAGGGCTGCATTGGTGGCCTTTAGCACTTCGTCGTGGTCGTCGATGGTGGCCCGCGCGAGCAGCGAGGAGAGAGATTTGGTCGATGCGGCCATTTTCAATTACGCGCTTTATCTCTCACCCAGCAGGAAGCGGCGCAGAGGTTCGGGGAGTAGCGATGGGCGCCGGCGGGGAGATTGCGGAGGTCTTGGTGAAGGCACGCGGGCATCTGAGGTGGCATGGTGCTTGGTGCAAGCTCGCCTAAGACCCTAACTAAGTTCCAGTGGCTTGGAAATGGTAGGGCTGAAGGCTGACGGGCATCGTCACTCGACATCGAGTTTCCAGACCCTTGGACCCTTGGAACAGCCTACTGTTGAGTTGAGACTACTACAAGTGACCGATTATCTGACAGCACATTACCGAAGCTGCTGCAAAAGTGTCAAGCAAAATCTTTTGGTATTAACTCTACTTCAACGCCTTTTGTGCTTTAGAATGCTCTCTAGAAAGGACAGAATGCTCCAAACGACGAACGCCACCCTGTGTATGCAATCATGTCCAACACAACCATGCCATCCAACAAGACAATACCTTCGAAATTAAACGCCAGTTGAACCCAGACGCCAGCGCTATGTGGTAAATCAGTTTACATTGTCAAATTCATCCTCTTCGCTTTCATCACCGCCATTCGATGCGGCTGGAGTTGCAGCGGCCGAAGGAGTAGGAGCGGCCGACGATTCCAACTTGACGCGCTTTGCGTCTGGAAGTGCGCTGGGAGTGCCCACTTCAACGTCCTCAAACTCATCCTCGTCCTCGTCCTCATCATCCTCGTCTTCTTCCTGCTCCTTTCTGCGGCGCTCGGCTTCGATCTGCGCGAAGACTGCATCGAGGTTCTGATTCGTCCCCACTGTGTCCCCTGCCTCCGTCTTGATACTGGGAGTGTCCACTCCATCTGTCTCTCGCTTCACAGTTGTCGTATTTCCTGCTGCGTCCTTGATAACAGTGGACTTGGTATGCCAGGTGGGGAGCTGATTCTGCAAAGACATCTTCTCCTGACGGGCCCTGTCTGCCGCTCGCTGCTTCTCGTTTTCTTCTGCGCTTGATCCAATCTGGACGTTGATCTTCTCTGGACCTGTGTCGATACCCTTGACGGCGGTCGGGCGTGAAACCGTCTCAATAACCTCAACCTGTGTACCAGGATCTACAGTCCTATCACGGGGAAGCTCGATTCTCTCGCTGATAATGTCTGGCGGTTCCAACGCTGGCAGATTGCCCATATCCTGAATTTTTGACATCATCTCGATCAACGGGCCGAACAGCTTATTGAATTTGGCTGGAGTGTCATCGACATCGTCTGCTTGAATGTCTTGGTCGATTTCGTCTAATCGGAACCCGCATCTAGCGCAAATGAAGCCACTATCGTCTGGCCCAGGGTTTTCATCGGGGTGGTCAAGCGCCTGCATGGTTGTGTACGTGGACTTGCACCTCAGACACTTGAACTCGGGTTTCTCGGTCGTGGGTTTCGCGTCTCTTTTGATACCCTCATCAATCTTGTGAATCTTGTACTTCACCGAGTCGACGGCGCGACGCCAGTCGATGTAGAAGAATTCTCTGCTCGATGCCTTGTTTGCACCCTGGCGCAGGACATGTTGAGTATACGATGAACAAAGCCCGGCCTCTCTAAGCTTACCCGCGACCTTGCTAACATGTTTCGAGTTCTTGCCTGCATCCAGAATGATGGTCATGTCGGCCACGGGCAATGCGCCGTGATAGCAGAGAGCGTCCATGATGACAATGTGCTCAGTCTCATAGAACATGCGGACTACCGTCCTCAACAACTGCTTCACTGCTTGCACCGGATCTCCTCCGCTCTTCTCTACGGGGTCCTTCACTGCTGCGCCCATGGCTGCGGTTATACAAAGACACGTTCAGGTCCTGCTCGAACGGCGACTGAAGAGAGGCGGTTGGCGCGGAGGGTTTCGTTCGAATGCGCCAGACTAAGACGCAGACGGGCCGCGTGGTTCGAAACGGTCTTATACGTATCAGAGAAGGCGCATCCTGTTCTTTTCCATGCAATTTCTGTCCTCGCGCGAGTTGACGTGGCAGTAGGATGGTGATGAAGAAGACAAGGGGAATTTTCAGAAGACGACAGGCAGGCGCACCTGAACCACGGTTCCAGTGGTAGGCGGTGGCCCAGGCGGTGTAGCGTCCCTGCCGCGCCAAGCCTACAGCTCCGAGAATATGGAAACCGCGACCCCACAATTTGCCTTTACCTGCAGCTATAGCTAGCCTCTGTAACCTCACCACCTCATGCCTGGTAGCTTCATATACACAAGGAAGCTGCTCACACGTCTCCTGCGACAATGTCCGATAACGAAGGCGCCCACCGCGACAACGATTCGTCGAATCGCAACCGAAGCGACAAGAAGCGCAAATGGGCCGACAAGGATCGCAGAAATGCTTCGAGGGGAGGTGGTGGACGGCACCAGCATGGAAGCCGTCCGAACAAGAAGAGAAATATGGGACGTAAGGAACATCAGTAAGCAGCTACTGGTCTACTCAATGCCCGTCTCTAACTAAGCAAGCTCTACCCAATTAGACCGACGAGATCGCAATCTGGAACAACAAGCCAAATATAAGGAGCAAGAAGAGAAAGGTGAGAATAGGCCGGCTCTTCCTGCAGCGTTCCCCGCGGAGGAGGTCGAGGCCGAGGAGCGCAGGCCGAAGCGCAAAGTCGCAGTCATGATCGGCTACTCGGGTACTGGCTACAAGGGTATGCAAATCGACTACAAGCAAAAGACAATCGAAGGAGACCTGTTCAATGCCTTCGTCGCGGCTGGAGCCATATCCAAGGCAAACGCATCCGACCCCAAGAAGTCGTCTCTCGTTCGCTGCGCGCGTACCGATAAGGGTGTACATGCTGCAGGCAACATTGTGTCGCTGAAATTGATCATTGAAGACGAGGATATCGTCGACAAGATCAACAGCCATCTTCCCGACCAGATTAGGGTGTGGGGCATTCAACGAACCATCGGCTCCTTTAGTTGTTATCAAGCATGCGACTCGCGATGGTACGAATACTTGATTCCGACCCACTCGTTCCTCCCACCGCATCCTTCAAGCTACCTAGGAAAGAAGTTGGAGGAGTTCGCGGAGAAAGAGAACGATATGGAGGGATATCACAAAAGACAGGCTGAAGTAGCCGACTTCTGGCATGAGGTGGAAGAGAGACATATTAAGCCCATTTTGGATTCGCTCGACGACTCGATACGGCCGCTCGTGCAGGAAGCGCTCTATAACGTCGACGCTGTTGATGCGTCGCCTGGTGAAGACCGCATAATTGATGCCTCTATCGACTACATTGAGCACAAAACTAAGCAAGAGAAGCCTGCGGATACTGAGGCAGCTGAGGAAACCGCAAAGCCAGACGGGGGCGAACTCACCTCTAGCGAACAGACTGCAAACGAGGTCAAAGAAGCCATCGATACAATACAGCAGAACGAACCCAACATCACGCTCGACAGCTCCACTGATGGCTCTCGCTCCCTCCCCGAAGGCGTCGTTAACCAGCCAGTTCTCGAAGAAGCCATCAAGACCCTAAAGAAGGCGTATCTAGACGTCAAGAAAGCATACCGCATCTCTCCCGAGCGGCAAGCCCGCGTTCAAGCCGCACTTGACAAGTATCTCGGGACCCATCGCTACCACAACTACACCGTGCACAAGAAGTACAACGACAAGTCCGCCCAGCGCTACATCAAGAGCTTCAAAGTCGCACCCAAGCCCATCATCATCAACGATACAGAGTGGCTGAGCCTGAAGGTACACGGTCAGAGTTTCATGATGCATCAGATTCGTAAGATGGTGGGCATGGCTGCGTTGACAGTACGATGCGGTACCGACCCTGAGATTATGGACAAGAGCTTCGGCAACGAGGTTGTTCGGATACCCAAGGCTCCTGGCCTGGGATTGTTGCTCGAGAGGCCGGTGTTTGAATCGTATAACGCGAAGTCGGCCAAGCAACACGGACGCGATCCAATCGATTTCGAGAGATACAACGACAAGATCGAGGACTTCAAGGAGAAAGAAATTTACCAGCGCATCTTCCGTGAAGAGGCTGAAGGCAACCAGTGAGTTTCCCGCAGAATCCGATATGCTGGGCATGATTGCTAAATAATTGACAGGTTCAGCACGTTTTTCACGCATTTGGACAATTACAAGGATCCACAGTTTCTTTACCTGACCTCTGGTGGTATCGAAGCCACGAAGAGGAAGCGAGAAGACAAGTCTGTGCAACAGAATTACGAAGAGGACTCTGAAGATGAGAACGCCAGCGGTGGAGAGGGTTAGACAACAACGCGGATCGCTAGCATTTGCCCTGATACCCTATATAGAAGGCGAAGCAGCCTCCAACCCTCCCCACTTTGAGGCGTGATGAACTTTGTGAAAATATCTCGACGATTTACACTATTTGATCTATCACGAATTTTTCTTCCTGCTCCCGTCATCTAGAAGGCTGGTGCTCATTTCTCTAGCGACGGTGTTTTACTACAAATGGCCTATCCGTAGTGAGTCGTCTTACGGATCACCAAATTCGCATTCAATTCTCTAAACTGTCTGATACTAAATACTTGTCGAATCGGTATTGGTCAGTCACTATAAGGACGCTATGGTGCACATTTGCTCTACGATACAATACACTACGCTATATCATATTATATACCGACTAGAGCACAGAAACATATTATTCCTGCTAGTTCATCAAACATTGTATCCGTTTTGTTGGCCGTGCTACACCACCCAGTGAGCTTGGTTTCTGAGTATCGACCAACGGTTGCCCAGCCGTAGATTTCGGTTGCGGGTTATGGTAGATCAGTCTCCCTTTTTCTGCCCGCGAATCTCGACACAGTTGACGCGAAACCGGTGGTATGTTTGGCGAGGTGTCTTGATGAAGAAGATACATAAGCATGTCGGCGGTCATTGAGATTCTGAACAGGGGCGTAGAAACCTCATCGTCTATGCTGAGAGCACTGAAGTCGAAGGCGTCAGCTGGAGAGTGATCGACGCGAACGTGAAGGACGTCTATCTCGGTTTTGGCGCTGTGACTAGTGACGCGCTGGACGGTGTATCGTTCCCCGTTTCTGGTTATATGTCGCCTTAGGTAGAAATGCATCCCGGGTTTGCAGCACTCGCAAAACTTCTTCATGCAGAACAAGTGCCCCCGTCTATCGGGATCGATATCAGGAATCCTGGCTCGGCAAGTTGAGCACATTTCATGCCAGTCTGCCAGATCTGGTGCCCTAAAGAACTCCGTATCTGCTACTCTTACTGGTAATTCGAGGATGGGCGCTCGATGTTCGGATCCAGGCTTCAAGTTGGAGTGGGCTTGATATTCCATGGTTTCCACCATGAAGGACCAGAAACAGACGCACATGGATTTGTGTAGAGCGCCGAGGACATCAAGGAACACGTCGACATCGGAACAGCCATAATCGACTGGGATCAAAGCTGCATCGGAAGCAATTGACAGGAGAGAATAGATACGATCACGAGGTCTTTGACTTTTTCTGCTCGGTAGCCTGTGAAAGAGATTGACGAGGCTTTGGTTTCGAAGGTCACTCCGGCCAGTCATTGCGGCAAGGAGTGTGGCGAAGAGACTGACGTCAGGGTGCCATTCGTCTGTTGGCAGATCCTTGTTAGTCAAATTCAGGCTTCCCAGGAATTGATGCATGAACTTTAGTTTCCTGGAATCCACCTCCATGTCATTCACCCAGAGTATGAGACGCCGTGCTAAAAGTATTTCCTGGGTAATCCAGGATCGTTTCTAATACTGGTTGCCGACCACCTCGAGCCAGTCCTTCAAGAAGTCAAATTCAGGATCTGGCTTCGTTCTGACAGCTTTGGCAAACGCAGATGAAATTGCTCTGCTGTGCCCAAGCCACGAGACAACATCGACAGCGTTTGAGTAGATCAAGCCCATCTGTGCAACCTGATGGTTCTTCTCTTTCGTAGACTCTTGATCAATACACAAGGCATCTATCCAGAACTTGCGTGACGAAGTCCCATGCTTCTTCCGAGCGACTTCCATAAACGTTTGAAGATTTTTGCGTATGCTTGTAACTTTTCCATTGATCAGGATATCTTGTTGGCTATCATCAGCTCCCCACACGTAGGATAAGCATGTGTACGTTGAATCAACACTGCCCATGCTGTAGCTGGCACTGAATAAAGCCATCGTTTGATAGATTTGGTAAAATGCTGATTAGTCGGATAGTTCCTTTAGCGTAGTCGAGAGGTTCGTATCGGAATTTTGGTGGATGAGGGCTGGCAGAATCTTTTCGAGCCCGCTGCCGTAGGTTGAGTGCCATGTATGTAGTAGTTCAAGGGATTAGACTTGTAATTCGAAATGTCTTCAAAATAGGGACTGAAAGATATGAGCGACCGCTGAAAATACTGATAACGAAACGACGCTTGAATTCTGCGGTGGGGGGCGGCCGCGATGTACTTATCTTCCCCAGGCAGTGCAAGGCTGATCTTCATGCATAGTAACATGTTTCGGGTCATGCATAATAACCAACGTAAGAGAAACCGAGGGATTGACTCTAGGAGAAGAAGCGCTCATCTCCAGCCACTACAGACAATTACTGGGAGATGTTGTTACAGTACTAAGACAAAAGTCTGTTCGCCCGCACCGCACGGGCCACGAACACAGAAAATCTCATATATTTCA
Source organism: Alternaria sp. 'sect. Undifilum' (assembly GCA_024321975.1). Classification (NCBI taxonomy): domain Eukaryota; kingdom Fungi; phylum Ascomycota; class Dothideomycetes; order Pleosporales; family Pleosporaceae; genus Alternaria; species Alternaria sp. 'sect. Undifilum'. Next base: position 5,167,864 of record JAJJZI010000004.1, read on the forward strand.
ACTTTACCTAACTCTATTAAAATAGCTCTAAATAAAATTCTAAAAAGATGTCAGAACGCAGCCCTGCACCACTACGCCAAACAACCACAAAAGGGTAGATATGATCAGTGAACTACTAATCATTGTGCAGGATAGTATATATCGTCAAGGTTGCCCAAGCCTTCTGACACCTATCTTGAGATCTCATGTTGTTGTTCGGTCCGTGCGCTTAGCGCGAACAGACTTTTGTCACCTCACTGTATCGTTTCGATCAGGATCTATGTTGCGTTCTCCAGTAAGCGCCTGGACGCGTGGCGCGCGGCTCGTGATGCGCTAGACCTTCCCATCACAAGCGTTGATGATGAAACAGTAGCATTATACGGGGCTATCCAGCTCCGATGGCGTCTGATGTGCTAGGAGGTTATGCTCGTGGGAGAAGAGGGGCCAACAACACTGAACGTGAAGACGGGAAAGAACCGACAAAATGCCAAGGCGCTAAACCCACCTTGCAAGCGGTCTGATGCTTTGAGCACCTCAAAGGTTTCTCAAAGAATTGCAGATAAGCCTAGGACTTCTACATAAACATTGAACCACGTGGCCAGTGGGAAGGCCGAAGGACGACCCGTGAGTGTTGACTCTTGGCTGAACCCAAGTTGATCCACTTCACAGCCTGGTATAAATTCGCTATCTCTTTCGATGGACTTAGCTACAAGATTTGAGCCTACGAGATCCCTGTTGTTGATATTCTTCTGGTAAAAACAAGACGTAGAACGCCTTGGGGACAAGGATAACCTGCTCGGACTTAATATACACACATGTTAGTTGCGACCTGTTGGCCTCTATGAGCGCCAGCTCCAATCCTGCAAGTTCATTTCCTACTCTCAGTTCATATATCATGCGATTATTGGTTTTAATACCTAATTCGTCGGTTTTGATTGTCGCTCCGCCACCTCCGAGCAGCACAAGCACTATGCATTTCCCAACCTGTTTGCGTTCATAACGCTCCTTGAGATCACCTTACCGAACAATCCAGAAACCAAGTTAGCTGGGAACGGTAAATCTCAGTCACTGCTCATTTGGAAGGGCCTACCATAAGCCCATAGGCGATACCTTGCCTCGCTATTCCAGAAGACATTTTGCTCGTTGCCGTTAAGATTACAGTGGTGCTTCCGTGGACGACGGTGGAAATCATTGGGGATACTACAAACTTTGACAGTAGGTATTGGCTTTTGCTGGTCTTCTGGAAAGAGATGCTGAAAATGCTTAAAGAGTCAACCCACCGGTTTGCCCCGCATCCAAGTCCCCGAATGCTAAGTTCACGACGCACGATGACTTCGATGTTACTTTTATCTGGTAAGACATGTATACGCCCAGAAGATTTTACTACGGTGCGCAAAGAGTCGTGGGAGCCAGTCGAACGGATCCTCGTCGATTTTGCAAAAGTATTGGAGAGCGGTATATTTGAAGACGTGTACAGTTTGAGTGCGAGTAAGTATATACTCTGCATGACAGTAGCGTGCATGAAGAACAATGATGAAGGCGTCATGGAACAGATTCACAGAGTAAATTGAGCGATTTCTTCAGGGAGCGCCGTGGGATGAATGTTTCGACAAGCACTCGTCTGACAAGGCCTCTTCGCCATAGTTCCAGTGATATTCCATGCTCTTAAGTTGGTATCATATAAGAAGTTGGCTTTTCCGAGGCTGCTGACTTGCATCTTTTCTTTTGCGTATTAGCAGGGATTGCGACGGTCATATTGCAGACCTGCCTATGTGCAGTTATCGTACACAGTAAGAAAAGCACTCGCCCCAGCTACCCGTGTCTGATAAAGCAGTAACTCCTCTATTATGCAAGGTGTAGTGGAGTTAAACTGTAGATGCAGAACCCCATGGCGATTTGCATTGCGTTGAGCGGCTTATTCACATCAATAGATGTTGAGTCGGAGAGGATCGGGATGTGTTGAGAATTGGCGTTGGCGGACTCTGATCGCTTAGCGCGAAAGCGGATCCCCGAGCTGGCGGAGCTGAGCAACTTTTCGAATCAACACCCTCAGCGGTCGACCTCACGGCATACCAACGCCTCACGCTCCGCTCCTTCCCCTCACACCTCACAATGCTGTCCAGGACAATTAGGCGGAGCATTGCGTCGCCTTTCCGACGCAATGTTGTCGCCCCAGCTGCGCGACCCGCCTTCAGCAGGTTCGTGACTACGGATGCGGCCTCATCGCACACCGACCCGGCCAATGTGCCATCGGTAAGACGACACCCAGAAAGGCCAATAGATTGGCTGCAGGCAAGCGATAGATAATTGACCGTCTGTAGGAGGACGACAAACCTTTCGAGATCCGCCTCTCCGACGAGGCCTTTGAGACATACGAGCTCGACCCGCCGCCATACACGATGGAGGTCACCAAGAAGGAGCTGAAGAAGATGTACTACGACATGGTCGCCGTACGGTATGAAACACCGCTATTGTGGAATTGGGCTACAAGCAGGGTCTAATGTACAACAGACGCATGGAAATGGCCGCCGACAGGCTTTACAAGGAGAAGAAGATCCGGGGTTTCTGCCATCTGTCCACCGGTCAAGAAGCCGTTGCCGTGGGTATCGAACACGCCATCGAGCGTGCCGACCATCTCATTACCGCTTACCGTTGTCACGGCTTCGCTCTGATGCGTGGCGCAACCGTCAAGTCCATTATCGGTGAACTCCTCGGCAGGAGAGAGGGTATCGCTTACGGAAAGGGTGGATCTATGCACATGTTCGCTCCTGGTTTCTACGGTGGTAACGGCATCGTCGGTGCCCAGGTCCCTGTTGGAGCTGGTATTGCCTTCGCATGCCAGTACGAGAACAAGAAGAACGTCACCCTTGCTCTCTACGGAGACGGTGCTTCCAACCAGGGTCAGGTCTTCGAGGCTTTCAACATGGCCAAACTCTGGAACTTGCCCATCATCTTTGGCTGCGAGAGTAAGTATACCTGTCGCATGGATATGTTTAAAGTTTGCTAACGCCCCTCAGACAACAAGTACGGTATGGGAACCGCCGCCAACCGCTCGTCTGCCCTCACCGACTACTACAAGCGTGGACAGTACATTCCTGGTCTGAAGATCAACGGTATGGACGTCCTCGCTGTCAAGGCCGCTGTCAAGTACGGAAAGGAGTACGCTGCCGCCGGCAAGGGACCTCTCGTCTACGAATACGTCACCTACCGTTACGGAGGACACTCTATGTCTGACCCAGGAACCACATACCGAGTAAGTTACACCGCTATGCAAGATTCGTAAGCATACACTAACGAATAACGAAAGACCCGTGAGGAGATTCAGCGCATGCGCAGCACCAACGACCCCATTGCCGGCCTTAAGCAGAAGCTCCTCGACTGGGGCGTCACTTCCGAGGAGGAGCTCAAGTCGATCGACAAGCAAGCTCGCTCCGAGGTCGATGAGGAGGTCGCCATTGCAGAGAAGATGCCTGCTCCCGAGGCAACTGGCAAGGTACTATACGAGGATATCTACGTCCGTGGCTCCGAGCCGGAGTTCTTGAGGGGACGTATCCCCGAGGAGAACTTCTACTACACCGAGCACGACATGGGTGGTGAGAAGAAGCCTGTTGCGAGGACTGCGTAAAGCTATTCAACTACTCATGGGGTTATGATTGGAGTAACGATTGGGTGACGAGAGAGATCTGTAATTCTAGGATTTAGAGGCTTCTACATGCGTGTATACAGCTAGGGAGCGTGGTCTTGCGTTGAATGACATTTCGTGGAATACACTCAATCTTGCTTTATATAGAGTACACCGATAGAAGTGTTGTATGCATCACGTTGGGATTTGAAAGCACCGAAACTAAGATTCGTGATCATGTACTACATTGTTGACCTTGATGAGGTCTAGCGCCTTGGTATTGTAATACCAACTCTAGATCACTCATCGCACTTTGTCCTTACACACAACACTCGCTAGATCACGTTCAATTGCCCGTTCAATCCCGAGGCATTCAAAATGCTCACCAAGGCTTAGGACACTAGTTTCTCCAGCATCCACGAGTTGGATCTTGTCCACGTCAAACCCGAGAGCCCTGCTCACAGTCACTTCGCCCACTCCCGTGAACCTAGATTTAATGCGTACTTAAAGGTCACAGTACCATAAGGAAATTGTTGCGAGAACTCATCTGTAAAACATTTAATGTTTGACAGCAAGAAATGAAGTATGTCTGAGGGTTGACTGGAGCACGTGACGGTTAAGGAACATGGATGACGCTCTTTGCTTGCTGCTGTATATATGGGGTTAGGCATATGGTATATTTTCATATTGTGCATTCGCTACTTATGTACAAGTATTTGATCATCGTAGCAATGATCCAGGCTATGCTGTAGGAGGATCGATGTGTTGTGTCTGACCAGCGAAGAACTCCTTCTGGGCCAAACACCTCTCACTCGTGCATTTTGGACACCTGATAATCATCTGGGGGCTGCACGCCTGTCCGCTCTGCAAATGTGCCTTGGCAATGTCCGCGAGCGCCTCGATGAAAACGGGGCTGCCGTTCAAGCTATCGACGCGCTTGACACCCTCGTGACCTTTCGCGTCCTCGCCGATGACCTCCTTGTCTAGTTCGTAAAGCGTCTCGATGTGGTCGCTGGTGAAGGCAATGGGTACGAGTAGCATGTCTGTTTGTCCCTTCTTCATGTACTCCTTGACAGTGTCTGAAGTCTGAGCTCCGAGCCAGGGTTGAGGGCCAACCTGCGATTGCCATACAAGGCGATATCTGTACTTCATGCCGAGGCGCTGCATAACGGCGTATACGGTCGCTGCGACTTCAGACGGGTATGGGTCGCCGCGGTTGACAACGGTCATGGGTAGACTGTGTGCAGAGAAGAGGATGACGACGCCGTCTCGTCGCTCGGCGGGGTACTCGGCGAGCTTCTTCTCGATGTGCTGAGCGAAGGCTTCAACTAAACCTGGGTGTGCCGGCCAGCGGTCAATAACGCTCCATTTGATGGCACCCTCAGGCTCAACTTCTTGACCAGTCTCTCCGTTTGCGCGCTTGCCTTCCAGTCTTGTCCTCCATTTCCAAAGTTCGTTGAGCGAAGAACCGGTAGTCGAGCAGGAGTACTGGGGGTATTGTGTGAAGGCGACAGCGCGACCGCCCTTTCCTCCTCCGAATCCGTCTGCTAGCAATTGCTTATATGTGTCTTCAGTAAGAGGGTTTGCATAGCGGAAAGCGACGTAGGGTTTATGGGGAGCAGTCTCTGGCGAGGTCTTGTCGAGGATCTTGCACATCTCTGCGGCCTGGTGTTCCGACCATTTCCTGATGGGTGAGCCGCCACCAATCTCTGCATACTGCTTCTGGATCTTAGGTGTTCGTCTCCGCGCGATGTAGGGTCCGATATAGTTCTGGAGGGGTCCGAGGGGAATCAAGTCTTTGTCGGCCTACACTCGGTAAGCTGAGAATCTATGATGCGTTCCAACCAAGTTACGTACAAACAACATGCTCAAGAAGCCATGTACCTCATCCGTTGTTGATGGTCCACCCATATTCATGAAGACCATGGCAGTAGGCCCCTTGGAGCCGGGCGTTACTTGCGTAGGGGCGACCGTCGCGTTGCCTCTCCTCCATTGTGCGCTATACGATGAGAGGATAGATGTGGCGGGTGTGGTGGAAGTGGCACGCTTTGCAGCGCGCGAACAAGTCACGCGGAGTGCCATTGTGAGGTTTGCGACAAGAAAGAAGGGATCTTCTCGAAGTGATGTATAGAGAAGATGCCGAGGCCGCCAGAACAACAACGTGAATAATGTTCAGAAGAGCAGGCGGAGCAAAAAGCTCGGGCCAATAGCGACAGGTTCGTTGGCAGTTGATGACGATCGTGGCTGACGATCGGACGCTAGAGATTGCCCCACAGCAGCCCAGCAAACACGTGCCGACGTGTTGGAGCTAGTGTCGCGTTCCCACTCTGCTGCCTACGTCTTTGTCCCGCATCGCAGCGATATATGCGTGCCAGCTTCGGCTGCCCCTGCTCTTGATCGCCAATTGCCCGAAGTCCTTAATGACGCATACACCGTCGTCCTATCGAAGTCTTAACTCCTCACTATAGCAAGCAAACATCGCTCGAGCCAAACGCGACGAGCATCATGGCAGCGCCCCAAGATAACCGGCCAGGCGAAGAAGAGGAGGAAGAGGAAGAGATCGATGACTCTGTACATTCAATGCGATTCTTAGAATCAATGGAGGTCACTAACAATGCACAGAGCTACAAGACAATCAAAGATGCCGTTCTCTTTGCGATCAATGTTAGTCCAACTATGCTCGAGAAACCACCCAAGTCTGAAGACAAGAAAGCTGAACGAGACTCCCCGACATCTGCTGCGCTGAAATGTGCGTATCAACTGATGCAGCAGCGCATTATTTCGAACCCAAACGATATGATGGGCATACTGCTATTCGGCACTGAAAAGACGGACCTGAAAGATGGGGACAGCACGTTCCAGAACTGCTATCTCCTTGCACATCTTGACGTACCATCAGCCCAGGATGTCAAGAGACTGAGGGACATGGTGGAGAACGAAGAGGAGGCCGAAGAGATCCTTAAGCCAGCCAAGGGTGGTGCCAGTATAGCAACAGTGCTGTTTTGCGCGAACCAGATTTTCACCACAAAGGCGCCGAATTTTTCGTCGAGACGCCTGTTCCTGGTGACGGACAACGACTACCCAATCAAGATTAAAGCAGATAAAGATACGGCAGTCACTCGCGCACGCGACTTGTATGACCTTGGTTGCACTATCGATCTATTTCCCATTTCACAACCAGACCATACCTTCGACCGATCGCGCTTTTATGATGACCTCGTATATCCAACATCACCGTCCGACCCTGATGCACCCGTCGCTATACCATCCACTACCAAAGTTGCGAAGAGCGGCGAAGGCATATCTCTCCTCAAGCAGCTCATCTCCTCTATCAATTCTAAAGCAACACCTCGTCGCGCTCTGTTCTCGTTACCCATGGAGTTAGGTCCTGGTCTCCGCATCGGAGTAAAGGGATACATCCACATTAAGCGTCAGGAACATGTCAAGTCGTGCTACGTCTGGGTTGGAGGTGAAAAGCCACAGATTGCGACTTCGTCAACCAAACAAATGGCAGACGACTCAGCGCGAGCCATTGAGAAGACTGAGCTGCGGAAGGCATACAAGTTTGGTGGCGATGCAATCACCTTCACACCCGAAGAGATCACAAAGATACGGCAATGCTTTGGCGAACCTGTGATCCGGATAATTGGCTTCAAGCCACTCTCCAGCGTCCCTATATGGGCCAACACGAACAAGTCAACTTTCATTTACCCCTCAGAAGCAGACTACATTGGTTCCACTCGCGTCTTCTCAGCCTTGCAGCAGAAGCTACTCAAGTCCCAAAAGATGGGTCTGGTATGGTTCATTCCACGTCGCAACGCTGCACCTACGCTCGCTGCCCTCATACCCGGCAAAGAAAAGGTGAATGAAGAGGGCGAGCAATTGATGCCCCCAGGCCTCTGGTTGATCCCCCTCCCCTTCGCAGACGACATCCGGCAGTTCCCAACACCACCGGAGCATCCCCTCAAGACCACCGACGCACTGACAGACAAGATGCGCCTCATCATCGAGCAACTGCAACTACCCAAAGGCATCTACGATCCATCCAAATACCCCAATCCAGATCTGCAATGGTTCTACTGCATTTTACAAGCGCTGGCTCTTGAAGAAGAGCTACCAGTACAGCCTCAGGATAAAACCATCCCTCGCTACAAACAAATCGACAAGCGCTGCGGCGAGTACATCGAAGACTATGGCAAAGAGTTCGAAGAAGCATACGCACAGCAACATAAATCTGCACTCGCCCATCGCGCCAAACCCACAGCGAAGAAACGCACGGGTAGCGGCGCAGACGGCGATGATAAGCCGGCGCCTAAGAGAGTCAAGAAAGAGCCTAATGTCAAAGCCGACGGTGGAGAAGAGGAAGATGGAATGACTGATCAGCAAATGGCTGATCTAAACAACAGTGGGAAGATCAGCAAGCAGACAGTAGCGGTACTAAAACAATGGCTTAGCACAAGGGGTCAAAGTACTGGTGGAAAGAAGGCAGATCTTCTGGAGAGGATACAAAATTATCTCGATGGCAAAGGATTGTGAAGGGCGCAACGAACGTATTTCAACTTCAGCCGAGGCGTTGAGGTGTTACGAAGACCATAACGTGAGCACTATGAATTCAGGATTACTTTCTTCACCCTTGTTGATATCGTTTGTGCTCTTTGGTTCTGCTAGAGCCCTCTTTCACCTTGTATGTGAGGTACCGATCATGACACCACGCATTGAAACCCGTTATGCGTGGATGATATATCCCGGCCATGATCAATCACTCAAATCTGATAGCGCAGCTTAAGGCGCATAGAATACTAACACTTGGGTCGCCGGCTCGAAGACAGTCTCAATAGGAGCACAAATCTGTCTCTTAAGTCCATTATGTTTACGATGATTCTCATGGAAAGTTCTCCGCGTCTGGAAGTAGGGCTTTTGGGAAACCATGAAGCTAGAGGCTACTGCAACTTGTCACCGAACAGGTGTACGCAATGATATCTGACGGGGAGCAAATGTGATGTAACGACTGTGTACGTATAGCTGTATTTGATGTGCGGGTTGCCCTTTGAATACCATATGTTGAGCAGGACTTGTGCCAACCCCATTATACCTTTATGTTGAACGTGTGATATCGCAAAAACAATTCAAACCATCCACCTCGCGCCTTCAGAACACCTCTTACTTACCATGTCATCCGCGACACGACGACTGGTTGGTCGACCAGCGGGCTTATTTGTGTAATATCAATTTGGTTTCCTCTTTAATCCACACCATCTTCGCGAACACGCAGCCAAAAGACCATATGTCGTGACCACTCAACCAGCCTAAGACTCTCAACAACAGCGATGATAGAAACGCCGTAAAAAAGGGAGAGATGAGGTTTGGATTGGCGGCAAAGAAAGACATCTCGTGTAGTGCGACGAAGACAAAAACAAAAACAGAACTATCAACTAGGGACGTCTGGCATCATTGAGCAGATGTGCCAATGACGGCAAATGTATGTGCGTCGTTGTCGTATGAGATCCACTTATTATACTGTGTAGAATGCTTAGTTCAAGCATCGGGGGTTGTACATCTTTCTTACCTGAGAAAGCGTATATCCTAGCCTCAGCACCCTATCCATGCGGTTCTTCACCGTGCTGGCCAACTCCAAATATCTTTCCTCCTCATCGTGCTCTCTCCCGAACCACGTCTTCGGGAAGTAGTCTTGCGACCAGATCAAGCCCCTCACAAGGTAGTCCTCAGGTAGCGGTAGCTCGTCTTTCCTCTCGCCCTCAGCAGGGAATAAGCCTGCGGCGAACAACGTTTCGATGTTTGGCGTCTGGTTTTGTGCTCGGCTTTGAATCTGGTTTTCGGTTTTGACTAACGTATTGAGAAAGGCGACGAGCTCTGTCCATGGCATATCCTTCAAGAGCTTGCTAACGTAATGACTGGAAGCAAAAGACGCAAGAAAAGAGAGCATGATGTGTACGTGAGGAAGCACGTTCTTGTCTCCAATACGCCGGAGTACCAGCGCGAATGTGTCGTTGGAAAGGCCTTTGGCGTTCTTGAAAGTGTCTTGTTCGATAAACTTGTCGACTTCCTTTTTGATTTTGTCCTCGAAGACAGGTGGCTTTGTTGGATTCTGTTGGTCAGTTGCGTAGGCAGTTTGAACCTTATTTCCAATGACGCCTTGAGTGAGTTTCTCTGCCTTGTCATCGATCTGAGTCAGGAAAACCTGACGCAGAATATTATCGTCCTGCCCATAGGCGAACCAGCCAGCAACATTGGTAACTGCAATGTGTACACCCTGCTCCTTCCACTTGGCTGTCACACGTCCAATGTGATTATCCAAATTCCCAATGAACTCTGTCTTTGCATTTGAGAATTCGACCGAAGGGGACTGCCCTCTCTTGTCCTCGGGTACCGAGAATTCCTCAAATTGCAGACCGTGTGCTTTAATGAAGTTGGTGTCGATTGGGAGGGCATGTGTAAGAGTTGCGCCTGCACGGCCGAGGATTGGATCCAACAGAGTCAAGATGGACTCTCGCGCGTTCTGGAATGGCTTGACGCACGTCAAAGACCTGGAATAGTAGTACATTTGCTGGAGAGCATTGGGTCTCGCCAGAATAGCCAAATGATGGTACAGTCGGCCGACCGTAGGGTTCTTATCAGCAGCCTTGGTATACCAAGAGCGCGAAACACCTGCCCAGGTCTCACGGTCGCGGACATCTTCATCCTCGATGGCCATCCGGTAGCGCCCAAGGTCTCCCAGGCATTCGATCCAAGTATCCTCAAAAGCCGGAACAGTTTCGTATAACAAGGCTATCATCTGATAGGCCAAATAGATGAAGGCCAACATGTAATCGATGCTGTCAGGAAGACGCCTCCGAAGCAACTCCAAAAAGGAATGTATCCCATGCTTCCACATGCGTGCCGGCATGGAATACTTGGCCGCAAGACGCCGAAGAGCTGGCGATGCGGAGGGATGCTGACTAGCTAAGAAAAAATCGTGATGCTCGTGTAAGAGCGTACGATGAAGAGCGATTAAAGCCTGCCAATGATCGGATGCAAGTTTGGTGTCGCTGTCTTGCGCAGCTACAGCTTGTGCACGATCGACATGTATACATTTAGTCTCCACCATACTTAATCCTGCGTAAATAGATTTGACTTCAGATGCAAGTTGTTCTTGAGAGATGGGCCTACTGTCGGGCTGCAACAGTAGACCCGGGTAACGAGGATCAAGGCGTTGGAGCTCGATAAGGCCTGGTTGGCGTTGAGCTTGCTGGGGCTTAGGTATAGATGGTTTGCTCGTCCGAGCGGGGGACTGAGGTCGCGGCGATTGGAACTGGCTGCTCTTCGTAGCTTCGGCTGACCATTCACTAGAAGGCTCAGGTGTTGTCTGGTACGGGGAGGAGGTACCTTTAGTGGTCTGCTTAGGGTCGAAATGGCGCGCATCTTGTGGTTTTGGCCGTGTCCGACCCGAAACGACGGAATGGGGAATCTGCCTCGAGTATTCCGGATCAACCACTTCCACGTGAGAAGGACCTTTTCCCCTAGGGCTGGTGAACTCGTGCTCTGCTGGGCGTTTCCTTCCAGAAGGAGGAGAGTTTTGTCGCGAACCCTTCCCGGAATCTATAGTGAGGCCTCCGATATCAAGCGCTGACCGATCTCCTGCAGTTGCAGCTGACGAATGATCAGATCTCCTGACCATGTTAGACGTTTGATGTGGCACAAGACTACACCGCGCATTTCGTTAGAACTCACCTAAATTTTAAACCAAGCTCTCGAAACTTATCTCGGGTTTGTCGTGGACTCAAGCCTTCAAAATCGGCGCGATGGTCTATCCTTCCGTGATCATGCAGCTGTTCAGCACTCGAAAAAAGACGGTCCTCATGCCCTGGAAAGGGGCAGGTGTGAGCCCTGACGGTTGGGCTCTGGGATTTCAGGGCCTGTGCGAACTTTGTCTGGACAAGTTCGCCGGTATCCATGATGTGGCTAGATTCTTCAGGTGTAGGACTCGCGTTCATACTCCGATCTCCGTATTTGACTTGGGCCCGATGGTTGAAAGCGACGTGATCTGATTGGACAAGGGTTTGAAGCGCACATACCCACTTGTGCGCGCACTCAGCATCAGCGTGAACTGGATATCTTGGAGATTCCGGCTTACACGCTCTTCAGTACGGGTTGTTAATTTTGTACACTGTCGCACATAGGTCCGACCCGAAGCGATCCGGCTAGGGGGGGCCGAGATGCGTGATTGGAGAAGGTAGTGCGAAGTTTTCGGTTTGAACAGATGTGACGACAGGGACAGCAACCTCGTACACGGTACGACGCAGGGATATGAGAAAGAAGCTGTATGACGTGTGATCTCTAGCTGCAAGACTGAGAATGGGTTCTAATAAAGCCCTTGGAGGAGGGCATCGTAACTCTTTAAAACCTTGAGGCTCTGCTGATGGTTCGCCTACTAGGCAACAAGGCAAAAGAAGGCAAAACACCGGACATGAATTTCGATGCAAGCCACGGCGATGCTTTCAACGAGGCAACAAGCTCCTGTGTCAAACACTCGCTTACTGGCATAACAGAGTCGTCTTTCAGGCATAGTTGGCCGTCATTGCCTACTTATGCTCAATTCGTGCGGCTCTGCTTCTTGTTCTCGACTTTTGGAGACTGTGGGCCAGTTGAGCCCCACTCATCCTCGGCCGTTCCACGGGTGCTGGCACTGCTGGGTACCCAGATAGCTCTCGGCGTCGCAAAAGCAAGAGCGCTCCCCGCGTATACACCATCCATTCGTCAATCTGCATCGCCAATCTTGAGCAACCTGTTGAACAAACACTGTGCACCACAAAGCTTCCTTCATTCCGGACCATCTGCGCCGCAAATCCAGTGCCAACGCGGCGAGGACCACTTTACTACCCATCACAGTGCCAGCAAGTGCCCTTCCAAACATGATGCGATTACGTCACGCAGAATCCTTTGAGACTGATCATGAACCAGACAGAGCCAAAGAACATCTGAGGAATATGATCTGCTCCAACCATGCGAAGGATACCGAGATTTCGAGGCTCATATCTGAGTATCATTGGCCCTTCCATGCTTACAGGCTGTTGCCTTGTGCGCAACAGGTTTGCCAACAAGATTAAAGCATGGCCGTCTGCTTGCGACAGGTGTCACTTGCATAAACCGTCTATGCTGTGTTCGATCTAATCTCCGACAGCCCGTTTGGACGACTTGACAATTACTGGCGCTAGGAATGCTTGGACGCAACACTACCACTTCCGCAAACGAATACGTGGTTAGTTATGAGGAATCGAGGCCTGGAAAGCCACCACATGGCGTTGCTACCGATGTACATCAACCAAACTCTCGGTGTTCGCACGAGGGTACACGATGCTTGTTGTACTCTGTTTCTGGGATACAATGCATGGGGCACTGCCAGCGTTACAGCTAGATGAAGCTTCAGCCTTGATAGCAGAAGTGTCCGGTGAGCGCCGATGTACATGCTTCCATTTAGAGAGCATCGCGCGAATGATTCCTCTCCGGAACTGGGGTACGTCCTTTGCGCTTCCTGGGATCCTTAGGCGTATCAAATGGAAGCGATCAGCTATTGGTCGAGAAAACGCTACGAAGCTCATGTTGACAACGGTATCCTTGCTTCAAGCCTCGGAAGAAGTCATACCAGGATATAGAGTCCCTCCACTCCAATGTCGACGCACCTGTGACTCTGGGGAGCGACGGATCAGTCCATAGTCCGAATTTACACATTGCCTACGCGGAACTTCAAACAGTCAGCGGCGTCAATCCTACACCTTGTCGCCTGTTTAATTCGTGTATGTGTACCCGGGCCAAATCTGATGGCGGCCTAAAGTAGCGTACGCCTTTTTTTTTGTGCGTATGCTGGCTGGCTGAAGGATCGAGTATGAATCAGCATTGCTACCATCTCGTATGGAAAACTCTAATTGCGGTTTTGCATTTCAAACTCAGCGGTGTGAGCTGCACAAAAGACCTAACTGCTTCCGCGACTTGGCATCTTTAGCACAGCTACACCCTCGGTCAAGAAAGGACCAATAATGAAAGCATAGCATAGTGGCTACCTGGGTAGACTACGCCAACGTCTTTCAGCTTATATTGATAAATAGGGCCACGCAAAGGAACTTGCTCGGCAAGACCTCTAATATCCATGCATAATCTTATGGTCGAGGAACATGAAGGGCTCCATCGATGTTCACCATGCATGCGGAGACTGCACATGCGTGACTACGCTAGATTCATGTCGTAGCATGCAACTTGTTTTTTCACGGGAGAACAGATCGGTTAGACACGCATGTTAGGTATTGCGCATTTGATGTCGTGGCATTTCAAACACTGTCGTGTAACATGCGGGGACTCTACGCTAGCCGGCCGACCAAACCAACGTTTCCACTGATTCGGGCATCCAAATGTGCGGTCTCATCGTTACAAAATTTTCACAATATTCCTTACGATCGCGACACTGAGTTTGAATAAAACCCTTGAAACAATTGCGATGCAGTTATCTCGATATCCCAGCTTCAATATGCACGTAACTGCCATTTCCATGCCCAAGCACCGATCGATGGCAGCCCATACAGGTGGAGACGAAGAAGTACGGTCGGAAAGGGTCGCATAAACGGCCGTCTTCAAATTACGTTGGAAAAGCGATGCCGGACCCGAAAAGTTGGTACATGATAGTGCAAAGTGGGGCCCGTTTGCCTGCTGCGGATCCGCGGCGCCAAAATTACGGTTTCATAACATAAGCCACTCGATTTCTTATTGCGTCTGGGCAGCGACCGGTATACAGTTACCCGCAGCACGTGGTCACTTTGTGATACCATTGGCGTTATGCGGACCCAAGGACCGGTTCGAACGACGTCGAAATATACTGGCATCGAAACCCTGCATGCTGATGAAGGAAGCAAACGACTCGGATCCATAACCAGATGCAGCCAATTGCAATGCAATATGTATAAATCGATGCTAGGACTGGGCCGGCTGAATTGGATATGCATTAAGAGCCAATGAAGTATTCGAGAGGGCAATGGAACATGGAAGGCTGACCCAAAATTGAGCTGAGGGGAACGTGAAGGATCACATTCTCAATACGGTGCATGCATCAAGCGACGGGATTAACCAGTTGTTTTTTTAACGCCTCGATCATGATTTAAGTGGGTGTTGTGGGACTGGTCCTCCGCCTCTGCTCTGACGCTCAACCCAGACACCTAAGAACACACCGCGTACCGATCAAACACTGCATCTGAATATGAAACTTACATATTCTGAAAACCAGCGAGACACAATTACACTGGGAACATGGTGATTTGGCCCCAAAACGGAGTAGGTTTCTTGTTTTCACGTTTCAGACGGTACATGGATTATCGACGGCTTATAGTTTTACCGGCTTCAAGGCTTCTGACTTTGATGTCAATAACAGCCTAGGCATATCTGGGGAAACAGCCCCCATATTATTTCTTGTAATAACGTAAGCTCTTTGTGTAGGACAATTAAGCCACCCTGCATCATGTAGCTTCAGCCACGTACTTACGTGGCGATTGTACTCTGCACGCATGAAATGCGTGCAGAGTATCACCTGCTCCATCAATGCAGCATTGAAAAAGCACTGTTATTTGGAGAAGAAGCTGCAGATCAGTACTCGATCTGTAGGGCCGGAAATGTGTTGCTGTCCCGTGTAGTCAAATATAAAGCTATAGGCTTGTAACTGTCGACTTCCTCCAATAACATTATCCCGGCCCAAACGTCAACCCTCACACACGAAGCGTGGAGAAAGGGCAATATGACCACCCTTTTCCACTACAATGAGCTCACAGAATCTGAGGACTTTGTTATCTAGACTCATGGAGTGTAGCCGACGAGGTTGCATGGGGCCCGAAGCAGGCTATGAAGAAGTAATTCGACTAGAGCACGAGGTTAAATATCATGACGTCGATGATAGATACAAGGAAAGCACTAGACTACTGCTTCTTGGGAAGCATAGATACGTGCCTCTTACCAGCAGGCTAGAGCCGAAACTAGATGGGATGCTTGGAAGCAATTTCGAAAAAAAAGCGGATATGTTTCTCACTCTACGGTCTTGGAGGTTGATAGGGTCAGGTGATACAGCATATGACGGTATCAAGATTACTAAGATGAGACCGCGCCTTGGGACTCACCAGTTTTGCTTAGATAGGAAAATTCCGAACCAATACATGGTAAGCTAGGGCTAGAGGGCGATAGCCTACAAACATGTAATAGGAGGACCTCAGGGGGAACTACACTTTTTTTGGGGGGGGCGAAAACGAGTGGGGCGTGCGCGGTAGGGCTGAGGTCCTTCACATGCGGAGCTGAACTGGGGTCAGGATCTCAAACCCAAAACAGCTATGCCGCAATAGATTCCGGTGGTTCGCATAAATGCGAACCATGGCTTCGTTGCGAAATCGCGATTTTGCAAGTGAAATGTTCATCTTGTACGAATCATCGATGACTGTCATGTCATCATTGATGACGGAAATGCTGCGGCTGAGAGGTATCACTCTTTAACCCCGATTGGTATGTGGAACTTGAATTTTATCTCTGTTTGTGTGAAATACTACGCAGCACCGCCCGTGAAGAGAAAGGAGGCGTACCGAGGACTGCACAGAGACGGCAGGATACCTATAGTATGGTTAGGAGCATTCCGCAATTCATCGAGCATGTATGCCGCAGATCCGTTTTAGGCAATAGTACCCGCGTGATATCCGGTTGTTACTCACCGGACTGGGGGCTGAAACCTCTATGGCGTGTACGATGAAAATCGGAGGACGACGACAGGTGACACTCCAGTCCTTTGTTCAACCTCCCTTGAGCGATACCATACTCACCGGAAGGTAAGCAAGGGGTGAGAGTAGGCCTGGTTTCGGAGCCAACTTTCACGGAGCGGACTGCGAGTCCTCTAAAAATGACACCATGGTCGAACCTGAGATTCCAAGAAAACACCACCAAGTTTTTCTGCCAGCCAAACTAAGATGAATTGGCTGTACAGTAAACGATAGCAATGGGACAGTCCATGTCTTTCTTTTTTTTTCCTCTTTTGTTTCTAGCATGTTTACAAGAGCGGCCAAAAAAAAATTGAGCTTCAGACCGCAATTGCTACAAACGTCGCCGTCTTTAGTCCGACGTACGTATGGCAAACATTGACAGCGTGGACTCTAAGATCACTCCATGGCTAACAGAACCCTTTCCTACCCTCTTCGTATCTCAAGTATCTTTCCCAATCAAATGCACACCACTTCTTGAGGCAAGCAAAAATGGAGAGCTACGAGAGTGTCAGGAGCGTTACGAACGCAAGGCCAGGAGTCGTATGTAAGTCAATGCAAGCACATTTCGAAAGAGCTAGGGACTGTGCCAAAAAGAAGGCGAAACTATTGGGAAGCCGCCATGAGAACTTGCGAGCAACGCATCGCCTCTATTCTGAGAATATGAGCCACAACGGCATGCGAAATCGACTCGGCTCCACTGAGTGTCAGCAATACGCCTTTCGTAAGAGACCTTCGTTGAGAGAGCGCATATGCCCGCAGCAGCTTTGCTTAGCTTATCGCACAGTCTGATATGACCATGCTCAGCATAAAGGACCTGAGTGGTAGTAGCAGAGTCATGGTCTCGGCAAAAAAAGGAGTGAGCCCGTCAAATGTCGAAGGGAGCGGAACGAGCGGTGTGTGCGATGCGGTGGTTGACGCTGACGGCGCCACTCGTTCAAGGAAAGTTGCGGTACATACTCCTCGCATCGTTTCCGACTGCGAAGTCCACCATTCTGTGGACAGGACTCTCGCGCTACATGTCGTAACACGCGCTGCGAAAGACATTTCTTCGAAACACCGTAGACGGATGGGCGAAGCTATGATCCGCGTGCAAGTGCGATAAATAACCTCTTGTACTTCTCGGATAGCTAGGGTTGCTGCATCGGTAAAGCTTTGGGGCTTGGAGCAGGATTTGGCAGGAGGACCGGATGACAATGACGATGCTTCATGAAGAGTTCCCAGCTCGTAGAGTGGAGAGGTTGGGGGTATTAGTATTAGCGCATCAATATCGTAGCAATAGTGGAGCATCTCCTATGACGTCAATCTGGTGCAACAAATGGAGGCCAACATAGGCTTGAAGCCACAGAAAAGGGAGCTTACATAGTCGACCACACATGGCTTATTCACGCTTCGCGCAATTGTGATACTCGTATCGTACTTTTTTTGTGCAGCGACTTTGGGTCGCACAGACACTCCTTCCACGAGGCACCAGAAACGATCTTCCCCGCCTGTCTGCAGGGTTCTCCGTGCGCCAGGCGGCGGCTAGCGCGGAGGGTATAATCGACAGCCATCACAAACCATGCCGTTGTCAAAGCTCAGCGAACAGCAACGAGCCGTTAAATATGTGCGCGGTTCAGAGGCTGGTGTGACGAGCACGCCTTCAGAGCCCCATGGAAGACACATCAAAAACGAGCCGGACGGCGCGCTTGCTGCTTTGTTGCGTTGCATCATCCATCAAACAGGCGCGGATTTGGCAATGGTCAGCCTGCTAGACGACCATACTCAATACTTCGTCTCGGGGGCGAGTCGGGCTAATGCAGATGAAGCCAAAGTCACGTTGGGTGGGTTCACTCGACACCATGCTGGGGCAGAGAAGCTAACTTACATAGAAGATTCAACGAGATGGTATGGGTGCGAATCGGTAACCCACCATGGGGGCTTGTGTGAGCGAACCATTACACGGCGAAATGAGCCCGGGAACATGGCCATTTACGAAGAGCTTGACATGGCCGAGTTGGAGAGGACCAAAGACCTGCCGTTCGTAAAGGGTGATATCGCCAAGTTCAGACACTACGCGGGTGTGCCTTTGAATCCCTACGGTGGACCAAATATCGGCACCGTCTTCACATTCAGTTGCACGCCGTCAGATGATGGTCTCTCAGCCGCCCATCGGTCATACTTGTTCGAAACAGCCTCGCATATTATACGGCATCTGGAACAAGCAGTAGAGGCGCTGGAGGGCAAACGAGTGCTCAAGTTCAACCAAGGCGTGGCTTCGTTACTGAGGATGTGTTCATCTGCAGGGCTTGCGGCTGAGTTCGCATATGAACAGCCTTTGTCAGAGAGTCATAATGGACAGCAACCTCCGGTATCAAACCTGTATAACGATTCGGCCCTACGATTATATCATTTGTCAGCAACCCTGCTCTGCTCTGCTTTCGAATTTGATGGAGTTCGAATCCAAGAATCGGGACCCTCAGGTAATTTTGTCAACAGAAATCCCGCCTGGAACGGCTCTAGTGTGTTGGCGGAGCATCTAGGACCACAGGCCCATAGGCCTAACTAAACGTTTAAGCCATACACTGACCAGCAGACTACTCCAATTGTTTCCACTGGGAGCTGTTTTCCAGGTAATCGACGAAACAGGCGATATTATTGCTGCTACGAGTGCAAGCGACGTTGCTCTAGTTGATGATCCAACCATATCCGCGGAGCTGTCGAGATCTTTTCCCAAAGCGGTACAGATCGTTTTGATGCCACTCTGGGACACCTTTCACGAACGAAATATCGGTGCAGTCCTGGGGTTTTCCAATACTCAATCCCGAGTCTACCTTGGCTCGACGGATCTTGCGTCTATATCTGCATTTTGCACGACAATAATGACGCAAGTGCGACGTATCGAAGCACAAACTATGGATAATATTAAGTCCGACTTCCTTGGATCAATGTCTCACGAGATGCGGACACCCCTCCACGGTATGCTATCAAGCCTTGAGCTTTTAGCTGATATACCGCACAACGCACACCAACATGACTTACTGGAAACAGCGAGATACAGCGGGCTATCACTACTCGACACCATCGAACGTGTTCTGTATTTCAGTAAAATAAGTCCCAGATCACAACGTCCAGATCCAACAAGATCCAACGGGTCAACAGACGGACTCGTTCATCCATCAAGTCTTGTACACCACCAGCCGGCAGCTTCCCCACTGAAAAGTGACACCGTGGAGTTGATTAGCATCTGCGAAGACATTGTTCATAGTGAGTCACATAGACTTTGTCTCAAGGAGGCTGTTCAATCTGAATCTTCCATTGGTTAGTGTGCTGGTCGTCCGTAGTGTAGGTATGGCTCAAGCTCACGGCCGACAGGTGCTATACATACTCCGATCATAGTGTTCGATACGAATGCCACTTGGACGTGCCGCCTCAAGACTGTCAGCAGCTTTCGGGTGATATTGACAAACCTTATGGTCAGTCTTGCATCAAAGACATTTACGTCAAACATACTGATACCAGAAAGAATAATGCCCTGAAGTTTGGCGAGCCGACAAACTGTATTCGACTTGCATTGAATGTCACGCATGATTCTGTCGATATCTCCTGCACAGACGCCGGCCAAGGAATTGCTCCTGACTTTTTTCGTCATTCAATATTCGAACCATTTTCTCAGGAGGATCTTGTTACGGAAGGTACTAGTCTTGGACTTTCCATAGTCAAGCAGACAGCCATGATGCTTGGTGGCGATGTACGCATTGAGTCGAGCAAGAAGCAAGGATCGACTTTCACAGTCACGCTTCCATCAACTCAGTTACTGCATGGCCCACTGGAAGGAGCTGCGGAGGACTTCAACACGCAGTCTGGTACTGCTGAGCTACCCCAGCTAGAGATTAGTCTTTTCACGCCAAGACGGTGGGAAACAGGAGATGCTGTACGCGACCAACGGCGAGGTGGATTACTCCTGGATTCGCTCACACAAGATTTAAGACGTTGGTTCCACGTCACAGTCACCCCTTGGGAGAGTGCAAGCACAAGCTCGCAATCGCGCCTGCTTATCGCTCTAAAAGAGGACGAAGACGATGCGAAACTGACATACGGTGGCACATTCGACAGTGCTGAGCATATCTTGCTTTACCCCAATGTGCAAACTGCTCTTAGCCCGTATACAAGGCCTTCGGTGAAAGTCGCAACCATCGCTGGTCCAGTGACCATTTCAAAGATTCGAGATGCGCTGGCACACTTGTTCCCTGACGAAGTCTTACCTTTCGAGCTTCGTTCCAATCACGATGAGAGATCAGCAACTACGGAATATCAAGAGCAATTAGGTGGAGGAAGCCACAAGCCACCGAATGGCGACGCTGCCGATACGTGCGATGACCTACCTACATCGTTGCTGTCACATTTGGAACTCGAGAGAAAACCACAAGTAGACAGCGAGGACAGCGCCGCGCATATGCCGGCAATACCAGCAGTCAGCCAGCCTGGGAATTTGGAGACAGAATCATCAGAAAAGCCCGCTGAAGCCCGATCACGCGACCACAATATACAAGCGCAAACTGAACAAGCAAAAGAACCGACGTTGTCTACGCCATCAAAAGCATTCACAGCGGAACCGAAGCTGCTGCTTGTTGACGACAACGCTGTAAACCTCAAGGTGCTCACCATGTATGCACGCAAATGTAGCAAAACGCCTGCAACATCTGTCGGTGGTGGTCAAGAAGCCATCGACGCGTTCAAAAGCGCCATTGAGCCGGGTGACGGTAAAGCTGCGCAACCCTTCGACCTCATCTTCCTCGACCTCTCCATGCCAGAGGTTTCAGGCTTTGACGTGGCGAGAGAAATACGTGAGACGGAGGCTCGATTAAAGCTTGATAGAACGTACACATGTGCACTTACCGGGCTTGTGAGTGGCAAGGATCGCAATGCCGCCTATGAGGCTGGTGTTGATAATTACCTCGTCAGACCTACAAGGCTAAAGGATCTGCAGGGCGTTATTGAGCTTTGGAGGGAAAGTTCAGGCCAGCAATGAAAGCCGTGGCAGGTGTCTCTTTCGATATCCTTCTTATATCGATAAACGAAGGCGAGCCACGGATAGGATATGCATGCTACGGGTGCATCAAACACATGGCTTTGTTGATGGACTGTCAGGTATGTGCCAAGTCACGTCTCTTCGCGAAATTTCAGATTGCATCCGGCGTGCTCACAGTAATACCCCGTGCACCGCTCGATGATGGTGA
This sequence comes from Alternaria sp. 'sect. Undifilum', assembly GCA_024321975.1. Lineage (NCBI taxonomy): Eukaryota > Fungi > Ascomycota > Dothideomycetes > Pleosporales > Pleosporaceae > Alternaria > Alternaria sp. 'sect. Undifilum'. The sequence continues at coordinate 5,189,451 of JAJJZI010000004.1, forward strand.
GACAAAGCAGGAATTACTTTTCTCGACATGGCTCGCCAACAAAAGGGCGGCTTCCGAAGCCACATTCCAAAGCAAGGAATGCGGAACGCGTTGGTGCAATGCGCTAAGCCGCATATGGACTAGCGCCCGCGGAGGACAAATACGGCCGAGACGCCGATCGCGTAGGATCTGATAATGAGAGTGTCGCAACGTCATGAATCAGGAATCTACGACGACTCCACTCAAGTCTCGCCCTGTCAGTGTTCTCTGGGCTGGAACGCTAGCGGATCTAATGTCACGGAAAAACTGTCGAAACAGTGACCTTTCTCACCTCTTCATTGTCTTCTTACTGCTGACAGTCGCGATTGTTGGCGGCTTTGAGGCGCTCTATTCTTGGTAAGCTGAGATACGCCCTCGTGCCCGACGCCGAGCATGATTGGGACCGCGCGCCTTCGCTTGGAACTTACTAGCGAAACGCGACGTCTCTTCGCGCATCACTGTATCGCCTGAAGAGGAGAAAACTGACTGGAGAAGCAGTTGGATTACCGCAATGCAAACGCGATCGTAGTCCAAACAGTGACCCTCAATACCCCGGATCCCCACCTTCAATAACAACGATAGCTGCCGCGATACGAGTTGGAGAACACAAGCGATTTGAGATGGCGTCCAGTACAGAAGCCGCCTTCTTGGAGGATTTCGAGGTTGAGCAGGAGTTCAGAGCGCGTACAAGGGCTTTCAAGATGTCGAGAAAGTCAGGGGCGACATCTCCGAGGCCTGACAGCGACAACGAGCATGCGCCACTCCTGAGCTCTTCGAGGGACAACAATGAGATCGCGAACGGCGATGGAAACAACAACGAAGAAGAGGAATGGGCAGGCGATGCCGACTTTCGTGGTCTTCCCTGGTGGAAGCGCCCCTCGGTACGCGCATGAACCCTCTCACATTGAGAGCTTATCGGCTGACGGTCACAGATATACTGGCTACTTCCACCATTCCTACTGTTCACCATAGCGTTTGGTGGCATCATAGTACCCAAGATCAACCTGATCATGGACTTGGTGTGCGAGGAGTACTATGCTACACTAGAAACCGATCCGATATCCTCTCCCATGGACCCGGGGCAAGATCGATGCCAAAACGACGCCGTTTCGTCCCGCTCCTCCCTCTTCCTCCTATACGCTAGCTTATGCTCCGGTATACTCTCTGCTATCATCAGTCCGAAGATTGGTGCGCTCTCAGATCGATATGGAAGGAAGAAGTTCATGATTGCCAATACGTGCGGTGCGCTCTTCGGGGAAGTGCTCACCATACTGGCTGCAAAATTCCCCGAGACAGTACATGTCAACTGGATCCTTGTCGGTTATTGCTTGGAGGGCATATCTGGATCATTTATCGTCGGCATGGCATGCGCGCACTCCTACACATCCGACTGCGTTTCACCACAGAAGCGAAACGTCGCCTTTTCATACTTCCACGCTTGCCTGTTCAGCGGTATCGCTATTGGACCTGCGCTCGCTGGTTACATCATTAACGCGCGCCAGAAGTACGTTGGCAAGACTGAGGCTGTGTTGCTCATCTTCTACATGGCCCTTGGTGCCCATTTGATCTTCATCGCATTCCTTACGTTCCTTGTTCCTGAATCTCTTAGCAAAGCACGCCAGGAAGTTGCACGTGAGAAGCGCAGGGAAGAACTTGAACGACAAGGTCCTGCTGGCGACTTCATAAATCAACTACGCGCTATCAACCTCTTTGGACCCTTGAAGATTCTTTGGCCGACCGGGCCTCGAACGTCGTCTGCTGTGCGCTGGAACCTGCTTCTGTTGGCCGCTACTGATACCATCATGTTTGGTGTCGCAATGGGTGCTATGAGCGTTGTGCTGGTCTACACTCGGCGGCAATTCGAACGGCATGAGCTAGAGTCTGGTCGCTTCACCACCATCGTAAACAGCTCTCGTGTCTTTGCTCTTCTCGTCATCCTGCCTATCCTTACGCGCATCTTCCGTGGCAAGAACGGTGTGACGCGTATGCGCAGCTCAGGCTCTGACCTGTTTGACCTTTCCGTCATTCGTGCGGCTATCTTCTTCGACATGGCTGGCTACCTCGGCTATGCCCTTGCTCGCAAAGGCGAGCTGTTCGTGCTCTCTGGAGCTCTTGCTGCTGTTGGTGGCATTGGTTCACCTACTCTAGGGGCTGCGTTGACCAAACATGTACCGCAGGACCAGGTCGGTCAACTGCTAGGTGCGACGGGGTTGCTACACGCAGTTGCACGTGTCATGGGTCCGACTATCTTCAACGGCATCTATAGTGCGACGGTTGGGACCTACCGCCAAACTGTCTTCGTATGTCTTGCGGTAACCTTTGGCACCGCGTTTGTGTGCAGCTGGTTCATACGTCCACATGGTAAGTCACGATTATATCTTCATTCGAAGATCAATGCTTACACTTTACAGTTTACATTGATGAAGATGACAAACGCGCTGCGCAAGCGGATGAACAAGAGGCATAGTTTGCTTCTCTTCATGCTGGCGCTTCAGTCACCCTTCTTTCGGTCCCCTAAATTCTTCGGACACGACGTCCTCCTTTCCCGCATGTATTAGTATTAGTAGCGACAGCGTTAGGGACGGTACTCTGAAACAGGTTTTTTTTTGTCATTTCAAACGCCTGAACACCTAGGTAGATGTAACGTATAATATCTTTGGATCTCCTCCGTATTCTGACGTATATACGCTCCCAATTCTCAAGATCGATACGTTCCCGTATTCGTACCAGTTCAAGACAGCATCCTCTTGCCTCATACACCATCGCCTTTACCTCTGATGGCACATGTTCTCGGTCAAATGTGTTCTTGACACTGAACGGAGTCTGTATTATCGCTGGTGAGCGAGAAGTAATCGGAAAACTATATTGCGCCATTCTTGCGGAGTAACACGGAGTTTTTGCTGCTGTAGTAAGCATGGAAGCAGTGTGCCAGTAACAATCAACGGTTCCAGCTGAGTGAGCAGCATTCCAATAATTCAATATCGATGTAATTAATACAAAGTTTATAACTCCCGGAAGCGGCGCTACAAGCCCTGTAATTTTCGCGAAACAACCTGCATACCCCTCCATTTCAAGTATTTATCTTTTTAAACTCTATGACAGCCTACAGCATTTACTTTTGTTATTGCGAAATTACTCTTTCTGTCTGTGCACGCTCTATATTTATTAATAAGAAGCTGTTAACTATCTGGCTATCGTCCCAGTGGTCAATCACTTGGCATACCATTTTCTGGTTATCCTACGTCGTGTGTAGGCACATGCATTAAAGTATTGCTTCGGCGATATCGATATCGCCAACGAAACTAAGGGCAAAGTTCATACTGTGGTCGCACATCACAAACCTTAGCATGTGATCGCAGTTTAAGAGTAAGGTTTAGGATGAGACCGGCGCTATAGCGGGGCTGACTAACGAAACCTCGGTCCGTCAGGTACGTCAGCTTCCACGTTGCATCTTCCCGTGCCAATTGGCTGTCGAGCAACCATAAATACTTTCATCCTTCATTTGTCGCGTGCCCTTTCAATTGCTTCAAGCTTCAGTCTCAGCGGTCGCGACCTCAACTCGATGTGAACAGCCTTCCCGTAGCATAATCATTGGACAGCCCTGTAGGGCCACGCCACCACCATGTCAAAAGAGAACCGCGCTTTCGATACTCGGAGATTGGGCGTTGGCTATGGCTTCGAGTCGCACCCGAAGCGTATCATTGAGATGCCGCCCACATGGGTGCTTCTCGTAGGCTTAGGCTTTTTGCTATGCGCATTGGGCTTTTGGGTACGAATAGATATGCGTACTTGACGTGGTATACGCGACTAATGTAACTATGAGTGATAGCTCTACATAGCATTGAACCTCCTAGCACCCACTCCGCGACTGCCCCGACGCTCAGAAAAACAATATATAACGATTTTACCCGACGGTACACGGAGCGACCCAAAGGAATTACCTTGTTGGTTGGACAAATGGGCGGCAGAAAAGGAGGCAGCAAAAAAAGAAGCAGCGAAAGAGCCTGGAAGTAAGGTCGTCATACCCCCACAGATGCCTATCGAGAATCCAGAGTTATTCATAAGCGTCGTAGTACCCGCATACAATGAGGAAGAGCGTCTGGAAGGCATGTTGGAAGAAGCCGTCGACTTTCTGGAAAGTCAATATGGTGATGCGCATGCCGGTGGAAAGGGTGAGAAGAGCCAGAACGGGTGGGAGATTCTGATTGTCAGCGATGGAAGTACTGATGGCACAGTCGACAAAGCGCTGGAGTTTGCGAAGGAGCATCAACTAAGCCAACATCCAAAGTCAAAGCCGGGACCTTGGACGAAGAACGGTGACGCAAATGGACCACACTCTACACACATTCCGCACGGCAGCATACGCGTCATTACACTTGAAGAGAATAGAGGCAAAGGCGGAGCAGTCACGCACGGCATGCGACACGTTCGAGGCCAGTATATTGCCTTTGCGGACGCAGATGGCGCAAGTCGCTTTTCCGATCTTGGGGCGCTAGTGGAAGGATGCAAGAGCATAGAAGACAAGCATGGTCGTGGCGTCGCCATCGGTTCTCGAGCTCACCTTGTCGGCAGTGAAGCCGTTGTCCAGCGCTCCAAGCTCCGCAACTTCCTTATGCACGCGTTCCACATCCTCCTGCGCATCATGACACCCCCAGCTACTGCGCGGATCAAGGACACACAGTGCGGCTTCAAGCTGTTCTCGCGACCGGCGTTACCGTACATCATCCCGTACATGCACTCCGAAGGCTGGATCTTCGATGTCGAGATGCTGATGCTAGCCGAGAGCGCTGATATCGCCATGATCGAAGTCGCTATTGGGTGGAAGGAGGTCATGGGCAGTAAGCTGAATGTTGTCTGGGACAGCATCGGCATGGCGTGGGGTCTTGCGCTGTTGAGAGCTTGTTGGATAGCCGGCATCTACCGTAGGGACTGAGTGGCTAGAAACAGTAAATGAGATTATCTTCTAGTTGTTTGTGTAAGTCCCCTCGCGTTGTAAAAAATGAACAGTGCTTGGCGTCTCATCTGGACTGAACTAGCAGTTTACCTGGTCAGTATGGCGCTGCGGTTAGAACTTTAGGTCGTCAGCTGCAACAGTTTTGCGTTCGACTCCTGGCCCGTCGACACCAGGGAAGAAACTCAAAGAAAAAGCAAACGATGAGCGACTTGGGCTCCTTAGCTTCAACGTCGGCACGCTTCCTTGCCTTTAGGATATGGGTCCCGATGCAATCATCTCGGAAGGTGACATGATTTGGAATATCTGCACCTGCGTCAGTCACCCGTGGTCCCGTTAATCGTCTTTGACTTGAGCGCGGTGAAACAAACAACTTAGGACCTGGCAGTTGACGCGCAACCTCACTTTACCCGGCAGGGGTGCGAATCATGGCTCAGCCAAGTGGATAGAACATGTTGCTCTTCCCCACAATACACGTGGCTCGGCGACGCCATGCGTCCGTTTATGCATTGATGGCGTCTCAGACGACTTCCCCGGATACGCCTTTCCTAGCATCTTGGATCCTGGTCGGCTGCCCTGCCCCGCACCTCCATCGTCCCCTGGTCTCCAGCCCGCATCCTAGCTGGTCGCTAGTCCTCAACTCGCTTTCCATATTCAATCTGCTCTGCATGCGAGCCGGTACCTAGCCCTGGCATTCCCTGCTCGTCGTCGGCCCTCTTGGGCATGGCTTCGTGCAAGAGCAATGTGCCCTGTCCTTCTGGCGGCCAAACTGCTCGCTCCTGACCGCCAGAAAAACTCATGTAGTCTACAAGACCTATCATCGATCTTGCCTTGCGATATTGGACCCAGCAACGACTAGCGGTGAGATGATGAAGTGACGCGCTTTGCTGATTCAAGCTCAGCAGACGATGCCCGCTCTCTGCAAAGCACATCAGGCTCGCGAGTAGGAACAGCCGGATGAACGAAGCAGGACACTTCACCCCAGTGATAGCTGTACAAGGAAATGAGGCCTTTGCCACGATGCACCTAGTGCCATCCCGGTGGAGGTCCGTAGACCATTGGGGCTGTTTTCGTAACCCGGCATGAGATCAATGAAATAGTCCTCTTTGACCATGTAGAAACCGTCTCCAAAGTCAATGAGGTTCACTTCGCTGATAGTGGAGTCAAGCAGTTGCTTCTTGACGCATAGGAATGCAGGTTGCATTCCGGATGACGCCGTAGCCTCTCCAGACGCTGTGACCTGGCCCATCAACGGATCGTCAACACTACTGCGCCAGAGGTGATCCTGTATAGATGCCTATTCAAAATTATGGCACGTGTCTGGCCGGCCAACATGAGCAGTGCACCAGGCTCGTGCTTGTGACAAGCTTGAATCAGCGAATAAGGTAGCTTAAGGTCTGATCGGCCATATTTTGTGTCTGCATAGCATTAATGATAAGACGCAGCAGTAACTGGGGATGCCGCACTTGGTTTGCGGGATTGGGGCTAATGCAGGTCTTCCTTAAGATTTTTCCTCGTGTCACCCCTTGCACACCAATCCAGTCCTGGTGCAGATCTTCCAGAAACTCCCCTGTTGGTTCCGAGTCTTTCCTTCTGCGCCGCCCAGAAGCCACCTGGGTACTAGTTGCCGAGCATGTACAGCCTCCTAGTACCCACAGGCGTCGCATACGCACACCTCTCTTATTGCTGCATCTACCATCCTAACTGAAAGAGTTTATGGGGCAGGTCCAAGCATACCGTCTTGAAACATTATGCCAATAACATCGACTTCTCGAGACCGGATGGCTTCACCGTGATCTGCTCCTCGATGTCGGACGCATACGGGAGTCAGTAGAAGGCAAACCTGCGCTTGCGCTGAGTGAGATGTATATTGGCCCATTCCCTCTCTCGAAGACGCATTGTTCGACACCTCGTCTTTGATTGACACCCAGCATTCGCTCTAACCGACGTCACTTCCTTCGACGCCAACCTGCCCTTACATTCTTCACATTATACATCATGCCCCTTCCCATACATGCTTCCCACAATGCTACCCCGCATACCTTAGCTTCTATCCAAGTCAAGCTGACCCATGTCTCGTCGTACATCTCATCACATCCTACTAATGGTAAACCTAGCTAATCATGATCAGTACTAAAGCCGAAAGCCCTTCATCCACTACCGCCAAAGAACGCGTCGATAGCACCAAGCTTCCTACCAACGAGACGAAACATAGCTCTATTCCACGATGCAAGGCTATTCAGGACGCGGACGTGGTGTTCATCGGAGCACAATTTAGTGAAGATGTATAGGCATTCACATTGACACTACTGAGAAGTTGTAGAGGTGAGGCAGGATGCTGATTCACAATCGGCGCGGAGCATGCCAGATCACTGGTAGTTCGTGACAGGATATGGCGACTTGGACACTCGGCAATCTAGTTATAGTCTCCTTTCAACCATAGCCCTCTGTTTATTCCTGAGATAGGTGAGCGGCTTTACAGAAATAAACGCAATTACAACGACTCGCATAAGACCTGGTTTTCCTTCGCGGTAGAATTCCCCGTGTCCCCTCTTGGTAGTTGGTGAAGGCCACATTAAACACTAGCCAACTTGTTCAGAAGGATGTGCCAAAACTAAAACAAGAAGACGGGCTTACAATTGATCTCCTCGCCTTGACGATTTTGTACATTCTGAGGTCTCTGCATCCGTATGCACTGGCTATAGCTTCATATCCTACTTCGCTACGTACGATTCTGCCCACTGGTTGTTATCCAGATCAGGAAATCTTAGCAGTACGGGTATATTCATCTTGGTGGTTTCGGTATTACCCGACTCTCATTCGCCTCATCCAATGCGAAACAGTGAAGGGCTCGTAATTCGATCCAATCAGACACCATCTCAGATGAAACACGGTGCTGGAGGCGTAACATGGTGTTTCCTGATGTAAAGCATTCTTTCCAACTACGTGCCATGTAGCCCATGGTTTCTATTTCTTCTCAATGTCTGTCAGTTTCCCAACTCTGCAACTGAGCAGGAAAATAAGATAGAATCTAGGCTGCATACTTTGAGGTGGTTGCTCGTGGCGTGTAGAAGGACTAGTTTCACCGATCATGGCACGATTCTTCAGCAAGAAAAGAAAGTGTATGTGGCATGGCAATCGGATACGGCGTCAGAGGAATGCAGGGAGCTGTTATTGCCATATTTTGTAATCGATCCAGAATAAAAATTTCTTTAGACAGGCTTGCGTTTATGAAGGCTGCAAGGAACAATCGAAGTTCAGGAGCGCGTGGGGCTGAGGGAGCTACGATCCCCATCGGCGCTTGCTAGTACCACCGAGTGGGAGGCCGCCAACAGTCACCCCGGACCGTTTTGCGTGACAGTTCCAAGGTTTGGTCTACGGTGTTCTAGCGCGGGGCTTGGTGGTGACGGTTGCGCAAATCCCTGTCTTCGGTTGGTTGGAAAGGACACTAAGCATTTGTTGGCGAAGAGGCGCACCATTGTTAAGGTAAATGCCATAAGTTGCCCTTCTCTCTGACCTTGTAGATGAAGTGTTGCTGTGAGAGCTGATAGAGATGAGACGACACCTGCGGATATTTCTATGAGTACCTGAACACGGACAGCTGCTTCCAGAACATCGTACGTTTACAGACTCTGGAATCTTAAGGAATGTGTCTGTATCTTCCCTACGTGAGTCGAAGCGGCCGACATGGAGTGGTTCGCCTCGCTAACAAATGGCCCATATCGGGCTTTTCTGACAGGCTTCGCATTGGACCTTGGTTGCTGGATGCGCCTTTCCACTCAGGCACTGCGCGGCTCGTGCTTAACAAGATGAAGGTAGGAAGCTGTAAGGGACGCTGGAGACGCTTGGGCGGCAATTGACCTTCATGGCGTGATCGAGTTCACGCTGGCGCCCTGGGAACAGACCCTGACCGTGCGATGCGGACGCGGCCTGACACTGCAGCTGGCGGGAGATGAGTGTTTTCCACGACGCCCAGGCGGGTGCCAAGCAGTTAGGCAGATATGCACCTTCGGCACCGAGCAGGGAAGAAGGTCAGCGGGAAGAGATCTTTTGAATCGCGGAGCAATTGGCGCGGTGCAGAGTGAAGCCCTAATTGTTTCGAGCTTAAGCCTGCCGGCAAGCCTGGAGTATGTGCTGTGATCCTACTCGCGGTCCAGCCAAGCACAAGCAATGACGTGGGGGTGGAGGCGTCGCGGCGAGTCTTCATTTGGACGTCCTGTGCAGCCATGAAGGCTGTTCGACCAATGGACTTTAGGAACTTGTGCAAGTTCCTCCAAAGATATCGCCGATCGTTGAAGAGCAGCCAAGCATGGACTTTCACGCTGGTAGTCAGAGGGGTTCTGAAAATCAGCAGCAGCCATCTTCGCCGCACATTGGAGTCCTTCCAACGTGACCGAGTACATAATGTCTCCGTGACCCTTTGTTTTGTTACCCAGCCTCCAGCGCTTCAAATTCATTCCTTACCAACTCATCCTTGGTCCTCAACCAAAACTCACTTTCCAAGCACAAAAATTTACCATGAACTCGTCTTACCAGAACCCCGCCGGTGACCAAATTTCACACCACCTAAGCAAATCATCCACTGTCGATGACGAAACATCGTCGTGAGTGTATGCCGACTCTACTGCATTACCATGTATTAAAATTTGCCTCAAGTACCAAGGCATATCACAGTGAATCGGGCGCCGATACTCAATCCGAACAAGTTGCCGCCTTGACCACTACGATGACGGCATCGGTCCCTCCCCCTCAGTGTCCATACCTGCAGCATCTTGATCTTATCCATGTCGGCGCTCAATTCGAAGTGGAGAAGTGAAGATGTTTGGGAAAAGATATCACCAGATAGCAAAGCATTAGAAGACCTAGAGTGTGGGCATGTGTCAAAGACAAGTTAGCATAGATGGACTGTCGATAGATGCTCAGAGTGAAACTGAGACAGGTACAAGCAAACCGCATGGAACTATCAACCGTTACATGCACCACCAGAACGCACGTGCTTACGTACCTGATCGCTCACTCAAACTTTGCAACCCATCCATCACCAACCCTCTCACCCTTTGCATCTACTCCACCCCAGAAGACTATACTGCTGCCTTTCTCCATAACGTCCGCACCAAAGAATGCTCTCGGACCAGGATGCAACTTGACATTTTCTTCTTCCAGCTGCTTGTCCGAAGGTAGCTGTACTACCGCCTCCGCCCATGACAGGTGCCCAGTATCAGCACCTAGAGCAGACCTAATAGCGTCCTTGATCTTGGCCGGATTGATGGCATTCTTGAGCGTCATCGATGGTTTGGCTTCCAAGTCACTCGAGGGTATCTGAAGGACCCAGGTGTCGCTGAATTGGGTGACTTCGTCCGCATGCTTCGGGTCTTCTGGCTTGGTGTTCGGAATATCAGCAGAGGAGCCATTCCGAGCTCCAAGGAGGTAAATGAGGTAGTTACGACCCCAGCCGGTGGTGACCGGCAGTAAGGCTCCGTCATGTCGTGCACGAGGACCTGGCGCTAGTGGATTGGTGGGGAAGGTGAAAGACTCCCACTTCCTCTCCTCACTTGAGGAAGAAACGCTGATATGATGCAGCTGACTACTCATTGGATCTGACCCAGATATCAGCCACAGTTGACCATTCGCTAGTGCGGCGTTCGATGTCGCGACTGGTGCTGTCGGAAGCTGCGTCCAGTAGCGCGCAGCGATGTCGAACTGCCATAGATCTGATGCGTTGTCGCCAGAACCATCAACTCCACCAAACAGGATCACGTGCTGATCAAGTGCGAACAGCTGGGCATTGCGACGTGGGCCTGGGCCGATATCTCCGGTGTCGACATCTCCTTTGGATGGCTGTAGGATGCTCCAGCTCTTTCTGTCGGGACTGAATAGCCAAACAGATGATTGCTCATCGATCAGACTGCCACTATCATCGCTACCGCCGTATATGGTCACGTTCCCATGGAAGGCGCAAGCTGCGTGGCTCGATCTTGATGTGGGTGTGCGATCACCTTCAGATATCGGCAAAGCTGGGATTATACTGTAATCCATCTCTGGTTTCCCGGAGTGCTCAAGAGTGATGACATGCACATGGTTACTGGCAAGAACGTTGCTCCCAGTGTCACCGCCGAAAATGTAGGCTTTGTTGCCGATCACCGTGACAGTGTGATTGGAGCGTGCCAATGAGCGTCTGGAGGTCAGCATCAACCTACAAAAAGGACTAGTGAAGTACATACGCCGATGTGTCACCTGTCGCTGTGGCTATGCGTGTGAAGGTGACTTTCAAAGGGAGCGTTGGCTTAGACACGATGTAAGCAGCGTAGCCCGCTTCTGCGGTGTGTTCAATGACTTCCGCCGCGACGTACGCGCCTGCTGCGACTTCGGCCATTATTCTGGTGCTGACGGTATATTGAGGGATATGGTCTTGACTGATGAACGGACATCAAGTCGACGCGGCGTAGAGGATGAGAAATAGTGTCAGACGTAGATGGCGTAAAGAGGGGCGAGGGCTAATGCAGGTACGCGGGTAATGACGTCATGGTTCCACAGCAATTGCATCTATTGTTTGGAACAAACCTCACAAAGACTCGACATATCTTTTGTGTCTGGTCATGGAACACGTATTCTGTGGCATACGACGTTCGTTCTTCTGGGTAATGCGGTGGCGGTTATTCGTCGCGAAGCCTAAAAGATGGCCGTGGCATGTTGATTAAGCTTTCTCAGAGCTGGGTCATAAGTAACCACAGTTCCAAGAGTGTTGATGCTAAAGCAACGAGTTTTGATTTGGAGCGATAGGCATAGTTGTGGGAGATTTATCGTCATACAAGAAGTATATCGTCGGGCAATCAGAGCCAATGCGCTGCATCACTGCCTAACGGTTTTGGCATGATGTCCCACCCGACTGACAACCCCTCAATGTGAGCTGAATGTTTAACTGCCTCCAGGCTCCCAAAATGCGTTTGCCGAAGTTCCAGGTACCGTTTCACGTCCTTCGGCTTCTTGAAGTCCTTACGATCGAAACCGCTTTTGCCAGCGTATCGGCCTAAAGACCGCATATATTTCATAACACCAGCCAACGATACTTTGACCTCATAAGCGCCTCCAACGGTAGCGCGTTTGTACAACGCAGCCATGATTCCGGATGCCAGAAGATAACCAGCTCCGTGATCGAATGCTTGACAGGGTAATACGCGCATCGGCTCACTGGCGCCATGGCGCTCGGCCTCCGCCACATTGATACCAGAACACGTTTGCACAAGCGAGTCAAATCCGCGGTTCTGAGACCAACGGCCATTAGGGCCGTACGCACTGAGACTCGCGACGATCAATCTTGGATTCGTTTTTGTCAACTCTTTCGCGGAGAGACCCTGTGCCGCAAGGCTTCCCGGGCGATAGCTCTGGAGGAAGACGTCTGCTGTAGAGAGCAGATCTAGCAGCTTGGCCTTATCTTCGGCCTTCGCGATGTCGAGCTGTACCGTGCGCTTGCCACGAGATAGATCGATGTCGAGATCAGGAAGATCAGGTAGAGATGGTGATGTGATCCAGATGACGTCGGCCCCGTGCGAGGCTAACGTCTTTCCAGCGACTGGCGCAGCTATAACTCGGCTCATCTCGACAACGCGGACGCCTTGAAGGCACTTTTGCACTACGTTCGGTGTTTTTATTATTGGAATATACGATTCGGAATTTGCGATGCTAGTTAGCAGGATTGGGAGGTCCTCGATAGCCCTGGCTTGGGGCAACGAGTCCCATTGCTCGAGCGACCTTAGAGCAGCGATCACAGCTCCGCAGCGCAAAGCCTCGGCCTCCAGTTCCACAGCTTTCCATTGCAGCACTTTTTGAGCCACGTCTTCCTTCGATGCGTCTGGTGGAATTTCCAGGATACGTAGTGCATTCTGACGATGATTGGGAAAAGAATCATGTATCCTCACGTAGCCATCAGCTGCTTTGTAGAAACCACCAATAGCGCCCCATGGAGGGGATGAAGATCTTCCTTCAACAGTATACAGTCGCTCGGATTTGAACTCGATGCATGCATGTTCGGCTGGAACTGTAACCCGAGGTATCGGAGATGCGTTTCGAATGGACCAAAGTAGAGCCGCGGCAAGCGCAGACGTTGCGATAGTTGATTGTGCGAGGATGTCGACTTTGAACGAGGACGGCAAGCATTCGACATCCAAAGGTAGATGTAGTGAGTAGAGAGCATCATGTGGCAGGCCCAGCGTCTTCCATATGAAGGCGACTGAGCCAAACGCGTCAAATTCAGAGCGATCCATTCGAATCAGGACTAGAAGAGAGGAAAATGTAGAATCGAAGTGATGTATTAGGGATGTTGAGATGGAAACAAGCCGTATCGATACTAGTTTGATGATGATAGGCGCTCAGACACAAGAAAGAGTGCGCATTGGTATTTCATGGATGTGGACAATTATCCGTCTGGGTATAGAGCGAGCTGGGCGTTGGAGTAAATGACCGGAAAAGCAAAATACCAAAGATGGAATAGCAAAGAGAAAGCATAGGCGTATGTATAGCCGACGATTGCCGATTGCCGTAATGTAAGCAACCGGTGGGCCTTGATCGAGTCACCGACAAGGGCCTTACCAATTCTTTCCGACTCACATGCGTTCAAATTCGTCACGTCACGCCTATTCTCATCAAGAAGCTATAGCTGGTGAATGTGCGACGCAAATCCAAGCTATCGTACGCGCCCAGCAAGCCGAAGTCGGGTACCTAAGACTTCTAGCATTTCGCAGAGCGAGATACCGAAAGCCCGATCACTGATTGGCTGGTTCAACAAGATATGCCATCATAGAATCTAAATGTGGCTCAGGGCAGGGCGGTTCATTCGCATAACTACCTGCTATAATCACAGTGAGCCACTTCCATCATATTCTCGCTTTAGGAGTGCTGGGTGCTGCCTTCCTAGTTAATTTCTGGATTTCAGTTACATAAGTAAGAAGAAGCTCACGACGTGCTAGTCATATTTAGGGTTCTATGCAACCTTTACTTACACCCTCTCCGTGATCATCCAAGACCTAAACCCTGGGCGGCCATACACCTGATATGGTCACGTTCCGTGCAATCTCGTCTTTACACCCAGAGAAGGCGCGCATATTTGCAGTCATGTTGTACTAGGTGACGCAAGTTACGTTGACGAAAAATTCGGAAGTGGACGCTTGCTCATACAATCGTGGAGACGTCTGTGTCCGTGAGCCAATAATCGACGTTTCGTTCGACATTGAACTTTACAAATCTAGATTTCTTCGTCCGTAAACGTTCCCTGACAGGCTCACCGCTTCCATCTGATCGCTTAGACTCATTCGAATCCTTTCTGTTTTGGCGACACAAGTGCATCGGGCAAAAGCTGGCTTGAAAGATCATGTGTCGACGCTCGCGCGACTCATGTTTACATTCTTGAGGTCTATAGAGGAACTTCGCACCTTGGTGATCAAAAGACGTATATTTCTGGGAGAAGAGACGGCCGATGGTATTACCGCGACTGAGAAATGTGCAAAAATCAACGTGCGATCTCACCATTCCTGATAATATTGGGTTGGCTTCTGGTAAAGGCACGTGCTTAGGATGGACTTTACGAATGCACTAGCGGTCTTGGTCGTACCATCCCCGCATATGGCGCAGTGTCGGATCAGGTCTGTCGTCCTTATTTTGACAATCGGGTGCGTTGGTTCGGTCAACTTCCAAAGTGAATCAACCATGTAAGATAACGAAGAGTTTTGAGCTTTCACGACTGACCGAGAAGACAAGATTGAGCTAATGTACCGAAATAAGGGACAGCTAAAACCTTGCTTGTCTTTTCGTGTATGATAAGGCGCAGTGTGGCGAAAAAGTTTGTATACAAAAAGTCTGTGCGGAAAGACGACCTATACAGCAACACAAAAAAATGTCAACAAAAGCATACAACAATGGGGATTCGCTAGTGGTCATCCACCTAACTACTGATCCGCCGGTATCTTGCTTGTATATGGCTGAGCGGACGGGAAGCCTAATTCTCAAGATCCTATGGTCGTATGTGAAAGTCTACAAAATTTGCAAAATACATAATTGACAAAAACTCACATCTCTAGAATTCCAACACCAGAGTCCTCGACAACCCACCCTAAACATCATCCCCTCATCCATAAAGCAACACCCGTAATATTACGTCGCGTAAGAGTTCTATTACGTCATTACTTTAAGGTTTATTTAGACACTTATAGATAATTATAGCGCGCTAAATAGTAAAATCCACGTTTGATAATAAAGTCTAAATAGTAGTCTATGTTTAATATTCCTTTAAGGGCTTTTTTGCGTTATTACGTGGAGGCATCGCGATAAGAATAGAGCTTTGGTGGGGTCTGGGCAAAAGTCGGCCACACGCCCGTCTTGTGCTTTACCGAGGTGGACGGGCCAACGCGCAGGACGGGCCAACGCGCGGTTTTTGCCATAGTAATCTAAGCAAATCTCTAATATTTAAGTAGCTATAACTTCTTTGAAAATTAACCTTTTTTTGAAATTTTTAAAGTTTTCGAGCCTAAGAGCCTAAATCTATAAGTCTAGAATTTTACTTTAGTTTAATACAGCTTAGTTCTCGAAATATTTACTATAAATACTTGTTATACAAATATAAACTTTTTAACTAAGCTATAATAAACTAAAGCAAAATTCTAAGTCTATAGACCTAGACTTTCAGATCCTAAAACTTAAAGAATTTTTGAAAAATGTTGTCCTATAAGAAAGTTATATAAGAAATTAATTTTTATAAAAGTATAATTTTCAAATTTCATTTATATCTTCTTAAGTATAATACTTTCAAGTATTATTATTTATGTTTTACATTATAAGTAAGAAATAAAAACTTTTAGCCTATTTAGAATTTTTAAAATCTTTATAAATAAAAAGTTTATATTTGTATAGAGAGTGGATATCTTAATAACTAAGCTATATTAAACTAAAGTAGAATTCTAGACTTATAGATCTAGGCTTCTAGGCTCTAAAAAATTGTAAATTTTCAAAAAAGGTTCATTTTTAAAGAAGTTATAGCTATTTAAATATTAGAGATTTACTTAGATTACTATGGCAAAAACCGCGCGTTGGCCCGTCCACCTCGGTACCGAGGTGGACGGGCCAACGAGCCACCTGAACACCAAAACAGCCCTACAACTTGAGGCTGTAGAGCCTCACACAACAGCTACTATCGCGAGTTTTTTAGTAGTAGGATTAATAGGGCTTAACTCAAATATATAGCTATAGAAATTAAGTTGGAGTTTTAATCGCGCGCCCTGTGCGCGAGGTAGACGCTAGTTAAGCTGTAACACCACCTTAAGGCTCTCTACTACTTGTAGGGCTCGCGATAGGCCTCTTTTTTTAAGTAGCCTTTTTAAGAGCCTTAAGGCAGCTCCTCTTACCTTTTTATAAAGTTTTTATAAATTGTTAGAGTTGTTTTATAGTCCTGTAAGCAGCTGCTCTAAAGGCCTGTTTAGCAGCCTTTTTAGCTTTCTTTTTCTCTCTTACTAATCAAGCTGCAGCTCTTGCTTATTACCTTATTTTATTCTTTTTTTTTGCCTGCCTTGTCTTCTTACAATGCTTATTTATTGTAGCTTTTTAGTATTATACCTGCTCCTCCTCGCGCTCTTAGAGCTGCTAGCAATTACGTGCCTCCTTTACCTTTCTTAAAGACTAGACTATAGCTCCACCTTAGTACTACTTAGGCTCCTAGAGTAAGAGAGGCTTACTTTATTTTTTGTGTATTTTTTATTTTTTAAAGACTTGCGTAGGCACTTAACTTTATACTTAAAAAAAGTCTTTTAAGTTAAGATTTAGTAATACACCTAGCTTAGCCTTTAAGCTTATTTATTACTTTAATTTTTAACTACCTTGCGCAGTAGATGTTTAATTTTCTTTTAGTTTAAGGCACTTACTATTACTTAAAAAGCTCTTAATACTAAACCTTTTTAAGATAACTTTAAAATTAAAAAGTAAAAGGCATGTAGCCTTAAAAGTCTTTAAAATTGTTATTTTCTTAAAGGAGACTTGCTAGGCTTAGTAAAAGAGAAGAAAGAAATCTCTCTTGCTTATTAAGGTAAGGCCCTAGTTCTTCTTTAGGAATCTAGATATTTTAGCCTAGTAAGCTAATAAGAGAGGTTTAAATAAAGCAATATTAAAAGGCTACAGCGTGTAGGTTAAATAAAGAGAAATAATTTTTAAAAAAATTTGTTCTAATTACAGTACTTAATAAAATTTATAGTAAAGTAAAATTTATTGCTGTCTAGAATAAGTTATGAATAAGAGGATTAAGCCTTTACCTTAGTATTGCAATTAAACGCCTATTTAAGCTATACAAGACTAATATTGTTGTATATCTAGCTAAAAGGCAATAAGTGGATTTAAACTTAATAAGTTTTAAAATTAAAAGCTTGTAACTAGGTGTTCTGTAGTACTAGTAGACAAAGTAATTAACTTAGTGTACTTTAACCTCTCTTCTTGCAATCTGTAAGGCAAAATTTTATATTATAGCTCGTGTAGGTGCAAGGCCTTGCCTAGTAAGCTGTTTAATATACTGTAGGAGCTCTAGCTCCTGTTGTAGATAAAGAGCCTGTTAATTTTAAGCCTTAAGGTTGCGCGAGGTTAAAACACCTTAGTGTCTTTAAAAAAGCGTAAATTATACTACACTATACTTTTCTGCAAGCTTTGTATATAAAAAGATGCGCCTAGTGCGCGCAAACTAATTTTATTAATTGCTTCCTAAATCGGATCTATATGGGTGGAGTTATCAGGTGTTGAAAGGTGGTGTTGTTTTGGTGGGGGTGAGCGTTGGCCCGTCCTGCGCGTTGGCCCGTCCACCTCGGTACGCGCACAGACAGGTTACCTAAGTGCAAGCTCATTCTGACTCCCATATTAGCACTAAGTACCGAACACGCGGTCTACGAACACAAACCGTCCTTCTCGTGCTGTCAAATCGCACAAACATACAAGTTCCGTCCTTATAAAGTACCATGGTACTCTTCCAGGCTGCCATACTTGGCGTACCACAGTGAAGACCCAGCGCACACTCAATTCATTTGTCGAAAAGCTTTATCTTGCTCTTCGTCTTCTGAAATTCTCCTAAACTCACAAAATATCGCCACCACCTTCGATACCTTCTGCCGTACAAGAACAATGTCCACGAACAATTCATGGGCGGACAGTCCATGGCGCAATCCCGCGATTGTTTTCGAGGAGCTACCAGAGTCGTTAATCCTCGAAGACCTAAAACGATCATGGGACTTCCAGAGAGAGGCACACTTCCGCTGGATGCAAAAAGTGATTTGGACCTCGAACGACTGCTATCGTGTTGTCCTTCGTGATGTCGAAGGCATGGTACCGGTAGGCGACATAGCAAAGGAGATGTGCAATAAGCCTACGGCATTCTATTGGCTTCAGTCTGCGCAGACAGGTGCTCCCCATGCCCCCGAGAAGTCTTGCATGTCCGGTGGTATCTTTGCAGCTATATTTGAAGAATGGCATCGAAGCTCTATCAACCTAAACATTGAGTTTGGCCATTTCTTTGCAGCGCCCGTTCGAATTACAGCTACAGGCCCATCGAGCCTACCACAGATCTTGAAGGCACATTCATCGCTTTGTGCCCAAGCACAGCACGTCTCGTTGGATATGGATAATTATTCAGTGCATCCTCTTCTTCCTGCCGTTATCCTTGTATGCGACCGACATGACGCAAGAGTTAGACGTGGACTAGATGGCTTCGTCAGTCTTCGCGATGTGGCGAGGATGCAGACTGTGCTGGTCATTCTTACCGGAACAAATCGAACCAGCACCGGTATCCATGTTACTCTGGATCGTCTCGAACCATTCGCTCTGCCCATCGAAAGAGCCGATGCCACTGGCCTTGATATCCTGCGAGTGCCCCTGGATAAGGCTGTCAATTTTGTCACCGAGTTGGAGGGTAGGATCGATGAGCGAAAGGAAACCAGCGGTCGAACTTTAGACACGAGTCTCTGTCGTCACGAAATACCCGTCGGATACAATCACGACATCATGTATGATGCAAACACATGGGCTCAAACAATGCGAGCAGAGGCAATGAAAATTGGGTTTAAAAAGTTGTGGGATACGAAATATGCTGCCGTACGCGTTCACGCACACCTTTCCGGGCAAGATTCAAACTGCGAACTAGAACACGTGCCCTTCAGCCAGACGTGGAAACCCTGACCAAGTGGGATCGAGGCACATAAGTGCAAAGCTTGAGGTTGGTTTCATTGGCAGTGGCGGAAGAGCTGGTGTGTTTCAAGCTGTAAGAATATCCAATGCGTCTATGTGGGAGATAGCCAAAAATCTTGTTCCACTTTTCGATGATTTCGTTACTTTGGTGTTTGGACGGGGGAGAGCGGAAGGAAGGAAATGGGGAGAGAGGAAAGAAGCTACGTCTGTAATTCGTGAAGAAGAGCTTCTCGAGATAGTTCCTACCTCGTGTAAGAAGGATGTTGTGTTTACTATCGCCTTCTAGGCTTTCTCATTTGTAAACCGCACCGTAACGTTCGCAAAAATGTCTTCGCAAAGCCCTTTCGAAGTTTAAGAATCCGCTATTACGAAGGGAAAGCGGCTATGCAACGAGCTAGCAAGTTTCGAAGCGCAACCACCTTTGCCCGCCTCGCTCTCATCGTGCGGTTACGAGGTCCGGTCAGGGAGGTTACGCTCCAACACTGAGAATTCTCTCAGACCAATGCTACTATCTTGCGGCATTTTGATCAGTAACTCGACATATGTCGAAGTTCGCTCTGCGGGTACACAAGAAGACGATGATGCCGCTTATAATAACTGGTTTGACCCAGTCCATGGAGTCATGGTCTGTAATGAGAATTACAAATCCAGGGATGCACACTCTGGGGACAAGATGCTCTGGCCATCAGAGGTGCTCTGGCAACGTTGGAAGAGCACGGCGTTGGGAGCTGGAAAGCTGGCTTCACATCTGCGTGCAATTGTCCGTCTGACAATCATTAATGAAGCATCGCAAATTGCCATATGGCAAGCTTCAAAGCATTCGTCGTCTTCAAGAATCGGCGACCATAACCATACCGAGTACACCCGCCTAGACAATGGCTTTTACGCCATTTTGGGAACTCCGAACGGGGCGAGCACGATGCGAATGCTTCGTGACCACCGGTCAGAGCTGGGTCACCGCATCGTCGAGAAGATCGTGGTTTTCGGTGACAAGAAACTTACGATGGAAATGGCAGAGACTCGGAGTATGGCGATCCTTCTTTCCGATCGTCGAAGCCCTCCGTCTCGAATTCCCATTCCCGTTTCTTCTTCTCGCCTTACCTCATAAATCACACTGGGAAGGAAAACCCAAGGAACCCAAGGAGACAAAACCTTGTAAAAAAAGATACCCTGGAGGGGACCTTGTACTTTGGCGCAAGTTCCAGGGCTCTAGTACCTTTCATTACCAGAAAGGGAAGCTAAATAAGGTCCAACCAATTGATTCATGCGTACTTGGCTGGATCTTGTCCAGAGAGACGGACATGCCTGGCATCTGGCACCTGTCACTGCCACTGCCACTGCCACTGCGCCAGGCGCCGTCCCTTTGTGCCCAGCCCGCATACCGGAAGTCGGATTTGCGTTCGCATCACCTGCTCATTCTAAAAACCTAAGTTGGCCTTCCTTCCCCGAGCGGCTCGTGGCCATGATGACGCGCAAAATCCTAACGCACGCTGTGCCGCCCTGCGAGGTTCGACTCGCCTCCAGCCAGTGCACAAAGCCACACCCTGGCGCCACGAGCTTTGCTCGCAATATCATGATACTTGAAACTGGCATCCTTCATCGTTGCGGCCGGCTTCGGAACATACGTCACCAGTAGCACACTGCTTCGGGACGCGACTTCAGAAGAGCGGAGGCATGGGATGATCGCTTAAACCGCCCCAGAAGCTTTATCCTGGGTACTCGGCCGCATCGAGAACATGCGTCAGTTCATGCCTGCGTCGCATCGCCATAGAGTCAGCCCTGCCGCATATACGCGCTCCGTTGCCCCCCAGTCCAGATCGATCATCTCCGCACGCTGTGCGCGCAGGGATATCCCTGTGACGGCGGAGGCCCCTGTGAACGCCCGGCGCCAGCCCCTCGCCAGCCGGGATTTTGGCGGAACGGCCGCTTGTTCTTGGATCAATCATCAGCACGACAAGCATCCGTGCCTTGTCGCGCAACCAACAACTCACGGCAGAACATGGCACCCAAATGAGACTGCGCAGCGCTCGACTGAGGGCATGAAACGCCTCACCTGACTGGCACTTTTATTATGTCGTTTGATCGGGGAGGCCAGTCCGGTACGCCTTGTCGACCCTCTGGTGTCAAATGTGCAGTACGAGTCACTGGCCACTCTACCCAAGGATATTGCCCGGTCGTAGCGTAGCGAGCAGAGTTTGCTGTAGGGAGGCGTACTTTCTGCCACCCCTCATCGACTCGAGAGCCATCTTACCACCGCAAGCACTGAGCAGTACGGTGCGCTCACGATGGTCGCCTACAAACAGGCAAATTCTTTCGGATGTGGATTAGCGGCCACTAACGATCTGCGGGCTTGGGCATTGCCTTGTTGCCTTGTTTGCGCTTTTGCGAACTGTGGGTATCAGACTGTGGAGGTTTCAAACTCCCTCCGAGTGACGGCTTTCCCCCCATCACCTCCGCGTCCCTGACGTGTCGCTTTAACAGAGGTAGAATGTCCTTGTTGCTTCCATTGGTAGCCCTTTCACGCCATGTAGCCCCTTGTCAAGCTTAGCTTTGATGACTAGGCCTAGAAATTGCTATGGAAAAGGTATAAAGAGATCGTAAATCCCCTCTTTCATCAACCAGTCGGTCTTGCTTTCTTTGAGTACCCATCAAAACTCCACTACAGACAACCACACTTTGTACACCTAGTCGTGGTCACATTCAAAACTCATATTTGCATTGTTTATAATCCCAGTCTGATCATGTACGTTTACCCTAGTCGCTCGTCCATCGTCGTGACCGGCGCATTTGGCTGTCGTGAGCCCGTGATGTTAGTTCGAAAGCACAAGCATTAACAAGGCATTGTAGGGTAGCAACAACCCAACTGGAGTTACCCTCCATGTCCACGCTACGCCAAGACTCAACACAACACCCGATCGACGTCGAACCTGTTCCAGATCAGTGCCATAGACTGGTAGCGGACAAGCCGTGTCCGGACATACTACCCATCACTCAGCAAGAAGACACTCCTCGCATCAACAATATAACCAACAATAACCGGACCGGCGTGTCGACGCTTACTAAAGCTCGGCTAGAGTTCAGAGACTTGCATTACGACCACGACGTTGCCTCCTGTCAGGTAATCTCCAAAGCTATCGATTTACAACAGGCCGGACTGGACCTCAATTTCGCATTGCCGATTCACTCTTACATGCCGGATAAATCGCAGTTTGATCAGTGGATCAAAGTAATGGCAAAATGATGGAACGTATCTCCAGGCTGGGCTTTGTTTGGTAGTGGGCGTTGAGGATCAACCTCAAGAGTGAAGACAGACCGTACGATAAGATGACTTGCTGCGTAATGCTTGGATGGCAGATAACCTTGAGCTACCATTGTTCAATCCAACACTTGATTGAGCAAATAAAATCATGTTCATCAAAACATCACCGCTATGAGCACGGGTCTTCTACCCAGGTGACACATACACCAATCGGAGAGACTCCCGCCGAGCTTAGGTCTTGGCAATCCCCACAGCATCAGGCACCACGATGCGTCGGATTGCTGTCTCCTTGCCACATTTTGCGATTCGCAATTACCCCAACCAGCACCCGGGCTAGTAAGCGGCCCCAGATACTCACGCGCGATTGTAACAACAGCGATGTAATATCATCATCGCTACTCAACCCATCGTTGCTCCTGCAATAGACTTCGATGCCCGACATCAAAATATTCTTGAAAGAGTTGTACGAGCTCAAACTCTACGTCCATCTCGAGATCTACAAATGAAAGCGTCGCTTCCAACTGAGGGAAAGCTAGACACTCTTCGCAAAAGTGCCATGCATCGGGCCTTTTCCCGTCGTCCACTATTGAATCAAGCTACGCGTAAGTGTTCATGTCTGTTGTTCCCACGTTGAAATCCTCTTTGCTTCTTCTGCAACGTTGCAGCGCGTGCACTGCTCATCGGCCCAAGTCTCGAGATGCGAAGTCAGCGTTGTACCCTTCTTTTGTTGAGTTGCAACGCACGCCGCACACAGTGCTCCATCACAGTAAGCGAATGTACCAAAATCTCGCAACAAGGGGATAGTCAAAATTGAGGATCTGCGGTCAGCCGATGCACCCGACGCAGGCTCAAGCCCAAGTATGGGCTCGTCTTAGCTTGCCAAGATATGAATCACATGACGTTGACGTCTGCTTGGTCTTTGCGCGCCGCACCAATTGACTTCCCTTGCGGCCTACACGAGATTCGTCCCAACTTCGGAGCAAGTGGGTCATTACTTCTATGCTGCACGCGGAGGTTTTAGTTCGGTGGTGCTCTGTGCTTGATGTGTGCTTTTTTTTGCTCCAAGGCCAATGTTCGGGGCCCTGAACTTGACGCCAGGCGCACAGGTGCTTGGCAGCAGCACTAAATGACGCACAACGGGCACAACGGGAAAAACGCGCCGAGCCAGAAACACAGCTAACCGGATGAGGAAGCCTTCGAGAAAGAGAGCCCTGACGCGTCCCGCTAGACTTACTTCGGCGTTGATCCCCACATTTGCTACTAGCCTACTACAATCTGACCCAGCTTACCGTCCAGCCCACGATCTATGTCATACTTTACCGAGCTTCGTAAGATTGCACACCTGCTCTCACGGCTGCAGTCTTACCGATGTATGCCGAAGAGTCTGCGGGTATTCTTCCGCTTTTGGACATGCGGGTCGTATAGAATGAACAACTTCCACGGCCACCTGGACTGTACCGGCACCGTGGCATGCATGTTCCAAGCCAGAGCAGTTATGGGTTCTAGGAAGCGATCGCTATATATTTGATCTAGGTAACAAGCCAGCCACGTTCCTTCAACTGATTTTCGTGTTCGTTCATGGGTAACTACATTACACTGCCCAGATTTACTGAAATGACCACTCGTCACTCGGAAGCTTCGATTACGTTGTCACAGGTAGCATCATCTATCCCATAAATGCCGCCAAGCGAGCTTCCTCCCTTGGACTGGAAGTGTGCTCCATGGGCAACATCGTCCTTGAAGCATTTTAGAATCACTAAATCCTTATCATTATCGTATCCAATACTCGGGATGCTCAGGATCCTATGGAACTTGGCTGTAGCTACGTGTCCGCCGTGAATAGCGCACGATGAAGTGCTAGGCTACATATTTGACTAGGTCATACATGCCTAATCTGAGATACTTCACGATCATTTATTCGCACTTCATTGCCTCTCCTGGGGTTTAAGCGCCTTCTGCCAGAGCCAGTATCCTATCGTTCTTGCAGCACGGGGCTTTACGGCGCACAAAGTTGGCAAACACACTTTTAGCATTCAAAACGCAGAGAAACTATGCAAGAAGAAGAAGAAGAGCAAAGTCCATCCCCGATAAGCACTCATGCAGCCATAGTGTGAGTTCCGTTACTTGATTTGCTGTTGCGACATTTATTCTCCGTTCTAACAGCACCTGCTGACATTTGTACCAGAGCAGGCCGCTATTATCAACGTCTCAGCGAACCTCGTAGCCACTCCGGCAGCCCACTTCTGCGTCGTGCTCTACGGCACAATAATTCAGAGGCCCAGAAATCGCTTCCGAAGCAAGCAAAAGTTGAAGCGTGGCTTACCGCGGTGATGCTGTATACACAAAGAGAAGAGATGAAGGATCCGGACACCGCCGATGAGGCGCCAGAGGATGTTTGGGCCGGGCCGACGTTGCCGCCGACAAAGGAGGACGACAAGGCGTGGAAGGATGGCGTTAGTGAGCGGTAGGGATGATTCAAAAAACACTATATGATGGAGGAGAGGTACAGCAAGTTGACTTGTTAGTCATTTGGTGTTCATCACTAACAAAGAAGGGTACATTGAGCACAAGAGACCGCAAAAGTATCCGCGCTATCAATCCTATAACCGCCGTCTAGCACAGTTTTCCAATAATGAGGTTAGTAAATGGACATACAGCTATCTGTCTGTTATATATATAAACGATTCACTCCCCGGGGTGTCTCCAGACTGCGATCCGATGAAGCTAAAGTCGACTTCCTCATTCCCACCTTCACAAAGGAGTCCCGGGTAATCGGGAGCGTCGCCGTGAGTGTTCATTCGATTAGTGTAGTACCCGTCACCGACGCTGAGTGTCGAACAAGCACATGTGACTGTGATACTGAAGCCGGTCAGTGCCTGTATTGGTCAATGTCGAAAGTGACGTCGAAATACAGAATGTCTCTGATCGAGACTACTAACTTGGAGATGTCGTCTCATAGCGACGAAGCTGACCGTCTTATACGTCCCAAGAGGTGAAGGAGGAGCTCAGGACAATACGGCATCGTCTAGGCAAGAGCAGAATGTTCAAGTCCTAGATTGAAAAATCCTTGATACAAATTCAACGAGCAAACTCCCACGCCGTCTAGCGTGGTTTAATAGTTGTTTTTTAAGGCGGTTAGGATGAGCTGGCACCATGCGACACATCTCACACACAACGAAAAGAGACGAGCACGTGCATCGAACGGTGATTGAACAAAACTTTTATATTATGCTAGTTACCCTCAATCATTAGAACGCCAGCACATGCAACTCCATAAATGCGAAAACGCCTAGACTAGCCTCAAACCCCAGTCAACGCAAATGCATCAGCTCATTATAACAACTAACGCCTTCCTTCCCTTGCAGAAGCACTACACACTCCCAGCAACTTCTCCAAACCACTGCCTCAATGCCCCGGCCAACACTCCCGGTAACTCCCTAACGTCCCTCAAAACAAGGTAGTACCTGAACGGGAACTGCTCCATGTACTTGTATCTCACAATATTCCCCTCGGGTGTGAACACTGCAGACTGCAAGTCCAGGATCGAGGTTTTGGCCTGATCCTTCACCGGCGCGGGTGGCTGCGCACCCGGATTATCAGACGGTGCTGGCGTCGGTACGAGAGGTGCGGCGGCAGAGCTATCGATGATGATGAAGACGATCATCACACGCTCTTCTTGTGCCTTGCGAACAAGACGTTGGATCTCAGCGTGATCGTCGCAGAGACCATCACTGACGATGAGCATCAATTGCCATAGGTCTTCACCCGCTGAACTTGATCCTTTTTGCCGAGCATCCTTGAACAATTCCAGACTCTTATCTACCAGACCACGGACATTGGTTTTCTTGGCATCGAAACCGAACTGCTCGAACACACGTACACCGGCTTCGGAAGTGAAGGGCTTGTTAAAGTCATGTGCGACGTTGACTTCGTCGCCGAAGCCTACAACGCTGACTTCACCAACTTCTAGCATGGAAAGCGAACGAGTGACGAGCGTGAGGGTCTTGAGTGCTAGACCACTGGCTCCACTGTCGGCCATACTGCCACTGTTGTCCAATGAAATCATGACTTGGTAGCTCCTCTTGCTTGGCATACTGCGTCGCAGCCAGATCTTGTCGCGCTTGTAACCTGATGCAATATAGGGGATGATGCGCTTAAGGTTGAGTCGCTTTCCTGTGCGGAAGTCACCGCGGAGCTTTGTAGCGAGGGTGGGGGCGAGAATGAGGCGGAGGTGCTCAGTGAGCTGTTGGGAGAGCGAATGCGTCGAAGCTTCGTGGGCTAGCCAAAGGGCGCGTGCGGATGTGGGATCCATGGTGGGTGGATCAAGGTGCGTAAGCGAGAGCTGGGTTTCGATGTTGTCTGCAGAAGATGTGGAAGACATATCATCGTCGAGTTCAACAGCGTCGGCCATGTCCTCGTCTTCTTGATCAGGGACGGGTCGCTGTTCGCCAACGAAAGCCTGCGGTTGGCCTTCCATCACGTTCGATTGTGGCTGCTGAGCTTCTTGGTCTTGTTGCTGCTCGGGCTCCTCCATATCAGTGTCTTTATCCGCCCCTGTCATCTCCTCGTCTTTGTCTTCAGGTCGGGTTGGCACCTTGTCTTCCTCTTCATTCATTGGCATAGCCATGTCATGATCCAAAGTCTTTGCTTGATCCTCAGTCGCGGTACCCAGTGCTTGCGTATCAGCTTGCTGTTCTTCGTCGCTGAGATGCTCAAAGTCCGCATCAGCCATGTCAATCTCTTTGTCGATTTGCTGAGCTTGCGTCTCATCCTTCTCTTGGGCGTCCTGAATCTGTTTCTGCTGGTTGTACCACTTTTCTAGCACATCGCCCAGCTTCTTGAAAGACTGCGTCTCGCGAGACTCCTCAGGTTGCTCTCCGTGTCCACCGGCATCTGGCGCCGCTGTCTGTCCAAGCTGCCCCTCTTCGGTCGTTGGTGCTTGTTGCTGTTCGGCTGATTCTCCCTCTTGACCTTCGTCCTGATTCGCAGCACTGGCGGAAGCTTGCTCGTTCTTGTTTTTGTGCGCTTCCTCATTTGCTTCGGTACCCGCACCAACTTCAGCATTGGGATCAGCTTGGTCAGTGTCTTTCTGATCACGGACCTCATCTTCTGGTATGCTTTCATCCTGGAGAGGAACAGCATCATCGTCCATCGGCTCGTCACCATCCTCCTCTTGTTCTCCTTCCGCCTGTTCCTCGTCTTCAACATGACCGGTTGTGTCTTTCTCCTCCTCGCCTTCTTGCTCAGGGCCAACGTCTTCATCTATGGTATCCGGCTGGCCTGGATCGACTTCCGGATCCATATCGTCTTCCGGCAAATCATCACATATGTCCATATCGCCAAGATCGTCATCCTCTTTGCCTTCCTCATCTTGACCATCCATGTTCAAGTCTTCCGGTAAGTCCAATGTCTCCTCTTCTTTAGCGTGCGGATCCATTTGCTCTTTCTCGCCCATACCGACGTTCTCTTCTTGGTCTTCGCCTTCCATCTCCATTTCCTCTTCTTCTTGACCCTCTTTATTTTCGTCTTTTTCATCTTCCTTATCTTCGCCGCTCTTCTCCTTCTCTTTTTGCTCAGCAGCAACTTGCTCGTCTTGGTCTTTGGTCCCCACATCCTCTTTTCCTTCTTTGTCTTTCGCGTCATCTTCTTTGCCGCCATCGTCCCACATCTTTTCGTCCACAGCACTAGGACCGAGATCATCGACACTGCCAACCTCGCTTTGCGCATCGTCGTCTCCTTCTTCACCAGACTCGTCGCCTTTGTCTTCTTTCTCTCCAACCTCCTCCGTCTCACCTTCCATCTCTTGCTCGCCCATGTCGACTGCATCCTCTTGTTCTTCGACACTTCCCTCACGCTCGCCTTTTTGCTCTTGCGCAAGTTCCTCGAGGTCTTCGTCGTCCTCAATATCCTTGGAGATATCTTCAGCACCTTCTCCTTCGCCGAGGCCAGTACCAGATTCAAGCTTGTCATCCTTGCCCTTCTGGGGATCGTTAGACTTCTCAGGAGGCTGACAAAAACCTTGCGTGCCGATCTCAATGAATGACTTTGACAGGCGGTGAAGCAGGTTCGCAGTTGATGCATGGAAAGCATCGAAACGAGTAACAATGTACTTGTGAGTTGCCACGTACTGATCTAAAATAGGCTTGACGCAAGCGAATAGAGCGACAATACTTTGCAAATTGGCGTCTTCATGAAGGTACTGCATCTTGTCGAGCAGCATCTGTAAAGTATCACTGACATGAGGAGCGTGTAGAGCCATGAGTGCAGCTGAGAGCGCTTGTTCTTCCTTGAGAAGCCAGGAAGCATCATCCGTTGAAGCAGGTATGCCCGTCATTGCAGTTTCCACATCTTGCATCGAACCCAGAATAAGATCCAGAGAAGCGAGGATGTCCTTGGCTTGAGCCTCAACTGAGATGCGGAGGTCGCCTGAAGAGCTGACAGTATTGGCGGCGGGATAGTGGAAAAGGAACGGTTCAACGTGCCGAAGCACTGTCCTCGCAATGTCGCTGTTGTTAATAGATGTGCTAAACGCTTTTCGAAGATCGGGCAAGAAAGCTTTGACATTATCGTTAACCTCTTGGTAGCGAACGGATTGAACGTTGAAAGGTAGTTTTGGCGATTGGTCGTATGCATCAATAAGGCTCTGGGTGGTACTGGTCCAGGCGCGCATCTCGCCGATCAACGTATCGAGCTCAGTCGTCTTCCCGAGCCTAGCTTGAGCGTTCACTACATCCGTAGCAGTCTTGAGCATAGCAGCGAGCCAACGAAGCTGTGGCTGTACGAAGCCTGAGACGTCTACATGTTCGGACACTAAAACGGATTGACCGTGCTCTAACTGGCACAAATTCGCAATAAGTGACATCGGCGCGTCGGTCTGCTTAAGGCTATGCGCAGCCTTGCTGAGCACACTACGCTGACGTATGGAGGCATATAGCAAGCCCTCCAGATATCCGATACTCCTTGCCACATCGTTTGGAGTCAGGTCACCGGAATGTTCCCTGGTGACTGCGCGGACCTGAGGCATGATGTTGAGTGCCTTGTGTAGGTAGTATTCAGCGGCGCTGCCAGTTTCCTCGCTTCCCTTGACAAGTGGTATAGTTGAGAGTATTGTCGAAAGTTCATCCTGCTTTGCTAGAGTGTCCACACTCAGGTTCGAGTTGATACCCATCTGCCGCAACTCTTTCATCGTATCGGCATAAAGCTTGCGCTTCTGAGTCTTGAGATGTTGTACGGAAGCTTTGTTCTCTTCAGTGAGCGTAGTAGGAGTAGCCTTTTGCAGTTCGATTATGGAACTCGAAAGCTCGGTAATGAACTCGCTGATGTATGATGCACCATCAACAGTATCAGTCTTCGGCGTTGTGAGATTGCGCATCATCGAAACTGTGATAGCGAGATTCTTGAAGCGAGTCGGCCTCTCGTCCCATCTAGGAATGCCGGTTGCGCAGAGCTCGAGTGCCTCAGGGTTGGTAGCTGGGATTACGTTTTCCATGGAGACGTTTTGTATATGGTTTTCATCCGGGAAGCCAGCACTCATTATACCAGACACCGGCCGATTGAGCAACGCTCTAAATTTGCGGACTAGTTTGGTTAACTTGCGGTGATTGGCTTTT
This sequence comes from Alternaria sp. 'sect. Undifilum', assembly GCA_024321975.1. NCBI lineage: Eukaryota > Fungi > Ascomycota > Dothideomycetes > Pleosporales > Pleosporaceae > Alternaria > Alternaria sp. 'sect. Undifilum'. Next base: position 5,219,488 of record JAJJZI010000004.1, read on the forward strand.
GCACTCTGCTTCAGGACCTCGATATTTGTGTCTTTCCAGCTTGCAAGCTTAATCACATCAGTTATCTGCTTCTCCAGAGCTTGACGACCCTTGGTAAGAGTTTCATGCACTGGCTTCTCAAGACGCGAATAGTAGGCGAGGAAGTTGTCAAGTGCCGCATGGACAGTCTTGAAGGCGTCAATGTCGTGCATGCGCATGGCTGCATGTTGACGAAGCTGTCCAAGGAGCTTGATACGCTGCTCGAAGTGTCCAAGTGTCGTCGACTCGAAAAACCCTTCCAACGATTTGAGTAAGTTAATGACATGCGTTTGTAGACTTTTCTCATCTTCGCTGCTCTCTGACGCAGCAATGACCGTCTCATATGCCACAAAGAACCAGCTCTTCGCGTCATCACGGTACTTTTCCTCTTCCATGTCGAACAGTCGTGCCCAGGTCGTAAGCTCAAGCTCTCTCCAGCTAACCAGGAGCTTGGTAAGATCGTCGAAGAGATTGGCAGTGCTGTACTCCTTGCTTGTAACCTTTTGCCATTCGTGCATGTAAGCATAAAGCTTCTCGGCCTTTGTGACAAACTTCGCCACAGGGTCGACATGTCGAAATTCGAGAGCTTCGTCACAAGTACGCAATACTTCTGAGAGGGTAGCATGCTCAGGCCAGATACTGCGGATCTGGCGATAGCGCGCCTGGATACGGTGAATGAGTGTGATAAGACGCTTGGCTTCTGATAGGTTGGCGTCAAAATAGAAGTTGTAGGTTCTTGCTGTACCGATCATCGATAGCGCGTTAACCTTCTTTTCAAGCGCGAGATATATGGCAGGCAAGACATCTTCATGCTTGCTTCCATAGCTTTTACCACCAGCTATGCGATTTAGTTCCGTGGCGCACCATTCCAATAAAGCCTTGATCGAGTTTGGGGCGTTTCGACCTTGAACGAAAAGTTGGGCATGTATGTTAGCAAGACGAATGGCATGATCCCGAGAATTGGATGGCAACCGCGCAAGTATGACCTCGTCTTCCTGATCTGCATCGTAGTCTGGAAATAGGGTTGGGTCTTCTTCGTCTGCGTCGTCGTCCATTCCACGATATGTGTACAGGCTCGAGTTCTGGGCTTCTTTTTCCTGATCTTGTAGTAGCTTCGTTTTCCAGTCGCCGTACAAGCTGGCGAACAGATCATGCAGAAGAGTTCTGGCCGCAGGTGTAGTCAATGAATCCGGATCGGTGTTGTTCAGCACGAGCAAAGAGTACAGTGTATGCCATCTGAGATCGACGGCGTGTTCGCGCTGGCCAAGGCTTTCTTCCATGGCATGTAGTACCGACTCTGACCTCTCCATTGCTTCGGTTCGTCCAAAGAACGGTGTTTTCGATGACATGTACGCTAAACTCTTGCTGACGTTGCCCTGAATCTTTTTCTCTTCTTCTCGTTGGCCCATGGTAAGACCAATCTGCAGACACGTGAGGAAGCCGACTCCGATATCCGTGATGTCATCATATGCTCGATATCCTTCAGTGAGTCGCTGGATGATACGAAGGACGTTTTGCTGCAAGGTGTTGTCACGAGCCGCCTCATGGACTGACATCGATTCGTTCATAAGAGGTTGTATGGTGCTCAACAAGTTTGTGAACTCGCCTTGAAGATCATCGAGCTCGGAGATCGCAGGACGAACGATGGCCGGCACAGGTGGCTCTTGACCCATGTTATCGATCACTTCCTCGACTTGACGGATACGGAAGCTTGTATCTTGCCCAGTGAAGTCGATTTGGAATTGTCTCAAGGCACTGAGTGCTTTCAGGAGAGAATCTTTCTCCGCGGTGAACATATCGCGTTCGATCATGGGCCTGAGTGCGGGATCGTGCGGGTAATTGGGAACGTATAACTGTAGACCTAGAAGGCCCAAGTGAATCCACGCTTTTGAGTCGATACTAGAATCAGGCGATCGAGCGCATCTTGCGATACCAGCCTCTAAAGTCGATCGATAGAACTCGGAAATGTTAGCATCTGAAGATACTATAACTGAGCCTTCATTCGTCGCCTCAACAAGTATATCGGAGTGCGATGCGATAATCTCCTTACAAATGTCCTTATGAAGCAAGTCCAACGCAGCGTTCTGGTCATTCGTTATGCGGCCCGCGTCGAGTGATAGCTGCTGGGAGAGGACTTGTAGTTCAGTCTCGAATTGGTCGAGCTGTGCCAACTGAACTTCATCGGCACCATGTAGCTTGGCAAGTACCGCAGTGTGGAACCTGCCTTGGAGTACCATAGCGTTCGCTGACTTGCGCGTCAACCCGAGATGCCGATACAACTTGGTGAAATGCTCTGATCCATGATGAGATCGGCCGAATGCGAGATCTACGAGCTTTGTTGCTCGCCGGGCGAACAGAGCTGACTTTGCTCGCATGGCTACAACATCTGCTGTAGGCGACGTGTTTTGTTCGGTATCGACGTCGTTGCGCGCGATATCTAGGAACTGGCAAAGGCCCTCAAACTCGTCCTCGAAGTATGGAGTAATTACCATGTTGTCTTCGCCGATATTCTGCTCAAGGTCGTGGATGACTGCACAGAGACCCGCGACAAGTTCTTTGGCGTCCACTTGATTCTTTCGAACAAGGTTTAGGGAGCTAGCTACCCTTTCGCGTAACTGGACCATCTCATCTACGCGTAAGGTTGATTGCCACATAACTGCATCAAGCCTGTCGGCTAGACTTTCGAGTTCCAAGATAGCGTCCAGCTTAGCGTAGGTCGTGGGTGTGGGTGCTTTGAACACGCGCCAGATATGTTCCATACCCAATCCGGTGGTTAGCTGGACGTCAGATCCGAAGACCGCGATTTCCTTGGAGAGTGCTTTACTCAAGAACTGTTTGTGAGAACCTGAGTCTCCGGCTATGGCGGGTATAGCAGACGTCAGCATCTTTAGATAAGTCTGGAACGTGGCGCGATCAAACGTGGAAGCAGTTGTGAGAGCATGGAAGGCCCAGAACAATGTTCGCAAGGGCTTCAGAAAACCGATGTCAAAATGGTGGTCTTGCTGAAGCGCATTCCAAAAGCCCTCAACAACCTTAACAAGACCTTGCCAGTACGCATGTAAAAACGCTGGCAGCTTCTGCCTCTCTTTGCGACGTTCAAATCGAGCGGATGGAAGATCTTGGATGGCTTGTTGCATGTTGTAAAGATCGAACATGATCTCATACATGGACGCACTCCAGACGTTCAGTCTCTTCGACTCTTCGGTACGATTGAGGAGTAGCTCGTTACTCAAGGGATGATAGGAGCGAAGTCTTGTCAGCTCCTTCGCCCCCAATTTTTTGTAAACGTCCCTCGCGTGTGGTGCCCATGTCGTCTCCAGGAAACGAGCAAATCGTAGTATCCGATCCTCAGCACTTGCTTGAGGCACCGCAGTTATCATCTGTTTGTCATCATGGCCATTCGTTCCGTTCGGTTGCGCAGAGACAGTTGACACGAGACCTTGTCGGGTCTGCTTGGCGAAACTTGTCAACAAATCATTATCTTGAAGTCCTAGATGCTCGAAGCGCTGCTCTAAAGTCGCCGACAACTGCTCTTCTTGTTCTTGGAATTGGCGATATCGATACATTGCAGAATCGAGCGGATACTGCACCATCGGCCGAACGTCATGAACGGCCTCGTGGTCACCATCTAGGAGACAGATCTCGACAGCTCTGTTTCGCATAGCTCTTGAAAGCTCCCCGTACTTCGAATCCATGGTCATGAATATACGGAAGTTCGGATGAGGGCGTACAATGCGTGCTTCACCATCGTCTGTAGAGTGTTCGTTGATTGAAAGGTATCCGTTAGGCTCAAGAAGCGAGTTTAGTCGGTCCAAAACAGCGCTTGAGCAAAGATTTGCGTTGTCGAGGACAAGCCATTTGCCCTGCTCAAGCGAGCGGATAAGGATACCGTCGACCCATTGGAAACGTGCGCCGTCGATTTGTTGATTGAAAGCCTGGAGCGATGAGTGCAGCTGGTGGGCCAGGTCAGACGCTTCAGGGCTGAGTCCCGCAAGATTTTCGAGAAACTGCACTACACCGCCGTTGTCGGTTGTGAAAGAACCAGCTTGAAGGCGTTCCAGTAGTTGAAGATGTACGACTGGAGGCCTTGTGCTGGTCGCGATATGTCTTCGGACAAGCTCTTCCACCTGCTCAAGGCATCGATTAACTTCTCGTGTCGGATCCAACTGCTCATATCCACCAACAAGATCCATAGCGTCAACATCTGCATTCATGGAAAAGGTGATCAAGTCTGTACCAACAAAGCTTGCCAACTGGCTGATCATAGCAGTCTTACCGGAGCCGGGTGGACCCACGATTATGACCGGCCAGTTTTGCTTGACACTGACCAGAAGAGCTTCCATTGGTCCCAGATGCGAGGTGCGGAGGGTAGATATAGCAATTGAACGCGCGACTGCAGTGTTACGTGGTAGCAGGCCGAGGCCGACTTGAATAGCCTCAGTACTCAGGTTGTGGAAAAGACTCATGCGGGGTTGATGGTCGCCATACTGGTTCTCGAACAGCCTACGCAGGCGAACACGATCGGTCTCTGCACGGAAGCGTTGGGCAAAAATAGTGTCCAAAAAGTCTCGCGCCGAGCCCGGGAAGTCTGTCGAAGTGAGAAGTTGCAACCAGCGTAGAGTGTCACGCAAATTGAACTCCCAAGGTGCGCCAAGGCTACCGAAAGAGCGACGATTGACAACTTGGTCATCCAACTCTGCCACGAATTGGATGAGCTTGGTGACTTCTTGCTCATCGATACTAGGGAAGACCTTGTTGCAGATGAGTGTGAGGTCTTCTGGGCGGAACACATCGGCGTATACAACGGTAAATCGGTTGACGAAGGATGCGGGCAAACCCTTACGGCCACCGCCCTGGTGATGTGGATTCTGTGCCGCAAAGACTCTGAAGTCTTGATGTTTATGGAATGTCTGATCCAGCTCAGAGATGTATACTTCACCACGATGGTCGAGCACTGCGTTGAGGCCTTCAAGTACCGACTGTGACGCCAAGTTCATCTCGTCCAGAAGTACCCAGTCACCGTTCTTCATTGCTTTAAGGAATGGCGCGTCACGCCAAGCAAATGTACCGGCGGCTCCACCTTCGACAGGTACGTCCGATCCAAATAAATCCATGAGATCTGTCTGTTCGGAGAGATTGAGACGCGTCAAAGGCTTGCCGATTGCCTTAGCTAGGGCAGTAACCAGTGTGGTTTTACCCACACCAGGGTTACCCTCGAGTAGAATTGGTTTTGGAAGCTGCAGCGCACGTATAACACGCATCGCATTGGAACGAGTCGTCGGGGCTTCAAACGCAAAGTTTGACGTCTGCGAGGCTGCTGACGAGAACTTGGGGATGGAGAAAGAGCCCAGTCGGAAGGTATGCTCCGTGTCCAAAATGTCAATAGTTCCAAAGTACATAGGTGCGACATCTTGACCCAGCAGCTTGCTCAGGTGATGCAAACACGCCGCCTTCTCATCGTCGATTGTAGCTGCAGAGATGGCGAGCAAGCCTGCTGGGTTGGCTCCAAGTGTATCGATGAAGACCATTGCCGCGCCATGAACAACACCAAATACAGGATCATCATGTTTCGAGTCATTGATGAATGAGACCCATGCCAAAGTATCACGGATGGATATCGAAGACGCGACGGAGGTGTTGTATTTGTCGTTAAACCATTGTGAGAATGACACAATAGCACCAGCGTATTGCACTAGGTTTGGCTTCAACTTCGATCGCACAATCTCCAGAATGTCGTCAAGATCAGACATGGCTGGGACCCAGATCTCCGTGAAGCGGTTCCGCAAGGCTGGCGAAAGCTCCTTTTTGCCATAGTCTCCACCTGGGTTCATGGTAGCAAGAAACTGGAAACCATCGCTAGCTGTGACGAGTGAGTCTACAGAGCCCTTCTCTGCAAGCAGAAGAGTTCGTGAAGGTTCGAGAACACTATTCAGGCGCTCGAGCACTGAATCATCTGCTAGTGAGATCTCGTCGAGAAGGAAGTAGTGACCTTGCTTCATCGCGTACACCAAGCTACCATCCGCCCACTCAAACAAGGCACTAGCTTTGGTTCGATTCAAAACTATAGATTTACGAATCTCGTCGGTGAATGACTTGGATGAGTCTTTGGTGATTCGATCGTAAAGCGCTAAAAGGTCTTCGAAACCCAGGGAAGTCAGATCAACCTGCACGCTTTCGCTCGGGATTCCGGCGAGTGCCTCAAGCACCTGCTCCCTGACAGATTCTTCAATTGCGGCTCGGTTTCTGATAGGTCGTTGTGCACCGATCAAATCGCCAGTTTCGGTATTTTGGTGGGCGTTGAGGATGTGGAGTTGATTGTGGAACTGATCAGCGAGCAATTGACAAACAGTTGTCTTTCCGCAACCTGTCTCTCCAATGAGCAGGACAGGTTCGTTGTTGCGAATGGCATGTGCAACAAGAACCGATAGACGACGCATCGCGCGCGTCCAAACAACACCAGTGTTGACCATATCCACACCATTGCTGAGTCCTTGAATTTTTGTCAAGCTGTTGGGACTGAACAGCTGCTCTTCATCTATCGTCACTTTAGGACCTTTCTCGCTCATCACGGTTTCCAGGATCTTCTTGACAGCGACTCGCTCTTCCTCCTTGCGCACGCGTCCTGCAAGAAGCATATAACCGTTATTCGCAAGATCTTGTACTGTGTCGGCTTTTCGTTGAGCCCATCTGAACAAGTCTCGTAGTGTCGCGAAACTCTTCTGCTCAAATATACGATTCTCTTGTCGAAGTGTGGAAAGCTCTCGATAGACCTTCACGATCCGCTTACACCATGTTTCCGGGATCATAGTGCGACGGTGCAAGATCTCTGTCAATTCCTCTACCGGGATGTCATCAAAGTGTAGTTCCAGGAATCGGTTGCGGAAGGCTCTTGACAGGACTTTACGTCCTCCATAAAGACCCGCCGGGTTCTGCGTGGCGAAGAGCATGAAGTCTTCGTGTGGACGGACGACCTCTTGTGTTTCCGGTATGAGGAGCTCACGGTTGTCATCAAGCAGGCGATTCAGTGCTTCCAGGACATCTGTGGGCGCCAAGTTGAGCTCGTCCAGAACAATCCAGTGGCCTTCCCGTAGTGCCCGCACGAGTATGCCTTCTTGGAATGTGAGCTTCCCGTCAGCACCGGAAATGTAAGAGCCTAAGTATTCTTGCAAGTCGGTATGCTCGTGATTGTTGATACGGACGAATTTGTTCCCTGATCTTTTGGCTAGGTATTCGATCATACTCGTTTTACCGGATGAGGTAGGTCCTTGAATCAACACAGGATACTTTCTTGTGGAAGCAGCTCGGATGAGGTTGTTCATGTTGCGTTGAACAAAGGGGGTGATGATGTAGTGTGACTGCTCTTGCACATCATGTATACCCTGTCGAAGCCAATAATGGCCTTGTCTGACATAGCCTCGACCATCTGATGGTTGCTGGAGAGGCTTTCCAAGTTCAGCCTTCATAGAAGCCTTCTGAGGGAACATGTGTTTTGTGATGAGTGGAGCGACTAAGTCTTCCGAAGCCTTGCCTAGGAAAGTTAAGAAACTCATATGAAATCCTTCGTACAAAGCTCGACGGAGGGTACAAAGAGGCGCAATATCCCTGGCGTATGACAACGTGCGTGTCAAAGTTCGTAAACTGAAGTGGGCTTTTTGGTCGGCACCATCTACGAGCATATTCGCCTTGGCGAGCTTTTGAATCTCGAGATACAGTGTGGTGGCATCGCGGGCTACACATACTATCGCCGGATCTGTGCCGTCACCACCCAGGTACTTCTCAACAATGTTGCGCAAGCTCTTCTCGTCACCGTCTGGACTCTCAACGTATAGTTCTGTGAATCGTGATCGAATGCCGGGCGGCAGATCCTTCTTGCCTACATCAGTGGCCGGGTTCATGGCGGCGAACACCCTGAAATTGGGATGCGCGACCACTCGCTCAACATTGCCAGTCTCGGTCAACAGTATTGATGGGTTTCCATCTGGACCACCACCCAGTAGATCAGTGAGTGCCTCTAGTGTGTCTGAAGATGCCAAGTTGATCTCATCAAGTAGCACCCAACCCCCATTTCTGACTGCCTTGACGATGTTGCCTTCCAGGAAGGAAAAGGCGAATGCCTCTGAACCACTAGAGAGCTGCGCTTCTAAGTCGTGGAGATCGGTCGCAAACTTCTCCCACCGAGCAGTTGGGAAGTTGACAGGCAATGAGTCCATCTTTCGCTTCTTCTTGGGTTGGCCGCCATCAGGATCTGGGGATGAAGTTTGTGATTCGTGCGACTTCCGGGCTGCATCTACCATCTTCAGGGCCTCACGCCAGAGCGCACACACTCGCTTCCACTCGCCCTTTGCGACACGTTTACCGAGCATTTCGATGAATCGTAGATTCTTCTTTCTCGAGAAGGTGGTATCGAAGATCTCATCGAATTCATCCTTGAGTGGAATGACTAGGCTGCGTACATTGACAGGCTTGAAGCCACCAAGCAGGTCACCGCTCTCGCTTTGCTGTGACAGATTGAAGGCTACCAGCTTTCGACCAAGCTGCTCAGCCAGATACTGAATACACGTAGTCTTTCCCGTACCCGTCTCACCCACTAGAAGAAGTGGTTCCTGGCGTTCGACTGCTACGGCCACCTTCTCGAGCAGACGCAAGGTGTAGTCATTGGTGGAAAACGGCCGCCCTGAAACCGTTTTCTTCGAAGACCTATGCTTGGACAATCGCGCTCTTCCAATCTGAATGGTACCAGATGCCGTGGTCTTGGAAGGTACCTGGAGCTTAATTTCACGATTCCGTAACAGGTGGTCTCGGCGCTGAGGATCAATGTGCAACTCCTCCGCCACACATGCCATAACCTTTAGGCGCGCGCCTTCGGTACGGAGACTCCCAGCAAAGCAGTCGAACGCTTCCATGAATATGTCGTCCTTTTGCGCGTTGCTGAAAGAAGTAGACTGTCCAAGAAGCACCGCTATCCGGTCGCACCACTTGAGTAGGTCTCGTGGCGTCATGGCTCGAAGTGATGTACCATTCTCGGATGAGAACTTGGCATCCGAGTACAGTTCCAATAGTCGCGCATAGACTCCTATGATGCCAGAAAGATGTTTCTGCAGTGCAGGGTATTTAGAGTGTATCACCTGGCGGAACTCGTCCAACTGTGGCATTTGCACCGTAATAGACTTCCAAAACCGATAGCCAATCATATTCTGACGAGGTATGATTTCTTGACCTCGTGGATTGAGCGTGCTTCGCATGGTTGCGATGATGCGGAAGCCACGTGCTGCTCGTATAGTCTCTCCTCTGCTAGGTATGAGCAGCTCACCGCGCTCAATGAGCGGCAGAAGTGTGCTGATGACTTCGTTTGGCGCTCGATCAAGGTCCTCGATAAAGATCCATCTTCCTTCCCTGACTGCTGTAGTGAGCACACCTGCGCGCCAGCTAAACGTTCCCGGCTTGGCTCCAGTAGTGTACATTCCGATTAGTAGCTTCGCGTCACTTTGTTCGTTGAGATGGAGGGTGACCATTTTGTCGAGTTTGTTGAGTTGCCATGCGAAATGGCGGGTAAGAAGCGTCTTACCGGAGCCCGCGAGTCCAGTGAGCAGGATTGGGCTAGATCCAAGAAGCCCGTGGGCGATTCTTCTCAGGTTCTCTTCCGCAGTGGCTGTCGAAACCAGCTCGGCAGGCCTCTCCTGCGATGGTACTCCGTCTAATCGAGGCAATAGCACGCCATTGACGTTGACCGTGTATGGCGACAGGTCTTGGTACACAGCTGATGCATATATCTCTTCTCTGAAACCTTCCTGACTCATCTTTTTCTGCAGATCCTTCCATCTCTTCTCTTCCCACAGCGACAAAAAACGGTAGTCGATTTGCTGTCCTTCCCATGGGCCCTCAACTTCCCCTTCTCCAACAAATTTCTTGATCATCTCTTGGATCGCATAATCCGCTGTGTGCGCATATATGCAAAGTGTCCGTACAGCTAGATATCGTACAACACGACTCGGGTGCTGGAAAAAGCTCTCCAAAGCAAGCGGCCGTACATAGTGGGCGAAGTTCTTGCAGTCATAGCTGATGAGTCGGAACGTTCCCAGCAGAACTTCAATCAAATTCGAATCTTGAATTGCCGTCGTCGCATCGGTTGGCACTGTTAATCCGATGGCAGGCGAATTCGAGGTATGTGCCAGAAATCGTTCCACGTGCTCCGCAAGGTGAGGCGCAAGTGATAGTAATCGACCAAAAGCTGCAACTTTCGCGTCAGTCTTCGCGCTAGACTGTATCCACCGCGCACAAAGCTCCGTGAGAAGTCCATCATGCTGAACGAAAATGTCGTCCGTGGATCCGGGCTTCAGCGCTTCTGTAGCAAGCGCGTTGATATTGACCATTTTACCGGTCTTGCGAGTGTTGGTTCCTTCCATTTATGTAAGGACTGGTTGTTGATTCGCTTTTGGGGCGCCTTCCCATAGTTTCGACGCTTCAATATGCCCGGAAGGTGGTGTTGTGGCGGCAATGTCTGAGTGCCTCGAAGTTCTCTAACTTTTTTTGCGGGTCTCTAGACACGCCAAGACACTAACCCAATTAGTCGTAATCCGCTCCGCAAAATCTCATGATGGCAGGCACGACCACAACGTACAAGCATCATCGATCCTCGCCCTCTCCTCCAGCACAATGGCAGCACCGGCATCTCGCGCGCTCAGGCGCTGTATCTGCACCGCAAAGCAGTCCGCATACGTACGACCGACAATTGGAGCCACACAGCAGAGGATACAGCGGAGATGGCAATCAGATGCGGCAGCTCCTACGAACCCAAAGATTGCGACTATCGTGGACCAGATTAGCCAATTGACTCTATTAGAGACTGCGGACTTGGTATCGACACTAAAGGTACGGACAAACCAACGTGGGGCGGATGTGGCGGTTGGAGATCCTTAAACGAATATTGGTGGTATGCGATGAAAACTCAAGGAACAAGCATATCATGATGCTCGAGCTGTTTCTTTCTTTCTATGAATTCCGCTGCCGGCATTGGTTCACATAGCACTTTTCATATTACCAATGGTATATGGAGTCTGTCCGCACATATGCTAACATTCCTTTCCAAGACCCGCCTGAACATCCCTGACATGCCCATGGGCGGATTTGTCGCCGGTCCCGGAGGAGGCGCAGGCCCCGCAGCCGCAGCTCCCGTCGAGGAAGAAGAAGCCGCACCCGCCGCTCAAGAAAAGACCCTCTTCAACCTCAAGCTCGAGAAGTTCGATGCCGGCGCGAAACCTAAGGTGATCAAGGAGATCAAGGCCATGCTAGGATTGAGTTTGGTGGATAGCAAGAAGTTCGTCGAGGGAGCGCCCAAGATGATGAAGGAGGGTGTGCCAAAGGAAGAGGCGGAGAAGATCGTCGAGAACCTCAAGGCACTGGGTGCGACGGTTGTCATGGAGTAGACGATGTTCTAGAAGTGGGGAAGAGGGGGATCTGAGAGGAAGAGACGGATACTGTATCATAGCATTGCATGTGGGCGTGTACAGATATGTTTGGAATGACCATGGATGTATTCAGTATACTCAAAACTCCAATAACAATGTGGGCGTCATGAGACAAGCCCGTGGTATCTCTCCCTAACGCCTAGCCCATGCTGTGACAGTATCCGTCTTGATCCAATGAACGCCAGGAATACAATTCAACTTCCCCCTACTCCCAATCCTAGGAGCCAGCTTGATCTGACGGCGTCTTAGAACTCTCACTGTCTCCATCGTATCCCAAGCCATCCTCCCTACTTGCAGTTTCCGGGGACGCTGCAGCCTTAGCCTCCACCCACGCCTCAATCCTTTCCTGGTCCTTGCTGGGATCCTAACCATACGCAATAACCTTTCTCCTTTCCTCGGCGTCTTCCCTCGCTGTGACATAATCATCCTCATTAATATCACTAGCCTCCTCCCACAGCTTCTCCAACTCTTCGTAACCATCACCAGGCACCGCCCAGATACTCTCCCTGAGTCTCTTATGCCTCTCCCTATCCTCCTCAATCCTCTGTTCAATCTGCCGTTTATCCATTCTCTGCCCTCCATTCCGACTAGCCGATGCCGCGGGGCCGTTTTTAGGATCGGAGTTATCCGTCGCCATGAACGGATGCGCAACTTCCCTTGATTTTAGAACAGCTTCAAGTTCTTGAACAGTTTCCTCCATGAGGATGGAGAGATTTTCGAGGGTTTTTAGGACTTTGCGCACGACACGGATGTTTGCTCCTTCTTCGCCTACTACGCATTCTACGACTGCTAAAATGTCTCTTTGCAGCATGCGGACGTAGCCCATTGCACTAGAGTCTCCTGAATTGTTGTCTTTTACGGCGTATTCGCAGAGGCATTCGATGAAGAACATGATGTTTGCGCGCGTGTTCATGTTGGTGCGGTCGAGCTGTTCGAGGATGCAGGAATGCAGGTCTTCGTCCATTTCACGGTTCTTCAGTGCGTAGAGGGCGGCTTTTTGAAGGGAGGTATGGGATGCGCTGAGGTGGGAGAGGAGTGTCGTGAAGCGTTGGCGGACTTCAAAAGGGTCGGCCATGACGAAGGTTAACGAGAGTGTTCGGCTACTCTGAGCTTGGTGGTCGTCTTTTCGGTATGGTAAATGGGGTAATGTGGAGTAATATGTCTTGGTATGTGATAGTATCCGTGGAGGTGGAGAGCTTAGAGAGCTGCGCGCGCATATCGTCGGACATGGTCATAGCTCAGGATTTCTTTAAGCGGACGTGGGGAAAGCGCCGATCTCGCGCTTCAGTAACCCAGCAGTCATCTTCCTTTGCATTTGTCCAACACCAACCAAAAAGATACCCAAAAGACTATATTCAAAATGGCAAACACGCAGGAATCTAAGCCTCTCACATTGACCGTTCTCGGTTCAGGTGTGTCGAGATTTCTTCTATACTTCATTCAATTGCCCCGTCCTCAGCAAGGGAATCATTACACAGCTGCGATTGAGTTTTTGAAGGAGCTGCAGTGTCTTTGAAATACTCAAGACATACTCACATCGTTGGGATATATCTAACTCCTATTTATCAACCTACAAGCCCTTCATCATATCCGAACCGTCCAAGGCAGTCCCCCAACCCCCACTAACACACCTCCAGGAACAATGGGCATAGCAATAATGGGCGGCGTGATGTCATCCCTCGCCTCCGCCAAAACAAAAGCTTCCCTCGACCCCTCCTCCGCCCCCAAAGACGTACCCAACTTCTCCAACTTCATCGCCTGTGACCAATGGGCCCCGGCCGAACAAAACGTTCGCAAAGCCCTCGGCCACTACAACTTCCCCCTCCAGACCCTCACAAACCAAAACCTCAAGGGTGTGCAAGAAGCAGACATCGTGCTGCTGAGTTGCAAACCGCACGGCTTCAAGACGATATTGGGTGAGGAGGGTGTGAGGGAGGCGCTCAAGGGAAAGGTGCTTGTTAGCATTTTGGCGGGCGTGACGAGGGAGCAAATTGAGGCGTTCTTGTATCCCGATGGACCAGAGAAAACGGAGAACGCTTGTCGTGTGATAAGAGTTATGCCTAACACAGCGTCTTTCGTTGGGGAGTCCATGTCTGTGATTCAGACTTCGGATCCGCCGCTCAGCGAGGCGCAGTACAAGCTTGTAGAGTTTGTCTTCAGCTCCATTGGCCGCGTTACAACCCTCCCACCGGCGAACATGGATGCGGCGACTGCGCTGTGTGGTTCGGGTCCGGCGTTCTTTGCGCTGATACTGGAGGCGGCGGCCGATGGTGCGGTTGCGATGGGTCTACCGAGGGCGGAGGCACAGATGATGGCTGCGCAGACCATGAGAGGAACCACTGGACTTGTGCTGAACGGTGAGCACCCAGCTGTGCTGAAGGACAAGGTCTCGACACCTGGCGGCTGCACCATTGGCGGACTCATGTCGCTCGAGGAGGACGGTGTCAGGGGTGCTGTTGCAAAGGCAATCAGGGAAGCTACCGTTGTCGCGTCGAGACTCGGTGGTGAGCAGAAGGAGTTCGTGAACCACAGGCGGTAGATATATCGAGGTTGAACAACATCTCAGTAGCTTCGTCTCAAACACTTGTTAAAAAGTAAATGATACCACGATTATCCAAGGCCAACATCACCATGCCGCATGATCCGTTCAAGTCAAGAATGTCTTTTTATTAGTACCTAAGCCTAAGCTAAGTACAAAGCAGACAGCGCCCACGCTCATCCATCTATTCTGACTCATCCATCACAGGGTATAATACAAAGAAGTAGAGAAGCAGTTCAGATCTCCTCCAGTAATCACCCAGAATTATCCACATTACAACCTCTAGTCGTTCGTAGCCCCATCATCCTTCATCATAGCACAAACGAAACGATTTGATGCCCATGCACGTAAGATCAGAAGAGCCATCCTATCGGCGCTCGCGCTCGCGCTCCACCATCTCACGCTCAACGTCGCTCTCAGTCCTCACGCCACCACGTCGAGCCTTGGCGTTCTTACGTAGTCCCGCAGTAAAGAGATTGGCAATGTTATCATCTCCCGTCGCTCCAGACTTCCTACGCTTGTCGCGGTGGGATGCGGGACCTGTGGGAGGTTTGACCTCGGCTTTAGGACCCTTGGGCACGGGAGCCTCGTCATCGAAGTCGTCTCTGCTGCGCTTGGTCGAAGGCGCAGAGCGGGGTGACGATGAGATGCGCGAGTGGAGGGATTTGCTAGAGCCAGATGGCTTTTCAACGCGTTCACGGCTATCCCGCTCCCGGGCGTTGCGCTCTCGCTCGGCGGCATAGTGGTCTTGGGAAGTTTCCTTCTCCTTTGATGAGGGCCCGGTTGGGGTACTCGTCACGGAGCTTACACTGCTCTTGCGCCGGTGATCTCTAGCATCTCCGTTACGTTCTTTGTTGCGATCAGCAGCTGGTCCCTTTGGTGGCTGGAAAGCTCGCGGGCCCGTCGGAGGCTGGGCTGGTGGTGGCATAACGGTGTTCTTCGAGCGACCCTTGATGCTGAAACCATTCGCTGAGGGCCCAGTTGGTGCATTCAGGGGAGGAGATACAGCGCGTTTCCTCATCATTTGGCCAACAACGTCCTCTTCTTTATCCGGCTGGGGTGGTTTGTCTTTGCGCTCACGGTCATCGTAGTCGCGTCGCTCGCGGTCTCGGTCTTTGCGGCTACGACGCGAAGAGCGGTACTTGTCATCATCGTATTCGCGCTCGTCGTCTTCGGCTTCACGGTCGCGGCGACGCCTACGGTCCTTGTCCTTGTCACGGGAGCGATCCTTCTCACGGTCATAGTCATAGTCGCGATCTCGCTCTTTACGGTCCTTGCGGTCTCGCTCACGCTCCTTATCGCGTGATCGATTGCGGCCACTCCTATGTTTACGACGCGAGCTGCCATCGGAGTCCTTTTCGCCGTTCACGTACGCCTCCTCGTCTTCGTGTCTATCTTCCTCACGAGGAGACCGGGAGCGGTGGCGACGACGATGTTCCTTGCTTCGATCGCGGTGTGATCGCGATGAACGGTGCTTGTCCTTGTCGCGGCGGCTGCTGCGATATTTGGAGTCGGCTGATGCTGTTCGCGTACGGTCACCCCGACTGCCCTTCTCTTCGCGGTATCGGCCATCGTATTCCTGTTCACGATCGTCGTAGCGTGACGAACGGTGGTGCTTACGGTCTTTGCGGTTTTCGTGGTCATCATCTAATGGTGTGGCAGATCTACCACGGTCATCGCGGCGAGATTGACGGTCTGCAGAACGTGACCGCTCACGCTGCTCGTCCCGATCATCATTCCTCGTTCGTGACCTTGACCGAGAGCGCGTTGGTGAGCGTTCCTTCACGCGCATACTCTCATCACGTAGAGGAGACCGCCTGTGTATAGTCAGTCATGGCCTGATCTGCATGTTTCAAGCACGTCTACTTACGATCGAACTCTTCGCTGGGGGCTGCCAGGCGCGGCATCTTGCGTAGATGCGACGCTTTTGGGTGCTGGCGGTGGTGCAAATCGCTCGTTGTTCATACGACTCGAAAATCCAGTGTTGGGTCGGCCTTCTCTCATTGCACGTGGTCCAGTTGGCGCGCCTACTACACCAACACCAATAGGCTCCGTTGGTTGGCCTGTCAGGACCGTTGCAGCGCCATACGCTCCGTTGTTGAAGCCGCCACGAGGACCATATTTGCCAATGTATCCCCTGTTCATATTCATGCTGGGATCGAAAGGTGCATTCATGTGCTGATCCGGGAACTGATTCATCATTCCTTGGGTGTATGGCATGCCATGGCCCATCATGGACTGATCGTACTCCTGCATATCTGTATCGCCAGAATCTACGGTCTGTATAGGCTTCAGACCGTCATCGTGCGTCTCATCATGAACACCATCGTCTGCTTGGTTAGTGTCATCGCCAGCAGTTTCGCCCGCGGCGCCAGCACCGACCCCGTCTGCAGGAGTCTGCGGTCCAACCGATATCAGAACACCTTCGACGGTCTCCTTACCTTCCTCAGTTGGCTCTGCGGACGCCTTCGACTGCTCTCCCTCGGCTTTTGCCTCAGGAACAGTGTTAGCGATCTCGTCAGGCGACTGGCCGTCACGCTGCTTAAGACGAATCGCGTCAGTTTTTGATTTCCAAGTTTTGCCGATACCCTTGCACGGGTTTGGCGGATTTCGTTGATGGGTTGAACGTACGTTTTGCAGAGGACCGCCGCGGCTGCCCGGCCGACCAGGCGCATTCTGAAAACCAGGACCAAAGCCACCTTGACTGCCATTCCTGTTGTTTCGCTGAGGATGTGCTCCTCCTTGACTGGCATGGAAACGATTCTGGTTCTGGTTTGGGAGATTATTCTTGGGGAATTGGTTCATCATCTCGGGATATGCTCCAGATTGATTATAGCCACCCATCTGATTGGGCCCGCTGAAGTTTCCATAACCACCGCCCATGCCATTCCATCCACTGCTATAGCCGCCACCATATTGCATCATGTTCATGGCAGACATGTCGTTCATGCCCATGCCCATGTTCCCTCCAAAGTTGCCGTACATGCCGTTCATGCCGTTCATGCTGTTGAAGTCTGAATAGACGTTAGTTGCTTGCTAGACAAGTGGGGTTGATGTACAAACATACCCATAGGATTCATGCCGTTCCAGCCACTATTGGCCATCATGTTGGGCATGCCATTCCAGGCCATACCGTTATTGAAGCCACCGTGGCTGGGAAATCCGAAGCCCATTTGACCTTGCATACCATTCATCGCCGGGTTGCTGCCCATCATGCCATTTGCTCCATTTGTGTTCTTTTGCTCGTCTGTCGCGCCGTCTGCAGCTGACGGTTCGATACTTTTGGTCACGTCCTGGGAGGCGGTGCTACCGCGTCGCTCGGTCTCGTTCTCAGGGGAAACATTATTCTAGTCTGGTCAGCAAGAGCGAAAGGTGAAGTGGAAAGCATCTCATGTCATTGGCACGTGTGGCACCCATATCCTGCAACTCTTTGAGACTCGAGATGTCTCTTTTGCTTGTTTGCTTCTTTTTTTCTTTCAATGTACAGTACCAACAGACATAAGCGAGAGTGAAAGGAAAGACATTGAGAACCTACCTCGTTCGGTTGGGCTGAGACAGAGCCGGTGCGCTGTCCAGCCCCTTCCGCGTTCTCCGTAGAACCCGCAGCTTGTTCAGCAGCGCCGTCCTCTGCCTTTGGTGTATCCTCAACACTGTCTACGGGTTTCCCTGCACCATCGCTTACCGGCTGTACCTCAGGCGCGGCTGGTGTTACCTCCACGGGTGGGGTAGCTGCCTGTGCCGCGGCTTTGGCCTCTTCCTTCTTTTTCTGCTTTTGTAGCCACACTCGCATCGTATTGCGCAGAAACTTGTTCAGAGTGCACGAGTCAGCCTCGAGCGGTGAGTGGTCGCATGACGGACACGTCGTCGGGAACTGAAGGTTTCCTTGACCTAGGCCATGTTAGCACCTGTGTTCTCCTCTAATAGCGAGTTTTAATATGCGTACATGATGAACATATTGACTTGGCGCAGCAGATTAGTTTGTATGAGTCGAATGCAAGCTGGTTGCAAAGAGCGCAGAAGAAGTTCTTAGGAAAGACGGTTGTCGGGAGCGAACTGTATACGTTAGTTTTGATCGTACTAATTCCAAGATGACATACGTACAGCGCAAGTTCTTTCAGCTCGTTGGCGAGCGGTGCCGCCTTGGCGTCTGCTGCGGGGTTGGCCATGGTGAGGTTCTACGAGTTCGCGACTTCGGGTAAGGCTGCCGTGTAAGAAGATGAATCGACGTCTGCGCCGGGCTTTACTCCATTAAAAGGGTATAGAGAAATGAGGGACAAGGAGCGACAGGTTTGAAATAGTCCCTCGATGCAGGCGCAGGCAAGCAGGTGAGGTTGATTGCAGGCGCGGCAATCGTGTTTGCGGAGTGACAGCTAAGTGAGTCGCGGAAGTTTTCTGCATGTCGCGACCGACCGATGGGTCTGTGCGCAGCGCCGCTAATGTCCGTCACGTGCGTGTTGCTCTCTGCCAGAGTAAACAAACCACTTGTCTAGTCTCACTGTTCACTGAGCAGTGTCCGTTTGCATGCAGCGGCATTTAAGACTTCCGCAGGTTTTCTGGTAGAAGCTAGAGCAGAGATGATGCGGCACCGTTGAATGTGGCGCTAAACGATCGTGGCTTAGCTGGACCCTTATCAGCGTCATCGCTATTGGCATTAAACAATGTCGCTGGATGTGCCCTTGGCTGACATACTTCATCCCTACTCTATTTCGTGAAAATGATATTGAGCCAGATCGCTTACCTGGACTGTGTAGCTTTCCTTGTCTTCCTTGCACCACAATTGCTGATCCAGATTGGCATCGTACCACTTTTGACATGGCTGATCCCAGCTTTACCATCTATCGGTACGTTGCAATACTTCCCACGTGTGGGTATACTGATACTCATAGCTCCTAAAGCCATCATCATACCATATCAGTTCACTCGTGAACGCTTCTTCGTACCACATGAACACCGTGCTCCTTTCGTTAGAAAGGCAACGCCATTCCAAGATCTGGTTATCCGCTTCGTTCGCTATGCATTCGCCAACATGCCCGCCTTTCTAGGGCGGGTGTTTTTCTCCAAGGCCGTTTCACTCCCATTCTTGAGGTTCCGCATGCTGAGACACGGCATTGTCACAAGTCCGATCAGATGGACTGAGATTAAAAGACCCAACTTTAGAGGTGTCTGGATCGTGCACAACCAGCAAGAGCAGCCAGATGTGATTGTGTACTATTGTCACGGTGGCGGCTTCTCTATGGGAAGCAGCTTCTTCTACATGGAGTTTCTACTCGCGTGGGTCACTCTACTAAAGTCCGCCGGGTATGGCAATCCAGCTATCTTCGCTCTTGAATATACCTTGGTTCCGGACGCCACATATCCCACTCAACTCAATGAGACAGTCGCAGGCTACGAATATGTTCTTTCGTTGGCTCAGTCATCAACTCGCGTGGTTGTAGGCGGAGACTCTGCAGGTGCCACCCTTATCCTAAGTTTCTTGCTGTATCTGTCAGACCATAAAGAACTACGTCATCAAAAACCGGGTCTTGCTATCATGATAAGTCCGTGGGTGACGATAATATCGCGTGAAAACCGCAATACGGAGTCCGACTACCTCAACAGTTCATCACTAGAGCTATACGGTCGCCAATACATCGGCAACAAAGTATCACTAGAGGATCCAACGGTCTCGCCTGGAAAGTGTAAGGACGTGAAGAAGTGGACGGATGCTAGCCCTGAAAAGGGATGGTACTTCTTGTACGGGAGTGAAGAGGTTCTCGGCCCGGAAACAAGGGAGTTGATCAGATTACTAGGCAAGACTGGGAAAGAGGTAGACAATTGGGAAGAGCCAGGTGGTATTCACGCATGGCCTGTCGCAAGCTTATATCTTGGGGAGACGAGAGAGGCGAGATTGAGTGGACTGAAGAGTATTGTGGAGGCTATCAAAGCAAGGATACATTGATTGCTAGAAAATGAATACACCAGACTAGACCTATATTATCTTTCATCTGTGGTAGCATTGCGAAGGCAATTCAAATGCAAGCTTCGTCGCTGCACGTTGGAGCCTCCCAATCCTTTTTCTTTCTTCGATTTCCCACAGATAATTTACCGAGGATTTGTGGGCGTTCTGATTTCTCAACGTCGCTTCTGGAAGGGGACTCGTCTTAGTGGAGCTTTCAAAGTGATTAGCCAATGTAGGATGATGGGGGACGGATATTGAACATTAGAGTAGACAACATTATCTGACGAACGTCCTTGAACGCATCCTTGTTCCCAGTGCTCTCTATTTGGCTAGCCATGACTAGATGACTTTACAAGGCCTCTTTGAGTAACAGGGTGTGAAGTGCCTTCAAGTTTTGCTGAATGGCTCGGCTAAGTTTTGAGTTGTGAAGGCTGAAGACACAAACGTGAACTTCAGTGGGTAGTTGACAATGTTCTATACCTGTTTCTCTCAAGTATGCCACTAATGGTGCTGCGCTCGATCTTATTCTCTTGCATCTGTTCGAATTGAACAACTCCAAAAAAGTCGTTCAGATTGTCGCCCAACAAGGCTAGCGTCTAATCCCGCTAGGCCTGGCCCCCATGTTCGAACCCTCATAGGGTACCGGTAAGGCCTCCGTCGGTTGCACCAAGGTGCCAACCCTTGTCTCCGCATTGGATGTTCCTGCAACATGTAACCACCTCTCTACCAATACACAATCTGCTCCAAGTGGCGACTACTCGTGATGCGCGAAGCACATTCCGGTTCCGGTTTAATCTCTTCCGTGGTACAACCAAACAATCGTACATAGGTAACCAAGGTTTAGAATCGACATTAGAGATTTCCGAATACCCCGCAACTAACCTACTTGATACAGATTTTCTATGGATGAGCGAACGTAAGTAAAATATAAACCTCGGCATACATCTAAGATCCCTTCGGCATTCTCCATCGCCGGTGTTAAGTTCGACCCCAAACACCCACTATATTAATAGTCAAAGCCCTCTCCTGATTTCTACCCCCAACCCAGCACATTTTTTTACCTTTTTTTCGATGATGTCTTTTTTCACTCCACAATTCCAGATCGCGTCCGATCTCCACCTAGAAACGCCCCTAATGACGCCGCAATACGCTTCTTTTCGTCTCAACGTGCAAGCCGACAATTTGCTCCTACTCGGCGATATAGGCCTAGTCGTAGACGCTGGGCTGTTCCAATTCTTACGCCGCATCCTCGAGCAGAATAGAGGATGTCGCGTATTCTACGTACTAGGAAATCACGAGCCTTATCAAACAACATACGAGCATGCCTTTAAATTGCTACGCGACTTCGAACGAGATGCCAGCGAGAGATTTGGCGGTCGCTTCAAGTTTCTTTGCCGCGATCGCTACGACTTAGATAAGACTACTACTATATTAGGTTGCACGTTGTGGTCCGCTATACGACACGACCAGGAATCAGATGTTGCGTCTCGCTCGACCGATCTACATAGCGAACACGGCATCAGAAACTGGACCCTAGGCCGGCATCTGGATGAGCACAAAAAAGATCTCGCGTGGCTGAATTCTCAAATTTCTGCAATTGAGAAAGACGATCCACATCATCAGGTGATAATCGCAACGTATTACAGTCCAACAAAAGATTTGAGAGCAAATGATCCACGCCATAAGGGAAGCTGTGTGTCGAGTAATTTTGTCACAGACTTGTCACAGGAGCGATGTTGGCTTTCCCCCACAGTTAAGCTCTGGGCTTTTGGACACACACATTATAGTTGCAATTTTCGTGACGAGAAGACTGGAAAGCTCGTAGTTGCAAATCAGAAAGGGTATTCTGGTTTGGGGACGGGAAGGAAGAAAGTGGGAATCAAAGCGACAGTAGTAGAAGCAGGAGAAGTGTGGGCGGTCACTGAAAGAAGAAGGAGTAATGAAGAGAACCGTTTCGGCGCGATGAATACGCAGACTAAGAAAGAGGCGGTAGACCACAGTCCGAAGGGAATTGAGGAGAAGAAGCATAAAGGCACATTTCTGTATCATATGGCCAAGCGGATACGAAGACTTTGGGGTTCTTAACGGAAGAGCCAATAGCCATGAAGAGTAGGCAGGCTCTAGTCAAGAAATTCAATCATTTGAAGGGATGTAAGTGCATCCTGATGAAGGAAGAATGAACTAGGAGTAAAAATTGGAAAGAGGGTTTTAGTAGCACCTCCCAATAGCCATGTGAAAGCTGCATGGCAAAGCATGCTTCTCTTTTCATTACGACACATAACGATCCCATCGCACAAGCAGCATGACGTCCAACAACGATTTCGTACCTATGTTGCGCCGCGGGGGAATCTGCCATAGCCGTCGCGAGCGCGAACCGAGTCCGCCTGCACCTCCGCCTAATCGTGTGGCCATTGTCGATGTCATCGAAAAGCTCCCGATGTCCGACAGTGACATGCAGCGAGGCCTAGATACCATCGGCTCTGCTCTGGCTTCGGCCAATGAACCTCCACAATACCGCATCATCGGTGCCGGCGCCCTTTGGGCAATGGGGGTGGGATTTAGAGAGACAGCAGACTTCGACATACTTGTAGCAGCTGGGACTGTGGCAGCAACCAAGAAGAAATTGTTGCAGAATAGCAAATTTGGACAAACGACTTTGAAGTCGACATTCATCAAACTCGGCGACAAAAATTACAATGTCGACATCATCCCGCACCCCCGAGCTCACCTCAAACACTTCCCTTGTGAAGAGTACGCACAGTACACAACATCCGCTTCGATCGAACCGCTTGAGTGCATGATAGAATCGAAAGTTGGCGCGTACAGAGACGGCTCTCGTAAACAGGCCAAGCACATTA
The DNA here is from genome assembly GCA_024321975.1 of Alternaria sp. 'sect. Undifilum'. Lineage (NCBI taxonomy): Eukaryota > Fungi > Ascomycota > Dothideomycetes > Pleosporales > Pleosporaceae > Alternaria > Alternaria sp. 'sect. Undifilum'. The sequence continues at coordinate 5,242,306 of JAJJZI010000004.1, forward strand.
AAGATAGCAACGATTTGGAATTTCTGTTTCGCAAAGCGGTCCAAAAGGGCCTCAATTTTGGGTTTGACGGAATTTCCGGTCTTGACCGCGATTTCGCGGATGATTTTCGAAAGAATCGGCGTGAGGAAGCATGTTCGCTATTAGATTCCTTAACTACTCCTGTGGACGAGGATGGCGATATCAAAATGTCAGATGCGTAGGGGGAGTGGCGGAGAACATGATTGGTCGTATGTACGGAAGTCCTTGGAGATGCTTCGAGAAACTGAAGTCAAGTGTGTTTTGAGTTGCAGTGTCTAGTATTTACAAGAGATTGAACATCAGCTTTTATCGCCTCAGAGCGTATCATAATCATGCAGCCTTCTTTCAAGCATATGCCGAAAACTGTACGCCAAGCAACGCAGTTCTCTTCCCCTCTCGACCCAAAACGCCATGCTAAATTTCAATTTCTCATTCGCCTTACCATGCAGTGATATCATCGACCTCAGCTTCACCAAACGTACTAGTCTTGGTAGCGGCCATACCAGAATCGCCGGCGACCGTTTCTACATTCGGCTTCCTGTTCATGATTTCTGGGAGCTCGGTGTTGAGAAAATCCAACAGATGTTTGTTCACCTGCTCAAATTCCAGAAGAAAAGCGTCGTGACCATCCGGAGAGTCGATAGTCTTCAGCGTAGCTTTAGGAATACACGCAGCCAACTCTTTCTGCTCAGCAAACGTGAAGAGGCCGTCTGACTGTATGCCCAATACAAGCGTGGGTTGTTCGATCAAGGAAAGCGCATGGTGAAGGGCCGATACTGGGTCCAGTGTCTCGGGAGTCTCGCCTTCAGGGTAACGGTAACGAGATACATCGTGTGTATCTAGCTTTCTTGTGATTGCGATGTAACAATTGGCATCAAAACGCTTGATGAACTTATCGGCTTGGTAACGGAGGTACGATTGTGCCGAGAAGTAGTGGGGCGCTAGAGACTTCGACGAGCGTGGGAACTGGTTGTTGCTACTTGTCGAGCTTGTCCTTTGGAGGTTTGGCGTGGCAGGATCCGAGGCATCGTGGAATTCGAGATCAGCGTGTGCCGCTGCAGAACCGGGTATGGCAGTACTACTGTTTGTCCGTGACATAAGACGCGGTGAGCCAGCGTTCTTGTGACCGTGGTTGTGTATCGCCCAATGTTCATGCGAGGGATTTGATGGAGTCGTCGGTCGCGGTACGGTGTTGATGCTCTGTTTCTTTGATAGATCTGGCGTATTGCGCCCAAACCTCGATTCGAACGAGTCACGGCTTCGGTAGGTCAGCAAGGCAGACATACGCGCCGCTCCAAGTCCGGTCGATGGGGGATCTTCGTATGAGTAGTAGCCGTCGTCGTATTTGGGATCGCTGTAGATGCTCTGCCGTTGCGCTTCGCCCCAGCTAATGCCCCATGCGCTGTAGCGGGCTGATGTGGCTATCGGGATGATGGTTTTGACGTAGTCTTTTCCGAAATACGCAAACTCAAGGACAAGCATACCGCCCATGGATCCTCCAATGACTGCCGCGATCTGCTTCACACCGAGATCATCCAAGATGAGCTTGAAGACACTACGCCTGTTAGCGTTGTTCCAAGTATAGGTTTTGAACTTTGTTTGACTAACTTGACGTCGTCTCTTACGGTTGTCAGCGGGAATTCGGGACCGTACGGGCCCAGCGAGGCGTCGCCATCCTTTGCTGTGACGGGACTTGCACTGCCGTATGGACTGCCGAGACTGTTCATACATACCACGAAGAAACGCGATATGTCGAACGCCTTCCCAGGCCCTCCTAGCAACGGACCCCACCAATCGCCAACATCAGCACTTCCCGTGAGCGCGTGACATATCACCATCGCATTATCTCCGCTGGATGCGAGGGTACCGTATGTCTTGTATGCAACGCTGACATTCTGCAGCACGACGCCGGATTCCAGCGTGACATGCGGTATGACGGCGAACGTTTGATCTGGGATGAGGCTGGCGAACGGATTCTCGGGTTGAGACGACACCGTCCCTGTAGCATGTCAGTTTGCCTGGTCAACAGCAGAACACGACAAAGAAAGCCGTTGGTATTATCGCCCGCAGCAAGGCATAGCAACCAGCAGTGTCTTGCTGTGTTTGCGTGTGACGACGTCGCCACACAAAGGACGATTCAATCGCGCCGTGTCACAGTTACCACGAAATGTTTGCGACGGCAAAAAAAGTCGAAGGGTTACCTACTGTACTTTTTCGATCCATTGGCAGCTTCAGTGCTTAGTCCTTGAGCATCCATAGTCGCAATGTTGTATACGTTCAAGTAATGAGGTGTAGAGCCTGCGTCGCAGGAAGTGGGGCGTGTTTATCACATTGCGGGGTGTAATCTTTCTGGTGTTGAGTGATGCTCGCGGGATGCCGCTAGACGAGGCTCGCCAAGACGATGACGTGCTTTGGGAGAAACCCCCACTAGGTTTATCTTTTGGGTTGCTTGCTGGTATCACGATTCTCCCGTCTTTTCATCTCCTGAGGTTGGTCGGAAACCAGGATCAATTTGTTTTCGAGGATGTTCTCATACGCTCAGCGGCAATATTACCTTTATCTGTTGCATGGTGTGAAGACTATCAAACAAACAGTGCGATTGTGGTCATTCGTCCCACACACCACGGCAACTAACTCTGTGCTTGTACGATGGACGCAAACCTATATCCAACACTAGAGAAATCATCTGAGGTTTGCGATCGCATCATGAAAGAGCATATATCTATCAGGAGTCCGCCATATGACGCTCGGGTCACGCCACCTATGAGGCGAACAACATACGTTTTGAGATGGCACCTTTTCTTTTCAATCTATACGAAAACTCGTTCTTCTTTTTAAAAGATCTCAATCGTGGCCCCCAATCAATTCCTTCAGTAGCACGATCGAGTCACAATCGACAAGATTGCCTAACAGATGCAGCAGCGTCCGATGCGACGAAGCGACCATGGTACAACGAGCATGCATCATCAACAATGGACACAAGACACCATGGGATTTTCAAGTCGACAAGCCCAGAGATGTTTCATGATTCAGTTGGCAATTCGAGGCTCAACAAAGCACAACACGAACGGGGACTACCACCGAGGTCACCAACTTCAGGTTACGCTCAATCTTTTGATATCCCCACTATGCCTTCTGCAATCGCGCGCGATCCTCGTCGAAAAACTGGTTGGCTGAAAGCGCTCGCACAACGAGAACAAGATCAGAAGCGGAGACAAGGTCACATTAGTAAGACGGACAACATTTTGGTCGAGGCAGAGAAAGGAGCTACCTCTATGGTTATCGGTCCTGAACGCAAACAGATCGCCTTAGTCAAAGAAGAGGATCGGAAGTGCTCCCGCGAAGACCGGATAGGTATTCCCCATTACAGCGAATTGCAAGCTGATGACGACACGGTCGCTTCTTTCACCGTGGAAGAGCTGTGTATGGGTGGTGAAGCAGAGGTAGTAGTGAAGCCTTTGCATGATTGCAATGCTACGGCTGTCTGTGATCTTGGGTCCGATAGACAACAAAGCCAGTAGTTGTTTACTAATTGCCCCAAAACAATGGAGAGTGTTCGGCTTCCCGTTAGTATCTCAATCTCGAAAATGCGACAAGTATGTATGAGCTGGGCTTTCCTTGTTTCGATAGTGATGGTAATGGGGAAACTGCAGGTTGTTTCGTGGTTTCCTATGTACACGATGCTGAAATCGGTATCCAAGATACTGCCTTCCATCTTTATGAAGATACATGTCGCTGCTGGCGCAAGATGTATTAGCTAATAGTGCGCGTGCGACAGCTTAGCTCTTGTAGTTCAATACAAGATCATAGTGGTACACAGCGTGACTTGAGGACCGACCGTCACCATGTGCTTGCCACGACTTCATAGCAGAAGGTCGGCTCGAAACATGAATTACAAAATTTCATCCCGTCTTACAATATCATACCCAGACTGGGCAAGTGCCCACGTGCCCTTTTCAGTGCGCACGCAGCACTTTCTATCATGGCGCTTGACGTGTTTTGAGGCTGCACAGAGACGGTATGCGACAAACGAATTGTATGAATGTGTTGGCAACAGAGCATTGGCATTTTGAATAATCCACGTAGAAATCAGAATGGAAGTCAAGATTCGCATGCAAGGTATTGGATTTCGTAAGACGGTGGATGGAACAGAAGCGAGGCCGCACGCGCACGCACCTCACGCTAACGCGCGCCACACACGTGGCTTGCACATGGCACTGGTTCTTCCTGCTCTCCCAAACGCGTCCGCAGCAATATGAACCATCATCATTGACATGCTATGCGACGGGTAGTAGTGACAGGCTTAGGGCTTGTAACCCCTCTTGGGCTAGGTAAAGCGATCCAGACCTCTCTCCGAGACCTTCCATCTAACACAGACAGGTGTTCGACGAACATGGAAGCGGCTGATCGAAAGCCATTGCGGCATCGTTTCCATCAAAGATAGAAGCCCCGAATTCGCATTGCTACCAAGTCAGGTGGCTGGCCTGGTTCCTCAGGGCCGTAAAAGCGATGGCGGATGGAGTACGAAGGAGCATATGAGCCCTAGTGTACTGTGCCGGCACCTTGCATTTTAATCTTTGCTAACTTCTATGCTGCTGTAGGACGAACGTCGCATGGCGCGTTTCGCACAGTATGCCATGGTGGCATCCGAGGAAGCCCTTCATGATGCTGGGTGGTTTCCGAAGAAAGAAGACGATCTTCAGGCCACAGTAAGAATCTGAACAAAATCCCAGTCTGTATCTTACTTACGTCGTATCAGGGAGTCTACATGGGATCTGGCATCGGCAGCCTGGATGATGTGTACGATACTACAGTTGCTTACGAGAAAGGGGTATGTTGTTTTAGCTCTTCGGTGTTTTTTTTTCACTGATTATTCCAGGGCTACCGAAAGGTGTCTCCACTCTTTGTCCCACGGCTGCTGATCAACCTCGCTGCAGGTCATATATCCATGCGGTATGGCTTCAAGGTATCTAACAGCTGCTCCGTACAATGTTATCAATACTGAACATGATAGGGGCCGAACCACGCAGCTACAACAGCATGCACGACTGGAGCACACAGCATCGGAGACGCTTCACGGCTGATCCAATTTGGCGATGCTGATGTGATGATAGCTGGCGGAGCTGAATCATGCATCCATCCTCTTGCCATCTCCGGGTTTGCTAGAGCCAGAAGTCTGGCTACCGAGTTCAATGATCGGCCCATGGAGTCAAGTCGGCCATTTGATCGAGAACGGGATGGTTTTGTCATTGGAGAGGGAGCTGGGGTTGTGGTTCTCGAGGTACGCAATCACCATCTACATTGGGTTATCGTGTCTAATGGAGTGTAGGAGCTCGAGCACGCTAAGAAGCGAGGTGCGAATATCTACGCCGAAGTGGCCGGCTACGGTTTATCAAGCGATGCACACCATATGACGACACCCCGCGAAGATGGTCAAGGTCCACGTCTCGCCATGAAACATGCACTGCGACATGCCGGTATCAAGCCAAGCGCTGTCAACTACGTTAATGCTCATGCTACAAGCACCCCATTGGGCGATGCTGCGGAGAATCGAGCCATTAAAGAGTTATTGCTAGGCGAAGACGGAAAGGATGCGGCTTCTGAAATCAACGTCAGCAGTACGAAAGGTGCGATCGGACATCTTCTGGGTGCTGCAGGCAGCGTTGAGACCATATTCACAGTTCTTGGGATCCATCACGTAAGTCAAGTGCGCTTTTTTCACACGGCACAACTACTGAAGATGGTTAGAACACCCTACCTCCAACTCTCAACCTTCACAACCCAGGCGATCCGGCGGACGATTACGACTGCAACTACGTTGCCAATGCTGCTCAACAGCACAGGGTCAATGTGGCCCTCTCAAATAGTTTTGGCTTTGGGGGCACCAACGCATCCCTCTGCTTTCGCAGGATATGAGACCAAGATTGTAGTATAACATGTACAGTACGAGCTTCTGATCGTCAAGCATCTGATGCCGAGCCTTTGTGAGGTCGCGATAATTAGCACATCATGATGCTAATTACCCCGCCAGAAGGCCGCGATAACAGCTATTAGCCCCCACTTCGAGTCATCTGCATCCCACGGTGATTCGGCAGGAGCCGCATCTCCATTATTCGCTTTGCAGGCTTCAACGCCTCATCCCCTTTAAATTCTCGTCTTGCTAGCATACTCTAAGTCGTGGAATCGTTCTTCACGTCGCCGTCAAGGGCGGTTTCAGGTAGGATGGCGACCTCCCGCCCCTCATCACTTGTGGGTAGCGATGCAGAGAATAAACCATCATTCTTTCGCAATGCATCAAACAAAGCATTTACATACCATGCGCAGATACCTTACCTCAGACGGCTTCCGTTCGCGGCGATTGCAATCATCATCACACTCGTTGCCGTAAATCTTTTAGTATGGGCGGCAGTCGGTATCGTCTTGGTACGTACAGACGCCGAGTTTGGGAGGTACTCAACGCGGACACTAAACGTTGGCAGCACTGGCATACGCCTCTGATCTCGACAGCAATCCTCTCATATACCCTGGGATTGCGCCACGCCCTGGATGCAGATCACATCTCGGCTATCGATCTCATGACTCGCCGCCTCATTGCCGCAGGCCAACGTCCCGTGACGGTTGGCATGTTCTTCAGTCTTGGGCACTCTACCATTGTCATCATCACGTCGCTTGTCGTTGCAGGTACTGCGGCGGCTGTATCTGACAAGTTCGACAATTTCGAGCGCGTCGGTGGCATAATTGGTACCTCCGTATCTGCGACCTTCCTGTTGCTCCTCGGCCTCATGAACATGTACATCCTATACAAACTCATTGTACAGATGAAGAAGATGATTGCGAGCGATCCGGGAAGCGAACATGATGAGTTCAAGATTCAGGGCGGAGGATGCCTCTTCCCAGTTTTGCAAAAGCTCTTCAAGTTGGTCGATCGACCCTGGAAGATGTACCCTCTCGGTGTGCTCTTTGGTTTGGGGTTTGACACTTCTTCTGAGATCGCTATCCTTGGCATCAGCTCGATCCAGGCTACGAAAGGAACGTCGATCTGGCTCATCATGATCTTCCCGTTGCTCTTCACAGCCGGCATGTGCCTTCTCGATACCACAGATGGCGCGCTGATGATGAGTCTGTACACCAGTACGCAGCTCGCGCGCGATCCGATCGCCATCTGCTACTACAGCATTGTTCTGACGGTCATCACTGTCATCGTTGCGACTATCATCGGGACGGTGCAGTTCCTCAATCTGGTACTCAACGTCGCCGAGCCGCATGGCAAGTTTTGGGAAGGCGTCGAAAAGCTGGGTGATGCTTGGGATATCGTTGGTAAGTTTACGAACCACAATAGTGGGATGCGATATTGATATTGTATAGGTGGAGCGATATGTGGCACGTTCATTGTCTTTGGTGGCCTCAGCGTACTGTTGTACAAGCCTTGGAGACGACGCATCGATAGGAAACGAGTCAACAATGCGCACTTTGAGCCATTACCGCAGCAGAACGATGGTCCTGGATCAGACGAAGAAGAGCCTCGGGAAATGCCTGCTTCGAGCACGACATATACGAAAGATGTTGCCGTAACTGTCGAGCCTGTGGACGCTACAGATGTCTCTGGCCCTGCGCATCGTTGAACATCTTGAGCCGAAGATTTGAAGAAAAACAGTCAATAGGAGACAGTGGAAATGAAAAAGTTTTGAGTCTGGTCTGAGAGGAACACCTCCACACCAACACCTTCCGGTTATTCCCAGCCAAGCATTGCTGGGATGACCATATACAAAATCCAACCATGTAGTGTGTATACGATGCGACGCCGACCTTATGAACGCCCTAAGCCAAACGCTACGTTCCAAACTTTGTCTAAGATGACGATCCGCTTACATCTATCCACTCCCTTCAACATCCCTCCCAGTGTCCATCGAACTGCGAACCCATATACGTCAGGTCAATGTTACGTCCGGTAAAATCTGTTCGAGGCGCAACGACGGCCTGAGGGGTATAGGAGGCGGTAGTACAGGTGTGCTGTAGCTGGCCGTCCGATGCAATGGAGCATGAGCAGTTCGCCCGGGTCCTAAAAACATGAGTTAGAAAGACACAATGTACGAAGCTGAGGGTGATCCACGCTCACGAGCGAGTATCCGACTCCTGAACGGCAGTGGTAGGTTGGACTTGGGTATCGTGTGGTGTGGACGTGGAGGTAAACGGGACCTGTCGGGTCGGGGCATCGATGATGAAAGGCATGGTTGGTGATTTGCTGCTTGATCGAGAGTGGAAAAGTGTGAGAGCTCCTGGCTATAGAGCGAAGAATAAGTGGAAGGAAATCACCAATACTCTATATATAAGCACGCAAACTCTCAAAGGACTCGTTGTCACGACGGAAACACCCGCGTCCCGTCTTCATGATGGCCGCAAGCACGCGGAAAATGATGGATTCACAGCACAGATGGCCACCGGCTTGCATATATCGCCAAGGTTGACCAGGCCTTCTCTGACATTAGCTAACCTAACCTTAATCTAACTTATACCTATTTACTAGTGTAGTTAAGGCGGGTCATTGCGCGCACAGACACGGTATCATGATTGCCAAACATCAGCCGACCGATCATCATCAAGTGATGATTGTGGAATCCGGTTCGGGGTGAAGGAGGTATAAAATGGACAGACGGAAGGAATGGAACGTAATCTAGAGCTCGCAGCAACTTTTCAACTCACATACTCTCTCGAGTTGTTTTGATCACCAAATTCCAGATTCTTCGGCGTTTTTATCCCTCCCTACAACTCTACTGCTTTCTCCTTCAAGATGTGCACGAAACACATAAGATACCGCTGGTGCGGGCATAAACGGGGCATTTGGCGTCCAGGTCCGCATACATGTTGACGTGCCATACGTGAGAATGCACGCCGCCAGAGTAACAGGCTATACCGATGCTCAAAATCCTATCAAATCTTTACGCAATCAACGAATATTCCCTGCAAACTGAGCCGATGCCGAATAAATTTCAAAGTAGCCAGAGGGTTTACATGCTGCCAATGTCAATGGCGCAATCGGGTTGGACACATGGAATGCCATGGGCCTCCGGAAAGACATGAACAGGTAGCCGATATCTACGAGATCCGCGTTAACACCCAATGCTTGCGCTCTGCTTGCCACACCGGCTGCTGGCCCAAACAATACGACCCAGAGTAAGCAACTCAAAGTCTAACATTCGAAATGAAAGACTGCACTAACGGTACGTAGTCAGGCGGTGGATGTCGATTGGTAGATGTCATACGTAGATGACTCTGGAACAACAGTAGCAGAGTAAGAGCAGGGTGAGTAGATGTATCTAGAACTGCTGATCAAGAGAATGCGTCGGTCATACTGTGGCTGGAAGCCACTGTTCCAGGATGGCAAAGGCATTCGACAGTCGGCTTAGCATTCAATTCATGGATTACTTGCGGGCTGAAGGTGAGGTGAGGTGCTGATCATGTTTCTTGGAGCTGGTCTCAAGTACACTATTCTTGTCGGTTAACTCTCTTTGAGTTGTTCCCACAACCCACAAGCATCGAGGACGTGAACTGAACGCACTGCCTCTAAATACGTATGTGTGACAAGCTGACTGCAGTCAACCTCACTACTGACTCTGCTGCAGTTGGGTGGTGCCTTACAACCTCTATTTGGCAAAACGCTACAAAGCGCATATCGACGTGGGGGTTTGTAGAACAGCCCATGCCATCAAGTACATCAACAGGTTTGTCTACAGTGGCGCCGACCGAGCGACTGGACACGTTGAGGACCGCCACGATGAGATAACCATAACGCTAACGACAGCTGGGCTGACTTCATCGCGGCCAACCTACAGCGTTGTCATGTGTGGAGGAGTCTGCAGCTGCTCCACCTGACGCAAAACATGCCCGTGCAGCAGGCAATCAACATTACCCCTGTTGGTTTGGAACCATGTCCTATCATAGAATTCTGTATGGAAGCCTGGAATTTCCAGAACAAGTTCAGGTTACCCACTCTCTCGAGCCCATGCTCGACTATATTACCCCCTCATTGACATCCAGCGCCTAGATGAGCACACCACTTTCTTCCAAGGCGGAGCAATCCTCTGCTCCCACAATGATTCCGTCACCGCTATCAACATTACCATCCTAAAATGCACAGGCAGCCCAGATGCAGAGAAGTCGGAGAATAGGGTTGAAGATGACGGTGAAGGTTTAGGGAAAGAACTTCCTCCTGCTTACCTAGCGTCGCTTTCACCATCAGGACCTCCACCAGCCCTCAACCGGCTAGTCTGTGGCCTAGTAAAGGCATTCCTGTGATGCTCCGGAACCTCTTTGCTTAATATGGCCTCCTCTTTGTCACTGTTTTGCAATGACCATTAACAAAGCACAGAAACTGACTCTTAATGTTGTTGAGGTGGGGTTACGAGCGCCCTTCTTGCCTTATCTAGGGCTACGAACGTACAGCAGCTTAAGGTGCTTTTACCTCAAAAAGGAAGCAGAAAGGCTACGAACGAGGTGTATGAGGAAGTTTTACTTCTACCACCGCGTGATTAGTAGTGGGATTGGCTACGGTCAACTTTAGATGTAGATAATTTAAATGCAGAGTTCAGTTGTAGTCAGGCATGTAGCACGAATAACCAATCCTCGGATTTGTCTCAAGCAGCTCGTTGTTATTATAACAATGAAGAGTGCCGCTGCAGTTTCCTCACCTGTAAGCAAGAGGAAACCGCTGCGAATAAAACAAAACTTTCTAATAAATAGACACGGCTCTATCTTTTAACTTAGTCCCCTATCAGGTTTTTGTACAAAACACACCGCTATATCTAAGAATCTAATCGCAAACTCCTAAATGTTCTAATCGGCTACCGTTGAAAATGCCTATAGGACTCAGACGCACGCTCCTACTACAATTTCTACATTAACCTCTCTAGCACGAAAATCAGCCGGTAAAAATAAAAGGACTAATCGTATAAATACTTGGAAGTACTTGCCACAAACTGCATCCGAAAAAAGAAAGATCGCCTAGATAATGTGGATTCGAGCTATGCGAACGCAAAAGCCTGCTACGCTAAGTAGAGGAGCTCGAGGATACGCTGGAGAAGTGAAGGAACTAAAGTACAGAGGGGTGACATCGAAAAAGAGACTTTTGAAAAGTTAAACAAGCGGCTTGACACCGTTATTGCCTGCTTGTGGCTTGCATGATAACACATTCAGCATTCAGGCGCCATCGGCCAGTCCGTGTGCGCGGGGCAAAAGAGTCGACTCATACAAGACCGAGAGACCTTTTTGCCTGCCGCAGCGCGCGTCCTTCGAACCTATATATGTATGGCTCAAGATCGCTACATTCACCCACATACCACCCTGCTCACTCCATCACCTACCTGTGACCTGACATTCTCAACCAGCTCTTGCACCTCCTATCCGCATTCCTCTGACCAACCCTTTTTTTCTTATCGCTAGCTACTATGGCGAGTATTCCATTCCGCTTTCGGATCTGACGAATAATATACGAGTAGACTCGAGTCAGTCACAGCCGGGGATTTACGAGGGGCGTAGGATGATTCACATGCTGGGCATTGCAAAGATATATACAGAGGGGTGACAAAAAAATAGATGTCAAAAAAGTTATTATTTTTAAAGCTTATATTTCTATAACTAGAAGGGCTATAATAAGAAAAGTTAGTGATTTGAAAAGCCAAGAACTTTTTCTTTAAGATAGGCTGCTTAATAAGCTACTTCGTTATCACTGTTGCGCCTGCAATCTTGCTTAAAATAAAATAATAAAATTAGTCAAAATTAATTTTAGTATAACGTGTTTCACCAGTAAGCGGGCCACTCTAGTAAGCGGACCACTTCCCCGCACTATCCTACCTTTATAACAATATTACGCAACACCACTGTGTCTAATTTAGCTACAACGCTTGCAGCGCTGTTTACTGTACACTCTCTTCGCAGGCGTTGCACTATTATTACAGCTACTACTCTCTACCTTAGTAATCTAATTAGCTATCTAGCTAACTATCTTTAACTTCTCTGCCTATACATAGCGCTGCTTGTGAGTTTTTTACTTTGTTAACGCTTTAATAGCGTCTTGTAGGCGACTTATTTCCTCCTATATTAACACTATATAATAAGCAATCTACTAGGCTCTCTTACTTAACTACTACATCTGCTCTTTAAGAGAAGTTTTAGGAGACCCTTACTTGATTTATATATAGTTTTAAATAAGCGTAGCCTACGCTTCTATATTGCGCGCGTTGCGTAGCGTTTTTAGCTCCTAAGTGCTGCTATCTTGCACTAGTGGAGTTAGCGTACGCAGTACAACGTCAAGCTATAATAAAATAACGTAATAATTATATAGCGTAAGCCTAGTACCTTAAAATCTTCTATAGATATTCTCTAGTATAATAGCCTTGTAATAAGCCTTTTTAAATGCTAGTAGGAAGGTTTCTTTACTAATATAGTAGATGTAATTGCGTGCTAAGACTAAGATAGTATTACTATACGCTCGCTTGAACAGCAAGAAGTAGCCTATATTAAGGGGCTGTAAGAGGTGCGAAGAGTGTAAAAGCATATAAAGGAGAATTATCGTCTTCTCTTTATAGAGATCTTAGAAATCTACTAAGTAGTAGCTCTTAGGGCTATTAATAATAAGTAGCTTATGCGTCCTTACAGGTCGCGCATAAGAATTAAAGTAATAAAGCTAGTTAAGCGCTAGATTATTGTTTGTCTAGCTAGTAGGACTAACTTAGATTACTTAGTTATATAGCAAATCCTCTATAAACTAAGTAGAGATTAAAACTTTACTTATAAAGATAAGAAATACTAAGATTTGCTTCTTTATTGCGCTAACGCCCTGTATTAGCATAACCTACTTATAATTACTTAGCTAGATCTTCTTTATTCTTTCTAGTTTATCTATGCCTAAAATAACTAACTGTAATAAGATCTTGCTTATAATAAAGCTAATCTTATTAAAGTTATAGATATCTTTATCTATAATACTAAACTTTGCCTTTATATTCTAAACTAGCTTAAACTAGCCCTTAATAAGCGCTAGGTCTTTACAGAGAGCTCGCTAGTGATTATATAGACAGCTCTAGCGTGTACGTAGCTTAAGATTGCGCTAGATAAACCTATTAACCTAGTTCTTACTAACCTCCTCTCTACTACGCTCTTAGAGTAGTCTATTAGCTATATCTTATACGTTGTCTCTCCTACAAGGTAGACCTTGCTTAGCCTTAACTATTACACGTTAAGTAATAGCCTCCTCTTCTAGTTTTGTTAGGCGCTTTACTAGTAGCTCCTAATTGCTTTAAGGGCGTTATCTAGCGTGTTGTTGCTAGATTGTTGTTTGTAAGACGCTAAAGGCTACAGCAGCGTGTTATTCACTCTAGATTCTCTTAGAATTAATATTAGAGATAGCAATAAATATATCTACTTTAGTATAGGCTTTTAACGCGTTGCGTATTTAAGACATTACGCGTTATTATTGCGAAGGTAGGATAGCGCGGGGAAGTGGCCCGCTTACTGGGGTGGCCCGCTTACTAGTGAAACACGTTATCTTTTTTTTTAACATGAAAAAATTGTTAATAAGAAACTATGTTTCATAAGCTTACGTAAGCATTATGTAAACAAATTCTAGAGAGTTTAATTAAAGGGTGAAAAATAAAGGTTACTAATGCAAGCGCTAATTACGTAATGACTTTGTAAGCTTATAGTATTTTAACTCTTTTCATTGATCTTAACTTACTTTTTTTAAAGTATCTTTTCTATTGCTTGGAATGTATCTTAGTTTAAATTGTAAGTTAATACTTTATATTTATAACACAAGTTTTTTTTTATAACAGTAATTTACTAGAAAGCTTTTAAAAATTATATGTATATATTTTTTTGGATTAAATAAACAAAATAGCTTTTTTATTTACTTTTAAGACTAACTCAAACTAGTTTATTCTACTAAGATCCTTATTAAGGTTAAAAAAATACTTAATAAAAACCTTACTAAAATGTCTAAGAAATTAACTTACAAACTAATAAAATATAATAGTTTACATTTTTTAATAAATTTTATTATAGAAAAAGTTGCCTTTAAACTCTGAAAAAGTCTATAATTATTATATTTATATTAAGCAAAAGCTTGTAAAACATAAAATTAGAAACTTAAATTAAGTTTACTATAAAGCAGTGTAATAGTATTAAAATAATATATGTACCGTTTGACATAATAAAATAATACAGAGGGGTGACAAAAAGAAAGAGTAATTTTAATAGTTACCTTTTTCAAAGATATATAACTATATAATTAGAAGAGCTAGGACTATAGTTTTTAGTGTTTTGAAAAGTGCAAAACTTCCGCTTTGAGTAAGGCTATTAGTAAGCCTGCTTAGTAGGCATGTAGAAGCTGTTAAAAGGCAGTGAAAAGAGGTGGAAAAAAAAGTCTAGTTAAATCTAGTTACAACTTTTTACTGAACGAATGAAAATGTTTAAAAAAAGATTATGTAATACTAGCTTATATAAGTATTACGTAAGCAGGTTTTTAAAATTAGTTTAAAATAAAATTATCTTTGAAATAAAAAAATAAAAAAGGAAGCTAAAAAACGGCGCTTAAATTACGTAAGCTTTTTTTTTTAGCGTTGGTCTATATAATAATGTCTTTCTAATCTCAAATGTTCTCTTCTCTATTATCTCTCTATGCCAGTCAAACTTTCAAAGTTTGAAAAAGAAGTTTACTCTCTATATTTACAACAACAGTCTATTAGTGCTATTAGTACTATACTAGAAAAGCCTTCTAAATCTATTTATAAACTATACAACGTATTAAAAAAACCCGGTTTTTTACCTCCTTCTTAGCCTACACTAGGCCGCCCTACTAAGGTCTCTAAAAAGGCTATTCGAGTAGTTAATAGAGACATAAAAAGAAGCCCTAAGAAAACAAGTAAGCGTATTCTAGAAGAATACAGTCTATCCTTTTCTACTAGAAGCTTACAACGCTTATTAAAAGCAGAGAAATACTGTATTTCTACTGCTAAAACAAGTAGCTTTTAAACGAGAAACAAGCTTCTGACCGCAAGAAATACGCTAGAAAGACTATTAAAATTATAAACAATATGAACTTTAGAAAAGTTATATTTTCTGACAAGTCTTCTATTTAGCGTGGACACGGCGATAGGCAAGAATACGTCCGAAAAAGAAGAAATAAGCAAGTTGGCAAGGAACAGGTGTCTACTACAAATACAAGTGAGTTTAAAAATATTCTAATTAACTTAAAAAAAATTCTAGAAAATCTAGTATTTTTCTAGTATTTGAAATTATTCATAGCTAGCCTGCTGACTATAATATAGCCCACGATATTACTATCTCTGTTTAGGGAGCTATTTGGCTAGGTGGTAGATCTAAGTTACACATAACTAGATCACCAAAAGATACTAGACCCTTTACACATACTCGATATTTAAAAAAGGGTTTAAATCCTATTGTTAAACATCTTTTTAAAAGAGGTAAGTAAAAGCTCTCCTATTTTTCACTTTAAAAGGCTATAACTTTGTTATTACTTTATAATTTCAATTTATTTTTATATATATAAATAGCTAATAACTAATTCTATTAAGGCTAGAGATTTCAACAGGATAACGCCAAGATCCATAAAACGCCACTAGTTATCGTCTAGTTTTCTACATAGAAATAGAATTCCCCTTTTCAAGCATTCTGCCTATAGCCCGGATTTGAATCCTATTGAAAAAGTTTAGAGTCTACTTAAAAACGCGCTAGAAAAAAAGTCTATTGCCTCTTTAGGCACAGGTTAAAGCGTTAAAGCAGTAGAATTGTTTAAAAAGGCAATTTTAGAAGAGTGGGACCTTATACCACAACAGGCGATTAATAATTGTATTAATTCTTTACCTAGGCGTTTTTTAGCTGTAAAAGTAGCTAAAGGTTGGTATACTAAGTACTAGTCACTAGCTTTAGCTACTTTAATATAAAAATACTTTTAAAGAATACTTTTTAATCTTACTTTTGCAGTTATAATTAGACTAACTTCTTACTAAGATATATTCAAGGAATATTGTTATTGCATAACAATTGTTACCTCTGGCGAAAAAGATACCGTGAATTAAAAGTTGTAAATAGGTTTAACAAGGCTTTGTTTTTCACCTGTTTCTACTGCCTTTTATCACCTTCTACATGCCTACTAAGCTAGTTTACTAGTGGCCTTACTTAAAGGGGAAGTTTTGCGCTATTCAAAACACTAAAGATTATAGTCCTAGCTCTTCTAGTTTTTAGTTATATATCTTTGAAAAAGGTAACTTTTAAAATTTCTCCATCTTTTTGTCACCCTACTGTAGTATTATAAAAAAGTTACTTTTTACAAAAAGCAGTTACTAATTATACTTTCTTATAGCTAAAGCGGTATTTAGCTACTAAATAAGCTAAGGTATTGTTTACTGAGTATTAGTAAGCTAATTTAATTAATTATTTAAAAAACTTAAGAACAAGCCTTTTATTATTACTCAATTGTTTATAATACTATTACTTCAAAATTTTCACACAAAAAAAGAATCAATAGTGTTATTTTTTATTTATAATTTATAGCAATTTTCACACTTTTAAAAAAAAGTTATTCTAAAACCATTTTTTATTTTTTTCATCTTATTTCAAGCGGGACTGCAGGCGCGACAGTGCTGACTAAACAGCTTACTAAGCAGCCTATCTTAAATAAAAGTTCTTGGCTTTTCAAATTACTAACTTTTTTTAGTATAGCCCTTCTAGTTGTAGAAATATAGAGCTGTATAAATAATAACTCTTTTGACATTTTTTATTTTTGTCACCCCTCTGTATATATGCGTAAGTTGTATCTTACCTTACCACAGCGTCTTTAAAACAAGTTACAAACTTTTACACGCCCTTTCTTATTTACCTTCTTTCTATTACTACGCACACTAAACTTTTCTAAAGTTATTAATACAAAACCTTTTTTTACTATAAAAGTTTTACTTTTATACTTGCTATTTTTTATCTACTTTACGTTGCATAGCAGCCTTATGAGCTGCTTTAAGCTTAGTAATACGTTTTTGCAATAATAAAAAAGCATACGCTATTATTTCTATGTCTTTAAATAGGCTTTTTACAACTTTAACTATTAAAGCAAGAAAGCTATTTATATACTTTTAAAACCTTTTTAAAAATAGATCTATGAACAACGGTAGTTCTACAGTATTACTTAAGGTTTACAACTGCTAAAAACTATTTTTAATAATAAGTAATAGTAAAGTATATATGCAGATGTTAAGCATTGATATAACAGCATTTAAATTAGATAAAACTAAGCTAGCGCTTTAAAAGCTTTTTAAAATTTTCTTTTTATAAAGAAAGCTTTATAAGCAGCAATAAAGCATAGTAAGAACTTTATTTTTATAATATATATTATTTTATTACATATTAGCTTCTTAGCTTAGCACTTATAAGCCTTTTTTAGCAGCACCAAACAGCTAATATGAAGTATCTATAGTAAGTGTAAAGAGTATAAAAGTATATAAAAGATTATAATTTCTTTCTACAAAGCTAGTAAAAATTGATCAAGCTATAGCTTTTGTAACTATTAAAAACTAGCAAGTAGTAGCTGCTAACAACTTTTATTTAATACTAAGCTTATTTGTTGTCTAGCTGTTTTTAGAAACTACAATTATTTGGTTTTAAGGCAGGCTTCTTTTCTTATACTAAGTAAAAACGTAGTGCTTACTTTAAAAAATAATAAAGAGCAAAACTACTTACTTTGTTATATTTATGCTTTAAATAGCTGTAACTTACGTTTAGTTGCTCTGCTATACTATTTTTAGCTGTTCTTAACAGTTTGCTACTATGACTACTAAGCTTGTTAATATTATGCCTATTTTAATGCTAGTTTCATTAAAGTTATATGTGTTTTTATTTTTAATGCTATACTTAGCCTTTATATTTTATACTAAGTAGAACTAGCTTTATATAATCCTAGAATTCTTGCAGAGAGCTCTACTATAGTTATATTCTTAATTAAACTTAACGTGTTTCATAAGCGAGTCAGCAACCCAAGCGAGTCAGCAACGCCAAACTAGCGCACTACCTGCGCACAACTATCGCGTTATGCCTTAACAACAACAAACTTAAAAGACCTATACTAAAGCTAACTTACAGCTTGCTATCTTTAATATTAATACGCAACGCGTTTAAAGCGTTAACTAAGCTATAACAATAGATAACGTACCTAAAAGCACCCTTGTCAACTAACGCGCTAGAAAGCGTATGTGACGTGACTGTAAAGCAAACTTAAAGCGCCTAATAAAACTAGAAAAAAAGACTATAGTTTAAAGGGTTATTAAGCAGTTTACATAAGGATTTGCACCCTTAAAGTCTTATGTACAAGAAATAGTAAATAGACTTCTTAGAGCGCGAGGTAGTAACCCTGTTAGTAAAAACTAGGTTAATAACTTTATTAAGCAGACTCTTAAGCTCTGTACGCGCTAGAGCTATCTATATAATTACTAGCAAGCTGCCTGTAAGGACTCTACAGCTATCTAGCGCTAGTTTAACTTAGTGTAGGCAACAAAACTAAAGTAGGGGGTCCTAGACAGTAACATCTACAACTTTAATAAGACTAGCTTTATTATAGGCAAGATGTTATTACAGATAGTTATTACAGGCTTAGAAAGATTAGAGAAGAAGAAGAAAATCTAGCTAAGTAACTATAAGTAGGTTACTATTATCTAAGGCGTAGGAGCTGCAGGTTACCTACTCTTACTTTTTATTATCTTTGCGGGCAGCGTGCTTATTAACGTTTAGTTTAAAGACCTACTACGCAATTAGATTTTTAAAGTAAGCTCTAATAGCTAGACTAATAACTAACTTGCTCTTGCCTAGTTAGAGCACTTTAATAAGCATATAAAGTTAAGCGCTGTAGGTGCGTACTAGCTACTTATAATAGATAGCTATAAGAGCTATAGCTCGCTTAAATTCTAGGATCTTTGTAAGAAGAAGAAAATAATTCTTCTTTATATGCCTTTACACTTGTTGCACTTACTATAGCCTTTTAATGTTAGCTATTTCGCGCTGTTAAAGCGCAAGTATAGTAACTAGATCTTAGCCTTAGCACGTAACCGCATATACTTTGTTAGCAAGGAAACCTTCTTATAAGCATTTAAGCTAGCTTTTAAACAGTCTATAATAATAGAGAATATTAAGATAGGCTTTAGAGGTGCTAGGCTAGTTCTATATAACCTAGAAGCTGTCCTATTAAAGCTTAATATAAGGTTATAGACCCTAGAACTACTACTACTAGTGCAGGGCGCATAGGAGGCGCAGACACTACGCAACGCCTACAAAATTAAGGCGTAGGCTACGCTTATTTAATAGAGAGTTTAAAACTGTTTTAAGTCCTCTATAAGCTTATTAAATAAGAAGATTGCCTAGCTAAGTAAAGGCGCGCAGCAAATTGCACATAATATAGTATTATTATAAGAGGGTTAGGCGCGTATGCAAAGCGTAATTAATAAGCTTATAAAGTGTTAGTTAAGAAAACGCAAGTATATTTAGATAAAGAAGACTCTAACAGTAGAAGAAGTAAATAATTTAATTACTAAAGGGGAGAGTAGCAGTCGTAATGCTAGCAAAAAGCCTACACGTAAGGTGCGCGGCGCAACGCACTGCAGACGTTGTAGTAAGAAAGGACATAACTCCCGCACTTGTAAGGTAGAAATAGAGGATCCTAAGGATAGCGACAAGTCTAAAGAATAGATTAGCTTACTACAATTACAAATAAACTGTGTTGCGTATACGCGACAGTGCTGCGCAGGTAGTGCGCTAGTTTGGCGTTGCCGACTCGCTTAGGTTGCCGACTCGCTTATGAAACACGTTAACTTTAAACTTAAAGTACTACTTTACAAAGTTTACAGCTTACTTTTTACTAACTAGCTTTTAATTATAAATTTGAAGTAAAGAGTTTGCTATTTTTTTAATATTAATAAGGTTAGGCAAATATTTTTGCTTTACTAGCTTAAAAACATGCTTAGTAATTGCTACCTATTTAGATTTTCAAAAAGCTATTAAGTTAAGCACGTAATTATATTATTAAAGTGTTCTAGTAAGTTACTTTTGTAGTGTTGCTTTAGAAACACTATAAATAGCTCTAGCGTGTTGCGTTATTAGTATTGCGTTTCTTCAGATAGCCTGTGTTGTAAGCTATATATTTGCTTTATTTAAAATTATTTTTATGCTGTTGCGTTAAGGCATTACAACTTAATTGAAGTTTAGTAGAGTCTTAGCAAAAGTGCGTCACTCGCTTGGGTGCGTCACTCGCTTGTGAACTACGTTATTAAAAAAGTAGTTGTCTTTAACCCTTAATGACTGGATAACTAGAACAGCTCACCTAAAAAAAGTTAGTGTTTTTTTTATTGAAGTTTAACGTCCTTTCTCAGCCTAAGGGGCTATATAAGACGTGCAGGCCGAGGCCTGCAGGTATCTATGTGGTTTTTATCTTTTGAGTAATTTACAAGGGGTGGTTTATCTGAATAAAGGTGAGGCTCTAAGCCTATTGTGTAGGGGTAGAGGGGGAGGGGGGGGGAGGAGGAGGAGGGAGGGGAGGGGTGCTAAGAGCTAGGTCGCCTAGACAGGCGATTGCGTCTAGTTATCTGAATTTCCTTTGTACCAGGCCTGTGTGCCAACCCTAGTTTCCTGAATAAAGGCTATAGTAGCCCTAATACCTGCTTCTGTTTGGAAAAGATACTGTAGAGAGATTGGCTCTGCACAGGAGTTCTGAAGTATAGCTCTACTATCCTTGTATAGTTGGCATCTAAGGATTATATGAGCTGTGTCTTGTGTAGCTCTAAAATTGCATGGGCAAGTTTTAGATTCTACTTTCCCTCTCTTAAATAGATAGCTCTTTAGGTAGCTATGACCAAAAGTTAGTGTTTTGAAAATCTATGTAAGGACATAGCTCTAGACCACTACGTTACCACACCCCAAAAGAGGATTAATAACTATGATAGTTATTCTTAGTCTAGAGTAGTATATATACTAGCACGGATCTCTGTAACCTCTAGCTTAGAGCTAACGACTAGCTAAGCTAAGTAGTCTAGTCCTAGTTAAGCCTAGTCCTTACAATCTAAGATCATGTATAATCTAACTCCTTATCACTGAGTCGCAAGGGGCAGTTATCGTTGAAAATGTAGTCCATAAGTCTCTCCAAGCCTTGCAAATCGCCTTCTTTTGTCCCCATCTTGTCTTCGTCAATCCATCCTTTAGTTGCACCGCCTTCGAAATCAATGACGATTGTATTACCACTCTTGTCAATGACAACATTTTCAGCTTTGACGTCCCCCCAGATAACATCTATCTTATGTAAAGTTGACACGGTCTTCTGGATTTGTGCAGCCCATTTCTCTCGAATATCCTTGGGTGCCTGTTCAACTACCTCCCATGTGAGAGCCCGGTCAACGTCAATCCAGTGGTAGAGTTGCCCCCGAATGATGCCTCTTCTGTCCACAACTACTCCATAAAGTCGCGAAATAGGTAGTTGATCCGGGAAAATGCCTGACTGGTGGATCTTGCTGTACTTTTCAACTACTTCTTTCGAAAGGTTCGACAAGTATGAAGGTTTCCAGAAAAGGGTTTTGCCTTGAACAAAGACCTTTCCGGGAACGACTTCGAAGACAGTACTGGGATCGTCAAAGGCGACCTCGACATCGGAGGGTTTGAAGCGAGGGAACGGCGACTCGAGGGGAGCCGTTTCTGGGTCGTAACAATCATCGGGGATATTTAGTTCATTCGGGTCCCTGCGAGTAATAGCGCTTGTGTGTGGTACTTCGTCATAGAATTTGAGTTCACATTGGTAGTATTGGCGAGCCTGTAGATCGGCAAGCGTCAACTTTCCGACATGGTGAATGATCGGTGCGAGCTTCTGGAATGTTGGCAAGAAATGCGATGCGATTACGTCCAGATAATCCCATAGGTCGGGCTCATCGGAATCAGAATCGATTCTCGCCATGTTCGTTTGTAGGGCCTCGAGAGCAATTGGCGAGTGGTGAAAATTCTGGCTCACAATGTGGATGTTGAGCCATGCGCTCCGCACGCTGACGTAGAGAATAAATCCCTCGGGTATAGTTTCCCAGCCAGGGAGCTCGTAGTCAGGTCGCTCAGGAAAGACTTCTGTGGTGTCGTGAAAAGTCATTTTTGTGTAGAATTAAAGAAGGAGAATAGGAAGAGGGGGATTAAATTGGCAATTACTGCAGTGGTAAATTGGCAATTGCTGCAGTGGTGAATGTTGAAGACTAATTGTTTAGCAGGCTGCAGCACATTAAAGAATGTCACCATACGCGCTGAAGGCAGATCCGATCACAGAGCTCCGTGGGGCCGCGCGTTTGCACGAATTATATTAAGAGTCGGCTAGGGGTCATAGCGTCGCGGCGCTAAAAGGCGCGTAAATTATACCGAGGTGGACGGGCCAACGCGCAGGACGGGCCAACGCGCGGTTTTTGCCATAGTAATCTAAGCAAATCTCTAATATTTAAGTAGCTATAACTTCTTTGAAAATTAACCTTTTTTTGAAATTTTAAAAGTTTTCGAGCCTAGGAGCCTAAATCTATAAGTCTAGAATTTTACTTTAGTTTAATACAGCTTAGTTTTTAAAATATTTACTATAAATACTTGCTATACAAATATAAACTTTCTAACTAAGCTATAATGTACTAAAGCAAAATTCTAAGTCCATAGACCTAGACTTTTAGATCCTAAAACTTAAAGAAATTTTGAAAAATGCTGTCCTATAAGAAAGTTATATAAGAAATTATATTTTATAAAAGTATAATTTTCAAATTTCTTTTATATCTTCTTAAGTATAATACTTTCAAGCATTATTATTTATGATTTAGATTATAAGTACGAAATAAAAACTTTTAGCCTATTTAGAATTTTTAAAATCTTTATAAATAAAAAGTTTATATTTGTATAGAGAGTGGATATCTTAATAACTAAGCTATATTAAACTAAAGTAGAATTCTAGACTTATAGATCTAGGCTTCTAGGCTCTAAAACTTTGAAAATTTTCAAAAAAGGTTCATTTTTAAAGAAGTTATAGCTATTTAAATATTAGAGATTTACTTAGATTACTATGGCAAAAACCGCGCGTTGGCCCGTCCTGCGCGTTGGCCCGTCCACCTCGGTAGCTTAGAAACTAAGAGTAATGTTTCTTACGCGCGTAGTAAACCTTATATTTACTTATTACTACGTATTAGCTGTTAGAATACAGCCCTGCACCATTACGCCATAACAACCTCAAAAAAGGTACGTATGATCAGTGAACTACTAATCACGGTGTGCAGGATAGTATGCGCAGAGGGGGAACCGAGAGCGTATCATCCTGCCCCGCTTTTCTTTTGTTCAACGTGGATTTCCTCTTCGAGTACGTGCTCCTCGAGGAACGACAGGGTACTCGGCTGGCTTGAGTCAGTGCGGCACTCACGCCGTGTCCGTGGTGCGACGCTCGAAACGAACTGCACGGCCACGGCTGACGGTATTCATCAGTGTGGACCGAGCTCAGGGCGTGTGGAGTGGGCGTGTGAGCCTTCACCCCACGTCGCTCGGCGACTGTCGTGCATACATATTGCACCCTTGCTGCCGCCATGCTTGCCCGCGTCATCTCATCTGTCGTAGTCGCAGATCCGCCGGCTCAGGGGTGCGGTCGCATTTCAATTATCCCTATAATCGGATTGGAGAAAACCCGACTCGACGTGGGACTTGAATTTTGTTTTGTTATTTGCAGGCAGAAGGCGCACCGTTGGCATGGCCATAACGGGGGGAAGACACGGTTTTAACAGTTTACAGAAGAAGCTAGGTAGGGTAGACATGGGGTTGTGCTGATGGTGGTGGTCCTTCATCACCAAATGCCGTGGCAGATCATCCGAGATGCTGCGTGCAGTAAGGCCACATTCTCCAGACAGAAACTGTCGACAGTATTTTTTTTAATCAGACCCCAGGTCCAGGCTGGAGATGAACAGGGTGACTTCATCGTGGGCAGCAGGCTGTGCGCTGTGCACTGCGCGCTATGGTCCGCAGGGCAGAAGCACGCGTCGCGGCTCAGAAATGGGCGCAAGGAACCTGGCTTGAGCATTACCTACAGTCGCACGCTTGGATCTTCTTGCTGGCTAGGAATGGCGGGCAGACGACTAGCTGCAGACTGAAGCAGGCACACGAGCGGCTGTTGTTTGGCTAGACCAAGACGGTTTGCCTAAGAGGAACGGAACAGGGCTGAGGACGCTCCCACCTATGGCGCCCCAGGTCAGGTCGCAGACCACCCGGGCAAAGCGGCGGGCGGAATAGGGACAACAGCCATCACGGTTTCAGTGGGTAGATCGTGGCTTGACTAGTCGCCAGACCTGGTGCCAGGCTAAGCGATGCGACTTTGTTGCAGTGTACCAAAGAAGTAGTATAGCTTGCAGCAACCATGCACATGCAGCTCCTCTCGAGTATCCTCCGTTTGTGACGCTCAGAGGCGGCCCGTTATGACTCATTCTGAGGTTGATCGGATTCTGACCGCGCGTCGGGTTGCAGGAGCGTTGTGTAATCGATGCTCCGTGCAAGTACATCAGAGAAAGGTCAAGGAGAAGGAAGGAAGGTGTTCGCGCAAGGTAAACGTAATCGAGCATGTGCATCTGAGATACATGGATTGAAGCAGGGGGGTCTACGGAAGACTGCAAAAGACGTTGGAAAGAGATACTCCACCTGTCATGCTCATCTCTCGCTCCTTTCTACTCCCACGTCCCAGGCCTCTTCTCCATCTCCCCCTCCATATCCAACTGATACACCACAAACCTCGCCTTCTCCCACTCCAACCACCTGTTCTCCTCCTCATCCAACAACGGCCAAACCTCATTGATCAAATACTCCGGTCCCCACTCCCCCCTCTCACTCACCACATTCTGGGGGTCGTTCTTCCTTTCTTCGTACCGAGCTTCGTTGGGGTCGATGAGACGCTCGGCATCGTAGTCGAAGTTCTTTTCTCTGTATGCTCTGATGCGCTTGGCTAGGATTTCGTTGTTTGTATAGCCGTGGAGAAGGGGCGGGGAGGTTATGGTTGTCCACTTGGGGTTGGGCCATTGGAGGGAGTAGTAGATGTTTTCGTTGGTCATTGTGGGTGTTTGGATCGGATTTCTTGTAGAAATGTATTAGGCTGGATGGGACGACTGTAATGTCAATAAAAGGAGTAGTAGACCGTCTGTCATTTATATTGTCGGCTCTTGTGATTGTAGCAAAGTATCGACTCTGATGACTGCAACACGTGGACGTGTAATTGCTAGATGGCCGACACCCAGAATCTCGTTCAAGCTATGAGCGGAATAGGTGATGATGTTACTTGGCAGAAGAGCTAGAACAGGTCTAAACTTTGTGAGTTAAATTTTGATAATGCAAAGAATGGATGAAGAGATATAACTTTGCATGTGAAAGGGATCATTCATCTAACGTCGCTCGTGTCACAACTCCGACGTTTCCATGGTTTTACAGGATCCCAAGAACCTTCACGCCAATTCCACTTCTTTCGTAGCTTACACCGAAAGTTGCGTAACATTCAAGTCTCCCAGTCCGCGATCTTCAAAACAGCCTCTTCGGTACCAAACACTCGCAGCGTGTTCCCAAACTCATTCCAGAACTTCGAATCAAAAGTCGGAATTAGCTCCATGGACTGCCGCTTCATCTGCTCCAAGGGTACCCATCCTGTTTTGTCTTGAACATAAACGTCATCCTCCCATGAACCGACGGCTTCTTGAGTCTGTTCGTCCCACTTGACAGGTTCGCCGTTTTGGTGGCGGTTGGCATCTTCATCTTCTTCTGTGGATAGAATTTCGGCTTCCGGATCCAGCGTCTTAAGCGTGTCGAATATGTTCTTGGTTTCAAATCGACGTTCCTTCGCTTCCTTCTTCTTGGCTTTTGCCTTTTGTTTCTTCGTCTTCCTGGGTTTGGGCTGCTCCACTGGAGGCAAGGGAACCGGTTCCTCGCGTCCATCTTTGACAAAGTCCGGAATGTCTTCACTCGGCAGTGCGCTGCTTGCCTTGTTGAGAGTGAGAGGACGGTTGGACAACGGTACTGGGACCTTTTCACCTCGTTCCGCACCAAGCTTGGCGGCTAGCTTGATCATGATGGTGGCAGTAAGAAGACTGTCATAGCCTGCTTCGTGGAAAGCTTCAGTCTCTTGGTACTTCGGATGGTCGGCGTGCGTGATGATTCTGGGTAACGGCTGTCTGCTTAGGCTCTCAGCAATATCTTGTAACGAGGGAGACGCGTTCAGGTCGCCCTCAGCATAGGTAGCTAGGTACTTGGTATCGATGATCTTGGGGAACAACCCGTGGATAGCATCCTGGAAGCCTTGCAGTGTTTCCTGTTCGAGGTTAGTGCATTCTCCAGATGATTTGGCATTCCACGTACTGGTAGCTCGCCCACAAACGTGCGATAAAAGTAAACGATATCAGTGAACATGTTGTGCCCAACGAGCACCGGCTGCTTGGTCTTCAGTCTCTCTATGGCTCTATCATAACGGTCTCGTATATCATGCGCGTCGGCTGTGGGGATCATGCCAGTAGTCCGAGCAACGTAGAGTGGATCTGTGCGATTAATGTCGCCACCCTTGACTAGAGCTTCGAAAATCCAACGGAAACCAGTCTGCCGTACAATAGATTCTTTGACGCGGTTCTTGATTCTGCGCATGTTTTCTGCTTCGCGTACAGGGTCTAGATCAACAATACGAACACATTCGCTGCGACCTATAGAGACTAGCTCTGGGAACTCGGCGCGCACGAGCTGGTGCACAAGACGCTTCTCAAACCGCGTTATTACCGGTATCACTGGCGGGCTGGTAAGTCCGGTGTGCGTGGTGATATCCAAGGATGACGAAGTGCTGGGTTTCCATTTCTTTACGGCTTCTCTCACTCTGCGCATGAAGTCTAGAGACTCAACGTCTCCTTCTTTTAGCTGCAAATCCGGTATCGGGTTCTTGTTCTCCAGTCGATCCCAAGCCATCTGTCTCGCACGCTCCGCCTCTTCGCGTGAGAGATACTGTACGCCCTTGGCAAACGGTGCGCCCATGTCGAAGCCGCAATTTAGAAGGAAAGTACAAGCGCCGCTCTGAAACCGAATCTCGCGCTCGAAGTCCATGCGCTCGTCGAAGAGCGGGCTGATGTTGATGTTGTATGGCCTCAGAACATACTTGTTCGCAATGTAGTCGAACCGGGCGCATGTGATACCTACCTGTAAGACTTGATAGCGATCGGCGCCCATCTTGGTTTCGGCATAGCGCTCCTCCATGGTAAAGCGTCCAGGGCCATGTGCAGGTTTATCTTGAATCCGCGAAGGGATACCCGATAGTTCCAAATCGAACGACACGAAGTCGGCCTCGGATATATGGATGAACAAGCCCAGCAAGTGGTGTGGGAAGGTTGCTGCGTCGACGTCCATATCGACAATAACGATGGCAATAACCAATGCGCGTATTCAGGCGTTGCTGGCGATTCGAGGAAAAAGTCGCAGGCGCAGTGTCGGTTTGTTGTTCAAACATGCGATGTCTGTCAAAAGTAAGTGCAAGTGGCGAGCTGTGTGGTTTCTGGTAAGTAAGGGGGGTCAGTAGCGATTGATCAAGCGACAATGCCGGTGTCTCGCTCTTGACTCAGAGCCTGTCGCGAACCAGCGTTTGTCAAGCGACTCAATTGCGTCCGCAGGCTCCCGCTGTTCGTGTCTTGAAAGCGACCTCACGTGCTTTGCCCCGTGATGCAGGACGTGAGGCGGGAAATTGCGGTTTGCGGATGGCTGGGGGTCTCGGCGACAGGTGACGCGCCAAGGCGGCTCCGGGCGACGCTAGCGGCACTGCCGAGGTTCGAAACGTTGACGACGCGGATAGAGGAACAACACCGGATTCCGCCTCCTACCGCCAGGGGCTCGTGAAGCTCCAAAATCATTACGACGGAATATCGCATTAACACGGAAATATGGCGGCGTTGTACGATGACATCAACGGGCCGCGCTACCTCTCGTCGTCCATCTCGTCGCTGTCCACTTCGCGGCAGCAATCATCGCAGATCGCCAAAGCCTACCGACAGGCTGCCCAACTGTTCCTGACGCGACGCCTGCCGGAAGCGCTATCGACAATCGAACCCATCATCACCCCGCCGCCAATTGACGAGACCAATGGCGACAAGGCCGAACTCGTTGGCCATGCCCCGGTCGCAACCGCGTCACGGGGGACCAGGGTGAAGGTGTGGAGCTTCTACCTCACCTTCCTCAATGCCGTGATAGAGCTGGGCGCCGAAGAGGGAAAGCACGCCTTTGGGAGCACGAGATGGAAGCAATTGGTGTCTCAGTGTCGCGACGGCAGCATCTGGGACAACGTGGTACGGGACGGCTATGCGGGTGTTGAGGGAGACGTGGATGCCGATGTCGTGATCAACTTGTAAGCAGTCCACTGACTTGATGGAGGTGCGAGTATTGATTTCCATATAGAGCGACACTGCTTCTCACCCATGCGCCCTCCCAGAGGCTCAACCAGCAGAAGCTCGAGACGTATCTCTCCGCGAGCGCCAACCCAACCCTCGATGTCTCCTCGCACATGTCATCTCCAGCATACCTCGAGAAACGACCAGGCCCCCGTAGGCAGCATACCGGTACAGATACGCCACGCGATCTAGAAAAGCGCATCAAGTTGCTCGAGCTATATACCCTGCATGTTTTGCCGAGAAACGAGGAGTGGGACTACGCCCGCGAGTTTATCAGCATGTCCGAAGTGCTGGACGAAGAGCGCAAGGAAGCCTTCTTGTTAGCCCTGCACTCTCTCAAGGAAGAAAAGGAAGACACCGAAGCCCGGGAAGAGAAGCTGCGTCAGCAACAACAAGAGCAGATGGAGGAGCGCCGCAGGGAAACCGAGGCCAAGCGTCTCGAACAATCTCGCGCAGAAGACGAACGTCGGAAACGCGAAGAGGAAAACAGACGGCAACCCCGCGGCTCGGATGAGCGCTTCCGCAAACCTCAACCAACGCCCCAACCCACACCATCGCAGTCCTCCCGCTCATCCCGTATACCCGCCAAGAAACCGACTACACCACCCCCCGGCTTCTACAACCGGGCATCTACTATGTTTGCAAATATACAATCCATGATATCCAAAACGGCACACCACATGACCGCGAATCCCATGGCCTTCTTCCGTACTTTACTTTTCCTACTGGCTTTTGGTTTGGCGTTTGGGAGGCGGGATCTCAGAGAGAGGATACTCCGGATCATTCGGAATGCGTGGGAGAAGGTCAGACGCACCGCCGGCATGGGCGTCAAAGTTTCTTATATATAATGTGACTGCAATGAGTGGGTCGATGTTCCTATGTCTATGTATTGTGTTCTTAAAATTACCAGGGGCGATTTATGCCAACTACTTACAATATCAATATGCTCATCAACTTCTTTTCCGTTGCCGCTACTGTGGTGGCGCCTTTTAGTGACATACATAGGGTGGTCTTTGACCAGTCTGAAAACTCATCGCGTGCTTTGTGCTAGTTTTGGATCGTCCATGGAGCAAAGTGGGGGGGAAAAGGGAAAAAGGATGGAAAGAGGGACGTGATGTTTTACATATGCCACGCCAATCTTTGCTGATCCCATCCCTTGAACACGCTCTCGTTCTACCATCCTACTCCTCCACTCTCAACTACTCTCTTCGCCATACCAAAATCGCAGTAGCAACGGGCCATGTGCGTCTATCCCAAACCACAAAACTTGCATCATGTCCGCAGGTTCGTTCTCAATTTCGTCATGACAAATTCAAATCACAGTGGCAGTGTTGCTCATGACCAACCACACGGCAGCTTCATAGGATACGTGAAGAGAAGGAGGCATCAGAAAAGCCTTTTTTCCCCTCTCCATGTGTGTTCATTGGGCCATCATGAATTTTTTTATTCAAATGCAGAGCTTAGGAACATGTACCGATTTGTCTGTCGTGGCTTTGGGAGAAACGGATCAAAGTTTTTTCGTTCCTCACCAATCTGGATACACCCATGCGGTGCTGCGTCCCTGCCTGACTGCGATGGGCTTAGGCCTAGTATCTGCATCATTGGATGCTCTGGCCGCTTTATCAAACATATCCGAGTACTTCTGCACTGTCGAGAAGACGGGCCAATTTGAGCATGCTCCCTTCCGATCGACAGGCATATTTTCTATTCCCACTCGTTCGGCCAACGCTCGCTCTTCGTCGCCTTGGAAACCACCCAAAGTCACTTGAGCCAGGTTATGTAGTCTCGATGCGCGCAGCTCAGGGAAGTTCCGAAGTAATGGCGTCAAGAGCTCCAAAGGCTCAGGAGGCTCATTCATCCAGCCCTGGTTGTCGATCTGCACATCCACGATACTCTCCGGTAGCATGTCTCCCAAGCATGGAGTGTCTTCGATCGTCCACGGCTTTTCTCCTTCTTCTGGGAGAAGATAATCTAAACCCAGTCTTTGGCCACTTGCCACTGATGGTCCACAGAAGGAGGACAGGTCAATTTCAAGCATGCGTAACTTTGTAAACGCTCGAAGAGAAGACACGCCGTTGGCAATGGCTCCCCAATCTGTGTGCTTTTTGATAGTAAGCTCTGTGATGGTTTGACCGCAATGCCTAGCTACGGCATCTACCAAGGCACCTACGTTCCAGTCATATCCACAACCGTGCCTAGACATTGGCGCATGGGAGTCAGTACATGTCTCACGGGCAGTTTGTACACGAATGTTACGCACCACTTGCTTTCATGCATGTACCTGAAAACGTTGAGATGAGGCGTGTGTGATAGGAGGGCAGAGATTCCTGCCGCGTCCATGCAACAGTGCGCCAATTCGACTCTCCGCAAGAATGATTTGATCCCCGGAAAACGCCAACGAAAAGGGATGCCAGTATAGCTGGTATCACAAGCCACGCAGGATGTGCTGTATAACTCTTCCAAACTCCTTAACCGCATAAAGGATTCCAAGACCTGGAAAGGCGCCCGTTCCTCATATCCCTGCTTGGTGGACGGCAGTATGACCCTCAGTTTTGCAAGTGGTTGATCCTGGTCGCAGCTTCTGTTGGCCGCTTCGACCATGGCGTCAAGCACAGCTACCAATCTCTTTTCCGCGTCAGGGGACGATGTATATGCTTTGAAAAGACCATACCATCCTGGCGGCAATTCCAGCGTTTGCAAGTTCGGTAGCTGACACAGGAGCGACAGTTGTATGCATGGCCCCTAGGCCATCTCGATCGTCTTCGTCTTCGTCATTAGGGCCGGTTTCTCTCAAAATGTCTTCCCACCAAAGCTGCGCATCAACTCCTGCATTGTCAAAGCATTCTGACTGCAAGACTATGTTCTTGATCGACACCATAACCCCTTCATTCGACCTGAATTTATCGTTTTTGGTGCCAACATTTGGGCCTCCTCCACGTCCACGCAAACTCAATGATTCGATGTAGCGCCCGACAAGAGGATCACAAGCTATTTCACAGAGTATACGAAGAATGTCGCAGCGGTTTTTGGAGCCGCTGATGGTGGTGCACCTCCATCTTTGTTTGAGCGAGTTGTGTCGCGCGATCTTGGACGCAGCGCGTGTGTATAGGTATGGCGCGGCAGCTGAGCGCAAAGGCTTCGAAGCCGGAAGGGAGACTATGGCTGATTATTTCGTCGATAATGTCAACATGGAGATCGAGAAGCTCCATAATCAATGGTTGATAATGTTGAGATGGAAGTAAAAGCGTGCGAGCACATGCTGGCAGTGGGGATTAATTGGCGTTATCTTGTTCTTGTAGAGCCATGAGGTCGCCTAACAACGCCCCACGCTAGGTGAGCCAGGTCAGCATGTGAGCCACCTGAACATCACAACATTGAAATCATCCTAACTTTAACGCGTTATAACTCCACCACTATAAACCTAATTTAAGAAGCAATTAAAGATATTAAATTACATAAAGATAGTATATCTTTTTTATACTATAAAGTTGCAAAAAAATTTAAAGTTAATAAAACAATATTATTACGCTGCCACTAAAGTGCAACATGCTTAAATGCATTTTAGGGACAAGTATAGCAGTTACTTAGCTTATAATAAAAAATAGAACTAGTAAATTATATAGAAAGATGTATAAAGTAAGGCTTACTACCTATATAAGAGATAGTACAAAATTTAAGTAGTATAGTTACAAAACAAAAAGTATTTAAAAGCTAAGTAACTTAGTTTCTATATTACTATTCTAATAAACTTACTACTAAATAGAACGTAGATATTAATTATAACTAGTATAAAACTAATAATAGCATTAAATATAAGCTCTACTTTAATCTCTTTTACGCGAAGATAAAAGAGTATAGCATTAATAAGCAAAATACGTATAATATAAATAAAAAGAGCTTCTTTATTAGCTACACAACTTACTTAAAAAGAGTTTTTTAGTAAAGCTTTTTTAACTTAAAAAGAGCGCATCGCAGTAGTACAAAATAGTAATAAAGAATAAGTAATACTACTAGCCTATATATACGCTTTTAGCGAGGCATTACTACCTACTCTTATTTACTAGGGCACCGCTAAGATTTAATTAAGCTAGGTTAACAATATTATAGCTAAATAACACTAGGTTTTTATCTCCTGCTCGCCCTTAGGATAGACAAATAAAAATCTTAGCCTTCTCTAGCTTAAATAAGTGTTTAATTGCTATATAAAAGTAAAAGCGTAACATAGATAGTAACTTCTAATTTTTAATAGCTATAGTAGCTACCTTACTACTAATTTTATTAATTTTTGCAATGCTAATTAAATTCTATTAGCTCTTTTTTTACTTTACTTTACTTACAGTCTTTAGTTACTTAATATAATACTATTTTTACTACTTTAATAAAACTATATAACACAGCTTAACTACTATACATAGTAATTATAGAGCATTATAAAAGTTATAAAATGTAACTTCTTTATAAACTTTTAGGCAGCCTAGAGCTTTATAATAAAGTAAGATACTATTTTAAAGAGTTTTTAAGCTATAGGCGTATAGCTAATAAATATAAAGGTTGTACTAAAACGCTTTAACACTACTACTTTAGAGCAAGATAAGGCTTTAGAACTTAAGTAGTATAGTAATAGTAATAGCTAGATTTAGCTACAAATTTTTTTTAACGCTATAGTTACTAATAAAGTAAAAGTTAAAGCTAAATAGCTATTACAAAGTATATACTTGCTATAAGTAAATAATAAGCTACTTTATAACTAAAATAAAGGCCTTTAGCACAAGCTTAATACTAAATAGAAGTACTAGATAAAGTATATAATACTAGCTATAGAAAACAGTAATAAGTACTATAGTAGCGCAGTTTTTTTAAGTCTTAGGAAGCTCTATACAGCCTACGCGCGTAAGGTAATAAAATAAGACAAAACTAAGTAGCTACAACTTTAAAAAACTTATAATAAAAACCTAAAAGTAGCTGTAATCTTATATAAAAAGTAGTGGGCAAAGGAGGCTATAGTAGCTTAACAACATGCTAAAGAGGAGCGTAATTATAAGCAAAAAGTAAGGGCTAAGGAACTAGCTGTATACTAGGCGCTTAAAAAGCAGGAACGCGACGCTACAACTTTACAAAAATCTTATAATATAAGCAAAAAAGCTAAATAAAAAGCCTTATATAAAGCTAGTTAAAATTTAACAAAGTATTGTTATGTTGTAGTTATAGCAAGTTATGCTAATGCTAGTTCTCTAGCTGCGTCTTCCTCACCTAAAACTAGCGCGCGCGGACGCTAAATTAAGACACTAGCAAAATTTAAATAGTATAAAAGACGCGTAAGCCTTAATATAGTAATACACTAAGAAATCTAGCGATAATAGCTTTTGTAAGGGGCTCTACAGCCTTATCTTCTTAATCGCGACTTTTTGTTGGGGTGGCTCACATGCTGACCTGGCTCACATGGCGCACGGGCACTGTAGTCGGCATTGCAGCCTGCGGGTGCCGTCGCGAGTACTCGTCGCATTCTTGGTCGCTTTCATTGCGGTGGATGCAAAAGAAGATGCATTGACAAACAAACAAATGGCATCTGGGCAATGTACATTTGGAGGAAGTCGAAGGTAAAGAGAAGATGTCGCGATTAGAAGGTGCGATGACGCAATACGTTAAAGCGATCCGCGATGGCCGTCATGCTGTTCGCACAGTGTATCAGATCATGTATAGCACAGAGGAAGAATGCCTTTACTACGCGTTTGCGCTTTAACATCTACCAGCGTATTACAAATACATCGTCTAAAACCAAAGTCTTGGTCTAACATTCAATATGACCGATCATCTTTCTATCCCTTCTAATAGTTGATTCAATTTTTTTGGCCGAATTTTGCGAATAGAGCATTGTTATGCAAAACTTCATCTGAAGAAGACCGCTAGCCAAGCAAGTTCTTTGCTCAACTTCTGGCTGCATTCAATCGAAACAAGGAAGAAGCTACGCGCTTACTGAAGCTTTTGTGCGGTTTTAAGTGTCTTCCTTCTTTGTTTGATCATATAGGTGTACATTGTATAAGAGCCTAAGAAAAGGTCAGATCTGCTCATACAAACATACTATACAATAGTGCGTACCTGGAATGTAAAGCATCAAGCAGAAGTAAAATACAGGCGGTATCACCGGGCTGACCTTCGCTCCAGGAGCAATGGCTTGGTAGATTAACCACCACTCAGCTCCGATACCGATCGGGTAGAGTGGATAAAACATGGTATAGCTGAGAGGGTTAGCCATGTTCTGAAAAGCCGTTGGTGTTGCAATAAGACACACCGAAGCCACACCAGCCCTTTCGATGCCTTCCCATGCATGTTGAGCGCTAGATACAGGTATCGAATCGTATCTGCCACCGACCAAGCAAGCAACAAGGCAAGGTAAGCATCTGATGTTGCCGTGCTTTGCGGGAAGCTGTACCACACCATCCAGACCTGAATGACGCGCGTGACGACTTGTAGAGCGGTTGTGCTGACTGGAGATTTGATGATACCTGTCATTGTTCTCAACAAGATGCAAAAGAAGGAGGGGATGATGAACGAACCGAAAGCCGCATGCAAAACCTCTACCAGGGACGCGGTCTGTATCCATCGCGCGTATGACTCTGTGGCATTGAAGAGCTCGAATTTACCATCTTGGGCATTGGAAATGGCTCGGACGAAGACTGATGCCCAGAGCGATGCGAAGAAGATGTTGTAGGCAGTAAGATATATCGTCCGAGGTTGCGATGCTATTGCGGGCGCATTACGTTCGTCGCGTCGATAAGACATTCTCGCTTCCAATCCTCGATGTTCAGTCGATGTCTCTTCGAAGCGTAAGTGAACACATTGCGCAGGCAGAGATTGCTGTCTTGGTTTCCCAGCTTGGAAGTAGGTCGGATGTGGACGATGAGCCGAGGCTAAATCGGTGCCACGCAGCTTACGCACTTTCTCTTTGAATCTTTCGCAGTTGAACCCATTCTGAAGATGAAACGAGGACTTACAGGGTCTGTCGCGCAGTGGCCAATCAGAATCGCATTATTGGACTCTAGGCCGAGAAAGTCTTGGCAGCCATGTCCGCCGATTGTAGCCGCCGTGTGCGCCTGCAAATATTCTGTGATAAGACACTCTTCGACTCGCACAGATGACAACCCACCGTGGACACCTCCATTGAATCACATATAACTAGCGAGGCATTCACGATTACCGTGAAGCAAAGAATACTCAAACAAAGACCTGGAAGAGTTAGGGCTTCTACGTCTTCACTGGTATCATACTTCATTAACATATACCGGACACAACAAATTCTGGTCGGATATTCCTGCATCATGAGTAACAGCAATCTGCATAACACTCAAACGTTCCTCGCCGCTTACAAGCAGTACAAACATGACACGGAATACATAGCTGGCTGGTTAGCAGAAACGGCCCGTTTTCTGGGGCAGAAGATCAGCGAAGCCGATAATGTCCCTTCAAAGACCAAAGCAAAAGCCAAAGGGGGCAAGAACAAGAAGAATCATAGCAACAACAAAAAAGCGAACAACGGCGGTGGCGGAGGAAAGCGATATCTAATCAGAGTGTCCGACTTCGTACCCATGGCCGAGACCATCGCAAACAACACAGAGAGTGTGCTTGTACCGGTTGCATTATGCAAGCTCTTCAATCGAGCGATCCAAGCTCGGCGCAGAGTAGCAGCCTGGTTTGAGACCAGGGCTGTACAAGGAGAAGCAGACAGCAACAAGCACCATCAGCATTTCATTACCGTACTCGAGGATGCCTTTCGCCTATTGCAACCTTTCATCTCATCTGGTCCCCAGGCTAACCGGATCGGCGGGAAACGCGTTCCTTCCGAGGCCTTGGCTATGGAGAACAAATTTGCCGGCTTGTCGCTGGAAGATGCCGCAGAGCTTGCAGAAGACGACGCAACAGATGAGATGCAACTTCCAGTGGTGACACCGGTCCTTCTCAAACACGATGAAACTGAAATCGAAGAAGAGTTGAAGTTCGCTATTGGTTTTCTCTTTGACGAGCTAAGCAACATGCGTACTGTTGCCTGTGAACAATGGAGGAAATACAAGGCCAAACAGGTAGACCTCATTGTGGCGGCGATGACGGCTCATACGACTGTAAAGCTGGCACAAAAAGCTGAGGCAGAGTTCGATCTGGTCGTTACGCGGCCAAAGAAATACCCTACGACAACATACCCGGCTTGGAAGTTAGTTGAAGTTCTCGCAAAGCCTTCAGCAACCAAGCAATCAAAGACTGACGAAGACAAGAATCGACCTGGCGATATGTTTTGGCCAACCTATCTGGGCCTCAAGTATTACTTGGATCGAATTGCGAAGTGGGATCCCGCCAGGAATCTACCAGCTATTGTCCCCAAAGACTTTGGGGATCGCCAACCCGATGCCTACACTCTACGGGCGATTGAATTAGCGCAAATTATCCGGATTAACATGTTCGGCAAACGTCCAGCCGTTAAGGACATGCATTCCCAAGCTTTGGAACACATGTTCCTTTCTAAACAACTCCCCATTTGGGTAACGTTTGCAGTGGAGCTGCTCTTCCAGTCTCAGGACGTGTTGGATGATATACGCTATCATCCGTTTGTGGAGCTCGCCTTACATACAAATAGGCTAGTTGCACAGAATAATCGGATGCTCAAAAACTGGGGATGTACAATTCTGCCACGTCACATTCACGATGATGCTGTCAACAAGCTCGGCATAGCTCTTCAAGACTGTCAGGACTGGGTCCTATTCGGCGGCTATCAGAAGCAGTGGCAGGAGCTGTCGGAAAAGAAGCAACTAGCTGCACACCCGGTGCTCAAGAAGCTACTGGACGACGCTGATGAGTATTATCCATACTTGAGAACCGATCCTATACTCTGTGGCATGCTGAAGTACGAGATCTATCTGAAGTATCAGAGCGCGGGCCTGAAGCTAGAACATCAAACGCTCTCTATCGCCATGTTAGCATATATCTACATTGCGGGACACTTGGTAGGTGGCTTGGAAGAAGGAGAAACAATGCCAGCCTGGGCCGATATGGAGTATGTTATATACGCACAGGATCCGGAGTGGCTTTTCCATGGCGGTAGACCGAAAACTATAAAAGAGCTAAGAAGCAAATTCCTGCTTGCTTCTGGGTCATCTGCTGTCAACCAGGCGCGCGATTTACGAGTTGATCGCTTTAAGATTAATGTGAACAAGCTCAGAGAGCTTCGAGATACGACGGTATTTGGCAGGGGTGTGTATCTGCCATCGGATAAGTTCAAAACGTCGGAATACAACGTCAGTACGGCGGAAATCGAGAACGTCTTCAAGCGGTTGGTGGACGCCATGAACTCTCCCCAACCTTGGGGCAGACTAGCAAGACATATGTTACAGTGTCAAGATGAGAATGCGCAAGAGCAAGAGCAACAGGCAGCATCCTTTCGACAGGGTAGGATGGGCAGTTCGCACAAGATCCTTGAAAGCTATGCGCAGTGGCTCCAGGCTGACATGGCTGATCTGTTTTTCGATTGGTTAGAGATGGGGCACTATTGTGGAGACATATGGACTCATATCGCAAGAAAACTGGAAACCTTGGATGAATGGGACAAGACTTCCTTTGGTGACAAGCCAGCCATGGAGCCGACGAACGATATCCTGTTGGGCGACGAAAACTTTCCACAATTCTTGATGGCAGCGTATGGGGTGCTGCAAGAAGGTCTCACCATGCCCCTGTGGTACAACAACGAGGTAGATGTTGTGAACGTGGATTCTTGTCTGATCACCCTAGGAAGGTACCACCGCGCAAGTGCCATCAAGCTTCTGTCTCCTGGTCCACTTCACTTGTCCAACTTCTACGTTGACTGGAAAACCGAGGATTGGGAGCCAAGATGGATGTCTATCAAAGATGCACAGGTCGACGAACTTAGGGAGATGTTTTACGACTCGAACGAACACGTCTTAAGAAACTACCCACCCTCCGCCATAAAGGATTCAGATGACTTGAACAGTATGATCAGCGCTGCGCGAGGAATGCCTATAGTTCGGGAAAAGTGGGACTTTGTCTATGAAGCCAGCTTGAAGCTAGGCGCCTTCCCTGAGGTTCTCAATGGAAAGAGAGCATACGCTTCTAGGGAAGATGCCTATCCCGATATTGAAGCGGAGTATGCAGCAAAGATGGAGCTTTCCAATTATAGATCAGGCGGGCATGAACAAGGGAGGGTTGGATAAAGTGGGACATAAAAGCCGGGCGAGGATAAGTATTTGAAATGGAGTTCTATAATTAGAAAAATGCTATTCTACTTCTAATAAAACTTCCACCTTGACTAAATGTATAATTTCGCAGATAGTGATGTAATCTAAAAGACATTTGTAACCCTATTGTAATGTCCTTACAGCTACCGCTCGCTATCCTGCTTTTAGTAAGCGTCGCTGCCTTATTCTAGGCTATACAACTAAACTTTACTTTTTATTCTTTCTTAAGTACCTCTTTAGCTATTTCTTTATACACTTTATGTTAGCTTTAGCCTTTTAAGACAACCTTTCAATGTGACTACACATTTTGTAGACACCTTTTTGGTAAAAAAAGATTTATTGCTAACAACAGGTATCTAGGCTTACGCTTTTTTGTTTAGCTGGCACGCAATTAGTGTGTCGCATGTTTAGACAGAAACAAAGAAAAGCAAGACAAAGACATAAATTGCCTCTTAACTTAACACGCCCTATCCTGCCTATGCTGCTTACTTATATTAAAGCTTTACTTCTAGGTACTCTTAGACAAATTAAAAAAGCAGCATTATTATTATATTGCTTTTTAACTTATATATGCGACGATAGAATACCTACTCTTTTTTTCCTGCCTTTTTCTTTTCTATTGCTATTTCAACGTTATGCAACAGCTAGCCTAACTAGTTAATAGTTTCTTTACTTAGCTTATACATAATTCATAAAAAGAAAGATATACTAAAGTAGAGCATTTTAAGTACTTTGCTAGTATTAGCAAATACTCTGTAGATCTTGTATTTCTTTTATAACTAGCTAAGTTAAGGCTTAACATTCTTTTTGTATATAGAGATATTGCAGATTCTAGAGTTATTTATAAGAAATATAATTAAAAAGTCTTAAAAAGGCTAAGTTTGTAGATGCTTAATAAACTTAAATGTCTATATAATTAGCTTAAGCTAGACTAGTTTAAGGGCTAAGTGTACAAAAAGAAAGCTTCTTGTCTTTAAATAAAAGTTAAGGTTAAGAAAATGCTTGTTGTCGAGGTTGCATGCTATATTGCAGTGCAGTATATTATATGCAAATTATTTATATACAGTCCTTTTAAAAAAGTAAAAAGCAGTAAGTAGGAAGTAGCAGCTTTATAAAGTATTGTGGGCTCCTGCTGCAGTATGTACGTATTTTTTTCCTTTCTCTATTGCATTATGTTGCAATCTTATTGCAATCTTACTGTAATCCTATTGTTAGCTATAGGCTGGCAATCGCCGTTAGACATGTTTTAACTAGTGTAGTTTTTTAGTACCTTAGCAAATTTTTTAACCCTAATTATCGCTTAGTGGTCTAAGCTTTCCTCCTAGAACTTATCTACCCACCGTTCGAATCTTGTTATCTACACACAATCTTTTTTTTTGACTTTTGCAACTAATTAGTAGAGAGTAGCTGCTTTTCACTTTTTTAGAAGCCCCATTTTGACTACAACAACATCCACTACCTTCGACACCTTAAAAATAAATACACTTTATGTAACTCTACTATTCTTGCTTACTAATATTATGTTGCTTAAATCTTACGCCACCCTATCAGTAAAAGGAAATATAGATATTAAAATGTATACTTTAGTGCTTACTTTAATAGATCGGATTATCAATTATAAATCTTAAGAACTTAGTTAATTTTACAACAACTAAGGTATTTAATTAATATAAAGTAGGGTAGTCAGAGCTACTGGAATAATACAAGTTCAAAATTATATATATACTAAAAAAAGACAAGAGCAGAGAAGACGCTTTTAGCTGCTAACATAATATTACAGAAACTGAAGAAATTCTTAACACTATAAAATTTAAGATCAAGAGAAATAGGTTATTAAGACTAGCTAGAGTACTAAATATAGTCCTAAAAATTGCGTATAATGTAATAAAAGAATTACAAAAAGCATTTATCAAATAACACTACAACAACTAAGTATATAGTTACTTTCGTTATACAAGAACTATATATCTTATTAAGTAAAGTTATAGGTTTTAAGAAATAAAAAATAAGGTTACTACCTTTATTGCTAAGTGCGTAGACTATTAGAAAAATGAATATAGCACCTACGAACTCTACAAAGAAATATAAGCAATAAAGCTACTTAAAAGACTATAGTTAAACATCTTTATAAACTTTGTCATAGGCCTACTAGTCTAAAAAGACTATATAACTAAAGTATTTATAACGTAATCCTTATCGTAATCAACTAATTCATAAAATAAGCAAAGTAGATTGCTTTTGAAAAAGATTTTTCAGCAGTATAGCTTATATATACTATTAACAACTAAATAATAAAACATTACAGCATACTAAAGTTAATTCTTAGTAATAATTGCAAACTCTTTATATCGAGATTTTAAACAACACTACGTCCTATAATTAAGACATAACAGAAGCTATTAATAGCCTTTTATTTAGAAAAAAATAGATAGACTAAGTAAACAAACTGTATAATAAAAGCCTACTATGAGATATAT
This sequence comes from Alternaria sp. 'sect. Undifilum', assembly GCA_024321975.1. Classification (NCBI taxonomy): domain Eukaryota; kingdom Fungi; phylum Ascomycota; class Dothideomycetes; order Pleosporales; family Pleosporaceae; genus Alternaria; species Alternaria sp. 'sect. Undifilum'. The sequence continues at coordinate 5,283,511 of JAJJZI010000004.1, forward strand.
TGTGGGAGCTGAGAAGGAGCAATTGCTTGATCAGTGGAGTGAAATGAGTATATTGTTTAACTAAGTGCCACAACTAAGTGTCCAATAACTACTAAAAGGATATAAGACAATCTGGCCCATATATATAGGCGCTAGCGCGGTCGTCACGTGTTCAGCTTACCATAATCACCTGATTACTAAAGTAATCCGCATGTTAATACTCTAATACACCCCCAGGTTAGTGAGATACTATTAATCTAAACTGTAAGCAACTAGGCAATTACAACAAATTAAGGTGGTTAATTAAAAGAACTCTCTGTAATTATAGCTTCTCTTCTTACTCTTTTGTTTTTGTAGTAGTACTGCTTGTTAATGTTTTGATCAAGCTAGCAGCTCTTAGTGATTTTAAAATAATAGATGGACCCTAAATATTGCGTAATTAGTTAGTGCGCAATTTTTACAGCAATATTAATTACGTCTGCTGCTCCTTTAAACATTTGTCCTTAGCCTTTCCTTAGCCTTTCTACAATATTAATTACTAAGCTTTCTTAATTCTTACTGCACTACTACTACTACTATAGTAAGCAGTGTTGCCCTATTATTCTCTTACTAATTAGCTGCTAATCTTTCTGGTATAGTCTGGCTCTAACAGCAATAAGCACAAGCGTTGCTCAGAAAGCTGTTGTTAAGCGCGTAAGAATAGTACTAAGTATAAGCATTGCGTGTGCTTAGGCCTATTTAATAATAAGATTTAGTAAGCAGCTCATTTTAAAAATATGAAGAGTTAGTTGTTACTGCTTATTGATTCATATGCTTATTACAAGACTTTTAGTAGTTCTGCTTAAAAACTAATGAACTTGTCTATTTAATTAAGCCTGCTGTTAAGCTTTTATTTATATTTTAATTTTATATAAAAGCTTAAATAAGCGATTAACTTAGTGAAAAGACAAGGCTTCTTGAAAGCTAAAGCAAAAGTTACAGCACCTTACTGCTTAAGCAGCAACGCGTAAACAGTAATATAGCAACAGCAATAAGCTATATATACTTATTAAGCTGTTTACTAGGCGCAACATGCCTTTATCTACTTAGAAGAAGGCGCTTAACAGCTTTTTAAAAATTATTGCTAATTTATTACATTTTTACATTCTGCTTTTTCATTATTGTAGTTTAACGTCCTTTCTCAGCCTAAAGGGCTATATAAGACGTGCAGACCGAGGCCTGCAGATATCTATGTAGTGTTGTCTTCTTAAGTTATATACAAGAAGTGGTTTATCTGAACAAAGGCTCTCAGCCTATTGTGTAGGGGAGGAGGAGGAGGGAGGGGAGGGGTAAGTAGAGCTAGGTCGCCTAGATAGGCGTTTGCATCTAGTTATCGGAGTTTCCTTTGTACCAGGCTTGTGTACTAACCCTAGTTTCTTAAATAAAGGCTATAGTAGCCTTAATGCCTGCTTCTGTTTAAAAGAAATACTGTAAAGAAATTGGCTCTGCACAGGAGTCCTGAAGTATAGCTCTACTATCCTTGTATAGTTAGTATTTAGGAATTATATGAGCTGTGTCTTGTGTAGCTCTAAAATTGTATAGGCAAGTTTTAGATTCTGCTTTTCCTCTCTTAGATAGATAGCTCTTTAGGTATCTATGGCCTAGTTTTAATTAAATGAAAGAGCTAGATATATCTCTTCTAGTATAAGGGATAGGTATCTGTTTTCTTATTCTCTACTTAAAGGTTGCTAAGTAGGTGCTTAGGTTTAATCTAGTAGCTTTCTTCCTGCATTTCTCTAGGAGGCTTAACCAGTCAACATTTGCTTGTTGTTTAATTTAAGAGCTAACAACTGCTAAGCTTATCTTATTTGTTAAAGGGTCATTTTTGTAGCCGCTTTTGCTAGAGAGTCTGCTTAATTGTTTCCTAATATATCTTGGTGTCCTAGGACCTATTGAAGCGTAGGAGTAATGCCTTTTTCTTTTAGTTAAGTTGCCGCCCTAATGCACCTAATTTGCCACTCTTGGCCTAGGTCATTAGAGGTGTTCTTTAATTAAAATAATGCAGCCTAATTATCTGCGTACATGTCAACGTCTTAGCAGTTGTTTAATAGGCTAGCCGCTTTCTCTAGCCTTAAAGTATTACCTTCTAGTTTACTGTTGTAAACTAGCTAGTTACTTCCTATATTTGCTTGCAGTTCTTTAATAAGAGTAGCTCCTTTATAAAAGGCAACGCCTACGCTAATTTCTTTGCCGTCTTTTATAGCTGAGGCATCTGAGTATATTAAGAAAAGGTTGTTATTTACTAGTAGTTTCTTATAGTTTTCAGCTTTAATATCTTTTAGCTTGTTTAACATATAGACCTTGTAGGGGGTTCTAGTGTTCTATAGCGTAAAGGCGTAGTGTTGTATTTCCTCTGTATTGTTTAAGAGGGCTGAGGTAATAGATTCTTGAATTTAATTAAGTTGCTCTCCTCTGTTATTGTTAATAGCAGCTTTTAGAGAGTAATTTAGATTTAGTAAGATAGATCTAAAGGCGTATCTTCTTATAGCGATTTCTAGCCTAACTCTAAGTAGAAATAGAGCGGCTTCTATATTACTTAGAATTGCAGGAGAAGATCTGAAAGTTCCTAGAATCTTTCTGCAGGCCTAGTTTTAGAGTTTTTGCCTGCTGTTAAGGACGTGTTGTTAGCCTGTCTAAAATAGCTAACATCCGTAATTAGCTACGCTAGTAATGTACGCTAGGTATAATTGCCTTATTGCCCTTAGTAAGAGGCCTTTATAAATATTAGCTAGCCTGCATAGGCAGAAAAAGGCTTAGTTTGCTTGTTGTATTCTTATATAGCAGTAGTCTCTAAATTTAAGAGTATTGTCAAAGAAGATGCCTAGCTATCTAACTAGTCCTTTTGGCTGGAAGGTCTCTTAGGTAGGTAGCGTAAGCAATCTGTTTATGTTTTTTCTAAATCTTGTCTAATTTGCTAATTCTGTTTTAGAGCTATTAAACTTAATAGCTAACTCCTTTGCTTAGTTAAAGAGGTTTACTAACTCATTTTTAAGTAGTTTGATATTCTTCCTAATAGATGTTGTTATTATTGAAATTTAAACGTCGTCTATAACGTAGTTCACAAGCGAGTCGCCCACCCAAGCGAGTCGCCCACGCCCCACTAGCGCGTTAACGTCGACACTACAACGCGTTATATCTTAACAACGCACTATTTAAACTTCTTATACTAAAGCAGATCTTTAGCTTGCTCTTTTGAATATCTAATCGCAACGTGTTTAAAGCGAAAGACGTGCTGCCTCTATCTATAACGTCCCACGAAGAACTTTGCCTAACTGACGCGCTAGAAAGCGCCCCTAACGCGACTGCAAGGCGAACTCAAAGCGCCTTAACAAGCTAGAAGAAGAAGCTATAGTTAGTTATATTCTTAAGGAGTCTGCGCGAGGATTCGCGCTTATAAAGGCTATAGTTTAAGTAATTGCTAATAAACTTTTGCATAAGCGCGCTAGCAACTTTGTTAGCGAGAACTAAGTTAATAACTCTGTCAAGCGAACTCCTAAGCTCTGTACGCGCTAGAGCTGTCTTTATAATTACTAGCGAGCTGCCTGCGAGGACCTAGCAGCTATCTAGCGCTAGTTTAATCTAGTTAAGGCGACAAAGCAGAAGTAAGGGATTATAAACAATAGTATTTACAACTTTAATAAAACTAGCTTTATAATAAGCAAGATTTTATTATAGTTAGTTATTACAGCTTCTAAAAGCTATAAAAAAGCAAATATAGCTAGGCAACTGTAAGTAAGTTACTATAATTTAAAGCGTAGGCGCGTTAGGTCGCTAGCTACTACTCTTTGTTATTTTTGCAGGCAAGGTACTCATTAACGTTTAGTTCAAAAATTTACATACTAACTAAGTTCTTAAAGTTAGTTTTAATAGCTAAATAAACAATTAGCTTCATAGCACCGAACACCAACGTCGACTTTTCTGGAAATTGATCAGAAACAACCGGATTCTAAGGAAATAACCCTAAGGAATCGATTGCGATACTTTTCGGAGCCTGCAGCGAGGGCGCTAGCGCGCTAGAGAGGGTGAAAGGGTCACCTGCCCCCTCCTTTTTGGAGGAAAAATTTGCGTTTTCTCTCAAAAGCTTAGACCACATGCTGAGGCATCTTGAGCCAATTAAGATTAAGGAGCTTATTAAAGCCTAACTAAACCAAGAAATTACAACAACTTTAAAAAGTAATAAAAAACAATTTGCTTCTAGAGACCTAGGAGGATTAAACAAAAGACAAATAGAGATATAAGAAGACAACATAACAACGCCTTGCTAAGTAAGGCAAAATCTAGAGGAACTATAAAGGCCTACACACGTTTAAACTAGGAGCAACTTTTCTCCTTTATTAGACTTATTCCTTAATACCCTATTGGAAATAAAACACTAAAAGCCACCTTAGTAGATAAAGCACTTAAGATAGCTAGGAACCTAGTAATTGTAAGGGTGCGTTGGATTAACCAAAGATGCAGGGAAAATAGTAGTGAATAAAATAAAGAACTACAAAGGCTATCTAGCAAGCTTATCTACTCCTCTATAAGGTCTGTGCTTAGTACTAAGAAAGAGGCAAGGGTAGCTACGTAGCAGCTGCTAACGTAGCTTAGGAAAATAGCGCAGAGCTAAGAGAAAAGTTTAGTAAGCTAGAAAAGTAGAAGGGCTAATACGCCTGGCTTACAGATGCTAGGTGCGCACGGACACCTAGGATCTATAGGATAGCAAAACAAGGCTTTTTATTAAGTACTAAAGACGTTAGGGCTTCAGCCCTTTATAGTACCGTCCTTCTTAATAAGGGTCCTAGAGTTCTTCTAGTCCTGTAGTGCTTTTATATCTTCTAGGTTTAAAGCTAGTTCCTACGTTAGTTTTAGGTATCCTACCTATTTAATAAGGTATTCTTTTCTTCTTCCTATGCTTATTTCCTGTAATAGGCGCTCTACTAGGTACTCTTCTTTGCTGTCTACTTTAATTAGTAAAGGTTTCTTATTGTCTTGTCGTTAGCTTAGTAAAGAATCTAAGCAAGGTAGTTAAAGGTTGTTAATATTAAATACTAGATGTGTCCTTCTAAGAGTATCTAGCTTTATAGTATTTAGTCTAATAATCTTAAGTACTATATACTTTAGATTCTTCTAATTAAGTATTTAACTTAGTCTCTTTATCTTATAGTAGTCTCTAAGCTTTACCTAAACTTTATTACCTATCTAAAGCTAAAGTAATTACTTTCTTCTTTTATTTACTTAGCGTTCTTGTTCTTGTTAAGATTCTACTATTGTAGCTTAAGCTAACTTAATACATTGCTAGAGTTTATTAGCTATCTTTTCTACTTTATAGTAGTCCTCTTATATTCTCCTTTCTTAAGCTTAATTTTAAAGTCTATACTTTACTACTATTTCAAGAGGATCTACTTTATATTTATATTGTAGAAAGAAAGGTAATATTCTAGTTAATTATGCTTGTCTTACTATAATTATAATCTTAGCTATCCCTAGGTTGCCTTTTTAATTTGTTTAATCCTAATTATAGAAAGCTTATAAGTAAGTTTGTACTATAAAGTTTATTTATTCTATAGAGCTGTTCGTTTTAAGGTAATATCTAGAAGATAAATATTAATAAATCTCTAGTAGCTTACAAAGTCTAGTCTAAAAGTAGCTTATAAACTGTACACCTTAATTAGATGTAATATAGTCTACTAACTAGTAGTAAACTACTATAGAGTTTATAAACGCTTTAGCTACGCTTTCTATAGTAATGTTTTTAAGACTTATTAAAACTACGTCTTTACTTAACTTATTAGTAACTACTATTAAGTTTATACAACTTTTGCTCTCTAGTAATCTTATAACAAAGTTAATTAATATCTTTCTAAATATGCTTTAGAATCAGTAAAGGCTTTAATAATTCTTGTAGGCTATCTTTTTATAGTTTTGTTCTTCTATATATTAAGTAGTTTCTAATATATTGCCTTACTATTTAGCTAATAAAGGGCTAAAAGTACTCTCTTGCAACTGCTTAGTAAGTAAAGTTCCTTCCTAGGTGCCTTAGAGCTCTAGAATAGTAGATTTTATAGATAATTCTAGTGCGCAAAGGTTTATTGTTTAGTACCTATTTTTAAATATAGTATAAGAGGTTTCTAGAATTATCTAATTAGTATTTAGAAATAGAAAGCTTAAGGTCTAGCCTTGTTAGAAATTAGTATTCTTCCTTGCTAACTACTTTCTAGGCTAGCTAGTATATATTATCTTCTTCTTTAGCTTTGTTTTAAAGCTCTTCTAAATCTATCTGTTCCTAAAGTACTATTGTAGGATAGCTATTATAGCTAAAGATTCTAAGGGTCTCCTCTTCTTCCTCTTCTTCTATTTCTAGGGTTGTTGTAGTAGATAGTTTAAAGACTTATAAGAACCTTCTAGAAATTTAAGAATCTAAACTATTTATAGGTATATCTTATTGTCTATAGAATAAAGTATTAGCTCTAGAGTTACAACTTTAGGCTTGTAGGCAATTTCTATGTTAAGAAATTTACTAAGGAATTAAGCCTATCTTATTTATCTTTTACTAAGCTGCTTAAGCTTTTGTAAAGGGCTGAAGCCTTGATGTTCTCTAGTACTCGGCCTGTGGCCTTCGTTGGCTTATCTTACCTCAGCATTAGCACCTCAGCACTAGCTGCTGACTATCGGCCGCACTAGTTACGCTAACTGTCAGCTGACCCGGCGACCTCCGATAACCTTAGTTAGTCCTAACCTTAGTTAGTCCTAACTATCCGGATTGGATATAAAAACCCACATAGTCTCTCTATAGTTCTGTATCTAATTCATTCACCGTTTACCTTGCATCTTTAGTCAACCCAACGTACCCTTACAATTAAATTAGATCCTTCTTTAGCTACTTGCGTAGCTACGTCGTACTTGGGAGCCCTCTAGAGCTATATCTAGACGAGAAGCCAGCTAGAGCTATATCTACGCGCGAGAATCTAATTAATTAGAGCGCTAGTTAATTAGTTGACTGTTTAAATCTACTAAAGGATTAACAGAAAAAGCACTAGATTAAAAGTGCTAAAGGATACTTAGTTGTATAAGTCTCTAAGGCGTTTAAATTCGTTGAATACGCCTACTAAGCGTAGTAGCCCCTACACGAAAGGATAAGCCTACTAAGCGTAGTAGCACCTATAACGATTCCTGTCAACAATATAGAGTACTAGCGAGTACCTACAAATACAATAGCAGAACCCTTAGCAGCTCTTTTAGCTGTAAGGATAGCAGAACTACACTAAGATAGTGTTAGCAGACCTAAAGTAGAAACTACTTTAGAAGGTCTTTATAGAGCAAGTGGCCTAGATAAGATGGCTGCTTCTACGAGGATACAGGAGGCCTTCTAGGCTTAGGAAGCTATAGGCACGCTACAACAAAGGGAGCCTAAGGTAGAACAACCTCCACTCTAGTTACCTACCCTATTAGCTGCCCTAGGAAATCAACAAACGCCTAGGCGTTTTAAACAACTAGATCCCAATACCTTTAACAGAAACAGAAAGATGTACTAAATCTTTTAACAATAGCTTACCGCTAAGGTAGAAAACAATAAGGAAGATTTTAATACAGATAAAAGGACTTGTAACTACGCCTTTAGTTAACTAAAAGGCTTAGCTGCAACCCTTACTCTGCCTTTCCTAAACTAAATAGGAATTTCTAATTTATAGAACTTTAAGAAGTTATTAAACTTCTTTGATTAAATGTTTAGAGATCCCTATAGTGCAGAAAGAGCTAAGAACAAGCTCTAGTCTATAAGCCAAGGCAAGAAAAGCGTACGCAAATACATTATAGAATTCTAAGAATAACTGCTATTATCTAATAGTAGTTTAGACAAGGATACAAGGATAATGCTTTTCTAAAGAAGCCTTATTTAGAAACTTTAAGACAAACTTGTAGGTATTACTTATAAAGATTTAGATAGCCTGCAAAACAAAGCAATAGAGATTGCTAATTACCTCTACAGAATAGAGGAGTACTCTAAAGGCAGAGACAACAAGCCTAAGGAGTATAAATCTAGGAGATCTGCTCCTCCTCCTTCTCCTTTAAAAGGAGACTAGATGGAAGGGATAGAATACACAGGAAGAACTGCTAAACCTTAACGGTTTAGTAACTAGGAGTTAGAACAGTTGTACAGAGAAAGACGCTGTTTTAACTATAAATAGAAGGGCTATCTGTCTACATATTATACTAAGAATAAGAGATCCTCTAAAAAGGAGAAAAGGACTTTAGTTAAGTCCTCTAACTCTAAGAAAAAAGATAATAAGCTTAGCAAGGGAAGCTTAAATAAGGACTTAGATTTAGAAAAAGAGTAGCTCCTGTTTAAAGTTACTAGCAGGAGCCTCTAATAAGTTAGGATAACTTAGTTAAGGAATAGGCAAACTTTAAAAAGAATATAAGCAGCAATAGAATTACTTTAGAGGCGTTAGTAAATTGTTACACTTTCGCCTCTACCTTAATTAATACAGGAAACCTTGCATACTCGCTTATTAGCCCTTAACTTATTAAGAACGCTAACTTATAGTACATTTCTATTTCTCCTAGGAGATTAGAAGGAGTTACAGATAAACCTAGAACTATTAACAAAGTTGCTAGGTTAGACATTATTATTAAAGGCTATAAGGATACTATTTAGGGTTATGTGGCCCTTACACACCCTAGTTATAATTTAATACTTAGACAGCCCTAGATAAATAGAAGAGAGGTTACTATTACTCCTTCTAGAAAAACAATTTACATCTATTCTTCTAGCTAAAGGATTAAGTTACTTAGCACTAAGGATTGCCCTATTAAAGGAGACTAGAGATTAAAACAAATAAGCGCAACAGCTTATTACTCCTATATTAGGTAGGCGAAAAAGGATAAGTCTATTTAGACTTTCGCTGCTTCTCTTAAGGATATTAAAAAAGCCCTAGCTCCTAAGAAGAAAGTAGAGGTCCTACCTTTACTCCCTAAGGCTTATTAACACCTAGCTTAGATTTTTAATCTAAAAACTGCTGCAGTACTACCTCCTTTACGCGGATCTAAGGTAGATCACTAGATTAAACTAGAGAAAGACGATAAAGGCAAGGAGAAAGAGGCTCCCTAGGGACTACTATACAGTATAAGCCGCCTAGAACTCCTAGTATTACGAAAGGAGCTTATTTCTCTACTTAATAAAGGATAGATTAGAGCTAGTAGCTCTCCTGCCTCCTCCCCTGTCTTTTTTGCTAAGAAACCTAGAGGAGGATTATGTTTCTGTATTAATTACTGAGCCCTAAACGCTATTACAAAGAAAGATCGTTATTCTTTACCTTTAATTTAGGAAACCCTTAACAATATTGCAAAAGCTAAATAGTTTACAAAGATTAACATTTCTACAGCTTTCTACAAGATTAGGATTAATGCAGGAGATAAGTAGAAAACAGCTTTTTGTACTAGATTTAAGTTATATAAGTAGCTAGTTACTCTATTTAGTATAGCAAACGCTCCTAGTACCTTTCAACGCTATATTAATTAGACCCTCCGCGAGTATATCAATGATTTTTGCTTAGCCTACCTAGACAACGTATTAATTTACACTAATAGCACGCTTAAAGAACACTAACACAATACAAATAAGGTTTTAGAAGCTATAGGCAAGGCTAGATTACTTTTAGACATCTAGAAATGTAAATTTAACGTATAGAGTGTAAAATACCTTAGATTTATTATTAAGGCTAGAAAAGGACACTGAATAGACCCTAAGAAAGTAAAAGTAATTAGAGATTAGTAGGCGCCTACAAACGTTAAAGGAGTACGTAGTTTTCTTAGTTTTGCAAACTTCTATTAACAATTTATTAAGAACTACTTAAAGATAGTAGCTCCTCTTTTAAGGCTTCCTAGTAACATCTCCTTTTTATAGGGAAAAACTAAGCAAAAGGCTTTTAATAAGCTTAAGGAGTTATTTATTACTAAGCTAGTACTAGCTTAATAGGATCCTAACAGAGAAACAATCCTAGAAACAGACTCTTCTGGATATGTAGTAGCAGGAGTCCTCTTACAATACAACAATAAAGGAAGCTTACGCCTAGTAGCTTATTATTTAAAAAAGATATCTAGCACGTAAAGCAATTACAAGATACATAATAAAGAATTACTAGCAGCTATCTCCTGCTTATCTAAGTAGGATGCTATGCTACAATCTTTAAAGAAGTTTATAGTTATTATAGACTATAAAAACCTTAAATATTTTAGCAGGCCTAGACAGCTTAGCGAGAGATAAATAAGATAGGCTCAATTTCTAGGAAAGTTTCCTAACATAGAAATATCCTATAGGCCTGGAGTTAATAACTCTAGAGCTAATGCCTTATCTAGGAGACAACAAGATATGCTAGCAAATGACTAGGATACTAGGATTTCTAGGAGGTTTCTACAAGTATTTAAACCTACAACTGCAGCTACTAACAAAGAACTAGAAGAAGAAGAGGTGCTTAGAACCTTTAGCTGCAACAGCTATCTAGCAGCAGTACTAGAATTACCCTAGGAGCAATTAGATCTAGAAGATCTATAGGATAAAGCTAAAAAAGAGGACAAAACCTACTAAATAGCCTAGAAAGCTGTAAGGGATAGTAAATAATGATTTCCTACAGCTTTAGATCTTAAACTTTCTATTTCTAAATGCTAACTAGATAATTCTAGAAACCTCCTATACTAAGATTAAAAATAGGTACCTAATAATAAACCTCTAAGAACTAGAATTATCTATAAAATCCACAGTTCTAGAGCTTTAGGCTATCTAGGAAGGAATATTACCTATTAAGCTATTGCAAGAGAATACTTTTAGCCTTCTATTAGCAAAAGTATTAGAAGGTATATAAGGAACTGCTTAGTGTGTAAAAGAACAAAACCCTAGAGAGACAGCCTATAAGGCTTACTAAAACCCTTGCCTATACTAGAGCAAATATAGAAAGAAATTTCTATAGATTTTATTACAGGGTTACTAGAAAGCAAAGGCTGTACAAACCTTATAGTAGTTATAGATAGGCTTAGCAAGGACGTTGTCCTAATAGGCCTTAAGAACATTACTATAGAAAGTGTTACTAAAACTTTTATTAACTTCGTTGTGGCTTACTATTAGTTACTAAACTATATTACTTTAGACAGAGGTATATAGTTTGTTAACTATTTTTAGATTAAGCTTTGTAAGTTATTAGAAATTAAGCAACGCTTATGTTCTAGATACTATCCTAAAACTAACAGTTCTACAGAGAGGATAAACTCTATAGTATAGGCTTATTTACGAGCCTTCTGTAATTAGGATTAAACAAATTAGAAAAGCAACCTAGGGATAGCTAAGATTGTAGTTATAGCAAGGTAAACTTAGTCTACTAAAATGTCTTCTTTCTTCCTACAACACGGCTATAAGGTAGATCCCCTACAAATTGCACCTAAGCACAGTCCTTAACAACAACTTCTAAGAAGAATACAGGAGGATTATTAAAAGGTGGAAAATATTATTAATAAGCTACGACAAAGTATTGAGCTTGCACAAGCTATAATAGGAGGAAGCTAATAAGAATAAGAAAGGCAGGCAAATAAGAGAAGACACTAATCACCTTAGCTTAAAATAGGCGATAAGGTATAGTTAAAACTAGGCGACTACTAGAAGATAAAAAGGCCTAGCAGAAAACTTAACTAGAAGAATCTTAAGTATACAGTACTTAAGGTTATTAGACCAATCACAGTTAAATTAAATACTTCTAGCTAGATTTACTTAGTATGTAATGTTAATAACTTTAGACTAGCGTCCTCAGACCCTCTACCGAGCCAGCTAATAAACGACAATAAACCTCTACTAATTAAGACAGAGGATAGAGAAGAATACCTAGTAGAGACCCTATTAGAGAAAAGAGGAAAAGGAAGAAAAAAGCAGTACTTAGTTAAATGGTTAGGATATCTAGATTTAACTTAGGAACTAGCTATTAATCTAAAAGATACGGAAGCCCTAGAAGAGTGGAACTCTAGGTAACAAGATTACTACCCTTATTATTTTTTAGGAGGGGGGTATTGTAAAGGGCTAAAGCCTTGATGTTCTCTAGTACTTGGCCTGTGGCCTTCGTTGGCTTGTCTTACCTCAGCATTAGCACCTTAGCACTAGCTGCTGACTATCGGCCGCACTAGTTACGCTAACTGTCAGCTGACCTAGCGACCTCTAATAACCTTAGTTAGTCCTAACCTTGGTTAGTCCTAACTATCCGGATTGGATATAAAAACCCACGTAGTCTCTCTATAGTTCTGTATCTAATTCATTCACCGTTTACCTTGCATCTTTGGTCAACCCAACGCACCCTTACAGCTTTCTAAAATACTCTAGGTTTTTATAGTCTATTATAACTAGGAACTTCCTTAATGAACGTAGTATAGTATCCTAATTAGATAAGTAGTAAATAACTATAAGTAATTCCTCATTATATTTTGTAGTTGCTTTAAGCGCTAGTTATTTTTTTAAGTAGTATACTACTAGTTGTAATCTTCCTTAATTATTTTATTGTAAAAGGACTCCTGCTATGATATAGCTAGAAGAATTAGTCTCTAAAATTGTTTCCTTGTTAAGATCTTATTAAGCTAGTATTGGTTTAGTAATAAATAGCTCTTTTAGCTTATTAAAAGCTTTTTATTCTGCTTTTCTCTATTAAAAGGAGACGTTTCTAGTAAGCTTTGTAAGCTGGGTAACTATATTAGAGTAGTTATAAATAAAGTATTAATATAAGTTTATAAATCTGAAAAAACTAAAAACTTCTTTAATATTTTTTAGTGTGTTCTATTCTTAAATAGCTTTTACTTTCTTAGAGTCTATCTAAAGTCCTTTCTAGCTTTTATAATAAATCTTAAGTACTTAGTACTCTACACGTTAAATTTATATTTCTTAATATTTAGAGGTAATCTAGCCTTACTTATTACTTCTAGAACTTTATTTATATTATGTTAGTGTTCTTTAAGCGTGCTATTTATGTAAATTAATATATTATCTAAGTAAGCTAAGTAGAGATTGTTGATGTACTTGCGAAGTGTCTAGTTAATATATTATTAAAAGGTGCTAAGAGCGTTTACTATACTAAAGAGAGTAACTAGCTATTTATATAATCTAAAGCTTGTTCTAAAAGTAGTCTTCTATTTATCTTCTATATTAATCCTAATTTTGTAGAAAGCTGTAAAGATGTTAATTTTAGTAAACTATTTTACTTTAGCAATATTGTTAAGCGTCTCTTAGATTAATAGTAAAAGATAACAGTCCTTTTTTATAATAGCATTAAGAGCTTAGTATTCAACGCAGAACTATAATCCTCCTCTAGGTTTCTTAGTAAATAGAACTAAGGAAGAAGCTACAGAGCTACTAGCTCTAATCTATTTTTTATTTAATAGAGATATAAGCTCTTTGCGTAGAACTAAAAGCTCTAGTTTACTTATATTATATAGAGGGCCTTAAGGAGGTTCTTTTTCCTATCTATTTTTGTCTTTTTGTAACTTAATTTAGTAATTAACTTTAGGTCTACGTAAAGGAGGTAGTGCAGAAGCAGTTTATAACTTAAAAATCTAAGCTATATATTAGTATGCTTTAGGAAGTAATAAAAATCATTTACTCCCTTTTTAAGAGCTAAGGCCTTTTTAATATTCTTAAAAGAAGCTATAAAGGTCTAAATTAACTTATCTTTTTTTGCTTATTTAATATAGAAGTAATAGGCTGCTACGTTTATTTACTTTAACCTTTTATTCTCTTAAACAAGGTAGTTTTTAGTGTTTAGCAGTTTAATTCTTTATTTAGAAGAGTAGATGTAGATTAACTTTTTAGAAAGAGTAATAGTAACTTCTCTTCTATTTAGCTAGAGCTGTCTAAGTATTAAATTGTATCTAGGGTGTGTAAGAGTAATATAGCCCTAAATAGTATTCTTGTATCCTTTAATGTCAATCTCTAACCTAGCAACTTTATTAATAGTTCTAGGTTTTTCTTAAACTCTTTCTAATCTGCGCAGAGAAATAGAGATGTACTATAAACTAGTGTTCTTAATAAGTTAAGAGCTAATAAGAGAGTATATAAAGTTTCCTATATCAATAAAAGTTAAAGCAAAGGTGTAATAATTTACTAATATTTTTATAGTAATTCTATTACTACTTATATCTTTTTTAAAACTTCCTTATTCTATTATTAAGTCTTCTTAGCTTACGTATAGCTCTTGCTAGTAACTTTAAGCAAGAGCTATTCTTTTTCTAGATTAAAATTTAGATCTTTTAGTGTATCTTTACTACTTAAGCTTTCTTTACTAAGCTTTCTTGCTTTTACCTTTAAGGACTTTAATGCATTAGTTCTCTTTTTCTTCTTTTTCTTTCTTAGCGTCTTTTCTTCTATAGTATAATCTATAGCTAAGTATCCTTTCTACTTATAAGTAAAACAACATCCTTCTCTTATTAGCCTATTTAGCTCTAGATTGCTAAACTTGCGTAGCTTAGCTAATCTTCTAGTAAACTTTATTCCTTCTATCTAGTCTCCTGTAGGAGGAGGAGAAGGAGAAAAAGCGCGTCTTAGCTCATATTTCTTAGGCCTTTCTTAGTCTCTGTTCTTAGCGTACTGTTCTTTAGGCTTATTCTAGCCTTTAGAATACTACTCTATTAAGTATAAGTAGTCTATAATTTTAATAGACTTATTCTGCAAATTATCAAAGTCTAAGAAAGTAATACTTATAAGCTTATCTTAAAGCTTATAAGTAAGGCTTTTTTAAAAAAGTATTATCTTTGTATTCTTATTAAAGTTGTTGTTTAACAGTACTAACTGTTCCTAAAATTCTATAATATAATCATACTCTTTTTACATTAAGACATTAACTAGAGTTTGTTTCTAGCTCTCTTAAAGTTGTATAGATCTCTGAATACTTAATTAAAGAAGTTTAATAAGTATTTAAAGTTCTAGGCGTCTAATAATTCTATCTAGTTAAGGTAGAGCAGCGTTAAAGTTACTACTAAACTTTTTAGCCTACTAAAGGCGTAATTACACGTCCTTCTTTTTATGTTAAAATCTTCTTAGTTGTTTTCTACCTTAGCAGTAAGCTACTTTCTTAAGATTTAGTATATCTTTTGTATTCTATTAAAAGCGTCTAAATTAGGTTACTTAAAACGCTTTAGTTGTGCTAGCTACTGAACTAGTTTTAATGTGGCAAGTAAGGTTAGTAGCTAAGTAGGTAGCCATTCTTATTCTAGTTTTATTTCTTTTATGGCTAAGTTAATATCCTCCTAAATAAGAAAGGCTTCCTAGATTATTATTAAAGTTGCTATCTTATCTAGCTCGCTTGCTCTGCAGAGACCCTCTAGTATGTTTACTATCTTAGTCTTACTAGCACTATCTTAGTGCAGTCTTGCTATCTAGACAGCAAAGCTTCTAGATGTAATCTCTACCTCTGCTATTATTATATTTAAATACTAACTAAGTAGAACTTATATTATCTAACAGCAAGCATTATATTCTAGGGCTACTAGTAATATAGTAGGCTTACCTAACAGTTCGTATTATAAAACGTTCTAGGTAGAGTCCTATATAGCTAAGTATCTTTCAGTACTCTTTGTACTTCTTTTACTATTAATTCTTAGTACATTTGAAAAAGCTTTAACTAAGTTTAGCAATTTAATTAATTAGAGTCTTGTCTAGATGTAGCTCTAGGAGGCTTCTGCGCGTAGATATAGCTCTAGCTAGCTTCTCGTCTAGATATAGCTCTAGGAGGCTTCTAATTTAATATAGTTGCGTTAGCGCTATAAAAGGATTTAACTTAAATATAAAAGTACGTTAGATTAACTAAAGATGTAAGGAAAACAGTAGTAAATTAAATAAAGACCTATAAAGGCTATCTAGTAAGCTTGTCTACTCCTCTGTAAAGTCTGTGTTTAGTACTAAGAAAGAGGCAAGGGTAGCTACGTAGTAGCTGCCAACGTAGCTTAGGAAAATAGCGTAGAGCTAAGAGAAAAGTTTAGTAGGCTAGAAAAGCAGAAGGGCCGATACGCCCAGCTTACAGATGCTAGGTGCGCACGGACACCCGGGATCTGTAGGATAGCAAAACGAGGCTTTTTGTCGAGTACTAAAGACGTCAGGGCTTCAGCCCTTTACAGTAATCTAAGTAGCTAATTTAGCTAAAAATAACCCCACCTAGCAAACAAGTTTTTTAGACCTAGTAGAAGTCTTTAAAGACTATACAGAAAATAAGAGAGTAAATAAGAAGAATACTGCTATTTTAGCTAACTAGATATTGCGCCTCTTAAACGTCTTAAGGGAGTTAAGGGAGAAAATTAGACGTTTTGAGAAACTAACAACAAACACGCCAATCTAGAATACGCCTATCTAGAACACGCCTATCTAAAACACGCCTATCTAAAACACGCCTATCTAAAACACGCCTTATACTACTGCAGCTACTTTTGCTACTATAGCAGGCAACAACAAAGATCAACTACAGACAAATATCTAAAAAACTTAAAAACTAAAAGCTACTAGCCTAAAAGACCGCCAGCTAGTTTTAGTTAGCAAGACTTTAGCTACATTTAATGCCTTTAAACTTATAAATACCTTCAACAATGCCTTTGCAACAAAAAGAGGTATATAATTACCTATAGTTGCCTTAATTACAATATTCTCTAAAGGAAACAAAATAGTTATAAATACACTAGCTTTTAAAGCAAAATACCTCTTAGAGAACTAGGCTATATAGCAAGATATTACAACCTTTAAAGCTGCCTAACTTATTACGCCTTAGTTTAAGGTTGTTATCTACAAGCTTGCTACAAACTACAGTCTACAGATAGTAAAAGAAGAAATTAAAACCTTTAACAAAGGCTTAAAAGTTATTAGTAGTCTTTTTTAGCTAACGCCTAAAGAGAAAAGAAAAAACTAGAATTTTAGTTTAGCATGCGTAGCCTTTGCAACAGAAGAAGAAGCCTAAAAGGCTATTAGAGGGAAGCTCTATCTTTAAGGGCAAAGCCTTAGAGCAGAGAAACTATAAGTTATTAATATCTTAAAACAATGCACTAAATGCTAAGAATTTAGCTACCTAGAAGTTAGGTGCTTAAAAGTAGCTTGCTAAATTTGCAGTAAAATATACTACACTAGCTAATATAAGTGCAAGTCTTGTGCTAATAAAAAGAAACCTTATATTTATACTATATTTAAGTGTATTAACTGCAGTAAACTTGATGCAGTAAATAGCTAAAAATGCAAAATCCTACAAGCTAGGACAGCTAGGACTAATTAGACTAATTAGTATAATCAAAGTCCTATATATAAATGTTAATAGAAGTAGCCCTGCTATAGGAAGTGCAAATAACTTAGCTATTACAGCAAACGCTAAGATTATTGTAATACAAGAGCCTTAGTTAGTAAGAGGACTATACAAGGACACTAAGTTAATTGCCTATTTAGACTTTACGCAAATACTACTCACTTGTTAAGGCCTATAACTTAGAACTCTATTTTATATTAAAAAGGATTTAGAAGTAGAAGTTAATCCTTATATTAGTAACAACAACAACTTTCTAGCTATTTTAATACAACTTAACACAAGAAAGACCTACGTCTATAACATTTATAACAAAAAGAGCCTAAGATAAGAGCTAAATATAATATCAATCTAAAGACGCCTGCTAGGAGAGTCTATAGAATTACTTTAAATTATCCTAGGGGATTTCAATTGCTACTACTTTAGATAAAGCCTACAGGAGTGCAACCTAAACTAACAAGTAGAGGATATAGTAGAGTAGGTTAATAACTAAAACCTATCTTTATTAAATACTATAAGAGTTAGCACATTCTTTAAAGCTTACATGCAAAAAGAGAGCGTACTTAACTTTACTTTTTTAATAAGTAATATAGCTTCTAGTACTCTAGACTAGTAAGTTATCCTTAAAGTTAGATTAGACTACTACGCTATCCTGTTTAGTATTGTTAACTAAGGGCAGCTACTTAGCTAGCTAAAGAAATACAACACAAAAAAAGCAAATTAGTACCTTTTTAACACTACCTTACAGGAGGAGATACTTTGAGTAAAGCTAGAGGATTAATTACTAGCTCTACTACACGCCTTTAACTACTTCTTAAGATAACTTCTTTTAGGCCTTAAACTCTTAGAGGAGAAACTAGATAAAATAGCAGAGGACTTTACAACAACAATTTAACAAGCGCTTAAGAGATCTACATTTTTTGTAAACTAGAAACTAAAACTAAAGCCTTAGTAGACTAGCGATCTAGATCTCCTTAAGGCTATCCTAAACAGGACCTTTTAAGATTACAAGCAAGTAGCAAGAAGAGGAGATAACACGCTATACTTATAGAAAAGAGATTACCTGCTTGCTAAAAACAAGTACCTTAGAGCTATTAAGAAAGCTGAACTCTACTATTAGGAACAGTTTCTCTAAAACGAATTGCCTAAAGAGATATTCAAAGCAATAGCCTATACTAAAAATAACTTCTTAATAAAAATTCTTGTTATTCGAGGCAAAGAATCCTTTAAAGAGAAGTGCTAAACTTTTAGAGAGGAGCTATTTCTACTACCTCCTTCTACACTAGCCCTATTACTTAACAACTACTAAGGAAACTACAAATAAGAGTAGCTAATTTTATTTAAAGAGGAGCTTTACAATGCCTATTAGAAAATAAAAGCTACTTTACTAGGCCTATATAGAATTAGCTAAGAAGTTATCTTAAAGGCATACAAATACTAACCAAGCATCTTCTTTAAAGTTGACTTAGCTTTGTTTAATTTAAGATACTAACTAAGGTGCTAGCAAAAAGCAAAAGGGGTTATCCTTAGAAAGCTAAACAAACTAGACTACTTAATCCTAAAAGTATACAGAGTTATCTTCTTCTTATGCTGCTTAAGGAAGGCACTAGAAAGGCTCTACTTAAAAAGATTAAATATCTTAGCAGAAACAACTCACTTACTCTACCCTACGCAAATAGGAGGCAGGCTAAAGAAATTAGCTATTAACGCAGGACTTCTCTTCTACAATAATATTTAATAACAAAAAAAAGAATAGAGTTAGATTAATA
This sequence comes from Alternaria sp. 'sect. Undifilum', assembly GCA_024321975.1. Classification (NCBI taxonomy): domain Eukaryota; kingdom Fungi; phylum Ascomycota; class Dothideomycetes; order Pleosporales; family Pleosporaceae; genus Alternaria; species Alternaria sp. 'sect. Undifilum'. Next base: position 5,302,568 of record JAJJZI010000004.1, read on the forward strand.
GCCTTTTTAGACATTAGAGGCGCTTTTAACTATTTATCTAAGAACAAGCTTCTAGAAAATATAAGCAACAAACAGCTACTTATCTACCTTTTATTATAGACAAACTTGTTCCTTACAGAAAGGCTTTTTAGAGTTATCCTTTAATAGGCAAACAGAGAATTTAAAGAAGATTAATACTAGTACACCCTAAGGGAGCTTAGCCTCTCCTATCCTACTTCTGATCTACACCAAACCGCTTTTCTAATTAATTACAGCAAACAACAATTTATACTCCTTATTTTATATAGACGACGTTTAAATTTTAATATTAACAATATCTATTAGGAAGAATATTGAACTATATAAAAGAGAGATAGCAAATCTCTATAACTAAGCAAAGGAGCTAGCTATTAAGTTTAATAGCTTAAAAACAGAACTAGCAGATTAGATAAGATTTAGAAAAAATTCAAATAAATTTCTTACCCTACCTACTTAAGAGACTTTTTAGCTAAAAGGACTAGATAGATAGCTAGGCATTTTTTTTTAACAATACTTTTAAGTTTAGAGACTACTACTATATAAGAATACAACAAGCAAATTAAGCCTTTCTCTGCCTAAGCAGGCTAGCTAATATTAATAAAGGCCTTTTACTTAGGGCAATGAGGTAATTATACCTAGCGTGCATTACTAGCGTAGCTAATTACGGATGTTAGCTATTTTAGAAAAGCTAACAACACGTTTTTAACAGCAGGCAAAAACTACAAAACTAGGCCTGTAGAAGGATTTTAGGAACCTTTAGATCTTCCCCTGTAATGCTTAGTAAGGTAGAAGTCGCTCTATTTTTACCTAGAGTTAGGCTAGACAACACTATAAGAAGATTCGCCTTTAGATCTACTTTACTAAATTTAAATTACCCTTAAAAAGCTGCTATTACTAATAATAGAGGAGAGCAACTTAATTAAATACAAGTATCTATTATCTTAGCCCTCTTAGACAATATAGAGGAAATACAACACTACGCCTTTATGCTATAGAACGTTAGGACTTTCTACAAAGTTTATATATTAAAGAAGCTAAAAGATATTAAAGCAGAAAGCTATATAAAACTATTAGTAGACAATAACTTGCTGTTAATATACTTAGATGCCTTAGCTATAAGGGATAGCAAAGGAATTGGCGTAGGCGTTGCTTTTTACAAAGGAGCTACTCTTATTAAAGAATTACAAGCAAATATAAGAAAAAACTAGCTAGTTTACAACAGTAAACTAGAAGGTATTACCTTAGGGCTATAGAAAGCAGTTAGCCTATTAAACAACTACTAAAACGTTAATATTTACGTAGACAATTAAGCTGCTTTATTTTAACTAAAAAACACCTTAAACAACTCTAGCTAAAAGTAGCAAATTAAGTGTATTAGAGAAGCAACTTAACTAGAAGGAAAAGGCATTACTTCTACGCTACAATAGGTCTTAGGACACTAAAATATACTAAGAAACAATTAAGTAGACTCCCTAGCAAATAAGGCTATAGAAATAAACCCCTTAACAGATTTAACGAGCCTAGCAGTTGTTAGTTTTTAAATTAAACAACTAGCACATGTTTATTAGTTAAGCCTTCTTAGGAATTACAGGAAAAAAGCTACTAGTAAGAACTTAAGCACCTACTTAGCTACCTTTAAATAAAAAATAAGGAAACAGATATCCATCCCTTCTACTAGGAGAGATATATCTAGCTTTTTCTTTAAATTAAAACTAGGTCATAGCTACCTAAAGAGCTATTTATTTAAAAGAGGAAAAGTAGAATCTAAAACTTGCCTATGCAATTTTAGAGCTACGCAAGACACAGCTTATATAATCCTTAAATGCTAACTATATAAGGATAGTAGAGCTATACTTTAGAACTCCTGTACAGAGCTAATCTCTCTATAGTATCTTTTTTAAACAGAAGCAGGTATTAAAGCTACTATAGCCTTTATCTAAGAAACTAGGGTTGGTACACAGGCCTGGTACAAAGGAAACTCTGATAACTAGATACAATCGCCTATCTAGGCGACCAAGCTCTAAGCACCCCTCCCCTTCTCCCCCTCCCACTTCTACCTACACACAATAGGCTAAGAGCCTCACCTTTATTTAGATAAAACCACTCTTTGTAAGAAACTTAGAAGATAAAACTACATAGATACCTGCATGCCTTGGCCTACACGTCTTATATAGCCCTTTAAGCTGAGAAGGGACGTTAAACTACAAAAAAAAACAATTAGCTTACTCTTGCGTAGTTAAAGCACTTTAATACTTATACAAAGAGCTGCACTGTAAGTAAGTATTAACTACTTATTATTAACAGCTATAAAAGCTACTGCTTAGTTAATTTTTAAGATCTTCGCAAGGAATTTTTTTTTTATATACTTGCACACTTGTTTTACTTATTACAGTTTTTTAATGTCGCCTGCTGCGCGCTGTTAAAGCCCAAGTATAGCAACGCAGTTTTAGGCTTAGCACGCAACTGCACTAACTATATTAGTAAAAAGACTTTCTTACTAGCCTTTAAAGCTGCTTTTAAGCAGTTTTTTATAAAAAAGACTATCTAAGCTAGCTTTAAAGGCGCTAGTTTAGTTTTATATAACTTACAGGATGTGCTATTAAAGCTTAATGTAGTAGTGTAGACACTAAGACATTTACTGCAACAAGTAGACACCTAAAAGGCGCAAACGCCGCGCAACGCCTGCGAAGTTAAGGCTTAAAGTACTCTTATTTAATAGAAAGTAAGAAATTGCCTTAGGTCTTTTACAAGTTTACTTAACAAGAAAGTTGTATAGTTAAGCAAGAAAGCTTAGCAAATAGTATATAAGATAACGCTTATAATAAAGAAAATAGCTAGCCTTTAAAAAGCTTTTAAATGCAGCAAATAAGCGTAAAAGCCGCAAGAGGCGATATATTTAGATAGACGAGACTTTTACTGTTAGTAAAGTACAAGAAGAATTAGCTAAACAGGCAAGTAGCAGTCGTGGCAACAGTAAGACCGCGTCAAAGAGGGTGCAAGAAGAGAGGCGGTGCGGGCGTTGCAAGCAGACTAGATACAACGCCCATACCTGCGCAGTTAAAGTAGATAGTGCTAGCAATAGCAGCTGTTCTGATAAGTAAATTAGTATACTGCAATAGTTGATTGACTGTGATAAAAGTGCGTGATATCGTGTCGACGTTAACGCGTTGGTGGGGCGTGGGCGACTTGCTTAGGTGGGCGACTCGCTTGTGAACTACGTTATAGAATAAGGAGTATATATTGTCGTTTAATGTAATTAACTAGAATAGCAGTTTCGTGTAAATTAGAAATAGGATAGGCAAGGCTAGGCTCCCTTGAGGTGTACTAGTATTAACATTCTGTAGTTCTTCTGTTTTGTCTATTAAAAGATAACTCTAAGAGCCTCTCTAAAAGGAAAGAGTTTGTCTACGACAAGACGCAGGTGGGTAGCTGTTAGTTGCTTATATTTTCTAGAAGCTTGTTCTTAGATAAATAGATAAACGCGCCTCTAATGTCTAAAAAGGCTATTGAGGTAACTCTGTTCTTCTTTCTCTGTTATTAGATATTGTTGTAGAACAGGAGTCTAGCGTTAATAGCTAATTTCTTTAGCCTGCCTCTTATTTGTGTAGGGTGTAGCAGGCTAGTTTTTTCTGCTAAAACACCTAATCTTTTTAAGTAGAGTCTTTCTAGTGCCTTTCTTAGATAGCATAAGAGGGAGATAACTCTGTATGCTTTTGGAATTAAGTAGTCTAGTTTGTTTAGCTTTCTAAGGATAACCCCTTTTGTTTTTCGCTAGCATCTTAGTTAGTATCTTAAGTTAAACAACGCTAAATAGACTCTAACGAAGATGCTAGGTTAATATTTGTATTCTTTTAAGACAACTTCTTGGCTTATTCTATCTAGTCCTAGTGAGGTAGCTTTTATTTTCCGGCAGGCTGTGTTAAGCTTCTCTTTAGATATAATTGGCCACTCTTATTTGTAGTTTCCTTAGTAGTTATTAAGTAATAGGGCGGGTGTAGCAGGAGGTAGTAGGAATAACTCCTCTCTAAAGCTTTAACACTTTTCTTCAAAAGACTCTCTGCCTTTATTAGCAGGGATTTTTGTTAATAAGTTGTTTTTTGTGTAGGCTATTGCCACAAATATCTCTTTAAGCAATTCGTTTTAGAGGAACTATTCCTAGTAGTTAAGCTAAGCTTTCTTAATAGCCCTTAGGTATTTGTTCTTAGCAAGCAGGTAATCCTTTTTCTATTAATATAGTGTGTTATCTCTTCTTCTTGCTACTCGCTTATATTCTTAAAAGGCTCTGTTTAGAATAGCCTTAAGAAGGTCTAGGTCGCTAGTCTACTATAGTTTTAGTTTTAGTTTTTAATTTGCAGTAAGTATAGACTTTTAAAGTGCCTGTTAAATTGCTGTTGTAAAGTCCTCTACTATTTTATTTAGTATTTGTTCTAAAGGTTTGTTAAGGCCTAGAAGTAGTTGTCCTAAAAGGTAGTTTGAGGCGCGTAGTAGAGCTAGTAATTAATCCTCTAGCTTCGCTTAAATTATTTCCTCCTGTAAAGTAGTGTTAAACAAAGTCTAATTAGATTTTTTAGTGTTAAATTTCTTTGGCTAGCTAGGTAGCTGCCATTAGTTAACAATGCTAAACAGGATAGCGTAGTAGTCTAATCTAACTTCTAGGATAGCTTACTAGTCTAGAATACTAGAAGCTATATTGTTTGTTGCAAAAGTAAGGTTAAGTATGCTCTCTCTTTACATGTAAGGTCTAAAGAATGTGCTAACTCCTATAGTATTTAATAAAGATAGGTTTTAGTTATAAACTTACTTTACAAAATTCTTAGCTTGTTAGTTTAGGTTGCACTTATGTAGGCTCTGTTTAGGGTAGTAGCAATTAAAATCTCCTAAGATAATTAAATGCCATCTTATTAACTCTACTAGGAGGCGTCTTTAGATTGTTGTTATATTTAGCCCTTGTCTTAGGCTCTTTTTGTTATAAATATTATAGACGTAGATCTTTCTTGTGTTAAGCAGTATTATAATAGCTTAAAAGTCGTTTTCGTTGCGGATATAAGGATTAACTTCTACTTCTATTTCCTTTTAATTATAGAATAGAGTTTTAGGTTGTAGGCCTTAGTAGGTTAGTAGGATTTGCGTAAAGTCTAGATAGGCAATTAACTTAGTATCATTGTAGGATTCTCTTACTAACTATAGCTCTTGTATTGCAATAATCTTAGCGTTTACTATAATCGCTAGGTTAATTGCGCTTTCTATAGCAGGGCTACTTCTATTGACATTTATTTATAAGATTTTAATTATACTAATTAGTTTAATTAGACTTAGCTGTTCTAGCTTGTAGGATTTTGTATTTTTAGCTATTTGCTGCATAAAGTTTGCTGCAGTTAGTACACTTAAATATAGTATAGATACAGAGTTTTTCTTTACTAGCACAAGACTTACACTTATATTAACTAGTGTAGTGTGCTTTGCTGCAAATTTAGCAGGCTACTTTTAAGCATCTAATCTCTAAGTAGCTAAATCCTTAGCATTTAGTGCATTGTTTTAAGATATTAATAACTTGTAGTTTCTCTGCTCTAAGGCTTTGCCTGGGATATAGAGTTTCTCTCTAATAGCCTTTTAGGCGTCTTTCTCTGTAGCAAAGGCCACGCATGCTAAACTAAAGTTTTAGTATTCTCTTTTGTCTTTAGGTGTAAGCTAAAAATAATTGCCTATAACTTTTAAGCCTTTGTTAAAAGTTTGGATTTCTTCTTTTACAACCTTTAGGCTGTAGTTTGTAGGAAGCTTGTAGATAAAAACCTTAAACTAAGGAGTAATAAGCTAGGCAGCTTTAAAGGTTGTAATATCTTGCTATATAACCTAATTCTTTAAGAGGTATCTTGCTTTAAAAGCTAGTATAGTTATAACTATTTTGTTTCCCTTGGAGGATATTGTAATTAAGGCAACTACAGGAGATTGTACGCCTCCTTTTGTTGCAAAACCGTTGTTAAAAACGTTTCTGAGTTTAAAGGCATTAAAAGCAGCTAGGGTCTCACTAACTAGAACTATTTAGCGGTCTTTTAGGCTAGTAGCCCTAGGTTTTTGTGTTTTTTTAGATATTTGTCTGTAGTTAATCTTTGTTGTTGCTTGCTATAGTAGCAAAAGTGGCTGCGGTAGCTTGAGGCGTGTTCAGGATAGGCGTATTGTGGAGAACAAGGAGCTAGAAACAGTGGTTTAGGAGAACTAGATAGTTAATTCTATCTTTCTATCTGCGTCCAAGACGCTCTATAAATACAAAAGAAATACTGTAGTCTGTAACAACTATTGTAGAGCTTAGAGGGATACCTCTAAGCACGGCAAGTGTTTTGTAGAGCTTAGATGCAAGTATCTAAGCTTAGCGTGAAGGCTCTAAGCCTTAGCGTGAAGGCTCTAAGCCTTGTAGCTAAGGCGCGTGGCTAGTATATGCAATACACCCTCTAGGTAACTAAGACTTTAGTTAGCTGTATAGAGCTCTATGTAGCTATAGCGCGTCTTATAACGCGCTGCATACGCGCGGCTTAGCGCAAGGCACTAAAATAATAATAAATTTTTAAGGCTCTTAGGCTTAGTATCTAACACTACTATAGCTGCTGCAAGTATTACCTAGCAACTTACTAAAATTCTTTGAAAGTAATACTAGTTACTTTTTTTAAGTTCTACTATACTCTTGTAAAGCTTTTCAAGCTATTATAAGTTACTTTATACTTCTACGCAGCTTCTAGCTCTATTTTAGCACTCCTTCTATTTAGTTACTAACTCTATAAAGAAGTTAAAACTATAAAAAGCTGCTGCCGCCTGCGCTGCTGCCCGCGCCCTTGCTCTTGCTAGAGCTATAGCTGCCTCTACTAAACTGCGTTTCTTATGCAAAGTTAACTAGTGCTGCTTTAAGTATAGTATTAGCCCGCACGTTTAGAAGGCGTGTAGGTAAAGTTAAAACCCTAGTTAAGACTGCCTGTAGGCGTAAGACTTTAGTAGTAATTCTTAGTTATTAAGGCGCACTTAGTATGTATTACAGGGTGCCCTTTCTTAAGTGCATTAAGAGCGCTTTGTCTAGTAGTTTTAATAGAGCTTGTCAAGACAAAGCCTCTAGCTTTAAGGCGCACTGCTAGTAGTGCTTTAATAGGAAAACTTGTAAAGTCCTATATATAATTCCTTCTTATATTTTAAGCTTCTGCTAATAATTTAAGCCCTTAGATTATCTTTTTTTTAGCTAAAAAGCTTCTTGCTAAACTTTAGAAGCATGTGCTGTTATAAGCTCTTCTTTTATCCTTTCTTAAGCTCTTGATACTAACAAATTGCAGGGCAAGTAGGCTAAAAAGCCTATAAGCTACTATCTACGTCCTTCTAAAAGAAGCGGCTAAGGAGGAGCAGTCTAAGGAGGACCTTAGTAGTAAGAAAGAAAGTTTAAATAACTAGGATAAGCCTACTAGCTTTCCTAATAGTCTCCTTGCGCGTCGTCTGCGCGTTAAGAAACTATTAAGTAAGTTAGTAAACCTCCCAGTTACATAAAAACTTATTTAGGAGGGAGTTATCCTCCTAGAATTTTATTAGTTTTCTAGAGTTAGAGAGCTAATCTACCCTAACAATTAAATATCTGTCTCTTCTCTTTTTATGCTCTCTTTCTCTTACAGAGGGGTGACAAAAAAAAAGATGTCAAAAAAGTTATAGTTTTCAAAGCTTTATATTTCTACAACCAGAAGGGCTATACCCAAAATAGTTAGTGATTTGGAAAGCCAAGATCTTTTTCTTTAGATAAAGCTACTTAGTAAGCTGCTTAGTAAGCACTTCTGCGCTCAAATTCAGCAGTGAAAATAAAGATAAAAAAACTCAAGAATAAATAACAATATTTCTTTTTTTTGAAGGTGTAAAAATCGCGATAAAGTATATATATTAAATAAAACTATTTAAACACAACTATGTGTAAGTTTAAAGGTAATTGTAAAAGAAACTATTAAGTAGTAATTAAGAACTTGATTTTAGGGTTTTTTCTAAATAAATAACGAAGAAAGCTTACTAATACTTAGTGTACCAGCCTTCAGCTTCCTTAACGTCCAAATAACGCCTTAGTAAAGATAGAATACAATTATCAATCGCCTTTCGAGGTAATTAATCCTATTCCTCCCTTATAGCAGCCTTTAAGGCTGCTATACTTTTTCTACTCTTTCTTATACTTAAAGAAGTAATAGGCCTTTTAGCTAAAGCATTTTTTAGCAAGGCCTACACGTTTTCTATAGGATTTAGATCAGGACTATAGGCAGGATGCTTAAAAAGCAATATCCTATTCCTAGAAAACTAAGATAAAACTTCTAAAGTTCTATAAATCTTAGTGTTATCCTGTTAAAACTTCTAGCCTATATAGAGGTTAGTAAGTCCTTTGATTATATAAAAATAGATTGCTACTTTATAATTTAAATATGGAGTAAACACTTTCTAAGTAGGAAAAAGGAGTATACATAACTTACCCTTTTTTATTGCAGGTTTTACTATAGTAATAAGGATCTTTTTAATATAATCTAAACTCCTAGAAGGAGTAGTTATTAAAGGGCTTTTAATTACTAATAATATAGATCTACTACTTATCTAAATCGCTCCCTAAACTTAGATAGAAATATCTTAACCTATAACTTAATTAGTAAGCGTAATAAAAATAGTTTGAAATAATAGAAAAATAATAGATGAATTAAAGTTTTTTTTTGTTAAATAGTGTTTTATTGAACTTACTTATGTTAGTTGTAGAAACTATTTTCCTTTTAACCTTATTATTTTGCTGTGTTTAATAGTATTCTGTCCTAGCACTGTGTCTATGCTTAATAGCAGACTCGTCTAAAAATATAACTTTATTAAAGTTAACATTTTTAAGGTTTTTAAGTAATTCCTTAGCGTAAATATAACAATTATAAGCCTTTTCAGCGTCTAAAGGCGTCTTTTTTTAAGAAATGTTAACAAAATAGTTCTTCTTTTTTAAAAAGCGTTGTAAGCTTTCTAATAGAAAGATCTAGACTATTTTCTTTTAAAAGACGTTAATTTGTCTTCTTAGAGCTTTTAGTAAGGTCTCTATTAAGCACTCTTTTTGCTTTATTTAAGATCTTTGTAGGACGACCTTTTTAAGCCCTAAAAGTAGATAAAAGAGCCTTGTTTTTGTTTAATTTAATAAAGAGTATGAGTAATACTTCTAGAGGACTTTTCTAGTTGTTGGAGTATTGACATGCGCAACATGCGGGTCACCCTGTTGAGCAGGTGATCCTGGTAAGCTGAACACGTGACGATCACGCTAGCGCCTATATATACGGGCTAGATCGTCTTATTCCTCTTAAGTAGTTATTGACTACTTTGTTGTGGCACTTAGTTGTTCAATACACTCATTCCACTCCTCCTAATTAAGCAATTGCTCCTTTTCAGCTCCTATAGTTATAAGCCCGGCCGCTTAATTATAGTTTTAATTCCTACTGCGCAATTAGCAAGCTGTAAGGTCAACTGTTTAATTAGCATTTTACTCTCCTTTATCTCCTACAGCACTAGCCAGCAGATCGCTGCTGCTGCTGTACTTCTCTTACTTATTAATTATACGATCAAACTCTTTCTAATACGAGCTACCTAGCTACCTACTAACTAACTAATTAATTCGTCGTTACCTTAATAATAACCTACGTCGCGATCCTACACGTAGCATCTTATCTTAAGATAGACCTTACTAATACACCGCTTGTCGCCTTAGGGGTGATCCTTAAGGCTTAATTAGACTAGCCAACCTAGTTTGCTCTATTAAAGCTACACTGCTTAGAGAAAGGTATCTAGGATTAAGTTAATCCTGATCTCCCAGACGTACCCTTAATAGATCACTAAGAGCTACAGTATCTAGAACTGCCTAAGAATGTTAAGCAGCTAGTTGCTCTATTACCTAGCGCCAGCGCTTAAATACAAGAGGACTATAAGATTGCTTAACGCAAATATAAGGCTTAATTACTTAATGCTAAGTATAAGAAGGATAATTATAACATGCTAGTTAACAAGTACAAGGTACAAGCTGCTTAATAAACAAGAAAAGTTGCTAAAATTACTAATGTTAAGGACTAGATTAGCAAGACTGTCTATCTAGACCTGCTTTTAAACGCCTAAATAAGCATAATTACTTAAAACTTTACTAGCCTTTAAGCCTTAGTAAAAATCCTAAAAGAGGATCTCGCACCTACAGATTAGAATACTTAATATTTAATTAGGGCGTAGTACAGATCATACCTTAATAAGGCTTGCTAGGGACAAATAGGTCCTAAGCAATAGTTTACTAAGTGGCAGCTACTATATTAACAAGCAACAATCTACTCGCTCCCTAAGGCTGTTAGGCTATTAGCAATTACTAATTTTTTAGACGCCTTAGGCCCTAAGATTACACTAGACTAGTTGCGCAAGAAGCGAAATAAGCTAGTATAAGCAATAGCGCTTAGGAAAGCTTAGTTAACCCTTAATAATTTAGGAAAGATCTTTAGTGTTTTGTTATAGGATTAGTTAATTACTTCTGCAAAAGGAAAAGGACACGCAGTGTTCTAAACTAGATCTAGATTAGAGGCAGCTTAATAGTCTACTAGCGCTAACAACTTAAAGTTAAACAAGAGTAGTAAGCAATTACACCTTTGCCCCTGTAAGGCTAGTAAAGGGCCTATAAGTAAGCATTTCTAGACACCGCGTTACTGCTATTAACTTTAAACTGTAGTTACTAGATTAAGCCCTCCTAGCAGTATACCAATTAAACTGTTAGATAACAACAAAAAGAAGATCCTTAAGCAATAGAATAGTAACAAATAGGCAACCTTATGCACCTAGATTAAGAAGGAAGGCTAGAAAGCTAGCACTAGCAGATTAGCTACTAATAAGTTAAGTAGATCCTACTCTAGCTTATTAGTTTTAGCATTAATTAACTTAAAAGACCTTATTAAGGGAATTAGACTAAATGTGCTTAGCGTAGCCTTTACCCCTTATGCCCTGTCCCTCTACACGATCATAGATGGTAGGTTAGCAGTCTACCTAGTTAATACTATAGATTACATAGTACTAGGCATCTTTAGCGAATGCGCTAAGTACAAAACTGTTAAGGCAGGCACTTAAATTATACTAGTCGCTAGTATAGGACACAGGCTGCTTAAGAACGTCCTGCACAGCAAGGCTAGCCCTAAGACAGCTAATTTTCTACTTACTAATTTTAAGGTTGTACTAGGCTTCTATATTAATATTGTATTAGAAGCACAGCTTAAGCAGGCAGGTATTTAGTATTTAGGATATAATTATACCTTGTAATTTAGAATAATTAAGAAGAACGTTGTCTTAATTAACCTTAAGTGTTACTTTAATCTCTTGTTTGTTAAATACAAGCAACTTACTTATTACCCTACTTAAATACTGCTTGTGAACGCTGTATCGCGATTAAGGAAACCTCAGTTGCGTACTAGCGATAAGGACCTATAGCATTAACAATTAGGACACCTAGAACAATAAGCTATTAAAGCCTTAGTTTGCTTAGCGTAGAACGTTAAGATTACTAGCAAGAAACTATTAGAATGTAAACACTACGCAATAGCTTATGCCTTGCAAGTAATCTTACAGCAACTAAGAGAGAGATTACTACAACCCTTTTATAGGATCTTATAGGATCTATTTAATTTCCTAACTAGTTAGCTACTTAAAAAATAGGCACTAATTATTAAGGAAGACTACATAGGCAAGCTGTACAAGTACAATATCTAGTTAAAGACACTAAATAATTTTATGCCTATAATTAAAGGCTTTGCTGTAAGAATTAAGAGGAAATATTAGTAGAAGATTATAGAGATCTATTAGGATAACAATACTGCTACACTGCCTTAGAGAGGGCAATTAAGATATAAGGAATAGGCTATAGAGAAAAGAATTGTAATTAAGACGCTACCGCTATATACTTATAAGCCTAATAGCTTAGTAGAGAGAGCTAGTTAAGAGCTAATTATAAAGGCTATTAAGATGCGCACGAGCGCTAATCTACTAGCTAAGCTTTAGCTAGTAATTATAGATACAGCAGCTTACCTACATAGAATAAGCCTTACTAAGATTTATAGCTACTAATCCCCTAACTAGGTGCTTAAATAATAGTTTAGGAAATATTTCTAATATTATTAACTACCTAAGATTAGACACTAGACTACTAATCTACGCCTAGACTAGAGTAGAATCTATACCTATAGCTGCTGAGCTTATCCTTTAAATAAGGAGAAGGTAGCTAGGCGTAATTATTAAGAATTTAAGGTTAATCCTTACAGCTATATTAGTTATTTAGTTAGTTATTAAGCCTCTAACATATACTACATATAGGTACTAACACTTAATTAGGTAATTACTACCTGTAATATAACCTTTAATAAATATTAATTCTACAAAGAAGATTGCAAGGAAGAGCTACTAAGAGATTAAGTAATTAAGATTGTAGAGATTCTTTACAATAGCGAGCTAGTTAATCTAGGAGAGGATTTAGACCTCTTGCCTGTTTAAGGAAGGGCGGATTAGGATACGCAGCTAACTACTAAAGACCTTAGAGGTAATCTATCTACTATCTTAAGTAGTAAGGAAGGCCTATCTACTAAAGATAAGAATAGATTAGAAGACGCTAAGCAAATAGAGCATAAGGCTAGTGTACTATTAAGAACTTGCTTAGATTAGCAGCAAAATACTAGTCTTGCTACCCTAGAACTAACTCCTAAACTAGAGACTCTAGGGAGCGACAACGCAATTAATTACAGGGTTATTAACAGTTAAACAGCATTGCGCATGCTAAAAGGAGCTAATCTATTAATACTTAGAGGTAAGGAGCCTCTTTTAAATAAGCCTAACAACTTATTACTAGTCTAACAGTCTATACCTAAAGACTCTAACGCGCTAGCTCGTTGTAATAGAACACCTGCTTAGGTAAGCAGGATAGCGGGGCGTAAATTATCTTAAGATTTAAGATCTTAGGCCTTAAACAGTAGATAGGGTAAGCAATTATAAGCTTAACCTCTACTTATAAAACGTAGTGCTAAAATTACAGGCGAAAATCTAGATTAGCCTAGAAATTGTTATCTTCTACTGCGCAAGCTAGGTAGCAGGCGTAAGCGTAAGAACGCAACTTAAAATCCTAACAATTAACTAAGAAGTAGAAGCATAGGTAGTGTTAATGCATTAATTGCAGATTATAAGGATCTATTATAAAATAATTTTTGTAATACCTACCTGCTAGGTTTGCAAGCAACCTAGGAAGACTAAGCAAGCTATAAGACTCTTAATTACGTAGTTATAGCAGCTTCGCTTACTAAGCATAAACTAAGTATAAGAAATACTTAACTGCATCGCAATAATCTACCTAAACTGCTAAAATTATAGAAGTAGTTACTCTAGCATTCTATAAGGGCTTTGTTTAAAGATACCTGCAAGAGGGAGATTAATTAGTTAAGTAAGATAAAAACTTAGACTAAGATATTAAGGGAAGAAGTAATTAATTAACTAATACCTATAAAGTAGGTTTAGACTTATAAGTTTAATCAGGATAGCTTTTTTCTTAAATACAAGGCGCGGATTATTGTAAAAGGTAATCTCTAAAAAAAGAATTTAATTAATTTAACTTACGCTGCTACCTTAGCAGCTAAGTTCTTTTAAGTAGTAATAGCAATCGCCGCTAAGAATAATTTAGAAATTAAGCAATATAATGTTGTAGGAGCATTCCTTAATGCGTTGATTACAGTAGACAACCTAGTAATCTGTAAGATGCTAGATAGCTTTAAGAAGCTAGAGAAGTGCGTATAGCTTAACCGCGCACTATATAGATTGCGAGACTCGCCACTGTTATAGTATAAGGAGTTCTTAGGATTACTAAGACAGATTAGACTAATCGCCTTACTAGAGGAACCCTGCCTATTCTTTAATTAAGAAAGAAGGATTCTAGTGTTGTTTTATCTAGATAATATCCTACTGCTCTTCGCGAAAGGTTATAAGCAGAAGGCGATAGATCTTTAGTTAAAGATTATAGACAAATACAAGATACAGGAACAAGGATTAGTTAAATAGTTCTTTAGTATCTAGATAATTAGAGATTACAAGAAGCAAATAATTACGCTTATACATATTATATACATTAATAAGATTGCAAAGAAGTTTAAGCTAGAGGATAACAGTTTTTTAAAGACTCTATTACTATTAGAGGAGCTAATTAAGAACACTAGCAAAGCAACTAAGCAAGAGATTAAGGCCTACTAAAAAGGGTTAGATTAGTGCTATACACAGCTATTATGCTACAACTAGATATTACCTACTTAATCTTAAAGCTCTTACACTTCCTTACAAACCCTAGCAATTAGTATATAAAAGCTATTAAATAGGTAATTATGTACCTCTATCAAACAAGATAGGATGCAATCTAATATAGGAACTACAATAGCCTAGACCTAATAATTACAGGCAATGCTTCCTTTGCAGATAATTAGGAAACTTATTAATTATCTTATAGATACATAGCTATTCTATATAGTAGTCTAATATTTTAGAAGGCAGCTTGGCAGACTACAGTAACCACGTTAACTACTAAGGCTAAACTACTCGCCCTTAAGTACACTACTAAGGAGGCTATAGCCCTTAAGCGCTTCTTTTGTAAGCTATCTCTTAATCTAGGAGATATCTAGACAGTCTAGTGTAATAATTAACAAACAATTAGGCTTGTAGTTAAGAAAGATAAGTAGATTAGCACCTAATTAAGGCATATAGATATACAAAACATGTAGCTGCAGCAGGAATTTACTTAAGAATTATTTTAGGTTCAATATCTAGAAACAGCAATTATGCTAGCTAATAGACTAACTAAGTTGCTTACCTAACAACAGTTTAAAAAGTTTAAGTAGTTACTTAACCTTTAGCAAGTTAAGCATTTAATTACAGGAAATAATAATTAATAAGCAAAGGATTTATATTAAGTAGCAACATCTATATACTAGGCTAAGTCTCCTCTTAATAGCTAATTTTATTAAGCAGGAGAACGTAAGCTAGACTATTAAACTAAAACTAGGAACCCTATTACTAATAAGTATTAGACTTATTATACTTGCTAGACTCTATTATTGTATTACGCTTAGCCTGCTTAGCTTTAGCTAGCTTAAGAGCAATTTAAGCCATCTAAGCCTAAATAGCAAAAGTCTAGAGGTAAGCAGCATTACAGCGCAATTCTAACCTATTACTTCTATATATAGAGTTGTTAGATAATCGCCTTCTTACCCTAGCGTAATAATCGCGCTTATATAAATAAGTTAAATAGCGATCGGGATGACGAACAGAAGGACAATTATATAAACTAGGAGGAGGCAATATTCCGCAGGCAGCCTACTCTTAAAGCAGCAACTTTTAAGCAGGTTACTACTAAGGCTACTTATATTACTACTATTGCTACTAAGGATAATAAGCTAACTGTTGCGGCTAGTGTGCGGGTTGCTACACAGGAGCAGGAGCGAACGCAAGAGCAGGGGTAGAAGTAGGAGACTAAGCGGCAAGACTGCGGTACAACATTTCCTAAGCGCGACAATTATAGACAGAAGGCTTCTACAAAGAAGGCTTTCTAGTAGACGTAACACCGCTCTTAATCTCTTTGCAGCAAGCAATAATGTCCTTAAGCAGTTAAGCTTTTAAAGCTTAGTACATTTTATTGTTGTTCTATCCCTAAAAACTACTTAGCAAGCTAAGCAAGAAGGTTAACAGGTTAGAGACTTACCTCTTTATCTCTATATATAGCTATAAATTAATTAGTAAGATTAATATTAACTATATAGCAGATGTAAGATGAGCAACTACTACAGCGTAAGCTACTCTAACTGCTAGTCTAAACGCAATTAAAGTGGCGTTTAGCGTATAAACTATTTAGCATCTTCTTTATACAGTACTTATAAGGCAGAACACAAAGGCGTAATAGATTAGTAGCGATCTTTAAAGAGCTATTAGGCGCCTTTGTCTAGGTTAAAGGGGGCGCCATGCGCTTAGTAGACAGATTAGTAGGCGTTTTTAGCCTATTACTATTACTATGTTACTGTTTACGCGTTGCTGCTTAAGCAGTTATCTACTATAACTTTTGCTTTAGCTCTTAAGGAGCCTTGCCTTTGCGCTAGCTTAATTACTTAGTTAGGCTCTTATATAGATTAAAATTTAAATAAGAACTTAACAGCAGGCTTAATTTAGCAGGTAAGGTAATTAGCTTCTAAGCAGAGCTACTAGATGTCTTGCAGTAAGTAAAAGGATTAACAGGCAGAGACAACTAACTCTTATTATTTTAGAGATTAGCTGCTTGCTAAATCTTATTGTTAAACAGGCTTTAGCGCACGTAATACTTATGCTTAGCACTATTCTTACGTTGTTAGCAAAGGCTTTCTAAGCGTTAATTACATTATTAACAACAGCTCTCTAAGCTGCGCTTATTATTGCTAGGGGCAGACTACACTAGAAAGATTAGCAGCTAATAAGTAAAAGTACAATGCGGCAATACTTACTATATTAGTAATAGTAGTTAAGACAGTCCTGAAAAGCTTAGTAATTAATATTAAAGTAAGGTTAAGGACAAAAGTTTTAGAGAGGTAGTAGACGCACTTAATATTGTTGTAGAGGCTGCGCACTAACTAATTACGCGATATTTAGGGTCTATCTAATATTTTAATATTAGAACTGCTAAGATTAATTAAAACATTAACAAGCAGTATTACTACAACAACAGAGGATTAGACAGGAAAAGCTATAATTATAGAGGGACCTCTTAATTAACGATCTTAATTTATTACGATTGCCTAGTTACTCACAGCTTAGATTAACAGTATCTTACTAACCTAGGGGGTGTGTTGGAGTATTAACATGTGCAACATGCAGGTCACCCTGTTAAGCAGGTGATCCTAGTAAGCTGAACACGTGACGATCACGCTAGCGCCTATATATACGGGCTAGATCGTCTTATTCCTCTCGAGTAGTTATTGACCACTTTGTTGTGGCACTTAGTTGTTCAATACACTCATTTCACTCCTCCTGATCAAGCAATTGCTCCTTTTCAGCTCCCATACTAGTATATTACTAATTAAAGAAATAGGCTTGTTTTATAAATATAAAGTATAAACTTCTTGCTCAAATTAAGAAAGATTGCGAGACATAGAGGAGGTATTATAAAAAAAGCAAGTTAGAACAAACAAGCGGAGTTAATATACTAAAAGCTTACTAAGTTATTACGTAATTAGCGCTTACGTAAGCAACCCCTATTTTTTCACCCTTTTCTTAAACTCCAAGGAATCAAGATGTAAGCCTCTAAAATACGCTTACGTTATACTTATGTAAGCTTATTAAACTTATTTTTTTCTTAGCGTGTTTTTATACAATTATTAAAAAGTTATACTAAAATCAATTTTTACTTTTTTTTTCATCTCATTTTAAGCAAGATTACAGGGACAATTGTGCTGACTAAGCAGCTTACTAAGCCACCCAACTCAAAAAGGAAGATATTAGCTTTCTAAATCACTAATTCTTTTGGGTATAGTACTTCTAGCTGTCGAAATATAAAGCTTTAAAAACTATAACTTTTTTGACATCTTTTTTTTGTCACCCCTCTGTATAAGATACGCGCTTAAGGATTACTAGTATGCGTACCTAAGTAGTGCACAAGCTTAGTAGCAACCCTAAGATAACAGGACAGATTCAGGCTAATCGCGTATTAAAAACAGCCTAGCTATGCAAAAAACACTTTATAATACTAAGTAGTAATTATAATTTTAGAGACTAGTAATTAAGAAGTCGCATATAGCAATACTTATAATTAAGTACAACAACTAACTATATAGTTAGAAGATTAAAGAGATTAAATACACGTTTATTAAGGCCTTGTTTAAAATAAGCTAGGTTGTCTATCCTCTATAATAATTATAGATCTTTAATTCTAGATTAATATGTCACCTCTCTAATAATACGAGCTAATTTAAAAAACACGATCAGCACTCTAAAAAGACTTCCTATAGGCAGGTAACTCACGAGTATAGATTAAGGCATATAGATTAGTTACTTTAACAGTAGTAAGTAGACGAACTTAAAGCTAACTACACTTAAAAGATATAGTATTTATTTTTTAAGGTGTCAAAGGTGGTGGTTGTTGTTGTAGTCAAAATGGGGTTCTAAAAAAGTGAAAAGTAGCTACCCTCTACTAATCAATCGCAAAAGTCAAAAAAAAAGGATTGTGTGTAGTCAACGAGATTTGAACGGTGGGTGGATGAGTTCTAGGAGGAAAGCTCAGACCACCGAGCGATAATTAGGGTTAAAAAATTTGCTAAGGTACCAAAAAACAACACCAGTTGAAACGTGTCCAACGGCAATTGCTAGCCTATAGCTGACAATAGGATTACAGTAGGATTGCAATAGGATTGCAACATGATGCAATAGAGAAGGGAAAGGACACGTACGTACCGCAGCGGGAGCCTGCAATACTTCATAAAGCTGCTGCTTCTCACCTACTGCTTCTCACCTACTGCTTCTCACCTACTGCTTCTCACCTTTCGAACAGCACTGCATACGAACGATTTGCATACAATACACTGCAATAGCGTGCAACCTCTGCGGCGAGCATCTCCTTATTCTAGGCTCTCTTCTAAAAAAAGCATCCTTTGCTACCGTCTACCTAGCACCTGATTTAGTCCAACTCAAACTGCTTATGCGGACACCTGAGTTTATTAAGTATCTTAAAACTCAACTACCTGGCTAGACCTCTGAGTTTATGAAAATCTTAAACGAGTCCTTTATCCGCGATATCCCTATATACGAAAAGATTGTTAAGCCCCGATTCAGCCGGTTGTGCAAGGAATACACGATCTCTAGGGTATTCGCTGATACTGGCGCGGTACTCAAGATCTATTGCTTTGGCATCCCCCTCTTCCTGTTCGTCGTGCAAGGGCTGAGTAAAAAGATGTAGTATACTGCTCTAATTTACTCTACAATCTTGTCTTATTTAGGATACTCCGCCTATAAGGCTTATAGTAGGACACTAAATATAATCTAATAGTCCTTTAAAGAATGCTTACAGACAATTTAATTGCTAAACTTACTAAGCTATATAGGTAGTAGGTGCTTAAATTAAACTTAATTAACAACTACGTAATAATAGCCTCTAGGTTAATTAAACTATAATAAAATTGAAGACAACGCGCACAAGCGCTTACATAGCATAAGAGAATAAGTTACCTAGGACTAATTACGCTTAAGCATCTTGTACAACAATCTAAAGGAGTAAGGATTACTAGAGTGCTTATAGTAGAATGCGACGCCTATAGAAGAGTAAAAGCTAAAAGGCTTATCTACTATACACTGCGCATAATTAATAAGGCTCTAAGAGAATGTATCTTACTTAACTTTTATAATTATAAGGTTAACAGCTTAACTAAAGAAAGAAGCTAAATACTAATTATAGATTAAGCTACTAGATTTATGTAGGACTACTACTTTAAGGATAATTAAATAGTGTAAATAATTATTATGTTATTAGAATCTTTTGCAATCTTTATAAAAACCTAATTTAATATTACTATAAAGGTAATTAAAACTGATAACAAGATTATTATAGTTGAACTAGAAGTACCTTGTTAGGCAGAGACCTACAGCATACAACTTAAGCCTTCTGCCCCTAATACCTAAACATAAAATAGTAGAGCAGAACGCTTAGAGGGTGTAATTAAAGATAAAGCACAAGTAATGCGACTAGACGTTAACCTGCTATAGCCACTATAGCCTAAGATTACTTAATTAGCAGTATATTTTTATAATTAAACAATACGATACGCAAATTAATAGAGATTACTATATTAAGAGTTCTTTACGCATAACGCATATAGAAACAGAATTGTTACCTTACTGCGTAAGCTACACTAAGGCTACTTATAAGCATACTGGTGCAAGGCATTTGCAATAATAGATAATATAAAGCATAGTAAGTGCAAACTATAGCAGCTGAATTCTAAGGCATAGATTAGATACCTAGTTAGATATTAATCTACGAACATTTACTGTGTATAAGTACTAACTATAGCTAAAGTAATTACTACACGCAATGTAGTATTTAATAAAGAATTAATCTTCACTAGAGATAAGAAGAATATTATAAATAACCTAATGTATAGCACCCTTAAAAAGATTAAGGCATAGATTAGGACTATAGAACTTCCCCTAGAGATTACAAAAAACTAAGAAGAGACATAATCTTTTCTAAAGAATAAGTCCTTTAATAAAGGATCTATTTATAAAGAAACACCTAATTAATATAATTAGCGCAGAAGAAAAGTTTAAGAAGCTTATCTCTTACCCCTGCTAACGCCTCTACTAGTAGCCCTCTTAACTAATCTTATAACAGCGGAGAGCATTAGGCGTGTAGATAATTCTCTTAATATTCCGAGTTAGAACGTTGCCCTCGCGCAGCTATCAAACCCTAGGCCTAATCACCTTTTAAATACTAGCCGCAGCAAGTGTCCTAATTTACGTAGTACTAATATAGGATTAAGTTCTATTAGTAAGACTCTCTAGAAAAACTAGATAGACCTATAGGCTTTAGCGTTTATAGCAGGTGCAAGAGCAGGAGAAGTTTAATAATTAAACAACAAGAAACTTAATAGCGCAGCAGTTAATTAATTACTTAAGAGTTAAAGTCATAACTAAATGCTTTTATTAAGCGAGCTCCTGCTAGCGCTAAGTCTAAATTAACTAAAGGAGAATTACATATTCTACTAGTTGTTGAAAAAGGCTAAAGAAGATTACCTTGCGAGCTACAAGCAATTAAACTTATAGTTAGAAGTCCTAACGCAAGAAGCACGACTAATAGACACCTAGATACTAGAGTCTATATAAGTATATACTTATAAGATTAAGAAGGATTATTAGTTTGTTAAGTGCAAAGCGCGCTTAGTTGTATAGGGTAATTAACAGTGTAACGTTACTACTTAAAAGACTTACGCCGCTACGTTAGTAAGTTAATTTCTCTAAATAGCTCTCGTGATTGCTGCCTAATTTAACCTTAAACTTAAGTAGTATTTATTTTTTAAGGTGTCCAAGGTGGTGGTTGTTGTTGTAGTCAAATTGGGGTTCCAAAAAAGTGAAAAGCAGCTACCCTCTACTAATCAATCGCAAAAGTCAAAAAAAAAGATTGTGTGTAGTCAACGAGATTCGAACGGTGGGTGGATGAGTTCTGGGAGGAAAGCTCAGACCACCGAGCGATAATCAGGGTCAAAAAAATTTGCTAAGGTACCAAAAAATGACACCAGTTGAAACGTGTCCAACGGCGATTGCCAGCCATAGGCTGGCAATAGGATTACAGTAGGATTTAGCAATAAATCTTTTTTTTTACCAAAAAGGTGTCTACAAAATGTGTGGTCACATCAAAAATTTGTCTCAAAAGGCCGAAGCCAAAACTTTAAAATACAGACGTAAAATAAGTTTAATATTAAGATAGGTTTACTATTAAGCAAAGTCATAGTGCTACAATCATATGCTATTAAGTATATTACAATAATAACGTTTTTAAAGAGCAAGTTTTTACCAAAAGTAATTAATTTTGTGACTTTAATATAGCTAAAGTGTTACAAAGCTACCAAAGAAGCTATAGGCTAGTTCACTAAGTACTAGTAAGCTATTATATTCAATTATTCAGGTAAAACTCAAAACCAAGCCTTTTATTATTACTAAATGGTTTACTATGCAACTACTTTAAAACTTACACACAAAGGAGATTAACTAGTTTTATCTCATAATATATCATCTTCAGCGATTTTTACCGCTTTAAAAAAAGTTATACTGAAATCATTTTTACTTTTCTTTATCTCATTTCAAGCAAGATTGCAGGCGCACCTGTGCTGACTATGCAGATTACTAAGCAGCCTATCTCAAAGAGGAAGTTCTTAAATTTTTAAAACTCTAACTCCTTTTAGTATAGCCCTTCTAGCTATAGAATGGTAAAGCCATAAAAACAATAACTTTTTTAATTTTTTTTGTCACTTGGCTGTAGTAGTAATGCCTTGTTATTTACTTTTAAGGTGTTCAAGGTGGTAGTTGATGTTGTAGTAAAAATAGGGTTCTTAAAAAGTAAAAAGCAGCTACCCTTTACTAATTAATTGCAAAAGTTAAAAAAAAAGATTGTATGTAGTTAACAAGATCTGAACAGTAGGTAGATAAGTTCTAGAAGGAAAGCTTAGACTACTGAGCAGTAATTAAAGTTAACAAAATTTGCTAAAGTACAAAAAACAACACTAGTTAAAACGTGTCTAACAGCAATTGCCAGCTTATAGCTAGCAGTTGAATTACAGTAGGATTGCAATAGAATTGCAACATAAGGCAATAGAGAAGAGAAAGAACACGTACGTACTGCAGTAAGAGCCTGCAATACTTGATAAAGCCGCTGCTCTGTACTTACTGCTTTTTACTTTTTAAACAGTACTGTATACAAACAATCTGCATATAATACACTGCTCTGCAATATACCGTAAACCTCTGCGGCAAGCATCTTTTCTTTTTAGGCTCTTTTTTTAAAAAAAGATTTCTTTGCTACTGTCTACTTAGCACTTAATCTGGTCTAACTTAAACTGCTTATGCAGACATTTAAATTTATCAAGTATCTTAAAACTTAACTACTTAGCTAAACTTCTAAGTTTTCAAAAATCTTAAATTGAGTCTTTTATCTGCAATATCTTTACATAGAAAAAGATTATTAAGCCCTGATTTAGCTAGTTATAGAAAGAATACACAATCTCTAGAGTCTTCGCTAATACTAGCGCAGTACTTAAGATTTATTGCTTTAGCATCTCCCTCTTCCTGTTTGTCGTCGAAGAGCTAAGTACAGAAACTAGAACTTAGCCTAAACAGCTATTGCAAGACGTTAAATTAGCAATAGAGAAGAAAGAGGCAAGAAAAGAGAAGTAGATTTTTTTTTGTTGTGTCTATAAATATATTATTATTTTAGTATTAGTTATTATATATGTTAGAGTATTAACATGCAGATCACCCTGGTGATCATGTGATCCTAGTAAGCTAAACACGTAACAACCGCGCTAGCGCGTATATCTATAGGCTAGATTGTCTTATGTTCTTTTCGTAGTTATTAGACACTTGGTTGTAGCACTTAGTTCATTAATATACTTGTTTCACTCTACTAATCAAGCAATTGCTTCTTCTTAGCTCTTACAGTTATAAGCTTAGCTGCTTAATTTTAGTTTTAAATCTTACTGCGCAACTAGTAAGCTAGGAAGTTAACTTTTAATTATTAACTTACTCTTTTTTATTTTTCTACAGCACAGCCCGCAGATTGCTGCAGCTGCTGTACCTCTTACTTATTAATTATACAATTAACCTCCTACTAATTTATCCTACAACTTATAGGCTACTGTTATTGTTAACACAGTTACTTACTGTAGCAGAAACGAGCATAGGAATAAATAGGAGAAAATTATTAATTCTAAGAAGCACTGCAAAAGTGCTGCTATAGATACACTGCTTATTGAGTAGTGCTAACTATTCTATATTAGCACAGATTACGTGCTCTTATGTTAGCTTAGCTTAGCTAAGTTATTTGTTAGTGGTAGTATAGCATGTAGGGCAGCGCTCTGCAACACACACCCCACGTAATCCTTGCTAAAGAGATTACGTGTATCCAAGCGCTGCTTACTTAGTATGCGCGAATTTTTTTTTGATTGCGTGCTTTACAGAGTATGCGTTGCGCTAAGTTTTATTTCTGCGCACAGAGCACCCTACTAAAACAAAAGCTTTTTTAGTGTTTTGCTTAACTTTTACTTTTTTATAGCTTAACTAATCTATACCTTGTAAGCACTTTTTAACTTTTTGGCGCTTGCGCTATACTAACTAAAGCAGTACTACTAACAGCGCTCTACTAATTATATAGACTAACAACGCTATTTTATTAGTTTCTAAGCTCTACTATAGGTATCTTTACCCTTAAAAAGAATGACCCTAAGTTGTCTCGAATAAACAAGCGTATAACCTAGTTAAAATTTAAAAATACTAGTGCTATAATATTCCTACTTAAGAGCTCCCTGCCTGTGCGCGTCTGCCGTTGTTCTACTACTAATAGCAATAACACTGCTCTTAATCCTTGTAAGAAGAGCAAGGACAAAAGTAAAAGCAAAGCAAGGTTTTTAATACTAATAGCTTGCGTACTTTTAAAAAAGATCTCTAGTTCTTTGCTTTTTAGGCTACTGCTGCTAAGCACGCTGTTGCTAAAAAAGCTAAAGCTAATTGCTTAGCTGCTAAGCAGGCGGCTGCTAACAAGGTAGTTACTAAGCAAGTAACTGCTAAGAGAGTAGCTGCTAAGTAGACTGCTGCTAATAAAGCTAAGAATAAGCAACATTACTTAGCTTAAGAGTAGAAGAAGCATGCAAACGCTTAATATTTTGCTAAAAACTAGCTTCTTTTTACTAAAGTAAGGGCTAACCTTAAGAAAATTGCTGCTCGGCGCGCTGCTAACAGAGCGCAGAATAATAAAGATAATACTTTAAAATTTAGCGTTGCTCCTCTGGTTGCTCTTTAGCAAGCGTTGTCACCTGCGAAAGCTCCTGCTAGCGAGCCTGCTATTAAGCTTAGTAGTTTTAGTTCTAGAAGCTTTTTGTTGTTTAAAAGAGCTCTTTTGTTTAACAGAGCTCTTTTTTTTAACAAAGCTCTTTTTGCATATTTAAGCAACATTGCTAAGATAACTTGTGCTCTCTCTAATAATTCGTTTACTCCTACTAAGCATAGTCTTACTTCTTCTAAGGAGTTTAAGTTTAGTGTATTTTAAAGCTGTAATTGCAGTACTTCCTGCATAAACTGCTGTATAAGTATTGTTTCTAGCAAAGCTTTATTCTCTTACTGCTCTAATAGCCTCTACGTTAAGACTAGCAAAAAGGCTAATTATTGCTTTTTGTGTGCTACCTTTCATTATTCTTGCTATGCTCTGTAAGTATCCTTCTTACTTAATTTAACGTAATTGCTAACTTTTATCTGCGTTTTTAGGCATAACAGCTTTTAAGAAAATAGTATCTGTATGCTTACTGCTATTCGCGCTCTCTCTTATAACGAGCTTAGCAAGGCTAAGCATACCTTATACACTATTAACCTTCGCTAAGCGTTCCGCTCTAAAGTTAACCTGCTTACTAACTCTAACTAGCTTAAATAGCCTATTAAATTTAAGGCTAAACGCCTAGCTAAAAGCACTAAGAATAATACTTAAGATGTTACTTTAAGCTCTAATAACCTTAGTACTTCTTCTTAAAAGAAGCGCAGGCTTTTTTCTGCTTTTTTTGTTACTAAAAAAGCACGCGTTTAATAGACTAACCTTAATGCTGCTAGAACTTCTTTTTCTTAGCATTTTAAGCCCTTTGCTCTTAATACGAGCAATGCTGGCTCTAAAGCCGTTTCTAAGCAAGTCTTAACTACTATTAATTATTCTAAGCTTTCTGTTCTCTAGAATGCTTTAAGACTAAGCTTAGTTGTCCTATACACAACTCTAACTAGCTGTTATTTTTTAGCCTTATTACCACTAACATTATTTGTATGCTTAGATACAACGCTTTTAAAAATAAAGCTTAGAAAGCCCTTGCTTTCTATATTACAGAGAGGTGACAAAAAAAAGATGTCAAAAAATTTATAGTTTTTAAAGCTTTATATTTCGACAACTAGAAGTACTATACCCAAAAGAATAAGTGATTTGGAAAGCCAATATCTTCCTTTTTGAGTTGGGTGGCTTAGTAAGCTACTTAGTCAGCACGGTTGTCCCTGTAATCTTGCTTGAAATGAGATGAAAAAAAAAGTAAAAATAGATTTCAGTATAACTTTTTTATAATTGTATTTATTTTTTTAAGGTGTCAAAGGTGGTGGTTGTTGTTGTAGTCAAAATAGGGTTCCAAAAAAGTGAAAAGCAGCTACCCTCTACTAATCAATCGCAAAAGTAAAAAAAAAACAGATTGTGTGTAGTTAACGAGATTCAAACGGTGGGTGGATAAGTTCTAGGAGGAAAGCTTAGACCACCGAGCGATAATTAGGGTCAAAAAATTTGCTAAGGTACTAAAAAACAACACTAGTTAAAACGTGTCTAACGGCGATTGCCAGCCTATAGCTAACAACAAGATTACAGTAGGATTGCAATAGGATTGCAACATAATGCGATAGAGGGAAAGGGCACGTACGTACTGTAGCGGGAGCCTGCAATACTTTATAAAGCAGCTGCTTCTCACCTACTACTTCTCACCTACTGCTTCTTACCTACTGCTTCTTACCTTTTGAACAGCACTGTATACAAATAATTCGCATACAATACACTGTACTGCAATATAGCGTATAACCTCCGCGGCAAGCATCTCCTTATTCTAGGCTCTCTTCTAAAAAAAGTATCCTTTGCTACTGTCTACCTAGTACCTAATTAAGTCTAACTTAAACTGCTTATACAGACACCTAAATTTATTAAGTATTTTAAAACTTAACTACCTAGCTAGACTTCTAAGTTTGTAAAAATCTTAAATAAGTTCCTTATCTGCAATATCTTTATATACAAAAAGATTGTTAAGCCTTAAATTTGCTAGTTGTAGAAGGAATATATAATCTCTAGAGTATTTACTAATACTAGCGTAGTACTTAAGATTTATTGCTTTAGTATCCCCCTCTTTCTATTTGTTGTACAAGAGCTAAGTATAGAGACTAGAACTTAGCTTAAATAGCTATTGTAAGACGTTAAATTAGCAATAGAGAAGAAAGAGGCAGAAAAGAAGAAGTAGGCTTTCTAATGTTATGTTTATAGGTTAGTAAGTAAGGCAATAACAGTGTTGCTACATTACTTTATCTAGGAGCGCCTAGCAGTAAAGTAACAAGAATAGGCAGGATAGAGCGCGTTAAGTTAGGAGGCGATTCGCGTCTTTATCTTGCTTTTTTTTGTTTCTGTCTAAACATGCGACACACTAATTGCGTGCTAGTAATGCTAAATAAGGGGGCATAAGCCCTAATACCTGTTGTTAGTAATAAGTCTTTTTTTTTACTAAAAAGGTGTCTACAAAATGTGTAGTTATATTAAAAAGTTGTCTTAAAAGGCTAAAGCCATTTATAATTGTATAAAAACACGCTAAGAAAAAAGAATTTAATAAGCTTACATAAGTATAACGTAAGCGTATTTTAGAGGCTTACATCTTAATTCCTTAGAGTTTAATAAAAGAGTAAAAAAATAGGGGTTGCTTACGTAAGCGCTAATTACGTAATAGCTTCATAAGCTTTTAGTATATTAACTCCTCTTGTTTGTCCTAACTTGCTTTTTTTATAATACCTCCTCTATGTCTTGCAATCTTTCTTAGTTTAAGCAAGAAGTTTATACTTTATATTTACAAAACAAGCCTATTTCTTTGATAAGTAATATACTAGAAAAGTCCTCTAGAAGTATTTCTAATACTCTTTATTGAAAAAAACAAAAAAAAGGCTCCTTGATCTACTTTTAGGGCTGAAAAAGGTCGTCCTACAAAGATCTTAAATAAAGCAAAAAGAGTGCTTAATAGAGACCTTACTAAAAGCTCTAAAAAGACAAATTAACGTCTTTTGAAAGAAAATAGTCTAGATCTTTCTATTAGAAGCTTTCAACGCTTTTTGAAAAAGGAGAACTATTTTATTAACATTTCTTGAAAAAAGACGGCCCTAGACGCTAAAAAGGCTTATAATTGTTATATTTACGCCAAGCAACTACTTAAAAACCTCAAAAATATTAACTTTAATAAAGTTATATTTTTAGACAAGCCTGCTATTAAGCGAGGGCACAGTGCTAGGACAGAATACTATTAAACACGGCAAGATAATAGGGTTAGAAGGGAAATAGTTTCTACAACCAACACAAGTAAGTTTAAAAAAACTCTATTTAACTAAAAAAAAAACTTTAATATATCTATTATTATTCTATTATTCTAATCTATTTTTAGCACGCTTACTAATTAAGTTATAGGTCAAGATATTTCTATCTAAGTTTAGGGAGCGATTTAGATAGGTAGTAGATCTAAATTCGTAGTAATTAAAAGCCCTTTAATTACTACTCCTTTTAGGAGTTTAGATTATATTAAAAAGATTCTTATTCCTATAGTAAAACCTGCAATAAAAAAAGGTAAGTTATATATGCTCCTTTTCCTACGTAGACACTGTTTACTCTATATTTAAATTATAAAGTAGCAATCTTTTGGTATATAATTAAAAGACTTACTAATCTCTATATAGGCTAGAAGTTTTAGCAGGATAACGCTAAGATTCATAAAACTCTAGAAGTTTTATCTTAGTTTTCTAGGAATAGGATATTGCTTTTTAAGCATCCTGCTTATAGTCCTAATCTAAATCCTATTAAAAACTTGTAGGCCTTGCTAAAAAACGCTTTAGCTAAAAGGCCTATTACTTCTTTAAGTATAGGAAAGAGTAAAAAAAGTATAGCAGCCTTTAAGGCTGCTATAAGGGAGGAATAGGATTAATTACCCTAAAAGACGATTGATAATTGTATTCTATCTTTACTAAGGCGTTATTTGGACGTTAAGGAAGCTGAAGGCTGGTACACTAAGTATTAGTAAGCTTTCTTCGTTATTTATTTAGAAAAAACCCTAAAATCAAGTTCTTAATTACTACTTAATAGTTTCTTTTACAATTACCTTTAAACTTACACATAGTTGTGTTTAAATAGTTTTATTTAATATATATACTTTATCGCGATTTTTACACCTTCAAAAAAAAGTTATTTTGTTATTTATTCTTGAGTTTTTTGATCTTTAATTTCACTGCTGAAGTTGAGCGCAAAAGTACTTACTAAGCAGCTTATTAAGTGGCCTATTTTATAGAAGAAGATCTTGGCTTTCCTAATCACTTACCAATTCGGGTATAGCCCTTCTGGTTGTAGAAATATAAAGCTTTAAAAACTATAACTTTTTTGACATCTTTTTTTTTGTCACCCCACTGTATTATATGCTTCACATTTGCTTGCAGTGTGTTAGATATTAGTTAGATAAGTATTTTTAGTAGGCTTTTCATTTTAGCAGAGTTTACGCTTCTGCCTAGGGTTATCTATTTCGTCTTTGTTAAGCGTTAGTAATCTAGCTCCTGCCGCTACTATAAATTTTTTTTTAGTTAACTTCGTTTTACATAGGTAAAACAGCTGCATGTAATCTTAATATTCGCTGATTTTATCTTTAATTGTAATCAACAGATTCTTTAATCTATAAGATACAAACGATATTATCTATTATTCTAAGTGCTTAGCTGTCGCTTAAGTAAAGTTATCCTTAATGTACGTGTTTAGTTAGCACTTAGGTATTCTAACAGCTCTGCCTTTAGTTGTAGCATGATTAACTTTAGTAAGCTATATTTCTTATAAGGTGATTACTCTTAGCAGCTTTATCGCAGTTTTGTACTGCTTACAGGCTTCCTTAATCTCGTCTTTAGCGTCAATGCCTACAGTAGCTATAAGGTTAGTAATCTACTAACAATGTAATTATCTTGCTCTACAGCAATTCGTGTATAAGTAGTTGTTAAATATTCGCTAGATTTCCTGCGTAATCTTATTTACCGCTGCTTACTCTCTTATATACTTCTAATTTTTAGTTTTGTATTAATCTAACTTAAGTTTATAGATCTCTAGATCCTCTTTATACGACGCTTTCGCGTTTGTAGCTAGATTAGTGGGTCAAGTAGGTATAAAGGGCGGTATAGGTGCGCTAGCGCCGTGATCAGCCTAGTACAATGCTGCGTAAGCATTAATCGCTTGTTGTGACGGTTAGTAGTCGCTTAGTTAAGGCATCTAAGGCACTGTTAGCTTAGTAAGAGGCCTAATTATAAGGTTTAGATCTATCTTTTCCTACACGCATAGTAAGTCCGCGCGTATCTTAATCTAGCGTATCTATTTAATCTAGTTCGTGTGTTTAGTAAGGATTACGGAGGAGTCTTGTAGAGGTAGTGCAGACATCCTATTAATTGTGTACAGAGTTTTCTTGTGTTTGTTGATCCTAGTTTGGTGAGGCAGTGAGACTCTCAATTGTCAGAAATAATAGCTAGTTAAATCTAGTAGGATAATAATAATATAATTAATAATAATTGCATTTTAATAATAAGTGAGTGTGTGTTATTCTGTTAAGTAATTAAGTCAACAACACCAACGTCGACTTTTCTGGAGATTGATCAGAAACAACCAGACCTAAAGGAAACAACCTCAAAGAAATGATTGCGACACTTTTTAAAGCCTGCAGCGAGGGCGCCAGCGCGCGAGAGAGGGTGAAAGAGTCGCCTACCCCCCTCTTTGGAGGAGCGAATTTTTTTTTATTTTCCTCAAAGCTTAGGCCACATGCTGAGGCGTCTCAAGCCAATTGAGATTGAGGAGCTTATTAAAGCTTAAATAAATTAAGAAATCGCATTAACTTAAAAAAATAATAAAAAACGATTTGCTTCTAAAGATCTAGGAGGAGCAAACAAAAAGTAAATGGAGATAGAGGAAGATAACTTAACAACGCCGCGCCAAGAAAGGCAAGATACAGAGGAACCCCAAAGGCCGACTTATATTCGAACAAGGAGTAATTTTTCTCCTTTTATTGGACCTATTCCTTAATATCCTAT
The DNA here is from genome assembly GCA_024321975.1 of Alternaria sp. 'sect. Undifilum'. NCBI lineage: Eukaryota > Fungi > Ascomycota > Dothideomycetes > Pleosporales > Pleosporaceae > Alternaria > Alternaria sp. 'sect. Undifilum'. Next base: position 5,333,219 of record JAJJZI010000004.1, read on the forward strand.
TAGGAATAAAACACTAAAAGCCACCTTAGTAGATGAGGCTCTTGAGATTGCTAGGAACCTAGTAATCCAAGCAGCTAATTTAGCTGAGAACAACCCTACCTAGCAAACAAGTCTTTTGGACCTAGTAGAGGTCTTTAGGGACTTTACAGAAAATGGAAGAGTAAATAAGAAGAATACAGCTATACTAGCTGATCAGATATTAAGCCTCTTAAACGTCTTAAGAGAGTTAAGGGAGAAAATTAGACGTATTAAGAAACTAACAACAAACACGCCTATCTAGAACACCTCTATCCAGAACACGCCTATCTAGAACACGCCTATTGCTACTACAGCGACCTACGCTACTATGGCAGGTAACAACAAAGATTAACTGTAGACAAATATCTAAAAAACACAAAAACTAAAAGTTACTAGCCTAAAAGATCGCTAACTAGTTCTAGTTAGTAAGATTCTAGCTGCATTTAATGCCTATAAACTTAGAAATGATTTCAACAACGCTTTTGCAACAAAAGGAGGAGTACAATCGCCTATAGTTGCCTTAATCACACTATCCTCTAAAGGCAACAAAATAATCACAACTACACTAGCCTTTAAGGCTAAATACTTCTTAGAGAATTAGGCTAAATAGCAAGATATTACAACCTTTAAAGCCGCCTAATTTATTACGCCTTAGTTTAAGGTGGTTATTTACAAGCTTCCTACAAACTACAGCCTTAAGGTTCTAAAAGAGGAAATTGAAACCTTTAACAAGGGCCTAAAGGTTATAGGCAATCCTTTTTGGCTTACGCCTGAGGATAAAAGAGAATACTAGAACTTTAGCTTAGCATGCGTAGCATTCGCTACAGAGGAGGAAGCCTAAAAAGCTATTAGAGGTTAACTCTATATCTTAGGGCAAAGCCTTAGAGCAGAGAAACTGCGTGTTGTTAATATCTTAAAATAATGCACTAAATGCTAAGGATTCAGTCACCTAGAGGCTAAATGCTTAAAATTAGCCTGCCAAATTTGCAGCAAAGCATACTACACTAGTTAACATAAGTGCAAGTCTTGTGCTAGTAAAGGAAAACCTTGTATCTACACTATATTTAAGTATACTAATTGCAGCAGACCTTATGCAGCAAACAGCTATAAATGCAAAATCCTACAGGCTAGGATAGCTAGGAACAATTAAACTAATTAGTATGATTAAAGTCCTACAAATAAATGTTAATAGAAGTAGCCCTGCTACAAAAAGCGCGATTAACCTAGCTATTACAGCAAACGCTATAATTATTGCAATACAAGAGCCTTAGTTAATAAGAGGACCTTATACAGATACTAGGTTAATTGCTTATCTAGACTTTACGCAAATACTACTAAATTATTAAGGCCTACGACCTAGAACTCTATTCTATATTTAAAAGGATTTAGAAGTAGAAGTTAATCCTTATATTAACGACGACAACAACTTTCAAGCTATCTTAATATAACTTAACACAAGAAAGATCTACGTCTATAACATTTACAATAAAAAAAGCCTAAGATAAGGGCTAAATACAACAACAATCTAAAGACGCCTTTTAAGAGAGCTAATTGAATTACATTTAATTATTTTAGGGGATTTTAATTGCTACTACCCTAGATGGAGCCTACAAGAATGCACCCTAGATTAACAAGCAGTGAATCTAGTAGAGTAGGTTGATAACTAAAACCTATCTTTATTAAATACTATAGGAGTTGGTACTTTCTTTAGAGCTTATATGCAAGAAGAGAGTGTACTTAACCTTACTTTTTTAACAAGCAATATAGCTTCTATAATTTTAGACTAGCAGGTTATCCCTGAAGTCAGATTAGACTATTACGCTATCCTGTTTAGTATTGTCAACTAAGGGCAGCTACCTAGCTAGCCAAAAAAGTACAACACAAAAAAAAACAAATTAGAATCTTTTTAACACTGCCCTACAAGAGGAGATAGCCTAAGTAAAGCTAGAGGATTAATTACTAGCCTTACCACACGCCTCAAACCACCTCTCAAGACAATTACTTCTAGGCCTTAATAATCCTTTAGAGGAGAGGCTAGATAAAATAGCACAGGATCTCACAACAACAATTTAACAAGTGCTTAGGAGATCTACCCCCCTTACAAATTAAAAACTAAAACTAAAGCCTTAGTAGACTAGTAATCTAGACCTCCTTAAGGCTATCCTAAGCAGGACCTCTCAAGATTACAAACGAGCAGCAAAGAGAGGAGACAATACTCTATACCTATAGAAAAGAGATTACTTACTAGACAAAAATAAGTACCTTAGAGCTATTAAGAAAGCTAAACTTAACTATTAGGAACAGTTCCTCTAAAACGAATCGCCAAAAGAGATATTTAAAGCAATAGCCTATACAAAAAACAACCTCTTAACAAGAATCCCTGCTATTAGAGGCAAAGAATCCTTTAGAGAGAAGTGCTAAACCTTTAAAGAGGGGCTTTTTCTACCTCCTCCTTCTACACCAGCCCCATTACTTAATAACTACTAAGGAAACCTTAAATAGGAGTAGCTAATTCTATCTATAGAGGAGCTCTACACTACATGTTAGAAAATAAAAGCTACCTTACTAGGACTAGATAGAATTAGCTAAGAAGTTATCTCAAAAGCATACAAATACTAACTAAGCATCTTTTTTAAGGTGTACTTAGCTTTGTTTAACCTAGGATACTAACTAAGTTGCTAGCAAAAAGCAAAAGGGGTTATCCTTAGAAAGCTAAATAAACTAGATTACTTAATCCTAAAAGCATATAGAGTAATCTCCCTCTTATGCTGCCTAGGGAAAGCGCTAGAAAGGCTATACTCAAAAAGGTTAGGGATCCTAGTAGAAACGACAGACCTACTCCACCCTACGCAAATAGGAGGCAGGCTAAAGAAATCAGCTATTAACGCAGGACTCCTCTTCTATAATAATATCTAACAACAAAGAAAGAAGAAAAGAGTTACTTTAACAGCCTTTTTAGACATTAAAGGCGCTTTCAACTATTTATCTAAGAACAAGCTTCTAAAAAATATAAGCCACTAGCAGCTACCTGTATGCCTCCTATTATAGACAAACTTATTCCTTATAGAAAGGCTTTTAGAGTTATCCTTTAATAGGCAAACAGAGAACCTACAGAAGGTTAATACTAGTACACCTTAAGGGAGCCTAGCCTCTCCTATTCTATTTCTAATCTACACGAAACCGCTATTTCAATTAATTACAACAAACGACAATATATACTCCTTATCCTATATAGACGACCTTCAAATCTCAATATTAACAACGTCTATTAGGAAAAACATTAAACTGCTAAAAAAGGAGTTAGCAAACCTCTTTAACTAAGCAAAGGAGTTAGCTATTAAGTTTAATAGCTTAAAAACAGAATTAGCAAACTAGACAAGATCAAGAAAAGATATAAACAGAGTCCTCACGCTCCCTACTTAAGAGACCTTTTAGCTAAAAAGACTAGTTAGGTAGCTAAGTATCTTCTTTAACAATACCCTAAAGTTGAGAGACTACTGCCATATAAGGATACAACAAGCAAACTAGGCCTTTTTCCGCCTAAGCAGGCTAACCAATATTATTAAAGGCCTCTTACTAAAGGCAATAAGGCAGCTATACCTAGCGTGTATCACTAGCGTAGCTAATTATAGATGTCAGCTATTTTGGAAAGGCCAACAACACGTTATTAGCAGCAGGCAAAAGCTTTAAAACTAGGCCTGTAGAAAGATCCTAGGGACTTTTAGATCTTCCCCTGCAATGCCTAGTAAGGTAGAAGCCGCTCTATTTTCACCTAGAGTTAGGCTAGACAATAGTATAAGGAGATACGCCTTTAGATCTACTTTACTAGATCTAAACTACCCTCTAAATGCTGCTATCAACAACAACAGAGGAGAGCAACTTAATTAAATACAACTATCTATTACCTTAGCTCTCTTAGACAATACAGAGGAAATACAACACTACGCCTTTACTCTATAGAACGCTAGGACTCCTTACAAGGTCTACATATTAAACAAGCTAAAAGAGATTAAAGCAGAAAGCTATAGGAAACTATTAGTAGACAACAACCTTCTATTAATATACTTAGATGCCTCAGCTATAAGGGATAGCAAAGGAGTAGGCGTAGGCGTTGCCTTCTATAAAGGAACTACTCTTATTAAGGAACTACAAGCAAATATAGGAAATAACTAGCTAGTTTACAACAGTAAACTTAAAGGTATTACCTTAGGGCTAGAGACAGCAGTCAGCCTATTAAACATATGCTAAAATTTTAATATCTTTGCAGACAATTAGGCAGCTTAATATTAATTAAAAAACACCTTAAACAACCCTAGCTAAAAGTAGCAAATTAGGTGTATTAGAGCAGCAACTTAACTAGAAGAAAAAGGCATCTCCCCTGCGCTATATTAGGTCCCAGGACACCAAGATATACCCGGAAACAATCAAGCAGACCGCCTAGCAAAAGAGGCTACAGAAATAAACCCTTCAACAAATAAGACAAGCCTAGCAGTTATTAGCTCTTAAATTAAACAACTAGCTAATGTTGATTAGTCAAGCCTCCTAGAGAACTACAGGAAAAAAGCTACTACTAAGAACCTAAGCACCTACTTAGCAACTTTTAAAGGGAAAATAAGGAAACAGATACTTATCCCTTCTACTAGAAGAGATATATCTAGCTCTTTCTTTTAATTAAAACTAGGTCATAGCTACCTAAAGAGCTATCTATTCAGGAGAGGCAAAGTAGAATCTAAAACTTGCCTATGCAATTTTAGAGCTACTCAAGATACAGCTTATATAATCCTTAGGTGCCACCTATATAAGGATAGTAGAGCAATACTTCAGAACTTATGTACAGAGCTAATCTCTCTACAATATCTTTTCCAAACAGAAACAGGGATTAAGGCTACGATAGCCTTTATTTAAGAGACTAGGGTTAGCACACAGGCCTGGTACAAAGGAAACTCCGACAACTAGATGCAATCGTCTACCTAGGCGATCAAGCTCTAAGCACCTCCCCCCCCCTCCTCCTCCTCCCCCTCTCCTCCTTCTTCTCTCTTTCTCTACCTCTACCCAATAGGCTAAGAGCCTCACCTTCATTCAGATAAACCACCCCTTGTAAATTACTCAGAAGATAAAAACTACATAGATACCTGCAGGCCTCGGCCTGCACGTCTTATATAGCCCTTCAGGCTGAGAAAGGACGTTAAATTATAAGAAAAAAAAAGTAATTAAGTAGATTACAGGTGTCTGTTTTATCTAAGGGACTCTTGGCGGTGCTAGCGCGTTTAGCGCCCTGTAGCGCCACTCCCTAACCACCCTTCCTAGATCCTTTGTTCGGTCTTGCCGACCTACTGATCACCTTGCCGACCTCTTGATCAATTGCGCAAATTTCCCAAATCTGACAACGCTAAAAGCTACTTAGAACTTACAATATTTATAGATTACAAGAACTTAGTTAATTTTACAACTACTAAGAGACTTAACTAACGCTAGGTTCAATAGTTAAAGGAACTAAGACAGTATAAGTTTAAGATCGTGTATACACTAAAAAATAATAATAGAAGAGTAGACGCTTTTAGGTAAAAACATAATATTGTAGAAACTAAAGAGATAACTAACTTTACAATACTAAATGTTAATAAAAACAGATTATTAAAACTAGCATAAACGCTTAATTTACTTATGCGCATCACGCACAACGTACTAGAAGAATTATAAAAAATAATTATTAAGCAATACTATCATAACTTAGTATATAATTACTTAGGCATTGCAAGAATAAAAAAACTTATTAAAAGAAATTATAAGTTTTTAAGAATAAAAGACAAAGTTACTACCTTTATTGCCTAATATGCAGACTGTTAGAAGAACAAGCACAGTACATATGTACCTTATAGAGAAATATAAGCAATAAAACTACCTAACGCACTGTAGTTAGACATCTTTATAGACTTTGTTATAGGTTTACTAGTTTTAAGAAACCTTATTATAAAAGTATTATATAACGCAATTCTTATAGTAGTTAATTAATTTACAAAATAAGCTAAGTATATAGCCTTTAAAAAAGATTTTATAGTAGTACAGCTTACATATATTATTAAAAATTAAGTTATTAAATATTACAGTATAGTAAAGTAAATTATTAGTAATAAAGATAAGCTCTTTACTTTAAATTCTTAGAAAACATTACTTGCGGCAATTAAAACTAAAAGAAAGCTATTAACAGCATACTACTTGCAAACAGACAGATAGACGGAACAAATAAAATGCATAATAAAAGTGTATTTTAGAATATATACTAATTAACAACAGAATAATTAGGTATTCTTACTACTTATAGCATAAATAGCATACAACAACAAAATTTTAACGTTTATAAAATAAACTTTATACTATATCACCTACGGGAGACACTTAAATTTCTTTACACGTATACTTTTAAGTTTAAAAATCCAAGCGGCTATTGTAACAGCTAATAAGCTAAAGTTAGTATATAAGTTACTTAAGAAAACACTTAAGAAGTCCTAACGCTAAAGCCTTTTATATATTAACTAGAAAAGAAAAACAGCACTTTAGCTAAAGAGGGGAGATAAAGTCTATTTGCTTATAAAGAATCTCTGCACTTAGTAACCTAGTAAAGGGCTTAACAACGTTAAAGTTAGGCTATTATAAATTCTAGATTAGAAGGGACTAGTTACGTACACACTTAAACTTCTATTTAATACAAAAATCTACCAAAAATTCTGTATTAATTGTGGGAGCTGAAAAGGAGCAATTACTTGATTAGGAGGAGTGGAATGAGTGTATTGAACAACTAAGTGCCACAACAAAGTGGTCAATAACTGCTAAAGAGGAATAAGACGATCTAGCCCGTATATATAGGCGCTAGCGCGATCGTCACGTGTTCAGCTTACTAGGATCACCTGCTTAACAGGGTGACCCGCATGTTGCGCATGTCAATACTCCAACACACCCCCTAGGTTAGTAAGATACTATTAATCTAAGCTATAAGCAACTAGGCAATTGTAATAAATTAAGGTTATTAATTAAGAGGTCCCTCTATAATTATAGCTTTTCCTGCCTAATCCTCTGTTTTCGTAGTAATGCTGCTTGTTAATGTTTTAATTAATCTCAGCAGTCCTAATATTAAAACATTAAATAGACCTTAAATATTACGTAATTAGTTAGTGCGCAGCCTCTACAACAATATTAATTGCGTCTACTACCCCTCTAAAACTTTTGCCTTCAACCTTACTCTAATATTAATTGCTAAGCTTTTTAGGACTGTCTCAACCACTATTACTAATATAGTAAGTAGCGTTACTCTATTGTTCTCTTACTAATCAGCTACTAATCTTATATAGTCTGCCTCTAGTAACAATAAGCGTAAGCGTTATTTAGAAAGCCACTATTATAAGCGTAATAATAGTGCTAAGCATAAGCGTTGTGCGCGCTAAAGCCTGTTTAATAATAAAATTTAATAGGCAGCTAATCTTTAAAATAATAAGAGTTAGTTGCTACTACTATTTAATCTATACGCTTATCGCAAAACATCTAGTAGCTCTACTAAGAGGCTAATTACCTTACCTGCTAAATTAAGTCTACTGTTAAGTCCTTACTTGAATTTTAATCTACATAAGAGTTTAACTAAGTAATTGAGCTAGCGTAAAGGCAAGGCTCCTTAAGAGCTAAGACAAAAGTCTTAGTAGCTTATTATTTAAGCAGCGTCCTGCAATTAGTAACAAGACAACAATAATAGCCTACAAACGCCTATTAAGCTGTCTACTAGGCGTAACACGCCCCCCTTAACCTAGAAAAAAGCGCCTAATAGCTCTTTAAAGATTGCTGCTAATCTATTATTCCCTTGCGTTCTACCTTGTAAGCGCTACATAAAAAAGATACTAGATAGTTTGTATGCTAAATACCGCTTTAATCGCGTTTAGACTAGTAGTTAGAGCAGCTTAACTATAGCAGTTACTTATTACATACCTACTACACAGTTAATATTAATCTTGCTAATTAATTTATAGCTATATACAAGAATAAAGTAGTAAGTCTCCAATCTTTTAAGCTTCCTGCTCTGCTTGCTAACTTGTTTTTTAGGGATAGAATAACAACTAGATATACTAAGCTGTAAAAGCTTAACTGCTTAAGGACATTATTGCTCGCTGTAAAGAGATTAATAGCAGCGTTATGTTTACTAGAAAGCCTTTTTTGTAGAAGCCTCCCGTCTATAATTGTCGCGCTTAAGAAATGTCGTATCGCGGTTTTGCCGCTCAACCTCCTGCTCCTGCTCCTGCTCCTGCTCCCGCGTTCGCTCCTGCTTAGCAACCCGCTCAACAGCCGCAAATAACAGCTTATTATCTACAGCAGCAGCAGCAACAATAGCAGCAACAACATTAACAACAATATAAGCAACTTTAGCAGTAACCTGCTTAAAGGTTACTGCTTTAAGAGCAGGCTGCCCGCGGAATATTGCCCCCTGTTACTCTATACAATTGTCCTTTTCCTTGTTGCACTAATTGCTATATAAATTGTTTATATAGCAGCAATTATTACGCTAGGGTAAGAAGGCAATTATTTAACAACTTTATGTATAGAAGTAATAGATTAGAATTAAGACGCAACGCTGCTTACCTTAGGACTCTCGCTATTTAAGCTTAGATAGCTTAAATTGCTCTTGAGCTAGCTAAAGCTAAGCAAGCTAAGCGTAATGCAATAATAAAGTCTAGTAGGTATAATAAGTCTAATGCTAATTAGTAATAAGGTTCCTAGTCCTAGTTTAATTGTCTAGCTTACGTTCTCCCGCTTACTATAAGCAATTAAGAGGAGACTTAGTTTAGTATACAGATATTGCTGCTTAATACAAATCCTTTGCTTGTTAATTATTATTTCCTTTAATTAAGTGCTTAACTTGCTAAGGGTTAAGTAACTACTTAAATTTTTTAAACTGTTGTTAGGTAAGCAACTTAGTTAGTCTATTAGCTAGCATAATTGCTGTTTCTAGATATTGAACCTAAAATAATTCTTAAGTAAATTCCTGCTGCAGCTACATGTTTTGTATATCTATATGCCTTAATTAGGTGCTAATCTACTTATCTTTCTTAACTACAAGCCTAATTGTTTGTTAATTATTACACTAGACTGTCTAGATATCTCCTAGATTAAGAGATAGCTTACAAAAGAAGCGCTTAAGGGCTATAGCCTCCTTAGTAGTGTACTTAAGGGTGAGTAGCTTAGCCTTAGTAGTTTACGTAGTTACTGTAGTCTGCTAAGCTGCCTTCTAAAATATTAGACTACTATATAGGATAGCTATATGTCTATAGGACAATTAACGAGTTTCTTAATTATCTACAAAGGAAGCATTACCTACAATTATTAGGTCTAGGCTATTATAGTTCCTATATTAGATCGCATCCTATCTGGTTTAATAGAGGTACATAATCACCTATATAACAGCTTTTATATACTAATTGCTAGGGTTTTTAAGGAAGTGTAAGAGCTTTAAAATTAAGTAGGCAATATCTAGTTATAGCATAATAGCTGTGTACAGCACTAATTTAAACCTTTTTTAGTAGGCCTTAATCTCTTGCTTAGTTGCTTTGTTAGTGTTCTTAGGCAGCTCCTTAGATAGTAATAGGGTCTTTAGAAAGCTACTATCCTCTAGCTTAAACTTCTTTATAATCTTGTTAATATACATATTATGCACAAGCGTGATTATTTACTTCTTATAATCTCTAATTATCTCGATACTAAGGAACTATTTAACTAATCCTTATTCCTTTATCTTATACTTGTCTATAATCTTTAACTAAAGATCTATTGCCCTTTACTTATTTATTTTTAAGGTATCAAAGGTGGTGGTTGTTGTTGTAGTCAAAATGGGTTTTCTAAAAAAGTGAAAAGCAGCTGCCCTCTACTAATTAGTCGCAAAAGTCAAAAAAAGATTGTGTGTAGTTGACGAAATTCAAACGGTGAGTAGATAAGGTCCACGCGCTAAGCGCTCGGAGCAGAAAAGCTTAGACTACTAAGCAAAATTAGGGTTAAAAAATTTGCTGAAGGTACCAAAAAACGACACTAATTGAAACGTGTTCAACGGCGATTGCCAGCCTATAGCTGGCAACAAGATTGCGATGGAGGTAGAGGAGGTGGAGGTGGAGGAGGTGGAGGTAGAGGAGGGTAAGGACACGTACGTTACCGCAGCGGGAGCCTACAATACTTTATAAAAGCTCCCTGCCTGCCGCTTCTTACCTTTAGGATTTCCTACACCACCTAGTACCACATACAAATAATATAATACTTAAACTATTCTTCTCCCTGTTTAACACAAAGACTAATAGCTTACATTAAGTAAAGTTAGACCTTACTAGGTTACTATATAAGAAGCTATAGTAGTAGATTACGAAGCCTACGTTTACCTTTGTTAAGCAGCCTCCCTAGTTAGTAAAAGAGGAGCTATTAGCGGTAGCTCCTATAGTAATTATGTGGACGCAGAGGTTAAATTCTGTTATTTATTAACACTTTATTAATGCGTCTAGTATTATAGATATTAAAGTTATAATAGAAGTTATAAAAGGCTTGTTTAGCGGTAAGTTTATTAAATACGTTGCGTATATTAATAGTCTAGGTGTAGTAATAGTGTGTTATCTTACTAATCTCCTCCTACGCGAATGCAACTTTAGTAAAGAGACCTTATAGTAGCTCTATAAGGAGTAAGAGCATGTTAAACTAGCTATTAAGTAGCTAGGATAAACTAACAAGTAGGAGGATTTTGTAAGTTACCTCTAGGGATAGGAGAGCTGTGCTTAGATAGTAACGTTGTTATTATATGTTTACATCTAAGTATAGGCGCTAGAAACGCCGCGACTGCAACACTGCCAGAATAGCGATAAAGACAACAGAAGTTGCGGTTAGTAGTAAATAGTTATTAGTAAATAGTTATTAGTTAAGAGAGTTAGTTAGAGGGATATTACGCATCTTTGTTTTTGTCTAAACATGCAACATACTAATTGCGTGCCGGCAATGCTAAACAAGAGGGTATAAGCCTAGATACCTGTTATTAGTAATAAATCTTTTTTACTAAAATAGTTTCTACAAAATGTGTGGTCACATCAAAAGGTTGTCTTAAAAGGCCGAAGCTAGCCCTTTACTTATAATCTTTTAGAAAGAGCAGTAGGATATTATCTACATAAAATAATACTAGGATCCTCCTTTTTTTATTAAAGATTAGGCAAGGTTTCTATAGTAAGGCAATTAGTTTAATCTCTCTTAGTAATCTTAACAGCTCCTTATACTACAACAGTGGCGAGTCTTACAATTTATATAATACGTAGTTAAGCTGTACGCACTTCCCTAGCTTCTTAAAGCTATTTAGCATTATATAGATTACTAAGTTATCTTCTGTAATTAACGTATTAAGGAATGCTCCTACAACATTATATTACTTAATTTTTAAATTATTCTTAGCAGTAATAGCTATTACTGCTTAGAAGGACTTAGCTACTAAAGTAGCAGTATAAGTTAAATTAATTAAATCTTTTTCCTAGAGATTACCTCTTACAACAATCTGCGCCTTGCATTTAAGAAAAAAGCTATCTTAATTTAACTTGTAAGTCTAAACCTACTTTATAGGTATTAGGCAATTATTTGCTTCTTCTCTTCAAATCTTAGTCTAAGTTCCATTCTTACTAAACTAATTAATCTTCTTCCTATAGGCATTCTTAAACAGGGCCCTTATAAAATGCTAAAGTACCTACTTTTATAATCCTAGTACGCTTCGGCCTTTTAAGACAACCTTTTAATGTTACCACACATTTTAGAGACACCTTTTTAGTAACAAAAAAGATTTATTGCTAATAACAGGTATTAGGGCTTATGCCCCCTTATTTAGCATTGTTGGCACGCAATTAGTGTGTCGCATGTTTAGATAAAAACAAAGATACGTAATATTCCTCTAACTAACTCTCTTATCTAATAACTATTTACTAATAACTATTTACTACTAACTGCATCTTCTATTATCTTTGTTACTATTCTAGCAGTGTTGTAGTCGCAGCGTTTCTAGCGCCTATACTTAGATGTAAATATACGATAACAGCGTTACTATCTAAGCACAGCTCTCCTATTCCTAAAGGCAACTTATAGAATTCTCCTACTTATTAGTTTGTTTTAGCTACTTAATAGCTGTTTTAACACGCTCTTACTTCTTATAGAGCTACTACAAGGTCTCTTTACTAAAGTTATATTTAGGAAGGAGGAGATTAGTAAGATAACATATTATTACTATACCTAAACTATTACTATACCTAAACTATTAATATGCGTAACATATTTAACAGACTTGCTACTAAATAAGCCTTTTATAACCTCTATTATAACTTTAACATCTATAATACTAGACGCATTAATAAGGTATTAATAAATAATAGAATTTAACCTTTACGTCTACCTAATTACTATAGAAGCTACCGCTGACAGCTTCTCTTTAACTAACTAGGGAGGCTGCTTAACAAAGGTAAACGCAGGCTTTGTAATCTACTACTATAGCTTCTTATATAGTAACCTAGTAAGGTCTAACTTTACTTAATATAAGCTATTAGTCTTTGTGTTAAATAGTGAGAAGAATAGTCTAAGCATTGTATTATTTATATATAGTACTGTGTAGTGTAGGAAATCCTAAAGGTGAGAAGCAGTAGGTAAGGAGCTTTTATAAAGTATTGCAGGCTCCTGCTGCGGTAACGTACGTGTCCTTACCCTCCTCTACCTCTACCTCCTCTATCTCTATCACAATCTTGTTGCTAGCTATAGGCTAGCAATTGCTGTTAAACACGTTTTAATTAGTGTCGATTTTTGGTACCTTTAGCAAATTTTTTAACCCTAATTTCGCTTAGTAGTTTAAGCTTTTCTACTCTAAGCGCTTAGCGCGTGGACCTTATCTACTTACTATTTTAATTTTGTTAACTACACACAATCTTTTTTCGACTTTTGCGACTAATTAGTAGAGGGCAGCTGCATTTCACTTTTTTAGAAAACCCATTTTGACTACAACAACAACCACCACCTTTGATACCTTAAAAATAAATAAATAATCCTAGTAGTTTAGGTAGATTATTATAATACTGTTAAGTATTTCTACTTAGCTTATGCTTAGTAAGCAAAGCTACTATAACTATGTAATTAAGAGTCTTATAGCTTGCTTAGTCTTCTTAAGTTGCTTACAAACCTAGCAGGTAAGTATTATAAAAATTATTCTATAATAGATCTTTATAATATGCAATTAATGTATTAACACTACCTATACTTCTACTCCCTAGTTAATTATTAGGATCTTAGGTTACGTCCTTACGCTTACGCCTGCTACCTAGCTTACGCAGTAGAAGATAACAATTTACAGGCTAATTTAGACTTTTGCCTGTAATCCTAGCACTATGTCTTATAAGTAGAGATTAAGCTTGTAATTATTTTCCCTGTTTACTATTTAAGGCCTAAGATCTTAAATCTTAAGATAATTTACGCCCTGCTATCCTACTTACCTAAACAAGTATTCTATTACGATAAGCTAGCGCGTTAGAGTCTTTAGGCACAGACTGTTAGACTAGTAATAAGTTGTTAAGCTTATATAATAGAGGCTCCCTACCTTTAGGTATTAATAGATTAGCTTTTTTTAGTATACGCACTGCTGTTTAACTATTAATAACTTTATAATTAGTTGCGTTGCCGCTCTTTAGAGTCTTTAATTTAGGAGTTAGTTTTAGGGTAGCAAGACTAGTATTTTGCTACTAATCCAAGCAAGTTCCTAATAGTACACTAGCCTCGTGCTCTATTTGCTTATTATCTTCTAATCTACTCTTGTTTTTAGTAAGTAGGCCTTCCTTACTACTTAAGATAGTAGATAGATTACTCTTAAGGTCTTTAGTAGTTAGCTGCGTATCTTAATCTACCTTTCCTTAAATAGGCAAGAGGTCTAAATCCTCTCTTAGATTAACTAGCTCACTATTGTGAAGGATCTCTACAATCTTAATTACTTAATTCCTTAGTAGCTCTTCCTTATAATCTTCTTTATAAAATTAACGTTTATTAAAAGTTATATTATAGGTAGTAATTACCTAATTAAGTGTTAGTACCTATATATAGTATATGTTAGAGGCTTAATAACTAACTGAATAACTAATATAGCTGCAAGGATTAACCTTAAATCCTTAATAATGACGCCTAGCTACCTTCTCCTTAGTTAAAGGTTAAGCTTAGTAGCTATAGGTATAAATTCTGCTCTAGTCTAGGCGTAGATTAACAGTCTAGTGTCTAATCTTAGGTAGTTAATAATATTAAAAATATTTTCTAAACTATTATTTAAGCACCTAGTTAGGGGATTTGTAGCTATAGATCTTAGTAGGGCTTATTCTATGTAAGTAAGTCGCCGCATTTATAATTACTAGCTAAAGCTTAGCTAGTAGATTAGCGCTTGTGCGCATCTTAATAGCCTTTATAATTAGCTCTTAATTTGCTCTCTCCGCCGAGCTGTTAGGCTTATAAGTATAAAGCAGTGGCGTCTTAATTATAATCTCTTTCTTTATAGCCTATTCCTGATATTTTTATTACCGTCTCTAAGGCAGTGTAGCAGTATTATTATTCTAATAGATCTTTATAATCTTCTACTTATATTTTCTCTTAATCATTACAGCAAAGCCTTTAATTATAGGCATAATATTATTTAGTGTCTTTAACTAGATATTATAATTGTACAGCTTGTCTAAGTAGTCTTCCTTAATAATTAGTACCTATTTCTTAAGTAGCTAACTAGTTAGGAAATTAAATAGATCCTATGAGATCCTATAGAAAGGTTGTAGTAATCTCTCCTTTAGTTACTACAAGATTACTTACAAAGTATAAGCTGTTGCGTAGTATTTACATTCTAATAGCTTTTTACTAGTAATCTTAACATTCTATACTAAGTAGACTAAGGCTTTAATAGCCTGTTATTCTAGGTGTCCTAATTATTAATGCTATAAGTCTTTATCACTAGTACGTAACTAAGGTTTCCTTAATCGCACTACAGCGTTTACAAGTAGTAGTTAAGCAGGGTAATAAGTAAGTTGCTTATATTTAATAAATAAGAGATTAAAGTAACACTTTAAGTTAATTAAGATATTATTCATCTTAATTATTCTAAATTGTAAGGTGTAATTATATTCTTAATACTAAATACCTGCCTGCTTAAGCCGTGCTTCTAATATAATATCAACATAGAAACCTAGTACAACCTTAACATTAGTAAGTAGAAAATTAGCTGTCTTAGGGCTAGCCTTGCTGTATAGAATATTCTTAAGCAGCCTATTTCCTATACTAGCAACTAGTAGAATTAAAGTACCTACCTTAACAGTCTTGTCCTTAGCGTATTCGCTAAAGGTGCCTAGTACTATATGATCTATAGTATTAACTAGGTAGACTGCTAACCTACTATCTATAATCGTGCAGAGAGAAAGGGCATAAGGAGTAAAGGCTGCGCTAAACATATTTAGTCTAATTTCCTTAATAAGGTCCTTTAGGTTAATTAATGCTAAAACTAATAAGCTAGGGTAGGATCTACTTAACTTATTAGTAGCTAATCTACTAGTGCTAGCCTTCTAGCCTTCCTTCTTAATCTAGGTGCATAAGGTTGCCAATTTGTTACTATTCCATTACTTAAAGATCTTCTTTTTGTTATTATTTAACAGTTTAATTATTATACTGCTAGGAGGGCTTAATTTAGTTACTACAGTTTAAAGTTAATAGCAGTTACGTAGTGTCTAGAAGTACTTACTTATAGGCCCTTTACTAGCCTTGCAGGGGCAAAGGTGCAATTAGTTACTACTCTTATTTAACTTATTAGCACTTGTAGATTGTTAAGCTAATCTTAATCTAAATCTAGTTTAGAACACTGCGTGTCCTTTTCCTTTTAAAAAAGTAATTAACTAATTCTATAATAAAATACTAAAGATCTTCCCTAGATCATTAAGGGTTAAATAAGCTTTTCTAAGCGCCATTACTTATGCTAGCTTATTTTGCTTCTTACGCAACTAGTCTTGTGTAATCTTAGTGCCTAAGGCGTCTAAAAAATAAATAATTGCTAACAGCCTAACAACCTTAGAAAGCAAGTAGATTGTTACTTGTTAATACAGTAGTTGCTACTTAGTAAACTATTACTTAGGGCCTATTTATCTCTAGTAAGCCTTTTTAAGGTATAATCTGTACTGCGCCCTAATTAAATATTAAGTATTCTAATCTGTATGTGCAAGATCCTTCTTTAGGATCTTTACTAAGGCTTAAAGGCTAGCAAGGTTTCAAGTAATTATACTTATTAAGGCGTTTAAAAGCAGGTCTAGATAAACAGTCTTACTAATCTAGTCCTTAACATTAGTAATCTTAGTAACTTTTCTTATCTATTAAGTAGCTTGTACTCTATACCTATTAACTAGCTTATTGTAATTATCTTTCTAATACTTAGTATTTAGTAATTAAGCCTTATATTTGTGTTAAGCAATTTAAAGTCCTCTCGTATTTAAGCGCTAGCGCTAGGTGATAGAGCAACTAGCTGCTTAATATCTTTAGGCAGTTCTAGATACTGTGGCTCCTAGTAATCTATTAAGGGTACGTCTGGGAGATAAGGATTAACCTAATCCTAGATACCTTTATTTAAGCAGTGTAGCCTTAATAGAGTAAACTAGGTTAGCTAGTCTAATTAAGCCTTAATGATTACCCTTAAGGCGACAAGTAGTGTATTAGTAAAGTCTATCTTAAGATAAGATGCTTTGTGTAGGATCACAACGTAGGTTATTATTAAGGTAACAACAAATTAATTAGTTAGTTAGTAGGTAGCTTAGTAGCTTGTATTAGAAAGAGGTTGATCGTATAATTAATAAGAGAAGTACAGCAGCAGTAGCAATCTGCTAGCTATACTGTAGGAGAATAGAGGAGAGTAAAATGCTAATTAAACTGCTAACCTTACAGCTTGCTAATTGCGCAGTAGGAATTAAAACTATAATTAAGCGGCTAGGCTTATAACTGTAGGAGCTAAAAAGGAGCAATTGCTTAATTAGGAGCAGTAGAATAAGGATATTAAACAACTAAGTGCTACAACAAAGTGGTCAATAACTGCTTAAGAGGAATAAGACGATCTAGCCCGTATATATAGGCGCTAGCGCGATCGTCACGTGTTTAGCTTACCAGGATCACCTGCTCAACAGGGTGACCCGCCTGTTACGCATGTCAATACTCCAACATTAATATATTAGAACTAGCAGACCTAAGAACGCCACTCTAAACAACCTTTGATTATAAAATAAAAAAAGAAAATAAATTTAAAGTTAAATGAATGCTTGTACACTAGAACAGTAACAATAAAACAGAGTACCTAATTAAATAGTTAAGTTACCTAACAGCAACAATATATAAGAACTAGATACAAACCTTACAAACTGCTAGAAGCATTTCTAGCAGTACTAAGCTTAGCAATAGAGGCATTAAGTAAACTTATAGTAGCTTACATTGTAGGCAAAAAGGCTATGCTAATAGATGCCGCAGGACAGTTAATTTCCTGCGCTACTTTAGTTTTACTAGCAGCTTCTATATTAGAAGCTAGACACAGCGCCTTCTTACGCGCTCGCTCCTTAGCTTATTTTAAATTTTTCTTATTCTGCAGCAACCGCGAAATTACTGATGTAAGCAATTTTCTATTATTATTAACTTTCTTTTAATACTTATTACGAGTACAGTTTAAAGACTTCTAAGATATGTTTACACATGCTTAACCTAACTGCGTACACTTAGTACACTTTAAACAAGAATTAGGCATAATATAATAAATTGTAATGGGCGGGCCTACTAGGCCTTGCATGCAACTACACACGCCGACCACTTAGCCAAAAGGCTAGCACAAGACAATAGAGCGTCTGATTGTCTTGCGTAGTTGATACTTATAGGCCGCCGCCGCGACCTGTAATGTGAGGTGTACCACCGAAATACAACCGAGGATCCACCCTGGGCCTCAGCCTATTACATTACCCCTCCGCTAGGTAAATAAGTACTGCGCTGCCCCCACGCTACCACGCCGCCGCGCGCACGTGTGCGTGTGAGCCAAAGTCATCGCTAAGCCAGGTCAAGACTCGAACTATCAACCTCTCGACCTCTCTAGACTTTAGACCCTAGGGTGCTCTATTGTAATGTAATAGGCGGGCCTACTAGGCCTTGCATGCAACAACACACGCCGACCACTCAGCTAAAAGGCTAGCACAAGACAATAGAGCGTCTAATTGTCTTGCGTAGTTAATACTTATAGGCCGCCGCCACGACCTGTAATGTGAGGTGTACCACCAAGGTACAACCAAGGATCCACCCTGGGCCTCAGCCCATCACATTATTGTAAGGGTACGTTGGGTTGACTAAAGATGCAAGGTAAACGGTGAAGGTAAATAAATTAGATATTGAACTATAGAGAGAGACTACGTAGGTTTATATATCCAACCTGGGTGATTAGGACTTAACCCCGGTTAGGACTAACTGAGGTTATCGGAGGTTGTCGGATCAGCAGATCAGCTAGAAACTAGCGCAAATAGTGCGGCTGATAGTTAGCTACTAGTGCTAAGGTGCTAGTACTGAGGTGCTAGTGCTGAGATAAGAAAAGCCAACGAAGGCTACAGGCCGAGTACTAGAGAATATTAAGGCTTTAGCCCTTTACAATACCCTCCTCCTAAAAATAGTAGGGGTAGTAATCTTGTTACCTAGAGTTCCACTCTTCTAGGGCTTCCGTATCTTTTAGATTAATAGCTAGTTCCTAAGTTAAATCTAGATATCCTAACCATTTAACTAAGTACTGCTTTTTTCTTCCTTTTCCTCTTTTCTCTAATAGGGTCTCTACTAGGTATTCTTCTCTATCCTCTGTCTTAATTAGTAGAGGTTTATTGTCGTCTATTAGCTGGCTTAGTAGAGGGTCTAAGGACGCTAGTCTAAGGTTATTAACATTAAATACTAGGTAAATCTAGCTAGGAGTATTTAATTTAACTGCGTTTAGTTTAATAACCTTAAGTACTGTATACTTAAGATTTTTCTAGTTAAGTTTTCTGCTAGGCTTTTTTGTTTTGTAGTAGTCGCCTAGTTTTAACTATACTTTATTGCCTATTTTAAGCTAAGGTAAGTAGTACCTTCTCTTATTTGCCTGCTTTTCTTGTTCTTGTTAGCTTTCTCCTATTGTAGCTTGTGCAAGCTCAATACTTTGTTATAGCTTTTTAATAATATTTTCCACCTTTTAATAATCCTCCTGTATTCTCCTTAGAAGTTATTGTTAAGGACTGTACTTAGGTGCAATTTGTAGGGGATCTACCTTATAGCTGTATTGTAGAAAAAAAGAAGACATTTTAGTAGACCAAGCTTGCCTTGCTATAACTGCAATCTTAGCTATCTCTAAGTTGCTTTTCCAATTTGTTTAATCCTAATTACAGAAGGCTTATAAATAAGCTTATACTATAGAGTTTATCCTCTCTGTAGAACTATTAGTTTTAGGATAGTATCTAGAACATAAGCGTTGCTTAATTTCTAATAACTTACAAAGCTTAATCTAAAAATAGTTAACAAACTATATACCTCTATCTAAAGTAATATAGTTTAGTAACTAATAGTAAGCTACAACAGAGTTAATAAAAGCTTTAGTAACACTTTCTATAGTAATGTTCTTAAGGCCTATTAGGACAACGTCCTTGCTAAGCCTATCTATAACTACTATAAGGTTTGTATAGCCTTCGCTTTCTAGTAACCCTGTAATAAAATCTATAGAAATCTCGTTCTATATTTACTTAGGTATAGGCAAGGGTTTTAGTAAGCCTTGTAGGCTGTCTCTCTAGAGTTTTGTTCTTCTACACACTAAGCAGTTCTTTATGTACCTTCTAATACTTTTGCTAATAGAGGGCTAAAAGTATTCTTTTACAATAGCTTAATAGGTAATATTCCTTCCTAGATAGCCTAAAGCTCTAGAACTATAGATTTCGTAGATAATTCTAGTTCTTAGAGGTTTATTATTAGGTACCTATTTTTAATCTTAGTATAGGAGGTTTCTAGAATCGTCTAGTTGGCATTTAGAAATAGAAAGTTTAAGATCTAAAGCTATAGGAAATCGTTGTTTACTATCCTTTACAGCTTTCTAGGCTATTTAGTAGGTTTTATCCTCTTTTTTAGCTTTATTCTATAGATTTTCTAGATCTAACTGCTCTTGTACTACTGCTAGATAGCTGTTGTAGTTAAAGGTTCTAAGCACTTCTTCTTCCTCTAGTTCTTTGTTAGTAGCTGCAGTTGTAGGTTTAAATACTTGTAGAAACCTCCTAGAAATCCTAGTATCTTAGTTGTTTACTAGCATATCTTGTTGTCTCCTAGATAAGGCGTTAGCCTTAGAGTTAATAACTCTAGGCCTGTAGGTAATTTCTATGTTAGGAAACTTTCCTAGAAATTAAGCCTATCTTATTTTTTTCTTGCTAAGCTGTCTAGACTTGCTAAATTATTTAAAGTTTTTATAGTCTATAATAACTATAAACTTCTTTAAAGATTGTAGCATAGCATCCTACTTAGATAAGTAGAAGATAACTACTAGTAATTCCTTGTTGTGTATCTCGTAATTGCTTTGTGTGCTAGTTATCTTTTTTAAATAATAAGCTACTAGGCGTAAGCTTCTTTTATTATTGTATTGTGAGAGAACTCCTGCTACTACATATCTAGAAGAGTCTGTTTCTAGGATTATTTCTCTGTCAGGATCCTATTAAGCTAGTACTAGCTTAGTAATAAATAACTCCTCAAGCTTATTAAAAGCCTTTTGCTTAGTTTTTCCTTATTAAAAGGAGATGTTACTAGTAAGCCTTAAAAGAGGAGCTACTATCTCTAAGTAGTTCTTAATAAATTGTTAATAGAAGTTTGCAAAACTAAGAAAACTATGTACTCCTTTAACGTTTATAGGCGCCTGCTAATCTCTAATTGCTTTTACTTTCTTAGGGTCTATTTGAAGTCCTTTTCTAGCCTTAATAATAAATCTAAGGTATTTTGTACTCTGTATGTTAAATTTGCATTTCTAGATGTCCAAAGGTAATCTAGCCTTGCCTATAGCTTCTAAAACCTTATTTGTATTGTGTTAGTGTTCTTTAAGCGTGCTATTAGTGTAAATTAATACGTCGTCTAGGTAGGCTAAGTAAAAATTGTTAATATACTTGCAGAGGGTCTAATTAATATAGCATTAAAAGGTACTAGGAGCGTTTGCTATACTAAATAGAGTAACTAGCTACTTATATAACCTAAATCTAGTATAAAAAGCTGTTTTCTACTTATCTCCTATATTAATCCTAATCTTGTAGAAAGCTGCAGAAACGTTAATCTTTATAAACTATTTAGCTTTTGTAATATTGTTAAGGGTTTCCTAAATTAAAGGTAAAAGATAACAATCTTTCTTTGTAATAGCGTTTAGGGCTTAGTAAATAATGCAGAAATATAATCCTCCTCTAGGTTTCTTAGTAAAAAGGACAGGGGAGGAGGCAGGAGAGCTACTAGCTCTAATTTATCCTTTATTAAGTAGAGAAATAAGCTCCTTTCGTAATACTAGAAGTTCTAGGCGGCTTATACTGTATACAGGTCCCTAGGGAGCCTCTTTTTCTTCGCCTTTATTGTCTTTCTCTAGTTTAATTCAGTAATCTACTTTAGATCTGCGTAAAGGAGGTAGTACAGAAGCAGTTTTTAGATTAAAAATCTAAGCTAGGTGTTAATAAGCCTTAGGGATTAAAGGTAGGACCTCTACTTTCTTCTTAGGAGCTAGGGCTTTTTTAATATTCTTAAGAGAAGCAGCGAAAGTTTAAATAGACTCATCTTTTTTCGCCCGCCTAATATAGGAGTAATAAGCTGTTGCGCTTATTTGTTTTAATCTCTAGTCTCCTTTAATAGGGCAATCCTTAGTGCTAAGTAACTTAATCCTTTAGCTAGAAGAATAGATGTAAATTGTTTTTCTAGAAGGAGTAATAGTAACCTCTCTTCTATTTATCTAGGGCTGTCTAAGTATTAAATTATAACTAGGGTGTGTAAGGGCCACATAACCCTAAATAGTGTCCTTATAGCCTTTAATATTAATGTCTAACCTAGTAACTTTGTTAATAGTTCTAGGTTTATCTGTAACTGCTTCTAATCTTCTAGGAGAAATAGAAATGCACTGTAAGTTAGCGTTCTTAATAAGTGAAGGGCTAATAAGTAAGTATGCAAGGTTTTCCTGTATTAATTAAAGTAGAGGCGAAAGTGTAACAATTTACTAATGCCTCTAAAGTAATTCTATTGCTGCTTATATTCTTTTTAAAGTTTACCTACTCCTTAACTAAGTTATCCTAACTTATTAGAGGCTCCTGCTGGTAACTTTGAACAGGAGCTACTCTTTTTCTAAATCTAAGTCCTTATTTAAGCTTCCCTTGCTAAGCTTATTATCTTCCTTTTTCTTAGAGTAAGAGGACTTAACTAAAGTCTTTTTCTCCTTTTCAGAGGATCTCTTATTCTCTGTACAATATGCAGACAGATAGCCCTTCTATTTGCAGTTAAAATAGCGTTTTTCTTTATATAACTGTTCTAACTCCTAGTTACTAAACTGTTAAGGTTTAGCAGTTCTTCCTGTGTATTCTATCCCTTCTATCTAGTCTCCTTTTAAAGGAGAAAGAGGGGGAGAAGTTCTCCTAGATTTATACTCCTTAGGCTTGTTGTCTCTGCCTTTAGAGTACTCCTCTATTCTGTAGAGGTAATTAGCAATCTCTATTGCTTTGTTTTGTAGGCTATCTAAATCCTTATAAGTAATACCTACAAGTTTGTCTTAAAGTTATTAAATAAGACTTTTTTAGAAAAGCATTATCCTTGTATCCTTATCTTGACTACTATTAGATAATAGTAGTTGTTCCTAGAATTCTATAATATATTTGCGTATGCTTTTCTTGCCTTGGCTCATAGACTAGAGCTTGTTCTTAGCTCTCTCTGCACTATAGGGATCTCTAAACATTTAATCAAAGAAGTTTAATAGCTTATTAAAGTTCTATAAATTAGAAATCTCTATTTAGTTAAGGAAAGACAGGGTAAGAGTTGCAGCTGAGCCTTTTAATTAACTAAAGGCGTAGTCACAAGTCCTTTTATCTGTGTTAAAATCTTCCTTATTGTTCTCTACCTTAGCGGTAACCTATTATTAAAAGATTTAGTACATCTTTCCGTTTCTGTTAAAGGTATTAGGATCTAGTTGTTTAAAACGCCTAGGCGTTTAAGCTTGTTAATTTCCTAAGGCAGCTAATAGGGTAGGTAACTAAGGTAGAGGTTATTGTTCTACCTTAGGCTCCCTTTATTGTTGCAATGTTGTGCCTATAGCTTCCTAAGCTTAGAAAGCTTCCTGTACTTTTGTAGAGGTGGCTATCTCGTCTAGGCCCCCTGCTCTACAAAGTCCCTCTAAAGTAGTCTCTACTTGAGGTTTGCTTACACTATCTTAGTGTAATTCTACTATCCTTACAACTAGAAAAGCTGTTAAGAGTTCTGCTATTGTATTTGCAGGTACTCGCTAGTACTCTATATTGTTGACAGGAATCGTTATAGGTGCTACTACGCTTAGTAGGCTTATCCTTTTCGTGTAGGGGCTACTACGCTTAGTAGGCTTATCCTTTTTGTGTAGGGGCTACTACGCTTAGTAGGCTTATCCCTCGTCTGTTTTCTGGGGCTACTACACTTAGTAGGCTTATCTAATGAATTTAAACGCCTTAGGGACTTATACAACTAAGTATTCCTTAGCACTTTTAATCTAGTGCTTCTTCTGTTAATCCTTTAGTAGATTTAAACAGTCAACCAATTAACTAGCGCTCTAATAAATTAGATTCTTGCGCGTAGATATAGCTCTAGCTAGCTTCTTGTCTAGATATAGCTCTAGAGGGCTCCCAAGTACGACGTAGCTACGCAAGTAGCTAAAGAAGGATCTAATTTAATTGTAAGGGTGCGTTGGGTTGACTAAAGATGCAAGGTAAACGGTGAAGGTGAATAAATTAGATATTAAACTATAGAGAGAGACTACGTAGGTTTATATATCCAACCCGGGTGATTAGGACTTAACCCCGGTTAGGACAAACTGAGGTTATCGGAGGTTGTCGGATCAGCAGATCAGCTAGAAACTAGCGCAAATAGTGTGCTAGTGCTGAGATAAGAAAAGCCAACGAAGGCTACAGGCCGAGTACTAGAGAACATCAAGGCTTCAGCCCTTTACATAAATAAAGCTTTCTAGAAAACAATAGTTACAAGGAGCTTTAGCAGAATAGTTAGCACGAGCAATTTTAGAACTAAGACGTAAGCGACGTTAGTAAGAAGAGGACATAACAACTGCCTTACTTATAACGCAGGGCAAGCCTCGGTTATTTAAAAAAAATGACAAAATACAACTACGTGATTTAAGGACAAATTTTTAGAGGAAGAGGATAGTGTTGCAATCTAGACCTAAGGACATCTGGGATGACTCTTCAAGGACCATGCAGCATAGGCAGGTGATTACAGCCAGGCAACCACGCCGTTGTCACGTGACTACTTATTAACGAGCACGCTTGTACACGAGCGCGACTACGTAACTACTTATTAACAAGCGCGACTACGTAACTGCTCACTAACAAGCGCACGCTTGTACACAAGCACTACACTTATTAGTATATAGTATAGGCACTAAACCCTTATAGCTTAGTGTGTTTAACTTGGAGTTCTACTTAGTAAATAATCTAAAAATTAAGACTTAATTCTTAACCCTTATACTATTACATCAATTTTATAATCGTGCTAGTACACCCTGTGTTCTTAGTACTCGTTTATTCTCCCGAGAACTAACCTAGATCATCTTCGGACGATCTTTACATTGTTCTAGTGTACAAGGATTCTCTTAACTCAAATTTTTTTTATTTTTTTTTATAATAAAAAGTTGTTTAGAGTAGCGTCATTAGGTCTGCTAGTTCTAATATGTTAAAATAGAATCTTAAGTAGATTTTTGTATTAGGTAGAAAGTTAAGTGTGTACGTATCTAGTCCCTTCTAGTCTAGAATTAAAAACAGTCTAACTTTAACGTTGTTAAGCTCTTTACTAGGTCACTTAGTGCAGAGATTTTTTCTAAGTAAATAGACTTTATCCTCTTTCTTTAGCTAAGATGCTGTGTTTCTTTTCTAGTTAACATATTAAGAGCTTAAGCATTAAGCATTTTTAAGTATCTTTTTAAGTAACTTATATACTAACTTTAGCTTATTAGCTATTGCATTAGCTGCTTATATTGTTAAACTTAGAAGTATACGTGTAAAGAAATTTAAGTGTCTTTTATAGTTTATATAAAATAGAATCTATTCTATACACTTTAAAAGGTTATTATTATATGCTATTTATGCTATAAGTAGTAACAATACCTAATTATTCTATTGTTAATTAGCATATATTCTAAGATAAGCTTTTATAATATAATTTATTTGCTTAGTTTGTCTGTCTATTTGCGGATAATACGCTGTTAATAGCTTTCTTTTAGTTCTAATTGCAGCGAGTAATATTATCTAAAAATTCAAAGTAAAGAGCTTGTCTCTATTGCTAATAATTAACTTTAGTATGCTATAATATCTAATAACTTAATTATTAATAATATGTATAAGCTGTACTGCGGTAAAATTTCTCTTAAAAGCTATGTACTTAGCTTGTTTTATTAATTAATTAACTACTATAAGAATTGCATTATATAATACTTTTGTAACAAAGTCTCTTAAGACT
The DNA here is from genome assembly GCA_024321975.1 of Alternaria sp. 'sect. Undifilum'. Lineage (NCBI taxonomy): Eukaryota > Fungi > Ascomycota > Dothideomycetes > Pleosporales > Pleosporaceae > Alternaria > Alternaria sp. 'sect. Undifilum'. Next base: position 5,359,004 of record JAJJZI010000004.1, read on the forward strand.
AGTGATTTTATAACAAAGTTAATAGAAATGTCTAACTATAGTATGTTAAGTAGCTTTATTACTTGTATTTCTTTATAAGGTGCATGTTTGCTGTGCTTATTCTTCTAGCAGTCTGCACATTAGGCAATAAAAGTAGTAACTTTGTTTTTTATTCTTAGAAAATTTCAATTCTTCTTAATAAGTTTTATAGTTCTTGTAATACCTAAGTAACTATAAACTAAGTTATTGTAGTGTTGCCTAATAATTGCTTTCTGTAATTCTTTTAGTATAGTGTGCTTAATGCGCATAAGTAAATTAAGCATCTATGCTAGTTTTAATAATCTATTGTTATTAACCTTTAATATTGCAGAATTAGTTATCTCTTAAGTTCCTGCAATATTGTGTTTACAGCTAAAAGCACCTACTTTTTTATTATTATTTTTAGTGTGTATACGATCTTAAACTTATACTGTCTTAATTCTTCTAACTATTAAACTTAGCGTTAGTTAAGTTTCTTAGTAACTATAAAATTAACTAATTTCTTGTAATCTATAAATATTGTAAGTTTTAAGAAGCTTTTAGCGCATACTCTCTTATATCTTAAGCAATTAATAATAGCTATTAGCTCCTTGTTGCAAATATTGTAATGTTTCTCTAGTTCTAAAAACTTACAAGAATAGTAGGTAATTAGGTGCTATTTGCCTTTATATACTTAGCTAGTTTATTCTCTAAGTGCGAGGTCTAATGCGTCTGTTTTTAATTGTAGTAGCTGTCCTGCTTAGAATATACAAAAGTATAATAGTTTTAAAGTTACATTCTTAAGCGTTTAGAAGACGTTCTTTGCTTTTTTACTTTACTTAAAAGGTACTTCTTTTTTTTAGTCTTATTACTACGATAGTAATTCTAAAAGATTTCTTAATAAACTATTAATTAAAGTTCAGAAATTCTAAAAAGAATTATATTTCTTTAACTATTTTTAGTTATAGCTATTTTTTATTTTCCTATATTTTTTTTACTTATCTATACTCCTTGTGCCCTAATAATATATTCTAGAAAAGCAACTTTGTATTTGTAAAACTTGTATATCTTAAGTCTTAGTTGTAGGTTAAACTATTCTAGGCACCTTAGTACTGTGCAGAGATGTTTAATATAATTCTTTAGGTTCTTAAAGTAAATAAGAATGTTATCTAAGTATATAATAACAAAGATGTTTAAGTATACTCTTAATACATTATTAATAAGTTCTTTAAATATTCTAAAGAGTATATTAACTTAAAAAGTATAATCGTGTATTTGTAGTATTTATATCTTGTTTAGAACACTGTTTTTTATTCTTTACCTTTTTTATTCCTAATAAAGTAGTATTTATCTTAGAGGTCTAATACTGTAAAGACTTTAGCATAAAATATTTAATTCTTAAGTTTTGTAATATTCATTAGTAGATATTAATTCTTTGCTGTATCTTTGTTTAACTTCTAATAGTTAACACACATTTCTAATAGCTTATTTTTTTTTAGTATAAAGAGTATAAAGAATCCTGCTAGTAATATTAAAAGTTTTATATAGCCTTTTGCTAAATCCTTATCTAGCTTTTTTCTTAATATTTTAAGTTCTAACTTTAAAAGTTAATAAATTAGTCTAAAGGGTAGAGTCTTTCTTTCTTCTAGAATAATCTTATAATCCTAGGGTTAGTGTTTAAGCAAAGCTTTGCTATTTACTACTTCTGCAAAGAGGCGCTAAAATATTTTATACTCTTTTAAGATATTTAGAGTTATATATTTCTTTAAAACTCTAACTTTATAATTTAGGGGATCTCTTCTATTATCTATTAAGTTGAACTCTCTTGTTTTAAGATTATTCTTAGTTAAGGTTTACTGTCCCTTAGCAATATTATTAATCTTTTTTTTATTTACTATCTTAGTTGTTAAATATATAGGCTAGCTTATAGTTGCGTTTAATCTATAGCACTTAAATAAAACCCTTTTTTAACTCTTAGTTAATCTACAAGTTATATTCTTGTAACTAAGAAAGTCCTAATATAATGTTGTAAGTAGCTAGTCTAATAACGTCTAGGTTTATCTCTTTCTAGTATTTTTAGATGTGGAGCGTTACTCTAGTAATATTATAAGTAATTATTGTCTTGCCTAGTATAAGCTAACTATTAGCTACGTGTAGTAAGTAGAGTTCTTATTTCTTTAATGCTTATAAACCTGCTACTAATATTACTTAAGCAGAAACAAAGTTAGCTTGTGTACTAAAATTTACTGGTGCCTGCATTTAATGTCTGTTAAGCTTTACTATAAGCTTAAAAAAGCTTAGAAGATTTATTACGTTAATCTTCTTAGCAGTTCTAGGTATGTAAGGCGTCTTTTTCAAAAAGACTATGTGCTAAATTTATAAAACTTCTTTGCAATAATATATTAGTTGCATATAATATTAAGGCATGTGTGCTATAAGGGCTAGTTGCACATTTATGCATAATCTATTTTTATAATCTTTCTACTGCGTTATATATATTTATAGGTTCTTTTCTAGATTGTTGTGTCTGTAAAAGTATAGGCTGTGTTTTTTATTTTATATATATACTGCGCATTTATTGTTTAGATAATTATACTAATAGTAATTATATTTAAGTATTCTTTTTAGTTTCTTAGGAAACTATTCTAATCTGAGTTATTTAAATAATAGATTGTACAGCTGTTGTGTATATATACAGTTTATAAATAATTTACATGTTCTAACTTACGCAGGTCTGTTTAATAGTATATATTTTTAGCGCAGCTATTATCTTAAGCCTTATGCTGCTAGCGTGTTACTAAAAGTTTATTATAAATCTCCTTCTTCTCTTTGTCTAAAGGCCAGTGCGCTAGTTTATTCTAGGATGCTTTAGTATCTTTAGTTTATTTTAATACAAAATTATTATATATAGCTTTGTTAATAGTTACTACTAATGTAAGCCCTTTCTTCTATAGTTTCTTTGGTAAATTAGCATACTAGCTATAGCTTAGAAATGTTTCTCTACAAGGTTTCTTAAAGATCTTTTTAAGTTATTTAAGCTGCCTTAGTAGAACGTTAAATTTCTCTACTAGATTTATTAAGCATCTAGTCTTTGTAAGTAGTAGTACTTTTATGCTAATATTGTGTCTATTATTTATAGTATAAGTAAAAAGTTTTTATATACCTAATAGAACTGTCTCCTTGTTGTACACTACTAGCTCTTCCTAGGTAATTAGTGTAGCTAGTTAATAATTTTTTTAAAACTTAGCTATCTTGCTGTATTTAGTTTAGTCTACTAGAGTTACTTCTATATCTTTGTCTAGCACTATCTTAGAAATGTAGTTGTCTAAGGTTCCTTTAGCGTAATCCTAACTAGGTTTTCTAGAATATTAATACTTACTTAATTCTGTCTTTGAACTGTAATAGTAGGTTATATAATAACGTTCTATTTGTTGTCTAGGTTATTGTTAAGTTCTGCACAGTAAATAATATTTAGTTCTTAAGTTACCTTGCTTCAGCTTTAGCAGTCTTGTTTTATGTAACCTTTTTTACTATAGCTGTAATAAGTAACTATCTTGTTACTCTTGTTTTACGTAAACTTCTTCCTTCTTAGTCTTTTATTAATATTATTAAGGTGTATTAGCTTGTAGCTATTAGTAGTATAATGCTTTAGAGTTCTAAGTACATAGTTTTGCTAACGTCCTTAGTTAAAGTACTATCGTTAAAATGTTTAATATAGTTCAGCATTTATGTTTTTAGATATGCAATTCTTTTGCGCAAATAATTGTTTCTCTAATATAAGTTTATAAAGTTTGTTGTTTACTTTAATAGCTTTAGCTATAAGTTTGTTGAGCTTGTTAAGGCTAGATCTAGTTTTTATAAGTCTCTGTTATACAGTAGGTTTAAACCTCATTAGTACATCTATATTAAAGCGATGTTATTTTATTTAATAACTGTTTTATACTACTAAAATTCAATTATATAGTTAGTAGTAGACTTAGTTTATTGTAGTTTTTTAATCTTTTGTTCTGTTACTACAGATTCTTTAAAAAGTAAAAAGATTTTTTGTTATTTTTTCTTAAAGGCGTCTTAGTCTTTAACTAGAGTGGTATTGTTAGCATTTATAATATAATTATTTATGTAACGTTTAAAGATTACGTTAGCTTACTTTTCTACATCTTCTTAGAAATATATAGAGGCTAAGACAGTCTTATCATTGTCTTTAATTCTGTCTTTTTTAACGTAGAAGTATCTATTAACTTAGAGGAGCTAAGCCTTAGGCTTACTACGATTACTATAATAGTTGTTAGGCTTCTTGGCGCGGCTTGTAGTTCTTCTAGTATTGGAATTAGCGTGTGTGTCTATAGTTGTATTACTTATCTTTAAGGGTGTTTAAAGTGTAAAGATTATCTAAAAATAATTTAGGTTAGTTCTTAGGAGAATAAACAAGTACTAAGAACACACGGTGTACTAGCACAATTAGAAAATTAATGTAATAGTACAAGGGTGTGTTAGCACAATTAGAAAATTTATGTAATAATATAAGTGTTAAGAATTAAGTCTTAATCTTTAAATTAATTACTAAGTAAAACTTTAAGTTAAAAATACTAAGCTATAAAGACTTAGTGCCTATACTATATACTAATAAGTGTAGTGCTTATGTACAAGCGTGTGCTTGTAGAAGAGCATGCTTGTTTATAAGCAGTTACGTGGTCGCGCTTGTGTACGAGCGTGCTCGTCAATAAGCAGTCACGTGACAGTGGCGTAGTTGCCTGACTGTAGTCATCTGCTTGCGTTACATGGTCCTTGAAGGGTTACCCCGAATGTTCCTTGGTCTGGATCGTAACACTGACTAATTGATTAATCTGTCGTCACCTTAACGATAACCCACGTCGTGATCCTACACGAAGCATCTCACCAAAATAGACCTCACTAATACACCGCTTGTCGCCTCGGGGGTGATCCTTAAGTCTTAATTAGACTAGCCAACCTAGTTTGCTCTATTAAGGCTACACTACTTGAAGAAAAGCATCTAGGATCAGGTTAATTCTAATGTCCCGGACGTACCCTCAATAAATCACTAGGAGCTACAGTACCTAGAACTGCCTAAAGATGTTAAGCAGCTAGATGCTTTATTACTCAGCGCTAGCGCGCAAATACAAAAGGACTATAAGATTGCTTAACGCAAATATAAAGCTTAAGCTTATAATACTAAGTACAAAAAAGGTAATTACACTAAGCTAGTTAATAAGTAAAAGGTACAAGCTGCTTAATAAATAAAAAAAGTTGCCAAGATTACTAATGTTAAGGACAAGATTAGCAAGACTGTTTATCTAGACTTTCTCTTAAACGCCTTAATAAGTATAATTACTTAAAACCTTACTAGCCTTTAAGCCTTAGTAAAGATTTTTAAGAAAGATCTTACACCTACTAATTAGAATACATAGTATTTAATTAAGGCACAGTACAGATTACACCCTAATAAAGCCCACTAAGGACAAATAGGCCCTAAGTAATAGTTTACTAAGTAGCAGCTCCTGTATTGTTAAGTAATAAACCACTTGCTTTCTAAAGTTGTTAGGCTATTAGCAATTACTAATTTTTTAGACGCCTTAGGCACTAAGATTACACTAGACTAGTCGCGCGAGAAGCGCAATAAGCTAGCACAAGTAATAGCGCTCTGTAAAGCTTATTTAACTTTTCATAATCTAAGAAAAATCTTTAGTATTTTGTTATAAGATTATTTAATTATTTTTTTTAAAAAGAGAAGGACATATAGTGTTCTTAACTAAATTTAATTGAAAAGTAGCTTAACAATCTTCGAGCGCTAACAAGTCAAATAAAAGTAGTAGGTAATTATACCCTTGCCTATGTAAGGCTAGTAAAGGGCCTATAAGTAAGCACTTTTAGACACTGCGTAACTGCTATTAACTTTAAACTACAGTTACTAGATTAAGCCCTCTTAGCAGTATACTAATTAAGCTGTTGGACAAAAGTAAGAAGAAGATTCTTAATTAATAAAACAATAACAAATAAGCGACCTTACAGACCTATATTAAAAAAGAAGGCTAGAAAATTAGCACTAGCAGATTAGCTACTTATAAGTTTAGTAGATTCTACTCTAGCTTAATAGATTCAGCATGAATTAACTTAAAAGACTTAATTAAGGAAATTAAGCTAAATGTGTTTAGTGCAGCTTTTACCTTTTATACTTTGTCCTTTTGCACAAATATAGATGGTAGATCAGCAGTCTACTTAGTTAATACTATAAATTATATAGTACTAGGCACCTTTAGTAAATGCGTTGAGGAAAAGACTGTTAAAGCAGGCACTTAAATTATACTAGTTGCTAGTATAGGAGACAGGCTGCTTAAGAACGTCTTGCATAGCGAGGCTAGCCCTAGGACAGCTAATCTTCTGCTTACTAACGTAAAGGTTATACTAAGTTTTTATGTTAATATTATATTAGAAGCACGGCTTAAGCAGGCAGGTATTTAGTATTTAAGATGTAATTATACTTTGCAGTTAAGAATAAATACAAAGATCGTTGTCTTAATTAACTTTAAGCTTTATTTTAATTTCTTATTTATTAAATACAAGTAACTTTCTTATTACTCTACTTAACTATTGCTTGTAAACGCTGTAGCGCAATTTAGGAAACCTTAGTTGCATACTAGTAATAACAACTTACAGCATTGATAATTAAAACACCTAGGACAATAGGCTATTAAAGCCTTAGTCCGCTTAGCGCAAAACATTAAAATTACTAGTAAGAAGCTATTAGAATGCAATAACTGCGCAACAGCTTATATCTTAAAAGTAATTATATAACAACTAAGGAAGAGATTACCACAACCTTTTTACAAGATTTTATAAAATCTATTTAATTTCCTAACTAGTTAGCTGCTTAAGAAACAAGAACTAATTATTAAAAAGAATTACTTAGGCAAGCTGTTTAATTACAATATCTAGTTAAAGACACTAAATAATATAATACTTGTAATTGAAGGCTCTGCTGCAAGAATTAAGAGGAAATATTAGTAAAAAATTATAAAAATTTGTTAAAGAAATAATACTGCTACACTGCCTTAAAGAGAGTAATAAAGATATAAGAAATAGGCTTTAAAAAAGGAATTGTAATTAAAACACCACCGCTATATACTTATAAGCTAAATAGCTTAGGAGAGAAAGCTAGATAAGAGCTAATTACAAGGGGCTATTAAGATGCGCACAAGCGCTAATCTACTAGCTAAGCTTTAGCTAGTAATTATAGATGCGGCGGCTTACTTACATAAAATAAGCACTACTAAAATCTATAGCTACTAATCCCCTAAGTAGGTGCTTAAAAATAGTTTAGGAAACATTTCTAATACTATTAACTAACTAAGTCTAGACACTAGACCGCTAATCTACGCCTAAACTAAAGTAGAATTTATGCTTATAGCTGCTAAGCTTATCCTTCAAACAAGGAGAAGGCAGCTAGGCGTAATTTTCAAGGGTTTAAAGTAAATTCTTGCGGCTATATTAGTTATTTAGTTAGTTATCAAGCCTCTAATATATACTATATATAGGTACTAACACTTAATTAGGTAATTGATACCTGTAATATAACCTTTAATAAACATTAATCCTATAAAAGAAATTGCAAAGAAGAGCTACTGAAATATTTAATAATTAAAATTGAAGAAATTCTTTATAATAGCAAGCTAGTTAATTAAGAAGAAAACTTAGACCTCTTGCTTAAATAAGAAAGGGCAGATTAGGATACGCAGCTAACTACTAAAGACTTTAAGAGTAATCTATCTACTATGTAAAGCAGTAAAGAAAGCCTGCTTACTAAATATTATACTAGATTAGAAGATGCTAAGCAGATAGAGCATAAGGCTAGTATATTATTAAGAACTTGTTTAAATTAGCAGTAAAATACTAGTCTTGCTACTTTAAAACTAACTCCTAAACTAGAGACTTTAGAAAGCAACAACGCAATTTATTGTAGAGTTATTAATAGTTAAATAGTAATACGCTTGCTAAAAAAATTTAATCTACTAATACTTTAAGGTAGGGAGCCTTTTTGAAATAAGCCTAATAACTTATTACTAGTCTAATAGTCTATACTTAAAGACTTTAACGCGCTAGCTTGTTGTAACGAAAAACCTGCTTAGGTGAGTAGGATAGCAGAGCGTAAGATATCTTAATTAAAATGTTAAGCATTATGCAGCAGATAAGGTAAGCAATTATAAGCTAATTTTTTGTTTATAAAGTATAGTGCGCACATTGTAAACAAAAGTTTAGATTAGCTTACAAATTGTTATCTTTTACTATGTAAGCTAGGTAGTAGGCGTAAGCATAAAGACGTAACTTTAGATCTTAATAATAAACTAAAGAGTAGAAACATAGATAGTATAAATGTATTAATTGCAGATTATAAGGATCTATTATAGAGCAACTTTTAAAATACCTACTTACTAGGTTTTTAAGCAACTTAGAAAGATTAAGTAAGCTACAAGACTCTTAATTATATAGTTATAACAGCTTTGCTTACTAAGTATTGTGCCGGTGCACAGGGTGATACCCTGCTGCTCACCAGGTCAGTGCTCAGCTACCTGATCTAAAGGTATATAGCTCGTTTCGGGGATCGAAACGAGCGGGGGGGGGGATCAATCCTCCACCTCACAACTCAACTCCTGTATTTCTCTTCTAGATACAACCTATAATAAGATCTTTATCTTACCACCCTTGTTCTTGAATAACCTAACTACTAGTAATCTTATGCCCTTGTAGTAGTATGTCTTTATACACTCTAACACCTGTACAAATAGCAAAGCCTATAAAGATATACTCTACTAATTAGTGCATAAAGGAACTAGTGCATAATTATTATAAAAATAATATAACAATCTTACGTAAGCACAGGATCCTTAGGATTATTACTAGACTTACTTTTAAGGAGTTAGCACTATCCCCTATTATAGACTACGTTAAGGACAATATTACCTAAGTTAGCACTAACAACAATAATAAGGAAAAGCAAAATCTACTAATAAAGAAAATAAAATACGTTATTAAATGCTAATTTAAAGTCTGTCTAGCAAAATAGAGGTAGCAAACTATCTAGCAAAATAGAGGTAGTCTTACATATGTTCTAAACGCTAATTTAAAGTCTACCTAGCGAAATAGAGGTAGCAACCTATCTAGCAAAATAGAGACAGTAATACATGCATAGAGAAATGCTAAGTAGAAGTACTATCTAGCAAAATAGAGATAGCACTAAAAGCTTACATATAAGTACTAGCTTTAAGTATAAATTCAAGCCTACCTAGCAAAATAAGAGGTACTAAGGAGGCAAGGATTAATACACTTACACTTAAAAAAACACATACTATAAAGACTTAAAAAGAGATATTCTTTTTCCTAGAGACTATACCTTGTCTATTTCTTTACTAATACTTGTAAACTATCTATATAGAGAACTTATATAAGTCCTACGATACCTTAGATGTTAAAAAGAGATTAGAAGATAGGTTAAGGGTAGGAAGGCGCAACACTTTCTCTATTTAGACCTACTACTACTAGCCCTAATCTACTATTAACTCTATTAAGCTCTATTATTAACACTATAGCTACACTTAAGCACAGCTTAGTGTTAACTATAATTTAACTAAGACACAGTACATAAGTTTTTACTAAGAAAAATGTTATAGAATTCTTAGAAGACTTTAACTAATAAGCTAATAATAGAGGTATCTATAATGCTATAAGGGTCTCTATACTACTAGACTACTTTTCTAATAAGGATTAATTTCTCTCTTGTATCCTAAAGCGCTTACCTAGATATGCTAAGAAAGATTAGTCTAAGTTACAGACATATATAAAGAAATAGTAGAAAAATAAGAATATAGCTATTAAGATAGGCAAATGCTTATACTTTTAAGCCTACATCTATAAATGCGTACAAAACTAGCCTAGTCTAGTAGAGTACTATACGCACTTTACTTTTGTCGCTAATATATATATTAAGAATAGGCAAATCCCTTAAAAAGAGGAAAATATTCTCTTCTTCTAAGGCCTACTACAAACTAACAAAGAGGCAGTTCTATACTATATACTTTCTGCCCTAAATAGAGATAATTAGGATACGTATAAACTAGAAGAGATCTATTCTTTTCTAAAATCCTACTATAAGAAGATAACTAGCCTAGATAAGGTTTATTAGCTAGAGTAAGGAGGCGCTAATGCTAAGATACGCTAGATTATGCTGTCTAACTAGCAAGTAACCTTTACCTTAAAAGAAGTAAAGGAAGTAGAGATTAAGGTTAGTAAAGTATATAAGAAGACAAGTGGCTTCGGCCTTTTAAGACAATCTTTTGATGTGACTACACATTTTGTAGACACCATTTTAGTAAAAAAAATTTATTGCTAACAACAGGTATCTAGGCTTATGCCCCCTTGTTTAGCATTACTAGCACGCAATTGGTGTGTCGCATGTTTAGACAGAAACAAAGAAAAGCAAGATAAAAACGTAAATCGCCTCCTAACTTAACGCGCCCTATTCCGCCTATGCTGCCTACTTATGTTAAGGCTTTACTTCTAGGTACTCTTAGACAAATTAATGAAGCAGCACTATTATTGCCTTGCTTTCTAACCTATACATACGATGATAGAACGCCTACTCCTCCTTTCCTGCCTCTTTCTTCTCTATCGCTATTTTGACGTTATATAACAGCTAGCCTAACTAGTTAATAGTTTCTTTACTTAGCTTATGCATGATTAACAAGAAGAGAGGGATACTAAAGCAGAGTATTTTAAGTACTTTGCTAGTATTAGCGAACACCCTGTAGATCTTGTATTCCTTCTACAACTAGCTAAGTTAAGGCTTAATATTCTTTTTGTATATAGAGATATTGCGGATTCTAGAGTTGTTTATAAGGGATATAATTATAAAGTCCTAAAGAGGCTCAGTTTGTAGATGCTTAATAAACTTAGGTGTCTACATAATTAGCTTAAGCTAGACTAGTTTAGGGGCTAGGTGTATAATAGGAAAGCTTCCTGTCTTTAAATAAGAGTTAAGGTTAAGGAGATACTTGTTGTAGAGGTTGTATGCTATATTGCAGTGTAGCGTATTGTATGCAAATTGTTTATATGCAGTGCTATTTAAAAGGTAAGAAGTAGTAGGTAAGAAGCAGCAGCTTTATAAAGTATTGCAGGCTCCCGCTGCAGTGCGTACGTGTTCTTTCCCTCCTCTATTACATTATGTTGCAATCCTATTGCAATCCTACTCTAATCTTGTTGTTAGCTATAGGCTAGTAATCGCCTTTAGACACGTTTCAACTAGTGTCGTTTTTTGGTACCTTAGCAAATTTTTTAACCCTAATTATTGCTTAGTAGTCTAAGCTTTCCTCCTAGAACTTATTTACTCACCGTTTAAATTTTGTTAACTACACATAATCTTTTTTTGACTTTTGCGACTGATTAGTAGAGGGCAGCTACTTTTCACTTTTTTGGAAAACCCATTTTGACTACAACAACAACCACCACCTTTAATACCTTAAAAATAAATAAGAACACAAGCACACTAGTAGATATTAACTTAAAAGTTAAGGACCTTCTTAAGTCTTTAGGCAACCTAAAGCTTAGACTATTAACTATTAATATACTTATAGCTTATCTTATAACTAAGAGACTTCTAAAGAAACTCTCTAATTATACGTACTTTATTGCACAAGCAACTAATATAGAATTCCCTAGTAAGAAAAATAATAGTTTCTTTATTACAAAGGCTCTAAAGAGGTTATCTAACAAGACAAGTATAGTATATATAAGTAATATAGAGATACACCTTCTCTACTGTATATCTAATATAGTAGGACATATGCTTAAGGAGTGTAAACAATACTACGCCCTAAAGTAGATAGAGTAGGTTAGTTTTAACTAAGATATTTTTAGCAAAAAAAGAACGTACTACTTTAGTCTACTATATAAGCATTTAGAGGAAATCCTAAGGCAACTACTATTAAATTAAGTCTTATTGTAGTTAAAGGCGAAAATCTAAGAGTTTTATAACGTTACTAATATCGTGCTTAATTAACTAGCCTCTAGTGTACTACTAGAGAAGTTTACTAAAAAAGACTCTTAACTAGGTTTAAGGTTTAAGGGGAAAAACTCTAATTCTACAAATGTAGCAACTAGTTTAATAAGCTAATGCTGCTATAGTAACATCCTTTAGTAGTTCTAGCAAATCTAGGAATAACTATACACTCCTTCTACTAAGGAATACGTTAAGAAGCTTAATAATATAGATACAGCTAACATTATACTAAAAGGCGAAGAAAATGCTTTACATAGTATTTCTAAGTTAAATGCTACTACGCGCTTAAAAGGCAAAGGCCCTGCCCTCTACTAAGATATTAATTGTGTCTAGGAGGGAGAAGTAAAGAAGCAAGGAAGGCTAAGCAAGGATTTAAGTATACAAGAAAGCAATTAAATAATATAGAGTAACTCTCCTATCCCTAACTTGCAGCCTATAGATATATAGTATCTGTAGAAGAAAACATAGAGTAATATACCTTTTATAAGTTAGCCTTATAATACGCTATTATTAATTATTAAACTACCTTAATTAGCTTATTAAGACAATAACATGTTAGCAGATCTAAAGCACTTACAGCAAGAAAGGAGAAAAAAGGCTATAAAGTTTATTAACGCTCTTCCTAATCTAGAACTTAAAGAAATAGTGTTAGGGTAGCTAAACTATATTATATCTGCCCTACTTAGATAAGAAGTATAAGGAGTTACAGTATTAGACCTTATAGAGCAAGCTAGCATTTAAAAACAGCTACGCAATCTTCTTAATAATAGTAATAATGCTGTAGATAGTTTAAGTACGCTTAATATTATAACATATGTAAAAAACGCTAAGCTAATAGATACTAGTTGCAGTAAATTACACCTAGGATCTGTTCTTGCCTCTAATTAGCTAAACAAGCGCACAGGCCCTACTTATAGAATTTTACTAAATTTACTACCTGCTAAGAGCACGCATTGCAATGTAATAAATTTGTATTAATTTAACACGTAAACTTACTATAAGGTAAGTAGAAGGAGAGATTCCTAAATAGATAAATTAGATAATATACCCACAAAAGATGTCTTAGGGGTTTAGCGTAGAAATAGGCAGGCTTTTACTTAAACTAACTTACTAAAATGCTAGGTTACTGCAAATAGCAGCTGTTTAAAGTACTTAATTAACACTAGGGCACAAATAAATATCCTAAGACTAAGTACTACGTAAGCATTAAAGATACTGTATAAAATAATAGAGCACTAGCTAGGGTAGCCTTCTCCTAGTATTACTTTAGCTAATAGCACTCATAACCCGTTTATTAAGACAGCATTTAATATACCTATACAAATAGGGACAATTACTATTAGGACTACGTTTAAGATTATTGCTAATGTTACTAAATTTAGAATTCTAGGAGGACTTTAGTGTGCAAGCGCTAAGATATTAATTTAGTATAATGCGTTTAGGCAAATTTCGTGCTAAGTCCTATCTAAAGATAGTATAAGAAACGTAGTCTTTGTTATATTTAACTTATCTCTAAATTATCCTGCACAGATAATTAGAAATATAGCCTCTAACAATAACTTAGAAGGAGAAATAGTAAGTAATATACAGTTGCATGTAATTACTAGTAGATTAGGCAACAAACTATAAGCAGCTATAGTAAAATACATACAGGAAGCTACATAGTTTAATCTAGTAGCTAGATTTAGCAACTGTAACATGCTATCCATAATAGGTAGTAGAAAGGATTAGATAGTCTAGATAAACTAAGTGTTTACGCACGTAGTTAGACAGTTTAAGGACCCTATAAGAAACTATAAACTAAGTAAATTTTTAATTATATATAAGCTTAATTATTAGTAGATACAAGAAAGGCTACTTAAATATACTTAACAATATAATAATTTTTACACACTATACAAGATAGTAGACAAGATAGTTTAACCTATTAATATCCTGCAGTAGGAGATGCCTATAGAATTTAGATAAGAAGACTAGAAGAAAAAGGCAAAAGAATAGTAACGCCTTAGAATAAGCATTTACAATCTTAATAAGAGGCTGTGCAATTATTTATTTAAACTAAAATATACTACTTTCCTATAAGAGACAAGGCTTACTAAAGAACAACTTTATAAGCTACATACTAGAGACTACCTGCAGCTATTAGAAAAAGAGATATTTATATATATGCTTCTTAACAGAGAAGGAGCGCTTTCCTAGCAATTTAAGGAATTAGGAAGGATTTACCCTAATATATGTCTGCTATACAAGATACAAATAATACTACATAAAGCTTAGTAAGTATAAAATTTTACTATTCTAAAAGCTTTAGAGCTGTAAGTAGTAGATATTGTTAACGTCTACCTAAATAAAGGAATATAGGAAAGGTGCAATAGTTAATATTACAACCTATAGCACCTAGTACCTAAGAAAAATAAGGGCGTTTAATAGATTAGCAATACGCAGTAAATAAATGTAGTTACTATATAAAATACAAACCTACTACTAACAGTAGATAAGTTCTCTAAAAGGTTTACAAGATACAAGATTATCTTACTTATAAACTTATTTTTAGGATATAACTAAATTACACTATATCTAGAAAGTAGAGACATAACAGCGTTTTAAACACTAGTTAGGCTTATATAATTATGCATAAGAGTTATAAGGGCTACTAACTCTGTAGCAGCATTTTGATGTATAATAATAAAGATTCTAAGAAACTACCAGCCTAATACTATGCCCTTTATTAACAACATTACATGTAGAGGGCTAAAAACTAATTATAGTAAAGAAGAATTAATGCTAAGTGTTTAATATTATATTCTTAAGCATATCTTGTAACTAGATAGAGTACTAACTAATATTAAACAAGCTAGAGGCACTGTGTTAAGAAAAAAGTAATATTTTCTTATAAAAAGACTTAAAGTTATAGGCCATAAGGTTAGCCTGCAAAGACGTTATCCTAACTAGAAGAAAGTTAAGAAGATTATAAACTAGCTACTATACAAGAATAAAAGGGAGGTACAATCCTTTGTAAGCATATACATCTACTACTATATATAAGTAAAGGACTTTACTAAGATTGCTAAACCTCTATTTACGCTCTTATAAGATAATGTCCCTTTTAAATAAGAAGATACACAAGACATAGTAATATATAAGCTAAAACAGGCTATATACAACATACCTATACTTGCGAACCTTAACTACACTAACACTAAGGATTACGATATATTCTTAATAACTAATATAAGTTAAGACAGTGCAGGAGCATATATTAAATAACTTAAGAAGAATAATAAGCAACACCTAGTGTAGTTTAAAAGCACACTATAGTTAGCGTAAGAGAGGCAATAGTACTCTAATAAGTTAGAATATAAGGCTGTGCTATAGGCTCTTCAGAAGTTTTGTACCTATCTCTATAGTATTTACTTTACTATAGAAACTAACGCGGCAACCCTTATTACTTAACTAAATTACTTATCTACTAACAATCTAGGATCTGTTATAAACAGGTAAATATTAATGATTCTTTTATAAGACTTTAACATTAAGCATATACTAGGATAGAAGAATATAGTTACAGATGCACTATTAAGGTATCTAAAACCTAATAATTAGGAACTACCTCTAGAACCTAAGGAGGATTTAGAGGAGTTTATTAATTATATAATTAGAAATATAAATACACTAATACTAGCGAGACAGGCAAAGATACTCTATTAAGAATTCTTAATAGAGTTAGAATAATACGCTTAATTTTTAGTTAACTTTAAGACTCCTAAGAATATAGAACTACAAAAACTATAAGTATAAAAGAAACAAGCTCTAAACTTCTTTATATAAGACACAATACTTTTAAGAAAAACATCTAGCAACATTATAATCTAGAGTGTTGTAGATAATACTAACATAAGAACAGCTATAGTATAAAACGTATTTACTTAGATTAGATATAGAGGAGTTAACGCAGTGTACTCTATACTTGCTTAGCAATACTAGTAGAAAGGAATATACAAGCACGTGCGGTAAAAGCTAGTAACCTATCTAGACTGTTAACTGCAATCTTTTAAGAGGAAAGTTAATATGCTTACTAATATTTATAGTTTTGCTATTTAGGAGACTATTGCAATAAATATGGTATATATGCCTTAGTGTTTTAGGAAGAAGTTTTTAGTTATTATAAGAGACTACTCTAGTAGCTAGCCTAAAGCAAAAGCCCTATTAAATAACTAGTTAAAGACAATTACAGAGATTGTATATAAGAATATTATATATTAATAGAGCACAGCGCGCAAACTTATAGTTAATAGAAGACCTAATTTTGCTAAGGTAGTATTACATCTATTAAATATATACAGGGTTAACTAAGTCTAGTCTTTAGAATACAACCCTTAAGCTATAAGAAAAATTAAAGGAGGGTATAAGCTTATTATAAACGCCCTTACAAAGCTGCTAGGACCTAAAGTTAAGAACTTACTAATAGTTCTCCTTGTAGACAGGATCTTAATACAGGAACAGACAGGTTACTTACTATACTAGTTAGTTATAAGGTAGAACCTAGTGCTTTCTATTAAACTTGCGCTACTTATATAGTAAACGCTTTAATTTAAGGAAGTAAAGGACTATGCACAGCTACTTATAATTTAAGTAATACAGCTAGATCTTAGAGATTAGTTTATAAAGAATACTGTTGCCTATACTAACTAAATAAGAGCTACTAAAAAGGAATACTAGGATAACACTAAGGAAATACAACATAAGGATATAAAGCTAGAAGACTTAGTTCTTCTTTAGAATTCTATTTAGGAAATTAATATGTTATAGGACTATAAGCTAGATACAAGATAGTTAGGTCTATACTATATTTATAAAACTAGACCTAATAGAGGAACCTATTATCTTAAGGACCTTACTAGTACACGCTTTCCCTACACAACACCTAAATAGCAATTAAAGCTATATAGACAAAGACTTATACAGGATGTTATAGAAGAAGATTAAGAAAACATAAAGTTATAAGATCTTAATTATTAGGAATAAACTAGTCCTACAGTAGACATTGCTATTTTGCTAGACTTGCCTAAGCTATATAAGGAACTACAACTACCTTTACCTCTTATAATAAGTAATAGGCTTTGTCCTTAAGTTGTTATTACTAAATGTCTTACAAAAGAAGAGCTTTATATATATAAACAAGACTTTAAAAGCTTAGACTTTAACTTAGATGCCTCTACATTAGACAACTAATAGGCTATAAGACAGCCTATAGTTTTAGGAAGGGGAGGGGATACTATGCTAGTAGTACCTACTTTTACCTTTAGCTACTTATTTACTAATTTCTTATATAAAATTTAGGTACAAGCTACCTATCCTACTAATTCTAGGTGCTTACTACTATACTAATACTATACTTAATTTTACGCACTCTTAAGGCAATAGCTAATTATAATAACTATTACAATTATAAAACTTGCTTATTTTAGCGCAATTTAGACCCTGTTTACCTCTACTTGCTAGCCGGCAGGATACCGCTACTATATATAAACTAGAACTACAACCCTACTAACTATCTAACTCTCCTACTATACAAACTTTACTACCTTTTATCAGGGTAGTTACCTTCTAAGACAACAATAATAATAATATCTCTTCTCCCTCTTAAACTAGTAGCGGCTCAAGACAACATTTAGCTTACATTAGCTAACCTGCTTAAATAATGCTTTTAGCGCTATTAGACAAGGCCTAGGGCAGGTAGCTATAGTAGCAACTGCTGTAAACACTAGGACTATTAAGGGCTTTTAACAACCTTAGAGTTATTGCTAAGAAGGAAGGCTATATTGTAGACTAAATCTCTAAGGTTGTATAGCATTAAGAAAGGGTACTAGAGCTCGCAAAGCTTAGCAATAATATTAAAGTTATTAACATTTAGACTTTAGTAGATAAGATCTTTTTGAATGCTTTAAAACAACAACGTATTATTGTAGATTGTTAGTTTAACAACGCCTTCTACTAATTTAACCCAATTCTTAAGGTTATTCTAGGAGTAGGTAACTTTTATACTTAGCTCCCTAGGCTTATAAACAAATATAGTAGTGTTAAAAGTTTCTAGGAACACTATCCTATTATTAGCGCAGCATCCTTAACGCGGGATAAGAGAGCTAAAGAACTAGGTAGAGCTATTACAATAGTAAAGAAGCAAGCTCTAAAATTTGTCTAAGAATACATTAGAAACTATATGCCTTGTACGCTACTTAGTTACTAAAGATTAACTAATATAGCCTTTGTGTTAAGGCGTATAGATCTTAAAGATGCTACTTAGTTTCTTAACACTACAGCAGCGCACCGTATTAACTCTAAGAACTAATGTAAGAAATAATATATGTTAATAGCTAACTAGGCAATAGTAAAACTACTATATAAGGACATCTATACTTTTATTAATTAGAATAACTTTTACAACTAAGCACCTTACCTAAATATTAATAAGCAAGAGGTAAAAGAGCTTTGTAACATTTGCGCTACGCTGCAAGTCTAGAAACAAGATATTAAGTTTAATCTATAGAAGCTACAGCCTAATGCTAGGGCAAAAAATAAGTAAGGTAAGCCTAATCTTCTTTATATATTCTAGTAAAAGGTTTTTTAACTTATAGCTAAAGCTAAAGACCTTAAAACTGGCCTAGTCTATTCCGTACAAAACGTTTTAAATAATAAGTATAGGCCGCTTAGTATAAAGACACATCTAACATATAGTATAGTTATCTCTATAATTATAGAGCTAGGAAGGACCTTAAATAAGGCTTAAGCTATTGATTACTATAGAGATTCTATAACATCTAAGACTTGCTCTCTAGGGACTTGTAGTCTATTAGTTATAATTAAGAATTTAAAGTAATCTATAAAAATGTTAGCTAGTTAAGAACCTAACTAATACTTAGCAATTAAGTTGTATAAGTTTTAGAATAGAATAACTATAGTACAATAGAGGCGTAATGCTGCTAATATCTAGGCAGGACGAGTTAGGACTAACGCTAGTAGCTAATAAGTCCCTACACTGCTACTTCTACTAAGCTCTTGTTCTCTAAAAGCGACACTAGCCTACTAATAGGCGGCTACTTAATTAGATACTAACCTTAATAACGGTTCCTATGTAGACGAGGAGCTAAATACCCTTAATTAGGAATAGGAGATCTTTTAGGTAGGGTGTTATTGTAAGAATTCTACCTTAGCTTTTCTTAAGTTACTTAAGCAAGCCTACGCAAAGAAGCTAATTACTAATCTAGACTATATTAAGGTTATTAAGAAGTAGTATTATGAAGTTAATATTAAACAACAGCCTAGCTCTAACAACTTATTATATAAGTAAGTATACTTTATCTATAAGTGTACTGCTGCAAGTATTATAAGTTTGTTTAAGAGGGCTATACTATCTAATATACTTAACAAGTGTCTGCTTTTACTATACATAAGATAAAGCCGCTAGCAAGAATTCTAATCTAATTTAGTTATTTTAAAGCTTTTTATAAGCAAGTATTACCTAGTAAAGCAGGATAAAGACTTACTAAGCTACTAATATTAACTCTTTAGATTTAATCTCTACCTACTCCCTACTTAGAATAAAGTTATTAATACTATAAAGTTTTAACTATAAGCTAAGGAGTTCTAACACACTAGAAGTATTATTACTAATACCTATACCTAGCTGTTTAAGGACAGTTAGGTTAAGGATATTATTATTAAAACTTTTAAGATATACTGCTTCTATTTATAACATATAGACAGGAAGCTAAACCCTAGATAGCTACATAATATGTACTACTTACTTATCTAACAAGCTGTACATATTAATCTAGGATACTAATTGTAATATGCTATGCTCTATAAGGAATATACTTTAATTTCCTACTCTTACTACGCTCAATATACTAAAAAGGGTAATTAAACTTACTTTAAGCACATCAACTTTAACTTTAAGCAAGCAATAACTAAAGGCCTTAGTATAGATATAATTTTAGGCAGCGTATTATTTAATAATAAGAATAAAAACAACTGTATAGAGATATTTCTAGGCTTTTACAACTATGTGCTAGAGCACTTAAGATAGCGTAAAGACGTAGGCATTAAATCATTAAATAGTCTTATTAAAGGATAGGAAGATAAGATAGACTAGCTAGAAGACGCATAGAAACTAGCTCTTAATACTTACTAGGTAAAGTAAATTTACAAAGAAGAGTAAGTTTAAATTTTATTACCTTTACTACTTTATAGATCTAGAAGGCCCTTATTAGATAGGCTAAGTAGGACAATCCTCTTGTCTGTAAGAAGCTAAACGACATGCTATAGAACGCTAACAAGGAGTAGATTAACAACTATATTAAGGAATATTATAACTATATGCTGTAATAAATTATTAACTTATAGCCTGTAGTATAAGAGTTAGAGAAAAATGCTTTTTATACTAATCTAGTTCAAGGATTCCTAGACTGTTTGTACTTTACTAACTTTAGATAGAACCCTCCTTATCCATCAAAGGACTAGGATAGGTAGGATACTAATTTCTCTTAAGCTAATTCTTTATAACGTCTTTAAGAGGAACTTGGCCTAGAGGCTAATAAGCGCTAAGTTTTTTAGGAGAGCAAAGATCCTTTAATACTCTCCTCTACGCAACGCCTTCCTAGCGTTTATTCTTAATTAAGTACTATTATCTTAGATAACGTCTTAGTGCTAACAACTCTAACAAGGTAGCCTTGATATAGTTGCCTTTAATTAATATTAGAATCTTAAGCGCCCGCTACTCCTGTCCCTGCCCCTACTACTGCACCTGCGCTAAGACCACGTACTGTAACTATTACTTAAAAACCTTACTAAAGTAAACGTTTAAAGAAGTAAGGGAAGGTGTCTAGGGTAAATATAGAGTAATTAACTTACATTTCTTTTATTTCTTTTGTTTTATTTCCTTCGCTTTGCTTTTTTTTTCTGCTAAGTAGGTCGCTTGATAGGGCCAAGCTCGCAGGAAGGGGAGGTATGTGCTAGTGCGCAGGGTGATACCCTGCTGCTTACTAGGTTAGTGCTTAGCCACCTGATCTAAAGGTATATAGCTCGTTTCGGGGATTGAAACGAACAAGATTATTAATCTTCTACCTTACAACTTAACTCCTGTATTTCTCTTCTAGATACAACCTATAATAAGATCTTTATCTTACCACCCTTGTTCTCGCATGACCTGACCACTAGTGATCTTATGCCCTCGTAGTAGTATGTCTTTATACACTCCAACACCCGTACAGTGTAAGCTAAATGCTTAATATTATTGCGATAATCTACCTAAACTGCTAGTATTATAGGAGCAATTACTTTAGTATTCTATAAAGGCCTTGTTAAAAAATACCTACAGGAAAGAGATTAATTAGTTAAGTAAGAATAAGACTTAGACTCAGATATTAAAGAAAGAAGTAGACAATTGCTTAATACCTATAAAGTAGGTTTAGACTTACAAGTTTAATTAAAACAGCTTCTTTTTTAAATATAAGACGTAAATTGTTATAAGAGGTAATCTTTGAAAGAAAAACTTATTTAACTTAACGTACGCTACTATATTTACTATAGTACGTACGTGTCCTTCCCCTCCTCTATCGCATTATTTTACAATGCTATTGCAATCCTACTGTAATCCTGTTGTTAGCTATAAGCTAAAAATTGCTATTAGACACGTTTTAACTAGTGTTTTTTTTTACTACCTTAGCAATTTTTTTAACCCTAATTATTGCTTAGTAGCCTAAGCTTTCCTTTTAAGACTTATCTACCTACTGTTTCAATCTTGTTAACTATAAATAATCTTTTTTTAACTTTTACAATTAATTAGTAGAGGGTAGCTGCTTTCCACTTTCTTAGAACTATATTTTAACTATAATAACAACTACTACCATTAACACCTTAAAAAATAAATAGCCCTTAAGCGCTTTTTCTGTAAGCTGTCTATAAATCTAAAAAACATCTAAACGTTATAGTGTAGTACCTAATAAATGAATTAGGCTTATAGTTAGCAAAAACAAGCAAATTAGCACTTAATTAACGCATGTAAATATACAAAACATGTAGCTATGGCAAAAATAAACTAAAAGATTATTTTAAGTTAAGTACCTAGAAACAGCAATTATACTAGCTAATAGACTAACTAAGTCGCTTACTTAATAAGAGTTTAAAAATTTCAAGCAGATACTGAAATTTTAACAAGTTAAGCACTGAACTAAAAGTAATAGTAATTAACAAGCAAAAAGATTTATATTAAGTAGCAATATTTATATACTAAGATAAGTCTCTGCTTAGTAGCTTATAAAAACAAGCAGGAGAACGTAAGCTAGAAGGAAAACTATAAAACAAAAAAAAAATTACTAGTAAGTATTAAAGTTATTATAATTACTTAACTTTGTTATTAGATTTTGCTTAGCTTTTTTGGCTTTAGCAAGCTTAAGAGCATCTTATGCTAACTTAGCCTAAGTAGCGAGAGTTTAGAAGTAAGCAGCATAGCAGCGCGAATTTAATCTATTACTTCTATAGATAGAATTATAAGATAATTGCTAGCTTACTCTAGTATAATAATCGCCCTTATATAAGCAGGTTATATACTAATTAGGGCTAGCTTCGGCCTTTTGAGACAACCTTTTGATGTAACCACACATTTTGTAGACACCTTTTTAATAAAAAAAAGATTTATTGCTAACAATAGGTATTAGGGCTTATGCCCCCTTGTTCAGCATTGCTAGCACGCAATTAGTGTGTCGCATGTTTAAGCAGAAACAAAGAAAAGTAAAATAAAGACGCAAATTGCCTCCTAACTTAATGCGCTCTATTCTGCTTATTCTTGTTACTTTACTACTAGGCGCTTCTAGATAAAGTAAAGCAGCAACACTATTATTGCCTTGCTTACTAACCTATAGACGCAATAATAGAAAGCCTACTTTTTTTTCCTTCCTCTTTTTTCTTTATTGCTAATTTAACGACTTGCAATAGCTATTTAAGCTAAGTTCTAGTCTCTGTACTTAGCCCTTGCACGACAAATAAGAAGAGGGGGATGCTAAAGCAATAGATCTTAAGTACTGCGCTAGTATTAGCAAATACCTTAGAGATTATGTATTCCTTCTACAACTAGCTAAATTAGGGCTTAACAATCTTTTTGTATATAAGAATATTAGAGATAAAAGACTTATTTATGATTTTTATAAACTTAGAAGTCTAGCTAAGTAGTTAAGTTTTAAGATACTTAATAAATTTAAGTATCTGCACAAGTAGTTTAAGTTAGACTAAATTAGGTGCTAAGTAGATAGTAGCAAAGGATACTTTTTTTAGAAGAGAGCCTAGAATAAGGAGAGGCTTGCCGCGGAGGTTGCACGCTATGTTACAGTGCAGTGTATTATATGCGAATCATTGTGAAGATCGTCTGAAGATAATCTAGGTTGGTTCTCGGGGAATGAACGAGTACTAAGGACACGGGGTGTACTAGCACGATTATAAGATTAATGTAATAGTATAAGGTGTGTTAGCGCGATTAGGAGATTAATATAATAACACAAGGGTTAAGAAATAAGTCTTAATCCTTAGATTCATTACTAAGCTAAAACTCTAAGTTAAATACAATAAGCTATAAGGGCATATTGCCTACTACTATATACATAATGAGTCCTAGAGATCCTATAGTGTACTATAGTCCTACCTATCCTAAAGTCTATCTAGGACTTTCTAGGATTTTAGAATATCTACAGTCCTAAGGATCCTAAAGCCTAGCTAGGACCTTCTAGGATTCTAGGACTTTAGGAATAGTCACTTAATCTTCTTATTACTTAATCTCTAGGTTTGTGCTATTAGTTATTAGTACTTAAGGTAGTAGTGCCCTACTCTAGGCCTTAGGTTATAACACTATTTCTCCTCTCTAAGCTTAATATCCTTATAAGCTATCTACTATTATTTTGTTCTACTAAGTTCTATTACTGTTAAGCTAATTACATAGAAGCTGTAAGTATTTTTATAATAGTTGCTTATGCTTACTACGTAAAGTAATAGTTGCCTTATAAGCTGTCCTCTTTGCACAAGAGATATAAGAATTATATCTATTTTAGTGTTTAGTTTTATAAGCTAAAGGCACTTCTCTTGCCTAACTACTCCTGCATTAATAGAGAGATAAGTCGTCTAAAAAGAATAAAGGATAAAGAAGAAGCGCGTCTGCGTGTTAAAGAAGATATTACTAAGGCGGCTTTGTTGCGTGCGCGTCTAGCGCGTAAGAAGCTAGCAAGGCTTTAAAAACAAAAGAAACTTCTGCGTTAAAAGAAGTAGAAGTTGTTTAATAAAAAAATAAGTTCTGTTAAGGAGTTAGAAGCTCTTAAGGCTTATAAAGAACTAAATTTAATGGTTTTTTTTTGTAAATTTTAAGGCTGCATTGTTGCAGATTAAGCTACTCAGCTGTTTCTCTACAGAATCCAGGTGCTCAAATCATACCTGGAATCTACAATCAACCTACAATCAATTGATTACTAGGAGCTATTACGCTACTAGTATTCCTTATCATTGTTATCAATTGATTGTTATCATCAAGGACGTTCAGGATTACGCAATCTACTATAGATTACGCAATCTACTACGCAAGCTATTGCGTAATACAGATCTTTCTAGAATGCAAGTCACAAGTATATATAGACTGTAGTTTAGCAGATAGTTAGGAATCAAGACAATAAGAAGACAAGATAGAAAGACAGAGAGATAAGACAATACAATTGCTATCTTCTACAACACTGTCTTCCCCTAGTCTCTATTATTTTATTCTCTTATCCTTATCCTTCACGCTGCGCACCTCCTCCTCAATCTCCAACAGGTTATACGCCTAGATTAGGCTGCCTCTGAGTCTACTACAAACAAGTAGAAGGCAGAGACCTCTACCTCTGAGTTGATAGTAGAACAAGCAACTATACCTGGAGGAGATCGAATCCGCAACATGCATTAGGTGCTGCTATTGTAGATTAGTCTCTATTCTAGGGTGTTAATAACACTGTGCCTAAAGCTAGCAGCAGTTTATAAAGTACGTTATCGGTTTTGTCTTTACTACTTAATTATTACCCTAGTAGTCTAGTAGTAATAATTAAGTAGGTTATTTTTGTTTCTATGTGTATATGCTAACGTCTTTAGTATAATTCCTAGTATAGTTGTTGTATTTTGCAGTATTTATTAGTAGTTAGTTAAGTTTGTATTAGGTTCTTATGTATTGTTACTGTCTAGGTATTTTAACTATTTAACTAAGTATTCCTTGCTGTTATTATTATCTTAGTGTGCAAGGATTCTTTTAACTTTAAAGATATTGTCTTTTTCTATTTTGTAGTAAAATGTTTTTTGTACTAGCGTTTCTAAGTCTACTAGTTCTAATATATTAATATAGAATCTTAGGTAGATCTTTACGTCTACTAGGAGGTTAAGTGTGTATGTTACTAGTCCTTTCTAGTTAAGAATTAAAAACAGTCTAATTTAACGTTGTTAAGTTCTTTACTAGGTTGTTTAGTGCGAAGATTCTTTGTAAGCAAGTATACTTTATCCCCCTTCTTTAGCTAAGGTGCTGTTTCTTATTTCTAGTTGATATATAAAAGGCTTTGGCGTTAGGCCTTCTTAAGTGTTGTTTTAAGTAACTTATATACTAATTTTAGCTTATTAGCTATTATAATAGCTACTTCTATCTTTAAGCTTAGAAGTGTACGTTTAAAGTGATTAAGGTGTCTCCTGTAATTTACGTAGAATAAAGTTTATCCTATAGACTCTAAAAGCTTGTTGTTTTATACTATCTGTGCTATAAGTAGTAATAATACCTAATTATTTTATTATTGATTAACATATATCCTTAGGTATGCTTTTACTATGTTGTTTGTTTACTCTATTTATCTATCTATCTGCAGATAGTACGCTTTTAATAACTTTCTCTTAGTTCTAATTATAGTAAGTAATGTTGTCTAAAAATTTAAGGTAAAGAGCTTGTCTTTATTACTAATAATTAACTTTAGTATGCTTTAGTGTTTAATAATTTAGTTATTAATAATATACGTAAGCTATACTGCTGTAAATTCTTTTCTAAAGGTAATATACTCTACTTATTTTATAACTTAATTAACTACTATATGAATTGTGTTGTAAGATACTTTTATAACAAAGTCTTTTAAAACTAGTAAGCCTGTAATAAAGTCTATAGAGATGTCTAACTATAGTATATTAGGTAGTTCTATTACTTATATTTCTTTGTAAGGTGTGTGTGTACTGTGTTTATTCTTCTAATAGTCTGTGCACTTAGTAATAAAGGTAGTAACTTTGTCCTTTATTTCTAGAAACTTGTAATTTCTTTTAATAAGTTCTATAGTTCTTATAATACTTAAGTAACTATATACTAGGTTGTTGTGATGTTGTCTAATAATTGCTTCTTGTAGCTCTTCTAGTACGTTATACATAATGCGCATTAGTAGATTAAGCGTCTATACTAGTTCTAATAATTTGTTGTTATTTACTTGTAGTATTACAG
Organism: Alternaria sp. 'sect. Undifilum'; assembly: GCA_024321975.1. Classification (NCBI taxonomy): domain Eukaryota; kingdom Fungi; phylum Ascomycota; class Dothideomycetes; order Pleosporales; family Pleosporaceae; genus Alternaria; species Alternaria sp. 'sect. Undifilum'. The sequence goes on from JAJJZI010000004.1 coordinate 5,385,589, forward strand.
TGTTAGTTATCTTCTTTATTTCTATAATGTTGTATTTATAGCTAAGAGTGTCTACTCTTTTATTATTTTTTTCTAGTGTGTACACGATCTTAAACTTCTGTTGTCCTAGTTCCTTTAACTATTAAACCTAGTGTTAGTTAAGTTTATTAGTAGTTATAAAGTTAACTAAGTTTTTGTAATCTATAAATATTGTAAGTTCTAAGTAGCTTTTTGCGTATACTCTTTAGTGTTTTAAGTATTTAATAATAGCTTACAGCTCCTTATTATAAATATTGTATTATTCCTCTAGTCCAAAACTTGCAAGAATAATAGGCAATTAGGTTCTATTTATTTTTATCTAGTTAACTAGCGCATTTTCTAAGTGCAAGGTCTAATATATCTGTTTTTAATTATAGTAGCTGTCCTGCTTAATATATACAAAAGAATAGTAGTTCTATACTTACATTTGTAAGCGTTTAGAAGATGTTCTCTGCTTCTCTACTCTACTTAAAGGGTATCTCCTTTCTTATAAGTCTTATTAATAGATTAGCAATCTTAGAGTAATTCTTAATAAACTATTAATTAAAGTTTAGAAATTCTAGGAAAGATTGTACTTCTTTAACTATTATTTGTTATAGCTATTCTTTAATTACCTATATCTTTTCTTTATTTATTTATATTTCTTGTGCCCTTATAATATATCCTAGAAAGGTAACTTTGTTCTTGTAAAACTTGCATTTCTTAGGTTTTAGTTATAGGTTAAACTAGTCTAGGCACCTTAGTACTATGCAGACATATTTAGCATAATCTCTTAGGTCCTTAGAGTAGATAAGGATGTTATCTAAGTATGTAATAATAAAAATATCTAGGTATACTCTTAATATATTAGTAATAAGTTCCTAAAATGTTGCTAGAACGTTTATTAACTTAAATAGTATAACAGTATATTTGTAGTATCGATATCTTATTTTAAATGCTATTTTCTATTCTTTACCTTTTTTAATTCTAATAAAGTAGTATTTATCTTATAAGTCTAATGCTATAAAGACTTTAGCATAAGACAATTAATCCCTAAGTTTTGTAATATTAGGTAGTAGATATTAATTCTTTACTATAATAGTGTTTAATTTTTAGTAGTTAACATATATCCTTAGTAGCCTCTTCTTCTTTAGTACAAAGAGTATAGGGAATTCTACTAGTAATATTAAAGATTTTATATAGCCTTTTACTAAGTCCTTATTTAGCTTTTCTCTTAATATCTTAAGTTCTATCTCTAATAGTTAATAAATTAGTCTAAAAGGTAAAATCTTCCCTTTTTCTAAGACAATCTTATAATCTTAAAGTTAATATTTTAGTAAGGCTTTACTATTTATTACTTTTGTAAAGAGGCGCTAAAATTCTTTACACTCTTTTAGGATATCTAAAGTTACGCATGTTTTTAAAACTCTAACTTTGTAATCTAGAGGAGCCCTTTTAGTATTTGTTAAGTTAAACTCTTTTGTCTTAAGGCTGTTTTTAGTTAAGGTTTAGTATCCCTTAGTAATATTATTAATCTTTCTTTTATTTACTATCTTAGTTATTAGATGTATAGGCTAGCTTATAGTTATGTTAAGTCTATAGCACTTAAATAAGAACTTTTTTAACTTCTAGTTAATCTGCAAATTCTGTTCTTATAACTAAAAAAGTCCTAATATAATGTTATAGGTAGCTAGTTTAAAGACGTCTAGGTCTATCTCTTCCTAGTGTGACTAGATACAGAGTGTTACTTAGGTAATCTTATAAGTAATTGTTATCTTGCCTAGTATAGGCTAACTGTTAGCTACGTGTAGTAGATAGGGTTCTTATTTCCTTAGTAGTTGTAAACCTACTACTAGCACTACTTAAGCAGAAATAAAGTTAGCTTATGCGCTAGAATCTACTACTACTTATATCTAGTGTCTGTTAAGCTTTACTATAAGCTTAAGGAGGCTTAGGAGATTTATTGCGTTAATCTCCCTAGTAGTTCTAGGTATTTAAGGCGTCTATCTAAAAAAGACTATGTACTAAATCTGTAGAACTTCTTTGTAATAAAGTATTTATTATATTTAATATTAAGACACGTGTACTATAAGGGTTAGTTATACTCTTATGCACTAGTTCTCTCTTTATTATCCTTCTACTACGTTAGATGCATCTACAGAGTCTTTTCTAAATTATTATGTTTATAAAAGTATAAGCTATATTTCTTATCATATATATATACTGCGCATTTGTTGTTAAAGCAATTATACTATTGGTATTTATATCTTGGCATTCCCTTAAACTTCTTAGAAAACTATTCTAGTTTACTTTTATTAGAATAATAGGTTATACAGTTATTGTATGTACATGCAGACTATAAATACTTTGTATATTCTAAGTTATATAGGTCTGTCTAGTAGTATATATTCTTAGCGTAGCTATTATTTTAAGCCTTATGCTATTATTGTATTACTTTAAGTTTGTTGTAAATCTCTTTTGTCTCTTTGTTTAAGAGCCAGCGTGTTAGCTTCTTCTAAGAAGCCTTAGCTTCTTTAGTCTATTTTTATATAAAACTGTCGTATATAGCCTTATTAATAGTTGCTACTAGAGTAAGTCCTTTCTTTTATAGTTCTTTTGGTAAATTAGTATACTAGCTATAGTCTAGAAATGTTTCTCTGCAGGGTTCTGTAAAGATTTTCTTAAGTTATCTAAGTTGCTTAAGTAGGGCATTAGTCTTCTCTACTAGATCTGTAAGGTATCTAGTCTCTATAAGTAGTAGTACTTATATACTAAAATTATATCTATCTTCTATAGTGTAGGTAAGGAGTTTCTATATATATGTAGAAACTATCTTCTTATTATATACTACTAGCTCTTCTTATGTAATTAGTGTAGCTAGTTAATAGCTTTCCTAAAACTTAGCTATCTTGCTATATTTAGTTTCTTTTACTAGGGTTACTTTTATATCTTTGTCTAGCACTATCTTAGAAATGTTATTATCTAAAGTTTTCTCTAGTGTAATTATAACTATATTATCTAGACTATTAATACTTACCTAGTCCTGTCCTTAAACTGTAATAGTAGGTTATGTAATAATATTCCATTTGTTGTCTAGATTGTTATTAGGTTCTATATAGTAAATAATATTAACATGTTAAGTTAATTTACTTTAGTTTTTATTGTTCTGTTTTATGTAACCTTCCTTGCTACATTTATAATAAGTAACTTACCTATTACTCTAATTATGCGTAAACTTCTTCCTTTCTAGTCCCTTATTAATATTGTTAAGGTGCATTAGCTTATAGCTTTTAGTAGTGTAATGCTTTAGGGTTCTAGGTACATAGTTTTGCTAATATCCTTAGTTAGGGTATAGGCGTTAACGTTTTTAAACGTCTGTGTTCCTAGGTATATAATTCCCTAGCGCAGATAGCTGTTCCTCTAATATAAGCTTATAAAGTGTATTATTAACTCTAATAGCTTTAGCTATAAGTTTGTTAAGCGTATTAAGGCTAGCTCTGCTTTGCATAAGTTCCTGTTGTATAGTAGATTTAAGACCTTATTAGTATATTTGTATTAAAGCGTTGTTATCCTATTTAATAACTATTTTGTACTGTTAGAATTTAGTTGTATAGTTAGCAGTAGACTTAATTTATTGTAGTCTTTAAATCTTCTACTCTATAACTACAGATTCTTTAAGGGGTAAGAAAACTTCTCTTATCTTGTCTTTAAAGGCATTTTAGTCTTTAACTAAGGCTATATTGTTAGTGTCTATAATAGCACTATCTATATAGCGTTAAAAGATTAAGTTAGCCTGCTTCTCTGCATCTCTTTAAAAATTCGTAGAGGCTAAGACTACCTTATTATTATTATTAATTTTGTCTTCTTAAATGTAGAAGTATCTATTAACTTAGAAGAGCTAAGCGTTAAGCTTACTATAATTACTATAATAAGTCTTAGGCTTATTAGCGCGGCTTGTAGTCCTCCTAGTAAGGGAATTAGCAGGTGTGTTTATAGCAGTATTGTTTATCTTAAGAGTATTTAAAGTGTAAAAATTATCTAAAGATAACTTAGGTTAGTTCTTAGGGAATTAACAAGTACTAAGGAAATAGGGTGTACTAACACAATTAGAAGATTAATGTAATAGTACAAGGTGTATTAGCATAATTAGAAGATTAATATAATAATATAATGGTTAAGAAACAAGTTTTAATTTTCAGATTAATTACTAAGGTAAAACTCTAAGTTAAACACAATAAGCTATAAGGGCATATTGCCTACTGTCGGAAACAAAATACCGACCGATCGATGAATCGCGCTCCGGCTAGAGAATACATATACACGTTGCGACACCTACTACTATATACATAAGGAGTTCTAGAGATCTTATAGTGTACTATAGTCCTACCTATCCTAAAGTCTATCTAGGACTTTCTAGGATTCTAGGATATCTACAGTCCTAAGGATCCTAAAGCCTAGCTAGGACCTTCTAGGATTCTAGGACTCTAGGACTATTCACGTGATCTTCTTATCACCTAATCCCTAGGTCCGTGCCATCGGTTGTCGGTACTTGAGGTGGTGGTGCCCCACTCTAGGCCTTAGGTCGTAACAATCGTTCGTATGCGGTGCTGTTCGAAAGGTAAGAAGAAGTAGGTAAGAAGTAGTAGGTAAGAAGCAGCGGCTTTATAAAGTATTGCAGGCTCCTGCTGCGGTACGTACGTGTCCTTTCCCTCTATCGCATTATGTTGCAATCCTATTGCAATCCTACTGTAATCCTATTGCTAGCTATAGGCTGGCAATTGCTGTTGGACACGTTTTAACTAGTGTTGTTTTTTAGTACCTTAGCAAATTTTTTTGACCCTAATTATTGCTTAGTGGTCTGAGCTTTCCTCCTAGAACTTATCTACCCACTGTTTAAATCTTGTTGACTATACACAAACTTTTTTTTGACTTTTGCGATTAATTAGTAGAGGGTAGCTGCTTTTCACTTTTTTAGAACCCTATTTTAACTACAACAACAACCACCACCTTTGACACCTTAAAAAAATACTAAACAGGGCGACAAACTTAAGGGCAAATCAACAGAATAAGTAAAAGTAACATTCTTAAAACATGCTGTTTTTAAAGAGACATTTACTAAGAAAGTTATTGTTGTTAAGGCTACTACTATAGCTACTATTATTAATTATACACTAGTTATTGCACTAGCGGACACGCAGGTTAACTTAGGACGTATACAGCATAAAGTTGTGTATTATAAGTCTTTTATTTATATAGACAACCTTAATTTTAACTTATAGCCTGCTAAGTAGGCTGTATACAGCGCATTTTATTATTAGCAGTATACCTTAGATTAAAAAAGAGAGCAGGAGCAGGAGAAGGAGCGGGAGCAGAAGCAGGCAGCAAGGACTAAGTAGCAAATCTACAAGACATCTCTTAAGCGCAGTAATTACTAAAGAAGGGCTTCTAAGTAGAAGACCTTCTAGTAAATATAACGCTTTTATTAATCTCTTTACAGCAAGTAATAATGTCTTTATGTATTGAAGCCTTTAAGGCTTAGTGCTTTTATTATTATTTTATCTCTAAAAAGTAGTTTGCAAACTAAGCAAAAAGCTTAAAGAATTCAAAACTTAACTTTTTACTTTTGTACATAGCTATAAATTAATCAAAAAGATTAGTATAAACTGTATAGTATGTATACAATAAGTAACTACTACAGCGTAAGCTACTCTAACTGCTAGTCTAAACGCGATTAAAGCAATATTTAGTATATAAACTATTTAGTATCTTCTTTACACAGCGCTTATATAGAAGAATACAAAAACATAATAAATTAATAGCAAACTTTAAAAAGTTATTAAGCGCCTTTTTCTAAGTAGAAAAGGGCGCGTTGCGCTTAGTAGACAGCCTAATAGGCGTTTATAGGCTATTACTATTGTCTTATTACTATTTGCAGGATACTTCTTAAGTAGTAAGCTACTAACATTTTTGTATTAGCTTTTAAGAAGCCTTGCTCTTACGCTAGCTTATTTGCTTAGCTAGACTTTTATGTGTATTAAAGTCTAATTAAGGACTTAATAGCAGACTTAATTTAGCAGGTAAAGTAATTAGCCTTTAAGTAGAGCTACTAACTATCCTGTAATAAGCATATAGATTAAAAGGCAGCAGCAACTAATTCTTATTATTATAGAGATTAGCTACTTGTTAAATTTTATTATTAAATAGGCTTTAACGCGCGCAACGCTTATACTTAGCGCTGTTCTTATATTACTAATAGCTGCTATTTAAGCAATTTTTACGCTTATAATAGTAGCTTGCTAATTAACACTTACACTTGTTACTGCTAGAGGCAGACTACACTAAATTAGTAGCTAATTAGTGAGAGAATAATAAAGCAACACTATTTACTATACTAGTAATAGTAGTTAAGATAGTCCTAGAGAACTTAGTTATTAGTATTAAAGTAAGGTAAAATATAAAAGGTTTTAAAAAGGCAGTAGACGTGATTAATATTGTTATAGAGCTGCGCGCTGACTAAGCACGTAATATTTAAGGTTTATCTAATATTTTAAGATAACCAAGAGCTGCTAGATTGATTAGAAAGACAATAAGCATTACTACAACAACAAAAAATTAGGTAGAAGAGCTATAATTATATAGGGATCTCATAATTAACAACCTTAATTTATTACAATTGCCTAGTTGGTTACAGCTTAGATTAATAGTATCTTAATAACTTAGGGGGTGTGTTAGAGTTTTAATATGCTGTAGAACATATAGATTAATTTATTAATTAAGTAATCCTAGTAAGCTAATTTTATAACAATAAGCGCTAGCGCCTATATATACAGGCTAGATTATTTTATTTCTCTTTAGTAGTTATTAGACACTTTGTAGTAGCACTTAGTAAATGAATACACTTATTCTACTCCTCCTAATTAATTGATTAAACCTTCTTAGCTCCTACATAAAAGTATTTATAATACTATAAAAGATATGATTCTACTAAAATACTTCTTTAATAATTATTGATTGCTCTTTTATATTTTTTAATACTTACTTAGATATACAGAAAAAGATTAGTTTTTGTTATAGATACAGACAATAGAGTAGGAGATATTTTAAATACTACTGTTAAAATAGGCAAGTATTTCTACTTTTAAGCTTTTATATATAAATATGTTCAAAATTAGCCTAAGCTAATAAAGTACTACATATACTTTTTTTTGTTACTATTATATATATTAAGAATAAGCAAATTTTTATTAAGAAAGGAAGTTTTTTTTTAAGGTCTACTACAACCTAATAAAGAAGTAGTTTTATACTATATACTTACTACCTTAAATAAAGATAATTAGATTACATGTTATAAAAAGTAATCTTTTTTTAATTAAATATTACTATAAAAAGACAACTAGCTAAGATAAGATTTATCGGCTAAAACAAGAAGGCGCTAATACTAAAATATACTAAATTATACTGTCTAACTAGAGTACAAGTTCTTCTAAGAAAGTAAAAAAGGTAGCAATTAAGAATAGCAAAGCATATAAGAAAATAAGCATACTAGTAAATAGTAACTAAGAATTAAAGAGCTTAATTAAGTCTTTAGGCAAGTGAAAATTTAAAGTATTAACTATTTATATACTAATAACTTATTCTATAACAAAAAAACTTAAAAAAAATTACTAACTATATATATTTAATTGCACAAGCAATTAATACTAAACTCTTTTATAAGAGAAATAATAGTTTTTCTATTATTAATATTTTAAACAAACTATATAATAAGATAAGTATAGTATACTTAAATACAATAGCTCGAGCTGGACTAGTTTAGGGGCTAGATGTACGACAGGAAAGCTTCCTGTCTTTGGATGAGAGTCGAGGTTAAGGAGATGCTCGTCGCGGAGGTTGCACGCTATGTTGCAGTGCAGCGTATTATATGCGAATCATTCGTATGCAGTGCTGTTTAAAAGGTGAGAAGCAGTAGGTGAGAAGCAGCAGCTTTATAAAGTATTGCAGGCTCCCGCTGCGGTACGTACGTGTCCTTTCCCTCCTCTATTGCATTATGTTGTAATCCTATTGCAATCCTACTGTAATCTTATTGTTAGCTATAGGCTGGCAATCGCTATTAGACACGTTTTAACTAGTGTTGTTTTTTAGTACCTTAGCATATTTTTTAACCCTAATTATCGCTTAGTGGTCTAAGCTTTCCTCCTAGAACTTATCCACCAACTGTTTGAATCTCGTTAACTATATACAATCTTTTTTTTGACTTTTGCAATTAGTTAGTAGAGAGTAGCTACTTTCTACTTTTTTAGAACTCTATTTTAACTACAACAACAACTACTACCCTTAACACCTTAAAAAATAATACAATAAAAATAAATATTTTCTATTCTATATATAGTATTAGAGAACATATGTATCAAGATTATAAGCTATATTATGCTTTAAAATAGATTAAATAAGTTAGTTATAGCTAAAATATTATAGCTAAGAAAGAAACTTGCTTCTTTAGGATACTATATAAGAGTTAGAAAGAAATTTTAAAATAACTATTATTAAAGTTAGTCTTGTTATATTTAAAGGCTAAGATTTAAAAGTTTTATAATGTTACTAATAATATATCTTATTAACTAGCTTTTAGTGTAATACCTAAGAAGTTTCCTAAAGAAGACTCTTAACTAGGCTTAAGGTTTAAAAGAAAAGCCTCTATATATACAAAAATAGCAACAAGTTTAATAGACTAGAATTACTATAATCATGTTCTTTAGTAGTTCTATTAGTTTTTAAAATAATTATAGAACTTTGCTACAAATAAATATATTTACAAGCTTAATGACATTAATACTACAAATATAATACTAAAAAGTAGAGAAAACAATTTGTATAGTATGTTTAAGTTAAATACTACTACGCGCTTAAAAAGCAAAAGCTTTACCCTTTATTAAAATAGTAATTATTTCCAAAATATAAGAATAAAAATAGAGAAAAGCTAAGTAAGAAAACAAGTACCTACAAAAGTAATTAAATGATATAAAGTAACACTTATATCTCTAACTTATAGCTTATAGATATGCGATTTTTATAAGAAAAAATAGAAAATTATATGCTATTTATTAGTTAACTTTAGAATATATTATTTTTAATTATTTAAAAACTATAATTATTTTAGTAAGATAATAACTTTTAAGTAGATCTAAAAGACTTATCGCAAAAATTAAAAATTAAAGCTATAAAGTTTATAAATGCTTTTCTTAATTCTTAGTTTAAAGACATAGTATAAAGGTAGCTATATTGTATTGTAACTACTCTATAGAAAAAGGATATAAAAAAAGTTACTGTATTAAACTTTATAAAAAAAGATATTAGTTAAAAATAGCAATGCAATCTTTATAATATTAATACTAATATTAAAAATAACTTAAGTACGCTTAACGTTATAATTAGTACAAAACTTACTAAGTCTATAAAATTTAAGTGTAATTTAGCGCACTTAGAATTTATTCTAGCTACTAATTAGCTAAACTCACGCCTAGACCTATAACACTTTACTAATATTACCTTACTAATATACTGCCTACTTAAATATCATATATTATTATAATAAATTTTTTTTATACAAAAAGATAAACTTATTATAAAGTATACAAAAACAAAACTAATAAATAAATAAGTTAAATAATATACTTATAAAAAAGATATAAAAGATCTAATAAAAGAATAAGCAAGTCTTTCATTAAATAAACTTACTTAAATACTATATTATTATAAACAGTAGCTTCTTAAAGTCATTGATCAACATAAATAAATAAAATTAATATTTTAAACCTTAGTATTGTACAAGTATTAAAGATACTGTATAAAATAATAGAACACAAATTAGGATAGCTATTTTCTAAAGTTACTTTAGCTAATGGTATACATAATCTGTTTGTTAAAACTAGGTTTAATATACTTCTATAAATAAGAACAGTTAATATTAAAACTATTTTTAAAATTGTTACTAATATAACTAAATCTATTATTTTTAAAAGACTTTAGTATACATGTATATAAATTGCTATATGGTAAAATATATTTAAATAAATCACGTGTTAAGTTTTTTTAAAAATAATAGTGTGCCGGTGCACGGGGTGATACCCTGCTGCTTACTAGGTCAGTGCTCAACCACCTGATCTGAGGATATATAGCTCGTTTCGGGGATCGAAACGAGCGGGATTTATCCATCGATCCTCCACCTCACAACTCAACACATGTGCTTCTCTTCGATAGCCAACCCATAATAAGACCTTTATCTTACCACCCTCGTTCTCGCATAATCTGACCACTAGTGATCTCTTGCCCTCGTAGCAGTATGTCTTCATACGCTCCAACACCCGTACAATAGTAACCATATAGTGATTATTTATTTTATTTAACTTTATATTATTCTGCAATAATTAGAAATAAAGCCTTTAATGATAATTTAAATAGATATGTAGTAAGTAACTTACAAGTGCATATAATAACTAAAACAATAAAAAACAAGTTGCGTATAGCTTTAGTAAAATACATATAAAAAGCTACATAGTTAAATTTAACAGCAAAATTTAGCTATTTTAATTTACTATAAATAGGTAATAATGAAAGCAAATAAATAGTGTAAATAAACTAAGTGTTTACTTATGTAAATAGACAGTCTAAAGACTTTATAAAAAACTATAAACCAAGTAATAGCTTTAGCCTTTTAAAACAACCTTTTAATGTAACTACACATTTTGTAGACACCTTTTTAGTAAAAAAAAAGATTTATTACTAATAATAAGTATTAAGGCATATGCCCCCCTATTTAGTATTACTAGTACACAATTAGTGTGTCGCATATTTAGACAGAAACAAAGAAAAGCAAAATAAAGACGCAAATTACCTCCTAACTTAACGTGCCCTATCTTGCTTATACTGCCTACTTATATTAAGGCTTTACTTCTAGGTACTCTTCAACAAATTAAAGAAGCTGTACTATTATTATCTTGCTTTCTAACCTATACATACAATAATAGAACGCCTACTTCTCCTTTCTTGCCTCTTTCTTCTCGATTGCTATTTTAACGTTATGTAATAGCTAGCTTAACTAGTTAATAATTTCTTTACTTAGCTTATGCATAACTAATAAGAAGAAAGGAATACCAAAGTAGAGTATTTTAAGTACTTTACTAGTATTAGTAAACACTTTATAGATCTTATATTCCTTCTATAGCTAGCTAAGTTAAGGCTTAATATTCTTTTTGTATATAGAGATATTGCAAATTCTAGAGTTATTTATAAGAGATATAATTGTTAAGTTCTAAAAAGGCTAAGTTTAAAGATACTTAATAAACTTAGGTGTTTACATAATTAGCTTAAGCTAGACTAGTTTAGAAGCTAGGTGTATAATAAAAAAACTTCTTATCTTTAAATAAGAGTTAAGGTTAAAGATATACTTATTATAGAAATTACATGCTATGTTATAGTATAGTATATTATATGCAAATTATTTATATGTAGTACTATTTAAAAGGTAAGAAGTTGTAGGTAAGAAGCAGTAGCTTTATAAAGTATTATAGGCTCCTGCTGCAGTATATATGTGTCCTTTCCCTTTTCTATTACATTATGTTATAATCCTATTATAATTCTACTGTAATCTTATTATTAGCTATAGGCTAGCAATTGCTGTTAGACACGTTTTAAATAGTGTTGTTTTTTAGTACTTTAGCAAATTTTTTGACCCTAATTATTACTTAGTAGTCTAAGCTTTCCTTTTAGAACTTATCTACCTACTATTTAAATCTTATTAACTACACATAATCTTTTTGTTAACTTTTATAATTAATTAGTAGATAGTAGCTACTTTTTACTTTTTTAGAACTTTATTTTAACTACAATAACAACCACCACCCTTGACAACTTAAAAAATAAATAAACTAAGTAAATATTTAATTATATATAGGCTAAATTATTAACTATTTTAAGAAAGACAGCTTTAATCTACATAACAACAAAATAATCTTTACACAATATACAATATAGTAAATAAGAAAGATTAACCTATAAATATTACTTATTAGAAGAAACTTATAGAATTTGAACAAAAAGACTAGAAAGAAAGAGTAAGAAAACAAAAACTCTTTGAAAAAGAATTTATATCTCTAATATAGAACTATACAATTATTTATTTCAACTAAAAAATGCTTCTTTTTTACAAGAAATAAAGTTTACTAAGAAATAATTTTATAAGCTACATATTAGAGACTAGCTCTAGCTATTAGAAAAAGAGATATTTCTACATATGCCTTTTAATAAAGAACGGGCACTCTTATAGTAGTTCAAGAAATTAGAAAAAATTAATCTTAATATTTACTTACTATACAAGGTACAAATATTACTAATAAAGCTTAGTAAGTATAAAGTATTAATATTCTAAAAGCTTTAGAATAACAAGTAGTATATATAGTTCATCTCTACCTAAAAATAGAACATAAGAAATATGTAATAGTGAATATTATAATCTATAGCACCTAGCACTAAAGAAGGACAAAGGCGTGTAATAGATTAGCAATACATAATAAATAAATACAGTTACTATAAAAAATGCAATTATACTACTAACAGCAGATAGGTTTTTTATAAGGTTTTTAAAATATAAGATAATTTTACTTAAAAACTTGTTTCTAGAATATACTTAACTTACACTATATTACAAAAGTAAAGACATAACAGCATTTTAAACCCTAGTAAGCCTTATATAATTATATATAATACTTATACATGCTACTAACTCTATAGCAGCATTCTGACAAGTAACATTGAAAGTTTTAAAAGACTACTTGCCTAATACTATACTCTTTATTGACAATATTACATGCAAAGGACTAAAAACTAACTATAGTAGAAAAGAGTTAATGCTAGAAGTTTAACCTTATATTATTAAGTATATTATTTAACTAGACAGTGTGCTAGCTAATATTAAACAAGCTAGAAGTACTATATTTAAAGAAAAGTATTATTTTAATATTAAAAGACTTAATATAATAAGTTTTATATTTTTTAAGATGTTAGAGGTAGTAGTTATTGTTTTAGTTAAAATAGAGTTTTAACAAAGTAGAAAGCAGCTCCCTTCAACGAACTATTTATAAAAGTAAGAAAAAAAAGATTATATATAGTTAACAAGATTAAAACAGTAAGTAAATAAGTTCTAAGAGGAAAGCTTAGACTACTAAGTAATAATTTAAGTTAAAAAATTTGCTAGGGTACTAAAGAATTACACTAGTCAAAACGTGTCTAAAGGCGATTACCAGCCTATAGTTAACAATAGGATTATAATAAGATTGTAATATAATTGTAATATAATGTAATAAAGAAGGAAAAGAACACGTACATACTACAGCAGGAGCCTACAATACTTTATAAAGCTACTGCTTTTTACCTACTACTTATCACTTTTTAAACACTACTGTATATAAATATTTTGCATACAATACGTTGTACTATAATATAGTATACAACCTCTATAATAAGGTTTTTCTTAACTTTAATTTTTATTTAAAAATAGAAAGCTTTCTCATTATACACTTAGCTTCTAAACTAGTCTAGCTTAAACTAATTATACAGACACTTAGGTTTATTAAGCATTTACAAACTTAGCCTTTTTAAGACTGTATTATTGTATCTTTTATAAACAACTTTAAAATATATAATATTATTATGTACAAAAAGAATATTTAGCCTAAAATTAGCTCGTTAAAGAAGAAATACAATATCTACAAGGTGTTTACTAATACTAGCAAAGTACTTATAATACTCTATTTTAGCTTTTTTTTTTAGATTTATTATGTATAAACTAAGTAAATAAAATATAGACTGGTTAATCTAGCTGTTGCAAAACGTTAAAAAATAGCAATAGAAAAGAAAAAGTAAGAAAAAAGAAGTATACGTTCTAATATTACATATATAAGTTAAAAAGCAAGGTATTAATAGTACTACTTCTTTAATTTGTCTAAGAGTACCTAGAAGTAAAGCCTTAACATAAGTAGGCGGCATAGGCAGCATAGGCAGCATAGGCGGGATAAAGCGCATTAAGTTTGAAGGTAATTTGCGTCTTTATCTTGCTTTTCTTTATTTTTATTTTAATATGCAACATACTAATTGCGTACTAGTAATACTAAATAAGAGGGCCTAAGCTTAAATACCTATTATTAGCAAAAAATCGGTTTTTATCTAAAAACGTGTCTACAATTTATCTAGTTATATTAAAAAGTTAGTTTAATTAGCTAAAGCCTTATTAGTCTACATTCTTAACTTCTATTAGTTAAATAGTATTTAAATTTTTAAACAGAAAGTAATTAATGATTTTTTTTTGTTTTTTTAAATATTAAAGCTAATATAAATTATTAATACTTAGTACACAAGCTTTTATCTCCTTTAAGATCCTAATAACGCCTAAGTAAAGATAAAATATAGTTATCTATTACTTATTAAAGTATTGAGTTCTACTCTTTAAATATAGCCTTAATAAATCTTCTGATTATTTTTTCTTATTACTTACACCTTATAAGGAAGTAGGCCTTTTAGTTAAAGCATTTTTTAACAAGGCCTAAACAGTTTTGATAAAATTTAAATCTAGACTATAAGAAGAATGCTTGAAAAAAACTACTTTATTTCTAGAAAACTAAAATAAAACCTCCTATAGTTTATGAATCTTAGTATTATCCTCCTAAAACTTCTACCCTAGAAATTAGTTAGTACAGACCTTATAATTTAAAAAATTACATTAACTTTATTAGTTTAATATTAAGCTATTAAGACCTAAATTAGAAAAGATTGTATAGTTAACTTAACTTTTTAAATAGTAAGTTTCTCTACTAGTATTAGAATCTTACTAATACATTTTATATTTCTAATAGATGTAGTAGTTGTAGGCGTCCTAATAACTACTAAATTTAATCTTCTTTCTATCTAGATTGCTCCCTAAACTTAGATAGAAACATCTTAGCTTATAGATTAAATATTATGCTTTCTTAAAATATTTTTACATATTAAAAATATAACTAAGATAGTAAAGTAACTTTTTAAGTTTTTTAAAATATTTTTAAACTTACTTTTATAAGTTGTAGATACCTAATCCTTGCTAAGACGCTTATTTTAACGTTTTTAGCATTATTCTGTCCTAGCACTAAGCCTACGCTTAATAGCTAACTTATTAGAAAATATAACTTTATGAAAGTTTATATTTTCTATTTTAGTAAGACTCTTATTAGCGTATATTAGATAATTTTAAGCTTTTCTCTTGTTTAAAAGCTGTTTTTTTCTTAAAAGTATTAATAGAGTAATTCTCCTCACTTAGTAAGGGCTATAGGCTTTAAGTAGAAAGAACTAAACTATTTTTATCTAATATACGCTTATTTGTTTTCTTAGAACTTCTAGTTAAGTCTCTATTTACAGCTCTTTTAACTCTTATTATAATCTTAGTAGAGCGGCTTATAGTAGGCGTAAGTGTAGGTAAAAGGTTATTATTTTTTTATTTAACTTATTAAATAATACTATAAATATTACTTTAAGGCTTTTCTAGTTGAGTTCTAATAATAAAACTAAATTAGTTTTATGTAAGTAAATATAAACGTTTTCTTTAAACTTTAAAAGTTTAAGAAACGTTGTAAAAGTAATTTCAAAAATAAAAATAAAGAATAAAAAGATAAAACATTTTAGAAAAAGAGTAGTAATCTATTTTAGGCTAATTGCTTACCTAGACAACTTCCTTTTTTCTAATTGCTAATCAAAATTTAGGCAAGTAAGAGATTTAAGATTAAAATAAGCTTACATAATGCTTATATTAGCTAATTAAACTAAGTCTATTTTTGAAAACTTTAATACGCTTACTAATAAGAAATAGTTTGTTCTATTTTTATATTTTTTATCTCTGTTTTTTAGTTAGTTAGAGTGTGTACTAGTGCTAACTAGTTAGCTTACTAAGTAGCCTAACTTTAAGAAGTCCTTAGCTCTATAAATTGACTACTCTTTTTAGACTAGCTATATTTTTTAATTAGTTATAAGCAATTAAAAACTATTATTTCTTTTATTTATGTTTCTTTCTGTTACTCCTATGTATTAAAATCCTGCTAATAATAATGCGTTATCACCTTCTCTACTAAAAAATATAAACTAGAAACTTATCAAAGTTAATTAGGCTTATATAAAGAGTAATAGACTAAACAATAATTAAAGTAAGTAATCAACTTATAGTAAGAAAGACTCTTTACTTAATATTTTAAAGAAAGCATTAAGCTTAAAATTAATAAAGTAAATAATATAGCTTAAAAAATTTTTTTTCTATACATAAGTATTACGTATAGAAAGTAAGAAGAACTATATTAAAAAAGTTAAAAAATAGTAGCTTAGTACTTAAGCCTTAGATAGAAGCCTCTAAAGATAAATAAGTAGACTAGTGAAGACTAAAAATAATTTCAATAAGAATACATAAATACTCTACAATTTATAGCATATTTAATTATAAACTTAATCTACAAAGTAACTCTACAACTATATAGTAGGTGTTTTTATTACGCACTAAACAATAAGAAGTTTACTTATTTAAACTATTTAAAGCACTTTTTAGTTGTTTTATAGTTATTTAAAAGTATTAATAATATTAAACACTAACTTTTTAAGGCGAGAAAAAGGTCTAGCTTTGCCTTTTTCTTGCCTTAACTATCTTAAACGCCTTCCTAAAATTAGTTTCTAACACCTATTTTCTTAGTACAGGTGTTATAGCGTGCGTGCTAACTATTTATAAAGAATAAAGTAGTTACTTATTAAAAACTCTATAAGTAGTCTGTGCGTAAGCTAATTTTAGAAGTTAATTAAAGGTAATACAACTCCTACTTAACAAAGCTACAGCTTTCTACTTAAGTAAATAGATTTATTAGCGTAGTAAACTAATAGATATATCTACCTAGCTATTTACTATTTAAAATCCCTATACTAACTTAATATAACAACCTCTTATATTGACCTACACATTAGAATAGATAGCTAGTGCTCCTAGCTATCTACCTACACCGAAATCACTCTATACTAACTTAATACACTGACCTAATATACCAACCTACACATCCGAAATCTATCCTAACTCAATATACTGACCTCCTATACTAACCTACACATTAGAATAAATTGCTAGACTAGTAACTAGCTATCTACCTAGACTGAAATCTCTATACTAACTTAATATACTAACCTTATATATTAACCCTATACCGAACTGCTTAGGTACCTATATAAGCAATACAAGAGAGCAGCTAGCATAGCCTACAATAATAAATAAGAAGTTAAAGAGATAACTAAACTAGTATACTAGCTCTACATACTTCTTACACAACAAAGGACTAAGAAAGCTACTTAGTAAAACTACTCTAGGCTATAAGCTTTACCTTTATTTAGATAAACCCTTCTATGTAAATAAATTATATGTTAGAAAACACTACGTAGATACCTATAGGTCCTAAACCTACACGTCTTATATAGCCTTTTAGGCTAAGGAAGGACGTTAAACTACAATAAAAAAGTATTAATAAGAAGTTATTAAAGATTAGTATAGGATAGAAATTTAATTTTAATATATATAGTTACTTATGTATACCTAATTAGCTATATATACAAAGATATAATTGTGAAAAAAGAGTAAATAGACTACTAAGACGTTTTTACTGCTTTAGTAAAAGAGAGATTATATATTAACTTATAAGGCATTAAGGTAATATATGATAAAAGTATTATATAAGCTAGTAAATAAGTTGTAATTAAGTTGTAGTTAGGTCTTACATAAGCTAACTTAACTTTAACCTAACTACAACTACTAATTTATACGTAAAAAAGAGTAGTTGTAGTTAAGTTAAAGTAGCATAGACTTAGGTTGTAGTTAAGTTACATAGACGCGTAGTTGTAGTTGTAGTTAAGTTATAGCACATAGACTGTAATATGTAGTTAAGTTGTAGTTAAGTTATAGAGGGAAGTAGTTAGGTTCTAGTTGTTAGCACAGTTAGGTATTATAGGCTTACAGCATAGAAAACCGCATTAAGAATAATTAAGACAGAATATTAATATTAATATTTAAAGAAGAAAGTCTAACTACTATATATTTTATCTAAAGAAAGCTAGAGGAACGTAAGGTTAGTACTAAATTTTCTATATTACTTAACAGCTATCTATAATTTTTAATCTTATTTAGTAACTCTGTTTGCATAAATAAAATTAGTGTTATAGTTTATCTTTATTAGTTAGTATATAATTTCAAAATAATAAGAGTAGTTATGATACTTTTTAAGTAGCTAACTAGGAACGCTTTAGCTAACTCTTAAAAAGCATTAATTGCCTTTAACTAGAAGCGCAGGTTAAATTAATAAGTAAAAAGAGTAAAATTGTCTAAGCATTGTATTGTTTGTATATAAGTTATTTATATACGAGTTGTTTATATACAAGTTATTTATATACGAGTTGTTTATATACAAGTTATTTGTATACAGTACTATGTAGTTGAGGAAATCCTAAAGGTAAGAAGTAATAGGCAAAGAGCTTTTATAAAGAAGTATTACAGGCTCCTGCTATAGTAACGTACGTGTCCTTACTCTCCTCTGTAAAGGGCTGAAGCCCTGACGTCTTTAGTACTCGACAAAAAGCCTCGTTTTGCTATCCTACAGATCCCGGGTGTCCGTGCGCACCCGGTATCTGTAAGCCGGGCGTATTAGCCCTTTTACTTTTCTAGCCTACTAAACTTTTCTCTTAGCTTTGCGCTATTTTCTTAAGCTACGTTAGCAGCTGCTACGTAGCTACTCTTACCTCTTTCTTAGTACTAAGCACAGACCTCACAAAGGAGTAGATAAGCTAGCTAGATAGCCTTTATAGTTCTTTATTTAATTTATTACTATTTTTCTTGCATCTTTAGCTAATCTAACGCACTCTTATATTTAAATTAAATCTTTCTATAGCGCTAACGCTGCTACGTTAAATTAGAAGCCTCCTAGAGCTATATCTAGACAAGAAGCTAGCTAGAGCTATATCTACGCACAGAAGCCCCCTAGAGCTACATCTAGATAAGACTCTAACTAATTAAATTGCTAATTTTAGTTAAAGCTGTTTTAAATCTACTAAAGATTAGTAGTAGAAGAAGCATAAAGAGTGCTAAGAGATACTTAGCTGTATAAGACCTTACCTAGAACGTTTTGTAATACAAACTATTAGATAAGCCTACTATATTACTAGTAGCTCTAGAAACTAATCCTTGCTGTTAAATAATATAGGTGCTATTTATTTATTACTTTTACACAATAATAGTAGGGGTAGAGATTACATCTAGAAGCTTTGCTGTCCAGATAGCAAGACTACACTAAGATAGTATTAGTAAGGCTAAAATAAAAAACACTCTAGAAGGCCTCTATAGAGCAAACAAACTAGATAAAATAGCAACTTTAATAATAATACAAGAAGCTTTTTTTATCTAAGAAGCTATAAATTTAGCTTCTAAAGAGGAACTAGAATAAGAATAGCTACTTACTTAGCTACTAACTTTACTTGCTACATTAAAACTAGTTTAGTAGCTAGTACGACTTAAGCGTTTTAAGCAACCTAATCTAAATATTTTTAATAGAATAAGAATAATATAGTAAATCTTTAGGAAGTAGCTTACTGCTAAAGTGGAAAACAAGTAAGAAGACTTTAATATAAAAAGAAGAACGTGTAATTACGCCTTTAGTAGGCTAAAAAGTTTAGTAGTAACTTTAACGCTACTTTACTTTAACTAAATAGAATTATTAAACGCTTAGAACTTTAAACACTTATTAAACTTCTTTAATTAGATGTTTAGAGATCTATACAGCTCTAAGAGAGCTAGAAACAAACTCTCATTAATGTCTTAAGATAAAAAGAGTATCTATAATTATATTATATAATTTTAGGAATAGTTGCTACTGTTAAACAGCAACTTAGATAAAGATACAAAGATAATACTTTTTTAAAAAAGCCTTACTTATAAGCTTTAAAATGAGCTTGTAAGTATTATGTTCTTAGATTTAAATAATTTGCAGAATAAGTCTATTAAAATAGCAGACTACTTATACTAGATAGAGCAGTATTCTAAAGGCTAGGATAAGCCTAAGGAACAATACTCTAAGAATAGAGACTAGGAAAGGCCTAAGGAATACAGGCTAAGACGTACTTCTCCTCCTCCTCCTCCTTCTTCTCTTACAGGAGACTAGATAAAAGGAATAGAGTTTACTAGAAGATTAGCTAAGCTACGCAGGTTTAGCAATCTAGAGCTAAATAGGCTAATAAGAGAAGGACGTTGTTTTACTTATAAGCAGAAAAAATACTTAGCTGTAGATAGTACTATAAAAGAAAAGATACTAAGAAAAAAGAAGAAAAAGAAAAAGACTATTATATTAAAGTCCTTAAAAGTAAAAGTAAGAAAGCCTAGCAAAGAAAGCTTAAGTAGCAAAAATACTTTAGAAGATCTAGATTCTAATTTAGAAAAAGAATAGCTCTTGCTTAAAGTCACTAGCAAGAGCTACATATAAGCTAAGAAGACTTAATAAAACATTAAGCTAGTTTTAAAAAAGACCGAAGTAGTAATAAAATTACTATTAAAATATGTTGGAGTATTGACATGCGCAACATGAGGGTCACCCTGTTGAGCAGGTGATCCTGGTAAGCTGAACACGTGACGATCGCGTTAGCGCCTATATATACGGGCTAGATTGTCTTATTTCTCTTAAGTAGTTATTGACTACTTTGTTGTGGCACTTAGTTGTTTAATACACTTATTCCACTCCTCCTGATTAAGCAATTGCTCCTTTTTAGCTCCTACAGTTATAAGCCCGGCTGCTTAATTATAGTTTTAATTCCTACTGCGCAATTAGCAAGTCGTGAAGTTAACTATTTAATTAGCATTCTACTCTCCTCTATTCTCCTATAGTATAGCTAGCAGATTGCTGCTGCTGCTATATCTCTCTTATTAATTATACGATTAACCTCTTTCTAATACAAGCTACCTAGCTACCTACTAACTAACTAATTAATTTGTTGTTACCTTAACAATAACCCACGTCGTAATCCTACACAAAGCATCTTATCTTAATATAGACCTTACTAATACACCGCTTGTCGCCTTAGGGGTAATCCTTAAGGCTTAATTAGACTAGCTAACCTAGTTTGCTCTATTAAGGCTACACTACTTAGAGAAAGGCATCTAGGATTAGGTTAATCCTAATCTCCTAGACATACCCTTAATAGATTACTAGGAGCTATAGTATCTAAAACTGCCTAAGGATTTTAAGCAGCTAGTTGCTTTATCACCTAGCGCTAGCACTTAAATACAAGAGGACTATAAGATTGCTTAACACAAATATAGGCTTAATTACTTAATGCTAAGTATAAGAAGGATAATTACAACAAGCTAGTTAATAGGTACAAGGTACAAGCTGCTTAATAAACAAGAAAAGTTGCTAAGATTACTAATGTTAACAACTAGATTAGCAAGACTATCTATCTAGACCTGCTTTTAAACGCCTTAATAAGCATAATTACTTAAAACCTTACTAGCCTTTAAGCCTTAGTAAAGATTCTAAAGGAGGATCTCGCACCTACAGATTAGAATACTTAGTATTTAATTAGAGCGCAGTATAGATTACACCTTAATAAGGCTTACTAGGGACAAATAGGCCCTAAGCAATAGTTTACTAAGTAGCAGCTACTATATTAACAAGTAATAATCTACTTGCTTCCTAAAGCCATTAGGCTATTAGTAATTACAAATTTTTTAGAAGCCTTAGGCACTAAGATTATACTAGACTAGTCGCGTAAAAAGCGAAATAAGCTAGCACAAGCAATAGCGCTTAGAAAAGCTTATTGAACTTTTAATAATCTAGGAAAGATCTTGAGTATTTTGTTGTAGAATTAGTTGATTACTTTTTTAAAAGGAAAAAGACACGTAGTGTTCTAATCTAGATCTAAATTAGGGGCAGCTTAATAGTCTACTAGCGCTAACAACTTAAAGTTAAATAAAAGTAGTAAGTAATTGCACTTTTGCCCCTGTAAGGCTAGTAAAGAGCCTTTAAGTAAGCACTTCTAGACACTACGCAACTGCTATTAACTTTAAACTACAGTTACTAGATTAAGCCCTCCTAGCAGTATCCTAATTAAGCTGTTAGACAACAACAAAAAGAAGATTGTTAAGTAATAGAACAGCAACAAATAGGTAACCTTACGTACCTAGATAAAGAAGGCTAGAAGGCTAGCACTAGCAGATTAGCTACTAATAAGTTAAGTAGATCTTACCCTAGCTTATTAGATTTAGCATTAATTAACCTAAAGGACCTTATTAAGAAAATTAGACTAAATATGTTTAGCGCAGCTTTTACCTCTTATGCCCTGTACCTCTGCACAATTATAGATAGTAGGTTAGCAGTCCACCTCGTTAATACTATAGATTACATAGTACTAGGCACCTTTAGCAAATGCGCTAAGGACAAGACTGTTAAGGTAGGCACTTAAATTATACTAGTCGCTAGTAGAGGAAACAGGCTGCTTAAGAACGTGCTGCACAGCAAAGCTAGCTCTAAGATAGCTAATTTTTTGCTTACTAACGTTAAGGTTGTACTAGGTTTCTATATTAATATTGTATTAGAAGCATAGCTTAAGCAGGCAGGCATTAAGTATTTAGGATATAATTACACCCTATAATTTAGAACAATTAAGAAGAACGTTGTCTTAATTAACATTAAGTGTCACTTTAATCTCTTGTTTGTTAAATATAAGTAACTTACTTATTACCCTACTTAACTACTACTCGTGAACGCTGTAGCGTAATTAAGGAAACCTTAGTTGCGTACTAGCGATAAGGACCTATAGCATTAACAATTAGGACACCTAAGACAACAAGCTATTAAAGCCTTAGTCTACTTAGCGCAGAATGTTAAAATTACTAGCAAGAAGCTGTTAGAATGCAAATACTACGCAATAGCTTATACTTTATAAGTAATTTTGCAGCGACTAAAGGAGAGATAACTACAACTTTTCTATAAAATCTTATAGGATCTATTTAATTTACTAACTAGTTAGCTACTTAAGAAATAGGCACTAATTATTAAGGAAGACAACTTAGGCAAGCTGTACAATTATAATATCTAGTTAAAGATAATAAACAATATTATACCTGTAACTAAAGGCTTTGGTGCAAGGATTAAGAGGAAATATTAGTAGAAAATTATAGAGATCTATTAAAATAATAATACTGCTATACTGCCTTAGAGGGGGCAATTAAGATATAAGGAATAGGCTATAAAGAAAGAGATTATAATTAAGACGCCACTGCTATATACTTATAAGCCTAATAGCTTAGCAGAGAGAGCTAGTTAAGAGCTTATTATAAAGGCTATTAAAATGCGCACAAGCGCTAATTTACTAGCTAAGCTTTAGCTAGTAATTATTAATACAGTAGCTTACCTACATAAAATAAGCCCTACTAAGATCTATAGCTACTAATCCCCTAACTAGGTGCTTAAAGAATAGTTTAGGAAATATTTCTAATATTATTAATTACCTAAGATTAGACACTAGATTGCTCATCTACGCCTAGACTAGAGTAGAATCTATGCCTATAGCTGCTAAGCTTATCCTTTAAACAAGGAGAAAGCAGCTAGGCGTAATTATAAAGAATTTAAGGTTAATTCTTGCAGCTATATTAGTTATTTAGTTAGTTATTAAGCCTCTAACATATACTACATATAAGTACTAATACTAAATTAGGTAATTACTACCTCTAATATAACCTTTAATAAACATTAAATCTATAAAGGAGATTGCAAGAAAGAGCTACTAAGAGATTAAGTAATTAAGATTATAGAAATCTTTTACAATAGCGAGCTAGTTAATCTAGGAGAGAATTTAGACCTCTTGCCTATTTAAGGAAAAGTAGATTAGGATACACAGCTAACTACTAAAGATTTTAAAAGTAATCTATCTACTATCTTAAGTAGTAAGGAAGGCCTACCTACTAAAAACAAGAGTAGATTAGAAGACGCTAAGTAAATAGAGTACAAGGCTAGTACACTATTAAAAACTTGCTTAGATTAGCAGCAAAATACTAGTCTTACTACTCTAAAACTCACTCTTAAACTAGAGACCTTAGGGAGCAATAACGCAATTAATTACAAAGTTATTAATAGTTAAACAGCAGTACGCATGCTAAAAGGAGCTAATCTATTAATACTTAGAGGTAGAGAGCCTCTTTTAAATAAGCCTAATAACAGAGTACTAGTCTAATAGTCCATGCCTAAAGACTCTAACGCGCTAGCTCGTCATAATAGAACACCTGCTTAGGTAAGTAGGATAGTAAGGCGTAAATTATCCTAAGATTTAAGATTTTAGGCCTTAAATAGTAGATAGAGTAAGCAATTACAAGCTTAACCTCTACTTATAAGACGTAGTGCTAGGATTGCAGGCAAAAGTCTAGATTAGCCTATAAATTATTATTTTTTACTACGCAAGCTAGGTGGCGGGCATAAGTATAAGAACGCAACCTAAGATCCTAATAATTGACTTATAAGTAAAAGCATAAGTAGAGTTAATGCATTAATTACAGATTATAAGAATCTATTATAAAATAATTTTTGTAACACCTACCTACTAGGTTTACAAGTAACCTAGGAAGACTAAGTAAGCTACAAGACTCTTAATTACATAGTTATAGCAGCTTTGCTTACTAAGCATAAGCTAAGTAGAAATGCTTAATAGTATTGCAAAAATCTACCTAAACTGCTAGGATTATAGAGGCAGCTACTTTAGTATCTTATAAAGGCCTTATTTAAGGATGCCTGCAGGAAGGGGATTAATTAGTTAAGTAAGAATAGAACTTAGACTAAGATATTAAGAGAAGAAGCAAATAATCGCCTAATACCTATAAAGTAGGTTTAGACCTACAAGTTTAATTAGGACAGCTTCTTTCTTAAATACAAGACGTAAATTATTGTAAGAGGTAATCTCTAAGAGAAGGATTTAATTAACTTAACATACGCTACTATATTAGCAGCTAAGTCCTTCTAAGCAGTAATAGCTATTGCCGCTAAGAATAATTTAGAGATTAAGCAATATAATATTATAGGAGTATTCCTTAATACGTTAATTATAGCAGACAACCTAGTAATTTGTAAGATACTAAATAGCTTAAAGAAGCCTAGAAAGTACGTATAGCTTGACCGCGCACTTTATAGATTGTAAGACTTGCTACTATTATAGTATAAGGAGTTCTTAGGTTTACTAAGGGAGATTAGACTAATTACCTTACTAGAGGAGCCCTGCCTATTCTTTAATCAAGATAGGAGGACTCTAGTTTTGTTTTATATAGATAATATCTTACTACTCTTTACAAATAATTATAAGTAGAGGGCAATAGATCTTTAGTTAAAGATTATAGACAAGTACAAGATATAGGAACAAGGATTAGTTAAATAGTTCCTTAGTATTAGAGTAATTAGAAATTGTAAGAAGCAAATAATTACGCTTATATATAATACATATATTAATAAGATTGCAAAAAAGTTTAAGCAAGAAGATAGTAGCTTTTTAAAGACTTTATTGCTATTAAAGGAGCTAATTAAGAAAACTAGCAAAGCAACTAAGCAGGAAATTAAGGCCTACTAAGAAAGAGTTGAATTAGTGCTATACACAGCTATTATACTGCAACTAGATGTTGCCTACTTAATCTTAAAGCTCTTACACTTCCTTATAAACTCTTGTAATTAGCATATAAAAGCTGTTAAACAGGGAATTATGTACCTCTATTAGACAAGATAGGACGCGATCTAGTACAGGAACTACAATAGCCTAGACTTAACAATTACAGGCAACGCTTTCTTTATAGATAATGAAGAAACTTGCTACTTATCCTATAGTTATATAGCTATCCTATATAGAGGTCTAATATTTTAGAAGGCAGCTTAGTAGACTATAGTTCCTACATTAACTACTAAGGCTAAGCTACTCGCCCTTAAGCACACTACTAAGGAGGCTATAGCCCTTAAGCGCTTCTTTTGTAAGCTATCTCTTAATCTAGGAGATATCTAGACAGTCTAGTGTAATTATTAACAAACAATTAGGCTTGTAGTTAGAGAGAATAAGTAGATTAGCACTTAATTAAGACATATAGGTATACAAAATATGTAGCTACGGCAAGAATATATTAAAGGATTATTTTAGGTTAAGTACCTAGAAACAGCAATTATGCTAGCTAATAGACTAACTAAGTTGCTTACCTAACAACAGTTTAAGAAGTTTAAGTAATTACTTAACCTTTAGTAAGTTAAGCACTTAATTAAGAGCAATAATAATTAACAAATAAAATAATTTGTATTAAGCAGCAACCTCTATATACTAGGCTAAGTCTCCTCTTAATAGCTTATTTTATTAAGCAGGAGAACGTGAGCTAGACTATTAAACTAAAACTAGGAACCTTATTACTAATAAGTATTAGACTTATTATACTCGCTAGACTCTATTATTGCATTACGCTTAGCCTACTTAGCTTTAGCCAGCTTAAGAGTAATTTAAGCTATCTAAGCTTAAATAGCAAAAGTCTAGAGGTAAATAGTATTACAGCGTGATTCTAACCTATTACTTCTATACATAGAGTTATTAGATAATCGCCTCTTTACTCTAGCGTAATAATTGCTGTTATATAATTAGTTTGTATAGTGATTAGGTCAGTGCATTTAAGGGCGATTATATAAAATAAAGGGGGGTAATATTCTACAGGCAGCCTGCACTTAAAGCAGTAACCTTCAAGCAGGTTGCTGCTAAGGCTGCTTATATTGTTGTTAATGTTGTTATTGCTGCTATTGCTGCTAAAAATAATAAGCTAACTATTGCAGCTAGTGTGCGGGTTGCTACGCAAGAGCAGGAGCGAACGCAGGTACAGGAGCAGGAGTAGGAGCAGGAGGCTAAGCGGCAAAACCGCAATACAACATTTCTTAAGCGTAATAATTATAGACGAGAGGCTTCTGCAAAGAAGGCTTTCTAGTAAACGTAACGCCGTTATTAATCTCTTTACCGTAAGCAATAATGTCTTTAAGTAGTTAAGCTTTTAAAGCTTAGTACATCTTATTATTGTTCTATCCCTAAAAAACAAGTTAGCAAGCTAAGCAAGAAGGTTAACAGGGTAAAGACTTATCTCTTTATCTCTATACATAGCTATAAATTAATTAGTAAGATTAATATTAACTGTATAGCAGGTGTAAAATGAGCAGCTACTACAGCGTAAGCTGCTCTAACTACTAGTCTAAACGTAATTAAAGTAGTGTTTAGCGTATAAGCTGTTTAGTATCTTTTATATACAGCGCTTACAAGACAGAACGCGAGGGCGTAATAGATTAGAAGCAATCTTTAAGGAGCTATTAGGCGCCTTTATCTGTGTAGAGGGGGGCGCGGTGCGCTTAGTAGACAGATTAGTAGGCGTTTTTAGCCTATTGCTGTCGCTATATTGCTGTTTACGCGTTGCTGCTTAAGTAGTTATCTGCTATAACTTTTACTTTAGCTCTTAAGGAGCCTTGCCTTTACGCTAGCTTAATTGCTTAGTTAGGCTCTTATGTAGATTAAAATTTAAATAAGAACTTAATAGCGGGCTTAATTTAGCAGGTAAGGCGATTAGCCTCTAAGTAGAGCTACTAGATGTCTTGCGGTAAGCGAAAGGATTAATAAGTAGAGGCAACTAACTCTTATTATCTTAGAGATTAGCTGCTTGCTAAATTTTATTATTAAATAGGCTTTAGCGCGCGCAACGCTTATACTTAGTGCTATTATTACGCTGCTAGCGGTAGCTTTCTAAGCGTTAATTACGTTGATGACGGCTCTTTAAGCTGCGCTTGTTGTTGCTTAGGGCGGACTACACTAAAAAAATTAGCAGCTAATTAGTAAGGGAATAGTAAAGTAATCCTATTTACTATGTTAGTGATAGTAGTTGAGACAGTCCTAAAAAGCTTAGTAATTAATATTAGAGTGAGGTTAAGGGAAAAAGTTTTAGAGGGGTAGTAGACGCAATTAATTTTGTTGTAGAGGCTGCGTACTAACTAATTACGCGATATTTAGGGTCTATTTAATGTTTTAATATTAGGACTGCTAAGATTAATTAAAATATTAACAAGCAGCATTACTACAACAACAGAGGATTAGGCAGGAAAAGCTATAATTATAGAGGGACTTCTTAATTAACAACCTTAATTTATTATAATTACCTAGTTGCTAACAGCTTAGATTGATAGTATCTCACTAACCTAGGGGGTGTGTTAGAGTATTAACATGCGCAACATGAGGGTCACCCTGTTAAGCAGGTAATCCTGGTAAGCTGAACACGTGACGATCGCGTTAGCGCCTATATATACGGGCTAGATCGTCTTATTCCTCTTTAGCAGTTAATGACCACTTTGTTGTGGCACTTAGTTGTTCAATACACTCATTCCACTCCTCCTGATCAAGCAATTGCTCCTTTTCAGCTCCCACAAAATATTAGTAAATTATTATACATTTACTTTAACTCTAATTAATACAAGAAATCTTATATACTCTCTTATTAGCTCTTAACTTATTAGGAACGCTAGTTTGTAGTACATCTCTATTTCTCTACGTAAATTAGAAGGAGTTATAGAAAAACCTAGAACTATTAATAAAGTTACTAGGTTAGAGATTGATATCAAAGAGTATAAAGATACTATCTAGGGCTATATTACTTCTACACACTCAAGATACGATTTATTACTTAGACGGCCCTGGATAAATAAAAGAGAAGTTATAGTTACCCCTTCTAAAAAGTTAATCTACATCTACACTTCTAGACAAAAGATTAAACTACTAAGCACTAAGATTGCCTTATTTTAGAGAGCAAAAAGTTAAAGTAAATAAACACAATAGCCTATTACTCTTATATTAGACAAGTAAGGAAGAAAAAGTTAATTTAGACCTTTTTAGCTTTCTTTAAAAATATTAAGAAGGCCTTAGCTCTTAAGAAGAAAGTAAATATTTTACTATTACTTTCTAAGGCGTACTAATATATAGCTTAGATTTTTAAGTTACAAACTGCTTCTATACTACCCCTTTTACGTAGACCTAAAGTTAATTACTAAATTAAGTTATAAAAGGACAAAAATAGAAAGGAAAAAGAACCTCCCTAGAGCCTTCTATATAATATAAGTAAACTAGAGCTTTTAGTTCTACGCAAGGAGCTTATATCCCTGTTAAATAAAGGATAGATTAGAGCTAGCAGCTCTATAGCTTCTTCCCTAGTTCTATTTACTAAAATACCTAGAGGAGGATTATAGTTCTGTGTTAATCACTAAGCTTTTAACGCTATTACAAAAAAGGATTATTATTCTTTACTATTAATTTAAGAAACGCTTAACAGTATTACTAAAGCAAAATAGTTTACTAAGATTAACGTCTCTGCAGCCTTCTATAAAATTAGGATTAATATAGGAGATAAATAGAAGACTACTTTTAGAATAAGATTTAGATTATACAAATAGCTAGTTACTTTTTTTAGCATAGCAAA
The DNA here is from genome assembly GCA_024321975.1 of Alternaria sp. 'sect. Undifilum'. Taxonomy (NCBI): domain Eukaryota; kingdom Fungi; phylum Ascomycota; class Dothideomycetes; order Pleosporales; family Pleosporaceae; genus Alternaria; species Alternaria sp. 'sect. Undifilum'. The sequence continues at coordinate 5,415,167 of JAJJZI010000004.1, forward strand.
CGCTCTTAGTGTGCCGGTGCACAGTGTGATACCCTGCTGCTCACTAGGTCAGTGCTCAACCACCTGATCTAAAGGTATATAGCTCGTGTCGGGGATCAAAACGAGCAAGATCATAGATCCTCTACCTTACACCTCAGCTCTTGTACTTCTCTTCTAGATACAACCTATAATAAGGTCTTTATCTTACTACCCTTGTTCTCGCATGACCTAACCACTAGGGATCTTATGCCCTCATAGTAGTATGTCCTTATACCCTCTAACACCCATATAAATAGCGAAGCCTATAGGGACATACTCTACTACTTAGTACACGAAGGAACTAGTGTACAGTTATTACAAGAATAATATAACAACCTTACGCAAGCACAGCATTCTTAGGATTATTACTAGATATACTTTTAGGGGGTTAACACTATCCCCTATTGTAGACTACGTTAAGGACGATGTTACCTAAGTTAGCACTAACAACAATAAGGAAGAATAAAATCTACTAATAAAAACAGAATACTTTATTAAATACTAATTGAAAGTCTATCTAGTAAAATAGAGGCAGCAAACTGTCTCTTAAAATAGAGGCAGTTATATCTATATTCTAAAGGCTAATTTAAAGTCTACCTAGCAAAATAGAGGTAGTAAACTGTCTAGTAAAATAGAGATAGTAATACATGCATAAAGAAATACTAAGCTAAAGTACTATCTAGCAAATCAGAGATAGCACTAAAAGCTTATACATAAGTGCTAGCTATAAGTATAATTTTAAGCTTACCTAGCGAAATAAGGAGTACCTAAGAGGCGAGGATTAATACACTTACAACTAAGAAAACACACCCTATAAAGACTTAAAGAGAGATATTCTTTCTCCTAGAGACTATACCCTGTCTATTTCTTTACTAACACTTATTAACTATCTATATAAAGAACTTATATAAGTTCTACTATACTCTAGATGTTAAAAAGGGATTAGAAGATAAGTTAAGGGCAGGAAGGCGTAACGCTTTCTCTCTCTAGACCTACTACTACTAGCCCTAATCTACTATTAACCCTATTAAGCTCTATTATTAACACTATAGCTACACCTACGTATAACTTAGTGTTAACTATAATTTAACTAAGACATAGTATATTAGTCTTTACTAGAAAAGATATTATAGAATTACTAGAGGACTTTAACTAACAAGCTAATAATAAAGGTATCTATAATATTATAAGAGTCTTTATTCTACTAGACTACTTTTCTAATAAGGATTCATCTCTCTCTTGTATTCTATAGCGCTTACTTAGATATGTTAAAAAAAATTAGTCTAAGTTACAGATATACAGAAAAGAATAGTAGAAAGATAAAAGTACAGCTATTAAGATAGGCAAATACTTATACTTTTAAGCCTACATCTATAAATGCGTACAAAACTAGCCTAGTCTAGTAGAGTATTATATGTACTTGACTTCTATTACTAATACATGTATTAAGAATAGGCAAATCTCTTAAGAAGAGGAAGGGATTCTCTTCTTCTAAGGCCTACTACGAACTAACAAAGAGGTAGTTATATATTATATACTTTCTACTCTAAATAAAAATAATTAGGATACATATAAACTAGAAGGGATCTGTTCTTTTCTAAAATCCTACTATAAGAAGATAACTAGCCGAGATAAGATTTATTAGCTAGAGCAAGGAGGCGCTAATACTAAGATATACTAAATTATGCTGTTTAACTAGCAAGTAACCTTTACCCTAAAAGAAGTAAGAGAAGCAGGGATTAAGATTAGCAAAGCACATAAGAAGATAAGCATACTAGCAGATATTAACCTAGAGGTTAAAGACCTTATTAAGTCTCTAGGCAACCCAAAGCTTAGACTATTAACTATTAACATGCTTATAGCTTATCCTATAACTAAGAGACTTCTAGAAAAACTTTTTAACTATACGTACTTTATTACATAAGTAACTAATACAGAATTCTCTAGTAAAAGGAATAATAGTTCTTTTATTACTAAGTCCCTAAAGAGTTTATCTAACAAGATAAGTATAGCTTATATAAGTAATATAGAGACACACCCTCTCTACTATATATATAATATAGTAGGACATATGCTTAAGGAGTGTAAACAATACTACGCCCTAAAGTAGATAGGATAAGTTAGTTTTCACTAAGATATTTCTAGTAAAAAAGGAATATACTACTTTAGTCTACTACATAAGCATTTAGAAGAAATTCTAAAATAACTACTATTAAACTAAGTCTTGCTATAGTTAAAGGCGAAGATCTAAGAGTTCTACAACATTACTAATAATATACTTAATTAACTAGCCTTTAGTGTGCTACTAGAGAAGTTTACGAGAAGAGACTTTTAACTAGGTTTAAAGTTTAAAGAGAAAAACTCTAATTTTGTAAATATAGCAACTAGTTTAACAAGTTAAGGCTACTACAGTAACATCCTTTAGCAGTTCTAGTAATTCTAGAAACAACTATTTTACACCTTCTGCTAAGGAATACGTTAAGAAGCTTAATAATATAGATATAGCTAATATTATACTAAGAGGCGAAGAAAACGCTTTATATAGCATCTCTAAGTTAAATGCTACTACGCGCTTAAAAGGCAAACGCCCTGCCCTCTACTAGGATATTAATTGTGTTAGGGAAGGAGGAGTAAAGAAGCAAGGAAGGCTAAGTAAGTATTTAAGCACACAAGGAAGCAATTAAATAATATAAAGTAACTCTTTTATTCCTAACTTATAGCCTATAAATATATAGTATCTGTAGGAAGAAATATAGAGCAATATACTTTTTGTAAGCTAGCCTTATAATATGCTATTTTTAGTTATTAAACTACCTTAATTAGCTTATTAGGACAATAATATGTTAGTAGATCTAAAGCACTTATAGTAAGGAAGAAAGAAGAAGGCTATAAAGTTGATTAACGCTTTTCCTAATTTAGAACTTAAAGAGATAGTGCAAGGACAGCTAAACTATATTATAACTACTCTACTTAGATAGAAAGTGTAAGGAGTTACAGTATTAGACTTTATAGAGCAAGCTAGCATTTAAAAACAGCTACGTAATCTTCTTAATAATAGTGTTAGTGTTGCAGATAGTTTAGGTGCGCTTAATGTTATAACGTGTATAAAAAATGTTAAGCTAATAGATACTAGGTGCGCTAAATTACACCTAGAATCTATTCTAGCCTCTAATTAGATAAACAAGCGCACAGGCCCTACCTTTAGAATTTTACTAAATATACTACTTACTAAGAGCGCGTATTGCAATGTAATTAATTTGTATTAATTTAATATGTAAACTTACTATAAGATAAGTAGAAAGAGAGATTTCTAGATAAATAAATTAGATAATATACCTACAAAGGATGTCTAAGGGGTTTAGTAAAGAAATAGGTAGGCTTTTACTTAAACTAACTTACTAGAATGCTAAGTTACTGTAAACAGCAGCTTTTTAAAGTGTTTAATTAATACTGGGGTATAAATAAACATCCTAAGACTAAGTACTATATAAGTAGTAAAGATACTGTATAAAATAATAGAGCACTAGCTAGGGCAGCCTTCTTCTAGTATTACTTTAGCTAATAGTATACATAACTTGTTCGTTAGAAATATATTTAATATACCTATATAAATAGGGACAGTTACTATTAGGACTATGTTTAGGATTGTTGCTAATATTACTAGATCTATAATTCTAGGAGGACCTTAGTGTGTAAGGGCTAAAATATTAATTTAGTATAATACGTTTAGGCAAATTTTGTGCTAAGTCCTATCTAAAGATAGTACAAGAAACGCAGTCTTTATTATGTCTAACCTATCTCTAAATTACCCTGCACAGATAATTAGAAACAAAGCCTCTAATAACAACTTAGAAGGAGAAATAGTAGGTAATATACAGTTGCATATAATTACTAATAGATTAAGTAATAAACTATAAGTAGCTGTAGTAAAATATATACAGAAAGCTGTATAGTTTAATTTAGTAGCTAGATTTAGTAACTTTAACATACAGTATATAGAGGGTAGTAGGAAGGATTAGATAATTTAGATAAACTAAGTGTTTACGCATGTAGTTAGATAGTCCAAGGACCTTATAAGAAACTGTTAACTTAGTAAATTTTTAATTATATATAAGCTTAATTATTAGTAGATGTAAGAAAGGCTACTTAAATATACTTAATAAGATAATAATCTTTACACACTATATAAGACAGTAGATAAGAAGGTTTCACTTATTAATATCCTGTAGTAGGAGATGCCTATAGAATTTAGATAAGAAGACTAGAAAGAAAGGGTAAAAGGATAGTAACGCCTTAGAATAAGGATTTGTAATCCTAATAAAGGGCTATATAATTATCTATTTAAACTAAGATATGATGCTTTCCTGCAAGAGACAAGGCTTACTAAAGAATAACTTAATAAGCTATATACTAGAGACTACCCACAGCTATTGGAAAAGGAGATATTTATACAAGTGCTTCTTAATAGAGAAGAAGTACTTTCCTAGCAATTTAAGGAATAAAGAAGGATTTACCCTAATATATGTCTGCTATACAAGATACAAACAATACTATATAAAGCTTAGTAAGTTTATAGTTTTACTGTCTTAAAAGCTTTAAAGCTACAAGTAGTAGATATAATTAATGTTTACCTAAATTAAGGAACATAGGAAAGGTATAATAGTTAATATTGCAACTTATAGCACTTAGTACCTAAGAAAAATACAGGCGTTTAATAGATTAGCAATGCGTAGCAAATAAATGCAGTTACTATATAAGATGCGAACCTACTACTAACAGTAGATAAGTTTTTTAAAAGGTTTACAGGATGCAAGATTATCTTACTTATAAACTTATTTTTAAGATATAACTAAATTACACTATATCTAAAAAGTAGAGACATAATAGCGTTTTAAATACTAGTTAGGCTTATATAATTATATATAATAGTTATAGGTGCTACTAACTCTATAGCAGCATTTTAACATGTAATAATAAAAATTTCAAAAGGCTACTAGCCTAATACTATGCCCTTTATTAATAATATTACATTTAGAGGGCTAAAAACTAATTATAGCAGAGAAGAATTAATGCTAAGAGTTTAATATTATGTTCTTAAGTATATCTTGCAACTAGACAAGGTGCTAACTAATATTAAATAAGCTAGAGGCACTATATTAGAAAAGAATTGTTATTTTCTTATAGAAAGGCTTAAGATTGTAGGCTATAAAGTTAGCCTACAAGGATGTTATCTTAACTAGAAGAAAGTTAAAAAGATTATAAACTAGCTACTATATAAGAATAAAAGGGAGGTATAATCCTTTGTAGGCATATGCGTCTACTACTATATATAAGTAAAGGACTTTACTAAGATTACTAAACCTCTGTTTACACTCTTATAAGACAATGTCCTTTCAAAATAGAGAGATTCTTAAGACGTAGTAATGTATAAGTTAAAATAGACTATATGCAACGCACTTATACTTGTGAACCTTAAATATACTAACACTAAAAATTACAAGATATTCCTAATAACTAATATAAGTTAAGACAGTGCAGGAGCATGTATTAAACAACTTAAGGAGGATAATAAGTAGCACCTAGTGTAGTTTAAAAGCACACTATAGTTAGTATAAGAGAGGTAATAGCACTCTACTAAGTTAGAATATAAGGCTGTGCTGTAGGCTCTTAAGAAGTTTTATACCTACTTCTATAGTGTTTACTTTTCTATATAAACTAATGCGGCAACTCTTATTGCTTAACTTAATTGCTTATTTACTAACAATCTAGAATCTGTTATGAACAGGTAGATATTAATAATTCTTTTATAGGACTTTAACATTAAGTATATACTAAGATAGAAAAATGTAGTTGCAGATGCACTATTAAGGTATCTAAAACCTAATAATTAGGAACTACCTCTAGAACCTAAGGAGGATTTAGAGAAGTTTATTAATTATATAATTAGAAATAAAATACACTAATATTAGAAGGACAGGCAAGGATACTCTGTTAGGAATTCTTAACAGAGTTAGAATAATATACTTAATTTTTAGTTAACTTTAATACTTCTAAGAATATAGAACTATAAGAATTATAAGTATAAAAGAAGCAAGCTTTAAACTTCTTTGTACAAGATAGGGTACTCTTTAGGAAAACATCTAGGAATATTGTGATCTAGAGGGTTGTAGATAATACTAACCTAAGAACAGCTGCAGTATAGAACGTAAATACTTAGATTAGATATAGAGGAGTTAACGCGGTGTACTCTATACTTGCTTAGCAATACTAGTAGAAAGGAATGTATAAGCACGTGCAGTAAAAGCTAGTAACCTATTTAGACTATTAACTGCATCCTTTAAGAGGAAAGTTAATATACTTACTAACACCTATAGTTTTGCTATTTAGGAGACTGTTGCAATTCATATAGTATACATGCCTTAGTATTTTAGGAAGAAGTTTTTAGTTATTATAAAAGACTACCTTAGAAGCTAGCTTAAAGTAAAAGCCCTATTAAATAACTAGTTAAAGACAATTGTAGAGTTTATATATAAGGACATTATATATTAATAGAGCATAGCGCGCAAACTTATAATTAATAGAGAGCCTAATTTTGCTAAAGTAGTGTTACATCCATTAAATATGTACAGGATTAAGCAAGTCTAGTTTTTAGGATACAACACTTAAGCTATAAAAAAAATTAAAGAAGAGTATAAGCCTATTATAAACGCCCTTGCAAAGCTGCTAGGACCTTAAGTTAAGAACTTACTAATAGCTCTTCTTGTAGATAAGATTGTAATACAGGAATAGATAGGTTACTTACTGTACTAGTTAGTTATAAGGCAGAACCTAGTGTTTCCTATTAAACTTACGCTACTTATATAGTAAACGCTTCTATTAAGGGAAGTAAAGGACTATATACAGCTACTTATAATTTAAGCAATATAGCTAAATTTAAGAAGTTATTTTATAAAGGATGCTGTTGCCTGTACTAACTAGATAAGAGCTGCTAAAAAGGAATACTAGGATAACACTAAGGAAATACAACATAAAGATATAAAGCTAAAAGACTTAGTTCTTCTCTAGAACTTTGTCTAGGAAATTAATATATTGCAGGACTGTAAACTAGATACAAGATAGTTAGGCCTATATTATATTTACAAAGCTAGACCTAATAGAGGAACCTATTATCTTAAGGACCTTAATAGTACATGCTTCCCCTATACAACACCTAGATAGCGATTAAAGCTGTTTAAACAAAGACTTGTTTAGGATATTATTAAAGAAGATTAAAGAAATATAAAGTTATAGGATCCTGTTTATTAGGAATAAACTAGCCCTATAGTAGACATTCTTATCTTGCTAGACTTGCCTAAACTACATACAGAACTACAACTACTTTTACCTTCTATAATAGGTAATAAGCTTTGTCCTTAAGTTGTTATTACTAAATGTCTTATAAAAGAAGAGCGTTGTGTATATAGACAAGACTTTAAAAGCTTAGACTCTAACTTAGATACTACTATATTAGACAACTAATAGGCTATAGGACGGCCTATAATTCTAGGAAGAGGAGGGGATACTATACTAGTAGTACCTAATTTTACCTTTAGCTACTTATTTACTAATTTCCTATGTAAAATTTAGGTACAAGCCACCTATTTAACTAATTCCTAGTGCTTACTGCTATACTAATATTATACTTAATTTCACGCACTCTTAAGGCAATAGCCAATTATAATAACTATTTTGATTGCAAAACCTACTTATTTTAGCGCAATTTGGACCTTGTTTACCTCTACCTGCTAGCTAGCAGGATATCGCCACTACGCATAAACTAGAACTACAACCCCGCTAACTATCTAGTTCTCTTAACACACAAACTTTACTACTTTTTATTTAAACTAGTTACCTTCTAAGATAATAATAATAATAATATCTCCCCCCCCTCCCTCTTAAACTAGTAGTAGCTAAAGACAATATTTAACTTACATTAGCTAACCTGCTTAAATAATGCTTTTAGCGCTATTAGACAAGGCCTAGGGCAGGTAGCTATAGTAGCAACTGCTGTAAACACTAGGACTATTAAGGGCTTTTAACAACCTTAGAGTTATTACTAAGAAAGAAGACTATGTTATAGACTAAATCACTAAGGTTGTACAGTATCAAGATAAGGTACTAGAGCTTGCAAAGCTTAGCAGCAATATTAAAGTTATTAATATCTAGACTCTAGTAGACAAGATCTTTTTAAACGCTCTAAAACAACAACGTATTATTATAGATTATTAGTTTAATAACGCCTTCTACTAATTTAACTTAATCCTTAAAGTTGTTCTAGAAGTAAGTAACCTTTATGCTTAGCTCCTTAGACTTATAAATGAATATAGTAGTGTTAAAGATTTTTAGAAACACTATTCTATTATTAGTATAGCATCCTTAACGCGAGACAAGAGGGCTAAAGAACTAGGCAGAGCTATTGCAATAGTAAAGAAGCTAGCTCTAGGATTTATCTAATAATACGTTAGTATCTATATGCCTTGTACACTACTTAGTTACTAAAGATTAACTAATATAGCCTTTGTGTTAAGGCGTATAGACTTTAAGGATGCTACTTAGTTCTTTAACGCTGCAGCAGCGCACTGTATTAACTCTAAGAACTAAGGTAAAGAATAATATATGCTAACAGCTAACTAGGCAATAGTAAAACTGCTATATAAGGACATCTATGCTTTTATTAATAGGAATAACTCTTACAACTAAGCACCTTATCTAAATATTAATAAGTAAGAGGCAAAGGAGCTTTATAATATCTACGCTAAGCTGCAAGTCTAGAAAGAAGATAGTAAGTTTAACCTACAGAAGCTACAGCCTAATGCTAGGGCAAAGAATAAGTAAGGTAAGCTTAATTCTCTCTATATGTTTTAGTAAATGGCTTTGGCCTTTTAAGACAACCTTTTGATGTGACCACACATTTTGTAGACACCTTTTTGGTAAAAAAAAAAAGATTTATTGCTAACAATAGGTATCGGGGCTCATGCCCCCTTGTTCGGCATTGCCGGCACGCAATTAGTGTGTCGCTCTAGCATGTTTAGACGGAAACGAAGAAAAGCAAGACAAAGACGCGAATCGCCTCCTAACTTAACGCGCCCTATCCTGCCTATTCTTGTTGCTTTACTGCTAGGCGCTCCTGGATAAAGTAAAGTAGCAACACTATTATCGCCTTGCTTGCTAACCTATAGACGCAACGATAGAAAGCCCACTCCTCCTTTTCTGCCTCTTTCTTCTCTATCGCCAATTTGACGTCTTGTAATAGCTGTTTAAGCTAGGTTCTAGTCTCTGTACTTAGCCCTTGCACGACGAACAGGAAGAGGGGGATGCTAAAGCAATAGATCTTAAGTACCGCGCTAGTATTAGTAAATACTCTATAGATCGTGTATTCCTTGCACAACTAGCTAAATTAGGGCTTAACAATCTTTTTGTATATAGAGATATCGCAGATAAGGGACTTGTTTAAGATGTTTATAAACTTAGAAGTCTAGCTAGGTAGTTAAGTTTTAAGATACTTAATGAATTTAGGTGTCTGCATAAGCAGTTCAAGTTAGACTAAATTAAGTGCTAGGTAGACAGTAGCAAAGGATGCTTTTTTTAGAAGAGAGCCTAGAATAAGGAGATGCTTGCCGCGGAGGTTGCACGCTATTACAGTGTATTGTATGCAAATTGTTCGTATACGGTGCTGTTTAAAAGGTAAGAAGCAGTAGGTGAGAAGCAGTAGGTAAGAAGCAGCAGCTTTATAAAGTATTGCAGGCTCCCGCTGCGGTACGTACGTGTCCTTTCCCTCCTCTATCACATTATGTTGCAATCCTATTGCAATCCTACTGTAATCCTGTTGTTAGCTATAGGCTGGCAATCGCTGTTGGACACGTTTCAACTAGTGTCGTTTTTTGGTACATTAGCAAGTTTTTTGACCCTAATTATCGCTCGGTGGTCTGAGCTTTCCTCCTAGAACTCATCCACCCACCGTCTAAATCTCGTTAACTACACACAATCTTTTTTTTTTGACTTTTGCGATTAATTAGTAGAGGGTAGCTGCTTTTCACTTTTTTGGAACCCCATTTTGACTACAACAACAACCACTACCTTTGACACCTTAAAAAATAAATGTTTTAGTAAAAAGGTTTTTAACTTATAGCTAAAGCTAAGGACCTTAAAACTAGCCTAGTTTACTCTGCATAAAACGTTTTAAGTAATAAGTATAGGCTGCTTAGTATAAAGACGCATCTAATATATAGTATAGTTTTCTCTATTAATATAGAGCTAGGAAGAACTTTAAATAAGGCTTAAGCTATTGATTGCTATAAAAATCTTATAATATCTAAGACTTGCTCTCTAGAGACTTATAGTCTGTTAGTTATAACTAAGAATCTAAGGTAATCTATAGAAATGTTAGCTAGTTAAGAACCTAACTAATAATTAGTAATTAAGTTGTATAAGTTTTAGAATAGAATAACTAAAGTACAATATAGGCGTAACGCTGCTAATATTTAGGCAGGACAAGTTAGGACTAAGGCTAGTAGCTAATAAGTCCTTGTACTACTGCCTCTACTAAGCTCTTGTGCTTTAAAAGCGACACTAGCCTACTAATAGGTAGCTACCTAATTAGATACCAACCTTAATAATATAGACGAGGAGCTAGATACCCTTAATTATGAACAGGAGATCTTTTAGGTAAGGTGTTATTATAAGAATTCTACTCTAGCTTTTTTTAAGCTGCTTAAGTAAGCCTATGTAAAGAAACTAATTATAGATCTAGACTACGTTAAGGTTATTAAGGAGTAGTACTATAAGGTTAATATTAGTTAATAGCCTAGCTCTAATAACCTATTGTATAAGTAAGTATACTTTATCTATAAGTATACTGCTACAAGTGTTATAGGTTTGTTTAAGAAAGCTATACTATTTAATATACTTGACAAGTGTCTGCTCTTACTATATATAAGATAGAGCTACTAGCAAGAATTCTAATCTTATTTACTTATTTTAAAGCTTTTTACAAGCAAGTATTGCTTAGTAAGGTAGGATAAAGACCTACTAAGCTACTAATATTAACTTTCTAGGCTTAATCTCTACCTACTTTCTACTTAGGATAAGGTTATTAATACTATAGAGTTTTAACTATAAGCTAAAGAGTTCTAATACTTATACCTAGCTGTTTAAGGATAGTTAGGTTAAGGATAGTTAGGTTAAGGATAGTTAGGTTAAGGATATTATTATTAAAACCTTTAAGATATACTACTTCTATCTATAACATATAGACAGGAAGCTAAACCTTTAATAGCTATGTAATATATACTACTTACTTATCTAATAAGCTGTATACACTAATCCAAGATACTAGTTGTAATATGCTATGCTCTATAAGAAATACACTTTAATTTCCTACCCCTACTACGCTAAATATACTAAGAAAAGTAATTAAACTTACTTTAAGCACATTAACTTTAACCTTAAGTAAGTAATAACTAAAGGCCTTAGAATAGATATAATCTAAAGCAGCGTATAATTTAATAATTAAGATAAGAATAACTACATAGAGATACTTCTAGATTTTTATAACTATGTGCTAGAGTACTTAAAGTAGCGTAAAGACGTAGGCATTAAATTATTAAATAGTCTTATAAAAGGATAGGAAGACAAGATAGACTAGCTAGAGGACGTATAGAAACTAGCTCCTAACACTTACTAGGTAAAGTAAAACTATAAGAAAGAGTAAGTTTAAATTTTATTACCTCTACTACTTTATAGATCTACTAGCCTAACTACTTGCAACTGCCGCACTATTCTTCTATAGTTTATTATAGTTTGTAATAGAGTAATAGAGGTGCCTACTATAGGAACTTATAAGGAAAATTACAAGGCTTATTATATCCTTACTACTGCTCCTTATATTTTTTTAGGCTATCCTAATAAGTTTAAAGGAATTAATTAGCTATTCTCTGCTAATATTTATATTAAGTATAGGTCTTAGATCTAGAAGGCCCTTGTTAGACAGGCTAAGTAGGATAATCCTCTTATCTACAAGGAGCTAAACAACATGCTATAGAACGCTAATAAGGAGTAGATTAATAACTATATTAAGGAACACCGCAACTATATGCTATAATAAATTATTTACTTATAGCCTGTAGTGCAAGAGTTAAAGAAGGATGTTTTTTATACTAATCTAGTTTAAGAATTCTTAGACTATTTATACTTTACTAATCTTAGATAGAACCGTCTTTATATAACAAAGAACTAAGATAAATAGGATACTAATTTCTCTTAAGCTAATTCTCTACAACGCCTTTGAAAGGAACTTAGCTTAGAAGCTAATAAGCGCTAAGTTTTCTAGAAGAGTAAAGATTTTATAATACTCTTCTTTACGCAACGCCTTCCTAGTGTTTGTTCTTAATTAGGTACTGTTATCTTAGATAACGTCTTAGTGCTAACAACTCTAACTAGGCAGCCTTATTATAGTTACCTTTAATTAATATTATAATCTTAAGCGCCTGCTACTCCTGTTCCTGCTCCTACTACTGCACCTGCGCCTAGACCACGTGCTGCAACTACTACTTAAGAATCTCGCTAAAGTAAACGTTTAAAGAAGTAAGGGAAGGTGTCTAAGATAAATATAAGGTAATTAACTTATATTTCTTTTGTTTTGTTTCCTTTATTTTATTTCCTTTGTTTTGCTATTTGTCTTTCTGCTAAGTAGGTCGCTTAATAGGGCCAAGCTCGCAGGAAGGGGAGGTATGTGCTGGTGCATAGGGTGATACCCTGCTGCTTACTAGGTTAGTGCTTAACCACCTAATCTAAAGGTATATAGCTTGTGTTAGGGATTGAAACGAGCAAGATTATAGATTCTCTACCTCACACCTCAACTCTTGTACTTCTCTTCTAGATACAACCTATAATAAGATCTTTATCTTACCACCCTCGTTCTCGCATGACCTGACCACTAGGGATCTCATGCCCTCGTAGTAGTATGTCTTCATACCCTCCAACACCCGTACATTAGTACCTCTTAATAATATATTAACTAGACACTACGCAAGTACATTAACAATTTCTACTTAGCTTATTTAGATAATGTATTAATTTACATAAATAGCACGCTTAAAGAATACTAACACAATATAAATAAGGTTCTAGAAGTAATAGGTAAGGCTGAGTTACCTCTAGATATTAAGAAATGCAAATTTAACATACAGAGTACTAAGTACCCAAGATTTATTATTAAAGCTAGAAAAGGATTTTAGACAGACCCTAAGAAAGTAAAAGCTATTTAAGAATAAGATGTACTAATAAATATTAAAGGAGTACGCAGTTTTCTTAAATTTGTGAACTTTTATTAACACTTTATTAAAAACTACTTTAATATAGTTACCCTACTTACAAGGCTTACTAGAAACGTCTCCTTTTAATAGGGAAAAGTAGAATAAGAAGCTTTTAATAAGCTAAAAGGGCTTTTTATTATTAAAATAATACTAGCTTAATAGGATCCTAATAGAGAAACAATCTTAGAGACTAATTCTTCTAGCTACGTTATAGTAGGAGTCCTTTTACAATATAACAATTAAGGAAGATTATACCTAGCAATATACTACTTTAGAAAGATAACTAGCGCTTAAAGCAACTATAAGATATATAACAAGAAATTACTTATAGGTATTTACTACTTATTCAAGTAAGATACTATACTACGTTCTTTAAGAAAGTTTCTAGTTATAATAGACTTTAAAAACCTAGAGCATTTTAGAAAGCCTAAGTAGCTTAGTAAAAGATAGATAGGATAGGCCTAATTCCTTAGTAAATTTCCTAATATAGAAATTGCCTACAGGCCTAGAGTTAATAACTCTAAGGCTAATACCTTATCTTAGAGATAATAAGATATGCCTATAAATAGTTTAGATCTTTAAATTTATAGAAAGTTCTAATAAGTCTTTAAACTATTAACTATAATAACCCTAGAAATAAAGAAATAAGAAGAAGAGGAGACCCTTAAAACCTTTAGCTGTAATAGCTATCCTGTAATAGTACTTTAAGAATAGATAGATCTAGAAGAGCTTTAGAACAAAGCTAAAGAAGAGGATAACACATACTAGCTAGCCTAGAAAGTAGTTAGTAAAGAAGAATACTAATTTCTAATAAAGCTAGACCTTAAGCTTTCTATTTCTGAATACTAATTTGATAATTCTAGAAACCTGCTGTACTATAGTTAAAAATAAGTACTAAACAACAAACCTTTGCACACTAGAATTATCTACAAAATCTACTATTCTAGAGCCCTAAGGCACCTAAGAAGGAACTTTACCTACTAAGCAGTTGCAAGAGAGTACTTTTAGCCTTCTATTAGCTAAATAGTAAAGTAATATATTAGAAATATACTTAGTATATAGAAGAATAAAACTATAAAAAGATAGCTTCTAAAAATTATTAAAGCCTTTGCTAATTTTAAAGCATATTTAAAAAGAAATATTAATTAACTTTATTATAAGATTACTAGAGAGCAAAGGTTGCACAAACTTAATAGTAGTTACTAATAAGATAAGTAGAGACGTAGTTTTATTTAGTTTTAAGAATATTACTATAGAAAGCGTAGCTAAAGTGTTTATTAACTTAGTAGTAGCCTACTACTAGTTACTAAACTATATTATATCTAATTAAGGTGTATAGTTTGTAAGCTACTTTAAGACTAGACTTTATAAGCTACTAGAGATTAAAAAATATTTATCTTCTAGATATTACCCTAAAACTAACAGCTCTATAGAATAAATAAACTCTGTAGTACCAACCTACTTATAAGCTTTCTATAATTAGGATTAAATAAATTAGAAATGTAACTTAAGGATAGCTAAGATCGCGATTATAGCAAGATAAGCATTATTAACTAGAATATTACCTTTCTTTCTGTAATAAAGATATAAGGTAGATCCTTTTTGAATAGTAGTCAAATATAGACCTTAAAATTAAGCTTAAGGAAGAAGAATACAGGAGGACTACTAGAAAGTAGAAAAGATAGCTAATAAACTCTAGCAATGTATTAAGTTAGCTTAAGCTACAATAGTAGAAATTTAACAAGAATAAGAACGCTAAGTAAACAAAAGAAGAAAGTAATTACTTTAGCTTTAAATAGGTAATAAGGTTTAGTTAAAGCTTAAAGACTACTACAAGACAAAGAGACTAAGCTAAAAACTTAATTAAAAGAATCTAAAGTACACAGTACTTAAGATTATGAGACTTAACGCTGTAAAGCTAAATACTCTTAAAAGGATACATCTAGTATTTAATATTAACAACCTCTAACTAGCTTGCTTAGATCTTTTACTAAGCTGACTACAAGATAATAATAAACCTTTACTAATTAAAGTAGACAGCGAAGAAGAGTACCTAGTAAAGCGCCTATTACAGAAAAGAAGTATAGGATGAAGAAAAAAATACCTAGTTAAATAAGTAGGATACCTAGAACTAATGTAGGAACTAGCTTTGAACCTAGAAGATACAGAAGCACTACAGGACTAGAAAAACTCTAGGACCCCTATTAAGGAGGGGGGTACTGTAAAGGGCTAAAGCCCTAACGTCTTTAGTACTTAATAAAAAGCCTTGTTTTATTATCCTACAGATCCTAGGTGTCCGTGCATACTTAGTATCTGTAAGCTGGGCGTATTAGCCCTTCTACTTTTCTAGCTTACTAAACTTTTCTCTCAGCTTTGCGCTATTTTCTTAAGCTACGTTAGCAGCTGCTACGTAGCTACCCTTGCCTCTTTCTTAGTACTAAGCACAGACCTTACAGAGGAGTAGATAAGCTAGCTAGATAGCCTTTGTAGTTCTCTATCTAATTTATTACTGTTTTTCCTGCATCTTTGGTTAATCCAACGCACCCTTACATCCTCTACCTCTAGCGCAATCTTATTGCTAGCTATAGGCTAGCAATTACTATTTAGCACGTTTTAATTAGTGTTGTTTTTACTAACTTTAGCAATTTTTTTAAGTTAAATTTTGCTTAGTAGTCTAAGCTTTTCTACTCTAAGCACTTAACATATAAACCTTTTCTACTTATTTTTTAAATCTTGTTAACTACACACAAGTTTTTTTTTTACTTTTACAACTAATTTAAAAATAGTAGCTACTTTTACTTTGTTAGAAAACCTATTTTAACTACAACAACAACTACTACCTTTAATACCTAAAGAATAAAGTAGTAAGTAAGTGTAACTTTATAAATAAAACAGCTAAATAGAAGTTTACGTAGTAATTGTTGAGTTAACTTTTACAACTTTCTTATTTCTTTTAGCACAACAGCTATAATGTTACAAGTTGTTAGACGCAGGTCCTCTACTATAACTTTAGATTACCTTAGACTATATTAGGCTACGCCTATAAATAGTTTACTAGCGTTATATACCCCCTTATTTAAGGGTTGTAGACGCGTATATATACTAACACCTCTAGACTATTCTAGACTAGACTTAATTATGCTAGAGTAGAGTCTTTTAGCATAATAAAATTCCATAACCTCCACTAAGCCTCTTTTTTAAAAAATTCTAGAATAAAAGTTTGCCTTTATATTGTTTTATATTAATTTACCTTACTTTTATAATATAAACCTTTACTTACAACAATTAGAAATACTGTTAATATAGTTATATCTTAAGCATACAGCGCAGCTAATAATATAGCACTTTTAACTAAGCCTAGGCTTACTAATACCTAACTACTTACCTCTATCCCTATAAAGATATATCTAACTCTTATAATAAAAAAAAGAGCTCTACTTACTTATAATAAGGTTGTAGAGAAGAAACTTTTTCTTTAACTTTAAAGATAATAGCTAGCTCTAGAAAAATAAGTTCTTTAGAAGGTAAATCAACGCGTTGAAATAGCTATACTATTTATTTTTAAGGTATCAAAGGTGGTGGTTGTTGTTGTAGTCAAAATAGGTTTTCCAAAAAAGTAAAAAGCAGCTGCCCTCTACTAATCAGTCGCAAAAGTCAAAAAAAGATTGTGTGTAGTCAACGAAATTCGAACGGTGAGTGGATAAGGTCCACGCGCTAAGCGCTCGGAGCAGAAAAGCTTAGACCACCCTGTGAAATCAGGGTTAAAAAATTTGCTGAAGGTACCAAAAAACGACACTAATTGAAACGTGTTCAACGGCGATTGCCAGCCTATGGCTGGCAACAAGATTGCGATGGAGGTGGAGGAGGTGGAGGTGGAGGAGGGTAAGGACACGTACGTATAGCTATACTATAAGCTAACTACTAGGCCCTTAGGACATCTATAGCTAGTGTATAGGTATTAGAGTGTATAAAGACATACAGCTTTAGCCTTTTAAGGTGACCTTTTAATGTAACTATCTATTTTGTAGACACCTTTTTAGTAAAAAAAAATTTATTACTAACAATAAGTATCTACGCTTACGTAAGCCCCCCTTGTTTAGTATTACTAGCACGTAATTAGTGTGTTGCATATTTAGATAGAAACAAAGAAAAGCAAGACAAAGACGCAAATCACCTCCTAACTTAACGCGCCTTATCCTGCCTATGCCGCCTACTTATTTAAGGCTTTACTTTTAGGTATTTTTAGATAAAATAAAGAAGTAGCACTATTATTGCCTTGCTTTCTAACCTATACATACAATAATAGAAAACCTATTTTTTTTTCTTACCTCTTTCTTCTCTATTACTATTTCAACGTTATGCAACAGCTAGCCTAACTAGTTGATAGTTTCTTTACTTAGCCTATATATATTTAATAAGAAGAGATAGATGCTAAAGTAGAGCATTTTAAGTACTTTACTAGTATTAGTAAACACCTTATAGATCTTGTATTCTTTCTATAACTAACTAAGTGAAGGCTTAACATTTTTTTTATTTATAGAGATATTGCAGATTCTAGAGTAATTTATAAGGAATGTAATTATAAAGTCTTTAAGAGGCTAAGTTTATAGATACTTAATAAACTTAGGTGTCTACATAATTACCTTAATCTAGACTAGTTTAAGGGCTAGGTGTACAACAGGAAAGCTTCCTATCTTTAAATAAGAGTTAAGGTTAAGGAGATACTTGTTGTAGAGGTTGTATACTATATTGTAGTACAGCATATTATATGTAAATTGTTTGTATATAGTGCTGTTTAAAAGGTAAGAAGCAGTAGATAAGAAGTAGTAGCTTTATAAAGTATTATAGGCTCCTGCTGTAGTATATATATATCCTTTCCCTTCTTTATTATATTATGTTGCAATCTTATTACAATCCTACTGTAATTCTGTTGTTAGCTATAGGCTAGCAATCGCCGTTAGACACGTTTTAACTAGTGTTGTTTTTTAGTACCTTAGCAAATTTTTTTACCTCAATTATCGCTCGGTGGTCTAAGCTTTCCTCTTAGAACTTATCTACCTACCGTTCGAATCTCGTTGACTACGCATAATCTTTTTTTTGACTTTTGCGAATGATTAGTAGAGGGTAGCTGCTTTTCACTTTTTTGGAACCCCATTTTGACTACAACAACAACTACCACCTTTGACACCTTAAAAAATAGCTCCTGCTACTTAGTCCACTGTTAATCTTAGTAGTCCAGTTCTAGGAGCGCTTTTTTTTGACAAAGTTCTTTTATTTAACAAGGCTTCTTTTTTTAACTAAGCTCTTTTTGAATATCTGAACAATGTTGCTAAAATGACTTATACTCTTTTTCATAATTCGTTTACTCTGACTAAGCTTGGTCTTACTTTTTCTAAAGAGTTTAAGTTTATTATGTCTTAGAGCTGTAATTGTATTACTCCCTGCATAAACTGCTGTATAAGTATTATTTTTAACAAAGCTACGTTCTTTTACTACTTTAATAGCCTCTGCGTTAAGACTAGCAAAAAAACTAATTGTTGCTTCTTATATGCTGGCTTTACTTATTATTGTTATACTTTGTAAGTACTCTTTTTACTAAGTTTTAAAGCATTGCTAACTTTTGTACGCGTTCTTAAGTATTATAATTTGTTCGAAAATAGTATTTGTATGCTTACTGCTGTTTGTGCTCTCTTCTATAATAAGCTTAGCAAAGCTAAGCATACTTTATATACTATTGATTTTTGCTAGGCGTTCTTTTTAAAGGTTGACCTGCTTACTCACTCTAACAAGCTTAAATAGCCTATTCAATTTATAGCTAAACGCTTAGCTAAGAGCACTAAGAATATTTCTAAAATTGTTACTCTAAGATTTAATAACTTTGCTGCTTCTTTTTAAAAGAAGCGCAGACTTTTTCCTGCTTTGCTTATTGGTAAAAAAGTATATGTTTAGTAAAATCACTATAATACTACTTAAACTTCTTCGTTTTGGTTTTCTAAGCCTCTTGCTTTTGATAAGAGCGATGCTGGCTCTATAGCTGTTTCTGAGCAAATTTTAACTACTTCTTATTATTTTTAGCTTTCTGATCTCTAAGATGCCTTGAAGACTTAGCTTAGTTGTCCTGTGCGCAACCTTTACAAGCTGTTTTTTTTCTAATTTTATCACTACTGACATTATTTATATGCTGAGATACAACGCTTTTAAAAAAAAAAACTTGAAAAGCTCTGCTTTGTTTGTTAAATTTTTTTTAGATCTGCTCTTTGGTAATTGCTTTGTAAGCAATTAGTGCTTAAGAGTTTAGTTTGTCTCTCAGTGTACTTTCTAAGCCCTAGTCTTTAGACCTGTATAATTATAATATTTTTATAAAGTCTAATCACGATGTAGTAAGTAATAACTTTGCGCTTTAGCGCTAAAATTCCTTTCTTTACCTGCTTTGTAATGCAACTAATGCTTTAACTTCTTTAAAGTTAAGTAGTTTTTAAACTTTTCAAAAGGCTTAGCAGGCAAGTGCTTAGTAAAACTCTCTGCTAGTATGCTTTTTGTTTTAAAGTACTTTACTTAAAAAAAAGCGTTTTGTATGCTCTTGTTAAAGCCACATGTTTTGTATGTTAACATAGCGTAGGCGTGTGGTGATACGCTTATTTGCGCTAATCACTGGCCTTATAGTTTGTTAGTTCTTAGAAAAAAATTCTAAAGTGCTTTTAATATTAAGGTAAGCTCTTAAAATATTCTTTCTAACGCTATTGCTTTTTTACTAACATGATCTAGAGCTAGAAGTTCTGCTTTACTAGTTAAGGTCGTGACTGTCACTTAATAAGCTGCTTTCCAAATAATTTCTCCTCTAAAAAGCATTCTTATATAGCCTTGCAAAAAGCGTCTTGTCTTTAGGTTATTAGTAAATCAAGCGTCTCTGCAGATTATTAGCTCTGCTCCTTTATCAATACTATAGTTCATTGCTTAGTATCTTGTGTAATAAAAGTATATAACGTGGTTCACAAGTGAGTCGCTAACCTAAGCGAGTCGCTAACGCCTCACCAGCGCGTTGACTTCAACACTACAATACAACGCGTGATGTCTTAACAAAGCAATACTCAATCTACCTATACTAAATTAGATCTTCAACTTGCCCTTTTTAATGTTCTATTACAACGTGTTTAGAGTGTAAACTGTGCTGCTATTATCTATAACGTCCTACAAAGAACCCTATCTAACTAACGCGCTAAAAAGCGCCCCTAACGCAATTGCGTACTAAAGTCGAAGCGCCTTAATAAGCTAGAAGAGGAGGCTATACTTTAGCGTATTCTTGAGAAGTCTACAAGAGGATTTGCGCCTATAAAGGTTAACGTTTAAGTAATAGCTAATAAACTGTTGCTAGAGCACGAGAGCAACCTTATTAGCAAGAACTAGGTTAACAACTTCATTAAGCGAACTCCGGAGCTCTGTACGCGCTGGAGCCGTCCTTATAATCACTAGCGAGCTGCCTGCAAGGACCTAGCGGCTATCTAGCGCTAGTTTAATCTAGTTAAGGGGACAAAGGAGTGTTTGCCCCCTGAAATCAACGTTATATTAAGATTCGTTTGTACTTTTTTTTCACCTCATTTGAAGCAGGATTGAAGGCGCAACCGTGCTCACTAAGCAGCTTACCAAGCAGCCTATCTTAACAAGGGAGTTCTTGGCTTTTCAAATCGCTGGATCTTCTTAGTATAGCACTTCTAGTTAAAGAAATAAAAAGGTTTAAAAACAATAACTTTTTTAATTTCTTGTTCTTTTATCACCCCTCTGTATACTATCTACGCCCTATAGATCTCACCACTAAAATATATCGCGATAGTAGCTGTTGTGTAAGGCTCTACAGTTTCAAGTTGTAGGGCTGTTTTGTTGTTCAGGTGGCTTATTTAGGTGGTGTGGCTGGTAAGGTAGTCAAACTTAGTAGTGCTTGGACCTTATCCTCCTACTATTTGAATCTCGTTGAGTACACATAATCTTTATTTTTGGACTTTTGCGTCTAGTATTTTTCCTAGACTTTGGCGACTAGTAGAAGGTAGCTGCTTCCAATTTTTTTTTTAGAAAACCTATTATAACTACAAAAACAACTACCACTTTTAATACCTTAGTAACAAACTAATGTGGTTTTTTATTTAAGCAGTCGCAATAAATGCTTAAAAACTAGTTAATTGCACACTAGTAACAACAAGAGGATCTTTTTCTACTTACAGGTTATGACCAAATCTAGGTGGAGAACAGCTATTATATTTACCACCTTTTTGTTTGCACTGGATTAGGTAAACAGGTTAGTGTAAATGCTGGTTATTTAGGTTAAGGTGAATATTCTACCTTCGTTAGACATTCATTCTCACACTTTTTCATTTAATCAGAATTATATTCCCAGGCAGTAAAGGCGCGGACAGCAAGTAGGGCGAGAAAAAAGATAGTAAGCGAGGTAATCTTTATGTTTAGTGTTTGAGAGATGTGCAACTAAGACAAAAAAACAATTAATTTTATTGAAGTATAAGATAATAATTGATAAGCGCCTTAAGACATAGACATAGTTCTATATGTGTATTTAAAAATCTCTTTACTTAAATTAACTAACGCTTTAGAACTTAAATTAATAACTATGATAATTTAGCTTGTTGCCGAGCACTGCCCCTACAGACTACGCTGACGCCAGTATACTACTTATCTGAGCTAAGCTGATATAAGATAAATACACACTACCCTCTAAGCACAGTATGTATAGCAGCACTGTTGATACTGTGCTCCTAAGAATCAATAAATATCCTCCATCCATTCCTATGCTCTCTCCTGCAACATAGCTCAATAACACTAGCTTTTCTCTAACAGTATTAGTATCTAGCAATGCTCCGGCGTCATTCAGAGAAAAATTGAAGGTAGGAGGAGAGGTAATTCTAGGTAATTAGAGCCACAACATAAGCGCTATCGAAATCCTATCTAAGACTTCTTAATATAGATATATTTATCTCTAAGATATCCAAGATGGTGGTTATTGTTGTAGCTAAAATTAGATGTTCTAAACAAGTGAAAAGCGGCTAGTTGCTCTCTACGAGTTAGTCGTAAACGTTCAAAAAATACTATGTGTAGTTAATAAGATTTAAAAAGTAGGTAGTTAAGTCCTACCTGCTAAGCGCTTAGAGCAGAAAAGCTTAAACTACTAAGCAAAAATTAGGGTTAAAAACATTTGCTAACAGTATTAAGAACGACACTAATGCAAACGTGTTTAACAGCAATTGCTAGCGTATAGCTAGCAACAAGATTGCGATAGAGAGGATGCAGGAGGGTAAGGACACGTACGTTACCGCAGCAGGAGCTTGCAATACTGAATTCTGAAGATGCTAACTAGCCAACACGGACGTAGGTATAGGTTAGGTCGCACAGACGTGTAGTATAGGTTAGGTTGTAGTTATATTAACTAGGTGGATAGGTTGGGTTGTGGTGTTACTTAGCGTGAGTTATAGTTAGGAAGTCTACATAATGATAGACAGGGGTTAGTCAGACTATTTTAGTGCTTACTTAGCTAAAATTATCACAACATCCCCTCTATTTATTTTTTAAAATGTCATAGGTCGTTGCTGTAGTAGTTAAAATAGATTTTCCAAAAAAGTAAAAAGCTGCTACTTTCTACTAAATGGTCGTAAATGTTAAAAAAAAGATTATATATAGTAATTAATATTTGAACAGTAAGTAGATAAGGTCTACGCGCTAAGTAAGCGCTAAGAGCAGAAAAGCTTAGACTACTAAGCAAAATTAGAGTTGAAATATTTGCTAAAAGTACTAAAAACTATATTAACTAAAACGTGTTTAATAACAATTGCTAGCCTATAGCTAGCAACAAGATTAGGATAGAGGTAGAGAAGGTAGAGAAGGTAGAGGAGGTAGAAGAGGGTAAAGACACGTACGTTACTGCAGTAAGAGCCTATAATATTTTCTATAAAAGCTCTTTGCCCGCTGCTTCTTACTTTTGAAATTTCCTACACTACACAGTACTACATACAAGCAACTTATATATAAACAATATAATGCTTAGACTATTTTTCTCTCTATTTAGCATATAGACTAATAGTTTATATTAAGTAAAGATAGACTATACTAGGTTACTGTGGGAGCTGAGAAGGAGCAATTGCTTGATCAATTGAGTGGAAAATAAGTATATTGAGCAACTAAGTGCTATAACTAAGTGTTCAAAAACTACTGAAAGGACATGAGACGATCTAGCCCGTATATATGGGCGCTAGCGCGGCCGTCACGTGTTTAGATTACCAGAATCACCTAATCACTGGGGTGATCCGCATGTCAATACTCCAACAGTTACTATATAGGAAGCTATAGTAGTAGATTACAAAGCCCGCGTTCACCTTCGTTGAGCGGCCTCCCCAGTTAGTCGAAGAGGAGCTGTCGGCGGTAGCTCCTATGGTAATTAGGTGGACGCAGAGGTTGAATTCTATCATTTATCAACATATTATCAATGCGTCTAGTATTATAGATGTTAAGGTCACAATAGAGGTTGTGAAAGGCTTGACATCCCCTCTATATAACTACGTTGGTTACCTAACTATGACCCCCGCTAAGTAATACCACAACTGAACCTATCTACCTAGTTAATATAACTACAACCTAACCTATACTACACGTCTGTGTGACCTAACCTATACCTACGTCCGTGCAACTACAACCTGACCTATACCGAGGTAGGACGCGTAATGCCCGGGGACACGTAACGCCCGCTCTGAACACTAGAATCTTGATGATATTTGAGGCTGTACAGCCCTATATAATAGCTATTATCACGTAATTTTCTAGTAGAGGGATCTATATAACTTAAAAATACTATATAGCTATCTAAATCTAGCTAGAGTAGTAATCTGCCTGCTACAGCGTGATTAGACAGGTAGTGTAGCTGCTGCAGTACTTAAGGCCTCCCTATTACTCTAAGGCTCTATAACTACTGTATTTTTTAACGCAGTCTTTACAGTAGCCTTAAGGCTCTTCTTTCTTCTCTTTTAGAATAATTTAAGGCTTTGTTGAAGTCGTTGTGCAGTTCTACAAGCAGCAGCCCTTAAGGCCTTTTCTAAGGCCCTCTCAGCCTTCTACCTTGCTTTTAATAATTAAGCCTTAGCCCTTGCCTTACGCTTTACCTAAGCTGCCTTAGCCTTAGCCTGCCTTGCCTCCTTACATTGTTTGTATATTTCAGCTTTTAAAAGTTGTTGTTGCTCCTTCTTAAGCTCCTGCTGTCGCTGTCGCTTACGTGCCTCCTTTACCTTCCTTAGAGAGTAGAAGATAGCCCTTTTATTATAGTCCTTAGGCTCTTATAGAGGTAGGGCCTTGCCTTACTTCTTACGTAGCCTCTTATTAACTAGAGCCCCCTAAGGCCTTAAACCTTATGCTTAAGGAGCGTTTTTTGAACTAAAATTAAGTAAAAGGCCTAGCTAAGCATTCAAGCTTAAGGATTGCCTTTATCTTTTACTACCTTACGCAATAGGCGTTTAGTTTTCCTCTAGTTTAACGTACTTAAAGCTAAGGAGTTACTATTACCTAAAAGTAAGGCTCTAGTATTATACCTTTTAAGAATAACTTTAGAATTAAAGGGCAATAAGCCTGTTGCCTTAAAGGCCTTCAGAATTGTCTATTTCTTAAAAGAGGCCTCCTAGGCTGTAAGAAATAGAGGAAAGAAGTCTCTTTTACTTATAGAGGTAAGGCCTTAAGTTCTTTTTATAAAGGCTGAGATCTAGTTTGAGTACGCGGAGGAGAGAGGCTTAGATATAACAATATCAAGCAGCTGTAGCGTGTAAGTTAAATAAGAAGGATATATTACAAGAAGGATTTTATTCTAATTATAATACTTAATAAAATCTATTGTAAGGTGAGATCTATGCCTGTTAAGGATAAGTAATTAATAGCTTAAGCCAGCCTTAGCCTTAGTAGAGCAATTAAATACCTGCTTAAGCTAGGCAAGGCTAATTGTATTGTTAGTTTAGCTAGAAAGAGAGAAAGCAAAGAAGACTTAGTGCTCCTTAGAGTGAGAAGCTTAAAGCTATTAGTCCTGTAGTAATCCTAAGGCCAATTAATATATAAGGGCAGGCTTAAGGGCAGATCTATCAGCACATATACAGGCTAGAAGCGTTATCTTCTCTTAATTGCCACCCTAGAGTATAGACCTTAGCCTTCCCACCTAATATAGCCTCTTGCTAAACACCCTCTTTATCCTTGTTACTACACTAAGGAGGAAGCCCTTTTTATCTATATTATACGTTTAGCAAGGCTCAAAGTTGTATTCCTTAATCTTATAAGCTAGAAGCTTAAAGTAGAGGTTATACTTTAAAGCTAAGTTAGCCTAGTGGCGTGTTCTGTTAATCCTTAAGATAAGATTTACCTAGTAGCGGCAGATATATTAATTAATCTATTATATGTTAACCTCCTTCTTAGCAATTTGTAAGGCGAAATCCTATATTATGCTCTTTATAGGTGGTAGGCGTTGCCTTGTAAGGTGCTCTATATAGCGTAGGAGCTCCTGTTCTTGTTGTAGGTAGAGAGACTGTTAATTTTCTACCTTGCTTTTGCGTGAGGCTGAAATGCCTTAGTGTCAATGCGTAAGCGTCCTTCTCTTAGCACTATATCGTTTAGCTATCTGCGTATAATTAAGCTTTTTGCTAAGCTTTAAAAATTAAATAGCTGCAAGCGCAGCCTTAATTAGATCTATATTAGTAGATTTAGGCGTTGTTTAAGTTTAGGTGTTGTTGTTAGGGAGCGGGCGTTACGTGTCGCCGGGCATCACGCGTCCTACCTCAGTACCTAATTTTAGCGTATAAAAGTTGAGTTAATGGTTGGATTAGGTTGTGGTCTGACTAAGCTGACCCAACCTATACCTACCGTCTCCGTGCGGCCAACCACCCCACCTAACAGTGCCACCCACCAAAACAGCACCTTAACTTCAACACGTGATAACTCCACTAATATGACTCTGATTGAGGCTGCAATTGCAGCAATTAAATCGCGCAAACCTGGAGAACAATTTGGCTATTGTCAAATTGCAAGAGAGTATAGTTGCAGCCGTACAGCGATCGCACGAAGACATTAGGGCCTCTTAACCTTACGCGCCACCTAGGCTCAAAATCAGTAAGCTCTCTACCTATAACAGAAGCTAGAGCTCTTACAGTATATTTAACAGCTTACTAGGCAAGGTCTTCCACCTACACGAGCTATAATACAAAACTTCGCCTTGTAGATCGCGGGGAGAGGAGTTAGAGGAAACTAGGTTGATCACTTTATCCACAGGTACCTTAATAAGCTTATTTTAAGATAGACGACAGGCATATATAACAATTGCTGCAAGGCTCATTCTAGGAGGAAGTACAGCTTATACTTGAATTCTTTACGCGAGAAAATTGAGCTGTACTACGTTAAGGCGCGTTACATATACAATATAGATAAGAAGGGCTTTCTTCTTAGTATCTTAGAAAAACTAAAGAGGATCTTTAGTAAGCCCTTATACGAGGAGGGAAGGAGGAGGAGTACTATTTAGGATAGCTCGCAAGAGTGGATAACACTCCTAGCCTACATCTGCGCTAATAGATCTTACCTAGCGCCTACCCTTATATATCAATTGACCTTAGAGTTAATACAGAACACCTAGTTACATACTCTTAATTCTTTAACTTATTATAGAGAGGTGACAAAAAAAAAGATGTTAAAAAAGTTATAGTTTACAAAGCTTGATATTTCTACAACTAGAAGAGCTATACCCAAAAAGGTTAGTGATTTGGAAAGCTAAGATCTTCCTCTTTAAGTAAAGTCACTTAGTAGGCTGCTTAGCAAGCACCTTTGCGCTTAACTGCCGCAGTGAAAATAAAGATCAAAAAACTCAAGAATAAATCACGAAAAAACTTATTTTAAAGGTGTAAAAATTGCTATAAAGTGTATATATTAGATAATACTAGTTAAACTCTTTTGTGTGTAAGTTTGAATGTAATTGTAAAAAAAACTATTAAGTAGTTATAAGGAGCTTGTTTTTATGGTTTTTTACAGATAAATAACAAAAAAAAGCTTACTAATACTTAGTGTACCAGCCTTCAGCTTCCTTAACGTCTAAATAACGCCTTAGCAAAGATAGAATACAAATATCAATCGCCTTTTGAGGTAATTAATCCTATTCCTCCTTTATAGCAGCCTTAAAGGCTGCTATACTTTTTTTACTCTTTCCTATACTTAAAGAAGTAATAGGCCTTTTAGCTAAAGCGTTTTTTAGCAAGGCCTACACGTTTTCTATAGGATTTAGATTAGGACTATAGGCAGGATGCTTAAAAAGCAATATCCTATTCCTAGTAAACTAAGATAAAACTTCTAGAGTTTTATAAATCTTAGCATTATCCTGCTAAAACTTCTAGCCTATATAGAGGTTGGTAAGTCCTTTAATTATTTAAATCAAGATTACTACTTTATAATTTGAATATAGAGTAAACAGTCTCTACATAGGAAGAAAAAGTATATGTAACTTACCTTTTTTTATCGCAGGTTATACTATAGGAATAAGAATCTTTTCAATATAGTCTAGATCCCCAAAAGGAGTAGTAGTTAAAGGGCTTTTAATTACTACTAGTTTAGATCTACTACCTATCTAAATCGCTCCCCAAACTTAGATAGAAATATCTTGATCTATAACTCAATTAGTAAGCTTGCTAAAAATAGATTTAAAATAATAGAAAAATAATAAATAAATTAAAGTTTTTTTTTAGTTAAATAGAGTTTTTGAAACTTACTTGTGTTAGTTGTAGAAACTATTTTCCTTCTAATCCTATTATTTTGCCGTGTTTAATAGTATTCTGTCCTAGCACCATACCCTCGCTTAATAGCAGACTCGTCTAAAAATTTAACTTTATTAATGTTAATCTTTTTAAGGTTCTTAAGTAATTGCTTAGCATAAATATAATAATTATAAGCCTTTTCAGCGTCTAAAGGCGTCTTTTTTCAAGAAATGTTAACAGAGTAGTTCTCCTTTTTTGAAAAGCGTTGTAAGCTTCTAATAGAAAGATTCAGACTATTTTCTTTTAAAAGACGTCCATTTGTCTTTTTAGGGTTTTAGTAAGGTCTTTATTAAGAACTCTTTTTTTTTATTTAATATCTTTGTAAGACGACTTTCTTGATGCCTAAAAGTAAAAAAAGGAGCCTTTTTCTTGTTTTATTCGATAAAGAGTATTAGTAATACTTCTAGAAGACTTTTCTAGTATATTACTTATCAAAAAAATAGGCTTGTTTTGTGAATATAAAGTATAAACTTCTTGCTCAAAATGAGAAAGATTGCGAGACATAGAGGAGGTATTACAATCAAAGCAAGTTAGGATAAACAAAAGGAGTTAAGATACAAAAAGCTTACTACGCTTTTTACGTAATTAGCGCTTACGTAAGCAACCCCTATTTTTTTCACCCTTTAATTAAACTCTAAGGAAAAAAGATATTAGCCTCCGAAATTTGCTCACGTCATACCTATGTAAGCTTATTAAACTAAGTTTTTTCTTAGCAATTTTTCATACATTTATAAGAAAGTTATACTAAAATCTATTTTTATTTTTTTACATCTCATTTCAAGCAAGAATACAGAGACAATCGTGCTGACTAAGCAGCTTACTAAGCCACACAACTCAAAGAGGAAGATATTGGCTTTCTAAATCACTAACTCTTTTGGATGAAGTCCTTCTAGTTGTAGAAATATTAAGCTTTCAAAACTATAACTTTTTTGATATCTTTTTTTTGTCACCCCTCTGTAAGTTTAATCCTGCTTATTGCTTTCTAGTTAGATAAACAATAATATTAGTCTTGCATAACTTAAACAGGTGTTCAATTGCAATACTACAGTAAAGGCTTTAGCCTCCTATTAATTACTTATCCTAGACAGCTATAAATCTCACTTTAATGTAAATTTTATTAAGTACTGTAATTAGAACAAGATTCTTCTTGCAGTCTATCCTCCTTATTTAATTTACACGCTGCCGCCTCTTAATGTTGCCCTGTTTAAGCCTCTCTTATTAGTTTACTAGGCTGAGATATCTATATTTCTAGAGAGGAACTAGGGCCTCACCTTATTAAGCAAGAGAGATTTCTTTCTCTTCTTTTACTAAGCCTGGCAGGCCTTCATTAAGGAAACAACAATCCTAAAGGTCTTTAAGGCTACAGGCTTCGCACCTTTTAATTCTAAGGTTATATTAAAATGGTTTAGTATTGAGAGCCCTTTAAGCAATAGTAGGTTCTGAGGCTTAAGTACTTTAAATTAAAGGAAAGTCGAACGCCTTCTGCGTAAGGTATTTAAAGATCTAGGTAATAAACAAGCTTAAAGGCTAAGCTAGGTTTATTTTAAATCTTAACTTAAAAGACTCTCTTTAAGCATGAAGGTAAGGGTCTTCGCAGGCTCTAACTAATAAAAAGACACGCAAGGAACGAGGCAGGCCTCTCCTACTCTAGGAGCCTAAGGAGTACTAAGGTGGAGCTATAGTCTAGTCTCTAAGGAAGGTGAAGGAGGCACTTGATCGCTAGCAGCTCTAGGAGCGCGAGGAGGAGCAGGTAAACACCAAAAAGCTGAGATAAATAGGCATTATAAGGAGACAAGGCAGGCAAAGGCGAAGGAGAAGGAAATAAGGCAATAGGCGAGGGCTGCAGCTCAATTAGTGAGGGAGAAGAAGAAGACTGAGAGGGCTGCTAAACAGGCCTCTAGGGCAGCTGCTCGCAGGACTACAAAATGACTCTAACAATCTATAAAAACTTCTTAAAAGGGTAAGAAGAGAAGCCTCAAGTCTCTTAAAAAGGCTACTTAGGAAAAGAGGCCTATCGCGAGGCCTACAAGTAGTGGAGAGCCTCAAGGTGGTGTTACAGCTTAACCAGCGTCTACCTCGCGCACAGGGCGCGTTATTAAAACTCTAACACGATTTCTATAGCTCTATATATTAATTAAGCTCTCTATATCTTATCACCAAAAAGTATTGCGATAATAGCTATTGTACGTGGCTTAATAGCCCATGTTGTAGGGCTGTTTTGATGTTCTAGTGGCACTGTTGGGTGGGGTGGTTGGCCGCACGGGGAAACACGGTACCCAACCTATACCCAACCTATACCTACCCATTTACCAGCGTAGCACTGGCCCCGCATTCAATGAGCCACTTCGGCCGATAAGCCACCCTACCAATTTAGGACGACTAGAAAGAAAAGGCTGTAGAGCTACCTACAAAGGCAACTATTGCGAGAAGAGCTAATGTATTGCTATTTAGATCTTTGCGCTTTAATTGTGCTATTTATATTTAGCTAGTAACTGCAAGTTGCCTCTCTTAGTAATTTTAAGTAGGTAGGGGAGACGCAGCTAGCAGTGCAGCGTTAACACAACTTTAAGTAACTATAACACAACAACGCTTTATTAACATTTTTGCGGCTTTGTATAAAGCCTTTGACTTACGTGTATTTGCTATATTGTAAGATTTTTCTGCAGTTGCAGCATTTTTTTTATTAATATTGTAGTTTAACGTCCTTTCTCAGCCTGAAGGGCTATATAAGACGTGCAGGCTGAGGCATGCAGGTATATATGTGGTTTTATCTTCTAGGTTATTAACAAGAGATGGTTTATCTAAATGAAGGTGAGGCTCTTAGCCTATTGTGTAGAGGTAGAGGGGGAAGGGGGAGAAGGGGGGGGGAGGGGTGAGTAGAGCTTGGACGCCTAGAAAGGCGATTGTATCTAGTTATCAGAGAATCCTTTGTACCAGGCTTGTGTACCAACCCTAGTTTCTTGAATAAAGGCTATAGTAGCCTCAATGCCTGCTTCTGTTTAAAAAAGATATTGTAGAGAGATTAGCTCTGTACATAAGTTCTAAAGTATAGCTCTACTAATAATATTAGCTACTCCTATTTGTAGTTTGCTTAGTAGTTGTTAAGTAATAGGGCTAGTGTAGAAGGAGGTAGTAGAAATAGCTTCTCTCTAAAGGTTTAGCACTTCTCTTTAAAGGATTCTTTGCCCCTAATAGCAAGGATTCTTATTAAGAAGTTGTTTTTAGTATAGGCTATTGCTTTAAATATCTCTTTAGGCAATTCGTTTTAGAGAAACTGTTCCTAATAGTAGAGTTTAGCTTTCTTAATAGCTCTAAGGTACTTGTTTTTAGCAAGCAGGTAATCTCTTTTTTATAAGTATATCGTTTTGTCTCCTCTTCTTGCTACTTGCTTGTAATCTTAAAAGGTCCTGTTTAGGATAGCCTTAAGGAGATCTAGATCGCTAGTCTACTGGAGCTTTAATTTTAGTTTCTAGTTTACAAAAAAAGTAAATCTCTTAAGTGCTTATTAAATTATTATTGTAAAGTCTTCTGCTATTTCATCTAGTTTCTCCTCTAAGAGTTTAAGGCCTAAAAAAAGTTATCATAAGAAGTAGTCTAAGGCGTGTAGTAGAGCTAGTAATTAATCCTCTAGCTTTACTTAAAATATCTCCTCCTGTAAAGTAGTGTTAAAAAAGTACTAATTTATTTTTTGTGTTGTATTTCTTTAGCTAGCTAAGTAGCTGCCCTTAGTTAAGAGTACTTAACAGGATAGCGTAGTAGTCTAATCTAACTTTAAGGATAACTTACTAGTCTAGAGTACTAGAAGCTATATTACCTATTAAAAAAGTAAAGTTAAGTACGCTTTCTTTTTGCATGTAAGCTTTAAAGAATGTGCTAACTCCTATAGTATTTAATAAAGATAGGTTTTAGTTATTAACCTACTCTACTATATCCTCTGCTTGTTAGTTTAGGTTGCACTCCTGTAGGCTCTATCTAGGGTAGTGGCAATTAAAATCCCCTAGGATAATTTAAAGTAATTCTATAGACTCTCCTAAGAGGGTTCTTAAGATGGTTGTTATATTTAGCCCTTGTCTTAGGCTTTTTTTGTTGTAAATATTACAGACGTAGATCTTTCTTGTGTTAAGTTGTATTAAAATAGCTCAAAAGTTGTTGTTGTTGCTAATATAAGGATCAACTTCTACTTCTAAATCCTTTTAAATATAAAATTGAGTTCTAGGTTATAGGCTTTAATAAGTTAGTAGTATTTACGTAAAGTCTAAATAGGCAATTAACCTAGTATCTTTGTATAGTTCTCTTACTAACTAAGGCTCTTGTATTGCAATAGTCTTAGCATTTACTATAATAGCTAGGTTAATTGCGCTTTCTGTAGCAGGGCTGCTTCTATTAACATTTATTTATAGAACTTTAATTATACTACTTAGTTTAATTAGTCCTAGCTGTCCTAGCTTATAGGATTTCGCATTCTTGGCTGTTTGCTATATAAAGTTTACTGCAGTTAATACACTTAAAAACAGTGTAAATACAGAGTTTTCCTTTACTAGCACAAGACTTATACTTGTGTTAACTAGTGTAGTGTGTTTTGCTGCAAATTTAGTAGGCTACTTTAAGCACTTTGCCCTTAAGTAACTAAATCCTTAGCATTTAGTGCATTGTTTTAGGATATTAATAACTTGTAGTTTCTCTGCTCTAAAGCTTTGCCTTAAGATATAGAGCTTCTTCTTAATAGCCTTTTAAGCTTCTTCCTCTGTTGCAAAGGCCACGTATGCTAAACTAAAATTTTAGTTTTCTCTTTTATTCTTAGGCGTTAGCTAAAAAGGATTGCAAATAACTTTTAAGCCTTTATTAAAGGTTTTAATTTCTTCTTTTACTACCTCTAGGCTGTAGTTTGTAAGAAGCTTGTAGATAACAACCTTAAACTAAGGCGTAATAAGTTAGGCAGCTTTAAAGGTTGTAATTTCTTGCTATATAGCCTAGTTCTCTAAGAGGTATTTTGCTTTCAAAGCTAGTGTATTTATAACTATTTTGTTTCCTTTAGAGAATATTGTAATTAAGGCAACTATAGGTAATTATATACCTCTTTTTGTTGCAAAGGCATTGTTGAAGGTATTTATAAGTTTAAAGGCATTAAATGTAGCTAAGGTCTTGCTAACTAAAACTAGCTGGCGGTCTTTTAGGCTAGTAGCTTTTAGTTTTTAAGTTTTTTAGATATTTGTCTGTAGTTGATCTTTGTTGTTGCCTGCTATAGTAGCAAAAGTAGCTGCAGTAGTATTAGGCGTGTTTAGAATAAGCGTGTTTTAAATAAGCGTGTTCCAGATAGGCGTATTCTAGAAAAGCGTATTCTAGATAGGCGTGTTTGTTGTTAGTTTATTAATACGTCTAATTTTCTCCCTTAGCTCCCTTGAGACGTTTAAGAGGCTTCATATCTAGTCTGCTAAAAAAGCTGTATTCTTCTTATTTACTCTTCTATTTTCTGTATAGTCTCTAAGGACTTCTACTAGGTCTAAAAAACTTGTTTGCTAGGTAGGGTTGTTTTCAGCTAAATTAGCTGCTTAGATTACTAGGTTCCTAACTATCTTAAGTGCTTCTTCTACTAAGGTGGCTTTTAGTGTTTTATTTCTAATAGGGTATTAAGGAATAAGTCTAATAAAAAGAGAAAAGTTGCTCTTAGTTTAAACGTGTGTAGGCCTTTATATTTCCTTTAGATTTTGCCTTTCTTAGCAAGGCGTTATTATGTTGTCTTCTTTTATTTCTATTTGTCTTTTGTTTAATCCTCCTAAGTCCCTAGAAGCAAATTGTTTTTTATTACTTTTTAAAGTTGTTGTGATTTCTAGGTTTTTTTTATTGTAGTTTAACGTCCTTTCTCAGCCTGAAGGGCTATATAAGACGTATAGGACGAGGCCTGCAGGTATCTATGTGGTTTTTCTATCTTCTGAGTAGTTTACAAGGGGTGGTTAATCTTAATGAAGGTGAGGCTCTTAGCCTATTGTGTAAGGTCGAGAAGGGGGAGGAGGAGGGGGAGGAGGGGGAGGGGTGCTTAGAGCTTGGTCGCCTAGCCAGGCGATTGTATCTAGTTATCATAGTTTCCTTTGTACCAGGCCTGTGTACCAACCCTAGTTTCTTAAATAAAGGCTAAAGTAGCCTTAATGCCTGCTTCTATTTAAAAAAGATATTATAGAGAGATTAGCTCTGTATATAAGTTCTAAAGTATAGCTCTACTATCCTTGTATAGTTAGCACTTAAGGATTATATAAGCTGTGTCTTGTGTAGCTCTAAGATTGCATAGGCAAGTTTTAGATTCTACTTTTTCTCTCTTAAATAGATAGCTCTTTAGGTAGCTATAACCTAGTTTTAATTAAAAGAAAAGAGCTAGATATATCCCTCCTAGTAGAGGGGATAAGTATCTGTTTCCTTATTTTCTATTTAAAGGTTGCTAAGTAGGTGCTTAGGTTCTTAGCAGTAGCTTTTTTCCTGTAATTCTCTAGGAGTCTTAACTAATTAAAATTTGCTAGTTATTTTATTTAAAAACTAATAATTCCTAGGCTTGTTTTGTTTGTTAAGGGGTTTATTTTTGTAGCTTCTTTTGCTAGGGAGTCTTCTTAATTGTTTCTTAGTATATCTTAGTGTCCTAGGACCTAATATAGCGTAAGGGTAATGCCTTTTCCTTTTAGTTAAGTTGCTGCCCTAATACACCTAATTTGCTACTCTTAGCTAGGGTTGTTTAAGGTGTTTTTTAATTTAAATATAGCAGCCTTATTATCTAGATAAATTTTAACATTTTAGCAGTTGTTTAATAGGCTAAATATTTTCTCTAGACCTAGGATAATACCCTCTAGTTTACTGTTGTAAGCTAGCTAGTTATTTCCTATATTTGCTTGTAGTTCTTTAATAAGAGTAGCTCCTATATAGAAAGTAACTGGCTTCGGCCTTTTGAGACAACCTTTTGATGTTACCACACATTTTGTAGACACCTTTTTAGTAAAAAAAAGATTTATTGCTAACAACAGGTATCAGGGCTTATGCCCCCTTGTTTGGCATTGCCGGCACGCAATTAGTGTGTCGCTCTAGCATGTTCGGACAGAAACGAAGATGCGCGATATCCCTCTAACTAACCTTCTTAACTAACAACTATTTACTAATAACTATTTACCGCTAACTGCAACTTCTATCGTCTCTGTCGCTATCCTAGCGGTGTTGCAGTCGCGGCGTTTCTAGCATGCACCTATACTTAGATGTAAACATATAACAATAGTGTTACTATCTAAGCACAGCTCTTTTATCCCTAAAGGCAACTTACAAAATCCTCCTGCTTGTTAGTTTGTCCTAGCTGCTTAATAGCTATTTTAACACGCTCTTACTTCTTATAAAGCTACTACAAGGTCTCTCTACTAAAGTTGCATTTGCGCAGGAGGAGATTTATAAGATATTACATTATTACTACACCTAGACTATTAACATGCGCAACGTATTTAATAGACTTGCCGCTAAATAAGCCTTTTATAACCTCTATTATAACTTTAACATCTATAATACTAGACGCATATAAGGTGTTAATAAATAACAGAATTTAACCTCTGCGTCCACCTAATTACTATAAGAGCTACCGCTAACAGTTCCTCTTTAACTAACTAGGAAGGCTACTTAACAAAACTAAACGTAGGCTTTGTAATCTACTACTATAACTTCTTGTATAGTAACTTAGTAAGGAAAAGTTCCTAAGATCTTTTTATAAGCCTAGTTTTGTAGTTTTTGCCTACTATTAAAGACGTGTTGTTAGCTTTTCTCAAATAGCTAACATCTATAATTAGCTACACTAGTAATGCACGCTAAGTATAATTGCCTTATTACTCCTAGTAAAAGGCCTTTATTAATATTAGCTAGCCTGCTTAGGCAGAAAAAGGCTTAGTTTGCTTGTTGTGTCCTTTTGTAGTAGTGTTCTCTAAATTTAAGAGTGTTATTAAAGAGGATACCTAGCTATCTAACTAGTCTTTTTAGCTAGAAAGTCTCTTAGGTAGGTAGCGTAAGAAATCTGTTTATATCTTTCTTAGATCTTGTCTAATTTACTAGTTCTTTTTTTAAGCTATTAAACTTAATAGCTAACTCTTTTGCCTGTATAAAGAGGTTTACTAACTCCTTTTTAAGTAGGTTAATTTTTTTCCTAATAAATGTTGTTAATGTTAAGATCTTAAGGTTGTCTATGTAGAATAAGGAGTATATGTTACCGTTTAATATAATTAACTAGAATAGCAGTTTCATGTAAATTAAAAATAGGATAGGCGAGGCTAGGCTTCCTTAAGGTGTCCTAGTATTAACCTTCTATAGTTCTTCTATTTACTTATCAAAAGATAGCCCTAAGAGCCTCTCTGTAAAGAAGGAGTTTGTTAATGATAAGAGGTAGGTAGGTAGCTGTTAGTTGCTTATATTTTCTAGAAGCTTGTTTCTAAATAAATAGTTAAACGCGCCTTTAATGTCTAGAAAGGCTATTAAGGTAATTCTATTCTTCTTTCTCTATTGTTGAATATTATTGTAGAAGAGGAGTACAGCATTAATAGCTAATTTCTTAAGCCTGCCTCCTATTTATATAGGGTGTAGCAGGCTAGTTGTTTCTGCTAAAGTACTAAATCTTTTTAAGTAGAGTCTTTCTAGTGCCTTCCCTAGACAGCATAAAAGGGAGATAACTCTATATGCTTTTAGAATTAAGTAGTTTAGCTTGTTTAGCTTTCTAAGGATAACATCTTTTACTTTTTACTAGCATCTTAGTTAGTATCCTAAGTTAAATAAAGCTAAATAGACTTTAAAGAAGATACTAGGTTAATATCTATATGCCTTTAAGATAACTTCTTAGCTAATTCTATCTAGTCCTAGTAAGGTAGCTTTTATTTTCTAGCAGGCTGTGTTAAGCTCCTCTCTAGATAAAATTAGCTACTCCTATTTGTAGTATCTTTAGTAATTATTAAGTAATAGGGCAGGTGTAGAAGGAGGTAGTAGAACTAACACCTCTCTAAAGATATAGCACTTCTCTCTAAAAGATTCTTTTTCTCTAATAGCAGGGATTCTTGTTAAGAGGTTGTTTTTTATATAAGCTATTGCTTTAAATATCTCTTTAGGCGATTTGTTTTAGAGGAACTGTTCTTAATAGTTAAGCTTAGCTTCTTTGATAGCTCTAAGGTATTTGTTCTTAGCAAGCAAGTAATCTCTTTTCTATAAGTATAGCGTGTTATCTCCTCTTCTTGCTACTCGCTTATATTCTTGAAAGGCTCTGTTTAGGGTAGCCTTAAGAAGATTTAGCTTGTTAGTCTACTAAAGTTTTAGTGTTAGTTTCTGTTCTACAAGAGGAGTAGATCT
Organism: Alternaria sp. 'sect. Undifilum'; assembly: GCA_024321975.1. Lineage (NCBI taxonomy): Eukaryota > Fungi > Ascomycota > Dothideomycetes > Pleosporales > Pleosporaceae > Alternaria > Alternaria sp. 'sect. Undifilum'. The sequence continues at coordinate 5,452,692 of JAJJZI010000004.1, forward strand.
TTTAAGTGCCTATTAGATTACTAATGTAAAATTCTCTACTACTTTATCTAGGCTTTCTTCTTAGGGTTTGTTAAGGCCTAGGAGAAGTTATTCTAAGCGGTAGTTTAATGCGCGTAGTAGAGTTAGTGATTAATCCTCTAGCTTTACTTAAATTATTTCCCCTTGTAAAATATTATGAAAAAGGCTCTAATTTAATTTTTTTGTGTTATATTTCTTTAGCTGCCTTAGTAGTTGCCCTTAGTTAACAATACTAAATAAGATAGCGTAGTAGTCTAATCTGACTTTAAGGATAGCTTGCTAGTCTAGAATACTAGAAGCTATATTGTTTGTTAAAAAAGGAAGGTTAAGTACGCTCTCTTTCTGCATATAAGCTCTAAAGTGGCTTCGGCCTTTTAAGACAACCTTTTGATGTGACTACATATTTTGTAGACACCTTTTTAGTAAAAAAAAAGATTTATTGCTAACAATAGGTATTAGGGCTCATGCCCCCTTATTGAGTATTGCTAGCACGCAATTAGTATGTCGCATGTTTAGACAGAAACAAAGAAAAGCAAGATAAAGACGCAAATTGCCTTTTAACTTAACGCGCCTTATTCTGCCTATTTTTATTACTTTACTACTAGGCGCTCCTAGATCAAGTGAAGCAGTAACACTATTATTGCTTTACTTACTAACCTATTGACGCGACAATAGAAAGCCTACTTCTCTTTTTCTACCTCTTTCTTCTTTATTACTATTTTAACTTCTTATAATAGCTGTTTAAGCTAAGTTCTAGTTTTTGTACTTAGCCCTTGCATAACAAATAGGAAGAAAAGGATACTAAAGTAATAGATCTTATGTACTGCGCTAGTATTAGTAAATACTTTAGAGATTATATATTCTTTGTACAACTAGCTAAATTAGGACTTAATAATCTTTCTATATATAAAAATATTGCAGATAAGAGACTTATTAAAGATTTTTATAAACTTAGAAGTCTAGCTAGGTAGTTAAGTTTTCAGATACATAATAAATTTTGGTGTCTACATAAGTAGTTTAAGTAAGACTAAATTAAGTGCTAAGTAGATAGTAGCAAAAGATGCTTTTTTTAGAAGAGAGCCTACAATAAGGAGATACTCGCTGTAGAGGTTGCACGCTATATTGTAGTGCAGTGTATTATATGCAAATTGTTTGTATACAGTGCTATTTAAAAGGTAAGAAGCAGTAGGTAAGAAGTAGTAGGTGAGAAGTAGTAGGTAAGAAGCAGCTGCTTTATAAAGTATTGTAGGCTCCTGCTGCAGTACGTACGTGTCCTTTCTCTCTATCGCATTATGTTGCAATCCTATTGCAATCCTACTGTAATCCTATTGCTAGCTATAGGCTAGCAATCGCCGTTAGACACGTTTTTACTAGTATTGTTTTTTAGTACCTTAGCAAATTTTTTTTGACCCTAATTACCGCTTGGTAGTCTAAGCTTTCCTCCTAGAACTTATCCACCCACCGTTCAAATCTTGTTAACTACACACAATCTTTTTTTTGACTTTTGCGATTAATTAGTAGAGGGTAGCTGCTTTTCACTTTTTTGGAACCCCATTTTGACTACAACAACAACCACTACCTTTGACACCTTAAAAAATAAATAAGCTCTAAAGAATGTGCCAACTCTTATAATAATTAATAGGGATAGGTTTTAATTATCAACCTACTCTACTAACTCCTTTGCTTGTTAGTTTAGGTTGCACTCCTGTAGGCTCTATCTAGGGTAGTAGCAATTGAAATCCCTCTAGGATAATTCAATATAAATCTATAGACTCTCCTAGGAGGCGTCTTCAAATTATTATTATATTTAGCCTTTGTCTTAAGCTCTTTTTATTATAAATGTTATAGGCCTAGATCTTTCTTATGTTAAGTTGTATTAAAATAGCTTAAAGTCGTTGTTGTTGCTAATATAAGGATCAACTTCTACTTCTAAATCCTTTTAAATATAGAATAGAGTTCTGGGTTAAAGGCCTTAACAAGTTAGTAGTATTTACGTAGAGTCTAGATAAGCGATTAACTTAGTATCTTTATATAGTCTTTTTACTAACTAAGCCTCTTATATTGCAATATTCTTAGTGTTTGCTGTAATAGCTAAGTTAATCGCGCTTTCTGTAGCAGGGCTACTTCTATTAACATTTATTTATAGGACTTTAATTATACTAGTTAGTTTAATTAGTCTTAGCTGTCCTAGCTTATAGAATTTCGCTTTCTTAACTATTTGCTGTATAAGGTTTACTGCAGTTAATACACTTAAATATAGTATAGATATAAGGTTTTCCTTTACTAGTACAAGACTTGCACTTATATTAGCTTGTATAGTGTGCTTTACTATAAATTTAGCAGGCTGCTTCTAAGCATCTAACCTTTAAGTAGCTAAATCCTTAGTATTTAGTACATTGCTTTGCGATATTAACGACCTGTAGTTTCTCTGTTCTAAGGCTTTGCCCTAAGATATAGAATTTTCCTCTAATAGCTTTTTAAGTTTCTTTCTCTATAGCAAAGGCTACGCATTCTAAGGTAAAGTTCTAGTTTTCTCTTTTATCCTTAGGCGTAAGCTAAAAGAGATTACTTATAACTTTTAGGCCTTTGTTAAAGGTTTTAATTTCTTCTTTTATAACCTCTAGGCTGTAGTTTGTAGGAAGCTTGTAGATAACAACTTTAAACTAAGGCGTAATAAGCTAGGCGGCCTTAAAAGTTGTAATATCTTGCTATATAGCCTAATTTTCTAAGAGGTATTTTACTCTAAAAGCTAGTGTGATTGTAACTATTTTGTTTCTCTTAGAAGATATTAGAATAAAGGCAACTATAAAGAATTGTATACCTCCTTTTATTGCAAAGGCGTTGTTAAAAGCATTTCTAAGCTTAAAGGTATTAAAAGCAGCTAGAGTCTTACTAACTAAAACTAGTTAACAGTCTTTTAGGCTAGTAGCCCTTAGTTTTTGCGTTTTTTTAAATGTTTGTTTATAGTTAATCTTTGTTGTTACTTACTATAATAGCAAAAGTAGCTGCAGTCTAAGGCGTGTTCTAGATAAGCTTGTTCTAGATAGTTGTGTTTTAGATAGACGTGTTTAATGTTAGTTTCTTAATGCGTCTAATTTTCTCTCTTAACTCACTTAAGATATTTAAGAGGCTTAATATCTAGTCTACTAAGATAGCTATATTCTTCTTATTTACTCTTCTATTTTCTGTATAGTCTCTAAAGACTTCTACTAGGTCTAAAAGACTTATTTGCTAGGTAGGGTTGTTTTCAGCTGAATTAGCTGCTTAGATTACTAGGTTCCTAGCTATCTTAAGTGCTTATTCTACTAAGGTGGCTTTTAGTGTTTTATTTCTAATAAAGTATTAGGGAATAAGTCTAATAAAAGGGGAAAAGTTGCTTCTAGTTTGAACGTGTGTAGGCCTTTGTAGTTCCTCTAGGTTTTGCCTTTTTTAGCAAGGCGTTGTTATGTTGTCTTCCTCTATCTCTATTTATCTTTTATTTAATCCTCCTAGGTCCCTAGAAGCAAATTGTTTTTTATTCCTTTTTAGCGTTGTTGTAATCTCTTAGTTTAGTTAGGCTTTAATGAGCTCTTCAATCTTAATTAGCTTAAGATGCCTTAGCATGTAGTCTGAGCTTATAAGAGAAAACGCAAATTTTCCTCTAAAAAGGAGGGGTAAGGTGACCCTTTCACCCTCTTAAGCGCGCTAGCGCCCTCGCTGCAGGCTCTGAAAAGTATCGCAATCGATTCCTCGGGGTTGTTTCCTTAGGATCTGGTTGTTTCTGATCAATTTCTAGAAAAGTCGACGTTGGTGTTGTGTGATTTCTTGGTTTAGTTGGGCTTTAATAAGCTCCTCAATCTCAATTGGCTTAAGATGCCCTGGCATGTGGTCTGAGCTTTTTGAGGGAAAACGAAAATTTTCCACCAAAAGGGAGGGGGCAGGTGGCTCCTCCACCTTCTCTAGCGCACTAGCGCCCTCGCTGCAGGCTCTGAAAAGTATCGCAATCGATTCCTCAGGGTTGTATCCTTAAGATCTGGTCGTTTCTAATTAATTTCCAGAAAAGTCGATGTTGGTGTGTGTTAGCTGTTAAATGTTAATAAACTTGCAATTAATTGCGTTGTTGCTCTCTAGAGTCTTTAGTTGAGAATTTAGTTTTAGAGTAGCAAGACTAGTATTTTGCTGCTGGTTTAAGCAAGTTCTTAATAGTGCACTAGCCTTATGCTCTATTCGCTTAGCGTCTTCTAATCTATTGTTGTTTTTAGTAGGCAGGCCTTCCTTACTACTTAAGATAGGAAATAAATTACTTTTAAGGTTTTTAGTAGTTAGCTGCGTATTTTAATCTACTCTTCCTTAAATAGGTAAGAGGTCTAAGTACTCTCTTAGATTAACAAGCTCGCTATTATAAAGAATTTTTACAATCTTAATTGCTTAATTTTTTAGTAGCTTTTCCTTGCAATCTTCTTTGTAGAATTAATGTTTATTTATTTTTAAGGGGTCAAAGGGGGTGGTTGTTGTTGTTGTTGTAGTCAATATGGGGTTTCCAAAAAAGTGAAAAGCAGCTACCCTCTACTAATCAGTCGCAAAAGTCCAAAAAAAAGATTGTGTGTAGTTAATAAGATTTAAACGTTAGGTGGATAAGTTCTAGAAGAAAAGCTTAGACCACTAAGCAATAATTAGGGTTGAAAAAATTTGCTAAGGTACTAAAAAACGACACTAGTTAAAACGTGCCTAACGGCGATTGCTAGCCTATAGCTAGCAATAAGATTACAGTAGGATTGCAATAAAATTGCAATATAATGTAATAGAGGGAAAGAACACGTACGTACTGTAGCAGGAGCCTGTAATACTTTATAAAGCTGCTACTTCTTACCTACTGCTTCTTACCTTTTAAACAGCACTGTATACAAACAATTCGCATATAATACACTACACTGTAATATAGCGTGTAACCTCTGCGGCAAGTATCTTCTTATTCTAGGCTCTCTTCTAAAAAAAGCATCCTTTGCTACTGTCTACTTAGCACCTAATTTAGTCTAAATTAAACTGCTTATATAAATACCTAAATTTATTAAGTATTTTAAACTTAACTACTTAGCTAGACTTCTAAGTTTATAAAAATCTTAAATAAGTCTCTTATCTGTAATATTTCTATATATAAAAAGATAGTTAAGCTCTAATTTAGCTAGTTATAGAAGGAATACACAATCTCTAGGGTATTTACTAATACTAGTGCAGTACTTAAGATTTATTGCTTTAGCATCTCCCTCTTCCTGTTTGTCGTCGAAGAGCTAAGTACAGAAACTAGAACTTAGCCTAAACAGCTATTACAAGACGTTAAACTAGCAATAAAAAAGAGAGAGGCAAGAAAAGAGGAGTAGGCTTTCTATTGTCGCGTCTATAGGTTAGTAAGCAAGGCGATAATAGTATTACTACTTTACTTTATTTTAGAGCGCCTAGTAGTAAAGTAATAAGAATAGACATAATAGGGCGCGTTAAGTTAGGAGGCAATTTGCGTCTTTGTCTTGCTTTTCTTTATTTCTGTCTAAACATACAACACACTAATTGCGTACTAGCAATGCTAAACAAGGGGGCATAAGCCCTAATACCTATTGTTAGCAATAAATCTTTTTTTTTACTAAAAAGGTATCTACAAAATGTGTAGTCACATTAAAAGGTTGTCTTAAAAGGCTAAAGCTAATGTTCATTAAAGGTTACATTACAGGTGGTGATTACTTATTTAAGTGTCAGTACTTATATATAGTGTATGTAAGAGACTTGATAACTAACTAAATAACTAATATAGCTGCAAGAATTAACTTTAAATCTTTAATAATTGTGCTTAGCTACCTTCTTCTGTTTTAAGGATAAGCTCGGCAGCTATAGGCATAGATTCTACTCTATTTTAGACGTAAATTAGCAGTCTAGTGTCTAATCTTAAGTAGTTAATATAAACAGCACTGTATACAAACAATTTGCATATAATATACTGCACCGCAACATAGCGTGCAACCTCTACAACAAGCATCTCTTTAACCTTAACTCTTATTTAAAGATAAGAAGCTTTTCTGTTGTACATTATTTGCAAAAGTTAAAAAAAAAGATTATGTGTAGTTAACGAGATTTAAATAGTAGGTAGATAAGTTCTAGGAGGAAAGCTTAGACTACTAAGCGATAATTAGGGTTAAAAAATTTGCTAAGATACTAAAAAACAACACTAGTTAAAACATGTATAACGGTTATTGCTAGCCTATAGCTAACAATAGAATTACAGTAGGATTGTAATAAAATTGCAACATAATATAATGAAGAAGAGAAAGGACATATATGTACTACAGCAGGAGCCTACAATACTTTATAAAGCTACTACCTCTTACCTGCTACTTCTTACCTTTTAAACAGCACTATATACAAACAATTTACATATAATATGCTGTACTACAATATAGTATACTACCTCTACAACAAGTATCTCCTTAACCTTAACTCTAATTTAAAGACAGGAAGCTTTCTTATTATACACCTAGCCCCTAAATTAGTCTAGCTTAAGCGAATTATGCAGACACATAAGCTTATTAAGTATCTACAAACTTAGCCTCTTTAAGACTTTATAATGATACTCTTTATAAATAACTCTAGAATCTGCAATATCTCTATATATAAAAAAAATATTAAGCCTTAACTTAGCTAGTTATAGAAAGAATACAAGATCTACAAGGTGTTTACTAATACTAGCAAAGTACTTAAAATGCTCTACTTTAGTATTCCTTTCTTCTTATTAATTATATATAGACTAAGTAAAGAAACTATTAACTAGTTAGGCTAGCTGTTGCATAACGTTAAAATAGCAATAGAGAAAAAAGAAGTAGGAAAAAAAAGTAAGTGTTCTATTATTATATGTATAAGTTAGAAAGTAAGGTAATAATAATACTACTTCCTAAATTTATCTAAAAGTACTTTAAAGTAAAGCCTTAATATAGGTAGGCGGCATAGGTAGAATAAGGCGCGTTAAGTTAGAAGGCGATTTGCGTCTTTGTCTTGCTCTACTTTGTTTTTGTCTAAATATGCGACACTCTAATTGCGTGCTAGTAATACTAAATAAAGGGGCCTACGTAAGCCTAGATACCTATTATTAGTAATAAGTCTTTTTTATTACTAAAAAGGTGTCTACAAAATGTGTAGTTACATTAAAAAAGTATCTTAAAAGGCGAAAGCTGTATATCTTTATATACTCTAACACCTGTATACTAGCTATAAATATTCTAAGGGCCTAGTAGTTAGCTTATAGTATAGCTATCTTAACGCGTTGATTTACCTTCTAAAGAAGTTATTTTTCTAGAGCCTGCTATTATCTTTAAAGTTAAAGAAAAAGTTTCTTCTCTACAACCTTATTATAAGTAAGTAGAGCTCTTTTTTTTATTATAAGAGTTAGAAATATCTTTATAGGTATAGAGGTAAGTAGTTAGGTATTAGTAAGCCTAGGCTAAGTTAAAAGTGCTATATTATTAGCTGCGCTGAATGCTTAAGATATAACTATATTAACAGTATTTCTAATAGTTGTAAGTAAAGGTTTATATTATAAAAGTAAAGTAATTTAAAATAAAACAATATAAAGGCAAACTTTTATTATAGAAAATTTAAAAAAGAGGCTTATTAGAGGTTATAGAATTTTATTACGCTCAAAGACTCTACTCTAGCGTAATTAAGTCTAGTCTAGAATAGTCTACAGGTGTTAGTATATATACGCGTCTACAACCCTTAAATAAGGGGGTATATAACGCTAGTAAACTATTTATAGACGTAGCCTAATATAGTCTAAGGTAATCTAGAGTTATAGTAGAGGACCTGCGTCTAACAACCTGTAACATTATAGCTGTTGTGCTAAAAGAAATAAGAAAGTTGTAAAAGTTAACTCAACAATTACTACGTAAACTTCTATTTAGCTGTTTTATTTATAAAGTTACACTTACTTACTACTTTATTCTTAAAGTATTAAAGGTAGTAGTTGTTGTTATAGTTAAAATAGGTTTTCTAAAAAAGTAAAAGTAGCTACTTTCTTTAAATTAGTTGCAAAAGTTAAAAAAAAACTTATATGTAGTTAACAAGATTTAAAAAATAAGTAGATAAAGTTTATACGCTAAGTGCTTAGAGTAGAAAAGCTTAAACTACTAAGCAAAATTTAACTTGAAAAAATTGCTAGAAGTACTAAAAACAACACTAACGTAGTTCACAAGCGAGTTGCTTACCTAAGCGAGTTGCTTACGCCCGACTAGCGCGTTAACGTTAACACAATATCACGCACTTTTATTATAGTCAATAAACTATTGCAGTATACTAATTTATTTTTTAGAACTGCTGCTATTGTTAGCACTATCTACTTTAACTGCGCAGGTATAGGCGTTGTGTCTAGTCTACTTGCAACGCCTGTATTGCCTCTCTCCTTATACCCTCTTTAACGCGCTCTTACTATTACTATAACTGCTACCTGCCTGTTTAGCTAATATTTCCTGTACTTTGCTAATAGTAAGAGTCTTTTCTATTTATACATATTACTACTTGCAGCTCTTACACTTATTTACTCGGTCTAGACTCTTTTTAAGAGTAGCTATTTGCTTTATTATAAGCGTTATCTTATATACTATTTACTAAGCTCTTTTGCTTAGCTGTGTAATCTACTTATTAAGTAAATTTATAGAAGACTTACAGCAGTTTCTTACTCTCTTTTAAATAAAAGTACTTTAAGCCTTAACTTTACGCGTGTTACGTAGTGTCTGCGCCTCCTAGGCATCTACCTATCGCGGTAATTGTTTTAGCGTCTGCACTACTATATTAAGCTTTAATAACACGGCCTGTAAGTTATATAGGACTAGACTAGCACCTCTAAAGCTAGCTTAAATATTCTCCTTTATACATAATTACTTAAAAGCAGGTTTAAAGGCTAGTAAAAAGGTCTCTTTAGTAATATAGTTAGTGCAGTTACAAGCTAAGCCTAAAACTACGTTACTATACCTGCGCTTTAATAGCGCAAAGTAGGCAACGTTAAGAGGCTATAATAGATAAGATAAATGCGCAGGCATATAAAGAAGAATAATATTCTTCTCCTTATAGTAATCTTAGAAATCTACTAAGCTGTAGCCCTTATAGCTATTAATAATAAGTAGTTAATACTTACCTACAGCGCAGCTCTTTATATAGGTACTAAAGTGCTCTAACTACGCAAGAGCAAGCTAATTATTTATCTAGCTATTGAGACTAACTTTAAGCACCTAGTTAGTAAGTAGATCCTTAAACTAGATGTTAATAAGCACCTTGCCTACAAAGATAACAAAAGGTAACTTACTTATATTTGCTTAGCTATACCTGCTTCTTTTTCCTATAGGCCTTAGAGGCTGTAATAACTAACTATAATAAAATCCTACCTATTATAAAGCTAGTTTTATTAAAGTTGTAAAATTATTATCTATAATACCCTACTTCTACTTTGTTACCTTTACTAGATTAAACTAGCGCTGTATAGCCGCTGGGTCCTTACAGGCAGCTCGCTAGGAATTATAAGGACAGGTCTAGCGTGTACAGAGCTTAGGAGCTCGCTTAACAAAGTTGTTAACTTAGTTCTTACTAATAAGGTTGCTAACGCGCTTATATAGGAGTTTATTAGCTATTACTTAAACTTTAGCCTTTATAGGCGCAAATCCTTACGTAGACTCTTTAAGAACACGCCTAACTATAGCCTCTTCTTCTAGTTTATTTAGGCGCTTTAAGTTCGCTTTACAGTTATGTTAGAGGCGCTTTCTAACGCGTTAATTAGACAAAGTTCTTTGTAAGACGTTATAGATAGATGTAGCATATCTTTAGCTTCTAACACGTTGTAATTAGATATTAAAAAGAGCAAGCTAGAGATCTACTTTAGTATAGAAAGTTTAAGTAGTGTGTTGTTAAGCTATTACGCGTTATAGTGTTAAGGTTAACGCGCTAGTAGGGCGTGAGCGACTTGCTTAGGTAAGCGACTCGCTTGTGAACTACGTGAATTAAAACGTGCTAAATAGTAATTGCTAGCCTATAGCTAGCAACAAGATTGCGCTAGAAGTAGAGGAGATTAAGGACACGTACGTACTGTAGCGGGAGCCTGTAATACTTTATAAAGCTAAAGCTGCTGCTTCTTACCTACTACTTCTTACCTTTTAAATAGCACTGTATATAAATGATTTGCATATAATATGCTATACTGTGTTATAGCGTGCAACCTCTACAACAAGCATCTTCTTAACCTTAACTCTTATCTAAAAATAGGAAGCTTTCTTGTCGTACACCTAGCCCCTAAACTAGTCTAGCTTAAGCTAATTATGTAGACACCTAAGTTTATTAAGTATCTACAAACTTAGCCTCTTTCAGACTTTATAATTATATCTTTTATAAATAACTCTAGAATCTGCAATATCTCTATATATATAAAGAATGTTAAGCCTTAACTTAGCTAGTTGTAGAAGGAAAACAAGATCTATAGAGTATTTACTAATACTAGTAAAGTACTTAAAATACTCTACTTTAGTATCTTTTTCTTCTTGTTAATTGTGTATAGGCTAAGTAAAGAAACTATTAACTAGTTAGGCTAGCTGTTACATAACGCTAAAATAGCAATAGAGAAGAAAGAGGTAGAAAAGGAGAAGTAGGCATTCTATTGTTGTATGTATAGGTTAGAAAGCAAGGCAATAATAGTGCTGCTTCTTTAATTTGTCTAAGAGTACCTAGAAGTGAAGCCTTAATATAAGTAGGCAGTATAGGCGGGATAAGGCGGGTTAAGTTAGAAGGCAATTCGCGTCTTTGTCTTGCTTTTCTTTATTTCTGTCTAAACATGCGACACACTAATTGCGTGCTAGTAATACTAAATAAGGGGGCATAAGCCCTAATGCTTACTATTAGCAATAAATCTTTTTTTTACTAAAAAGGTGTCTACAAAATGTGTAGTTACATCAAAAGGTTGTCTTAAAAGGCCGAAGCTACTATAAAATGTATAGTTACATTAAAAGGTTGTCTTAAAAGGCTAGAGCTAGCTTAAGAGCTATAGCCTCTTTTGTAGTGTGCTTAAGAGCAAGTAGCTTAGCTTTAGTAGTTAATGTAGTAACAATAGTCTACTAAGCTACCTTCTAAAATATTAGACTACTATATAAAATAGCTATATAACTATAAAACAGTTAACAAGTTTCTTAATTATCTGTAAAGGAAGCGTCGCCCGCAATTATTAAATCTAGGCTGTTATAGTTCCTGAACTAGATTGCGTTCTATCTTGTCTAATAGAGGTATATAATTACCTGTTTAACAGCTTTTATATACTAATTAATAAAGTTTGTAAAAAAGTGTAAGAGCTTAAAGATTAAGTAAGCAATATTTAAACAGAGCATATAAGCTATATATAGCACTAATTTAACCTTTTTTTAGTAAGCCTTAATCTCTTGTTTAGTTGCTTTGCTAGTGTTCTTCATTAGCTCATTTGATAGCAATAGAATCTTTAAAAAGCTACTATCTTTTAGCTTTAACTTTTCTATAATCTTGTTAATGTATATATTGTGCATAAGCATAATTGTTTGCTTCTTATAATTTTAATTTCTCTTATATTCTAAAACTATTTAACTAATTCTTGTTCTTGAATTTTAAATTTGTTTATAATTTTTAACTAAAGATTTATTTCTTTTTGTTTATAATCTATTACAAAAAGCAGTAGGACATTATTTATATTGAATAAAACTAAGATTTGTTTATCTTAATTAAAAAATAGCTAAGGCTCTTCTAGTAAGGCAATTAGTTTAATCTCTTTTAGTAATCTTAAGAAATCTTTATACTATAACAGTAGCGAGTCTTATAATTTATAAAGTGCGTAGTTAAGCTATACGCACTTTCTAGGCTTCTTAAAGCTATCTAGTATCTTGTAAATTACTAAGTTATCTGCTGTAATTAACATATTCAAAGATACTCTTATAACATTATATTGCTTAATCTCTAAATTATTCTTAGCGGCAATAGCTATTGCTGCTTAAAAGGACTTAGCTGCTAATATAGTAGCGTACGTTAAGTTAAATGAGTTTTTCTTTTTAAGACTACCTCTTATAACAATTTACGCCTTATATTTAAAAAAGAAGCTGTTTTTATTAAACTTGTAAGTCTAAACCTACTTTATAGGTATTAAGCAATTATCTACATCTTCCTCTAATACTTGATTCTAAGTCTTATTCTTACTTAACTAATTAATCTCTTTCCTGCAGGCATTCTTAAACAAGGCCCTTATAGAATACTACAGTAATTGCTCCTATAATACTAGCAGTTTAGGTAGATTATTGCAATAATGTTAAGCATTTAGCTTATACTTAGTAAGCTGGCTTCGGCCTTTTGAGACAACCTTTTAATGTGACCACACATTTTGTAGACACTATTTTAGTAAAAAAAGATTTATTGCTAACAACAGGTATCCAGGCTTATGCCCCCTTATTTAGCATTGCTGGCACGCAATTAGTATGTCGCATGTTTAGACAGAAATAAAGAAAAGCAAGACAAAGACGCGAATCGCCTTCTTACTTAATGCGCCTTATTCTGCCTATTCTTGTTACTTTACTGCTAGGCGCTCCTAGATAAAGTAAAACAGTAACACTATTATTGCCTTGCTTACTAACCTATAGACGCGATAATAGAAAGCCTACTCCTCTTTTTCTACCTCTTTCTTCTCTATTACTAATTCAACGTCTTGTAATAGCTGTTTAAGCTAAGTTCTAGTCTTTGTACTTAGCCCTTACATAACAAATAGGAAGAGGGAGATACTAAAGCAATAGATCTTAAGTACTACGCTAGTATTCGTAAATACTTTAGAGATCGTGTATTCCTTGCACAACTAGCTAAATTAGGGCTTAACAATTTTTATATATATAGGGATATTGCAGATAAAGGACTTGTTTAAGATTTTTATAAACTTAGAAGTCTAGCTAGGTAGTTAAGTTTTAAGATACTTAATAAATTTAGGTGTCTGTATAAGCAGTTTAAGTTAGACTAAATTAGGTGCTAGGTAGACAGTAGCAAAGGATGCTTTTTTTAGAAGAGAGCCTAGAATAAGAAGATGCTTACTGTAGAGGTTACAAGCTATTGCAGTGTATTGTATACAAATTATTTATATACAGTGCTGTTTAAAAGGTAAGAAGCAGTAGGTAAGAAGCAGTAGCTTTATAAAGTATTGCAGGCTCCTGCTGCAGTACGTACGTGTCCTTTCCCTCCTCTATCACATTATGTTGTAATCCTATTACAATCCTACTGTAATCCTGTTGTCAGCTATACGCTAGCAATCGCCGTTGGACACGTTTTAACTAGTATTGTTTTTTAGTACCTTAGCAAATTTTTTAACCCTAATTATTGCTTGGTGGTCTAAGCTTTCCTCCTAGAACTTATCTAACTACTTTTCAAATCTTGTTAACTACACACAATCTTTTTTTTTGACTTTTGCGATTAATTAGTAGAGGGTAGCTGCTTTTCACTTTTTTGGAACCCCATTTTGACTACAACAACAACTACCACCTTTGACACCTTAAAAAATAAATACTTAGTAAGCAAAGCTACTATAACTACGTAATTAACAGTCTTGTAGTTTACTTAATCTTTCTAAGTTACTTGCAAACCTAGCAGGTTGGTATTATAAAAGTTGCTCTATAATAGATTCTTATAATCTGCAATTAATACATTTACACTATCTGTGCTTCTACTCTTTAGTTAATTATTAAGATCTAAAGTTGCGTCTTTATACTTATGCCTGCTACCTAGCTTACGTAGTAAAAGATAACACTTTATAAGCTAATCTAAACTTTTGCTTATAATATGCGCACTATGCTTTATGAATAGAAAATTAGCTTATAATTACTTACCTTGTCTACTACTTAATGCCTAAGATCTTAATTAAGATATCTTACGCTTTACTATCCTACTTACCTAAGCAGGTGTTCTATTACAATAAGCTAGCGTGTTAAAGACTTTAAGCATAGACTATTAGACTAGTAATAAGTTATTAAGCTTATTTAAAAAAGGCTCCCTACCTTTTAGTATTAATAGATTAGCTTTTTTTAGCAAGTGTAATACTATTTAACTATTAATAACTCTGTAACTAATCGCGTTGTTGCTCCCTAAAGTCTCTAGTTTAGGAGTCAGTTTTAAAGTAGCAAGACTAGTATTTTACTGCTAATTTAAGTAAGTTCTTAATAATATACTAGCCTTATGCTCTATCTACTTAGCATCTTCTAATCTAGTATAATATTTAGTAGGTAGGCCTTCTTTACTACTTTAAATAGTAGATAGATTACCCCTAAGGTGTTTAGTAGTTAGCTGTGTATCCTAATCTGCCCTTCCTTAAACAGGCAAGAGGTCTAAATCCTCTTCTAGATTAACTAACTCGCTATTATAAAGGATCTCTATAATCTTAATTGCTTAATTCTTTAGTAGCTCTTTCTTGTAATCTTCTTTATAGAATTATTATTTATGAAAGGTTATATTATGAGTAGTAATTACCTAATTAAGTGTTAGTACTTATATGTAGTATATATTAGAGGCTTAATAACTACCTAAATAACTAATATAGCTGCAAGGACTAACTTTAAATCCTTAATAATTACGCCTAGCTGCCTTCTTCTTGTTTAAAGGATAAGCTTAGCAGCTATAAGCATAAATTCTACTTTAGTTTAGGCGTAGATTAGCGGTCTAGTGTCTCATCTTAGGTAGTTAATAGTATTAGAAATATTTCCTAAACTATTCTTTAAGCGCCTAGTTAGGGATTATTAGCTATAAATCTTAGTAGGGCTTATTCTATGTAGGTAAGCCTCCGCATTTATAATTACTAGCTAAAGCTTAGCTAGTAGATTAGCGCTTGTGTGCATCTTAATAGCCTTTATAATTAGCTTTTGTCTAGCTCTCTCCGCTAAGCTGTTTGGCTTATAAGTATATAGCGGTAGTGTTTTAATTACAATTTCTTTCTCTATAACCCATTTCTTATATTTTCATTGCCCTCTTTAAGGCAGTGTAGCAGTATTATTATCTTAATAAATCTCTATAATTTTTTACTAATATTCCCTCTTGATCCTCGCAGTAAAGCCTTTTATTATAGACATAATATTGTTTAGTGTCTTTAACTAGATATTATAATTAAACAGCTTGCCTAAGTAATTCTCTTTAATAATTAGTGCCTATTTCTTAAGCAGCTAACTAGTTAGGAAATTAAACAGATTTTGTAAGATTCTGTAAAAAGGTTGTAGTAATCTCTCTCTTAGTTGCTGTAAGATTACTTGCAAGGCATAAGCTGTTACGTAGCAATTGCATTCTAATAACTTCTTGCTAGTAATTTTAATGTTCTGCGCTAAGCAGACTAAGGCTTTAGTAGCCTGTTATCCTAGGTATCCTAATTATTAATGCTATAAGTCTTTATTACTAGTACGCAACTAAGGTTTCCTTAATTGCGCTACAGCATTTACAAGCAGTAGTTAAGCAGAGTAACAAGAAAGTTGCTTATATTTAATAAATAAGAAATTAAAGTAAAGCTTAAGGTTAATTAAGACAATGTTCTTCTTTGCTATTTTAAATTGTAAGGTATAATTATATCCTAAATACTAAATGCCTGCCTGCTTAAGCTGTGCTTCTAATACAATATTAACATAGAAACCTAGTACAACCTTAACATTGTTAAGCAGAAAATTAGCTATCTTAAGGCTAGCCTTGCTATACAAGATGTTCTTGAGGAGTCTGTTTTCTATACTAGCAACTAGTATAATTTAAGTGCCTGCTTTAACAGTCTTGTCCTTAGCGCATTTGCTAAAGGTGCCTAGTACTATATAATCTATAGTATTAACTAAGTAGACTACTAATCTACTATTTATAATCGTGCAAAGAGACAAGGCATAAGAAGTAAAAGCTGCACTAAACATATTTAGCCTAATTTCCTCAATTAAGTGTTTTAAGTTAATTAATGCTAAAACTAATAAGCTAGGGTAGGATCTACTTAACTTATAGTAGCTAATCTGCTAGTGCTAGTCTTCTAGCCTTTCTTTTTAATCTAGGTCTGTAAGGTTGCCTATTTGTTATTATTCTATTAATTAGTAATTTTCTTCTTGTCTTTGTCTAACAGCTAGATTAGTATACTGCTAGGAGGGCTTAATCTAATAACTGTAGTTTAAAGTTAATGTGCCGGTGCACGGGGTGATACCCTGCTGCTTACTAGGTCAGTGCTCAACCACCTGATCTGAGGGTATATAGCTCGTTTCGGGGATCGAAACGAGCGGGGGATCAATCCTCCACCTCACAACTCAACTCCTGTACTTCTCTTCTAGATACAACCTTTAATAAGATCTTTATCTTACTACCCTTGTTCTCGCATAACCTAACTACTAGCAATCTTATGCCCTCGTAGTAGTATGTTTTTATACACTCTAACATCTATACAAATAGCGAAGCCTATAGAGACATACTCTACTACTTAGTACACGAAGGAACTAGTGCACAATTATTATAAGAACAATATAACAATCTTACGCAAGCACGGAATCCTTAGGATTATTACTAGACTTACTTTTAGGGGGTTAGCACTATCCCTTATTACAGGCTACGTTAAGGATGAAGTTACCTAAGTCAGCACTAACAGCAAAAATAAAGAAGAACAAAACCTACTAATAAAAACAGAATATGTTATTAAATGCTAATTTAAAGTCTGTCTAGCAAAATAGAGGTAGTCTTACATATGTTTTAAATGCTAATTTAAAGTCTATCTAGCAAAATAGAGGTGGTAACCTGTCTAGCAAAATAGAGACAGTAATATATATGTAAAGAAATGCTAAGCTAAAGTATTGTCTAGCAAAATAGAGATAGCACTAAAAGCTTACACATAAGTACTAGCTTTAAGTATAAATCTAAGCCTACTTAGCGAAATAAAGGGTACCTAAGAGGCGAGGATGAATATACCTATACTAGAGAAAACACACACTACAAAGACTTAAAAAGAGATATTCTTTTTCTTAGAGACTATACCCTGTCTATTTCTTTACTAATACTTGTTAACTATTTATATAAAGAACTTATACAAGTCCTACTATACCCTAGATATTAAAAAGGGATTAGAAGACAGGTTAAGGGCAGGAAGGCGCAACGCTTCCTCCCTCTAGACCTACTACTACTAGCCCTAATCTACTATTAACTCTATTAAGCTCTATTATTAACACTATAGCTACACCTACGCACAACTTAGTGTTAACTATAATTTAACTAAGACATAGTACATTAGTTTTTACTAGAAAGGATGTTATAAAATTCTTAGAGGACTTTAATTAATAAGCTAATAATAGAGGCATTTGTAATGCTATAAAGGTCTCTATTCTACTAGACTATTTTTCTAATAAGGATTAATCTCTCTTTTATATACTAAAACGCTTACCTAGATATGCTGAAAAGGATTAGTCTAAATTATAGACACACATAAAGGAATAGTAGAAGAATAAGAATACAGCTATTAAAATAAGTAAACACTTATACCTTTAAGCTTATATCTATAAATACGTACAAAATTTGCCTAGTCTAGTAGAGTACTACACGCACTTTACCTCTGTCGCTAATATATATATTAAGAACAGGCAAATCCCTTAAGAAGAGGAAGGTATTCTTTTCTTCT
The DNA here is from genome assembly GCA_024321975.1 of Alternaria sp. 'sect. Undifilum'. NCBI lineage: Eukaryota > Fungi > Ascomycota > Dothideomycetes > Pleosporales > Pleosporaceae > Alternaria > Alternaria sp. 'sect. Undifilum'. The sequence continues at coordinate 5,470,357 of JAJJZI010000004.1, forward strand.
AAGGCCTACTACAAACTAACAAAGAGGTAGTTATATACTATATACTTTCTACCCTAAATAGAGATAATTAGGATATGTATAAACTAGAAGAGATCTATTCTTTTCTAAAATCCTACTATAAGAAGATAACTAGCTTAGATAAGATTTATTAGCTAGAGCAAGAAGGCGCTAATACTAAAATGCGCTAAATTATGCTGTTTAACTAGTGAGCAACCTTTACTCTAGAGGAAGTAAGAGAAGCAGGGATTAAGATTAGCAAAGTACATAAGAAGACAAGCACGCTAGTAGACGTTAACCTAGAGGTTAAGGACCTTATTAAGTCTTTAGGCAATCTAAAGCTTAGACTATTAACTATTAATATGCTTATAGCTTATCTTATAACTAAGAGACTTCTAAAGAAACCCTCTAACTATACATACTTTATTGCACAAGCAACTAATGTAGAATTCCTTAGTAAGAGAAATAACAGTTCCTTTATTACTAAGGTCCTAAAGGGGGTATCTAACAAGACAAGTATAGCATATATAAACAATATAGAGATACACCCTCTCTATTGTATATATAATATAGTAGGACACATACTTAAGGAGTGTAAACGTTACTACGCCCTAAAGTAGATAGGATAGGTTAGTTTTAACTAGGATATTTCTAGCAAGAAGGGAACGTACTACTTTAGTCTACTATATAAGTGTTTAGGAGAAATCTTAAGGCAACTACTATTAAACTAAGTCTTGCTGTAGTTAAAGGCGAAGATCTAAGAGTTCTACAACGTTACTAATAATATACTTAATTAGCTAGCCTCTAGTGTGCTACTAGAGAAGTTTACTAGAGAAGACTCTTAACTAGGTTTAAGGTATAAAAGGAAAAACTCTAATTCTATAAATGTAGCAACTAGTTTGACAAGCTAAGGCTACTATAATAACATCCTTTAGCAGTTCTAGCAATTCTAGGAACAGCTATACACTCTTTCTGCTAAAGAATACGTTAAGAAGCTTAATAATATAGATGCGGCTAACATTATACTAAAAGGCGTAAAAAACGCTTTATATAGCATCTCTAAGTTAAATGCTGCTACGCGCTTAGAAGGCAAAGGCCTAGCCCTTTACTAGGATATTAATCGTGTCTAAGAGGGGGGAGTAAAGAAGTAAGGAAGGCTAAGTAAGGATTTAAGCACACAAGGAAGCAATTAAACAATATAAGGTAACTCTTCTATCCCTAACTTACAGCCTATAAATATACAATATTTATAAGAAGAAACATAAAGCAATATACCTTTTGTAAGCTAGCCTTATAATACGCTATTTTTAATTATTAAACTACCTTAATTAGCTTATTAAGACAACAACATGTTAGTAGATCTAAAGTACTAATAGTAAGGAAGAAAGAAGAAGGCTGTAAAGTTTATTAACGCTTTTCCTAATCTAGAACTTAAAGAAATAGTGTAAGGACAGCTAAACTATATTATAACTACCCTACTTAGACAGGAAGTATAAGGAGTTACAGTATTAGACTTTATAGAGTAAGCTAGCATTTAAAAACAGCTGCGTAATCTTCTTAATAATAGTGTTAATATTGTAGATAGTTTAAGTGCGCTTAATATTATAACGTGTGTAAAGAACGCTAAGCTAATAGATGCTAGGTGCGCTAAATTACACCTAGGATCTGTTCTAGTCTCTAATTAGCTAAACAAGCGCACAGGCCCCACCTAAGGAATTTTACTAAATATACTACCTACTAAAAGCGCGTATTGCAATGCAATAAATTTGTATTAATCTAATACGTAAACTTGCTATAAGGTAAGTAGAAGGAGAGATTCCTAGATAGATAAGTTAGATAATATACCTACAAAGGATATCTAAGGAGTTTAGTAAAAGAATAGGCAGGCTTTTACTTAAACTAACTTACTAGAATGCTAGGTTACTATAAACAGCAGCTTTCTAAAGTGCTTAATTAACACTAAGGTATAAATAAATATCTTAAGACTAAGTGCTGCGCGGGCATTAAAGATACTATATAAAATAATAGAGCACTAACTAGAGTAGCCTCCTCCTAGTATTACTTTAGCTAATAGCACACATAACCTGTTTATTAAGACTGCTTTTAATATACCTATATAAATAGGGACAGTTACTATAAGGACTACATTTAGGATTATTACTAATGTTACTAAATCTAAATTTTTAGGAGGTCCTTAGTGTGCAAGCACTAGGATATTAATTTAGTATAATGCGTTTAGGTAAATCACGTGCTAAGTCCTATCTAAAGACAGCACAAGAAACGCAGTCTTTATTACGTCTAACCTATCTCTAAATCACCCTGCGCAGACAATTAGAAACGAAGCCTCTAATAATAACTTAGATAGAGAAACAGCAGGTAATATATAGTTACATGTAATTACTAATAAATTAGGCAACAAACTATAAGCAGTAGCAGTAAAATACATATAAGAAGCTACATAGTCTAATCTAGTAGCTAGATTTACCAAGTTTAACATGCTGTATATAAAAGGCAGTAGGAAGGATTAAATAGTCTAAATAAACTAAGTATTTACGCACGTAGTTAAACAGTCTAAAGACCTTATAAGAAACTATAAACTTAGTAAATTTTTAATTATGTATAAGCTTAATTATTAGCAGATGCAAGAAAGGCTACTTAAATATGCCTAATAACACAATAATCTCTACGCACTATACAAGACAATAGACAAAAAGGTTTAACTTATTAATATCCTGCAGCAGGAGATACCTATAGAGTTTAGACAAGAAGACTAGAAGAAAAAGGCAAAAAAATAGCAACGCCTTAAAATAAGTATTTACAATTCTAATAAGGGGCTGTGTGATTATTTATTTAAACTAAAATATACTGCTTTCCCGCAAGGAACAAGACTTACTAAAGAATAACTTAATAAGCTATATACTAGAGACTACCTGTAGCTATTAGAAAAGGAGATATTTATATATATGCTTCTTAATAGAGAAGAAGTGCTCTCCTAGTAATTTAAGGAATTAGGAAGGATTTACCCTGATGTATGTCTACTATACAAGATACAAACAATACTATACAAAGCTTAGTAAGTATAAAGTTTTGCTGTCCTAAAAGCTTTAAAGCCGCAAGTAGTAGATATAGTTAACGTCCGCCTAGATTAAGGAACATAGGAAAGGTGTAATAGTTAATATTGCAACCTATAGCACCTAGTACCTAAGAAGGACGAAGGCGTTTAATAGATTAGCAATGCGCAGCGTATAAATGCAGTTACTATATAAGATACCACCCTACTACTAACAGTAGACAAGTTTTCTAAGAGGTTTGCAGGATGTAAAATTATCTTGCTTATAGACCTATTCTTAGGATATAACTAAATCACACTACATCTAGAAAGTAGAGACATAACAGCGTTTTAAACACTAGTTAGGCTTATATAATTATACACAATAGTTATAAGTGCTACTAACTTAGTGGTAGCATTTTAACGTGTAATAATAAAAATTCTAAGAGACTACTAGCCTAATACTATGCCCTTTATTAACAACATCACATGTAGAGGGCTAAAAACTAATTATAGTAGAAAAAAATTAATGCTAGGTGTTTAATGTTATGTTCTTAAGCATATCTTGCAACTAGATAGAGTACTAATTAATATTAAACGAGCTAGAGGCACTGTGTTAGGAAAGAAGTGTTATTTTCTTATAGAAAGGCTTAAGGTTATAGGCTATAAGGTTAGCCTACAAGGACGTTATCCTAACTAGAAGAAAGTTAAGAAAATTATAAACTAGCTACTATGCAAAGATAAAAGGGAGGTATAATCCTTTATAAGCATATGCGTCTACTACTATATATAAGTAAAGGACTTTACTAAGATCGCAAAACCTCTGTTTACACTCTTATAAGACAATATCCCTTTTAAATAAAGAGATACACAAGACGCAGCAATGTATAAGCTAAAACATGCTATATACAACGCACCTACACTTGTAAACCTTAACTACACTAATACTAAAAATTACAAGATATTCCTTATAACTAATATAAGTTAAGATAGGGCAGGAGCATGTATTAAACAACTTAAAAAGGATAATAAGTGACACCTAGTGCTGTTTAAAAGCACACTATAGTTAGCGCAAGAGAGGTAATAGCACTTTACTAAGTTAGAATGTAAGGCTGCGCTGTAGGCTCTTAAGAAGTTTTGTACCTACCTCTATAGTGTTTACTTTACTATAGAAACTAACGCAGCAACCCTTATTGCTTAACTAAATTACTTATCTACTAAAAATCTAGGATCTGTTATAAACAGGTAGATATTAACAATTCTTTTATAGGACTTTAACATTAAGTATATACTAGGATAGAAGAATGTAGTTGCAGATGCACTATTAAGGTATTTAAAACCTAATAATTAAAAACTACTTCTAGAACCTAAGGAGGATTTAGAGGAGTTTATTAATTATATAATTAGAAATGTAAATGCACTAATACTAGCAGGACAGGCAAGGATACTCTGTTAAGAATTCTTAACAAAGTTAGAATAATACACTTAATTTTTAGTTAACCTTAAGACTCCTAGGAATATAGAACTACAAGAACTATAAGTATAGAAGAAGAGAGCTCTAAACTTCTTTATACAAGACAGGATACTCTTTAGGAAAACTTCTAAGAATATTGTGATCTAGAGAGTTGTAGATAATACCAACCTAAGAATAGCTGTAGTATAGAACATACACACTAAGATTAGATATAGACGAGTTAACGCGGTGTACTTTATACTTGCTTAGCAATACTAGTAGAAAGGAATGTACAAGCACGTGCAGCAAAAGCTAGTAACCTATCTAGACTATTAACTATAATCCTCTAAGAGGAAAGTTAATATGCTTACTAACACTTACAGTTTCGCTATTTAGGAGACTGTTGCAATTAATATAGTATACATGCCTTAGTGTTTTAGGAAGAAGTTTTTAGTTATTGCAAGAGACTACCTTAGTAGCTAGCCTAAAGTAAAAGCTCTATTAAATAACTAGTTAAAGACAATTATAGAGTTTATATATAAGAACATTATATATTAATAGAGCACAGCGCGTAAACTTATAGTTAATAAAGGGCCTAATTTTGCTAAGGTGGTATTACATCTATTAAATATGTATAGGATTAACTAAGTCTAGTCTTTAGGACACAACCTTTAAGCTATAGAAAAAATTAAAGGAGAGCACAAGCCTATTATAAACGCCCTTACAAAGCTGCTAGGACCTTAAGTTAAGAACTTGCTTACAGTTCTCCTTACAGACAGAATCTTAATACAGGAATAAATAGGTTACTTACTGTACTAGTTAGTTATAGGGTAGAACCTAGTGCTTCCTATTAAACTCGCGCTGCCTACATAGCAAACGCTTCTATTTAAGGAAGTAAAGGACTGTGCACAGCTGCTTATAATATAAGCAATACAGCTAGATTTTAGAAATTAGTTTACAAAGGATACTGTTGCCTGTACTAACTAGATAAAAGCTGCTAAAAAGGAATACTAGGATAATACTAAGGAAATATAACATAAGGATATAAAGCTAGAAGACTTAGTTCTTCTCTAGAACTCTGTTTAGGAAATTAATATGTCTTAAGACTACAAGCTAGATATAAAATAGTTAGGCCTATACTATATTTATAAAGCTAGACCTAATAGAAGAACTTATTATCTTAAAGACCTTAACGGTACACGCTTCCCCTACACGACACCTAGATGGCGATTAAAGCTGTTTAGACAAAGACTTATATAGGATATTATTAAGAAAAATTAAGGAAACATAAAGCTATAAGATCCTAATTATTAGGAGCGAACTAGCCCTACAGTAGACATTCCTATCTCGCTAGACTTGCCTAAGCTACATATAGAACTACAACTACATTTACCTCCTGTAATAAGTAATAAGCTTTGTCCTTAAGTTATTATTACTAAACGTCTTACAGAAGAAGAGTGTTAAGTATATAAACAAGACTTTAAAAGCTTAGACTCTAACTTAGATACTTCTATATTAGACAACTAATAGGCTATAGGACAGCCTATAGTTTTAGGAAGGGGAGGGGATACTATACTAGTAGTACCTGCTATTACCTTTAGCTACTTATTTACTAATTTCCTATGTAAAATTTGGGTACAAGCCACCTATCCTACTAATTCTAGGTACTTACTTTATTTTTAGGGTATCAAAGGTGGTGGTTGTTGTTGTAGTCAAAATGGGTTTTCCAAAAAAAAGTGAAAAGCAGCTGCCCTCTACTAATCAGTCGCAAAAGTCAAAAAAAGATTGTGTGTAGTCGACGAAATTCGAACGGTGAGTGGATGAGGTCCACGCGCTAAGCGCTCGGAGCAGAAAAGCTCAGACCACCGAGCGAAATCAGGGTCAAAAAATTTGCTGAAGGTACCAAAAAACGACACCAATTGAAACGTGTTCAACGGCGATTGCCAGCCTATGGCTGGCAACAAGATTGCGATGGAGGTGGAGGAGGTTCTAGGTACTTACTGCTACACTAATACTATACTTGATTTCACGCACTCTTAAGGCAACAGCTAATTACAATAACTATTTTAATTGCAAAACCTGCTTATTTTAGCGAGATTTAGACCCTGTTTACCTCCACCTGCTAGCCGGCAGGATACCGCCACTACGCATAAACTAGAACTACAACCCTGCTAACTATCTAACTCCTCTACTACACAAACTTTACTACCTTTTATTAGAGTAGTTACCTTCTAAGACAACAATAATAATAATACCCTCTCTTACAAACTAGCAGTAGCTAAAGATAATATTTAACTTACATTAGCTAACCTACTTAAATAATGCTTCTAGCGCTGTTAGACAAGGCCTAGGGCAAGCAGCTACAGCTGCAACTGCTGTAAACACTAGGACTATTAAAAGTTTTTAACAACCTTAGAGTTATTGCTAAAAAGGAAGACTACGTTGCGGACTAAATCCCTAAGGTTATATAGTATTAAGATAAGGTACTAGAGCTTATAAAGCTTAGTAACAACATTAAGGTTATTACTATTTAGACTCTAATAGACAAGATCCTTTTAAATGCTCTAAAACAACAACGTATTATTGTAGATTGTTAGTTTAATAACGCCTCTTACTAATTTAACTTAATCCTTAAGGTTGTCCTAGGAGTAGGTAACCTTTGTGCTTAGCTCTCTAGACTTATAGACGAATATGGTAGTGTTAAAGGTTTTTAAGAACACTATTCTATTATTAGTGTAGTATCCTTAACGCAAGACAAGAGGGCTAAAGAACTAGGTAAAGCTATTGCAACTATAAAGAAGCTAGCTCTAGGATTTGTCTAAGAATGCGTTAGCATCTACATGCCTTATACGCTACTTAGTTACTAAGGATTAACTAATATAGCCTTTGTATTAAGGCGTATAGATCTTAAGGATGCTGCTTAGTTCCTTAACGCTGCAGTAGCGCACTGCATTAACTTTAAGAACTAAGGTAAGAAACAATATGTGTTAACAGCTAACTAGGTAATGGTAAAACTACTATACAAGGACATCTATGCTTTTATTAATTAGAATAACTCTTACAACTAAGTACCTTACCTAGATATTAATAAGTAAGAGGCAAAGGAGCTTTGTAATATCTACGCTAAGCCTCAAGTCTAGAAAGAAGATATTAAGTTTAACCTACAGAAGCTACAGCCTAATGCTAAGGCAAAGGATAAGCAAGGCAAGCCTAATCCTCTCTATACATTCTAGCAAAAGGTTTTTCAACTTATAGCTAAAGCTAAGGACCCTAAAACTAGCCTAGTCTACTCTGCACAAAACGTTTTAAATAATAAGTACAGGCCGCTTAGTGTAAAGATACATCTAATATATAGTGTAGTTATCTCTATAATTGCGGAGCTAGGAAGGACTCTAAATAAGGCTTAAGCTATTAATTGCTATAGAGATCTTATAACATCTAAGACCTACTCTCTAGGGACTTGCAGTCTGTTAGTTATAACTAAGAATTTAAGATAATTTATAGGAATAACAGCTAGTTAAGGACCTAACTAATACTTAGTAATTAAGTTGCATAAGTTTTAGAACAGAATAACTATAGTACAATAAAGGCGTAACGCTGCTAATATATAGGCAGGACGAGTTAGGACTAACGCTAGTAGCTAACAAGTCCCTGTACTACTGCCTCTACTAAGCTCTTGTGCTCTAAAAGCGACACTAGCTTACTAATAGGCGGCTACCTAATTAGATACTAACCTTAACGACGCTTCCTATGTAGACGAGGAGCTAGATACCCTTAATTAGGAACAGGAGATCCTTTAGGTAGAGTGTTATTATAAGAATTCTACCTTAGCTTTCCTTAAGTTGCTTAAGCGAGCTTACGCAAAGAAGCTGATTACTAATCTAGACTACGTTAAGGTTATTAAGGAATAGTACTGTAAAGTTAATATTAGATGACAGCCTAGCTCTAATAACCTATTATATAAGCAAGTATACTTTATCTATAAGCGCACTGCTGTAAGCGTTATAAGTTTGTTTAAGAGGGCTATGCTGTCTAATATACTTAACAAATGTCTACTCTTACTATACATAGAACAAAGCTGGTGGCAAAAATTCTAATTAGACTCTATTATTTTAAAACTTTTTACTAGCAAGTATTGTCTAGCTAAGCAGGATAAGGACCTGCTAAGCTACTGCTATTAGCCTTCTAGACTTAATCTCTATCCCCTCCCTACTTAGGACAAGGTTATTAATACTATAGAGTTTTAACTACAAGCTAAGGAGTTCTAACGCACTAGAAGTATTATTACTAACGCCTGTACTTAGCTGTTTAAAGATAGTTAGGTTAAGAATATTATTATTAAAACCTTTAAGATGTACTGCTTCTATCTACAACGTATAGATAGGAAGCTAAACTTTAAATAGCTGCGTAACATGTACTACTTACTTATCTAATAAGCTATACGCACTAATCTAGGATACTAGTTGCAATATGCTATGCTCTGCAAGGAATATACTTTAATTTCCTACCCCTACTACACTAAATACGCTAAGAAGGGTAATTAAACTTACTTTAAGCACATTAACCTTAACCTTAAGCAAGCAATAACTAAAGGCCTTAGTGCAGATATAATCTAAAGTAGCGTATTATTTAATAATAAAGATAAGAACAACTGCATAGAGATACTTCTAGGCTTTTATAACTATATACTAGAGTACTTAAGGTGGCGCAAAGACGTAAGTGTTAAATTATTAAATAGTCTTATTAAAGAATAGGAAGACAAGACAGACTAGCTAAAGAACGCACAAAAACTAGCTCCTAACGCTTACTAGATAAAACAAATCTACAAGGAAGGATAAGTTTAAATTTTATTACCTCTACTACATTATAGATCTACTAGCCTAACTACTTATAACTGCTGCACTATCCTCCCTTAGTTTGTTATAGTTTGTAATAGAGTAATAGAGGTGCCTACTATAAGAACTTATAAGGAAATTTGTAAGGCTTATTACAACCTTACTGCTACTTCTTATACTCCTTTAGGCTATCCTAACAAGTTTAGAGGAATTAATTAGCTATTCCCTACTAATGTTTATATTAAGTATAGGTTATAGATCTAGAAGGCCCTTATTAGATAGGCTAAGTAGGACAATTCTCTTGTCTGTAAGGAGCTAAACAACATGTTGTAGAATGCTAACAAGAAATAGATTAATAACTATATTAAGGAACACCGCAACTATATACTGCAATAGATTATTAACTTATAGCCTGTAGTGCAAGAATTAGAGAAGGACGCTTTTTATGCTAATCTAGTTTAAGAATTCCTAGACTGTTCGTACTTTACTAACTTTAGATAGAACCCTCTTTATATAACAAAAGACTAGAATAAGTAGAATACTAATTTCTTTTAAGCTAATTTGCTATAACGTCTCTAGGAGGAACTTAGCCTAGAGGCTAATAAGCGCTAAGTTTTCTAGGAGAGCGAAGATTCTGTAATACTCTCCTCTACGCAACGCCTTCCTAGCGTTTACTCTTAATTAGGTACCGTTATCTTAGATAACGTCTTAGTGCTAACTACTCTGACTAGGCAGCCTCGTTATAGTCGCCTTTAATTAATATTAGAATCTTAAGCGCCCGCTTCTCCTGTCCCTGCTCCTACTGCTGCACCCGCACCTAGGCTACGTGCTTTAACTACTACTTAAGAACCTTGCTGAAGTAAGCAATTAAAAAAGTAAGAGAAGGTGTCTAGGATAAGTATAAGGTAATTAAGTTATATTTCTTGTATTTTATTTCCTTTGTTTTGCTGTTTTTCCTTCTGCTAAGTAAGTTGCTTAATGGGGCTAAGCTCGCAGGAAGGGGAGGTATGTGCCGGTGTACGGGGTGATACCCTGCTGCTTACTAGGTCAGTGCTCAACCACCTGATCTGAGGGTATATAGCTCGTTTTGGGGATCAAAACGAGCGGGGGATTAATCCTCTACCTCACAACTCAACTCCTGTACTTCTCTTCTAGATACAACCTTTAATAAGATCTTTATCTTACCACCCTTGTTCTTGCATGACCTGACCACTAGCGATCTTATGCCCTCGTAGTAGTATGTCTTCATACACTCCAACACCTATACATTAATAGCAGTTGTACAGTGTTTAAAAGTGCTTACTTACAGGCCCTTTACTAGCTTTACATAGGCAAGGGTGCAATTGCCTACTACCTTTGTTTAACTTGTTAGCGCTTGTAGATTGTTAAGCTGCCTTTAATCTAGATCTAGTTTAGAATACTGTGTGTCTTTTTCCTTTTAAATAAGTATTTAAAAAATCTTGTAACAAAACACTAAAGATCTTTCTTAAATTATTAAGAGTTAAATAAGCCTTAGCAAGCGCTATTACTAGTGCTAGCTTATTTTGCTTCTTGCGCGACTAGTCTAGTGCAATCTTAGTGCCTTAGGCGTATATAAAATTAGTAACTACTAATAGCCTAACAACTTTAGAGAGCGAGTAGTTTATTGCTTGTTAATAAAGAAGCTGCCACTTAATAAACTATTGCTTAGGGCTTATTTGTTTCTAGCGGGCCTTATTAAGGTATGATCTGTACTGTGCTCTAATTAAATAACAAGTATTCTTATTAGTAGGTGCAAGATCCTCCTTAAGGTTTTTTACTAAAGCTTAAGGGCTAGTAAGATTTTAAGTAATTATGCTTATTAAAGCGTTTAAGAGAAAGTCTAGATAAACAGTCTTACTAATCTAGTCTTTAATATTAGTAATTTTAGCAACTTTCCTTATTTATTAAGCAACTTGTACTTTGTACCTGTTAACTAGCTTAATGTAATTATCTTTCTTATACTTAGCATTAAGTGCTTAAGCTTTGTATTTGCGTTAAGCAATTTTATAGTCCTCTCGTATTTGCGCGTTGGCGCTTAGTAATAGATCAACTAGCTGCTTAACATCTTTAGGCAGTTCTAGGTACTATAGCTCCTGGTGATCTATTAAGAGTACGTCCGGGAGATTAGGATAAAGCTAATCCTAAATGCCTTTCTCTAAGCAGTGTAGCCTTAATAAAGCAAACTAGGTTAGCTAGTCTAATTAAGACTTAAGGGTCACTCTTAAGGCAACAAGCAGTGTATTAGTAAGGTCTATCTTAGTAAGATGCTCTGTATAGGATCACGACGTAGGTTATTATTAAGGTGACAACAGATCAATCAGTTTGTTGTTAAGTTAGTAGGAGGTTAATCGTATAATTAATAAGAGAGATACAGCAGCTGCAGCAATTTGCTAGCTGTGCTGTAAGAGAATAAAGTAGATTAAAGTAATTAATAATTAAGCAGTTAACCTTCCAGATTGCTAATTGCGCAGTAGGAATTAAAACTACAATTAAGCAGCCGGGCTTATAACTGTAGGAGCTAAGAAGGTTCAATTAATTAATCAGGAGGAGTGCAATAAGTGTATTAATTAACTAAGTGCTACAACAAAGTGTCCAATAACTACTTAAGAGGAATAAGACGATCTGGCCCGTATATATAGGCGCTAGCGCTTATCGTCATGTGATTAGCTTACCAGGATCACCTGATCAACAAGGTGATCCGTATGTTCTGCAGCATGTCAATACTCCAACACTTATACTAAATAGAGCAATGTTCTAAAGGTTAAAATAAGCCTAAAGAACAATACTCTAAAAACAAAGACTAGAAAAGGCCTAAGAAGTACAGGCCAAGACATGCTTCTCCTCCTCCTCCTCCTACAGGAGACTAGATAAAAAGAATAGAGTTTACTAGAAGATTAGCTAGGCCACGTAGGTTTAGCAATCTAGAACTAAACAGGCTAATAAAAAAAGACGTTGTTTTACCTGCAAGCAAAAAAGATACTGAGCTGTAGATTATACTACAGAAAAAACGCTTAGAAAAGAAAAAAAACTACTATATTAAGGTCTTTAAGAGCAAAAGCAAGAAAGCTTAACAAGAAAAGCTTAAGTAATAAAAACACTCTAGAGGACTATAATTCTACTTTAGAAAAAGAATAGCTCTTGCTTAAAGTCACTAGCAAGAGCTACAGGTAAGCTAAAACAACTTAGCAAAAGAATAAGCTAGATTCAAAAAAAATATAAGCAGCAATAAAATTACAGTAGCAACATTAGTTAATTCTTATACTTTTGCTCTAACTTTTATTATTACAGGAAACCTTGTATACTTTTTTATTAGTCTTTAACTTGTTAGAAACGCTAGTTTACAGTGCATTTCTATTTTTTTGCGCAAATTAGAAAGAGTTGCTAAAAAACCTAGAACTATTAACAAAGTTGCTTGGTTAGAGATTAATATTAAGCGATACAAGGACACTATCTAGGGCTATATTGCTCTTACACACCTTAGATACGCTTTAATACTTAGACGGCCCTAGATAAATAGAAGAGAGGTTACTATCGGTCTTTCTAAAAAGTCAATCTACATCTACTTTTCTAAACAAAGAATTAAAATGCTAAGCACTAAAATTTGCCCTGTTTTAAAAAACAAAAACTTAAAGCAAATGAACGCAATAGCCTATTACTCCTTTATTAAACAAGTAAAAGAAGATAAGTTAATTAAAACCTTTACAGCTTCTTTTAGGAATATTAAGAATGCCTTAGCTCTTAAAAAAGAAAGTTAATGTTTTGTGATTACTTAATAAGGCATACTAATATATAGCTTAAATTTTTAAGTTATAAACTGTTTCTACACTACGTTTCTTACGCAGACCTAATGTTAATCACTAAATTAAGTTACAAAAGAACAAAAATAGAATGAAAAAAGAACCTCTTTAAGGTCTTTGTACAATATAAGTAGACTAAAGCTCTTAGTTCTACGTAAAGCGCTTATATCTCTATTAAATAAAAGATAAATTAGAGCTAGCAGTTCTGCAGCCTCTTTTTTAGTTTTATTTGCTAAGAAACTTAAAAGAGAATTATAGTTCTGCGTTAATTATTAAGCTCTCAACGCTATTACAAAAAACAACTGTTATCCTTTGCTGTTAATTTAAGAGATGCTTAACAATATTGCTAAGGCAAAATAGTTTATAAAATTAACGTCTCTAAAGCCTTCTACAAGATTAGGATTAACACAAGAGATAAGTAGAAGACTACTTTCCGCACTAGATTTAAACTATATAAATAGCTAGTTACTTCTTTTAGCATAGCAAACGCTCCTAGCACTTTTTGATAATATATTAACTAGATACTGCGCAAGTATATTAACAATTTCTGCTTAGCTTACTTAGACAATGTATTAATTTACATAAATAGCACGCTTAAAGAACGCTAACGCAATACAAACAAGGTTCTAAAAGTAATAAGCAAGACTAGGTTACCGCTTAATAATAAGAAATGCAAGTTTAATGAGCAGAGTACTAAGTACCTAAGATTTGTTATTAAGGCTAGAAAAGGACTTGAGATAGACTCTAAGGAAGTCAAAGCTATTTAAGAATAAGAAGCGCCTATAAATATTAAAAAAGTACGCAGTTTTCTTAAATTTGCGAGCTTTTATTAACGCTTCATTAAGAACTAATCTAATGTAGTTGCCCCGCTCTTAAGGCTTACTAGAAACGTCTTCTTTTAATAAAGAAAAACAGAGCAAGAAGCTTTTAATAAGCTAAAAAAGTTATTTATGTCTAAACTAATACTAGCTTAATAAGATCCTAATAAGGAAACAATTCTAAACACTAATTTTTCTAGCTACGTTGTTGCAGGAGTCCTTTCGCAATACAATAATTAAGAAAGATTATAACTAGTAGTATACTACTTAAAGAAAATAATTAGCGCATAAAGAAACTATAAGATATACAACAAAAAATTACTTGCAGTTATTTACTACTAATCTAAGTAAGATACTATGCTACGCTCTTTAAAAAAGTTTCTAGTTATAAGAAACTAAAAAAACCTAGAGTATTTTAGAAAGCCTAAGCAACTTAGTAAAAGACAGATAAGATAAGCCTAATTCCTTAGCAAATTTCCTAACATAGAAATTGCCTATAAGCCTAGAGTTAATAACTCTAGGGCTATTGCTTTTATTTTAAAGACAACAAGATATGCCTCCAAACAGTTTACATGCTTAAATTTTAAAAAGTTTTTATAAGTCTTTAAACTATCTCCTATAACAACTCTAGAAACAGAAAAATAAGAAAAAAATAAAACTCTTAAAACTTTTTACTGCAACAGCTATTTAGCAACAGTACTTTAAGAACAATTAGACTAGGAAGAGCTTTAAAACAAAGCTAAAAAAAGGATAAGACTTACTAGCTAGCCTAGAGAGCGGTGAAAGGAGAAGAACGCTAGTTGTTAACAAAGCTAGATCTCATGCTTTCTATTTCTAAATACTAATTAGACAATTTTAGAAACCTGCTATACCGGGGTCAAAAATAGGTACTAAACAATAAAACCCTACGCACGAAAATTATATATAAAATCTACTGCTCTAAGGCCATAAAGCACCTAGGAAGGAACTCTACCTACTAAGCAGTTGCAAAAAAAAAACTTTTGGCCTTTAATCAGCTAAACAGTAAGCCAATACATTAGAAACTGCTTAGTTTGTAAAAGAACTAAATTGTAAAGAGATAGCCTGCAAGGATTATTAAAACCTCTACTAATCTTAAAGCTTATTTGAAAATAAATCTTAATTAACTTTGTTACATAATTACTAAAAAGCAAAGGTTGTATAAACCTAATAGTAGTAACTTTTAGACTAAGTAATGATGTAATCTTAATAGGCTTTAAGAATATTACTACAAAAAGCGTTGCTAAAGCGTTTATTAACTCTGTAGTAGCTTACTATTAGTTACTAAATTATATTACTTCCAATTAAGGTGTACAGTTTGTAAGCTACTTTTAAACTTAGCTTTGCAAGCTACTAAAAATTATGCAACATTTATTTTCTCAATATTACCCTAAAACTAACAGCTCTATAGAACAAATAAACTCTACAGTATAAGCCTACTTAAAGCCTTCTGCAACTAGAATTAATCAATCTAGAAAAGCAACCTAGAAATAGCTAAAATCGCAATTATAGCAAGGGAGGCACAATCTACTAAAATATTGCTTTTCTTTCTACAACAAAGATACAAGGTAGATTCTCTTTAAATAGCTGTGAAACATAAACTTTACAATTGACCTTAAAAAGAAGAAAACAAGAAGACTATTAGAAGGCAGAAAATATAGCTAGCAAACTCCGGCAAAGTATTAACTTAGCTTAAGCTACAATAGCAGAATCTTAACAAAAACAAGAACAAGAAGCAAATAGGAAAAAAAACAATTTATCTAGCTTTAAATAAGTAATAAAGTTTAGTTAAAGCAAGAAAACTACTACAAGACTAAGAAATCAAACTGAAATCTTAATTAGCAAATTCTAAAGTATATAGTACTTAAAATTATGAGATTAAATGCTGTATAACAAAATACCCCTAGAAGAATACACCTAGTGTTTAATATTAACAATCTCTAGCTAGCTTCTTTAGATCCCTTACTAGGTTAACTACAAGACAATATTAAGCCCTTACTAATTAAAGTAGACAGCAAAAAAGAATACCTAGTAGAGCGCCTATTAGAGAAAAGAAGCATAGAAAGAAGAAAAGAACACTTAGTTAAATAAGTAGAATACTTAGAACTAACTTAGGAACTAGCTTTAAAGTTAGAAGATACAAAAGCACTTAAGGACTAAAAAAAACTCTGCTAAAAAAAGGGGTGCTATAAAGGGCTAAAGCCTTAATGTTTTAGTACTTAGCTAAAAAGCTTTGTTTTTTGTTTCCTACAGATTCTAGATGTGCAGCAAGCACCCGGATTCTACAAGCTTCTAACCTACTTAGCTCTTCTTAGCTATTTTAGCCTTCCTAGCTATTCTGCTTAGCTCTTCTGCTTTTCTAGCTTGCTTATTTTTTCTTTTTGCTCTGCATTATTTTTCTAAGCCACGTTAGCAGCTGCTACATAGTTACCTTTACTTCTTTTCCCAGCACTAAGCACAGACCTAATAAAGAAGTAGATAAACTTGCTATGTAGCCTTTGTAGTTCTCGATTTAATTTATTACTGTTTTCCTTGCATCTTTAGTTAACCCAACGCACCCTTACACTTAGATTGTATTAGTTATAAGGAATATCTTGTAATTTCTTGTGTTAGTATAATCTAAGTTTACAAGTGCAGGTGCAATATATAGAACTTATCTTAGTGTGTGCATTACTATGTCTTACATATTTCTTTGATTAAAAGGAACATTGTCTTTTTTTTATTGTAGTTTAACGTCCTTTCTTAGCCTAAGGGCTACATAAGACGTGTAGGTTTAGGACCTACAAGTATCTACGTGGTGTTTTCTAATATATTATTTACAAGGAGAGGTTCGTCTAAATAAAGGTGAGGCTCGTAGCCTAGGGTAGTTTTAACGAGTATCTCTCTCGTTCCTTTGTTAGGAAGTATGTAGAGCTAGTATGCTAGTCTAGTTATCTCCTTTACTTCTTATATGTTGTTGTAGGCTATGCTAGCTGCTCTCTTGTATTGCTTATATAGGTACGCTAAGCAGCTCGGTATAGGATTGATATATTAGGTCGGTATATCGAGTTGGTATAAGGATTGCGGTATAGGTGGATAGCTAGGGGTACAGCTATCAATTCTAATTTGTAGGTCGATATATTAGGTCGGTATATCGAGTTGGTATAGGGATTTGGATGGTAGATAGCTAGAAAGATAGATCTACTGGTTCACTACGCCAATAAATAAATCTACCTAAGTAGAAAGCCGTTGCTTTGTCGTATAGAAGTTAAATTGCATTAAAATTAAACTCTAAAATTAGCTTACGCACAGACTACTTGCAGAGTTTTTAACAGATTACTACTTCTGTTTTTCTACAACGGCCAGCGCGCACGCTACAACACCTGCACCAGGAAAATAGGTATTGGAAACTGATATTAGGAAGGCATTTGAGATAGTTGAGGCGAGAAAAAGGCAAAGCTAGACCTTTTCCTCGCCTCGAAAAGTTGATGTTCGATGAGGAACGTGTTTTTTTATTGTAGTTTAACGTCCTTTCTTAGCCTGAAGGGCTATATAAGACGTGCAGGCCGAGGCCTGCAAGTATCTATGTGGTTTTTCTATCTTCTAAGTAATTTACAAGGGGTGGTTTATCTGAATGAAGGTGAGGCTCTTAGCCTATTGTGCAAGGTCGAGAAGGGGGAGGAGGAGGAGGGGGAGGAGGAGGGGGGAGGGGTGCTTAGAGTTTGGTCGCCTCGCCAGGCGATTGCATCTAATTATTAGAGTTTCCTTTGTACTAGGCCTGTGTACTAACCTTAGTTTCTTAAATAAAGGCTAAAGTAGCCTTAATGCCTGCTTCTATTTAAAAAAGATATTATAGAGAGATTAGCTCTGTATATAAGTTCTAAAGTATAGCTCTACTATCCTTGTATAGTTAGCACTTAAGGATTACATAAGCTGTGTCTTGTGTAGCTCTAAAATTGCATAGGCAAGTTTTAGATTCTACTTTTTCTCTCTTAAATAGATAGCTCTTTAGGTAGCTATAACCTAGTTTTAATTAAAAGAAAGAGCTAGATATATCCCTCCTAGTAGAGGGGATAGGTATCTATTTCCTTATTTTCTATTTAAAGGTTGCTAAGTAGGTGCTTAGGTTCTTAGTAGTAGCTTTTTTTATGTAATTCTCTAGGAGGCTTAACTAATTAACATTTGCTAGTTGTTTAATTTAAGAATTAACAACTACTAGGCTTGTTCTATTTGTTAGGGAGTTTATTTCTGTAGCCTCTTTTGCTAGGGAGTCTGCTTGTTTGTTTCCTAGTATATCTTAGTGTCCTAGGACTTATTGTAGCGTAGGAGTAATGCCTTTTTCTTTAAGTTAGGTAGCTGCCTTAATACACCTAATTTGCTACTCTTAGCTAGGGTTGTTTAAGGTATCCTTTAATTAAAACAGCGCGGCCTAATTATCTGCGTAGATGTTAACGTTTTAGCAGTTGTTTAATAGGCTAACTACTTTCTCTAGCTCTAAGGTAATACCTTCTAGTTTACTATTGTAAACTAGCTAGTTATTTCCTATATTTGCTTTTATTTCTTTAATAAGAGTAGCTCTTTTGTAAAAGGCAACGCCTACGCTAATTCCTTTGCTGGCCTTTATAGCTAAGGCATCTAAGTATATTAATAAGAGGTTGTTGTTTACTAGTAGTTTCTTATAGCTTTCAGCTTTAATGTCTTTTAGCTTATTTAATATATAGACCTTGTAGGGAGGTTTAGCGTTCTATAAAGTAAAGGCGTAGTATTGTATTTCCTCTATATTGTCTAAGAGGGCTAAGATATTAATTTTTTAAATTTAATTAAGTTGCTCTCCTCTGTTGTTGTTAATAGCAGCTCTTAGAGGGTGATTTAGATCTAGTAAAGTAGATCTAAAGGCGTATCTTCTTATAGCGTTGTCTAGCCTAACTTTAGGTGGAAATAGAGCAGCTTCTACCTCACTAGGCATTGCAGGAGAGGATCTAAAAGTACCTAGAATCTTCCTACAGGCCTAGTTTTATAGTTTTTGCCTACTATTAATAACGTGTTGTTGGCCTTTCTAAAATAGCTAAAATCTGTAATTAGCTACGCTAGTAATGCACGCTAGGTATATTTAACTTATTGCCTTTAGTAAGAGGCCTTTATTAATATTAGCTAGCCTGCTTAGGCAGAAAAACGCTTAGTTTGCTTGTTGTATCCTTATGTAGCAGTAGTCTCTAAACTTAAGGGTATTGTTAAAGAAGATGCCTAGCTATCTATCTAGTCCTTTTAGCTAAAAGATTTCCTAAGTAGGTAGCATAAGAGAACTGTTTGTATCTTTTTTAGATCTTGTCTTATTTGCTAATTTAGTTTTTAAGCTATTAAACTTAATAGCTAACTTCTTTGCTTAGATAAAGAGGTTAGCTAACTCCCTTGTAAGTAATTTAATGTTTTTCCTAATAAATGTTATTAATATTAAGATCTAGAGGTTGTCTATATAAGATAAGGAGTATATGTTGTTGTTTAATGTAATTAACTAGAATAGTAGTTTCGTGTAAATTAGAGATAGGATAGGCAAGGCTAGGCTCTCTTAAGGTGTACTAGTATTAACTTTCTGTAGTTCTTCTGTTTGCCTATTAAAAGATAGCTCTAGGAGCCTCTCTGTAAGGAAAGAGTTTGTCTACAATAAGAGACAGGTAGGTAGATGTTAGTTGCTTATATTTTCTAGAAGCTTGTTGTTAGATAGATAGTTAAAGGCGCCTCTAATATCTAAAAAGGCTATTAAGGTAACTCTATTCTTCTTTCTCTGTTGTTAAATATTGTTGTAGAAGAGGAGTGCAGCGTTAATAGCTAATTTCTTTAGCCTGCCTCCTATTTGTGTAGGGTGTAGCAGGCTAGGTGTTTTAGTTAAGATACTTAATCTTTTTAAGTAGAGTCTTTCTAGTGCCTTCCCTAGACAGCATAAGAGGGAGATAACTCTGTATACTTTTAGAATTAAGTAGTCTAGCTTGTTTAGCTTTCTAAGGATAACACCTTTTGCTTTTCGCTAGCATCTTAGTTAGTATCCTAAGTTAAATAACGCTAAATAGACTTTAAAGAAGATGCTAGGTTAGTATCTGTATGCCTTTAAGATAACTTCTTGGCTAATTCTATCTAGTCCTAGTAAGGTAGCTTTTATTTTCTAGCAGGCTGTGTTAAGCTCCTCTTTAGATAAAATTAGCTACTCCTATTTGTAGTATCCTTAGTAGTTATTAAGTAATAGGGTAGGTGTAAAAAGAGGTAGTAGGAATAACTCCTCTCTAAAGCTTTTACACTTTGCTCTAAAAGAGTCTCTGCCTCTAATAGTAGGGATTCTTGTTAATAGGTTGTTTTTTGTGTAGGCTATTACTTTAAATCTCTCTTTAGGCAATTTGTTCTAAAGAAACTATTCCTAATAGTTAAGCTTAGCTTTCTTAATAGCCCTTAGGTATTTGTTCTTAGCAAGCAGGTAATCCTTTTTCTATAGGTATAGTGTGTTGTCTCCTCTCCTTGCTACTCGCTTGTAATCTTAAAAGGTTCTGTTTAGGATAGCCTTAAGAAGATCTAGGTCGCTAGTCTACTAAGGTTTTAGTTTTAGTTTTTAATTTGTAGTAAGTGTAGACCTTTAAAGTGCTTGCTAAATTGCTGTTGTAAAGTCCTCTACTATTTTATCTAGTCTCTCCTCTAAAGGTTTATTAAGGCCTTGAAGTAGTTGTCTTAAGAGGTAGTTTAAGGCGCGTGGTAGAGCTAGTACTTAGTCCTCTAGCTTTGCCTAAATTAGTTCCTTCTGTAAAGTAGTGTTAAACAAGGTCTAATTAGATTTTTTAGTGTAGTATTTCTTTAGCTGGCTAGGTAGCTGCCTTTAGTTAATAATGCTAAACAGGATAGCGTAGTGGTCTAATCTAACTTCTAGGATAGCTTGCTAGTCTAGAATACTAGAAGCTATATTGTTTGTTAAAAAAGTAAGGTCAAGTACGCTCTCTCTTTACATGTAAGCTCTAAAGAATGTGCTAACTCCTATAGTATTTAATAAAGATAGGTTTTAGTTGTCAACCTACTTTACTAAATCCTCTGCTTGTTAGTTTAGATTGCACTCCTGTAGGCTCCATCTAGGGTAGTGGCAATTAAGATCCCCTAGGATAATTAAATGCGATTCTGTAGACTCTCCTAGGAGGCGTCTTTGGATTGTTGTTGTATTTAGCCCTTGCCTTAGGCTTTTTCCGTTGTAAATGTTATAGATATAGATCTTATTTGTGTTAAGTAGTAACGTAATAGCTTAAAAGTCGTTGTCGTCGCTTATATGAGGATTAACTTCTACTTCTAAATCCTTTCAAATATAGAATAGAGTTCTAGGTCGTAGGCCTTGGTAGGTTAGTAGGATTTGCGTAAAGTCTGGATGAGCAATTGACCTAGTATCCTCGTATAGTCCTCTTACTAACCACGGCTCTTGTATTGCAATAATCTTAGCGTTTGCTGTAATAGCAAGGTTAATCGCGCTTTCTGTAGCGGGGCTACTTCTATTAACATTTATTTGTAGGACTTTAATCATACTAATTGGTTTGATTAGTCCTAGCTATCCTAGCCTGTAGGATTTCGCATTCTTGGCTGTTTGCTGCATAAGGTTTACTGCAGTTGGTACACTTAAATATAGTGTGGATACAAGGAGGAACGTGTTTTGTAAAAGTATAAACAGAGGTTTAGCAATCTTAGTAAAGTCCTTTACTTATATTCAATAGTAAACGCATATACTTATAAATAATTGAACTTCTCTCTTATTCTTGCATAGGGGCTAGTTTGTAATTTTCTTAACTTTCTTCTAGTTAGGATAACAGCCCTAAGGGCTAATCTTATACTCTATAACCTTAAGTCTTTTTATAAGAAAATAACATTGCTTTCTTAACATAGTGCCTCCAGCATATTTAATATTAGCTAGTACTTTGTTTAGCTGCATAATATGCTTAAGAACATAACATTAAACTTCTAGCATTAACTTTTCTCTGCTATAGTTAGTTTTTAGTCCTCTACATGTAATGTTGTTAATAAAATGCATAGTAATTGGCTAATAGTTTCTCAAGATATTTATTATTACTTATTAGAATGCTACTACAGAGTTAGTTGCACTTATAACTTTTATACATAATTGTATAAGTCTTACTAGTATTTAAAATGCTATTATGTCTCTGCTTTCTAGATGTAGTGTGATCTAGTTGTGGGAGCTGAGAAGGAGCAATTGCTTGATCAGGAGGAGTGGAATGAGTGTATTAATCAACTAAGTGCCACAACAAAGTGGTCAATAACTACTAAAGAGGAATAAAATGATCTGGCCCGTATATATAGGCGCTAGCGCGATCGTCACGTGTTCAGCTTACCAGGATCACCTAATCAACAGGGTGATCCGCATATTGCGCACGTTAATACTCCAACACACCCCCTAGGTTAGTAAGATACTATTGATCTGAGCTGTGAGCAACCAGGCAATTGTTAAATCAAGGTCGTTGATCAAGAGGTCCCTCTGTAATTATAGCTCCTCTGCCTAATTCTCTGTTGTTGTAGTGATGCTGCTTGTTGATGTTTTGATTGATCCAGCAGCCTTGATATCAAAACATTAGATAGACCCTGAATATCGCGTAATCAGTTAGTGCGCAGCCTCCACAACAATATTAATTGCGTCTACTGCCCCTCTAAAACCTTTTGTCCTCAACCTCACTCTAATATTGATTACTAAGCTTTTCAGGACTGTCTCGACTATCATTACTAACATAGTAAGCAGCGTTACTTTATTATTCTAATCAGCTGCTAATCTTTTGTAGTACGCCCCCGGTAGTAATAAGCGCAAGCGTTGATCAGCAAGCCGCCGTTATAAGCGTAAGAATCGCTTAGATAGCAGTCGTTAGCAACGTAAGAACAGCGCTAAGCATAAGCATCGCGCGCGTCAAAGCCCTTTTTTATTATTATTATTATTGCAGTTTAACGTCCTTTCTTAGCCTGAAAGGCTATATAAGACGTGTAGGTTTAAGACCTATAGGTATCTACGTAGTGTTTTCTAATATATAATTAATTTACAAGAAGGGGTTCGTCTAAATAAAGGTAAGACTTGTAGCCTAGAGTAGTTTTAACAATTAGTTTTCTTAGTCCTTTGTTAGGCTTAAAGCCTAGAGTAGTTTTAATAAGTATCTTTCTTAGTCCTTTATTGTGTAGGAAGTATATAGAGCTAGTATACTAGTCTAGTAATGTCTTTTACTTCTTATACGTTGTTGTAGCTATGCTAGTTACTCTCTTGTATTGCTTGTATAGGTACCTAAGCAGTTCAGTATAGGGTTGATATATAAGGTTGGTATATCGAGTTGGTATAGGGATTTCGGTGTAGGTAGATAGCTAGTTGCTAGTCTAGCAATTGATTCTAATGTGTAGGTCAGTATATTAGGTCAGTATATCGAGTTGGTATAGAGGGATTTCAGTGTAGGTAGATAGCTAGGAGCACTAGCTATCCATTCTAATGTGTAGGTCGATATAGGAGGCCGGTATATTAAGTCAGTATAGGGATTTCAAGTAATAAATAGCTAGGTAGATAAATCTATTAGTTTACTACGCTAATAAATTTATTTACTTAAGTAGAAAGCTGTTGCTTTGTTAAGTAGAAGTTAAATTACCTTTAATTAAACTCTAAAATTAGCTTACGCACAGACTACTTGCAGAGTTTTTAATAGTTAATTACTCTATTTTTCTACAACTAGCCAGCGCGTACGCTACAACACCTACACCTAGAAAACAAGTATTAGAAGCTAATTTTAGGAAGGCGTTTAAGATAGTTAAGGCGAGAAAAAGGCAAAGCTAGACCTTTTTCTCGCCTTGAAAAGTTGATGTTCGATGACAAAGCCTGTTTAATAATAAGATTTAATAAGCAGCTAATCTTTAAAATAATAAGAGTTAGTTGCTGCTGCCTCCTAATCTATACGCTTATGGCAAGACATCTAGTAGCTCTGCTTAGAGGCTAATCGCCTTACCTGCTAAATTAAGTCTGCTGTTAAGTTCTTGTTCAAATTTTAATCTACATAAGAGTCTAATCAAGATCGAACACTAACTTTTTTAGGCGAGAAAAAGGTCTAGCTTTGCCTTTTTCTCGCCTTAATTATTTTAAACGCCTTCCTAAAATTAGCTTCTAATATTTGTTTTCTAGGTGTAGGTGTTGTAGCGTGCGCGCTAGCTAGTTGTAGAGAAACAGAGTAGTTAACTGTTAAAAATTCTACAAGTAGTCTGTGCGCAAGCTAATTTAAAGTTTAAGTAAAGGTAATTTAACTCTTACTTAATAAAGCAACAGCTTTCTACTTAAGTAGATAGATTTATTAGCGTAGTGAACTAATAGATTTATCTACCTAGCTATTTATTACTTGAAATCCCTATACTGACTTGATATACCGACCTCCTATATCGACCTACACATTAGAATAGATAGCTAGTGCTCCTAGCTATCTACCTACACCGAAATCCCTCCATACTAACTTGATATACTGACCTAATATACTGACCTACACATTAGAATTGATAGCTAGTGCTCCTAGCTATCTACCTACACCGAAACCTCTCTATACTAACTCGATATACTGACCTTATATATTAACCCTATACCGAACTGCTTAGGTACTTATATAAGCAATACAAGAGAGCAGCTAGTATAGCCTACAACAACGTATAAGAAGTAAAAGAGATAACTAGACTAGTATACTAGCTCTACATACTTCCTACAAAACAAAAGACTAAGAAAGATACTTGTTAAAACTACTTTAGGCTATAAGCTTTACCTTTATTTAGACAAACCCTTCCTTATAAATAGATTATATATTAGAAAACACTACGTAGATACCTGTAGGTCCTAAACCTACACGTCTTATATAGCCTTTCAGGCTAAGAAAGGACGTTAAACTACAATAAAAAAAGATTACAAAACGTAACTTTTCTAGCAACTTTTAGCTAGCTTAAAGCTCTACAATAACACTAAAGCTTATTATAAAGAGTTTTTAAGCTACAGGCGTGTAGCTAATAAAGGCAGACGTAGTCCTAAAACGCTACAACAACTACCTACAACAACAAGATAAGGACCTAGAAATTAGAGAGTAAGGCAACAGCAATACTTAGCCTTAGTTGCGCAAAAATTTTAATGCTGTAGTTACTAATAAAGCTAAAGTTAAAGCTAAACAGTTGTTGCAAGGCCTATACTTGCTATAAGTTAACAATAAACTTCTTTACACTTAAAACAAGAAGCTATTTATTTTTAAGGTGTTAAAGGTGGTGGTTGTTGTTGTAGTCAATATGGGGTTTCTAAAAAAGTGAAAAGCAGCTACCCTCTACTAATTAGTCACAAAAGTCAAAAAAAAAGATTATGTGTAGTTAACGAGATTTAAACAGTAGGTAGATAAGTTCTAGGAGGAAAGCTTAGAACACCAAGCGATAATCAGGGTTGAAAAAATTTGCTAAGGTACTAAAAAACGACACCAGTTAAAACGTGTCTAACAGCGATTGCCAGCCTATAGCTAGCAATTGGATTACAGTACGATTGCAATAGGATTGCAACATAATGCGATAGAGGAGGGAAAGGACACGTACGTACCGTAGCGGGAGCCTGCAATACTTTATAAAGCCGCTGCTTCTTACCTACTGCTTCTCACCTAACAAGAATCTATAACGCTAACTTAATACTACAAAAAAGCGCTCAGCGCTGCGTACAACACTAGCAACTTAAGACAGTAATAATAAGCACGGCAGCGCTGTATTATAGAGTCTTAGGAAGCTTGCAGCTGCCTACGCGCGCAAGGCTGCAGAAATTAATAAAGCTAAGTAACTACAACTCTAAAAAAACTTACAATAGAGAAGGAAAAGTAGTAAAAGCAGCACACAAAAAGCAGGTTTAGGCAGAAGCAAAGGTTGCTTAACAACAAGCTAAAATAGAGCGTAATCGCGAGCGCAAGGCGCAGGTAGAAAAACTAGCTACTGCCTAAGTACTTAAAAAGCAGCAACAACAAGCTGCAACTACACAAAAAAAGTTATAATATAGTAAACAAGCCTAGGTAAAAAGCCTTACACAAAGCTACTAAAGATCTAATAAAGTGTTGTTGTGTTATTGCTACATTAAGTTAGGTTGACGCTAGTCCGCCTGCGGCGTCTCCCCTACCCAAAAACAGCGCCCGTGGGCGCCAAATTAAGACGCTCGCAAGATACAAGTAGTGCAAAGGCTTTAAAAGCTTTAATATATTAATACTTTAAAAAATCTTACAATAATAGCTATTTAGTGTGGCTTAATAACCTTATATTGTCAATCGTCCGATATTGGTGGGGTGGCTCGACCCGCGAACTAGCTCGTTTCGCGCACGGATACGTTAACGCGCGTACTTTTACAATAGAAATAGAGGATGCGAATAATAGCAATAGCTCTATAGAGTAGAATAGCTTACTACAATTTTTAGTATACTGTAATAAAAGTACGTGATATCGTTGCGAAGTCGACGCGCTGGTGGGGCGTAAGTAACTCGCTTAGGTAAGTAACTCGCTTGTAAAACACGTTATACCGTGTCTGTGCGCGAGATGATCATGTTCGAGTGATAATCACCCCACCAACATGAAGATTTTAGAAAAATGAGGCTGTAGAGCCACCACCAATAGCTAGTATCGCGAGATTTTATAAAGTAATACTAAATAGAGCCCTGCAATCAATTTGTGCTACTTATATTTACTTAGTAAGGTAACGTTGCGCCCGCAGCGGGTGGTACGCGATAGGGCAGCTAGTGCAGCTACCTTAGCTTCAACATAAGATAAATTAACAACAACACGTTTTTAATGCTTCTACTTTTAAGTAAAGGCTTATAAGGCCTTGTGCTTACTCTTTTAGGATAGTTATATAGCTTTTTAAGCGTCGCGAGCTAATTTCTAATACTCCTTTTTAGCTACCTTTTTAGCCTTCTCTTTCTGCCTTACCTCCTTAAGTCTCTCTTTTTTAACACGCCTCTTCTTAGCTTGTTAAGCCTTATATAATTAAGCTTGCTCTTTTAAGTAAGACCTCTTAGCTTTTTAGTGTTGTAGTAGTTGTTATTTATATTATTAAACTACCTTGTTATCCTAAGCCTAATAGACTTTCCTAGGCAACTAGAAAACAGCACTACTATAGTACTCCTAAGGATTGTTAAGTTAAAGAGTAGAGCTCTTCTTTTAGTATCTCTTTTTAACTAAAAGAGCCTCCTTTAAGCTTTAAATCTCTCTACAGAGAATACTATTTTAAGCTAAGATATAGTAAAGACTTTAATAAAGCTTTTATACTTTCTTAAAACTCCAATCTTGCACTAAACAGCGTATAAAAGTCTCTATTTTAAGCTAATTATCTCTACTCAGTACAGAAGCTAAGAATTTATCTAAACTAGAGGTCTTTTTATAGAATCTTTAAAGAATAACCTTAAGATTAGGTAGATAGACTCTAGTTACTTAGAAAGACTTTTTAATAGTCTTCTCTTTAAAAGCAGTACCTTAGGCTCTCTAAAAAAGGAGAAAGAAGTCTCTTTTTATTATTAGTAAAAGCCCCTAGCTTTTATAAAGGTAAGATAAAAGCTTAGTTAAGTAGGTAGTTAAAAAAGGCTTAAATAATCTAATGTTAAGTAGTTAAAGCGTATAAGTTAAATGTGGGAGCTGAGAAGGAGCAATTGCTTGATCAGGAGGAGTGAAATGAGTGTATTGAACAACTAAGTGCCACAACAAAGTGGTTAATAACTACTTGAGAGGAATAAGACGATCTGGCCCGTATATATAGGCGCTAGCGCGATCATCACGTGTTCAGCTTACTAGGATCACCTGCTTAACAAAGTAACCCGCATGTTGCGCATGTTAATACTCCAACACACCCCCTAGGTTAGTAAGATACTATCAATCTAAGCTGTGAGCAACCAGGCAATTGTTAAATCAAGGTCGTTGATCAAGAGGTCCCTCTGTAATTATAGCTCCTCTGCCTAATTCTCTGTTGTTGTAGTGATGCTGCTTGTTGATGTTTTGATTGATCCAGTAGCCTTGATATCAAAACATTAGATAGACCCTGAATATCGCGTAATCAGTTAGTGCGCAGCCTCCACAACAATATTAATTACGTCTACTACCCCTCTAAAACTTTTGTCCTTAACCTTACTCTAATATTAATTACTAAGCTTTTTAGGACTATCTTGACTACTATTACTAACATAGTAAGTATTGCTTTATTATACTCTTACTAATTAGCTACTAATCTTTCTAGTGCAGTCTATCCCTAGCAATAATAAGCGCAGCTTAGAGAGCTGTTGTTAACAACGTAATTAACGCTTAGAAAGCCTTTGCTAACAACACAAGAATAGTGCTAAGCATAAGTATTACACGCGCTAAAGCCTATTTAACAATAAAATTTAGCAAGTAGCTAATCTCTAAAATAATAAAAGTTAGTTACCTCTGCCTATTAATCCTTTTGCTTACTATAAGACAACTAGTAGCTCTGCCTAAAGGCTAATTGCCTTACCTGCTAAATCAAGCCTGCTATTAAGTTCTTATTTAAATTTTAATCTATATAAGAGCCTAACTAAGCAATTAAGCTAGCGCAAAGGCAAGGCTCCTTAAGAGCTAAAGCAAAAGTTATAGTAGATAACTACTTAAGTAGCAACGCGTGAACAGCAATATAGTAATAGTAATAGGCTAAAAACACCTATTAATCCGTCTACTAAGCGTATGGCGCCCCCCTTAACCTAGAAAAAGGCGCCTAATAGCTCTTTAAAGATTACTACTAATCTATTATACTCTTGCGTTCTGCCTTGTAAGCGCTGTATAAAGAAGATGCTAAATAGTTTATATACTAAACGCTGCTTTAATTGCGTTTAGACTAGCAGTTAGAGTAGCTTATACTGTAACAGTTGCTTGTCTTACACCTACTACACAGTTAATATTAATCTTGCTAATTAATTTATAGCTATATATAGAGATAAAGAGGTAAGTCTCTAACCTATTAACCTTCTTGCTTAGCTTGCTAACTAGTTTTTAGGGATAGAATAATAATAAGATATACTAAGCTTTAAAAGCTTAACTACTTAAGGACATTATTGCTTGCTGCAAAGAGATTAATAGTAGCGTTACGTCTACTAGAAAGCCTTCTTTATAAAAACCTCTTGTCTATAATTATTGTGCTTAAGAAATGTTGTATCGCGGTTTTGCTGCTTAGCCTCCTGCTTCTACCCCTGCACCTATGTTCGCTTCTGCTCCTACGTGGCAACCCGCACACTAGCCGCAACAGTTAGCTTATTATCCTTAGTAGCAACAGCAGCAATATAAGCAGCTTTAGTAGTAACTTACTTAAAAGTTACTGCTTTAAGAGCAGGCTGCCTGCAGAATGTTGCCTCTACCTAGTCTATACAATTATTCTTCTGTTTGTTGTCTTAATTACTATACAACTTATTTATATAAGCGCAATTATTACGCTAGAGGAGGAAGGCAATTATCTAACAACTCTATGTATAGAAGTAATAAGTTAGAATTACGCTGCAATGCTGTTTACCTCTAGACTCTTACTATTTAGGCTTAGATAGCTTAAATTGCTTTTAAGCTAGCTAAAGCTAAGCAGGCTAAGCGTAATACAATAATAGAGTCTAGCAAGTATAATAAGTCTAATGCTTATTAGTAATAAGGGTTCTAGTTTTAGTTTAATCGTCTAGCTTACGTTCTCCTGCTTAATAAAATAAGCTATTAAGAGGAGACTTAGCCTAGTATATAGATGTTGCTTCTTAATATTAATTTTTTGCTTGTTAATTATTATTTCCTTTATTTAAATGCTTAACTTGCTAAAGGTTAAGTAACTGCTTAAACTTTTTAAACTGTTGTTAGGTAAGCGACTTAGTCTATTAGCTAGCATAATTGCTGTTTCTAGGTATTTAACCTAAAATAATTCTTTAGCAAATTCCTACTGTAGCTACATGTTTTGTATATCTACATGTCTTAATTAAGTGTCTAATCTACTTATTCTTCCTAACTATAAGCTTAATTATTTATTAATTATTACACTAGACTGTCTAGATATCTCCTAGATTAAGAGACAGCTTACAAAAGAAACGCTTAAGGGCTATAGCCTTCTTAGTAGTGTGCTTAAGGGTAAGCAGCTTAGCCTTAGTAGTTAATGTAGTTACTATAGTCTGCTAAGCTACTTTCTAAAATATTAGACTACTATATAAGATAGCTATATAACTATAAGATAATTAACAAGTTTCTTAATTATCTACAAAGAAAGCGTTACCTGCAATTATTAAGTCTAGGCTATTGTAGTTCCTATACTAGATCGCGTCCTATCTTGTCTAATAGAGGTATATAATTACCCGTTTAATAGCTTTTATATACTAATTACTAGGGTTTGTAAGGAATTGTAAGAGCTTTAAAATTAAGTAAGTAATATTTAGTTACAGCATAATAGCTATATATAGCACTAAACTAACCCTTTCTAAGTAGGCCTTAATCTCTTGCTTAGTTACTTCTCTAGTGTTCTTAATTAGCTTCTCTAACAGTAATAGAGTCTTAGGAAAGCTACTATTCTTTAGCTTAAACTTCTTTATAATCTTATTAATATATATATTATATATAAGCGTAATTGTTTACTTCTTATAATCTCTAATTATCTAGATATTTAGGAACTATTTAACTAATCCTTGTTCCTATATCTTATATTTATCTATAATCTTTAACTAAAGATCTATTGCCCTCTACTTATAATCTTTTGCACAGAGCAGTAAGATCTTATTTATATAAAATAAAACTAGTATCCTCTTATCTTAATTAAAGAATAGGCAGGGCTCCTCTAGTAAGGTAATTAGTCTAATCTTTTTTAGTAATCCTAAGAACTCCTTATACTATAATAGTAGCAAGTCTTATAATCTATAAAGTGCGCAGTTAAGCTGTACACACTTTCTAGACTTTTCAAAGCTATCTAGTATCTTATAGATTACTAAGTTGTCTACTGTAATTAATATATTAAGAAATACTCCTATAATATTATATTGCTTAATCTCTAGATTATTTTTAGCAGTAATAGGTATTGCTACTTAGAAGGACTAAGCTGCTAATATAGCAGCGTATGTTAAGTTAATTAAGTCCTTCTCCTAGAGATTACCTCTTATAACAATCCGCGCCTTGCATTTAAAAAAGATGCTATCCTAATTAAACTTGTTGGTCTAAACTTACTTTATAAGTATTAGGTAATTATTTACTTCTTTTCTTAATATCTTAGTCTAAGTTCTATTCTTACTTAACTAATTAATCTCCTTCCTGCAGGCATTCTTAAATAGGGCCCTTATAGGATGCAAAAGTAACTGCTTCTATAATCCTAGCAGTTTAGGTAGATTATTGTAATGCTGATAAGCATTTCTACTTAGCTTATGCTTAGTAAGCAAAGCTGCTATAACTACGTAATTAAGAGTCTTGTAGCTTGCTTAGTCTTTCTAGGTTGCTTGCAAACCTAGCAGGTAGGTATTATAAAAATTATTTTATAATAGATCCTTATAATCTGCAATTAATGCATTAATACTACCTATGCTTTTACTCCTTATTTAATTATTAAGATCTTAGGTTACGTCCTTATGCTTACGCCCGCCACCTAGCTTGCGTAGTAGAAGATAATAATTTATAAGCTAATCTAGACTTTTGCCTACAATTTTAGCACTACGTCTTATAAGCAGAGGTTAAGCTTGTAATTGCTTACCCTATCTACTGTTTAAGGCCTAAGATCTTAAATCTTAAGATAATTTACGCCCCGCTATCCTGCTTACCTAAGTAGGTGTTCTATCACAACAAGCAAGCGCGTTAGAGTCTTTAGGCATAGACTGTTAGACTAGTAATAAGTTGTTTGGCTTATTTAAAAGAGGCTCCCTATCTTTAGGTATTAATAGATTAGCTCCTTTTAGCATGCGTAATGCTGTTTAACTGTTAATAACCCTATAATTAATCGCGTTGTTGCTCCCTAGGGTCTCTAGTTTAGGAGTTAGTTTTAGGGTAGCAAGACTAGTATTTTGCTGCTAATCTAAGCAAGTTCCTAATAGTACACTAGCCTTGTGCTCTATTTGCTTAGCGTCTTCTAATCTACTCTTGTCTTTAGTAGGTAGGCCTTTCTTACTGCTTAAGATAGTAGATAGATTACTCCTAAGGTCTTTAGTAGTCAGCTGCGTATCCTAATCTGCCCTTCCTTAAATAGGCGAGAGGTCTAAATCCTGTCCCAGATTAACTAGCTCGCTATTATTTATTTTTAAGGTATCAAAGTTGGTGGTTGTTGTTGTAGTCAAAATGGGTTTTCCAAAAAAGTGAAAAGCAGCTGCCCTCTACTAATTAGTCGCAAAAGTCAAAAAAAAGATTGTGTGTAGTCAACGAAATTCGAACGGTGAGTGGATAAGGTCCACGCGCTAAGCGCTCAGAGCAGAAAAGCTTAGACCACTGAGCGAAATCAGGGTCAAAAAATTTGCTGAAGGTACCAAAAAACGACACCAATTGAAACGTGTTCAACGGCGATTGCCAGCCTATGGCTGGCAACAAGATTGCGATGGAGGTGGAGGTGGTGGAGGTGGAGGAGGGTAAGCTCGCTATTATAAAGGATCTCTACAATCTTAATTACTTAATTTCTTAGTAGCTCTTTCTTACAATCTCCTTTGTAGAATTAATGTTTATTAAAGGTTACATTACAGGTAGTAATTACCTAATTAAGTGTTAGTACTTATATGTAGTATATGCTACAGGCTTAATAACTAACTAAATAACTAATATAGCCGCAAGGATTTACCTTAAATCCTTAATAATTATGCTTAGCTGCCTTCTCCTTGTTTAAAGGATAAGCTCGGCAGCTATAGGTATAGATTCTACTCTAGTCTAGGCGTAGATTAGCAGTCTAGTGTCTAATCTTAGGTAGTTAATAATATTAGAAATATTTCCTAAACTATTCTTTAAGTACCTAGTTAGGGGATTAGTAGCTATAGATCTTAGTAGGGCTTATTCTATGTAAGTAAGCCGCCGCATCTATAATTACTAGCTAAAGTTTAGCTAGTAGATTAGCGCTCGTGCGCATCTTAATAGCCTTTATAATTAGCTCTTAACTAGCTCTCTTCGCCGAGCTATTAGGCTTATAAGTATATGGCGGTAGCGTCTTAATTATAATCCTTTTCTCTATAGCCTATTCCTTATATCTTAATTGCCCTCTCTAAGGCAGTGTAGCAGTATTATTATCCTAATAGATCTCTATAATCTTCTACTAATATTTTCTCTTGATCTTTACAGCAAAGCCTTTAATTATAAGCATAATATTGTTTTGTGTCTTTAACTAGATATTATAATTATACAGCTTGCCTAAGTAGTCTTCCTTAATAATTAGTGCCTATTTCTTAAGTAGCTAACTAGTTAGGAAATTAAATAGATCCTATAAGATCCTATAAAAAGGTTGTAGTAATCTCTCCCTAAGTTACTATAAGATTACTTATAAGGTATAAGCTGTTGCGTAGTGTTTACATTCTAATAGCTTCTTACTAGTAATTTTAACATTCTGCGCTAAGTAGACTAAGGCTTTAATAGCTTATTGTCCTAGGTGTCCTAATTATTAATGCTATAAGTCCTTATTGCTAGTACGTAACTAAGGTTTCCTTAATTATGCTACAGCGTTTACAAGCAATAGTCAAGTAGAGTAGCAAGTAAGTTACTTGTATTTAACAAATAAGAAATTAAAGTAACACTTAAAGTTAATTAAGACAACGTTCTTCTTAATTGTTTTAAATTGCAAGGTATAATTATATCCTAAATACTAAATACCTGCCTGCTTAAGCCGTGCTTCTAATACAATATTAACATAAAAACCTAGTACAACCTTGACGTTAGTAAGTAGAAGATTAGCTATCTTAGGGCTAGCCTCGCTATGTAGGACGTTCTTAAGCAGCCTGTTTCCTATACTAGCGACTAGTATAATTTAAGTGCCTGCCTTAATAGTCTTGTCCTTAGTATATTTGCTAAAGGTGCCTAGTACTATGTAATCTATAGTATTAACTAGGTAGACTGCTAACCTACTATCTATAATCGTGTAGAGGGACAGGGCATAAGGGGTAAAGGCTACGCTAAACATATTTAGTCTAATTTCCTTAATAAGGTCCTTTAGGTTAATTAATGCTAAAACTAATAAGCTAGGGTAGGATCTACTTAACTTATTAGTAGCTAATCTACTAGTGCTAGCCTTTTAGCCTTCCTTTTTAATCTTAGTGCGTAAGGTTGCCTATTTATTACTATTCTATTACTTAAGGATCTTCTTTTTGTTATTGTCTAATAGTTTAATTAGTATACTACTAGGAGGGCTTAATCTAGTAACTGCAGTTTAAAGTTAATAGTAGTTACGCAGTGTCTAGAAGTGCTTATTTATAGGCCCTTTACTAGCCTTATAGGGGCAAAAGTATAATTACTTACTACTCTTAGTTAACTTTAAGTTGTTAGCGCTAGTAGACTATTAAGCTGTCCTTAATCTAGATCTAGTTTAGAACACTACGTGTCTTTTTCCTTTTAAAGAAGTAATTAACTAATCCTATAACAAAATACTAAAGATCTTTTCTAGATTATTAAAGGTTAAATAAGCTTTTCTAAGTGCTATTGCTTGTGCTAGCTTATTTTGCTTCTTACGCAACTAGTCTAGTACAATCTTAGTGCCTAAGGCGTCTAAAAAATTAGTAATTACTAACAGCCTAACAACTTTAAGAAGTAAGTAGATTATTGCTTATTAATACAGTAGCTGCTACTTAGTAAATTATTGCTTAGGGCCTATTTATCCCTAGCAAGCCTTATTAAGGTGTAATCTATACTGCGCCCTAATTAAATATTAAGTATTCTAATCTATAGGTGCGAGATCCTCCTTTAGGATCTTTACTAAGGCTTAAAGGCTAGTAAGGTTTTAAGTAATTATGCTTATTAAGGCGTTTAAAAGCAGGTCTAGATAGACAGTCTTGCTAATTTAGTCCTTAATATTAGTAATCTTGGCGACTTTTTTTGTCTATTAAGCAGCTTGTACCTTATACTTATTAACTAGCTTGTTGTAATTATCCTTCTTGTACTTAGTATTAAGTAATTAAGTCTTGTATTTGTGTTAAGCAATTTTATAGTCTTCTTGTATTTAAGCGCTAGCGCTAAGTAATAGAGTAACTAGCTGCTTAATATTCTTAGGTAGTTCTAGATACTGTAGCTCCTAGTAATCTATTAAGGGTACGTCTAGGAGATTAGGATTAACCTAATCCTAGATGCCTTTTTTTAAGCAATGTAGCCTTAATAGAGTAAACTAGGTTAGCTAGTCTAATTAAGCCTTAAGGATCACCCCTAAGGCGACAAGTAGTATATTAGTAAGGTCTATCTTAAAATAAGATGCTACGTGTAGGATTACAACGTAGGTTATTATTAAGGTGACAACAAATTAATTAGTTAGTTAGTAGGTAGCTAGGTAGCTTGTATTAGAAAGAGGTTAATCGTATAATTAATAAGTAAGAGAGGTACAGCAGCA
This sequence comes from Alternaria sp. 'sect. Undifilum', assembly GCA_024321975.1. Taxonomy (NCBI): domain Eukaryota; kingdom Fungi; phylum Ascomycota; class Dothideomycetes; order Pleosporales; family Pleosporaceae; genus Alternaria; species Alternaria sp. 'sect. Undifilum'. Next base: position 5,505,853 of record JAJJZI010000004.1, read on the forward strand.
GTAACAATCTGCTAGCTAGTGCTGTAGGAGATAAAGGAGAGTAAAATGCTAATTAAATAGTTGACCTTACAGCTTGCTAATTGCGCAGTGGGAATTAAAACTATAATTAAGCGGCCGGGCTTATAACTGTGGGAGCTGAAAAGGAGCAATTGCTTAATTAGGTGGAGTGGAATAAGTGTATTGAACAACTAAGTGCTACAACAAAGTGGTTAATAACTACTTAAGAGGAATAAGACGATCTAGCCTGTATATATAGGCGCTAGGGCGATCATCACGTGTTCAGCTTACTAGGATCACCTACTCAACAGGGTGACCCGCATGTTGCGCATGTCAATACTCCAACATTAAATAAAAAGAAAATATAGCTAATAGGATCTTGTAGTTGTTACAGTAATTAATAAAATCTATAGTTAGGTAAGATCTATAGCTGTTAAGGAGGAGTAATTAGTATCTTAAATAAGCTTTCTATCTAGTCTCTCTCTTAAAAACCTCTTTAAGCTAGGCTAGACCTATATTATTATTAGTCTAGCTAGAAAGAGATAAGCTAATAAATACTAAGTGCTTTTTGTTATTAATATCTTTAACCTAGCTTAATTTTAGAGCTCCAATAGCTAACTAAAAGATAACAGCTAGGGATAGAGCTATACTATCTAAATAAATAGAGGCTAAGATAGTTACTTACTCTTTATTACTATCTTAAGTTGTAGCCCTAACTCCTTTTTAGTCGTATATTCTCTTATTAAATACTCTTTTTAACCTTCTAGTTACTCTAATTATAAAGCCTTTCTTATTTATATAAAAGATTTAAGAAAGTCTTATATTGTATTCCTTTATCTTCTTATATAGTAGCTTAAAGTAGAGGCTATATTTAGCCTCTAAATTAGCTTTGTAGTAATTATAATCTATTCTTACCTACTAGTGTAAGATAAGATAGGTAGGATTCCTGTTAATAAAGCAAGTAACCTAGCTTTCTAAAACCTCTCTACTAGCTAAAGATAAGGCAAAGTTGCGTATTATTGCTTATATAGGAGGTATACGTCGCTTAGTAAGCATAGTAATATACTATAGGAGCTTAGTTTCTTAGTGTACGTAGAGAGATAAATAGGCGAGTTTATTTAGTTAAGTTCTGCTTTAGTGTCTGCGAGCGAGCGTACAATAATTAATACTATACTTTTTTTGTAACTTGTGTGTACGAAAAAGATGCGCCTAGCTTGCGCAATTTAATATCTTTAATTGCTTCCTAAATTAGGTTTATAGTAGTAGAGTTATGACGCGTTTTGTGTAGGGTGGTAGAGTTGGTGGGGTGATCATCACTCGAACATGATCATCTCGCGCACAGACACGGTATAACCTTTTTTGGACTTTTGCGACTAATTAGTAGAGGGTAGCTGCTTTTCACTTTTTTAGAAACCCTATTTTGACTACAACAACAATCACCACCTTTGACACCTTAAGAATAAATTAATAAATAGGATAAGTTTATAATACCCGCCTTGAATTTACTATCTATGGCTTTGTTTTTGCTCTTTTTAGAGCTATAAGGCAGTTTTTAGCCTTATAATAAGAGTTTACTTACTATAAACGTGCTTTAATTTAAGTAATGCCTAGGTGATTTTCGCTTACTAACAACAAAGAAAAATTTTACTGGCCAATCACCTGGCATTCTAACAGTAATCTCGTGCTTCCACGGCCTGGCACAGTAATTCCACTAAAACCGCCCATTCCAGGCCCTTCAGAGTTATATTACACATCCACCTTCGGCGCACTCCTTCCCCCAGCGCAATATCTCCAAACCTCGACTGGAACTGCAGCATACTACTCGATACAGCCTTCTGCACCTACAAACAATGCGCTAATACCAGATCGCGTACTTTTCGTCCACGGCGTGCAGACACCTGCTTTGGGCATGTTACCCCAAGCCCGCGCCTTACACGATTCGTTCCCACACGCTCACTTTGTTTCAGTAGATCTCTGGGGTCACAGGCTGAGCTATACGCCGGTCATTCCACACGTAGCGGCGATTTTCCATAGATTACTTAACGCGCTTCTCGATCATCTGCAATGGCCCTGCGCACATCTCGTTGGCTTTTCCTTTGGCGGCTCACTAACGGTTGGATATACTGCTTCGCGACCGTCTCGCGTCAGCAGTTTCACGCTTGTTGCTCCTGCAGGACTTATCCGCATGAGGGCTTTGCCAGTAGAGGATCAGTACCAGTTACTACACAATGTTGACGAGGACGAGGTGCGAAAGCTTATTTTACGCTTCCTTGAAGGTGGGGAGTTGATAGTGCCGGATGATTGGCAAGAAAGAGTTGGGAAGGGCGAGGATGTTGCGCAAGCGCTAACGGAGTGGCAGATGCGTGAGCATCCTGGGCATACGGCTTCTGTTGTGGCAATGTTTAGAGACGGCGGTGCGATGTATAATCACGATGATTTCAGCAAGGCAGTGCGGACTGGTACACCTTCATTGGTGGTGTTGGGTGAGAATGATGATTTGTCTACTGAGGAGGAGCTGAGAAGTCATGGCTTCAGTGATGTTTTTGTTGTTCCACAGGCCGGACATGGCGTTATTAGGGAACGGGTACCGGAGGTTGCTGAACTCTTTACTGACTTCTGGAATGGGCTGAAGAACAGTAGTGGTGAACAATAATGGAGTTCGTGGTGAATGTAAAAGCCTTTCGAGTCTAGTCTTTCACGCCCCTCGTGACTGCTTGCCAACTACACTCTCATGTCAGCCACATCACCACCCCACGGCAATCTAATTCAACTAACACAGTGCTAAGAGAAGATTGCTGGACTACCGACAATAGTAGACTTTGCCGGCTACAGTCACCATGTCTGCCGAAGGCGACGACGTCGACAGCGATTCGCTATCGCGCCCCTCCTCGCTCGATGGTTCGGACAGAGACTACGCGCCCAGGTACAACTTTTGACATCTACAAGCACATGAATTGCGTGCTCGCGCGGCGGAAGAGGACGCTATAGTTTCCATTCCGTCAAAAATTCGCCCGCCCACTGCTCTCAAAGGTGGTGAAGGACTCCGAGCTCACACATCAAAGCTCAACTCTGCCGCACACATGCACCTCCAAAACCTTCATCTGGCAATTGGGGCGCATTATGTACGCTTCCTGCCCAAATACGACGAAATCAGATATGATGAGACAACTGTTGGTAGCGATTACATCTCCATCATGATTCAGATGGGTACCTACAACGCCGTTCGCAAATCGAAGAATAAAGCCCTCGAGCTCGAGCAGAAGCTGGATCTATGGGCGTACCACAGCGTTCCGCAGGAAGCGACCCTAGAGTGCCTAGAGCCAGTTTTCACGATTGAACTAGTCGCCTACAACGGGAATAAGCAGCACGTACCTGATCTACCTGGACTAAAGACAGAAGATGCATGGGCAGTCAAGAAACAGCTCATCACCTTCTTCACACCGTTCACCGACATCCACCACGAAACGGAGCTCGGCTGCTTGGTCCGCTACTGTCTTCTTCTCGCTGCCGCCCAGAACCTCTACTACATCGATGGTATCGCTGTACCCAGAGAGCCAGGCTTCACAGGCGTACTCGTCGAACTCTGCAAGAGAAAATGGGAAGACGAGAGGTTCAAAAATCTCGAAAGGACGGGCGTATTACCAGCTGAAAGTGATGTTTGGGATGGAGCAGTCAAGTTGGATGTACAAAGGGAAGGCATGTAGAACAGTATTCAACGTCGGAGAGTGAGTGCGTAGATGAGATCCCAGCGGTCATGCCTGAGGGTGCGACGCAGCATCTTAAGAGGAAGATCAGGCGGAGAAAGCGGAGGGGCTTGTGAATACGCTTGATGAAGAGGAGTGGAAGTAAGGAAAAGCTAATACTTCTGCACATTGCAAGCAAAGGCTCCCGTACGAGACGGAGGTATGAAACTGCTACAATGCATCCCAGACTTATGCGTGACACTGATTGGTGCATTGAAGGAAGCCTGTTAAGGAATGAATTAATATAAAAGAGTGCAGTCGGGTACATACGAGCAGTTCCCGGCTACTAATATCCTTCCAATTAACCTGCATGTGGGGCCATCCTTGTATCGTACATGCACGCCGACCCCACACTGTATACACGGGAGCAAGAAGATCAATACACTTGCCACAAAAAGTCACCGTTTCCTTTCATAACCTCTTCGTGTTTCTTATCTGACTTACCACAGTCTTCATCATACCATGGCACACTTCCCCCGACGCCCTTCCTCCAACATCAGCGTCATAATAGTAGGCGCAGGCTTCGCGGGTATCGCAGCGGCGATAGAATGCGATAGAAAAGGCCACTCAGTCCTCCTCCTCGAGAAAGCCGCAGATGTAGAGGAGATCATACGATTCGGTGATATCATCTCTTTCGATCCAAATGGCGCGCGCAACTTCGAGCGCTGGCCCGGCGTCATCGAGGCAATGGAAGGAGTTGCACGGAAAACAACATGGTTGGACTTGTACCACTGGAAAGGGGAGTTTGTCACGAGACAGAGCTTTGAGGCCGAAAAGGAGTGGGGGCCAAGGATCAATGGACATAGAGGGGAACTATACAATATAATGCATCAACATGCGGTTGATCGGGGAGTGGAAATTAGGTGGGGCCGGCGCGTAACTGATTACTTCGAGGATGAAGAAAGAGCCGGTGTGGCTGTCAATGGGGAAGAGATGGTAGCCGATTTAGTCATCGCAGCTGAAGGGGTACGCTCGCGCGGCCGTAAAATCGTGCTTGGTTTCGACGATAAACCAAAGAGTTCGGGATATGCTGTATATCGTTCATGGTTCTCTGGAGATGCTATCAAGGATAACCCCATGTTGAAGCATCTCGTAGATGGAGATAGTCACTCTGGCTTCATTGGCCCGGATCTCCACTTCCTGGTTTCGTCACTCAAGGACGGGAAAGAGTTTAACTGGGTGTTTACCCACATCGATGATGGGAATATCGAAGAGAGCTGGCAGTTCCCGGGAAGAGTGGAAGATTGCCTGAAGTACGTGGAGGGATGGGCGCCAATCGTACAAGAGATTGTGAGGTCGACACCAAAAGGTGCACGTCTCATCGATCACAAGCTCGTCTTCCGCGATCCGCTGCCGACTTTTATCTCGCCAAAACAGCGTATCGCTTTGATTGGAGATGCAGCGCATCCATTTCTCCCAACATCCATCCAGGGAGCCAGTCAATCCATCGAAGATGGAGTTGTGCTAGCGGCGTGTCTCGAGCTTGCTGGCAAGAAAAGCATACCCCTAGCTGTACGAGCATTCGAGAAGATCCGCTATGAGAGGGTACACAAAGCACAAGCGACCGGAGTGAAGACGCGCGAGCGATGGCACAAGGCCAACTGGGATGAAATAGCGAAGAAGCCAGAATCCATCCACCTAGCACGCGAGGCTTGGTTGTTGAACTTTCATGCCGAGCAGGACTGCTACGAAAGGTATGATGAAGTTACCCGGGATTTGCGGGGTACACAAGCACGATTATAGAGTGCATCGCTCGGGTAGTAGCGTCGGTATATTGCTGTTGGTGCTATGCGGGCCAAGCAAACAACCCTGAACGCACGTTATCGAAACGTGGTATGTCAGCACAAGGTTGTTTAGGCATGTCTCGCATCGGCTTTCCTGTTTGGCGTAGTTCTCGATTAAACTAAACTTTGGACGATTGTGGTTGGCATCGCTGATTGGGGTGAGCTTACGCTACCGTCTAATGCCGCCCTAATACCTGCTGCCGTCCATCACGTCACAGCCGTGCACCTGCTGCCTCTTGCAGTCTAGCACGGAGGAAAAGGTGATATCCGTGTGCCTAAAGCAACTGTATGTCATCTTTGCGCAACCATAACTACCTCGCCAATTTCCTATTGCGGGAGTTTTGTACTCCAGAGCCGCTTTCTCGTATATTCTAGCAGCAGAATAAGAGCAGTTTTGTTTCAAAGATGCACCTTCATACCCTCTCCTGCTTGTTCGCCGCCGTCACCACCACGGCAGGTGTTCAGTTCGGTGATGCGAAAGACCCTATCAACATCCTAGGCATTGGACGCAACGACATTGAGATCTTCTTGGGCATCCCATATGCTCACGACACCAGCGGCGAAAACAGGTTCAAGCCTCCGATCCCATACGAGTATGCTCCAGGCACGACTATCGATGCTACCAAGCCAGGTCCGGCTTGTCTTCAACCACTGGGTGTGCTTTACCCACCTCTTGGACTGGGCAACATTACTGAGACATCCGAGAACTGCCTGAACTTGAACGTAGCAAGACCCAAGGCGGCGGACAGGCAAGGAAAGGGACCGCTGCCGGTTCTGGTATGGATACATGGAGGGTCTTTCTGGTGGGCGAGTAACACGGAGCCGACGACTGCGCCTGACGGGATGATTAAGCAGTCCGTAGAGAACGGCGACCCTATCATACATGTGGCCATGAACTACCGTCTCGGATTCGTTGGATTTGCCAATTCAGACTCACTCAAAGAGGAAGGAAGCATGAATGCTGGCCTGCGTGATCAGCGGGCTGCTATCGAGTGGGTCCGCACCAATATCGCTGCTTTTGGCGGGGATCCGGAGAGGATAACGATTGCCGGCCAGTCTTCCGGTGGCCTCGCAGTCGGAATGCAGATCATGGCTTACGGTGGGGAGAAGTCACTTCTGTTCCAGCGAGGTATTGCCCAGTCTCAGTCCCTTGAGCCTGGTATCACTGGTACTTTTGCCAAGGACGCTATGGTGGCCTTGATCGATTACGTGGGATGCAACACTACGGATGTGGATGCACCAGAGACGATTGATTGTCTACGTAGATTAGACACTGATACGCTCTTTGAAGCCTCGAATGCGACGTACCTCAGCGATATCGCACATAACATTGGTGATATCTGGTTGCCACAGGTGGATGATGATTTCCTTCCTGCACCACCAAGTCAGCTCATTGCAGAAGGACGTTTCGGCAATGCTACCTTCATGTCTGGCTGGACGCAAGGCGATCTGAACGTGTACACGAACACCTCCATCGAAACAGCACAAGATACATACGACTTTATTCGCGGCTACCTGCCGGCCATGTCGGAAGACTCGCTGACCCAATTACTGGATATGTACCCCGTAGAAGAGTTCGGAACCAGCGTAAATTTAACAGCAGAATTCTACCGCTCTGCGCGCATCTTCCGCGACATTCTCATGGTTTGCCCATCACTGCATCTCGGCGCCGCCATCGACGAAGCGTTTGATGCCCCAGTCTACTTTTACAACTTCAACCAGACCATTCTTGATCCCATCCTTGAATACGTTGACGATATCGCTGGCTTTGGAGTCGTCCACACATCTGAATTTGCGTACATTTTCGACAGTATACAGGTGTACAACACATCAGGCTACCCCTTTGATCCGACGGAATACGACTACGAGCTTGCTATGCGAGCAAGTCGATCGTGGATCTCGTTTGTGAGCCAGGGAGTGCCGACGGAGAGCGGACCACAGTCTACCACATTATTGAACTGGGACGAGGCGCTTAGCCGGCCGGGTGGTCCGTATGTCAGGACGATCGGTGGAGCGCATCCGAGTAATAGCGCGCTGGGCGTGGCGAATGCGACGGAGGAGATGGTAGAGCAGAAGCTGCAAGAGCGATGCGCTTTCTTAAACAGTCCTGAGATCATCGAGGCGCTTCAGTACTAAGGGGTGGCTCGGTCCATTTAGACGGGATGTAGATGTGTTTGGCCAATACAGGGTACTAGAGCCAGAGATGCAGGATAGCTAATGCTCTAGGAGAAGATTCCAAGGGGTATCTCAGATCGAAAAACTGTAAGCTCAAACTTACTCTGCAACATCTTGCTCCTCGTCCTTGGCGATTTTACTATCCTTCTCCTTCCCATCAACCAACCCCATTATAAACTCCCACTCTTCCTCCTCGTCCTTGGCGATTTTACTATCCTTCTCCTTCCCATCAACCAACCCCATTATAAACTCCCACTCTTCCTCTCTCACCCTACTCACACTCAACCTAGAATTCGTAACAAGTTGCATATCCCTCAGCGGCCCCTCCTTGGCATACTCTTTAATCCTCGCCAAATCCACGACTTTTTCAAACTCCCTCACAAACTCCACACTCACACACCACCACTTGGGATTCTCCCTATCACTCTTTTCATCGTAATAAGGATCCTTGGGATCAAACGCCGTCTCGTCAACTTTCGCTTCCTCAACTACGCGCAGTATGCCTACGATACCAGAGGGCTTGGCGTTGGAGTGGTAGAAGAAGCCTAGGTCGCCTTTGCGCATGGCTTGCATGTTGTTGCGTGCCTGGGGGTTGCGGACGCCACTCCAGGGCTCGGGTTCTGTGCAGGCGCGCAGGTCGGAAATGGAGAAGGCGACGTTTACGCCGTTTTCGTAGCGAGGAAGGGGCTCGGCTTTGAGGAGCCAGTAGACTTCTTGGGCGCCGTTTGCGTCGCGGTTTGTGGGCAAGGATGGGGCGGGTGGAGGGTTGGTCTTGGGTTTGGAGGTGGAGGCGGATGTTTCTGTTGGGTTGGATTTTGGCTCCGGTGATGATGTGGTCGCTTTTGAGGTCTTGGCCTTGGTTTTAGCTGCTTTCTTGGGCGGTGGAGGGCTGTTGTCTGCTATGTCTTCATCTTCGTCTCCGTCTCCACGGTCATGCTTGCGACGCGTCGTTTTATTGGCATTGCGCTTAGGTTGTACTTCTTCGGCGGATGATTCGTTATCTTCATTGTATTTCGGTGCTGCCGCCGCTGTTTGACGCGTTGATCTTCGTGTGCCGGCCATGACGAGGTTGTGGTAGAGTTGCCGCGCCCCTGGACGTCGAGATGCTGTGCAGCCGATCGAGACGGCTGCCTAGGTATGACGCCATTGGCTGGAATCTCATCCCCATCAACTCCGCATCTCACCCCAACACATGCCGACCTGGAGTCTGGAGACATGGCATCGATAGACATACGCTGGCAAATGGGCATAGGTTGGGTATAGGTTGGGTTGCACGTGATAGGGGTTAAGGTTGGGTTAGGGTCTCACGTGATAGAGGTTGAGGTTAAGTTAGGGTCTCACGTAATAGAGGGTAAGGTTAGGTTAAGGTCTTGTATAAATTGAGGTAGTAGGTGGCAGATGCGTTAAGTTGTGGTAAGGTTGTAAGTACCTATCTAATAGGAGGCAATTCGGCCTTGCTCTTATAGTAATAACCTCGACTTAACCCTTACCTAACGCACCTACTACCTCATCTTATTTAAGACCCTGACCTCAACCCACGCTAGACGCAGTTAGAGGAACCTCAACCCAACCTTAACCTATAGTCCGAGCGACCCCAACCTGTCCTACACCCAAGGCTGGGTATACCCAACCTATTTACCAGTGTAGATATACATGGAACAGCCCTCGCCTTTAGTTACCAACTCATCACAAATTGGTCACTGAAGAAATTGCATTGAAACCAACCAACGATAGAGGCCTTCACCAAAAAGACCCTAAAAACTTCTCGAGGCATCACCTACACCTACTACTCCTCCCCCGGGTCCCCCACCCTCCCAACCCTCACACCAAACGCCATGCGTGACGCCCTGTCCGGAAAAACCCGGCCTACGTTTCATCTCCGGTCCTACGCGCAAGACGAGGCGTTGAAGACAACTTTCGTCGAGCGTATGAAGCGCGATGGGTTTGAAGCGCCAGTGTGCTGGTGTAAAGCTACGTTGTTGAACCTGCAGTATGAGGTCGATTCCAAGTTACCAGAGGGGAAGGAGGTGATCAACGTTCCGACGCTGTATGTTGGGTGTACGGAAGACGTGGTGTGTAGACCTGAATTCATTTATGAAAGTAGACAAAAGGGGTTGTTGCCGCAGTTGGAACAGGCCGAGAAGATTGATGCGGCGCATTGGGTGCCTTATGAGAAGCCTGCCGAGGTGGTGACGAGGTTGGAGGAGTGGTTGAAGAGGAAGTTTGCGCAGTGAAAGGGGGATGGCGGTTGTAGTAGTAATAGTAGTAATAGTAGTAGTAGTAGTAGTAGTAGTAGTAGTAGTAGTAGTAGTAGTAGTAGTAGTAGTTACGTTAAAACTGAAAATAGGGGCTTCTTTGATTACGTGGTTTTGCATTCTTGAGATTTACTACTTGGTTAGATGGCTGTGACGTGGTTTGCGGGAAACAGTTTTCCCACTCCACAGTAAACACCCCAATACCAATCGCCGTTGATATCAGCTGCTTCCCTTATCTCTGCTCCTCGAGGGAAGGATAGTTCGTCTTCTACGCCTTCGTCTGGCAGGTAGCCCCATCTAGCTAATAGTCTTAAGCCTACACCGCCATCCGGTGGATACCGCTGTACTCTTGCCTTTTCCTCTTCTTCCTTGAGTGCGTAGCCACCAACCAGGTCACGTACGACCATGCGTCGTTGTGCACCGTCGCGATCTTCAAATCCTACAATGTACATGCGATGACTGCGGAGACACTTGCGCCATCCGTTTACGCCGTCTTCTTTTGCAATGCGGCCGCTGACGACGAGCTTGTGGTAGCAGCTCATGCAGATGTCGTAGTCCCCAGCATTACACTTCAAGCAGTGGTACCGCGTGTTTGATGGCGGGATAGGGTAGCTGCATATATTACACAGCGTTGTAAAAGTAAGAGGGCGGAAGATGGAGTTCGCGATTGTAAAGTAACCAGGCCCATGCATGAGAGATGCTGATTTTGGTGTCAATGGAGGGGTTGTGGGTATTGCGTCGTGGTCTGGTGGGGCGAGATGTCCATCCTGACGTGGTGTGGAGGGGGCTGAAGGAGTGATATCGGTGATGGACTGCGAGTCTCTTGTCTTCCGAGCGACTGGAACAAGTGGATGCGTGCAATGATGTCCTTGGTTAACGCAATCATTGCAATAGCCCCAGTCGCCCTCGTTGCAATAGTCGCACTTCCAGTAGCAAGCGTTGGCGTATGCCTTGCACATGTCGCAGAAGACTCCAACTTCCACCCTTTGCTTGGGGTCATCCTCGCTCATGAGTACGTGTGGCGCTGTAGAAGATTCCGTCAGGGGTGTTGTTGGTCTGCGATACCGATGCCCGACGAGAATATGAGGATGCTCATGATTTGGTGGATAGCCACCCTCGGGTGTTTCTCGTTCATATCGCGGCCAAGCGGTCCAGCCGAAGCCATACCAATGCTTACATCCTCTACCGAGACGGTAGCAGCGGAGACATGTGTTGTATTCACCATCATCGCAACGCGCACAATTGTAGTGGAGCTCGTACTGTATATCGTTTTTACCACAGCGCCGGCACGCTATGTGCGGTTCTGTGTACAAAACAGGCGCTCCCGATGATGAGCCTGAAGCTTGTCTCGATCGAGACTCGCTTACGGTTGGATCGGTGATTGAGCGAGGAAAGGCAGGAGGTGATAGCAAGGGAGGAGTACTGCTGTTGGAGGATCGTGGCAGTACAGCCCTGATAGGATCGGTTGTATGTCTTGATGGAGGAGGCTGGAATGGGGTAACGGCCGGAGTGGAAGAAGACAAAGGCAAAGCTGGAGTACCAACTGTAGCTAGAGAACTTGTCGGACTGAGGTTGCTGGGTAAGTCGAAGCCGAGGCTCTGGGGTGAGCTGGGAGTTGAGAGTGTGTTGACTGTGCTGGTATTGGCGTGGAGGCTGATGCGAAACTGCTCCCGAACGTCGAGCCTGCTTCTTTGCTGATTGTCGGACTGCCGACGTTGCCTTGGACGAGCATGTTCTGCTGATAGCTGACGATCACCGCTGCCATTGTTCTGGGAGGTCGCAGAGGCCGAGACGGGTGTAGGACGCTCTGCCCTTGTCGCTGACCGAGAGCTTCCCTGACTTGATGATCGCTGGCGCGGTGCTCGCCCGCCTCGGTTTGCGGCGTCGATAAGCCCGGGCCTAGATATGGGCGGTCCTACTGCCGTCTGAGGTATCGATGCGCCACTTTCTGAACGGCCGTGCCTTCTTCTGCGTGCTGCTTCCTCGTCGCGCGTGAGAGGGCTGCGCAGGGGTTGGGGCAGCAGCCATGAGGCCGACGAGCTCATCAAGCCCTCTCTTGCTAGACGCTCTCTTCTTTCCCTCCTCTCACGCTGTCTTTCCGCATGTCGCTCTGCCTGCCGCCGTCGCACAGCTTCGGCTATCCTCTCGGTCATCTCCTCCTCTTGGGCAGTGCCAATCTGGTTCAGATCTACGCCTTCAGACACCAGCTCCTCCAGCACCTGCCGCACAAGATCTTCATCCACGTCTTCAGCGTCGAGATCAGAAGCACTCAGCAGAGAGCGCAGACTGGACTGGTGTTCGATGGCCCGGGGTGGTATGACAGCCCTCGACGGCGATGCGCCGGGTGGGTTCTGGCTGGTCGAGCGCCTTTCATCCCGAGCCCTACGAGACTCCCTGCTCCCATCGCGACTTCTCTCTCTCCTTCTGCGCTCCCTGGGAGGCTCAAGACTGGTCCTACTGCTACTCGGTATGCCCACATCCCTCAGACTCAGCTGCTGGGCCTCCTCAAGCATGCGCTGATCGGCGTCATCGCGCTCATCGCGCCGCCTGAGCTTCGGCAGCACATTGTCGCCCGGCTTGTACTTTGCGCCGTCTGCCTTTTTCTCGTCGGCGCTCTTGCCTCTTTGAGGGTTCGATTTTAGGAATATATCAAGCAGCGTTGTGACGGTGGCATTGGGCTGTGTGGTGCGCACCGAGGCCCGGCACGATGGGCAGGTATAAGGATGTATCGATGTGGCGGTCGAGGCTTGGAAGGCGAACCATTCCTTCAGACAGGCGCCGCAGAAGGTGTGAAGGCAGTCGAGGAGGGTGAGCGGCTGGTAGAGGAGGTCGGTACAGATCTGAACATGGCCGAGTTAGCACGCACATCCTCGTCGCTGAGCGGGACCCAGCCCCCTATCTCTACATCCTCATCTTTTCCCCAGTAAGTTGGGAAGCTCAATCTTCCCACTTGCACCCGTACATACGAGACTGCGACACCTCACTCGGCAACACCACGAAACTTGAACCTCGACTTACCGAGCACGTCAGTTCCTTCTCCAGATCGCCCTGTACTCCGCCAGCGCGCTCAGCCTCAGCCATGGTTCGCCGCAAACTGTTGGTCAAAAGCGGTCGTCATTAGCTGCCTAGCTATGAGGTTGCCGTCTGGCTAGCTCAGCTTGTGCGGTCAGTGACTCGATGCAAACAACCATGCACTTGGCGAGCCGCTCTATTACTTGGAAGAGGCGTCATGGCATGCCAGCGCATCTGCACTCTGCACCAACCTAGCAAGTCAGATGCATGAATTCTTCGGCCCACTGCAGCCTTCAAGTTGCCGACCGCAACGAGCGGACATTTCTCCCTGTCGGTACGTCACGCGACTTGCCGACGTGTCAGAACGTCAGAACCCCCGAGTGGGGATGAAACGGCGATGCGCACGAGCACAACCACATCTCGATATCTAGAAAAGCAAACATGATCGATATGTCGCAAATAGCACAGGCGCCTCGCACTTCTACCGTCTCGGCCCCTCCAATCTTAGCATCCTGTCAAGCCTTGCACCCCTGCAGCAGATGATGTTTAGTACATGGTTTCACATGTGCCACCACTGCCGGAACTACCTCCTCGCCAAAGCACACCCGAGACACGATCCAGATCACTGGGTTACACCAAGGAAGACGCAATTCTAGAAGATCAGGTATCCACATGTTCGGGCCTGAGGTTTCGAAACCTCAGGCGAACAAACCTACTACCGTTGTGGTGGAAACCAATAAGCTTCGCAGCTGTGGGCCGTTGGGGAAATGCACATGTTCTATCAATACACATTATCACGTTGATGAGGAGATGATGAATTCTCCCCTTGGAAGATTGTGATAAGACTCGATGCCATCATGGAGATCATGCCATCCGACATCAAAAGTCAGAGCAAGCAATTGAAGATTGATAACAAGCAGCCGAGCAAGCGCATCGACGAGAAGCATGTTAGTACGTGGAGAAACGTACCTCTTGCCAACTCTAGATTGAAGAGCAAGGTGTTTAGAATGACTATCAACAATCACTTAAGCTACGCCGACAAGTCGTTCAACACACCACTCATGCATGCAATGATAGGAACCAAGCAGGCATTGGGCAGACTGATACATTGTGCATTTACAAAACTAGCAAGTCACTCCCCCTCCCTTCTCTCTCTCTCCTTGCAATACTACATACATACACCAACCATTACACATCCGACCTGATCTTTATGTACAGAGAAAACAGTTTGGCAAGTGACCAGCACATCACCCTCGCCTTGCAAGCCATTGAACTCGTCCTTTTGATCAACTCATAACCACAGTGCTTAGTTGTTCTTGTTTTTGCCCTTACCACCGGTTTTGCCACCCTTACCGCCGTTGTTGCCACCGTTGCCGCCATTGCCGCCAGATGCCTGACCGGCGTTCTGGCCTTGAGGCTGCTGTCCGGCAGCGGCAGCGCCGTTGCCTGCCTGTTGCTGCTGGTTACCACCGGCTTGGGCCTGGCCTTGAGGCTGCTGTCCGGCAGCGGCAGCGCCGTTGCCTGTCTGTTGCTGCTGGTTACCACCAGCTTGGGCCTGGCCTTGAGGCTGTTGTCCGCCGGCACCGGTGCCAGCGGTACCAGCAGCGCCAGTGTTCTGAACCTGACCGTTGCCAGTTCCTTGGGCAAGAGCCTGAGCAGCGGCGAAAGCTGCGGCGGGGCTACCTGCGGGGGCGCCGGGCTGAGTAGCACCAGTTCCCTGGACACCACCAGCAACACCAGTCTGGTCACAGGCGGTGGGACGAACCGCCTGGGAGGTGGATCCAGTAGAGGCCATGTAGGCATCAATGTTGGGGAGGACGTTGACACAGCGGTTCTGGTTGATCAAGTTGATGTTGCCAGCGGCAGCCATACCCTGGACGGACATCTGCTGAAGCTTGTCGACGACATCCTGGAACGAACCACCAGTAGCGAGGGTGCTGTTGGCGGCAATGACGTTGGGGTCCGCACTGTTGGCAGCATCGATAATGGCCTTGTGGTTAAGCTCATCGACCTCGGCGTTGTAGGCTACAGTAGCAGCCTGCTTGAACTGGACGTTGTTCTGGATGGTAGCTCCGGTGTTGAGGAAGTTGGAGACCATCATAGTGTCGGCCATCCAGTTAGAGACGGCAGTGGCGAGGGCGTTGGCATTAGGAGTCTGGCCATTCTGGAGACCAGCACCGAGGCTAGTAGGAGTGTTGGTGGCACCCTGCTGTTGCTGGTTGCCAGTCTGGGCTTGGCCGCCCTGGTTTCCATTTTGTTGACCAGTCGAAGCGGCGGCAGCGTTGCCATTGCCATTGCCGTTACCGTTACCGCCGCCGTTACCGCCGCCGTTGCCACCGCCGTTGCCACCGTTACCACGCTGTCTCTGAGCGAAAGGAGCAGCGTAAGCCGCGGAGGTAAGAAGAGTAGCGATGAAAATGTACTTCATTTTGTCTGTGAACTTGGATCTGTCGAATGGAATAATATTATGAGTAAAAATGTGAAGGAGTGTAAAAATTTGACAGATGCAGAGGAGGGTATATTAGCCTTAATTAGTGAGGAACCAGTCCGATGGAACTATCAGGATGTTGGGAGCTGTGGTATTTGTACCATCTTTGTTACCATCTCGGATAGCCTCGCCGTCGAGGCATAATGGTGAGCAGGCCCATGCATCGCAACAGTCTGGGGATGGAGCTCCACGACTCCTAACCCCCTTGGCACCAGCCAGGTATTACACAAATAGCTTGATCTGGTAGTTTTGAAGCCTGCCAAAAGGTGAATCAGGCGGCGCCAAATTGTGGAGACTCTCGAAACGGGTGATGCCGAAGCTCAGTCCCAAACATAGTTAGGGCATCTCGCAGGGTTTGCCATGTTGTGCGTGGGGGAAAAATTGGTCAATGGTGTTTGGCAAGCCCATGTCATTGTTTTGCCGGCGTCTGGGAACTGGTTTCGTCGTTCTTGGCGCCCGAGGCTTGCGGATGATCATCAGATCTTGTGTTGAATCTTAGTCTAAACGCTCCACATTTCTCCCAGATCGACACAGGTGGACTCCAGGTTGCTGAGTACCTGTTGCATTCTCTTACAACTTGATCGCGCGTCATGGTTGTGTAGTAAATAGTTCAGCTTGTACACCAATTCTGATCGACATGTTGAAGTGCGAAGGCAAAGTCATATGCGAGTTGTTTGTTGACGGTATCCTGTCAAGATGACAACAGGTATCGCATCAAAGCCGTTCAAATGTGCCCACTTTACGGGTTGTGGAGAATACTCGGATGCGTACTTCCAGTTACTGCTTTGTTTTGAAAATGCTTTGGAGAAGCGGGAAGATGTGCTAGAACGCACTAGAGCACGCCGCGACAACGTCTGCGGCATCAGTGGCAGACACGGCAGAGATTTGTGGGAAGGTTTATGCGACTGTGATTCTTTTTTTGCGATGTCGTACCAATTGCAGCTCAGAGTCCAAATGCAAGTCCGATAGAAACCAGGATACTCGATAGAAAAAGTGAAACTGCTCCTCATGACGAGCGAGTAACCTGTCGCATGGTCGACTGACATGCAAGTCAGTCTTCTAGATTGTTTCGTTCGGTATCCATCTCCGTCTCGACTCTGCGGATGAATCTAGCAGGATTGCCAGCGACGACAGTGAAATTGGGGACGCTCTTCGTCACGACACTCCCAGCACCGACCACACTGCCTTTGCCAATCACGACGCCGGGTAGTATGCAGACATTGCCACCGATCCAGCAATCTTCACCAATATGAATCTCCTTTCCCAACTCAGGCCCGCTAGTGCCATTGCGGAGAGCTGGATCGAGAGGATGAGTAGCTGAGTAGAAATTGACGTTCGGTCCGACGAGCGTGCGTGAACCAACAGTGGTTAGACATGTATCAAGGAAGACGGCGTTGAAGTTGATGAAGACATTCTCGCCCAAACGAACATTATATCCATAATCCATAATAACCGGTGGCTCAACCCACGGGTCATTCTCGAACAGTTTAGCGTCCTCGTCCGCTGTACGTGCTGGTGGCGGTAGAGGGGTTTTGTCTTGGATGATGCTAGCCAGAGTATAAGAAGAAAGTTTACCGACGAGCGATCGAGCAGTCACACGTACTCTCGGAACAGCTCAGTCAACTTCCGTCGTGGTACATCACCAGCATTGTTGAAGCGTGTGCAAGCTTGTCTGCATCGCGCACGCTCTGCTGTGAGCTCAGGGGAGAAAGCATAGTAAAGTTCCCCGCGGGCCATGCGCTGCTTGTTCTCTGATATTGCCATGCTTGGTAAGCAGAATCACGAGGATCTAGTGCTTGATACTGAGGCTGGAGTAACAGTTGTGAAGCTGATGTGGGTAAACACCAAAGTCGTAAAAGTCGCGAATGCAAGGCATCAAGGCGCTAAGACGCGGCCGGACTAGCGTGATAATCTATGTCATCGGATGTTCCCGAGGTCCCCCACCTTGCGAGCGAAGACAATAGCAAAGGAATAGTCGCTCACGTCTTCCTATTGTTCTGCTTCCTCGCAAGCCACGTGAGAGCGCCCTTTGTGTACTTCTCTTCTGTTGCAAGCTCATAAAATCATGTCTTGAACCTCTTCGTTCGTCTTGTCCTCGGCACCCAAGTCCCTGCATAATTGGCAAACTACCCATCTCCCATCGGCCATGACTTCGAACGGCTCCCTCTCCTCCGGTGTCGACATCTCCCTACCCGGAAATCGACGGAGCGAAAACGGAACATGGACTCCGGAGCTTGATCAGGAGCTGCGCGCTAGGGAAGCCTCGAACATCCGGGCCAAAAGTCAGAATGCTATCGCGCCGGAGTTCTTCCCTCACGGCAAGCGTTCGCTTTCTGGCATCGCTGTGCGTGCGTTCTGCTTAGGATTCGCGCTGGCTCTTGGTCTTGTCGGTACTGTTCTGCTCGCACACAACGGCAACCATCTATGGCGACCCTTCCTATTCCTCAGCACGCTATCCCATTTCCACTTTCTCGAATTCTACACGACTGCCGCCTACAACACACCGATCGCATACATCGACTCTTTTCTCCTCTCGAACGGCGATCAATACCGACGAGCTCATGCTATAGCCTTCATCGAGACGCTCGTGACGTCGTATTTTTTCCCCGGCTACCAGTCGATGATCCACCCGCCGTGGTTAATCGCGCTGGGCATAACGATGATTGTGGTGGGACAAGCTGTTCGCAGTACGGCGATGATGCAGGCGGGCACCAACTTCAATCACCAAGTGCAATCGCGTAAGAATGACGGGCACGAGCTTGTAACTCATGGACTGTATCGCTACTTCCGTCACCCGTCATACTTTGGCTTCTTCTGGTGGGGCATTGGGACGCAAGTCATGCTTGGCAATACTGTCTGCTTCTTGGGATTTTCCGGCGTGTTGTGGTACTTCTTCATGAAGCGTATTTCCCGTATGTCCCACATCCTCATCGTGCCAGTATGGTGGCTAACTAAATGTAGATGAAGAGGAGCATCTGATCAAGTTCTTTGGTGAGGAGTATAGGGCGTATAGGGCCCGAACTCGTGTTTGGATACCCTTCATTTGAGCATCTGTCGCATAGTCTTCGGTTAATGTGCGTTGCAAGTTGAGTATGCCGAATCTCACAAACCGACGGCATCATTTCATGATCGAATTACTTCTTGTCTGGACATGTGCAAGCTGCGACATTCCTCATTCGTTTACCAGCAAAGAAACATGTTTAGGAGAATCGGAGTATACCTCCATATCTGTATGGGCGATGTGCATACTGCCTAGGGATCCCAGCATGCGCATGTTAGAAGCCTCTGTTGTGGATCCTCATGTATGTGACGCCGATCCTCCCATCTCAATCCACTTGGCAATGCTAGACACTGCACGAAGTTGTAATCGCGGATGTCAAGTTAGGTGAAGACGTTTTCGCTCTCGATACACGAAAGAGCTCGTCTTCTCTAAGTTATACTCGATGCTTAAAATGTACGTTGGCTATGGCCTGGGCATCGAGCACGAACGCTCCTTCCGCTTCCGATATTTTCATGTCTACCGTCATTGCCTCATTGGCCACAGGTTAACACCAGGAACGGCAACCGCACGTACAAGCTCCGGACTGTTTGCTTTCCTAGTCTGGATAATCCGGCGTCACCTCAACTTTCGCCCATACTCAATGCCGCATATATGGTCTCATGCCTGGTAAACCCCCGGCACGCCCGCGTATACGCAACAGCGAAGACAAGCTCTATCAAGCCTGCCTCGACGCCTGTATTGAGGGCATTGCGAATATAGCGGTGGACAGACGGATCGTTGGTGCGTGCAGTTCCTCCAACCTGCTCATCCACCTTGCTCGACTAACTTTCCCCTAGCAACATCCACTCCGAACAACAACATCAACACAAGCATCGATAGACGCAACAGTAGTCCCCTTGTGCGCGAATCCACTCCGGCTGCGATTACTCTCTTGTCGCCGCCTCCGTCGCCCGCGCGCAAGGAAGCCGCTCGACAGACAAGCTTGCCTCGACAGTCACCATCAGCAGCAACTATGGATCGCTCAAGATACATGGATACGCCGCCGACAGCACCATCCGGTTGGTCGTCTGGAGATGCACGCAGCGAACTCGCCGTTCAACCTGCAGCAAATGCGGGTACAGTCAAGCTCAAGAAGAGCGCCGTCAAGATGGTCGGGGTTGCTGGATCCATACCTGCTGCTGAATCGCGACCTCTAGCTCCCATCGGGTCAGTGGCATCCCCCGCTACTCCAGGCTCAGTCAAGGCAGAGCCCAAGGTCGCTGAAGGGTACGAACCACTCCATGACTGCAAGCCACCGGGCTTTACTGACATGCGTATATCTAGTCCACCATATGCCAGGGCCACCACTGCGCCAAAAGCGGCTCCAAACAAGAAGGGGGCCGTCGCATCCTCTACGGTTACCATTATGTCAAACTCGACCCTGCTACAGAAGGAGGACGTGAAGTCTAAGAACGATGCTTCTGAGGAGTCTGCAATGGACGCACTCTATGCTCGCCTGAACAGCAAAACTGTCTTAACCCCCCGCATTCGCACAGAAAGTAATTCGGTAAGACCTGATCAAGCCAAATTCTCGTTCGGAGCTCGTCTGGCTGAAGCCAAGGCAGACAATATTGAGACTGGTGAAGCAGAGGCTGAGCAGGCAGAACCCGAGAAGGCAGACAAGATCAAGACTGCTGGCTTCAAGATTACGTCAATGTCACAAGAAGAGCTTGAGAATGCGTACATGCGCAAGGCAAGTGAGTACATTCAGGCTCTGCCAGACAGCAATCAAAACTCGGCAAGTCTCATCAAGGCCATGTCGAAAAAGCTGCGCGGCTCGTATCTGCCAGAAGTCGAGATCGATGTCGAAAAGAACGAGATGATCAAGGCACGTCTAGCTTTTGCCACCGCCAACTACATCAATAAGATATTGAAGAAGCGCCCGGAGCAGCCCCGTACAGCCGAATCCGTCAAGCAGACGCTCAAGGATGTGGATGGAGATTTTCTCCGGCTTTGTGCTAAGCTTGTCGAAGAGGGTCACGTATCCTTAGAGACACTCGCTGAAGTGTCTGGTATCGTCACAACCATGCGCGACATCCTTCCCAAAGCAGAGCCAGCGGTTGCTTCGGCCGAGAAAGCGCCTTCCAAGCCAGAGCCATCTGCCACTGCGGCTGCGGCTGCTGTCAAAGCGATTTCCAAGATAGCACGTCCTCCTGCATGGAGTGCTGAGAACAGCAAGCCTGTCTCCGAGGACCCAGTAGACAACATGAATGGATGGCCGTCCCAGGAGAAGCGCGAGAATCGTGAGTGCATCTCTCCAAAAACCAGGAGATCAAAGCTGACAGATGACAGCGGCTGCTCATCGCACGTGTATCCTGAAGGGTGTTGCAGGCATCGCCAGCATCAACCAACTGCAAGCTCTTGTGTGGGGTGGCAAGCTTGAGTCCATTTCTATGCCAGAATCTGGCTCCTCCAACGCTCTCGTCAGGTTCCTTACACCCGAGGCATGCGAGAAGTACCACAAGGCCACTGCAAATGGCATCGAGATTGTCGGCGATATCAAAAAGGCAGTTGTATTCGTCGAGAAGGCCGAAGGTCCAAACTCCATCAACGACGTCATCCGTAACTGTATTGACGGTGATGCATCACGCTGTGTGCGAGCTATCGGGGCCGACGAGTACAGCGACATGGCACTCATGAAGCTCGCCCGAGGCAAGAGCGTCAACAAGCGCGATGTCGACCGCATCAAGAGCGGAAAGACTGCTCGTGGTGTAAGTAACGCCTCCTTCCTACTACAATTGAGTATTGCTAATACAGTTGATGCAGCATCCGTATGTCGAGTTCCGCTTCTCAAACATCTACCACGCTCTCAACTTCAAGCGTGAGCTCATGGACAACGAGGACTGGGAGCAGTGTACCATCAGCTATGCACCCGACCCGTGTGAGATGGCCAATGGTGTCCACTACAAGGATGCGGATGAAGAATAGAGTCGCATCATGTTCTTCAACCAAACGATTGTGCGCCATGCTAGTCGTGGATATCCGGCTCATCGAGGTGCACGAGAACCATCAGGTCTCCATTTGAACACTTGGACAGGTATGGACCTCATGGAAGCGGATCATCAAGGTCGAAAAGACAACGGTCTGGGCAGTGAATCGGGATGTCTATATTCAGTGTGAACAGGACCGTCTGGGCTCGCTGGACGCTGTCTTGTTCTGGACATTGATTCGGCCTAGCAAATTCCATATTACAAACAGTGCTGAGCCCGAACAAGACTTCCAACCTTGCTTTGTCGTGCGCATCTTACTGCTCTAAATTGTGCAATCACGTCCATAGATGATGCATTCATGGAAGTACTGCCTCTGCGTCATTACCACAACTCTAGGCAGTAGTCAATTGTACTAATACACGTTCCTTGAACCCCCCCCCCCCCAAAAAAAAAGAAGAAAGAATTACAATTGTTGCATACACATACCCAAAGCTTAGTACAGAAGCTCCGAGATCCACCCCAACGCCTTGCTATTCTTTCAACATTCTCCTTGCTAACCTTCCGACGTTTCGATCATCGAAGTGGTTACCCAGTGTATAACTGTCCTACCGGTTAACAGCTGTGAAACCTGCGTCTGTCATCTCGGTGTCGCCGTTCTGCGGTGGGGGAGGCGCAGAGTCGGTCGCCGGTGGTTGCTGAGCAGCACCCAAGTAAGCACGTGGACGAGGGGCTGTGTCTTCGTTGCTACTAGGTGTGGGGCGTTGCTCGTCGTAGGCTGGGTCGAAGTATGCGCGCTGAGCGGGTGCCGGCTGTGGCTGCTGCTGTGGCTGCAGCGGTGGGAGCGAGTGCAGGGGAGGAAGCGTAGGAGGTGCGCCATTGACACCAGTATGTGGACTTGTCGCTGTCGCTGTCGCGGCGCCCATGGGACCAAAGTAGCTGTTCTGGGGCCGCCCGGATGGGTCTGGTGTACTCTGAGCACTACTCATAGGGTTCGTGCCATGCGGCAGGGCTCCCAGTCCCAGTCTTCCCTCTCCGCTCATGGCTATCCTCTCACCTGCGCCTCCCTCGGTGCTACCGCCAAGAGGAGGTGTGCCCTTCCTATTGTGGCTCTTCTTGCTCCTCAAGGGCTTGTCTGTTGGGGTAGGCGGTGGGCTGCTGCTGCGATCGCTGTCGTCGACGTTGTACTCCATGTGTTTGTTGAGTTGCTCAAGAAGGAATGCGCGCTCGAGTCGCATCTTCTGGATTCCGCGGTTCAGGCGTGTGATGCGCAGGCGCGTGCCGTCGTTGTTCTCTTCAATGTCCGTTATGCGGCGGCGGAGGTCGATGCATTTTCTGTAGTAGGCGCTTTCGACCGAGGGGGGGAGGTCTTTGGAGGAGACGGCGCGGAACGCTGAGGTAGATTGTTAGTCGACTGGGTGCTGGTAATGTGATTTGCGACGCGCTTGAGCGCGAAGGGAGTGCATACGTGGTTGCGGCATCTTTGCGCCTTGTGGTGTTGTCTCTGGCTGTTTGAAGGTGTGTATCGAGCGCTTGTAGATAAAGCGGAACTACAGAGTATGTGGATGTGATTTGGTGACACGGACTTGTTGGTCAAGGCCAGAGTGCTGGACGCGATGATGTTGAGCTCGGTCTGTGGGGCCGGGGTTGTTCCGAATAGCTTCATCTTATGCCATCCTTGGCATGTCGCGACTTCCCTCCAACCAGCAGACACCAGCAATCGCTGAACATCTCTCTATATTCGACTGTTGTCTCCTCTAGAACGCCACCAAAGACTCTGCAACACTGTCCATTTGCTTTACCAGTATGCCAGATCTTACCATCCTGAAGACTTCTAAAACGTACACACTTTAGAGTGCATCGCCATTCGTATCGTACGCCGGTCCCTGATAAGGGATCAAGAACAGCCAGTTCTCTCACATATAACTTGCTGTGATTAGAGCTTAGTCGTGGTAGTGCTGTTCACCTCGAGCCAGAATAGGATCGTCATCCGATGAAGTATGACGCCATTGTTTGGGGGCCACTCGTGATAAAACGATAATAAGGTCTTGGGGTCCTGATTTACCTTCTCGTACCCCCATTTCAGGATGCTAGTGCTCATTGTATCATTGTTGATCGAGACAGTAGTCGCCGTATCGTTTCCTCCCCAACAGGTCCATATCATGTCGGATACAAACAACATGTCTTCAATAAAACCACTCCAAATGACCCTGTCGCTCCAGCGAACGCCTCGTCAATCCTGCTCGCAACTCTCTACTATCCAACCTTGACAGTTCCCATTCCCGGAAACAACACAAGCCCTTACCTCGATTCCACCACAGTGAAACTCTGGGGCGACATCCTCGAGTACCCCAACGGTTCGCTCCAAAGCCTAACAACGTGGAATGTACACGATGCTCCACCTCTCGATACGATGAAGCTTGGGGCAGCGCAGAAACCAACAATCATCTTCTCCCCAGGCGGCGGTGAGAACGCAGTCATGTACAACGTAATAAACTCCGAGCTTACCTCCCAAGGCTATATGCAGTACTTGCGCTTGACCATCCGGGAGAGGCTCCTTATCTCCAACTACCTAATGATGCGCAAGGCGTATATGGCATTGACATAACAGTAACCTGGAACTACACATTACAAACAGCGGTGTACAAAATGCGCGTCTCCGACACCATCGCGACAATCAGGGAGCTCTTTCCCGCCTATGTCAAATCGACCAAAGCACCGTTCAATACCACGCACTATTCCGCAGTTGGACATTCGCTTGGTGGCGCCGCAGCAGCTGGCGCTCTCGTCATCGAACCCTTACTTCTAGGCGGCATCAACCTTGACGGTCTCTTCGTCGATCATCCCGACGTCAAGTAACCCTTCCTGTTGCTGGCCGGTACAGAACACATCCCAGCTATTGACCCCTCTTGGGCGCCTTTCTCTGCCAATCAGTCGGGATGGTATCGATGGCTCAATGTCACAGGCAGTAGCCAGCAGAACTTTGCTGACCTGGGCGACTGGGTTGAGCTACAAGGTCTGAGGAACAAGACTATTACGCCCTCGCTGGGCACTATTTGGGCACCGAGGATGGATTACACCGTGAAGATGCTTGTAGAGAGGTTCTTCAGCTTCGTCATGGGAGAGGACGAGTGGTCAGACGTACCAAGCCAGGCATTCCCAGAGGTCGAGTACATTAGCGGAAGTACCTCCAGTGGGTAGACGCTGCGAAATGTGTACTTACGCGGCATTTGATACGCTAGCAGCTTGGTCGAAGACCGGACGACTGCGGGCTGGCGTACTTTCTGCCAACATGTATATTGTCACGACCAATTCCCGCACATTCAACTATAGGACATTAAATCTGAATATGTTAAAATTCGCGGTGCTGTGTTAAGGTTCATTGCCTTGTATTTGTTTGCCATGTGCTACCCATGTATAAAACGGATTCGCACTTCTAAAGACAGGCCAAAACGCGCACATTCACCCGGCGTGGCAAGATCTTTGCTCTAGACGGCGAGCATCCCTCCTGCTTCGGTAGTCTCATGACTGCGGATACCCTAGGCAGATATATGTCACCTTCCACCCGCCGGTAGCTTATATCAACCCGCTGGCCTTCGTAGTTGGCACGCTTCGTCTTATCACTTCGCGTATAGCGTCACGCTTGTTGTTGTAGGCTCCCCAGAGTGTAGACAAGACAGTATAAGCAGTCGGTGTGGGATGCGAGGCCAGAACACAGTGAGAGAACGGAGCTTGTACGCTTGCGACATGCCGTAAGGTGGTGTCTGCTCTAGTGCTGAGGCCTAGGTTGCGAGAGGCTGTTGTAGAACGAGAACGCAGAGTTGCGGTGAAGATGTCCCATCTCTACCGTGTCTGTGCGCGTTTTGGCCATGTTCGAGTTTTGGCCACCCCAACACAACAACCACCTACACGAATCGCGTCATAACTCCACCAATATGGATCCAATTCAGGAAGCAATTGAAGAAATTAAATCGCGCGCACTAGGCGCATCTTTCTTGTATATAAAGTTTGCAGAAAAGTATAGTGTAGGTCGTCGTACGCTCGCTCGAAGACACTAGGGCCTAAACTAACCACACAAACTCGCCCATTAACTCCTTTACCCACACTAAGAAACTGAGCTCCTACAGTATATTACTACGCTTACTAAACGACGTACACTACCTACACAAGTAATAATACGCAACTTTGCCTTATCTTTAGCTAGTAGAGAGGTTTTAGAAAGCTAGGTTACTCGCTTTATTAACAGGAATCCTACCTATCTTATCTTACACTAGTAGGCAGGAATAGATTGTAATTACTACAAAGCTAATTCAGAGGCTAAATATAGCCTCTACTTTAAGCTACTACATAAGAAGATCAGGGAATACAATATAGAGCCTTCTTAAATCTTTAATATAGATAAAAAAGGCTTTATAATTAGAGTAACTAGAAGGTTAAAAAGGGTGTTTAACAAGAGGATATACAATTAAAAAGGAGTAACAGCTACAACTTAGGACGGTTCTAGAGAGTAGGTAACTATTCTAGCCTGCGTTTGTTCGGACGGTATAGCTCTATTCCTAGCTCTTATCTTTTAGTTAGCTGTTAGAGCTCTAAATATAAGCTAAGTTAAGGATATTAATAACAAAAAGCACTTAGTATTTATTAGCTTATCTCCTTCTAGCTAGACTAATAATAATATAGGTCTAGCCTAGCTTAAGGATGTTTTTAAGAGAGAGACTAGACGGAAAGCTTATTTAGGATACTAATTACTCCTCTTTAACAGCTATAGATCTTACCTAACTATAAATTTTATTAATTACTATAACAACTACAAGATCCTATTAGCTGTATTTCCTCCTTATTTAACTTTTACGCTTTGACTGCTTAATATTAGATTATTTAAGCCTCTCTTAACCGCCTACTTAACTAAGCTTTTATCCTACTTTTATAAAAGCTAAGGGCTCCTACTAATAGTAAAAGGAGACTTCTTTCTCCTCCTTTAGAGGGCCTAGGGTACTGCTTTTAAGGAGGAGACTATTAGAAAGTCTTTCTAGGTAACTAGAGTCTATCTACCTAATCCTAAGGTTATCCTTTAAAGATTCTGCAAAGAGGCCTTTAGTTTAGATAAATTCTTAGCTTCTATACTTAGTAGAGATAATTAGCTTAAAATAGAGACTCTTATACGCCGTTTAGTGCAAGATTAGAGCACTAAGAAGGTAAAAAAGCTTTATTAAAGTCTCTACTACATCTTAGCTTAAAATAGTATTCTTTATAGAGAAATATAAGGCTTAAAAGAAGCTCTTTTAGTTAAAAAGAGACACTAAAAGAAGAGCTATACTCTCTAACTTAACAACTCTTAGGAGTACTATAGTAGTGCTGTTTTCTAGTTGCCTAAGAAGGTCTGTTAAGCTTAGGACGACGAGGTAGTTTAATAATATAAACAACAACTACTATAACTCTAAAAAGCTAAGAGGTTTTACTTAAAAGAGCAAGCTTAATTATATAAGGCTTAACAAGCTAAGGAGAGGCGTGTTAAGAGGGAAAGGCTTAAGGAGGTAAGAGAGAAAGAGAAGGCTAAAAAGGTAGCTAAAAAGGAGCGTTAGAAATCAGCTCGCGACGCTTAAAAAGCTATACAACTATCCTAAAAGGGTAAGCGTAAGGCCTTACAAGCCTCTACTTAAAAGTAGAAGCGTTAAAAACATGTTGTTGTTAATTTATTTTATGTTGAAGCTGAGGTAGCTGCACTAGCTGCCCTAGCGCGCACCACCCGCCGCGGGCGTAGCGTTAACTTACTAAGTAAATATAAGTAGCACAAACTAATTGCAATATTATATATACTACAACTCTATAAAATCTCGTAATACTAGCTATTAGTAGTGGCTGTATAGCCTTATTTTTCTAAAATCTCTGTTTGTTGGGGTGGCCAAAACTCGAACATGGCCAAAACGCGCACAGACACGGTACTAAGGTGGACGGCGTAACGCGTATGACGGCGTAACGCGCGGTTTAAACACTAAAACTACTACTAAACTTAAGGCTGTAGAGCCTCACATAATAGCCACTATCGCGAGAATTTTTAGTAGTAAGATCTATAGGGCTTAAATAATATATATAGCTATAGAAATTAAGTTAGAGTTTTAATCACGCGCCTTGTGCGTGAGATAGACGCTAGTTAAGCTGTAACACTACCTTAAGGCTCTCCACTACTTATAGGGCTCGCGATAGGCCTCTTTTTTTAAGTAACCTTTTTAAGAGCCTTAAGGCTACTTTTCTTACCCTTTTAAGAAGTTTTTATAGATTGTTAGAGTCGTTTTGCAGCTCTGTGAGCAGCTGCCCTAGAGGCCTGTTTAGCAGCCCTCTTAGCCTTCTCCTTTTTTTTACTAATTAAGCTGCAGCCCTTGCCTATTGCCTTATTTTCTTCTCCTTTGCCTTTGCCTGCCTTTTCTCCTTACAATGCCTATTTATTTTAGCTTTTTAGTGTTGTACCTGCTCCTCCTCGCGCTCCTAGAGTTGTTAGTAATTACATACCTTCTTTACCTTTCTTAAAGACTAGACTATAGCTCTACCTTAGTACTCCTTAGGCTCCTAGAGTAGGAGAGGCTTACCTTGTTTCCTGCGTGTCTTTTTATTAATTAGAGCCTTACGTAGGCCCTTAACTTTATATTTAAGGAGAGTCTTTTAAGTTAAGATTTAGTAATAAACCTAGCTTAGCGTTTAAGCTTATTTATTACCTTAATCTTTTACTACCTCGCGCAGTAGGCGTTTAACTTTCCTCTAGTTTAAGGCACTTAAGCCTAAGGACTTACTACTACTACTTAAAAGGCTTTTAATACTAAATCTTTTTAATATAACCTTAAGATTAAAGGGTAAGAGGCCTGTAGCCTTAAAGGCCTTTAGAATTATTATTTCCTTAAAAGAGGCCTGCTAGGCTAAGTAGAAGAGGGAGAAGAAATCCCTCTTGCTTATTAAGGTAAGGCCCTAGTTCCTCTCTAGAAATCTAGAAATCTAAGCCTAGTAAGCTAATAAGAGAGGCTTAAATAAAGCAATATTAAGAGGCTACAGCGTGTAGGTTAAATAAGGAAGATAAACTGCAAGGAGAATCTTGTTCTAATTATAGTACTTAATAAAATCTATAGTAAGGTAAGATCTATAGCTGTCTAGGATAAGTAAGTAATAAGAGGCTTAATCCTTTACCTTAGTATTGTAATTTAACACCTGTTTAAGCCACGCAAGACTAATATTATTATTTATCTAGCTAGAGAGTAATAAGGAGATTTAAACCTAATAAGTTTTAGAATTAAGGGCTTGTAACTAAGTGTCCTGTATTAATCCTAAGGTTAATTAATATATAAGGGTAGGCGCTAGGTAAGATCTATTAGCATAGATACAGGCTACGAGTGTTATCTACTCTTGTAAGCTATCTTTGGCTTCGGCCTTTTAAGACAACCTTTTGATGTGACCACACATTGTGTAGACACCTTTTTAGTAAAAAAAAAGATTTATTGCTAACAACAGGTATCAGGGCTTATGCCCCCTTGTTCAGCATTGCCGGCACGCAATTGGTGTGTCGCTCTAGCATGTTTAGACGGAAACAAAGAAAAGCAAGACAAAGACGCGAATTACCTCCTAACTTAACACGCCCTATCCTACCTATTCTTGTTACTTTACTGCTAGGCGCTCCTAGATAAAGTAAAGCAGTAACACTATTATTGCCTTGCTTGCTAACCTATAGACGCAACAATAGAAAGCCTACTCCTCCTTTTCTGCCTCTTTCTTCTCTATCACTAATTTAACGTCTTATAATAGCTGTTTAAGCTAAATTCTAGTCTCTGTACTTAGCCCTTGCACAACAAATAGGAAGAGAGGGATACTAAAGTAATAGATCTTAAGTACCGCGCTAGTATTAGTAAATACTGTAGAGATCGTGTATTTCTTGCATAACTAGCTAAATTAGGGCTTAATAATCTTTTTATATATAGAGATATCGCAGATAAGAGACTTATTTAAGATTTTTATAAACTTAGAAGTCTAGCTAGGTAGTTAAGTTTTAAGATACTTAATAAATTTAGGTGTCCGCATAAGCAGTTTAAGTTAGACTAAATTAGGTGCTAAGTAGACAGTAGCAAAGGATGCTTTTTTTAGAAGAGAGCCTAGAATAAGGAGATGCTTGCTATAAAGGTTACACGCTATTGTAGTATATTGTATGCAAATTATTTGTATGCGGTGCTGTTTAAAAGGTAAGAAGCAGGTAGTAGGTAAGAAGCAGCAGCTTTATAAAGTATTATAGGCTCCCGCTGCGGTACGTACGTGTCCTTTCCCTCCTCTATTATATTATGTTGCAATCCTATTGCAATCCTACTGTAATCCTGTTGTCAGCTATAGGCTGGCAATCGCCGTTAGACACGTTTTAACTAGTGTTATTTTTTAGTACCTTAGTAAATTTTTTAACCCTAATTATCGCTCAGTAGTCTAAGCTTTCCTCCTAGAACTCATCCACCCACCGTTCGAATCTCGTTAACTATACACAATCTTTTTTTTGACTTTTGCAATTGATTAGTAGAGGGTAGCTGCTTTTCACTTTTTTGGAACCCCATTTTGACTACAACAACAACTACCACCTTTGACACCTTAAAAAATAAAGTAAGCTATCTTAAATAGTACTTCTTCTTTTTCCCTGCTTGTATAAAGGCTTACTAAAGATCCTCTTTAATCTTCCTAAGATACTAAGGAGGAAGCCCTTCTTATCTATATTGTATATGTAACGCGCTTTAACGTAGTACTGCTTAATTTTCTTGCGTAGGAGATTAAAGTATAGGCTGTACTTCCTCCTAGAATTAGCCTTATGGCAATTCTTATCTATGCCTGTTGTCTATCTTAAAATAAGCTTATTAGGGTACTAGTAGACGAAGCAATTAACCTAGTGTACTCTAACCTCTCTCCTTACAATCTGTAAGGCGAAATCTTATATTATAGCTTATATAGGTGCAAGGCCTTGCCTAGTAAGCTGTTTAATATACTGTAGGAGCTCTAGGTCCTGTTATAGATAGAGAGCCTGTTAATTTTAAGCCTTAAGGTTGCGTGAGGTTAAAACACCTTAGTGTCTTTAAGAGAGCGTAGATTATACTACACTATACTTTTCTACAAACTTTGTATACAAGAAAGATGCGCCTAGTGCGCGCAAATTAATTTCATTAATTGCTTCCTGAATCAGATCTATATTAGTGGAGTTATTAGGTGTTGAAAGGTAGTGTTGTTTTGGTGGGGGTGCGCGTTACGCCGTCATGCGCGTTACGCCGTCCACCTCGGTACCGAGGTGGACGGCGTAACGCCCGATTTGAACACCAAAACCACTACTAAACTTAAGGCTGTAGAGCCTCACACAATAGCTACTATTGCAAGATTTTTTAGTAGTGAGATCTAGAAGGCTTAAATAATATATATAGCTATAGAAATTAAGTTAGAGTTTTAATCGCGCGCCTTGTACGCGAGGTAGACGCTAGTTAAGCTGTAACACTACCTTAAGGCTCTCTACTACTTGTAAGGCTTGCAATAAGCCTTTTTTTTTAAGTAGCTTTTTTAAAAGCCTTAAGGCTGCTTTTTTTACTCTTGTAAAATAGTTTTTATAGATTGTTAGAGTTGTTTTACAGTCCTGTAAGTAGCTGCCCTAAACGCCTGTTTAGCAGCCTTCTTAGCTTTCTTATTTTTTTACTAATTAAGCTGCAGCCTTTGCTTATTGCCTTATTTCTTTTTTTCTTGCCTTTGCCTGCCTTGTCTCCTTACAATACTTATTTATTTTAGTTTTTTAATATTGTACCTGCTCCTCCTTACACTCCTAGAGTTACTAGCAATTACGTGCCTCCTTTACCTTTTTTAGAGACTAGACTATAGCTCTACCTTAGTACTTTTTAAGCTTTTAAAGTAGAAGAGGCTTACTTTATGTTCTGCATGTTTTTTTATTAATTAAAGCTTTGCGTAGGTCTTTAACTTTATACTTAAAGAGAGTTTTTTAAGTTAAAATTTAGTAATAAACTTAGCTTAGCCTTTAAGCTTGTTTATTACCTTAATCTTTAACTACCTTACGTAGAAGGCGTTTAACTTTTCTTTAATTTAAGGTACTTAAGCGTAAAGACTTACTATTACTTAAAAGGCTCTTAATTCTAAACCTTTTTAATATAACCTTAGGATTACTTTATGAAGTTTTGCAGGCTCCCGCTGCGGTAACGTACGTGTCCTTACCCTCCTCCACCTCCACCTCCTCCACCTCCATCGCAATCTTGTTGCCAGCCATAGGCTGGCAATCGCCGTTGAACACGTTTTAATTGGTGTCATTTCTTGGTACCTTTAGCAAATTTTTTAACCCTGATTTCGCTTAGTAGTCTGAGCTTTTCTGCTCCGAGCGCTTAGCGCGTGGACCTTATCCACTCACCGTTCGAATTTCGTTGACTACACACAATCTTTTTTTGACTTTTGCGACTAATTAGTAGAGGGCAGCTGCTTTTCACTTTTTTGGAAAACCTATTTTGACTACAACAACAACCACCACCTTTGATACCTTAAAAATAAATAACCTTAGGATTACAAGGTAAGAGGCCTATAGCCTTAAAGGCCTTTAGGATTATTATTTCCTTGAAGGAGGCCTGCCAGGCTTAGTAAAAGAGGGGAAAGATATCCCTCTTGCTCATTAAGGTGAGGCCCTGGTTCCTCTCTAGAAATCTAGATATCTCAGCCTAGTAAGCTAATAAGAGAGGCTTAAACAAGGCAACATTAAGAGGCTGCAGCGTGTAGATTAAACAAGGAGGATAAACTGCAAGAAGGATCTTGTCCTAATTACAGTACTTAATAAAATCTATAGTAAAGTAAGATCTTGTGAGGATCGTCCGAAGATAACCAAGGTTAGTTCTTAAGAGATAAGTGAGTGCAATAGACAGTAAGTGTATTAGCATGATTAGAAGATTAATGTAATAACACAAGGGTTAGAAAATTAAGTCTTAATTCTTAAATTAGTTACTAAGTAAAACTCTAAGTTAAACACACTAAGCTATAAGAGTTTAGTGCCTATACTATATACTAATAAGTATAGCGCTTGTATATAAGTATACGCTTGTAGAAAAGCGTATGTGCACTTGTAGAAAAGCATGCTTATAAATAAGTAGTTACGTAGTTGCGCTTATGTATAAGCGTGTAGGTCCTGCTTGTAAATAAGCAGTTACGTGACAACAGCGTAGTTGCCTTGCCGTAGTTCTCTGCTAGCGTCGCATAGTCCTTGTGAAGATCGTCCGAAGATGATCTAGGTTAGTTCTCGGGAGAATGAACGAGTACTAAAGACACGGGGTGTACTAGCACGATTAGAAGATCAATGTAATAGTACAAGGGTGTGTTAGCACAATTAGAAGATTAATATAATAACACAAGGTTAAGAAGCAAGTCTTAATCCTTAGATTAATTACTAAGTAAAAACTCTAAGTTGAACACAATAAGCTATAAGGGCATATTATCTACTACTATATACTAATAAACGTAGTGCTTATGTATGAGCGTGCGCTTGTAAATAAGCGTGTAGATGCTCGTAGATAAGCGCTCGTTAATAATTAGTCACGTGGTCGCGCTCGTGTACGAGCGTGCTCGTTAGTAAGCAGTTACGTAACAGCGGCGCAGTTGCCTAGCTATAATTATCTACTTATGTCGCATAGTCTCTAAAGAATTATTCTCTACGTCCCTTAATTTAGATTATAACACTATTCTCCTCCTTCCTAAATTTGTCCTTAAATTACGTAGTTGTGTTTTATAGTTTTCTGTTAAATAACTAAGGTTTACCCTGCGTTATAAGTAAGGTAGTTGTTATATCTTCTTCTTATTAACGTTGCTTACGTTTTAGCTTTAAAATTGCTTATGCTAACTATCCTACTAAAGCTCCTTATAATTATTATTTCCTAGAAGGCCTTATTTATTACGTTATGCCTAGTTCTTGTTTAAAGTGTGCTAAGTATACGCAGTTAGGTTAGGCATGTAATAATATATCTTAAAAGTCTCTAGATCGTACTTGCAATAAGTATTAAAAAAAAGTTAATAATAATAAAAAATTGCTTACAACAGTAAATTCGCGTTTGCTATAGAATAAGGAAATTTTAAAGCAGGCTAAAGAGCGTGCTTGTAAAAAGGCGCTGTGTCTAGCTTTTAATATAGAGGCTGCTAGTGAAAGTAAGATAGCGCAGGAAGTTAATTGTCCTACTGCAGCTATTAGTTAAGCCCTTTCGCCTACAATATAGGCTACCCTAGGTTTAATTAATGCCTTTGTTACTAAGCTTAGTGTTACTAGAGGTGTTAATAATACTATGCTAGAAGCTAGTAGTTTATAAGGTACGTTATTTATTTTATTTTTACTATTTAAGTGTTGCGACACGTTAGTATAGTTATAAGGCTTAGGTAAGTTATTTTTTACTAGTATGTGTGCTAACGTCCTTAGTTTAATTCTTAGTATAGTTGTTGTATTTTTGCAATATTATTCAGCAGTTAGTTATGTTTGTATCTAGTTCCTATATGTTATCGCTGTCTAGGTACCCTAACTATTTAACTAGGTATTTCTTGCTGTTATTGTTATTCTAGTATGCAAGGATCTTCTTAATCTTAAAATTATTTTCTTCTTTTATCTTATAATAGAAGGTTTTCTAAAGTAGCTTTCCTAGGTCTACTGGTTCTAATATATTAACATAGAATCTTAAGTAGATTCTTGTATTAAGTAGAAGGTTAAGTGTATATTTAACTAGTCCCTTCTAGTTAAGAATTAAAAACAGTCTAACTTTAACGTTGTTAAGTCCTTTACTAGGTTGTTTAGTGCGAAGATTCTTTATAAGCAAATATACTTTTTCCCCTTTCTTTAGCTAAGGTGCTGTTTTTTATCTCTAGTTTATATATAAAAGGCTTTAGCGTTAGGCCTTCTTAGGTATCTGCTTAAGTAACTTATATACTAATTTTAGCTTATTAGCTATTATAATAGCTACTTCTATTTTTAAGCTTAGAAGTGTATGTATAGATAAATTTAGGTGTCTTCTATAATTTGCGTAGAATAGAGTGTGTCCTATAGACTCTAAAAGCTTGTTGTTATATGCTATTTATGCTATAAGTAGTAATAATACCTAATTATTCTATTATTAGTTAACATATATTCTAAAGTATACTTTTATTAAGTAATTTGTTTGTTTAGTTTGTCTGTTTATCTATAGATAATACGCTGTTAATAGCTTTCTCTTTATTCTAATTGCGGCGAGTAATATGGTCAAAAAATTCAAAGTGAAGAGCTTGTCTCTATTACTAATAATTAACTTTAAGTATACTATAATATCTAATAACTTAATTACTTATAATATGTGTAAGCTATACTACTATAAAATCTTTTCTAAAGGCTATATACTCTGCTTTTTTTGTAAATTAATTAACTACTATAAGAATTACTGTCGCAACGTGTATATGTATCCTCTAGCCGGAGCGCAATCTATCGATCGGTCGGTATTTTGTTTCCGACAATTACGTTATAAGATACTTTTATAATAGAGTCTCTTAAAACTAGTAATCTTGTAACAAAGTCTATAGAGATGTCTAACTATAGTATATTAAGTAGTTCTATTGCTTGTATTTCTTTATAAGGTGCATATATACTGTGCTTATTCTTCTAACAGTCTATATATTAGGCAATAAAGGTAGTAACCTTGTCCTTTATTTCTAGAAACTTATAATTTCACTTAATAAGTTCTACAGTTCTTGTAATACTTAGGTGCTTATATACTAGGTTATTATAGTGTTGTCTAATAATTGCTTTCTGCAATTCTTCTAGTACGTTATGCGTAATTCGTATAAGTAGGTTACGCATTTATACTAGTCCTAATAATCTATTGTTATTAACCTGTAGTATTACAGAGTTAGTTATTTCTTTAGTTCTTATAATATTGTGTCTTTAACTAAGAGTATCTACTTTTCTATTATCTTTCTTTAGTGTATATACGATCTTAAACTTATATTATTCTAGTTCCTCTAACTATTAAACCTAGCGTTAGTTAAGTTTCTTAGTAGTTATAAAATTAACTAAGTTCTTGTAATCTATAAATGTTATAAGTTCTAAGTAGCTTTCTACGTATACTCTCTAATGTCTTAAGTAATTAATAATAGCTAGCAGCTCCTTATTATAAATATTATATTATTGCTCTAGTCCTAAAAACTTATAAGAATAATAGGCGATTATGTGCTATTTGCCTTTATATAGTTAGCTAGCGTATTTTCTAAGTGCAAGGTCTAATACGTCTATTTTAAATTGTAGTAACTGTCCTGCTTAAAATATATAAAAGTATAGTAGTTCTATGCTTACATTCTTAAGCAGTTAAAAGGCGTTCTCTACTTCTTTACTCTACTTAAAGAGTAATTCCTTCCTTATAAGTCTTATTACTAAAATAGTAATCTTAAAGTAATCCTTAATAAACTATTAATTAAGGTTTAGAAATCTTAAGAAGAATTATATTTCTTTAACTATTATTAGTTGTAGTTATTCTTTAATTACTTACATTTTTTCTTTACTTATCTATACTCCTTGTGCCTCTATAATATATTCTAAAAAGGCAACTTTATTCTTTCAAAACTTGTATTTCTTAAGTTTAAGTTGTAAGTTAAACTAGTCTAGGCACCTTAGTACTATATAGATATGTTTAACATAATCTCTTAAGTTCTTAAAGTAGATAAGAATATTATCTAAGTATATAATAACAAAGATGTCTAAGTGTACTTTTAATATATTATTAATAAGTTCTTAAAATATTGCTAAGGCGTTTATTAACTTAAATAGTATAATAATATATTTATAGTACTTATATCTTATTTAGAACGCTGTCTTCTATTCTTTACCTTTCTTAATTCTAATAAGGTAGTATCTATTTTAGAGGTCTAGTGCTATAAAGACTTTAGTGTAAGATAATTAATTCCTAAGTTCTGTAATATTTAGTAGTAGATATTAATTCTTTAACATAATGTTATTTAATTTCTAATAGGTAACACATATTCTAAGTAGCCTATTCTTTTTAGTATAAAGAGTATAGGGAATTCTACTAGTAATATTAAAAGTTTTATATAGCTTTTTGCTAGATTCTTATCTAGCTTTTTACTTAATATCTTAAGTTCTATCTTTAATATTTAATAAATTAGTCTAAAAGGTAAAGTTTTTCTTCTTCTAGGATAATTTTATAATCCTAGAGTTAGTGTCTTAGTAAGGCTTTATTATCTACTACTTCTATAAAGAGGTGCTAAAATTCTTTATACTTTTTTAAGATATCTAGAATTATATATATTTCTAAAACTCTAACTTTGTAATCTAGGGGAGCTTTTCTAGTATTTATTAAGTTAAACTCTCTTATCTTAAGGCTATTCTTAGTTAATATTTGCTATTTCTTAGCAATATTGTTAATCTTTCTTTTATTTACTATCTTAGTTATTCAATGCGTAGGCTAGCTTGTAGTTACGTTTTATTTATAGTACTTAAATAAAAACTTCTTTAACTTCTAGTTAATCTGCAGATTGTGTTCTTATAACTAAGAAAGTTTTAATATAATGTTATAGGTAGCTAGTCTAAAAACGTCTAGGTCTATCTCTTCCTAGTGTTCCTAGATATAGAGCGTTCCTCTAGTAACCTTGTAACTAATTATTATCTTACCTAGTATAGGCTAACTGTTAGCTACGTGTAGTAGGTAGAGTTCTTATTTCTCTAATGCTTATAGGCCTGCTACTAATATTACTTAAGTAGAAATAAAGTTAGCCTGTGCACTAGAATTTACTAGTGCCTGTATTTAGTGTTTGTTAAGCTTTACTATAAGCTTAAGGAGGCTTAGGGGATTTATTATATTAATCTCCCTAGCAGTTCTAGGTGTTTAGGGCGTTTATCTAAAAAAGACTGTGTACTAAATCTATAGAACTTCTTTGTAATAATATATTAGTCGTATTTAATATTAAATTATATATGCTATAAGAGTTAGTTACACTCTTATATACTAGTGTAAGGGTGCGTTGGGTTAACCAAAGATGCAAGGTAACGGTGAAGGTGGATGAATTAGATACAGAACTATAGAGAGACTACGTGGGTTTTTATATCTAATCCGGATAGTTAGGACTAACCAAGGTTAGGACTAACTAAGGTTATCAGAGGTCGTCGGGTCAGCTGACAGTTAGCGTAGCTAGTGCGGCCGATAGTCAGCAGCTAGTGCTGAGGTGCTAGTACTGAGGTGCTAATGCTGAGGTAAGAAAAGTCAACGAAGGCCACAGGCCGAGTACTAGAGGACATCAAGGCTTCAGCCCTTTACAACTAGTTCTATTCTTATAATCCTTCTACTGTGTTATATATATCTGCAGGTTCTTTTCTAGATTATTATTTCTATAAAAGTATAAGCTATGTCTCTTGTCTTATATATGTACTGCGCATTTGTTATTTGAATAATTATACTATTAATATTTGTATTTAGGTATTCCCTTTAGTTTCTTAGAAAACTATTCTAATCTATACTTATTAAAATAGTAAATTGTACAGTTGTTGTGTATATATACAGTCTAGGAGTACTTTACATGTTCTAAGTTATGTAGGTCTATCTAATAGTACATATCTCTAGCACAGCTAATGTCTTAAGCCTTATACTACTAGCGTGTTGCCTAAGGTTTGTTGTAAACCTCCTTTATCTCCTTGTCTAAGAGTTAGTGCGCTAATTTATTCTAGGAAGATTTAGCTTCTTTAGTCTATTTTTATATAAAATTATTATGTAGGGTTTTGTTAATAGTTGCTACTAGAGTAAGCTCTTTCTTCTGCAGTTCCTCTAATAAATTAGTATACTAGCTATAATCTAAGATTATTTCTTTATTTATTTTTAAGGTATTAAAGGTAGTGGTTGTTGTTGTAGTTAAAATAGGTTTTCTAAAAAAGTGAAAAGCAGCTGCCCTCTACTAATTAGTCGCAAAAGTTAAAAAAAGATTGTGTGTAGTTAACGAAATTTGAACAGTAAGTAGATGAGGTCCACGCGCTAAGCGCTTAGAGTAGAAAAGCTTAAACTACTAAGCAAAATTAGGGTTAAAAAATTTGCTGAAGGTACTAAAAAACAACACTAATTAAAACGTGTTCAACAGCAATTGCTAGCCTATAGCTGGCAATAAGATTGCGATAGAGGTAGAGGAGGTAGAGGTAGAGGAGAGTAAGGACACGTACGTTACCGCAGCAGGAGCCTGCAATACTTTATAAAAGCTCTCTGCCTGCTACTTCTTACTTTTAGGATTTCCTACACTATACAGTACTATATACAAACAATATAATACTTAGACTGTTCTTCTCCCTGTTTAACACAAAGACTAATAGCTTACATTAAGTAAAGTTAGACCTTACTAAGTTACTATATAAGAAGCTATAGTAGTAGATTACAAAGCCTGCGTTTACCTTTATTAAGTAGCCTCCCTAGTTAGTTAAAGAGGAGCTGTTAGTAGTAGCTTCTATAGTAATTAGGTGGACGTAGAGGTTAAATTCTATTATTTATTAACACCTTATTAATGCGTCTAGTATTATAGATGTTAAGGTTACAATAGAGGTTGTGAAAGGCTTGTTTAGCAGCGAGTTTATTAAATATGTTGTGCATGTTAATAGTCTAGGTGTAGTAATAGTATGTTATCTTACTAATCTCCTCCTGCGTAAATGTAACCTTAGTAAAGAGACCTTGCAGTAGCTCTATAAGGAGTAAGAGCGTGTTAAAACAGCTATTAAGTAGCTAGGACAAACTAATAAGCAGGAGGATTTTATAAGTCGCCTTTAGGGATAGGAGAGCTGTGCTTAGATAGTGACGCTGTTGTCGTATGTTCACATCTAAGTATAGGCGCTAGAAACGCCGCAACTGCAACACCGCCGGAATAGCGATAGAAATAACAGAAGTTGTGGTTAGCGGTAAATAGTTATTGGTAAATAGTTATTAGTTAAGAGAGTTAGTTAGAGGGATATCGCGCATCTTTGTTTCTGTCCAAACATGCTAGAGCGACACACTAATTGCGTGCCGGCAATGCCGAACAAGGGGGCATGAGCCCGGATACCTGTTGTTAGCAATAAATCTTTTTTACCAAAATGGTGTCTACAAAATGTGTGGTTACATCAAAAGGTTGTCTTAAAAGGCCGAAGCCAGAATATTTCTTTATAAGGTTTTGTAAAGATCTCCTTAGGTTGTCTAAGCTACCTAATTAGGGCATTAACTTTCTCTACTAGATCTGTTAAGTATCTAGTCTTTATAAGTAGTAGTACTTATGTGCTAATATTATGTCTATCTTCTATAGTATAGGTAAAGAGTTTCTATATAGCTAGTAGAACTGTCTCTTTATCTTATACTACTAGCTCTTCCTATGTAATTAGTGTAGCTAGTTAATAGTTTTTCTAGAACTTAGCTATCTTGCTGTGTTTAGTTTAGTCTACTAGGGTTACTTCTATATCTTTATCTAGCACTATCTTAGAAATGTTGTTATCTAAGGTTTCTTCTAGCGTGATTATAACTAGGTTATCTAGACTATTAATACTTACCTAATCCTGTCCTTAAACTGTAATAGTAGGTTATGTAATAATATTCTATTTATTATTTAAATTATTGTTAAGTTCTACGCAGTAAATAATATTACAGAGGGGTGACAAAAAAAATGATGTCAAAAAAGTTATAGTTTTCAAAGCTTTATATTTCTACAACCAGAAGGGCTATATCAAAAATGGTTAGTGATTTGGAAAGCCAAGATCTTCTTCTTTAAATTAAGCTACTTAGTAAGCTGCTTAGTAAGCACTTTTGCGCTCAACTTAAGCAGTGAAAATAAAAATAAAAAAACTCAAGAATAAATAACAAAATAACTTTTTTTTGAAGGTGTGAAAATCGCTATAGAGTATATATATTAAATAATACTAGTTGAACTCATCTATGCGTAAGTTTGAAGGTAATTGTAAAAAAACTATTAAGTAGTAATTAAGAGCTTGTTTATAGGGTTTTTTCTGAATAAATAACGAAGAAAGCTTACTAATACTTAGTGTACCAGCCTTCAGCTTCCTTAACGTCTAAATAACGCCTTAGTAATAATAGAATACAATTATCAATTGCCTTTTGAGGTAATTAATCCCATTCCTCTCTTATAGCAGCCTCAAAGGCTGCTATACTTTTTTTACCCTTTCCTATACCTAAAGAAGTAATACGCTTTTTAGCTAAAGCGTTTTTTAGCAAGGCCTACACGTTTTCTATAGGATTTAGATTAGGACTATAAGCAGGATGCTTAAAAAGCAATATCCTATTCCTAGAAAACTAAGATAAAACTTCTAGAGTTTTATGAATCTTAGCGTTATCCTGTTAAAACTTCTAGCCTATATAGAGGTTAGTAAGTCCTTTAATTATATAAAAAAAAGATTGCTACTTTAAAATTTAAATATAGAGTAAACACTCTCTAAGTAGGAAAAAGGAGTATATGTAACTTACCTTTTTTTATCGCAGGTTTTACTATAGGAATAAGGATCTTTTTAATATAGTCTAAACTCCTAAAAGGAGTAGTAATTAAAGGGCTTTTAATTACTACTAATTTAGATCTACCACCTATCCAAATCGCTCCCCAAACTTAGATAGAAATATCTTAACTTATAACTTATTTAGTAAGCGTGCTACAAATAGATTACAATAATAGAAAAATAATAGATATATTAAAGATTTTTTTTAGTTAAATAGAGCTTTTTAAAACTTACTTGTGTTAGTTATAAAAACTATTTTCCGTCTAACCCTATTATTTTGCCGTGTTTAATAGTATTCTATCCTAGCACTGTGCCCTCGCTTAATAGCAGACTCGTCTAAAAATATAACTTTATTAATGTTGATATCTTTGAGGTTTTTAAGTAATTGCTTGGCGTAAATATGATAACTATAAGCCTTTTTAGCGTCTAAAGGCGTCTTTTTTCAAGAAATGTTAACAGAATAGTTCTCCTTTTTTAAAAAGCATTGTAAGCTTCTAATAGAAAGATCTAGACTATTTTCTTTTAAAAGACGTCAATTTGTCTTTTTAGGGCTTTTAGTAAGGTCTCTATTAAGCACTCTTTTTGCTTTATTTAAGATCTTTATAGGACGACCTTTTTAAGGCCTAAAAGTAGATAAAGGAGCCGTTTTTTTGTTTTATTTGATAAAGAGTATTATTAATACATCTAGAGGACTTTTCTAGTATATTACTAATCAAAGAAATAGGCTTGTTTTGTAAATATAAAGTATAAACTTCTTGCTTAAATTAAGAAAGATTGCGAGACATAGAGGAGATATTATAAAAAAAGCAAGTTAGGACAAACAAGAGGAGTTGGTATACTAAAAGCTTACTAAGCTATTACGTAATTAGCGCTTACGTAAGTAACCCCTATTTTTTTCACCCTTTTATTAAACTCTAAGGAATTAAGATGTAAGCCTCCAAAATACGCTTACGTTATACTTATGTAAGCTTATTAAACTTGTTTTTTTCTTAGCGTGTTTTTATACAATTATAAAAAAGTTATACTGAAATCTATTTTCACTTTTTTTTC
Organism: Alternaria sp. 'sect. Undifilum'; assembly: GCA_024321975.1. NCBI lineage: Eukaryota > Fungi > Ascomycota > Dothideomycetes > Pleosporales > Pleosporaceae > Alternaria > Alternaria sp. 'sect. Undifilum'. The sequence goes on from JAJJZI010000004.1 coordinate 5,547,822, forward strand.
ATCTCATTTCAAGCAAGATTACAGGGACAACCGTGCTGACTAAGCAGCTTACTAAGCCACCCAACTCAAAAAGGAAGATATTGGCTTTCCAAATCACTTATTCTTTTGGGTATAGTACTTCTAGTTGTCAAAAATAAAGCTTTAAAAACTATAACTTTTTTGACATCTTTTTTTTTGTCACCCCTCTGTATAATAAGGCTTAATATAATACTACTTAATTTTATTGCGTAAGAGAGTCAAGTAAAGGCTATACTTCCTTTCTAAATTAGCTTTATAGTAACTGTTATTAATCCTTGTTGTCTATTTTAAAATAAGCTCGTTAGGGTGCTTATAAACAAAGTAATCAACCTAGTTAACATTAAGCTCTCTTTAAGTAATCTATAAGGCGAAATTCCTAATCATAGCTTAGGTAGGTAGAAGACCTCGTATAGTAAGCTGTTTAATATATTATAGGAGCTCCTCCTCCTATTGTAGATAGATAGCTTGTCAGTGTTAAGCCTCAAGGCAGCGCGAGGTAGATCTACCTTAGTGTCTTCGGGTGAGAGTAGATCGCACAACACTATATTCTTTTAAGATCTAAGTATAATTAATATTTTCTCTAGGTGCTAGGGCATCTATAGCTGCAAGCGCAGTCTCAATTCTATTTATTTTAGTAAAGTTATCGCGTGTTGAAGTTGAGGTGTTATTTGGCTAGCCGCGCGTTAGGTGGTGGTGCGCGTTGAGTAGTGAGCCTCGGTATAGTGGAGGTGGCCGCTAGGTACCGTGTCTGTGCGCGCAATGACCCAGTTCGCGTAATAACCCACCCTAACACAACAACCACCTACACAAATTACAACATAACTCTACTAATATAGATCTAATTTAAAAAGCAATTAAAGATATTAAATCGCGTAAAGAAGGCGCAGCTTTTAGCTATTGTGAAGTTGCAAAAAGGTATAGAATTAGCTATTATACCCTTACTTAAAGATACTAAGGGCAAACTTAGCTGCGCACGATTGCCTATCTTTCTTTATACTTACAACACAAGAAGAAGCTTATATAATATATTAAAACGCTTACTAAGAGGCGTACTCTACTTACAGGAGTTATAATACGCAACTTTGCTTCTTCTTTAGTTAGTAAATAGGTCTTAAAAAGCTAGGTTACTTGCTTTATTAACAAGAATCCTACCTATCTTATCTTAGACTAGCAGTTAAAAATAAATTACAATTACTACAAAGCTAATTAAGAGGCTAAATATAGCTTCTACTTTAAGCTACTATATAAAAAGATAAGAGAATACAATATAGAGCCTTCTTAAATCTTTAATATAAATAAGAAAGGCTTTATAATTAGAGTAACTAGAAGGTTAAAAAGAGTATTTAATAAGAAGATATACAACTAAAAAGGATTTAGAGCTACAACTTAGAACAGTTTTAGAAAGTAAGTAACTGTCCCAGCCTACGTTTGTTTAGACAGTACAGCTTTATTCCTAGCTCTTATCTTTTAGATAGCTGTTAGAGCTCTAAAATCAAGCTAAGTTAAGAATATTAATAACAAAAAGCACTTAGTATTTGTTAGCTTATCTCTTTCTAGCTAGACTAATAATAATATAGGTCTTGCCTAGCTTAAGGAGGGTTTTAAGAGAAAGACTAAATAAAAAGCTTATTTAAAATACTAATTTCTTCTTCTTAACAGCTATAAATTTTACCTAACTATAAATTTTATTAATTACTATAATAACTATAAGATCTTATTAGCTGTATTTCCTTTTTATTTAAATTATACGCTTTAACAGCTTAATGTTAAATTATTCAAGCCTTTCTTAACTGCTTCCTTATCTAATCTTTTATCTTACTTTTATAAAAGCTAGGGGCTCCTACTAACAGTAAAAAAAGACTTCTTTCTCCTTTTTTAGAGGGTCTAGGGTACTGCTTTTAAAAAAGAGACTATTAGAAAGTCTTTCTTAGTAACTAGAGTCTATCTACCTAATCCTAAGGTTATCTTTTAAAGATTCTACAAAGAGGCCTCTAGTTTAGATAAACTCTCAGCTTATGTACTTAGTAGAGATAATAAGCTTAAAATAAAGACTTTTATACGCTGTTTTGTGCAAGATTAAAGCACTAAAAACGTAAAAAAGATTTATTAAAGCCTTTACTATATCTTAGCTTAAAATAGTATTTTTTATAAAGAGATTTAAGGCTTTAAAGAAGCTCTTTTAGTTAAAAAAAATACTAACAAAAGAGCTATACTATTTAACTTAACAATCTTTAGGAGTACTATAGTAGTGCTGTTTTCTAGTTGCCTAGGAAAGTCTGTTAGTGTAAAGGGCTGAAGCCTTAATGTTCCCTAGTACTCGGCCTATGGCCTTCGTTGGCTTTTCTTACCTCAGCACTAGCAGCTGACTATCGGCCGCACTATTTGCGCTGGCTTCTACAGTAGGGTGACATCGAAAAAAGACTTTTGAAAAGTTATACTTTTTCAAGCTCTATATATAATCAACTAGAGGTGCTAGGACTATAATTTTTAGAGTTTGAAAAGCCAAGAACTTCCTTTTTAAGTTAGGCTATTAGTAAGCCTGATTAGTAAGCCTAATGGGAAAGATAAAAAGCAGTAAAAACAGCTAGTAAAAAAAACCTAAATAAATGTAGCTACAACTTTTTATTCACAGTATCTTTTTAGCTAAAAGTTAGAAGTGTTATATAATAGTGTAAGATCTATGATGTATCAGTATTAATAATTATTCTAATTGTTACTAGAATAGTTAGATAAGAGAGTTATTTTTTAAGGTTTTTTTATATTGAAGTAGCTAAAGCTAGTAACTAGTACTTAGTATACCAACCTTTAGCAGCTTTAACAGCTAAAAAACGCCTAGATAAAGAATTAATACAATTATCAATCGCCTGTTGTGGTATAAGGTCCCACTCTTCTAAAATTGCCTTTTCAAACAATTCTACTGTAGCTGATCTGGTAGCTTCTGCTAGTAACTACACTACTAGCTGCACTAGTTACGCTAACTGTCAGCTGACCCGGCAAACCTCTAATAACCTCGGTTAGTCCTAACCTTAGATAGTCCTAACCTTAGATAGTCCTAACTATCTAGGTTGGGTATAAAAACCTTTACGTAGTCTCTCTATAGTTCTTTATCTAATTCATTTACTGATTACCTTGTATCTTTGGTCAACCTAACGTCCCTTACAATTAAATTAGATCTTTCTTTAGCTACTCGCGTAGCTACGTCGTACTTAGAAGCCTGCTAGAGCTATATCTACGCGCGAGATCCTAATTAATTAGACTGCTAGTTAATTAGTTGACTGTTGAAATCTACTAAAGGATTAACAGTAAGAGAAGCACTAGAAAGTGCTAAATATACTTATTGTATAAGTGTCTAAGGCGTTTAAATTCGTTAGATAAGCCTACTAAGCGTAGTAGCCCCAGAAAACGGACAAAGGATAAGCCTACTAAGCGTAGTAGCTCCTACATGAAAGGATAAGCCTACTAAGCGTAGTAGCATCTACAACAATCCCTGCTGACAATAATAGAGTACTAGCAAGTACTGATAAATACAATAGTAGAACCCTCAGCAGCTTTTTTAGTTGTGAGGATAGCAGAACTACACTAAGATGGTGTTAGTAGACCTAAAGTAGAAACTACTTTAGAAGGTCTTTGTAGAGCGGGTGGCCTAGACGAGATAGCTACTTCTACAAGGATACAGGAAGCCTTTCAAGCTTAGGAGGCTATAGGCACAACGTTACAACAAGAAAGGGAGCCTAGGGTAGAATAACAATCTTAACTACTACCTTAGTTACCTACCCTATTAACTGCCCTAGGGAATTAACAAGCTCAAACGCCTAGGCGTTTTAAACATCTAGATTCTAATACCTTTAACAGAAATAGAAAGACATACTGAATCTTTTAACAACAACTTACCGCTAAGGTAGAAAATAACAAAGAAGATTTAAAAATAGATAAAAGCACTTGTAATTACGCCTTTAGTTAACTAAAAGGCTTAGCTGCAACTCTTACCCTGCCTTTCCTCAACTAAAAAGAGATTTCTAATTTATAAAACTTTAATAAGTTATGAAACTTCTTTAACTAAATATTTAGCGATCCCTATAGCGCAGAGAGAGCTAAGAACAAGCTCTAGTCTATAAGCTAAGGTAAGAAAAGCATCTGCAAATATAATATAGAATTCTAGGAGTAACTGCTATTATCTAATAGTAGCTTAGACAAGGATACAAGGATGTTGCTTTTCTAAAGAAGTCTTATTTAGAAACTTTAAGACAAACTTATAGGTATTACCTATAAAAATTTAGACAGTCTACAAAACAAGGCTATAGAGATTGCTAATTACCCCTACAGAATAGAGGAGTACTTTAAAGGTAGAGACAACAAGCCTAAAGAGTATAAATCTAGGAGAACTTCTCCTCCTTCTTCTCCTTTACAAGGAGACTAGATAGAAGGAATAGAATACACAGGAAGAACTGCTAAACCTTAATAGTTTAGTAACTAGGAGTTAGAATAGTTGTACAAAGAAAGACGCTATTTTAATTATAAATAGAAGGGCTATTTGTCTGCATATTATATAGAGAATAAGAAATCTTCTAAAAGGAGAAAAGACTTTAGTTAAGTCCTCTAACTCTAAGAAAAGAAAGATAATAAGCTTAGCAAGGGAAGCTTAAATTAGGACTTATATTTAGAAAAGAGTAGCTCTTATTTAAAGTTACTAATAGGAGCCTCTAATAAGCTAGGATAACTTAGTTAAGAAGTAGGCTAAATTTAAAAACAATATAAGCAGTAATAGAATTACTTTAAAGGCGCTAGTTAATTGTTATACTTTCGCCTCTACTTTAATTAATACAAGAAACCTTGTATACTTACTTATTAGCCGTTAACTTATTAAGAACGCCAACTTATAGTGCATTTCTATTTCTCCTAAGAGATTAGAAGGAGTTATAGATAAACCTAGAACTATTAACAAAGTTGCTAGGTTAGACATTAATATCAAGAGTTATAAAGATACTATTTAGGGTTATGTAGCCTCTACACACCCTAGTTACAATTTAATACTTAGATAGCATCCTACATTAGGCAGGCAAAAAAGGATAACTCTATTTAGACTTTTACTACTTCATTTAAGAATATTAAAAAAGCCTTAGCTCCTAAGAAGAAAGTAAAGGTCCTACCTTTACTTTCTAAGGCTTATTAACACCTAGCTTAGATTTTTAGTGTAAAAACTGCCTCTATACTACCTCCTTTACGCAGATCTAAAGTAGATTACCAAATTAAACTAGAGAAAGATAATAAAGGTAAAGAAAAGGAGGTTCCCTAGGGACCTCTATACAGTATAAGCCGCCTAGAACTTCTAGTACTACAAAAGGAGCTTATTTCCCTACTTAATAAAGAATAGATTAGAGCTAGTAGCTCTTCTACCTCCTCCCCTATCCTTTTTACTAAGAAACCTAGAGGAGGATTATGTTTTTGCGTTAATTACTAAGCCCTTAACGCCATTATAAAGAAAAATTATTATCCTTTATTTATAATTTAGGAAACTCTTAACAATATTACAAAAGCTAAATAGTTTATAAAGATTAACATTTCTGTAGCTTTTTATAAGATTAAGATTAATACAGGAGATAAGTAAAAAATAGCTTTTTACACTAGATTTAGGTTATATAAATAGCTAGTTACTTTATTTAGTATAGTAAACGCCCTTAGTACTTTTTAAAGCTATATTAATTAGACTCTTTACAAGTATATTAATAATTTTTGCTTAGCCTACCTAGACGACGTTTTAATATATTTAAACGGCTTACTTAAGGATTACTAAACTAATACAAATAAAGTCCTAGAAGCTATAGGTAAGGCTAGATTACCTTTAGCTATCTAGAAATGCGAATTTAACGTACAGAGTACAAAATACCTAAGTTTTATTATTAAAGCAAAAAAAGGACTTTAAATAGATTCTAACAAGAAAAGGTAATTAGAGATTAGCAAGTACCTACAAATGTTAAAAAAGTACGTAGTTTTCTTAGTTTTACAAACTTCTATTAACAATTTATTAAGAATTACTTAGAAATAGTAGCTCCGCTTTTAAGGCTTACTAGTAACATCTCCTTTTAATAAGGAAAAACTAAGCAAAAGGCTTTTAACAAGCTAAAGGAGTTATTTATTACTAAACTAGTACTAGCTTAATAGGATCCTGACAGAGAAACAATCCTAGAAACAGTCTCTTCTAGATATATAGTAGCAGGAGTTCTCTTATAATATAATAATACAGGAAGTTTACGCCTTGTAGCTTATTATTTAAAAAAGATAACTAGCACGTAAAGCAATTACAAGATATATAATAAGAAATTACTAGTAGTTATCTCTTACTTATTTAAGTAGGATGCTATGCTACAGTCTTTAAACAAGTTTATAGTTATTATAGACTATAAGAACTTTAAATATTTTAGCAAGCCTAGATAGCATAGAAAGAGACAAATAAGATAGGCTTAATTTCTAAGAAAGTTTCTTAATATAGAAATTTCCTACAGGCCTAGAGTAAATAACTCTAGAGCTAATGCCTTATTTAGAAGATAATAAGATATGCTAGTAAACAACTACGATACTAGGATTTCTAGGAGGTTTCTACAAGTATTTAAACCTATAACTACAGCTACTAACAAAGAACTAGAGGAAGAAGAAGTGCTTAGAACCTTTAGCTGCAATAGCTATCTAGCAGCTATACTAGAATTACTTTAAGAGTAGTTAGATCTAGAAGATCTATAGGATAAAGCTAAAAAAGAGGACAAAACTTATTAAATAGCCTAGAAAGCTATAAAGGATAGTAAACAACAATTTCCTACAGCTTTAGATCTTAAACTTTCTATTTCTAAATGCTAACTAGACGATTCTAGAAACCTCCTATACTAAGATTAAAAATAGGTACTAAATAATAAACCTCTAAGAACTAGAATTATCTATAAAATCTACAGTTCTAGGGCTTTAAGCTATCTAGGAAGTGTAAGGGTGCGTTAGGTTGACTAAAGATATAAGGTAAACAGTGAAATAAATTAGATAAAGAACTATAGAGAGACTACGTAAAGGTTTTATATCCAACCTAGATAGTTGAGACTAACTAAGGTTAGGACTAACAGAGGTTTATCGGAGGTTTGCCGGGTCAGCTAATAGTTAGCGTAACTAGTGCAGCTGGTAGTGTAGTTACTTAGCAGAAGCTACCAGATTAGCTAGAAGCTAGCGCAAATAGTGCGGCTGATAGTTAGCTACTAGTGCTAAGGTAAGAAAAGCTAACGAAGGCCACAGGCCGAGTACTAGGGAACATTAAGGCTTTAGCCCTTTACAATACCCCCCTCCTAAAAAAATATAGTAGGAGTAGTAATCTTGTTACCTAGAGTTCTACACTTCTAGAGCTTCCGTATCTTTTAGATTAATAGCTAGTTCCTAAGTTAGATTTAGATATCCTAACTATTTAACTAAGTACTGCTTTTTTCTTTCTTTTCCTTTTTCTTCTAATAGGGTCTTTACTAGGTATTCTTCTCTATCCTCTGTCTTAATTAGTAGAGGTTTATTGTTGTCTATTAGCTAGCTTAGTAGAGGGTCTAAGGACGCTAGTCTAAGGTTATTAATATTAAATACTAGGTAAATCTAGCTAGGAGTATTTAATTTAACTGTGTTTAGTCTAATAACCTTAAGTCGGTGTACTTAAGGTTTTTCTAGTTTAGTTTTCTACTAGGCCTTTTGATTTTATAGTAGTTACCTAGTTTTAACTATACTCTATCGCCTATTTTAAGCTAAAGTAATTAATGCCTTTTCTTATTTGCCTACTTTTCTTGTTCTTATTAACTTTCTCCTATTATAGCTTATACAAGCTAAATACTCTGCTATAGTTTATTAATAATATTTTCTGCCTTTTAATAGTCTTCTTATATTTTCTTTTAAAGTTGTTGTTAAAGGCCGTGCTTAGTTGTAATTTGTAGAGAATCTACCTTATAGCCGTGTTGTAGGAAGAAAGAAGACAATTTTGTAGACTAAGCTTGCCTTGCTATAACTACAATCTTAGCTATCCTTAGGTTACTTTTTTAATTTACCTAATCTTAATTATAGAAGGCTTATAAATAAGCCTGTACTATAGAGTTTATTCTTTCTGTAGACCTGTTAGTTTTAAGATAGTATCTAGAAGATAAGCGTTACTTAATTTCTAATAACTTACAAAGCTTAATTTAAAAATAGTTAACAAACTATATACCTCTGTCTAAAGTAATATAGTTTAGTAACTAATAGTAAGCTACTATAAAGGCAATAAAAGCTTTAGCAACACTTTCTATAGTAATATTTTTAAAGCTTATTAGAACAATATCCTTACTAAGCCTATTTATAACTACTATAAGGTTTGTACAGCCTTTGCTTTCTAGTAACCCTATAATAAAATCTATAGAAATTTCTTTCTATATTTGCTTAGATACAGGTAAGGGTTTTAGTAAGTCTTGTAGGCCGTCTCTCTAGGGTTTTGTTCTTCTACACACTAAGCAGTTCTTTATATATCTTTTAATACTTTTGCTAATAGAGGGCTAAAAGTATTCTCTTGCAATAGCTTAGTAGGTAATGTTCCTTCCTAGATAGCCTAAAGCCCTAGAACTGTGGATTTTGTAGATAATTCTAGTTCTTAGAGATTTATTATTTAGTACTAATTTTCAATCTTAGTATAGGAGGTTTCTAGAATCGTCTAGTTAGTATTTAGAAATAGAAAGTTTAAAGTCTAAAGCTGTAGGAAATTGTCTTTTACTATCCCTTATAGCTTTCTTAGCTATTTAGTAAGTTTTGTCCTCTTTTTTAGCTTTATTCTATAAATTCTCTAGATCTAACTACTCTTAAGGTAATTTAAGTACAGTTACTAGATAGCTGTTGCAGCTAAAGGTTCTAGACACTTTTTCTTCCTCTTGTTCTTTTTTAGTAGCTATAGTTGTAGGTTTAAATACTTAAAGAAACTTCCTAGAAATTCTAGTATCCTAGTTGTTTACTAGCATATCTTGTTGTCTCCTAGATAAGGCATTAGCTGTAGAGTTATTAACCTTAGGCCTAAAGGAAATTTCTATGTTAGGAAACTTTCTTAGAAATTAAGCCTATCTTATTTGTCTTTTGCTAAGCTGTCTTAGCTTACTAAATTATTTTAGGTTTTTATAGTCTATAATAACTATAAACTTGTTTAAAGACTATAGTATAGCATCCTACTTCGATAAGTAGGAAATAACTACTAGTAATTCTTTATTATATATCTTGTAATTACTTTACGTGCTAGTTATCTTTTTTAAATAATAAGCTATAAGGCGTAAACTTCCTTTATTATTATATTATAAGAGGACTCTTGCTACTATATATTTAGAGGAGTCTATTTCTAGGATTGTTTCACTATTAGGATTCTATTAAGCTAGGACTAGCTTAGTAATAAATAACTGTTATAGCTTATTAAAAGCATCTTGCTCTGCTTTTCCTTATAGAAAGTAGACGTTTCTAGTAAGCCTTAAAAGAGGAGCTACTATCTCTAAGTAGTTTTTAATAAACTATTAATAAAAGTTTACAAAATTTAAAAAACTGCGTACTCCTTTAATATTTGTAAGTGCCTACTAATCTCTAATTACCTTTTCTTATTAGAATCTATTTAAAGTCCTTTTTTTGCTTTAATAATAAAACTTAGGTATTTTGTACTCTGTACGTTAAATTCGCATTTCTAGATATCTAAAGGTAATCTAGCCTTACCTATAGCTTCTAGGACTTTATTTGTATTAGTTTAGTAATCCTTAAGTAAGCCGTTTAAATATATTAAAACGTCGTCTAGGTAAGCTAAGTAAAAATTGTTAATATACTTGTAGAGAGTCTAATTAATATAGCGTTCAAAGGTACTGAAAGTGTTTTCTATACTAAATAGAGTAACTAGCTATTTATATAACTTAAATCTAGTGTAAAAAGCTATTTTCTATTTATTTCTTATATTAATCTTAATCTTGTAGAAAGCTGTAAAAATTTTAATCTTTATAAACTATTTAGCTTTTACAATATTATTAAAGGTTTCCTAAATGAAAAGTAAAGAATAATAATCTTTCTTTATAATAGTGTTTAGGGCTTAGTAATTAACGTAAAAACGTAATCCTCCTCTAGTATTCTTAGCAAAAAGGATAAGGGAAGAGGCAGGAGAGCTACTAGCTCTAATCTATCCTTTATTAAGTAGAGAAATAAGCTCCTCTTGTAGTACTAGAAGTTCTAGACAGCTTATACTGTATAGAGGTCCCTAGGGAGCCTCCTTTTTTAACCTTTATTATCTTTCTCTAGTTTAATTTGGTAATCTACTTTAAATCTACGTAAAGAAGGTAGTATAGAGGCAGTTTTTAGATTGAAAATCTAAGCTAGGTGTTAATAAGCCTTAGAAAGTAAAGGTAGGACCTTTACTTTCTTCTTAGGAGCTAAGGCTTTTTTAATATTCTTAAGAGAAGTGGTAAAAGTCTAAATAGACTTATCCTTTTTTGCCTACCTAATATAGGAGTAATAAGCTGTTGCGCTTATATGTTTTAATCTCTAGTCTCCTTTAATAAGGCAATTCTTAGTGCTAAGTAACTTAATCCTTTAGCTAAAAGAATAGATGTAAATTGTTTTTTTTAAAAAGAGCAATAGTAACCTCTCTTCTATTTATTTAGGGCCGTCTAAGTATTAAACTATAACTAAGGTGTGTAGGGGCTGTATAACCCTAAATAGTATCTTTATAACATTTAATATTAATGTCTAACCTAGCAACTTTATTAATAGTTCTAGGTTTATCTATAACTCCTTCTAATCTCTTAGGAGAAATAGAAATGCACTATAAGTTGGCGTTCTTAATAAGTTAACGGCTAATAAGTAAGTATACAAGGTTTCTTGTATTAATTAAAGTAGAGGCGAAAGTATAACAATTAACTAGCGCCTTTAAAGTAATTCTATTACTGCTTATATTGTTTTTAAATTTAGCCTACTTCTTAACTAAGTTATCCTAGCTTATTAGAGGCTCCTATTAGTAACTTTAAATAAGAGCTACTCTTTTTCTAAATATAAGTCCTAATTTAAGCTTCCCTTGCTAAGCTTATTATCTTTCTTTTTCTTAGAGTTAGAGGACTTAACTAAAGTCTTTTTCTCCTTTTTAGAAGATTTCTTATTCTCTATATAATATGCAGACAAATAGCCCTTCTATTTATAATTAAAATAGCGTCTTTCTTTGTACAACTATTCTAACTCCTAGTTACTAAACTATTAAGGTTTAGCAGTTCTTCCTGTGTATTCTATTCCTTCTATCTAGTCTCCTTGTAAAGGAGAAGAAGGAGGAGAAGTTCTCCTAGATTTATACTCTTTAGGCTTGTTGTCTCTACCTTTAAAGTACTCCTCTATTCTGTAGGGGTAATTAGCAATCTCTATAGCCTTGTTTTGTAGACTGTCTAAATTTTTATAGGTAATACCTATAAGTTTGTCTTAAAGTTTCTAAATAAGACTTCTTTAGAAAAGCAACATCCTTGTATCCTTGTCTAAGCTACTATTAGATAATAGCAGTTACTCCTAGAATTCTATATTATATTTGCAGATGCTTTTCTTACCTTAGCTTATAGACTAAAGCTTGTTCTTAGCTCTTTCTGCGCTATAGGGATTGCTAAACATTTAGTTAAAGAAGTTTAATAACTTATTAAAGTTCTTTAAATTAGAAATCCCTATTTAGTCAAGAAAAGGTAGTGTAAGAGTCGCAGCTAAGCCTTTTAGTTAACTAAAGGCGTAATTACAAGTCCTTTTATCTGTGACAAAGTCTTCCTTGTTATTTTCTACTTTAGCGGTAAGTTGTTGTTAAAAGGTTTAGTATATCTTTCTATTTCTGTTAAAGGTATTAGGATCTAGTTGTTTAAAACGCCTAGGCGTTTGAGCTTGTTGATTCTCTAGGGCAGCTAATAGGGTAGGTAACTAAGGTAGTAGTTAAGTGTTGGAGTATTGATATGCGCAACATGCGGGTCACCCTGTTAAGCAGGTGATCCTGGTAAGCTGAACACGTGACGATCGCGCTAGCGCCTATATATACGGGCTATATCGTCTTATTCCTCTTAAGTAGTTATTGGCCGCTTTGTTGTGGCACTTAGTTAATTAATACACTTATTCCACTCCTCCTAATTAAGTAATTAAACCTTCTCAGCTCCTATAGTTATAAGCCTAGCTGCTTAATTATAGTTTTAATTCCTACTGCGCAATTAGCAAGCTGTAAGGTTAACTATTTAATTAGCATTGTACTCTCCTCTATTCTCTTACAGCATAGCCAGTAGATTGTTGCTGCTGCTGTACCTCTCTTGTTAATTATACAATTAACCTCTTTCTAATACCAGCTACCTAGCTACCTACTAATTAACTAACTAATTTATTATTACTTTAATAATAACCTACGTTGTAATCCTACACGAAGTATCTTATCTTAAGATAGACTTTACTAATACACCGCTTGTCGCCTTAGGGGTGATCCTTAAGGCTTAATTAGACTAGCTAACCTAGTTTACTCTATTAAGGCTACACTACTTAGAGAAAGGCATCTAGGATTAAGTTAATCCTAAGCTCCTAGACGTACCCTTAATAGATCACTAAGAGCTACAGTATCTAGAACTGCCTAAAGATATTAAGCCGCTAGTTGCTCTATTACCTAGTGCTAGCGCTTAAATACGAGAGGACTATAAGATTGCTTAACACAAATATAAGGCTTAATTACTTAATACTAAGTATAAGAAGAATAATTACAACAAGCTAGTTAATAAGTATAAAATATAAGCTGCTTAATAGATAAGAAAAGTTCCTAAGATTACTAATATTAAGGACTAGATTAGCAAGACTGTCTATCTAGACCTGCTTTTAAACGCCTTAATAAGTATAATTACTTAAAACCTTACTAGCCTTTAAGCCTTAGTAAATATCCTAAAGGAGGATCTTGCACTTATAGATTAGAATACTTAGTATGTAATTAGGGCGCAGTACAGATCACATCTTAATAAGGCTTGCTAGGGACAAATAGGCCCTAAGTAATAGTTTACTAAGTAGCAGCTACTATATTAATAAGCGACAATCTACTCGCTTCCTAAGGTTATTAGGCTGTTAGTAATTACTAATTTTTTAGACGCTTTAGGCACTAAGATTACACTAGACTAGTCACGTAAGAAGCGAAATAAGCTAGCATAAGCAATAGCACTTAGAAAAGCTTATTTAACTCTTAATAATCTAAGAAAGATCTTTAGTGTTTTATTATAAGATTAGTTAATTACTTCTTTAAAAAGAAAAGGACACGCAGTATTCTAAACTAAATTAGAATTAAGAGTAGCTTAATAATCTACAAGCGCTAACAAGTTAAATAAGAGTAATAAGTAATTATACCTTTGCCCCTACAAGGCTAGTAAAGGGCCTATAAGTAAGTACTTCTAGACACTACGCAACTGCTATTAACTTTAAACTACAGTTACTAAATTAAGCCCTCCTAGCAGTATACTAATTAAACTATTAGATAATAATAAAAAGAAAATCCTTAAGTAATAGAATAGTAACAAATAGGTAACCTTACGCACCTAAATTAAGAAGGAAGGCTAAAAGGCTAGCACTAGCAGATTAGCTATTAATAAGATAAGTAGATCCTACCTTAGCTTATTAGTTTTAGCATTAATTAACCTAAAGGACCTTATTAAGGAAATTAAACTAAATGTATTTAGCGTAGCCTTTACCTCTTATACCTTGTCCCTCTACATAATTATAGATAGTAGATTAGCAGTCTACCTAGTTAATACTATAGATTACATAGTACTAGGCACCTTTAGCGAATACGCTAAGGATAAGACTATTAAGGCAGGCACTTAAATTATACTAGTTACTAGTATAGAAAACAGGCTGCTTAAGAACGTCTTGCATAGCAAGGCTAGCCCTAAGACATCTAATCTTCTACTTACTAACGTTAAGGTTGTACTAGGATTCTATGTTAATATTGTATTAGAAGCACGGCTTAAGCAGGCAGGTATTTAGTATTTAAAATATAATTATACCTTACAATTTAGAACAATTAAGAAGAACGTTGTCTTAATTAACTTTAAGTGTTACTTTAATTTCTTATTTGTTAAATACAAGTAACTTACTTGCTACTCTACTTGACTATTGCTTGTAAACGCTGTAGCATAATTAAGGAAACCTTAGTTACGTACTAGCAATAAGGACTTATAGCATTAATAATTAGGACACCTAGGACAATAAGCTATTAAAGCCTTAGTCTACTTAGCGCAGAATGTTAAAATTACTAGTAAGAAGCTATTAGAATGTAAACACTACGCAACAGCTTATACCTTATAAGTAATCTTATAGTAACTTAGGGAGAGATTACTACAACCTTTTTATAGGATCTTATAGGATCTATTTAATTTCCTAACTAGTTAGCTACTTAAGAAATAGGCACTAATTATTAAGGAAGACTACTTAGGCAAGCTGTATAATTATAATATCTAGTTAAAGACACAAAACAATATTATGCTTATAATTAAAGGCTTTGCTGTAAAGATCAAGAGAAAATATTAGTAGAAGATTATAGAGATCTATTAGGATAATAATACTGCTACACTGCCTTAGAGAGGGCAATTAAGATATAAGGAATAGGCTATAGAGAAAAGGATTATAATTAAGACGCTACCGCCATATACTTATAAGCCTAATAGCTCGGCGAAGAGAGCTAGTTAAGAGCTAATTATAAAGGCTATTAAGATGCGCACGAGCGCTAATCTACTAGCTAAACTTTAGCTAGTAATTATAGATGCGGCGGCTTACTTACATAGAATAAGCCCTACTAAGATCTATAGCTACTAATCCCCTAACTAGGTGCTTAAAGAATAGTTTAGGAAATATTTCTAATATTATTAACTACCTAAGATTAGACACTAGACTACTAATCTACGCCTAGACTAGAGTAGAATCTATACCTATAGCTGCTGAGCTTATCCTTTAAATAAGGAGAAGGTAGCTAGGCGTAATTATTAAGAATTTAAAGTTAATCCTTGCAGCTATATTAGTTATTTAGTTACTTATTAAGCCTCTAACATATAATACATATAAGTACTAATACTTAATTAGGTAATTACTACTTGTAATATAACCTTTAATAAACATTAATTCTATAAAAGAGATTGTAAGAAAGAGCTACTAAGAGATTAAGTAATTAAAATTATAGAGATCCTTTATAATAGCAAGCTAGTTAATCTAGAAAAAGATTTAAACCTCTCGCCTATTTAAGAAAAGGCAGATTAGGATACATAGCTAACTACTAAACACCTTAATAGTAATCTATTTACTATCTTAAGTAGTAAAGAAGGCCTACCTACTAAAGACAAGAGTAGATTAGAAGACGCTAAGCAAATAGAGTATAAGGCTAGTATACTATTAGGAACTTGCTTAGATTAGTAGCAAAATACTAGTCTTGTTAATCTAGAACTAACTTCTAAACTAGAGACTCTAGGGAGCAATAACATAATTATTTACAGAGTTATTAATAGTTAAATAGTAGTGTACTTGCTAAAAGGAGCTAATTTATTAATACTTAGAGGTAGAGAGCCTCTTTTAAATAAGCCTAACAACTTATTACTAGTCTAATAGTCTATGCTTAATAACTCTAACGCGCTAGCTTGTTGTGATAGAACACCTACTTAGGTAAGTAAGATAGCAGGGCATAAATTATCTTAAGATTTAAAATCTTAGGCCTTAAATAGCGGACAGGGTAAGTAATTACAAGCTTAACCTCTACTTATAAGACGTAGTGTTAAGATTATAGGCAAAAGTCTAAATTAGCTTATAAATTATTATCTTCTACTACACAAGCTAGGTAGCGGGCGTAAGCATAAAGACGCAACTTAAGATCCTAATAATTAACAAGGAGGTAGAAGTATAGGTAGTACTAATGCATTCATTGTAGATTATAAGAATCTATTATAAAATAATTTTTATAATACCTACCTACTAGGTTTGTAAGCAACCTAAAAAGACTAAATAAGCTATAAGACTTTTGTTTACGTAGTTATAGCAGCTTTACTTACTAAGCATAAGCTAAGTAGAAATGCTTAATAGCATTGCAATAATCTACCTAAACTGCTAGGATTATAAAGGCAGCTACTTTAGTATCTTATAAAGGCCTTATTTAAGGATGCCTGCAGGAAGGAGATTAATTAGTTAAGTAAGAATAGAACTTAAACTAAGATATTAAGACAAGAAGTAAATAATTACCTAATACCTATAAAGTAGGTTTAGACCTAAAAGTTTAATTAAGACAGCTTCTTTCATAAATATAAGGCATAGATTATTGTAAAAAGGAATCTCTAAAAGAAGAACTTAATTAACTTAACATACGCTGCTATATTAGCAGCTTAGTCCTTCTAAGTAGCAATACCTATTACTGCTAAAAATAATCTAGAGATTAAGCAATATAATATTATAGGAGTATTTCTTAATATATTAATTACAGTAGACAACTTAGTAATCTATAAGATACTAGATAGCTTTGAAAAGTCTAGAAAGTGTGTACAGCTTAACTGCGCACTTTATAGATTATAAGACTTGCTACTATTATAGTATAAGGAGTTCTTAGGATTACTAAAAAAGATTAGACTAATTACCTTACTAGAGGAGCCCTGCCTATTCTTTAATTAAGATAAGAGGATACTAGTTTTATTTTATATAAATAAGATCTTACTGCTCTGTGCAAAAGATTATAAGTAGAGGGCAATAGATCTTTAGTTAAAGATTATAGATAAATATAAGATATAGGAACAAGGATTAGTTAAATAGTTCCTAAATATCTAGATAATTAGAGATTATAAGAAGTAAACAATTACGCTTATATATAATATATATATTAATAAGATTATAAAGAAGTTTAAGCTAAAGAATAGTAGCTTTCCTAAGACTCTATTACTGTTAGAGAAGCTAATTAAGAACACTAGAGAAGTAACTAAGCAAGAGATTAAGGCCTACTTAGAAAGGGTTAGTTTAGTGCTATATATAGCTATTATGCTGTAACTAAATATTACTTACTTAATTTTAAAGCTCTTACAATTCCTTACAAACCCTAGTAATTAGTATATAAAAGCTATTAAACGGGTAATTATATACCTCTATTAGACAAGATAGGACGCGATCTAGTATAGGAACTACAATAGCCTAGACTTAATAATTGCAGGTAACGCTTTCTTTGTAGATAATTAAGAAACTTGTTAATTATCTTATAGTTATATAGCTATCTTATATAGTAGTCTAATATTTTAGAAAGTAGCTTAGCAGACTATAGTAACTACATTAACTACTAAGGCTAAGCTGCTTACCCTTAAGCACACTACTAAGAAGGCTATAGCCCTTAAGCGTTTCTTTTGTAAGCTGTCTCTTAATCTAGGAGATATCTAGACAGTCTAGTGTAATAATTAATAAATAATTAAGCTTATAGTTAAGAAAAATAAGTACATTAGCACTTAATTAAGGCATGTAGATATATAAAATATATAGCTACAGCAGGAATATGCTAAAAGATTATTCTAGGTTAAGTACCTAGAAACAGCAATTATGCTAGCTAATAAACTATCTAAGTCGCTCACCTAACAACAGTTTAAGAAGTTTAAGTAGTTACTTAACCTTTAGTAAGTTAAGCACTTAATTAAAGAAACTAATAATTAATAAGCAAAAGATTTGTATTAAGTAGCAACATCTATATACTAGGCTAAGTCTCCTCTTAATTGCTTATAATAAGCAGGAGAACGTAAGCTAGATAATTAAACTAGGACTAGGAACTTTATTACTAATTAGCATTAGACTTATTATACTTACTAGACTCTATCATTACATTACGCTTAGCCTGCTTAGCTTTAGCTAGCTTAAAAGTAATTTAAGCTATCTAAGCTTAAACAGTAAGAGTTCTAAGGTAAGTAGCGTTACAGCGTAATTCTAACCTATTACTTCTATACATAGCGTTATTAGATAATTATCTCTTTACCCTAGCGTAATAATTGTGCTTATATAAATAATTTATATAGTAATTAGGACGGCGAACTTAAAGGCAATTATATAGAAGAAGTATTTCTTAAGCATGCTGTTCTTAAAGAGACAATTGCTAGAGAAGTTATTATTATTAAGGTTACTTATGTTGTTATTGCTGCTGCTGCTGTAGATAATAAGCTGTTATTTGCGGCTGTTAAGCGGGTTGCTAAGCAGGAGCGAACGTAGGAGTAGAAGCAAAAGTAGGAGGTTAAGCGGCAAAACTGCGATACAACATTTCTTAAGCTTAATAATTATTAGTAGGGGCCTTCTGCGCAGAAGGCTTAGTAGTTATATCACCACTATTAATCTCTTTGCAGCAAGTAATAATATCCTTAAGTAGTTAAGCTTTTACAGCTTAGTATATCTTGTTATTATTTTATCCCTAAAAATAAGTTAGTAAGTAGAGCAGGAAGCTTAAAAAATTTGAGACTTACTACTTTATCCTTGTACATAGCTATAAATTAATTAGCAAGATTAATATTAACTATATAGTAAGTATGTAATAAGCAACTGCTATAGCGTAAGATGCTCTAACTACTAGTCTAAATACAATTAAAGTAGTGTTTAGTATATAAACTATCTAGTATCTTTTTTATATAGCGCTTACAAGGCAGAACGCAAGAGCGTAATAAATTAGTAGTAATCTTTAAAGAGCTATTAGGCGCCTTTTCCTAGGTTAAGGGGGTGCGTTGCGCTTAGTAGACAGCTTAATAGGCGTTTGTAGGCTATTGTTGTTGTCTTATTACTAATCGCGGGACGCCGCTTAAATAGTAAGCTGCTAAGACTTTTATATTAGCTCCTAAGAAGCCTTACCTTTGCACTAGCTTAATTACTTAGTTAGACTTTTATGTAGATTAAAATTTAAGCAAAGACTTAACAGTAGACTTAATTTAGTAGGTAAAGTAATTAGCCTTTAAGTAGAGCTACTAGATGTCTTGTAATAAGCATATAGATTAAACAGTATCAGCAACAAATTCTTATTGATTTAAAGATTAGCTGCTTATTAATACTTATTATTAAATAAGCTTTAACGCGCGCAACGCTTATGCTTAGCACTATTCTTATACTTATAACAGTAGCTTTCTAAACAACGCTCGCGCTTATTATTACTAAAGGCAGACTACACAAGATTAGCAGCTAATTAGTAAGAGAATAATAGAGTAACGCTGCTTACTATGTTAATGATAGTAGTTAAGACAGGCCTAAAAAGCTTAGTAATTAATATTAGAGTAAAGTTGAGGACAAAAGTTTTAGAGGGGTAGTAGACGCAATTAATATTGTTGTAGAGGCTACACACTAACTAATTACGCAATATTTGGGGTCTATCTAATGTTTTAATATTAAGACTACTAAGATTAATTAAAACATTAACAAGCAGCATCACTACAACAACAGAGGATTAGGCAGAAACAGCTATGTTTACATAAGGACCTCTTAATTAACGACCTTAATTTATTACAATTGCCTAGTTGCTTATAGCTCAGATTAATAGTATCTCACTAACCTAGGGGGGGTGTTAGAGTATTAACATGCGCAACATGCGGGTCACCCTGTTAAGCAGGTGATCCTAGTAAGCTGAACACGTGACGATCGCGCTAGCGCCTATATATACAGGCTAGATCGTCTTATTCCTCTTAAGTAGTTATTGACCGCTTTGTTGTGGCACTTAGTTGATCAATACACTCATTCCACTCCTCCTGATCAAGCAATTGAACCTTCTCAGCTCCCACATTAAGGTTGTTGTTTTACCCTAGGCTCCCTTTTTTGTTGCAATGTGCCTATAGCCTCCTAAGCTTGAAAGGCTTCCTGTATCCTTGTAGAAGTAGCTATCTCGTCTAGGCCACCCGCTCTACAAAGACCTTCTAAAGTAGTCTCTACTTTAGGTCTACTAACACTATCTTAGTGTAGTTCTGCTATCCTCACAACTAAAAAAGCTGCTGAGGGTTCTGCTATTGTATTTATAGGTACTTGCTAGTACTCTATTATTGTCGGCAGGGATCGTTGTAGGTGCTACTACGCTTAGTAGGCTTATCCTTCGTGTATGAGCTACTACGCTTAGTAGGCTTATCCTTTGTCCGTTTTCTGGGGCTACTACGCTTAGTAGGCTTATCCAACGAATTTAAAAGCCTTAGGGACTTATACAACTAAGTATCCCTTAGCACTTTCTAGTGCTTCTCTTACTGTTAATCCTTTGGTGGATTTAAACAGTCAACTAATTAACTAGCAGTCTAATTAATTAGGATCTCGCGCGTAGATATAGCTCTAGCAGGCTCCTAAGTACGACGTAGCTACGCAAGTAGCTAAAGAAGGATCTAATTTAATTGTAAGGGTGCGTTAGGTTAACTAAAGATGTAAGGTAAACAGTAAAATGAATTAGTTAAAGAACTATAGAGAGACTACGTAAAGGTTTTATATCTAACCTAGATAGTTAGGACTAACCGAGGTTAGGACTAACCAAGGTTATTAGAGGTTTGCCGGGTCAGCTGACAGTTAGCGTAACTAGTGCAGCTAGTAGTGTAGTTACTTAGCAGAAGCTACCAGATCAGCTAGAAGCTAGCGCAAATAGTGCGGCCGATAGTTAGCTGCTAGTGCTGAGGTAAGAAAAGCCATCGAAGGCCACAGGCCGAGTACTAGGGAACATCAAGGCTTCAGCCCTTTACAGGAAGGAATATTACCTACTAAGCTATTGCAAGAGAATACTTTTAGCCCTCTATTAGTAAAAGTATTAGAAGGAATATAAGGAACTGCTTAGTGTGTAGAAGAACAAAACCCTAGAGAGACAGCCTACAAGGCTTACTAAAACTCTTGCCTATACCTAAGTAAATATAGAAAGAAATTTCTATAGATTTTATTATAGAGTTACTAGAAAGCAAAGGCTGTACAAACCTTATAGTAGTTATAGATAGGCTTAGCAAGGACGTTATCCTAATAAGCCTTAAGGACATTACTATAGAAAGTGTTACTAAAGCTTTTATTAACTCTATAGTAGCTTACTATTAGTTACTAAACTATATTACTTTAGAAAGAAGTATATAGTTTGTTAACTATTTTTAGATTAAGCTTTATAAGTTATTAGAAATTAAGTAACGCTTATCTTCTAAATACTATCCTAAAACTAACGGGTCTACAGAAAGAATAAACTCTACAGTATAAGCTTATTTACAAGCCTTCTACAATTAGGATTAAATAAATTAGAAAAGTAACCTAGAGATAGCTAAAATTACAGTTATAGTAATGCAAGCTTAGTCTACTAAAATGTCTCCTTTCTTCCTACAACACGGCTATAAGGTAGATTCTCTACAAATTGTAACTAAACACAGCTCTTAACAATAACTTTAAAAGAAAATACAAGAGGACTATTAAAAAGTAGAAAATATTATTAATAAACTACAGCAAAGTATTAAGCTTGCACAAGCTATAATAAGAGAAAGTTAATAAGAATAAGAAAAGTAGGCAAATAAGAAAAGGCACTAATTACCTTAGCTTAAAATAGGCAATAGAGTATAGTTAAAACTAGGTAACTACTACAAAATAAAAAGACTTAGCAGAAAACTTAACTAGAAAAACCTTAAGTATACAGTACTTAAGGTTATTAGACTAAACGCAGTTAAATTAAATACTCCTAGCTAGATTTATCTAGTATTTAATATTAATAACCTTAGACTAGCGTCCTTAGACCCTCTACTAAGCTAGCTAATAGAACACAATAAACCTCTACTAATTAAGACAGAGGATAGAGAAGAATACTTAGTAAAGACCCTATTAGAAGAAAAAGGAAAAGGAAGAAAAAAGCAGTACTTAGTTAAATAGTTAGGATATCTAAATCTAACTTAGGAACTAGCTATTAATCTAGAGGATACAGAAGCCCTAGAAGAGTAGAACTCTAGGTAACAAGATTACTACTCCTACTATTTTTTTTAGGAGAGAGGTATTATAAAGGGCTAAAGCCTTAATGTTCCCTAGTACTCGGCTTATAGCCTTTGTTGGCTTTTCTTACCTCTGCACTAGCAGCTGACTATCAGCCGCACTATTTGCGCTAGCTTCTAGCTAATCTGGTAGCTTCTGCTAGTAACTACACTACTAGCTGCACTAGTTACGCTAACTGTTAGCTAACCCGGCAAACCTCTAATAACCTCAGTTAGTCCTAACCTTAGTTAGTCCTAACTATCCGGGTTGGATATAAAAACCTTTACGTAGTCTCTCTATAGTTCTTTATCTAATTCATTCACTGTTTACCTTGCATCTTTGGTTAACCCAACGCACCGTTACAGTTAGGCTTAGGACAACAAAGTAGTTAATAATATAAATAACAACTACTACAACTCTAAAAAGCTAAGAGGTCTTACTTAAGAAAGCAAGCTTAATTATATAAGGCTTAACAAGCTAAAAAAAGGCGTGTTAAGAAAGAGAGGCTTAAGAAGGTAAGGCAGAAAGAGAAGGCTAAAAAGGCAGCTAAAAAGAAGCGTTAGAAATTAGCTCGCGACGCTCAAAAGGCTGTACAACTGTTTTAATTAGGTAAGCATAAGGCCTTACAAGCCTCTACTTAAAAGCAGAAGTGTTAAAAACATGTTGTTGTTAATTTATCTTATGTTAAAACTGAGGTAGCTGCACTAGCTGCCCTAGCGCGCACCACCTGCCGCGGCCGCAACGTTAAGTTACCCACTAAATTTAAATAGCCTAAATTGATCGCAAGCATCTGTTTAGTACTACTCTATAAAATCTCGCGATAATTGCAATTGTAGGTGGCTTTACAGCCTCAGTTTCATAAAGTTGTGATGTTGCCAACTAGGTCATTACGCGAACTGGGTCATTGCGCGCACAGACACGGTACGCCGTCAACCTCAGTATGACCGTCAAACTCGGTACCATCCATAATTTCGAAGACGGTGAGCTTCAGCACGGGCGCTGCTTGCACTGCAACAGAAGACCGTGTCCCAAGCCATCATGCACTTAGGTGTACTTGGCGTAGATATTACTTCTGCGTTTAGCACCATCATCGCCTTGCTTTCTGACCCATACATGCGACGATAGAACGCCCACTCCTCCTTTCCCGCCTCTTTCTTCTCTATCGCCATTTCGACGTCATGCAAAAGCTGGCCTAACTAGTTAATAGTTTCTTTACTTAGCCTATGCACAATTAACAAGAAGAAAGGGATGCTAAAGTAGAGCATTTTAAGTACTTTGCTAGTATTAGCAAACACCCTATAAATCTTGTATTCCTTCTACAACTAGCTAAGTTAAGGCTTAACATTCTTTTTCTATATAAAAATATTGTAGATTTTAAAGTTATTTATAAGAAATATAATTGTAAAGTTCTAAAAAGGCTAAGTTTATAAATGCTTAATAAACTTAAGTATTTGCATAATTAGCTTAAGCTAGACTAGTTTAGGGGCTAAGTGTACAACAAGAAAGCTTTTTGTCTTTAAATAAAAGTTAAAGTTAAGGAAATGCTTATTGCAGAAGTTGCATGCTATGTTGTAGTGCAGTATATTATATGCAAATTATTTATATACAGTGCTGTTTAAAAGGTAAAAAGCTGTAAATAAGAAGTAGCAGCTTTAGCTTTATAAAGTATTATAGGCTCCCGCTGCAGTACGTACGTGTTCTTTCCCTCCTCTATTACATTATATTACAAATCTATTGCAATCCTACTGTAATTCTGTTGTTAGCTATAGGCTAGCAATCACTGTTAGACATGTTTTAACTAGTGTTATTTTTTAGTAACTTGGCAAATTTTTTAACTCTAATTATTGCTTAGTAGTCTAAGCTTTCCTTCTAGAACTTATCTACCCACCGTTCGAATCTTGTTAACTACATATAATCTTTTTTTTTGACTTTTGCGATTGATTAGTAGAGGGTAGCTGCTTTTCACTTTTTTGGAACCCCATTTTGACTACAACAACAACCACTACCTTTAACACCTTAAAAAATAAATTACTTCTGCGTTTATGGCCTTACGGAAGTGGTTTGCAAAAGTTCTTGCTAACAGGGGTATCTCAAATACCGCCGGATTACTACCAAGCTTGTCTTAACGCTCTCTTGGCAAACCTCTGCCTTCCTTGTACTCATTCCCACCATCAGGTTTAATAGTCTTCTAAACGTGGATAGGAATCTTCTCTATCTAAGCTTGGATCTGTGACTGTAGGAGATCTTTCTAAGCTTGCTCCTATGCTTGGTTTGCCTCACCTTTATTCTTTGGAGCTCCTTTCTTTGTTGTTCTCCTCTTTAACTATAGCTAGGCTGGCTCAATAGCGTTAAGATTAGGTGAATTCCTACTCTAGGAGAGCCTCTCTACTCCCTCTCGTGTATATATAAGATTATAAGCATAATAAGCATAAGAGGGAGCCTTATCCTCTTGAACAACAGTACCTAGTCTTTCTCTTATACACTCCTTTGCAAAGGGAAGAAGCTTTAGAAAAAAAACCTAAAATTAATAACGCTACTAATTAATACTACCTTTATTATTACTACAAGTAAGCTTTCCAGTCTCCTTTTTCTATCTCTATTAAGGAGCTATACTAGGTTTATTTCTTAGGCCTATCTTCCTTACACCTGTTAAGAGCTCCTACTCTTCTCTTATAATTAGCTCTAAGATCTTATTTATCTTATTAATCTTAAGAGCTGCTTCTTTCTTCTCTTAAGCTGTCTTAGGTCTCTATATATAAAGAGGACCTTTATAATTATATTTATTTTTAAGGTGTCAAAGGTGGTGGTTGTTGTTGTAGTCAGAATGGGGTTCCAAAAAAGTGAAAAGCAGCTACCCTCTACTAATTAATCGCAAAAGTTAAAAAAAAGATTGTGTGTAGTCAACAAGATTCAAACAGTAGGTGGATAAGTTCTAGGAGGAAAGCTTAGACCACCGAGCGATAATCAGAGTCAAAAAATTTGCTAAAGTACTAAAAAACAACACTAGTTGAAACGTGTCCAACGGCGATTGCCTGCCTATGGCTGACAACAGGATTACAGTAGGATTACAATAGGATTGCAACATGATGCGATGGAGGAGTGAAAGGACACGTACGTATCGTTTATAATTATATAAGAAGCAGCCCTAAAACATAAACTTAGTATAGCCTTTCTACTTTTCTTAAATAACAGATCTTGTAAATACTTTATCTAATTTTCTCTACACTTAATAGCTACTACAGCAGTAGTTAAGCACAACAGAGGTCTTATTTAACTAGATAACATTCTTCTGATTCTTAAGCGTTTAGTCCTTATAAGCAAGACACTAGTTAAGTCTTTCTTGTCTTATTTTTTTGTTAATCTAGGCTTCCTCGTTAGCTTTGTCTTGTTGTATCTTAATGCTTTAAGGACTCTCTATACTGTTGTAGATAAGACGTCGTAGCCTTAGAGACTAAGATCACCAGCTATATCAGCACAGCTCTTTTCTTGTCTATATTAATTACGGCGTACTTTTCAAATAGTAGCCTCTTGAATAGCCTCTTGCTTACGTGGTCGACCTGTACGTGGAGCATCTTTAAGGTATTCAAGGAGGAGCTCAATTATAAGTCTATTTAGCTTAAAGCCTTGCTGGCAGGCTAAGCTATAGATAGCTTTAATTGTGCGCGGAGAGATACCTGTGATAGCGCTGATCTGGCTTGTTGACTTGCCTCTAAAAGGAGACTTTAAAGTAACAATTAAGGCCCGTGTAGGGAGGTCTGTATTAGGAGCCATTATAAAGTACAACACCAAAGAAAGCGAGTATACCAGCCAGCTTCAGCCTCATGAAAAAACTCTGTATTGTGCCAAGAAATATCGGGCTGATAGACAGCCGCGCTAGCAAGAACTTTTGAAAGCCACCTCCGTACTCTAACGAACATTGAACAGTACCGCATATGACCGTAGCATTTGGATGATGAATTCTCACACCTGCTCAGGCACAAAGGAACGTCTTGGTGGCGATATTACGTCGAACAACGCTAGTAACAAGCATGAACCAGGTCGGGCACTAAGGGGGTTTAAGCGGAGACGGTCGAATGCGCCGCAGCTGGCACTAACCATGGATTAGATGCTAGAGATAGAAGTTATTTTCGGAATCTTACAACGTCATCCGCGATATCCGGTGAGTAGTGATGGACTGACCCGGACTTCTCGTGTTGCGCACGGACGCAGAAGGCTGATATATAAGAGGGAGTGAGTGCTCCCCAAGAACATCATCACACCACAAACACGCTACACTACAATCAACACTTTCATATCAAGCCTCACAACTCACCAACTCACCAACCCAAACACACCCAACATGAAGTTCACAACCTCCGCCGTCGTTGCCTCCACCTTGGCCTTTGTCTCTGCTTCTCCCATTGACGGACTCATCAAGCCTTCTGGCTATGACGTCTTCAGCCTGATTTCCATCGCCCCCAACACCCCGGTCCAAAACGGCATCGTCCAAGCCGTAAAGGGCGGTCTCAGCATCAACGCCCCTAAGCAAAACTCCTCCTGCGCAGGCGCAGAACGCAACTATGCAAGCTTCCAGATCAACGAGGAGGGCGAACTGTTCCTTTACACACCCAACCCACCCCAGCAGGCCTACGTCGACCGATCGGGTATGGGCCAAGGTCTCGTTCTTGTCAGAACTGGTGTCCAGGGTCCCGGCAGGAACGAGGAGAGTGGTCCTTTCAAGATCACCGACGATTCCAACCTGATTTTCGCGGCGACCAATGGCGAGAGTGAATTCCAGGCGTGCCCTGGCACGAAAGAGAACGGATACAAAATCTGGCTGAGGGGCGTTGTCACCCCGGCTGGTATCCAGGGATGCTTCCCAATTACCCTTAAGGCAATCAAGGAGAGTAACCCTGTAAAGTGCTCCTACTTTGACATGGAGAACTAAAGGAGTACCGGCAGTTAAATAACTCTTGAACATAGTGCACAATGACATGTATTGATGAAAACGCTTTTATACTTTTGCCCTGTGGATATCTGATGTTAGCGGTACTGAAGTTTCGTTGAAGCAATACGAAGCTTTTGACCAATACTGCGAATTTTACGTAAGATTCAACTACGGCGAATGTCCAACTCCGCAAAACAGAGAGGCGAGACGTGCAACAATGCCTAGGAGTGGGCTTTTGATGTTTCATGTAGAATGCGCACAGACGGTGTACATTAAACAAAGCTTTGAACGAGGATGTTTAGAGCCGGCCTATGGCGTAGCTCTCCACTCCTAATCTCATACCCAGGTAAGGATATACCTTGAATCTAGGATTACATGCTTGAGTTGAGGGCATTTGGCGCGTGTTTTGCAAGAGGACAGGCTTTTAATCTGTGTTGGCCAGACACGCGCGGTGCACTCTGCGATAGAAAAGGAAGCTTCACTGCAAAGACAATTTGCGACCAGACGGACAAGAGGATTCATTTCGATCTATGAACCAGGAAAGAAATTGGTAAGATGTAGCAGTCGTACACGAAAGCTCAATCACACCGTTGCACGGGGCTGCATAAGAAACCTGTTGAAGGTTTAGGAGGTAGAAATCGTACAAACCATTCTTCAACCACCCACCCGTTCATGACACATCTTCTAGTGCCGCGGAAGAAGGCGAGTAAGACTTTCTAGGTCAATGCATCTTAGAGGGCCAGTTCGAAGATTTGTGGGGCCGGAATGAGGAAGGATGTGTCACCGCCAACCGTTCGAATTGACCTCGCGCTCCTTCGCCGCTGGACCGCGCCATCTCAAATGTATCACCCACTGTTGATCCTGACACAACTTCGTATGTAGCCATTAGCTGCCCGTTCAGCTCTTTCATGAACTCCCCATTCGAACATGTATACGCAAATTCTATCAGGAAAGGTACCTAGATGGCGACTGCCAATACTTGTCCAAATGTCCATTCCTTGTCCTTGTTGTGGGATCCAGCTTGTCCTCGTATTCTGAAGGTGTGATAGACCAGCCAAACATTGAAAAAACAACATCTCCAGGAACGATATAGCCAATATGATTCACGAGAATGTCAAATACCGCCCACAGTACAAGCCTGCCTATTGGACGACGACGACGCCGAAACCCACCACGGGCTGGAATTACAGCCAGGCTGAGGCCGCCGAAGAGCAGTTTGTGAAGATAAAATCGGCCGGTTGAAGCTGTGCAAAATCGATCAGTGACTTGGCAGTCATTTTGACCTGTTGCCGCTAGAGTCAGGGGCCCCTCGACGTATGGGAGGGAGATAGAAGGTTAGGCTCGATGCTGTTTCAGGAGACAGCGTATTGAATCTTCTCTAGTAAGAAAACGAAGCAACGCATGCAGAAGTCGTAGCTAAGCATTTGTACCAAGCCACCAAGCAATTCTTGAGCTGACGTCGCCATACTTATCGTGCATAACCTGTCGTTCAGCTATGATGCAAGCCTCACGAATTACAGCCAATCAACATTTGCGGTGTATGAAGGCTGAACTGCCACCGACGTATAATCTCATAATGATTGGATTGAGAATTCAGGTAGTTATCAAGCCACGGGCACTGATTAAGTCCGGTCGGATCGGTTAAACAAGGTATTGAGGATGGGGTAGTGCTATGGAAAGCGTTGCGACGTGCTGGAATCCCAAATATGTCACCGTCCAACAAGAAAGAAATCAAGGGTTACAAAAAGCCCTCGCAAGCTTGATACATACAATATATATGCTAAGAAGTTCGATGACTTCGCCATATGCCTAATTTGTCAAGTGCGTTGCTGAACAGTAAGCAACATCATCGGCTGTCCGTCCGCCACGAATCGAGCCGCTGGAACACGCCCCTTCCACCATGTTCACCCGGTCGTTCCATCACGAACGTTTCGTCCTTCCCTTGTAATTCTACACTATCTGATTTCATCTCTCGCCCCTTCTTGGCTTCCACTGGTCCTTCCCACAAAATGTACGCAAACTCGATGATGAACGGTACCCATGTGGCAAGTGCTAGTACCTGTCCGAACGTCAACTCATTGTCCTTGTTCTTGTCTCCAGCGCGTCTTCGAACAGCGAGGGTCAGACGGACGAACCAGCCCAAGAAGACCCACATGGTACACAGAGTGAGGCCGAGAACAAACCATCGCATCAGTTTCTCGTATCTTCCAAAGGCCGTCAACTGGTTTCGAATGGTAGCAATAAGTAAAGCAACAACGTAAAAACTGATGCCAAGAGCCACCACACCAGCGACTGTCCAAGCAAATATCGCCATGGTCTTGGTGGATTCGGAGCCCGTGCAGGACTTTTCGACTGGTGAGGTGTAGTCATCACCGAAGTTGAACTTGCCATGAAACTTGCCCTTGAGATAGAACGGGCTACGTGCAGCTAAAGCTACAGCAAGAGCACCTATGAGCATCCACAACATGGCTCTTCCTCTGTGTCGATTAAGCCGGTCCACGGTAATGAGCTGCAGTATTATCACCGGAAGAACAGAGTTGATCGGTATAACCAGATCCAGACCCCACGTCGTAAAGGTAGGAGTTAGGTCGGTCCGCGCGATTGAGTAGATAGAGGCGGCCAGCAAAGCTATGGAGAACATTGCTGATGCGGATAAGAACTTGTCCATGGAATCCGAAAAGGATACTAGAACTCTGCTGACTAGGAGTAATCTGCGCGACATGGACGACTTGCGGTCGAGGGAATCATGGTGAAGCAGGGAACAAGCCTCCGCTATCGAGTGGTTGAAGTGGACTATGAGGAAAGCAGAGAGATAAACTGTAACCAGTATCGCTTGTATGATGTAAGTGACCAGCATCTACACCAGTCAGTACATTGTCATTCCTCCATTCTTTCGCTGATCAATGTTCTTACCCCTGGTCCAACTAGATCGGGATTACTAGACCAACCCTCCACGCCACACAGTTCATTAGCACATGCAGGTGTCGCATACGTGTAATCCTCAGCGGAAAGGGCGATATCAGAATAGAAGGCCCAGGTCCAGAACTCTTCCGTCATGGGGGGAGTCTGTAGCGAGACATTCTGTATCCAATCTTTGAGGGAATGGATGACGAAATTGTACATGGCTTCTTTGGAATACACAAAGTCCTCCTGGCCAATGCTCATGCCTCTGAAATACTGCCATACCAGGGCTGCCTCGGTGCAGTTGTCGAATTGGAAGTCGGTTGGGTAGATGTACGTCGGAAAGTCGTAGGTCGCATTGACGCTCATGTTGCAGGTTCTTTGAAGTGGAAGCTCGAGGTGAAGAGAAACAGTGTTTGTTCCTTAAGACTGAGAACAGCCCGGAGATCAGCCTATGCTTTATATGGACTGAAAAGGACGAGGCTGTGTCCAAAGCTCACAAACCTAATTATAAACATAAATATCATTTCAGCTCGCTGCTATCCTTGCCAAATAGGATCGGTTGACCACTCGCAGTGTAAAATGCAAGGCTATAGGGTCCATCATCCTGACACACCCACACCAAACAAGCTGCTATTACGCAGTGGCAACCAAAATTTGCCTTTTTTTTGCCCTACATGTCCAGGAAGGCGAGAGAAAACGCAGCAGTGACGGACCAGGACTTGGAAGGCAAGCCTATGTGGGGCGCACCACCACTCTCAACATTGCACACAGGCAGCTGGACTTGAACGAAGCAATAGGCAGAGAGCGAGATGATAGGTAGACTCGGAAATTACCACAGACTTGAAACAAGCCCAGCTTCCCAGTCATATTTCCACGATTTGTCAATAGCTGCGATACTGAACGGTACGCGATAAGCAGTGCGTGCAAACATCTCCGCAGAAACAATCGATAAGCAAACCAATTTTTTTTAACGAGAAAACTGCATTGAGTGGCCAGGAGCGAAGAAGAAGAGACGGTATGTTCTCCAAGCCGAAAGAGCGGACCGGTGAGTATTGGCCCCAGTGCTCAAGTTCTAACCACCAATCACTACAAAGCCATTACTGCGGTGTGGTTACACAAGAGTCCTTCAATACAGCAGCTCAGCCATATTTTTGCTGCGGCACCCCGCATGAAAGCCTCGAGCCATGAACGCCCCGCCTGATCGTTGTTTTCCCTAGCTTCTAGTCGATACCTAAGCGCGCAGAGTCTCTTCTCTTTTCTTTTTGCTTCAGGGTCGCACGAATTGCCAATGCGATTTGCCAACGGGTATTTTGCCTAGCAACACGTGTGCTTTTGTTGAAGCATCAGAGGTCGCTTCTTGTCCTCTATCGGTCTGCTGCTGCTTCTTGTATAGCCGCAACCAGACCGCGTCGGCGTTGCTGTATTCTAATGCTTCATGTACGTCGCTTCTCACCAGCATGGGATCTAACATGTCAAGCATCTCCTCGAAGCGCTCATCCCGCACCGTTACATGTTTAGCGATAGCGCATAGCAAGCCGATCAAGCTATTCCAGATCATGCGCGTAGGTGCATCGACATACAGCTCTGGTCGCGAAATGTCGGTGGTGGGTAGCGACCCCATGGATAGCCTCGTCATATTAGTTTCGATCCCCGTAATCTTCAGCGATGTGGATTTGGAGTTACCACTCCTGCTACGATCGTCATGCTGCTTGGTCCGCTTGTAGACCTTCCTAATGATATCCCATGCGTCTTCGACCCTTGTCCTCATAAAGTCCCTCGCGTGTTCACACATCGACGCTACGATTTCGAGCGCACTTGATACCACATATGCTTCCGGATCTTGCAGTCGAGGTAGCAACGCCGGCCATAATGTATTGATGAGTGGCAGGAACGAGTTTTCGTGTTTAGCGAGGGCGGGTACAGTGGTACGCAGAAGAGATAGGAGTGAGTTCCGGAGCGTCGGCGATGTGGTAGTGAGATAATGTTGGGTAAGCTCGGAAATTTTGAGCAGGATGGCGAAAGTGCGAGGAGCGGGAGGGGCAGGTTCTTCAGTCTGAGGCGGAGGTGGGTGATTGTCTTCCTCGTTAGGGTCGTCCGGGTCCGTGTTTTCCAAGCTCTTCTCTTCTTTCCAGGGCTTTTGCGGAAATGGCTCTTTCGGTGCTTGCTTCTCTTCTTCTTCCCATTTTCGTGCGTCAGCGTCTAATTTCTGGATTGCTTCGACTACGTCACTCATGGTAGCCGTCCTCTTCGGATGCCTGTCTTTATTCTTCTCATCACTAGCTGTCAAAGCGAGTTGTGGTGCCTTTACACCTTCCTCAGCCATGCCTCTTAGTACGGAAAATAGCAGCTCCGCGAGTTTGGGATAGCCATGATATCTCTCCAAGGCATCGAAGATGCTATCGACAAGGTCATCAAGATATGGTAATAGATGCGGACCACAGAGTCGCATCATCATGAGCAGAACCTGTGGGGCTTGGGGAGACACATCGCCATAGGCCAATTTCAAGCCAACGGCATTGACAATGTAATCAACATTCGCAACAACGAGCTCCCCTGCGTTTCTGTATCCCGAGACCTCCGCGATGGTGTTGAGACAGGTCAGTGCGTGCTCGCGTAGTGCGCTGTTTGAGCTTCCAAGATGATGAAGCACTGGATAAAGTACTTCGCTCAACTCCGGGCGAAACTCGGTTCTGTACCGCCTGGCCTGCAAAGCTACCGTCTCGAGTGCTAATGCATAGAACTGCCAAGGTTTATCCATGTCCGGGTCTCGCTGATTAAGTAGTAACAGAGAATGCGAATACAAGTCGTCCAGGACTACTTCCCTAGGATTTGGTGCCCCGAGATCTAAAAAGTCATCGACGGATGGGTTGATTGCTGCTATGTCTCTCACTAGATTGACCGAGAGCCAGAAGCTTGCCAAGCGCATCTCGGTCTGCCCAAGATCTATGGAGTTAGTCAACTCCTGAGCAACTGTTAAAGCGGAATTGGATCGCGCGAGCTCCTGAACCAATACTTTGAACTCTGTCATCATATCGTCCTGGCCCTTGAATCGTAGGCTAATTGGCGGGAAAGACGATGATTTCGTCGAGCTCAACGCCAGTGTGCGATCAGTGATCGGATTCGGGTTGTGATCACTCAGTTCCTCTAGCCCTTTGGCATCGGAAAGGACAGCAGAAACACCATCTCTGAGACTGTTAGTAAGTCGCTCGTCCAAGATAGTCGGATCTTGCTCGAAAAGTCGAAGCGAGACGGAGATTTGATGTATAATCCGGCGGCGGGTGCGGTCGTCCTTTGATCGCATGAGTCTAGGCAGCGCTACGATCCAACCGTGCAGACTTTCGCGTAAAAGGTCGGAAAGGTTCTGGTCCGCGGATAATAGGTCTTTAAGCTCATTCTCAATCGTGTCACCAGAATATTCATGGCCTACCAGATTTATGACAGTTTCGGTAGCCATACTTGTACAAAGTGATAATGATGTACGACAGTCCTGTATGATGCAGAGACATAGCTTCAGAAGGGCTTGTCGAACCTCTGGCTTATCATGGTCTCTCAACTTGAAGACATTCGCAAGCGCGATCTTGATCTGCGAGGCAGTAGCTTGTAGCCATGAAGTTGATCGCGATATTGTGGTGCTATCTCCCGACTCATTCGAAGGAGCTTTCTCGGGCAGAGATCTGGTCTTCACATCGCTGAGCAGACGAACGAGAAGCGACTTAAGGACTTCCAAACCTTGCTCGACAACACGAAAGCCGGGTCGATTACTGCTGCTTGGTGTCAATACCTTGGTTAAGGACGAGACAATCCTAGGCAGAAAGCTGGCCAGAGCATTGTCGTCGCTAATCGCGTTGACAGTGCCTTTGAGTGCACAGATGGCCTGAAACTTGACGTTGTTCGAGTTACTATCGGTGAGACTTTCGAGCATGACTAGTACAGCTTCGCCTAGAGCAGGTATGTTGGCCGTAGTAGTTATAGCTTCTTGACCCTGCTTCGTACGAGACGACTCAGTCATCAGCTCAGATGTACATCTAAGCGACAACGACTGTAACTCCTCTGAGGTGGCGGAGATGACATTCTCTGTGAAGGAAGGCTTGGCCAGAAACGTGAAGAGAATGAGGAGCTGGCCAGATAGAGCAGGCTCAAGGCCCCCTCCCCAGCCGGAGGACAGTAAGGTTGAAATGCATTCCAAACAAAGCTCCAATGCTCTGACTGGAACCTGTTGAGAGATTCTGAGTACTTGAGATACGGGGACGAAAGCATACTCTGTGAGCTTTGCGTCCAACAGACCAGGCCTGTTAGTAATGGATTGAAGGGTAGTAAGTAGACGGTCGAGTGCCTGTGTCAGTTCCTTTCGAGCGCCAGGATTTTGCGAGACAGTTGCAGTGACTTGTAAGAGTTGTGCGCAAGGCTGCTTTAACTGCAGATAAGTTCAGCGGAAGCCTGCAAGTTTGGACACTCTACGTACCCGTTGGAAAGTCTGTTGCCTCTCCATCTTGTTTCTCTCTTACGCAAGATTTACAGGAACGGGATCCTCGGCATCGAGTACTCCAGAACCTGGTTTAGGTTGTGTGTTCTCGATCCTTCCTGATATGGCTCAAGCGTGCGACTGCGGTGAATGAATCGGCGCTAGCATTTGCTGACATGATCAGATTCAAAGCCGATGCCGATGCGACAGGACAATCCGGACGTACTTTTCTTCTTCTCCAAAGCTACAAGCAAGGCCGAGGTGGCGGGGGGAAGTGAACTAAGTGGTGCGGCTGGCGGTGGTGATGCAGGTGGAGCACGATCCAGGCGGAAGTCAGTCGCGTACCACTGGCTACCGTAGCGCGTCACTCTCGAAAGTCGCTCCAAGGTTCCCCTCGACATCGTCACAACATTCCCATCACTGCATCGCTAATCGACTCGACACCCGCGTGTGCTTCCGATCTCTTTCCACGCGCGCAATCGTATCCGTGATCAACAAGCTTCACATCCTCTGCACACGTCATTCCCACGCGCAGCCACGCGACATGGCACCGCGCAGCAGGCGGAGCGCGGCCGCCGCGACCGAGGTGGTCGAAGAAGAAGAGCAAGAGCTGGAGCATCAAGAGGAAGTGCAAGATGGGCTGAAGAAGCTCAAGTTCAAGCAACCGCTCGTTGGCCGGCCCGGCAAGCAGATTGGCGTGAGCGACCTCTTGACGCGACTCAAGGCGCTGCTCGATGAACTGCGGACAATTGACCAGGAAGAGGCGCATAGGGATTCCCTCATGCCGGTCGCAGAGTCGCTAGCCCATCATAGTCTGTTACAGCACAAGGACAATGGCGTGCGCGCGTGGACCGTCTGCTGCATTGTCGACATGCTCAAGCTTTTTGCGCCGGATGCGCCCTACCCTGCATCTAAGCTGAGGGTACGATATAAACCTCACAACACTGTCTATTAATACTAACGGTAGTATAGGAAATCTTCTCTGTCATCATTCTCAATCTGCTGCCGCTCCTCGCAGATCCCTCCCACCCATACAACAGTCAGCACATGTACATCCTCCGATCGCTCGCCGAATGGAAGAGCATCCTCCTCATCAACGAGATTCCAGGCTCTGATCAGCTCACCGCGGCCCTCTTTACAACCTGTTTCGACGTCTTGTCTGCATCATCCAAGGGAGAAGAACTGAGCAAGAACATCGAACACAACATGACTGAAATTCTGTCCACCATAATAGACGAAGCACCGGCAGTAACACACGACGTGGTGGACGTCATTGTAGCGCAATTTCTGTGGGCAGACCCCATTACACTGGGCACTTCTGGCAAAGGCAAGAAGAGTGTGCAGATCGACGCGAAGCAATCAACGCTACGTCGCAAAGAGGCACCGCCCGCCTACAACATGGCCAAGAACATCTGCAATTCCTTCCCGGAGAAGATGGCTCGTCTCGTTGGCAACTACTTCAGCTCTGTCATCGTAGATTTCACCAACTCTGGAAGCACCTACAAAGGCCACTCCAAGGATGACGACAATGATCTTCCCCGCGGCCCCTCAGAGGACGACATCGACGAGGCACACAAAGCACATAGGCTATTGCGCGAGCTGTGGAAATGTTGCCCCGGTGTACTTCAGGAGATTATTCCCCATCTACAAGATGAGCTTGCCACGGAGAATGTGCAGCTTCGTCAGCTTGCGACAGAAACATTTGGCGACATGATTTCAGGCATTGGCGCAGCTGGTCCACCACCTCCACCCGACATGGACCCGGTGGCATATCCTTCACAGAGCCTGTCGCGCTCTGATTCCACGCGACCCTTCGACTACCTCACCACACCCATCTCCATCAATTCGTTTCCCACGCAATACCCTGTGGCATATTACTCTTTTCTTCAGCGCAAAAACGACAAATCCGCCATCATTCGCGCCGCGTGGACCACCGGCATCGGTCGCATCCTGATGACATCAGCGGGTGGCATTGGCCTTGGTCTTGAAGAAGAACAGAAGCTGCTCAAGTACTTTGGTGAATGTTTCATCGACAGCGACGAGAAGGTACGGCTAGCCGCTGTCAAGGCGGTTGCGCATTTCGAATTCAACGACATTGTTCGTAAACTCGGCAGCAACGGCGGCATGGCAGAGCCAGGGTCTGTCCTCTCCAACCTGGCCGATCGCGTGAAGGACAAGAAGAATGTCATTCACTCTGAGTCTATGAGACTTCTTGGCAAGATATGGGGTGTTGCTGCTGGTGCCATTGCGGAGGGCGATGACAGCATCAAGACTCTGCTTGGTCCGATCCCATCCCGCATTCTCGAAGCTTGCTACGTAAATGACCTTGAAATCAACGTCCAGGTCGATCTCGCGCTATATGACTCCTTGCTTCCGCTTGCTTATCCACCTATGAAAGCGAAGGCACCGCCAGCTGGAAACTCACAAGTTGTTAAAGATAGCCAGACAAACAACGATCAGGGTTACACAGAAGCAGATCTGGACAAGATTCGGACCGAAAGACAACTTGTACTCGTGAACGGGCTGGAAGAGAAGGCAAAGAAAGTTTTTTTCGCGAAGCAAGGGAACCAGGGTCCCGGTGCCAGGTACATGGAGCACTTCCTGAAGCTATGTGAAGACTACAACGGTGGTGTCACTGAAAAGGGTGAGAAAGATGTCAAGACGAACCTTGAAGGCCTGATCACCTACTACGCGAAGACGCTCCCCGATCCAAGCCGTGTAAGAGACGACTTATGGAAATTCGCCAAAGCTCACGATCGCCGAGCCTATACCCTCATACGATTCTGCATGGACCCAGCAAGTGACTACCGTAGGGTTTTCAGGTCCATCAAGGAGCTCCGAAAGAGGATCGAGGATGGGCCAGGTTCTTCACTGCTCGACACTTTGACCCCACTCCTCTACCGCATCAGTTTACTGTGTTACAATAAGAGTCACGTGCCAGCTGTCATTGAGTACACCCGTACCGATGATAAGGGTCTTGGTGCTACTGCTCACGAGCTTCTGAAAGAGATCTCTACAAAGCATCCCAAGGTATTCTCAACTCACGTAAAGGATCTTTGCAAGACTCTTGAAAGTGAGGCACCTACGGCAACGAAGCCCAACCCTCCTGGTGCGGTAGATGACCTCAAGGCCTGTGCTGCATTTGCAAAGAAGTTTCCCACAGACATACCAATGAACGGCAAAGAGAGTCGGAAGTTGGTTCAGAGCTTCTTGAACTTTGCGTTCTACGGTACCCCTCCACAGGCAGCAAAGCATGCCATCACTATCATCATGAACAGCGATGACAAGAAGGAGATGCATGCGAAGGAAATCCTCACAAAAAGCATCAATAGTTTCCAGTACGATGGTGCTCATTGGCTTACAAAACTGGCCGCACTTAGTCAACTCGTTTTGCTAGCCCAGTCGAATTGCGAGGATGATATGGATGCCATCGTTGAGATTGCTATCAAGGAGGTTCTTCAAAAACCGCATGCAGCGACGGCTGATACGGATGCCGAGTGGATGGAGGTACCAGATGAAGACATTCAAGGAAGGTCATGGGCAATCAAGATTCTCGTCAATCGCTTGCGCTCCCTACCGTCTGATGCCAACTTCAACGATGCTGCGGAAGACACATACAAACTGCTGAATCGCTACGTGAAAAACAATGGCGAGGGTTCAGCAGAAGACAGCACACCAGCAGGACACAAATCGCGCCAGCGGCTTCTTGCTGCCAATTCCTTACTCAAGCTTTCGTGCAACAAACGCCTCGATGCTTTCTTGAGGCCCGCTGATTTCATACAACTAGCCCTGGTCACACACGACCCCTGTACACAAGTACGCAAGGGCTTTGCTGATAAGTTGATGAAGTACCTTGGACAGAGTCGGTTGCCGCCACGGTTCTACACTATCCTGTTCTTCCTTGCACACGAGCCTGACAAGACCATCAAGAATAGCACCATGACCTGGATTCGCGCACGCCGCGCTGCTTTCGCTGCACGAAAGGAGACAATACTGGAGACTGTGTTCGCTCGCCTATTAAGTTTACTCGCTCACCACCCAGATTTCGATACGGAAGACGAGACACTGAAGCTTATGTCAGAGTACATCCTGTACTACCTGAAATGCGTAGCGACCGAGGAGAACCTGTCACTCATATTCCACGTCGCTCAGCGCGTCAAGGGTGTTGCTGACGGCATTGCGCCATCGCGCCAAGCTGACGAGAATCTATATATCTTGTCAGATCTAGCGCAGGCTCTCATTCGTTCATGGGAAAAGCAAAACAACTGGACAATGCAGTCATGGCCAGGGAAAATGAAGTTGCCTTCCGGTATCTTCCGACCTTTGGAGAGTCACGATCGGGCGCAAGAGATCGCTAAGAAGATATGGATCGGGGAAGACCTTGTCGGCGAACTCGATTCGCTTGTGCGAAAAGCTATTCGAAGCAAGAAGCGTAAGGCCTCAGATGTTGTGGAGAAGTCGCGCAAGAAGACCAAGGGCGACAGACCGATTAAAGAGAAGAAGGCCAAGACAGAGCGGCCCGTCAAAACACCGAAGAAGAAGAGGAGAGCTGGTGATGATGACGATGTGAGCGATGCTGAGGGTGGCGTTGCCCCGTCCAGTGGTCCACGAAGAAAGAGCGACCGACAGAGCACTGCACATAAGAGCTATGTCGAGGTGTCCAGCGATGAAGAAGACAATGAAGCTGGTGCTGAAGAGGTTCAAGAAATAGAACAGGAGGAGGAGGAGGCTGATGAATCAGAGGCAGAAGGAGCAGACAAATCTACTCCTGCTGCCGAAGAAGATGTCGAGATGGATGATGCAGAAGTCGTGGCTGAGAAAGAGCAAGAAGCTGCCGCAGAAGAATCTGACCTTTCGGACCCGGAGCCGTCCCTAGAACCCGAGCCTACTCCAGCAAGGAGGACCACACGAGGAAAGGGCGCCGCTAAGGTGGACGGCGCCAAATCTTCACCAGCAGTTCAGAAACGTAAAGCTGCCGAACCGATCAAGGAAGCCACACCGCCCAAGTCTGCGAAGAGTGCGACCAAAGCCAAAGCGAACAAGGCAAAGGTCAATGGTGCTGCAGCGGTTTCTTCACCTATTCCCGCTACTAACGGTACTCCCATTGTCCGGCGCAGTGGCTGTGCTCGTGGCTGAGTTGCAGAACAGTCTCTTGTTCGAGGTTTTCGACCTGATGGATATATCCGATTATACTGTGTGCAGTCACTACTACATACTGCCGATCAGATTCTATATGATACCACGGCCTTGGCCTTCTAGGTTATCCCCTCAAGCATTAGTTCAAGATTTTGTTTAGCCTGGCGTTCTCAGGAGCGAGCCGTTTCTTCTTCTAGGGATGTTTGTGATCAGGCAGCTCGCTGTGTTTTTCAATTGCTTAGCCTTGTTTTACTTCATACCTACATGTAACTGGCATTTCACACTATACATGAGAGAGCGGCGTAGTGTCAGAGATCCATCGTTGTGCTTTCCACCGATACCAGAGGATTTTCCAACATCTACGCTAGCGATACGACAGGAGCGCTTGAGAGTTAGTGCTTAGTTTAGGATGGAGACGTACATGAGACTGCTTATTCAGCCCCGGTCCAATCCTGCTCTTGTGATGGGCTCCATTCCGGCCCAGACCGACATTGACCATGGAAACGAAATTTAGACCCAACACCACGCGATCTACTCCGAGAAGACTTGAATGGTCACCTCTGCTGCAGGTACACCATAGTTCCGCAGGGTCGGGCCGCTGGATCCACTCTTTTTGTGACGACATCACATTCCATGGTTCCCCAGACCCTGTTCACAACCTCTAACAGTAATTAGACCGCATGACCTCACAAGGCTATCCTCTCCATGAACCAACAGCGTCTCCAAGCCCTCCACCAATGACAAGGAATATGCTGACCGTCTACGGTGCGCCTTTCTTGACCGGGACAATCCCTCATCATGACTACGGTTGAGACCCAGTTAGGTTCCACAGATCATATTTTTCTCGGTGTTCGATTTGAACCAGCTCATGTGCAGAAAAGTCTTTGCAACGTACACGCGGTGTCCCCCATATCTTACCACCTGTATTAGTGGGTAGTCACAATTTTCTCATCAGCGAGGGAGGACGAGGACGCAGAAGATTATAGAACATAGTCCCACTTCAACGCGGACCTTTGGGAAAACCGTCAAGACACCCTGCTTTTACGCTATGGAGGCTCGTCAACTTGCGGCCGAAGCCGCCGTCTTCGATCAAACCAACCTACTTCCGCGCAAAAAGCTGCTCGTCGTATTCTCCGCCCTCGCAATATCGCATTTCATCTGCTTTGTCGACCAAACCGGTATCGGAGTTGCATTACCCACGATCGGTCGTGATCTCAATGCCGAAGACACGATCAGTTGGGCGGGCACCAGTGCGCTGATAGCAAATACCATTTTCCAAGTGCTCTACGGGAGAATGAGTGACTTGTTTGGTATGTGCTTCAGCTTAATCGAAATACGAGAGGAGCGGAAATGGCTAACGAACAAAACTAGGTAGAAAATCCGTCCTCCTCTCCGCCCTTGCCCTTCTAACAGTCTCTGACCTCCTCTGCGGCCTCTCACGCGGCGCAACGATGCTGTACGTCTTCCGCGGTCTATCAGGTGTAGCAAACGGCGGTATAGCTTCTCTTTCAGCTATGATCGTCTCCGATATTGTTACCTTGAAAGACCGTGGGAAGTGGCAAGGCATAATTGGCGCATGTGTCGGACTGGGGAACATGACTGGACCTTTCATCGCTGCTGCTTTCGTACAAAAGGGTATGTGGAGAGGCTTCTTTTGGCTCGTTAGCCCGGCTTCAGCAGCTTGTGGACTGCTGTGTCTTATTGTATTGCCTACACCCAAGGACCAACCGAGAGCGGATAAGGAGATTGTGTTGAAAAGGATCGATTATGGAGGCATTTTCTTCGGAAGTGCGGGGTTGATACTGCTGCTGATTCCTATCGTGGGAGCAGGCGATTACTTCGAGTGGGAATCTCCAATGGTTGTCGCCATGTTGACTATTGGAGGATGCTGCATGGTAGCGTTCGTCTATATCGAGCACCGCGTCGCTATACTGCCTATGATGCCATGTAAGTTTGGCTTGTCCCACCACCCATTATCCCACCCCCATGAACCGCTACTAACCTCAAACAGTATCCCTCTTCAAATCCGGCCCCGTATCCATCATGCTCCTCCAAAACTTCCTCTTCGGCATAGTAGCCTACTCGCAAACCTACTATTTACCCCTGTTCTTCCAAAACGCCCGCCGCCTCTCACCCCTCATCTCAGCATCCCTAATGCTGCCCATCACCGCCTCACAAACAATCTCCTCCATAATATCCGGCCAATACATCTCGCGCTTCGAACGCTACGGCGAGATTATCTGGCTAGGGTTCTTCCTCTGGACCCTAGGCGTAGGTTTGACATGCATGTTCAACCTCGATACACCCATCTGGACCATGTCCATCATTCTCTTCATCCAAGGACTAGGAATCGGCGCCGTTTTCCAGCCTGTACTTATTGCCTTGCAAGCACACTGCACGAAAGCACAACGCGCAGTCGTTATTTCGAATCGCAACTTTATACGTAGTCTCGGGGGTGCAGTCGGTCTCGCCATCTCTGCTGCTGCATTGCAGAACTCTCTGCATAAGGCTATGTCTGCAGAGTTTCACTCTTTAGCACTTTCTTCCTATGATACTCCGGACTTTGAGTTACTAGACCCGCGACAGATAGTTCACATATTGCGGGCGTATGCGACGGCGAGTCGGACGGTATTCATTATGAACGTGCCGTTCATGGGCCTGTGTTTATTAGGGTGCTTTTTCATCAAGGATCGGGGTTTGCAGAGGCCAGATGAGATTAAGGAAGAAGTGAAGATGAGGCAGAGGCAGGATAGTGCAAGTGGACAAGCTGAATTGGAGGGTGATCAGGAACAGCTTAGAGAGCAGGGTGTTCCACCTCCACGGTAACAGGACGATTTGATAACCTCAAGGATGGGTTTTAGAGCGTAACGTAACATCGTACTTGCATCATGTCTTTGTATTTACTTATTCAGTCAAACAGAATCTTGCATTTTAGACCAGACCCCCTCCAATCATTCCCCTTCTCCCACGCAAACGCTGCCTCATAATACTCACTTCCTCCCACACTTCCCAATAATCTGCATTCTGCATACTCACCGGTAATCTGACTCCCTCCTCCACCCTCGGTCCCTCCAACACCGGCGACATACCAATCGGCATCGCCAACACCGGATGTCCACTCTGGTTAAACGGCGCCATGTTAAATGTCAATCCAATCTGTTTCGCAACCTGCTCCAGCGGCGTCGCATCAACGCCCGCATGGCTCGTCGCCACATACGGTAGGGTAGGCGTAAGCAAGATATCGTACTGCTGCAGCGCTGCATCATACACATCGCGCAACTGCCGAGACAGATTCGTTGCTTTGGCGAGGAGGTTTGGAAACTTTTGCGTAGCGTAGTAGGCCGTTCCAGTAGATATTCTTCGTGGACGGGCATGCTTCGTTCTAATTTTCCTGTCCTATTGGGTGCGGCAGCGAGTTTAGATCGAGCATCTGGTGTCCGCGGCGTCCGAATGGGCCAGTGGGTTTGGCGAGGAAACCGCCGACTTTTGATTTGCCGGTCCAGATTGCTGCGCCTTTGGAGTGAAAGGGTATGGAGATTTCGGTGACTGGCACCGAGGTCTGTGTATTTGGAGACTGCTGTGCGAAATGTTTGGATTACTCGTGGATCTAGGGTTGGGGCTGAGAGGGACTCTGTGATTGTGGCGAAGTTCTTGCCTTGGAGTTGTTTGTGCATGGGAAGGTTGATGATGCAGCTGTAGGTGGGTATCTTGAGTGGATGGGGGGCGGCAAAGGAGCGATCGTCAATATACGAGCAGTACCTCAAGGACACATTC
The DNA here is from genome assembly GCA_024321975.1 of Alternaria sp. 'sect. Undifilum'. Classification (NCBI taxonomy): domain Eukaryota; kingdom Fungi; phylum Ascomycota; class Dothideomycetes; order Pleosporales; family Pleosporaceae; genus Alternaria; species Alternaria sp. 'sect. Undifilum'. The sequence continues at coordinate 5,590,994 of JAJJZI010000004.1, forward strand.
GGCTGCTTGCACAGGGAAGGTGGTAATATAATGACAATTCCTCTGCACTCCAGGATAGCTGGTAGGCCGGGAAGATCAGAAAGTTTAAGGAACCTCATGAAGTATGTTTCACAGAAGGAAGATGTTTCAGTCGCGACTCGCAGAGATATTGCGAATCACTACCGCAAGACATTTCCGTACAAGCCCAGGTCAAAGACTAGTGGTTCGTAGATCGTCAGCATGTAAGTTTTGTTGAAATGAGCATGAGAATACAACATCCACATACAGCTCTTGTGAATTGGATCAGCGGCGCGAGCTATACTATTGGTGCAGGGGACAAGCTATGACGATGTCATCATTGTTCTGCGCAGTGTCCCCAACTGGTACCGTCGCTTCGAGCTGAGTGCAAGGAGAATAGACTAGTGTTGTTCGCGACCATGAATCGATGGTGCACATGCGTCACGAAGCACCTTCTCGGAGACGCACACCACGCTAGCACTCATCAGGGTTACCGGTAGTCAACGCACTAGCTCAGCTCCATCTCTCACTGTCTCGGCTTCTTTCATCCCGACGTGCTATCGCCTTATCAATCGAGCTCTATGCCGTCTTTCCAACACCTCGAATTCTAGTAGAGATAGTTACCTGCCTGATACGAAGACTTGGCTACTATTGCGGCAAGATGTGCAATCCGTTTCGGCAATGAACAGGTTTTATATGCCCCAGAGCATTTCGCGAGAAAGACAGGTGTCCAGACTGATGTAGATCTGAGTATCATTTCCAGATGACTACGATTTTGCGCTTTCTACAGCAAGGCTAAGTAGCATTCAGTTCTCCGTCATCACTCAAAGACACACTGCAAACTACAAGCCATCATGGAGAAGTACGATATAACCAAGATCTCCTCCCCAGCCCATATGGTAAGTCTGATGGTACTCCGATTCTGTAATCCTTCTGACTGACAAGGTGCAGCGGATAGGAAATGGAGATGGCAGCACTACTTCGCCTCCTACCTGATCATGACATTTAGCGCCTCTTTCTTCAAATTGGGTGCATCTCTAATCTCAATCGGCCTACTTTGGTGGCATGGCATGATCGCCGCGGTGATCGGCTCAGTCATTCTTACTGTCCTGGTGGTGCTCAATAGTCGCGGCGCTATGAAGCACTTCCTTGGCTTTCCAGTCTATGTCCGCGCTGCCGCTGGTGTGTGGGGAGCGAGTTTGTACATTCTTGCGCGAGCTGTAGTAGTGATCATCTATTTCGCGACGCAGACGTACTATGGAGGGCTCATCACTTCGGTTTTCATGCGTGATATATTTGGCAGCGGGTACAAGAACATCCCGAACCACCTCCCAGCGAGTGCGGGAATCTCAGGTAAAGAGAGACCTGCTGAGCTTCTTCTTGTTTTGGATGGTGCGTAGCTTCCTTCTTCTCCCGTTCAAATCTAGTTCTAGGGAATTACGCTAATCTTAACAGGCACAAATGCCGGTTATGTTTATTCATCCAATGGTGCTTCGACATCTCTTCGTCGTCAAAGCTGTATATACGACGATAGCGCTCTTCAGTGTAATCGGTGGAGTAATCAGTGCCAACGGAGGCAAGATCGGAAGCTTCAACTATACAACTAAGCAGACGCAGCTTCGGGTTCAGATCTTATCTCGCCGATGATCCAAGCCATCAACTCCGTCATGTTAACTGTGGCACATTCAAACGGCGACGTTACGTGGAGCCAGGGTATAGGTATTCTCATCAGCAAAGTGCTGGTCATGTTCTTGAGTACTCCGACGAGTGCAGCGGCTATCCAGGTCCTTGGTAAGAGCTATTGGAAGATATGGGATCTCTACGACGCCATATTGGATCAGTATTGGACTCCTGGCGCTCAAGCAGGAATGGTATTCGCATCCTTCGGTATGATGCTCGCTGTACTCGTCACCAACGCTGGTAGCAACTCACTTCCCGTTGGCGCCGATCTTACAGGAATTTTCCCTCGCTGATTGATCATCGTGCAAGGCCAAGTGATTTGTGGAATTCTGGCACCTTTACTCGTCCCATGGAAGATAATCGCTTCCGCGACGTTGTTCCTCACGTTCCTTGGATCTTACACCGTCTTCCTGATGCCAATCTGCGCATACATGATTATCGACTACTGGTTCGTTCGGAAAGGCAATTTCCACGTACCCTCGCTGTATACCGCTTCACTTGAAATTCCATACTCTTACTACAAAGGCTGGAACTTGGGCATGCTGGTTGCTTGGGTGGCTGGGGTTGCATTCACCGTCCATGGTGTAACAGGGTCTTTGGATCCTGACTCTGTAGCGGAGGCTAGCAAGAACATGTAGAAGCTTGGCTTTCTACTATCATTTCTAATGGACGAGTTAGTTTACTACGGCTTGTGTCTTTTCTGGCCGGTTCGGATACTACCTATAAGCGCGGAGAGGGAGCTGGCGTTTGAAGAGATGGCATCTAATGAAGGATTCTTTGACAATGAGAGTTTTAGTACGATCACGGGCACACTAGAAGGTAAAGAAGTAGATGGGGCACAACAATAAGTTGCGGATAGCAAAGAGTAAGGTTTGAAGTGGACTTTTACGTTTTGAAGGCTTCTGGACGCTCAACTCAAGCTCGAAAGTCTCTACAACCTGAGGTTACCTGATAGTAAGCTCTACTGAGATCAGGTACCGTATATGGTTGCGTCTGTACTTGGAACTGTTTGTCATTATTACTTGCGATAGCCTCTTAGCACCATCGATGCCGCCTTGTGCATTCATTCTACTTGGCATTCTGACACACCTACACCTGCATCTGCAACCTTTGGCTGAAAAGGACCGGCGCATGTCATATTTCTGTATGCACTACAATTAACAATGCTGTTGGGGCAAAATAAAAAATCGGGGTTTGTTTGCGGCAAGCACATGTCACAGAGCCTGGAACAGCAAGCGTGGCTGACGGGGTGAGCTTGGACCAAGCCCAACGTCACTGCCACTGCCGTGAGAGCCTGGAGCTTCAACATGTACAGGCCATACAACTCCACATCCACATTTGCTGCTGCTTGACCTCGCTCGCTTTACTATAAGAGCCACCATAAATTCCCATCAGTGAGCGCGACGACTACAACAACGACATGTGGGACGACGAGGACAACAATCCGTATGGATCCTTTGCCCGCCATGATTCCAACACGTCAGATATTCCTGGTTTAGCTTCGCCTGCTGCCCGTAAGGCTTCTACATACCATCTGAAGCAATCGCCAGCATCATCAGCTGACATGATCAAGTCCCGTACCGTCCCGCGACTCCGCCCTCTGATGCTTCGTCCCCCACTCAAGAGTCGCCCGAGTATGTCTCTCAGCGGGACCTGAGTGACGTCGACTACAACGAGGAACAACAAGATTATGCAGATCCAAAGGCGCCCAAAAAGGGTGGGTACGATGCGCGCGTGGAACAATGGCTGTACGAGCACCCAGACCAACTTGTGTTGATCACGAGCGCGGGGAAAGACGGTGTCAACTACATACAGTACACCATCAATTGCGGCGTACGTTAAGCCGGAAAGATGGGGAACTCATGGAATTAACACGCTAGTAGGGCCTCGAAGTAAAGCGCAGATACTCCGAGTTCGCATCGTTACGCGCCGAGTTGGTCAGACTACACCCAACGCTCATCGTACCTCCGATACCCGAGAAGCATACCATGGCCGACTACGCCGCGAAGCCGACAAAGGCAAAGGAGGACGCCGGCATCATAGAACTGCGGAAGCGCATGTTGGCTGTCTTTTTGAACAGGTGCAGGAAGATGAAAGATATATTGGAAGATGGCGTATTCTGGAGGTTCCTCGATCCATACACAAGCTGGGTAGGCTTTTTCATTTCTCACAGTATGGAAGCATTGAACTAACCTGTGTCGATAGAACGACGTGCTCAACAGCCCGCCTGTCTCTAATATTCCCAAGCAGATTCTCAAGGCACCTCCGCTCGATCCTGCGAACCCTTCCCAAGCGCACAGCTACCTTCCAGTTCCCTCATCTTCCGCAAAGCTGAAGTCAGGCGGCGCGACATCTAGCTCTGGTACACCCGTATCACCAGCCAACAACGCAGCCTTACCCTCAGTAGCCGCGCACACAACACCAGGTCCTGCAATCTTCGGTCGCTTCCCTCCGGAGACGCGGGACATGTCGGAAGAAGAGCTAGATCCGTACTTTGTTAGCTTCGAGAACTCATCGAAAGACTTAGAGCACCTGCTACAGGGACCAATGGAGAAGGTCAACAGACGGTTGCTCATGCACCTTGGAAACTGGGGAGAGGACATGGCGGATCTGGGCGCTCGTTTCAACGCCTTTTCGCTTTCCGAACAGACTCAGTCACTCGCCGCGGCCATAGAAAAAACGGGGCAAGCTGTCGACTCTACGTATATCGCCACGACCGAACTCTCTTCGTCTCTCAGCGCAGGTTTCTCTGAGCCTATGCGCGAGAGCGCACAATTCGCCGGTGTCGTACGTTCTACACTGAGATATCGGGTGCTCAAGCGGATACAGGAGGACATGACCAAAGATGAACTGGAGAAGAAGCGCAATCTACTCGAATCGCTCGAACGCAGCGAAGCAGAATCAAAACGACTGGAACAACATCTGAGTGGCGTCGGTCATCAGCCTCCTCGAAGTCGCGCCGCATCGAACAGCTCACAGCGCAGCAGTGGTGAAGCGGAGCAACAGCGAAGATTAGAGGAAGATAGGGCGTCCATTGATTCCGACTTCCCACCCACACATGGTGACACACCGTCTAGCGCGCAGGGTGGACCTGATAGCCAGTCATCACCTAGCAGCCTGCATAAAAAGACTGCAAGTGGGAACTTTGTCACAAACAAGCTGTTTGGGTCAATCACACACGCTTTTAGGGGCATGGCAGATGTAGACCCTGAGAAGACACGGAGAGATCAGATCGGCAAGACAAGGGATAGTATGGTGCAGGTATGTTTTGACATGCTAAAGGCCGTGAGGTTTGGACATGCTAACGAACGCACAGCTCGAACAAGCCCTGACTGTCGCCGAGAAAGATACCAAAGACGCAAGTTCAGGCGTGATGAAGGACCTGCGGAGATTCCAGAGCGAGAAGGAGGATGATCTACGACGTTACATGGTATGTCACGGCCTCAAGTTCGTTTCCCCGAATGTGGCTAATAACAAATGCAGATGGAATTCGCTCAATGTCACATCGACTGGGCAAAACGAAACAAGGCCGCTTGGGAAGAAGCCAAGGCGGAAGTCGAGAACATTGCGCCACAACCCTCTGAAGAATACCCTAGGCAACCTGAGCACTTTGAGGCACGGGGGCAGTAATTACCGGTGCGATCAATTGTCAGTCGACACTTGGCGAAGCATCACTTGAGCGATCACGCATCCATATTGAATAAAAAGAGTAGTAATTCAAATTAAGACACTAACCACTTCCTTTACCGTAGGCGACTGATTACGGTCACTACATCTACATCCCCAAAAAAAAGCCCATGCATCCCCGTCCTTCTTACCAACTCCTCTCCTCACCTGTCCATCTACACGCATCATCGGCACTTGGCAACTCTGCGACGTGGACCTACCTCTTATCGGAAATCGTTTTATCAACCGCACTACCATACTTGGTACAGCCAGAGCATCCTCGAACAAACTCGCAATCTCTGCGTAGCGCAGAAACATTTTTTAAAAGATGGGACTATCCTCCCGCGCAACGATCGGGCTGGTTGTCGGCCTCGTCTTGCCCTTCGGCTTCATAGTCTTTTTGATGTTCTGGTGTTGCGTGATGTCGCCAAACTACTCCTTTTTAGTACGTCCCCCTGTGGCGCATTCTTCGTCTTCTAGTAGACTTCAGCAACTGCGCGCTCGACAGCGGGATCTAGAAGCACAGGTCGCGGCGGATGTTGGGGCGCATGCTGTTCATGGGTTTGAGGGGCTGGGAAACGACAGGGATGAGGGATTGGAGAGGAACGCAAGAGCTATTTTAAGTACCAAAGGGATTAAGAATAGGGAGTGGATGGCGGCAAGGGAGAAGGATGGACGGCCTGTGGGGGTTGGGTCACCTGGGGTGGGTAAGGTGGAAGCAAAGAAGGCGACCTTGTAGTACACACGGGATAAAGTAGCCCAAGGAAAATATTCGAAATCTTGGTGAGTGGCAAAATAATTGGAGGATCGTAAAAGTCCATGATATGCATTGATGGTTAGCAGACAATTGATCTCAAACGCCATCCGTCTTGTCGTTCCCATCCGCAAGAGTTTTTCAGGCGCTCGTAGATATACATGCCGATGCCCGCAGAAGCAACTCCGTATCCACCATGATGAAGAACCAGGCGGACCAGTAGTTGTAGAGAAACCGCCAATCAACTCCAGCCATGACCTTCGTAGTCATCATCAGTGTGCACCCGCTTATTTCTTGTCCTTCTTCGCACCACCCTTGGTCTTGGCTGTGCCCCGGAACTCCTTCATCCTGTTCTTGCGCTGCTTGCCTGTCATCCAGTCAGTATGTGTCGTGTACCATTATCCATATCCATCGCCCTAGTCGCGGCAGTATGTGTAGACCCGGGGAAGACGTACGCTGCTGCCTGCTGGCCTTCTCGACCTTGGTGGCCATGCCGTAGCGTACTAGCCTGTAGCGGGGCTCGAACTTCTTCATGGCCTCGGCGCTGTCGTAGATGAGAGCGAAACCAGTGCTCTTGCCGCCACCAAAGTGTGTCTTGAAACCGAAGACGGAGACATCGTCCTTCTTGGCCTTATACAGCTCACCGAGCTTGCCACGGAGCTCGTCCTTGGAAACGTTCGCTCGGTTGGGGTGGAGGACGTCGCTGTATTAATCCCGTCAGACTCAATCCTCCGCAATTGCGTGCCCGGCAGTTCCTGCACTTACACGACCATCTGACGGCGTCCGAGGAGAGGGTTGCGGATGAACTTGCGCGTGCGCAGAGTAACTTGAGAGTCGGCCATGTTGGGAAGATTCGACCTACAACGCGGCGATTAGACGTGGTTCACAAGTGCGATATGGCGGGCAGTTCGGTAATGAACGTACTGGACAGAGATCGATCTTGCTGTTGTCGATTACCTGTGGTTAGCTGGCGGCAAGATGGAGATGTCGAATTTGCGTTCGTCGTGTCGGCGGTCGGCGGTGCGCCTGCTCGCTTAGACTGCCAAGGCGCCCCGCTGCAAAATTAGGTAAGCACGTTCTGGGAAACCCTTCTCCTCATCAAGTTGGCGCGTTGAAACTGGAACATCTTCACATTCGCCAAATGTCAAACTGGGCCACTAGAGATCTTGAAGCGCTTTGCAAATACTGGGGTTACGGTTTCGAGCCAAACAGCTTCAAACACCATGGACGACCTACGCAGCGTTTCGCAGTTGCGCATACTGCAACGCCAGTATTTCCAGCTGGTAGAGCCTCACGAGTTGAGGTGGCCAGATGATACGATACTGAAAGCGCCGAAAGTGCAGTCGTGGCTGTTCAAGAACCTGTTCGATACGGCCAATATCGCTTCACCACCTCCGGACCGCTATCAGCTAAGGACACTAAAACAACTTGTCGCAAGACTCGAGAGGTCGATCACTGACCCGGAGGAGGATGTATGGTCTCCTATCTCTTCACCGTTGCTTCGCTTCCATTGTAGCTCAGCCATACATCATGTTGCAGTAGCCTTTTTTCAATGGCAAAGATACGTCCCAGCATGTGCTGACCTTTCTCGTCGTCCTGTTTGTAGGAAATCTCAGATGATATTATGGAAGCAATGACTACTTTGCTTATTGCTGATCTACCCTCGGAAGCCGACGCGGCTCAACAAAAAGCATTTGTGACGTACTCTTACCCTGAGCAATTATATGACGACAGCGCATTGCGCGAGCGCACAGTGACGCTGCTAGAAGCACGATCTGTCATTTCATCGTCCGGAACGACTGGTCTTAGGACGTGGGAAGCCGCGTTACTGCTCGGATCGCATCTTACGTCCGAGAATGGCCGATCATCCGTTTACGGGAAGAGATTGTTTGAACTTGGCGCGGGAACTGGCATGCTGTCCATCCTTTGCGCAAAGCACCTGGGAACTGCTGGCGTCGTTGCTACAGATGGCGACGAGGCCGTTGTCGATGCCATCAAAACGAATCTCTTTTTCAACGGACTTGATGTGGATGACAAGTCCCAGGGCCAAATGCGCACAGCGGCACTGAAGTGGGGCTATCCCATCGGCGCGACGACATTTTCCGAAGATTATGGCATGGAAGTGCCAGATATTGTGATGGGAGCAGACGTCGTAAGCCATCGCCATTGCATCGTCGCAGACAAGTGGGTTTGACAACATCGCAGACATACGACCAGTCCGTCATACCGCGTTTGGTCTCGACCCTGAGAGAATTCTTTGACATGAATCCGGCACTTGAGGCTCTGATATCTGCTACGATTCGCAACGAGCAGACGTTCGAGACTTTTCTGAACGCGTGTAGTGGGTCTCTCCACATCTTGTTTTGCTGGCCATGTTATGACATCCGGTGAGTTGTTGCTGACTTTTGTGGGGTAGAGCGGAACCGTTTCAGTTTCGAGCGAGTCGATTGCCCACTGGTGCCTGAACATCAACAGGAAGGGCCGTTTTATCCAACTTCAACCCCGATCCAACTGTGGCGTATCACTAAAGGGCAATCCATGGACGACGCGTTTTCTGTTTGAGACCTGTGGTATTGAGAGAGAAAATTCTTGACCGACACATGAAGGCTAGGCTTGTACTGCGGGTACACACACGCACACACATACACACACCCTGACGATCGTGTGTTGCTGCACATGGTAAGGTGTCTGATTTCGGGCCTAAGAGATTTTCTGATGATTCACGATCGTCGACGAGACGGTGAGGGCCCTTTGGAAGATCCGGTTGGCTCTTTTTATTGCGCGGCCCGCTAGAATAGAGTTAGGCGAGCAGACAATAGGCCCGCATCTACTTATGCACAGTCAAAAGTCGCTCAGGCGGAGGGTGCTTTAGACATGCGAATTATCGACAAAGAACGAACACGATGTATAGCGGCTCGTAAGCCGACTGGTGAAGTTTGTGAGCTTGCGAAACGCTATTCAAAGTTGGACGGTGGAGTGGTGAGTTGATTGCAAGAGGGGCCGCGCCGGATTACCGGATGAAGAAGGCTGCGAGACACGCAATATGGCTTCATTGTGTTGAGAGAGCTCGCAATACAAAGAAGATGTGACAGTGCCACATCAGCGATACGCACCCGGATGGACAGTGGAGTGTAGCATGGTACCCGCTGCGAGTTGTACCGAAGCGCACAAGAACGTGGACCTTGTAGTGTTGCCGTGTACATGCTTGCTCGCGCAATTCGCTGCAACACGACGCATACGGCGTCTCTGTGCACAGTGCTGCGACGGCCAAGGAAGCAGGATTGCGAGACATGCCCGCTGTGGCTGCAACGGGAAAAACCAAGTTGGAGCAAGGCACCGTGATGGGTGGGGGTGGGGGTGGTGGTGAGGAATCGGCGCCGGCATGGCGTGCTGGATGATATCAATGGCTCCATGTTAATGGCTATCACGAATCATGCCCACACGCGCAACCCTATCCCGACCGCATTTTGGATCCGTCGTCGTCAACCGTGTTCTAGAACTGCACGCCGGAAGTCGTAGGCACCGGCCTCGTAATTACTTATTGACCACAGCCCCTCGCTCGTCTTCTTATCGATGTCCGATACTTTGCTTGTTCTCCTGCCGCTGGAAGCCGCCTGTCTCGTGGAAACACTCGGCATTGCTCGCTCTCTCTCTCACTGCTGCTTCTCGCCGCCCCTATCATCACCATCCCCGGAAATACACTGCAGCGCCTATCAGAAAGCACTGGGGCCTATCAGAAAGCACTTGGGACCTGTCGTTGTCCTCCCTTCCAACGTCACCCCTCCCCTGATCTTGTTCATGTAAGTTTGCTGTCTACATCTCCTTGGTGTTGCATTGGTGTTGCTCTCCACCAAACACTCGTCGCGATCTAGACGTGCACGATAGTGTTCCTGGCTAAAACAGTGGCGCAGAACCCAAGCGATAAGGATCCTGAACAAAACCACGCACGAACCTTCTGTCGTATCAGCAGCAGGTAACTCGGCGGCCTGTGTCACCGCTTCTTCGCTGCCCGACTTCAGCCCTGGAACAAGCTCGTGCACCGTGCGCGATTATCAGAGTGAGGCTTTTAAAGTTCATCCGCATCTATAATGGCCACGCATCACGTTCGTCACCCGTCTCATTCATCCAAAAAGTCGCAACCTGCGCACGCACGGCCCTCTCGGCCTCTGTCAAAGCGGGCTTATTCCCACGGAAGCAAAACCGCTTCCAAAGTCGTTCATTACAAGGAGGTCGAATCGGACGAAGACGAGGACTCAATGGCCGTTAGCTTCTTGAACTACTGGTATGCTGTCGTCATGAACCTCCCACCACCGTGTACTAATGTTTTGTTGTAGCACCGTCTGCGAGAAGCAAATTATTGTTCCCAGCAACTCAGTGCTCTACTGCTCAGAAAGGTATGGCACACACCCACCCTGTCATGCACAGACCATCCACTAACATGCACATGTAGCTGCAAGAAGAAGGACACCGAGAAGAGCCTTGCCTATTCATACGATCATTACTCACCACCAACCACGCCGTTTGCCAATTTCACTTTTGACGACTTTGCCTTCCGCGACATTGTCCCTCAACGCTCCCCCACTCAGCCCGAGTCAAAACGCTCATCATGTGCCTTCTCCGACATCTCATCAGACGACAACAGCGCCGACCGGTATCAGCGCTTCGACTCGGAAGCATCAAAATACCTGCGCAAATTCCAGTCACCCGCCTACTTCCCTGATACCGTTCGACCCCGCTACAACCGTAATTCCACCTCACAAATCACCTATAGCGCCGCCCCTTCGCTGTCACACACCCCAGCCTCTTCAGTGAGCTATTCGCTTCCATATACACCCGCCACTACGCGACCTCTTCCACCTAGGACTAAGCCGTCGCAAAGCGGGTCTTATGGAGCCAAGTCAATTGACCTTGTTACCCCGGTGACGGCTCCGTCGAGTCCAAAGTCCTACTCGCACAAGTCGGCGGCTTCTATATCAAGGACGTCGACTAGTACAATCGAAGGCGAGATAGTCTATGCCAAGTCACCAGTTCCTGAGCCATCGATCGCCAGTGGAAGTCTTGGCCGACTACTTGCTTCAACACCTCGTTAAACCCCTATGCTCTTTCGAGATGGTCAACCACATCGACGTCTCAGTTTTGCTTGCATAAACTATCTAATATCATGTCACGGGCGCATGGCTATGCGGGCGTAGCTTTCGGTACTCTTGGGACACGAATACCTCCTTTTCTCAAATAAAAGTCGTTTTGGTCATCGTGAAGATGACCCCTCCTTTGCGAATAGCGATATACCACCAAGTGTTTAGGCCTCAGAAATATGACGAGAATCGTCGATGAGAGTCAGTAGATAGAATGTCATGTATGAATGCTCATAACACGTTCACAAATTCTGCAAGTATCTGCGTGATTTAAACTAGTATTCCCCTTCTCCCCTCTGGAAGAATACATGAGAAAAACAGTAGCAATCCAACGCTTTTCCCCCACATGTCGCAGCAATTACAGGTTACAGGAAGATTTACAGCAGTGGAAAAGCCCCAGTCTTCCAATGTCTCCATCATCGCAACTGAGTACCCATGCGGCGCGGATGAGGAAAGGCTGTAAAATCGGTTAACCCCCAAAGAAAGTGTAACAGTTAATGGTGGTTACTAATCCGAGAGGTAATCCTGGTACGACTAAGCTAAGGTTCATCTTTCCTTGGCATAGTAAGTACCAACGGCACACATTTACAGTAGAGAAACAGGAGAAGAAAACCATGGGAAAAAAAGTGCGGGTTAATTGTCTTCCCGTGTTACCAAGAAATCGTAAGTGATAATAGGTAACTTTTCATATGGATAGAGAATTCCTTGATAGCAGGCAGATTTGCATTGAACATTGACTATTCATTGAGTGTGTGTATACCCACCGCATACAGGGAGCGCTATGCACAAGACCCGCATAAAATATAGCATGCTTGGCGTGAACACTCCTTCTCATTTTATCGTCCTAGTCAGAGCGAAGTGCTTTAAAATCCACATTTGTAAGTTTCAACCTGAACAATCTCAGCATCGATAGAGCCAGCTTCAATACCACCGAGCTCGGCCATTGCATCGTGGGAAACGAGGAAACCTTCACCAGCGTGGTCGACAACGGCAACATAGATGGTTTTGCCGTTGTACGTGATGGCTTGGCATGTTCCGCACTGGTATATACTGTTAGATGGTGAATACAAAGGGGAAAGTGTAACTGCACGTACAACGCCGTTATCAATTACAGCAGCCGACGATGCACCGTAATATTTGGGAAGGTTGCCTGCAGAGTTCCAGTTGCTGTGCCCTGCTAAGACACCCGTTTGGGTGTTGTAGCAGGCGAATGTATTCACTGGATAGTTAGGATCACCGTAAGCAAGGGCCCACTTGACTGCGTAAGGTTAGGACAGGATATTCAATAGGTCACTGTGATGCTACTGACCAGTGGTGGCAGAAGCGAGGCTAGCAAAGCCAAGGATGGCACCGAAGAAATGCATGGTGTTGATAGTAGATGGTAGAGGTTTGAAGTATGGAGATGTGTGGCAGAACGTGGGTTATTGGAGACTGAGAGATTGATGGTGATAACTTTCTTACTGCTGCGAGGACACCATGCTTTATACCCGTCGCCACCACGAAGCCTCCACTTTACAACCCGAGGCTTCCACCTCGTCTTCCGTCACAACGGCAGTTGTGCAGGGAAACGTAGAGCGAGTCCGAGCACCATCACGGAATGACCCATTTCCACAGCACTAGCTTTAACGGTCAAGTCAGATGACCTAGCGCCAAAAAATACGAGAGTTGATGCGGAGACTAGCAGCGGGAGAGGCTTGCACTAGCTGTAAAGGGTCTAGCAGACCGTGAAAAGGCCCGTGGGGTGACCATCGTTGTGCCATACTAGGTAGCTACAGACAGCGATCAATAGAATAGTACAGTACTGCACCCCACTGGAACTTGTGCGCTATAAAATTGTATCACGAGAGTTAGGCCTGGTGTTGTAACCGAAAGAAGGCAGAGCACTGAGTATGGCCTCTGAAGTGACAGTAACCTAAGCTACGTCGACGAATACGAGATCTGACTATAGACCGTTATTGCGTTGTAGTTGTACCATGCTGCAGCTACAGCTACAGCTGAAGCTCAGGGAAGTGCGTAGTTGGATTAGTTGGCTGTTGTGGTAGTGCTCACATCAGCAACGTTAATTTCCGTCATGACACGGGCTGCCTGCTCAGTGCTCAACACACAAGTAATACTACGTAACACTCGGCCACGCTCTCGTAACAGTGGAGATTGAACATGGCCACGGTAAAGTGTAAGATTGTTGGGACAAACTGTGACCGCCGAACGCTTTGACGCCTCCGATTGTCGGTGGAAGGAACTATCTCATGTGTTGTTATTGGTGCTTGCCCTTCTATCACTAGTGTGATACATATATAATGAACCTCCTCCATAGAATCAATGTATCACTCTTATACTCCAACACCAATGGCCTCAAGCATTAAACACTTAGCCAAGTTGTCACCACGATCTATGCAATGGAGAAAGATGCCAGATGCACCATTGTGAGATCTGTTTCGGCCGGAAGACGTGGAGCAGCACCGTTCTGAGGTCAGCACCGGAAGTTGTGGACGCTGCCGCACGTTTCGCGAACCGTATAGGCTCGTATGGAGGACTCTCCTCGGCGGACACAAAGGCCAGATGTCCGTCGTCATTGTTTATCGTTAACTATTGAGGGTAGTGTAGATAATGCTGCACGTAAGGCTACATGTAACAACATAACGGAAGTTTATATTATGTATAGTATAATATATATATTAAGACATGTAATATTGTAATATAAATTATGACCTTAGCTTTTATAACCTTTATAAGCCTATCTATTTGCTGTTAGTCTAAACTTGTTACTATTATTAACCATATTAATTGCCTAACAAAATAGGCGTTGTTGTTAAAAGTCAATAATTGTAAGATGACGGCAAGATAGCATCCCTAGTCGCGGCGGTAGGCATCCGCTGCCGAGGTGGTCGGGCCAACGAGCCCACACCACCCAACGAGCCACTTTTACATAGTAATGTGATGGGCTGAAGCCCAGAGTGGATCCTCGGTTGTACCTCGGTTGTACACCTCACTTTACGAGCCGCGGGCCGCGTGGCGGCAGACTATAAGTATCAACTACGCAAGACAATCAGACGCTCTATTGTCTTGTGCCAGCCTTTTGGCTGAGTGGTCGGCGTGTGTAGTTGCACGCAAGGCCTGGTAGGCCTGCCCACTACAAGTAATTTCAGCAAAATTCTAATATTAAAATTAGTATAACTTTTTTGAATATCAATCTTTTTTGACAGTTCCTTATGATTTAGGATCTTGAAGCATAGATCTATGGATCTAGAATTTTACTTTAGCTTAGTAAGCTTTAATCATAGAGACACTTACTTCGTAAAGTTTGCATATAAATATTAACCTTTTAAATATAAAGATTCCAAAAAATCTTAATAGAGTAAAAGATACAATTTTTTTAACGTATTATATAAAATATAAGTAAGATTATTTAAAAATATAATAGTTAAAAAGAGATAACAGAAATTCTAAGTTTATACTATTAAAGATTGTTTTTTATTTAACGTGGTTCACAAGCGAGTGGGCACCCTAAGCGAGTAGGCAGCTCCCTACTAGCGCGTCGACGTTAACACGTTATTGTAGTTTTTTATCACAGTTAATAAACTATTGCAATATACTAAATTAATTATTAGAATTGCCGCTATTACTTATACTATTTATCTTAACTGCGCAAGTACAAGCGTTGTGTCTAGTCTGCTTACAACGCCCGCACCGCTTTTCTCTTTACACCCTCTTTAACGCACTCTCACTGTCGCCACAACTACTACTTGCCTGTTTAGCTAATACTTCTTGTACCTCGCCTATAGTAAGAGTCTTTTCTATTTATACATATTGCCGCTTACAGCTTTTACGCTTATTTAATTTATCTAAAGCTTCTTAAAAAGTAGTTATTTTCTTTATTAAAAGCACTATCTTATATGCTATTTGCTAAGCTCCTTTACTTAGCTGCGTAATCTGCTTAGTAAAAGAATTAGTAAAAGACTTATAGCACTTTCTTACGCTCTATTAAATAAAACTAATTTAAGCCTTAACTTTGCGCGCGTTGCGTAGTGTCTACGCCTTTTAGGCAGCTACTTATTGTAGTAATTATTGTAGTGTCTACACTACTACATTAAGCTTTAATAGCACAGCCTATAAGTTATATAGGACTAGACTAGCGCCTCTAAAGCTAGCTTAGATATTTTTCTTTATAATAGACTGCTTAAAAGCAGCCTTAAAGGCTAGTAGAAAGGTTTTCTTGCTAATATAGTTAGTGCAGTTGCGTGCTAAGCCTAAAATAGCGTCGCTGTACTTACACTTTAACAGCAAGAAGTAAGTAACGTTAAAAGGCTGCAATAAGTAAGATAAGTGTGTAAGCATATAAAAAAGAATAATATTCTTCTCTTTATAAAGATCTTAAAATTTAACAAAGTAGTAGCTTTTATAGCTATTAATAATAAGTAGTTAATACTTACCTATAGTATGCCTCTTTGTATAAGTATTAAAGTGCTCTAACTATATAAGAGCAAGCTAATTATTTATTTAGCTATTGGGACTAACTTTAAGGACTTAGTTAGTAGGTAGGTCTTTACACTAGATGTTAATAAGCACCTTACTTGCAAAGACAATAAAGGGTAGTATCTAGTGACCTAACGCGCTTACGCCTTAGATTACAGTAACCTACTTATAGTTGCCTAGCTATACCTGCTTTTTTTTACTATATCTTTTTAAGCCTATAATAACTAACTATAATAAAATCTTACTTATTATAAAGCTAGTCTTGTTAAAGTTGTAAATATTATTGTCTATAATACCCTACTTCTGCTTTATCGCCTTAACTAAATTAAACTAGCACTAGATAGCTACTAGGTCCTTGCAGGCGGCTTGCTGCTAATTATAAAGACGGCTCTAGCGCGTATAGAGCTTAGAAGTTTACTTAACAAAGTTGTTAACCTAGTTCTTACTAGTAGGGTTGCTCTCCTACTTATGTAACAGTTTATTAGCTATTGCTTAAATGTTAGCTTTTGTAGGCACAAATCCTTGCGCAGACTTTTTAAGAATACGCTTAACTACAGCCTTCTTTTTTAGCTTATTTAGGCGCTTTAAATTTGCTTCGCAGTCGCGTTAGGGGCGCTCTCTAGCGCGTTGCTGTTAAATTATTGTTTAAGGGATGTTATATATCTCTACAGCACGTTTTACACTTTAAACACGTTAAAATTTAATATTAGAAAGAGCAAGTTAAATATTAGATTTATTATAAATTAATTAAGAGCTGCGTTGTTAAGACATAACGCGTTGTTGTATCAACGTTAATGCGCTAGTGGGGAGCTGCCCACTCGCTTAGGGTGCCTACTCGCTTGTAAACCACGTTAACTTCTTTAAATGTTAATCATTTTTGAAATTCTCAAAGATTAAGAACCTAAAAGCTTAGGTCTAACGTAAACCACCACCGAGCTGGTTAACCCACCAAGCTGGTCAAAAATGCTTAGCAGCACCACTCCTCCAACAAACGCGACATAAATTAACAACAGAACGTGTAGCCCTCTAACTAAGAAGGTAGAATTCTACTTGCGCTTTCTGCCTATAATTGCCACTAATTTAAAAGCCTCTAACTCGCTGCTAAGGCGTTTAAGGTGCCTCCTTCAACGTTGACTAGCTAATACAATAGAATCTTATTTTAACCTAGTACACGACCTAACAGCTATAAGCTTACTACAACTAAAGAGCAGACAATTGTTTAATACATTCTTAACCTTAATTTGCAAGGATTCGCGCCCTAGCTATACAAGGTAGTAGATATAGCTAATAAACTGCTAGCTATACGTAGTAGTAAGCTAGTTAGTAAGCACTAGGCTAAGCGCTTTGTAACGCGTTTAGCTAAGCTTAAAATAGCCTTTAATTAAGCTAAGGATAGGTAGAGGATACTGCAGAAAGATTCTAAGGTAATTAGCGCGTAGTTTAAGCTAGTAGAGGACACTAAAGCTAAGTACAGCGTCTACAACAACGACGTGTACAACTTTAACAAGACTAGCTTCTAGATAGGTATTATATTATCTAGCAAGGTTATTACAGGCTCTAAGAGGCGTACTTAGCTAGAGCTAGTTTAGCTAGGCAATTGCAAGTAGGTTACTGTAATCTAAAGTATCTACGCAGATAGCAGTTATACCCTACTTTTTATTATTTATAAGAGACGCGTCTACATCTCTGCATAGTATAAGAAGGCTTTAATACCACGTAATTAGAGGCTCTTCGTGTTAGAGAACGGCTAGACAAACAACGCGCTAGGTCTAGAGTAGTTAAAGCACTTTAACGCGCATATAAAGGCGCGTTAGGTAAAAGCATATAGGCTACTTATACTTAACAGCTACAAGAGCTATCTTAACTAGAAGTTTAAGGACTACTGCCTAAAAAACAAGATTCTTACTCTTTATATGCTACCTTACTTGTTGCACATTCTTTAGCTACTTAATATAGTTTATTTCTTACTGCTAAAGTGTAAGTACTCTTAGCGTATTAGAGACTTAGCACGCCGGCGCGTCTTCTATATTAATAAGGAAGGCTTCCTCCTTGCCTTTAAGAACGTGTTTTTTAACGTGTTTATAGAGGAGAACTGCCGCAAGGCCTTTAAAGCGTTAAGGCTAGTCCCTATTAATACGCAGGTAGTGTTAGATTACCTTAAAGTGCGGCTGTGTACCCTGCTAGAACCCCTCCTCCTAGAAACGCTGTAGCAGTTAAAGACTCTAAGCAATATTTATAAGTTTAGATCTTAGTTAAAGCTTATACGCAAGGCCTTTACTTAGTTACTTATTATAGCCTAGGCTAGCTTCTCTTAGCTTATAAAAGGTAGAGAACTAATACTATACTAAAACGCGCTTTAAGTAGCGTAGATTTTTAAGCTTAAGAAGTAATTAGTAGTAATAACTAAAAGAAAAACGCGCAAACGCAAGCATATCTAGCATAGTAGTATAATAGAGTATAGGACTGCTGCAGCGTAGGTAGCCGCTAAGGCGTCTACAGGGCCTTAGCAATTAAAGAAGGCTTATAGTAGTAGTAATTAAAAACTAGCCTAACTAGCTATACGGCGCTGTAGGAACTATAGCGAAACTAGGCATAACGCGCGCACGTGCAGAAAAGATACAGAAATATCTTCTAAATCTAATGTAAGCACAACGTACGCAGGCTCCTTGTTTAATAGCGATGAAATTAAAGATGCGTAACATGAGTTGGGGCTGCCAAGCATTTTTGACCAGCTAGGTAGGTTAACCAGCTCGGTGGTGGTTTACGTTATAAATATAGAATTCTACTTTAGTTTAATATAGCTTAATTAAAGAGTTTATATTCGTATACAAAATGGAAATCTCTATGACTAAGGCTTACTAAGCTAAAGGAAAATTCTAGATCTATAGATCTTTGCTTCTAGATTCTATATCTTTAGGAATTTTCAAAAAAGATTAATTTTTAAAAGCGTTATTCTAATTTTAATATCAAAAATTTGCTGATATTACTATGTAAAAGTGCCTAGTTGAGTAGTGTGGGCTCATGGCCCGTCTACCTCGGTACCGTAATTGCGCAGCATCCGAGCCATTCCGGCATCTAAGCCACCTACGCATCCCCACTTCGCGAATTTCCCAACTTCAATGCGTTATAACTCCACTACTATAAATTTAATTTAAAAAGCAATTGAAATGTCAAATTGCGTAAACTAAGAGAAATTTTTTATACTATAAAGTTGTCTATGCCGCCTATGCCGCCTATGCCGCCTACTTATGTTGAGGCTTCACTTCCAGGTACTCTCGGACGAATTGAAGAAGCAGCACCATTATTGCCTTGCTTTCTAACCTATACATGCGATGATAGAACGCCTACTCCTCCTTTCCCGCCTCTTTCTTCTCTATCGCCATTTCGACGTTATGCAACAGCTAGCCTAACTAGTTAATAGTTTCTTTACTCAGCCCATGCACAATTAACAAGAAAAAAAGATACTAAAGTAAAGCATTTTAAGTGCTTTGCTAGTATTAGCGAACACTTTGTAGATCTTGTATTCCTTTTACAACTAGCTAAGTCAAGGCTTAACATTTTTTTTTGTATATAATAATATTGCAGATTTTAAAGTTATTTATAAAAGATATAACGTGGTTCACAAGCGAATGGACCACTTTGCACCGGCGCGTCGACGTTGAGATAACAACGCGTAATGTCTTAACAACGCACTACTTAAACTTTTTATACTAAAGCAGATCTCTAGCTTGCTCTTTTTGATATCTAATCGCAACCTGTTTCAAGCTAAAGATGTGCTGCTTCTATTTATAATGTGCCTTAAACTACTATCTATAACTGCCGCGCTAGAAAGCGCTCTTAACGCGATATTAAACTAAACTTAAAGCGCCTTTAAAAACTAGAAGAGGAGGCTATACTTAAGCGTATTCTTAAAGAGTCTGCGCGAGGATTGTTGCCTACAAAGGCTAACGTTTAAGCAATAGCTAATAAACTGTTGCAGGAGCAGGAGAGCAACTCTGTTAGTAAGAACTAGGTTAATAATTTTATTAAGCAAACTCTAGAGCTCTGTACGTGCTGGAGCTGTCCTTATAATTACCAGCGAGCTACCTGCAAGGACCTAGTAATTATTTAGCGCTAGTTTAATCTAGTTAAGACGACAAAAGAGAAGTAGGATATTGTAAATAATAATACTTATAACTTTAATAACACAGGCTTTATAATAGACAAGATTTTATTATAGTTAGTTGTTACATTATTAGAGAGCTTTAGTAAAATTAAGCAGGATTAGCTAGGCAATTGTAAGTAAATTACTGTAATTTAAGGCGTAGGCGCGTTAAGTTGCTAGCTATCCCCCTTTGTTATCTTTGCGGGCAAGGTGCTAATTAATGTCTAGTTTAAAAATCTACCTGCTAACTAAGTTCTTAAAGTTAGTCTTAATAGCTAGATAAATAATTAGCTTGCTTTTGCATAGTTAAAATACTTTAATACTTATACAAAGGGCTATACTATTAGTAAGTATTAACTACTTATTACTAACAGCTATAACAGCTACTGCTTTATTAAGTTTTAAGATTTTTGCAAGAAAAAAAATATTATTTTTCCCTGCATGCCTGCGCACTTATTTCACCTACTACAGCCTCTTAATATAGGCTGCTTCGCGCTGTTAAAGCGCAGGTATAGTGACGTTGTTTTAGGCTTAGCACGTACCTGCATCTACTATATTAGCAAAGAAGCCTATCTACTAGCCTTTAAGACTGCTTTTAAGCAGTCTATTATAAAGAAGAATATCTTAGCTAGCTTTAAGGGCGCTAGTTTAGTTCTATTTAACTTACAAGCTGTGCTATTAAAGCTTAATGTAGTATTGCGGACGCTGGTACAATTACTACGACAGGTAGCTACTTAGGAGTTGTAAACACTACGCAACACGCGCAAAGTTAAAGCTTAAATTTCTTTTATTTATTAAAGCGTAAGAAAATAGCGTAGGTCTTCTGCTAATTTACTTACTAATTAAATCGTGCAGTTAAGTAAGGGCGCTTAGCAAATAGCACATAAAGTAGTGCTTCTAACAAAGAAAATTACTACTTTTTAAGAGGCTCTTAATACGTTGAATAAGCGTAAGAGCTGCAAGCAGCAATACATATAGATAGAAAAGACTTTTACTGTAAGCAAAGTACAAGAAGTATTAGCTAAACAGGCGGGTAGTAGTTGTGGCGACGGTAAGAGTGCCTTAAAGAGAGTGCAAGAAGAGAGGCGGTGCGGGCGTTGCAAGTAGACTAGACACAATGCTTGTACCTGCGTAGTTGAGATAAATAGTGCAAGTAATAGTTGTAATTCTAGTAATTAACTTAGTATATTGTAATAGTTCATTAACTGTAATAAAAGTCTGTAATAACGTCTTGACGTCGGCGCGCCGGTGCAAAGTGGTCCACTCGCTTGGATAGTCCACTCACTTGTGAACCACGTTAATTGTAAAGTTTTAAAGAGGCTAAGTTTGTAAATGCTTAATAAACTTAACTATCCGCATAAATAGCTTAAGCTAGACTAATTTAGGGACTAAGTGTAAAACAAGAAAGCTTCCTGTTTTTAAATAAAAGTTAAGGTTAAGAAGATGCTTACTGCAGAGGTTATACGCTATTGTGGTGTATTAATTGCAAATTGTTCGTATGTAGTGCTGTTTAAAAGTAAAAAGCAGTGAGTAAAAAGCAGTAGCTTTAGCTTTATAAAGTATTGCAGGCTCTTGTTGCAGTACGTACGTGTTTTTTCTTTCCTCTATTGCAATCCTATTGCAATCTTATTATAATTCTGTTGTTAGCTATAAGCTAGCAAACGCCGTTATACACGTTTTAACTAGTGTTATTTTTCAGTACTTTAGCAAATTTTTTAACCCTAATTATCCCTCGGTGGTCTAAGCCTTTTTTCTAGAACTAATCCACCTACTGTTTTACAGAGGGGTGACCCAAGAAAAAAGATATCAAAAAAGTTGTTGTATTTAAAGCTTTATACTTCTTTAACTAGAAGGGCTAGACCGAAAACGGTTAGTGCTTTAAAAAGCCAAGAACTTCTTCTTTAAGATAGGCTGCTTACTAAGCTGCTTAGTCAACACGATCGCGCCTGCAATCTTGCTTGAAGTAAGATGCAAAACAATAAAAAAATTGATTTTAAAATAACATTTTTTTGAACATGTAAAAATCGCTAAATAATACATATATTAAAAAAACACTATTAACTCTATTTTGTGTTAGAGTTTTAAAGTAATAGCATCATAAATTATTAAGTAATACTACATAGCTTGTTTTTGAGTTTTTTTTTAAATAATAAATTAAAATAACGTACTAATACTTAGTAGACTAGCCTTTAGCTTCTTTATTAGCTAAATAAGGCTTTAACTACGAAAAAGTACAACTATTAACTGCTTTTTGTAAAAACTAAAATTTTCGTAATGCTACTATTTTATTATATTCAACTGTGTATTATTTTACACTACAACACTACTTTAAAGTAAACTTATTATACTATAAAACTTATTTTTTTTTAAGGTGTCAAAGGTGGTGGTTGTTGTTGTAGTCAAAATAGGGTTCCAAAAAATTAAAAAGCAGCTACCCTCTACTAATTAGTCGCAAAAGTCAAAAAAAAAGATTGCGTGTAGTCAACAAGATTCAAACTGTGGGTAGATAAGTTCTAGGAGGAAAGCTCAGACCACCGAGCGATAATCAGGGTCAAAAAATTTGCTAAGGTACTAAAAAACGACACTAGTTAAAACATGTCCAACAGCAATTGCCAGCCTATAGCTAATAACAGGATTACAGTGGGATTGCAATAGGATTGCAATAGGATTGCAATATAATGCAATAGAGGAGGGAAAGGACACGTACGTACCGCAGCGGGAGCCTACAATACTTTATAAAGCTGCTGCTTCTCATCTACTGCTTCTTACCTTTTAAACAGCACCGCATACAAACAATTTGTATACAATATACTATAATAGCGTGTAACTTCCGCAACAAGCATCTCCTTAACCTTAACTTTTATCTAAAGACAGGAAGCTTTCTTGTTGTACACTTAGCCCCTAAACTAGTCTAGCTCGAGCTGATTATACGGACACCTAAGTTTATTAAGCATCTACAAACTTAGCCTCTTTAGGACTTTATAATTATATTCTTTATAAATAACTCTAGAATCTGCAATATCTCTATATACAAAAAGAATGTTAAGCCTTAACTTAGCTAGTAGTAGAAAGAATACAAGATCTACAGGGTGTTCGCTAATACTAGCAAAGTACTTAAAACACTCTACTTTAGCATTTTTTTTATTAATTGTGCATAGGCTAAGTAAAGAAACTATTAACTAGTTAGGCTAGCTGTTGCATAACGTTAAAATAGCGATAAAAAAGAAAGAGGTAGGAAAGAAGAAGTAGGCGTTCTATCGTTGCATGTATAGGTTAGAAAGCAAGGCAATAATAGTGCTGCTTCTTTAATTTGTCTAAGAGTACCTAGAAGTAAAGCCTTAATATAAGTAGGCAGTATAGGCAGGATAGGGCGCGTTAAGTTAGGAGGCGATTCGCGTCTTTGTCTTGCTTTTCTTTGTTTTTATTTAAACATGCGACACACTAATTGCGTGCCAGCAATGCTAAACAAGGGGGCATAAGCCCTAATACCTGTTGTTAGCAATAAATCTTTTTTTTTACTAAAAAGGTGTTTACAAAATGTGCAGTTACATTAAAAGGTTGTCTTAAAAGGCCGAAGCTAATAAAACTTAATTATAATTAATATGTTAAAGTTTAACAAGTTTTTGCTTAATATACATATAATAAAATAAGCTTTTTTTAGAGTATAAAGGCTACGTTTTCTTAAAAATTATTATAAAATAAATATTCTTTTTTAAAAAGTTTTGTAAGCTTTGAATAAAAAAATAAAAACTCTTTTATTTTTTAAGTAAGAAACTTAATTTTTAAGTTTTTTTTGGTAAGGTTTTTATTAAGTATTTTTGAAACTTTTAGAAAGATTTAAGTAAAATGGCCTAGTTTATGCCTAAAAGTAGTTTATAACGCTATTTTTTTAAACTTTATCTAATAAGAATTATTAGTAATATTGTTAGGAAGTTTTTTTATAAAAATACTATATTAGGAAAAAGGCTTATTTTATTAATAGAAACAAATAACTTGATACTTAAAATGACAATAATTTTAAGCTATAAGAATAATACCATTAGAAAAAAAGGTTTTAAAAAATAAAAAGAGTTGATATACTATACGATTACGTAAATAACCTCTATTTTTCTCACCCTTCAATTCAACTCTAAGTAAATAAGATATAGGCCTCTAAATCTTGAATCACATTATGCTTACGTAAGCTAATTAAACTAAGATTTTTATTAGCAATTTTTACACGTTCAAAAAAAAGTTATACTAGAATTAAGTTTTTTTATTTTTTTTTCCTCTTATTTTAAGCGAGATTACAGGCGCAATCGTGCTGACTAAACAGCTTAGTAAGCAGCCTATTTTAAAGAAAAAGTTCTTGGCTTTTTAAAACACTAGCTCGTTTTAGTCTACCTCTTCTAGTTTTAGAAATATAAAGCTTTAAAAATAACAACTTTTTTGACCTCTTTTTTTTGTCACCCCTCTGTAATCTTGTTAACTACACACAATCTTTTTTTTAACATTTGCGATTAATTAGTAGAGGGCAGCTGCTTTTCACTTTTTTGGAACTCTATTTTGACTACAACAATAACCACCACCTTTGACACCTTAAAAAATAAATAGGCTAGCAATTGCTATTGGACACGTTTTAACTAGTGTTGTTTTTTAGTACCTTAGCAAAAATTTTAACCTTAATTATTGCTTAGTAGTCTAAGCTTTCCTCTTAGAACTTATCTACCTACTATTCAAATCTTGTCAACTACACACAAATTTGTTTTTTAACTTTTGCGACTAATTAGTAGAGGGTAGCTGCTTTTTACTTTTTTGGAACCCTATTTTGACTACAACAACAACCACCACCTTTGACACCTTAAAAATTAAATACAATAAAAGCTAACTTTTTTATAAACTATTAAATAGCTTAAAGCTTTATAATAAAGCTTAACGTGGTTCCCAAGCGAGCGAGCGTACCAAGCGGGCGAGCGTATCCCCACCAACGCGACAACTTTGACACTATAACGCGTTATGTCTCAACAACGCAGTACTCAAACTTTATATACTAAATCAGATCTATTACTTGCTCTTTCTAATATCAACTCTTAACGCGTTTAAAGTAGTTATTGTGCTACTAGAATATATAATCTCCCTAAATTAACTCTTAAGCATTAACGCGCTAGAAGACGCTTTTAACGCGACTGCAAAGTAAATTTAAAGCGCCTTAATAAGCTAGAAGAAGAGGCTATAGTTAGGCGTATTCTTAAAGAGTCTGTACAAGGATTTGCCCCTATAAAGGCTAACGTTCGCGCAATGGCCAATAAACTATTACATAAGCAGGAGGGTAACCCTGTTAGCAAGAACTAGGTTAATAACTTTATTAAAAGAACTTCTAAGCTCCGTACGCGCTAAAGCCGTCTCTATAATTACTAGCAAGCTATCTGTAAAGACCCAGCAGCTATCTAGCGCTAGTTTAATTTAGTTAAGACAACAAAGCAGAAGTAGGGTATTGTAGATAATAATATCTACAACTTTAATAAAACTAGCTTTATAATAGACAAGATTATATCACAGTTAGTTATTACAGCGTCTAAAGGATATAGCGAAAAGAAAGAAATATAGCTAGGCAACTAAGAGTAAGTTACTATAATCTAAGGCGTAGGCGCGTCAAGTTGCTGTCTACCACCCTTTGTTGTCTTTGCGGGCAAGGTACTTATTAACATCTAGTTTAAGAACCTGCCTGCCAACTAGGTGCTTAAAGTTAGTTTTAATAGCTAGACAAATAACTAGCTTGCTCTTGCCTAGTTAGAGCACTTTAATACCTATACAAGGAGGTATACTATAATTAGGTATTAACTGCTTATTATTAATAGCTACAAGAGCTACTGTTTAGTTAAATTTTAAGATCTTTGTAAGAAAAAGAAGATTATTCTTCTCTATATACCTGCGCACTTGTCTCACCTGTTGCAGCCTTTTAATGTTGCCTGCTTCTTGCTGTTAAAGCGCAAGTATAGCAACACTATTTTAGGCTTAGCACGTAACCGCACTAACTATATTAGCAAAAAGACCTTTCTACTAGCCTTTAAAGCTGCTTTTAAGCAGTTTATTATAGAAGAAAATATCTAAGCTAGCTTTAGAGGCGCTAGTCTAGTTCTATATAACCTACAGGCTGTGCTATTAAAGCTTAATATAGTAGTACAGACGCTAAAACAATTACTACAATAGGCAGCTATTTAGAAGGCATAAACACTACGTAATGCGCGCTAAGTTAAGGCTTAAAGTACTCTTATTTAATAAAAAATAAGAAACTCCTTTAAGTCTTCTATAGGTTCTCTTAAAAAGAAGGTTGTGTAGTTAAGTAAAAAGGCTTAGCAAATAGCACATAAAATAATGCTTATAAAAAAGAAAGTAGCTGCTCTTTAAGAGGCTCTAGATATAGCAAATAAGCATAAAAGCTACAAGCAGCAATATATATAAACAGAAAAGACTTTTACTATAAGTAAAGCACAAGAAGTATTAGCTAAACAGGCAGGTAGTAGTTGTAGCAATAGTAAGAGTGCGTTGAAGAGGGTGCAAGGAGAGAGGCGGTGCGGGCGTTACAAGCAGACTAGACATAACGCTCGTACTTATGTAGTTAAGATAGATAGTGCGAGTAATAGCGGCGACTCTAACAATTAATTTAGTATATTACAATAGTTTATTGACTGCGATAAAGGTCTGTGATAATGTCTTGAAGTTGTTGCGTTGGTGGGGATACGCTCGCCCGCTTGGTACGCTCGCTCGCTTAGAGAACCACGTTAAGCTTATTAAAAAGAGTTTTTAAGCTATAGGCGTATAGCTAATAGACGCAGGCGCTGTCTTAAAACGATTTAGCAACTACTTACTACATAAAAGTTAAAGCTTAGAAATCAAAAAGTTTAGTAATAATAATAGCTAGCAGTAGCTTTGCCAATTTTTTATTACTGTGGTTATAAATAAAGTTAAAGTTAAAGTTAAAGAGCTGTTGCAAAGCCTCTACTTGCTATAAGTTAATAATTAGCTCTTCTACAACTAAAACATAGACTTATAATAAAAACCTAATATCAAAGGTAAGCTTAAGCTTTTTGAATACATAATAGAGTTTTAGCAGTGTAAGAAGTTTTTTTTTTTTTAATTTGTCAAAGGTAGTGGTTGTTGTTCTAGTTAAAATAGGGTTCTAAAAAAGTAAAAAGCAGCTACCCTCTACTAATTAATTGCAAAGGTTAAAAAAAGATTGTGTGTAGTCAACAAGATTCAAACTGTGGGTAGATAAGTTTTAAGAGGAAAGCTTAGACTACTAATTAAGCAATAATTAAGGTTGAAAAATTTGCTAAGTACTAAAAAACAACACTAGTTGAAACGTGTCCAACGGCGATTGCTAGCTATAGGCTAGTATTAGGATTACAGTAAAATTGCAATAGGATTGCAACATAATGCGATGGAGGAGGGAAAGAACACGCAGCGGGAGCCTGTAATACTTTATAAAGCCGCTGCTTCTTACTTACTGCTTCTTACCTTTTGAACAGCACTGCATATAAACAGTTTGCATACAATACACAGCAATAGCATGCAACCTCTGCGGCAAGCATCTCCTTATTTCAAGCTCTCTTCTAAAAAAAAAGCATCCTTTACTACTATCTACCTAGCACCTAATTGAGTTTAACTTGAACTGTTTTTGCAGACACTTAAATTTATTAAGTATCTTAAAACCTTACTCCTTCGCTAGACTTCTAAGTTTATAAAGATTTTAAACAAGTCCCTTATCTGCAATATTTCTAGATACAAAAAGATTAATAAGCATTAATTTAAATAGTTGTGTAAGGAATACACAATCTCTAAAGTATTTACTAATACTAGCGCGGTACTTAAAATTTATTGCTTTAGCATCTTCTTCTTCTTGTTTGTTGTGCAAGGGCTAAGTACAAAGACTAGAACTTAGCTTAAATAGCTATTGCAAGACGTTAAATTAGCAAGAAAAAAAAAGGCAAGAAAAAAAGAGTAAGCTTTCTATTGTCGCGTTTATAAGTTAGCAAGCAATGCAATAATAGTGTTGCTGCTTTACTTTATTTAGGAGCGCTTGGTAGTAAAGCAACAAAAATAGGCAAGATAAAGCGCGTTAAGTTAAAAGGTAATTTACGTCTTTGTCTTACTTTTCTTTGTTTTTGTCTAAACATACAATACACTAATTGCGTGCTAGTAATGCTAAAAAAGAAGGCGTGAGCCCGGATACCTGTTGTTAGCAATAAATCTTTTTTTATTACTAAAAAGGTGTCTACAAAATGTGTAGTTACATCAAAAGGTTGTCTTAAAAGGCTGAAGCTAGTAAAAAGTTTATAGCAGCACTATTGTGTAGCCTTTAAGCAGAATTTGCAAAAGTTAAACATATAAGGTAGTAAATAGCTTCAGCCTTTTAAGACAACCTTTTAATGTAACTATACATTTTATAGACACCTTTTTGGTAAAAAAAAATTTATTGCTAATAACAGGTATTAGGGCTTATAACCTCTTGTTTAGTATTACTAGCACGTAATTAGTGTGTCGCATGTTTAGACAAAAACAAAGAAAAGCAAGACAAAGACGTAAATTACTTCTTAACTTAACGCGCCTTTGTAAAGGGCTGAAGCCCTAATGCCCCTAGTACTCGACAAATAGCCTCGTTTTGCTATTTTACAGATCCCGGGCGTCCGTGCGAGCCCGTCACCCGTAAGCTTAACGTATCGGCCCTTTTCTACCTGCTCAGCCCTTCTTCTTTTCTAGCCTGCTTAACCTTCCCCTTAACACTGCGTTATTTTTCCAAGCCACGTTAGCAGCTGCTACGTAGCTACTTTTGCCTGTTCTCTAGTACTAAGCACAGACCTTATAGACGAATAAATAAGCTAGCTAATATAGCCTTTGTAGTTCTTTAATTAATTTATTACTGTTTTCCCTTACACCTTTAGTTAACCCAACGCACCCTTACAATTAAATTAATTCCTTCTTTAGCTACTTGCGTAGCTACGTCGTACTTAGAAGCCCTCTAGAGCTATATCTAGACGAGAAGCTAGCTAGAGCTATATTTATGCACGGAAGCCCTCTAGAGCTACATCTAGACAAGACTCTAATTAATCAGAATGCTGATCTCAGTTGAAGCTGTTTTGAATCCACCGAGGATTAACAGTAGAAGAAGCACAAGAAGTGCTAAGGGATACCTAGCTGTATAAGACCCTACCTAGAACGTTTCGCAATACAAACTATTAGATAAGCCTACTTTATTATTAGTAGCCCCAGAAACTAATCCTCGCTATTAGACAATACAAGTACTATTTAGTTAGTATTTAAATATAACAATAGCAGAGACAGAAATGATATCTAGAAGCTTTGCTGTCTAGATAGCAAGACTATACTAAGATAGTGTTAGCAGGACTAAGATAGTAAACACACTAGAGGGTCTCTGCAGAGCAAGCAAACTAGATAAGATAGCAACTTTAACAACAATTCAAAAAGCCTTTCTTATCTAAGAGACTATTAACTTAGTCTTTAAAGAAATAAAACTAGAACAAGAACAGCCACCTACTTAGCTACTAACACTACTTGCTGCATTAAAACTAACTTAGCAGCTAGCAGCAACACCGAAGCGTTTTAATCAACCTAACCTAGACGCTTTTAATAGAACAAGAAAGATGTACTAAATTTTTAAAAAGCAGCTTACTGCTAAGGTGGAAAACAACCGAGAAGACTTCAACACAGAAAAAAGACGTGTAATTACGCCTTTAGCAGGCTTAAAGGCTTAGCAGCAACTTTAACGCTGCCCTACTTTAACTAGATAAAACTATCAGACGCCTAGAACTTTAAACACTTAACGTGTTTCATAAGCGAGTCGGCAACCCAAGCGAGTCGGCAACGCTAAACCTCACCAAAATTTCAAACTAGCAGGGGTCTATTTCTCAACAACTACCAAGTAGAATTCTCTAAAAATCTAATACAATTGCTGCACCTATATAAAGAGTAAGCTATAAGAATTTTAAGGAATTCTATTAGGTAGTTGTAGAGATAGACTACTAATACCCTTATAAAACCACAAGATTAAGAACATCTCTTTTAATATTAAAGCTAGAGTTTTAAAATCCTAATGGCTTATTCTTTATATAGATGCAGCAATTGTGTTAGATTTTTAGGGAATTCTACTTGTTAGTTGTTGAGAAATAGACCCCTGCTAGTTTGAAATTTTGGTGAGGTTTGGCGTTGCCGACTCGCTTGGGTTGCCGACTCGCTTATGAAACACGTTATTGAACTTCTTTAATTAAATGTTTAGAGATCCATACAGTTCTGAGAGAGCTAGAAACAAACTTTGGTTATTGTTCTAAGGCAAAAAGAGTATCTGTAATTATATTATAGAATTTTAAGAACAGTTGCTACTGTCAAACAGCAACTTAGATAAGGACACAAAGATAATGCTCTTTTAAAAGAGCCTTACTTATAAGCTTTAGGATAAGCGTATAGGTATTACTTTTTTAGACTTAAATAACTTGCAAAACAAGTCTATTAAAATTGCAGACTACTTGTACAGGATAGAGCAATACTCTAAAGGCCAGAATAAGCCTAAGGAACGATACTCTAAGGGATACAAACTAAGACCTGCTTCTCCTCCTCCTCCTACGAGAGACCAGATAGAAGGGATAGAGTTTACCAGACGATTAGCTAAGCCACGCATGCTTAGTGATCTAGAACTAAATAGACTAATAAAGGAAGGACGTTGTTTTACCTGCAAGTAAAAAGGACACTTAGCTGTAGATTGTACTTTAGAAAAAAAAACGCTTTAAAAAAAGAAAAAAAAAGAGGACTATCGCATTAAAGTCCTTAAAGGCAAAAGCAAGAGAGCCTAGTAAAGAAAGCTTAAGTAGCAAAGATACTCTAGAGGACTAGGATTCTAATTTAGAAAAAGAATAGCTCTGGCTTAAAGTCACCAGCAAGAGCTATACGTAAGATAGGAAGACTTAACAAAAAAATAGGCTAGTTTTAAAAAGGATATAAGCAGCAATAAAATTACTGTTAAAACGTTAGTAAATTATTACACATTTGCTTTAACTTTAATTAATATAGAAAATCTTGCATACTCTCTTATTAGCCCTTAACTTGTTAAGAACGCTAGTTTACAGTGCATCCCTATTTCTCTGCGCAGACTAGAAGGAGTTACAGAAAAACCTAGAACTATTAACAAAGTTGCTAGGTTAGAGATCAACATTAAAGGGTATAAAAATACTATCTAGGGCTATGTTGCTCCTACACACCCTAGATACGATTTGATACTTAGACGGCCTTAGATAAATAGAAGAGAGGTTACGATTGCCCCTTCTAAAAAGTTAATCTACATCCACACTTCTAGACAAAGGGTTAAACTACTAAGCACCAAAAATCGCCCTGTTTTAGAAAGCAGAAGGTTAAAGCAAATAAACGCAACAGCCTATTACTCCTATATTAGACGAGCGAGGAAGGACAAGTCAATTTAGACCTTTGCAGCTTCTCTTAGGGATATTAAGAAGGCCTTAGCTCCTAAGAAGAAAGTAAATGTTTTATTATTACTTCCTAAGGCGTACTAACATATAGCTTAGATTTTTAAGTTATAAACTGCTTCTGCACTACTATCTCTACGCAGATCTAAGGTTAATCACCGAATGAAGTTGCGAAAAGACAAAAGTAGAAAGAAAAAAAAACCTCCTTAAGGTCCTCTATACAATATAAGCAGACTAGAGCTTTTAGTTCTACGCAAAGAGCTTATGTCTCTATTAAATAAAGAATAGATTAGAGCTAGCAGCTCTGCAGCCTCTTCTCTAGTTCTATTTGCTAAGAAACCTAGAAGAGGATTACAGTTCTGCGTTAATTACCAAGCTCTTAACGCTATCACGAAGAAAGATCGTTATCCTTTGCCATTAATCCAAAAAACGCTCAACAATATCGCCAAGGCGAAATAGTTTACTAAGATTAAGATCTCCGCAGCCTTCTACAAAATCAGAATTAATGTAGGAAATAAATAAAAAACTGCTTTTAAAACAAGATTAAGATTATACAAATAGCTAGTTACCCCTTTTAGTATAGCAAACGCTTCTAGCACCTTTTAATAATATATCAACTAGACACTCCGCAAATACATTAATAATTTTTGCTTAGCATACCTAGACAATGTTTTAATTTACACGAATGGCACGCTTAAAGAACACTAACGCAATACAAACAAGGTTCTAAAAGCTATAGGCAAGGCTAGATTACCTCTTAATATCAAGAAATGCGAGTTTAATGTGCAAAGCACCAAATACCTAGGATTTATTATTAAGGCTAGAAAAGGACTTCAGATGGATCTTAAGAAAGTAAAAGCTATTTAAGAATAAAAAGCGTCTACAAACATTAAAGGAGTACGCAGTTTTTTTAAGTTTACAAACTTTTACTAACGCTTTATTAAGAACTACTCTAGTATAGTTGCCTCGCTCTTAAGGCTTACTAGAAATGTCTCCTTCTAATAGAGAAAGAATAAGCAAGAAGCTTTTAACAAGCTAAAAGAACTATTTATTTCAGAACCAATACTAGCTTAATAAAATTCTGAAAAAAAAAATCCTAAAGACTAATTCTTCTAGCTACGTTGTGGCAGGAGTCCTTTCGCAATACAACAACTAAGGAAGATTATAACTAGTAGCGTACTACTCTAAAAAGATAACTAGCGCTCAAAGCAACTACAAAATACATAACAAAGAATTACTTACAGTTATTTACTGCTTATCTAAGTAGGATGCTATGCTACGTTCTTTAAGAAAGTTCCTAGTTATAAAAGACTACAAGAACTTAGAGTATTTTAAAAAGCCTAGACAGCTTAGTAAGAGATAGATAAAATAGGCCTAATTCCTTAAGAAGTTTCCTAACATGGAGATCGCCTATAGACCTAAAGATAATAACTCTAGGGCTAAAGCCCTATTACAAAGGCAACAAGACATGCCTGCTAACAGTTTAGATACTTAAATTTCTAGAAAGTTTCTACAAATCTTTAAACTATTTACTGCAACAACTCTAGAGTAATAGAAAGAAAAAAAGACTTTTAAAATCTTTAGCTGCAATAGCTATCCTGCGGCAGTACTGCAGGAACAGATAGATCTAGAGAAGCTTTAGAACAAAGCTAAAGAAGAGGATAACACGTACTAGCTAGCCTAGAAAACAGTTAACAAAGAAGAACGACAATTTCTAACAAAGCTAGACCTTAAGCTTTCGATTTTTAAATGCTAATTAGATGATTTTGGAAATCTGCTATACCGTAGTTAAAAATAGGTACTAAACAACAAACCTTTACGCACGAGAATTATTTATAAGATCTACTGTTCTAAAGCTCTAGGGCATCTAGGAAGGAACTTTACCTACTAAGCAGTTGCAAAAGAATACTTTTAGCCCTCTATTAGCTAAAAATAAGGCAATATATTAGAAACTGCTGAATTTGTAGAAGAACAAAACTATAAAGAAATAGCTTACAAGGCTTATTAAAGCCCTTGCTAATTCCTAAGCGTATTTAGAAGGAAATATTAATCGACTTTGTTACAGAATTACTAGAAAGCGAAGGCTGCACAAACTTAATAGTA
Source organism: Alternaria sp. 'sect. Undifilum' (assembly GCA_024321975.1). NCBI lineage: Eukaryota > Fungi > Ascomycota > Dothideomycetes > Pleosporales > Pleosporaceae > Alternaria > Alternaria sp. 'sect. Undifilum'. Next base: position 5,624,417 of record JAJJZI010000004.1, read on the forward strand.
GTTACTAATAAGCTAAGCAAAGATGTAGTTTTAGTAAGTCTTAAAAATATTACTATAGAAAGTATTACTAAAGCGTTTATTAACTCTGTAGTAGCTTACTACTAGTTACTAGACTATATTACTTTAGATTAAGGAGTACAGTTTGTAAGCTACATTTAGACTTAACTTTGCAAACTACTAGAGATTAAACAACACTTATCTTCTAAATACTACCCTAAAACTAATAGCTTTACAGAACAAATAAACTTTACAGTACAGGCATACTTACAAGCCTTCTGCAATTAAGATTAAACAAACTAGAAAAGCAACCTAAGAATAGCTAAAATCGTGATTATAGCAAAGCAAGCACAATCTACTAAAATTTCGCCTTTCTTTCTGCAATATAGATATAAGGTAGATCCTCTTTAAATAGCAGTAAAACATAGACCTTAAAATTGACTTTAAGAAAGAAGATGTTACGATCTAGACTAAGGGACGAGGGGACAACCCCGCAGGAACCATGCAACACGGATAGATAATTACAGCTAGGCAACCACAACGCTATCACGTGACTGCTCACTAATGAGCGCTCATCTACGAGCGCAACCACGTGACTAATTATTAACGAGCGCGATTGTCCACAAGCGCACGCTTGTACACAAGCGCTATATTTATTAGTATATAGTAGTAGGCAATATGCCCTTATAGCATATTGTGTTTAACTTAGAGTTTTACCTTAGTAATTAATCTAAGAATTAAGACTTGTTTCTTAACCCTTGTGTTATTATATTAATCTTCTAATTGTACTAACACACCTTGTACTATTACATTAATCTTCTAATTATGCTAGTACACCCTGTGTCCTTAGTACTTGTTTATTCCCTAAAAACTAACCTAGATTATTTTTAGACAATCTTTACACTTTAAACACCCTTAAGATAAGCAATACTGCTATAGACACACCTACTAATTCTCTTACTAGAAGGACTACGAGCCGCGCTAATAAGCCTAAGACTTATTATAGTAATTGTAGCAAGCTTGACGCTTAGCTCCTCTAGGTTAATAGATACTTCTACATTAAAGGAGACAGGATTGACGATAACGACAAGGTAGTCTTAGCCTCTACGTATCTTTAAGGAGATGCGGAGAAGTAGGCTAACCTAATCCTACAACACTATATAGATAATGCTATTATAGACGCTAATATTATAGCCTTATTTAAAGACTAGGATGCTTTTAAAGCTAGGATAAAAAAAGTTTTCTTACCCCTTAAAGAATTTGTAGTTGTAGAGCAGAAGATTTAGAGACTACAACAAACTAAGTCTACTGCTAACTATATAAATAAATTCTAAAAGTATAAAAAAGTTATTAAATAAAATAACAACGCTTTAATGTAGATGTACTAACAAGGTCTTAAACTTACTGTACAACAAGAACTTATAAGAAGTAGAGCTAGCTTTAACACACTTAACAAACTTATAGCTAAAGCTATTAGAGTTAATAATAAATTATATAAGCTTATATTAGAGGAATAGTTATCTGCGCTAGGGAATTATGCACCTAGGAACACGGACATTTAAACACGTTAAACATTTTAATGCCTGTACTCTAACTAAGGACGTTAGCGAAACTATGTACTTAGGACCTTAGGGCATTATGCTACTAATAGCTATAAGCTAATGCACCTTAACAATATTAATAAGGGGCTAGGAAGAAAGAAGTTTACGCATAATAAGGGTAACTAGAAGGTTACTTATTATAAATATAGCAAGAAAGGTTATATAAAATAGGACTGCTAAAGCTAAAGTAAAGTAACTTAACAACTTAACGTTATTTACTATATAGAGCCTAATAATAATCTAAATAATAGATAGAACGTTATTACATAACCTACTATTACGATTTAAGGACAGGACTAGGTAAGCATTAATAGACTAGATAACCTAATTATAATTACTCTAGAGGAAACCTCGGACGACAATATTTCTAAGATAGTGCTAGACGAAGATATAGAAGCAACCCTAGTAGAAGAAACTAAATATAGTAAGATAGCTAAGTTTTAGGAAAGCTATTAACTAGCTACACTAATTACATAGGAAGAGCTAGTAGTATATAACAAGGAGACAGTTCCTACATATATATAGAAACTCCTTACCTACACTATAGACAACAGACACAATATTAGCATATAGGTACTACTACTTACAGAGACTAGATGCTTTATAAATCTAGCAAAGAAGATTAACGCCCTACTTAAGCAACTTAGATAATTTAACAAGATCTTTATAAACCCCTGTAGAGGAATATTCCTAGACTATAGCTAGTATGCTAATTTACTAGAAAAACTGCAAAAGAAGGGACTTACTCTAGTAGCAACTATTAACAAAGCTATATACAACAATTTTATATAGAAATAGACTAAAGAAGCTAAGGCTTCTTAGAACAAGCTAGCACGCTAACTTTTAGACGAAGAGATAAAGAAGATTTACAACAAACTTAAGGCAATATAATAATAGCGTAAGGCTTAAGATAATAGCTACGCTAAGGATATATACTACTAGACAGACCTGCGCAACCTAGAATATACAAAGTATTTATAGACTATATATATACACAACAACTATACAATTTATTATTTTAATAAAAGTAGATTAGGATAGTTCTCTAAGAAACTAAAAGAGATGCCTAAATATAAATACTAATAGTATAATTGCCTTAACAATAAATGCGCAGTATATATATAGGACAAGAGACATAGCCTATACTTTTATAGACATAATAATTTAGAAGAAGCTCTGCAGATGCACATAACGCAGTAGAAGGATTATAAAAATAGAACTAGTGTATAAAAGTATAACTAACCTTTATAGCATATATACTTTAATATTAAATGCGACTAATATATTGTTGCAAAGAGGTTCTATAGATTTAGTACACAGTCTTTTTTAGATAAACGCCCTAGATACCTAGAACTACTAGAGAGATTAACGTAATAAATTCTCTAAGCCTTCTTAAGCTTACAGTAAAGCTTAACAGACACTAAATGTAGGCACTAGTAGACTTTAGCGCATAGGCTAACTTTGTTTCTGCTTAAGCAATGTTAGTAGCAGGTCTACAAGTATTAGAGAAATAAAAACTCTACCTACTACACGTAGCTAACAGTTAGCCTATGCTAGGCAAGACGACAATTACTTATAAGGTCACCTAAGTGACGCTCTGCATCTAGGAACACTAGGAAGAGATAGACTTAGACGTTTTTAGACTAGCTACCTACAATATTATATTAGGACTTCCTTAGTTATAAGAACATAATCTATAAATTAACTAAAAGTTAAAGAAGTTCTTATTTAAGTGCTGTAGACTTAACGTAACTACAAGCTAGCCTACGCATCTAACAACTAAGATAGTAAATAAAAGGAAAATTAATAATATTGCTAAGGGACGGCAAACCTTGACTAAGAACGGCCTTAAGACAAGAGGGTTTAACTTAATAAATACTAGAAGGGCTCCTTTAAATTACAAAGTTAGAGTTTTAGAAACACGTGTAACTCTAGATATTCTAAAAAAGTATAAAGAATTTTAGCACCTCTTTATAGAAGTAGTAAATAGCGAAGCCTTACTAAGACACTAACTCTAGAATTATAAGATTATCCTAGAAAAAGGGAAGACTCCACCCTTTAAACTAAGTTATTAACTATTAAAGATAGAACTTAAGATATTAAAAGAAAAGCTAGATAAGGATTTAGCAAAAGGCTATATAAGACTTTTAATATTACTAGCAGATTTCTCTATACTCTTAATACTAAAGAAGAATAGGCTACTAAGGATGTACGTTAACTATTAGAAGTTAAACAACATTACAGTAAAGAATTAATATCTACTACTTAATATTACAGAACTTAGGAATTAATTATCTCGCGCTAAGGTCTTTATAGCACTAGACTTATAAGATAAATACTACCTTATTAGGATTAAGAAAGGTAAAGAATAGAAGACAGCGTTCTAAACAAGATACAAATACTACAAATACACTATTATGCTATTTAAATTTATAAACGCCCTAGCAATATTTTAAGAACTTATTAACAATGTATTAAGAATACACCTAGACATCTTTGTTATTACATACTGAGATAATATTCTTATCTACTCTAAGAACCTAAGGGATTATGTTGAACATGTCCGCACAGTACTAAGGTGCCTAGACTAGTTTAACCTACAACTAAAACCTAAGAAATGCAAGTTTTATAAAAGTAAAGTTGCCTTTCTAGAATACATTATAGAGGCACAAGGAGTACAGATAAGTAAAGAAAAAATATGGGTAATTAAAGAATAGCTACAACTAACAATAGTTAAGGAAGTATATTCTTTTCTAAGATTTCTAAACTTTAATTAATAGTTTATTAAGGATTACTTTAAAATTGCTATTCTATTAATAAGACTTACAAGGAAGGAAATACCCTTTAAGTAGAGTAAAGAAGTAGAGAACGCTTTCTAGACACAAAAAAATGCAAGTATAGAACTACTATACTTTTGTATATTTTAAGCAGGACAACTATTATAATTTAAAACTAACGCATTAGACCTCGCACTTAGAGGATGCGCTAGCTAGCTACACAAAGGGAAATAGCACCTAATTGCCTATTATTTTTACAAATTCTTAGGACTAGAGGAACAATACAATGTTTATAACAAGGAGCTGTTAGCTATTATTAACTGCCTAAGACATTAGAGAGTATACGCCGAAAGCTGCTTAGAACTTACAATATTCACGGATTATAAGAACTTAGTTAACTTTACAACTACTAAAAAACTTAACTAACGCTAGGTTTAATAGTTAGAAGAACTAGGACAATACTAGTTTAAGATCATGTATACACTAAAAAAGGACAACAGAAGAGCAGACGCCTTTAGCCGAAGACACGACATTACAGGAACAAAAGAAATAACTAACTCTACAATACTACAGGTTAATAACAACAGATTATTAAGACTAGCATAGACGCTTAATCTACTTATGCGTATTACACACGACGTACTAGAAGAATTGCAGGAAGTAATTATTAGACAACACTACGACGACCTAATACACGGTTACCCCGGCATCACAAGAACTATAGAACTTATTAAGAGAAATTACAAGTTTCTAGAAATAAAGGACAAGGTTACTACCTTTATCGCCAAGTGCATAAACTGTTAGAAGAATAAACACAGTACACACGCACCTTATAAAGAAATGCAAGCAATAGAGTAGTAGGCGGGCCTACCAGGCCTTGCGTGCAACTACACACGCCAACCACTTAGCTAAAAGGCTGGCACAAGACAATAGAGCGTCTAATTGTCTTGCGTAGTTGATACTTATAGGCCGCCGCCGCGACCTGTAATGTGAGGTGTACCACCGAGGTACAACCGAGGATCCACCCTGGGCCTCAGCCCATCACAAATAGAACTACCTAACGCACTGTAGTAAGACATCTCTATAAACTTTGTTACAGGACTACTAGTCTTAAGAGACCTTGTTATAAAAGCATTTTACAACGCAATTCTTGTAGTAGTTAATTAATTTATAAAACAAGCTAAGTACATCGCCTTTAAAAAAGATTTTACGGCAGTACAGCTTGTACACATTATTAACAATTGAGTTATTAGATATTATAGTATACTAAAGTTAATTATTAGTAATAGAGATAAGCTCTTTACTTTGCATTTTTAGACAACATTACTTGCCGCAATTAGAACTAAGAGAAAGCTATTAACAGCATATTACCTATAGACAGATAGACAAAGAGAATAAATAAATTATATAATAAAAGCATACCTTAGGATATATATTAATTAATAGTAGAATAATTAGGTATTGTTACTACCTATAGCACAAATAGCATACAACAACAAACTTTTAGAGTTAATAGGACAAACTCTATTTTACGCAAATCACAGGAGATACCTAAATCTCTTTACACGTACACTTTTAAGTTTAAAAATAGAAGTAGCTATTGCAATAGCTAATAAGCTAAAATTAGTATATAAGTTACTTAAGAAGACACTTAAGAAGGCTTAATGCTAAAGCCTTTTATATGTAAACTAGAAACAAAAAATAGTACCTTAGCTAAAAAAGAAGAATAAAGTATATTTGCTTACAAAGAATCATCGCACTAAATAACCTAGCAAAGGACTTAACAACGTTAAATTTAGACTATTTTTAATTTAAGACTAGAAGGGACTAGTTACATATACACTTAACCTCCTAGTAGACATAAAGATCTACCTAAGATTCTATATTAATATGTTAGAACTAGCAGACTTAGAGACGCCACTCTAGAAAACCTTTTATTACAAAATAGAAGAAGAAAACAAATTTAAAGTTAAAAGAATCCTTGCATACTAAGATAACAACAACGGCAAGGAATACCTAGTTAAATAGTTAGGCTACCTAGACAGCGACAATACATAGAAACTGAACACAAACTTAACTAACTGCTAACAAATATTACAAAAATACAACAACTATACTAAGAATTAAACTAAGAACATTAGCACACATAGTAGTAAAAAATAACTTACTCTAGCCTTATAACTACACTAACGTGTTGCAACACTAGAGTAGCAAAAATAAAACAAACAACGTACCTTATAAACTACTAAGCTTAGTAACAAAAGTATTAATTATATCTATTATAGCCTATATTATAGGCGAAAGAGCTATACTAATAGATGCTGTAGGATAATTAGTTTCTTGCGCTATCTTAAGCTTACTAGCAATCTCTATATCTAAAGCAAGGCACAACGCTTTTTTACAAGCACGCTCTTTAGCCTATTTTAAAATTTTCTTATTCTGCAGTAAACGCAAAATTATAGTTATAAGCAACTTTTTATTGTTATTTACTTTCTTTTAATACTTATTGCGAGTACGATCTAGAGACTTCTAAGACATTTTTACACATACTTAACCTAGCTACATATACTTAGCACACTTTAGACAAGAATTAGATATAACAAAACAAATAATGCCTTCTAGAAAACAATAGTTATAAGGAGCTTTAGTAAGATAGTTAGCACGAATAATTTTAGAACTAAGACGTAAGCAACGTTAATAAGAGAAGAATATAACAACTACTTAACTTATAACACAGGGCAAGCCTTAGTTATTTAATAACAAAACTACAAAAACACAACTACGTAATTTAAGAACAAAACTTTAGAGGAGGAGGATAGTGTTACAATCTAGACTAAGGGACAAGGGGACAACCCCGCAGGAACTATGCAACACAGATAGATAATTACAGCTAGGCAACCACAACGCTGTCACGTGACTGCTTACTAATAAGCGCTTATCCACGAGCGCAACCACGTAACTAATTATTAACAAGCGTAATTATCTACAAGCGCACGCTTGTACACAAGCGCTACATTTATTAGTATATAGTAGTAGGCAATATGCCCTTATAGCATATTGTGTTTAACTTAGAGTTTTACCTTAGTAATTAATCTAAGAATTAAGACTTGTTTCTTAACCCTTGTGTTATTATATTAATCTTCTAATTGTACTAACACACCTTGTACTATTACATTAATCTTCTAATTATGCTAGTACACCCCGTGTCCTTAGTACTCGTTCATTCCCCGAGAACCAACCTAGATCATCTTCGGACGATCTTCACAGAAGAATACAGGAAGACTATTAGAAAGCGGAAAATATAGCTAGCAAACTCCGTCAAAGTATTAAGTTAGCTTAAGCTACAATAGCAGAATCTTAACAAGAACAAGAAAGACAAGCAAATAAAAAAAGAAAACAATTACCTTAGCTTCAAATAGGTAATAAGGTTTAGTTAAAGCTAGAAAACTACTATAGAACAAAGAGACTAAGCCAAAAACTTAATTAGAAGAATCTAAAGTACACAGTACTTAAGATTATTAGATTAAACGCTGTAAAGCTAAATACTCCTAGAAAGATACATCTAGTATTTAACATTAACAACCTCCGGCTAGCTTGTTTAGATCCCTTGCTAAGCTAACTACAGGACAACAATAAGCCTTTACCAATTAAAATAGATAGCGAAGAGGAGTACCTCGTAGAGCGCCTATTACAAGAAAGAAGCATAGGAAGAAAAAAAGAATACCTAGTCAAATAAGTAGGATACTTAGAACTAACATAGGAACTAGCTTTAAACCTAGAAAATACAGAGGCACTTTAGAACTAGAAAAACTTTAAAAACTTTATGAAGAAAAGAGGTACTGTAAAGGGCTAAAGCCCTAATGCCCCTAGTACTTAACGAATAGCCTTGTTTTACTACTTTACAGATCCTAGGCGTCTATGTAAGCCCGTTACCCGTAAGCTTAACGTATTAGCCCTTCTCTACCTGCTCAGCCCTTCTTCTTTTCTAGCCTGCTTAACCTTCCCCTTAACACTGCGTTATTTTTCTAAGCTACGTTAGCAGCTGCTACGTAGCTACTTTTGCCTCTTCCCTAGTACTAAGCATAGACCTTACAGAGGAATAGATAAGCTAGCTAAGGTAGCCTTTGTAGTTCTTTAATTTATTTATTACTGTTTTCCCTTGCACCTTTGGTTAACCCAACGCACCCTTACAGCCTTATTCTGCCTATTCTTGTTGCTTTACTGCTAGGCGCTTCTAAATAAAGTAAAGCAGCAACACTATTATTGCCTTGCTTGCTAACTTATAGACGCGACGATAGAAAGCCTACTTCTTCTTTCCTACTTCTGTCTTCTTTATTGCTAATTTAACGTCTTGCAATAGCTGTTTAAGCTAAGTTCTAGTCTCTGTACTTAGCCCTTGCACGACAATTAGGAAGAGAGGGATGCTAAAGCAATAGATCTTAAGTACTGTGCTAGTATTAGCAAATACCCTAGAAATTGTGTATTCCTTCTACAACTAGCTAAATTAAAGCTTAACAATCTTTTTGTATATAGAGATATCGCGGATAAAGGACTTGTTTAAGATTTTTCTAAACTTAGAAGTCTAGCTAGGTAGTTAAGTTTTAAGATACTTAATGAATTTAGGTGTCTGCATAAGTAGTTTAAGTTAGACTAAATCAGGTGCTAGGTAGACAGTAGCAAAAAATGCTTTTTTTTAGAAGAGAGCCTAGAATAAGGAGATGCTTGCCGCAGAGGTTGTATGCTATGTTGCAGTACAGTGTATTATATGCAAACTGTTCGTATATAGTGCTGTTTAAAAAGTAAGAAGCAGTAGGTAAGAAGCAGCAGCTTTAGCTTTATAAAGTATTGCAGGCTTCTGCTGCGGTACGTACGTGTCCTTTCCCTCCTTTTTTGTATTATATTGCAATCTTATTGCAATCCTACTGTAATCTTATTGCTAGCTATAGGCTAGCAATCGCTGTTAGACACGTTTCAACTGGTGCTGTTTTTTAGTACTTTAGCAAATTTTTTTGACCCTAATTATTGCTTAGTGGTCTGAGCTTTCCTCCTAGAACTTATCCACCTACTGTTTGAATCTTGTTAATTATACACAATCTTTTTTTTTGACTTTTGCGACCAATTAGTAGAGGGTAGCTGCTTTTCACTTTTTTGGAAACCCTATTTTGACTACAACAACAACCACCACCTTTGACACCTTAAAAATAAATACAAAGCTGTAAAGATTTAATAAAGTTTTATTATATTATAGCTGCGTAAAGTTGTGCCAACACTGTTCCTCTAGCTGCGTCTCCCCTACCCAAAACTACTAGCAGCAGCCGCAAGGTTAGGAAACTAGCTAAATATAAATGGCACAATTAACGCGCAAGGCTCTATATAGCAATACACCAGCTTTTCTCGCAATAATAACTATTTGGGGTGGCTCTACAGCCTCATTTTCCTATCGTCAACAAATCGTTTGGGTGGCTCGGACGCCGGAACGGCTCGGATGCTGCGCAATTACGGTAAAACTTGTTGTGTTCCATCAGCGCTCAACACCAAGTTTCATCCCTTCACCAGAAACACGTTTGCCTTGGAAATCAGGGTCTCGTCTTGGCTCTCATACAGCCACAACAACAGCCTAAGGTAAGAAACGGTCGAACCCGAGCGGCAAGTGGCTCGATATAAGCGCCCATGGCAAGCATGGCCAGTAGCAGCGCATTGCATTGACCGCCCTGTTTCCCCAGATCTCGCTTCGAAAAATCAGGCGTCAAGAAAGCATGCCTTCGCGACGCCTGAGGTCTCGAAGCTGTTATGCCATGAGATGCGTATATCGACTCATCCGCTCACCCGGCGGCAACTGTTTCTCTCTTTGTACTATAAAATGGACGCAAATGTGCTCACGTTGCTGGGCAGGCAGGTCCCCGTTCTTCACTTCTCACTACCGATTACACACCAAGACTACCTTCGTTTCTTCCCGCATTATCTAAATCATCAAAACGAGCTAGTCGCTTTTCCCACAAACTAATCAGAATGTATTTCTCCACCATCTTCGCTGCTTCGGCCATGGCCAGCGCAGCCTTCGCAGCAGATCACAAAGTCCTTGTCGGCACAAAGACTGGTGATCTTGTCTTCAAGCCCGACAGCCTCGAGGCCGCTGAGGGCGACACCGTCACCTTCTCGTTCTGGCCCAAGAACCACTCCGTCGCTCAGGCTACCTTCGCCAACCCTTGCCAGCCTATGGACAACGGCTTCTGGTCAGGCTTCGTTCCAACAAACGATACGGCGGCTGTAGCTCCTATAACCTTCACATACGAGGTCAAGAACGCTTCGGCGCCTGTATGGTTCTACTGCACACAAGGTATGCACTGCCAAAATGGCATGGTTGGTGTTATCAACCCACCGTAAGTCTTCACTGCTCCTGAAAACGCTTGCTTTGACTGACATCGTCTAGGGCTTCGGGTCCCAACACTCTCGATGCTTTCAAGAACGCTTCTGAGGCGGCTACTGAGAATGTGTCACCTACATCGACCGCCGGCTCCGGTGGTCGCCTGTCCGAGAACAGTATCTCATCATCCGAGTCACCTTCCCCCTCTCCATCAACAGGTGCCGCATCCCAACTCTCTGGCAGCGCCGTGTTCGCAGGTATGACTGGTCTTTTCACCTTCTTCATGCTCTAAGCGATCTCTACTTGAGAGCAAAGCAAATGTTATACCCACATAGAATTACAAAGAGGACGTTCCTGTAAAGACCCAAGGGCAAGACTGTAAAGAAGGACCGAACGAGAGATAAGGCGTAGTAGTATGATGGAGAATCGTCAAGGTGGAGCGGCAGAGTGGAGGTATTATTGGTGTTAATTTGTATACGATTGAATGAACTAGTCAAAACTCCGACTTCAAGTGCGTCCATGCCAGAACGTAGTAACCGCAACCAGTTGAGCAGCTTGCAGAATTGCCTGGAGCTTTGTTCGCAGCAGCATAAGAATGGACGACGTTCGAAATCTAAGAGGTCTTTTGAAAGTCAGCGAAAGCTCACGAAAATATCAGAGCTGTCATGTAAGATTGCAAAGCCTATCAGACATCCAAGGAAGGTATTCGCGCTCATTGTCCATCTAAAGTAGGTTCGATTGATGGCTAGCGTGGAAACTGCGAATGTGGAATGTTTTTCATCATAGTGCAGGGGAGGGAGAGAGGGAGAAAACGAGGAGTAGTACTTACAGGAGGAACTATGTAACGCAGATAGACTGACGTTAGTGAAGACGCGACGGATGAGAGAGCACTCGATGTGTTGGCAGCTGAAGAAGAGAAGAACGCAAACTGAAGAAGAGGCGCAGGAGGCTAAAAACTTAAAGTGGGGCCTGATCGGTGGTACGTTTCGCCGAGGTCGCTAGCGGCTCTCTTGGTGGTCAGCATCCACATGTGCTCGTAATGACTGACGAACAAACGACATGACTCGGAAGTACGCCTAGTGCCTCATTCGACATGCCTTTATCCGATGCTCGTTCTATAGGCTAGCGAATTACCCGTTCATGGGGTTTACAACTCAATCACAACCTTGTGGAAGCTGACGCCCTCCTTGTGCTTCTTGTAGCCCTCCGCTACAGCCTCCTGTCCCTTTCCAACCACCAGTGGTTCTGGAACAGCCTTTAGCGTACCCTTTTCCAACGCCTCCGGTACCCACTGAGCCCAGACAACGTCGCCAATATACTTGTCCTCCAACGCAACACTTGGGCCAAAGACACTCGTGCCCTCAATGCCCTTAGGGAGACCCTGCACACCGTGCAAGACCGTAGCATAACGTCCACCGAGCTTCTTATATACTGGTGTCCATGCAGCCACAGCATCTGGCGTACTGATGGCGTCGCAGACACCCGCGAACTCTGTGCCTTCGAGAGCGGCGATGATGTCCTGGGCGACCTTGGGGTCCTTGTAGTCAAAGACTGCTGATGCGCCTAGGCCCTTGAGCTTCTCTAGGTTGTGCTTGCTCGCTACGCTGGCGACCTTTACGCCAGCACCAGCAGCCAGCTGAATCGCCGTCGCACCCACGCTACTCGAGCCGCCCCATACCAACACTGATTTGCCTGTAGAAGAGGGGTTGGAGGATGGCAGAGGTAGCGCGAGAGTCTCCTTCTTGAACAGGCATGCGGCCGCAGTTGAAATGGCGAGAGGCAGGACTGATCCCGAGGCGAATGTCATGTCCGATGGAATCTTCGACACGACGAGCGCGTTGCAGACGGTATACAGTTGGAATCCTCCATGTGCGGGGTCGTTGTTGACGAGGACAAACGCATGCCTGCACCATGCTGTTAGTATGCGGCCTCGCTGTAACTTACGAGACGGAAAACTAACCCTATTACGCGGTCGCCCTTCTTAACATGTGTAACGCCCTCGCCGACTTCGTGTATCTCGCCAGCGATATCAGTACCGCAGATGTTGGGGTACTTTTGCAGGAAGATGCCGTAGTCCTGGATTTTCCCTACTCCCATTAGCACAATCAAGTAAACTGTAGATATGTGGATGCTCACAGTCTACGGGGTTAACAGCAACTGCGTGGTTCTTGATGACAACCTCGCCCTTGCCCGCCTTTGGCATGGGAGCTTCCTTGACTTGAAGCTTGCCCTTCGCTTCTGGGATCCACGCTGCTTGGTTTGACATGATGACGGTGATGATTGGAGTTCTTCTTTTTGACGTTGAACGTATTAACAGAGGTGCGACACACAATTGTTGTCGTCTGATCCAAATGACGAGAGGATATGTTATAATGCTAATGTACAGCAGTGTACGACGACGCAACACTTTCGCATATACTGTCCACCCACAATCGATTTCTAAGCCTCGGTAGAACTCCAGTCCATCGCACCCCACATGCTTTCTCGATGGCAACTACAATTTGCTGGTGGGTTTGTACGGTGACGCTATTTGAATAATGATGATAGGGTGGGCAGGTGCTATGCCATCGTTGACGGAGTTAAGCGGGATTTAGCTAGCCTACATGTACGATTCGGGCCGGTGAACACCAGCAGAGATGAGAGGGAAAGAGAGGCTGTTTGTGACGAAGACTTGATAGGCGAGTCTGAATCAATGTAGATGCTGTAGCGAAGAAAGATTCTCTTGTGTTAAAAACTGAGATGTTGAAACAGAGGAGCTGCCAACGAAAACGACGTCATTGAAGCTTATTAACTTACGATACACCTACAGAATGAGATTGAATCTTGGTTATCCACCCCAGTGTCTAGGTCAAGAATGTACAGATATCAGGTTGCGATTGCAGGCAAGTTCTCCGTAGCATTGAAACCATCGAACAACTTCACCCTCAGAAACATGCATTCCACTGATAGGCTCCGAGTTGATCGCACAACACACGGCCGTATGGCTATACTGGCTCGATGTAATGTACTAGAGGGGATTAAACAACTGATGCTTACCTTCATCGCAGGCTAACTACGAGCTAAACTCCATCTCGTCGGAGTTAAGATTGGGCTTACCAGATGCGACTTGCTGCTTGGAAAGCAATCGCAAAGTCCTTCCTATACAGTAATGGATCGACATCAAGGCGTTGGAGCTGTGATGAATCTTGCGATGCGTATAATCCTCTTAGTCGTGGCTTGTGTTCATTATGGTCGAGCATATGTGGAGTTTTTGCTCTTTCCGATGGAATGGATCTAACATCGTTATAACGTTTGTGGTACCCATGGTTCTCAAGATACTAATGTACCTAGATACTAGAGCTCGATGGACGGCGATGACAGCTCTGCTATGCCTGCGTAGCCTCACACAGTAAAAACGACGCCAGCTCTTCACTTGGCAGAATAGTAGTGAGTGACGGAAAGCTACGAGGGAGCCTTGGAGTTTAGGGGAACGAAATGCGTCAGGACCAAACCAGCTGCCGAGTCAGTTGCGACGTGCCTCAAGCCACCGTCTGATTCAGGCCTCGACGTACCGAACAGACGCGCAATAGCAACATCAACAAATGTGGAGTCGCATTGCAACGGGGCCTGAGGCATAGTAGATGGCGATACCACGTCTCGACTTGCTCTTGTTCCTTTCCACTTCCGAGACCTCCGTTCCAAGACACCTTCCCCACGTACCCTGCCAAACCGCCCGCGTTCTGCGATGCTTACTTGGCCTCGCTGATCCGCATCTTAAAATCGGCCTGCTACCTGATCTTTAACTATCTCGCCATCCTGCTATCCTCTACCAGCTCCTTCCGCCATCGAGCACATCTTCTTCACAACGATGAAGCTACCTCCTATCGCCGTGGTTTGTCTCTCCGCCCTCGCCATAGACTCATGCAGCAACGTCATTGCGCAACGACTTAAAGCATGGAACGAATCTAAGCCCTTCGTCTTCGACCATGTCCTCTTCACCCAGTTCGCCATCATGGTCGTACTCACCGTACCAATCAACTATCATTGGCAGAATTGGCTCGAGCGCACGTTTCCGGGATGGAAGATAATTAAGCAGACGAGGGCTGTGGGGGAGGGTGAAGAGGAGAAGGGCATAATGCTTAGAGGGGATGGGGAAGGCAATGGCATTGTGGAAGAAGAGATCAGAGTGAGGGAATGGTGGAATATCTTCAAGAAATGGTTTACGGACGTGAGTCGCTTGTCCTCTGCTTTCGGAGTTGGAAATGCTGACAATAAGCAGTGTATCACCATGGGCGCATTGCTGAACCAGTCCATGTTCTTGATCTTGATCGGTATTATGAAGGGCAAGACTGTGGCATTGATTGTACAGGACTTCAGAAACGTGAGTGTAGTCTGTCATCGAAGGGCTTCGGTGCGGAATGCTAATACATGAACTAGGAGCTCTTCGGTCTCATCTTCGATTCGTATAAGGTCTGGCCGATTGCCAATTTCTTCAGCACGACCTATATTCCCGTCGAGCGTCGCATCGTCTTCCTTAGTTTCTGTGGCTTGCTATGGAACATTTATCTCTCGCTGGTCGCAGCTAGATTATAGATGCCTCAATACACAATACACCTGTTTGCCCTCGAGATACTGTCATCTCAACATGGACGATACGTCACACTGACACCTCTACCAGCTAACCATTCTACCCCTCTCTCGGCCCCCTCTTCCACGCTTCCATAACTGCCGCCCAATACCTCCCCTCGTCTTCCCTAACATGCCCACAATGTGAACTCTTCTCAAAGTGCACCTTCGTCACATCCCATCCCTTCGACTTGGCGATATCAGCATGTTCATCCGCCTCCTCAAACGCAACCATCGCATCCGCTCTACTGTACAAATACACACGCGGTACCCTCGTATCAAACACCGACTCATCATTCAGCTGCCGACATAAAACCACCATCTTGCTCTCCCTCCCCATAACCTTATCAGCAATAAACGTGCAAAGAAGGAAGAGATGCACCAGCGCTCCACCAAACCAAACCCAAAACATGTTTTTGGGAAGCGAAGCGGCAATCGCTGCGTGGCTCTTCATCCACTCCCCTTTCGTGGGACTTGAATCGAGGATCTGTGCTCGCATTGGTAGCACTGTGCCATACTTGTTCTTCCACGTTTTTGCAAGTTCGTTGACCTGGTTCCCCCCGCCGTTGGAGAAACTGTGGACAAGAACTTGGCCTCCTGAATTGGTGTGCTCAGCCACGAGGTCCACTACTGGCTGGAGTAACGAGCTGTAGGAAGAGGCGCTGCGGAACATGTCTTGGGTGTAGCATCGTACGAGTATGATGCGGGATGTTGGGAAGAGTTTTTGGTACGCGAGTGTGTATTTGGCGATGTGCTTTGCGGCCGCGGCGTTCCAGGCGAAGAGGAGGACAAGTGGTGTTTGGTCTGCGGGTTGGGACAGGTAGGATGGGGAGGTCCAAAGGAATGTGTTGTGGCCTATCTTTTGGAATTCGGATAGTGGTTTGGCGATGTCCGCTGCTGGTGGAGTGGTCGGTGGCTCCATTGCTGCGTGCACACTTTACGTACGGGTCGTTGTAACGATGTAGCCTTTTGGATGAGTGGGCCGCTGTTTCTTCTACGCCCGAGACTATATAGCACAAGGAGAGTAAGCCGCCCTACCTACACGAGACGCATGATTGATCACATAAGTCGAATTATCGACCTTGGCTTGAAGGAGCAACCGAGCCGAGGTACTACCTACTACCTAACGTCAATGGTCATCTACCTTCCCATCTCGCAACGCATACCACATCCGCTCCACGTTTTGCTACCTTAAGGCTGGATCGTGCATTCTGACATATGGACGCCTAAACGCCAGTGCGGTTGCGTCCAAACAGCCATGCAGCACTGGAGCTCACCACCGCACCTGCCTGCGCCGCCCCAGCAGCGATACTCGCGCCATACCCACCCATCGCTGCGCTTTGTGCTGTCGCATAGATACCACCTGCTGGCACGTAGCCGAAGAAGCTCATGATGGAAGCTGCTGCTGAGCCTGGAGGTTGTTAGCGTCAAGTTCAGTGGGTCCCTGGGTAGGCGACGACGGACCAGCGACGGGTCCTCCCGCACTCAAACCAAGTGCACTGAAGAATGGCACGGTAGCCGCTGCAGGCGTGAGGAGCACGACGCCGTTGACGACGTGAAAGAATGTTTGGTAAGGGTGTGCTGCGATCCAGTCGAGGAGGGCCTGTGTACCGGCCATCGTTGCGTTCGTAGTTGAGGGTAATAGTCCGAAGTTGCAAGAATCGAGTGATGTGCATAAACAAACGTGAAGGAATTTGACGGTTTGTAAACAGTAGGAGATGTTCAAGGCTGATTGTAGAAGATTCCAGCCTGGTGAGTGGTGAGGGGGAAAATATGCAGCTGAGCATGTGGCGCAGCTTTTGGTTGGCTGGAATTGCAGCAAACGAAGAAGCCCATCTTTTTGATCCCTTGTAACAAACCTGGAATGCTGGTACATGTTCGAGGTAGACTTCGATTGTTGGATACAAAATAAAGAACTAGCTTCTTCGCAGGTGGTAATGTCGCGGTGTCCCTCCTTGAGATGCAACACCGGAGGCTCCTCCACTCAGCAGGACACCCATCTTCGTTTAGAGTAATAGTTCCTATCGAGAAGACAGTAGGGCCCCAAATTAGCTTGATATTCAGCTTCAATTCGACAGCTGTCTGAATCTACCTAATACCACGAAGATGAGAGACACTGGAAAACTCAAAGCATCAATACACTCAACACCGACACCAACACAATGCATAAAAAAATCTACCCATCATCTCCATCAACCTTCTTCCCCTTCCTCGGCTTCTTTTTAACCGGCTCCTTCTCCACAACTTCCTCGTCATCAACTGCCCTCTTCCTCCCCTTCCCCTTCACCTTCCCCTTCCCCTTCCCCTTCGCAACCCCTACTGCCTTCCCACCCTTCCCTGTAGCCTTTCCCTTTCCCCGTGCCGCCGTAGCACCCCGCGTAGGCGTCTTCTTCCTCGTACTACCCGGTGGCTCATAGTCACCCGCACCGCCCGGTTCCTTGTTTCCCTTTTTGCGTCCCTTTGGCTTGTCATCGTCATCGCTGTCATCTTCACTGCTACTGGTTGCACTAACGTCTGATGGCAGCTCAACTTTTGTTGTGGGTGTTGTTGTGCGGAGACGATGGCTTCGTCTGACTGGTGTGGATGTCGCTGGTGGTTCTTTGCTAGGACGGGGTTTCTTGTTCGGTGGTGGTTTGGCGGCTGTGTCGTCGTCAGATGAGTCGGGCGAGGGTGACTTGCGTTTTTGACCCTTTGGAGTTTTGCCCTTGGGAGTTTTTGGAGACTTGGTTGGCTTTTTGGTTGGTTTTGCTGGAGGAGTCTTTTCAATTGTTAGTATAATGTTGGAAGTGGCTTTGGGGTTGGCGGCTTTAATTGTTGCTGCGATCTCCTGAGCCTTGATTGCTGCTTTCTTAGCGGCTTCGGCGGCTTCATCGGCAACTTTTTGCACTTCGATGGCTTTTGCTTCGTGAGCCTTTTGCTCGGCTTCTTTTCTCGCCGCATTCTCTTTAGCGGCCTTGTCCTTAGCAACCTTTTCTTCAACAGCTTTCTTACTGGCAGCGTCCTCCTTAGCAGCCTTCTCCTTAGCAGCCTTCTCCTTAGCAGCCTTCTCCTTAGCAGCCTTCTCCTTAGCAGCCTTCTCCTTAGCAGCCTTCTCCTTAGCAACCCTCTCTTCAACAGCTTTCTTATTGGCCGCTTCCTCCTTAGCAATCATCTCCTTTGCGATTCTATCTTCTGCTTCCTTCTTCTCCATCGCAATCTTGCGGGCCATCTCTTCAGCCAGTGTCTCAGCCCGTTGCTTAGCCGCCTCCAGCTGCCGCACTGTAGACGCCTGCTGCTGAGTCTGTGTCGTTTGGCTCGTTTGAGTCGTACGGACAGTTTGGGAGCCCTGCTGAGTGGTGACAGTCTGCTGGACTGATGTAACATGGTGTGTTGATACTGCCGGTGTGAACCTCGTTCGCGGAGAGTCGTCCTCATTTGATTCTGATTCTTCCGGGCTACTTTCTTCCGAGTTGATTTCGATAGGATCTATGTGGGTTTGCTGTGAGCAGCTTGGAAGGGCGCCATTTGTCGGGTTAGTAGACGAAAGCTTTGACGTCGACTTCGCTGTTTGGTCTACGTTTTCTTCCACTGGTCCTGCTCTTCGTTTGATCTCTTCGGCAGCATAGTTCGTCGTATGCTTCACAAGCTCTAAGCCGTTGGTGCGATCCATGTGATGGCATGGCGCGAAGACCTCTTCTGGACGGAAATCCTCCATGCATTCTTGCAGACGCTCTCGAGTTTTCTGCAGCAGATTTCGTGCAATTTCAGCCTCAGTGGCAACTGCTTCGTTTTCTGCGCTGCGAGCATTGTAAATAGCCTCGTCTCTTGTGGGCTCACCATCCTGCAGCTGTTCGATGTGACCTCGCATCTCAGCGCGCCAGGTTCTCTGAGCAATGGCACGGATATGGCGGCCGTACTTTCCCGTTAGTCTTCGTTCAATGTCTTCTGACTTTGAGGTTGTTGCTGGGGCTCTGGAAACAGGACGTTCTGGCTCGGTGAGTGGAAGTGAGGCTTCAAGTTCTTGTTCTTTGCGAACCGTCTCTCGTGCTTGCTTAACGGCCTTTTCGAGTTGCTCCTTGTCCCGCTTGTCCCTTTCAAGCTTTAATGTTTTGGGCTGCGGAATGCTTCCATTGTCAACAGACGGGTGTGTTGGAGACTTCGCCTCGTCTGTACCTCTTTGCAAAGCTACAACTTCGGCAGTGTTCGTGGGCTCAGGCGTCCAGGAGATCCAAGTACGTCGTACAAAGCGACCAGCAGGCCATATCTTCTCTTGCACTGCATGCTTATGCAGCTTGGGATCATCTGTAACGTGATGTAGGAGATCCTCTCGGGTCTGCATGTGTGCGCGCTCGTCCGCATAAGCAGACATCCTCCATGTCTTCTTCGGGCTGAGGAGTTCGTAGAGGCTCCAACTACCCACTCGGTCGAAGCTTTGCGGCATTCGCACCCGCAGTTCCTTCAAGTTCGTCATTTGAGACGCATACTCGGTCCAGAATCTATGCCAGCCAATGGCCTCTCGCTCAAAGGCAGCGCGGCGGGCGACTTGGTGCAGAGTCTCTGGTAAGGATTTGTCGTTATCGGGATCATCGTACGCATGCTCATCAGCGTACTCGCCTGTGGGAAGACATGAGACGAGATTACTAGCCAATGGGACGTGAGATTTCTTTCCGATGAGCTTTTTATTCGCCCATTTCTGAGTATTGGGCTTGGATATTCGTGATGGCCGATCCTGCCATTGTTTCTTAAACGGGCTGTTCTTGGTGCGGCGCCAGGGGTCTTCTGGACGAGGACAATATGCTTGGGGCCGATGATATGGTTGTCGTCTATCAATCTCTTCCAAACGTCGCTCATCAAGGGGGTTACGTAAGTCATAAAAGATGCTCAAGGTATCGATGTGAGCCGCGATTGGCGCTAAGCCAGCATCAAACGGTATCTTGAGCGACTGTTCCCATGCATCTAAGTTATAAGGCCAGCCCCAGTAAAGGCTGGATTCGTCGGAATTACGACGGCCCAGAAGAACATCAATTGGTATGCCGGCGTCTCGCATAGCCTGGAATTGCTTTGCAACTTCAGTTATGAGCACCTCGTTGTTACTCTTGTTCGTATCTTTAGATTTGTGTTGCTGTTGTATGCCCTTGAACCCAGTGTCCAAGCTTCCGTTCAGATTTTCCACATTTGACCTTACAAAGTAGTCCCAGTCAAAGACGGGCCGCCAGGCAAAAGTCGTGTTCAGCCAAGCATAAGCTTCTGAAAGCCGATCTGGTAGGGGTTCCTCATAGTCCTCGCCCCTCTGAATAGGTTTCGTTCCGGAGGGGAAAAAGGGCCGCTTCTGGATCAAGGTGAGGGGATGGAGGGGAGTCGTACTATTGGCCTGCCATTCGGGTTGCAGTGAGTACAAGTTTTGGTTTTGTGATGCGGCTATCCGACCCGCATCATACAGCTTCACCAACATTGTTGGCAAAGTATTGACGTGGGCATTTTTAAGATCTTTGAGTAGATTATCGTAGTGCTTCCGGTCCGCATTGAAACATTTTTTCCAGCTCAGAAGCTTGCTGCGATCGTATTTGTACTCGCGGATATTTCGCCCTCCCCTAGCGTTTTGAGGCTCGTACTGAAATGCAGGCCTTGCATCGAGCTTTTCGAATGTTGGGATGTTGTAGGAACCCGAAACGTCTGACATATCGGAAGTTTCTTCTTCTGGCGCTGGCAAAAGCCATTTCGAGGATGTAGACAGAACCTGGTTGTGTTCTTCTTCATAAATATCAAAACGAGCTTTCCGAACTGCCTTCGAAGCTGCTGATACTACATCACCGTCCTGTAGTTCCTTAGACGTAATCCTGAGAGGGTATACCTGAACCCAAGCTCCAAGATCAAGCCCTATCTGGTTTATGTTAAGCCTGTCTTCTGCGTGTAGAGCAACAAGTAGCTCGCGCAGCAAAGGAAATGAAAGCCGAAGTTCCAGAGCAGTAACGCTGGATGGGGTGCCAGCCCTAATAACTCTGATAAATTCGCAAATGTATTCGTGTCCACTAAGACTCAGTGGGGGGATTTCTTCCCTGTATTCCCCACGGATAGAGAGAGTTTTGAGATTTGTACAAATCGGTAGGAATTTATTGATCAGGATCCGTGGAGCGACCAGTGAGGCATCTCGAAAATCTGGAAGGCCAAGCCATTTCAGTTGCAGTGCTACGTCTTTTGCGGGACACTTCTCGCGCATGCGGTTAAAGAAGAGTGCCCATGTGTCAGTCATAGTTTCTGGGGGCTCTTTTGCATAGCCCTTGTTTGGCTTCACCGCCAAACGTGCAATATCGCTCAAGTCCAGGGCCTCAAGCGATGGCAGACTTCGGAATATCCTAGCGAAATGTCAGCCAAGGGACTCCAGAGTCGCACGGTTTTGACCAAGCTAGGGCAAAAGCTGAAGGGCCTTTTGTTGATTGGGATGTAAACGAACCAGAGAAGACTCACCATGACATATCCTCCACAAACATCCAATGCGCCACCGCGATCTTCTTAACCCAATGTCTTCTCTCGGCATTGTTGTCGATAAGGGTTCGAAATCGCAGCCACGCGTCCTTGGGAGTTGGGTACCCGTATTCTTCACCACTGGCAGCCGTAAAGCCTCGTTGTCGTTCCCAAATGAGCTGTTTCTTATATTTCAAAGCACTTTCGTCATCAGCATCCACACCGCGCCAGTCCCAGTAGGTAAACGGTTCGTAGTATACGGCTTGTAGGGCAGCGTTTGCGTCTAGGCCATCTGACCTATTCTTGTGTAGAGCGACACGGAGCATAGCACTGGCCTCTCTGCCTGCATGCCGACAAATGCGTGTGGTAACGTCGTCGCTGAAGGGCCACTGCCCTGGATGCCTTGGGGATGGGGGCCAACGACTGCTATCCTTTGACTTCATGATGAAGACTTGACTGCTCCAGTGTCCCAAAAAGAATCGAGAGCACTGTGTATAGTGTTAGAAGCTCCAGCAACATGTGCAAAGCAGCAGGAAATGTATGGGTAGCAATTTCAAACAAACCCGAGGTTGCCAAAATATTAGGTCTTTGTCTAACGAGGCCGCAGTGTTGTTGTTGTTGCATCGCACCTTCCGCATGCGGGTCACAAAGGCAGTCGCGATTGTTGCCATAAGCACATGCTCATCACTGTCTTTGTTGAGGAGCCATGCGATGCGCCACTGGTTCCATGCTACGTATGATGAAGGGAATTTCGAGCTCGCTGGACGAATCCGGAAGTCGCAGCCCTCAGGCATCGACTGAAACAGTGTAGCTCTTCGCAGAGTAAGGACTTGGTGCTGTGCACTTGGAAACATGCGTAAAACTGCGTCTTCGACGAATTTTTGTCGCGTAGTGGTAACTGCGTAGAGAAAGTTTAGACAGTAGGAGGTAGTAATCATGAATTATCCATTGTCTAAAAGAACCGCCCTTAGAACGTCAAAAGGTCATCTTCAGTATCCTGCCATAACCGCCGTTTTCTTCGGTGCCATACGCGACTCGTGCGCATGCTGTTTGATTGCCGTCTTGTTCTTATCGCTGTCGCCGGCGGAACGTCTGGTACTTGCGGAGTGGCCGACGCACTGCTTCCACCTTTTCTGCCCAGCTTGAGCGATAACAGTATAAAAACACCCGCGATCAAGATAGCGAGCAGTAGCATGATCTTCCTCTTTGTGCTTCGTTTCTGGTATCCCGAGGCTACTTTGAGCTCCTTGTCCGCTTCTTTGACGTCTCGCGACATGTTCTCTACGTTGTAATCTATGCGGTCTAGCATACTACCTTGATCAATGACCATAGTCTGCAGCTCTTGGAATATGTTTGCGAGCTCGATGATACCTTGGGCAATGTCTTCGATTTCGCGCTCGCGTTGGGCTATCATTGCTTCGTTGGGGTCGTGGCGCATGCGCTGTTGCTTTGTTTGGAGGAGCGTAGACTGCGAGAAGGAGCGATCGGCGTCGGATTCTTGCAGCGCAGGGTCGTTGTAAGGGTTCTGCACAGGTGTAGCGGAGCGGAAGGGCGATGTGAAGCCACCAAGGTCGCGTAGTTCTGAACAAAAGATTAGCATCGCCCGAGCCGTGATTCGGGGCCGTCTCACTCTTCAGGTAGGCCGCCTGCTTCTTGCGGAACATGGCGCTCACTTCACCGACGCGGGTAGCTAGCGAGATTTTGAGATTCTGTGCCATGACTTCCTCGCCCTGGTTGATGTTGCCCTGCTGCTTTGCTTCGCGCACCATTGTTTCTATGCGCTTGATGGCTAGCTGGCACCTTTGGAAGAGGCGGGTAATGCCCTGGGTGAGCTGCTCAATTTCGCCCTCTTCCCGCCTCTTGACGTCTTCATCGTCGAAGCCAGGCAGCACGTGCTTCTGGTGCAGCTGGTCGAGCTTGCGCGTTTGCTTGGCTATCTCGGCGAGGTGTTCGGTGATCTCGTCCTGTATGTCCAGCCATCGTGGAGGCAGCAGGTCCATCTCAATCACCGCATCGCCGTCGTCTTCGTAGGCGCCGCTCGACATGAGCCCCTGCCGCTCCTCGGACATGCGCCTGCTGTCGCCGAAGCCATTGGACCCCGGGCCGCCATAGCGCGTCTTCTTCTGGGGGTGGTGGGAGTAGGACTGGCGGTAGGATATAAAGCTAAGTGGCTACGTCAGCGAGAGAGTGCCAGGGTGGTCGGAAGCAGCAGCAGCAGCAGCAGCATACAGATTGGTTCGGTCCCGCCACATGCTGGGCTGGCGAGCGTCAACAGGGCTATGTCATGGCAGAGCACAGCGTGGAGATGTTTGCAGTGAGACGGACTTTGGGAGGGAGGCGCATTCCATTCGCAGCTCCGACGACGCAGGACGTGTCTGGGCGGTGCAGCGGACGCCGCCTTCCCGCTCTGGGCGGTGCAGCGGACGCCGCCTTCCCGCTCTGGGCGGCGCTAGCGACAGCTTCCCAACCGCAGGGCGGCACTAGATAGGGCCGTCTGACAGCCTGCTCCACTCCAGCCCGTCTTCTCCGTCTTCTCCAGCCGCAAACACTACAACTGGACTCTGGACTCTGGACTCTGGACTCTCCTTCACACCGCACCTGCGCCTCTGCTACATCTCGAATATCCTCCGCACACAAGCCCCCTCGCCGGCCCCCCAACTAGCACCCACTGCCACCCAGACACCGCCCAAGCAAAACATGGTGTGTGGCCCCGCGCCGCCCTCGCACTCTCCCAAACATACCCCGCCTTGCAAAACAACACGACAGCCCGCCCGCCCAGCAGTGTCGCGCATCGCTAACAGCTCCATGTAGGCTGATTCCCTCACCGAGGAGCAAGTCTCCGAGTTCAAGGAAGCTTTCTCTCTGTTCGTAAGTGCCATCTCAGTCCGGGTCCTCCACCTCGCCGCGCGGCTGCCTGGTAGCCCTCAGCCCTGCGCAGTCATGAACACACAGCTAACCACGCCACGCTGTAGGACAAGGATGGCGATGGTCAGTACTTTCCCTCACGAACTCACTTCCGCATACTCTGCCCTCAAAGCAGCGCCCCATCTCCGGCCCACGCAATCGGCAAAGGGGGCTGGAGTGGGGCTTGCTGGGTAGGGGGCCTCCAACAACCATGGCAGCTACAACACCATGACATGCACCGCACTCCATAATAACCGCAACTGACGATGATGCGTCACAGGTCAAATCACCACCAAGGAGCTAGGTACCGTCATGCGCTCGCTCGGCCAAAATCCCAGCGAGTCTGAGCTCCAGGACATGATCAACGAGGTGGATGCCGACAACAACGGCACCATTGACTTTCCAGGTACCTCTCCCTCGCACTGCCCAGAAATCACCCCTGACATCATCTAGAATTCCTCACCATGATGGCCCGCAAGATGAAGGATACCGACTCCGAGGAGGAGATCCGGGAAGCCTTCAAGGTCTTCGACCGCGATAACAACGGTTTCATCTCCGCCGCCGAACTGCGTCACGTCATGACTTCTATTGGCGAGAAATTGACCGATGACGAGGTCGACGAGATGATCCGGGAGGCTGACCAGGATGGTGACGGCCGTATCGACTGTAGGTCACAGTCGCCCCTTTCAAAAGTGCAACACTAACACAGACCAGACAACGAGTTTGTCCAGCTGATGATGCAGAAGTAAGCGTTTGAAGTTGCGGGGGCTGAATGAATACACGTATCATGACGGTGACACGGCCGAGGGTTAACGGCGACGAGTGACGGGTCAATTTGAGCTTCTTGGCGTGTCTTTGTACAACGGATTCGATTG
This sequence comes from Alternaria sp. 'sect. Undifilum', assembly GCA_024321975.1. Classification (NCBI taxonomy): domain Eukaryota; kingdom Fungi; phylum Ascomycota; class Dothideomycetes; order Pleosporales; family Pleosporaceae; genus Alternaria; species Alternaria sp. 'sect. Undifilum'. The sequence goes on from JAJJZI010000004.1 coordinate 5,649,981, forward strand.
CTTGCAACCTGAGTTGGTTGGCTCGTTTGTCAGCATCTCGGGAGAATGACTCCAATACCTTATCCTCAATCCACATTCTCACCTGTTTTGCTCTGTTTTTCAACTCTGTTAAATGCTTCCCCTGAAAAAGTGTTAAGCCACATTCAAAACTCCACGGTCGCAAGACATGCAGGGCACTAGGGCTCTGAGGCGGTGCACATAAGCTTCGGCCGCTTAGCCTGTGGGTCCATTGCTGATCGGTCCCCTCATGAACACGAGTGCGCGCCCTGCGCTCAAGCAAAGACTCGACCGTGCCCTCCAAGGTTGAACTTTTTCCTTGTGCTCAACAAGTTTGTGGATTGCGATCTTCAGGTACCTGATTGCAATGGCCTGATGCTTCCAAGCATGATCAACGTCCTCGTCGGTGGTTTGATACATTCGTACAGTGAGGCGAACAGCGGCTTTGCACAAGAGGAGGAGATGGTACCTAGCACAGGTGTGGCTGTGCAACCACTCCAGCTTACTGTATGGAAGAGATTCGTATACTGTGTATAGTCGTAGTCGTACAAAACATGGGCGCAATACGCATTGTGACGCCGCGAGCAGCTACCTAGACCTTGCCTCGACCCCGACAAGCCAAGTAGTCCTGAGACCATGTTGCTTATTCTCTCCTGCGTGCATACCCAACTAGCCTTGTTTGCCCCCCCCCCAGTGTAAATTTTCAGTCCAACTCTACATCTGTCTTCACGCCCTTATCAGATGATATGCATCAAGTGCCTGCGGATACCAGCGGGCAGAAAGTATAGACGAGGATCGTCAAGGGAGCCAACCCCCAAAAAAAGGGAATGAAGATCTTCGTTCCAACAAGTCATGTTCAAGTAAAAGAGACCCCGGGACATAATCGTACCGCAATGGCAAACCCCATTCGGACGAAATCCGACATACCCTTTCCAGGGTTACTATAAACGTTACTTGGAAATCCCTGTTCGGAGGGGGGAGGGGGAAAGGGTGACCTGATTATCTCATGTCCCAGGTCTTGTTATCTTGGCAGAGTCGTCGTCATGTCGGACGGTCGGTTTACAACGGGTGCGGTTGCGGACTCTTCGGGGAGGGAGCCGCAAAACGTTGCGCAATGGGGTTTTCAAGGGACTTGAGCAAGGGGTATTTCCCCGACGGCGCGCCTTGGGTTTGTGGACATGATTGACTCTTTTCTCTCTCTTTCGGGTTGGGAAGAGATGAGGGAGGTCGGTATGTGGAGTTGGAGTCGGTGACGGAGGTGGAGAGGTTGCATGATCTGTTGGGGATACGCCCAGGTATGGGAAGGAGCAGTTGCATTGGGAATTGTTCATACGCTTTTGCTCTGACTTCTTCGTTCCTTGGAATTCGGGTTTGTTTGATTGTGGACTCTCGAGTTGACTAGAGAAATTCTGACGTATGATGACAGAAAAATGGTCCTGCATGAATTGAGACAACACGAACACTGGGACATGCGTATCATACCAGCTACACCTACCGTAATTGGACAAAGACCCACTGCGGTAGTGTGTTGCCGAATGCGGGGAGATTGAGGGAAAGTTTGACCCTACGTTCGACAGTGTTTCAGGATACTAATCCACAGTTCGTGAGGCTGTCCGGTAGCTTTGGCGGTGCCTAACACGGAACACCTGTCATTACTTCCTACATGTAGCTTGCAAAGCAGCTGTTGCGAGCTGAGAACGCCGAGGGCTTGAGATTCCAGATGTAGGATACCGCGCAACGGAGAGTGGAGGCACCGGGTAGAATCGAATCTGGTGGGTGAGAAATGCATGGTCAGTAGTGCTCAGGTGTAATTGGAAACACGATACTCACGCAACGCCTTCTGTTGGCCTAGATGCTCCCTGGTATGCCAACTCATTGGGCCCATTTCTAGGGTCCGCCACCTGCTATGGTTGATCGACTGATGTGGACGTACACACCATCTTCTCCTATGCCGTAGGAGACTGCTCAAGCAGTGTGTGATCCATGCGGTAGTCCTTTTCCAGCTTATTTGATCTTCGGTCGTATTCCGAGCCGAGCGTCGTCCATGTCGTCCATGCGAATTCGTCACTGGTTATCATGGGTCCATGGACAGATTTGGTGGCTTAAAGTGGGCGTAAAAAAGACCTTGATCCTTGGGCTTGACAGGGTGGCTTCCGTAGTGGTGTTACTTGCGCACACTAGACAAGAGGCTATTCAAGACCGTCGCGAACTACCGTGTCCGTGCGCGTTTTGCGCATGGTCGAGTTTTGCGCACCCCAACAACATGAAGATTTTAGAAAAATGAGGCTGTAGAGTCACCACCAATAGCTAGTATCGCGAGATTTTATTTATTTTTAATGTGTCAAAGGTGGTGGTTGTTGTTGTAGTCAAAATGGGGGTTCCAAAAAAGTGAAAAGCAGCTACCCTCTACTAATCAGTCGCAAAAGTCAAAAAAAAGATCATGTGTGGTTAACGAGATTCGAACGGTGGGTGGATGAGTTCTAGGAGGAAAGCTCAGACTACTAAGCAATACTTAGGGTTAAAAAAAATTGCTAAGGTACCAAAAAACAACACTAGTTAAAACGTGTCTAACAGCAATTGCCTACTAATAGCTAGCAATAAGATTACAGTAGGATTGCAATAGAATTACAATATAATATAATAAAGAAAAGAAAAAACACGTACGTACTGCAGCAGGAGCCTGTAATACTTTATAAAGCTACTACTTCTTACTTACTACTTCTTATTTTTTAAACAGCACTGCATACAAATAATTTGCATATAATATACTGCACTATAATATAGCGTACAACTTCTGCAGCAAGCATCTTCTTATTTTAAGCTTTTTTTTTATAAAAAAAGGTTTTTTTGCTACTATTTACTTAGCACTTAATTTAGTCTAACATAAACTGCTTATACAAACACTTAAATTTATTAAGTATTTTAAAACTTAACTACTTAGCTAGACTTCTAAGTTAATAAAAATTTTAAATAAGTTTTTTATCTGCAATATTTTTATATACCAAAAAATATTAAGCCCTAATTTAGCTAGTTAAAGAAAAAATACACAATCTCTAAGGTATTTGCGAATACTAACACAGTACTTAAGATTTATTGCTTTAGTATTTCCTTCTTTCTGTTTGTTGTGTAAAGGCTAAGTACAAAGACTAGAACTTAGCTTAAAAAGCTATTGTAAGACGTTAAATTAGCAATAAAGAAAAAAGAATTAGGAAAGAAGAAGTGGGCTTTCTATTGTCGCGTTTATAAGTTAGTAAGCAAGGCGATAATAGTGTTGTTACTTTACTTTATCTAAGAGCGCCTAGCAGTAAAGTAACAAGAATAGGCGGGATAGAGCGCGTTAAGTTGGGAGGCGATTCAATCGCGAGATTTATAAAGTTGTAGTATATATAATATTGTAATTAATTTGTACTACTTATATTTGTTTAGTAAGGTGACGTTGTGCCCGCGGCGGGTAGTGCGCGCTAGGGCAGCTAGTGCAGCTACCTTAGCTTTAATATAGATAAATCAACAACAACATGTTTTTAATACTTTTACTTATAAGCAAAGGCTTGTAAGGCCTTGCGCTAACCTATTTAAGACAGTTGTATTTATTTTTTAAGGTGTTAAAGGTGGTGGTTGTTGTTGTAGTTAAAATAGGGTTCTAAAAAAGTGAAAAGCAGCTACCCTCTACTTATTAATTGCAAAAGTCAACAAAAAAAGATTGTATGTAGTTAACAAGATTTGAACAGTAGGTAGATAAGTTCTAGGAGGAAAGCTTAGACTACTAAGCAATAATTAGGGTTAAAAAAATTGCTAAGGTACTAAAAACAACACTAGTTAAAACGTGTCTAACGGCGATTACCAGCCTATAGCTAATAATAGGATTACAGTAGGATTGCAATAGGATTGCAACATAATGCAATAGAGGAGGGAAAGAATACGTACGTACTACAGCAGGAGCCTGCAATACTTTATAAAGCTAAAGCTGCTACTTCTTACCTACTACTTCTTACCTTTTAAACAGCACCGCATACAAATAATTTGTATATAATACATTATAATAGCGTGTAACCTCTACGGCAAGCATCTCCTTATTCTAGGCTCTCTTCTAAAAAAAGCATCCTTTGCTACTGTCTACCTAGCACCTAATTTAGTCTAACTTAAACTGCTTATGTAGACACCTAAATTTATTAAATATCTTAAAACTTAACTACTTAGCTAGACTTCTAAGTTTATAAAAATCTTAAATAAGTCTCTTATCCGCAATATCCCTATATACAAAAAGATTATTAAGCCCTAATTTAGCTAGTTGTGCAAGGAATACACGATCTCTAGGATATTTACTAATACTAGCGCAGTACTTAAGATCTATTACTTTAGTATCCTCCTCTTCTTGTTTGTTGTGTAAGGGCTAAGTATAGAGACTAGAACCTAGCTTAAATAGCTATTACAAGATGTCAAATTGGCGATAGAGAAGAAAAAGGCGGGAAAGGAGAAGTAGGCTTTCTATTGTCGCGTTTATAGGTTAGCAAGCAAGGCGATAATAGTGTTGCTGCTTTACTTCATCTAGGAGCGCCTGGCAGTAAAGCAATAAGTATAGGCAGAATAGGGCGTGTTAAGTTAGGAGGCGATTTAATCGCGAGATTTATAGAGTTGTAGTATATATAATATTGCGATTAATTTGTACTACTTATATTTGTTTAGTAAGGTAACGTTGCGCCCGCGGCGGGTGGTGCGCGCTGGGGCAGCTGGTGCAGCTACCTCAGCTTCAATATAGATAAATCAACAACAACACGTTTTTAATACTTTTACTTATAAGCAAAGGCTTGTAAGGCCTTGCGCTAACCCATTTAAGACAGTTGTATAGCTTTTTAAGCGTTGCAAGCTAATTTCTAACGCTTTTTTTTTGCTACCTTTTTAGCCTTCTCTTTCTACCTTACCTTTTTAAGCCTTTCTCTCTCAAAACGCCTCTTCTTAGCTTGTTAAGCATTATATATTTAAGCTTCCTCTTTTAAGTAAAACCTTCTAGCTTTTAATGTTATAGTAGTTATTATTTATATTATCAAACTACTTTGTTGTCCTAAGCTTAACAGACTTTTTTAAGCAACTAGAAAACAGCACTACTGTAGTACTCTCAAGGATTGTTAAGTTGAAAAGTATAGCTTTTCTTTTAATGTTTTTTTAAACCCAAAGAGCTTTGTTTAAGCTTTGAATCTCTTTACAGAGAATACTATTTTAAGCTAAAATATAGTAAAAGCTTTAACAACTCTTTTTTACCTTTTTGTTGCCCTAATCTCGCACTAAACAGCGTATAAGAGTCTTGATTTTAAGCTAATTATTTTTACTAAGTATTAAAGCTAAACATTTATTTAAACTAAAGGCTTTCTTGCAAAATCTTTAAAAAATAACTTTAGAATTAGGTAAGTAGACCTTAATTACTTAGAAAGACTTTCTAATAGTCTCCTTCTTAAAAGCAGTACCCTAGGCCTTTTAAAAAATGAGAAAAAAGTCTCTGTTTACTATTAGTAAGAGCCCCTAGCTTTTATAAAAGTAAAATAAAAGCTTAGTTAAGTAGGCAGTTAAAAAAAGCTTAAATAATGTAATATTAAACAGTTAAAGTATATAAGTTAAATTTATTTTTAAGGTATCAAAGGTGGTGGTTGTTGTTGTAGTCAAAATGGGTTTTCCAAAAAAGTGAAAAGCAGCTGCCCTCTACTAATTAGTCGCAAAAGTCAAAAAAAGATTGTGTGTAGTCGACGAAATTCGAACGGTGAGTGGATAAGGTCCACGCGCTAAGCGCTCGGAGCAGAAAAGCTCAGACCACCGAGCGAAATCAGGGTCAAAAAATTTGCTGAAGGTACCAAAAAACGACACCAATTGAAACGTGTTCAACGGCGATTGCCACCCTATGGCTGGCAACATAAGTTAAATAAAAAGAAAATACAGCTAATCCGAACTCGTAGTTGTTACAGTAATTAATACAATTGATAGTTAAGTAAGATTTATAGCTAATAAAGAAGAGTAATAAGTATTTTAAATAAGCTTTTTATCTAGTCTTTTTCTTAAAAATCTCCTTAGGCTAGACTAAACTTATATTATTGTTAGTCTAGCTAAAAAAGAATAAGCTAACAAATACTAAGTGCTTTTTGTTATTAATATTGTTAGCTTAGCTTAATTTTAGAGCTCTAACAGCTAACTAAAAAATAAAAGCTAAGAATAGAGCTATACTGTCTAAACCAACGCAGGCTAGGACAGTTACTTACTTTCTAGAACTGTCTTAAGTTGCAGCTATTACTTCTTTTTAATTGTATATCTTCTTTTCAAATACTTTTTTTTACTTTTAAGTTACCCTACTTATAAAGCTTTTTTATTTATATTACAGATTGAAAAAAGCTTGATATTGCATTTCCTTATTTTCATATATAGTAGCTTAAAGTAAAGGCTACATTTAGCCTTTAAATTAGCTTTGTAGCAATTGCAATCTATTTCTGCCTACTAGCGTAAAAAAAATTAATAGGATTTCTGTTAATAAAGCAAGTAACCTAGTTTTTTAAAACTTTTTTACTAGCTAAAAATAAAGTAAAGTTACGTATTATTACTAATGTAAGTAGTGTATGTTGTTTAGTAAGCATAGTAATATACATTAAAAGCTTAGTTTCTTAGTGTAAGTAAATAAGTTGGTAGGCAAGTTAGTGTAGTTAGTTTTACCCTTAGTGCCTCTGCGTTAAAGTTAAGTATACTATACTATACTTTACTGCAAACTTTGTATATAAAAAAATGCGCCTAGTATGCATAATCTAATTTTATTAATTGCTTCTTATATTAGATCTATATTAGTAGAGTTATTAGGTGTTAAAATGGTATTGTTGTTTTAGTAAGGTGCGCAAAACTTAACTATGCGCAAAACGCGCACGGACACAGTACCAAAGTAGATAGGCCAACGCGCAGGACGGGCCAACGCGCAGTTTAAACACTAAAACTACTACTAAACTTAAGGCTGTAGAGCTTTACATAATAGCTACTATTGCAAAAATTTTAGTAGTAAGATCTATAAGGCTTAAATAATATATATAGCTATAGAAATTAAGTTAGAGTTTTAATTGCGCGCTTTGAGCATAAGGTAGACGCTAGTTAAGCTGTAACACTATCTTAAAGCTCTCCACTACTTGTAGAACTTGTTATAAGCTTCTTTTTTTAAGTAACCTTTTCAAGAGCCTTAAAGCTGCTTATTTTATTCTTTTAAAACAAATTATGAATTATTAAAGTTATTTTGTAGCCCTGCAAGCAGCTGCCCTAGAGGCCGGTTTAGCAGCCTTTTAGCCTTCTCTTTCTTTTTTACTAATTAAGCTGCAGCCCTTACTTATTACCTTATTTCTTTCTTTTTTCTTTTTGCCTGCCTTGTCTCCTTACAATGCCTGTTTATTTTAGCTTTTTAGTATTGTACCTGCTCCTCCTCGCGCTCTTAGAGCTGCTAGCAATGTGTGAAGATCGTCCAAAGATAATCTATGGTTGGTTCTCGGGAATGAGTAAGTGCTATAGACGATTAGTGTACTAGTACAATTGGAAGATCGATGTAATAGTACAAGGGTGTGTTAGCACAATTAGAAAATTAATGTAATAACACAAGAGTTTAAGAATTAAGTACAGATTTTTAGATTAACACATAAGTTGTACGAAATTAAACACACTAAGCTACAAAGATTCAGTGCCTAATACTATATACATAAGAAGTCTTAGAGATTTTAAGTTATGCTAAAGTCCTAGACATCTTAAAGTCTACTTAAGACTTCTAAGACTCTAGGACTAGTTACGTAACGCCTTGTTACTTAATTTCTAGTTCTTAGTTATTGCTGTGTTAGTTCTTAGGATGGCAGTGCCCTGCTCTAGTCTACAGTTATAATACTATTCCTTCTTTTTAAGCTTAATGTTCTTACAAGCTATCTACTATTATCTTATTCTGCTAAGTTCTGTTATTGCCAAGCTAATTAAATCAAAAGTGTTAGTGTTTTTGCAAAAGTTGCTTGTCCTTACTATAAAAAGCAGTAGTTGCCTTATAAGCTATCCTTGCTGTATAAAAAATATAGAAATTTTATTTATTTTAGCGTATAGTTGTGTAAGCTAAAGGTAGTTCTTTTGTCTAACTATTTCTGCATCAATAAGAAGATGAGTTGTCTAAAAAAGATAAAAAATAAAAAAGAAGCAAGTTTGCATGTAGAAGAATGTGAAGATCGTCCGAAGATAATCTAGTGTTGGTTCTCGGGGAATGAACGAGTACTAGGGACACAGGTTGTACTAGCACGATTAGAAGATTAACATAATAGTACGGGGTGTGTTAGCACGATTAGAAGATTAATGTAATAACATAAGGGTTAAGAAGGTAATAACTAATCTTTAGATTATTACTTAAAGTTAAACATACTAAGCTATAAAGGTTTAGTGCCTAATACTATATACTTGTAGTTGTCTTATATGTCTTATAGTTTAACACTGTCCTATACGTAGCACATTATAGGACATTATAGGAGGTTGTAGGACAAACGTAGCTTGTCTTATAAAAGCTTTTTACTAAGACTATAGGGTTACGTGTCTTGTAGGGCGCGCTATCTATTAGTAGACAAAGGCCTCCTTTTATCTTGTTTATCTAAAGTGTCTTTCTACTACTGTCTTCCTACATAGTTGTCTATGTTCCTCTCTTTAGGTTTGTAACACTATCCTCTCTTTCTACTTTTATATCCTTATAAACTAACCTAATGGTTTTACGCAGTACTGCCTATTGTCACATTATTAGTAGTTATATAAACGCTACTAGAGACCTTGCTATAGTCGCTTGCAAATACTGCACGAAGAAGGATCTAGAGTGCTAAATATTGTTATTGTAAAAAGAGTGTAAGAATTATTATTATAATAAAATAAAAAGTTGTAAACTAGTAGACGTGCCTTTACTAGGCTTTTCTAAATTAGATAAGAAACTAGCTTGTTTAGAGCAACAGGAGGTTAACGTAGATTAGGCGGAGGCAGCAGCGTTAGACACGCTGTTAGTAGCTCGTGCTAAGAAGGATTAACTCTAAAAACAACAAAAGATGTTAAAGCGTTAGGAATAGTAGTAGGTGGACGAGTCTAGGAAATTTGTAGAGGAGATTAAGGCTCTAGAGGCGGTTAACTTAGTTAATTATAACATAGCCGCTCTAGAGGAGGGAATAATGCCGGGCACTCTTACACTTAACTAGAGTGCCTACATGCTATTAGTCCTTAAGGGTAATTCTAACCTTAACAAGCTCCTTTCTGCTTTGCATAATACTGCGCTAGTAGATATTAGTAATTTATAAGGTTTGTGTCTAGTTCCTATGTGTTGTCACTGTCTAGGTAACTTAACTATTTAACTAGGTATTTCTTGCTATTGTAGTTACTCTAGTGTGCGAGAATTTTCTTAACTTTAAAGATATTGTCTTCCTCTATTTTAAAGTAAAAGGTTTTCTAAAGTAGCGTCTCTAGGTCTACTAGTTCTAACATGTTAACGTGGAATTTTAGGTAGATTTTTGTATTAGGTAGAAGGTTGAGTGTATATATTACTAGTCCCTTCTAGTTAAGGATTAAAAATAGTCTAACTTTGACGTTGTTAAGTCTTTTGCTAGGTTGTTTAGTGCGAAAGTTCTTTGTAAGCAAGTATACTTTATTCTCTTTCTTTAGCTAAGGTGCTATTTTTTATTTCTAGTTAACATATAAAAGGCTTTAGTATTAGGCCTTCTTAAGTGTTGTTTTAAGTAACTAATATACTTTCTTTAGCTTATTAGCTATTGCGATAGCTACTTCTATTCTTAAGCTTAGAAGTGTATGTATAAAGAGATTTAGGTGTCTCTTATAATTGACGTAAAATAGAGTCTATCCTATAGACTTTAAAAGCTTGTTGTTATATGCTATCTGTGCTATAAGTAATAGTAATACTTAATTGTTCTATTTTTAGTTAATATATATTCTTAGGTATGCTTTTATTATGCAATTTTTCTGTTCTGTCTGTCTGTCTATCTGCAGATAGTATGTGTAAAGGGCTGAAGCCTTGATGTTCCCTAGTACTCGACCTGTGGCCTTCGTTGGCTTTTCTTACCTCAGCACTAGCAGCTGACTATTAGCCGCACTATTGATCTCAGCACTAGCAGCTGACTATCAGCCGCACTAGTTACGCTAACTGTCAGCTGACCCGGCGACCTCTAATAACCTCAGTTAGTCCTAACCTTGGTTAGTCCTAACTATCCGGATTAGATATAAAAAACCCACGTAGTCTCTCTATAGTTCTATATCTAATTCATTCACCTTCACCGTTACCTTGCATCTTTAGTTAACCCAACGCACCCTTATAATTAAATTAGATCCTTCTTTAGCTACTCGCGTAGCTACGTCGTACTTAGAAGCCCTCTAGAGCTATTTCTAGACAAGAAGCCAGCTAGAGCTATATCTACGCGCGAGAATCTAATTAATTAGACTGCTAGTTAATTAGTTAACTATTTAAATCTACTAAAGAATTAACAGAGGAAGCACTAAATTAAAAGTGCTAAGAGATACTTAGTTGTATAAGTCCCTAAGGCGTTTAAATTCGTTAGATAAGCCTACTAAGCGTAGTAGCCCTAGAAAACAGACAAAGGATAAGCCTACTAAGCGTAGTAGCCCCTACACGAAAGGATAAGCCTACTAAGCGTAGTAGCTCCTACACGAAGGATAAGCCTACTAAGCGTAGTAGCACCTATTTATTTTTTAGGGTATCAAAGGTGGTGGTTGTTGTTGTAGTCAAAATGGGTTTTCCAAAAAAGTGAAAAGCAGCTGCCCTCTACTAATCAGTCGCAAAAGTCAAAAAAAGATTGTGTGTAGTCGACGAAATTCGAACGGTGAGTGGATGAGGTCCACGCGCTAAGCGCTCGGAGCAGAAAAGCTCAGACCACCGAGCGAAATCAGGGTCAAAAAATTTGCTGAAGGTACCAAAAAACGACACCAATTGAAACGTGTTCAACGGCGATTGCCAGCCTATGGCTGGCAACAAGATTGCGATGGAGGTGGAGGAGGTGGAGATGGAGGAGGGTAAGGACAGTAGCACCTATAACAATTCTTGCCAACAATAATAGAGTACTAGCGAGTACCTATAAATACAATAGCAGAACCCTTAGCAGCTCTTTTAGCTATAAGGATAGCAGAACTATACTAAGATAGTGTTAGCAGACCTGAAGTAGAAACTACTTTAGAAGGTCTTTGTAGAGCAGGTAGCCTAAATAAGATGGCTGCTTCTACAAGGATACAGGAAGCCTTCTAAGCTTAGGAGGCTATAAGCACGCTACAACAAAGGGAGCCTAAGGTAGAACAACAACCTTTACCTTAGTTACCTACCCTATTAGCTGCCTTAGGAAATTAACAAGCTTAAACGCCTAGGCGTTTTAAACAACTAGATTCTAATACCTTTAATAGAAGCAGAAAGATGTACTAAATCTTTTAACAACAACTTACCGCTAAGGTAGAGAACAATAAAGAAGATTTTAATACAGATAAAAGGACTTATAATTACGCTTTTAGTTAACTAAAAGGCTTAGCTGTAACCCTTACTCTGCCTTTTCTTAACTAAATGGGGATTTCTAATTTATAGAACTTTAATAAGCTATTAAATTTCTTTAACTAAATGTTTAGGGATCCCTATAGCGTAGAGAGAGCTAAGAACAAGCTCTAGTCTATAAGCTAAGGCAAGAAAAGCATCCGCAAATACATTATAGAATTCTAGAAGTAACTGTTATTATCTAATAGCAGCTTAGACAAGGATACAAGAATAATACTTTTCTAAAAAAGTCTTAATTAGAAACTTTAAGACAAACTTGTAGGTATTACTTATAAGAATTTAGATAGCCTGTAAAACAAAGTAATAGAGATTGCTAATTATCTTTATAGAATAGAGGAGTACTCTAAAGGCAGAGACAACAAGCCTAAGGAGTATAAATCTAAGAGAACTTCTCCTCCTTCTTCTCCTTTAAAAGGAGACTAGATAGAAGGAATAGAATACACAGGAAGAACTGCTAAACCTTAATAGTTTAGTAACTAGGAGTTAGAACAGTTGTACAAAAAAAGACGCTGTTTTAACTGCAAATAAAAGGGCTATCTGTCTGTATATTATATAGAGAATAAGAGATCCTCTAAAAAGGAGAAAAAGACTTTAGTTAAGTCCTCTAACTCTAAAAAAAAATAAGCTTAGCAAGAGAAGCTTAAATAAAGACTTAGATTTAGAAAAAGAGTAGCTCCTGTTTAAAGTTACTAGTAGGAGCCTCTAATAAGTTAAGAGAACTTAGTTAAGGAGTAGGCTAAATTTAAAAAACAATATAAGTAGTAATAGAATTACTTTAAAGGCGCTAGTAAATTGTTACACTTTTACCACTACTTTAATTAATACAGGAAACCTTGTATACTTACTTATTAGCTCTTAACTTATTAAGAACGCTAACTTACAGTGCATTTCTATTTCTTCTAGGAGATTAGAAGAAGTTATAGATAAACCTAGAACTATTAACAAAGTTGCTAGGTTAAATATTAATATTAAAGGCTATAAAGATACTATTTAGGGTTATATAGCCTCTACACACCCTAGTTACAATTTAATACTTAGACAGCCCTAGATAAATAGGAGAGAGGTTACTATTGCTCCTTCTAGAAAAACAATTTACATCTATTCTTCTAGCTAAAGGATTAAGTAACTTAGCACTAAGGATCACCCTATTAAAGGAGACTAGAGATTAAAATAAATAAGCGCAACAGCTTATCACTTTTATATTAGATAAGTAAAAAAAGATAAGTCTATTTAGACTTTTACTACTTCTCTTAAAGATATTAAAAAAGCCCTAGCTCCTAAGAAGAAAGTAGAGGTCCTACCTTTACTCTCTAAAGCTTATTAACACTTAGCTTAGATTTTTAATCTAAAAACTGCTTCTATACTACCTTCTTTACGCGGATCTAAAGTAGATTACTAAATTAAACTAGAGAAAGACAATAAAGGCAAGGAAAAAGAGGCTCCCTAGGGACCTCTATATAGTATAAGCCGCCTAGAACTCCTAGTATTATAAAAGGAGCTTATTTCTCTACTTAATAAAGGATAAATTAGAGCTAGTAGCTCTCCTGCATCCTCCCCTGTCCTTTTTGCTAAGAAACCTAGAGGAGGATTATATTTCTGCATTAATTACTAAGCCCTAAACGCTATTATTAAGAAAGATTGTTATTCTTTACCTTTAATTTAGGAAACCTTTAATAATATTACAAAAGCTAAATGGTTTCAAAAGATTAATGTTTCTACAGCTTTCTATAAGATTAGGATTAATACAGAAGACAAGTAGAAAACAGCTTTTTGTACTAGATTTAGGTTATATAAGTAGCTAGTTACTCTATTTAGTATAGCAAACGCTCTTAGTACCTTTTAACACTATATTAATTAGACCCTCTACAAGTATATTAACAATTTTTGCTTAGCCTACCTAGATAATGTATTAATTTACACTAATAGCATGCTTAAAGAATACTAACGCAATACAAATAAGGTTTTAGAAGCTATAAGCAAGGCTAGATTACCTTTAGATATCTAGAAATGCGAATTTAACATACAGAGTACAAAATACCTTAGATTTATTATTACGGCTAGAAAAGGACTTTAGGTAGACTCTAAGAAAGTAAAAGCAATTAGAGATTAATAAGTACTTATAAATGTTAAAAGAGTACGCAGTTTTCTTAGTTTTACAAACTTCTATTAATAATTTATTAAGAACTACTTAGAAATAGTAGCTCCTCTTTTAAGGCTTACTAGTAACATCTCCTTTTAATAAGGAAAAACTAAGCAAAAGGCTTTTAATAAGCTAAAAGAGTTATTTATTACTAAACTAGTACTAGCTTAATAGGATCCTCACAGAGAAACAATCCTAGAAACAGACTCTTCTAGATATATAGTAGCAGGAGTCCTCTTACAATATAATAATAAAGAAAGCTTACGCCTAGTAGCTTATTATTTAAAAAAGATAACTAGCACACAAAGCAATTACAAGATATATAATAAGGAATTACTAGTAGTTATTTCTTGCTTATCTAAGTAGGATGCTATACTACAGTCTTTAAAGAAGTTTATAGTTATTACAAACTATAAAAACTTTAAATATTTTAGCAAGCCTAGACAGCTTAGCAAGAGATAAATAAGATAAGCTTAATTTCTAGGAAAGTTTCCTAACATAGAAATATCCTACAGGCCTAGAGTTAATAACTCTAGGGCTAATGCCTTATTTAGGAGACAACAAGATATGCTAGCAAATAACTAGGATACTAAGATTTCTAGGAGGTTTCTACAAGTATTTAAACCTACAACTGCAGCTACTAACAAGGAACTAGAAGAAGAAGAGGTACTTAGAACCTTTAGCTGCAACAGCTATCTAGCAGCAGTACTAGAATTACTCTAGGAGCAATTAGATCTAGAAGATCTATAAGATAAAGCTAAAAAAGAGGACAAAACCTACTAAATAGCCTAGAAAGCTATAAGGGATAGTAAACAACAATTTCCTACAGCTTTAGATCTTAAACTTTCTATTTCTAAATGCTAACTAGATAATTCTAGAAACCTTCTATACCGAGATTAAAAATGGGTACCTAATAATGAATCTCTAAGAACTAGAATTATCTACAAAATCTATAGTTCTAGAGCTTTAGGCTATCTAGGAAGGAATATTACTTATTAAGCTATTGCAAGAGAATACTTTTAGCCCTCTATTAGCAAAAGTATTAGAAGGTATATAAGAAACTACTTAGTGTGTAGAAGAACAAAACTCTAGAAAGACAGCCTACAAGGTTTACTAAAACCCTTACCTATACCTAAGCAAATATAAAAAGAAATTTCTATAGATTTTATTATAGGGTTACTAGAAAGCAAAAGCTATACAAACCTTATAGTAGTTACAGATAGGCTTAGCAAGGACGTTGTCCTAATAAGCCTTAAGGACATTACTATAGAAAGTGTTACTAAAGCTTTTATTAACTCTATTGTAGCTTACTATTAGTTACTAAACTATATTACTTTAGATAAAAGTAACAGTCTGTTAACTATTTTTAGATTAAGCTTTGTGAGTTATTAGAAATTAAGCAACGCTTATTTTCTAGATACTATCTTAAAACTAACAGGTCTACAGAAAGAATAAACTTTATAGTATAGGCTTATTTATAAGCTTTCTACAATTAGGATTAAACAAATTAGAAAAGTAACCTAGGGATAGCTAAGATTGCAGTTATAGCAAGGCAAGCTTAGTCTACTAAGATGTCTCCTTTCTTCCTACAACACAGCTATAAGGTAGATCCTCTATAAATTATAACTAAGCACGGCCCTTAACAACAACTTTCAAAGAGAATACAAGAAGACTATTAAAAAGCAAAAAATATTATTAATAAACTACAACAAAGTATTAAGCTTGCACAAGCTATAATAGAAGAAAGTAAATAAGAACAAAAAAAGCAGGCAAATAAGAAAAGATACTAATTACTTTAGCTTAAAAAAGGCAATAGAGTATAGTTAAAACTAGGCGACTACTACAAAACAAAAAGGCCTAACAGAAAACTTAACTAGAAAAATTTAAAGTACACAGTACTTAAGGTTATTAGACTAAACGCAGTTAAATTAAATACTCTTAGCTAGATTTACCTAGTATTTAATGTTAATAACCTTAGACTAGCGTCCTTAGACCCTCTACTAAGCCAGCCTATAGACGACAATGAACCTCTACCAATTAAGACAGAGGATAGAGAAGAATACCTAGTAGAGACCCTATTAGAGGAAAGAGGGAGAGGAAGAAAAAAACAGTACTTAGTTAAATAGTTAGGATATCTAGATCTAACCTAGGAACTAGCTATTAATCTAAAAGATACGGAAGCCCTAGAAGAGTAGAACTCTAGGTAACAAGATTACTACTCCTACTATTTTTTAGGAGGGGGTATTATAAAGGGCTAAAGCCTTAATGTCCTCTAGTACTTGGCCTGTGGCCTTCGTTAGCTTTTCTTACCTTAGCATTAGCATCTCAGTACTAGCACCTCAGCACTAGCTGCTCACTATCGGCCGCACTAGTTACGCTAACTGTCAGCTGACCCGGCGACCTCTAATAACCTTAGTTAGTCCTAACCTTGGTTAGTCCTAACTATCCGGATTGGATATAAAAACCCACGTAGTCTCTCTATAGTTCTGTATCTAATTCATTCACCTTCTACTGTTACCTTGCATCTTTGGTTAACCCAACGCACCCTTACAAGATAGCGCAGGAAATTAACTGTCCTATTTATTTTTTAAGGTGTCAAGGGTGGTGGTTGTTGTTGTAGTCAAAATAGGGTTCCAAAAAAGTGAAAAGCAGCTACCCTCTACTAATTAATCGCAAAAGTCAAAAAAAAGATTGTGTGTAGTTAACAAGATTCAAACAGTAGGTGGATAAGTTCTAGAAGGAAAGCTTAGACTACTAAGCGATAATTAGGGTCAAAAAATTTGCTAAAGTACTAAAAAACAACACTAGTTAAAACGTGTCTAACAGCGATTACTAGCCTATAGCTAACAACAGGATTATAGTAGGATTATAATAGGATTACAATATAATTTAATAGAGAAGGGAAAGGACACGTACGTACTGCAGCAGAAGCCTGTAATACTTTATAAAGCTACTACTTCTTACCTACTACTTTTTACCTTTTAAATAGCACTGTATACAAATAATTTATATATAATACACTACAATAGTGTACAACCTCTATAATAAGTATCTCCTTAACCTTAACTCTTATCTAAAGATAAGAAGCTTTTTTATTGTACACCTAGCCCTTAAACTAGTCTAGCTTAAGCTAATTATATAGACACCTAAGTTTATTTAGTATCTATAAACTTAGCCTCTTTAGGACTTTACAATTATATCTCTTATAAACAACTCTAGAATCTGCAATATCTCTATATATAAAAAGAATATTAAGCCTTAACTTAGCTATTTATAAAAGGAATATAAGATCTACAAGGTGTTTACTAATACTAGCAAAGTACTTAAAATACTCTACTTTAGTATTTCTTTCTTCTTATTAATTATGTATAAGCTAAGTAAAGAAACTATTAACTAGTTAGGCTAGCTGTTGCATAACGTTAAAATAGCAATAAAGAAGAAAAAGGCAAGAAAAAAAGAGTAATTATTCTATTATTGTATATATAGGTTAGAAAGCAATGCAATAATAATGCTGCTTCTTTAATTTGTCTAAGAGTACCTAGAAGTAAAGCCTTAACATAAGTAGGCGATATAGGCAGGATAGAGCGCGTTAAGTTAGGAGGCAATTCGCGTCTTTGTCTTGCTTTTCTTTGTTTCTGTCTAAACATGCTAGAGCGACACACTAATTGCGTGCCAGTAATACTAAACAAGGGGGCATAAGCCCCAATACCTGTTGTTAGCAATAAATTTTTTTTTTACTAAAAAGGTGTCTACAAAATATGTGGTCACATCAAAAGGTTGTCTCAAAAGGCTAAAGCTATTAACTGTCCTATAGTATTAATTAGTATAGCCTTTTTGCTTATAATATAGGCTACTATAAGTTTGCTTAATACTTCTGTTACTAAGCTTAGTACTGCTAGAAGTGTTAATAATACTGTGCTAGAAGCTAGTAGTAGTTTTTAAGATATGTTATCTATATTTTTATAATATTTGTTAGTAGTTAGTTAGGTTTATATTAGATTCCTATATATTGTTACTATCTAGGTAGCTTAACTATTTAATAGGTATTCCTTGCTATTATTGCTGTTTTAGTATATAAAGATCTTTTAAATCTTAAATTTATTTTCCTTTTCTATCTTATAATAGAAGGTTTTCTAAAGTAGTATTCTTAAGTCTACTAGTTCTAATATGTTAATTTAGAATCTTAAGTAAATCTTTGTATTAAATAGAAGATTAAGTGTATAAGTAACTAGTCCCTTCTAGTTACGAATTAAAAATAGTCTAACTTTAACGTTGTTAAGCCCCTTGCTAAGTCGCTTAGTGTAGAGATTCTTTATAAGCAAATAGACTTTGTTCCTTTCTTTTAGCTAAAGTGCTGTTTTTCGTTTCTAGTTAATATATAAAATGCTTTAGTGTTAAGCCTTCTTAAGTGTCTTCTTAAGTAACTTATGTACTAACTTTAGCTTAATAGCTATTATAATAGCTACTTCTGTTTTTAAGCTTAAAAGTATATATATTTATTTTTTAAGGTGTCAAAGGTGGTGATTGTTGTTGTAGTCAAAATAGGGTTCTAAAAAAGTAAAAAGCAGCTACCCTCTACTAATTAATAGCAAAAGTAAAAAAAAAAGATTGTGTGAAGTTAACGAGATTTAAACGGTAGGTAAATAAGTACTAAGAAGAAAGCTTAGACTACTAAGCAATAATTATAATTAAAAAATTTGCTAAGGTACTAAAGAACGACACTAGTTGAAACGTGTCCAACAGCGATTGCCAGCCTATAGCTGACAACAGGATTACAGTAGTATTGCAATAGGATTGCAACATGATGCGATAGAGAAGGGAAAGGACACGTACGTACCGCAGCAGGAGCCTGCAATACTTTCTATATTATATATATAAAATACTTTAATGTGATAATACTTTATTTTCTTGCGTGAAAATTAAAAGTAAAAGCAATACTTCTTTTTTAAATTAGCCTTGTAGTAATTGTTATTAATGCTTGTTGTCTATTTTAAAATAAGCTTATTAGGGTACTAGTAAATAAAGCAATTAAGCTGACGACCTTATAAGCTGCGCACCCGACCAAAATCGGCCACCAACACCAAAACAGTGAATAGATATTAACAACAGATTAAATTTGAAACTGTGTACACACAGAGGCCTAAGGAAGCTCTGTAGAAATCTTATCTACAGTTGCTGTAATAGTATCTATTGTAGATCTTGATGTAGGAGCACTTGTTGTTGCAGCTCAATCTATAGCAGCCTTAATAGCTTTAATATCTGCAAATTGTTGATTTTGATTGATCGCGATACGTTTTCTCTTCCTAATAGAGCTAGGGTTCGATAGTTAATACTCTAATTGAGATATCTCTGCCTGCTGTAGAGCTGCTCAAGTATTGGCCATCGCAATAGCCTTGCCTGCCTTTAACAGCAAAAGGCAAGTAGGCCTTAAAAGATTTTCTAATTGCAGCAGCGCCTGCTAGGCAATATATATATCCTAAGGTCTTTAAGGCGTACAATAGATTAGATTAATTAATTGTATAAGCTAATTAGGCTGCTTAGGTGTAACTGGCCGATTAAGTATCTGTAAAGATCTAATCACCTAATTAAGATTAAGTAGAGATAAACCTGCTGCCCGCTATCTTAATTAAATTACCCTCTTAGTAAGGCCTTGCTCTCTAGCAATATAATAGAACTTAATAAACTGTTATTTTTTAATAAGTGCTACGTTGTTAAGGCTTAAAAGATCGCGTATCTGATTTCTGTAGACTGACTTAGCAACGTTAAATCCTAATAAATCTAGTAGCTGTAGGAGGTGTGTGAAATAAAGTAGAAGAAATAGAAGCTCTATCTTATTAATATGATAAAGCCAGAAGAACTTAGTATTCACATAGCTAGCATAGCCATCTAATATAAGCAATTAGTGCTGCTGCTAATTAGGTATAGTCTTTAGGATAAATATACGTTGTAACTACTTTAAGCTAATTGATTTTAACGTCTATCCGTTGATTAAAGTTGTATATAGCTAATTAAGTATATAACTATTAAACTATGTTGTTTGTAAGTTCTAGCTTTTAAAAATAACTAAACAACATAGTTTTTAGCCTATAGCTAATACAGTCTTAATTATTAAGACCTACTTGTAGTTCTCTAAAGATTAAATATAAGCCTTTTTCTTGCTACTAGATGCAATTACCCTAGAGTTGGCACATACACCTAGGGCAACACTTATCTTATCTATATTCTATATATTTTTAACGCGTATATTAAGGCTTTGTCTAACAGCCTCAAATAGCTTAAAAAAAGCTTGTATCTAATTAAGAAATGCTGCTATAGCTTTATTAGCCTCTAGCATTCTACTAATAATTAAGGCAATGCGTGGATTTTAACGTATAAAGTTCTGTATATATTAACAGCTAAGCAGGCGCGTATTGCTATTCATGCATAGGATTTAGATCGCTATTTCTCAAGCGCGCGCGTGCGAGGGAGGATATCTTTTAGTATCTTAATTAAGAATTTAATCTATAAGAAAGGCCTCTTAGTTTAATAATAGTTGCTATTAGTGTTAATGCGCAACGCGTTGAGGCGCAATACCGTAGAGGCACGTCTGTACAGTTAATTTAGGTACTCCGTACGCGGCAGCTGCTTGCCGTATACTAGAAAAAAATACTAGCATTGTAATCGCTGATAGCAGATTGTATAGAGCCTTCACAGTTAGCTATATTTAATATAGTGTTGTTAATAGAGATCGTGTTTTGGCGTTGGTGGCCGATTTTGGTGGGTGCGCAGCTTATGGGGGTGCGCAGCTTATAGGGTCGTTAGCTTAATTTAGTATAATCCAACCTCACTTTTTATAATTTATAAGGCACATTTTTGTATTATAGCTTGTGTAGGTAGAAGGCCTTACTTAGTAAGCTGTTTAATGTACTGTAGGAGCTCTAGCTCTTGTTATAGGTAGAAGGCCTTTTAATTTTAAAATTTAAGGTTGCGTGAGGTTAAAATACCTTAGTGTCTTTAAAAAAGCGTAGATTGTACTACACTATACTTTTCTGCAAACTTTGTATATAAGAAAGATGCGCCTAGTGCGCGCGAATTAATTTTATTAATTGCTTCCTGGATCAGATCTATATTGGTGGAGTTATCAGGTGTTAAAAGGTGGTGTTATTTTGGTGGGGTGAGCGTTGGCCCGTCCTGGGCGTTGGCCCGTCCACCTCGGTAGTGCACTGCATTAGTCGCACCACCACACGTCGACCGTCGGCAGACCAAATCCAATGGACAACAGAAGATGAGAATCAAACCCGAGAGAAATGGCCATGCTATCCCCTCTAGTAGCAGGATATCCTTTGCACGTTGAGTGTCCATGGTCTACGGCGGCGATGAAAAGTAGGAGTCAAAATAACGGTAAGGTCACCAAAAGTCATATCTAAAGCAAGCGAAGCCAGTGCTGCTTGCAGAAGGTCAACTTTTTAACGTAATAGTAGTGGAGGCATTGACCAGAGGCAACCAGCACCGGCTGGAGGGAGGAAAGGAAAGACAGCCGAAAGGTTCGACTTGGGAGGCGCCTGTCACAGTGGTGACAGCTGTTGTTCGCATATTCTGCACATACTGACAGCCATTACATGGTAAGACTGCACCATGATCCATCCATAGAGAATAGCTACGGAGCGAAGCTGAGCCTGTCTCAAAATCCTGATAGGCGACAGGTAGTCTCTTTTCGGCGGATTTATTTACGCTTGCTTGGCTACACTATAAGCTGTACGAACGGCGCTCAGCCGAGGCGAGATTTGAGCGAATCCACACATCTGTCGGCTAAAACTGCAGGGAGATGCAGACTTAGTTCCTGGCAGCGACAGGAAATGTGACTGATGGAAAGCTACTATGCATAGCCTGTAAGAGCCTGCAGTCAAAGCACACGTAATGACAATCTGCCGCGAAAGATTGTGCATCCAATCCGGTCACGAGACGTGCGTTTCTTGTCATGTGCAGGAGTAGCAGGAAAGGATAACCTGGATAACCTGGTGCAAATTATCGTACTGCACACCTGCACACTCGAGACGAGGTTCGCCCTGTTGTAGATCTGGAGATCAAACTCTTGCAATGAACGTTGCTGGTTGAGCTATTCGGAGATCCCGCATCTCGAAAATTCATCATGACGTTGATGCATCCACGTGCGTGCCATGTGCTGATTGCGCAGATACCCGCCTGGGGCCGGAAGATCCAGGGACCACTATACCTACAGCGTCGTAAGTCCGATGCGAGATATCTTTGAGCAACGTAAGGAGTTCAACGAAGCCCCAAAGACGCGCTGAGCCGTGTGCAGGGTTCGGGTGGCAGAAACAAGCTGCATTGAAGTCCGTGACGGTGGTACTTTTTTCGTTACCAAGAAAAGCTCAAAGATTCTTCTGCGAAGGTCGTGGGACGCTCGCTTGCGCGGTTGGATTCCACTAACCGCGCATTACACGCGCAGAAAAATTGTTTTTGTAAAGTCCCCCCCTTCGTGAGTCGCTTCTGGCAGGATTCATAGGAGTTTTCTAGAAGTGGTGTGTTTCCGAGGCATCCCAGCTGCAGCGAAACTATAACGGAAGAGACTGACTCAGCACTGAATCCGTGACGCTGGACAGTGGACCGTGGTTTAGGAGGCCGAGTGGAAGACGCACTCTGCAATGGGCCCAGACAAAGCTTCCAGCGCAATCCCTGTGTGGAAGACGCAGCACGCAGGCTTGAGGAGGTACTGCGGAGGAGTTGGGATATCGTCACATCTGGGAGCAGAAGCCCTGTTCGTCACAAGTGTTTCCCCTAACGTGGAGTGTCTGGATCTCCTGATTTGAATCTGCTTGCCAACACTCAAGCGGGCATGTGGGCTCCTCCCTACTCGGTCCGACCGGCTCACGGATGCAGAGTTGAGGATTTGCGATGCGAACGGTCTCTGTCCCGCCATCATGGGCCACCGCGCGAACTGAGTCGCCGTGTAAAGTATTGACGAATGATAGGCGAGGTGGCGCGCGGCAGTTTCCCCCAAGCCTCCCTATTTACGCATGCCCTTCCGGTCGGTCGTTGCAGGGGACCAAGTGCCTCCGTCACGTCCCCCGTGCAGGGGTCGCGCGACATGCCTGCAGCCATGCATCAGTGCTGCTTAGTCTTCCCTGCAAACGGGATGCCTGCAGTCGACCAGTCTTGTAGTGGAAGCCGGGTGTGACAAAAGGCAGGGCATGCTCTGCAGCTTCTTTTTAGTCTCTAAAGAAGCGTACCTTATTCCAAAGACACCTCCAAACGGGCCGGCGCATCGCATTCTCCAATCCTGCACAGTTCATCCCAGACAGGTCCGTGTTGCACGGCTCGAATCGCGTCGGGCACAATACCCCGGTTAACGCACTTTGCCGGTACCTGGTGCCTCTAACCTAAAGGTCCACCCAGCCCGTGGGCTCTTCAATGATCCTCCGTGTGCTCTCTCGATGCTGAAACGTGCTTGAGGCGATCCAAAAGTGAGCCCTGCTCCAGCCCCGGCCCTTCCATGTCGAACGGTTTTGAACTTTCTTTGTCTGGACGCCATCGTCTTCACACAACCCCCAGCCAACCTAAGGACCCTCTATACACGACCCTCTACCAACTCGGGCTGTTGGGCGACAAATACCACAATCGAGGCAAGAAAGCGAAGAAAAGTGTAGAGTTCAGCCCGGTCGTGGGCTCCAGCGATAGTACTGCTCTCCCTGCTACCATTGTGACCTGTCTTGGAGCTTAGGCCGCTCATGTCTTTCCTAGGACTCCGTCCCCATTCGCGCAGTAGTCATACTACGAAGTACTTCATCTCGCATACTCAACGGTCCGACGCAACTCTTGGCTCACAACCCCCTCCTCGCTCCGGTAGAGGCATGGAAGCGGTAATGGATATTGAGCGAACCCGGACGAGACGAGAGCGGACTTTTATTGGGAGCGAATGCTGTGTCTGCGAGGAGAATCTGGAGTACACACTGCGGGGCGAGCGGATATTGCAGCTCTCATGCGGCCACGTTTCCCATGAAGCATGCTTCTATGAGTACATTCGCGAGTTTGAGTCGCAGCATTGCCCCACGTGCGATGCCACACTGGGTCTGGATACAAGCAGAGGTGGAAACGTTCTCGATCTTGGTAGGCAGCCCTCCGAGACAGCGCTGGCTAGCCATGCTGATGTGCGCGCAGAGAAACTGTCGACCATTGTGCGGTCAGTACAAAACGAGCCGCCGCCGCCGCAAGCAGCTGAAAGCCACCGGAGCGCTGCCAACACGCCAACACCATGGGATAACCAGACCGCGTCGTCGGAGCGACGGCACGATGAACAGATCCATGGTCGTTCTCGCAATGGAAGCAACGCGTCGTCGGCGCGTTATCCACCCACCACCCACACACGCCAACGGGACAGCAGCCACAGCCGTGATCGCGGCTCTGACAGGGGCGCGTCGCTGTCTAGGGCGCATGGACGTAGCGACTCTGGAGCCACGGGACTCGCCTCTTCCAACGACTACGCCCCAACCCACGACGGTCGGCGGCACGACTATGACGTGCAGTCCATGGAGACCAGCCTCAGCAGCCCGCGCGGTCTCATCAAGAGCCCCATTCCCGCGCCAACGGTAACCGTCCGAAGTGAATTCCCAACTCTTAGCAGATCGCGGCAACAACAGAGCCTGACGTGTCTGATCACCGTCGAGGTGGTGGAGGGGAAATGGCGTCCAAACCCCGATGACATGCCTCGGGCACCGCCGCTGCCTCCACTCGCGAGCGTTGCAGAAAGCGACTACGAGCGCAGTCAGTCGCCCGTCACCAACAGGCCGCCCGAATTGCAATATGAGCCGGCCGAGGTTTTGGACGAGATCACTGAAGACCTTCACGCCCGTGTCGACAATTGGCACGGCCTTGACTTTTCGCGCTTCGGCAAGCTGCGACTCCACGGCCACATCCGCGTTGGGAAGGACGGACAGTCATGGCAAGAGCTCGAATGCTACCTCTTCTCCGAGATGTTGATCTGTGTCAAGGAGAAGAAGATGGCACCGCAACCACAGTGGGATGGCGCCGCTCCGACGAAGAAGACAAAGTGCACCCTCAAGGGTTCCATCCTCATCAAGAAGCACCTCAACCAGGTCGAGCACTCGCCGGACAGCCTCATCCTAACCCTCAGCCTCTCTGTGGCGGAGCTGCCCGCTTTCCATCTGCAATTTCAAGATCGCAGCCAGTTGGAAATATGGCGACGCGCCCTCATGGACATCCGCTTGGACTTCCCCACCAGCACCCGCATAGCAGAGTACGACCAGGACAACTCCGGGACCGAGGACGACGACTATCGTAGGCCAAAGCGGGTCTCATCAGTCAACTCTTCCTACGGCGCCGCCAGGTCCACCATGACAGCACCCACCGAGTACAGCGCCTCGCGCGGCGGCATGACAGAGCCCCGCCCGTCTGCCTCCATACACGTGCCTGTTGATATCGTCGTTGTCATCCCAGTATCGTCGTCGATGCAGGGCTTGAAGATCAACTTGCTCTGCGACACGTTACGTTTCCTAGTCCACAATCTGGGTGAGCGCGACCGCATGGGTCTTGTCACTTTCGGCTCAAGCGGCGGCGGTGTTCCCATTGTTGGCATGACTGGCAAGGCTTGGAGAGACTGGCCCAAAGTGCTCGACTCCATTCGTCCGGTAGGACAGAAGAGCCTACGCGCGGACGTGGTTGATGGAGCCAACGTAGCCATGGATTTGCTTATGCAGCGCAAGTCCAGCAACCCTCTCTCTAGTATTTTGCTCATCAGCGACTCTTCCACTTCCGATGCCGAGAGCGTTGACTTTGTCATCTCCCGCGCGGAGGCTGCCAAGTAAGTACTTGGCTATCACCAGACATGTGATCACCACTAACGCTTGTCTAGGGTTTCCATTCATTCATTTGGTCTTGGGCTAACACATAAACCGGACACCATGATTGAACTTTCTACGCGAACCAAGGCTTCGTACACATACGTCAAGGACTGGATGATGCTTCGCGAGTGTGCAGCGGGGTGCCTTGGTTCACTCCAAACTACCTCGCATCAAAACGTAAAGCTGAAGTTGCGACTGCCAGAAGGCTCTCCTGCCAAGTTCGTCAAGATCAGTGGCGCGCTACAGATCACCAAACGAGCTACCGGACGTGACGCTGAGGCGGCATTGGGTGACCTGCGTTTTGGCGACAAGCGAGACATCTTAGTCCAACTGGCTATTGCGCCGGATACGGGCTCTCCAGAACAGCTTCCTCAAGACCCCTGGGAGTCGATTGTATCTGGCTTGGAGGCTCTCGGTGGACCGCTCGACCAGGACGAGTCACGCACGCTCAGCGTTGAAGAAGTACCCTTGATCCAGGCAGACCTCACGTACGGCAACATCCTAAGAGAAGGATCTCTTTCACATCTGCCACGGCCATCGTTACTGGCCATTACCTTGCTGCCTTCCGGGCCAAAGAAGAGCTCAACAGGAAGACCATCAACACCTCCCATACCGCCGCATCCTCATGTTGTACAGCGACGTATGGAGTTGCTCACATCAGATATGCTGACGCGCGCATTGACGCTTGTTTCGCGCGGCCAACACGAACGCGCTCACCACCTCCTCAAGGAAACCCGCAGTATCCTAAAAGGACTGGGCAAGGGAGGTCTGCCACCACTACCACCTCCTGGTCACCGACGCAACGAACCATCCAGTGCAGCAGACAGCACTGGGTCGGCATCGCCAACAACTCACAGCGCCAGTGGCGACTTGCGTGCGCGAACGCCCTCTCCCCACGGGGACAGCCCCTTCACTCCTGCAGCAGGCATCGACGTCAGAACCATGTACGCCCTTGACGCAGAACTTGAGTCTAGTCTCGAATGGATCAACCACCCTGCGGTTTTTGGCAGAGACTCGCGCAAGGCGGTGCTGCAGGCAATCGGTGTCATCTCATCACAGCGTGCATACACGTTTAGATCGCCATCCGAGTCTCTTTGGGCCGAGCGCATTGCCGGCATCAAGCGCCTGTCTGAACGTGCGCGCGAGTGGCGCGAAACCGGCGACCAGGAAGCATTGATGGAGGAGAACTAATTTCGCACATGACTCTTCGAACTCTTCGCATTTGCTTGCATATACCCTGTATCATACCGCGTCATTCTTTGGTACCATCTTTCCTTGTTTCTCTTCACGACCACACTGTTTGTTTTTTTGGCGAGTTCATTACTAGGGCCGTTTTTGGGCTCCTCTACCTTGGGCGGCTTCTTTCACTTTACAAATCCTCTTGGGTTCATGATACCAAAACGGTCTACATTTCCTTGTGTTGCACGGATTCTCCTAGGCTTGCAAAAGTAGGGACTTGGGCGTCGCTGTCACCACATGTATGTTTTAGAGGATACCACAGCTGCTTAGCGATGGATTGGCCACACGCACTTAGATGCACGAATATTACATCCTTGCCATACTCATAATTGCATCTTCAACGCTAACTCGAATAAACAGCCATGTTCACGCATGTTCAATAGCTCCGCTCGGATACAAGTGTCTGCATTCGTGCTTGCTCCAAACCTGGTATTCTTCATGTGCGTCTTTTTAACAAGCGGAGTTTTGTAAATCTCCGCTTGCAATTAGTAAACGCTGTCTGGGAACTCCGCTTCGGTGAATTCCGCCAAAGGACGCCATCGGTGCGAACCAAAGCCGGCAGAACTCCTGCTTCGGTGTGTTCGGCGCATTACCCCTCACCTTAACTCGGCACCACTATACGTCTATACATTTACCATTATACATCCATACACGCATCGTTCCTCTCGGCATACAAGGGGTCTTGTCATTGTTTTTATGCACATAGTGTGTGCAACTACGAAGGCCGCTTTCGTCTACACAACTTTGAGTACGCGGCGCGAGGCGCGATCGGCAATTCAAGCTGGCTCTGTTTCAGATGACCAACAACTGTGAAACCTCGCGCCAATTGCTCACTTGCGCATCGGATGCAACTGGTCTTGTATTACTTTGGACTAGAGTAGTGCAGCCACACAATCAAAAGTAATGTCGAGACCCGCATCTCCGGGATGAGCGCAGTTCGTCCAGCACTGAGAAGCCGGCGACTACTGCCTGCAGCAACGCACCTTGGCCACACGCGTTTCGAGCTTTACGCCATGTCCCGGCTGGTCTGCACACGTAAATAACACACAAATTCCCGAGACACTTTGCAGAGCGCAGGCTTCCAGCACTGTGGGCTGTACCTGACATGTAACGGCTTTCGCCAGCATACGCCTGTCACACCTGCCATCCGTTACAAGGGCCTATTGTAGAACAGAATGAAGAGTTGATTGATTGTTCTATGTGCGAAGGAGAGTACTTCTGTGTATACAGCAGGAAGAAAGTGAGGCAGTACGCTAGTGATTAAATGAGTGGATCACGTGATAGGATGTCTAACAACACCTATTGACGTCAAGCCCTGGGAACAAGTCAAGTCCCGATAAGTTACCCCTTTGTCTAGACATCCCATTTGTCGCTTTCAACAGTGACCCATCATAGACTCTTCACCAAACGGCACATGCAGTATGATCTGCTATGAAGCAAACAGCAAGGCGGTACCGCCGAAATGACCAGGATGCGAAACATTTCCATCCATCCCGCCTCCCAACCACCAACCACGGGATAACTCAAACCTGAGGACATTAAGGTGTTCCGTGAAGACGGGTGTACACCCTTCACAATATCGAGTCTCACTTCGGTGCTTAGTATCTCCCGGACTCGCTGACTACTACACGGAATACCCACGGCGCACATCAGGTCGAGAGGCTGGAAAAGCAAATGTCAGTACCAAGTCCATGGATCCAGATCTGTACCCGACAAGCCAATGAACCGTCATCCGCGATGATATTACGTGTCATTGTCAAACGGTAATCATTCCAACGTCGTCTCTCAACCGATGTCTGATCGCTCATCACGTTGCATCAGAATCATAGTCTCGACCTCGTCGCCGCCGCAATCGCGGCGGCGGCCATTGGTGACTCGTTAAACTTTTCCCCCCCTGTTGACGAATGCCCAACTTCTTGCAAGCCCTTCGCATGCATCTCGACGCACGTGCGTCAGTCGAGACCTTAGTACACATGGTGTTGGTGGGCCGAAGGCTTTTTTTTTTGCGAGGCGAGCGGGCGGGACTTCGGTTCGATCCTTTAGCCACCTTGCATCAACTGGAGTTGTCATATCTTACGGAACTGCTATTCCAGTGTAATTACACCAACCACCTTCTACATAGTACACTAGATAGTACAGTATGTTGGCATGGGTCTTAGGCGGGTTTCAAATTCAAAAGTGTGTCGACGGCTGGGGCTTTGCATTCTCCGGCGCCAGCCATGCAGGGTAAAGAAGACGCTCGTTAGGTGAAAGTGATGTAGCAGGCTTGCCGATACCATTTCCTTGTTTGACTTGTCATTCTCGTCGAGATGTGATTGCTCCCGAAAATGGATTGCTTTTCTTTTCTCCACGCCCCACCCAAAGATCACACGTTTCCGCGCTTTTCATTATTCGTAAGGCACAACACCGAAAGCACATCGCCGCTGCCGATCAGGATTGCCACGCTACTGTGGGTTGCATGCAGTGGGCGTCAAGCTAGATCCATGGTTCACCCGCGAATCCTGCGTCGCGAAAATGCCGTGCAAAAGCAACAACTTTAGATTCGCGGCCCGATTCTACGACTATGGCATGACAGCCGTTTTGCCGTGGGCTAAGCCCAAGTGCCAGAACGAGGGCGCGGTGTTCCGTGACCCGCGCAAAAAGCAAGCATCTTCACAAGAACCGCCAAAAAAAAGCGGGGTAGAGCTGGAATTATACACCGGAATGGGTCACAGCCGAGTACAAAAAGCATCGCAGTGTGTGTGCATGTGTATGTGTGGGTGGGTGGGTGTAGGTGTGTGTGGGTGTGTGCAAAAACTCAACATCCCCACCTTCCGCCACACTGATGCACACACAAACGCGTTCGGCGAAGAGTGCGTATAAAACAAAACAAATCGACCATCTACGCATCATACTTTGGCTGTATATAGAATAGGCTCACAGGCCAGCCTTGCGTGTCCGGAGATGTTCGTTCGGGGTGGGGTACGACACAGTATTGTCTTCGCTATGCCGTTGGGCTGGACCATCATCGCACATGCACTGTTTCTTTATTCTGCATTACGATTACTAGGCAAAACCAGGTATGTTGAGATGCTACAGTCAGATCGTGGAGATGAAACTTGGCGGGAGCCGTACACATCCCTTGCTAGGTAGAAGTATGACGTTGACGCTGAATTGCCATGTGTGTGTCTTGTATGCTGTGTGATGGGCATGGTCACGATTCGGAAGCAATTACTACATAAAAAACTTCTTTTTTCCATCCTCTCAACAAGACAGACGCGACCAACAGGCCCTACGCCAAGCGTCAATACAACAAAAGTTGTCGCAAGGCAACAGAGAACGCGGTGAAGTGACCGGCACCTCCAAATGATAACCACGAATAAACTCAGGATATCCTTTGTGATGTGGCTGCATTGCTCTAGTCTAGTTGGTAGACCAAGTTTCAGAACAACACTTCTACTTGCCAAACCTCTTCACGAACGCAACAACATGCTCGATGACCTCCCTCGGATTCGACGCGCTCAAAAAGTGCTGTCCACCTTCAATAACCTCCAACCGAGCATCAGGCGAGTTGGTGAAAAGTTGAATATCCTCCTTAGCATTAGCAACCGAGTAAACCACATCACCAGTTCCCTATAATGATCATCAGTTCAATCATTCACCATGTAAACATTTCTCAAATAGCACTCCACTCACATGCAACCATAATACGGGACAAACCACATCACTCAACCTCAAATGCAGCCCATCCCGATCCCTCAAATTAATCGTACACATTCTGATCCTCCTCCTCCCCTCATCCCCCTGGTAATTCTTCTTAATCTCATCAGTCCAAAAGGCACGAACGTCTTCCGGACACACCTCCTTCCCAAAGCCCACGTCAATGAGGAAGTTGCAGAAGTCGGCGCTGGGGGAGAAGTCGGGCGTAGGCTTGTTGGACGTGGTGCCGAATTCGCCGGTGATGCGTTCAGCAAGGGGTTCGACGGCGTGCCAGCAGCCTAGGTCGCGGGAACGGGGGGACTCGTAGTCTAAGGATGTTCCTAGGGGGATTATGCCGAGGATCTTAAGGGTTGTTGTGTTAGTATATTATATGCGGGTTTGGGGGTGTTGGGATGAAAGAGAAAGGTATAACAAAACGCAGGACAACATGCCTTTTCAGGCGCCAAAAGCGCCATCCGGACCGCCACCCAACCTCCCTGGCTCGTCCCCAGTACAAACGCCTTTTCTACCCCGAGTTTCTCCATGACTTGGAGGTTCATAATCGCAGTGTCCCAATACGTCCAGTTCTCACTCTTCGCGCGCGTTTGTCCATGGCCCAGTAGCTCGATAGCTACCAAGTTCATCACGGAGGTGAGTGCTTCGTTCTTGTATGCATCGCGATAGAGTTCTGAGGACGTGGCGAAGGAGTTTATCAAGATGAGGGTGGGCTTGGAGGAGTTCAAGGGACCGGATGTTTGGAAGGCGGCTGATGTGCCGCCGAGGTGGGGGACTTGGATTGTTTGTGTGTTTGGCATGATTTCGGGCTGTTCAGGTCACTGTGATGAGGATTGAGAGGCTTGACCACAGAGGTTTGGATACGCGGGTTTTGTGTTGTTACCTAGGTATGACATTTGGTGACGACGTCACATGTGGATCTTGTATGCGAGAAAATAGTGGGCCTAGGTTGGGGTATCGAAGCGATGCGCGTATAACACGGAAAGTTTATGCTGTCTTGGTATGGTAGGCATGAGCAGAAGAGGAGAATATCGCTTGACCCAAGCGGCAACGCAACGCCGATAAAAACAAGAGTTAGAGCTGCGTTACACAACATAGGCGAAGAGGATGCTATACCTCCTACTACTTCAAACAGCTTGCATTGAGCAAAAATCCATGTTGCTACGGGTATATCTTCTTTAGTTCTCAAGAACATACCTATACCTCGCCTTTCCAGCCACCATATCCACAACCGCAGTGTTAGCCTCTTTCATTGGTCTCTTCTGGATCCATGGCTTGATCTTCTTCTCGGCCGCTAGCTCCAACATCTCCTTGATCTCCCACGGAGCACCAATTCCAGAGCCTCCAACCTTGAGTCCACCAGAAAGAAGGGTGAAAGCGTTGATAGGAGGCAGTTCTCCGCCATCAGGAGCGCCGACCTGGATGAAGGTACCGTGAGTCTTGAGCAAGCTGAGATAGCCGTCTAGAGGCATCTTGGCGCTGGAGACGGTGCAGACGATGAGGTCGAGTGTTTGTGCGTTGTGCTTTTGCCAGTCCTTGTCTTCATCGGTGGAAACGTAAAGGTCAGCGCCTAGCTTGAGGACGTCGTCGCGCTTCTCGGCCTTACGGCTGATACCGACGACCTTGTCTGCACCGAGGGCTTTGGCAAAGAGGACACCGAAGTGACCTAGGCCGCCCACGCCGACAATTCCGACAGTCTTGCCGGGGCCACAGCCGTATCGCCTCAATGGGGAGTAGACGGTGATTCCACCGCAGAGCATGGGAGCGGCGTCTGCACTGTCTAGACTTTTAGGGATGTTAAAGACGAAGTGACCATTGGTGCGGTTGTGTGTAGCGTATCCACCGTAGCTCTTGCCCTCATCGCGGGGGTAGATGGAACCATATGTGTTTATTGTCTCGCGATGGCAGTGGTTCTCGATGCCGTTTGAGCAGTCGGGGCAGTCAGGCTGGAGGCATGAGCGTGCTTGCGCGCCAACACCGACGCGGTCGCCCTCTTTGACGTGCTTGACGTTCTTGCCAACCTTTACGGCTTTACCAATGATTTCGTGACCAACGACGCAGGCTAGCAACAGTTAGTACGTTGAGTTATGAGGAGAATATGCTGCGTACGGTAGGGTGTTGGTCCCCAGCCACTGCTCAGCATGTGCAAGTCTGATCCGCAGATACCGCAGTGAGAGATTTCAATGTCGACATCATCTTCAGTCCACTTCTTGGGCTCGAATTGACCCCACTCCATCTTTCCCTTGACGCTCTCCTTGTCCTTGCCGAGCCATCCTTCGAACTTTGTGTCTGTAGCCATTGTATTGTTTTTGGGGATTTGATACTGGTGTTGGTGTTATTGTTATGTAGAGGGATTGGAATGAATGGTTGCTCCTGTCGTGTAGGTGACCAAACATTTATATATCAGCACTGGTCGTTAGCTCCATCGATCTTCCGAAATGACGTTCATTATAAGCTTTGTCCGTCTAGAAGAGTCCAAAGCCATATACTTACGCCCATTGGCTATCATTGCCAGGTGGACCATCATAGATGTATAACACGCTTAGCTGTACCGCGGCGGGAATGCCGGTTTCGTCTATTGATGCTGTACGTCATCAGCAGAAATTGTCAATCGGGAGTGAAGCCTTCTCCTATTGGTCGCGTGCCCTGCGCTAATGCGACGGCCGATGGATATCGGTCACCGCCAAAGATTATCGGAGCGACCGACTGATGCATTTGGCTGACAGTGCCGCGGGGTTTGTGAGGTGATATCGGGGTTAAAAGCGGAGTATTGTAATTCAGATCCGATATGCCGTGTCCTATGGGCTGTTGATACAGATGGACGCGGAAAGGATGTGGGGTCACTATAGAGCGTATTTTTGCGGGAGCTGTGCAACAACATGATGAGTGCAGTGAGTATTTTGATTTCGTCTATCGTTCGTTACCTGAAGCGTTGGAATTTCTCCTCTTCTGCCATTCTCTTGTTGACACGCTCAATCGTTTCAGCGTCGTAGACTTCTTCCAGGCTCTTTTGGACTTTCAACACTTCCTTCTCATGCTTTGTCGCCTCTTCTTTGGTCATGAGAACCAGGTCCTTCATCTGAAGACGACTGTTCTTCTGTCCTGGTGTGCTCTGATCAATAAAGCTCTGGATTGGCTTTGTCCACCGCGTCAATACCAGGCGCGTAGATAATCCACTGATGATGCTTCGGCCATTGTATACTTCTTCTACTAGATAACCTACGTCATCTTGTGTGAGGGGGATTTTAAGACCCAATGGGTCTTCGCTGAAGAGTGTGCGGGCTAACCGTTCTTCGGCGCCTTGAAGTGCACCCAAGATTCCGTCGTACATCTTGTCGCGAGACTTTGACGGCAAGTATTCGTGAGGATAACCGGAGATGGAAAGGATGACGTGATTAGCAACTGCGAGACCGAATATGGCTGGCATGGTACCCAGAACGGGCAAGATTCGTACGCGGAAGTCTGCGAGGACACCCAACTCTCCAACGTTGCCTTTCGCAAATTCCTCCTCGGAAAGGGGTTGAAGCTCAGCCTTTCCAGGACCGGGCCTCTCGGTAGAGTAGACAACGGGAATGCCGTCTTTGACGCCTTTCAACCGCAACTTTCTTCTTGTAGACTTTGACAACGGGTCGTCTGTGCTTCCGGAAATATCCCCGATGAAGATTCTTGTAGGATCAGACTTGCATCCTGCACCCATGGAAGATATAACCTTGATGTTGTTCAAGTAACAGGTTGCCAGAAGTGCAACCTTGCTGTCGATGTTGTCGATCGCATCAATGACGAAATCCGGCTGTTGGCCGTTCAAGGGTGCTAATTGTGCTGCCGCGGTTTGCTCGCCAAAGAGTTCGTTCCGGCATTCGAAGTGAGTCCAGGGAGTGATTTGCTCCAGTCGTTTTCGGAGACAATGTACCTTGGGCGTTCCAACATCTGCCAAAGTAGCAACAGCGTGGCGGTTGAGCGAAGACAGCGTAACCTGGTCAAAATCGATGAGCCTAAGTTTGGAGCATCCTGAGCGAGCGAGGGCGGCTGTCGCATGTGATCCGACGCCTCCACATCCGACGACAATCACAAAAGCATTCCTCAACTTGGCGATTCCATGATCAGTGAGAAAGACTCTGTTTCTCGCCAGTTGTTCAAGGATGAGATCTGCCACACTAGTCAGGTTTGGCTAGGAATTTTATGGGAGAGAAGTACCATCGTCATAGTCGCCTTTCCTTGCTCTTGCGGCTAACGCCATACTCCGTTCGTCTTCCTTGCTTGGAGAAAAGACATTCGAAGCAGCGCCATATTCAGTCAGCTGGGTTCTGTTAGCGAGTTCTCAGGCGGCATTACGACGATCAAGTATACAGTCGATCAGAGATCAAGGTACTCACTCTGGACGCGTGATGATCGTCACTGAAGTCTGGAATCGATGCTTTCAGATCCGCGACCCTTATCATCCGTCGAGCTTTTTGGAATCCGAGAATTGCACTCCCAACGACGAAGCCTGACACGGCTGCAGTCGTGATAAGCTGAGCATTGTGAGACTCAGTGGCTCGCGATATCCAGGAGGGCATGTTGGCGATGTGGTGTCACACTTTTTGGGATGATGTCCCCAATCTAAACCAGCATGACCATCTACGTACTGCAGAAGAAGAGAAGTGAAGAAGAACTGCCCGGGATTTAGGAATCCGCAAAATTGCTGGACTTGATGACTGGTCAGTGATGCCGAATATCATGCAGGTGCGGCTGTCAAGGCTAGCATGCATCTGGTAAGCGCCGAACTCTCCTGGTCGAAAATGCAGATGACCAGCTTGGGAATAGGTGCCAGCGAACCATACGAACACGGGTAGACGCGTCCGAGACATTTCTCACGCGCCGTCAAGGACGCTGGACCCGTGAGAGCTCTGCATAGCTCATAAGAGGTCTCCATATCTACCCCCAAGGTCCAACAAGCCACGTCTCCGAAGATCAAAGTACATGCACCATGTCTAAACTCACCTTGGGGTTAATTGCTGCTGGGGGTGCCGCCGCAGGAGCAGCAGCGACTGCAGCACTCTACTCGGCGAAGAAGGATAGCCTTCCACCCACGCCATCTGTCACCACTACTACGACAACTGTTACTGCGCCTGGGCGACCAGCGCCCGTACCCGCCGTCCCCGCCATCCCCTCGCCCGCTGCCGCTGCCAGGAGACCAGTCGTAGACCCCAACGGTCTCTTCCAATATGGCTTCCCCGGCCCAGTCAATGATGTCCGCCCTGCCGCCTCCCTCACATCGTCCTACGACCGACGAACACGGAACCCAGCATGGGTCGCCGAGCACATCACCCCCGAGTCGCTAGCAAGCAGCAACGCCGACCGGAAACACAGCGTATTCGTCGAAGACGTGACAATCCCAGAGATGTTCCGCGCCAAGCTGAAGGACTACTTCCGCTCAGGCTACGACAGAGGGCACCAAGTTCCTGCTGCAGATGCTAAGTGGAGCCAAGAAGCCATGGATGACACGTTTGCGCTGAGCAACATGTGCCCGCAAGTGGGCGATGGCTTCAACCGCGATTACTGGGCGCATTTCGAAGACTTCTGTCGCAGACTCACACACTCTTACCCCTCCGTCCGCATCGTGACTGGCCCTCTATATCTCCCCAAGCGCGAAGCCGACGGCAAATGGCGCGTGTCCTACGAAGTCATCGGCAACCCACCCAATGTCGCTGTACCCACACACTTCTACAAGGTCATCTTCGCTGAAGACGGGAAGCTCGGAGGCAAAGTTGCGCTGGGCGCTTTTGTGCTGCCGAATGCTGTAATTCCCAGCCACAAGCCATTGACGGACTTTGAGGTGCCGATTGAGGCCGTGGAGAGGGCGAGTGGACTGGAGTTTGCGACCAAGTTGACGCCCGAGAGGAAGAAGAGGCTGTGCCAGGAGGTCAACTGTAGTGTTATTGTAAAGGAGTACGCGCAGAGGCAGAAGACGTTTGCTAAGAAATAAGTGTTGGGTGAAACCACGAGCTTTACGACGTGGGCCTCTTACTGGTTGGCATAGACGGCGAACTTTGATTCATCACACATGGGATGTCATGGTGTAGCAATATAGCAATTTTGTCTTGATACAAGCTCTTCTTGTTGGTGGTACAGTGTATAGTACATTTTGATCATACCGCGTTACTCGCTCGGGATTACAATGTCATGATGCCATACTCGTACATGCTTTTCTGACGTCAACCAAACAATTATACGTTCTGTACCGCACCACCTTGTTCCCGCTGTATCCTGCCAACGTATTGCTTGCTGACTGTGTTCCATGCGCTCATGTACTTTTCCATGCATGCGCTCATGCAGCTTTCTTCGCCTTTGGAGAGCGAGGCACCGGGCTTGGGGATGCAGCGCTCAAAGCAGTGCTCGTTGAGTTTCTGTAAGTGTATTAGTACAGCTTTCGTATAGGATACAGGAAAGACGTACCTCGACAAGCATGCGCGCATTCTGCATGGCAGCTTCCTGCTGAACTTGGCGCATAACCGCCGTCTTCGGGTCGCTCGGGTAAGAAGACATGCCGCCTAGCGAGTCCATCTTCTCGATTATATGTGTGCGTTGAAAGAGATATGACGTGGCGTGGGCTGAGTTGTTGCGAATCCGTTAGTCTGCTTCGTCTTGAAAAGTTGTCGACGTCAAGAGCGCCTCTCTCGCTAGCGTACCACTGCAACGCAAGACCCCTGCATTAGACGCGGAGGTGATAGAGTGGCCTTTCCGATCCTCCAGGTCCACTCGCAGAACTCCAGCACGTTCAAGTCGCCCAACCCGTGTCACTCTCCTCTTCTCGTAGCCTCCACCCCGCTGAGGCTTTTTATTGTTCCCCCAATTACTGAAGCTCAGTCTTCTCTACCATTCTTTCTTGCGCGCCAATACCCAGTTGGAAGCCTGGGGATAGCCGGTCTTAGACTGCAGAGGACACTGCGCCGTCATGTTGTTTGCAAGGCCATGGACGAGCCTCTGCTTACTCGCGGGGAATTGGACGGGTGCTTGGGCGCGGACTGGGGGGTTGAACGAGGACCCTGATATCAAGGCCATATCGGTGGGTTGCTGCCCTCTGAGGACCGCGGGGACTATTGCTAACAAGAGCGTAGCTACGGACACACAGTCTCGAGGCCGTAAGTCGCATATCTCACGCGAAGAAATCACCAGGCCGAAAACTTCTGAATATGCTCTAACTGCCTACACAGCCATACCTCGACTCAGACATGCAGAGCCGTTGGTGGGATTTTGGCGGAGACACCATTATTCGAACTGATAAGTACATTCGACTTGCTTCGGACAAGCCCTCGCGCAGTGGCTGGCTATTCTCGAGAGTGCCTCTTACGGCTACGAACTGGGAGGTGCGTTACACCCTACAACTTTGAACACTCAGGGGCTCACGCGAGTAGATCATATTCGAGTTCAAGATCCACGGTCAAGGCAACCTCTATGGCGACGGCTTCGCTATGTGGCTCACCAAGCAGCGCGCGCAACCAGGAAACGTTTTCGGTCATACGGACAAGTTCGAGGGTCTCGGCGTCTTCTTCGATACCTACAAGAACAACCGTCCCGGTGTTGTGTTCCCCTACGTCATGGCTATGACCGGTGATGGAAACACAGCCTATGACAAGGACAATGACGGCAAGGCCAACGAGATCGCTGGATGCTCGGTACGTATTGGTTAAATCATCTGGCTGTACGAATACTAACAGCAACCAGGCCCGTGGAATTCGCAATCCCCAGACCCCGACCAAAGCCCGTCTCACGTACTTCCAAGAGCAATTTCTCCGTCTCGAACTCCAATACAAGTCAGAAGACCAATGGACTGTATGCTTCGAGATCCCCAACTTCAAGGTCCCGCCTGTCGCCTACCTAGGTTTCTCTGCCGAAACCGGCGAACTCTCCGACAACCACGATATCATCTCCGTCCAGTCGCACAATCTCTACAAGAAGAATCCAGGCTCCTCTTCGTCGTCAGGAAGCTCAGGCGGCAAGACTGCCTCGTCTATGGTCCGAGAAAAGAGCAGCGGTGGAAGCTGGACGTGGTTCCTCGTCAAGTTTGTCTTGTTCGGCCTGGCCCTGACTGGTGCCTATGTGGGCTTTACCATTTACAGGACGAAGCAAAGAGATCGTTTCTAGGGGAAGAGCTCGTACTTGAAGTTCAAGAGCAAGAAGAAGCAGCTTGTTTGGCGGGGTCCACCTATGTTCCAGATGGATGGGTGCGTCGAAGTTGGGGACGAGAATGACTGGACGGCATTGTACAGGGTTGAATGATGGAGTTAGGCTGGACAAAAGACGGTCTGACGAGGGCCACGAGCGTTGTTTACTATTTCACCTAGCCTCTTCACTACTCTTCACCTAGCGTTTTATCAAACCGAAAACATTTCAGCATGATCTGATCGAGATGAAAGTCATGTCCCCGCCCACGTTAACAGATCTCTGCACAGAATTTGCAAAGGCTGCCGATGGAGCGGAGTTGGGTTGAGGGTTGTTCTGGCATCCGATTTAGGTGGCCTGGCTCAATGGAGTATTGTAAGCGGCCATGATGTCGAATGCTCTGTTTCTGAGTAAACATTACACAGGAGGTTACTTCATTTCTGGAAGCACCGCCAGCTCTGTGAATGATTGAGAAACGAGTATTTACATGCGCATGTTGACATGTAAATGTGCACGTGGGGACGAGCATCTATCGCAAGACCACGAAAGGCAGAGTGACAAGCTTCATCTGCAAGGCATGACGGTATATATACACGATTCGGAAGTGCAGACCGCTTTTTATGGGGCCGTGGAGACGCCAAGACACTATTTCCTAATCAAGTAGGTCTAGATTTTGGTGTCGATGACAGGAAAGTGCCGGCCCAGCTTACGTTATTAGCTTGCTACTAGCGTGGCCCGTGATTGCGCGCTCAAGTCTCGAGGCTGCGCGTCGGCAGGTTTCTTTCACTACCCACAACCCGAGCAGCGAGTACGTTACACCCCCGATCGCTATTAACTAGCTTGAATTGCCCATACTAGCAGCGTGCAAGAATCAACACAATTAGGCAATATCTGACACAGACCAGATCCCAATGAACGACAAACCTTCGTCACAAGGCGACGCTGGGGGACTAATCATCCCCGGTGTCTCACTGCATGACAAACAAGAACGGAAAGCGGATGGAGTGCGCCATCATACTAGATGCTGCCACATCGCCCACACTATCATTGCACAACGATAGCTATGGGCGGTTTCGCAAAGCTACTGGGTTCACCTTCACCAGATTGCAGCCCCAACCTTTCCCACCGCGCACTGAGGAACAAGTAAAAGAGTTGAAGCGCCGTGCTACCTCGCCTAATAAGCTTGGAGGACGAAGTTCGCTTGTGACGACCAAACATGTAGTTTTCAATCCGAGCGCCTTTGCCCTTGTGGCATCGCTGGTCGTGGGGATGCGTGGTCTTTGTCGTTGGGTGTTTGCAGTCAGGTGTTGGTGCTTGTATTAGGTGGGTTGTTTTTCTTTCCAAAGTCCTGTTTTACAGACGGGCGGGAAGAGGTCCAGTGATGATGTCCCTGCGGGGGCATTAAAGCCAAAGTCGAGTTGAGGAGCCCGATCGTTGCCTGTTGAGAGGTCGAGAGACTGATTGATGGGGAATGGACGAGGTTCCTTCTGAGGACAGCATGAGAGCTAATCTGAGGATCATTAATATACTACATATTACTTTCGAGATGTTCACACTTCTTTTGTGCCTACGCTGACTTGTGTGAAGATTTCGCTCGTAAGTCGATATACTGTATGCCATGTATCTCGAAGATGATGGTGCTTGTCTCGCGACAGCCATCGCCCACATCGCGCTACTCGTAAACGTAGCAAAACGGCCCCGCAACCGTACTAACCAAGTCCTTTATCTTATACCCCTTTCCATCCACATTCAACACCTCTAGATCCACATCATCCTCCAGACTCTGCGCCCTTCCACCGCCCATCTTCGATGTGCCACCCGCGATGACCTGTTGCCTGTTTGCAAAGTCCTGACTCTGCCAAATAGACCATACACGATCGACCATGGAGTGATGAAGGTAGAAATACGGGTCTGCAACACAGCACTAATCAGCAATCGAAACGCAAAAAAAAAGAAGGGCATGGTACGTACCACCAGGTGAGGTATAGAAGTCGCTGCCCGGGTCACCAGAAACGGTATAGTGACCGGCTCTGTGTGGGCCATTGGCTGCCTGCATGTTATCCTGAAAGGGGCCTATGGTCTTGCTGTTGCTGATCAACGCAACGATCTTATCCATGGTCGCATAAAGCTGCGTCAGGTAATTGCTAATGTCGCGTTTGATGCAGCGAGGATTATATCCAAAGCCATCTGAACGTGGATTCCGCGGCGCCTGCGGACTATCCATCGCCGCCAACGGTCTAGTCCCAAGTCAGCACGAGTACGCATACAACACGGGAAGAAAGACAGTGTGGTGTTTAAACAATCTCGCGAAATCGAAAAGAAGAAAAGAAAAAAAAACTCTTCAAACATACCCCAGATTAACCATCATCCCCTTGAACGGCCCACTCGCAATACACCCTCCCCCATTCTCAGCCGGCTTCAGCCCATTACTACTGTGTTGTACCTTCTCCCCCTGACCACTCATGCTAGTATCGCTACCGTCGAAAATCGGACTAGTCTCTGGGCTGGCTGCCTAGCGCCCCCAGTCCCAATATGGTTGTGTGCCATTGTATCCGCACTCGACTCTCAACGCGTTTTCATACGCAAACGTGTAGTACCTGTGCCAGGACAAAAAGCTACCGGTAGTGTGGATGGACAGCGTGTTTTTCATGTGGATTGCTACAAAGTCGTCGAAACGTGTTTTGGCACCGGGGTATTGGGTCGATGAGAGTTTAGACGGAGCTTTGCTTATGCATTAGACGGCGGCGATGTAGGCGCGTTTTTCAGAGGCGGAGATGTCACCCCTTGGTGTATGTGTTAGTTTTTTTTGGGGGGCGTACGGAAGGGTGGTGATGCATACCATTCTCGGCGTACGCGGACTTTGTCTTTGGTACAGGTTGTTGATTTGGCGATGGCGGCGTCGATGGCTGCGCGGCCTTTGGTTTGGAGATCACTTACTGCGTCCGCGGCACAGAGGACGTGGAGTAGTGACAGTGAGGCGAAGAGTGCGTATAGCGCTCTGAGATTGAATCCTGCCATCCCCGACGGAATGATAGTGACCACTGACTTGAGAACTCTGTATACTGAAGACGAGGCTCAACTTATACACAAGTTCCCTCACCATAGGCGCCGATGTGGCGTGGATATGAAGCTCGGATCTCTTCAGCCGTGATTTACATGGTCGCATGCAGGACAGAAGCGAATATGTGTTGTTAAATGGGGCTTTGATTGAGCTGCTGAGAGCTTCCACGTGCTGACAGATGAAGGAGTGTGTGACAAGAGTCGGCAGATGCATGTCAGATGCAAATATCAATATCCGGAGACCTGGAGTGTGTAGGTTGTGGGTAGAAGATACTGGGTAGTTATTTGTGGCCCAAGGATAACAATTCTAACTGTGAGTCGGCATCTTGCATAGAGGCCCGTTGAATTCGACTGCCGATATATCAAGGAAGAGTAGGGAGTAAGTTTTGCCATCAGGAAAGGATTGGGTTTTGTTAAAGGCCAATGCAAACATTCGAGTGGAGCAACTTGCTGAGTTCAGCAAGTAGCTTTCAAATTCGACATGGTAGTCGCCCCACTGGTAGTACCGGTCTGTCGCCAAGACGGTATCCTTCGTCTATGCTGTCTAGACGAGACGCTAAGTACGAGCCAAGATTGAGGCTAATATGAGTGACTGTAATGTGAGGATCCTACGCATTCGAGGAACCGGTGCAGGGCCCGATGCTGTTTTCCTTGCTTATAACAACTGTAAATAGCCTTCGCTGGTCTACATGCAGCTACTGTGCGCTGTTCTTATTGTGTCAGTTGTATCTGCTTCTAGTGTTCCGAACAATGTTCTGACAACGCTTAAAGATACTCAAAAGCCCAATGGATATGCCAGTAGAGCGACGTCGTAGTATCACCCCAAAGCAACCTCGCACAGCATGATCCATGGATCTGCGAATATCTGCAAGAAAAGAAGTAGGTACGGGTGGTTTGTCGAGATGAGGGCGTAGCCATTTATCCGGAAGCAAGTCCCTCTTGTCGGAGCTGTCCAACCGACGGAACGGAATACTATAAGATGCAGTAAATACGAGGCCCAGATTGGACAAAGGTATAACCTTGAGCATCTTCTCAATCTCGGTCATCGGGAATCAGAGGTACATTGTTTGGTTGCCTCGACGTGAGTGAGATTTGTGCGTTCCAGTGAAATATCCTGGATTGAGGATTCTCCCTGTTGCATGTCCACCGATAATCACTCACAATCAAAGACCTCACTTGATGTTCAGATTACAACATGTGCGCCATGTCTGTATTACCTTGTAAGAAAAGTCCTTTATAGCCAAGACACAAAGCATCTGCTGATGCGGCGTTTTCTTCGTCAATCAAGCATATCTCTCAAGAGCTCTTGATCACGCGAGGATTATAAAGCTTCCCGCGTGGCCATCGGAGATGGGTTTCGGTAGTAAGTGCCACACCTTCGATGGGGAGTATCAAGGTTGTGAACCAACGTGTACGATCTAATGTTGACTGACGAACGTGGTCGTGATCTGCGACACGAACCACACCATCTTTCGGTATTCTCTCTCTCCCTATCATAATTACAGTGGCTTAACTTGCTGCCTCTGGAATTATATCCTTGCTCTTCCTACAAGTTTCTTCATTTCTGCACCGCATGATCAGGTGGCTCAGTAGGACGCTCATTCATAGGTGCTTCTGACACGACATTTTTGTACGGCGTCTCATACGTGGCCGCAGTTTCGTGATTCACCTGGTACTTGGTAAGTGGAGGAGACTGAGGGGCCATGGTCTCGTTAGACAGCTCCCAGGTGGTGTTGCCGGCATGCTGCCAGTGTTGGTGGAAGGACGGGCTGTATAGTATGACTGAATCCAATGGATCCAGGGTGATCTGAGCGAAAAGGTCGGTTTTCATAACCAGATACAATCCCGCGTTTGTCAACATTTCAGAAAGGCAAAAGTAGAATCGGGTGCACAGAAAAGGAGACGCAAACACAAGGCCCCCCCCCAAAAAAGGAGGCCAGAAAAGCAAATCATGAGCGAACAAACAAATTCGCTATTCACACATTTACTACGTCCAAACCCATCTATCTACTAGCCTCCAAAACATTTCTCTCCACCCCACTAACTGCCTCCCTAACACTAGGCGCAAAATGTCTCCTCAGAATCTCTCCCTCCCAAACAGTGCCCGCAAAAGGATTGCTACCTTCAATCTCAGGTTTCAGCGCGTCAAACACACCGTCGCCTCGTCTCTCTTCTGTATTCCAAAGAGGCGCTACTTTCTTGCCGTGCGTCTTCGTAATGCGGTTTAATAGGCCGAGCATTGCGGTGCAGGATTTCTCGGGGAAATGCATGGAGATGGACATGAGTTGTTTTGCGAAAGCAGCAACGCGGAGGGGCGGGACGGCGCGGATTGAGGTGGCGGGTAGGAGAATGGAAGAGAGAGAGCGAATGAGTAGGACGATGGTGGTTTGCACGTTGATTTTTGCGGTGTCGGCGTGGGATGTCGCGGCGTTGGGGTCGGGTAAGTGGAGGGACTTGGAGCTGAGTTCAATGTCTGGGTTCAGTGCAACAGGGTGTAGTGTGCGGTAGAGGTGGGTGATGAAGTAGCTTAGGTCGAGTTTTAGGGCCGATGCTGTTTTCGCTCCGTCTTGGCCTTCGAGAAGTGCAAAAGCGGTGATGACGCAGAGGAGAGATTCGCGGGTGAGGTTGCGCTCGGGCGCTTCGTTGTCGTCGTCTTCATCTGATGCGTCTTCATCCTCTTCGACTGCGGCAGCTGCCGTGAGTTCGGCGGTTGCGATGATGTCTCGTAGAGCTTCAAGGATATCTCCGAAGAAATCTTGATTGATCAGATGTGCGTATCGTGCCAGACCTTCCAACACAGCACCCATCAGTTTCGGCGAGCGAGCCTTCAGGATTCGGAAGTATGCCACAAACACCATCTTGAGCGTCTCAGCCTGCATCCTGTCGCGCTCCTCATGACTGACAGCTGCATCAGCCTCCTTGAATTCCTTCTCAATCGCCTTCTTCTCTTTCAGTTCCTTTCGTAACCTTTTTGTCCTGAACTCGCGCTTCTGTTTCATCTTCTTGCCATTGACCATTGGGTCTTC
Organism: Alternaria sp. 'sect. Undifilum'; assembly: GCA_024321975.1. Lineage (NCBI taxonomy): Eukaryota > Fungi > Ascomycota > Dothideomycetes > Pleosporales > Pleosporaceae > Alternaria > Alternaria sp. 'sect. Undifilum'. The sequence goes on from JAJJZI010000004.1 coordinate 5,694,702, forward strand.
TGCCTTATCAACGGAGTGATAAGAAGCCTTTTGCGCAAACTCGGACAATAGTCGCAAGTGCAAAAACGTGTTCAACACACTTTCGTCGAAGTGGTAATTCCGGCTCTTCATCATCTTCGTCAACATAGTAACAGCCTCCAGCGCAGCATTACCGTCTTCGTCGTTTTCGAAGAGCGTTTCCATCGCTTCCTTGCATCGTACAAAGTCGGCATCTACCCTCCTTGTGCTAAGCTTGCCAACAAGAATCTTCAAGAGCTCGCCGCGGAAGTTGAAGTGCGGTACTGAGTTCAGGAGATTACATGCGCAGCTGACAGCAACTGATGCCAGACTCGCAACCTGCTCCTTGTCCGACCCACTCGACTTCGCCAGCCTCGCCAGGTGCTTTATATGTGCCTCGTAGCTCGATACCAGCTTCTGCTCAAATTGCCGTAGCTTCTTGACTTCCTTGGAGATCTTCTCTTGCATCTTTTCTTCCGATAGCGGCCGTATCCTGTATCCGGGGATGATGTCTTTGAAAATGGAGACTTGCGTCGCCAATGCCAGCTTCTTAACCGTGATGTTCTCCGAGTCTGCGAGCGCTTGTAATGTCTTGAGCGCTCCAATGTGCTCCTCGGGATCCTCATTGACCAGGCTCGCTATGCGCGCAAGTTCTTCTTTCGCCTCGAGTATCTGTTGTCGCGCTGGTATCTTCGGCTTCTCTTCCTCTACCTCTTCTACATCCGAGTCCTCGACTGCTTCATCCTCGCTTCCAGATCCGAGAAAGTTGTCCGACTCCTCATCTTTAATATCCTGTGCATTGGGCGGCGCTGCTACCCATCCCTCTGTTGTCCTAACAGGTAGTTTCTTATTCTCCTTCTGTTTCTTCAGTTTGCGTGGTCTCGTTTCGTAGTCTTGTTCGAGATCCCATTTCGAGGCATTCTTCAGAAACTTCGCCTTGTGATCATCCGTCGCACCATTCGTACGCTCGCCATCCCCGGGTGGAGAAAGCCTTCTCCTCTTCGCAGCCGGTACGCGAGACATGTTGCAATTACTCGTGGGTCGAAATGGGCGACAATCGGGGTGCTGGTTGATTGTATGCCAGAATATCTGAAATTTTGGCCGAGGCCGCGGCGGAGACTAGCCGCATCCGCTCCACTATTTTTTTTGGGTAGCAGATCTCGACTTTGCGAACTTGCGCCCGCCAACCTCAGCTCTAAAACTTCCTTACATAACATACACAATGAGGCCCCTCACAGAACCAGAGACCAAAACTCTCTTCGAGAAGCTCGCGACATACTGCGGAAAAGGCATAGCGAACCTTATTGCCGACCCTACAGGCGGTAACGATCGTAATGTCTTCCGCGTGCAGGTACAAACCACTCCAACTCCTCAGGCCTCTCCCACAATTCCGTGCACATGCTAACGACCAATCCCCAGGGCTCACGCGTCTACTACGTCCGCGAATCCCTTGCCAACTTTGCCACGTCCGTCGCGCGCGACAACCTCCTCTCCCTCGGAATCTGCCTGGGTAAATTCACCAAGACGGGCAAGTTCCGCCTGCACATTACCGCGCTGAGCGTAATCGCACCACACGCACGATACAAGGTGTGGGTGAAGCAGAACGGCGAGATGCCGTTTTTGTACGGCGGCAATGTGCTCAAGGCGCATGTGGGACGGTGGAGTGAGGATTGTCCTGAGCATCAGGGTGTTGTTGTGCTAAGTATGAATGATACGCCGTTGGTAAGTCTGCTGGTGCCTCGACAAGGGAACATGTGAAGAACCGAGAATCGGGGCTAATACAAGGTTGTAGGGGTTTGGTGTGAGTGCACGGTCGACGGCCGAGGCGAGGAAGTTGGATCCTACAGGTATTGTCACTTTCAGACAAGCGGATATTGGGGAATATCTTAGAGAGGAAGACACATTGTTCACGACTTGAGCAACTGTTGGCTTGTGCGATGATTAACCTGCTCGGAGAAAAGAGCTTGTTCCTTCTGACGAAGGAGATTAGAGAACAAAGTTAGCGTGGATTTCTTACATATTTGGGTCAACACTGCGCGCTTCCGATGCACAAAAGGAAGAGAGGCGAGGCGGACTGTGGACTGTACAGAAGACTCTAGACGTACGAATGAGATACCCAATCACCTTCACAATCACATTTCATTCCATGTCAAAGCTTAGGGATGGAGCAGACGGTCTATAGCATCAACGCATGGAACGACTAAATTGGCATGCACTGCTTCCATTGTCTCCCTGACTTGGACTTGCTCTTGCTTGTCCTATTGATTCTGATGTACATATAGCTCTTTGTAGCCGGGCGCTCGGTAAAGGTATCAATCTTTGATCCTGTTCTTCCAGCAAAGTAGAAGTTGCACCTAAAAAGTCGCAGTCTGTTGTTGTACAGTTTACCGCCCGAACTCCGCCAGGAAAACCTGTCAAGCGCTATTGCGCACTCAGCCAAGCTTCTCGAGAAGCTTCCTCCTCCTGCGCTCAACTAGCTCATTATTCACCTCCTCGAGTGTCGGAACGCGCCATCGTATGCCGTCGCCCGCGTCCCCTGGCAGCTCCATCCATTCTTCTTGCATTTTACTCGGCTTCTCGTCCAGATCGTCGCCGAGCGACATAAAGTTCCCCCAAGCTTCTCTCTCTTTGGCCTTTTCGTATGCCAGTAGTGTACCGTCCTCCTCGTCTAGGTTGTAGCCGTAGTAACCCGCATCCACCTTCTGCCTCAGCTCGCTCCTCTTTTCGCGCCCCTTGTCCATGTCATCTTCCGGCCTGCTCTGCCTCTCGAACAGTTCCTTGACACCCGGCAAATCTTTCGCTCGTCCAAAGTATCTATACCCCTTTCCGCCTCCTGGCACCTCCCGTCCTTCCTCATCCAGCACCCGTCCACCTCTCATGTAATTCGGCCCGCCTAAGCCTCTTATCTGACTCTCCCACATGTGCTTCTCTCTCATGAGTTTGTTGATCTCATCGTTGAGGTCGCGGATCTGGTAGTCTGAAAGCGCTTCGTCCTGAATCTTTGTGACTTTGCGCGAGATCTCCTTTAGCACTTGGCCGCGCCATTTCTCGCACACGGGAATCGAGTTGACCGAGGTTATGAGCTTGGGGCGGCGGGTGCGCGATATGTCGATGATTCCAGCTTCGGCGGCCTGCGCTGCGCGAAAGCGGAAAAGCATCGAGTGCGCCTTTTCGGAATTGCGCGCCATGGTTGCGGATCTGACTCAGTACTGCGTTCGGATTGTTCTGGGGTCGCAGCCGCAACGAGTTTGCCTTGAGACGGCGCAGATTTTGGTTCGGGGGCTATATAGCGTGCTTTGGCGCGCTCTGGGCTTGCGGGTGGAGAATTTTATTAATCGTCGGTTGCAAAAGTCTATTAAAGGTGTACAGGAAGCTGCCCGCAGTTGCAGAAGTGAAGGTTCCACGGAAACGAGATGCGCGACTGGTGGTTGTGGTGTTGTTGTCGAGGAAAGACTCAAAATGACAGACGCGTTGGCTGGAGCGAAAGTTTGGTGTTTCGACCGCTAGTGACGCACGGCAGATCTTGGCGTTATTTGGGCCAGCAAGGAACGCCTTTCAGCTGTAAGTGTGCATGAACTTCATGCGAGCACACCCACTTAGGTCAATCATGCTATCCGACAGACACGTCACGTTACCGCTATGCTACCTTATTTCGCCTTGGTCCGTCCTGTCAAGAGAGTCGTGCCATGTCCACAGAACGATACGCAAATGCAACAGCTATGAATAGCAATACCTCAATTCAATCTGCTTCTTCCTTCGTGTCCAGCTGCCTTGTATGTAAGCTTTTTTTGTTTTTTGCGCGAAGAAATTATCTGCACGAAAGAGGATATGCTGTTTCCAATTTACATCTTTCTTGATTCATCTTCTGTCAATCTAACTACAGGCCGTCAACACTAGTTTTTATATCCAGGTAAACACATTATGTGACGCCACCATGCTAACGATGTGACTGAAACATTGATGCGTGTTTCAGGTTAAAGAAGGAAGAGCGAATAAGCTACGGACGGTTGAAATCACTTCTAGTAGAATGGAGAGAAGCCGGGAACTAGTCCGTGTAGGAAGCGTCAGGTCGTCTCAGTGTACAGCTCCAACCCCAGTCGAGAGTACTGCGCAAATTGTACAGAAAATGCTTCACCGTGGAACGCCAGGCACGGAGCTCCTTGGACCCGAATTCGAATTGCAGTTTCTGCTTCATCCGGATCCAAACCGAGATGTAATGTCCGAAAGCCGAGAGATGGATTGATAGATACATAGGAAAAGGAGAACGGTCCCCATACGAAACGACTAATGCTAAAGGAAAAGAGACTGTCAGTCAGGTCAAGTGACTAGTGGAGTGCCGTTCAAAACGAACACTGATGATAAGATAGGAAAAGGGGGTAGGTTTGAGGTGGAGTTTATGCACCAGCTCCGTAGTTTGCTGCCTCCAACTCAGTCTGGTTGCGCATCTGCTCGTTGTGCATCTCAGTTCGCGACTCAGTCCGTGACTCAGTCCGGGACTCAGTACGCGATTCCGTGCGGGACTCGGTTCGGGATTGCGCGCGCGAACTTATGGAACTGAAGAGCGACGGCTTGGAAGCTTGAGAGTTGACGTGTCGACCCTTGACTGTGTGTTGGTGAAGATGTGCAACATCGTGTTTGCCTTTGGACATGTCAGCTTTTGTACATTGCTTGAACCAAAGACTCTTACCGTCGCAACATGCTCGGACATTAGGCATGAAGTCCTGGTCCCGCTCCACGTGTTCATGAATATGACGACTGAGATCCATGTTGGAGGCACTGGGCTCTTCATATGTGGCAGACTCTGTAGCGCTGGTCCTGCTATTTCGCCGACTGGCGAACGATCCTCGTAAAGCAGAAACACTGGGTCGGAGCATACTATTTATTCGGCTTGAGACTGATCCATGGACCAGTGGCTCGGTTGACGTTGCGCGATGGGGTGTGACATGCGACTGTCGGATCGTGGGCACTTGACCATAATCGCGAGAAGATGTCCGCCGGGTGGCGTACGTGGCCATCGGACCTCTTGTGCGCCCTGTTTGTCGAGAAGAGCTGCGGTACCCGCCATTGAATTCGTCTTGAATCTCGTCTTCGGTCGCTGTCTTCTGCTCCTGATCAGACTTTGTAGGCGACTTCTGTTGTTCACTTTCGTCTACCCGTTGGCACAGGTAATTCAATGCGTTGTACCACGTCTCGTGCCTCTGGCCTGTTGTAGCAGTAAACTTCATCGAACGACCAGGTGTGATGACGAGCAAGCTCTTCTGGTGAAGTCCAGGAGGTAGGGGATTAGGGTCGTCGACTTCCTGCACGGATTCGATGGCTACACTTTTAGCCTTCAGTGTCGCTTTGTCGGCACTTTGAGGGTCTCGGTCGCTCCAGTAAAGTGTCCTCGTGTATGGGTGAATCCAGAAGAAACGTCGATGGCGGTTCTCAGACATGCCTTCGCGCCCAGTCTTGCGGGTGTACTTCCACAAGTACTCGCCAATCATCGTTTGAGTGATAGCCTGGATCATGCGCGGATCTGTCGCACCGGGAGGTAATCCATTTGCAGCAAAGGACGGGCCACCTGGAATGTTAAAACGTTGGTCTATCTCCGACGTAAACGACGATAATGACGACCTCCGGCTAAGAGGTGAAGAAGCTCCGCTACGCTGTGATTGTCGGCGCACACGCGGTGTGGTCCCGCCTGTTCTGGGAGTAAGGGTGTTGCTGCTTGTCTTGACGGTAGGCGTATGCGGTCGCCTCTTGTAGGCAGATGCTGGCATTGTAGGTGGACCCATTGTGCCTGGAGAGGTTGGTTTGACAGAGGCCGCGGCGATGACTTCCTTATGATCTGAACGCAGTGGTGGCGGCGTCACAGCGCGAGAGCGCATACTTCCAGAGCTGCCTGGGCGCGTGGGTGTTAGGCTTAGCTTGTTTGCATACTTTTTACTAGGCGATTCGAGTGGAGACAGCGACTTTTCCAGCCCGGACGTGGTGATCAAACCACTCCATCGCTGACTTCGGGCAAGTAGTAGCTTGTCGATCTGCTGAGCAGACACCATTGTCTGAGTGCCTCCGTCGGTCATTGGTGTTCGGGGCGTCTCTCTAGCAGCATTGGCATTCACAGGTGTAAGGGGCATGCGACCATCCCTGCTGTTAACCGATGGGGTAGTAGTCTTTGTCGTGACATCCTTGCTTGAGTGTAGTACATCGTCGAAGTACCCGAGCTTGGGTGTAGAGACTTGCTTATTCTCATTTGCTTCTGTCTGAGAAGAAGCACTTGCGGTTACAGAAGGCGCGACGGCCCGATGAGCAGTGACAGGTCTTGAAGGAGTAAATGGTTCAGTTCCCTGTGTAGCAACAGGAGATAATGCCATGGTGGGAGCAGAAACACGATTTGCTATGGATGGCCGGCTTGTCGGAGTTGGTAGGAATGCCGGAAGCGTGGGCGACTCAGGCTGAGTGTCCTGGACGATTTGCACATCAGAAATGTGATGTACAGACGCCGAAGGAACAGGTAGCGTGACCGGCTCGGTCTGCAGTGCGCTGACGACTGACAATTGCAGTGGCGCCTGCCTTGGCTGTACGGGCTCTGTGGCCTGAGACGAAACCCCAGAGAAATTGGCAGGAGTTGGCTCCTCTGGTACGGTTGGCTCAGTTGTCTGAGAGAAAAGCACGGAAAAGGAGGACGGTGTTGCTGCCATAGGCTCTATTGGATGAGATGCCTGAACCGACAAAGAAGATAGCTGCGGCGGGTCTGCTTTGGGCACTTCCACTGGGTCGGTAGAACGAGCAGAGAAAATTGACAGCTGCAGCTGTGGCTGCCGCAGCGCAGCAGGCTCGGTATTCTGCGCAGAGAGCTGAGAAAACTGTTGCTTGCTGGGTCTCGGCGCGAGTGGCTCGGTTGACTGAGTCGATGTTGTAGAGAATGCAGAGAGAACTGGACGAGGTTGATCCTTAGGCTCAGTCGCGCGAGACGATAAGGGTGACATCTGCAGTAGTGTCGGCTTGTAGGGTACGTCTCTGGGCTCAGTCGCGTGAGCCGACAAACTTGACATTTGAAGTGGTACACGCTGTTCTCTGTGGTGAGAATCTGGTGCAGGAGATGTCGAAAGGACACCATCAGGGATTGACCTCGACTCTGATACTGGGGCGGCTTCGGTTTGCTGTGTTGGCTCCGTCGACTGTGCATAGATAGCAGACGTGAAGAGACCTGCTGGTGCTAGTAGAATCGGAGCGGGAGCCTCCCGAGGTTCTGTAGTCTGGTGGGAGATAGACGAAAAGTCCAACGAAGGAGCAATGGTCTTCTCTACCACTGGTACAATAGGGTCTGAGCGCTGAGATGAAACAGCTGACACCCCAAGAGAAGGAGGGGCAACATGTCGAGGCTCAGTAGTATGGGCAGACACTGACGATATCTTCAAAGGAGCAACAGGTACAGCACGTGGCACTGTGTCTTGTGCGTGTAGCGAAGAGATCGCAGACAGCGGGGCTGAAGGAACTCGTGGCTCAGTTCCTTGGCTTGAGAAAGACGATACAGCCAGCTGGGGTATCTTGGGGGATTGAGGGCTGGTAGCATGACCAGAAACGGAAGAGATGCCAAGAGTTGGCGGAAGCACATGCTTGGGCTCGGTGTCTTGCGAAGAGACCAAGGAGACTTTAAGATCTTGACGGGGTAGAGCTCGTGGGCTCGTGTCTTGCGAATGCAGAGCAGAGACTCGTAACGTAGGCAAGGTAACGGCTTGGGGTTGAGTGTTCTGGCTCGATATGGAGGAAATGGATATAGGTTCAGGAACATCCGCTTCTGTCATCGTGCCCGAATCCACCATGGTCGGCTTGGGAGCATCGGATTGAAGGAGGGACCTTCCGAGAACGGCCTTCCTCAGAGGATCTGGCGTAGCATGGCTTGAGTATACGATACTGGATCGACTTGGTGAACCCTCGACAGAACTGGCATCATCGTCATCTCCACTCAGATCGTTCAGCTCTGCGAGTAGACTCTTGCCTTGGGCTGGAGTGTTCTCGTTGCTGCTGCTAATATAGCCCGCGGGAGAGTCTCTTGATGCTGGTGGCGTCCCTGCCAAGAAATCAAGGCCTCTCGGCGTCGATTTCCGCGAACTGCTGTCTCTTGCCTTCAACCTGAAGCGAGAAGTCTGGCGATGAAGAGGAGTTCTGAAGTCTGAATCATCTTCATCGCCAGAAGCAGAAGCTGTACTCCGGTAGGAATTGATGCGGCCACTTTGTGAGAGGGATGGTCGACTACGCTGCGCACTAGACTTGGCAGGTCCAGCTTCAGTCTCGGTCAGCTGGTCGCTGCTGTCTCCGTCAAGGGTCTCAGCTCCAGTTTGGAATGCGTCAGATTCAGTTGCCATGCCATCGCGTTCGTTGGCAGTCTCGAAAGCAGCATCCGAGGTTTCGTTAGCCGTGTCAGCGCTTTCGTATGCGCTCGTCTCTGCGGCGGAGCTAAAGCCGCTTGGGAAAGAGCCTGGTACGGAGTTTGAGTGTTGTGGTGGCCTACTTGGGGTATCAAGGATAGTGTCCTGTTCTTCCCACTCATCGTCTTCTACAATCTCGTGTGAGACGTTACGCAAGGCTCCGAGACGATCGGGTCGGGGGGGCTTCTTGAAAGCTTCCTTTTCGCTCCTCCTTCGCCTGCTTGCACTACCAGGTCCAACCAGAGCGCGGGTAGCGTCTACCTCATCGCGAGCATCTTGAAGCATGCGTTTCAGCTCGATCTTTTCAGTCTTTTCGCGATGAATGTTGTTCTTGAGTTGTTGGATCATACGGTGGGCGTGCTGAAGCGAGTGTTTCAGTGTTTCCGACTCGAGCATACCGTGGCGTGGCGTAGCTTTGCTTGGAGATGGTTCAGGCGAATGTTCCGGGGTTCGAGATTGAAGTCTCACGCCACGGTCATCATCAGACGACCCCTCAGATCGGCCACGATGTTCTGATCTTGCGCGATAAGCGATAGCTTGAGCTAACTCATGGTTCTTTGACGTGAGCTCTTCCACCTTGCGCTGCATTGCACCTTTCTCCGTCTCCGTCATGGCTGCAACTCGCCGCAGACTAGAGAGCTCAGTCTCATGCTGCTTGGTCTTGTTGATGTGGTCGTCGTTGAGCTTAGTGTACATCTGCTTCAGGTCTTCCAACTCCTTCTCCAACGTTGACCTCTCTGTGCGTGCTAGGTCTAAAGCATGGTTGAGGCTTCGCTCCTTGTCTGCGGCCGACTTGAACTGCGTCTCCGACTCGCGGACCTGTGTCTCAAGGTTCCAGTTGACGTCTTTGAGTCGCGACTCGCTTTCGTCTAGTGTCCGCAAACGTTGCGACAAGCCTTCAACCTCAATTTCGAGTTGCGATCGGTCCAGATCGGCCGCCTTGAGGGCTTCGTCCTTCTCAAGAAGAACGGCCTGAAGGTCCTTCAACTGGGAAAGCAAAGAAGTGGAGATTTCTGTGGCCAGCGCGATGTCATTGATGCGGCTGGGCTGCTGGTTCCTCTGCTTTCGCGACGGGACGCTCACTTTAGTCGGTGACTGAATCGCTTCGCTGGAGTAGATGGAGCCGGCGCCTGTGGGATCAGTCTCGCCACTGGGCACGCGAGACTTGGGGAGAAAGGCGCGGGCAGTTTCCCTTCCGACCTCGTTGAACTCCTTCTCCAGCTCAGCCAGCCTCTGGCGCAACTCTGGGCCGATCTCGTTGTCTTGCTGCTGCTGCTCAACCTCGTGCAGTTTGTCCTCTAGCTCCTTCCTCTGCTGAACAAGCGCACTACCCAGATGCGACGTCTCCTGCAGTCTGCGCGTTGTCTCTGCCAAGTGTGCCTGCAGGGCGCGCTTGGCCTGCATGGGCGATCCATTCAGATAGAGGGAGAACTGCGAGTTGTCAAAGGCCGAGTATCGCTGCCGGTGGGCGTCTTGCGGTGCCGCGAGGAAGGGGTCGGAGCCATTGTGGTGCTCGACCGAGAGCGCGCCCGGCGGAGGATTTGCTGTAGCCATTAGTAGTCCCTGGGTCCGTTCCTTATCGGGTCATCTCCTGAATGAGATTCCCTGCTTCCACGTCGATGTGCCTCTGAAATGGCGGTAGAAGATGGGACGGGTCGGCGAAAGGTAGTATTAAGGAGCGGGCAGCGTGCGCGGAATGGGGCGGTAAGCGGTGGTGGCGTGGCCGGGGGTAGTATTAGAGACAGGAGCAAGTAAAGGTCTCACTCCGTCCGGCGGTGGGCGTAATGCAATAAGGGTTTGGGTGAGAAGGACGCGTGGGAAAGCGACTTGGGAACACGGCAGCGGCTGCTGGCACTCGGTCGCGTTTCCGTCACACTAGGGAAAAAGAAGCAAAGGCGCATCACCAGGCTGGGCCTCGGGATGGCGAAGAAGGAAAAAGAAGAGAATGCCGAACGGGCTGGAGGGGCTACAGAGGCGACAGAGGAGGGATGACAGCAGAGCGGATGATGTTGTGCAGAAGAAGAGCGAAATGAAGCGGCCGTGCGCGCCTTTGACGCTTTCACGCTTTCACGCTTTGACGCTTTCACGCTTTCGCCATCGACGCAGAGCTGAAACCCATAACATGTCACATGTCCACAACACCAGCCAAGCTACATATGCCCCTCGGCTGGTTCGCGCCGGAACTCGCTGCACGCCCAATCGCTGGACTGCGCAGACGACGTGGTAGTGCAGCGGGCCCCCTCACTGCTGCAGCTCTACTTACTGGGCCGAGGGGGATTGGGTCACCACAAACAAGACGCGCATTGCATTACCCCACGACCGCGATGCGCGATACCATCAGGGCTGCGCAGAAAGGGGTGACGCCATATTCCTGGTTAGCCCAGTGGAACGCATGAAAAGAGCGTCTCGTCGGAAGAAGGTGCTTTAGAGTCGTTGCAAGGTTATCTATCTACTGCCAGGTAGGGTCAGACCATGCACACTCACTGTGTAGATGCCGACCATGGCACATGTTCGGGGCCGTCTTTTTACATGCATCTTTACCCTTGCCGATGCTAGGCCATGGTCCACACATGCAGGACTGCTGCAGAAGCCTGCCCCTGCGTCTGGGTTCCTACAAGACTATACCCAAGACATCTGCCATGGATTCCCGAGCTCCACCTCTGCATGTCGGTCAAGTGCCCGCCAGAGACATTCTGCGTCTACGTAGCGTTTGACTGCAGGGCTTAGCTTGTCCGCTTGTTCCTGTCTGCTATCTGCCTGTTGTGGTGGACCTCCCCAGTCTCCGAGATCCTGCGCCACTACCCCGGATTATGTCACGTGAGCCTGAGTTTCTTAGCCACAGCAGCTTGGCTTGAACTCTTTGCGGCTCACTCCTGTACATGCTTCACACATGACCACCTCCGAGCCACCAACATCCGACTATGGAACCACCTGTTGTCAAGTTCAAAAAGCGAGGAGCCAAAGCTGCGCCCCGAAAAGCCGCCCCGCCACCGCCCCAATCCGATTCAGATTTGTCATCGGGGTCAGACGCAGAAGGCGAGGATGGTCGCGTAGTGAAGCGGCGGAAGATTAACGGCAACGCGCTCAAGGCCTCCACTGCAGACCAGAAGACGAACGCGGCCATCGAGGGCACAACACAATACGCAGCGAATCGCTCGGCGGTAATAGAAGCAAGCAGTGATGCGACAAAGCAGTCAAATTGGTACGACGAGAAGGCCGACGACGCTCTCAGCTCGAAGAACCTGCTCGGCAGCACGCGAACAAAGCCTGAGACCTTCATCGAGAAGAACCCCGACGCGCCCAGTCGCCAAGTAGGGCCTATGAAAGCATCGACAAACATACGAACCATTACCGTCACAGATTACACGCCGGATGTGTGCAAGGACTACAAGCAGACAGGCTTCTGTGGTTTCGGCGACAACTGCAAGTTCTTGCACGCGCGTGAAGACTATGCGGCGGGCTGGAAACTGGACCGCGAATGGGAGATGTCGACCAAGGGCAAGAAGCCTGGGGGTACTGTTGTCGCTTCTGCCAACAGGGACGAGAAGGAAAAGGACGAGGACGGCACCGATTTTGCGCTGCTGGAGAAGATACCGTTTGCTTGCATCATTTGCAAGAAGCCCTACAAGAGCCCCATTATTACAAAATGTGGACACTACTTCTGCGAGGCTTGTGCTTTGAAGAGATATCGAAAAGACCCTACATGTGCGGCGTGTAGTGCAAAGACTTATGGCGTGTTCAACGGCGCGAAGAACCTCCAGAAGTTATTGGAGAAGAAGCAGAAGTGGGAGGACAAGAAGAAGGCGGAAGCAGAAGTGAAGGCAGAGGAAGAGGAGGGCGGCGACTGAGTCTAGTAGGCAACATTAGTGCGGATCCATCTCGAAATCAGCCAACATAACATGCCCGGTTATCGGACCGCTATCCCTCCATGAATGCCTGTCTTGTAGAAACAGTCGGGCCCCTCATGACGGAAGATGGCGCGTTACTTTTCAGATTCTCCGTGTTGGCCTAGAGACGCCTGCCCAAGTGCTCTTCAGCGCAACCTCCACAGTCACCCTCTTGCAGGTTAGACACTATCATCCTACGATTTACCTACAAAGCAGCTATATTTGATAGGAATAGGAGCTAGTTCCTATGCCTCGTCGCAAAATCGACTGTACAAAAGATTCATCTCTCATGCAGCTCAGACAACATCGGCTCGGAAGGATACAAGGAAGTACAGGAGCTGAGCAGCAACATAAAAGGCACATATTGTGCTCGTGCTAGTGTAGATAGAGACCATATTACCTATCGACGCTTCTCGATCATTCTCAAGCAGCTCATTCTACTAAACGTGAGGTCCATTCTCTTCGTCCCATCTACACCTATCGTGGGCTTAACAGCTGCAGGCGACTCTACACCCCGCAAGAATGATGTCATGTCGCCGCAAACTCGCTTGTGTCGCGACCTGGAAGGTGCCGGGACGGTGAAGACTGGTAGCGTGAACAAGACGATGGTAAGTGGACAAACGTTGCAAACCATGGAGAAGACTAGGACAATCAAATGAACAACAAACGTACATGTTATTTTCTATCATCCACAATACACAAGCTCGTGATCGCGCGATGACCTGTCGTCGCGCTACCGCTCTTGGTTCTACATGTACCTAGTTAGCGCTTAGGTTTTGCCCGCTTTCTTCTAGGGGGTTGACATCTGGTTCGTCTTTAGACCGCTAACCTCACATCATTCAAAGCTTTGTAAATATGAATCTGGTCGTCAAATCGAATAAAGAATCTCAATCCAGACCTATTAACCACGTTTGTGAGAAAACACATGCATACAACTCTCGATCGGCGCGCGGCTGCTATCAGACTTGAGAGCGCAAACGGCTTGTGACAAGGACGCAACTTCCTTGGATGGCAGGCTCTGTGCATTCCATTCTCGGCAATGTCACGGTAAGCAAGAGTCGCTCTTCCTCTGCTATAACACTCACACTATGCAGCTCTCTACCTGGGATACAAACAGCGAAATGTTGTCCTCGATACACAGGAGTTGCCAGCGTACTTCGCAAGCAAAAAAACCTCCATTGTAGCTCAAGACTTCAATGATATCGACAACGAGGAAACACTGCTGGAGAACGCACAACTATCTTTTCCGAAGGTCCAATCTGCTTGACCGCGTAATTCGGGTACGCAAATTGCACCATAGTCATTTCTTTGCAATCGACAACGACTATGGCCACGAAAAGTACCTGGATCGACTACAGAATGAGAGATACAACATGGTGAAAGCTCTCGAGAAGCTTGGCAAGCGGGCAGCCGCAGTCATGTACGAGCAGAAGCAGTGGTTTAGTTGGGTGAAACAATGCCAGGCGAAAGAAGAGGAAGAGGCGGAAAGTGAAGGAAAGAAAGTAAAACTCGGATCCCTACTCTTCAAACGACACCAAAAGGAAATCGATTGTCATGAACGCGAAATGAGATCCAGGGAGAGCAAGAAGCGCCAAGAACAATACCTGAATAAGGTATACGCCAAAAATGTCTCACAAACGTCAAAGGAAGAGCAAGAGGAATGGGATCCTATACAAGATGTGTACAGCTACGAAAAGGACAATTATGTCGAGCTCATCAAGTTCTTCCTCATGCTCAAATGAGCAGGAACAAGACGAGCTTCCTGTACAAGCGGAAGCGTCTCAGCTTGATGGGCCAGCAGAACCGGAGCCTGCGGAGAAGGTTCTCTCGAAAAGCGCGAAGAAGAGAGCAAGAAAAGCCAACGCAGAGACAAAGAAGTTGGATGATCCAACCAAACAATCCGCTGAGGGCAAGAGCTTTATCGAGATGGAGACCAAGGAGCGGATGCGGGAGAGACTTCGTACGCCTGTCGAGTTCGAACGTGTAGCAGGTTACTACGTCCATGACAGCGAGGGTCCGATAGACCCCAGGACGACTCCCGCACTTCCCCACGACGAGATCGAGCAGCTATTAGATGAGATTAGCGAAATCAAGAATCTCCTCTTCTGTAGGCTTCTTTTGGCATCTAGCGCACTCCTTCCCATTGCAATCCAGGCCAATAGCATAGAAGAATTTCTGCAGAAGGAAGGACGTGACAAGAGAACATCTGCGAGACCTTTGTCTCAAGCTGGAGCGCTCCAGTCTCCAGGATGTGCAAGACGCATGTGCGGACTTCATACGTGAAAGAGACGGCGCCGATGAGCATGAGGTACCAAGATGTCTGGTCAGAGATTCTTCCCAGAGCGACATCACCGACGACGTCATGTTACAAAGACACCACAACAATGGTCAACGCCTTGTCCTCATGAACCGATACCGCACCAAACGCGGAAGAGAGAAGAAAAAGAAAGCACGGCAGCAGCAGCCGCCCGAGTTCGACTCGCAACAGAATGGCCTCGTGGACTTTGGTGACGCTGCCGATGAGAATGAGCCGACTCAAAAGCGAATCAAGATTAGGGTTTGTGGTCGCGACATGTACAACTGCCGCAAGCGAGCGGGCTCTCAACCGCAGCGGCTGGTTTCATTTCTCCATCATCGCAAAAGACTCCAACCTTGCTGATGCCGTGGCAGTGTGTCGCAACTGGGACGAGTTCTTCGAGCTCAACATACTCTGCATGCATCACTACTTCCTGGCTCCAAAGTGGACCAAATTCATCGGGGATGCGCACCGTCAACAAGTCTTGCTAGTTGGATTTACCCCTTACTTCAAGCTTGACAACGCCGAGGCCAAAACAAGGTATCATCAGACTGGCGGGCGGGGAATTGCAGGACGATCGCACGAGATCAGGGAATCCCGCAACATCATCTGTGGCTACATCAAGCGTGACGATACCTTCAATCGCCGCTTCATCCAGTATCTAACTATGGAGTCGGGCGAACTGCGTGCTTTGGTGCATGATCCAGTAACTGGTTATGTCACTGTTCAACCACCCGAAAAGGAACTCTGGCTAAGCCGCGAGAAGACTGGAATTGGCCGAGCTAGAAAACACGAGTACAATATCATCAGTGAGGTCGGGCCTGCTTTCATCGAAGATGTTGAAGCGATGAGGTCGTGGCAACTCAACTTCGACGATTACTATGATGTTTACATCCGGGATGCGGAACCCGGTCGAGGTGCGCACGAGCTGCAGCAGAAGATCGAGGAGGTATGTTGGGCACAGCGACGTCTACACATAGACAGCTAACTAGTGCAGGTATTCGCACATGCCCTCCGGTTTCGCTCAGTAAAAGACATGTTTACGAGAGCACGTCACATCCTCCAGACCGTCACAGAAGAGGACGGTACCAAACGGATTCGCAACGTCCGTCCAGGAGAAAAGGTAAAGACTATGGCTGATGTCCTCGACAGCAATGCAGAGGCTGTCAGCGCCCGTTCCATCCCCGAAACACAGGAAGTAGACGACATGTACAAACTGCGATACGAGTTCACAGAAGCCGATGAAGTAGAAGATGCTATCCTATTCCCGAGGCTCGCGAATGGCGAACTGCCCAACCGGCCTCCGCGCCACAAGACCATGCCAGCGGAATTTTGGGCTGATCGGGACAAGCTCTTGAAAGACAACCAACGAGGTGCTCTTGACTTTGTAGAGGACATCTACCCGATGGAATGGCGCAAAGCGATACGATCCGTGATGATGCCTCTGTTCAAAGCAGGCATCATCCGAAGTTCCTATCACCCGGGGGTCAGTGGTGTTGCAACTGCCGGCGCCGAACCCGGCCGGTCGCTCGACCTCTACATTGATTGCCGAACACCAAGTCCGAACAACGAAAATGATTGGAGATATCGTGGACCCTACGCCCTTTGACCGCGACTACCTTGTCAAGATGGCAAAGAAATTTCGAGCGCAACACGCCCCAGCCAGGTTTTCGGCGCTCCGGATGTGGTCTGCCCCGCATTTCTACCCGATGAAAGCCAGGGAGGGAGATGGCTTCTTGGACGACAGGGGTAGATTCTGGGAATGGAAGTACATTCCCAAGGACATGCCCATGAGTGAATGGAGCGTGGACAAGTCGATGGATATGGTACTGGGTGCTTACAAGCATATTTGGGGACGCCAGGTGGTAGTTGCCAGAGATGTTTTCCTGGTTATGGGCAAGGACGCAGACGACTGTCGGAGAATAGGTGAAGGTGTCACGTGGGCCGTTCAGACGCAGAGCCGCTTCGAGATTGACTTTTGGCGAAGCTTTGTCAATGTGGATGCCGACTTCTTGGAAGGGCTGCATCCTGTGTGGCTTTCCTAGCGAACCTACCTGTAGAGGCCTTGGGAAACTGGTATGGGGGTTAGCGGTAGACTAACAAACCAAGCTCAGCGTGCGCACATGTGCATTCCAAGAAGCAGACGTTGAATTAGCCTATGTCTGCTCTTAGACGGCTTTGTGTCGCACAGCATGCCAACTGCAGGATCGCGGGCTGCTTGGCGCATTGACCGATCACGAGTAGTTCGAGGGACCTATATTGTCTAGGAACAGGACTTAATGTGGAGAGGGATGCATCTTGGCTGCTAGCCGGGTAGCTGTGGAAACCCCTCTCCCGCGGTTCACTTGGCGATCTGGTGTGCATATGGGCCGGATGGCAGTGCAGTGGTCGATCGCGGCCACGTCTGTATGAACATGGGGATGCATATGGAAGGTGCTGGAGCAGTTGCAGCGGAAGCAGGAGTGTACGCGTGCCGTCGCAGCAGGGCGGCTGGTGGTGGTGGTGGTGGTGTGGAATGGGATGGAGACGCGAACCCTTCTAGAACCGTTGATCGCTGCAACGCCTGGAAAGCCCCCCCACCAAGCCCGGCCCAAAGCGGCAAGGCGTGTATCCGAATAGCAGCCGGATAGAGACCGTCAGATCACAACCTTGAGCGTGCCCCTCGGGCCAGTCGAGGCAGAGATTTTGCAATCACCATCTTGACGCCCCCCGAGCACGCGGGTGTCGTTGCCTGCGCCCATGGCCCGCGTGAGACGCTGAGAAGGCACAGTTGCAGTCTCGTTGGCTCGGTGCGATTGAATCTGGCACAGCGCAGAGCGGCAGCCACAGTAACGCCGTCCCTGTGACCTCGACGCCGCCCAATCGCCCGCCAGCCGCCGAATGCGTCACTCCCCGATACCAGGTACGCGACGGGCAATCTGACAATCGCTGCCTGTGCTGCCTGCAACCGCCCGCCATGAGTGCGACAACTGACGCTACTCAGGTGCCGCCCAGTATCTTTTTTCCGCCATATATAACCACCTACCGGCCGCAACAGCCTGCTGCGGCGCTCGCCCAAAGCGGAATCATCCGGCCGATCAGAAGACTCACCCATATCAGCGCAGTCCATGCTTCTTCACGCCGACCCGAGCCTGGCCGAGATCCCAGGCTTCAGAAAAGAGCAATTGGACGCCTTGGCCCGCAGCGTCGAGCTCAGAAGGCAGCAGCTCGAGCACGATATCAAGGATTATATAGAGGCCAAGCAGGACGAACTGCGCAGACATGGCCAGGAGGTACCATCTCTCACCTTTGTACCTTTTGGACTGTTGTAGGAGACTGATTTGGGCCTAGCTTGTAGACCGGTACCGCTCCATGGCATGCGACGAGCAATCCGCGTCAGCAGAACAAACTTGTACCAGTGATGCTGCAAGCACTGCGTCACCGCTCGACCCAAGGAAGCCTGAGCCTGAGCCTGAGCCTGAGCCTGAGCCTGAACCTGAGCCTGAAGAGAAGATCAAGCAGAAGAAGCACACCAGAGTGCACAAGAGGGAGAAGGAGCTCTATGGCCTAGTTACGCCCGTCTTCCTACCCTTGCTCGACGCACGCGACAGTTTGCCTGAAAAGAAGAAGAAAAAGACCAAGCCCGAAATCGCGCATAGCGCAAATACCACGGCAAACTCGGCGCATGCAGGAGCGTCAAGAGATGCTGAGCAGAGCAAAGACGGCCGGAAGTCTAGGAAGGACAACAAAGACCTGGAGTGCACAGCGCTGGGGGAGCCAGGCAAAGAGAATCAGTCAGCCGAGACAGCGAAAAAGGCCAAGCGCACCACCATGAAGAAGTCTGCGCTGCGACACAAGGACACGCCTAGATCGCGACGGAAAAGAGTCAGTCTGGTCATCGACGGTCATACCGTCCTGCCCGCAGATAGCGTAGACGAACCAGCCCTCATATCGCCCAGCAGCGAAGCAACGTCCGCCTCCAACTCGACCGCTTCGCTCGACGACTTGATAGATCCGCGGCTCACCACCCCAGAGCCACCAGTCTACCCCGAACACCGCGACGCCTTACACCACAGCCTACCCCTCCCCATGACCAACGCCATCCACTCGGCTTCAAAATCTCTGTCCGAAAAACCACCAACCCTCTCCATTGCCACCGAACACTCCCCACCACTTTCCTCCCCACGCTCCCCACGCTCCCCACGCTCCCCACTTTCCCCCCGCTCCCCCAGCATACCCTCCGGCGCCGCACAAACCGCAACCCGCACATTCCTCGACCCTTCACCCTCCCTCCCCCTACAAGCCGCACACTCCATCCCCAAAACCGCAGGCCCAGACCCCATCTACCCTACCCCAGCACCCGTCACCACCGCCCAACTCGAAATCGACGATCTCGCAGACGACGACGACACGAACTTCGACACCTACGTTGGCGGCTTACACGGCAGTGGTGTGGATGACGTGGATCAGGCGGGCAGCTACGGGTACCCGAGTAGTCTCGGCGCCAGCTACATGGAGAGTTATATGCAGAACCGGCCGTTGAGCGTGAGGATGCAGGCGGCGAGTAAAGCGGGGCTGGGCGAGGACGAGAAGAGGAAGTTGTTGGAGGACAAGGATGAAGGAGAGGCTGAAGAAGAAGAGGAAGAAGAAGAAGAAGAAGAAGAAGAAGATGATGATGATGATGATGATGATGATGATGAAGTTGATTTCAAGCATAATGAGGACACGGGGAATAAGGCGGTGGATGCAGGGGATGACAACTTCATGGGGGATATGGAGGATTTTTGAGAATTGGGTTATGGGTTCAAGGAATTGGGGGGACTGGGATTGGATTTGGATTTGGATTTGGATTTGGATACGAGATGCATGAGCTCCAAGTTACTCAAGGTGGGCCATCTTGGATGAGGAATGGTCACTGCAGTAGAGGTGGGCGGGAGCTTCGAGAGCTCATGATACTCACAACGACAACTCGATTTTACGCGAGCCATTGGTCTCACACTCATACACTTTGGTCACATGACAGGGATAATAGGTCTACGTTGGCCTAGCGGCGCACGACAAGAACAGGGCAGACGATCAGATACGTTTGGACCATTTTTTTTGGATACCGGGTTGCTTGTAACTTTTTTCTTGTTCAAGGAATTTTGTATATATGGGCGAACCATTTTTTCCTCTTCTTCATTACGTTGGTTTTGGATTATTAGATACTGCAGAGTTCTTGTATATCATGCCATATAACCTTCAAACACATCAAAACTTCACTCAAACCCATATTCCCTTGCGTCGTTCGACATTCACACACAAACATACACATACATCAATCCCTCTGACTAACCTGCTGAACGCGATTCACTACCCTATCCAACAAACTCACCATCTCATCGCTCACGAATCGGGGATCGTCTTGTTGGATAAAGTGACCACAGCGAACACCGGTTATAGGACCAATAGCTCTGCCTTCGTCTGTGATGTTGCAGAGACCTTCGTTGTAGCGGCGCCAGGCAGGGTTGGCATACGTCATGGTAAGAACCTTTGGTGTTTGCAATGTACCCCTATCTATCTCTCGGGTTAGTCTCTGTAATCCAAGAGCCGACTTGGAAAGAGACAAGTACGTACACGACTGCTCAGCAAATGTCTCCCAGTCATGACCCACGACTGTGAGATAGGGGCCTCTGCCCAGATAGCCTTCGAGTTTTGGTGCATCCGCTTTCGGTAATAGTTGTGGTAGGTTTCTTCTTGAGAGGCCCTCTTGGCTGGGGACATCGGGGTGGAACATTCTTTTATACTTTTCCCTTGTAGCGCGTACTTCGTCTTCCGTGACACCTTCGGGTAGTGTGTGTGGGTTGAAGTCTGGCGCATCCGGGTCTGGCCAAAAGTCTTGGTAATCCGAGTTGGCCATGATACTGTCTAAAAATAGTAGGCCAGATACGGTCCCAGGATAGCATTGCGCGAATAATCTTGCAAGCGCACATCCGATGCTGTTGCAGACGAAAATAAGACAAGGGTAGTGTGTAGGTTTGTTAATATCAAGATGATCCCTCCATATTTGAAGCGTGAACTGCTTGAGTGCTTTGACTGCAGATATTGCGTCGTGTCCATGCGACGGCGGGGGATCTTGGTCGTCCGGATCGGGATCAGAGTCTCCTTGGCCGTATCTATCGTAACTTAACAGAGCAGGATACGGTAGACGGCCCACGACCCTTTTCTCTAAGAAACTGCGCATGGTCGGATCCCATGAACTTCTTGGCATCATGAGCCCGTTCAGGAAAACGATCAGCGTTTGCGAGAAAGGGTTCGGATGGCCGCCGTGGGGCTTCGATGCAGGGTAGTACGTGTAGTGTATTCGCGCGCCAGGCTTATTATCGAGCGCCAGCGAAGACACCTCGGCATCCGGAATGGGTGGCATGTCGTCTTCCAATGAGTTTATGCTACCAGGAAACGGGATCGCATAGCTGCGGTTGTTCATGGATTCACGTTTCCTAGCCGTCTTGATAGGGTCTGTTTGCGCCGACTTGGTACCCGGTGCATTAGCCTGGTTCATGGTCGCAGGCTTTTCCTTTGTTGCCAGTCCTTCTCTTTCTTGCCTGGTCAGGCCCGAATATTTGAGTTCGGTGGACATGTACGGGAATGCCTCCATGGTTTGGCGCAGTGGGGGGCGGGGGCCTTTGTTAGATGCGCAGCGATTACTTAGTCTTCCTGAATGAAAGAAGGCGCGATCTGCAAACAGGAGCGGAAGACGTCGGAATGGGCTATGCTGGGGAAATCGAGAGGGCTAGAAGATTCATGAACGTCCACGCAGCTTATGCGTCCACGAATGTTGATTCGAAATGTGTACTCTAAGCTGCGAACGAGTTACCCCTCTTCGCATCCAAGGCGGGAGAGAACAGCGAACAGCAGGTTCTAGGTCGCGATCGGAACCAGGCCTACGCTGCCAATGAGCTCTCACGTGTAGGCGTTATCCACATCGCCAAGGGTAGCGATGTCCCAAGTGGTTACCAGGTCGACCGAAATGGAGAGCACGCGGTGTTTCTCGACATGATGATGTCGCGAGATGGCGCCGGTCACGGCCACGCGCTCATGGCGGCCAAGAGGGGCTTCATCACGACAACGCCAACCCACACCCCCCAGAGCGCGGACACGGGTGGCTTGGAGGATGCTGCCGGACCAAGGAGCGAGAGCTGCCGGGCTGAGAGAGAGAAAACAAGAGCACGGCGTTTTGTTGGGTTGGGCGGCCGAGGACGAGGGCGATGGCGATGGCAATGGCGGTGGGGATGTGTTGCTGGCAAGCATGGTGGGGCGGACGTGGGCGGCCACAGCGGCCAGGAACACTCCCCGCGGCTATGACGTGTGACGTGTTTGTGCGGAAGCCCACGCAGGTCGCTGCTTCCCCTTCACCGTGCCCGCCTGCCTTCTGCGTTGTTGTTGTTGTTGTGCTCACTTGTATCCACCCGCTAGACTCGTGCCCCTTCATATCAGTCTTTGCCCGCGCCGTGTGCCAGTCCCTCTCCACCACCCACCGCAGTTTTACTCCTTTCATTCCTTTCACTCCCCCCACACATTGAGCACTGGACATCGAACGTCGCCCGCTATCCTTCGCTGTAGCATCATACTCGACGGCATACACTCACCACCCAGCATTGCCCACGAGCCCGAAGCCACGGCGCACTTCTCTTCCCGCAGCCTGCATTAGGTGCGTGTGGCGTGTGCTGCCTCTAGAAGGCGCAGAAGTCGACTAACCGCCTTCTAGCGTGGTGCAGCTTCATCATGACATACGCCGACGCTGAAACCCAAACCGTCTGGGCTGGCCTTACCAGGATGGATGTTCGTCCTGACATCCTCTTCACTGCCCCCGACACCACCACTCCGCCCGCCGAGATGATAACAGAGAAGATGCAGGGCCTCGATAATGTCGTAACCGGCGCCCAGCTAGGTACCCTCGATCCGACCAGCTCCTCTCTCCAGAGCCTGCTCCAGAGGCGACACAAGCGCCCTGACATACCCGCACGCATCTCTCTGCCGCAATCCGACCTTGACGACGAGGTCTTCCCCTCTCCGCCTCCGACTCATGCTCTGCTTTCCCCGCTACCCGAAGCCAATAAGCGCTTCGCCGGTCACACTCCGTTAATCCCACGCGCCCTGTCCCCGGTGCAAGATGAGGAACCCGCGGTGGAAGAGCCGCCTGCCCAGGAGGAAGAGACGCTGTTCGGTACACCACCGGAAGATCAGCCTTTGATTGGTCCGCTCATGCTACCCACCAACCCGGTCGATGGTGCTAGTGATCACATAGCACTGGACGTGCTCGATGATGTGCTCGAGAAGGTTGCCAAGGACCAGGTCAGGTTTAGCAAACTCAAGGATGCACCCGAGCCCTACGCTCCCCCTGCAGCTACAGAGAGTGCTGAAGAGGGCTTGCCACTGAGTCGAAAGGGATCGGCCGAATCCCGCCATTCATGCGCCACCGAAGTCGTGGATGGTGTCAGGCTCAAGAGTCCACCTCTCAACTTTGGAGTACCCATTGGGCAAGTATAGACTACTTCGCAACCCCAGTCGCGAAAGGGAAGCTCTTCAGAATCTGGCAAGCCAAGTGCGTCAGCGTCTCGCAGGAGCAGCCCAGCTCAAACTCCAAGGGACATTTCTCCAGAGTTTGGGTTCACCTAGTGCATTTGCATGGCGTACTATAGCGGATTGGATTGGATTGGATCGGACTGGATCACGGGATGGCGTCTGGGGTAAAGAAAGACATGACATCAAATGAGAGCGATACCCCACGACATGCACTCGTGCAGTGCATCACGGTATTCATCGCAGGCTATAGACTACCAGCCTAGCGTCAGAAAATAGTACAATACCATTACAGTCTCTTGGCAGCCGGCGTTTCATGTCTGTGGCTAGCAGGTGCCATCGGCCATCACCTCTTCCCCACGAACCGATCCTTATCCTCTAGGATCCCCCTCGCCATCTCCAACTGCTCGTCCGTTTGCACAACCAACGTCTTGTACCTCGCGCCCTCAGCACTAATATCCGTTACCACACCCTCAATCTGCCTCGCATTCTTCTCCTCATCAACCGCGAAACCCAAACACTTGACTCCCCTCACAACAGCCTGCCTCAACTTCCCCCCTTTCTCACCAATACCCCCCGCGAAAACAAGCGCATCGACCTCACCATCCAACTTGGTAAAATACGGCGCCACGTAATTCAGGATGCGATCCACGAACATGTCAAACGCCAGCTTATCCTCTGTCCGCTCCGAAGCGCTGATTTGCCCAAAATCAGTAGTACCAGTCAGACTCTTCCACCCGCTCTTCTTATTCAGAATCTCCTCGGCCTGCGTAATGTGCAGCTTCTCGCTGGAGCTGTGCGAGGGCTTGCCGGCGCTGTGCGTGTAGTGGAACATGAGGGAGGGGTCGATGGAGCCCGAGCGCGTGGCCCCTGGTAGGCCGGCGAGGGGCGTGAGACCCATGGATGTATCGAGCGACTGGCCGCCTCGGATGCAGCATGCGGATGCGCCGGAGCCGAGGTGCAGGGCGATGATGTTGGTTTGGGCGAGCGGCTTCTGGAGGTGCGTCGATACGGCGGCTGCGATGAAGGCGTAGCTTATGCCGTGGAAACCGTATTTGCGCAGTTTGTTCTTGTGCGCCATGGCTTGGTCGATCGGGTAGGTGCGTATGTGCTCTGGGAGTGTGTTGTGGAAGGAGGAGTCGAAGTAGGCAATGTTTTTTGCGTGCGGGAGCATGGCTGCAACGGCTCGGACAATGGTGAGGGCAGGGGCGTTGTGGAGGGGCGCTAGGTCGGAGAGCTCTTCGATGTGGTGGTACGTTTCCTGGTCGATGACTTGGCTTCGCGGGTAGTCTCCGCCATGTACTACGCGGTGGCATGTAAAGTGGATGTCTTCTTTGCGGCTGAGTTCAGGAAGTCCGTGGTCGTTGGTCAGGTGATCCAAGATGTAGCGGAATCCGTCTTCTTGTGAGGCGACATTTTCGAGCTCTTTCCCTTTGATCTTTTCGTCTCCGCGCTCGTACTTTAGCTTTGAAGGCGGCGCGGTAAGGCCTTCGACGGTTGCTTCGGCGAGTTGTTTCGGGACGGAGGCGCCGTCCTCGGGGGTTTTGTACACGGATATCTTGACGCTAGACGATCCGGCGTTGATCGAGAGGATGATCTCAGGCATCGTTGTGACTCGTGTAGGGCGTTGTCTAGGAATTTGGCAATGAGATTCCTTGCTCCGGCAGATATTCAATGTAGTAACTCAAGTTTCTAAATCTCTTTCTGGACGTCGAGCGCAGCGACGTAGTTTCGACGTGGAGTAACAATGACGTCGTTGGAAACTCACAGGGGATCTTGAGCAGCACCAATTCCTTTAGGAATCAACTTTGGAGTAGAGAGCGGTTTGAGGTAGCCAGGATCTTGCCGTTATATAGATGATTCAAATCGATATTGTGAGTTTCAGCCTTCCACGTGCGGGTAGTATCAGACTCGAATGATCGGAAGTCGCGGAGCTTCCAATTCCACATTTTTTTTTTCATATCACCATTTACACCATCGTCATACATGCATAAGTCTTTTTATCAGTCTCTGCTTATAGGTCAATGTTCCATCATGGTCCCTCGTGATAGCATGTGTGGGTTTGGGTGTGCTTCGCGATGCGCCCACATGGGTGTTCAGGTACAGTCGGTGATATGACATCATCGCCGTTGGCTTCCCTCAGCACCTGTCAAAGTCTAACAATGCCTCTATTCCGACTGCAAGGTATATTCGATTGCTAAAGGCCTTAGCATAGGAGTGGGTGCGTAGATCTGTGAAGGTGTATCGTGCCATGACTATGCTGAGTGAAATGTGAGCGTTAGGCGGTTTCAGTACGATTGTTTGCAGTTTTGCAGTTTTTTTGAGGCAGTGAGGCTTGGTTGAGCGAAGATTGAAGCTGTACAGGAAAACCAGGGCAGTTACAGATTATCACTTCAAAACCATGGAGATGAATTGCCAACACAACGCTCTGGTAAGAAAACAACGTCACAAGCCAATCCACATCTCACACCATACCACCCCCGCAACTTCTACAGTGACTTTTAACAATTTCTCATTTCTCTACCTCATTCCATAGTGCCGGAATCTCGTACCAACCGACAGGCACGTTCGCTCGTCTTTTTATCTATACATGCCTCAATACTTTCCATGTTCATGTGCGCACAACCAGTAATAAACATCAAAATGAGCCAGCCCATGATAAAGTTCCGCAGCCTTGCGACCCAACTGAGACAAGAAAACAAAACAACGCTGTGGTGTACTGAGATATCTGTGACCCGAAAACCCGCACCCCCTGATGGACAAAGAGAAACTAGAGAAACTAAAGAAACTAGAGAAACTAGAGAAACTCCAAGATGATGCGATAACATGCATGTGTCGCGCGTAGCAAAACAATAACGCCGACCAAACGAAAGAAACACAAAGCGCTCTGCGCGAGGTTCGCGCCGCCGAGTGTTGCAGCAAAGTCAACGACATGTTGTCGTTGTGTATGACGTCCGACGCATGGTTTTCCTTTTTTTTTCTCTCTCTCTTTTTCTTTTCTTCTCTTTCCGATGGCATCTGGCCGTTTTCGTCTCGTGGTGGCAATGTACAGCTTGGCCTGCCCTGCCATGTAAAATCTGGCGTACAAGCGGGCCCTAAACTGCTCGATCTCCAGGCGCAAGTTTGTGACGTATTTCCGCTATCCAAGAACGAACCAAAGCGAGCGATTGAACAGCGATCCATGTAGTTATCGAATCGACGGGCAATGATGAACATCTAGCCACCCTTGCGATCCGCAGCATTGATGGGCAACGGCTCACCCATCGACTTCTGGTCTGGCGCCCTTGGCTTCTTGTTCTTCCCCTTCTTACGGGGAGGCTGCTGTTGCCAAGAACTGGGACTATTACCTGCCGCATTCGGCTTGTTCGGCCTCTCATTGTTCGTGGTGCTTTTTTGCTGCTGGCCATTACGATTCTCCTTGGCGTTACCGTTAGAGCCACCTGTGAGCGACGCGCGACGATGTTGCTGGTTGTT
This sequence comes from Alternaria sp. 'sect. Undifilum', assembly GCA_024321975.1. Lineage (NCBI taxonomy): Eukaryota > Fungi > Ascomycota > Dothideomycetes > Pleosporales > Pleosporaceae > Alternaria > Alternaria sp. 'sect. Undifilum'. The sequence continues at coordinate 5,721,311 of JAJJZI010000004.1, forward strand.
TGGTTTGGCCTGCGACTTGTGACCGTTGTTACCATTGACAAGCTTGCTAAGATCAGCAGATCTGCTGGCAGTAGGCGAAGGCGTGCGCGACTCAAACACGGGCGACAGCAATGGAACCGTCGCAGACTTGATCTCTTGAGGATGTGCTCGCTGCACATTTGATGTTTCCAGAGGAGGTAGGCCGTTAGTGTACGCTGGTGCACCCCACTGATGGGGAATGGAGCGAGTGGGCGATTCATCGCTGCGGTCGCTTTGATGGCCGTTCGTGGCCTCGTAGTTTCCCCAGCCATCGCCAAAGGTGGGAAACGGTTGCTGGCCTTCGCTTGGTACACGCGTCAGGTCATTTTCCTCCACTGGCGGGATACCGTTCATTGAGCCATTAACGATGGGAGGACCCATGTTTTGCACTGTTTCTTGTCTCTCCATCTCTTGGAGAACGAGTTGCTGACGCGCCTGGAGTTGCTGAATCTGCTGAATCTGATGGATAGCTTGGTCATTGGCGTATAGCCCAAGTGGAGTTTGAAGTGGCATCTCTGGCGGTACAGTCTCCACCATGTCACTTCTAGGATGAGGTTGGCTTGGAAATGAACCATTAACAATGACTGGACTGTTGTCGACAGGTGGACGGACGGAGTCGATGCGTGACTTCCGCCGCTCAGTGGACACATCATTCGGGTGAGTCACGCCAGTAGAATAGCTACGCATGTGTCCAAGCGGCGAAGGTGATCGAGTCACTCGTCGTAGCGCAGTGTTCAGAGGAGGCTGGGTGATCTCTGGCGACACGCGTCGGCGACGCTGAGCCAATTCACTAAAGGATGGAATCGTTCCAACAGCATACTCTTGTAGAGGGCGTACCTGCGGTTGCTCTGCAACGTAGTAGCCGACATATTCCTTTGGCGAGCTAGTGTCGGAAGATGGAATCGACTCTGGCTGGGACATGTTGGGCTTCACCGGGATCTCCGAGGTCATCTGTGGTCGCAAAGGATCTTGCGAAGATTGTGCAATAGGATAGCCAGCAAATGTCCCGGGGTCCATGAGCTGGGGTACGGGTGGATATCCCACGATGACAGGCTGCTGTCCAGCACTGCGAGGAGGCTGCGAGTGCGAACGAAGGGAGCTTGTCTCACTCACATTGGAGACGCTATGCACTGCTCGATGTACACCGGGTATGCTGTTGCTCAAAGACGGGGAAGAAGGATTGGTTCGCGATCCGTCTTGTGAGCCATTGGGGTCGGACTGGGGCGAAGTGAAGAAGCCAGGATAGTGGTATAAAAATCCCTGAGGAAGAGCGTTTGGCGGTATTCCACGCTCAGCCAAACGAGGGCTTTGTCGACCATTGATGTAGGGCGACTTTTGCGGTGACCCATTTGTGCTGTTAGACGCCCTACCCTGCGCTTGTGCCTGGACAACGGCGTGAGCGTGCATTTGCGCGGCCCGCACTTGGTGTGCTTGCTGAGCGTGTTGCTGGGCGGCCAACTGAGCACGTAGAGAGTTCGATTGCATCTCTAGCATCTGGTATTGCTGATACAATTGATCGTGTAGCTGATCGTGGATGCCTCTTGGGAAGCTGAAGTACTCTGGGCTAGCGCTCGCGGGGATAGGCGGGCTATGTAGGAAGGATGGTCGACCCTGGCCGTAGTTGGAGCTGCCGGAAGATCGCCTATTACCCCCATGCTGACCCTTCGGGTTAAAGCCTCCTCTGCCTTTTGGACCCCCTCGTCCATTCCGATTTGGTACACTAGAGGTAATGATGGCTTTCTGCGACTGCGGCTTCTTAAAAATCGCGTTCGACTTCTCCTCGGGTGGATACTCAAATTGCTCGCATGCCTTGGCGAGCTGCTGACCATCTGCAAGGAGATCGAAAGCACGGCGGAGTTCCAGGTGTATACCGCGCCATGCATAATCGTCGGCGGAATTACCAAGATTGCGCTCCGTGTTGAAAGGTTCCTCTACACAAAGGCGATTAACCCCCTCCTTCTGACCACCACCAGGATGCCATCCCTTCTCCTCTCGCGGTATCCGCTTGCCTTGCCGTACCGAGATGGCGTCTTTCTCATAATCTATTTCGTGTCCGTAAAGACGGAAGAAATGGAAGAGAAGCTGGCCCAGGCTTTCCTTGTTCTTCTCTCCATAGCCTCTCAGCTTGTCTACATCGTCGGCAAAACTCGATAACGAAGGCTGGCCGGTCGTCTCGTCTAGTGCTCGATCGGGAAGGTCATGCAGCGTCGGCAAGACGGGCGGGTCCCGCGTCTGGAGAAAGTTGAGGATCAGGCATATCCATGTATACGAGCTGATTGTGCCACCAATACCTGGGCGGGGTTAGTGGAGAAGGAGGAGAGTGTGCGGCAAGCTAACCAGCGTCGTTCAGGATACGCCGCTTTGTCCAGTGTTTGATTATCATGGCGAGCGGTCGAACACGATCGTCGAGCTGTATGTAGGTCTTGATCATGCGGGTATTCTCGATTGCGGCGACGTTGTTCACGTTGATGTCGCATGAGATTCGCAGCTCAGGGTCCCAGACTTTTACTATCCGGACCTTGGCTGCTGGTATGCATACCACACGTTCCATGCCATCTAAAGAAAAGGTCAGTCTGAATCCCTTTGAGGATGCGTGGAAACGCACGTTTGTCCAAAGCCTCAGCCAATGGGTGCATCTCTTCAAGCCATTTCATGGGCGTTTGAATGCAAATATCAACTGTTCTTGTTAGTGTGGACCTTCAGATTGCCGAGTAACACTTACCATCGCTCTCAGATGTCCACAACATGTTGCCAGAGGAACCAAATACATGGACCATGATTTTGGTACCAGGAAACTCGGTCTCCAATATGCGCTGCACCTTTTTTATAAAGCGCTCTCGTATATGGTCGTCCTCGAGTTTCGGCACTAACCGATCGTACAGCTCTCGCATATCTCCGCTCAACTTGTCATCTTCGTGGGGGTCTAAACTCTTCTTTGGCTCCTCCTTGGCCTTTTCCAGTATCTCGTCTGATTGGTAGGGCATGCGTCTCCGACCCAGCATGCCGACGTTGGTCTCGAATCTGCACTTGAAGGGGCGTGCGGGTCTCAGCGTGGGCATAGTGCCGTTTGCTTCGGACGAGACAGAGCGTGGCGAATGGCTGCCCAATCCGCTGTTTGGCGAGGGAGAGCGTGAGCGCGTGGTGTACTTGCGGGCGACCTGCAGGGGCGTCGAGGGAACGGAGTTGGAGTGGTGTGAGACGATTGACGGGCGCTGGGCGCGCGTCTGGGAGCGCGCGTCTTCCCGTTTGCTGGACATATTTGGCAGACGGTTTGATGTCATCGTGGGCGCGCTGGTGGGCACGCTACGCTGTGTACTCTTATTCCCATCTGTGGTATATGTGTGCGCCTGTGCCGTCTTCACGGAAGGCTTCTTGGAAAGGGTGCGGCCTGAGTCCCGCTGGGGAGGCGGGCTCAGCGAGTGGGGAGACACAATTACGGCGGGCAAGAGCGTGTGCGGGGTGGATTGATGCACTTGGTCGATGCGCGCGAGCTGCAGAAAGGGATGCAGCAGCAGGTACGGCGGCACGTGGGTGTAGGGTAGTTGCTGATGTAGTGGGTGCAGCTGAGGGAGCGGTAGGGGTGAGTAGGCGGAAGAACAAAGGGCCGGCGAGAGCGCTTTTGTCTGGCGAGGGTCCGAATGAATGGGCTGGGGATGTTGAATGTAAAGATATGGTGGGTTGTTGTTGTGGTGGTGGCGGCGGTCGCTCATAAACTTCAGTGGGCGCTCGCTGGCTATGGGAATGGGGGTACTCGGGGAGGGGCTGCGGCCGCTGGAGGGCGAGTGCAGAAGGCGTGGGGGGAGTCGACAACAGGGAGATGCTTCCAGAGCAGATAAAGGCAGAGGGTGGAATGTGTGAAAAGCACACGGCGAAGGTGTTGTTACTCGGGAATTCGGCGTCGTGAGTGCTGGTGCGTGAACCCCTGCTGTGAGAGCCGTGTGTGCACTCGTCGCTGCTAACGTCTTCGGCGTCGACTGTGGTTCCGCCGGTCAGCGCTGGACAATGGCTAGACGCAGTCGGGATTCGAGGCTCTGCAGACGGTGAGCGGAGCGGTGCAAGAGGAGGGAGAGGAGGAGGAGGAGGAGGATGTCGACAATCTGTGAGGTTGTGTGCAGAGCAGCGGCATGCATGGGCATGGGGGCACATGGGGCCACACCTAGTAGGTCCTAAGGAGGGATGAACGCACAGGGCTGCCTCTAATGCGCTTTGGGACGTGTGACTGCGCCTTCTCCAGGGACAATAATATAACACGCAATTCAATCAATATAAACTCTGCTGCACCATTGCGGGGCGTGCTGCCGTATTTCTTGCAGCTGTGTTCCTGGAGGCCATGGCCCAAGACACGATCCCCTTGCTTCATTCACCACTACCATGACCACACCACGCCGGCGACGTTCCCCCGCGCTCAAAGCACAGAACCAGGGGAAAAGCACCACCACCCACGCCACACCGTCAGCCGTCACCAGCACTGCCCGTGCTGCCCGTGCGGAGACGGTAGTATGCAACGGGCCACTCCGTCGTGCTTCTAGCAGTACCCAGTACGCTAAAAGGCAACTTACTGTAGAGGGAGCGACGCGAGAGTCGAGTCGACTTGCTGACTGACGAGCTCATCAACTCGTGTTAGCGGAACAAGTCGTGTCCAGCCAACAGCCAAGCATGGGCGTCTCCTGTCTCGTGCAGTCCATGGCATGGGGCATGGCGGATGGCGGATGGCGGATGGCGGCTGCTCGTGAGATTGTAGGGCAGCCAGACCGCCCGACATATCTTCCTCCTCGGACACTGTCCACTACCAAGACTCAATGTGTATTTTCAGACTCGTCAGATCTGTGTCTGGCCGGCATATCACCGCGTGAGCAGACGCAGGGACAGCACCCACCCGCGCCTCCAATCCCAGGTAGAATAGCATCCTGCGTGCCGGTGATAGAGGCCCGACGTTCTCGCGCGCGGGAAGGGGTTGTTTCGACGCGGTAAAATTGGCGGTTATCATGCAGGCAATTGGCGACGGGCGGACTTGACTCAGGTGCCCGGCCTCGAGCCTGGTCACGTGCCTGCAGTAGTTACGGTTGGCGGGAGGGGCAAGGGGGTCGTCGTGGTCTGGCTACGGCAGGCGCGTAGGACCGATGGGGATCGTTCCTTCTTCCCGGGACTCCTAAATGTCTTGGCGCACCGCTGCCAGTCCTGCAGCACTGCTGCAGCGTAGTGCAATATTGCAGTTACAAGCTAGAAGCCTTCGACAAAGCTTCTTGATGCTAGAGCTTCTTCTTTTGAAGCTTGTTCCAGAGCTGTAACCCTAAAATGTTAGCTTGTTTAGAAGCTTTACCTTGGTGGGCTGGCCCATGTGAGGAGGAGTCCCGGCAACTTCGTACATCTGATGCCGAGGCGCTTTCGCATGCGGCTTGTATACGTGCCATCGAGTATGCTATCTCGCCTCCCACGCGCTGCACGACCAAGTCCGTCGTTTACCCGCCGTACAACTGCTCATCGAACTTTCTCTCCAGCCATGGCCCAGCGATGCATTGGTAGGCGGCTTAGCAACCCCATCTTGTGCGACGATGGTTGATGGACCATAGCGAACCCCGCCCTCTTGTCTGCACCCCCGCGGCGACTATCACTTCCCCTACTAATTCTATCGCAGTATCTGCGGCCTTCAAGAGAAATTCCGTCCTGCTATATACGAGTTCCCCAAGGTCGTCTCGACAGCACAGAAGTTGCTCAAAGCAAGTATGTTGCCTGTTCCATGTCCAACACCATCGTCCGGATCCCAATGAGACACCCAACAGCACGCCCCTAGGCTCTTGACTTGACCCCGCGGACTGTCAGCCCAGATGTTTCACAATGGCTTTCTCATATTCCGCCGCCACATATTCCGCCCCCTCACGCTTATTGCTGACCAACGCCGCCAGGCAAAATACTGAACATTCCCGTATTCGCAACCACCCAGAACAGAGCGCGATTGGGCGAGACATGTCCGGAGCTAAAGTTGGATCAGCCTGATGGCATCAAGACAGTCTGTCATCTTGACAAGACGCTATTTTCTATGATGTAAGCTACGGAATGGCGCGTATCCGTGTAATGAATCCATCTCCTGACTTTCGGAAGAACACCAGAAGTCAAACAAGCGCTCGACTCGCTAAATGCCTCTGGTCCGCTCTCCTGCATCATCGTCGGAATCGAGAGCCACATCTGCGTCACTCAGACCACACTCCATCTCCTCCGATCCGGACACAAAGTTTACGTCATCGCTGATGGCGTAAGCTCCTGCAACAAGGAGGAGGTGCCCATCGCTTTGGCGAGGCTGAGACATGAAGGTGCCGTCGTCACCACGAGTGAGAGCTTCATGTATGAATGTGTTGGGGACGCGGGAACACCTGAGTAAGTAGTGTGGGCATTCAGGTGTCCACAGTTGTAGGCTAACACTGCACAGGTTCAAGGAGATCATCAAGGTGGTCAAAGAGACGTCGCAAAGCACAAAGGAGGCAATGCAGTCCCTTTGCAAGATTTGAAATGGCCGCTAATCATTTATTTTCTCACAACTTCAATGACTATGGTATGACTTCTAAGTTTTTTCTTTCTTTTTTTCGTCTTAAGACATCTCACTTCCAGCCGATTGCTATTCGGGCCACGGCGCAATGCCGTCCATCGTACAAAGCGTATAAAGTCTGCTATACACCTTAGTGCTAGATGGTTCAAATTGGAATCTGGGAACGGTAATAGTGAAAAAGACGGTAACCTCATCTTCACATCTTCTCAATGACACCAAAGCTACTGGGAGGTAAAAATCAGCCCATGCCCATGGGGGGAACTTGTTCTTGAGGGTATCCGCCATGGCGTCAATCAACATTGGAACTGGCGACCCAGTGAGGCTGAGCGATGGGCTATAGCTGCCTTTAGGCAAGGGGCCAAAAACCCAGTCACGTGGCGACCCCCTAAGGCATGACTTCAGCCTTGCATGATTCCTCCCACGCATCTCCTTGCCCACTCTTCTCTCTACCCCATATCCTCTGGTCGTCATTGCCAGGTGTCTCAATAGATTACAACACTGAAATTCGGGGCCTGACTGCTACCCTTGGCCCCTTACCATGTTATTGTGCCAAGTATGCCGCCGCTGCCTCGAGGGCATGCACGACCCCACTCTAACTTGCCGCATACGACTGAAAGATTCAACATCGGATTGGTTCACAGAAAACCCTGCAGAGATCGAGAAATACGTTTACATCCACCATGAAACTAGGCAGTCGTTCGAGTCAAGCTTACTAGGCACTCGCTGCTTTATTTGTTCGACGCTTCCCCAAAGAACGAGCCATGGGAGTCACCTCATCAGATCTGCTTACTTTTCCACGTTTGATGTACGGTTCCAAGCTCCAAACCTGTATGCAAGGTTCAGATGCGACGATGGGACAGTTACTCATCGCCTCGAGCTATTCGATGCCAAACGCAACGACAATCTTACCTTTGAGTTTGATAACAATACGGATGGGCCATTAGCACGGAAATTAGTGACGCAGTGGGTGGAACATTGCAATCACCATCATCAGAGGTGCCACTCAGCCAGAGCTTGTGCCTTCCTGCCGACACGGCTCCTCGAGATTGATAGCGCTAGTGAAACTCCTACATATCGCCTCATACATAACTGGGAATACCCCTTGCACGTTCGTTATATCGCACTATCTTACGTTTGGGGCGCTGGTCCTATTCATGACAAACTACGGTTATTGCGTTCCACATACAAAGACCTGCGTCGACGAAAATCTATACAAGGTCTCCCAAAGACGTTCCGTGATACCGTGCAGGTGGCGCTACGTTTGGGTGTACAGCATGTGTGGATAGGTGAGCATACCTACTCATGGACAGCATGTGGCATGGAAATGCTAACCATTTAAACCCATGTTTTTAGATAGTGTTTGTATTTTCCAGGACTCGGAACAAGATTGGAGGTGCGAAGCTGCTACGATGCAAGATGTGTATCGCAACGCCTACATGACCATCTCGGCCGGACAGGGATTTCCCGAATGCAAGTCCTACCATTGTCAGAGTATAGCCATCAGCACATGAAGAAGAGCTTGCGTTTTTTCAGAGCTCAGAAGAAGAGCGCCATGCTCAAACGTGTTACTCGTTCAAGGTCGAAAACAATCTTGAGACACGCGCTTGGTGTGTACAAGAGCGCCTGATATCCCCACGTGTCCTGCACTTTGGCGCCCAGCAACTGTTTTGGGAGTGCCACGAGAAGACGGCGAGCGAGTGCCATCCTCAGAATGTGTCACTCTACCGAGACATCAGACGTGTTATTTGGAAGCCAGTTATAGATAGCAGGATGAGGTGGTCTGCGGGATGTACATGGAAGGAGATACTCCAAGAATGGTGTGTAACAGTGGAATGGTATTCACGTTGCCGGCTTACGGTTTCCTCGGGCAAACTGGTAGCAATCTCCGGTCTTGCAGAAGACACGAGACGTGTACTGCGTAGGAGCTGGCCGCAAAGTCAGCATCGGTATCTCGCCGGATTGTGGGACGAGGACCTTCGCAGTTCGCTGTGTTGGACCGTGACACGCCCTGGAAAGCGACTATTGGCTTACAGGGCTCCAAGCTGGTCCTGGGCTTCTATACATGGTAGTATACTCACCCTATCATGTTTCGATAAAGGGCTCTACGTTCACTGGTTCGTCAAACCGCAGGATTGTAAAGCGCACACAAAATGTGAGGGTCCATCGGATACGGGCGAAGTCTACGAAGGGTATCTGAAAATGACTGGTCCTTTTCGTAATGGTGGACGTGTCCCAGGAATGGTCAGGAGGCAGGCATAACGTTTGTTGCTTCAGGGATGGTGGTAGTGGTGTTCAACTCGATATGCCCGCATTCGCTTCTGTGGATCTTGGGGCATATGTGTACTTTGACGATGAAGATGCTACTGCTACTGAACAAGCTGTTTTTCTGCCCATCTACTTGGGACGATGCGGAAACCGCGACCCTGCAATCAATCTGATTGGACTGGTCTTGGAACGAGTGCAGGAGACGGAACAGTTCCGACGTGTAGGACTTCTCCGCGGGTATTTTGAGTCGGAAGAGGAGCTTGTTACACTCTTTGGGTCACTGGAAAGGAGGACCGTCGTAGTGATATAGTATTTCTGCCTCTACGATCACAACGATGATTTCTCGATGTCGTAGAGCCGCCGTCGCCGCCGGTACTCGTGCGAGCATAGGCGTCTCTTTGCGTGGAGGACCTGGTAGATTTGGATTTATGGGCCGTTTTTATAATATCACATGATCTTTCTTTAACTCGGATTTGAGAAATGTCGCAGTTCGCTTTACTCGGAGCAATCCGTTCCAGCATCCCTTCAATCTACATGCGTCTCATTCTTGCGTTCGAGATACACACAGCATCCTCCCCATAGCCTAGAACCTTCCTTTCTAATGCCTCATCGATTCTCTCCGGCGCCTTAAAACCATACCTTCCCCAGAACTCCGCTGTGCCATATACAGAAACAAGACCAGTCATCACATATCGCTTCGCAACAAGTCTCCAAAATCTCGTCAAGGCATCCACGCGCAAGACCCGACCCACGAAACGCAGAAAGGATAGCCAAATCATGAATATAGAACTGATCCGCATCTAACGCAATTCCCCCCTAAAAGTTGATCCAGAGCCGGAGGTTCGCGGTAGCAGATAGGATGCGAAATAATATAATGGCGAAGCTCACCAGCCCCGTCGAACAGACCCAAGCAGCCTTGCGGAAAGCAAATCTGGTGCGCTCTGTGAAAACTCCGTTGCTCTCTGGAAGATCGGGATGGACCTCGTTGGCCACGCGAACGAGGAGGATATCGTTGTCTTCGGCTGATAGGGGACGCCACACTGCTTTGTTCTTTTCCCGATTCTTCGTTTCCATCTTGCTCTCGCCGACGGTGTGGTATCGACGCGCTGTTTGAGATTAGTATTTATCGTAGAGGCTCAGCTCGGTGTATACCATCACGTCCCGCAACGACGGTTATTGGCATTACCTAAGACGCGGACCCGAGTGGATTACACTGGACAGATTTAGTGAAACACCCGGTTGCGGGCCGTGTAGATGAAGGTTTTGTTGGAATGAAAGCGACTGCGCGAGAGAGAGAGAGCAAGGTACTCTTGATGCCGGAGTTGACAGACTACGTAGTGCTATATTCATCTTCTACATCCTTCACGCTACATTCATCGCATCCCCGTTATCAATATCGAATGATATCAGGAAACCAGCCCGTTCTGCCTCTTTTCCGTTTTCATCGATGATGAGATCGCGGCTTAGGTACAGGGCGCGCGCACGATATCCTGCCGCCCCTAAAAAAGTCGGGATACACGGTTCTCTTCGCCAACACACCACATGAGGTGGGACATGTCAACGTGAAGAAAGAACTCAACTAGCTTTCCATCCTAGCAAGGAATTAGATTCTGTATAAGAGGAGATACAATGCGTGCATTTACTATCCGTAACACAAAAGTCATTCCAAGCTCCCAGCTAGTCCAAAAGATCACAAAATCACAACGCACAAGCCACAGACAAATGGCGAAAGAATCGCTATATTGATTTTCTTATCCAAGCCAGCTCGATCCAATGTTATCGAAACCCCCCCCCCATTTTTTTCTAATGCCACATGATTGGAAGAAGAGAAAAGGAAAACATGGATCCCGCTTGAAGCACACGTACAGACGCAGGCGCCACGCATGTTTGAGAAAAAAAAAGGATAGCCGATTGAACGACGTTGGAAACAAGTATAAGCCAGTTGAGAGAAAGCAAAACAGGTATGGGATATGGGAGGGATATCAATAGAACCAACGAACGTGAGAGTGAATAGTCATGAGAAGAAAGGGAAACAAAAGTTAAGAAACCTGGGTAGTTCCGAAACGAGCTGCAGATGCAGGTTTGCCAGGAAGAAGGCGATATTTGATAGTCTGTCCTTTCTTACGCAAGATTCTTCCTTGTTCGTTAATCTTGGGAAGACTGGAGGGGCCCAGACTGAATCGATTCATCGAACGAAATGTTGGAAAGTCGTTTTGTGGCGTCTCGAAGCGGAAACAACCTATTATTCGAGTTCAGCAAACCGTGCATCTCAGCTCCTCATTAACGATCACCTCGGCGGGGTCTGGGCAGCAGCGATTTCAGCGACCTCGTCTTCCGGCCTCATCCTTAAACCACCCTCGACTTGGATGCCTTGCTGAACCCATTCCAGCTTCTCAATGTCTTCCAAGCTCTTACGGCCACGTGAGACCTTCTTCAGCAGACCTTCAACGCACTTGCGAGCGCCAGCCCATTCTTTGCCCTTTTCAGCATCCCACTCGCCGTCTTCATCGCCAAACTTGACCCAAGACCAGTCGCATCTGGCGATACGGTGAGCAGCTCTACTACGAGACGCGGCCTTGCCTGGTAGCGGATCAAAGGGCAGTCGTCCCTCCATAAGAGCATATAGAAGGACACCAAGCGCCCAAGCATCAGTTGAACGACCATCATACGGCTGACCGAGTAGAATCTCCGGAGCTGCATAATCTTCACTACCGCATCGTGTTGTCAAAAGAGGCGATTCGGGTGGAGCAGGGATACGTCGTGAGAGACCAAGATCCGTGAGTGTCGCTATGGCATGCGGATGACTCTGTGGATTCTTGAGTAGAGGCACAGTAGACACAGGGATGTTAAGAAGAACGTCTGGATGTCATTAGTACAGAATAGAAGTAAAGAAACGTACCACTTGAGGCACAGCAAGGTAAAGAGAATGGAAGCAGTACTTTCTAGCTTGATGTCGCGGTGCACGATGAGTTGGGTATGCAAATAACGCACGGCGCTAACCATCTCGGCGAAGATACGATGGACGATATCGACAGTCAGCTTGTCGCGATGGTCACTGGCTACATCAAACAGATCACCACCGGGACAGTACGTAAGGACAATAAGAGCTTGGGCGTCATCGTGATCGAAGGCTTGGAGATGTACGAGAGACGGATGTGATACTGATCGGAGCATCTCTACCTCTCGTTTGAGGCTTAATTCTACGCGTTCTTCATCGGCACCCCCGGCCGGGCCATGCTCAACGATTTTGATGGCGACCAGTTTCCGCGGGTCTAAAATGCTCTCATCGAGAGGGTCCTTGGCTTTTGTCTTTTCGCAGGTTGCCAGGTAGACTTTGCTGAAGGTGCCCTGGCCAAGCTGGCGGACAGGACGCCAGAGCTTCTTCGTCCTCTGGGGTCCACAGCGCACCACTATGTATTGAGTCTTGTCATCATCGGTCACGTCGTCTTCCTCGGTGTCGGTAACACTGCGGTTGCTTGCGTTGCTCGCCGGTGGGGTGGGGAGACCGGCTGGCACTTTGGCGGGGACAAGGCCTCTCTGTGTGGCAAGGCATGTTTCGCGGTTCATGCGCTGCTGCATGTTGGGGTCCGTTTCTACTACCGAGACGTGGCGAGGACGAGTGTTGTGCAATGCATCTGGAGTGTACTCGCTAATGCTTCTGTTGCGTTCGCGAGCTGCCTCGTTCCTCTGCTGGGAGTTTGCGGCGGCCGCCTCAATGGCAGCCGCTTTCAGGCCCGAATATCCTTTCTTCTTGAGCGAGGGCGAGGGAGACAGGGTGCCCTTGGCGAACATGGCAAAGGAGTCGTCGCGAGAGGCGCCCGATATGCCGCGAGAGCGAGGCCGATGGTCGGCTCTCTGCCATGGCCCCGGCGAGTCGCCCATTACCAGCGGGGACGGAAGCGGGGTTATGTCTCCCAGCGCGGCCAGTGCTGGCGACGACAGGGCCGACGAGGGCGACAGCGACCCAAGACTGGCAGTAGACCAGGCAGTCCTCAGATAGCCGCTGTCTTGTATCGCAATCGGCGCAGTGGCCGATTGCCCGTCGCTCCCGTTGGCCTCCAGATTGGCGGGGTGGAGGGATCGTGAAGAGCTTGGGTTGGAGGCGATGGCGAGGTCCGTGTCGAGCTTCAGAGCGGTAGACGGGGCGCGGACGTGATATCTGGGCAGCGAGGGATCCGTGAATCCCCTTCCAATCGACAGGTCCGAGTAGATCAGCGTCGATGTCGCATTTGGGTTTGCGGGGGGCTGCAGGGTAGTAGTAGTGTTTAGCGTAGCGTGTGTCTTTTCCGTCGCGTCGTTGCGGGCGACTGCCCCTTCAGCTCGAGGGTTGGAGGACGCGAGACCCGTAGAGGAAGACGCTGGGCCCTCCATGGTGGTGTTGTATCACTGCGGCGGCGGGACACGGTCGTATGGCGATCCAGTAGTCGTCGGTCTGCTGTCTGCAGGTAAGACCAAACATGGACGTGCGCCTTTCCGGTATCATTAGCGCATCCCGTCGAAGCGTTCCGTCTCATTGCTTGCATACCTGGAGAAAAGCGACAATCAGCCTTGCGGCTAAAACGAGCAAGCCCAAGACTACGACCTCGCCCGTCCGCCGACCCGACAGCGTTTCAGAGGCAGTATTTAATGGTCACGGCTGGCTGGGAATCACTGTCGCGTCCGCATGGAGAAGGGCCGTTCTCTGTCGGCCGTCATTCGCAACCGCGACCAGTCATGCAAAGGTAGTACCGACGTTGGACCTATGAGAACCGCGCATGGGAGCACACGCTATCGCTACGTCTAGATGCACGCGCTTGTTCTCCCTACCTTCGCTACCGTAAAACGACAATCCAGGTATCTTGTCGTGATATCGATATCATACAAAATTCTCAACCCGCTCAAACGAGACACCTCCCGAGTAGCTACAATACAAAATGCCTCCTGTTTCACCTCACTCAAACACAATGTCGCCGAGTCCCATTACTGCCTCCTCGCAAGCACAGCAATCCCTTTCAAATTCCTAGTCGCCTCTACTGGCTTCCGAAAAGGTGCGTCCAGAATGCGTCATAGTCTGTTGGCTGGCTTCACTTCGCCTGACCCTGGTTGCTCTGGTTGTTGAACACAAAGTGCTGGTCGGGAGGGCTGAGAGAGCTGGGAGAGTAGTCGTAGGAAGAGTACCCGCCACCATAGCCGCTGTTGTACTGTCCTCCCATGTTGTGGAGGTAAGGGTTTGTGGGGTACGATGGACGCTCTTCCTTGCTGTTGCGACCACCGTAGCTAGGGCGCGCAGCCCACTGCTGACCGTTCTGATAACCAAGACGAGCGTCGTTGTGGCTGTCCTGGGGAGATGCCATGCTGTGCGGCACTACCGGATGGCCATCGCGGACAACGTCAGTATTACCACCATAGTAGCTCGGAAGTGAATGCTGAGAGCGCGGGTTGTGTAAGGGGAACGGAGCCTGAGCCATGTTCGCAGCGTTACTCTGATCAGAAGGGGTACTCTGCTGAACAGCCTTGGCCTCAGTCGCCTTCTGCTCCGTCGACCTTTGCAAAGCCTGAATCATCTGCTTCATTTCCTTCATCTCCGCCTCCATGCCTGCCATCTTCTTATCTTGCTCTTTTAACGCCTCTGGAATGCTCTCCTTGATACTGTCCTTGACGCTACTTAGGGTAGCGTACATGTTGTGCTGGTTGTCTGCCATACCATCTACACGATCCATACACTCCTCTACACGGTTGGCAGTCTCTTTGACAGTGACTAGGTAAGATGAGAGTTGCTCAAAGCGCGAGTTGACCAGCGCCAACATCTCCTCCTGTCTCGCCTTGGAAGTGTTCTTCTGCTGCTTGTCGAACGCCTCAAGGAGATCCCAAGTCGTCTTGCCCACCACGTCGAGGTGCTCATTGGTCATGAAGAAGTGGTCATCGATGGTTTTGGGCGGAAGTAGTTGAGGAAAAGCGCCGTACGTTCCACCTGAAGGCATAGTCGAACGCGCTGAGATCTGAGGACCAGATACCTTATGGAGCGGACTGGGAACAGCGCTAGGGCAGTAATTCTGGAACTCGCCATGTGACTCGCTTCGACCTGGGCTGACAGTGTTGAGCATGTCGGTAAGCCTCGAGGAGGACTGATCAGGTTGTAGTTGGCCAGGTTTGCCGTTCTTCTGAGGCGAGTTCTCACTCTGCTCTCCAATACGTAGCTCTTGCATGACGCGAGTCGTGATGCCAACGTCGGAGCGCCGATCACCAGCCTGGTTGCGCTGGTTATTCTCGTTCAGCTCGCGCGCAGTCGGTGAGTTTGCATCAATGTCCTGGCGGTCTCCCTGGAAGATCATCTTGATTGAGCCGTTGTTTAATTCTTCGCGAAGACAGAGGGGCGATAGCGATCTTGTGGGAAGTGAGTAGAGAAGGCGGGTGGTATCAGACTGAGAGAGTTGTTAGCGATTGTCACTAGTATAAGAGCAAGAAAAGGTGGGGTAGTGGAGGTGAAGGCGAGCAAACATACGTTCTTAGATGGAGTTTCGCCTTCAGCAAAGCCGCGAGCAGAGATGTGAGTCGGAGAGTAGAAGCGCGGCTGGAGTGGGCTGTACGTGTAGGCGTGGTTGTTACTGTTGCTGTTGGTGTCTAGTGCTGTAGTCGGACACTCCTTACTCCTGCGGTCTGGACGAGGAAGCTGCCATGGGCCACTGTTCGCACCTGTCAAAAGAGCGGCGTATTTCCCATCGACCTTGCTTAGCGAATCGTTATAGTCAGGATAGGGCCACTGCATGGCTTCACCTTCTATAAGCTTGGTGTAGTCTTCTGCGGTGTACGGGCGGAACTTTGTGGGACTCGCGCCACCTTGTCCAGGCAGAACACCTGCTGAAGGAAAAGGCGACAGACCAAGCTCAGGGAATCGCATATTTCCCATGCCATTGGTGAAGTTGGAGTAGCTCTCACGAAGATCGCGTGCTGGCGCGGCCCTGCGGAGTGGGCTGGCCGGCCTTTGTCCTGCTGGAGGAGTATCTTTTGCCGGTGGAGGGGGCGGGTCGAGTGAGTCGAACGACGCGTTAATTCCAGGTACTGGAGGAGTGTTCTCTACGTCTGAAGACTGCTTCCTCAAGC
Source organism: Alternaria sp. 'sect. Undifilum' (assembly GCA_024321975.1). NCBI lineage: Eukaryota > Fungi > Ascomycota > Dothideomycetes > Pleosporales > Pleosporaceae > Alternaria > Alternaria sp. 'sect. Undifilum'. Next base: position 5,737,215 of record JAJJZI010000004.1, read on the forward strand.
CACCTCTGCCAGATGAGCCACGGCCACTCGAGCGATTGCGGCGCGACGATCCACTGCGATGGCGATGGGCGTAGCTATCAGGATCAACAATCTTCGCGGGCAGCGACTTCACTGTGTCTGAGCGTGAAGCCCTAGTAGGCGTTGTCTCATTCGGGCGCGCTGGCTTGATGGGTCGGACTGGGATGACGCGAGCCTGTCGTGCTGCTGTTCCAAAGATCTGCGCTGCTTTGTTTGGCATCGCTGGCGGCGGTGCAGCGCTAGAAGACTTGGAGAAAGTATTACGAAGGTTCTGGAAAAGCTTCTTCTTTGGACTCTTGGGTGGCTCGTCACGTCCTGGCTGCTGCTCTCCACTAGCAACTCGGCACTGTTGGCGCAGGTCTTCAGTCCTGATGTAGACGTCATCCTCGCCTGCAAATTCTGTGATGCTTAGTACAAGAGGATGGACACGATGGTGTGTACTTACCAGTGGTCGGAGTAGGGGGGATTTGACCCGTCAACTTGAACAGGTTCTTCTCAGCGCGAGACTCCATCCTTCCCCTAGCTGTCTCTTCGTCGAGAGCCTCAAGCCGAGTCTGCGCAGCTGCGGCTTCGTGTTGGCTGCGCCCCGACTGCCTCGAGTGTGCCGTTGAGCCAATATTACTACCTGTCAAAGACCCACGATCTGACTTGTGGGGAGACGAGACACGTGCCTGATCGATCAAATTGGCGAATGTGGTCATGGCGTTGCGGCTCCTACCTGAACCCGAAGCTGGAGGGCGTGACTCTACAGGCGAGACCAGTGGGGTAGTACCGGTAGGGCGCTGGCCTTGATGGGTCGAATTGGACGTGTTCCTGGTGTCTTGCTGCCTGTGCTGGTCGGTGGACGCAGCAGCAGCTGGTGGAGGCCGAGGAGGCGGCAACGGGTTCGCAATGGCAATCGGCGGTGGGCGCTTTTTCTCTTCGATATAACGGTAGGACATGGTTGCAAGATGTCGTCCAAGTGGGGTAATCTGCTCCAATTGTTAGAAGTTGAGCAGGTGAAAGGACTTGAGGGGACCGACCGGGTTGGTTGTAGCTCAGATAGCGTGAAATACTCGAATGCCCTACCTTGACACAAAAGTGTCGGTACTCAAAACTTGCAAATCGCAAAGGTCACGCAAGTTCATGTCTGGATCCAGACATCAGAGGAGGCTTGGGCGTTGCGGATGTATTGAGGTAGAGCATCGTCTGCGTACAGAGATGTCGATGTTCAGCAAGACGCGGCTACAGGCAACAACAACAAAAACGACAATATACGCGCTCCTTGTTCACCTCATCTTAAAAGAGGGGCAAAACACAAGGGGAAGCAGACGTCATAGTAACTGCTGGAATGCAGTAGTAATACTCGCAACGCTCAGCTCGAGCTTCCGCATTGTACACTGTCTCTGGTCAATAACCACGACATGTTTGTTTGCTGGATTGTGAATGTAATTTCGCAATTGACCGAGAATGGGGAAAAAGGTGGAATGGAAATACACTGATTGATAGTTGAAGGAAGAGAACGCTACCCACAAAGGCGCCCGAATTCGAGAGGTATCCAAAAGATTCACGCCTAATCAAAGAATATCTGCAAACCAACGCTCCCAGCATGCGGTCATACGCAATTGCAGCTTGAGCATTTCAAAGGACGATGCATTTCTTGCCCTTCTTCCTGTCGCCGCCCTCTTTCTTTGCGGCTGGTGGCTCAAGTGCTGCTACAATCGCCTGTGAACATGTTAGCATTTACAACAGTCCATCTCAAACCTATTTGCCTACCTCGTCAAACACATCCTTGAGCTTGTACTGAGTCAGCGCCGAGCACTCGACGTACTTGACCGCACCCAGCTCCCGTGCCATCTTCTCACCATCCTCCTTCTTTACGGGTGCCATCCTCTGTTTCGAGAGCTTGTCTTTTACTGCAGTGTCCTCCCTCAGATCTACTTGTGTGCCGACAATAAGGCAGGGCACGCCCGGGCAGTGGTGATGTACTTCGGGGAACCATTTTTCGCGCACGTTCTCAAAGGAAGCGGGTGAAGTAACAGAGAAGCAGACGAGGAAGACGTCGGTTTGGGGGTAGGACAGCGGTCGGAGACGGTCGTAATCTTCCTGTCCGGCAGTATCGAAGAGTCCAAGGGTATATGGTTCGTCACCGATCCTTGGAAGCAGTCAGCAGCTGCTCCACCAATCACCATTCCACACTTGTATCCACCGAGGGTATGCCACTACATCCAGATTTACGAAGAGCAAAGGAAGGCTCACATGACGGTCACGGCGTAGTTGTCGAATACAGTAGGAACGTATTCCGAGGGGAACTTGTTGGTGGTGTAACTGATAAGAAGACATGTCTTTCCGACGGCACCGTCGCCGACGACGACGCACCTGTAGGGCAGTAAGTATCAGTAGGCAGAGCATTGCCGTCGCAAGACAGGCATATCGGGCTTTCGCATACTTGATTGTCGCAACGACCATGGTGAAGGTAGACTCGGACTTGTTTCGAGGATATCGATGTTTGTTTGGCGAGACGGACCGGTGAGCAGGATTCGTGGAAATGAAGCGGAGATGGAGCGGAGATGGAGCCACGCAGACTCAGGATCGTTGGTAAAGTGCGGAGATGGGGAGCTATAAGCTCAAACGAGGGGTTCCAATGAGTGGGGAGAGTCTGGCAGACAGATCAGTCTTGGAATTGACGGCTATGGCAGAATATGGCAGACTCGGGCAGGCATACCTATGAGTCGTCGTGCAGAAGAAGGCGGCGGCGTGTGCTACGTGGGTTTGGAGCGTGAAACACCACCCGTCGGACTTGGTCCTGGTCCTGAGCGGCCCGTGGGCGAACAATGCGGCGAGCGATGGAGACAGTGCTAGCGACGGGGCACGCGACCGGACAAAGACAGCACAGGCTCAGCAGCAGCCGGCGAAGATGCGAATAGGACAGGAGGGCGTGGGGAGGGTTGAGAGGACGTGGGTGAGGTTGCGATCTAGCTACAGGCTACAGTAGCGGAGGCCCTGGAGCTGGGAAGAGGCCAATCAGTGAAAACGGTTTAGGGCTGTTCTCATGGCCTTGCATCGGCTCCCGCCCGCAGCTCGGAAACGGGCTTATTATGTAGGGTAGGGTCTGCACAATTTGAAGCCTTGTTTTACGGCGTTTGCTGGCCAGACCGCGAGGGGGCCGTGAATTATTCCAACGCGTGGGCAGGACCATTTGCTGCAGACTGCAGACTGCAGTGCCGCCGACACCCCCACCAGCTGCACGCCGGCATTGGCTTGATAGACGCAGCACGCCCAAGGCACGACAGTGAATGTGCAGCGTCTCTCGATTGCACCGCCGAGTACATGGCCCAGAACAGTCCCTGGCAAGGCCAGTGAGCCCCAGATTTGGGAACGAACCGTGCACATGAACAACGTGGCTGATCGTCCTCTAACAGTACGACCAGGTAGTGTTTGCGCACGAAGCCGGCTTGAATCGTCCACAGGCGCAGGCGGTGCCGCGATGCTAACATGTGCGGTGCTTCTCCAGCTGCCTTGAGCCAAAGCTTGTACATGGAGCCATAAGCGCGCATGGCCCCATGTACTCGCCCACGAGAGAGAGAGAGGGAGCTCATTTACGCCATGTGCAGCTCGAAAGCGAATTTTAGACTGCTGCAGGGCAACCTTGGCACTGGTGGTAGCAGACGCCATGTCGCCCAATCAGCGGCTAGCCCCGGCGCGGAACAACCTCGCCCCCGGAAGCTTGCGCACACCCTCACGACTGGACCACGCACGAGAGCGGCACCGCACACACTCAGCACCCGTGCCTCAATCTCTGACTGTGCTGCCATGGATGACCTCGACGATGAATTGGATCTCAGATTTCACAAGGGCCTAGATCCCCAGGTCTACTATCGCTGTCCCACGCTTGAAGTAATTTTGATCGTCGCAATCCGAATGAACGCAGCTAAGTTGTCGCGCCATAGTCACTTGAGGGAGCTCTGCGCAATGAGTTGGATAAGAGCGCAGCCAGCTTCGTCCCCACAGACGTTGCGACTGAGTTCCTCTTTGCGACAGCCTCAACCATCACCATTCCCGTGACCCAGCAACTGAATCTTGACGCGCTCATACAACCAGCCGATCACCTTCAGAGTATAGCTGTCGAGTTTGCCCTGTGTCGCGACATCGACGGCAAAGACAGGCTGAAGGTGCAGCGAGCAATTGCAAGGTACGGTACTGGAAACGGCATAGTCTGCACAGCAGATACTCATGCACCACAGATCCATCGTCGAAGCTGTCCAGAATACTGATGGCTTCAAGTACTCCGAGCGCTCTGCGCAGAACAAAGAAGGCGGTGACGGTGCAAGGCTCAAGTATGTTTGCCGAGGCAGCCTCCAGAACAGGCACCGTAAAAGCAATGTGAAGAAAGACATGTCACATGATGGCCGAGATGGTGAGGCTGAAGTCAAAAGGCAGACGCCCGTTCTGTTGCCCACCTACGACTGCGGAGGCGCAATACACATCAAGTTCTCCCTCAAAAGAGAGGCAGTAAATGTCGTGTACAAGCATAATCCTATACACACACCGTCCACGAGAATGGCGACAGGTACGTCTTCTCCAGAGCCACGACTGCGACTGGTCGTTGTACCTGGCGCTTCGTTTCAAATGATGATGACTAACTTTCGACAGTCTGCCCGCTCTAGCAAAAGATGACGGCGTTCCTGCCACAACAAACGCTACGGAAGAAAAGAACCCGCGCAAAAGAAAATGTAGCAGACAGGATGAGACCGAAGCGGAGAACGATTTCAGAGACTCGCATCTTGACATGTTAATCTCCCCAGAGGCTCCACAGTCATCGACGAAGAAGAAGAGCAAGAGGAACGGGGCTGTAGCTTCTCCCACGACAGCATGGGAAGCTTCGACCAAGAAAAGTGACAAAGCCAACTTACCCGCATCACCTTCGAAATCGAGAAAAAAAAGCGCCTGTCATCGAGGAAACACCGCCGCCGATACCTGTCCGCGGCAAAGCCTGTATCCGCTGTCGCGAAAAGAAAGTCACATGCAACAAGGCAATACCTACATGCAACCAGTGCCTGAGAGGGTTATGGACATGTCAGTATGAGGTTTTGAACAGCAAGAAACGCTCCAGGAATGGATGTCTCAACTGCAAGCAGCGAAGGCGCAAGTGCACAGAAGAGAGACCGTAATGTGCTCACTGCTTACGACTGGATGATGACTGCGAATACGCCGACTATTCCTGATACTCTTGAGTATGCCAAAGTGCTCAAATCTCACCAAAGCCGACTCCAGCCTCAGCCGGACATTAGGCTTGGCATCAAATGCGCAGTGTCTCGTGACGATGCCAACAGCGTAGTCAGGCAAATACTACTTTGCAGTGCCGGCAAAGGCAGGAGGAGAGGACAGGAAAGCCTGCATGAGGATGCGCAAAGGCAATCCAGAAGGTCGCTTACACAGATGACACTCACGAGTGACGATTCCTGTAAGCAAGAAATGTCGCTCCTGGTGCAGTGAGTGTTTGCTAAGATACTGGGCGCAATGCAGCCTTCTGTATAGCTAAGCTCCGTCGGCGAATAGCAGAAGCCGTCATTTGATCAGACTAGTTCCAAATTATTAACCATCACACGACTGAGCCGCATGTGTCCCCCACATCGTTCGCTGCGTACATGCAACAGTTCAGTAATTGTATTCCCGGGCGACATCCACTTGTGATGCAGCATCCCCAGGTTTAATTCGTCGCGTCCCCCCAGTCACCGGCTATTCACCCTGGGTTAACGGCCCGCCTCCATATATTCCTTCCCACCGCCTCATCAAATCCAGCGATCATCACTCTACATCACATGTCAGGTGGCTTGTGGTGTTCTTGGGTCTTGGGTTTATCATGGTGCATGCACAGATCTTGCCAAGGGCCACTTTTGATAAAAAGAACTGGCTCGGGCTTGTGCGTTGCGCAGCATGGACGATCCGCGGGTACTTAATAGGAGAGACGCCCGGGTGGTTGCATGTATTCGTTCTCCAGTGCAGATTTTAGGACTTTGAGCCATCTCGTATACGACGATGCGTTCTTTCATTCTCCCGGTTCTGGCTACAGCTGTGTTGTCGCAGGCTTCAGGTACCACCACCACCAACCACAATCATTTGCAACTTAATGTTCCCTACTAATACATGCAGCTATTCCGTCCGATCTACCCGCCTCAAAGCGTGCAGTTGGTAACTGGGACGATGCCTATACGAAAGCCACAGCTGCGCTTGCCAAATTATCGCAGAATGAGAAGATCGGAATCGTTACGGGTGTAGGCTGGCAGAACGGTCCTTGCGTTGGCAACACCAAAGCGGCTGGTTCGATTGGATATCCGTCGCTTTGTCTGCAAGGTAAGCAGTCTTGTTCCACTACTCTCGAGCCGACCTGTGCTTTATAAATGGCAGGGATGGGGCAGTGTTGTCCGACGGAATCAAGACATGCCGTGACCTTGATGAGCATGCTGTGTTCAGCGACTTCGGTGCTTAGAGCTTCAAGCCTGAAGTAGGTGGGAACACTGTCCAAGCGCTGTTCGGTCCATGCATACACTGGGTTGAACTTCTTACTAACAACGTTAAGATGGTCCCCTCGGTGTTCGCTACATCCAAGGTGTAACTGCATTCAGTGCGGGTATTCATGCCGCCAGTACCTGGGACCTGGATCTCATTCGCGAACGAGGTGCCTTCCTCGGTGCTGAAGCAAAGCAGCTGGGTGTCCACGTCCAGCTTGGGCCTTCAGCCGGTCCTCTCGGCAAGCATGCGAAGGGCGGTCGAAACTGGGAAGGATTTGGCTCAGATCCTTACCTCCAAGGTATCATGATGGCGGAGACCATTGAGGGCATGCAAACGTCGGGTGTCCAGGCGACGGCCAAGCACTGGCTTGTTAACGAACAGGAGCTGAACCGAGAGACTATGAGCTCAGATGTGTCTGACAGAGTGATTCGTGAGCTCTATGTTTGGCCTTTTATGGATGCCGTTCACAGCAATGTTGCGTCCTTCATGTGCAGGTGCGAATGCGATGAGCAATGCAGTATATGATATGGGTTACTAACTTGCTCCAGCTACAACAAGATCAACAGCACATGGGCTTGCGAAAGCGACAGTGTGATGAACAAGCTGTTGAAAGACGAGCTCGGTCATCGTGGATACATCATGAGCGATTGGAATGGTACGTTTCTTTTATGCTTTCCATTCCTGGTGCGATAACTCATATAAATCCAGCGCAACACACAACCACTGGTAGCGCAAACGGTGGTATGGACATGACCATGCCTGGCACCGACTTCAGCAATGGCAACGTCTTCTGGGGTCCGCAGCTTCAGACCGCCATCAACAACAAACAAGTGCAACAATCTCGCCTTGATGATATGGTCAAGCGTGTGCTAGCCGCCTGGTACCTCGTTGGTCAAGACAAGGGCTATCCTACTACTGCTTTCAGCTCCTGGACAATCGGCAAGCACGGTGTTGGTGGAAACCACAAGACGAACGTTCGTGCTACGGCTCGCGATGGCATCGTGTTGCTGAAGAACACAAACTCTGCACTGCCTTTCCAGAAGCCCAAAAGCATTGCTGTTATTGGTAGCGACAGCATTGTTGCACCCAAAGGAGCCAATGCGTGCGTTGATCGCGGCTGCAATGATGGGACATTGGCTATGGGTTGGGGTTCTGGATCAGTCGAGTTTCCCTATCTTATTGCTCCTCTTGATGCTATTAAGACACAGGCCCAAAAGGACGGTACTTCCATCACTTCTTCGCCAAACGACAACGCGCAGCAGGGTGCTAGTGCTGCACAAAATGCTGAAGTTGCAGTCGTGTGTATCAACAGCGATGCTGGCGAGGGTTACATAACCGTGGAAGGAAATGTTGGTGACAGGAAGAATCTGGACCCATGGCACAACGGAAACGAGTTGGTTAAAGCAGTGGCTGCTGTTAACAAGAAGACGGTCGTCGTAGTCCACAGCGTCGGTCCCGTCATCATGGAACAGTGGATCGAGAACCCCTCAGTTGTTGCCGTTGTATGGGCAGGTCTCCCCGGTCAAGAATCCGGAAATGGTCTTGTCGACATCCTCTACGGTGCGACTTCGCCAAGTGGCAAGCTTCCCTATACCATCGCGAAGAAGGAGTCAGACTACGGTACTACAATCGCTGGAGGTGACGACAAGGATTGGGACCTCTTCATCGACTACCGCCATTTCGACCAGCAGAAGATCGAGCCCAGGTACGAATTCGGCTACGGTCTCTCCTATACCAACTTCACCTACTCCGACCTCAGCGTCTCAGGCAAACCCACCGCCGGTCCTGCAACCGGTGCCAAGGGTCCCGGTGGTCCTGTTGATCTTTTCGAAACGGTCGCAACCGTGGCCGCCAAGATCAGCAATTCCGGCGGTGTTGCAGGTGCAGAGGTGCCACAGCTATATCTGGGCTATCCTGCATCGACCAACTCGCCGCCGAAGCAATTGAGGGGTTTCGCGAAGCTCAAGCTGGAAGCTGGTGCTAGTGGGACTGCTACGTTCAAGTTGAGGAGAAGGGATATGAGCTTTTGGGATGAGAGTAGTAGGAAATGGAGTGTTGCGACTGGAGAGTATCAGATCTTCGTGGGATCGAGTTCTAGGGATGTGAGGTTGACGGGCAAGATTACTGTATAGTGAGCGGTCTGGTGTAGAGATCAATCGACGATTGACGAGAAGCGTCAACGCCATCAGTAGCATAATTCCCCTCAAACAGATTTGCCGTGTTCGCGATGTACTGTATTTGGTGTGCCTTGTGCGTCGATCGTGTTGATGTACGGGGACATGGTCGGCTAATTAAATGAAGCTTCGGATCGTCGTGATGCCGACCGATGTCGGACAGAAACAAGACTGTGACTGTCGCTCGTCATTCGCATGCGGGTACCCGGTAAACCCCCTCGGAGGACACAGTTCGCGATCGACATAGACAGGGTGCAGAGTCAGGTGAATCATGTTTTTCCAATATGCCACGCTGTAGTTGGACTTCAAGACGCAAAATTGAAGTCATACCTATAGCACCTGCAGGGCAGGCTGCAGAGTGCGTGTCAAAGGGACCTGATAGCGGGACGGACAATATCATCCTGCTTCCCCGGACGTTTGTCGTAGTACATGGGTCGAAGTTGAAGAAACTTTGCAAGACCAATCGTTATCGTGACCGATTCGATATCGTAAAGGCCGTAATTGGCGCGCGTTGCGTGTCATTGCGCCTTAGCGTCATCTGGTGCTGCAGAAAAGCCCCTCCCGATCACTTTGTGTCCTCACCTCTCGCAAACTCAACATTCTCAAACTTAGCACATGCAAGTTTCGCCTCGGATAGGCACCCTCTTCTGACCTCGACTGGTTCTACTACCGCGCTTATGAATGCCGCCCCGACACTCTTTACTTCCCAGGTAAGTCACAATTGCGATGCTCGAGGAACCCTTATCCGGACATGCATCGCACACCGTCAATTCACCGCCGGCCTTTCTGCCTCTTAGCGGCTTGATGATCTATGCATTCTCTAGAATATTCCCTTCTTCTCTTCTATTATGACCATGGCTAATTGAGTACTACAGGATTACATCTCAGGTATGCTGTCGCTCAAGGGTGGACGCGTCGTGAGGGTCAAACTGACTCCATCCGCAGACCACCTGTGGAAGGCATCAGTAAACTGAACGCCTGCCCAATCTGCTATCAAACGAATCACTACATCACCTCACTCGTCTACTCATGATGTTGTCGCAAATGATCAAGACTTCCACCATGCGGTCCGCAGGGTTCCTGGGACGAATGACAAAGAACCGTGTCCAGGCACGCTGCCTCGCTACTGTTGAAGGAAACACGCAACGTGCAATTCCTACTCCTAGCATGCGCAGGGCTACAGCTGTCTCCAACGAACCCGCTACTTTCACCATCAAGGTGCGTAGAGTCACACTGCAGGTCTTGGCACGTCACTGACAGCTGTTTAGAACGGCCCCATCTTCGAAGGCAAGTCTTTCGGAGCCAAGACCAACGTTTCTGGAGAGGCCGTCTTTACCACCTCTCTCGTCGGTTACCCCGAGTCTATGACCGACCCATCCTATCGTGGCCAGATCCTCGTCTTCACACAGCCGCTGATCGGCAACTACGGTGTTCCGTCCAGCGCCCGCGACGAGCATGGCTTGCTCCGATACTTTGAATCCCCACACATCCAAGCGTCTGGCATTGTTGTCCAAGACTACGCTCTGAAGCACAGCCACTGGACTGCTGTAGAGTCACTTGCAACATGGTGTGCTCGTGAGGGTGTTCCCGCTATCTCCGGCGTAGACACTCGAGAGGTTGTAACATACCTCCGTGAGCAGGGTTCCTCTCTTGCGCGTATCTCGATCGGTGAAGAGTACGATGCCGATGAGGACGAGGCATACATTGACCCTGAGGCTATCAACCTCGTGCGTCGTGTATCTACCAAGGCTCCCTTCCACGTTAGCTCTTCTCTGGGCGACATGCACGTAGCTTTGATCGACTGCGGTGTCAAGGAGAACATCCTCCGCAGTCTTGTCTCTCGTGGTGCCAGCGTCACCTGCTTCCCGTTCGACTACCCCATCCACAAGGTTGCCCACCACTTTGACGGTGTGTTCATCTCCAACGGCCCCGGTGACCCAACTCACTGCACGACCACTGTTCACAATCTCCGCAAGCTGTTCGAGACTTCTCAGATTCCCGTCATGGGCATCTGCATGGGTCACCAGCTCATCGCTCTTGCTGCTGGTGCGAAGACCATCAAGCTCAAGTACGGTAACCGTGCCCACAACATCCCGGCTCTCGACCTCACGACCGGCAAGTGCCACATCACCTCGCAGAACCACGGATATGCGGTTGATCCCACTACCCTGTCCAGCGAGTGGAGGGAGTACTTCACCAACCTCAACGACCAGTCCAACGAGGGTCTGATCCACAATTCCCGCCCCATCTTCAGTGCCCAGTTCCACCCTGAAGCCAAAGGTGGTCCTCTTGACTCTGCGTATCTCTTCGACAAGTACATGGAGAACGTTCAGCAGTACAAGAACCATCAGTCCAGCTTCTCTGAGAAGAACAACAAGCCCAGTCCTCTTCTGGTTGACTTGTTGAGCAAGGAGCGCGTTGGTTGCCACCCCGATGCGCCAGACTTTGAGGGTCACGCAGCGGGTATGGACAACCAGGAGATTACGGTTGGCGGACCCGTCGCGCCCTCTTACCAGCCCATTACTCAGAAGCCTGTTGTTTCTGCTGCTTAGACTGGTTGACTTTTTTTTTCCCCACAGGTCTGATGCATGTGCAACGGTTGGGGGTGTGTGCTAGGGAATATTCTTGGAATGGATAGGGCGGCGTTTTAAAAATTTGGTGGATAAATTGCCAAGGGCGACCTTTGGGTCGGAAGGCGGGTTTTGACTGTACGCCTTGGACATTTCAGTAGTAATACAGATTGTATCGAAGGATCTTACTGTTCACGACGAGTAACTATGTGGACAGCATTCAATGGTGGGTTTTAGAATGATTAACTGGCTGTTGCGTCCATCTCATCTTCTGCTTGCTAATAGCACTGGGTATCTTTCCGTCTTCACTCCGTCTTACCTCACTCACGCCTTCCCAAACCCAGGTTCCTCTTCCAGATCCACGTTACCCTCCCCTTGCCCCTCGATAACCTCGCTGTCTTTGGTCGACTCCCCCGCCTTTCCATCCCCCACCTTTCTCTCCCGTCTCTCCTGTTCTTTCTTCCTCGCACCAGCCTTGAGCTTCTCCCACTGCTCTCTATATCTACTCAAGACCTGTGTATTCCTCTCGTTCTGCTTGGCCAGCTTCTCGTTGTTACTCATCAAATCGTTGACTTTGGCGTTTTGCGCGGCAAGCATGGCTTCGAGATGGGCAATGCGTTTTGCGGCGTCGGCGTCATGGGCTGGAGTTGGGGGTTGACCGGGAGATGTAGGTTGTTGTTGATGTTGTTGATGTGTTTGGCCTGGTATAGGAGGGGAGGGGAGAGCAGGGGGATGGTTGATGCCTTGGGAAGCGAGGGCGTGCGCAAGTGCATTTGGGTCGCTGGAGCCACGTCCGGGGCCTCGAGCGCGGAACGACTGTGCGAGGGCGTTGAAGGAGTTTTGCGAGTTTAGTTCCCACATCTGGATGCGTTTGGCTTGTTTGTCGATGACTGATTTCAACGTGTCGTTTTCCAGGGCTAGTTCTTCCATGGTCTTGAGGCCTGAGCCTCTGCCGGCTGGGATGGAGCGTTGGGGTGTTACGGTTGTACCCGAGGTCCCGCGGGAAGGAGGTCGACGTACTATGGTGGGTGAGGGTGGGCCTACGTTCTCTCTCGCGTCTACGAATTCTTCATGTGAACTTCCTCTCAACGAGCCTGAGCCCTCGTCGGTTGCATTAAGTTGGGTGGTCGGTGGCGCGTTCGGTGCGTTTGGATCGCGGAGAATACTGGCATACGTGACTGCTCCGCCTGATGTTGGCACCAGGTAGAAGCTCTCGTTTGGCCCAGGTGCGCCATCCTCTCTCAGGGCGCGAAGTGCAGGCTTGCTTATCAGGGCAGCGAGGTCAGGAACTGAGGATTTGACAGTCCTTGACGCTTCTGGAGACTGTGTGCGTGACTTGGTCTTGGATGACTTGTCTTCCCTGGGTGTCTCGGACACAGGCGTCGGCGCAGAAGGATTGAGCGGCAACGAGGTGAAAGCGAGAGGGGCACTGATGGCTGATATGACACCCCCAAAAGCCGAATAGAAGCGACTGAAGTTGTCCTCTGTGGGTGGAGACGCAGGTTGTAGTGAGGCACCCTTGGCCTGCTTGGTCGAATCTCTGGCGACACGCGACTCTGTCTTCCGTGACTGTTGCGCCAGAAGATGCCGGACTGGTGTGGATGGCTGTTCATTCCGGCCGGCTGCGGCGCCTGATACGTTTGCTGAAGCGCCACTGGCGGTTCTCTTTGCGCTGGGGATGCCGCGCTTCTCGGCAAGATTGGTGGCTATCGATGACTGAGGCAGTCTGCGGCGGGATGTCGGGGGTGTCGGAGAAGATGCATTCGGTAAGGATGCCCGCGACGACGAAATGTTTGCCGAAGGGGAGGGGGCGGAGGACTCGGAAGGGTGCTTGGTGGCGTCCGTCTTCTTCTTCTCCTTGCGCGGCGCTTCTTTGATCAGGCCGGCGAGCTTGCGATGGTGGTCTTCGAGGAGACTGAGGATACGGCGGGCCTGGAGTCGATGGCTTAGACGAGGAGGGTAGGGTAAGGTGTGTCAGACTACATACCTCAGCATCGTGGGTATCTTGTTGGGCATGGTGAAAGGCGGTCGCGGCGAGGTCATGCTCCTGCGCCGCGGTTGCGACGCTGTTGGTGCTGGTCGCAGTCGCAGCGGTGCGGGCGTGGTCATGAGCCTGGATAAGATGTGCAGACTCCATGGTGGTAGCAGAGGCAAGGGGTGAACAGGTCCATGGAGTGGTCGTGCATGAGAAGCGCAGCAGGTGCGCGTGAAGGGCCTCGGTCACGTTGGCAGGGTAGATGCACCGGGCTAGAGACCCGCAGCTACTGGAGACATTGGGACCAGATGACGCGAGCACCTGGTTGCAGCCTTCAGCCTTCAGCCTGCGCTGACTTGCTTATTTCCCCTTCTGAGGACACTTGCAAGCTCTCCCCAGTCTCCCATAGCCCCTCGTTTACCATGAATCCGCCTGCAGCTGCGAGCCTGCCGTAGTTCCAAGCGCATGGCGAACCCTCACTTGCTCCCCCTACGTAATCGACGTCCCCGACCTGCCGAGCAAACATTATACCTTCGCCGCGTCGCAACATCCATGTGCGCGTCTGAGACAGCAACGAGACTCTCTGCCTCCTCATCGTCCTCTGCGCCCCATAGCGCATCCTGTATATATTCTCCACAATGGCCTCTGAGCGGCGGAGGAGCATAGGCTCCGTGTTTGGCCAGAAGGACAGGGACAACACGCTGGCTGCACCGCTGGCACAGCCAAAGGGCCCGGACTCATCGACCGTCTCAATTGCGAGCAGCGACGGCCACGACGACCTGCGCAAGTCGAGCGACGGTGCCATGGACCGCCTGAAGAGCCGCCAGAACTCCGAGGACGCCCGCAGCGACGTCTCGTCGTCACATCGCCGGCGCGTGTCGAAGCTCTTCAAGGGACGCAAGAAGAGCAAAGCTTCTCTCAGCCAGGACGACGTCTCGCAAGTCGACTCCGATGAGCTTGTCCCTTCCGTCCCTCCCGTCCCTCCCGTCCCTACAATTAGACATCCGAGCACGGGCCATCCATACCAGAGCGACGACTCCCTAGGACTGGCCAAGAGCGTCACAAGCAGTCTGCTCACTGACTACTCAGACACAGAATCGTACGTCGCACACTGTTCCTTTTTCTTTCTTTCTTTCTTTCTTTCTTTCTTTCTTTCTTTCTTTCTTTCTTTCTTTCTTTCTTTCTTTCTTTCTCCGCTTCTTTTCTCCTCGTCTCAGATACAGCTGTACCTGCATTTGCGACGCGTCTATAGGAGTGGAAGGTTTGCCTCGTGGCATTGGCGCCCGTCAGCAAGGACTCCACCGCGAACAAGCCAACGTTCTGGCCTCAGTTTCCCCACTAGCACACCACACCACACCTCGCACAGCATCGCATCCGTATTCTAATACGCCTTCTTGGCCTTCGCTGTTCCATTTGTTTTTCTGCTATTCACAACTCCTCTCTTTCGTATTCCTTTGTCGCATACCTACCCACTCGCCTCCTGAGTTCCGACTAACTGGCTACAGCCCACCACCATTCAAGCGTCCCGGCATTTCACCACATCAGTCGCATGCCGGCCTCTCGACCCTGTCCTCGCCTTTGATCACTTCCGAGACCATCGAATCTGCAGGTTCCACCGATGGCACTCTCGTAAACTCCGAAGCCTCCACCGAGGAGCCCACCACCCGGAACTCAAATACCAGCGACGTTGCTGTGAACAAGCGGGGCGTGTCTCCCGTTGGCAAGCTCAAGGGAGCTTTTACGCCTAATCGAAGGTCTACCTCTCCGGCTCCTAAACCCCGTGCTAGCCCTGAGATCGCAAGACCGAGCACAAGCGGAGGTGGACTAGGAGCGCTGTTTGGCGGGAAGAAGCGCGAGACCAAGGTTTTGGACGACCCAATTCAAGCCTCACCACCACAAATACAGATACACGTAGAAGAGGAGACCGAATCCTCGCCGTCGCTGAGATCCCTGGCTCCCAGCCGCATCATCACCTCGCTCCCCACGACTTCTTCCAACCTATCGGATGCACCCACGACCTTCATAACACCACCCACACCGACCGACGGAAACGCTTCTTCTCCGACAGATTCGACCAGCTCCAAGAATACTGGCAAGCGCAACAGCATTGAGACGAACCCCAACGTAGTCGTCTCCCCCTCTGGGAATATGATATCGCCCAGACGCGTGCCATCAGTCACAAATCCTCCGAGCAAGCTATCACATTCGTCGATACCACCCCTTACCCCTCATCTCGAGGAAGCAAAGACCCCTGGAGGGACTGCTACACTTCCATCATCTCCTGGACCCGGTGGATTCTTCGCTTCCATCTTTTCTGCCGCCCAGAACGCTGCGAACAACTTGAGTGACACAATCGCGAACAACGCAAACACCAAGAACAGGCCGAATCAGCAACAGCAGAAAGAAGAAGACAACACTGAAGACGGTGGAGGAGAAGTTATTGGGCCTGAAAACCCAGACCCTATCGCAAGCGAAGGCGCTGAGAAGCGTAGACCTGCCATTGAAACACTCGGATCTGGAAATTTGAGCTTAGCTCAACTTGGCATTGCTGAGAGCAACGACGTCAGCCCCATGTCTTCTGCGACCAACATCACGATGAAGGCTGACGAAGCTTCGGCCAAGGTCGAGGACAGAGCTGCTGCACAGGCCGTCTCTGCCGCGTACGCAGGTGAAAAGCCTCCGTCAATTGCCAGTGAACGTCAACGATCATTGACTGCTGTTTCTGGTCAGTCGGGGCCAGGCGCGGCCTCTCCTCCACCGCAACCTGAGATAACCGACTCACCGGCATCGACCCAGCGGCAAGGCAGCATACGTAGTCGTATAAGCGGTGGCAGACGGAGACGGCAAAGGGGCAGCTCCGCTACTACCGGCAATACTCTGGGTGGGATCATCAGCGCGAGCACAATGACATTGGCGCCAAGCATGGCATTGCACAGCCACCGTCTGAACGGAACTGGGTTCGCAGTTGCACCTCCTAGGCGAAATAAAGATTTTCACGCCCTGTTCAAAAGTGTTCCTGAAGACGATTATCTGATCGAGGACTATAGCGCAGCCCTCCAGAAAGAGATCCTGCTCCATGGACGTTTGTATGTGTCTGAAGGACATCTTTGCTTCTCCAGTAACATTCTTGGATGGGTCACGAATTTGGTCATTAGCTTCGATGAGGTCGTCTCTGTCGAGAAAAAGTCTACAGCCGTCTTGTTCCCAAATGCCATAGTCATCCAGACACTTCACGCTCGCAATGTTTTTGCGTCCTTCTTGTCGCGAGATTCGACTTACGATTTGATCATCGGTATATGGAAAATATCGCATCCCAATCTCAAGTCATCCCTCAACGGTGTAACTCTAGACGGCTCCGGTGGCACTGGCGACAAGACCGAGAAAGCTGAATCCATTGGCAGTGACGACGGTTCTCTTCAAGATTCCGACGATGAGGTGTACGATGAAGATGCGGACGATGACGAGGGCACGGGCAGCTTCATCGAACACGGCGAAGACAGTATAGCTGGTAGCGAGGTTGGCTCTGTGGCTGGCGAAACTACCCGCAAGGTGAGCGGTGCAGTATCACAGGCTTTTGGTGCTGGCGGTGAGACGGCTGAGGCTGCCAAAGCAGCCACAAACGGCACTGCAGCTGCTGGACAAGATTTTCCTGGTTCAGCAGCACACTCACCAACTGAGTGTGGTGACAGTGACCAGCATTACGACAAACTGCTCATCGACACGACAATCCCGGCACCTCTGGGCAAGGTTTATAGCTTGATGTTCGGCCCTGCTTCTGGCGTGTTCATGCGGAAATGGCTAGTCGACGACCAAAAGTCCTTGGACTTGCAATTGGAAGACGATAAAAAGGGTTTGGGTGAAGATGTGAAAACTTTCAATTATTCTTACATCAAGCCGCTGAATGCACCGGTTGGGCCGCGGCAGACAAAGTGCAATATTGCCATGAACCTGGAACAGTACGACCTGGAGAGGGCCGTAAGTGTGCTTTGTAGCACATCAACACCAGACGTACCTAACGGCAGCATATTCCTCACAAAGACACGGTACTGCTTGATGTGGGGACCGGGAAACAGTACACGACTTATCATGACGTTCACGGTGGAGTGGAGCGGAAAGAGTTGGCTGAAGGGTCCAATTGAGAAGGGTGCGAATGATGGTCAAATGTCGTATGCTACCTCCCTAACAGCTGCTCTTCGCACTGCTGTGAGCGCCGCCAAAGCCGGTCCATCTCGATTACCTGCAAAGGGCGGAAAAGGAAAGAGGCGCTCAAAGGGCAATCTTTTGGAAGAGGCACCAGTGCCCGCTGCCGCGCCCGCTCCCACTAGTCAAGCAAAGCAAAGCAATTGGGGATTGTTGGAGCCTTTGCGCAGTCTCCTTGGCCCATTCGCCGATATCCTGGAATCGATCTTCACACCACAAGTCATCATCATCATCATGGGAGCCCTCCTCATGTACACCTGGTTCTTCCGTGGTGGATCCGCAGTAACCGGTCCAAACCAGTGGTCAACAGCACAACGTCAGGTTGCGTACGAGGAGATCTGGCGACATGAGGAATCGGATCTATGGAACTGGCTCGAAGAAAGGGTCGCTCTGGATAGGGTGCACAGCTCTGTCGTTGGAGCGCAGACCCATTCAGAAGACGGAACGCAGAAGCCCCTTGCGCCCTACAACATGCAAGCGCAGGAGATGGACGAGGCGATTCGTGTGACTGAGGAACGACTCAAAGTATTGAAAGACGCAGTGACTCGCGAACGTTCCAGATCGCGTACTAAAAGCCCGAAAGAGGAGCAAACATGACAAAGTAAATTGCCGGATCAATAACAGCGGTCTCAAGAGGGTCCTGCGGAGGAACAACACTCTACAACTCCGAAGGTATTCATGACCCGCGAAGCTTAAACTGTAAACATACGCAAGACTTGCACGGCCATAGCGTCAATTCTTTCCCTTTGTGATTGGCTAGGTGTTTGGTGTATTGGGGCCGCCCGGCTGGGCTTGTATGGTGAACACCCTGTCATACTATGGCGTACCAGCGTACTAGCCACATTGTTTCGTTTGTGTTTCAGGTTATTATGTCAAGGGAAAGAGAGAATTTGTTGTACACTACGTTCGTCTTTGCACAGAAACCTCCCTACCTTTTCTCGAAGACTACGTTCCCAGTGCATCCCCCACTGGCAATTGCAGTTTGTTTGAAGATTGGTTCTTAATTCAAAATCTACTTACTCACATGCTTTGTAAGTTTTGTGACTTGGTGCTCTCTCCGTACGCCACGCGTGCAAAAAAAAAAAAAAAAAAAAAAAAAAAAAGGTGGTGAAGACCAGAGAAAATAGGTCTCGCCGATTGTGCTTTGCACGGTTTTAAGGTTGGGGTGACCTGCAGCGATCTACCTGCAGCGATCGATCTGATCAATTATTGACAAGGTGCTAACATCCAGCTTCTGCTTACTGGGAATCCTTGCTTCAGGGCGGGGTTAATGTTAATCTCAAACAACTGACGTCACACAAGGTATGTGTCTGACTGTTTCCCTTGAGGGAAAGCGAAGTCCGGAAGAGGCGGAAGGCGTTACTAAATATCCTTATAAGCATAATCTGACTACCTCTATAACTTTACTCTTATGGCTCCGGCCTTTTGAGACAACCTTTTGATGTGACTACACATTTTGTAGACACCTTTTTAGTAAAAAAAAAGATTTATTGCTAACAACAGGTATCTAGGCTTACGCCCCCTTGTTTAGCATTACTAGTACACAATTAGTATGTCGCATGTTTAAACAAAAACAAAGAAAAGCAAGATAAAGACGTAAATTACCTCTTAACTTAACGCGCCTTATTCTGCCTATGCCGCTTACTTATGTTAAGGCTTTACTTTTAGGTACTCTTAGACGAATTAAAAAAGCAGCATTATTATTGCCTTGCTTTCTAACCTATACATATAACAATAGAACGCCTACTTTTTTTTTCTACCTTTTTCTTTTTTATTGCTATTTTAACGTTATACAACAGCTAGCTTAACTAGTTAATAGTTTTTTTACTTAGCTTATGCATAATTAACAAGAAAAAAAAATACTAGAGCAAAGTATTTTAAGTACTTTGCTAGTATTAGCAAATACTTTGTAAATCTTATATTTTTTTTACAACTAGCTAAGGTAAAGCTTAACATTCTTTTTATATATAAAAATATTACAGATTTTAGAGTTGTTTATAAAAGATATTAGCTTTAGCCTTTTAAGAGAACCTTTTAATGTGACCACACATTTTGTAGACACCTTTTTAGTTAAAAAAAAGATTTATTGCTAATAATAGGTATTAGGGCTTATGCCCCCTTGTTTAGTATTACTAGCATACAATTAGTGTGTCGCATGTTTAAACAGAAACAAAGAAAAGCAAGACAAAGACATAAATTGCCTCTTAACTTAACGTGCTTTATTCTGCCTATTTTTGTTACTTTACTGCTAGGCGCTCCTAGATAAAGTAAAGCAGTAACACTATTATTACCTTGCTTACTAACTTATAGACGCAATAATAGAAAGCCTACTCCTCCTTTCCTACCTCTTTCTTCTTTATTGCTAGTTTAACGTCTTATAATAGCTATTTAAGCTAAATTCTAGTCTCTGTACTTAGCCTTTATATAATAAATAGGAAGAAGGGGATGCTAAAGCAATAGATCTTAAGTACTACGCTAGTATTAGTAAATACTTTAGAGATTATGTATTCCTTGCACAACTAGCTAAATTAAAGCTTAATAATTTTTTTGTATATAGAGATATTATAGATAAAAGACTTATTTAAGATTTTTATAAACTTAGAAGTTTAGCTAAGTAGTTAAGTTTTAAGATACTTAATAAATTTAGGTGTCTGCATAAGTAGTTTACGTTAGACTAAATTAGGTACTAAGTAGATAGTAGCAAAGGATGTTTTTTTTAGAAGAAAGCCTAGAATAAGGAGATGCTTGCCGTAAAGGTTGTACGCTATTATAGTGTATTATATACAAATTGTTTATATGCAGTGCTGTTTAAAAGGTAAGAAGTAGTAGGTAAGTAGCAGCAGCTTTATAAAGTATTGCAGGCTCCCACTGCGGTACGTACGTGTCCTTTCCCTCCTCTATTATATTATGTTGCAATCCTATTGCAATCCTACTGTAATCCTGTTGTTAGCTATAGGCTAGCAATCGCTGTTAGACATGATTTAACTAGTGTTGTTTTTTAGTACCTTAGCAATTTTTTTTAACCCTAATTATCGCTTGGTGGTCTGAGCTTTCCTCCTAGAACTTATCCACCCACCGTTCGAATCTCGTTAACTACACATAATCTTTTTTTTGACTTTTGCGATTGATTAGTAGAGGGTAGCTGCTTTTCACTTTTTTAGAACCCTATTTTGACTACAACAACAACCACCACCTTTAACACCTTAAAAAATAAATAAAAGATATAATTATAAAGTCCTAAAAAAGCCAAGTTTGTAAATGCTTAATAAACTTAAGTGTCTGCATAATTAGCTTAAGCTAGACTAGTTTAAGGGCTAGGTGTATAATAAGAAAGCTTTTTATCTTTAAACAAAAGTTAAAGTTAAGAAAATGCTTATTATAAAAGTTACATGCTCTTACAGCGTATTATATACAAATTATTTGTATATAGTGCTATTAAAAAAGTAAGAAGTAGTAAGTAAGAAGTAGTAGCTTTATAAAGTATTACAGGCTCTTGCTATAGTACGTACGTATTCTTTCTTTTCTTTATTACATTATGTTGTAATCTTATTACAATTCTACTGTAATCTTATTGTTAGCTATAAGCTAGCAATCGCCGTTAGACATATTTTTGTTACAACTATCGCTGCCTAGCCCCACTATAGCCATGACCTAGACTAGGGCTGCTCTTATCTAAGCGAGAAGACCTGCAGAGCAGAAGAAGTCTTAGCGCTCTTACTAATCTTATAATGTATATAAAGCACGCAGAGTAAGAGAGTAACAGCGCTCTTACTAATCTTATAATCTGCATAGAGTATATAGAGCAAGAGAGTAATAGTATTCTTACTAATCTTATTAATCTTATAGAGTAAATAGAGTACAGAGATTAAGAGATGTCTATTTACTAGTATATAGTCTTAGGCATTAAACCCCTATAGTTTAGTGTGTTTAACTTTAAGTAATAATCTAAGGATTAGTTATTACCTTCTTAACCCTTATATTATTATATTAATCTTCTAATTATGCTAACACACCCTGTACTATTATATTAATCTATTAATTATGCTAGTACAACCCCCTTGTCTATCGCACTTACTTATTCCTAAGAACTAACACTAGATTATCTTTAGATAATCTTTACACTTTAAACACCCTTAAAATAAGTAATACTGCTATAGACATACCTGCTAATTCTCTTACTAGGAGGACTACGAGCCGCGCTAATAAGCCTAAGACTTATTATAGTAATTATAGCAAGCTTAACGCTTAGCTTCTTTAAGTTAATAAATACTTCTACATTAAAGGAGACAAGATTAATAATAATAACAAGGTAGTCTTAGCCTCTACGTATCTTTAAGGAGATGTAGAGAAGTAGGCTAACTTAATCCTTTAACGCTATATAGACAGTGCTATTATAAATACTAATAACACAGCTTTAGTTAAAGACTCAGATGCCTTTAAAGCTAAAATAAAAGAAGTTTTCTTACCTCTTAAAAAATTTGTAGTTACAGAGCAGAAGATTTAAAGACTATAATAAACTAAGTCTACTACTAACTATACAACAGAATTTTAATAGTACAAGATAGTTATTAAATAAGATAACAACACTTTAATATAGATATACTAATAAGGTCTTAAACCTACTATACAACAGGAACTTATAAAAAGTAAAGCTAATCTTAACACGCTTAATAAACTTATAGCTAAAGCTATTAGAGTTAACAACAAACTTTATAAGCTTATATTAGAGGAATAGTTATTTGCGCTAGGGAATCGCGCACCTAGGAACACAGACGCTTAAGCACGTTAAATATTTTAACGCCTGTACCCTAACTAAGGACGTTAGCGAAACTATGTACCTAAGACCTTAAGGTATTACGCTACTAATAGCTATAAGCTAATGCACCTTAATAATATTAATAAGGGACTAGAAAGGAAGAAGTTTACGCATAATAAGAGTAACAAGAAGGTTACTTATTACAAATATAGTAAAGAAAGTTACATAAAATAAGACTACTAAAGCTAAGGCAAGGTAACTTAATAACTTAATATTATTTACTATATAGAACCTAATAATAATCTAGATAATAGATAGAATGTTGTTATACAACCTACTATTACAATTTAAGGATAGGACTAGGTAAGTATTAATAGACTAGATAACCTAATTATAATTACTTTAAAAGAAACCTTAGATAACAACATTTCTAAGATAGTACTAGATAAAGTTATAGAAGCAACCCTAGTAGAAGAAACTAAATATAGCAAGATAGCTAAGTTTTAAGAAAGCTATTAACTAGCTACACTAATTATATAGGAAGAGCTAGTAGTATATAACAAGGAGACAGTTTCTACATATATATAGAAACTCCTTACATACACTATAGAAGACAGACATAATATTAGCATATAGGTACTACTACAGGTGAGAAGCAGTAGGTGAGAAGCAGCAGCTTTATGAAGTATTGCAGGCTCCCGCTGCGGTACGTACGTGTCCTTTCCCTCCTCCATCGCATTATGTTGCAATCCTATTGCAATCCTACTGTAATCCTGTTGTTAGCCATAGGCTGGCAATCGCCGTTAGACACGTTTTAACTAGTGTCGTTTTTTAGTACTTTAGCAAATTTTTTGACCCTGATTATCGCTTGGTGGTCTGAGCTTTCCTCCTAGAACTTATCCACTCACCGTTCGAATCTCGTTAACTACACACAATCTTTTTTTGACTTTTTCGATTGATTAGTAGAGGGTAGCTGCTTTTCACTTTTTTAGAACCCCATTTTGACTACAACAACAACCACCACCCTTGACACCTTAAAAAATAAATAGGTACTACTACTTATAGAGACTAGATGCTTTATAGATCTAGCAGAGAAGACTAACGCCCTACTTAAGCAACTTAGATAACTTAAGGAAATCTTTATAAAACTTTACAGAGGAACATTCCTAGACTATAGCTAGTATACTAATTTACTAGAGGAACTGTAGAAGAAAGGACTTACTCTAGTAACAACTATTAACAAAACTATATATAATAATTTTATATAGAAATAGGCTAAAGAAGCTAAGGCTTTCTAGGATAAACTAACACGCTAACTCTTAGACAAAGAGAAGAAAGAGATTTATAATAAACTTAAGGTAACATAATAACAGCGTAAGGCTTAAGATAATAGCTACGCTAAAGATATATACTACTAGACAAACCTGCGTAACTTAGAACATGTAAAGTATTTATAGACTATATATATACACAACAACTGTACAACCTATTATTTTAATAAAAGTAGATTAGGATAGTTTCCTAAGAAACTAAAGAGAATGCCTAGATATAAATACTAATAGTATAATTGCCTTAACAACAAATGCGCAGTATATATATAAGACAAGAGACACAGCCTATACTTTTATAGACATAAAAATCTAGAAGAAACTCTACAGATATATATAACGCAGTAGAAGAATTATAAAGATAGAACTAGTGCATAGGACTATAACTAACTCTTATAGTATATATGCTTTAATAATAAATGCAACAAACACCTTATTATAAAGAAGTTCTATAGATTTAGCACACAGTCTTTTTTAGACAAACGCTCTAGATACCTAGAACTACTAAGAAGATTAATATAATAAATCCCCTAAGCCTTTTTAAGCTTACAGTAAAGCTTAATAGACACTAGATACAGGCACTAGTAGATTTTAGCACACAGGCTAACTTTATTTCTGCTTAAGTAGTGCTAGTAGCAAGTCTATAACTACTAAGGAAATAAGAACCCTATCTACTACACGTAGCTAACAGTTAGCCTATACTAGGTAAGATAATAATTACTTATAAGGTCACCTAAGTGACGCTCTATATCTAGGAACACTAGGAAGAGATAGACCTAGATATCTTTAGACTAGCTACCTACAATATTATATTAGGACTTCCTTAGTTATAAGAACACAACCTGCAGATTAACTAAAAGTTAAAGAAGTTCTTATTTAAGTGCTATAAACTTAACGCAATTATAAACTAGCCTATATATTTAACAACTAAGATAGTAGATAAGAGGAAGATTAATAATATTGCTAAAAGACAGCGAACATTAACTAAGAACAGCCTTAAGACAAGAGAGTTTAACTTAATAAATACTAGAAGGGCTCCTCTAGATTATAAAGTTAGAGTTTTAGAAATATATATAACTCTAGATATCCTAAAAGAGTATAAAGAATTTTAGCACCTCTTTACAAAAGTAGTAGATAGCAAAGCCTTACTAAGACACTAACTCTAGGACTATAAGATTATCCTAGAAGAAGAGAAGACTCTACCCTTTAGACTAATTTATTAACTATTAGAGATAGAACTTAAGATATTAAGAGAAAAGCTAGACAAGGATTTAGCAAAAGGCTATATAAGACTTTTAATATTACTAGTAGGATTCTCTATACTCTTTGTACTAAAGAAGAATAGGCTACTAAGAATGTGCGTTAACTATTAGTGTTGCAGATTAAGCTACTCAGCTGTTTCTCTACAGAATCCAGGTGCTCAAATCATACCTGGAATATACAATCAACCTATAATCAATTAATTACTAGGAGCTATTACGCTACTAGTATTTCTTATCATTGTTATCAATTGATTGTTGTAATCAATAACGTTAGTATTGGCGAACACCCTGTAGATCTTGTATTCCTTCCACAACCAGCTGAGTCGAGGCTTGACATTCTTTTCGTATATAGAGATATCGCGGATTCCAGAGTTGTTCATGAGGGATATAATTGTAAAGTCCCGAAGAGGCTGAGTTTGTAGATGCTTGATGAACTTAGGTGTCCGCATGATTAGCTCGAGCTGGACTAGTTTAGGGGCTAGGTGTACGACAGGAAAGCTTCCTGTCTTTGGATAAGAGTCGAGGTTGAGGAGATGCTCGTCGCGGAGGTTGCACGCTATGTTGTAGTGCAGCGTATTGTATGCGAATTGTTCGTATGCGGTGCTGTTTGAAAGGTGAGAAGCAGCAGCTTCAGCTTTATGAAGTATTGCAGGCTCCCGCTGCGGTACGTACGTGTCCTTTCCCTCCTCTATCGCATCATGTTGCAATCCTATTGTAATCCTACTGTAATCCTGTTGTCAGCTATAGGCTGGCAATTGCTGTTAGACACGTTTCAACTGGTGTCGTTTTTTGGTACCTTGGCAAATTTTTTAATCCTAATTATTGCTTAGTAGTCTAAGCTTTCCTCCTAGAACTTATCCACCTACCGTTTGAATCTCGTTAACTACACACAATCTTTTTTTGACTTTTGCGATTGATTAGTAGAGGGTAGCTGCTTTTCACATTTTTAGAACCCCATTTTGACTACAACAACAACCACCACCCTTGACACCTTAAAAAAATAAAATAAAAGTAATTAATAACGTTTAGGATTACGCAATCTACTATAGATTACGCAATCTACTACGCAAGCTATTACGTAATATAGATCTTTCTAAAATGTAAGTTACAAGTATATATAAACTGTAGTTTAGCAGATAGTTAAAAGACAAGATAGAAAGACAGAAAGACAGAATATTAAGACAATATAATTGCTATCTTCTATAATACTGTCTTCCCCTAGTCTCTATTATTTTATTCTCTTATTCTTATCCTTTACTCTGTGCACCTCCTCCTTAATCTCCCACAGGTTATAAGCCTAGATTAGGCTGCCTCTAAGTCTACTACAAACAAGTAGAAGGCAGAGACCTCTACCTCTAAGTTAATAGTAGAACAAGCAACTATACCTAGAGATTAAATCCGCAACAGGTTATAAGCCTAGAATAGCAAATTTTTAATAGATTTTAAGCTTAGCGTATTAATAAAGATTACGCAATAGGACAAAAGGATTTAAGAAATTTCTATTAGCCTAGATTGCGAGCACACGTAAGAACTAGTACTATTTTAGGCTAGTTTCTTAGCAAGAGCTAGGGTAACAACACTAACATAATAACTTAACAACGCTAGTTAGGGAATCTAACTAGACAAATAATTAATTTATAGTAAAGAGGATCCTGCTATAAAAGGCTTTTAAAGGTTAAGAGTAAGCTAAAGCTATAAGCTAAGAAACTCTAATACGCTAGTTATAGAAATTAATTATTATTAATTAGCAGCTAGAGTTCTTTACAGTAAGGACAGTAACTATAACTATACTAGACAATTTATTTATTATCTACTTAGCCTATTATTCTAGGCTTAGGCTAGTAGATTAAAATAGCTAATGGTAGTATTTTTAGAGTGCCTAAGCTTAAAGGCAGCTTTAACTACAATATATAGGCACTTAAGATTTAATTAATTCTTGTTTAATAAGACTATAAGGAAATAATAATAATTAATCTTACTAAATTAACTAAAAAGGATTACTTAGAAGAGGCTCTTTAGACGCTTAAAAATTAAGAGATAAAAGCCTTATTAATATTACGTCTTAGCCTTAAGGATAGACCTTTATTATAGTTAAAAGATATTGTTAATTCCTTTTATCTTTAGATTTACCTAGAAAAATTGTATTTACAAAAGAGATTTAGTTCTAATTTTTTAATGTGTAGAGATCTTATTAATACTACACTATCTTAAAATTAGAACAATGTAAAGACTTTTCTATAAAAGGTTAATAAGCTTGTTCTAAGCCTAGAGACTAGAAATATTAAATTGTCTACTAAATTTGTTGCAGCTCTAATACTTAAGAATTTAAGTTTAGAATTTAATTACTTAGTTACTACAATTACTTAAAGCTTTAGATTAAATAAAATAATTAATCTAAAAGCAATGTATAGCTAAATATTAGATAAGTCTAGACGTCTAGAATTCTTAAAGAATAGCTCTAATTAAAAGAGCTATAGGCCTAATTAATATAGGCCTAATTACTACAGGCCTAATATATATAAATTAGAAAGGCTATATTAACAAATAAGCAATAATAGCTTACTAGCTTCTTAAGCTCCTTAGTCTTAAGACGTATAAATGTCCTTATTAACTTAAAAATTAAATAAAAAGGGTCTAAAAACCTGCAATTACTACAAAAAACTAGGACACTTAGAAAATAAATACTAGAAAAAAGATCTTAGCAAAGCTCTAAAAAATTAAGTTAATTAGATATCTATTATAGATACATCTAAACAAGCTCTTGCAACTATAGTATTAGTAAATTAGAAAATTGCTAATATTAATAGATCTACTAAATCTTTAAAGTAGATACTAGACAGTAGAGCAAGCGCACATATGTGCTATAATAAAGATCTATTTTAAAACTTTAATAGTATAAGCAATACTTATATTAAATAGAGGAATAAAGCTACACTACTAGTAATAGCAAAAGAAGACGTACTTATTACCTTTACTAGCACAAATACAACAGTAGTGCTAAAGGACATACTTCTAGTACTAGACTTAAAAGCAAATATACTTAGTCTGTACTAATTAATTTAAAAAGGAGCTAAATTTTAATTTACTAAGGCTAAGAGCCTAATTATTTAATCTAGAAAGATACTAGCTAGAGGGCAGTATACTGGAAAAATTACAATATTTACTACAACTAGCAGCATTAAAAGCAATTAAACTTGTACAGAAATTAACAACTTAGAAGAAAATAATTAGAAAGATTAAAAAGATTAAGAAAATTAAGAAACTCTTCTATACAGGCGTTTAGGCTATATTAGTAAAATAAGCTTAAATAAGCTTAGTAATAATACCTATAGCATTTTATTAGATATTAAGACTAGTAAAGCTTTTAGAAACAAAGATTGCTTAAAAAATAAGCTTACTAATAAAGTTAGTAGAAAATTATAAAAGATGCTAGCTAGGCTACAAGGCTAAAAGATTATAGTAGCAACCTATATTAATAATCTACTTATATTTAGAGAAAGTAAGTAGAGAATAACTTAATTATTTAAAGATCTTTTAAATATTTTAGACCTTAAAATTAAAGACCTAGGCAATGTCTTAAAATCTTAAGAAGAACAGAGACTACTAGCTAATTATAAGCTAGAAAAGAAGCATAGTAAAACAATACTACTTTAGCAGATTAATTCTGCAAGAAAGCAATCTTTAACAAAGCTAATATTAATTTAAGAGGCTCTAGCAATGCAGATTAGGGGGGTAATTATAATAATAGTACAAGATCTATTTTAAGATCTATATTTCTGCTCTAAATTGCTATTAGAGGATATATTTATCTTAAATTACTAGCAAAACAGCTTCCTAGCTTAAGGGGCCGTGTTGTAGATTAAGCTACTTAGCTATTTCTCTACAGAATTTAGAAGCTTAAATCATACCTAGAATATACAATTAACCTATAATTAATTAATTACTAGGAGCTATTACGCTACTAGTATTTCTTATTATTGTTATTAATTAATTGTTGTGATCAATAACGTTTAGGATTACACAATCTACTATAGATTACGCAATCTACTACGCAAGCTATTACGTAATATAGATTTTTCTAAAATGCAAGTTACAAGTATATATAGACTGTAGTTTAGCAGATAGTTAAAAGACAAGACAGAAAGACAGAAAGACAGAATATTAAGATAATACAATTGCTATCTTCTATAATACTGTCTTCCCCTAGTCTCTATTATTTTATTCTCTTATCCTTATCCTTCACCCTGCGCACCTCCTCCTTAATCTCCAACAGGTTATAAGCCTAGATTAGGCTGCCTCTAAGTCTATTACAAACAAGTAGAAGGCAGAGACCTCTACCTCTAAGTTGATAGTAGAACAAGCAACTATACCTAGAGATTAAATCCGCAACAATTAGAAGTTAAATAATATTATAGTAAAGAATTAATATCTGCTACTAAATATTAAAGAACTTAGGGATTAATTATCTTATGCTAAGGTCTTTATAGCATTAGACTTACAAGATAAATACTACCTTATTAGAATTAAGAAAGGTAAAGAATAGAAGATAGCATTTTAAACAAGATATAGATACTACAAATATACTATTATACTATTTAGGTTAATAAATGCACTAGTAATATTTTAGAAACTTATTAATAATGTGTTAAAAGTATACCTAGATATCTTTGTTATTATATACTTAGATAATATCCTTATCTACTTTAAGAACCTAAGGGATTATGTTAAACATATCTGTACAGTACTAAGATGCCTAGACTAGTTTAACCTACAACTAAAACCTAAGAAATATAAGTTTTATAAGAATAAAGTTGCCTTTCTAGAATACATTGTAGGGGCACAAGGAGTATAGATAAGTAAAGAGAAGATATAGGTAATTAAAGAATAGCTACAACTAATAATAGTTAAGGAAATACAATCTTTTTTAGAATTTCTAAACTTTAACTAATAGTTTATTAAGGGTTACTCTAAGATTGCTATTTTATTAATAAGACTTATAAGGAAGGAGATACCCTTTAAGTAGAGTAGAGAAGTAAAGAACGCCTTCTAAACGCTTAAGAATATAAGCATAGAACTACTATGCTTTTGCATATTTTAAGTAGGATAGCTACTATAATTTAAGACAGACGCATTAGACCTTGCACTTAAAAGATACGCTAGCTAACTACACAAAAGTAAATAGTACTTAATTGCTTATTATTCTTGTAAGTTTTTAGGACTAGATGAATAATACAATATTTACAATAAGGAGCTATTAGTTATTATTAATTATTTAAGACATTAGAGAGTATACGCTAAAAGCTACTTAGAACTTATAATATTTATAAATTATAAAAACTTAGTTAATTTTACAACTACTAAAAGACTTAACTAACGCTAGGTTTAATAGTTAGAGGAACTAGGACAGCATAAGTTTAAGATTGTATATACACTAAAAAAGAATAATAGGAGAGTAGATACTTTTAGCTACAGACACAATATTATAGGAACAAAAAAGATAACTAATTCTACAATATTATAGGTTAATAACAATAAATTATTAGAACTAGCACAGACGCTGAATTTACTAATGCGCATTACACATAATGTACTAGAAGAATTATAAAAAGCAATTATTAGGCAACACTACAACAACCTAGTATATAGTTACCTAGGCATTACAAGAACTATAGAACTTATTAAAAAAAATCACAAGTTTCTAAAAATAAAAGATAAGGTTACTACCTTTATTACCTAATATACAGACTATTAGAAGAATAAACATAGCACGCACGCACCTTACAAAGAAATGCAAGCAATAGAACTACTTAACACACTATAGTTAGATATCTCTATAAACTTTGTTACAGGATTACTAGTCTTAAAAAACTTTGTTATAAAAGTATCTTACAACGCAATTCTTATAGTAGTTAACTAATTTATAAAATAAGTAGAGTATATTACTTTTAGAAAAGATTTTACAGTATTACAGCTTACACATATTGTTAATAATTAAATTACTAGACATTATAGTATACTAAAGTTAATTATTAGTAATAAAGACAAGCTCTTTACCTTAAATTTTTAGACAATACTACTCGCCGCAATAGGAACTAAGAAAAAGCTATTAACAGCGTACTATCTATAGACAGATAGATAGATAGAATAAACAAATTGCACTATAAAAGCGTACCTAAGGATATATATTAACTAATAGTAGAACAATTAGGTATTATTACTACCTATAGCACAAATAGCATACAACAACAAGCTTTTAGAGTCTATAAGATAGACTCTATTCTATATAAATTATAAGAGACACTTAAATCTTTTTACACGTACACTTCTAAGTTTAAAGATAGAAGCAGCTATTATAACAGCTAATAAGCTAAAAACAGCATATAAGTTACTTAAGAAGACACTTAAAAAGGCTTAACACTAAAGCTTTTTATATATTAACAAGAAACGAAAAACAGCACCTTAGCTAAAAAAAAGGATAAAGTATACTTGCTTACAAAGAATCTTCGCACTAAACAACTTAGTAAAAGGCTTAACAACGTTAAAGTTAGACTATTTTTAATTCTTAACTAGAAGGGACTAGTAACGTATATACTTAACCTCCTACCTAATATTGGAATCTACCTAAGATTCTACGTTAACATGTTAGAACTAGCAGACCTAGGCATATTATTATAGAAAACATTTTACTACAAAATAGAAGAAGACAATATCTTTAAAGTTAAGAGAATACTTACACACTAAACTAACAACAACAGCAAGAAATACCTAGTTAAATAGTTAGAATATCTAGACAGTAATAATACATAGGAACCTAACACAAACCTTATAAACTGCCGCTAGTTACTTACATAGTACTACCTCTACAGGAAGCATCTTTTAAAAAATTACTAAGATAAGTAGGAATATTAGCCTCCTAAACACTGTCTGCAAAACTAGACATAGCGCTCTAGGTAAAAGGAGAAAGAGCTAGGTTACTAGCAACATAAGCCTGTGCCTCTTAGCGCTCTAGGAGCTTAATATTAGTTTCTTTAACTAATATTGCTTCTACTGCCTGCTCTGCATTTTTACAAAGACCCTTCTAAATTTTAAGTTCTTCCTATTTTATCGCCTCTAGCTAAGCCTGAAGATAATCCTTTTCTGCTTTAATAACTAACTACTTATTTTTAGAAATACAAATATTATAATCTTAAAGGTTGCGATAGTTACACCTATTGCAGCAGCTAGAACAAATATATACCTAATAAGCAAGACTGTTGTTGCAATAATTATAATATGTAATAGGTATAATGTCTCTATATAAATTAATAAAGAAAGCAAGGTAAAGACAACAAGTTGTACTATTTAAGAATAATGCTTTAGGCATTATTTACAAAGCTTTAAGGATAAAACTTAGGAAGGGGAGGATAGTGTTACGACTATCGCTACCTAGCCCTACTATAGCCATAACCTAGACTAGGGCTACTCTTATCTAAGCAAGAAGACTTGTAGAGCAGAAGAAGTCTTAGCGCTCTTACTAACTTATAATCTACACAGAGTATACAGAGCAAGAAAGTAACAGCGCTCTTATTAATTTTATAATCTATATAAAGCACGTAGAATAAGAGAGTAACAGCGTTCTTACTAATCTTATTAATCTTATAGAGTAGACAGAGCACAGAGATTAAGAGATATCTACTTACTAGTATATAGTCTTAGGTATTAAACCTCTATAGTTTAGTGTATTTAACTTTAAGTAATAATCTAAAGATTAGTTATTACCTTCTTAACTCTTGTATTATAATATTAATCTTCTAATTGTGCTAACACACCCCGTACTATTATATCAATCTACTAATCGTGCTAGTACAACCCCCTCGTCCATCGCACTCGCTTATTCCCGAGAACCAACACTAGATCATCTTCGGACGATCTTCACAATTTTAACTAGTATTTTTTTTAGTACTTTAGCATATTTTTTAACCTTAATTATTACTTAGTAGTCTAAGCTTTCTTTCTAGAACTTATCTACCTACTGTTTAAATCTTATTAACTATATTTAAATTTTTTTAAACTTTTGTAATTAATTAGTAAAGAGTAGCTGCTTTTTACTATTTTCTTAGAACCCTATTTTAACTACAACCACAACTACTACCTTTAACACCTTAAAAAATAAAAAAGCTAGCAATTGCTGTTAGACACGTTTTAACTAGTGTTGTTTTTTAGTACTTTAGCAAATTTTTTTAACCTTGATTATTGCTTGGTAGTCTGAGCTTTCCTCCTGGAACTTATCTAACTACCGTTCGAATCTCGTTAACTACACACAATCTTTTTTTTTAACTTTTGCGACTAATTAGTAGAGGGTAGCTGCTTTTCACTTTTTTGGAAACGCCATTTTGACTACAACAACAACCACCACCTTTGACACCTTAAAAACAAATAACTTTACTCTTAAAAAAGTCCTTTTTTTAGCTGTTTTTTACTAGTAAAAAGTAGCTTAAGCCGTAACCTAGCTCGTGTTGCGCACAGGCACGGTAACCGCCCACTTTTGTCGTCTATCAACCCGCCTATAATTACCCATTGTTCAGATTATATATAACTCAGCTCCCCGCAATATTCTTAACCGCGGGTGTTTAGCTCCCTTATCTCCCCCAAACATCTTACCCGCTCATTCGATATCCCCTTGAGCCGTCCATGGGCGCAAACCCAATGCCACAGCACACGCGTCACCCATGTCATGGTGCCAAGCAACTGCCAAAGCTGACATTCCTTTAAAACCCTATGCTAGCGAGAGAAATCTAATTAAAATGTAATGAAGATGTCATTCCTTTCTCTCGTTGATACATACGTATAGGGAATCGTCTTATTCTAACAAACTTTTTTCTTTAATTAAACTCTCATCTAACCCTAAACTCGGGGACTAACGAGAAGAAAAAAAAATAGTTTGTGGACGTATTTCAAAGGTGTTGGCTTGGGTGGTAGTTTGGGAGCTAGCTAGACTATGCTCCCGGAACCGTTAAAAGAACGGCTGCACGGTCCTACAGAGGTGCAGCGAACTACTGTTTGGTGGCTGATTCCGGGTCAATGTGTCGTCGACGGCCTCTTGGGAGGCTTGTTCTAGCGCACGTGGGAAAATAGTAAGGAGATTGATCTTATGTGAGCTTTTACAGGGCCGCTGGACAGGGCGTTACAATGGCTGGAGAGGATAGTTCTTCAATCTACGTCCAAATTCCTTTTTTTTCTTTCCTTATCGCCCAATACCTGATTGTCGACGTCCTCTCGTCCTCCGATACACGACGTTTTGTCACGCTGGATTACGAAACATCTGGAGATTGTCACACAGCATTAAGCCTACCTTGCGACTTGGTACCACGGACTCGGCACTCCTGTTGAAGATTGCCTGTGCCATACGTTCAACATGTCGTACGATGTCAAAGGTAGAGGACCGAATAATGGTCATCCTCCCCTCTCAGTGTTGGCTAAATGGCCGGCTCCGAATTGCGATGATCCCGATACGCGTCCCAAAGCCGTTCTCGTCATATCGTGTGTCTTGGGAGCGATCATGCTTGCTACAGTGGCAGCCAGGATGTGGGCAAGAGCCGTCATACAAAGAAACGCAGGGCTCGACGACTGGATCATGGTGGCCGCAATGGTATGAACTCCTCGTAAGGGAACTCCATTGTGTACATCAAAGCTAATAACATGACGAGTAAAAGATCCCGACAGTTGGACTTACAGTAACAGTATGTCTAGGTAACGTTGTCCCTCCCTCACGCGAATTCTTTACCCCCCCAATAAGCCCTCCTCCTAACAACCATACCCAGCAACCGAACGCTACCACTTCAACCGCCACGTCTGGGACGTACCACCGGACATGTACGTCTCCGAGCGCAAGTTAACCTTCGTCCTCTACCTATTATACATGGTATCCAGCGGGATGATCAAAATCTCCATCCTGCTCTTCTACCGGCGTCTGGACACACGCTCCATAACACGAAGTTTCCGCATCGCAACCTGGCTCAACATCATCGCCATCGTCATCATCTGCCTCGCCTTCATCATCGTTCTCTTCGCATCCTGTACCCCGTTTGAAGCCTTCTGGGAGCAATTCGACGTGGCCAAGCAGCTCATGGGGTACTCGTACTACTTGCTGGGTGGACGAAGCCGCCGACCTGCTCGCAGCGACTATAATCCGCGCCGTGCAAGACGCCATCGCCACTTTCCTCCCCACAATCTTGTACTGGAACTTGCAAATTCCGCGCCGCCAAAAGATTGCTCTGGGCGCCATCTTCGCTCTCGGATACCTCGTTTGCATCGTCGCGGCTATACGCTGCTACTACGTCTACCGCACCTTCAACAACCCGCTGTACGATTCTACCTGGGAGGCCTGGCCCGCGTGGCTGCTCTGCATGTTGGAGATTCAAATCGGTGCTATTTGCGCTTGTGCGCCGGCTCTGAAAGTCTTCTTTGCGCACTACTTTAGGAAGTCGGCGAGTCGGTATGGGTCTAGCCGTGGGACGGATTCTAGTATCAAGGAGGGCGGGTCGTGGTGGAAGTCGACGGGGTCGAATAATTCGGGGGCCATGGCGTCAAAGCCGAAGTGTTCGGGGTATCTTAGCGAGCCCGGGACGGGGAATGGGCATGTGGTTGATGAGGAGGGGGGGATTGTGCTGCGGGAGGGGATGAGACTTGATGGGAGGACGGAGAGGGAGAGGGGGAGGTTTGATGGACAGGAAGAGACGGGGAGTAATAGTAATGAAGGACGGGAAGAGAGGGATGGTAAAAGGTTCCGATGGGAGGATGGAGACGGAGAGGGTTGATGGACGGGCAGAAAAGGATAGTAAAATATCTGAGACTCGGACGGAGAGTTTCGAGACTTTCATGTTGACGTGAGTTGAGATCTGATGGGACGATATTGGGAAACACTGGATTCGATACACCACGAAGGTGTTATGAATCACCTCCATCACAGCATGGTTGGGTGTATGGAAATATGTCCTGGGAGCCAAGAGATGGTATCACAGCCTGCTTCGGCCTTCTGGAGCTGTGGGATGAATAGCCTCGAATAGGCTTCGTCGCCAACGTTGGTATTGATCAAGAGGATAGAGTCTACAATTGCCGCTTTAGCCACATGGCCGCTTCCATCAAGGCCAAAAGTTAGGCGAGAAAAGAAGACTACGGGTATGCGACGGAATGAAGGACAAGGAGGGAGAACATGGTGAAGCACGCGTAGCCCTATAGCAAGTCGCACGGCTGAACGAGCTAATGTTCATTTCTGAAAAGGAAAGCAACGTCACAACCACGTATGAATAAAAAACCGAGTCTCGTGTTACTCAATCATGTACCTAGAAAAGGACAGCATAGCTTCCATTGAAAACCCTACAAACTCCACCAACAATCATATTTCCTACAAAAACCATGCATCGGACGCCATTTCAACACCAACTTCTCCTCTCCCACCACTACGCCCCTCAACGCCCCTCCTAGCCCTCTTCCTCACCTCCTTCCTCTTCCTCGCTAGGCTCACCCCCATCCTACCCACAATCCTCTCCTTCTCCCTTACCTCCATCTCCCGACGTACCACCGCCCTCTCTCTCCCCTTCTACCCCGCGTTCCCGTCGCTCCAAAGCCCTCTGCCGCTCTTCTACATCTGCCCTCGCGCTGAGCTACAGTTACCTCCTGCCCGTAAAGATTTCCTCGAACCAGCGAGTCCGATGTCCTCGAGTAACTGCTGGCATTTTTACCCGCGATGGATTCGGTGGCTATGAGTTTATTTAGTGATGTGTTTTCTCAGAAAGCTTTGGAAAATGGAAAGGAGAAAGGGGAGCGTTGGAATACGTACATCCAAGCAGAGTAACAGGTGCTCCGGAGATAAAACCAGTGTTGTAGTGAACGTAGGCGCAATCGATGTCTCGCTTGCTGCATCGTCCGTTTTGGTGCCAGAAGTGGCAGGTCAATGGCTTTGCGAAGTTTTTCGGCAACGAGGTGTCGATTCCGGTGCGCGGGTCATGGGGTGGGTGTCTGTTTTCGTAGTAGGGGTTTGGGGATGATGCGGGACTTCGAATGGGTGTGCTACTGTGTGTTGACGAAGGACGTCGATACACGCGATTGCGGTCAGGTGCGTAGCGATCTTCTGTGGTGCCGTGCATCTTGCTTGATTGGGGTGTTTGCGGTTGGCCTACGAGAAGAGGTCGAGAAGTGAGCTGGGGATTGGGGGCGTCGTCCGCTTGTTTGTTACTATGTAGAAGAGCACTGACCCTGACGGGCGTTTGCAGACGACCTGACTTGTCATTTCGTCAGAGTTACTGCATTGTTATGTCCATTGGCACGTTTGGAAGCTTCGAGGAGAGGCGGTCAAAAAGGATCAACTTTCATAATTTGGATCTGGGGTATCATATTCCTAGAGCTTACTCTCCCGCACATGTCGCTCTTCAACAGGCAGCGCTCCACTCATCATGTTAAACTCTTCTCTTCCATAGAGCACTCGTTCTCTGCCACCTCTCGTTGTCCACCAATTCACAGCAACACCACTACGCTCTGCATCCATCTCTCCGCTGACTGACACTTCCCAGTACCGCGCTTTGACATGCTCTCGCATATCATCGTCGTTGATCTGGTTGAGAAGCTCAGCGCACAGAGGCAGCCATTCTTCAAGCAAGTATATAGGGAGGAACGGCAAGGCATCGATGAGGGTCAATGCGAGCACTGCCTGTTCCGAGAGAGCAGGAGGTGGTGCGTCTGAGCCTTGCAGAGCTAAGGCAACAGAATCAGGAGGCAGTGGCTGCGTAGGAGCGTTGAGCGCACGGTGGAAGACGAGCTCTAGCAGGGTAGCTGGGAGATCTGGATGGGTTGCTGATAAAGTAGAAGGGGGAGCCGTGACCCGCATCAAGGTCTTGAAAGCCAGACGGAACTGACGTGGTGACAAGTTGTGAGGAAAAACACTAAAGAGCGCATCGATGTAGAAAGGAAGGTGTTTTGCAGTAATCTCAGCAGATTGCGGAGCGGACAGAACAGCCAGCATGACGCTGTGGGCGGCCTCAAATACTGGTAACATATGACGGTTCTCGCCAGCTGCAAGGTAAGGCACAGCTGACGCAACAAGCAAGTCCTCATTTGTAGCAGGCGAGAGGACCAGAGTGAAGTGTTCTGCTGTGTTGAGGAAGTAGAGGTCCAGTATACGATCAAGAGGATGGCTGGGTATCTGCCCAAGATGTTGAGGCGCGATGGTTTTGAGAAACTTGTCGGCGTGGTTGGGGTAAGCAGAGAGAATGTCTATTGCTGTGAGGTAGACAAAGGTATGCTGGGAAAAGGACGCTGGGCCGAGCCGGGAAGTGATGAAATAGAGGTGCCGCAGGGTTTGTAGGGCCTGCGATGCTAGCATAGGGGCGATAACATCCCCGGCAAGTGCCTTGTCAGCCAATGTTCGCTTGAACACACCCCGTAATATGATAGTAGTAGCAAACAGAGCCGCCTTCAGCAAGTTCCACAATTGCGGAGTAGTCTTGTGAAGCGCCTCCTCTTCCAGATTGGCTGCCTCTTCAGAAGGTTCAATGTCGGAGAACTTGTTCTGCCGCCATTGTGTGGTGAGAGCGCGAGAGAAGCTAGCGAGGTCGTCCATCATTGTCTGGATAATCCACGGGTTCTTGACGTTCTCAACAGAATGCGCAATCAGCCGTGATAGGGGACCCATGGACGACACTAGCGGCCTGTTGATGATGACTTCGACTTGTCTGTAGGAGCTCGAGTGTGGACTCCAGTCCAGCTTCCCTGACTGAGTGGTTCGCACATCGAGGTCCAGACCGCCAAGGAAGTACGCCGACTGGAAGCCTTCATTCGAGTAGAATGCCGTGCCGATAAGCACTGGGAGTAGTAGATGGTAGTCGATCTGTGCCCTTTCCACGTCCCCGATGCATCCGAAGGCGTGGTTGAGGGTCAGTGTGATTGTCTGGCCTCCTAAACCATCTGCCTCGGAACGTTCCCGGACTTCCACCAAGGCGAGGTTTGTCGCGCGTACCATTGCCGCTTCGACTCTCTTTCGCATGGCGGATGCCCAGTATAGGTCCATGCCCTGTTCTTCAAGGCTGCCTATGCCGATCAATAGGCCTGCAAGGACAACCAAGTGCTTCCATCGCCGGCTCCGGTCGTCGGCTCCAGCGACTATGGCGCGTATCCATTCATCTAGCGACAAGCCCCCTCCTATCGGCGTCTGTCCCGGCGCTAGTTTGGCTGCTTTGTTATGTCGGACGTCGTTGTGGTGATTGATAATGGTGGTGACTGCAGCGTGGAAGACGGAGAGCATGCGCAGAGGCGTTCGGACGCCGTCGGGGCGGTCCCATAGTGCGGGCGCGGCAAGGAGATGGGAAGTAAGCAGGCTGAGGTTATGAGGGTTGCCGAGAGTCGTGAGGAGTGAAGAGGCGGTTCCCAGTAGCCTGTGGCCGTTAGTAGGCGCATTGCGAATAGGGACCCCGAGATGCGTACCGCGGCGTGTCTTGCTGGTCTGTGTATGTCTGCAGCGAACGCAATAGCGTGGACAAGAGGCGATCGACGACCATGTTGAACCCGAGAAGCCCGCGACAGGCTACCAGAAGATGCGCATGGAGATGTTGGCGATGCGATGGCTGGCGTTGATTATGGCTCGCGTCAAGCCGAGGTCGAGCTACTGTACCGGTAAGCTCGGGCTCTAGCCGTTGACATTCACTCGGAGATGGACGTCACCAGCATTCACTTCCAAAAACGAACCGCCTTTAGCATGGCCTGATCTTGCGACCCTAGTCTTACGTGTAAAACTATACAGAGCGCAGCACAGCCATGACACACAGATGAGGTAAGCCGTTGTTGGATCCTTACATTCATCACCTTGTCCTCCCTCCTGGCGACGGCCCACCAAACTTCATATTCGACTCAACACGATCCTGCCCCACAGTACTGCCATGATAGTTGACGATATATTCCCCAGCTTTATTCAACGCGTCGACTCGGCGGTCCCGCTCGGCTACACCACGCCGCCCTTCCCCTCCCTCTACTGGCCTCTTCCCGTTGGCACGACACAGTCCTTCTACCTCTACCGCCCCGACGACATTCTACGATTTACCGTATACTGGACACTGCTCCTGGTCGGCGGCATCCATTTCGTCACTGCACTATGGGCATGCGTAGTGCAATGGCGCAACTGGAAGTTGATATGGGTCGCCGTGCCTATCTTCAGTTTTATAGGAGGTGTTGAAGCTTTGGTCGCGGGTGCCATTGTTGGCGGACTGTGAGTGATGTTTTTCTTCTAAAGATGGCGACATGAGAGTCACATGCTGACTGCAATCAGACTAGGAGGCGTGTATCAGACGGGATATTTCGAAATGTCCACCTGGATACCTTTTGTCTGGGCTGTCATCAACACCTTGATACTCATTCTGTCCTCCTTCGCCATCTATGGTGGTCTCTGACTCTATGCCTCGGATATACGCCTAACCGCGAGTCCTTAAATCTGGACATGCATCGCCTCAACTACCCTCTACACGTTCTCGACAAACCTGTCATCTATGAAATCTCACGTCACAATGACTGTAGTCGCTACATGACCAGTTCAGAAACTCTGGCGAACAAAGTGGGTCTTTGGAACCATTTGACGGGACACCACTCTCGATGATAGCGGATCGAAGATCATTCCGAGATAGCACGCGCAGGGACCCGACGTTGAAACTCAAAAAGACGTTGACACGGTCGGGATAAATCTTTATTGAAAGTCCAGTAAACGCGAGCGTACTGCGCTCTGCACTACTTATGCCGTGAAGGTCATGCCGTGAAGGTCATGCTAGCATTATTTGGACGAGGAGTAGACCTAGGAAAGAGAGGGAAAAAATGATTAGATAGCAACTACAGTAGATTGTTATATTTTCCATCTGGCAGAGTCTTTGGCGAATAAGACGCAGCCTGTTTTCTGCGTTATACATATATTATCGATATCCAAGTGTACACCAAGATAGTCGCGTTCGTTAAATCATAAAATTCATACATCCACTTCATCCTGTATGGATCTTGACCCTCTGCTTCACCTGCTTCCTACACATTGGACACTTGGTCAGCCGCGCTGGAATATGGCCATGTTTGATAGGAACAACCACATCCGCACACCACTGACACATGACCATGTGACCGCAGGGCAGTACCGCTATATCAGCAATCTGCTGATAACACACCTGGCACGCTAGTACCTTTGTCATGTCCTCCTCAGTCTTCGGAGCTGGCCTATCAGGCTGGTTGTCAAGCGACAAGGGCGGGGGCGACGGCGGACGGGCAGCGCGCAGAAATGCACGCGCCTCTGCAAAATGACCTTCAAGGTGCATACTGCGCATCTCGTTCATTACTAGTTCGGGGTTCGGTGCATCAGACATGTTTTCCAAACCCATAGAGTGTAGTTGGGTTAGTAATCCAGGGACAGCCGTTGTGATGTTGGAGCCAGCGCCGGGTGTGGCGAACACGGCCTGTGGAAGATCTTCGTTTTGCGCTCGACGAGCTTCGTAAGCTTCCAATATGCCATAGTCCTCATCTTCAGCGTTTGGCCGTCGGGGTGCATAACTCCAGACTTGGCTCTCTGGCTCCAGGCTCTCGGATAGTGACTGTGACTCTCGCATCACACCCCACAGCAGCTGTTCTTCAATCTCTCGACGATGTTGTGGTGACAAGCCATCTAGCGGGGGTGCAGTGTCAGTGCCGTCTGCTCTCCGTTGTTCGGCCTGGCGTTGGCGGTCGAACGCTCGTGTGTACATTTGCGTAAGTGGCGACTCGTAGTCGTCCTGCTCTACATCCTCGCGCGAGCCAAAAACGCGTGCAAAGTGTTCTCTCCGACGTTGCTGTTGCGCTTGTCGTCGTGTCATCGGTCGCGGGGGCTCTGACGGGTTTTCTTGCATCTGAGGTGTTACTGAAGCTCGTGGTTCCGTTGGTGCCGCAGGCTCTGTGCTGGAGACTTCCTCCACCTCTTGCAGAAGACTGTCCAGCGCGTCTTCGAGACTCTGATGTGGCTGCTCCGGTCGCTCTTCCTCGGAGGACAATCGTCTTCTCTGAAGCCTGTTTTCTGGCCTGCTGGCATCATTCTCTACACCCGCCCTTAACTGATCCAATGTGCGCGGAAGAAAGCCAGGGCTGACCTCCCTGAACGACTCCCCTATTACAGCTATGCGTTGCTCAGTCCCATTCGGCAGTTTTGCGATGCGATATCCTTGGTGAAACTCCAGCCATCGCTCCAGAAACTCGGTTTGATCAGGTATGTCGGGTATGCGTGTCTGGGAAACCTCGATGGGAGGATCGGTAGCGGCAAGTCGGTTGTTCCAGAACTCTAATTCGACGTCAGTTCACGATCTTGTGAACGGAAGTACATGTACGTAGAATCCTACCTTTACAGAACCAGCAATAGCCTTGCCATCTTGTGCCGCGGTTCACAAAGCCCACTCCGTCAATGTACACGCGATATGTCCGCGAATGGCCTCTCTCGTCGGCACAAGCGCAGCAATTTGGTGTTGAGGTTAGTCGACAGCTTGTGGCAAGCTTGTGTGGACAGTGTGTATCCAGGCGTGGGCAGTCTGCGGTCAAGGTTCCCATTGTAAGCGAGCCGAATGTACAGAGAAGTGTGTATGCCAAATCTAGATGCGAGACTTTGAAATGCCAGAGTACAAAGATCAAGATAGGCTCGATGCTTGAGATGTGGCAAAGGAGCAAACAATGGTGCCGAGTTTGGTGGTGGCGCGCAGGTACTCCACGTTCCGCGGTTCGGCCCTTGCATGACGCTGATGCTATGGTGGGGCTGAGCGGACAGGTGGGTCGTAGCGCGAAGTCAATCCCACGGCGAAAACACACGTTAAGATAATGATTGACTCCGACTGAAAACTTATTTAGACGCAAAGCTCGGCTATTGGATGGTTTGCCGTGATGCTTGGTGATACTGCTAGTCACACAATGGGATGCTAGCGCCAACAGCTCATGGTTCAAAGCTGTGAATGATTCGCAGCTTCGAAGATACCATTATCCCGGCAGACCAGACGTTTCCTTCAAACTTCTATTATCGACTCGTAAATCGTCAAAGAAGATCGGATTCAGGCAGAATGGACAGGAAAAGACACAACGACAACCCTAATAGCAAAAGACAGCACGCTTTCACTCTTGAAAAGTTTAATGGCAGGACCTTGAATCCGTCAGTCCCAGTCTACCTGCCATATAACCTCACAACAGATGCTTTCGAAAAGCTTCTTTCCGGTACCAACGATGGAAAGCACGCATTCGACTTTCCAGCCCTGAAAAACTGGTTGAACAAGCTCCTAGATAGTTTGGACTCACAAAAGGATCAAGCGCATCCGTTTCACAGAAGCCCTTATCGACTGAGAGAGCTGGACATCGAGGCAGCAGATTTCTTACCCAATCTCGCTCGAAGTATTTTCGCTTCGTAGTAACATCTTTATTTGACCACGTACGAGCATGAGCTCCAGTGTTACCCCTTGTGTCACGCCATGAGGGAACGATCCTATCCTAATGACTGTTCGGTCACTGTGCAACTACGGAGAACGCTGTGTAACAGACACGCGTCCGATTCAGCGGCGGCAGCTGTGAGCAAGAAACCTATTGCTCCTAATGCCACCAAACAAAATTTTGTTCTCCATGCACACAAGATAGTCTGAACGCTCATCGCGGCGAGATATAAAAACCTTGTGGAGGGATAGAGATCAAACCCATTTGCATTAGGAATTTGGAGACAGAGGAACCTCTCGCGACCTGGAATGAACGATGCCGACGTCTCCCTGGTCCCGAGACTGGGTTTGTCGCATGTTTTCCGCGGCGGACGTGTAGGACATCTGACGAGTTCATTAGGTCCATCAGAAAGGAAATACAAGGTTCGCGTGCAGTCGTAACTAGCCGGAGGTCATATTCTTACGTCGCCTTGTTGAAGCTTGTCGGACCAGTCTGGCCTATACTTCGTTTTCATGTGTTGCATGAGGTCGACCAGCGACGCTGAGAGGGCAGCGGCGCTCGGCCATCTCCAGGAAGAGAGTTCGAGAACGAGAAGCGCGTTGGAGTACAGCTGGATGAGGTTGCCGCCAAAGATTGCGGGCATGTTCTGTATGAGCACCGTGCCTGCTCGGTAAACCCAGTGTGGTGTGACGAAGACGTGAATCCCGCCGAAGCTTACCACTGCCTCTCTGATTGTAGTAGTCAGTATCTTGATTTTCAGCAAAGGTAGACATCAC
The DNA here is from genome assembly GCA_024321975.1 of Alternaria sp. 'sect. Undifilum'. Taxonomy (NCBI): domain Eukaryota; kingdom Fungi; phylum Ascomycota; class Dothideomycetes; order Pleosporales; family Pleosporaceae; genus Alternaria; species Alternaria sp. 'sect. Undifilum'. The sequence goes on from JAJJZI010000004.1 coordinate 5,781,192, forward strand.
ATACAGTACATGCCATGCACTCCCCCAGCAAGGATTCAGCAACAGGTGTGTTATGTGCAAGGTGATGCGTATGACAGGAAGCAACTCGTCTTTTTCGTCAAAGAGTGGGAGTAGTTTCTTAACCTTCTCCCTTGCGAAGTCGTCACCCTTGCGAAACCGATTCTGCATACGATACAAGGAGCAAAGATACTCTGCTGGCTTTTTCTTGTCGAAACACAAGTCTTCTTCCTGCAACTCATGAGTCATTGTCTTGCGCTTTGTACTCGATAAGTAGGCTTACCGGCTCTGGGAACAATGCAGGTCTATCCAGTGTAGATGCAATCTGGTTCTCAAGACAGAATATGGTCATGTGCATGGCTCGGAGCAGTTCGACGTCGTCCGGCTCAAGCTCTTGTAGTGCCCTTTTCGACTCAAGATCGAAGGCAAGACGGCCTGCAAGAGCTATCTGCTGACCAATGTTGCCGGCGATTGGGTCGAACGAGCTGTTGATAGCGAGTAGAAGAATGGACCGGACAGTATCGATGTTCGGCTCTAGCGTTGCCGTCTCGAGGTGCTCCATAGCATCTGCAAAGTACTGAGTCGCGAGGGAACGGTATCTGATCGAATTGGCCTGATGGTATGCAAGCCTGCCTGTAGGGTTCCACTCTTGATCCGGAGGTTGCTTTTTGCGAGTATTGGGAATGATGTAGCATGCAATCGAGTATATCATATACAGCGAGAACATCTCAGTCGACGTTAGGTCGCTAGGAAGGTCGGGCCCAAGATAACGGAGCGATGAGTCTAAAATGGGATATATGGGCTGCACTGTCTCAAGAAACAGCTGCATCAGCTCGTACTGCTTCTCGGGCGAATGTTTGTTGGTATAATGCCAATCATCGAGTTCTTCGTCATCCTGCTCGCCGCAGACGCCATGCGCAGTGTGCAGCCTGGGTGATTTGAGGAGGCAGGATTCGGCGCCCAGATATCGATAGCTATTTCCGGCTTCGGCAAAGTGATGCTCGTATCGAGGCATCTCAGGGGCGATGAACTCGGTCTTGACTGGAGTGCCGAACGCGCCATGATCCAGAAGCCCGCCCGAGGCTGCTGGCGACGGATTTCCGCCCGACAGACTGCGCACACGATCTACTAGCTCACCGATATAGCTGGTTGTGTGTGAGTCGGGGTGCGAGAAGAAGCGCCGTCAGCTCACCTTCGCGGCAGTAATTCATGGCGTCCATGGTCGTAGAACATGCATTCCACGCCGGCTTTTGTGCATTGCCTGACATGGTTAGCAAGACGCCCAGGGTGGGACAGAGGAACGATGTACCTGCACTTGGGCAATAACGTATCGCATCCGCGGCGACACTCTCGGCATCGCTTACATGCGGGGAGACTCTGGGCAAGTATTACATAGTAAGTGCACGATGCCAGAATGCGGAGACGGCCGGCGTTACCTGAATCAGCGCATCGAGATGCAGCGTGGGCGGGTTTGAGCTGGCGGCGGCGGCGGCGGCGGCCATCGGAGGGGGGGGGGGTTTGCAAGGACGTGACGGCTACGGGTCAAGGTCTAGCAGAGGCTCGGCTCGAGTCTGTACTACACTTGATCGCGCGCCGTCGTCTGGTCAGAGACAATGGCCGGAGACGCGACGGGACGCCTGGGCGGAGGGATGGCGGAGGGATGGCGGAGGGATGGCGGGTGGGGGACCATCTCATCTGCTAGCGCGGTGCTAGCGCGGCCTGATTCAGCAGCGATGACCCCGGCCACCTGCATCCCGATTCCCGCGTGCCCACTGCCCACTGCCCACTGCCCTCGCATGCCAGCAACCTGTTCCTCGTTCGAGGACATTGACCATCGCCAACCACCACCGCCAGCTCGTCCTTCCTCTGCGCCATGAAACCTGCGCCGTCGCGGTACAGACGCCAGACGCTCGAGGTTTGCCATGCAGAACCGCACCAAGGTCCGTCGCCGCGTGCTGGCCTGTGCTCGCTGCCGGAAGCGTAAACTCTCGGTACCCGCTCTCTCTGCCTGCGTCATACATGTACTGACCAGACCAAGTGCGATGGCAAGGTGCCTGCCTGCACTCGTTGTGTCGACGCCGGCCTCCAGTGTGTTGGCTTCGACTCTTCAACGCAACAGGAAGCTCCGCGATCCATTGCAGACTTCTTGGAAGCGCACATTGTTCGGCTCGAGAGCCAGACCAGCACTCCATCAACGCTGCCGTCGTTGGGGCAATCGAGTGCTGCTCTATCGTCTCCAGCAGATGCTCACACACCTGACTTGAGAAGGGCCCAGTGGCGTGCAGAGAAATGTGCTTTCGCCGACAGCCTTGTCAACCAGGTCATGGAGGACATCACGCCTTCGTTTCTTGGTGTCTGCAAGGCTCGCCCGTTCTTGCAGTGCGTCATCAAAGGCACAAGGCTGCCTTCGAAAAAGGGACCTGTTCTCTCCAACGACTTGAACCAAAACCACCCGAGATCCATCTTGAATCCTCAACAGACTCGGGGGCTATTTTATGACCTCATGCCCGATGAGGTTGGCGCCAACAAACTGCTCCGAAACTATCTAGATCGCGTCATTACACAATATCCCATATATCATCGCAACGACGTGACAACTGCCTTCAACTCCATCTACCATAAAAAGGCGGCAACGCCCAACGAGGACTCATTTCGAAATCGCTACATAGTCTGTATCATCATGGCCATATCGCTGACCACAAGCGCGCGGAATAATGTGCAGAAGGCGAATGATCTTGCCTTTCAGCTGGTTCGGCATGCCATGCAATGGATACCAGAAGTTGCGACAAACGACGTTGCTGGCCTGCAGGCTATACTGCTTCTGACTCAATACATTTTTCTGAATCCCAAAATGGCAGATTTGTGGCTCATGACGGGCCTCATCAGCCAAGCAGTCATTGACCTTGGATTGCACCACGAACTGCCATACGATGCCAAGGTCTCCGCCTACCAACGCGATATGCGACGGCGTATATTTTGGTGCGCGTGGGAGATGGAGGTTGGTGTCTGCTGCATATTTCTACGCCCTACAAGTCTTCCCGTAGGACGTATAGACGTCGCTTTTCCGTTGGAAATTGACGACACCGCCATTACGCAATCTAGCATGTCGCCAACTGGACGTGTATCGAAATTCACACAGCGTATCATTTGTCGCTTTCGCCTTATTGAAGCAGACATTATATCGGTTCTATGGCATGGCGACCCTATATCCCAGGATTACTCCTCGTTGGAGCAATGGATGCAACACTGTAGCGATGCCATGGCAGACTGGCAACGAGAAATATATGCTGCTTCAGAGGCCAACAAAGATCGTAGCTTAAACGCACGATGGACTGAGATGCGCTTGTACTCTGACATCGCATATCCTTACGTCTTGTCTCTCTTACATCGTTCTTCTCGACGGATACCAAATCCAAGCAGAGAGCAAATGATGATAGCTCTCGTCAATGCTGTCAAGGTTGCTGACGGCTATTTCCAGCAATCTGAAGCAGAAGCGGGAAAGATCAAATATGTCTTCCATCCGTGCCATCACGTCTTCAATTGCGCGCTCATATTCCTGCAAGGTTTGCAGCGCTGCAAGAAAGAAGTCGCACATAACTACTCCTGGCAACAAGTAGAAGAGTGGATGCACGTTTTCTCCAAGTGCTTCTTATCCATCTCTGAGCGATGGACAGCGGCAAAGAGGTGTTTTGAAGAATACGAACGGCTGCTTCTCCCAATCAAGAAAGAATATCTCGAGTTTCTGGAACAGAGATCGAGCTTTCGTCCGCCATCACTCCTCCAGACCGTGTCTGATGCGAGCACTATGTACGATTACCAAGTTCCGCCTTCTATTCTTACAGAAGTCGACGAAGCTTATCAATTTTGGACTATTTTCAACCCTACCACCTCATTGACCGATACCGTGGACCCATTTGGTGCCTTTTCATACAACCTGCCGCCTTCTGATTGGAACGCGGAGTTTTCTTTGAACGATAATATGGATACGATACCGGAACTGTAATACTCTATGGCGATTTTAGACAGCATCTTTTCTTTAACAAGCGTTTTCGTATTCTAGCTTGATGACAGCACCTTGCTTTAATAGTTGTAACTGCTTGGTATTTGGTATTCTCGCGCTTTTATTATTCAGTTGCAGGCAATGCAATACCCTTGGCGTTATTGCGACTTAATAACGTCGCTCTATAGCACTCTCCTGCTAGAGACTTTCCATTAAAACTTTGACCGCGCTCGGACTGCTTCGCAGTGTCTGTGGATACGCAAACGACCAAGTGCCATTGAACACGTTTTCACTGCAGGACTGATTGACGACCATATGGTCACATTCGCCAAAGCTTGCGGTGGCTTATTTCCGTGTACCCGATACATGGTTCTCTCCGACACGGGAACTACCCGTCCACTTTTACCAACGTGTCGGGTTGAAATCGACATCGCCAAGGGCGCCACACTGCCAACACACTCATTTAGCCCCCACGTTTATGGTGGGGAAAGACGGGTTACGTACCCACCGCATTGCGCATTGCTTAGTTCGTGACAAAAACTGTCTCAACCACATATTTACTACGAAATCGCGGCTAGTCTGCAATAAGGGATTGACTTGAAAAGCGACTAGTTATACGAATGACTCGTTTGAAAAAAAAAACCAAATAGGTAATCAGGCTTTTCAATAAAAAAAAAGTAGCTTGCCGGTCCCGCAAATGCAATGGTATGTCTGATATACGTCCTTTGCATAGACATCCCACCACCTGGTTTCCAGAAAGCCTCTTTAGAGCGCGAGAGGCTTCACCAGCTTCCTCATAACTAGATCAGAGCGTAGTGCATCTAGCTTCATAGCTGCAGGTTGATAGTCTCCTGTACATCCGTAGGTCTACCAAGCTTCACTACAGCTTTCTTGCTCTTCAAATCCATCACGATGTTGAATAGCGTGCCAGTTCCAGTCTCGTCAGTCTCCACCCTACATATCGCACCTGGGGCGTTCTGCTCATCTTCGAACAACCGACTCACCCTTTCCCAGCTCGGTTCCTCACCCGCGTCTTTAACAATCTCCGCCATTGTCCGAACCCGGGCCATGGAATCCTTGAGCCACACCGTATCGGTCTCGCCAGGGTGTTCCAGAAGCAGATGGTTTGCGTGAATGACTCTTGAGCTGGAATCTGGTAGCACGTGCGCAAAGGTACTCTTTGTGAACTCCAGGCCCAGAGACTTGTTTGCGTCGCCTATTAGGATGTGGGCTGAGGACGCCATGCCGAAACTCTCCAGCTTGCGGACTGCTTCGTCGACGGACGAGCTTTCCAAAACTGTGCGTAGGCCAAAGTGCGCGGGCATTCGGGTGGAGTCCACGCCGTGGACTTTGATGGCATTGAACAATGTGCCCACGCCGCTGCTGTTGAAGCCAATCTTCCCGATGATCCCTGCCTCCGTGACCTGGACTATAGTGGGCTTGTTCGGCTGCGTAATCTTGGTAATAATCAGGTTCTGTTGCTGCTCCGTCTTCCACTGGGTACGTATTTTTTTTAGCACACAATCATCCTCTTCTGTATGCTTCACAAAGTGGTACTCACGTCCCAATTCTGCGCCATCCATGCCCGATTCGGAGTATGCCATGCAAGCGCCGTGCAGCCATCGCTGAACAATCCAAAGTTTATCTCAGTCCTGACGTTTATTGCCACAATATCTAGCAATTCGTGTCCTGAGCCATCGGCGATACCTTGCATCTCCTCGTGGAAGTTTGGCCATTGCGCTTGCGCTCGCTGTTCAAACTTGGACGCATGCTGGAGGACTTGCGGCCATCTCTGCTTGCAGTTCTTGAGGAAAAGACATGCATAAAACTCGATAGAGCGGGCTATCTGTAGCTTGGCGGCTTGACCATGTTGGTAGCCAATCTATGTAACATGATCAGCACAATCCCGTGGAGCGGCTTTCTCGCCGTCGCGTCCCCTTCGTTGTGAGGGGCAGCGATGACGTCACGTGTTGCACTCACCTCGTAAGGGGTCCCGTTACACTCCACAAACAACATGTTGGTACTGACAAACCCGATTGAGATCAGACGAAACCAAACGTAAGAAGCGGTCTAGACTTTCGTGTGCAACCAAACTGAGTTGTTGAAGTCTATCTCCGTTATTCCACTGCGGCAGCGACTTCGGCAATCCCACACAGCCCCGCCTTCGAGCGCTCAATGCCGTCCTGAGCTATCACTGGGCGCAAAGGCGTGGAGTGGGTAAATATGGAGCGTCTCGTCGACGAGTTCAGAAGCGGAAAGTTGAGCGTTGCGACCGTATAGGGTGGGTGGGGTGGAACTGTAAATGCGACACCGATAAGGAACCGGGATGTTACTTCGTACGCAAGTGACCAATAGGCACTCATCGGCCGACCTACCCCCTGGCAAATCTTCCAAAGTCGTTGCTGAATGAAGAGCATCGAAACCAGTTTTTGTTCCACTTCCTGAACCATATTCACGGGTGCGGAGCAAGGCGCATTGCATTGAGCGGCGTCTCAAGCGTGAGTCTAGTCTCCATGCGTGAGCTTGGTCAAGACAATATATTTGAACTATCATCTCCCCACCCCCACCACTCTGCAAAGACCTCCAGGCCTGGCTATCGCAAGCTGGTCAGTACTTCCACTATGCTTCAAAAGCTACGACGCATGACAATTGCTCCAAGGTCAAGAATTGTTTTGCAACGCACCATATCGCAGAATTGGGATAACACTGGACGAGAACACCTCTAAACTTGCTCCGTCACTCATTCTAGTCTACCTTCTACTTCTCTTCTCTGCCCGTATGGCCTTGCACAAACGCTAACGCTCTTTACTACCATCTCTCCCCCCTCATCAGCCTCATCGAACCTCTACGTCATCTTAACCGACTCTCTCTTTGACGCTCTTGGTGATGGGGTGTCGGACGCTTATGTGAAATAGGCATACTTCTTCTCATTGCGGTAGGCAGAGGGTCACGACTCGGGGGGATGTTTATCAACAAGGTAGACGAGTGTCATAATGTGCAATGGAGCAGCTTGTTGATCAAGATAGGATGCGACATCGGTATTCGTTCTCACATTCAGCCACAGTCACAGGATCCGTTCGACCTAGCGCTGGACCCGTCACGTGGCCTTTGTGATCACCATTATTCAATACAGCCCCAATCTTTTGACAGAATGCAAAGGACGGACCACCGGTAAGCTCTACGTCATCGAGACCAAAGAAGTTGATGTCGGGCTCTTCGGACTATTGCACCTACTATTCCGAACGACAATCCCTCAACTAAACAATATTTGAGTCTCGGCGACGTGACTCAAATACGATGATCAACCGATAAAGCCTTCCTATTCTGCACAGTATGGAGTACTCTATACTTCAACACACAACAGGAAGAAAATCATATCAATTGAATGTCTTTGGGTAGTATATATCCCCATGCTTTACTCCAAGAACACCTACGCATCATTTCCATCGTACTCGCGCCCTGTTCAGGGACTCTTAGTGACCACCGGTAGTAGGCAGCTGTATGAAAGTTAGCTCAATATTTGCGTGCGCATAGATGAAAAGAAAAACTTACGCCGAGGTAGACCTTAAAGGAGTCATAGATGAGCCATTGGAACGCAGTCAGAGTACCGATCATGAAGATACGAACAGGCAGTCCGTTCCACAAACCACTGAAACCAATCTTGCCGTATATCCTGCCGATAGCCTGACCGGCGCCCTCACCAACCTTTCGGTCGCTGTTGAGTTTCGAAACCATGACATCTATCACACGTTAGCTACCCTCTACTATTTGCTTTTGACTTTCCGCGAAAAAACATGTGCAACGTACCTGCGGGATGCGAAACAACCGCACATCCGATACCAGCAATATATCCACCAAGGAAGCTCACACCAGTCTGCTGCAGACCTCCATACGACTCCTTTGGCTTACCCAAAAAGCTGTAAATCTGCTTCACCGTCTCCTCAAACGTCGCGAACTTGACCATGGTGTATGGAATCTGACGCGCCCACAGGGGATACAAGCCCTTGTACAAACCACCAACACCCTCCTCTTTAATCACCTTTGACCAGCCCTCTCTCAGTGTGTTGGCGAAAGGTGGCATGGTAGTCTGCATGCGGACCTTGATTGCCTCCATAGGACATAGCGCGATGTCGGCAAGAAATTCGGCCGAGGCAGAAGCAGCGAGGAATACAATTGTTTGCGGGGCGCCGGGAGCAAGCTTCTCGCCATACAGGTACTTGAAGACTTCGTAGAAGCCGTATTTGCCTGCACCTTGCATCGAGTAGCCGACGAAGGTAGGTGTCCAACCGAAGAATACACCGCGCAGACCCTCTTTCGAATAGATCATCTTCCAAGCTTGCGAGTTGGACTTGTAGAGGTTCGAGTCGACTTGACGTCGGCATTTTACCTGGGAGATGAGAGTTAGCGAAAATATATCCCCAAAGACGTGTGCATTGTAGCTCGTCAATCTTTTTTTTCAAGATTTGGGGGCTTGAAAACTGCAATTGGCATCTTGGGAGCTTCCAACTTTCCCCCGATTCTCTCGGCTGCTCTCACAAAAGAACGCAACTCACAAGATCCAGCGGGGTAACCATGGTATGTGTAGGTCCACACGCGATAATACCACCCATTGTACACGCCGCAAAGTACGAGCCCGAGAAGAGCTCAATCTTCCTCTGCGGCTTCATCGCGTCCAGCTTGTTCGCCATTGTGAACAGATTTCCAGTTCCAGTCGCTTTTTCAGGCTTCGTTTTTCGTGTAGTAACTGTGTGGCTATCGTCGTTTCGGCACCGGTGTTTGGTCTGAAGTTTGTCGCGTGCTACTTCGCAAGGATGCTGCCGCAAACGAGTTCAAAGCGAGAATACCTGGCGAAAGGATGTAGACGGGTTTTCGGTCAGAAGAGAGATCAAGGAATTCGGAATAAAACACAACAGCCGACCAAGTTGCCTGGTTATTGTGACGGCAACAGCTGGGTAGCAGAAAGCTTGTCTGTAGGCGGGACATGCGCCAACACCTAATACCCTAACAGCTTGATGTTCGCTGACGTAAAATTTCTTGCTAACGTAAAACTTTTGCTGACGTAAAGTTTTTTCTGACGTGGAAAATGCGTCCCCCTTTGCAGCCAATCACAGGACGTTTTGTTGGGCCAATCACGCTCTGTTGAATCTGAAACCCCCTCTATTGCTCCACGATCCCCGCTTCCGCCTCCATCAATCGCACACGACGAACACCCATCAATCACACACGACGAACACCCACCAATCGCAAAAACCAATCATATCCTCTGGTACTCCCATCGCGACTGCGAGATCTCCATCTTCTACATAAAACTTCAATAGCGCAAACTAGCAGGAGATGAGACACTCCTAATACATGTACAAAAAGGCGGACTGCGCCTCTTTTCTAGGTTTGGAGTTGAATCCGCGTCTGGGCGACTATATAGAGGGCAGAGCTGCGGATGAGTATATGGATTGCTGCATCTCTAGTTGATAAGGAGATGCTAGTCTTATTCGCACAAGCTTTGGCGGAACTAAGTAACGAAGATGGTTGAGCCTGCGTTTTACGATTGCTGGACATGAGCACTCTGTGGGCTAGAATGTGGTGTCTGCAAGCGATCAGATTTCGTTCTCGAAAAGTACGAGCAATTCCGCCCCGTTTTTGTAACGGCAACTATCACGCCTTTGCGACGCCCTCGGTGCAAGTTCGCACTCGGAGATAGTCCGGCTGCTCGGGCAGTGTTCACGCATTAGAGCCAAGGTATCAGAACTGTGATGAATTATCCATAGATCTATTTTCTGTCGTGAGGATGCTCGAAGTCATAAGCGTGAGAATCATATCCCCGTTTCCAGTATGCAGAGGTGATCACGTTCAAGTATGCCCAAGCGCCCACGCTATGCCGCCCGAACGCGAACAATAGAGTAAAGACTGTTCCAGAAAACCAAAGCCCAAGCACGAACACTGTGGTGCATCAGATGCATCCCGCATAGGCCGTTCAGTTCCTACCAATAACTCCGTGCCAAAACAACGCGCAAAAGAATCAAATCCACCAAACCTGCTCTTCGCAGAGCCAGGAGTTGGTCGCTACCCTAGAAGTTCGTTGAGATCGTGATTGTATCGTCCCTCACGTACGTATCCTTCGAAGAGCGGGCTAGAGAAATGCCGCTGACGGCGTTCAGACTGCAAAGAGGAGACAGCGGGTCGAAGGTGCTGGAGCTGGAGCGACCATCTGCCGACGCATCATGGGTCAATAATCATACATCATTATCATGACCCTCTTCCCCATCGGAATCCATACCAAATTCAGAATGATCATAGAGATCACCCGCTGATAGGCTGTCATCCTGTGGCCAAGTTTCCAGTCTGGGCTCAATCTCCGCAGCCCACTGTTGCATGCGAGCGGTGTCATTGACGTCGTCTCTATACGGATCCAACTCGGGATCCTCATTCTGGTTCAGGTTGTAGAGCTGTTGAACGAGGAATTGGCAAGTATCGATGAATGGGGTCAGATGGGGTTTCAGCATGCCAGAATCTTTCTCGTACACAATACGCTTCATCATGTCGGTGATCGTCTCACGGAGTGTTCTCCATCTGAATTGTGCCAGATCCATAGGCCATCCTTCGTAGGTCTTGTAGAGCTCGCAGACGAGCATCTGTGCACCTTGCCGTACGCTGTCCAGGGTGTGTAACAGTAGAGGAGGTGCCCAGGTGCGGCATTTTCCCATGACCCACAAAAAGAATATGTATCGGTGCTTCTGCTGAAAGATGGCCTCGTTGTTTGTCTGCAAGAGGCCACCAAAGAAATCGAGAGCGGCCAAGCCGCCTGGTGAGCGGTCCTCTTCCATCCGGCTTGTTGATGCAATCGCCTTCGTAATCGTTGAAATGATCTTGCTAACGTTGTCCACCACTGGACAGCCTTCGCAATACGACAGTGCCGCTCTTACGTAAGCGTCGCAGAAGGGAGGGTCGAGCGAGACGATGCCTTCGATAAGGGTTTTGAAGAGGTTGGATTGAGCCTGTGGGTCCTGCCAACCGAGCATTGATTTGACAATGCCACCAGGATGGAAGTAATCCACTTTCGAGTCATCGAATATTTCTAGGGCCTTGTCTAGGACCGCGATGGCTTTTAGATCAGGGTCCCACCAATACAATATCTGCCGTTCCCGGTTTGTCAATGGAAACATCAAAGTCTCCCGATCAAGCGTAGCGAGGCGATCACTATCTAGGCTGAGGGTTGGTAGACGAGTATCCATGCGTAAGAGCAATTTCGACAAGAATCCGATGAGCCTATTATAGATTCCTGACTTCTTGCTCACGATTCTCCAGAGGTCGGGTTCATCGTCCTGGAATCGCTTATACGAGTGCATACAAAGCAGTTTCAAGCAGAATTCCAGGAAGCCGCCATCCAACATTACAGCGGTCTCCGGATGACCCATCTCGACCATCTGAGTTAGTGTGAGATAGAAATCGTCCCAGCCTCGTATGGCCATGTGAGTCTCGGCTGTGATGACGCGTAATCTGGCCGTAACGCTCGAAAGTATCCCACCTGTAAGTATAGAAAGATCAAGATCCATATCGTTCTCCGTGCTCTCCAGACCGTATAGAACAGGTTCCTTCTCGCGTGAGATCTTGAGGCAATCAATGAGGAAGGTGCGTATCTGAGACCGTACTTTGGCATGTGTGCAACGAAGCAGCAGATTAAGCAGAGTCCATTCGTCGGCAGCAAGAGCCTTGAGAATGATGTTGCAGCATGCCGAGCACGGCAGGACTGAGCGTCGTAGCTGAAGCATGGTTTCGGAGAAAATATCGGAAGTCATATGACGCCAGACAATGTAGCCGAGGTGGGCAAGCACTATCTTCAAGGAGTGGGTTTCCTGCACCAAATTAGTACTCTGAGACTGAATAAATCAGACACAATATTCCGTACCTGTACATGGCCTTCAGAGCAGGACCCATGATTGATAGTACGTGACATGGCGTGAAGCTGTCGCAAGAACTTTGTATGATATGGGTCGAAACGGCAATATTCTCGAATGAACAGCTCGTTGTTAAGATCAACTTCTTTCTCGAGAGCTGGCGGCATGGGAACTTTGAGTGTTTTTCCGTCTGGAGAGGGGACCCAATTGCGCTGGTCGTCATCCACGGCCGTCCGGCGTTGATAAAAGAGCATGTATGCCGAGTATTGTTTTGGTACGCGGTTGTATGTATCATCCGTCAAACCTCCGAAGGCTCGGTACGCAATGTCCGCTGGATCGAAAGGCCCCACATTGCTGTCATCAAACTCGACCCAAGTTGGTGCCGCATTTCCTGTCGGACAAGGTCGCTCACGAATGTAAGAGTAGTAATGACCATGCTCGCAGGTGCCTGTGTGTACAAGTACACCAACAAGGTCGAACATGTCCGCTTCTCTTGGCTTGCTTGGGTCACTAAGATGGTCGACATGGTACGCGCTGATATCAATAGACGGCGGGAACTCAAAGTGATCGTAGACCTTCCTCCGGCTAAAGTCGGCCAGGTCGAACTCGAAGCGCTTCAGATGGAAGATCAGGTTGTCAGGCACCTCCTTGAAGCAGGTGCTGATTTTGTCAGCTTCACTCGATACCAAATTTGAATGCAACTTACCGCTTGACTGCGTCGACGTATTTACCATCGCAGCTCTCGCACTTGTACTTGTTGTCGCCTTCCATGACATCGCCTCTAACGAAAGCCTGGAGACTCTCTTGAAGTGTGGACTTGCCCAAGACATCGCATTGTACTGCAAAGAAAGGCTCCATTCGTTCTGAGACATGTTCACACTCTTTCGATTTGATCTGGTTCAAGGTTTGACCTCCGTAGAATGAGCGGAACTGCTGCTTGTGCTCCTCTTTGATGAGTTGGCGTTCCCACTGGTCGAAGAGGGAATTATAAAACTCATCTGCGTCCATCTGAACGCTGATGTCTATGGGCATAAGCTCAGAATTCTTGACGCAAGCTGCGAAGCTACGTGGGTCTGCGGACCTGCAGAAAGAGTGCTGCATGTTTGTAAAGAGCCTCTGCGTTTCAAGAAGAAGCTGTTGAGAACCACTGGCTTCCTGGAGCTCCAAGCCTAGAATGAACTTACGGAAGTTCAAGTTCATAAAAAGCTGAGTAAGAAGCGAGTTCGCATAGCAGATGGCGCGCGGGTTGTACAGGCCCACATAGCCCGTGCCAGAGCGTATTTCCGTTGAGCGGTCGACGGAGATGGTGGCAAATGCTGGCTCATCGTCTCCATTCTCCACATCTCCTGCGAGCTTGATGAGGGTATTGTACGTGCTGCTGTCATCAACTAATGCAAGCATGAGATCGTACATCTCATGTCTTGTGTGTGACTCTAGTATCGGAACAGTAGCCAGACCGTCTTCTACAGTGGAGGAGCTGGTTCAAGTCAGTATCGGGTCATATCAAAAGGTAACGAGACAGGGCAGAGTCTCTCCGCTTGTGAGTAATTTGTATTGGAATGCTTTGCGCGACGTACCTCTTTGCAAAGATATACTTCTTGAAGATCTTCTCCATTACGTTGCCTGCATTGAGAGGCCTCTTGAAAGACTTTAATGACAATATGCAGCATAAGATAAGCTTCGTGAGACCGAACACCACATGGTCAATCTCGTCTCGGCCTACAAACTCTTGATGCTTGTGATTCAATAGCAGATCACTCCAGTTCGACAAACACAGTCTGAGTGAGGTTTCGTCGCGTTCGTACTCGTCTTTTGCGCGAAAAACATGCTCCGCGATGTCAAATAGTTGATGAGACTGTGTAGGACGGCGTACGGAATCTGAAAGGATCGCGGAAATGACCACCCAGAACTGAGTGGCTATTTCGCCTTTGGTGAGCGGACACGTGGATGGAAGATCGCCCCCACAAACAGAAGCAATTTTCCGAGCAACGTGTTCCCGTAAAGACTGCCTGGGGTCGTTCAAAAGTAGCGTTTGGTGCAGTCGCAGAATTTGAGGATGTTTAATGAAGGCCTCCCAGATGATTCGAGAGTGAAGTGATGCTTCTAGGATGGTCCCATAACAATCCTGAACCACAGTAGCATCTTCGTTGGTTTCGAGTGCCATGGATAGGATCGTCACAAGGCGGTTTCCGAGCCGTGCGCCATCTGAGAAGTAGGTGGCCGAGGCGTCGGGGGAAGGGCGCTCTGCGTTAGGTAAGACATAGGTCATGGTATGAGAAGTGACAACGTGGTACTTACCTCTAAGGAACTCCAGTAGGGCTGCTACGAGGACAGCCGCTAGTTGCAACTCTTGGAAGCTCGAGATTGTATCGCTGATTAGCCGAGGATTGAGAAGTGCTTCGTTCAACTGGCGAATGGCATTGCCTAGAAACTTCTCGTCTAGATCCGACTTCTAGCTCGTTAGTATATAGTAATATCAGTGAGGATTGTTCAGTCAGCATACATTACGTATCTGCTCTCGTAGTCTAGCCTGAAGAGCCATAGCCGCGTATCTCGCTTGATAGAATTTTCCTGGAGGGAAAAGATCCTCTGATCGTGCAGCGCCCGCCATGACACTGTCTGCAAAAGTATGCCGAGCTGGGAAGAAGCTCAAGTAATCAAATACCTGACGTGAATTAGCAAAGTACAATGTGATCCCGAGCAGGTACCCACCATTTGACTGATGTTATCATCGGAGTCCATCAATGAGAACAGTTCATCGAAATATTTGACCACTGTGGATTCAAAGACCGAAGATCCTATACCCTGTCCCGACAAAGGGCGAGTAACTTCCGCGTCCGGGACCCTTTGCACAAGGAGCTGTCCTCCAAAGTCTATACTGCCAAGTTTCTCTTTTGACCTATCGGCGACATTGAGCCGCTGGCCCTTCGCAAAGAGGTTGACCTTGGTGAATCCCGACACATGACATAATCTCCGGTAGAGATCTTCTACAGTGTGATCCGCGCCCATCGTCACGACCTGCCTGTCGTTGCTACCGCACTGGAATCGGATCGCTACTGAATCGCCGTAGGGTATATCTGTTTCGTCGACTTTGGAATCCGCTCTTCGACCGCGATTGAACTCGGGTTTCTGGCGTATCTTCTCGAGTAGGAGCTTTTGGAACAAGATAATTCTGCGACAACGTCCCTCGTTTTCATGTACTGTCGCTTCGGATGGAGTAGCGTCCATGTTCGTTGGTTCTCCGCCATCTGAGGACTGACTGCGTATGATCTTGCACGCCAAACGCATCTCCTGCATACATTTGTCAACTAGGACCGCATGTGCAGCTTCTACATCTGCTAATGTAACACCGTCGGCTTCGTTAATCTGTACGTAACGACTTGCAAGAAGACGGGCAGAGCGATCTTCGATAGTGCCTTCTGGTGATGACAAAACCATAGACCATAGCACATCGGCACCGGGAATCTGCAATACAGTCTTTTCCCCTTGGTCAGTCACCACGAGCTGCCTGGTCATAGGAAAACTGTAGTTGGCGACAAATTCGAACATGCCGTTCGTGTAGATCCCGGTGTCCATGTGTGCCATGTGGGAAGAGACAAGTTGCCTGCAGTAATCGTTGTCAGGGGCGATTTTGAGCGTATGAAGTAGCTGTACCCAAGTCCAATCCCGGGCTGTGTTCGAGAGCGCACGTGAGCCGATGGTGTATTCCCATAGCTGCTCATACATCTCAACAGGTATGGCTGGTCCAGCACGACAAATCATGAGTGCTAAAAGCTCCAGCCTACAACGGAGAGCTAGTTGTTGGTGCATGGATGGCTCAACATTTTTCTCGGTGGTCACAAACGATGTAATCTCGTTGAGAATTTTACGTGTGACATCCTGGTTCTTCTGGAAGAAGAGTCCATCTCCGCAAGGGAGTGGTGAGGCGAGCGAGAAGATGACTCTTGCACTTCCAGTCGCCGTGGCTGAGTTGCTTCCAATGCAATCCGCACAATCCCTGTAAATGGAATACCGTTCTTCAACGGGGACGCTGTGTGCCAAAATTTTGAGGTGCTCAGCAGCCTCACAATACAAGTCTAGCAAGTCTTTGTCTGTCGCTTCCAGAGACATTGTGTCGCGGACGATGCGGATGCAAACATTCCATGGTCTGGCGGTGTCTTCCCTTGCGGCATAGTCTTCTGGTGATGCCTTTTCCACAAGCTTTAGGCCCAGCTCTTGAAGAAACCGGAAAATCTCCATCGTGTAGCTACTGATGGGCATTTTGTAAAGCTTAGTACAGAGGTACAAATGATCAATGGGCTTCATCAGATGGGTGATTGACCTAAGCATACACATGGTAGCGGTGACGACTCGAGGGTCAGGATTTGTGGCGACTGTGTTCCAAATGGCGTCCGCTTGGGAATCTGTCCAACGTTGGGCAATGACGAGAAATCCGACAATGTTCCCGCTACGCGCGATCAGTTGCGGGTGCGAGTCAACACTGACGAGGTAGTCAACCACTTTCCCTTCAAGGAGAAAGTCCGCTAGGTATTGCATGACAGGATGCTTTCCTGGTGTGTCGACTTCGCTGTACTGTTTCCAGATTTCGACCAAGCTTACATCCATCACAGCTATACTCATTACGCGCAAGTCCATCTTGCCTTTGGTGAGATATCGGCGCAGAATCTTGAACTTCCAGGCGTTGGCGACTAGTGCCGGAAAATGCTGAGGGCCGTTACGATACTCGTTTTGATTTCCTGCATGAGTGGTTTCGATGGCTGACGAGGTGGTCGGTGAATCTACGCTCCTGAAGTCTAAGAACCTGTCGACTAGATCTGACTCCATCTTCTTGTCCCAAAGGCATAGCTCAAACAGTAGCGTGTAAAAGGATTGAATCAAGTCTCGAGCGACGCCAGCATCGGTGGTTCTGCTCAAATCAAACAGATCGTCCATGTACTTCTCCAAGAATAGCAGGACTCGGCGACAGAACTCAGGCCGATCGCCATCGCTCGCAGGCTTAGGATCGTGGAACATGGATACGCCCAATGAGCCCAAAACAGGAGCGGCAACCGTTGCGATTTGGCTTTGCGTGTTCAAAGGTACGTGGTGGAAGGCCTCGCTGGCCAGTCGTAGCAGATTTTGAGCGCCGTTGGCGGCCAGAAAGTCCTTCTGCAGTACCGACACCATTTTGCGAATATCGACGGAGTATTCTTTGCTAATCGTAGAGAATACAGGCGCCTTCTCGGGGCGAAGAATGGTTTGCCAATTCCGCATGTGCTTCTGGCTAAGGAGAGGCAAACTATACATCTCATCGGGACGCGGTCGGGAGAGCAGACGGACATCGGCAAGTAGGAGAAAGGAGCAAATCCTGATGTAGGCACTCAGGAAACCGTAGAACATGTCGCCTGTGCGACGATGGTCCAATTGGTGGCCAAACGCAGCCCTGCGTGACAGCACTTTATTCACCAGCAAGGCAAAGTCGTCCCAGAACATGGCCTTACTCGTGTAGAAGCCGTATAAGTCAACTGAGGGATCGGGTAGGTCGGCCAGCCATCGCGAAAGGCCGGGAAAGAAGTCGATATCGATATCGTTATCGACTGAGATATGTTAATATCGCAGGCGTTTTGTGAATATCAGACATGACTTACTTGCTTGAATGTGCTGTGTCAAATCGCGAACAACGGTAGAGTAGCTGCCGTGCTGAGAATATGGGAAACGGCGAAAGAAGTCCTCTGCATTCATCTGCACGGAAAAGCCGACTGCTTCGTCATCATCGTCAATTATCATTATGGGCGGACTTGCGCGCTCATCTTCGCTACTAGTAATAAGTATTGGTGACTGGCCCAGGACAGGCGAGAGATGCTCGCGGAAGTCGTTGGCATTGCCATGGTCCTCATCTCCACCGTGTACCGGAGAAGAGGGCGGGTGCGAACGTATGGTCATCTCTACCAGCTTCTCAGAGGGCGAAGCGGCCGTGTTCGCGGGGGTCTGGGGCTCGCTAGGCATGGCACACAGGCTGTTGCTCCCGCTGTGCAGGCGGGGGCGTTTGCGGGTGTAGCTGGCGTCGGCGTCTTCAATGGGATCGCGGCGCGGCGGCGGCGAGGCAGAGGCGGCGATGGCTGGCTCGTCTGCAGCGACAGACTGCACTATGTCTTTGTCCGGCGCGGTCATGACGGTAAAAGGCGGGTGTTGCTGTTTGCGAAAGGACTAGGCGTGGCCAGCAACTTTTAGCACGCGTGCAGGCAGGTGAGGCCAGGCAGAGGGCAAGCAGCTCCCACGTACAGGCAACAGCAGCTCCAGCCAGCCTTAGTGGCCAGCAGCCTCGCACGGTGGCAGGGGGAACGCGAGGGGATTGGATGTCATCTGCACCAGCGACGGAAGTGAGGCGGATTGGGGGGTATGCAACGAGAAAGAAACAGATTCTACTTGGTAGGCAGAGCTTCAGATATTCGGGCGCGTTGCGAAGGAACCCCACCATCGTCATCCTGGTTCGCTCCCGCAGTGGGGTTAGCGTGCCGCTAGCGAGCGACAGTCTAAGCCCCATCGGCCCAAGATCGAGAAATCCTCCTTCTAATGCAAGGCACGCCGGCCTACTCCACCTTACAAGTCTCACCTGTCTAGACTGAGTACTGACAGGGTGTCGGACGCACTTCGGCCTGCTTGAAAAGTACTCTTGCTGCTCCGACGCCGGCGGAGTGACCAGCACGACCATTGGTATCGGGTGGGGACAAGGCCCAGCTGGAGCGCGCAATGGCACCTACGAAACAAAACGCGAAGCCCGTCTTCAAAACATCGTCGCCGTTCACGGAGACAGAGTGGTGGGCACGACCCTGATTTCACAAGAACCTTGCTGATTGGTGTAGGCCTGAAATATCACGCGAGGACGAAGAAGTCATATTAGAACTGCTACGCAAGTAGGTACGCAGAGCGGAGCTTCATCATCCTACCACTCGCAACCCCATGGTGTTTCAACTGTGAGTATCAATCTGCGGCCATTAACAATCACACAGTCTCATCGCGCCGCTGGGTGACCATCGCAGAGCCCATGTCCGCCCGTCCAAAGGCAAGAAGCGGAAACGCAACATCAAATCAGACAAGGATGAGTCCACCGTGGCTGAGACTGCGCCTCCCGTGCCCGACATCGGGAAGCATCTACTTGTTGGCCTCAACAGCGTCACGCGACATCTAGAAGCCTTAGCTGCCAAGAATGCTCCATCTACAGCACCTGTTGCAAATCTCCAGTCTTCTCAACATGGCCCAGAAGAGAAAGACACGCCAAAAGACCATCCCGAAGAAGCCCTCCGACGCCTAAGCATGGTCATACTAACCCACCCCAAACCCTCCTTGTCTCCCGCTCACGCCCATCTCCCAACACTGGTCCACTTATCTACCCTCTCTCCACCATCCACTACTCCAAGCACATCCAAGACAGCGACACGAATCGTCCCAGTGCAAACATCAGCGGACGCCCGGCTCGCTTCTAGCCTACATGTCCCTCGTGTTGGTGCCCTGGCCATCTACGAAGGCGCTCCAGGAGCCAAGACGCTAGAAGACTATGTCCGCGAGCATATTGGGCTGACAGAATGCAAGTGGATCGACGAGGCCCTGCGCGCCGAGTGGAAGGGGTTGAATGTCAAGAGCGAGATCCCTGGAGCAAAGTGAAGATGTTATCATTGAATACTGATTTGGATTCTTTTGGGATAAATGTATAGCGTTGATCGTATAGCTCCAACAATACGCCCGCAATGCATGCACTTCAAGTTCGATGACTATTCCTAGTATGACAATGTTTGACGGGAGAGAGGATAGTGCTGCAGAGTTGTGCGTTCATCCCAAGAAATTCTGCACAGCACCACCGACGTTCTGAAGATCAAGCAGGAAAGTATCATGACCGAACAAGCTCTTCTCCTCCCCGAGCTCAACGTGTGTAACGTTCTTGTTGCCAGTGCGCTTGAGCGTTGTTGCAATTTCCTTCTGCTGCCAAGCAGGAAACAGAATGTCACTGGCAACACCCAAAACAAGAGTCGGGGTGTTCGCGAGAGGCTTCAGGCCAGCCACGAGATCGGCCGGTGGTTCGTTACCGTCAGTCTGGGCCACAGAATCGATGTCGGCAGCCTCTTCTTTTTCCTCATACGGCTGATCGGGCAAAGTCAAGCTGCACACATCACTGCTGGGATCGGATCTGATGTCGTGACCGTCTATGTAAGCCTGCATCTTCCCACTATTTGCCTTTCGCACCTCGTTGATGCGATTTCGGTGCTCTTGTCCCAGGTCGAAGAGGTCCATGGCCTTGGACACGTAGAGCAAGCTGTTCGGATCGTACTCCAGACACCACTTTTCTCCCGCGTGATCGAGGTAAGTTTCGATTAGAAAGTCAGGGCAAAGAGCAGGTGGCCGCGAAGGGTCTGCACGCCGTCGACCAAACCGCTGCTCCCATTCTGGACCACTTCGATATGTGACTGTGGCAATTTCTCGAGCGAGCTTCATGCCGCCATGTGGAGGGATACCGTCATAGTAAAAACCGCGGGCCCAGTTGGGGTCCATCATTAGCACTGGAAGCAAGTTAATAACAGCGCATCATTGATTCTCACTATTTTACACTGACCTTGCCGTTGCGTGTGCCTCATTGCGATGCTGTAGGGGTGGCTGCGCGCACATCCGCTGATACTGACAAGTCGCCCCACGCGTTCCGGAAACAGTGTTCCTGCAGCCAGACTCTGCATACCGCCCATGCTCGACCCTACGCTCGCATACAGCTTCTGGATGCCAAGATTGTCCAGCAATCGGAACTGCGCGCGTACCATGTCCTCCATCGTAAGAATGGGGAATCGTGTCGCGTATCGCTGGCCGTTAGCGGGGTCGATGGAAGATGGCCCAGTTGAGCCGTAGCATCCTCCGATTACATTCGTGCAGACGACGAAGTACTTTTCTGTATCCAGAGGCTTCCCTGGCCCAATAAATTTCTCCCACCATCCTGGTTTCGTGTTCGTCTCTGTGCTATGGGCGTGGCTAGATGCAGATAGACCAGTGTGCAGTAGAATCGCATTGCTCTTGCTCGAGTTGAGTTGACCCCAAGTCTCATATGCAATGTTGAACTCTGGCAGTATACCGCCCCAATCGAGGAGTATAGGCTGTGTCGAATGGAAGTTCAGGGTGTGTCCGGAGGTATATGAAGGTTCGGGTCCTGAAGATGCTCGTTTTCTAGATAGAGACGCAGAGCGGGATTCGTGAGCGTCGAGGCATGGGAAGGACAGGGCGGGGTTCGATGACTCGACTTCTTGAGCGGCATGTTGAGCTTTATGTGGTGTCTGCTGGTGTAGATTCCTGGTAGCTTGATTCGACTGCTGTCTCGCAATTAGCAGCGAAGTCTGAGTTGATATCTTGGCGAAACATCGTGATGCTCGCGCGCCTGCGAACAAGCTACGGGGGACGCTCATGGCTGCAGCGGTGGCCCAAAAGCACGCGCGGATCGAGGGCAGAGGTATGCGAAAGTGGAGACAGGATGTAGAGACTCCATGATGACGCTATATTCCACGATTACAAACGGCCTGGACCATTGACGGACTGTCGTGCGAAAAATGATGGGAATGCAACGATGTCGGATCCAATGACGTCGCGGGGAAATTGCGTGCTTCCCTTGCACGTTTCCCGCCCAGCCAGCCTCCTTTGGATAAGCACGCCGCCTCTACCTAGGTACCTCCAGGGGTGGTACCTAATGACATGACAACACCATGCTTGATGTGGCCAGATGGAGAAAGACACATGGGATTCTGGGTGCAGTTTTGATTTCGCGCAGCTTTCCGCGCAGCTTTCCGCGCATCTCAGCCCTGAATCGCTGCTTCAAACCAACCAGATGATCTCTGCTCAGAAAGTACTAGAGCTCCTATTCTACGTGCACTTCATCACGGCCTCGTCGACGACGTGCCTATATTTGGGGCGTTCATCGATATCTGCAGTACTTTTGCCGCACGGAACTTGTAAAAGACAAGAATTGTGGGAACTTGTAAAAGACAAGAATTGTGCTGGCATGCCATCCTAGATCCGAGATCCGAGAGAACATGTAGGTAGGCGTCTAATGATGTATTATCATCTAGAGACGAATACATCATCGCAGATGACATAGCTCCAGGAGTATGCAACGTAGTTCGGTTTGACTTGAACCATGGAAGAAGAGTACCAAAGTAAGGTGTTTGAGGGTTGGAAACATCATGGCGAACCTAGGGCGATCGATCGAGCCTTCACGACAGGAACCGTGCACGCCTTCTAATGTCTTCAAACTGTGCTAGCTAAGCACTGAGCAAAAAGGAGGTGCAAGCCGTGACCGCTGTGACGGCCATGACATGTGAGTTCTTGAGTTGGACCAAGGGTCTCTTGTGATGATCAAATACAGCCCGTGACAGTCGTGACCTTAAGCGCCGTGCAAATGGGATGCTCAGGTGGTGTTGTACTACGCCTGAGGCGTACAACAGTGCATTTCTCGGGGGGACAGGTGATGGCGGCTGAAGGTAGGTTGAGTGATGGTCAGACGGCTCAGTACTACGGAGTACTCGAGGAATTGGGTCTCAACCATTTGTTCTGCGCTTGTTGGTGTCGAGGGAACCATGGCGGTTTGGCGTTCGCAAAGACAATACAAGGAATGAAACATGGCCTGCACCTGACCCCTGGGACGGTTGGCGACGGGCGTCTAATTATGGCACGCACTCACGATGCTGCACACAGCACAGGAGATTTTGCAGGCAAACTAGCCTCAGTCGTCTCAAGTGCAAATGCAGGGATGGTGATGGAAATGGACGTCTGAGGTTTGCAGGGCTGAGAGATGTCTTGACCGGCCGCCGGCGTCACCCAGTCGCGCCTGCCCACTCGACACCTCTCCAGACCTCCTTCCCTTCGTCGAGTGTGATTCCCACAACATTTGCGCCTTAGTTTTGGACGACCTCTACATCCGCCTGACCCCCCCTGTCGCCCGTTCATCTGCTGCTACACGGAGAGCGCCGTGCCATATAGGGAACGCCATTCCGCATCCCAAGTCTGCACGACCTCCGCCATGGACTCGTCCGACTACTTTACACCCGTGCGAGAAGATGGAGATGCCTTGGGGCCGCCGATTGAAGACTCGGACACCGACATGGCTGCCTCTGCCACCGCCACTGCCTCGTCTTCGCGATCCAACATGTACACATCACCACACCCGCGCAAGCCCGGCCACATGTCTCGATCGGGAGCACCACGGCCCATAATCACACCCACAAGCCCCCTGAGCTCGACGATACCGCACAATCTCCTCCCCTCCGCGCCTGCTTCGCCGCCTACGCCAGCGCCGAGTCCTACCCCGACCCAGCGAGTCCCCGACTGGAGCACCGCAGCCGAACACGAAGATGGAGACATCAAGAGCATACGAGCGCAGTTTGGCGATATGAACAGGGCGGAGCGAATGCGACTGCTGGGAGAGTTGCTGAACTTGTGCGACAGTCAGGAGTTGAGCTTTGTGGCTGAGTTTGTCAGTCCCAGGCTGAAGAAGGACCCCTTCATGGTGCTCCCTACCGAACTTTGTCTTAGGGTGGGTTCCGTGCCGAATGCCCGTATCGTATATTTTAGATTGCTGACACTTCACATAGATTCTGGAATGCGTAGACGACCCCACCACCCTCGCTCGGGCCTCGCAAGTCTCCAAGAAGTGGCGCGAACTTGTCAATGACGACAGTGCCTGGCGGTTGCTGTGCCACAAGTATTCTTTCAGGGCTTTGTCAGGAGAAGAAAGGACAGAAGAGGATGACACAAACGACGAGATGGAGGACGCCGAATCCAAGTCCTGGTGGCAGGACGACGAGCGTGCACCCAGGATAGAGGATGTTACTGAAAGAGAACACCTTGAAATTGGCCCGTCAAATGGCGCTGCTGAGGGTCTCCGGACACAGAGCCTCGACCGAGCCGCGAAGAGGAAGCCATCGCAACGGAGACAGCAGGCTACCACATACCGATCGCATTTTAAGCAAAGATACATGGTTGAGACAGCTTGGCGAAATGGAGGAGTATGCGATGCGCGGCAAATTACCCCAGATCAGGGCGTAGTGACCAGTCTACACCTGACGAACAAGTACATCGTGGTTGCACTCGACAATGCAAAGATCCATGTCTTCGACACAGTCGGCGACCATCAAAAGACGCTCCAGGGGCACGTCATGGGCGTGTGGGCCATGGTACCTTGGGGCGATCTTCTAGTCAGCGGTGGATGCGATCGCGACGTGCGCGTGTGGAATCTTGCGACTGGGTACGTTTTCTCCACGATTCACACGATAACAAAAGCTAACACATTGTCAGCTTTCCTCAGTTCACACTCCGTGGCCACACTTCGACGGTCCGATGTCTGAAGATGTCCGATGCGAACACAGCTATTTCCGGCTCAAGAGATACCACACTACGCATCTGGGACCTTAAGAAGGGCCTATGCAAGCATGTACTAATTGGTCACCAGGCTAGCGTCCGATGCCTCGAAATACACGGTGACATCGTTGTGTCTGGCAGCTACGACACCACAGCGAAGATTTGGAGCATATCCGAGGGCAAGTGTCTGCGGACACTCACTGGCCACTTTAGTCAAATCTATGCGATTGCCTTCGACGGGAAGAAGATTGCAACAGGTAGTTTGGACACGAGTGTCCGGATTTGGGATCCTACTGATGGGTAAGTCCGATCGTGTGCCACGCCTTTATCGAAAACTAATTCTCCCGTGTAGCAAATGTCTGGCTGTGCTACAAGGCCATACCTCCCTCGTCGGACAACTTCAAATGCGTGACGATATCCTTGTGACTGGTGGATCGGATGGTTCGGTCCGCGTGTGGAGCCTTGCGACATACCAGGCTATTCACCGCTTAGCTGCGCACGACAACAGCGTTACGAGTCTACAATTTGACAACACTAGGATAGTCAGTGGTGGCAGCGATGGTCGTGTCAAGGTCTGGGATCTCAAGACTGGTGTCCCCGTGCGAGAGCTGAGCAGCCCTGCCGAGGCTGTCTGGAGAGTGGTGTTCGAGGAGGAGAAGGCTGTTATCATGGCCAGCCGGGGCGGTCGGACCATCATGGAGGTACGTTTTCCGCGCGCAATCATCGCCAGGATGACGTTCTAAAGTAATTAGGTGTGGGACTTCTCACCACCTGTCGAAGAAGACTTCGATTCGCGATCCTCTACCCCAGCGAGCATGCCTGATCACCTGGACGTCGAATACAACCGCCCGCGATCAGCCATCCTTCCTGCAACATCACCGCTGGTCCAAGATACTGGCGCTGGTGACGTGACCATGGCCGACGCAAGCGATCCATAAACAAAGACGATCGAAACGGCGAAGCACAATCAGTGCAGCGAAGGCCTCCACGTGCTGTCCTTGCCCCCTAGACGCCGCGGCCCAGGCAATGGCCGAGTGTGATAACACTAGAAATTGCGGTGAAAACCGCATGGGCAGCACTTCTCGAATTGCGAACTGCCCACTCGAGCATTCACAGCCATCGTGGAGCGGTGACTCCGGGCTCACAATATGCCTATCGGTGGCCACCATTACAAAAGCGGACCGACCAATTTTGTTGTTCAATTATACTCACATGAACGGTGGCGCACATGAGAGGCCAGATATGTTGTGTAATGTGGAAGCAAATGAGAGGAAGATCGATGACCGACTTGCATATAGGGTGTCTTATTGCAACCATAGCCCATTTTTGGCATGTAACGGGAAGAGCTTGGATCTGGGTTTAAATTCTTTGAATATTTATGCATGATGTAGGAGCGTGGTCTGTTGAATGACTTGGGTCAGGGGAAATTTCCAATCTGGGGACAGGCAGTGGAGTTCAGTGTGAATAGATTATCAATACTCTCCATCCATTGAAATATATGAGCTGCATGTTGTATTTTACAATTCTTAACACTGCTAACCCGGACCCAAGAACACACTCCTCAAGACTTGGCAAAATGCTTGCTGTTAAACTGATCAACAATCTCTCTTGCGGCCTTTACAATCTCCACCGCCCCCGGCGAGTCAGAGTGACAACACAACGACACCTCATGATCACCAATAGGGAGTTCCACCTCCTCGCCTGTAACAGCGGTAACAGTCGCGTTCTCCACCTGACTCTGAACATGCTTCCTCGTCTCATCTGGATGCCATGGCCTGTACCCAATCAGCACTGCAAAACACCGAAATATGGATAGAGGGTGGCATACTTCTTCTTCCGGTCAATGACAAGCGTCATATCTTTGTTGTATTTGACATCCCCGTACAGTTCCGCTACAAATGGCAATCCAAGCTCCTTTGCAACCTCCTCGTGCAAAGTCCCCGCAAGCCCAAACACCGTTGTCCCCTTGGGTACCCCAGCATAGACTGCTCGGCACACCTCTCTATCTCGATACATCATCCCGTACAGCACGCCGTGCGGTTTCACATGATGTAATGGCACATTTTCCGCGTCTAGAAACGCTTTCAGGGCGCCGACTTGGTACCGAACAGCCGCTGTGAGCTCTTCGGGTGACATTTTGATTTCCCGTCGGCCGAAACCTTGGATGTCGGGGAGGCCGGGGTGCGCGCCAATGGCTATGTTGTGCTTTTTGCAGGCGAGCACTGTTTGGTGCTGCGGATGGGCGGGTACGAAGTCAGTGTGTGTGTGTGTGTGTGTGTGTCACGTGCATTTTGTACAGTCAGTACGTACCATGATCAATGGGTCGCTGGAGGAGGTTAGTACAGGGGGCTTTTCTTTTTTGTTGGTGATGGGTTGTGGGGGGAATGGGGGTTTGCGTACCCGGCGTGGAAACCACATGCTATGTTTGCATGGTCGATCTACATGTGCGTGTACCAAGTCAGTACGTGTCTCATGTGCGGATTTTACGGGGACGTTACTGACAAGGGGGATGAGTTCCTCGTCTGGACCGCACTTGAAGTTTCCGTAGCCTTCACCTAGGTCCACGTTGATTTTTACGGGATGTTTGATGGCTGGCATTGTGGATGTTTTTCTGTGCGTAGACCCGTTGATTGATGTTATTAGGGCACTTTAGTTGGGGTATCAGGTGTTTTGTGTTTGTCCCTCGGGAATGTGATCAGATATGCGGCTTAATGGTAGTGACAACAGTTGGAGTAGTTGGAGTAACCTGCTCGGATCGAAAGTTACGCTTCCAAGCTACTCGGCGACTTTCCACAATCATTTGGACCGCTCTGCCGACTTATCCCCACAATTGCCAGACGCGCTGCACGCGTAGTTATCGATGTCGACCCCGCCTCTTGAAGCTCCGCGGTGACGTCTTTGTCATCGGCCAGACCCCAGCAGGGAACGCGTCAACCATTTCACCAATTACAACGCCTCTGCCCCAACGGGTGAGGGGGAGAGATATCGGCGCGAAAGGGAATAGCGGAAAGTACGGAAAGTGTGGGGTAATGATACGCCTCTGCACTGCCTCCAACGCTGGGCTTCATAGAGGTCGCGTGTTCGTGGATGTTCCGGATGAGATGACAGCCTTGAAATCCCTTTTCCTTCAATGTCTGAAATTCAGAAACTACGAGTTCTATTGATTGCGAACCGTGGGGAGATTGCTGTATGTAGAGTCCATGTCCCGTTATTGAAAACAACTGACACCAGGCAGGTGCGCATCTGCAAGAGTGCGAAGAAATTGAAGATCAAGACTATCGCCATCTACTCGGAAGCTGATGCCGCGTCGCAACATGTTCGAGATGCCGATGAAGCCGTCTCACTGCCTGGGAGCAATGCGACCGCGTATACCGACGAGGAAGCTGTTCTCCGTATAGCGAAAGAGAAGGGCGCCGATGCCATCATCCCTGGGTACGGATTTCTATCGGAGAACGCGCACTTTGCGCGACGAGTGGGTGATGCGGGCATAGTATGGGTAGGGCCATCTCCAGAGGCTATTGAGGCATTTGGCGTCAAACACACAGCCCGAGATCTAGCGGAAAAGGCCAATGTCCCCATCGTACCTGGAACGAAAGGCTTGGTCGAAAACGAAGTCGTTGCTGTGAAAGAAGCCGAGCGTATCGGTTTCCCTGTCATGTTGAAAGCGACAGGAGGAGGTGGTGGCATGGGCCTCATTACTTGTAATAAGGTTGAAGAGGTGCGCGAGGGGTTTCAAATGGTTCAATCAAGAGGAAAAACGCTATTCAAGAATCCGGGAGTTTTTATCGAAGCCTTCTACCCTGCGAGCCACCATATTGAAGTCCAGGTATTCGGAAACGGTCAGGGTCAAGCAGTTCACTTTGGCGAACGGGAATGCTCCATCCAAAGACGACATCAGAAGGTCATTGAGGAGTGTCCAAGTCCGTTTGTAGAACGGAACCCCGAGCTGCGGAAGAAGTTGGGAGACGCTGCAGTGCGTCTGGCTGAGTCGATCAAGTATGGGTCTGCAGGCACCATCGAATATCTCGTAGACGACAAGTCCGGCGATTTCTTCTTTCTGGAAATGAATACGCGACTGCAAGTTGAGCACGGCATTACGGAACTTTGCTACAACGTGGATTTGGTAGAACTTATGCTGAAGCAAGCAGACGCACAGCTGGCGGGCAAGCATGGGCTCGATGGCAAGACCTTGAAAGACATGCAGCCGTCAGGTCCTACAGGATCGGCTATCGAAGTTCGCATTTACGCTGAGAACCCGCTGAGAGACTACGCACCCTCTCCTGGACTGCTGCAGAAAGTGGCATGGAAGGACGTTCCTGGCACTCGTATTGATACTTGGGTATTCACTGGAGTTCGTATTACTCCCAATTACGGTACGAAGCTCTATTCTTCCTCATCATATGTACTTCCCGGATCTTAAGTTGAGATCAGAGCCTATCTGGAGCTGTTCAGTTGTGTACTAACAACGTTTAGATCCCCTGATAGCGAAAGCGATGGTTCATTCTCCTTCCAGAGGCAAGGCAATCGCGTCGATGAGGGAACTTCTTACTCAGTCTACCATCAGCGGACCACCCACTAACCTCGAATTCCTCGCCAACATATTGGACGATCCACGTTTCAAAGACGGTAATACTATGACCAGCTTTCTTACCGACTTCAAGTATACGCCTCATGCTATCGACGTCATCTCAGCTGGTGCATATACTTTAATCCAAGATCTACCCGGTAAGTTCTAAATGTATGCGAGGCGTGCGAGACGTATGCTGACTTCGTGCCTCCACCTCTGCAGGACGACCAACGGTTGGCAAAGGGGTGCCTCATTCTGGACCTATGGACCCAATAGCGTTCCAAATCGCAAATATGCTCGTCGGAAATCCACGGTCGAAAGAAGCTCTGGAACTTACGTTGAGTGGACCAGAACTGAGGTTTGTCGGTCCTGCTATCGTAGCTTTGTGTGGCGCTCCAATGGAGGCATCACTCGACGACAAGGAGTTTCCTATGTGGGAGAGCGTAAAGATCGAAGCTGGCCAAAAGCTTAAGATTGGTAAGACAACAGGTGGGGGATGTCGCTCTTACCTAGCAGTCTACGGAGGCTTTCCATCAGTGGCGGAGTACTTCGGCTCAAAGTCAACCTCGCCGCTTGTAGCGATCGGAGGCTATCAGGGTCGCGCACTTGCCCCGAGTGATCTACTGCAGATAACGCACAAGCTTCCAGACGATTTTAGTGGTGTTGCGCTTCCCGAAAGGCTGCGGCCGATCTATAAGTCAAGCTGGGAGATAACAGCGATGGTTGGACCCCATGACGAAGGCTACTTCGATCCAAAATTCATCGAGGAGATATACAGCACTGAGTGGAAGGTATCTCACAATGCATCGCGAAGTGGAATTCGTCTGGATGGGCCAGTACCAAAATGGGCGCGTCAGGATGGCGGAGAGGGTGGTGCACATCCCAGCAATCTAGTGGAATACGGATATCCATTGGGTACCTTAAACTGGACCGGCGACGACCCATGCATCTTCCCTGTGGACTGTCCAAACTTTGGCGGCTTCACCAGCAGCACGACAGTCGTCAGAGCAGATTGGTGGAAACTTGGACAACTCAAAGCTGGTAATACCGTGAAGTATATTCGGGTTGGCCTTGAGGATGCGTTGAAGAAGAGAAAGAAGAACGATATATTCCTAGACTCAATCGCCCAAGCAATTAAGAGCGGCAGCGGATTCGACAGCATCGAGAAGTTGCAAGGTGCACACTGTAACTTCCACGAGGGTGATATCGGCAAGGCTATTGTGTGGGAGAAGGTGGGTAATGAGAGCACTCCACAAGTCAGGTATCGTCAAGGAGGAGATGATCATATCCTGATCGAATATGGCAACGAGAATTTCGATCTCAATCACCGCTGCCGCGTCACCGCCTTGGAAAACACATTGCATTCGGAATCCACTCCCGACATCGTTAAGTCCAATCTTTACAACACCCAACGGTGTTGTACCACGCTTCTTCTTCACTACAACGGCTCTAAACTCCCTCGTTCAGATCTCATCGCACATCTTCAGTCCATCGAATCCAACCTCGGCGATTTGAGGAGCACTAAAGTTCCTACACGCGTGTTCAAGCTTCCCATTTCATTCGAATCGAAACTCCAAGCCGAAGCAACTCAACGATACATGACGAATCAGCGACCGCACGCACCCTACCTACCCGATAACCTTGCTTTTGTGGCAAATAACAACGCATTTACACCACAACAATTGAAGGACATATATCTTACGGGTCAGTTCATGGCAGTAGTCGTCGGCTTCTTCTGCGGTAACACCGTCTCGCTTCCCGTAGACCCACGCCAGCGCCTGTCAGCCCCGAAGATGAACCCAAGCCGCGTCTTTACACCCGAAGGAACCGTGGGGTGGGCAGCTAGTTGCATGTCGATTTACCCAGTTGATTCTCCCGGCGGATACCAAATGACTGGTCGAACAGTACCATGCTGGGACTATTACTCCTACAAACCTGGTTTCGACAACAAACCCTGGATCTTCCGCGACTTCGACATCCTTACCTTCTACCAGGTCAGCGAACAGGAGCTTGACGATTTACTAGCCAAGTTCCGTGCGGGCAAGTACGAGTGGGAGTATGAAGAGGTCGAGTTCGACATGGCGCAGCACAACCAGCTTCTCGAGACCACGGATGCAGAGGTGAAAGAAATCAGGAAGAAGCAAGCTGTGGCGCAAGAAGAGATGACCAAAGCAGAGAATGAGAGTTTAGAGCGCTGGAGGAGGGAAAAGGCCGAGAGTCAGGTTGATGAGGGGACGGTGGAGAAACTGTTGGATGACCCGAAGATCGTAGGGGTCGAGGCGCCGGTCGATGCGAATGTGTGGAAGGTGGAGGTCAGTGAGGGCGATGAGATTGGAGATGAGAGCGTGGTAGGTAAAACAACATGCTTGTTCATCTGGCAATGCTAACATGACATAGATTGTTATTCTCGAAGCGATGAAGCTGGAGATTGCGATCAAGACACCGGATTCTGTGGCGAAGGCTGGCAAATTGAAAGTCGAGAAGGTGTTGGTGAAACCAGGAGATACTGTGGCGGCTGGAGGACATTTGGCTTTGCTACGGAGTACCTGATTGGGAAATGCGTTGCAGTGACTTTCTACTTATCCGTAATTACTCTAGTGTTTGATATTGTAACGTGCACTATGCTAACGCGCTTGCAAGGCGAAACGTAGCCATCATCTTATTACGTTTATACGATTCCTTGGCCTCTATTTACACCAAGTAGAATTTAAGCTGGTTAAAATTCTAGTTCTTTTACGTTGAGACCAGTTTTACAGCTAATCTCCTTTACTGGCTTTATATCTGCCCTGCCCCAATCACAGATGCCCGCAAGCTCGACGAACGACTTCTTGTCCAAGACAAGCTGTTCCATGGCTTTCACAACGTCAACTTCCAAGGTAAATTCACTCGTCGTTATCATACCCTCAACTTTAACCATGAAGCGCATATACTCATCGAGCAACAAGCAGCTGTTAGCCATGGTGGAAGCTCCGCTTTCTGGAATGCTGTCTGATCAGGTAGTCCACTCGGCTGCTCTCCAGGGCCTCCAAATCTACGTACTGGGGAACAAGCTCGAGCTAAACAAAGATGCCTCCCCTGTAGGAATTGCGCTATCGCAAGTCGTCCTTGCCATCTCGCTATGGGGGCCGGGCGGAGTATAGTCACCATTACGGCCGTTACTCAAAAGGCTTTGCGGTCCTTCCTAGGCGTCGAAGGCATATACTCTTCGCTGAAGTATACCGGATGCCCCACATCCTTTAACACCACATCCACCGACCTGGTCAAATTTCGAGTCGCATTTTAGTCGGGCACGACTTGCGCAAACCCGGGAATGAGTACGTTAGCCGCAACCACTAGTCGTGTTCAGTGTCCTAATCGTTGGGACGAAGGCTTTTCTCAGCGCTAAAGAGGGCGCAATCTCTGCGATTTGGCAAATAATTGCTTTGATTAGCAGACGTTTGATATGTCGGATATATGTATTGAAAGAGTCCTTCGTTGTAGCACGCTCATTGCACCAAGTCAGCGTATCTTTCACATGGTACTTATCGCGGAAAGATGTAGCATACTGACCGCATAAAGTACAAGTAGCGTCCTCTCTCTTTCCCACTAAAAGATAGAATAGACAGACATAGGATTAAACATGCTTTGTGTTGATTAGAATTTCTCTTCTAATTAGTTCGATGATTATCTTAGCTGACTCAGCTTCCTGTCTCCAGCACAGTGCAATAATCTCTGCGAAGGGCACTTAGCTTAGTTCTAGAAACACTCTGTCCTTGTACAGTCTCCCTACTTGATCTTTGTTAGTTAGCTCTTCGTACAGCTTGTGCCCGGTGACAATAAAGTAGATTGTTGAGCCTAAAGCAAAAAGGTTTTCTTTGACTGTCGTCCTACTTAAGTTTAGCAGTCTGTATCTCACTCTAGGAGCAACCGTGGCCTTTAAGCTATCTAAGAAAGACCAGCTAAAGTCACAGATCTTTAGGCTAAGATTAATATCAAGCAAGAAATTACGCGGCCTAATATTACACTAAATAATGTTGTGCGAGTGTAGAAGCTCAACGGCCTTAATAACCTCTCTTACCTACTGTTGCCTCTTTAATAGAGGTATCTCCTGCCTATGTTTCTTAACGTACTCTTTGAGATTACTATTAGGCATGTATTCTAGCGTTAAGACATAGCTGACAGGATCCTAGTATTTAAACTGTACTAGTTAGGGATGTACTCTAAGTCTCTTATATATCTGCGCCTTAATTGTTATCTTTGCCTGCAGTCTAATGCCGTAGGACGCCCCGTCTAAGGAGACTTGACCACATCTCCCGAGTCAAGACGCTCTACAAGTCCCGTTGCTCCCCCGCCCAGGAACTCGCCCTTCCTCTCGATAATATTGACGTCGCCGTTCAGTTCGTCTAGGCTCGTGTGATCGCAGGCTGCAAGTGCAAACGCATGTAAAAATTAGCTTACCAGTGGCAATGATGGAAAACTCTCTGAGGAGGCTCCATACCTGGCGAATCTGATGCTTTTGAGGTCATTTCTTCGATGTGCAGTTAGTTTATGGAAAATATAAGCGTAGTGCGGAAGATGGTGACTGGTGAATTTGATGCTGTATGAGCAATGGTTCATGGGACGCAAAGTCGAAAGCGGACCGCAGCTTAGTGTGTGTCAGTTTGCAAGCCGGTGCAATACAGTACAGACAATGAAACGACACGTTGCTGTTTACAGATTAGGCAAACGGAGCTAAACACACTTTTGTGCTAGTACGCACTGGGGCGCGCTAGGATACCACGCTAAGTCGAAAGGTCGTGAACCCCTTCATTCCAATCGCCAACTACACTTGTTTAAGCTTATGCCTAGGTAGCAATCCATGTCAAGGTCCACATGGTGCGGGGAAAGGGACACTCTGCACGCATCTAGCTCAAACTTACAACCTGGTACACTATTCCGTTGGTTACAGTCTTCGCAGTTGGATACGGGAGAACCACAATACACCACTCGCAGTCACGATTCAGGAAAAACTTGACAATCAAGGCTTTCTGACTTCGGAAGCGTTCGTAGAATTCCTGTACGAACTGCACACGAGACAAGTATTGCTTTCGTACACCCACATTTAAATTGAATCGGTTCATATGTCGCACGATCGAAGACGCACTAGCTCAAAAACCACACAAGGTAGGTATTCTGGTTGATTAATTCCCACGAAGCATAGAGCAAGCTGAACGCCAAAGCTAGATATTCAGCTCGAGCCCAGGATAGCAACGACAGTGATGAGAAGTTTGAGCGACGTTTCGCTGAGTACGAACGAGAAACCATACCTATGGAAGAATCTTATCGTCAGCGCGGCATCTTGATCGATGTAAGTATCAAACACATTGTGAGCAGCCGAACACTAAAGCCTCCAGATCGACGTAAATGGATCGAAGGAAGAAAGTATTACCGAGATGACAAGGAACCTTGGTGAAAGCGAGCTCTGGCAGAAGATTATGGTCGAAAGACGTATGGACACTCACTTTCTCGATCTGTAGTAAAGTAAGCACAGTGTACGTTCTTGATTGCTAGGCCATAAGCTGAGCTCACATCGTTCAGTTGTGTGTGCGCGCTTACCAAGTCCTACTGACACACTCACAGTGCTTGTATTAACGTAGTAGTTTTATCGGTCGAGTAAATCGTAAAAAGGTAGAGAAGAAGCCAGCAATATAATAAAGCAAATAAACTTGCACTTGTTCAAACGTGGCAAGTGCAAACAAGCGATTTGAGAGCAGGAACTAGAATAACGAGGGTGAAAACGGTACATTCGTACTACTACTAAAGTATATATGTAAATCCATCAGACCTATGCCAGTCATCAAGCATCGTGGAAAGGTAAAGTTCGTCTCCGGTATATCAGATACCAATAATTTCCGTCTTTTGATCAAAGCTGCACACTAAAATCGTTAGCAAATATAATTTGGAGAAAGCAAACTACTACCTAATGATCTAGACTAGACTGAATTGACCATAGGAGCTTAGTCTCGGGACTTACGTTGAAGTCGTTAAGGCTAACAGAGTTGCCGGTTCTGTTTCTGTTACCGACTTAGTTGTTGTTCTAGGAGGTATAACGTTAGTCAAAATTTCTGATGAAAAGAGGGGGAGAAAGGCTTACGCCATTGCCCTGGCCGTTGCTGTTGCTGTTGTTGAGGAGCCTATTTCCGCTGCCGGCAGCGGCACCAGTAACGGAGCCAGAAGTAGTGGAGAGTGTGTCGACAACACCGCTGACGGTGCCAGTGACACCGCTGAGGAGGTTGCTCTGGCGCTTCAAGAGGCCGCTGGTGAGGCCTCCAGTGGCACCTGTCACTGGCTTGGTGGCATCAATCACTGGCTTGGTGGCGCCAGTAACTGGAGTGAGGGCACCAGTGACGCCAGAAGTGGCACCGTTGTTTTGGAGGGCGCCAGTGACTGGACTGAGGGTACCAGTGGCGCCGGAATTGGCACCGTTATTTTGGAGAGCGCCAGTGACCTGACCGAGAAGGGAGATCAGTTGGCCCTGGTTCAGCTTGCTGAGGTCAAGGTTGTCGGTGAGGCCGCGTCCAACGAGGCCGTTGAGGGCGGGGATGCTGTTGGTGAGAGAGCCGGTGGTAAGGCCGACATTGACACCGTTGAGGAGACCACCCTCGCCGTCAGTGAGGCCACTGGCAATGGGTCCAGCAACCTGGACACCCTCGACGGAGTCAAGGAGACCACGCTTAGAGTTACCTAAGATGCTACCGAGGGGCCTGAGGTTGAAGGCGTTGCCGTTGTCCTGGCCGTTCTTGTTGCCGTTGCCGGTGATCAGGTTGTTACTGCCAACACTGGGGTTGGTGGCAGAGCCGGTAGTGCTAGTGAGACTACCAATGAGGCCAGAGAGAGCAGCAGTCTGGGGAGTAGGGGCTGCGAGAAGCGAGGCGAAGAGCGCAAAGATGGAGACGGCGACGGTGGAACGCATGTTGATGATTTCTGGTATGCTCGAAGACGAAAGAACCGGTATTAGAAGTCTCAAGTGAAGTGAGCGATTGGTAAAGAATGAAAGTGAGTGTGGTGTGAAGTTGGATGAAGATTCTTTGGTGGATTGCAGGTTCGTTTAAATGTCTACTTAGAAGCTCACCACTTTGATACACTGATTTTAGTTTGCCTGATCGATTGACAATTCTTACTGTACGATAAAGCCCTAGGCAATCTATAGCCGTCATGGTGGGTCAAGACATCCTACACCAGGCTACGCCATGGCGAGGAAGCTGGGACTACAGCTTGTCTAGTCATGTTCCACGCATTGTCGATCTTCATACACCGGTTGGCTGATTCTGCCGTTCCCACTGAGGCTCTTGTACGTCGGCCGCCGCGAAAGCTTATTGACCTTCGTGAGGAGTAAGATTTGATGTTCTGAGGTATATTTCACACGTACTAGGATAAAGGGGAGTTATAGCCTTATCTTTAGCGCTCATCTTTGGGTGGATCCCGGCCGTCAAGCTTCCGGATCACTGTTTGGGGGCTCGAGCAAGTCGGTTCAGGCCACAGATGTCAATATACGTCTTAGTTTTCGTGGGGGACTTGATATGGGGCGAGGAGTTTTCGCCACAGGCGACGCTGCGTAAGTTTGTAATGACTGTGCGTAGGTTCCTGTCTCATTAAGACTCTTCGACTTAGGCATACACGATTTTGCGAGGCTTACAGCTCAAATATCTTCCCGTACTGCAGTCCTCAGTAAGACCCCACGTGTGCCTGTACTGCGAGGCTGCTCCCCTGACGATCTGCGTATCTCGGGAGATGCACTTCAAGGCGTCGATCTTGCGTTTTCGGAAGACATGCTTCGACGTCATCGGAAGTTTCTGTTTAGCGTGTCGAGGGCCCAACCAAACTCGGACTTCGTGATCTACGCTTCTAACTGAACAGGAGGGATCTACCTCACTAACTTGCATCTAGCCCGAGCCGCCACGCTAGATCCCTTGTTGAATGCAATTCAGTTCG
This sequence comes from Alternaria sp. 'sect. Undifilum', assembly GCA_024321975.1. NCBI lineage: Eukaryota > Fungi > Ascomycota > Dothideomycetes > Pleosporales > Pleosporaceae > Alternaria > Alternaria sp. 'sect. Undifilum'. The sequence continues at coordinate 5,817,958 of JAJJZI010000004.1, forward strand.
CCGACATCCCACTTTGCGGCTTCCCGGTCTTCGATGCAAGCGGATTCCCATATTTTCCAAAGAAAGCGCCAGTGGGCATCTACCTTTCCGTCTTGTTACTGGAAAGACTTCGCCTCTTTCTCCCGAACTACCTGTATCTTCGTCGATGATCGCTAGCCGTCCAAGCCTAAGTAGGGCTAATACCTCACTCTCTAACATGGACGCCCGATCATCTAGCAAACACTCCAAAACACCGGGTCAGGGGAGAGCTGTGCTATCGTGCACGGAAACCATACTCTCGGGAGTTGCGCATCTAGATGGCACTGCTCGCCCTGCATCATCCCCCAATGATATTGTGACTCCTTTACAGATGTTTAAAGTTGCGGATTTTGCCACGATGAAATTGAGGGTTGGACTGCTGCAGGTGTAGCTGTTCGATGAAACACCCCAGGCGCACCGTCCGTGACGGAAGGCGGTCAGTGCTTCAACGTGCTACCGAGTTTCACCATCCGACCAGCCCCACCACCCAACCGAGCCACCTGAACACTAAAACAGCCCTACAACTTAAGGCTAAGCTGGGCCACCTAGTGGTGAGCCAACCTAGAGGTGGGCCACTTCCTCACCAAACTAATCCCTACACGTAGCCGTGCACCTCTTTATCTAGTGTAAGGCAGACTTCACGCACAGAAGGGTAGCTAATTGAAAGATAGCTTGTACCGTGTCTGTGCGCGAGATGATCATGTTCGAACGATGATCACCCCAACAACTCTACAACCCTACACAAAACGCGTCATAACTCCACCACCAATAGCTAGTATCGCGGAATTTTGAAGAGTTGTAGTAAATATATCATTGTAATCAATTTGTGCTACTTGTATTTACTTGTTAAGTTGACGTTACGCCTGCGGCAGGTGGTGCGCGCTAGGGCAGCTGGTGCAGCTACCTCAGCTTCAACATAAGATAAATCAACTACAATACGTTTTTGACGCTTCTGCTTTTAAGTAGAGGCTTGTGAGGCCTTATGCTTACCTAATTAGGACAGTTGTATAGCTTTTTAAGCGTCGCGAGCTAATTTCTAACGCTCCTTTTTAGCTGCCTTTTTAGCTTTCTTTTTCTGCCTTACTTTCTTAAGCCTCTCTCTCTTAACACGCCTCTTCTTAGCTTGTTAAGCCTTATATAATTAAGCTTGCTCTTTTAAGTAAGACCTCTTAGCTTTTTAGAGTTGTAGTAGTTGTTGTTCGTGTTATTAAACTACCTTGTTATCCTAAGCTTAACAGACCTTCTTAGGCAACTAGAAAATAGCACTACTGTAGTACTTCTAAAGATTATCAAGTTAGAGAGTATAGCTCTTCTTTTAGTGTCTTTTTTCTTTACTAAAAATGCCTTTTTTAATCCTTAAATTTCTTTACAGAGAATACTATTTTAAGCTAAAATATAGTAGAAGCTTTAATAAATCTTTTTTACCTTTTTAGTGCCCTAATCTTGCACTAAACAGCGTATAAGAGTGTCTATTTTAAGCTAATTGTCTCTACTAAGTACAGAAGCTAAGAGTTTATTTAAACTAAAGGCCTTTCTTGCAGAATTTTTAAAGGATAACTTTAGGATTAGGTAGGTAAACCCTAGTTACCTAAAAAAGACTTTCTAATAGTCTCCGCCTTAAAAGCAGTACCCTAGGCCCTCTAAAGAAGGAGAAAGAAGTCTTTTTTTACTATTAGTAGGAGCCCCTAGCTTTTATAAAGGTAGAATAAAAGCTTAGTTAAGTAGGTAGTTAAGAGAGGCCTAAATAATCTAACGTTAAGCAGTTAAAGCGTATAAGTTTAATAAGGAGGAAATACAGCTAATAAGATTTTGTAGTTGTTACAGTAATTAATAAAATCTATAGTTAAGTAGGATTAATAGCCGTTAAGGAGGAGTAATTAGTATCTTTAATAAGCTTTCTGTCTAGTCTCTCTCTTTAAAACCTCTTTAAGCCAGGCTAGACCTATATTATTGTTAGTCTAGCTAGAAGAAGATAAGCTGATAAATACTAAGTGCTTTTTATTATTAGTATCCTTAACTTAGCTTAATTTTAGAGCTCTAACAGCTAACTAAAAGATAAAAGCTGAGGATAAAGCTGTACTGTCTAAACAAACGCAGGCTAGGACAGTTACCTACTCTCTAGAACTGTCCTAAGTTGCAGCTCTAACTCCTTTTTGGTCGTATATCCTCTTATTCAACACCTTTTTTTTTGCTTCGGCCTTTTGAGACAACCTTTTGATGTGACCACACATTTTGTAGACACCTTTTTGGTAAAAAAAAAGATTTATTGCTAACAACAGGTATCCGGGCTCACGCCCCCCTTTTCGGCATTGCCGGCACGCAATTGGTGTGTCGCATGTTCGGACAGAAACGATAATCCTGTTGTCAGCCATAGGCTGGCAATCGCCGTTGGACACGTTTCAACTAGTGTCGTTTTTTGGTACCTTAGCAAATTTTTTGACCCTGATTATCGCTCAGTGGTCTAAGCTTTTCTCCTAGAACTCATCCACCCACCGTTCGAATCTTGTTAACTACACATAATCTTTTTTTTTGACTTTTGCGATTAATTAGTAGAGGGTAGCTGCTTTTCACTTTTTTGGAACCCCATTTTGACTACAACAACAACCACCACCTTTGACACCTTAAGAAATAAACACCTTTTTTAACCTTTTAGTTACTCTTATTATAAAGCCTTTTTTATTTATATTAAAGATTTAAAAAGGCCCTACATTGTATTCTGTTATCTTCTAATGTAGTAGCTGAAAGTAGAGGCTATACTTAGTCTCTAAATCAGCCTTGTGGCGATTGCGGTCTATTCCTGCCTGCTAGCGCGAGATGAGATGGGTAGGATTCCTGTTGATAAAGCGAGTAACCCAGCTTTCTAAAACCTCTCTACCAGCTTAAATGAGGCAAAGTTGCGTATTATTGCTCGTGTAGGTGGTGTACGTCGATTAGTAAGCGTAGTAATATACTGTAGGAGTTTGGTTTCCTAGTGTACGTGGAGGGACAAATAGGTGAGTTTGTTCGGTTAGGTTCTGCCTTGGTGTCTGCGAGCGAGCGTACAACAATTTTTTTTATTGTAGTTTAACGTCCTTTCTCAGCCTGAAGGGCTATATAAAACGTGTAGGTTTAGGACCTACAAGTATCTACATAGTGTTTTCTAATATATTATTTATAAGGAGGGGTTCGTCTACATGAAGGTGAGGCTCGTAGCCTAGGGTAGATTTAACGAGTATCTCTCTTAGTCCTTTATTAGGAAGTATGTAGAGCTAGTATGCTAGTCTAGTTATCTCCTTTACTTCTTATATGTTGTTGTAGGCTATGCTAGTGTCAGAAATAATAGGTTGTCAAAACTGATAGGATAATGATGTTATATTTGATGATGATTGAATTGTATTAATGAGTGATTGTGTGTTGTTGTGTTTTTTCAATTAGGTGGATTACGGGTGCCTTTTTTATCTGAGGGACTCTTAGCGGCGCTAGCGCGTTTAGCGTCCTGTAGCGCCACCCCCTAATCACCCTTCCTAGATCCTTTGTTCAGTCTTGCTAACCTACTAATCACCTTGCCGACCTCTTAATCAATCGCGCAAATCTCCTAAATCTAACACACCCTCTTAGCTTAAATGTAAGGATTAAGCTAACAACCTCTTACGTTTATTAATTATAAGTCTAAGGCGTCAAGACAATTAGTTATTAATCCAAGATTAGCCTCTAGTTGTAGTTATTTGCCTAGGTTAATTAATCCTATTTGTTGTAGGAATTTTAGCTATTAATTAGCTAGTAAGGGTTAAGTAAGTCTGTTAGCGAGCATCTTACTTAACTCTACGTAGATTACCTTAATTAACTTGTTCTATACTTCTTGCCTTAGCTAGTAATAATAGATATTAACGTGTTGTAGGTTTGTAGTTAACTAAGAGATCTCCTCTAAGATTAATTAGGTTGTTTGTAGGTTATCGCACTGTATAGTAATAGTTTAGTTCACTATCTAAACTTGTAGCTTAGTGAGTAGCATCTAGATTAATATAGCTTCTTTAGTAACTTATAAGAGCGCGAGTAGTTTAGCTTTAATTATTAAATGTTGGAGTATTGACATGCGCAACATGCGGGTCACCCTGTTGAGCAGGTGATCCTGGTAAGCTAAAAACGTGACGATCGCGCTAGCGCCTATATATACGGGCTAGATCGTCTTATTCCTCTTAAGTAGTTATTGACCACTTTGTTGTAGCACTTAGTTGTTTAATACACTTATTCCACTCCTCCTAATTAAGCAATTGCTCCTTTTCAGCTCCTACAGTTATAAGCCTAGCCGCTTAATTATAGTTTTAATTCCTACTGCGCAATTAGCAAGCTGTAAGGTTAACTATTTAATTAGCATTTTACTCTCCTCTATTCTCCTATAGCATAGCTAGAAGATTACTGCTACTGCTGTACCTCTCTTATTAATTATACAATTAACCTCTTTCTAATACGAGCTACCTAGCTACCTACTAACTAACTAATTAATTTGTTGTTACCTTAATAATAACCCACGTCGTGATCCTACACGAAGCATCTTATCTTAATATAGACCTTACTAATACACCGCTTGTCGCCTTAGGGGTGATCCTTAAGGCTTAATTAGACTAGCTAACCTAGTTTACTCTATTAAGGCTACACTACTTAAAGAAAAGTATCTAGAATTAGGTTAATCTTAATCTCCTAGACGTACCCTTAATAGATCACTAGGAGCTATAGTATCTAGAACTGCCTAAGGATATTAAGCAGCTAGTTACTCTATTACCTAGCGCTAGCGCTTAAATACAAGAGGACTATAAGATTACTTAATACAAATATAAAGCTTAATTACTTAATACTAAGTACAAAAAGGATAATTACAATAAGCTAGTTAATAAGTATAAGGTATAAGCTGCTTAATAGACAAGAAAAGTCGCTAAGATTACTAATATTAAGGACTAGATTAGCAAGACTGTCTATCTAGACCTGCTTTTAAACGCCTTAATAAGCATAATTACTTAGAATCTTACTAGCCTTTAAGCCTTAGTAAAGATCCTAAAGAAGGATCTTGCAACTACAGATTAGAATACTTAGTATTTAATTAGGGCGCAGTACAGATTACACCTTAATAAGGCTTACTAGAAATAAATAGGCCCTAAGTAATAGTTTACTAAGTAGCAGCTACTATATTAATAAGTAACAATTTACTTACTTTCTAAGGTTGTTAGGCTATTAGCAATTACTAATTTTTTAGACGCCTTAGGCAGTAAGATTACACTAGACTAGTCGCGCAAGAAGCAAAATAAGCTAGTATAAGTAATAGCGCTTAGAAAAGATTATTTAACCTTTAATAATTTAGGAAAGATCTTTAGTGTTTTGTTATAGAATTAGTTATGGCTTCGGCCTTTTGAGACAACCTTTTAATGTGACCACACATTTTGTAGACACCATTTTGGTAAAAAAGATTTATTGCTAACAACAGGTATCTGGGCTTATGCCCCCTTGTTCAGCATTGCCGGCACGCAATTAGTGTGTCGCTCTAGCATGTTTAGACAGAAACAAAGATGCGCGATATCCCTCTAACTAACCCTCTTGACTAATAACTATTTACTAATAACTATTTACTGCTGACTACAACTTCTATTGTCTTTATTACTATCCTAGCGGTGTTGCAGTTGCGGCGTTTCTGGCGCCTATACTTAGATGTAAACATACGATAACAGTATTACTATCTAAGCACAGCTCTTCTATCCCTAGAGGCAACTTATAAAATCCTTCTACTTATTAGTTTATTTTAGCTACTTAATAGCTGTTTTAACACGCTCTTACTCCTTGTAGAGCTACTATAAGGTCTCTCTACTAAAGTTGCATTTGCGCAGGAGGAGATTAGTAAGATAACACACTATTACTACACCTAGACTATTAATATGCGTAACGTATTTAATAGACTTACTACTAAACAAGCCTTTTACAACCTCTATTATAACCTTAATATCTATAATACTAAACGCATTAATAAGGTATTAATAAATAACAGAATTTAACCTCTACGTCTACCTAATTACTATAAGAGCTACTACTAACAGCTTCTCTTTAACTAACTAGGGAGGCTGCTTAATAAAAGTGAACACAGGCTTTATAATCTACTACTATAGCTTCTTATATAGTAACTTAGTAAGGTCTAACTTTACTTAATGTAAGCTATTAGTCTTTGTGTTAAATAAGGAAAAGAATAGTCTAAGTATTATATTGTTTGTATGTAGTACTGTGTGGTGTAGGAAATCCTAAAGGTAAGAAGTAGTAGGCAGGGAGCTTTTATAAAGTATTGCAGGCTCCTGCTGCGGTAACGTACGTGTCCTTACCCTCCTCTACCTCTACCTCCTCTACCTCTATCGCAATCTTGTTGCTAGCTATAGGCTAGCAATTGCTGTTGAACACGTTTTAATTAGTGTTGTTTTTTAGTACCTTTAGCAAATTTTTTAACCCTAATTTTGCTTAATAGTCTAAGCTTTTCTGCTCTAAGCGCTTAGCGCGTAGACCGTATCTACTGACTGTTTAAATTTTGTTAACTACATATAATCTTTTTTTGACTTTTGCGACTAATTAGTAGAAGGCAGCTGCTTTTTACTTTTTTAGAAAACCTATTTTGACTACAACAACAACCACCACCTTTGAAACCTTAAAAATAAATAGAATTAGTTAATTACTTCCTTAAAAGGAAAAGGACACGTAGTATTCTAAAATAAATCTAGATTAGGGGCAGCTTAATAATCTACAAGCGCTAACAAGTTAAATAAAAGTAGTAAGTGATTACACCTTTATTCCTGCAAGGCTAGTAAAGAGGTTATAAGTAAGCACTTCTAGACACTGCGTAACTACTATTAACTTTCAACTGCAGTTACTAGATTAAGCCCTCCTAGCAGTATACTAATTAAACTTTTAGACAATAACAAAAAGAAAATACTTAAGTAATAGAATAGCAATAAATAGGCAACCTTATACACCTAGATTAAGAAGGAAGGCTAGAAGGCTAGCACTAGCAGATTAGCTACTAATAAGTTAAGTAGATTCTACCTTAGCTTATTAGTTTTAGCATTAATTAACCTAAAGGACCTTATTAAGGAAATTAGACTAAATGTGTTTAGCGTAGCCTTTACTCTTTATGCCTTGTCCCTCTACATAATTATAGATAGTAGGTTAGCAGTCTACCTAGTTAATACTATAGATTACATAGTACTAGGCACCTTTAGTAAATACGCTAAGGACAAGACTATTAAGGCAGGCACTTAAATTATACTAGTTACTAGTATAGGAAACAGGCTGCTTAAGAACGTCCTACACAGCAAGGCTAGCCCTAAGACAGCTAATTTTCTACTTACTAATATCAAAGTTGTACTAGGTTTCTATGTTAATATTATATTAGAAGCACGGCTTAAGTAAGCAGGTATTTAGTATTTAAGATATAATTAAATTTTATAGTTTAGAACAATTAAAAAGAACATTGTCCTTATTAACCTTAAGTATTACTTTAATCTCTTATTTATTAAATATAAGCAACTTACTTATTACCCTGCTTAACTACTACTTATAAACGCTATAGCGCGATTAAGAAAACCTTAGTTGCGTACTAGCAATAAGGACCTATAGCATTAACAATTAGGATACCTAGAATAATAGGCTATTAAAGCCTTAGTCCACTTAGCATAGAACATTAAGATTACTAGCAAGAAGCTATTAAAATATAAATACTACGTAATAGCTTATACCTTGCAAGTAATTTTATAGTAACTAAAAGAGAGATTACTACAACCTTTTAATAGAATTTTATAAGATCTATTTAATTTTCTAACTAGTTAGCTGCTTAAGATATAAGCACTAATTATTAAGAAAGACTACTTATGTAAGCTGTATAATTATAATATCTAGTTAAAGATACTAAATAGTATTATACCTATAATTAAATGCTTTGCTATAAGAATTAAGAGGAAATATTAGTAAAAGATTATAGAGATTTATTAAGATAATAATACTGCTACACTACCTTAGAGAGGGCAATTAAGATATAAGGAATAGGCTATAGAGAAAGAGATTATAATTAAGACGCTACTGCTATATACTTATAAGCCTAATAGCTTAGCGGAGAGAGCTAGTTAAGAGCTAATTATAAAGGCTATTAAAATGCGCATAAGCGCTAATCTACTAGCTAAGCTTTAGCTAGTAATTATAAATGCAGCAGCTTACTTATATAGAATAAGCCCTACTAAGATCTATAGCTACTAATCCCCTAACTAGGTGCTTAAAGAATAGTTTAGGAAATATTTCTAATATTATTAACTACCTAAGATTAGACACTAGACTGCTAATCTACGCCTAGACTAGAGTAGAATCTATGCCTATAGCTGCTAAGCTTATCCTTTAAACAAGGAGAAGGTAGCTAGGCGTAATTATTAAGGATTTAAGGTTAATTTTTACAGCTATATTAGTTATTTAGTTAGTTATTAAGCCTCTGATATATACTATATATAGGTACTAATACTTAATTTAGTAATTACTTCCTGTAATATAACTTTTAATAAATATTAATTTTATAAAGAAGATTGCAAAAAAAAAGCTACTAAGGGATTAGGTAATTAAGATTGTAGAGATCCTTTATAATAGCAAGCTAGTTAATCTAGGAGAGGATTTAGACCTCTTACCTATTTAAAGAAAAGTAGATTAGGATACATAGCTAAATACTAAAGACCTTAAAAGTAATCTATCTACTAATTTAAGTAGTAAGGAAGGCCTACCTACTAAAAACAAGAGTAGATTAGAAGACGCTAAGCAAATAGAGCACAAGGCTAGTGTACTATTAAAAACTTACTTAAATTAGTAGCAAAATACTAGTCTTACTACCCTAGAACTAACTCTTAAACTAGAAACTTTAAGGAGCAACAACGTAATTAACTGCAAAGTTATTAACAGTTAAATAATAGTATATATGCTAAAAGGAGCTAATCTATTAATACCTAGAGGTAGAGAGCCTCTATTAAATAAGCCTAACAACTTATTACTAGTCTAATAGTTTATGCCTAAAGAATCTAACGCGCTAGCTTGTTGTAATAGAACACCTGCTTAGGTAAGCAGGATAGCAGGGCGTAGTTTATCTAAAAGTTTAAGATTTTAGGCCTTAAATAGCAGATAAGATAAGTAATTATAAGCTTAACCTCTACTTATAAGACGTAGTGCTAGAATTATAGGCAAAAGTCTAAATTAGTTTATAAATTATTATCTTCTACTGCGTAAGCTAGGTAGTGGGCGTAAGCATAAGGACGTAACTTAAAATCCTAATAATTAACTAAAAAGTAAAAATATAGGTAGTATTAATGCATTAATTATAGATTATAAGGATCTATTATAAAATAATTTTTATAATACCTACCTGCTAGGTTTATAAGTAACCTAGGAAGACTAAGTAAGCTATAAGACTCTTAATTATATAGTTATAGTAGCTTTGCTTACTAAGTATAAGCTAAGTAGAAATACTTAACAGTATTGCAATAATCTATCTAAACTACTAGAATTATAGAAGTAGCTACTTTAGTATCCTATAAGGGCCTTGTTTAAAGATACCTGTAGGAAGGAGATTAATTAGTTAAGTAAGAATAGAACTTAGACTAAGATATTAAGAGAAGAAGCAAATAATTACCTAATACCTATAAAGTAGGTTTAGACCTATAAGTTTAATTAGAACAGCTTCTTTCTTAAATGTAAGGCATAGATTGTTATAAAAGGTAATCTCTAGAAAATGGACTTAATTAACTTGGAATACGCTGCTATATTAGCAGCTAAGTCCTTCTAAGTAGTAAAAGCTAATACTGCTAAGAATAGTCTAGAGATTAAGTAATATAATGTTATAAGAGCATTTCTTAATGCATTAATTATAGTAGACAACCTAGTAATTTATAAGATACTAGATAGCTTTAAGAAGCTTAGAAAGTGCGTATAGCTTAACTGCGTACTTTATAAATTGTAAGACTTGCTACTATTATAGTATAAGGAGTTCTTAGGATTACTAAGGAAGATTAGACTAATTGCCTTACTAGAGGAGCCCTGCCTATTCTTTAATTAAAATAGGAGGATCCTAGTTTTGTTTTATATAGATAATATCTTACTGCTCTTTGTAAAAGATTATAAGCAGAAGGTAATAAATTTTTAGTTAAAAATTATAGATAAGTATAAGATATAGGAACAAGAATTGGTTAAATAGTTCCTTAGTATTAGAGTAATTAGAGATTGTAAGAAGCAAATAATTACGCTTATATATATAATATATATTAACAAGATTGCGAAGAAGTTTAAGCTAGAGGATAGTAGCTTTCCTAAGACCCTATTACTGTTAGAGGAGCTAATTAAGAATACTAGCAAAGCAACTAAGCAAGAGATTAAGGCTTACTAAGAAAAGGTTAGTTTAGTGCTGTACATAGCTATTATGCTACAACTAGATGTTACTTACTTAATTTTAAAGCTCTTACACTTCCTTACATACCCTAGTAATTAGTATATAAAAGCTGTCAAATAGGTAATTATGTACCTTTATTGGACAAGATAGGACGCGATCTAGTACAGAAACTATAATAGCCTAGACTTAATAATTGCGGGCGACGCTTCCTTTATAAATAATTAGGAAACTTGTTAATTATCCTATAGTTATATAGCTATTCTATATAGTAGTCTAATATTTTAGAGGGTAGCTTAGCAGACTATAGTTACTATATTAACTACTAAGGCTAAGCTGCTCGCCCTTAAGTACACTACTAAGGAGGCTATAGCCTTTAAGCGCTTTTTTTGTAAGCTGTCTCTTAATCTAGGAGATATCTAGACAGTCTAGTGTAATAATTAACAAATAATTAGGCTTGTAGTTAGGAAGAACAAGTGAATTAGCACTTAATTAAGGCATGTAGATATACAAAATATGTAGCTATAGCAAGAATATGCTAAAGAATTATTTTAGATTAAGTACCTAGAAACAGCAATTATACTAGCTAATAGACTAACTAAGTTACTTACTTAATAATAGTTTAAGAAGTTTAAGCAGTTGCTTAACCTTTAGTAAGTTAAGCACTTAATTAAAGGCAACAATAATTAACAAATAAAAGAATTTATATTAAGCAGCAACATCTATATACTAGGCTAAGTCTCCTCTTAATAGCTTATTTTATTAAGCAGGAGAACGTGAGCTAGACAATTAAACTAGAACTAGGAACCTTATTACTAATTAGCATTAGACTTATTATACTCGCTAGACTCTATTATTTCATTACGCTTAGCCTGCTTAGCTTTAGCTAGCTTAAGAGTAATTTAAGCTATCTAGGCTTAAATAGCAAGAATCCTAAGGTAAGCAGCATTGCAGCGTAATTCTAACCTATTACTTCTATACATAGAGTTGTTAGATAATTGCCTCTTTACTCTAGCATAATAATCGCGCTTATATAAATAATTTGTATAGCAATTAGGACAGTGCATTTAAGGATAATTGTATAGAGCAGGAGGGGGCAGTATTCCGCAGGTAAACTGCTCTTGTAATAGCAACCTTTAAGTAGGTTACTGCTAAGGCTACTTATATTGTTACTACTGTTGCTGCTGCAAATTATAAGCTGACTGTTGCGGTTATTATGCGGGTTGCTAAGCAGGAGTAGGAGTAGGAGCGGGAGCAGGAGGTTAAGCAATAAAACCGTAATACAACATTTCTTAAGCGTGACAATTATAGACAGGAGGCTTCTACAAAGAAGGCTTTCTAGTAGACATAACGCTGCTATTAATCTCTTTACAGCGAGTAATAATGTCCTTAAGCAGTTAAGCTTTTACAGCTTAGTACATCTTGTTATTATTCTATCCTTAAAAACAAGTTAGTAAGCATCGTAGAAAGCTTAAAAAATTAAAGACTTACTACTTTATCCTTGTATATAGCTATAAATTAATTAGCGAGATTTATATTAACTGTATAGCAGGTGTGTAACAAGCAACTACTATAGCATAAGCTACTCTAACTACTAGTCTAAACGTAATTAAAGTAGTATTTAGTGTATAAACTATCTAGCATCTTTTTTATATAGCGCTTATAAGGCAGAACGCAAGGGCGTAATAGATTAGTAGTAATTTTTAAAGAGCTATTAGGCGCCTTTTTCTAAGTTAAGGGGGGCACGTTACGCCTAGTAGACAGCTTAATAAGCGTTTATAGGCTATTGTTATTGTCTTGTTACTAATTACAGGACACTACTTAAATAGTAAGCTGCTAAGACTTTTGTATTAGCTTTTAAGAAGCTTTACCCTTACGCTAGCTTAATTGCTTAGTTAGACTCTTATGTAGATTAAAATTAAAGCAAGGACTTAACAGCAGACTTAATTTAGCAGGTAAAGCAATTAGCCTTTAAGTAGAGCTACTAGATGTCTTATAATAAGCGTACAGATTAAATAGTAACAGTAACTAACTCTTATTATTTTAAAGATTAGCTGCTTATTAAATCTTATTATTAAACAGGCTTTAACGCGCGCAACGCTTATGCTTAGCACTAATATTACGCTTATAACGGCGGCTTTCTAAACAACACTCGTGCTTATTTTTACTAGAGGCGGACTATACAAGATTAGTAGCTAATTAGTAAGAGAATAATAGAGTAACGCTGCTTACTATGTTAGTAATAGTAGTCAAGACAGTCCTAAAAAGCTTAGTAATTAATATTAGAGTAAGGTTAAGGACAAAAGTTTTAGAGGAGTAGTAAACGCAATTAATATTGTTGTAAAGGCTGCGCACTAACTAATTACGTGATATTTAGAGTTTATCTAATGTTTTAATATTAGGACTGCTAAGATTAATTAAAACATTAACAAGCAGCATTACTACGACAACGAAGGATTAGGCAGGAAAAGCTATAATTACAGAGGGACCTCTTAATTAATAACTTTAATTTATTATAATTGCCTAGTTGCTTAAAGCTTAAATTAATAGTATCTTACTAACCTAGGGGGTGTGTTAGAGTATTAACATGCGCAACATGCGGGTCACCCTGTTGAGCAGGTGATCCTGGTAAGCTAAACGCGTGACGATCGCGCTAGCGCCTATATATACGGGCTAGATCGTCTTATTCCTCTTAAGTAGTTATTGACCACTTTGTTGTGGCACTTAGTTGTTCAATACACTCATTCCACTCCTCCTAATCAAGCAATTGCTCCTTTTCAGCTCCCACATTAAAGTTGTAACTTTATCTTGTTTATTTGCTCTCTAAGCTATTAGTCTACTAAACAGTTCAAATATATATCCTTAAGAGCTTTTCTAATTAAGTGTATTATTAGCAAATAAGGCGTTGCTTGTAATAACTAAGTAATTATATCTACTAAATTGCAGTGTAAGCGTCTTAGTACAGTTAAGGTAAAGAAGTATACAATTAGCTGCTACTTAATAATTAGGTCTAGGGTTTATAAGGAATCGCGCTAAGCGTAATACTGTAAAAGCTGTGTTAGGTCTTGTGTTAACTGCTGCAAAAAGGAGTAATCTAATCTTTTATCAGTATAGGTTAATTTCCCTAGGAGTTGCGTAGCTATCTCAGAGCAGCAGCTTAGTGTCGCTCTTAATTAAGTAGTTACTTACTAATCAGGTAACCTTCTTAATATAAGCTAATTAGGAGATCTAGACCTTATGTTGTAATTAATCTCTTATGAACTCTTTACCTAGGAACTAATGCAGATTATCTCCTTCTATTATACAGTACTTCTTTCTTATATCTTTAACAGCTGCTTGTGTATCTAATCTTTGCTCCTTTCTGTACATTACAATAATATTATTAATGTAGAAGAACATAAAGATCTTTTAATAGATTATGCAGCATAGCTTATATAAAATAGCAGTAAATCTACAGCTTTAGAAGTAAGTAGTAAAGTCTTATTACTAGATTAATAGCAATATCTAGAGGCTGTATAAGGCTTTGTTAAGCTTTAGAATTATTCCCTTCTTTACGTATCTACGCAGTATTTTTATATATACTAGCTAATTAATGTGTGCGTGTAAAAAAGCGTTAGTAACGTTATACTACTTAAGTTTAAGGTTAAATTAGGCAGCAATTACAAGCGCTATTTAGAAGAATTAACCTGCTAATGTAGCAGCGTAAGCCTCTTAAGCAGTAATATTGCGCTGTTAATTACCTTGTACAACTAAGCGCGCTTTACACTTAATAAACTAATAATTTTTATTAATCTTATAAGTATATACCTACATAGACTTAAGTATCTAAGTGTTAGTTAGTTGTACATCTTGCGTTAAGACTTCTAACTATAAGTTTAATTACTTGTAGCTTACAAGGTAATCTTCTTTAGCTTTTTTAAATAGCTAGTAGAATATATAATTCTCCTTTAGTTAATTTAGACTTAGCGCTAGCAAAAGCTTGCTTAACAAAGGTATTTAGTTATAACTTTCACTTTTAAGTAATCAATTAACTGCTGCGCTATTAAGTTTTTTGTTTTTCTATTATTAAATTTCTCCTGCTCTTGTACCTACTATAAATGCTAAAGCCTATAGGTTTGTCTAGTTTTTCTAGAAAGTCTTACTAACAGAACTTAATCCTATATCAGCACTGCGTAGATCAGGACACTCGCTACAGCTAGTACTTAAGAGGTAATTAAGCCTAGGGTTCAATAGCTGCGCAAGGGCGACGTTCTAACTCTTAATATTAAACGGATTATCTACATGCTTAATGCTTTCTGCTATTATAAGATTGGTTAAGAGGGCTACTAGTAGAGACGTTAGCGGGGGTAAGAGATAATCTACTTAAACCTTTCTTCTGCGCTAATAATATTAATTAGTTGTTTTTTCTTATATAAGCCTTTTATTAAAAGACTTATTTTTAAGAAAAGATTATATCTCTTCTTAGTTATTTGTCATCTCTAGAGGAAGTTTTACAGTCCTAATCTATGCCTAAATTTCTTTAAGTGAGCTATGTATTAATTTATCTATAATATCTTTTTTATCTCTAGTAAAGATTTTCTCTTTGTTAAATACTACATTACGTGTAGTAATTACCATAGCTATAGTTAGTACTTATACATAGTAAATGTTTGTAGATTAATATCTAACTAAGTATTTAATTTATGCCTTAGGATTAAGCTGCTATAGTTTGCGCTTGCTGCGCTTTATATTATTTATTATTATAAACGCCTTGCACCTATATACTTGTAGGTAGGCTTAGTGTAGCTTACGTAGTAAAGTAATAATTCCGTTTTTGTAAACGTTATGCGTAAAGAACTCTTAATATAGGACTCTGCTTAACAAGCTACTTTTAGTTTAACTGTAACAATTTTATTATTAGTTTTAATTACCTTTATAGTAATATTGAATTAGGTCTTTATAAATATTACAAAAGAATTTAATAACTTAATAATTATCTGCGCTATATAATTGTTCTTAAAGTAGTAGTCCTACATAAATCTAGTAGCTTAATCTATAATTAGCATGTAGCTTTTTTCTTTAGTTAAGCTGTTAACCTTATAATTATAAAAGTTAAGTAAGATACGTTCTCTTAGAGCCTTATTAATTATACACAGTGTACAGCAGATTAGCTTTTTAGCTTTTGCTTTTTTATAGGCGTTACATTCTACTATAAGCACTCTAGTAATCCTTACCTCCTTAGATTATTATACAAGGTGCTTAAGCGCACTTAATTTTAAGTGACTTATTCTCTTGTGCTATGTAAGCTGTCGCAACGTGTATATGTATCCTCTAACCGGAGCGCGATTTATCGATCGGTTGATATTTTGCCTCCGACATAAGCGCTTATGCGCGTTATCTTTAATTATATTATAGTTTAACTAACTTAAAGGCTATTGTTGCGTAGTTGTTAATTAAGTTTGCTTTTAGCACCTACTGTCTATATAGCTTAGTAAGGTTAGCAATTAGATTATTAGTAAGTAATTTTTAAAGGACTATTAAATTATATTTAGTGTCCTACTATAAGCCTTGTAGGCAGAGTATCTTAAACAAGATAAGATTGCAGAGCAGATTAAGACAGTATACTACGTCTTTTAAGTGTAGTTAGCTTTAAGTTTGTCTATTTACTACTATTAAAGTAACTAATTTGTTTACCTTAATTTATACTTATAAGTTACTTGCCTATAAGAAGTCTTCTTAAAGTGCTAATTATGTTATCGTAAATTAGCTTGTATTATTAGAGACGTAACATGTTAATCTAGAATTAAGGATCTATAATTGTTGTAAAAAATATATAACTTAGCTTGTTTTAAATAAGGCTTTAATAAAAGTGTAGTTAATCTTTCTGATTTTCTAATTATATAGTTAGTTATTGTGCTTAATTGTAGGTATTGCTGTATATAACTTTTTAATTGCTAGTCTCTAAGATAGTAATTACTGCTTAGCGTTGCAAAGTGTTTCTTGAATAGCGAGGCTATTGTTAATACGCAATTAGACTTAATTTATCTTGTTATCTTAGGGTTACTACTAAGCTAGTGCACTGCTTAGGTATATGTACTAGCAATCCTTAAGCACGTGTCTTATATTATATACTTTGCATTTGCTTGCAGTGTGTTAGATATTAGTCAATTCAGTATTTTTAGTAGGCTTTTAATTTTAGCAGAGTTTACTGTAAAGGGCTGAAGCCTTGATGTTCCCTAGTACTCGGCCTGTGGCCTTCGTTGGCTTTTCTTACCTCAGCACTAGCAGCTGACTATCGGCCGCACTATTTGCGCTAGCTTCTAGCTGATCTGGTAGCTTCTGCTAGTAACTACACTACCAGCTGCACTAGTTACGCTAACTGTCAGCTGACCCGGCAAACCTCTGATAACCTCGGTTAGTCCTAACCTTGGTTAGTCCTAACCATCCGGGTTGGATATAAAAACCTTTACGTAGTCTCTCTATAGTTCTTTATCTAATTTATTCAATGTTTACCTTGCATCTTTGGTCAACCCAACGCACCCTTACATTCACGCTTCTACTTAAGGTTATTTATTTTGTCTTAGTTAAGCGTTAGTAATCTAGCTCCTGCAGCTGCTCTAAAGGATGCTTTAGTTAACTTTGTTTTAGATAAGTAAAACAGCTGCATGTAATCTTAATATTTGTAAATTATATCTTTGACTGTAATCAACAAATTTTTTAATCTATAAAATACAAACAATATTATCTATTATTTTAAGTACTTAGCTGTTACTTAAGTAAAGTTATCCTTAATGTACGTGTCTAGTTAGCACTTAGGTATTCTAACAGCTTTGCCCTTAGTTATAGCATAATTAACTTGAGTAAGCTATGTTTCGTATAAGGCGATTACCTTTAGTAGCTTTATTACAGTTTTATACTGCTTACAGGCTTCCTTAATCTTATCTTTAGCGTTAATGCCTACAGTAGCTTTAAGTTTAGTAATCTACTAACAGTGTAATTATCTTGCTCTACAGCAATTTATGTATAAGTAGTTATTAACTGTTTACTAGATTTCCTGTATAATCTTATTAAACGCTGCTTGCTCCCTTATGTACTTCTAATCTTTTATTTATATTAATTTAAATTAAGTTTATAGATCTCTAGATCCTCTTTGTACAATGCTTTCGCGTTTGTAGCTAGATTAGTAAGTTAAGTAGGTATAAAGGGCGGTATAGATACGCTAGCGCTGTAATTAGCCTAGTACGATGCTGCGTAAGCATTCATTGCTTATTGCAACGCTTAGTAGTTACTTAGTTAAGGCATCTAAGGCACTGTTAGCTTAGTAAGAGGCTTAATTATAAGGTTTAAATCTATCTTTTCCTACACGCGTAGTAAGTCCGCGCGCGTCTTAATCTAGCGTATCTATTTAATCTAGTTCGTGTAATTAATAAGGATTACAAAGGAGTCTTGTAGAGATAGTGTAGACATCCTATTAATAGCGTGCAGAGTTTTCTTGTGTTTGTTAATCCTTGTTTAGTGAGGCAGTAAGACTCTTAATTGTTAGAAATAATAGGTTGTTAAAACTAATAAGATAATAATAATATATTAAATAATAATTGTATTGTATTAATAAGTAATTGTGTGTTGTTGTGTTTTTTTAATTAGGTAGATTACGGGTGCCTTTTTTATCTGAGGGACTCTTAGCGGCGCTAGCGCGTTTAGCGTCCTGTAGCGCCACCCCTTGATCACCCTTCCTGGATCCTTTGTTCGGTCTCGCCAACCTACTGATCACCTTGCCGACCTCTTGATCAATCGCGCAAATCTCCCAAATCTGACAGCTAGCTGCTCTCTTGTATTGCTTATATAATTAGCTAAGCAGTTCGGTATAAGGTCGATATATTAAGTCGATATATTAAGTTGGTATAGGGATTTCGGTATAGGTAGATAGCTAGGGGTCTAGCTATCGATTCTAATGTGTAGGTTGGTATATTAGGTCAGTATATTAAGTTGGTATAGGGGAAATTCGGTGTAGGTAGATAGCTAGGAGCAAGGTGCTAGTTTAGCTATTAGTTCTAATGTGTAGGTTAGTATAAGAGGTCAGTATATTAAGTTAGGATAGATTTCGGATGTGTAGATCAGTATAGAAGGTTAGTATATTAAGTTGAGGGGATTTCAGATGGTCGATAGCTAGAAAGATAGATTTATTAGTTTACTACGCTAATATATTTATTTACCCTTAGTAGAAAGCTGTTGCTTTGTTAAGTAGAAGTTAAATTACCTTTAATTAAACTCTAAGATTAGCTTACGCACAGACTACTTGCAGAGTTTTTAACAGATTACCACTCTGTTCCTCTACAACAGCTAACGCGCACGCTACAACACCTACACTAGGAAAACAAGTATTAGAAACTGATTTTGGGAAGGCGTTTAAGATAGTTAAGGCGAGAAAAAGGCAAAGCCAGACCTTTTTCTCGCCTCGAAAAGTTGGTGTTCGATGAGCGTACAACAATTAACACTATACTTTTTTGCAACTTGTGAGTACGAAAAAGCTGCGCCTAGCTCACGCGATTCGATATCTTCAATCGCTTCCTGAATCGGGTCCATGGTGGTGGAGTTATGACGCGTTTTGTGTAGGGTTGTAGAGCCGTTGGGGTGATCATCGTTCGAACATGATCATCTCGCGCACAGACACGGTATTTAGAGTAGAGAATAGCAGACGCAGAGCCTAGAAGAGGAGCTAGTGCTAGCTTAGTAAGCGCTAAGCCTAGTGCTACGCCTAGCTAGTACTAGTACTTGCTAAGTAGTAAGGTAAGTCTTTATCTCTAGTTACATATGTTAGAACGCAGCCCTACACCACTACGCCAAACAACCGCAAAAGAGTACGTATGATCAGTGAACTACTAATCATAGTGCAGGATAGTATATATCGTCAAGGCCTTCTGTAACAACATACTTTAAAGTATACCGAGGTGGACGGGCCAACGCGCAGGACGGGCCAACGCTCACCCCACCAAAATAACACCACCTTTCAACACCTGATAACTCAACCAATATAGATCTAATCTAGGAAGCAATTAATAAAATTAATTCGCGCGCACTAGGCGCATCTTTTGTATATACAAATTTTGCAGAAAAGTATAATGTAGTACGATCTACGCTCTCTTAAAGACACTAAGGTGTTTTAACCTTACGCAATCTTAAGTCTTAAAATTAACAGGCCCTCCACCTACAATAGGAGCTAGAGCTCCTATAGTATATTGAACAGCTTACTAGGCGAGGCCTTCTACCTACACAAGCTATAATACGAAATTTCGCCTTACAGATCGCGAGGAGAGAGGTTAGATTACACTAGATTAATTACTTTATCTACTAGTACCCTAATAAGCTTATTTTAAAATAGACAACAGGTATTAATAATAATTACTACAAGGCTAATTTAAAAAGAAAGTACAGCCTCTACTTTAATCTCCTACGCAAGAAAATAGAGCAGTATCACGTTAAGGCATCTAATATATATAACATAGATAAGAAAGGCTTCTTCTTTAGTATCTTAGGAAGATTAAAGAGTATCTTTAGTAAGCCCTTATACGAGTAGGGAAAAAGGAGGAGTACTATTTAAGATAGCTCGCAAGAGTAGATAACACTCCTAGCCTACATCTACGCTAATAAATCTTACCTAGCGCCTACCCTTATATATTAATTGACCTTAAGATTAATACAGGACACTTAGTTACAAGCTCTTAATTCTAAGACTTATTAAGTTTAAATCTGCTTATTACTCTTTAGCTAGATAAATAATAATATTAGTCTTGCATAGCTTAAATAGGTGTTTAATTATAATACTAAGGTACAGGCTTAATCCTCCTATTAATTACTTATCCTAGATAGCTATAAATCTTACCTTACTATAGATTTTATTAAGTACTGTAATTAGAATAGGATTCTCCTTGCAGTCTATTCTCTTTATTTAACCTACATGCTGCAGCCTCTTAATATTGCCCTATTTAAGCTTCTCTTATTAGCTTACTAGGCTAAGATATCTAGATTTCTAGAGAGGAACTAGGGCCTCACCTTAATAAGCAAGAGGGATTTCTTTCCCCTCTTCTACTAAGCCTAGCAGGCCTTCTTTAAGGAAATAACAATCCTAAACGCCTTTAAGGCTACAGGCCTCTTACCCTTTAATTTTAAAGTTATATTAAAAGGGTTTAGTATTAAGAGCCCTTTAAGCAATAATAGTAAGTCCTTAAACTTAAGTACCTTAAATTAAAGGAAAGTTAAACGCCTTCTGCGTAAGGTAGTTAAAGATTAAGGTAATAAACAAGCTTAAAGGCTAAGCTAAGTTTATTACTAAATCTTAACTTTAAAGACCTTTTTTAAGCATAAAGTTAAGGGCCTACGCGAGGCTCTAATTAATAAAAAGACGCGCAGGAAACAAGGCAGGCCTCTCCTACTCTAGGAGCCTAAGGAGTACTAAAGTGGAGCTATAGTCTAGTCTCTAAGGAAGGTGAAGGAGGCACGTAATCGCTAGCAGCTCTAGGAGCGTAAGGAGGAGCAGGTACAACACTAAAAAGCTAAGATAAATAGGTATTATAAGGAGACAAGGCAGGCAAAGGCGAAAGAGAAGGAAATAAGGCAATAGGCGAGGGCTGCAGCTCAATTAGTGAGGGAGAAGGAGAGAGCTAAGAGGGCTACTAAATAGGCCTCTAGGGCAGCTGCTCACAAGACTACAAAACAACTCTAACAATCTATAAAAACTTCTTAAAAGGGTAAGAGGAGCAGCCTTAAGGCTCTTAAAAAGGCTACTTAAAAATAGAGGCCTATCGCGAGCCCTACAAGTAGTAGACAGCCTTAAGGTGGTGTTATAGCTTAACTAGCGTCTACCTCGCGCACAGGGCGCGTGATTAAAACTCTAACTTAATTTCTATAGCTATATATATTATTTAAGCCCTCTAGATCTTACTACTTAAAAATCCTGCGATAGTAGCTATTATGTAAGGCTCTACAGCCTTAAGTTTAGTAGTGGTTTTAGTGTTCAAACTGCGCGTTGGCCCGTCCTGCGCGTTAGCCCGTCTACCTTAGTACTGAGGCTCACCACTTAACGCGCACCACCACCTAACGCGCGGCTAGCTAAATAACACCTCCACTTTAACACGCGATAACTTTACTAAAATAAATAGAATTAAGGCTGCGCTTGCAGCTATAGATGCCCTAGCACCTAGAGAAAATATTAATTATACTTAGATCTTAAAAGAATATAGTGTTGTGTGATCTACTCTCACCTAAAGACACTAAGGTAGATCTACCTCGCGCAGCCTTAAGGCTCAACACTAACAAGCTATCTACCTACAATAAGAGGAGGAGCTCCTACAATATATTAAACAGCTTACTATACGAGGCCTTCTACCTACCTAAGCTATAATTAGGAATTTTGCCTTACAGATTACTTAAAGAGAGCTTAGAGTTAACTAGGTTAATTGCTTTATCTATAAGCACTCTAATAAGCTCATTTTAAAATAAATAATAGGGATTAATAACAGTTGCTACAAAGCTAATATAGAGAGGAAGTATAGCCTCTACTTTACTCTCCTACGCAATAAAATTAAGCAGTATCACGTTAAGCCTCATTATATATACAATATAGATAAGAAGGGCTTCCTCCTTAGTCTCTTAGGTAGATTAAAGAGGATCTTTAATAGGCCCTCGTACGAGGAAGGAAAGATAAGAAGTACTATTTAGAATAGATCTTAAGAGTAGATAGCACTGCTAGCTTATATCTACGCTAATAGATCTTACCTTAAGCCTGCCTTTATTTACTAGTTAACCTTAAGATTAATACACGACCCCTAGCTTTAAGGCTTTAATCTTAATTTCTATTAAGCTTAGATTTCTTCTTTACTTTTAAGCTAAATAAATAATAAGATAGGCCTTGCGTAGCTTAAACAAGTGTTTAATTACAAAACTAAGGCAAAGGCTTAATTAAGCTATTAATTGCTTATCCTTAATAGCTATAAATCTTACCTTATAATAGATTTTATTAACTATTATAATTAAAATAAGATCCTCCTTGCAGTATATCCTCCTCACTTAACCTATACGCTACAGCCTCTAGACGTTAGCCTATTTAAGCCTCTCTCCTCCGCCTATTAGGCTAAGATATCCTCCTTTATAGCGAGGAGCTAGGGCCTTGTTTCTATAAGTAAGAGGGACTTCTTCCTCCTCTTCTATTAAGCCTAGCAAGCCTCACTTAAGGAGGAGACTATTCTAAAAGCTTTTAAGGCTACAGGCCTCTTACCCTTTAATTTAAATAAAATCCTCTACTGCTTCCCTCTACCTAATCTCTTAAGCAATAGCAACTTTTTAGCCCTTAGCGCATCTAATTAGAGGAGGATAGAACGTCTGCTACGTTGTGTAGTAGCTAATTAGAGTAATAAGTAAGTTAAAAGGCTAAGCTAGGTTATTTATGCAAGCTCTGCTTAGAATAGCCTTCTTAAAGATAAAGTAATAAAGCTAAGAGAGGCTCTAGTTAATAAGAGAGCGCGTAGAAAGTGAGGTAAGCCTCTCCTCTTCTAGGAGCCTAAGAAGTATTATAGTAGAGCTATATTTTAGTCTCTAAAGAAGGTAAGGGGGGCTTACAATTATTAGCTCCTCTAGAAAGAGTAAAAAGAGCAGTAACAACACTAAAAAGCTAAGGCAAGTAGGTAGTGTAAAGAGCTAAGAGGTAAGAAAGCTAGACAGAATTAGCTTAAGCGTGAGGTAAAGGCTAAGGCTAAGAGACTAAGGGAGGTGCTAAGGGCTAATTAGGCTGCTAAGCAAGCTGCGCGGCAAGCTACTTATAAGGCTACACAACAACTTAAAAAGGCTATTAAAACTTCTTAAAGGGGTAATTAGAAGGGTCTTAAGGCTTCTACAAGCTCTACTTAAAAAAAGAGGCCTATCGTAAGGCGTATAGGTGTTAAGCAGCCTTAACAGCCACTATCAGCCTCACCAGCCTATATTGGCCGCCACGGCCGAGCGATTAGGACACCTACTCGATATTTATAGCTATATAGATCAATTAAGGCCTATAGATCTCACCACCTAAAAAAATCGTAATATTAGCTTTTATATAGGGCTGTATAGCCTCATCTTAATATAGCTGTTTTGGTGTTCGGCCGCGCGTTGGGTGGTGGTGCGCGTTGAGTGGTGAGCCTCGGTATAACTAACTTTAAGACGCGAATCGCCTCCTAACTTAACGCGCCCTATCCCGCCTAACGTACCCCACGGGCGAGTTAATCACTCTACCAAGACCCCACTAAAACCACAACTATGCATAACAGTTAAGCACTATATAAAACTATAATTAGAAATTATAATAGACTAACGTGGTTCACAAGCGAATCGGACACCTAAGCGAATTAGACACGCTCTACTAGCGCGTTAATGTTGATACGTTATAACGCACTTTTATTACAGTTAATAAACTATTACAATATACTAAGTTAACTATTAGAATTGCTGCTATTACTTACACTATTTATCTTAACTGCGCAGGTAAAAGCGTTGTGTTTAACCTGCTTACAACGACCGCACCGCCTCTCTCTTTATACTCTCTTTAATGCACTCTTACTGTCACCACAACTACTACCTGCCTGTTTAGCTAATACTTCTTACAACTTGCCTATATTAAAAGTTTCCTCTGTCTGTACGTATTGCTGCTTACAGCTTTTACACTTATTTAATTTATTTAGAGCCTTATTTATTTTTTAAGGTGTCAAATGTGGTGGTTGTTGTTGTAGTCAAAATGGGGTTCTAAAAAAGTGAAAAGCAACTACCCTCTACTAATCAATCGCAAAAGTCAAAGAAAAAGATTGTGTATAGTTAACAAGATTCGAACGGTGGGTGGATAAGTTCTAGGAGGAAAGCTCAGACCACTGAGCGATAATTAGGGTTAAAAAAATTTGCTAAGGTACCAAAAAACGACACTAGTTAAAACGTGTCCAACGGCGATTACCAGCCTATAGCTAGTAATAGGATTATAGTAGGATTGCAATAGGATTGCAACATAATGCAATAGAGGGAAAGGACACGTACGTACCGCAGCGGGAGCCTGCAATACTTTATAAAGCTAAAGCTACTACTTCTTACCTACTGCTTCTTACCTTTTAAACAGCACTGTATATAAATAATTTGTATACAATACACTACAATAGCGTACAACCTCTATAGCAAGCATCTCCTTATTCTAGGCTCTCTTCTAAAAAAAGCTTTCTTTGCTACTGTCTACCTAGTACCTAATTTAGTCTAACTTAAACTGCTTATACAGACACTTATATTTATTAAGTATCTTAAAACTTAACTACTTAGCTAGACTTCTAAGTTTATAAAAATCTTAAATAAGTCTTTTATCTACAATATCTCTATATACAAAAAGATTATTAAGCTCTAATTTAGCTAGTTGTAGAAGGAATACACAATCTTTAGAGTATTTACTAATTCTAGCGCAGTACTTAAGATCTATTACTTTAGTATCCTCCTCTTCCTGTTTGTTATGTAAGAGCTAAGTATAGAGACTAGAACCTAGCTTAAATAGCTATTGCAAGACGTTAAATTAGCAATAGAGAAGAAAAAGGTAAGAAAGGAGGAGTAGGCTTTCTATTGTCGCGTTTATAAGTTAGTAAACAAGGCTATAATAGTATTACTGCTTTACTTTATCTAGGAGCGCCTAGTAGTAAAGTAACAAGAATAGGCAGGATAAGGCGCGTTAAGTTAGGAGGCAATTCGCGTCTTTATTTTACTTTTCTTTGTTTCTGTCTAAACATGCGACACACTAATTGCGTACCGGCAATACTAAACAAGGGGGCATAAGCCCTAATACCTGTTGTTAGCAATAAATCTTTTTTTTTACTAAAAAGGTGTCTAGAAAATGTGTAGTTACATCAAAACGTTGTCTTAAAAGGCTGAAGCTAATTTAGAGCCTTATAAAGGCTACTAAATTTCTTTATTATAAGCGTTATTATATATACTATTTGCCAAGCCTCTTTACTTAAATATGCAACCTGCGCGTTAAGTAAATTTGTAGAAAACTTATAACAGTTTCTTACTTTTTATTAAATAAAAGTATTTTAAGCTTTGGCTTTGCACGCGTTGTGTAGTGTCTGCGCCTCTTAAGTGTCTACTTATTATAGTAATTGTTTTAGCGTCTGCACTATAATATTAAGCTTTAATAGTATAGCCTATTAGTTATATAAGACTAGACTAGCGCCTCTAAAGCTAGCTTAAATATTCTCTTTTAAAATAAACTGCTTAAAAGTAGCCTTGAAGGCTAGCAGGAAGGTCTCCTTGCTAATATAGTTAGTGCAGTTACATGCTAAGCCTAAAACAGTATTAGTATACTTGCGCTTTAACAGCAAGAAGCAGGCAACATTAAAAAGCTACAACAAGTAAAACAAGTGCGCAGGCATATAAAAAAAACATTCTTCTCTTTATAAATTTTTTAGAATTTAACTAAGCAATAGCTTTTATAGCTATTAATAATAAGCAGTTAATACTTACCTACAGTATACTTTTTTGTATAAGTATTAAAGTGCTCTAACTAGGCAGGAGTAAGCTAGTTTTTTATCTAGCTATTAAGACTGACTTTAAGTACCTAGTTAGCAAGCAGGTTCTTAAACTAGACGTTAATAAGCACCTTACCTATTGTAAGGGTGCGTTGGGTTGACCAAAGATGCAAGGTAAACAGTGAATGAATTAGATATAGAACTATAGAGAGACTACGTGGGTTTTTATATCCAATCCGGATAGTTAGGACTAACCAAGGTTAGGACTAACTAAGGTTATCAGGGGTCGCTGGGTCAGCTAACAGTTAGCGTAACTAGTGCGGCCGATAGTCAGCAGCTAGTGCTGAGGTGCTAATGCTAAGGTAAGAAAAGCCAACAAAGGCCACAGGCTGAGTACTAGAGGACATTAAGGCTTCAGCCCTTTACAATACTCCCCTCCTAAAAAAAAATAGTAGGAGTAGTAATCTTGTTACCTAGAGTTCTACTCTTCTAGGGCTTCTGTATTTTTTAGATTAATAGCTAGTTCCTAGGTTAGGTCTAGATATCCTAACTATTTAACTAAGTACTGCTTTTTTCTTCCTCTCCCTCTTTCCTCTAATAGGGTCTCTACTAGATATTCTTCTCCATCCTCTGTCTTAATTAGTGGAGGTTCATTGTCGTCTATAGGCTGGCTCGGTAGAGGGTCTGAGGACGCTAGTCTAAGGTTATTAACATTAAATACTAGGTAAATCTAGCTAGGAGTATTTAATTTAACTGCGTTTGGTCTAATAACCTTAAGTACCGTGTACTTTAGATTTTTCTAGTTAAGTTTTCTACTAGGCCTTTTTGTTTTGTAGTAGTTGCCTAGTTTTAACTATACCCTATCGCCTATTTTAAGCTAAGGTAATTAGTGCCTTTTCTTATTTGCCTGCTTTTCTTATTCTTGTTAACTTTCTCCTATTGTAGCTTATGCAAGCTTAATACTTTGTTGTAGTTTATTAATAATATTTTCTGCTTTTTAATAGTCCTCTTGTATTCTCCTTAGAAGTTGTTGTTAAGGGCCGTGCTTAGTTGCAATTTGTAGAGGATCTACCTTATAGCTGTGTTGTAGGAAGAAAGAAGACATCTTAGTAGAGTAAGCTTGCCTTGCTATAACTACAATCTTAGCTATCCCTAGGTTACTTTTCTAATTTGTTTAATTCTAATTGCAGAAGGCTTGTAAATAAGCCTATACTATAGAGTTTATTCTTTCTGTAGACCTGTCAGTTTTAGGATAGTATCTAGAAGATAAGTATTACTTAATTTCTAATAACTCGCAAAGCTTAATCTAAAAATAGTTAACAAACTATATACCTCTGTCTAAAGTAATATAGTTTAGTAACTAATAGTAAGCTACAACAGAGTTAATAAAAGCTTTAGCAATACTTTCTATAGTAATGTCCTTAAGGCCTATTAGAACAATGTCCTTACTAAGCCTATCTATAACTACTATAAGGTTTTTACAGCCTTTGCTTTCTAGTAACCCTGTAATAAAATCTATAGAAATTTCTTTATATATTTGCTTAGGTATAGGTAAGGGTTTTAGTAAGCCTTGTAGGCCGTCTCTCTAGAGTTTTGTTCTTCTACACACTAAGCAGTTCCTTATGTACCTTCTAATACTTTTACTAATAGAGGGCTAAAAGTATTCTCTTGCAATAGCTTAATAAGTAATATTCCTTCCTAGATAGCCTAAAGCTCTAGAACTGTAGATTTCGTGGATAATTCTAGTTCTTAAAGGTTTATTATTAGTTACCTATTTTCGATCTTAGTATAGAAGGTTTCTAGAATCGTCTAGTTAGCATTTAGAAATAGAAAGTTTAAGATCTAAAGCTGTAGGAAATTGTTGTTCACTATCCCTTATAGCTTTCTAGGCTATTTAGTAGGTTTTGTCCTCTTTTTTAGCTTTATCCTATAGATCTTCTAGATCTAATTGCTCCTAGGGTAATTCTAGTACTGTTGCTAGATAGCTGTTGCAGCTAAAGGTTCTAAGCACCTCTTCTTCTTCTAGTTCCTTGTTAGTAGCTGCAGTTATAAGTTTAAATACTTGTAGAAATCTCCTAGAAATCCTAGTATCCTAGTTGTTTGCCGGCATATCTTGTTAACTCCTAGATAAGGCATTAGCCCTAGAGTTATTAACTCTAGGCCTATAGGATATTTCTATGTTAGGAAACTTTCCTAGAAATTAAGCCTATTTTATTTGTCTCTTACTAAGCTGTCTAGGCTTGCTAAAATATTTAAGGTTTTTATAGTTTGTAATAACTATAAACTTCTTTAAAGACTGTAGCATAGCATCCTACTTAGATAAGCAAGAGATAACTACTAGTAATTTCTTGTTATGTATCTTGTAATTGCTTTGCGTGCTAGTTATCTTTTTTTAAATAATAAGCTACTAGGCGTAAGCTTTCTTTATTGTTATATTATAAGAGGACTCCTGCTACTACATATCTAGAAGAGTCTGTTTCTAAGATTATTTCTCTGTTAGGATCCTATTAAGCTAATACTAGCTTAGTAATAAATAACTTCTTTAGCTTATTCAAAGCTTTTTGCTTAGTTTTTCCCTATTAAAAGGAGATGTTACTAGTAAGCCTTAAAAGAGAAGCTACTATTTCTAAGTAGTTCTTAATAAATTGTTAATAGAAGTTTACAAAACTAAGAAAACTATGTACTCTTTTAATGTTTGTAGGTGCCTGCTAATCTCTAATTGCTTTTACTTTCTTAGGATCTATCTAAAGTCCTTTTCTAGCCTTAATAATAAATTTAAGGTATTTTGTACTCTGTACGTTAAATTCGCATTTCTAGATATCTAAAGGTAATCTAGCCTTACTTATAGCTTCTAAAACCTTATTTGTATTACGTTAGTGTTCTTTAAGCGTGCTATTAGTGTAAATTAATACATTATCTAGGTAGGCTAAGCAAAAATCGTTAATATACTCGTAGAGGGTCTAATTAATATAGCGTTAAAAGATACTAGGAGCATTTGCTATACTAAATAGAGTAACTAGCTACTTATATAACCTAAATCTAGTGTAAAAAACTGTTTTCTACTTGTCTCTTGTATTAATCCTCATCTTGTAGAAAGCTGCAGAAACGTTAATCTTTGTAAACTATTTAGCTTTTGCAATATTATTAAGAGTTTCCTAAATTAAAGGTAAAGGATAACGATCATTCTTTGAAATAGTGTTTAGGGCTCGGCAAATAATGCAGAAACGTAGTCCTCCTCTAGGTTTTTTAGTAAAAAGGACAGGGGAGGAGGCAGGAGAGCTACTAGCTCTAATCTATCCTTTATCTAGTAGAGAATTAAGCTCCTTTTGTAATACTAGGAGTTCTAGGCGGCTTATACTATATAGAGGTCCCTAGGGAGCCTCTTTTTCCTTGCCTTTATTGTCTTTCTCTAGTTGAATTTAGTGATCTACTTTAGATCCGCGTAAAGGAGGTAGTACAGAAGCAGTTTTTAGATTAAAAATCTAAGCTAGGTGTTAATAAGCCCTAGGGAGTAAAGGTAAAACCTCTACTTTCTTCTTAGGAGCTAGGGCTTTTTTAATATCCTTAAGAGAAGCAGCAAAAGTCTAAATAGACTTATCCTCTTTCGCCCGCCTAATATAGGAGTAATAAGCTGTTGCGCTTATTTGTTTTAATCTCTAGTCTCCTTTAATAGGGCGATTCTTAGTACTAAGTAACTTAATCCTTTAGCTAGAAGAATAGATGTAAATTGTTTTTCTAGAAGGAGCAATAGTAACCTCTCTTCTATTTATCTAAGGCCGTCTAAGTATTAAATTGTAACTAGGGTGTGTAGGAGCTAT
The DNA here is from genome assembly GCA_024321975.1 of Alternaria sp. 'sect. Undifilum'. Classification (NCBI taxonomy): domain Eukaryota; kingdom Fungi; phylum Ascomycota; class Dothideomycetes; order Pleosporales; family Pleosporaceae; genus Alternaria; species Alternaria sp. 'sect. Undifilum'. The sequence continues at coordinate 5,847,699 of JAJJZI010000004.1, forward strand.
ATAACCCTAAATAGTATCCTTATAACCTTTAATATTAATGTCTAACTTAGCAACTTTGTTAATAGTTCTAGGTTTATCTGTAACTCCTTCTAATCTCCTAGGAGAAATAGAAATGCACTGTAAGTTGGCGTTCTTAATAAGTTAAGGGCTAATAAGCGAGTATACAAGGTTTCCTATATTAATTAAAGTAGAGGCAAAAGTGTAACAATTTACTAGCGCCTCTAAAGTAATTCTATTGCTGCTTATGTTCTTTTTAAATTTAGCCTACTCCTTAACTAAGTTATTCTAACTTATTAAAGGCTCCTGCTAGTAACTTTAAACAGGAGCTACTCTTTTTCTAAATCTAAGTCCTTATTTAAGCTTCTCTTACTAAGCTTATTATCTTTCTTAGAGTTAGAGGACTTAACTAAAGTCTTTTTCTCCTTTTTAGAAGATCTCTTATTCTCTATATAATATATAGACAGATAGCCTTTTTGTTTGTAGTTAAAACAGCGTCTTTCTCTGTACAACTGTTCTAACTCCTAGTTACTAAACTGTTAAGGTTTAGCAGTTCTTCCTGTGTATTCTATCCCTTCTATCTAGTCTCCTTTTAAAGGAGAAGGAGGAGGAGAAGTTCTCCTAGATTTATACTCCTTCTAAAGGAGAAGGAGGAGGAGAAGTTCTCCTAGATTTATACTCCTTTAAGTATTATCCTTGTATCCTCGTCTAAACTACTATTAGATAATAGTAGTTATTCCTAGAATTCTATAATGTATTTGCGTATGCTTTTCTTGCCTTAGCTTATAGACTAGAGCTTGTTCTTAGCTCTCTCTACACTATAGAGATCTCCAAACATTTAATTAAAGAAGTTTAATAGCTTATTAAAGTTCTATAAGTTAGAAATCCCTATTTAGTTAAGGAAAGGCAGGGTAAGAGTTGTAGCTAAGCCTTTTAGTTAACTAAAGGCGTAGTTACAAGTCCTTTTATCTATATTAAAATCTTCCTTATTGTTTTCTACTTTAGCGGTAAGCTGTTGTTAAAAGATTTAGTACATCTTTCTGTTTCTGTGAAAGGTATTAGGATCTAGTTGTTTAAAACGCCTAGGCGTTTAAGCTTGTTAATTTCCTAAGGCAGCTAATAGGGTAGGTAACTAAAGTAGAGGTTATTATTCTACTTTAGGCTCCCTTTGTTGTTGCAATGTTGTGCCTATAGCTTCCTAAGCTTAGAAAGCTTCCTGTACTTTTGTAGAGGTGGCCATCTTGTCTAGGCCCTCTACTCTACAAATTCCCTCCAAAGTAGTCTCTACTTTAGGTTTACTTACACTATCTTAGTGTAATTCTGCTATCCTTACAACTAGAACAGCTATGAAGAGTTCTGCTATTATATTTATAGGTACTCGCTAGTACTCTATATTGTTGACAGGAATTGTTATAGGTGCTACTACGCTTAGTAGGCTTATCCTTTTCGTGTAGGGGCTACTACGCTTAGTAGGCTGATCCTTTTTGTGTAGGGGCTACTACGCTTAGTAGGCTTATCTAACAAATTTAAACGCCTTAGGGACTTATATAACTAAGTATCCCTTAGCACTTTTAATCTAGTGCTTCTTCTGTTAATCCTTTGGTGGATTTAAACAGTTAACTAATTAACTAGCGCTCTAATTAATTAGATTCTCGCGCGTAGATATAGCTCTAGCTGGCTTCTCGTCTAGATATAGCTCTAGAGGGCTCCTAAGTACGACGTAGCTACGCAAGTAGCTAAAGAAGGATCTAATTCAATTGTAAGGGTGCGTTGGGTTGACCAAAGATGCAAGGTAAACAGTAAATAAATTAGATATAGAACTATAGAGAGACTACGTGGGTTTTTATATCCAATCCGGATAGTTAGGACTAACTAAGGTTATCAGGGGTCGCCGGGTCAGCTGACAGTTAGCGTAACTAGTGTGGCCGATAGTCAGCAGCTAGTGCTGAGGTGCTAATGCTGAGGTAAGAAAAGCCAACAAAGGCCACAGGCCGAGTACTAGAGGACATCAAGGCTTTAGCCCTTTACACCTATAAAGATAATAAAAAGTAGTAAATAATAACTTAACGCTCCTACGCTTTACATTACAGTAACTTACTTACAGTTACCTAGCTAGACGCGCTTTTTTTACTAGATCTCTTTAAGCTTGTAATAACTAACTGTTATAAAATCTTGCTTATTATAAAGCTAGTCTTATTAAAGTTGTAAATATTATTGTTTATAATCCCCTACTTCTCTTTTGTCGCCTTGTCTAGATTAAACTAGCGCTAAATAGCTGCTAGGTCCTCACAGGCGGCTCGCTAGTAATTATAAGAATAACTCTAGCGCGTACAGAGCTTAAGAGTCCTTTTAAGAAAGTTGTTAATCTATTTCTTGCTAATAATGTTGCTACTACGCTTATGTAATAGTTTATTAGCTATTACTTAAACATTAGCTTTTATAGGCGCAAATCCTCGCGTAGACTTTTTAAAAATACGCTTAACTATAGCCTCTTTTTCTAGCTTATTTAGGCGCTTTATGTTTACTTTATAGTTACGTTAGAAGGGCTTTCTAGCGTGTTAGTTAAACAGAGTACTTCAAGGCATATTATAGATAGAGACAGCACGTCTTTAGCCTTAAACACGTTGCAATTAGACATTAAAAAGAGCAAGCTGAAGATCTAATTTAAGATAAGTTAATAGATAATTGCGTTATCAAGACATAACGCGTTGTAGTGTCGACGTCGACGCGCTAGTGTAGCGTGTCCGATTCGCTTGTGAACTACGTTATTCTACTTAGTATTCACTACAGCATTTTGCTTACAAGTACATAAGTTATAACTAGCCTTGCTATAGCATCTACAGCGTCTTTAAGACAGTTTATCTACCTTAATATATACTTTTTTTATAAATTTTTTTTTGATATTACTACGCGCCCTAAGCTTTTTTCAAGTTAATAGTTAAAAACTATTTTGAACTATAAATTTTTTTTGTACTTACTGTAAAGGGCTGAAGCCCTGATGTCTTTGGTACTCGGCCAAAAGCCTCGTTTTCCTAGCTATCCTACAGATTCCGGGTGTGCAGTAAGCACCCGGATTCTGTAGGCTTGGCGTATCGGCCCTTCTAGCCTGCTCGGCCTTTCTGCTTGGCTCTTCTGCTTTTCTAGCCTGCTTAGCCTTTCTTTTAGCTCTGCGCTATTTCTCTTGCTACAATTAGCAGTTACTACGTAGTTACTTTTGCGTACTAACTAGCGCTAAGCTTAAGCCTTACAGAGAGGTAGATAAACTTGCTGTGCAACTTTTATAGTTCTGTATTAAATTTATTTACTGTTTACCTTACACCTTTAGTTAATCTAACGCACCCTTACAATATAAATTTAATCCTTCTGTAGCGTTGCTACGTCGAATTAGAAGCCGCCTAGAGCTATATCTACGCACGGAAGCCGCCTAGAGCTATATCTACGCACAGAAGCCACCTAGAGCTATATTTAGACAAGAAGCCACCTAGAGCTACATTTAGACAAGATTCTAATTAATTAAATTACTAATCTTAGTTAAAGCTATTTTAAATCCACTAAAGGATTAACAGTAGAAGAAGCACAAGAAGTGCTAAAAGATACTTAGCTATACAAGTCCTTACTTAAAACGTTTCGCAATACGAACTGTTAAATAAGCCTACTATTTAAAGTAGCACTAGAAACTGATCCTTGTCGATTATACAATAAAAGCACTATTTATTTAGTACGCTTATATATATACAACCTCCGAGCGCTTAGCGCGTGGACCTCATCCACTCACCGTTCGAATTTCGTCGACTACACACAATCTTTTTTTGACTTTTGCGACTGATTAGTAGAGGGCAGCTGCTTTTCACTTTTTTGGAAAACCCATTTTGACTACAACAACAACCACCACCTTTGATACCCTAAAAATAAATATATATACAACAATAGCAGGGGCTGAAATTACATCTAGAAGCTTTGCTGTCTAGATAGCAAGACTGCACTAAGATAGTATTAGCAGGGCTAAAATAGAGAACACTCTAGAAGGTCTCTGCAGAGCGAACAAACTAGATAAGATAGCAACTTTAACAATAATTTAAGAAGCCTTTTTTATTTAAGAGGCTATTAACTTAGCTTTTAAAGAAATTAAACCAAAACATAATTAGCTACTTACTTAGCTACTAACCTTACTTGCTGCATTGAAACTAGTTTAGCAGCTAGTACAACTTAAGCGTTTTAAACAACCTAATCTAGACGCTTTTAATAAAATAAGAAAGATATACTAAATTCTTAGCTTTAGCCTTTTAAGACAACCTTTTAATGTGACTATATATTTTCTAGACACCTTTTTAGTAAAAAAAAGATTTATTGCTAACAATAGGCATTAGGGCTTATCCTCCCTTATTTAGCATTGCTAGCACGCAATTAGTGTGTCGCATGTTTAGACAGAAATAAAGAAAAGCAAGACAAAGACGTAAATTGCCTCCTAACTTAACGCGCTCTATCCTGCCTATACTACCTACTTATATTAAGGCTTTACTTCTAGGTACTCTTAGATAAATTAAAGAAGCAGCACTATTATTACCTTGCTTTCTAACCTATACATACAACGATAGAACGCCTACTCCTCCTTTCCTGCCTCTTTCTTCTCTATCGCTATTTTAACGTTATGCAACAGCTAGCCTAACTAGTTAATAGTTTCTTTACTCAGCCTATGCACAATTAACAAGAAGAAAGGGATACTAAAGTAGAGTATTTTAAGTACTTTGCTAGTATTAGCAAACACCCTATAGATCTTATATTTCTTCTACAACTAGCTAAGTTAAGGCTTAATATTCTTTTTATATATAGCGATATTGCGGATTCTAGAGTTGTTTATAAGGGATATAATTGTAAAGTCCTAAAGAGGCTAAGTTTGTAGATGCTTAATAAACTTAGGTGTCTGCATAATTAGCTTAAGCTAGACTAGTTTAGGGGCTAGGTGTATAATAGGAAAGCTTCCTATCTTTAGATAAGAGTTAAGGTTAAGAAGATACTTATTGCAGAGGTTACACGCTATTACAGTGTATTGTATGCAAATTGTTTATATACAGTACTGTTTAAAAGATAAGAAGCAGTAGGTAAGAAGTAGTAGCTTTAGCTTTATAAAATATTGCAGGCTCCCGCTGCGGTACGTATGTGTCCTTTCTCTCCTTTATTATATTATATTATAATGCTATTGCAATTCTACTGTAATCCTGTTATTAGCTATAAGCTGGTAATTGCTGTTAGACACGTTTTAACTAGTGTTGTTTTTTAGTACCTTAGCAAATTTTTTAACCCTAATTATTGCTTAGTAGTCTAAGCTTTCCTCCTAGAACTTATCTACCTACTGTTCGAATTTTGTTAACTACACACAATCTTTTTTTTTTGACTTTTGCGATTAATTAGTAGAGGGTAGCTGCTTTTCACTTTTTTAGAACCCTATTTTGACTACAACAACAACTACCACCCTTGACACCTTAAAAAATAAATAAGTATAAATACACTGCAGCTAGTAGTACTTCTGCCTATAGTCTTTTAGGTATATTAGGTTTAAATAGCAGTAATATAATTCTATTGAGCAAAGTTTAATTAATCCTTTTAGCTCTACCCTTGCCTTCTAAATTAAAATACTTTCCTAGCTGATAGGCTTTACAGATCTTTCGTATTTAGCTTATTATTAGCTTAAATAAGCTTGATCTACTTCTCATTCTGTACTTTAGCTCTTTTAATAAAAGCTTTTACTAGATTAATAAGCTCTAGTCTTGCATTAAGTAGTTCTACTTTGAAATATTTAGTTTTATAGTCTAAAAAAGTAATATAGTACTTATAGCCTCTGTTTGTATTAGGCTTAATAGGCCCTCTAAGATTGCAGTAAATTAAATTACTAAACCCTTTAGTTAGTATTAATATTAGACTTTTGCTAATTTTGCTTGTAAATTTGCTTTATAAGCATACTTTGCAATTGTTAAAAGCTTTACTAGTCTCAATGTATCATTTTAAGCTATAAGTATTTTAATTTAGCTTATTTAAGCTAGTTTTTTTTAATATGGCTAAAACGTTTATGCAACAATTTTGCTTAATTCAGCAGCTAGTTTAAGTCTGCTGTATTTGTTATACAGATATTCTTGGTTCTCTCTCTGCTACTATAAACAGTAAAAGTAGCAACCTTTTTGCTATATGTGCCTTTTGCAAGGATTTTGCCTTGTCTTATAAGAAGACTATTATTTTTAAAAAACTAAAAATAAGCTCTTTTTTAAACTGCTTAGAATAAACTTAGTAAGTTTACTTTAAATTCAGAAACAAAAAGTACATTCTTTAGCACAATTTGCATATTAGTACTAGTAAAAGCAATTAGAACGTCTCTTTTTGTAATTGCTAGTAAAAGTGTAGCAGTATTACCTTATTTAATGTAAGTATTGCTTACTGTATCTAGATTCTGAAACAGATTTCTTTCTGCATAGATATAAGCGCAAGCCCTTCTATTTATTATCTACTTAATTAAGTTTAGTACTATTTTAGCGTAGTTAATATCTGTTGTCTTTTAATTAACAGATGCTATAGTTGTTAAGGCATCTTCTAGCTTTTTGCTATTATTAGCCTAGTGGCTTGTACGCCTTTATAGATATTTAAGCTAGTAGTTGTTAATTATATGTCTTACTTTCTTGCAATAGACATATTTTTTTAATTTTTTTTAAACTTATTTAATCCTAATTTTATTGTTCATCATATTTCAGTGTCTACTAACTTTAGAGCTTAATTTTGGGAGCTATTTAAGCTCTTTTTTATTCCTCTTAAACGTCTAGATTTGTCTATAATCTAGCTGCACATATTTTTAAGATTAATATTGCTGTTTAATCTAAAATTTTAAGTTATTGCAGTAACTAGATAGTTAAATTCTAAACTCAAATTATTAAGTATTAGGGCAGTAACAAGTTTAGTAGGTAGTTTAGTATTTCTAGCTTTTAAGCTCAAAATAAGCCTATCAATCTTCTACAAGTATGCCTTAACATTATTTTTACACTCTAATGGTGTAGTGTTAATAAGGTCTTAGCAAATGAAGAAATTAGAGCTAAATCCCTTGAAAGTTTATAGTTTCTTAAAGCAATTCTATAAAAGATATAAGCTGCTAATATCTTTTGTTTACAGAATTAGGCCGTCTTTAAGGCTAAGTGTTAAAATAGAAAGAGCCTTAATTTCTAAATTTTTTAGTTTCTAATATTGCTCTAAATGATTGTCTAAAGTTAAAATTAGAAAGATTAATAGTTATTACATCCTTGCAATCTTGTTAAACAAAAATAGACTTAATTTTTAGTGGCTAAATATTATAGTTCAAACTGCCTTTTGGCTTAGCAATTCTATATAGGCTGCCTTCTGCCATCTTTTAATCTTATTAGCTATACTAAAGCCTAATAGATTAGTAGCAAATAGATATTTATTGTAATTTACAGTTACTGTCTTTATAAAAAGAACTCTAGCTGCTAAAGATTTCTAAGATTCAAATTGCAATTTGCTACTTTTAGATTTTTTTGTCTAAGCTTTAGCTAACTCCTAACTAATAAGGTTTCTGCTAATGTAGCTTATCTCTTAACTTAATCTTTTCTAGCTCTTACTAAGATACTATCCTTTTATTAATTGCAACTTAATTGCAATTTAATTAATACCTTTATAAAAAAAATCTTTTTTTGCAGTTCTAGGCTTATAACTTATAGAAATAGAGGAGAGAAGTAAGAGTAAAAACAAGAAGGTTAAAAAAGACTAAAGAAGACAGTATTATAAAGGATAGCAATTGTAGGCTTATCTTAATGTTCTGTCTTACAGTTTTATCTTAAACTATCTGCTAGACTACAGTCTATATATACTTTTATCGTACATTCTAGAAAGATCTGTATTACGCAATAGCTTGCGTAGTAGATTGCGTAATCTATACTAGATTGCGTAATTCTAAACGTTATTGATGATAACAATTTGTAGATTCTAGATGTGATTTAAGCACCTAGATTCTGTAGAGAAACAGCTAAGTAGCTTAATCTCCAACAGATATATGCAGCAATAAAATTACTATTTATTTTTTAAGGTGTCAAGGGTGGTGGTTGTTGTTGTAGTCAAAATAGGGTTCTAAAAAAGTGAAAAGCAGCTACCCTCTACTAATTAATCGCAAAAGTCAAAAAAAAGATTGTATGTAGTTAACGAGATTTAAATAGTAGGTAGATGAGTTCTAAGAGGAAAGCTTAGACTACTAAGCAATAATTAGGGTTAAAAAATTTGCAAGGTACTAAAAAACAATACTAGTTAAAACGTGTCTAACAGCAATTACTAGCCTATAGCTAACAATAGGATTATAGTAGGATTGTAATAGGATTATAACATAATATAATAGAGGAGGGAAAGGATACGTACGTACTGCAGCAGAAGCCTATAATACTTTATAAAGCTAAAGCTGCTGCTTCTTACTTACTACTTCTTACCTTTTAAACAGCACTGTATATAAACAATTTATATATAATATACTGTAATAGCGTATAGTCTCTACAATAAGTATCTTCTTAACCTTAACTCTTATCTAAAGATAAGAAGCTTTCCCATTATACACCTAGCCCTTAAACTAGTCTAGCTTAAGCTAATTATATAGATACCTAAGTTTATTAAGTATCTATAAACTTAGCTTCTTTAGGACTTTATAATTATATCCTTTATAAACAACTCTAGAATCTATAATATTTTTATATATAAAAAGAATGTTAAGCCTTAACTTAGCTAGTTGTAGAAAGAATATAAGATCTATAAGGTATTTACTAATACTAGCAAAGTAATTAAAATACTCTACTTTAGTATCCTTTTCTTCTTATGAATTGTGTATAGGCTAAGTAAAGAAACTATTAACTAGTTAAGCTAGCTATTACATAACGTTAAAATAGCAATAGAGAAGAAAGAGGTAAGAAAGAAGAAGTAGGCGTTCTATTGTCGTATGTATAGGTTAGAAAGCAAGGCAATAATAGTGCTACTTCTTTAATTTATCTAAGAGTACCTAGAAGTAAAGCCTTAACATAAGTAGGCGGCATAGGCAGGATAGAGCGTGTTAAGTTAGGAGGTGATTTGCGTCTCTGTTTTGCTTTTCTTTGTTTCTATCTAAACATGCTAGAGCGACACACTAATTGCGTGCCGGCAATGCTAAACAAAGGGGCATAAGCTCTAATATCTGTTATTAGCAATAAATCTTTTTTTTACTAAAAAGGTGTCTACAAAATGTGTGGTCACATCAAAAGGTTGTCTTAAAAGGCCGAAGCCAATAGGAGTACAATAGAAATATTATTTAATTATTATACCTTTGCACTAACTCTTATAAACACAAGAAACCTTGTATACTTTTTTATTAGCCTTTAACTTGTTAGAAACGCTAGTTTACAGTGCATCTCTATTTCTCTGCGCAAATTAGAAGAAGTTACAGAAAAACTTAAAACTATTAATAAGGTTGCTAGTTTAGAGATTGACATTAAAGGATACAAGAATACTTTCTAAGGCTATGTTACTTCTATATACCCTAGATACAATTTGATACTTAGCTAACCTTAGATAAAGAAAAAAGAGGTTACTATTACTTCTTCTAAGAAATTAATTTACATCTACTTTTCTAGACAAAAAATTAGACTACTAAGCACTAAAGATTGCCTTGTTTCAGAAAACAAAAAGTTAAAGCAAATAAACGCAACAGCCTATTACTCCTATATCAGACAAGCGAAAAAAGACAAATTAATTTAAACTTTTACTGCTTCTTTTAAGAATAATAAAAAGGACATAGATCCTAAGAAAAAAGTAAATGTTCTAGCACTACTTCCTAAGGCGTACTAACACATAGCTTAGATTTTTAAGTTAAAAACTGCTTCTACACTACTACCTCCACGCGGACTTAAGGTTAATGACTAAATTAAGTTACATAAAAATAAAAATAGAAAGAAAAAAGAATTCCTTACGGTCCTCTATACAATATAAGCAGACTAGAGATTTTAGTTCTACGCAAGGAGCTTGTATTTCTGTTAAATAGAGGATAGATTAGAGCTAGCAGTTCTGCAGCTTCTTCCCTAGTTCTATTTGCTAGAAAACCTAGAGAAGGATTACAGTTCTGCATTAATTATTAAGCTCTTAATACTATTACAAGAAAAGACTGTTATTCTTTGCTGTTAATTTAAGAGACGCTTAATAATATTGCTAAGGCAAAATAGTTTATAAAGATTAACGTCTCTGCAGCCTTCTATAAAATTAAAATTTACGCAGGAAAAAAATAAAAGACTGCTTTTAGAACAAGATTTAGATTATACAAATAGATAGTTACTCTTTTTAGCATAGCAAACGCTCTAAGTACCTTTTAACAATATTTTAACTGTAAAGGGCTGAAGCCCTAACGTCTTTAGTACTCGACAAAAAGCCTCGCTTTGCTATCCTACAGATCCTAGGTGTCCGTGCGCACCCAGTATCTGTAAGCCGGGCGTATCGGCCCTTCTACTTTTCTAGCCTACTAAACTTTTCTCTTAGCTTTGCGCTATTTTCTTAAGCCACGTTAGCAGCTGCTACGTAGCTACCCTTGCCTCTTTCTTAGCACTAAGCATAGACCTTACAGAGGAGTAGATAAGCTTGCTAGCTAGCCTTTGTAGTTCTTTTTTTAATTCATTATTATTTTTCCTGCATCTTTAGTTAATCTAACGCACCTTTACATTTAAAATAAATCCTTCTATAGCGCTAATGCTGCTATATTAAATTAGAAGCCTCCTAGAGCTATATCTAGACGAGAAGCTAGCTAAAGCTATATCTACGCACAGAAGCCCCCTAGAGCTGTATCTAGACAAGACTCTAATTAATTAGATTATGAATCTTAGTTAAAGCTATTTTAAATCTACTAAAGATTAGCAGTAAAAGAAGCATAAGAAGTGCTAAGGAATACCTAGCTGTACAAGACTTTATTAAGAACGTTTTATAATATAAAATATTAGATAAGCCTACTATATTACTAGTAGCTCTAGAAACTAATTCCTACTATTAAATAATATAGGTGCTATTTATTTAGTACTTTTACATAATAATAGCAAGAGTAGAGATTATATCTAAAAGCTTTGCTATCTAGATAGCAAGACTACACTAAGATAATGTTAGTAAGGCTAAAATAGAGAACACTCTAGAAGGCCTCTGTAGAGCGAACAAACTAGATAAAATAGCAACTTCAATAATAATATAAGAAGCCTTTCTTATTTAAGAGGCTATTAATTTAGCCTCTAAAGAAGAACTAGAATAAGAACAGCTACTTGCTTAGCTACTAACCTTGATTACTACATTACAACTAGTTTAGTAGCTAGCACAACCTAAGCGTTTTAAGTAACTTAATCTAGATACTTTTAATAGAACAACAAAGATATACTAAATCTTTAAGAAGTAGCTTACTGCTAAAGTAGAAAATAACTAAGAAGAGTTTAATATAAAAAGAAGGACGTGTAATTACGCCTTTAGCAGGCTAAAAGGTTTAGTAGTAACTTTAACGCTGCTCTACTATAACTAAATAGAATTATTAGACGCCTAGAACTTTAAATACTTATTAAACTTCTTTAATTAGATATTTAGAGATCTATACAGCTCTAAGAAAGCTAAGAATAAACTTTAGTTAATGTCTTAAAGTAAGAAGAGTATTTATAATTATATTATAAAATTTTAAGAATAGTTGCTACTATTAAACAGCAACTTAGAAAAAAACACAAAGATAATACTTTGTTAAAAAAGCCTTACTTATAAGCTTTAGATTCAGCTTATAAGTATTATATTCTTAGATTTAGATAATTTACAGAACAAGTCTATTAAAATAGTAGACTACTTATACTAGATAGAGCAGTATTCTAAAGGCTAAGATAAGCTTAAAAAACAATACTCTAAGAATAGAGACTAAGAAAGGCCTAAGGAATATAGGCTAAGACGCGCTTCTCCTCCTCCTCCTCCTCCTATAGGAGACTAGATAGAAGGAATAAAGTTTACTAGAAGATTAGCTAAGCTACGCAGGTTTAGCGATCTAGAGCTAAATAAGCTAATAAAAGAAAGACGTTATTTTACCTATAAGTAGAAAAGACACTTAGCTGCAGATTATACTACAAAAGAAAAGATACTAAAAAAGAAAAAAAAAGAACTAATATATTAAAGTCCTTAAAGGTAAAAGCAAGAAGACCTAATAAAGAAAGCTTAAGTAGCAAAAATACTCTAGAAGATCTAGATTCTAATTTAGAAAAAGAATAGCTTTTATTTAAAGTTACTAGCAAGAGATACATACAAGCTAAGAAGACTTAATAAAGGAATAAGCTCGTTTTAAAAATATATAAGTAGTAATAGGATTACTATTAAAATATAAGTAAATTATTATACTTTTACTTTAACTCTTATTAATACAGAAAACCTTATATACTCTCTTATTAGCTCTTAACTTATTAGGAACACTAGTTTGCAGTGCATCTCTATTTCTCTACGCAAATTAAAAGAAGGGATAGAAAAACCTAGAACTTTTAATCAAGTTGCTAGGTTAAAGATTAATATTAAAGAATACAAAGATACTATCTAGGGCTATATTACTCTTACATACCTTAGATACAATTTGATACTTAGACGGCCCTAGATAAATAGAAAAAAGGTTACTATTGCTCTTTCTTAAAAGTTAATCTACATCTACAATTCTAGACAAAGAATTAAACTACTAAGCACTAAAGACTACTTTATTTTAGAAAACAAAAGGTTAAAGTAAATAAACATAGTAGCTTATTACTCCTATATTAGATAAGTAAAAAAAGATAAGTTAATTTAAACTTTTACAGCTTCTCTTAAAAATATTAAGGCCTTAGCTCTTAAGAAGAAAGTAAATGTTTTGTTATTACTTCATAAGGCGTACTAATATATAGCTTAGATTTTTAAGTTATAAACTACTTCTGCACTACCTCTCTTACATAAACCTAAGGTTAATTACTAAATTAAGTTATAAAAAGACAAAAATAGAAAGGAAAAAGAACCTCCTTAGGGCCCTCTATATAATATAAATAAACTAGAGCTTTTAGTTCTACGCAAGGAGCTTATATCTCTATTAAATAAAGGATAAATTAGAGCTAGCAGCTCTGCAGCTTCTTCCCTAGTTCTATTTACTAAGAAACTTAGAAAAGGATTATAGTTCTGCGTTAATTACTAAGCTCTTGACACTATTATAAAAAAAGACTGTTATCCTTTACTATTAATTTAAGAGACGCTTAATAATAATGCTAAAGCAAAATAGTTTACTAAGATTAACGTCTCTATAGCTTTCTACAAAATTAGGATTAACATAAGAGATAAATAAAAGACTGTTTTTAGAACAAGATTAAGATTATATAAATAGCTAGTTACTCTTTTTAGCATAGTAAACGCTTCTAGCACCTTTTAATAATATATTAACTAGACACTACGTAAGTATATTAACAATTCCTACTTAGCTTACTTAGACGATGTATTAATTTACATAAATAGCATGCTTAAAGAACACTAACGCAATACAGACAAGTTTCTAAAAGTAATAAGTAAGGCTAGGTTACCTCTAGATATAAAGAAATGCATATTTAATATATAGAGTACTAAGTACCTAGGATTTATTATTAAAGCTAGAAAGGGACTTTAGATAGACTCTAAGAAAGTAAAAGCTATTTAAAAATAAGACGCACTAACAAATATTAAAGAAGTATATAGTTTTCTTAGATTTGCAAGCTTTTATTAACACTTTATTAAAAACTATTCTAATATATTTACTCTGCTTATAAGGCTTACTAGAAACGTCTCCTTTTAATAGAGAAAAGTAAAACAAGAAGCTTTTAATAAGCTAAAAGAGCTATTTATTACTAAACTAATACTAGCTTGATAGAACCTTAACAGAGAAACAATCTTAGAGACTAATTCTTCTAGCTACGTTGTAGCAGGAGTACTTTCGCAATATAACAATTAAAGAAGATTATAACTAGTAATATACTACTTAAAAAAGATAACTAGCGCTTAAAGCAACTACAAGATCTATAATAAGAAGTTACTTATAGTTATTTACTACTTATCTAAGTAAAATGCTATGCTACGTTCTTTAAAGAAGTTCTTATTTATTACAAACTATAAAAACCTAGAGTATTTTAGAAAGCCTAGGCAGCTTAGTAAAAGATAGATAAGATAAGCTTAGTTTCTTAGTAAATTTCTTAACATAGAAATCGCCTACAAGCCTAGAGTTAATAACTCTAGAGCTAATACTTTATCTTCGAGATAACAAGAACTGCCTGTAAATAGTTTAAATTCTTGAATTTCTAGAAACTTCTTACAAGTCTTTAAACTATCTACTATAATAACTCTAGAAATAGAAGAACAAGAAGAAGAAGAGACTTTTAGAACCTTTAGCTATAATAGCTATCCTGCAACAGTACTTTAGGAATAGATAGATTTAGAAGAGCTTTAGAATAAAGCTAAAGAAGAGAATAATACGTACTAGCTAGCCTAGAAAGCAGTTAGTAAGAAAGAACGCTAATTTCTAACAAAGCTAGACCTTAAGCTTTCTAGTTCTAAATGCTAATTAGATAATTCTAGAAACCTGCTATACTATAGTTAAAAATAAGTACTTAACAACAAACTTTTATACACTAGAAATATCTATAAAATCTACTATTCTAGAGCCCTAAGACACCTAGGAAGGAACTATACTTACTAAGCAGTTGTAAGAGAGTACTTTTAGGCCTCTATTAGCTAAATAGTAAAGTAATATATTAGAAACTGCTTAGTGTGTAGAAGAATAAAACTATAAAGAGATAGCTTATAAGGATTATTAAAGCCTTTGCTAATTCTAGAGCGTATTTAGAAGAAAATATTAATTAACTTTATTATAAGATTACTAGAAAGCAAAGGTTGCATAGCCCTAATAGTAGTTACTAATAGGTTAAGTAAAGACGTAGTTTTAATAAGTCTTAAGAACATTACTATAGAAAACGTAACTTAAGCGTTTATTAACTCTACAGTAGCCTACTACTAGTTACTAGACTATATTATATCTAATTAAGGTGTACAGTTTATAAGCTACTTTTAGACTAGACTTTGTAAGCTACTAGAGATTAAACAACATTTATCTTCTAAATATTACTCTAAAACTAACAGCTTTATAGAATAAAAAAACTTTATAGTACAAACCTACTTATAAGCTTTCTATAATTAAGATTAAACAAATTATAAAAGTAACCTAGAGATAGCTAAGATTACAATTATAGCAAGACAAGTATAATTAACTAGAATATTGCCTTTCTTTCTAGAATATAGATACGAGGTAGATCTTCTTTAAATAGTAGTAAAGTATAGACCTTAAAATTAAGCTTAAGGAAAGAGAATATAGGAGAACTACTAGAAAGCAGAAAAGATAACTAACAAACTCTAGTAAAGTATTAAGTTAGCTTAGGCTACAATAGCAGAATCTTAACAAGAACAAGAATACTAAGTAAATAAGAGAAGAAAGTAATTATTTTAGCTTTAAATAAGTAATAAGATTTAGTTAAAGCTTAGAGACTACTATAAGACAAAGAGACTAAGTTAAAAACTTATTTAGAAGAATCTAAAGTATATAGTACTTAAGATTATTAGACTAAACGCTGTAAAGCTAAATACTCCTAAACGGATACATCTAGTATTCAATATTAACAACCCTAACTAGCTTGCTTAAATCCTTTACTAAGCTAACTATAAGACGATAATAAATCTTTACTAATTAAAGTAGACAGCAAAGAAGAGTACCTAGTAGAGTGCTATTATAGGAAAGAAGCACAGGAAGAAGAAAAGAATACCTAGTTAAATAGGTAGAATACCTAGAACTAACATAAGAACTAGCTTTAAACTTAGAAGATATAGAAGCACTATAGGACTAGAAGAACTCTAGGACCCCTGTTAAGGAGGGGGGTACTGTAAAGGGCTAAAGCCTTAAAGTCTTTAGTACTTAACAAAAAGCCTCGTTTTACTATCTTATAGATCCTAGGTGTTTATGCGCACCTAGTATCTGTAAGCCGGGCGTATTAGCCCTTCTACTTTTCTAGTCTACTAAACTTTTCTCTTAGCTTTACGCTATTTTCTTAAGCCACGTTAGCAGCTGCTACGTAGCTACCCTTGCCTCTTTCTTAGCACTAAGCACAGACCTTATAGAGGAGTAGATAAGCTTGCTAGATAGCCTTTGTAGTTCTTTATTTAATTCACTACTGTTTTCCCTGCATCTTTAGTTAATCTAACGTACCCTTACATTAACTAAACACTTTGCAAATATATTAATAATCTTTGCTTGGCCTACTTAGATAATATATTAATCTACATAAATAGCACGCTTAAAGAGCAGTAACACGATATAAACAAGGTGTTAGAAACAATAAGCAAGGCTAAGTTATCTTGTAATATTAAGAAATGTAAGTTTGATGTGCAGAGTAATAAGTACTTATCATTTATTATTAAAGCTAGAAAAGGACTTTAGATAGATCCTAAGAAAGTAAAAGCTATTTAAGAATAAAATGCACTAACAAATGTTAAAAAAGGATACAGTTTTCTCAGATTTGCGAAATTTTATTAACGCTTTATTAAAAACTACTCTAATACAGTTGCCCTGCTCTTAAGGCTAACTAGAAAAGTCTCCTTTTAATACAGAAAGACAGAGCAAGAAGCTTTTAAAAAGCTAAAAGAGCTATTAAGTACTAAACTAATACTAGCTTAAAAGGATCCTAACAAGAGAACAATTCTAAAGACTAATTCTTCTAGCTACGTTGTAGCAGGAGTCCTTTCGCAATACAATAATTAAAGAAGATTACAACTAGTAGCGTACTACTTAAAAAATATAACTAGCGCTTAAAGCAACTACAAAATACACAATAAAGAATTACTTATAGTTATCTGCCGCTTATTTAAGTAAAACGCTATGTAACGCTCTCTAAAGAAGTTCTAGTTATAACAAACTATAAAAACCTAGAGTATTTTAGAAAGCCTAGGCAGCTTAGTAAGAGACAGATAAGATAGGCCTAATTCCTTAGTAAATTTCCTAACATAGAAATTGCCTATAAGCCTAAAGTTAATAACTCTAGAGCTAATGCCTTATTTTACAGACAACAAGATATGCTTGCAAATAGTTTAGATACTTAAATTTCTAAAAAATTTTTATACGTTTTTAATTTATCTACTGCAACAACTCTAGAAATAGAAGAATAAGAAAAAAAAGAGACTCTTAAGACCTTTAGCTACAATAGCTATCTAGCACTAGTACTTTAAGAATAATTAAATCTAAAGGAGCTTTGGAACAAAGCTAAAGAAGAAGATAACACTTATTAGCTAGCCTAGAAGAGAGTAAGCAAAGAAAAATGCTAATTTTTAACAAAGCTAGACTTTAAGCTTTTTATTTCTAAATACTAATTAGACAATTTTTGAAACCTGCTATACTAAGGTTAAAATTAAGTACTAAACAATAAACCTTTACGCACTAGGATTATTTATCAAATCTACTGCTCTAAGGCCCTAAAGTATCTAGAAAGGAACTTTACCTATTAAGCAGTTGTAAGAGAATACTTTTAGCCCTTTATTAGCTAAACAGTAAGGCAATATATTAGAAACTGCTTAGTTTGTAAAAAAATCAAACTATAAAAATATAGCCTGTAAGAATTGTTAAAACCTCTACTATTCTCTAAGCATATTTAAAAAAATCCTAATTAACTTTGTTATAGAATTACTAGAAAGCAAAGTTGTACAAACTTAATAGTAGTAACTACTAGACTAAGTAAAGATGTAATTTTAATAAGCCTTATGAATATTACTAAAGAAGTTATTGCTAAAGCGTTTATTAACTCTGTAGTAGCTTACTACTAGTTACTAAACTATATGACTTCTAATTAAGGTGTTCAGTTTGTAAGCCACTTTTCAACTTAGCTTGGTAAGCTACTAAAGATTAAACAACATTTATCTTCTAAATATTACCCTAAAACTAACGGCTCTACAGAACAAATAAACTCTATATGACAGGCCTACTTACAAGCCTTCTGCAACTAGAATTAAACAAACTAGAAAAGTAACTTAAAGATAGCTAAAATTGCGATTATAGCAAAGCAAGCACAATTTACTAAAATATTACCTTTCTTTCTGCAACATAGATATAAGGTAAATCCTCTTTAAATAGCAGTAAAACATAGACCTTAAAATTAACTTTAAGGAAAAAGAACACAAGAAGACTATTAAAAAGCAGAAAATATCGCTAACAAACTCTAGCAAAGTATTAAGTTAGCTTAAGCTACAATAGCAGAATCTCAATGGAAACAACAAGAACAAGCAAACAGAAAAAGAAAACAATTACTTTAGCTTTAAATAAGTAATAAAGTTTAGTTAAAGTTAAAAGACTACTACAGAGCTAAAAGACCTAGCCGGAAACTTAATGAGAAGAATTGAAAGTATATAGTACTTAAGATTGTTAGATTAAATGCTGTAAAGCTAAGTATCCCTAAAAAATACACTTAGTATTTAATATTAACATCTTCTAGCTCGCTTCTTTAGATCCTTTACTAAGCTAACTATAAGACAATAATAAGCCTTTACTAGATAAAGTAGACGGCGAAAAAGAGTACCTAGTAGAGCGCCTATTAGAGAGAAGAAGCACAGGAAGAAGAAAAGAATACCTAGTTACATAAGTAGAATACCTAGAACTAACTTAGAAACTAGCTTTAAACTTAGAGAATTCGAAAGCACTATAAGACAAGAAAAACTTTAGAGACTTTATTAAGGAGGAAGGTACTATAAAAAGCTAAAGTCTTGATGTCTTTAATACTCAGCTAAAAGCCTTGTTTTCCTAGCTATCCTACAGATTCTAGGTGTGCGGTAAGCACCTGGATTCTATAGGCTTAGCGTATCGGCCCTTCTAGCCTGCTCGGCCCTTCTGCTTAGCTCTTCTGCTTTTCTAGCCTGCTTAGCCTTTCTTTTAGCTCTGCGCTATTTCTCTCGCTACAATTAGCAGTTGCTACATACTACGTAGTTACTTTTACGTACTAACTAGCGCTAAGCTTAGGCCTTACAGAGAGGTAGATAAACTTGCTGTGCAACCTTTGTAGTTCTGTATGAAATTTATTTACTGTTTACCTTGCACCTTTAGTTAATCCAACGCACCCTTACACTTACAATCTTTTATATATTTTATATTAAGTAGTAGGTTTATTAGCTTCTTTAAGTTGAGCTTTGTACTTAGTTATAAATACTAAAAAGTATACTATTATTTCAGCTTTTTTTATAAGCTTTTTAATAGCCTTAAGTATTAAAGTTGATAAACTATTTAAATACTACTAAATTCTTATGCAGATTCACGTATTCCACCACTAAGTAGATTAGTTTCTGCTAAAACTACCTCCTCCTCTATTAACGCTATATGTCTTAACAATAAAATACGCAATTATTATACTAAAAAAGTAAAAGTAAGTGAGTCTTTTTTATCTAAAATAACTACTAATTTTACTGTTTTTAGCGCGCTGCTAACGTATTTAGTATACTTTTTTTAATATTAACTTACTAATACTATAAGATTATATATTACTCAAATTGCTAGCTATAGGCTGGCAATTGCCGTTGGACACCTTTCAACTAGTGTCGTTTTTGAGTACCTTAGCAATTTTTTTTAACTTTAATTATCGCTCAGTAGTCTGAGCTTTCCTCCTAGAACTTATCAACCTACCGTTCGGATCTCGTTAACATCATACAATCTTTTTTTTTAACTTTTGCATTTTATCAGTAGAGGGTAGCTGCTTTTTACTTTTTTAGAATTCTATTTTAACTTCAACAACAACCACCATCATTAACACTTTAAAAAATAAATTTATTACTTAAAAACTTACTACGCTTGATATAAACTTACTACTACTACATAGAAAGTTGTTATAAACAAACACTAAATAGATTCTTATTACAGGAAATGCAAGATTAAAGGCTAAATACTGTAGGACAAAAGTTAGGATTAGTGCAGAGCACTAAAGATTACGTAATGAACATTATACTAAGAAGGTACTATTTGTAATAGCACAACTTAAGGATAATAGCAACTATTATAAATATTATTAGTATTAGCAATAGCAGTTAAACTAGTAATGGTACAAAAAAAGGTAGCAAGAATAAAAAAATAAAAAGTCTTATTAATATACTTACAGAGGGGTGACAAAAAAAAGATATTAAAAAATTTATAGTTTTTAAAGCTTTATATGTCTACAACCAGAGGGCTATACCTAAAAAGGTTAGTGATTTGGAAAGCTAAGATCTTCCTCTCTAAGTTCGGCTGCTTAGTAAGCTGCTTAGTAAGCACCTTTGCGCTCAACTTCCGCAGTAAAAAATCAAGATAAAAAAACTTATGAACAAATAACACAATAACTTTCTTTGAAGTTGCAAAAATCGCTATGAAGTATATTTATTAAAGAATACTAGTTGAACTCTTTTTTTTTTTTTTAACTTCCTTTCTCAGCCTGGAGGGCTATATAAGACGTGCAGGCCGAGGTCTGCAGGTATCTATATAGTTTTTCTATCTACTAAGTAGTTTACAAGGGGTGGTTTATTTGAATGAAGGTGAGGCTCTTAGCCTATTGTGTAAGGTCGAGGGAGGGGGAGGAGGAGGAGGGGAGGAGGGGAGGGGTACTTAGAGCTTGGTCGCCTAGCTAGGCGATTGCATCTAGTAATCAGAGTTTCCTTTGTACCAGGCCTGTGTACCAACCCTAGTTTCTTAAATAAAAGCTAAAGTAGCCTTAATGCCTGCTTCTGTTTGAAAAAGATATTGTAGAGAGATTAGCTCTGTACATAAGTTCTAAAGTATAGTTCTGCTATCCTTGTATAGTTAGCACTTAAGGATTATATAAGCTGTGTCTTGTGTAGCTCTAAAATTGCATAGGCAAGTTTTAGATTCTACTTTTTCTCTCTTAAATAGGTAGCTCTTTAGGTAGCTATGCCCTAGTTTTATTTAAAAGAAGGAGCTAGATATATCTCTCCTACTAGAGAGGATAAGTATCTGTTCCCTTATTTTCTATTTAAAGGTTGCTAAGTAGGTACTAGGATTCTTAGTAGTAGCTTTTTTCCTGTAATTCTCTAGAAAGCTTAACTACTTAACATTTACCTATTATTTCATTTAAGAACTAACAACTGCTAGGCTTATCTTATTTGTTAAGGAGTTTATTTTTGTAGCCTCTTTTACTAGGGAGTCTGCTTAATCGTTTCCTAGTATATCCTAGTGTCCTAGGACCTAATATAGCGTAGGGGTAATGCCTTTTCTTTCTAGTTAAGTTGCTGCCCTAATACACCTAATTTGCTACTCTTAGCTAGGGTTGTTTAAGGTGTTTTTTAATTAAAATAGAGCAGCCTAATTATCTATATAAATATTAACGTTTTAGTAGTTGTTTAATAGGCTAACTACTTTCTCTAGACTTAAGGTAATATCCTCTAGTTTACTATTATAAACTAGCTAGTTATTTCTTATATTGGCTTGTAGTTCTTTAATAAGAGTAGCCCCTTTATAGAAGGCAACGCCTACGCTAATTCCTTTACTGTCCCTTGTAGCTAAGGCTTCTAAGTATATTAATAGAAGGTTGTTGTCTGCTAGTAGTTTTTTATAGCTTTTAGCTTCTATATCTTTTAGTATATTTAAAATATAGACCTTGTAGAGAGTTCTAGCATTCTATAGTGTAAAGGCGTAGTATTGTATATCCTCTATATTATCTAAGAGGGCTAAGGTAATAGATTCTTATATTTAATTAAGTTGCTCTTCTCTATTATTGTTAATAGCAGCTTTTAGAGAGTAATTTAGATCTAGTAAAGTAGATCTAAAGGCGTATCTTCTTATAGTGTTGTCTAGCCTAACTCTAGGTAGAAATAGAGCAGCTTCTACCTTACTAGACATTGCAGGGGAGGATCTAAAAGTTCCTAAGATCTTTCTACAGGCCTAGTTTTGTAGTTTTTGCCTACTATTAAGGACGTGTTGTTAGCTTTTCTAAAATAGCTAACATCTATAGTTAGCTACACTAGTAATGCACGCTAAGTATAATTGCCTTATTGCTCTTAGTAAGAGGCCTTTATTAATATTAGCTAGCCTACTTAGGCAGAAAAAGGCTTAGTTTGCTTGTTGTATCCTTATGTAGCAGTGTTCTCTAAATTTAAGAGTGTATTAAAGAAGATGCCTAGCTATCTAACTAGTCCTTTTAGCTAGAAGGTCTCTTAAGTAGGTAGCGTAAGAAATCTATTTGTATCTTTCTTAGATCTTGTTTAATTTACTAATTTTGTTTTTAAGCTATTAAACTTAATAGCTAACTCCTTTGCTTGTATAAAGAGGTTTGCTAACTCCTTTTTAAGTATTTTAATGTTTTTCTTAATAGATGTTATTAATATTGAGATCTAAAGGTTGTCTATATAGGATAAAGAGTATATGTTGCTATTTAATATAATTAACTAGAATAGCAGTTTTGTGTAAATTAGAAATAGGATAGGCGAGGCGAGGCTTTCTTAAGGTATACTAGTATTAACCTTCTATAGTTCTTCTGTTTGCCTATTAAAAGATAGCTCTAAGAGCCTCTCTGTAAGGAAGGAGTTTGTCTACAATAAGAGGTAGGTAAGTAGCTATTAGTTACTTATGTTTTCTAGAAGCTTGTTCTTAGATAAATAGTTAAAAGCGCCTCTAATATCTAAAAAGGCTGTTAAGGTAACTCTATTCTTCTTTCTCTGTTGTTAAATATTGTTATAGAAGAAGATTTCAGCGTTAATAGCTAATTTCTTAAGCCTGCCTCCTATTTGTGTAGGGTGTAACAGGCTAGTTGTTTCTACTAAGATACTTAATCTTTTTAAGTAGAGCCTTTCTAGTGCCTTCTTTAGGCAGCATAAGAGGGAGATAACTCTATATGCTTTTAGGATTAAGTAGTCTAGTTTGTTTAGTTTTCTAAGGATAACCCCTTTTGCTTTTCGCTAGCACCTTAGTTAGTATCCTAGGTTAAACAAGGCTAAGTAAACTTTAAAGACGATGCTTAGTTAGTATTTGTATACCTTTAAGATAACTTCTTGGCTAATTCTATCTAGGAGTAAAATAGCTTTTATTTTCTAACAGGCAGTGTAGAGCTCCTCTTTAGATAGAATTAGCTACTCCTATTTGTGGTTTCCTTAGTAGTTATTAAGTAATAGGGATAGTGTAGAAGGAGGTAGTAGAAATAGCTCCTCTTCAAAAGTTTAGCACTTCTCTCTAAAGAATTCTTTACCTTTAATAGTAGGGGTTCTTGTTAAGAGGTTGTTTTTTGTATAGGCTAATGCTTTAAATACCTCTTTAGGCGATTTGTTTTAGAGGAACTATTCTTAAGAGTTAAGTTTAGCTTTCTTAATAGCTCTAAGGTACTTATTTTTAGCTAGCAGATAATCTCTTTTCTATAAGTATAGAGTGTTGTCTCCTCTTCTTGCTGCTCGCTTGTAATCTTAAAAGGTCCTGTTTAGGATAGCCTTAAAGAGATCTAAATTACTAGTCTACTAAAGCTTTAGCTTTAGTTTCTAGTTTATAAGAGAGGTAGATCTCTTAAGCGCTTGTTAAATTAATATTGTAAAGTCCTCTGCTATTTTATCTAGTTTCTCCTCTAAGGGTTTAAGGCCTAAAAGGAGTTGTCTTAAGAGGTAGTTTAAGGCGTGTAGTAGAGCTAGTAATTAGTCCTCTAGCTTTACTTAAGATATCTCCTCTTATAAGGTAGTGTTAAAAAGGTGCTAATTTACTTTTTTTGTGTTGTATTTTTTTGGCTGGCTAGGTAGCTGCCCTTAGTTAATAATACTAAACAGGATAGCGTAGTAGTCTAATCTAACTTTAGGGATAGCTCGCTAGTTTAGAATACTAGAAGCTATATTATTTGTTAAAAAAGTAAAGTTAAGTATGTTCTCTTTTTGCATATGAGCTCTAAAGAAAGTGCTAACTTCTATAGTATTTAATAGAGACAGGTTTTAGTTATTAACCTACTCTACTAAATTCTCTACTTATTAGTTTAGGTTGTACTTCTGTAGGCTCTATCTAGGGTGGTGGTAATTAAAACCTTCTAGGATAATTAAATATAATTCTATAGACTCTCTTAGAAGGCGTCTTGAGATTATTGTTATATTTAGCCCTTATCTTAGGCTTTTTTATTGTTGTAAATGTTATAGACGTAGATCTTTCTTGTGTTAAGTTGTATTAAAATAGCTAGAAAGTTGTTGTTGTTGCTAATATAAGGATTAACTTCTACTTCTAAATCTTTTTAAATATAAAATAGAGTTCTAGGTTGTAGGCCTTAATAGGTTAGTAGTATTTGCGTAAAGTCTAGATAGGCAATTAACTTAGTGTCCTTGTATAGACCTCTTACTAACTAAGGCTCTTGTATTACAATAATCTTAGCGTTTGCTATAATAGCTAAGTTAATTGCGCTTTCTGTAGTAGGGCTACTCCTATTAACATCTATTCATAGGACTTTAATTATACTAATTAGTTTAATTAGTCCTAGCTATCTTAGCTTGTAGGATTTTACATTCTTAGCTGTTTATTGTATAAGGTTTATTACAGTTAATACACTTAAATATAGTGTAAATGCGGAGTTTCTCTTTACTAGCATAAGACTTGCACTTGTGTTAGCTAGTATAGTGTATTTTATTATAAATTTAGCAGGCTACTTTTAAGCACTTAACCTCTAGGTAGCTAAATCCTTAGCATTTAGTGCGTTGTTTTAAAATATTAATAACTTATAGTTTCTCTGCTCTAAGGCTTTGCCCTAGGATATAAAGCTTCTCTCTAATAGCCTTTTAGGCTTCTTCTTTTATTGCAAATGCCATGTATTCTAAACTAAAGTTTTAGTTTTCTCTTTTATCTTTAGGCGTTAGCTAAAAGGGAATGCTAATAACCTTTAAGCCTATGTTAAAGGTTTTAATTTCTTCTCTTACTACCTCTAGGCTATAGTTTGTAGGAAGCTTATAGATAATAACTTTAAACTAAGGCGTAATAAGTTAGGTAGCCTTAAAAGTTGTAATATCTTGCTATATAGCCTAGTTCTCTAAGAGGTATTTTGCTTTAAAAGCTAGTGTAGTTGTAACTATTTTGTATCTTTTAGAGGATGTTGTAATTAAAGCAACTATAAGTAATTATATACCTCCTTTTGTTGCAAAGGCGTTGTTAAAGGTATTTCTAAGTTTAAAGGTATTAAATGCAGCTAGGGTCTCGCTAATCAGCACTAGCTAGCGGTCTTTTAGGCTAATAGCCTTTAGTTTTTGTGTTTTTTAGCTATTTATCTATAGTTAATCTTTGTTGTTGCCTGCTATAGTAGCAAAAGTAGCTGCAGTAGTATAAGTTGTGTTTTAGATAAGCGTGTTCTAGATAAGTATATTCTAGATAAGCGTGTTTGTAAGTTTCTTAATACATCTAATTTTCTCCCTTAACTCCCTTAAGACGTTTAAGAGGCTTAATATCTAATTAGCTAAAATAGCTATATTCTCTTTATTTACTCTCTTATTTTCTGTATAGTCTCTAAAGACTTCTACTAGGTCTAAAAGGCTTATTTGCTAGGTAGAGTTGTTTTTAGCTAAATTAGCTGCTTAGATTACTAGGTTTCTAGCTATTTTAAGTACTTCTTCTACTAAGGTAGCTTTTAGTGTTTTATTTCTAATAGGGTATTAAGGAATAAGTCTAATAAAAGGAGAAAAATTGCTCCTAGTTTAAACGTGTGTAGACCTTTGTAGTTCTTCTAGATTTTGCCTTTCTTAGCAAGGCGTTGTTATGTTGTCTTCTTCTATCTTTATTTGTCTTTTGTTTAATCTTCCTAGGTCCTTAGAAGCAAGTCATTTTTTATCACTTTTTAAAGTTGTTGTGATATCTTAGTTTAGTTAGGCTTTAATAAGCTCCTTAATCTCAATTAGCTTAAGATGCCTTAGCATGTGGTCTAAGCTTTTAAGGGAAAACGCAAATTTTTCCTCTAAAAAGGAGGGGGTAGGTGACCCTTTCACCCTCTCTAGCGCACTAGCGCCCTCGCTGCAGGATCTGAAAAGTATCGCAATCGATTCCTCAGGGTTGTTTCCTTGGGATCCGGTTGTTTCTGATCAATTTCTAGAAAAGTCGACGTTGGTGATGTGTGAGTTGGACTCTTTTGTTTGTAAGTTTAAAGGTAATGGTAAGAAAAACTATTAAGTAGTAATAAAGACCTTGTTTTTAGGGTTTTTTCTAAATAAATAACGAAAAAAGCTTACTAATACTTAGTGTACCAGCCTTCAGCTTCCTTAACGTCCAAATAACGCCTTGGTAAAGATAGAATACAATTATTAACTGCCTTTTGAGGTAATTGATCCCATTCCTCCCTTATAGCAGCCTTAAAGGCTGCTATACTTTTTTTACTCTTTTCTATACCTAAAGAAGTAATAGGCCTTTTAGCTAAAGCGTTTTTTAGTAAAGCCTACACGTTTTCTATAGGATTAAGATTAGGACTATAGGGAGGATGCTTAAAAAGCGATATCTTATTCCTAGAAAACTAAGATAAAACTTCTAGAGTTTTATAAATCTTAGCGTTATCCTGCTGAAACTCTCAGCCTATATAGAGGTTAGTAAGTCCATTAATTATATAAAACAAGATTGCTACTTTATAATTTAAATATAGAGTAAGCAGTCTCTAAGTAGGAAAAGGGAGTATATGTAACTTACTTTTTTCTTATCGCAGGTTTTACAATAGGAATAAAGATCTTTTCAATATAGTCTAAATTTCTAAAAGGAGTTGTAATTAAAGGGCTTTTAATTACTACTAGTGTGGATCTACCACCTATTCAAATCGCTCCCTAAACTTAGATAGAAATATCTTGACCTATAACTAGATTAGTAAGCGTGCTAAAAATAGATTAAAATAATAAAAAAACAATAGATATATTAAAGTACTTTTTTAAGTTAAATAGAGTTTTTTGGAACTTACTTGCGTTAGTTGTAGGAATTATTTTCCTTCCAACCCTATTATTTTGCCGTGTTTAATAGTATTCTGTTCTAGCACTGTGCCCTTGCTTAAGAGCAGACTTGTCTGAAAATATAACTTTATTAAAGTTGATATTTTTAAAGTTTTCAAGTAATTACTTGGCGTAAAAATAACGATTATAAGCCTTTTTAGCGTCTAAAGGCGTCTTTTTTTTGAGAAATGTTAACAGAATAGTTCTCCTATTTCAAAAAGCGTTGTAAGCTTCTAATAGAAAGATCTAGACTATTTTCTTTTAGAAGACGTTGATTTATCTTTTTAGGGCTTTTAGTAAGGTCTCCATTAAGCACTCTTTTTGCTTTATTTAAGATCTTTGTAGGACGACCTTTTTAAGGCCTAGAAGTAAATAAAGGAGCCTTTTTTTTTGTTTCATTCGATAAAGAGTAGTAGTAATACTTCTAGAAGACTTTTCTAGTATATTACTAGTCAAAAATATAGGCTTGTTTTATAAATATAAAGTATAAACTTCTTGCTTAAATTAAGAAAAATTGCAAGACATAGAGAAAGTATTACAAAAAAAGCAAATTAGGATAAACAAGAAGAGTTAATATACTAAAAGCTTACTAAGCTATTACGTAATTAGCGCTTACGTAAGTAACCCCTATTTTTTCACCCTTTAATTAAACTCTAAGGAAATAAGAGATAAGCCTCTAAAATTTGCTCACGTCACACTTATGTAAGCTTATGAAACTCTGTCTTTTCTTAATGATTTTTTATACATTTATCAAAAAGTTATACTAAAATCTTGTTTTATTTTTTTTCATCTCATTTCAAGCGAGATTACAGGGACAATCGTGCTGACTAAGCAGCTTACTAAGCCACTCAACTCAAAGAGGAAGATATTGGCTTTCCAAATCACTAATCTTTTTGGGTATAGTCCTTCTAGTTGTAGAAATATAAAGCTTTAAAAACTATAACTTTTTTGATATCTTTTTTTTGTCACCCCTCTGTAAAATAGTAAGCACTACTTATTAAGCAGTGTATATATAGCAGCACTTTTGCAGTGCTTCTTAGAATTCATAAATATCTCCTATTTATTTTTATGCTCTTTTCTGCCACACAATTTGTATACAATTTACTACAATAGCGTGTTACCTTTACAGCAAGCATCTCCTTATTCTAGGCTCTTTTCTAAAAAAAAGCATCCTTTGCTACTGTCTACTTAGCACTTAATCTAGTCTAACTTAAACTGCTTATGCAGACACCTAAATTTCTGAAGTATCTCAAAAATTTACTACTTAGCTAGACTTCTCAGTTTATAAAAATCTTAAATAAGTCTTTTATCTGCGATATCTTTATATACAAAAAATTATTAAGCCTTAATTTAGCTAATTATAGAAGGAATACACAGTCTCTAAGGTATTTGCTAATACTAGCCTAGTACTTAAAGTATTTTACTTTAGTATCTTTTTCTTATAATTTGTTGTGTAAGGGCTAAGTTCAGAAACTAGAACTTACCTTAAACAGCTATTGCAAGACGTTAAATTAGTAATAAAAAAAAAGGTAGAAAAGAAGAAGTAGGCTTTCTATTGTCGTGTCTATAGGTTAGCAAGCAAGGCAATAATAGTATTGCTGCTTTAATTTATTTAGGAGCGCCTAGCAGTAAAGTAATCAGAATAGGCAGAATAAAGTGTGTTAAGTTAGGAGGCAATTCGTGTTTTTATCTTGCTTTTCTTTGTTTCTATCTAAACATGCAACACACTAATTGCGTGCTAGCAATGCTAAACAAGGGGGCATGAGCCTAGATACTGGTTGTTAGCAATAAATCTTTTTTTACTAAAAAGGTGCCTACAAAATGTGTGGTCATATCAAAAGGTTGTCTTAAAAGGCCGAAGCCAACCTATAGTTTATATGCTATAACTTACCTATAACTAGCAGTTTATGTGACTTTAACTGAAACTACTATCTAATTTTTTTACGCTAAAATTAGGTTGTGGTTGGGTTAGGGTCGCACAGACTAGTGGTTGTGGTTGGGTTGGGCTGTGGTCTCACGTAAGCTGACCCAACTATAACCCAACCACAACCTATTCACTAGCTTAGTGATGTTGGCCACTCGGTGATAGTTTACGTTGGTTGAATAATGGTAATGCTTACAGCTACTTTTATCTTCTTTATTGTTTAAATTTACCTATCTCTAGTGATAGCTACCGCTATAGAAGCTAGATATGTTACTATACAAGTATATATTGCTCTTTGCGTCTATAAATTCTGCAGCAACCTTTATCTTTGCCTTTTCCAGTGTCTTAATACAGTAATCTGTACTTTTAGGCATAGCGAAAAAGATG
The DNA here is from genome assembly GCA_024321975.1 of Alternaria sp. 'sect. Undifilum'. Classification (NCBI taxonomy): domain Eukaryota; kingdom Fungi; phylum Ascomycota; class Dothideomycetes; order Pleosporales; family Pleosporaceae; genus Alternaria; species Alternaria sp. 'sect. Undifilum'. The sequence goes on from JAJJZI010000004.1 coordinate 5,877,001, forward strand.
TGCGCAAAAAAATAGTTTTGGTTGGGTGGTTGTTGAGATTTTAAGTTGGAATGGAAGCTTGTTAGCATTTAGCGTTGTTGTGATGATGTGGGGCATCGGTAAGACGGCTTTTTTTGTCACCCGCGTGGCGTGGCCCGCAAGTTAACCCTGCGTGAGCTAACCTTGGAAATGAGACGGAAGCGTTCGCCGCAGAAGATTTAATCGCCGACAGCCTCTCCTACAAGAACTACCTCCAATACTTCGACCACGAGCGCCTTAGCAAATAGATAACAACAAGAGCAACGCAGCAATTTCCAAAAGTTGCCAAAGATCTCAACAGTAAGATTATAGACTCTTGATGCTATCAAAACCGGCCTCGGCGAGGCTTAGGGGCTGAAGCTTTCGGAGAAATAGAAAACGGCCGTGATTAAGATGGCGATAGGTGCAAATGGCTTGGGGCGAGCAATTGTTGATAGGTGACCTCGCGGGATGAGATCCTCTATGACAAAGCTGACGATTTCATGAATCTGGCATGGTTTGTGTTGGTAACCCGTGTGGATCTTGATGGCACGCTTCAGACTGTTCAAGCGGTTCAGGAGGGTTGTATCTCTGACACATTCCTCTAAGAGTCCGGTACGGGATCGAGCGAACCATTCGAGGAAAACCTTGATTTACAAAGTCGTAGGTGCCTATGTGAAACGGTGCTCAGCCATTGGCTTCTCCAGAATATCCTCTGGAAACCTAAGCAGTCAGTTAGCTGTAGTATTTTCACTTGCAAGCATGCAGCATGCAGTTTACTTCGACCATTGCTCCCTTGTCAACCTGTAGGGACCATTGCTGGATTTGATCAGGGCTCTCTAAATATCCTCAGAGCTGAGAGTATGTGGCGCTATCTCCTGCCGCGCGCTATTCTTGAATTCCTCGAGATCAATGGCTCGGTCGGCTTTCCTTTTAGTCAATTCTGTAAAGGAGTAGGTATTGTCGATTCGTCGTTACTGCGCGTTGGAGTTCGTTGAGGCGGAGCGGCGTGGAGCAAGCGGTAAGGAGTAAGCGACCGTGAGCGAGAGGGTGGGCGCCAGCAGGGCATGGTAGCCAACAACATGTCGGAAGTCGGCATGTTGTAAGGTTCGCAGACCAGACTATCGCCTTCAGTTTGGTGTTTGTGCCACGAAGAGAGAGCGAATTGGTCTAGTTCGAGTTTAGCTTGTTGGGAAGGTGGTTACCGAAAACAGGAAGGCGCACAACCGCGTTCTCAAAACGGTACCATGACAGACGGCGAGTCCGGCAGGAGAACGTGGTCTCAAGATCCTATGGTCGTATGTGACAGGTTTTGCCCGGCTGAGTTGGCGTGAAGCATACCATACAACTTCAATTCTCTTATTTTAGCACGCGCTGGTAGTGATTACAGTATCCCAGACGTACACATCGACTGATTTCTATCTTTTGTTTGCGACTGCACGGCATCATCGCTGCTGGATACTCCAGCTGATGCACCCAATCCCGTGCCCGTGCGGCTTAGTCTTGAACATTTGAAGCCTCGTCAGGCTCTAGTCGGGACGACGGCGGCGATGGATACCTTTGAACCGACAACAATAAAATATAAGAATAAGCATATCAAACGATAGTAGCGTAGGGGTCGAAGTCCACAACAATAAGCCGCAAGCGATTATCTCCAACAATAGCCTTTTGACAGCCTCTTACCAAAATGTCAGTTTATCCGCAACCCAATCCGTTAATGCAAAAAAAACATTATAGCGGTGAAAGAAACTCCGGTTCTTCTTGCCAAGAATATCTATCAAACGTGTTAGCTTATGTCCGTACCTCACCTTCTCTCTATAACTTACACATCGGAATTGTTAACGCACAAATGGCGACCTGCACATTCCCGACGGCTACAAAAAGGCCCTTAATCCCTCCACCCCCGCCTTCCCCACTCCGCCGTCCAGCATCAACGATCCAGTCGAAGCCTTTGAATGTCAGACCGAAGGAGAACAGATTCTTGAAAACGAGGAGGCACGTGAAAGATTCGATGGACATGGCGCCTGTACACGTCAGTATCTCAAAGCATGACATAATCTCGGGAACTTACGATGCGCATCAACAATGTATAGCGCACTGGCAACAGCACCACACACCATACCCATAACTACAAGCGCGAAGAAGAAATCAGGCCAGAACCACCCGTACGTCCCCGCATCTGCGCTGGTCCTGCCGAAGCCGTAAATACCAGCGCAACCTAGTATTAATTGTGGGATCACGAGCACCATGCGAAACTCGGGTTCGTATACGCCGTTGTTATGGCGCGTGAGCAGGTTGGCGGACCAATCGCCAATCAGGCCGGTGAGGGCGAAGCCGAGGAGTGCACCGATGAAGGCACCTGTATACCTTTGCGGGGTTAGGATATGTAGGTGCAAGATAGGAACGGAATGGATGAAAAAATGGGAAGAGGGAGGTTGGGAGGGAGCTTACATGTATCCTGTTTCCACCTCTCCGAACCAAAGCGGTGGGCCGAGCATAATAGCTGCAAGCACAACACCGATAAGAACCGTGAAGCCGATTAGAGTGCCTTGGATGAGACAAGCCCATAGTATACCCGGATGTAAGAACAGTGAGAACGGACGCAGAAGGAGGTGCAGATACCGCTCATCTGTTTTCCGCCCATTAAACGGCTTGATACTATCGAGAAAAGTTGCTTTGCGTGGTGGACCGCCCACCGGCTGCTGGTCCGGAGAGTTTCCTGCTCCCTTTTCAACCGCATTTTCAGCTGCTTCGTGTTCACCTGATGTAGTACTCAAACCTCTATACCCCAGGATTCTCATTTCTTCTCCGTTCAAAACCAGCAAGTTCCCCATAGTGTCGATGTCAAATTTCTCTTCCCTTCTGAACGCCGTTTCCGGGACGAAAAGTATAACCAGCGGTAGCATGATCCCCGCGAATATGGCGACAAAATAGAATGTCCACTGGTACCCGATTCGATCGGCAATCACTCCTACCAAGACTGGCGTAAGGAACGAGCCTCCGAAGACGCAGAAGTTTGACAGCGCCATGCGGACTCCGCGCTCGTGGACGTGATACATATCGCCAACACTAGCTATAGGTCGAGGTGCAAAGTTAGCGCACGCTTGAAATAGGATTCGGGGATATCCACGCTTTGCGACGATGCCTGAAGTCGTCTCAACGGAGCAGCGTTCAGCTGTCGCTCCAAAGACAGAGGAACCTGAGCATCATCTCAAGCATACACGGAATGGGAAACACCTAACGTACCTTCACAAAAAATTAGCATCTACTTAACTCAAACACAGAGCACTCCATCCCTGCCTTTAAAACTCACCATTAACAAGCGCCTCAAATGGCGCTAGCCCCACTCCTTGAAACACCCTCGCCCACAGAAATCCAGCATAATGATTTCTTATCGCGCCACCCCACACACAACTCACCACGACCACCACATTGCCTAGAAGATACACATGTCGTTTTCCCCAGACACGCGCTGACGGCACGAAAAGAAAGCCCGCGACCCCGACACCCAAGAGGTGGTAGCCGGTTAATAGAGCCATGTCGGTTAGGTCGCGACGGAAGAAGATGGCGAGGGAGACAGTGTTGGCGGCGAGGATGGGGGAGAGGGTGCTTGCGATGACTGATAGGAGGGAAAGAATAAGGAGAATGGTGTCGCGGCGACGTAGGGACCAGTTCTGTGAAAGTGTCAGTCAACCTTGTGCACTTACCTACGCTTTGTTCGAAACTGGGACATTTAAAGGACGTACAAGCGGATCATTTGGATCATCACTGGGCTGCGGAACAAGCAGTATTTTCCCAGTTTTATCGTACTTCAAATTTGACCTCCCGATCCTCCTTCCTGCGTTTCTTTCTACTTCACTCCGCTGCTCGCCTTCAAATACCTGCGCGGTCCCAGGGACCTGTTCGAGTGCATGGTCAGAGAGGATGCCGAGACCCATTGTTGACGAGCTTATGAGTGCTTATTGCGGTTGAGTGTCGAAGCAGTTGCATGATATGTATGCGAAAAACAGGATGGGGCGTAAAAAGGAGGAGGCTGACGGTGAGGGATGCCGGAGGGTCGATAGATCTGGGGTGTTTCGGTGGAAGGCAGCCAATGGCAGAGAGCAGCGGCCGAGCGTGTCATCGCCGCCATGTGGATACCTCATGGGCCGCATCGATCCTACCTCGGTTAGACTTGTATCATCGATGTATGTAATGTACGTATTAAATGTTTGCCTAACAGTCTTTTCGTATATAGAGATATCGCAAATAAGGGACTTGTTTACAATATCCATAAACGCAGGAGCCTAGCTAGGTCATTAAGTTTTATGATACTTAATAAACTTAGGTGTCTGCATAAGCAGTTTAAGTTAAATTATTAAAGGTGCTAAGTAGACAGTAGCAAAGAATACTATTCTAAAAAGAAAGACTAAATAGAAGAGATGCTCGCTAAGAAAGTTAGACGCTATTATAGTATATTATTGTATGCAAATTATTTGTTGCAGTACTATTTAGAAGGTACGCTAGCAAATAAATATAGGTTAAGTTAAAGTTAGGTCAGCTTATACTAGACTACGGCCAAACCTATACTACAACCTAACTTCTATACGCTAAAATTAATTTATGGTTAAGTTAGAGTTGCACAGACGTATAGCTAAAGTTAAAGTATAATATATTAACTATAGAATAAGGTTAAGTTTTAGCGTATAGACATTAAGTATAAGTTAAGTTATAGTTGAGTTTTAAAAAGAAGTAGTTGAGTTCTAGACTGAGCTAAAGTACTTAATAATACAAAAACTACCAAAGAGACTTTAAATAATCTAGCCCATATATATACATGCTGCTAAGGCCATCACGTAACAATCTACAAGAATCACCTTATTACAGTAAAAACCAAAAAAATTAAAAAAGTTATTATTTTTAGAAGCTTTAAATTTTTATATGTACATAGAAAAGCTATAACGTACCCCACGGGCGAGTTGGCCACACGCCCGAGTTGTCCACCTGTGCTAAGACCCCACCAAAACTACAACTATTCACAATAGTATAGCACTGTATAGAAGATTAAGAAGAAATTGTAATAAGCTATTTTACTTAGAATTTATTGCTTGAATTTTCTAGCATGTACGTAAGTTCTGCATAGTCTTACTACAGTGTCTACAGCGTCTTTAAGACAGTTTACCTACTTTAATAGGCGCCTTCTTTTATCTTTTTCTTATTGCTGCGCGCCTTAAACTCCTTTAAAGCTTATGATTAGAGACTATTTCTAACTATAAAAGTTTACTTTTTTTATACTTACTTTCCTTTACATAATTTACGTTACATAGCAGCTTTATTACAGAGGGGTGACAAAAAGAAAGAAATTGAAAAAGTTATTATTTTTGGAGCTTTCTATTTCTGAGACTAGAAGGGCTATACCAAAAGGAGTTAGTGAATTGAAAAGCCAAGAACTTCCTCTTTAAGATGGGCTGCTTATTACGCTGCTTAGTCAGCACGATTGCGCCTTCAATCTTGCTTGAAATGAGGTGGAAAAAAAAGTAAAAATGAATTGGTGTATAACTTTTTTATAAGAGGGTAAAAATCGCTAAAGATGACATATTGTTAGATAACACTAGTTAATCTCTTTTATGTGTAAGTTTTAAAGTAGTTCTTCAGTAAAATATCTAGTAATAACAGAAGGCTTGTTTCTAAGTTTTATTTAAAAAATTAACTAAAATAGCTTACTAATACTTAGTGAACAAGCCTATAGCTTCTTTAGTAGCTAAATAACACTCTAGCTATAGTAAAGTACAGTTATCAATTACTTTCTGTAAAAACTTACTCTTTTATAACATAATTATTGTATTATATTAAATAGTATATTATTTTAGCACTATAACTTTGCTTAATAGTAAACCTATTTTACTATTATACTTAATTTTAGTCTATATTTCAAAGTTCTATAAGTCTTTACTTAGTATAACGTGTTTCACCAGTAAGCGGGCCACCCTAGTAAGCGGGCCACTTCCCCGCGCCATCCTACCTTCGCAACAATAACGCATAATATTTTAAATACGTAACGCGTTAAAAGCCTATACTAAAGCAGATATATTTATTGCTATCTCTGATATTAATTTTAAGAGAATCTAGAGTAAATAACGTGCTGCTGTAGCCTATAGCGTCCTACAAACAACAATTTAGCATTAACGCGCTAAATAACGCCCTTAACGCAATTAGGAGCTACCAGCAAAGCGCTAAACAAAACTAAAAGAGGAGGCTATTACTTAACGTGTAATAGTTAAGGCTAAGCAAGGACTACTTTGTGGGAGAGACAACGTACAAGATATAGCTAATAGACTACTCTAAGAGCGTAGTAGGGAGGAGGTTAGCAAGAACTAAGTTAATAAGTTTATCTAGCGCAATCTTAAGCTACGTACGCGCTAGAGCTATCTATATAATTACTAGCGAGCTCTCTGCAAAGACCTAGCGCTTATTAAGGGCTAGTTTAAGCTAGTTTAGAATATAAAAGCAAAGTTTAGTATTATAGATAAAGATATTAATAACTTTAATAAAACTAGCTTTATTGTAGGCAAGATTTTATTACAGTTAGTTATTACAGGCACAGACAAACTAAGAAGAACAAAGAAGATCTAGCTAGGCAATTATAAGTAAGTTACGCTAATACAGGGCGTTAGCGCAATAAAAAAGTATATTCTAGCGTTTTTTATTTTTGTAGGTAAAGTTCTAATCTTTACTTAGTTTACAAAGGATCTGCTATACAACTAAGTAATCTAAGTTAGTTCTACTAGCTAGACAAACAATAATTTAGCGCATAACTAGCTTTGTTATTTTAATTCTTATGCGCGACTTGTAGGGCTGAATAAGCTGCTAATTATTAATAGCTATAAAAGCTACTGCTTAGTGGATTTCTGAGATCTCTGCGAAGAGAAGAAAATAATTCTCTTCTATATACCTCTACACTTCTCGCACCTCTTATAGCCTCTTAATATAGGCTGCTTTTCGCCGTTAAAGCGCGCGTATAGTAATGCTATCTTAGTCTTAGCATGCAATTGCATCTACTATATTAGTAAAGAAACCTTCCTACTAGTATTTAAAAAGGCTTATTATAAGGCTATTATACTAGAGAATATCTGCAGAGGATTTTAAGGTGCTAGGCTTACGCTACATAATTATTACGTTGTTTTATTATAGCTTAACGTCGTACTGCGTACGCCGACTCCACTAGCGCAAGATAGCAGCACTTAGGAGCCGAAAACGCCGCGCAACGCGCGCGAAATAGAGGCGCAGGCTATACTTATTTGAAACTGTATGCAAATCTAGCAAGGGTCTCTTATAACTTCTTTTAAAAAGTAGATGCAGCAGTTAAGTAAGAAAGCCTAGCAGATTGCTTATTATATAGTGTTAATGCAGGAAGAAATAAGTTGCCTATACCGAGGTGGACGGCGTACAGTGCCCGTGCGCGTGACGAGCCAGTTCGCGTGACGAGCCACCCCAACATCATAACATTGAGATCATCCTAACTTCAACGCGTCATAACTCCACTACTATAGATCTAATTTAAGAAGCAATTAAATATATTAAATTGCGTAAACTAGGAAATAAATTCTTATACTGCGAAGTTTTAAAATATTTAAAGTTAACTGAACGACGCTGTCACGGCGGCATAAGAGGAAATAGAGCACAAATGCAGCTAAATTAGAACAACAATAACTTCTTTGCCTATAACAAGAATAAGAGCTTATACTATATATAGAAAAATTCGTTAGGCGCAGTTTACTACCTATACAAGAGATAATATAATATTTTGTAGAAATAGTAGTAAAGTAGGAGGTCTCTAAAAGATAAGTAATTAGTTTCTCTATTGCTACGCTAATAAGCTTACTATTAAATAGAGCACAGGAATTAATTATAATAGATATAAAGCTAATTCTAAAGAAAGATACAAGCTGTACTTTAACATGGTATACTTAAAGATACAAGAGTACAACGTTAATAAGCGCAACATATATAATATAAATAAGAAGGGCTTTTTTATTAGTATTATAAACTACTTAAAACATGTCTTTATAAAAGCTTTTTAGGCTTTAAAAGAGTGTACTACAGCAATCTAAGATAGCAATAGAAAATAAATAACGCTATTAGCTTACGTATGCGCTTCTAGAGAGGCACTACTACCTGCTCTTATCTACTAGGGCACATCTAGGCTTTAATTAAGCTAGGTAGACGCTTTTAAGGTTAGAAAACATAAGGTTTTCTTTTTAAACTTAGCCTTAGGATAGATAAATAATAATATAAGTTTAGTATAGCTTAAATAAGTATTTAAGCGCTTTATAAAGTAAAAAGCGTAATAAAAGTACTATCTTTTTATTCTTAACAGCTATAGCAGCTATCTTATAACTAAGTTTGTTAATTTTTGTAATAGTAACTATATCTTTTTAGCTATCTTTCTACCCTACGCTACTTATAGCTTACAGCTGCTTAATATTGTCCTGTTTACGCCTCTTTTAAAGTACTACTTATAAGAACCTAATTACTACCTCTACTAATTATAAGCCCTTACAAGAGTTACAAAATACAACTTCTTTAATATCTTTTAGCCTGCGTAGGGCTTTATAATAAGGTTAGATCTTATTTTAAAGAGTTTTTAAGCTACAGGCATATAGCTAATAAATATAAAGGTTGTACTGAAATACTTTAATAATAGCACTTTAGCACAAGATAAGACTTTAGAACTTAGCTATTATAGTAATAGTAATAGCTAGAGAGAGCTACGCAGAATTTTTAAAGCTGTAGTTACTAATAAGGTAAAAGATAAAGCTAAATAGCTTAAGTTATTATTACACTCTCTTTAGGTGCAAAATAAGCTTTTTTATTATAAAAATAACAGCCTTACGCGCGCGCTTTAAGCTAAAAGGAAATATAAGAAGAAAAGCAACACTATAGATTTTTAATAGCGCAAAAAGTATTACAGTAGCGCTATTTTCTAGTCTCCTAAGAAGCTCTGCGAAGCCCGCGCCCGCAAGGCTATAAAATAAGATAAAGACAAGCACAAACAACTCTAAAAAACTTATAATAGAGAGCTAAAAGCTGCAGTAACAGCATATAAAAAGAATTAATAAGAAGCTGTAAAGCTAGCGTAATAATAAGCTACTAAAAAGCGCGTAAAGATAAAGAAAGTAAAGGCTAAGGAACTAGCTATAGCTTAGGTAATTAAAAAATAATAACGTGACGCCGCAACCGCACAAAAATCTTATAATACACTTAATAAGCCTAAGTAAAAAGCCTTATACAAAGCTAGCTAAAATCTAACAAAGCATTGTTGTGTTGTAGGTATAGTAAGCCGTGTTGACGCTAGTCTGCTGCCTGCGTCGCCCTCACCTAAAATTAGCGCGCGCGGGCGCCAAATTAAGACACTAGCTAAATTTAAATAGTACAAAAGATGCGCAAGCCTCTATATAGTAATATACTAGAAAACCTTACAATAAATACTTTTGTATGTTGTTGTACAGCCTTATATTTACGATCGCGATTTTATGTTAGGGTGGCTTGTTACGCGAACCAGCTCGTCACGCGCACGGGCACTCTAACGCGCATGACGGCGTAACACGTAGTTTAAACACTAAAACTACTACTAAACTTAAGGCTGTAGAGCCTTACATAATAGCTACTATCGCGAGATTTTTTAGTAGTAAGATCTATAGGGCTTGTATAATATATATAGCTATAGAAATTAAGTTAGAGTTCTAATCGCGCGCCCTGTGTGCGAGGTAGACGCTAGTTAAGCTGTAACACTACCTTAAGGCTCTCTACTACTTGTAGGGCTCGCGATAAGCCTCTTTTTTTAGGTAGCCTTTTTAAGAGCCTTTAGGCTGCTCTTCTTACCCTTTTAAGAAGTTTTTATAGATTGTTTAAGTCGTTTTACAGTTCTGCGAGCAGCTGCCCTAGAGGCCTATTCAGCAGCCCTCTTAGCCTTCTTCTTTTCCCTTACTAATTAAGCTGCAGCCCTCGCCTATTACCTTATTTTTTTCTCCCTTGCCTTTGCCTGCCATGTCTCCTCATAATACTTATTTATCTTAGCTTTTTAGTGTTGTACCTGCTCCTTCTCGCGCTCCTAGAGCTGCTAGTAATCACGTGCCTCCTTCACCTTCCTTAGAGACTAGACTATAGCTCCACCTTAGTACTCTTTAGGCCCCTAGAGTAGGAGAGGCCTGCCTCGTTTCCTGCGCGTCTTTTTATTAATTAGAGCCTCGCGTAGGCCCTTAACTTTATGCTTAAGGAGAGTCTTTTAAGTTAAGATTTAGTAATAAACCTAGCTTAGCCTTTAAGCTTATTTATTACCTAGATCTTTGACTACCTCACGCAGGAGGTGTTTAACTTTCCTCTAATTTAAGGTACTTAAGCCTAAGGACTTACTATTGCTTAAAGGGCTCTTAATACGAAACGTTTTTGATATAACCTTAGGATTAAAGGGTGAGAGGCCTGTAGCCTTAAAGGCCTTTAGGATTGTTGTTTCCTTAAAGGAGGCCTGCTAGGCTCGGTAGAAGAGGTGAAAGAAATCCCTCTTTACTAAAGATCCTCTTTAATCTTTCTAGGATACTAAGGAGGAAGCCTTTCTCGTCTATATTGTATACGTAACGCGCTTTAATGTAGTACTACTTAATTTTCTCGCGTAGAAGATTAAAGTATAGGCTGTACTTCCTCCTAGAATTAGCCTTGTAGCGATTGTTATCTATGCCTGTTGTCTATCTTAAAATAAGCTTATTAGGGTACTAGTAGACAAAGCGATTAACCTAGTATACTCTAACCTCTCTTCTCGCAATCTGTAAGGCGAAATTTTGTATTATAGCTTGTGTAGGTGCAAGGCCTTGCCTAGTAAGCTGTTTAATATACTATAGGAGCTCTAGCTCTTGTTGTAGATAGAGAGCCTGTTAATTTTAAGCCTTAAGGTTGCGCGAGGTTAAAACACCTTAGTGTCTTTAAGAGAGCGTAGATTATACTATACTATACTTTTCTGTAAACTTTATATATAAGAAAGATGCGCCTAGTGCGCGCGAATTAATTTCATCAAATGCCTCCTAAAATTGATCTATATTAGTGGAGTTATTAGGTGTTAAAAGGTGGTGTTGTTTTAGTGGGGGTGCGCGTTACGCCGTCATGCGCGTTACGCCGTCTACCTTACCGTGTCCGTGCGCGCAATGCCCGTGTTCGCGCAATGCCTACCCCAACAAAAAAAGATTGTAGAAAAATAAGGCTGTAGAGCCACCACTAATAGCTAGTATCACGAGATATTGTACAGTTGTAGCAAATATATTATTGCGATTAATTTGTGCTACTTGTATTTACTTAGTAAGTTGACGTTACGCCCGCGGCGGGTGGTGCGCGCTAACCTGCACGGACGCGCAATGCACATGGACGCGCAATGCACACCCCACCAAAATTTCCATTGTTATAGATAAGGCTGTACAGCCACCCACAGTCGCTATTATTACGAGATTTTATAGTGTTGTAGTAACTATAGCATTGCGATTATAATAGGCTACTTGTATTTACTTAGTAGCTTAGTGGTGCGGCCGTGGCGGGTGGTCTAAGTTAGGACGGCTAGTGCAGCCACCTTAGCTTGTACATAAGATAAATTAACAACAACACGTTTCTAACGCTTCTGCTTTTAAGAGGAGCCCTGTAAGGCTTTGCGCTTACCCTTTTAAGATAATTGTATAGCTTTTTTAGCCTTACAGGCTGCCTTTTGAGCCTCCTTTTAAGCTACCTTAGCGGCTTTCTCCTTCTCTCTTACCTCCTTAAGCCTCTCTCTCTTAACACGCTTCTCCTAGGCTATTTAAAGCTTATACAATTTAGCTTGCTTCTTTAACTTAAATCTCTTAGCTTTCTAGAGTTGTAATTGCTGTTGTTCTTGTTGTTGTTCTATCTTATCTTCTTTAGCTTGGCGAACCTTCTTAGAAGACTAAAAGATAGCTCCTCTATAGTACTCCTTAGGCCTATTAAGTTGAAGCGTGTAGCTCTTCTTTTAGTGTCTCTTTTTAACCTTTAGAGCCCCCTTTAAGCCCTAGTTTTCTCCTCTAAGTATACTATTTTAAGCTAAGAGGTAATAGAGGCTTTAGCGAAGCTTTTTCACCTCCTTATTATTAAAATCCTTTACCTCCTAGCGTATAATAGACTTAATTTTAAGCTAATTATCTCTACTAAAGACAGAAGAGCTCTTATCTAAACTAGAGACCTCTAGCTAGAACTTTTAGAGAATAACCTTAGTATTTAGTAGGTTAATACTAGTTGCCTTAAAGGAGCTTACAATAGTTGCCTTAAAGGAGCTTACAATAGTCTCCTTTCTAAAAGCTGTACCCTAAGCCCTCTAAAAGAGCTTAAAGAAGTCTCCTTTTGCTAGAGGAAGGATTCTATAGCTCTAATAGAGGAAGTTTAATAACTCCTTTAAGTAAGCTAACGTTAAGAGGCTAAAGCCTATAGGTAGAATAAGGAGGATATACAGCAACTAGAATCCTATAGCTGTTACAATAATCTAGGAAATCTATAGTTACATAAGATAAGTAGCTATTAAGAATAAGTAACTAGTAGCTAGTTTAAGCGTAGCGTACAGTCTCTCTTTTAAAGACCTCTTTAAGCTAAGCTAGGCCTATATTATTGTTAGTCTATTTAGAGAGTAATAAGGTAACAAAGACTAAGTGCTTGTTTAGATAAATAGCCTCTACCTAGGCTAATTTTAGAGCTCTAGCATCTAACTAAAAGATAAGAGATAAAGAAAGAGGTGTACTATCTAAACAGATACAGGCTAGGGTTGTAATCTACTCTTTAGAGCTATCCTGTAGGCTTAAAATAACTCCTCCTCTTTTATATTGCCTCTTACTAAAGATCCTTTTTAACCTTCTAAGGATTCTAAGTAAGAAGCCCTTTTTATCTATATTAAAGATGTAAGAGGGCTGTATATTGTACTCCTTTATCTTATTGTGTAACAGCTTAAAGTACAACCTATACTTAGTTGCTAAATTAGCCTTGTAACGCTTCTAGTCTATAGGCCTCTGCTAGCAAGAGATAAGATAAGAGGAGTTCCTGCAGAGGAAGCGAGAAACCTAGCGTTCTAAAACGTCTCTACTAAGCAAGAATAACGCAAGATGGCGTATTATTAGAAGCGAAGGTGGTGTACGCCTCTTAGTAAGGGATTTAATATATTATACAAGCTCTTTTTCGCGTTGTAGATGGAGAGAAAGGTGGGCAACGTTGCGTGGCTAGCATTTAGCCTAGTGCCTCCTCATGAGCGTTGTGCGTACAACACCATGCTTTTTTGCAATTTAAGAATACAAGAAAGATGCGCCTGGCTTGCGCGATTCAATTTCTGCAATTGCTTCCTGAATCAGGTCCATATTGGTGGAGTTATGGCGCGTCGAAGTTGGGGTGTTGATGTTGGTGGGGTGTGCATTGCGCGTCCATGTGCATTGCGCGTCCGTGCAGGTTAGGGCAGCTGGTGCAGCTACCTTAGCTTTAACATAAGATAAATTAACAACAACACGTTTTTAACACTTTTGCTTTTAAGTAGAGGCTTATAAGGCCTTGCGCTTACCTAATTAGGATAGTTGTATAGCTTTTTAAGCGTCGCGAGCTAATTTCTAACGCTCCTTTTTAGCTGCCTTTTTAGCCTTCTCTTTCTACCTTACCTCCTTAAGCCTCTCTCTTTTAACATACTTCTCCTTAGCTTGTTAAGCCTTATATAATTAAGCTTGCTTTTTTAAGTAAGACCTCTTAGCTTTTTAGAGTTATAGTAGTTGTTATTTATATTATTAAACTACCTTATCGTCCTAAGCCTAACAGACCTTCCTAGGCGACTAGAAAACAGCACTACTATAGTACTCCTAAGGATTGTTAAGTTAGAGAGTATAGCTCTTCTTTTAGTGTCTCTTTTTAACTAAAAGAGCCTCCTTTAAGCCTTAAATCTCTTTATAGAAGATACTATTTTAAGCTAAGATATAGTAGAGGCTTTAATAAATCTTTTTTACCTCTTTAGTGCCCTAATCTTGCACTAAACAGCGTATAAGAGTCTTTATTTTAAGCTAATTATCTCTACTAAGTACAAAAGCTAAAGATTTATCTAAACTAAAAGCCTCTTTATAGAATCTTTAAAAAATAACCTTAGAATTAGGTAGATAGACTCTAGTTACCTAGAAAGACTTTCTAATAGTCTCCTCCTTAAAAGCAGTACCCTAAGCCCTCTAAAGGAGGAGAAAGAAGTCTCCTTTTACTATTAGTAGGAGCCTCTAGCTTTTATAAAGGTAGAATAAAAGCTTAGTTAAGTAGGTAGTTAAGAGAGGCTTAAATAATCTAATGTTAAGCAGTTAAAGCGTATAAGTTAAATAAAGAGGAAATATAGCTAATAGGATCTTATAGTTGTTATAGTAATTAATAAAATCTATAGTTAGGTAAGATCTATAGCTATTAAGAAGAAGTAATTAGTATCCTAAATAAGCTTTCTGTCTAGTCTCTCTCTTAAAAACCTCCTTAAGCTAGGCTAGACCTATATTATTATTAGTCTAGCTAGAAGGAGATGAGCTAACAAATACCAAGTACTTTTTGTTATTAATATCTTTAACTTAGCTCAATATAAGAGCTCTAATAGCTAACTAAAGAATAAGAGCTAGAGATAGAGCTATACTGTTAAACAAACACAGGCTAGGACAGTTACCTACTCTTTAGAACTATCCTAAGTTATAGCTATTACTCTTTTTTAATTGTATATCTTTTTGTTAAATACCCTTTTTAACCTTCTAGTTACTCTAATTATAAAGCCTTTCTTATCTATATTAAAGATTTAAGAAGGCCCTATATTATATTCCCTTATCTTCTTATATAGTAGCTTAAAGTAGAGGCTATATTTAGCCTCTAAATTAGCTTTGTAGCAATTGCGATCTATTCTTGCCTACTAGCGTAAGATATAATAGGTAGGATTCTTGTTAATAAAGTAAGTAACCTAGCTTTCTAAAACCTCTTTACTAGCTAAAGATAAGGCAAAGTTGCGTATTATTACTTGTGTAGGTGGTGTACGTTGTTTAGTAAGCGTAGTAATACTATAGGAGCTTAGTTTCTTAGTATAGGTAAAGGAGTTAGTAGGCGAGTTAGTGTAGTTAGTTTTGCCCTTAGTGCCTTCGCGTTAAGGTTAAGTATACTACACTATACTTTTCTGTAAACTTTGTATATAAGAAAGATGCGCCTAGTGCGCATGAATTAATTTTATTAATTGCTTCCTAGATTAGATCTATATTAGTAGAGTTATTAGGTGTTAAAAAGGTAGTGTTGTTTTAGTTGGGTGCGCAAAACTCGACCATGCGCAAAACACGCACAGACACAGTACTACCGTGTCTGTGCGCGCAATGCCCGTGTTCGCGCAAGGCCCACCCCAACACAATAACCACCTACACAAATCGCGTCATAACTCCACCAATATGGATCTGATTTAGGAAGCAATTGAAAAAATTAAATCGCGCGCACTAGGCGCATCTTTTTTGTATACAAGATTTGCAGTAAAGTATAGTGTAGTATACTTAACCTTAACGCGAAGGCACTAAGGGCAAAACTAACTACACTAACTCGCCTACTAACTCCTTTACCTATACTAAGAAACTAAGCTCCTATAGTATTACTACGCTTACTAAACAACGTACACCACCTACACAAGTAATAATACGCAACTTTGCCTTATCTTTAGCTAGTAAAGAGGTTTTAGAAAGCTAGGTTACTTACTTTATTAACAAGAATCCTACCTATTATATCTTACGCTAGTAGGCAAGAATAGATCGCAATTGCTACAAAGCTAATTTAGAGGCTAAATATAGCCTCTACTTTAAGCTACTATATAAGAAGATAAGGGAATATAATATAGGGCCTTCTTAAATCTTTAATATAGATAAGAAAGGCTTTATAATTAGAGTAACTAGAAGGTTAAAAAGGGTATTTAACAAAAAGATATACAATTAAAAAGGAGTAATAGCTATAACTTAGGATAGTTCTAAAGAGTAGGTAACTGTCCTAGCCTGTGTTTGTTTAACAGTATAGCTCTATCTCTAGCTCTTATTCTTTAGTTAGCTATTAGAGCTCTTATATTGAGCTAAGTTAAAGATATTAATAACAAAAAGTACTTGGTATTTGTTAGCTCATCTCCTTCTAGCTAGACTAATAATAATATAGGTCTAGCCTAGCTTAAGGAGGTTTTTAAGAGAGAGACTAGACAGAAAGCTTATTTAGGATACTAATTACTTCTTCTTAATAGCTATAGATCTTACCTAACTATAGATTTTATTAATTACTATAACAACTATAAGATCCTATTAGCTATATTTCCTCTTTATTTAACTTATACGCTTTAACTGCTTAACATTAGATTATTTAAGCCTCTCTTAACTACCTACTTAACTAAGCTTTTATTCTACCTTTATAAAGCTAGAGGCTCCTACTAATAGTAAAGGAGACTTCTTTCTCCTCCTTTAGAGGGCTTAGGGTACTGCTTTTAAGGAGGAGACTATTAGAAAGTCTTTCTAGGTAACTAGAGTCTATCTACCTAATTCTAAGGTTATTTTTAAAGATTCTATAAAGAGGCTTTTAGTTTAGATAAATCTTTAGCTTTTGTACTTAGTAGAGATAATTAGCTTAAAATAAAGACTCTTATACGCTGTTTAGTGCAAGATTAGGGCACTAAAGAGGTAAAAAAGATTTATTAAAGCCTCTACTATATCTTAGCTTAAAATAGTATCTTCTATAAAGAGATTTAAGGCTTAAAGGAGGCTCTTTTAGTTAAAAGAGACACTAAAAGAAGAGCTATACTCTCTAACTTAACAATCCTTAGGAGTACTATAGTAGTGCTGTTTTCTAGTCGCCTAGGAAGGTCTGTTAGGCTTAGGACGATAAGGTAGTTTAATAATATAAATAACAACTACTATAACTCTAAAAAGCTAAGAGGTCTTACTTAAAAAAGCAAGCTTAATTATATAAGGCTTAACAAGCTAAGGAGAAGTATGTTAAAAGAGAGAGGCTTAAGGAGGTAAGGTAGAAAGAGAAGGCTAAAAAGGCAGCTAAAAAGGAGCGTTAGAAATTAGCTCGCGACGCTTAAAAAGCTATACAACTATTTTAAAAGGGTAAGTATAAGGCCTTACAAGCTTCTACTTAAAAGTAGAAGCGTTAAAGATGTGTTGTTGTTGATTTATTTTATGTTGAAACTAAGGTAGCTGCACAAGCTGCCCTAGCGCGCACTACCCGCCGCGGGCGCAACGTCACCTTACTAAGCAAATATAAGTAGTACAAATTGATCACAATACTATATGTACTATAACTCTACAAAATCTTGCGATACTAGCTAATGGTGGTGGCTCTACAGCCTCATTTTTCTAAAATCTTTATGTTGTTGGGGTGCGCAAAACTCTACCATGCGCAAAACGCGCACAGACACGGTAAGCAAAAGTTTAAATTAGCTTACAAATTGTTATCTTCTACTGCGCAAGCTAGGTAGCAGGCGTAAGCATAAAGACGCTACTTAAGATCCTAACAATTAACTAAGAAGTAAAAGTATAAGTAGTATTAATGCATTAATTGTAGATTATAAAAATTCATTATAAAGTGTGGGAGCTGAAAAGGAGCAATTGCTTGATCAGGAGGAGTGGAATGAGTGTATTGATTAACTAAGTGCTACAACAAAGTGGTCAATAACTACTAAAGAGGAATAAGACGATCTGGCCCGTATATATAGGCGCTAGCGCGATCGTCACGTGTTCAGCTTACTAGGATCACCTAATCAACAGGGTGATCCACATGTTGCGCACGTCAATACTCTAACACACCCCTCAGGTCAGTAAGATACTATTAATCTAAGCTGTAAGCAACCAGGCAATCATTAAATCAAGGTCATTAACCAAGAGGTCTCTCCGTAATTATAGCTTCTCTGCCTAATCCTCTGTTGTCGTAGTAATGCTGCTTGTTAATGTTTTAATTGATCCAGCAGCCCTAATATTAAAACATTAGATAGACCCTAAATATCGCGTAATTAGTTAGTGCGCAGCTCTGCAATAATATTAATCGCGTCTACTACTCCTCTAAACCTTTTCTGTCCTCAACCTCACTCTAATATTAATTACTAAGCTTTTCAGGACTGTCTTAACTACTATTACTAACATAGTAAGCAGCGTTACCCTATTGTTCTCTTACTAATTAGCTGCTAATCTTTCTAGTGTAGTCTAGCCCTAGCAATAACAAGCGCGAGCGTTAATTAAAAAGCCTTCGTCAGCAACGTAAGAACAGCGCTAAGCATAAGCATTGCGCGCGTCAAAACCTGTTTAAAGATGAGATTTCACAAGCAGCTAATTCTTAAAATAATAAGAGTTAGTTGCCTCTGCCTCCTAATCTATACGCTTATTGCAAGACATCTAGTAGCTCTGCTCAGAAGCTAATTACTTTACTTATTAGATTAAGCCTGCTGTTAAGTCTTTAATTAGTTTTGAATCTACATAAGAGTCTAACTAAGCGATTAAGCTAGTGCAAGGACAAGGCCCTTTAAGAGCTAAAATAAAAATTACAGCAGCTTACTGCTTAAGCAGCGTTGTGTAAACAGCAATATAACAACAGTAATAAGCTGCAAACGCCTATTAATCTATCTATTAAGTGCAACACGCTCTTTTTAACCTAAAAAAAGCGCTTAATAGCTCTTTAAAGTTTGCTGCTAATCTGTTACGCCCTTATATTCTGCCTTATAAGCACTGCATAAAGAAGATGCTAGATAGTTTGTACACTAAACACTGCTTTAATTGTATTTAGACTAGCAGTTAGAGCAGCTTACGCTGTAGCAGTTGCTTGTCGCACACCTGCTATACAGTCAATATTAATCTTACTAATTAATTTATAGCTATGTATAAAAATAAAGTAGTAAGTCTTTATGCTTTTAAGCTTCCTGCTTAGCTTACTAACTAGTTTTTAAAGATAGAATAATAATAAAATAAACTAAGCTCTAAAAGCTTAACTGCTTAAGGACATCATTGCTTACTACAAAGAGATTAATAGCAGCGTCACGTCTACTAGAAAGCCTTCTGCGTAGAAGCCTCTAGTTAATAATCGCTGCGCTCAAGAGATGTCTTCTCGTAGTTTTGCCGCTTAGCCCCTGCTGCCTGCTCCTGCTCCTGCTCCTGCTCCTGTAAGCATTTTTAATTTAAGGTATAATGCTAAAGATTATTTGCGCTAAATACAGCCTACTTAGCAGGCTATAACTTTAAATCAAAGTTGTCTATATAGACAAGAGCCTTTTAAGACGCAGCCTTATGCTGCGTACGTTCTAGGTTAACCTGCGTAGCAGCTAGTTTAACAGTTAGCGTATAATTAACAACAGCTACAACAGCAGCAGCAGCTTTAACAATAACAACTTTTTTAGCAATTGTCTCTTTAAGAACAACATGCTTAGAGAATGCTTCCTCTGCCTATTCTGTACAATCGCCCCTAAGTTCGCCGTCCTAATTGCTATACAACTTATATATATAGGCGTAATTATTACGTAGAGATGCACTAACAATTATCTTTCAACTTGATATATAAAAGTAATAAGTTAGATTCTTACTGTTATACTCCTTACCTCGAGACTCTTGCTACTTAAGCTAAAATAGCTCAAAATGCTCTTAAGCTTGCTAAAGCTAAAAAAGCTAAGTATAATCTAATCATAGAGTTAAGCAATTATAAAGATTTTAATGCTTAATAATAAATTTAGTTTTATTTTTCTATTTTTCTTGCTTATCTAGCTTACGTTCTCCCGCTTATTCTAAGCAATTAAGAAAAGACTGAGGTTAGTATATAAATATTGCTTCTTAATATAAGTCTTTTGCTTGTTAATTGTTGTTGCCTTTAATTAAGTGCTTAACTTACTAAAAGTTAAGTAACTGCTTAAACTTCTTAAACTATTATTAGGTGAACAACTTAGTTAGTCTATTAGCTAGCATAATTGCTGTTTCTAGGTACTTAACTTAAAATAATTCTTTAGCATATTCCTGCTGTAGCTATATATTTTGTATATCTACATACCTTAATTAAGTGCTAATCTACTTATTTTTCTTAACTACAAGCCTAATTATTTGTTAATTATTACACTAGACTGTCTAAATGTTTCCTAGATTAAGAGACAGCTTACAAAAAAAGCGCTTAAGAGCTATAGCCTCCTTAGTATTGTGCTTAAGGGCGAGTAGCTTAGCCTTAGTAGTTAATATAGTAACTGTAGTCTACTAAGCTGCCTTCTAAAATATTAGACTACTATATAAGATAGCTATATAACTATAAGATAATTAGCAAGTTTCTTAATTATCTGCAAAGAAAGCGTTGCCTGCAATTATTAAGTCTAGGCTATTATAGTTCCTGTACTAGATCTCGTCCTATCTTGTCTAATAGAAGTATATAATTACTTATTTAACAGCTTTTATATACTAATTACTAAAGTTTATAAAGAAGTGTAAGAGCTTTAAGATAAAGTAAGCAATATCTAGTTACAGCATAATAGCTGTGTATAGCACTAATTTAACCTTTTCTTAGTAGGCCTTAATCCCTTACTTAGTTGCTTCGCTAGTGTTCTTAATTAGCTCTTCTAACAGCAATAGAGTTTTAAGAAAGCTACTATTTTCTAGCTTAAACTTCTTTGTAATCTTATTAATGTACGTATTGTGCACAAGTGTGATTGTTTACTTCTTATAATTTCTAATTACTCTAATACTAAAGAACTATTTAACTAATCCTTGTGTCTGTATTTTATACTTATCTATAATCTTTAACTAAAGATCTATTGCCTTCTACTTATAATCTTTCGCGAAGAGCAGTCAGATATTATTTATATAAAACAAAACTAGGATCCTCCTATCTTGATCAAAGAATAGGCAGGGCTCCTCTAGTAAAGTAATTAGTCTAATTTCTTTTAGTAATCCTAAAAACCCCTTATACTACATTAGTAGTAAGTCTTATAATATATAAGGTACACAGTTAAACTGTACGCATCTTTTAGGCTTCTTAAAGCTGTCTAGTATTGTTGGAGTATTAACATGCGCAACATGCGGATCACCCTGTTGAGCAGGTGATCCTGGTAAGCTAAGCACGTGACGATCGCGCTAGCGCCTATATATACAGGCTAGATCATCTTATTCCTCTAAAGTAGTTATTAACCACTTTGTTGTAGCATTTAGTTAATTAATACACTTATTCCACTCCTCCTGATTAAGCAATTGCTCCTTTTCAGCTCCTACAGTTATGAGCCTGGCCGCTTAATTATAGTTTTAATTCCTACTACGCAATCAGCAAGCTGTAAGGTTAACTGTTTAATTAGTATTTAACTATCTTCTATTCTCCTACAGCACAGCTAGCAGATCGCTGCTGCTGCTATACCTCTCTTATTAATTATACGATTAACCTCTTTCTAAGACAAGCTACCTAGCTACCTACTAACTAACTAGTTAATTTGTCGTCACCTTAATAATAACCCACGTCGTGATCCTACACGAAGCATCTAATCTTAAGATAGACCTTACTAATACACTACTTGTTGTCTTAGGGGTGATCCTTAAGGCTTAATTAGACTAGCTAACCTAGTTTACTCTATTAAGTCTACACTACTTAGAGAAAGGCATCTAGGATTATGTTAATCTTAATCTCTTAGACGTACCCTTTATAGATTACTAGGAGCTATAGTATCTAGAACTGCCTAAGGATATTAAGCAGCTAGTTGCTCTATCACCTACCGCTAGCACTTAAATATAAGAAGACTATAAGATTGCTTAACGCAAATAGAAGGCTTAATTACTTAATACTAAGTATAAGAAAGATAATTATAATAAGCGAGTTAACAAGTACAAAGTACAAGCTACTTGTTAGACAAGAAAAGTTGCTAAGATTACTAATATTAAGGATTAGATTAGTAAGACTGTCTATCTAGACCTGCTCTTAAACGCATTAATAAGCATAATTACTTAGAATCTTACTAGCCTTTAAGCCTTAGTAAAGATCCTAAAGGAGGATTATGCACCTATAGATTAGAATACTTAGTATTCAATTAGGGCGCAGTACAGATTACACCTTAATAAGGCTCGCTAGGGACAAATAGGCTCTAAGTAATAGTTTACTAAGTAGCAGCTACTATATTAATAAGTAACAACTTACTTACTCTTTAAAGTTGTTAGGCTATTAGTAGTTACTAATTTTTTAGACGCCTTAGGCACTAAGATTGCACTAGACTAGTTGCGCAAGAAGCGCAATAAGCTAGTACAAGTAATAGCGCTTAGTAGAGCTTATTTAACTCTTAATAATCTAAGAA
This sequence comes from Alternaria sp. 'sect. Undifilum', assembly GCA_024321975.1. Taxonomy (NCBI): domain Eukaryota; kingdom Fungi; phylum Ascomycota; class Dothideomycetes; order Pleosporales; family Pleosporaceae; genus Alternaria; species Alternaria sp. 'sect. Undifilum'. The sequence goes on from JAJJZI010000004.1 coordinate 5,899,304, forward strand.
AGATCTTTAATGTTTTGTTATAAGATTAGTTAATTACTTCCTTAAAAAGAAAAGGACACGCAGTATTCTAAACTAAATCTAGATTAGAGGCAGCTTAACAATCTACAAGCGCTAATAAGTAAAACAAGAGTAGTAAGTAATTATACTCTTGCCTTTACAAGTCTAGTAAAAGGCCTGTAATTAAGTACTTCTAGACACTGCGCCACTACTATTAACTTTAAACTGCAGTTACTAGATTAAGCTCTCTTAGCAGTATACTAATTAAGCTGTTAAATAACAATAAAAAGAAGATTTTTAAGTAATAGAACAGCAACAAATAGGCAACCTTACGCACCTAGATTAAGAAGGAAAGCTAGAAGGCTAGCACTAGCAGATTAGCTATTAATAAGTTAAGTACATCTTACTTTAGCTTATTAGTTTTAGCATTAATTAATCTAAAAGACTTTATTAAGGAAATTAAACTAAATGTGTTTAGCGCAGCTTTTACCCCTTATGCCCTGTCTCTCTGTATAATTATAGATAGTAGATTAGCAGTCTACTTAGTTAATATTATAGATTATATAGTACTAGGCACCTTTAGCAAATACGCTAAGGACAAGACTGTTAAGGCAGGCACTTAAATTATACTAGTTACTAGTATAAGAAACAGGCTGCTTAATAACGTCCTATATAGTAAGGCTAGCCCTAAGATAGCTGATTTTCTGCTTACTAATGTTAAGGTTGTACTAGGTTTCTATGTTAATATTGTATTAGAAGTACAGCTTAAGCAGGCAGGTATTTAGTATTTAAGATATAATTACACCTCGTAATTTAGAATAATTAAGAAGAATGTTGTCTTAATTAACTTTAAGTGTTACTTTAATCTTTTATTTATTAAATATAAGTAACTTACTTGTTACCCTGCTTAACTACTACTCGTGAACCCTGTAGCGCGATTAAGGAAACCTTAGGTACGCACTAGTAATAAAAACTTATGATATTAATAATTAGGACACCTAGGACAACAAGCTATTAAAGCCTTAGTCCGCTTAGCGTAGAACGTTAAAATTACTAGCAAGAAGTTATTAGAATGTAAATACTACGTGAATGACAGAATTCGACCTCTGCGTCCACCTGATTACCATAGGAGCTACCGCCGACAGCTCCTCTTCGACCGACCGGGGAGGCCGCTCAACAAAGGTAAACGCAGGCTTCGTGATCTACTACTATAGCTTCTTGTATAGTAACTTAGTAAAGTCTAACTTTACTTAATGTAAGCTATTAGTCTTCGTGTTAAACAGAGAGAAGAATAGTCTAAGTATTGTATTATTTGTATACAGTACTGTGTGGTGTAGGAAATCCTAAAAGTAAGAAGTAGCAGGTAAAGAGCTTTTATAAAGTATTGCAGGCTCCTGCTGCAGTAACGTACGTGTCCTTACCCTCCTCTACCTCTACCTCCTCCACCTCCATCACAATCTTGTTGCTAGCTATAGGCTAGTAATTGCTGTTAAATACGTTTTAATTAGTGTTGTTTTTTAGTACCTTTAGCAAATTTTTTAACCCTAATTTTGCTTAGTAGTCTAAGCTTTTCTGCTCTAAGCGCTTAGCGCGTAGACCTTATCTACTCACTGTTTAAATTTCGTTAACTACACACAATCTTTTTTTGACTTTTGTAACTAATTAGTAGAGGGCAGCTGCTTTTCACTTTTTTAGAAAACCTATTTTAACTATAACAACAACCACCACCTTTAATACCTTAAAAATAAAAAAGTAAGTACTACGTAATAGCTTATGCCTTGCAAGTAATCTTATAGCAACTAAAAGAAAAATTACTACAACCTTTTTATAGGGTTTTATAGGATCTATTTAATTTCCTAACTAGTTAGCTACTTAAGAAATAGGCACTAATTATTAAAGAACACTACTTAGGTAAGCTGTATAATTATAATATCTAGTTAAAGATACTAAATAATATTATACTAGTAATTAAAGGCTTTACTATAAGGATTAAGAGGAAATATTAGTAGAAGATTGTAGAGATCTGTTAAGATAACAATACTGCTATACTACCTTAGAGAGAGCAATTAAGATATAAGGAATAGGCTATAGAGAAAAAGATTATAATTAAGACGCTACTACTATAGACTTATAAGCCTAATAGCTTGGCAGAGAGAGCTAGTTAAGAGCTAATTATAAAGGCTATTAAGATACGCATTTATTTTTTAAGGTGTCAAGGGTGGTGGTTGTTGTTGTAGTCAAAATGGGGTTCTAAAAAAGTGAAAAGCAGCTACCCTCTACTAATTAATTGCAAAAGTCAAAAAAAAAGATTGTGTGTAGTCAACGAGATTCGAACAGTAGGTAGATAAGTTCTAGGAGGAAAGCTTAGACTACTAAGCAATAATTAGGGTTAAAAAATTTGCTAAGGTACTAAAAAACAACACTAGTTAAAACGTGTCTAACAGCAATTACCAGCTTATAGCTAATAACAGGATTACAGTAGAATTGCAATAGCATTATAATATAATATAATAAAGGAGAGAAAGGACACATACGTACCGCAGCGGGAGCCTGCAATATTTTATAAAGCTAAAGCTACTACTTCTTACCTACTGCTTCTTATCTTTTAAACAGTACTGTATATAAACAATTTGCATACAATACACTGTAATAGCGTGTAACCTCTGCAATAAGTATCTTCTTAACCTTAACTCTTATCTAAAGATAGGAAGCTTTCCTATTATACACCTAGCCCCTAAACTAGTCTAGCTTAAGCTAATTATGCAGACACCTAAGTTTATTAAGCATCTACAAACTTAGCCTCTTTAGGACTTTACAATTATATCCCTTATAAACAACTCTAGAATCCGCAATATCGCTATATATAAAAAGAATATTAAGCCTTAACTTAGCTAGTTGTAGAAGAAATATAAGATCTATAGGGTGTTTGCTAATACTAGCAAAGTACTTAAAATACTCTGCTTTAGTATCCCTCTCTTCTTATTAATTGTGCATAGGCTAAGTAAAGAAACTATTAACTAGTTAGGCTAGCTGTTGCATAACGTTAAAATAGCGATAGAGAAGAAAGAGGCAGGAAAGGAGGAGTAGGCGTTCTATCGTTGTATGTATAGGTTAGAAAGCAAGGCAATAATAGTACTACTTCTTTAATTCGTCTAAGAGTACTTAGAAGTAAAGCCTTAATATAAGTAGGCAGTATAGGCGGGATAGGGCGCGTTAAGTTAGGAGGTGGTTCGCGTCTTTGTCTTGCTTTTCTTCATTTCTATCTAAACATGTGACACACTAATTGCGTGCCAGCAATACTAAACAAGGGGGCATAAGCCCTAATACCTATTGTTAGCAATAAATCTTTTTTTTTACTAAAAAGGTGTCTACAAAATGTGTGGTCACATCAAAAGGTTGTCTTAAAAGGCCGAAGCCATTAAGATACGCATAAGCGCTAATCTACTAGCAAAGCTTTAGCTAGTAATTATAGATACAGCAGCTTACTTACATAAAATAAGCCCTACTAAGATCTATAGCTACTAATTCCCTAACTAGGTGCTTAAAGAATAGTTTAGGAAATATTTCTAATACTATTCACTACCTAAGATTAGACACTAGACTACTAATCTACGCCTAGACTAGAGTAGAATCTATGTTTATAGCTACTAAGCTTATCCTTTAAACAAGGAGAAGGCAGCTAAGCATAATTATTAAGGATTTAAGGTTAATCCTTGCAGCTATATTAGTTATTTATTTAGTTATTAAGCCTTTAATATATACTACATATCAGTAACAACACTTAATTAGGTTATTACTACCTATAATATAACTTTTAATCAATATTAATTCTATAAAGGAGATTGCGAGGAAGAGCTACTAAGAGATAAAGGAATTAAGATTATAAAGATCCTTTATAATAGCGAGCTAGTTAATCTAGGAGAGAATTTAGACCTCTTGCCTGTTTAAGGAAGAGTAGATTAGAATACGTAGCTAACTACTCAAGACCCTAGAAGTAATCTATCTACTATCTTAAGTAGTAAGGAAGGCCTATCTACTAAAGACAAGAGTAGATTAGAAGACACTAAGCAAATAGAGTATAAGGCTAGTATACTATTAAGAACTTTCTTCAATTAGTAGCAAAATACTAGTCTTGCTACTTTAATACTAACTTCTAAACTAGAGACTTTAGAGAGCAACAACGCAATTAATTATAGAGTGATTAATAGTTAAACAGCAGTGTGCTTGCTAAAAAGAGCTAATTTATTAATACTTAGAGGTAGGGAGCCTCTTTTAAATAAGCCTAATAACTTATTACTAGTCTAATAGTTTGTGCCTAAAGACTCTAACGCGCTAGCTTGTCGTAATAGAACACCTGCTTAGGTAAGCAGAATAGCAGGGCGTAAATTATCTTAAAATTTAAGATTTTAAGCCTTAAATAGCAGATAGGGTAAGCAATTATAAGCTTAACCTCTACTTATAGAACATAGTGCTAGAATTATAAGTAAAAGTCTAGATTAGCTTATAAATTGTTATCTTCTACTGCGTAAGCTAGGTAGCAGGCGTAAGCGTAAGGACACAACCTAAGATCCTAATAAATAACTAAGGTGTAAAAGTATAGGTAGTATTAATATATTAATTATAGATTATAAGATGGCTTCGGCCTTTTGAGACAACCTTTTGATGTGACCACACATTTTGTAGACACCATTTTAGTAAAAAAGATTTATTGCTAACAACAGGTATCCGGGCTCATGCCCCCTTGTTTGGTATTGCCGGCACGCAATTGGTGTGTCGCATGTTCGGACAGAAACAAAGAAAAGCAAGACAAAGACGCAAATCGCCTCCTAACTTAACGCGCCTTATCCCGCCTATGCCGCCTGCTTATGTTAAGGCTTTACTTCTAGGTACTCTTGGACGAATTAAAGAAGCAGCACCATTATCGCCTTGCTTTCTAACCTATACATACGACGATAGAACGCCCACTCCTCCTTTCCTACCTCTTTCTTCTCTATCGCCATTTCGACGTCATGCAACAGCTAGCCTAACTAGTTAATAGTTTCTTTACTTAGCCTATGCACAATTAATAAGAAGAGAGGGATACTAAAGCAGAGTATTTTAAGTACTTTGCTAGTATTAGCGAACACCTTGTAGATCTTGTATTCCTTCCACAACTAGCTAAGTTAAGGCTTAACATTCTTTTTGTATATAGAGATATCGCGGATTCTAGAGTTGTTTATAAGGGATATAATTGTAAAGTCCTGAAGAGGCTAAGTTTGTAGATACTTAATGAACTTAGGTGTCCGCATAATTAGCTTAAGCTAGACTAGTTTAGGGGCTAGGTGTACAACAGGAAAGCTTCCTGTCTTTAGATAAGAGTTAAGGTTAAGGAGATGCTTGTCGCGGAGGTTGCACGCTATGTTGCAGTGCAGCGTATTATATGCAAATCATTCGTATGCGGTGCTGTTTAAAAAGTAAGAAGCAGTAGGTAAGAAGCAGCAGCTTTATAAAGTATTGCAGTCTCCCGCTGCGGTACGTACGTGTTCTTTCCCTCCTCTATTGCATTATGTTACAATCCTATTGTAATCCTACTGTAATCCTGTTTTTAGCTATAGGCTGGCAATCGCCGTTGGACACGTTTTAACTGGTGTCGTTTTTTAGTACCTTAGCAAATTTTTTAACCCTAATTATTGCTCGGTGGTCTGAGCTTTCCTCCCAGAACTCATCCACTCACTGTTCGAATTTCGTTAACTACACACAATCTTTTTTGACTTTTGCGACTGATTAGTAGAGGGCAGCTGCTTTTCACTTTTTTAGAAAACCCATTTTGACTACAACAACAACCACCACCTTTGATACCTTAAAAATAAATAGATTATAAGAATCTATTATAAAATAATTTTTATAATACCTACCTACTAGGTTTGTAAGTAACCTAGAAAGACTAAGCAAGCTATAAGACTCTTAATTACGTAGTTATAGCAGCTTCGCTTACTAAGTATACGCTAAGTAGAAATGCTTAACAGTATTGTAACTATCTACCTAAACTACTAGGATTATAAAAGTAACTACTTTAATATTTTATAAAGGCCTTATTTAAAGATGCCTACAGGAAGGAGATTAATTAGTTAAATAAGAATAGAACTTAGACTAAGATATTAAGAGAAGAAGCAAATAATTACCTAATACCTATAAAGTAGGTTTAGACTTACAAGTTTAATTAAGATAACTTTTTTTGGAATATAAGGCGCAGATTATTATAAGAGGTAATTTCTAAGAGAAGGACTTTATTAACTTTATATACGCTGCTATATTAGCAGCTAAGTCTTTCTAAGCAGTAATAGCTATTACTACTAAGAATAACCTAAAGATTAAGTAATATAATGTTGTAAGAGCATTTCTTAATATATTAATTATAGTAGACAACTTAGTAATTTATAAGATACTAGATAGCTTTAAGAAGCTTAGAAAGTATGTACAACTTAACTACGCACTTTATAAATTATAAAACTTACTACTATTATAGTATAAAGAATTCTTAAAATTACTAAGAGAGATTAAACTAATCACCTTACTAGAGGAGCCCTGCCTATTCTTTAATTAAGATAGAAGGATCCTTATTTTATTTTATATAGATAATTTCCAACTACTCTTGGCAAAAGATTATAAGCAGAGGGTAATAGATCTTTTGTTAACGATTACAGACAAGTATAAGAAACAGGAACAAGGATTAGTTAAATAGTTCTTTAGTATTAGAGTAATTAGAGATTATAAGAAACAAATAATTATACTTATACATAATATATATATCAATAAGATTGTAAAGAAGTTTAAGCTAGAAAATAGTAGCTTTCTTAAGACTTTATTACTGTTAGAAGAGCTAATTAAGAATAGTAGCAAAGTAACTAAGCAAGAGATTAAGGCCTACTAAGAAAGAGTTAGATTAGTACTATATATAGCTATTATACTACAACTAAATGTTACTTACTTAGTTTTAAAGCTCTTACACTTCCTTACATACCCTAGTAATTAGTATATAAAAGCTGTTAAATAGGTAATTATGTACCTTTATTGGACAAGATAGGACGCGATCTAATATAGGAACTACAATAGCCTAGATCTAATAATCGCAGGCAACGCTTCTTTTGCAGATAATTAGGAAACTTACTAATTATTTTATAGTTATATAGCTATCTTATATAGTAGTCTTATATTTTAGAAGGCAGCTTAGCAGACTATAGTTACTATATTAACTACTAAGGCTAAGCTGCTCGCCCTTAAGTACACTACTAAGGAGGCTATAGCCTTTAAGCGCTTTTTTTGTAAGCTGTCTCTTAATCTAAAAGATATCTAGATAGTCTAGTGTAATAATTAACAAATAATTAGGCTTGTAGTTAGGAAGAACAAGCCAATTAGCACTTAATTAAGGCATGTAGATATACAAAATATGTAGCTACAGTAGGAATATGCTAAAGAATTATTTTAGGTTAAGTACCTAGAAATAGCAATTATGCTAGCTAATAGACTAACTAAGTTGCTCACCTAACAACAGTTTAAGAAGTTCAAGCAGTTACTTAACTTTTAGCAAGTTAAGCACTCAATTAATAGTAATAATAATTAACAAATAAAAGAATTTGTATTAAGTAGTAACATCTTTATACTAGGCTAAGTCTCCTCTTAATTACTTAGAATAAGCGAGAGAACGTAAGCTAGACAAGAAGGGAAACTAGAAGAACAAAACTAAAATTACTATTAAGGAATTAAAATCTTTATAATTGCTTAACTCTATTATTAAATTATGCTTAGCTTTCTTAGCTTTAGCTAGCTTAAGAGAATCTTGAGCTATCTTAGCTTAAGCAGCAAGAGTCTCGAGGTAAGTAGTATAACAGCAAGAATCTGACCTATCACTTCTATATATTAAGTTATAAGATAATTGTTAGTGCACTCCTACATAATAATTGCGCCTATATATATAAGTTGTATAGCAATTAGCACAGCGAACTTAAGGGCGATTGTATAGAATAGGCAAGGGAAGTATTCCTTAAGCATGCTGTTCTTAAAGAGACAATTACTAGAGAGGTTGTTGTTGTTAAGGCTGCTGCTGTTACAGCTGTTGTTAATTATATATAAGCTATTAAGCTAGCTGCCACGCAGGTTAACCTAGAACGTACGCAGTATTTATTTTTTAAGGTGTCAAGGGTGGTGGTTGTTGTTGTAGTCAAAATAGGGTTCTAAAAAAGTGAAAAGCAGCTACCCTCTACTAATCATTCGCAAAAGTCAAAAAAAAGATTGTGTGTAGTTAACGAGATTCGAACAGTGGGTGGATAAGTTCTAGAAGGAAAGCTTAGACCACTAAGCAATAATTAGGGTCAAAAAATTTGCTAAGGTACTAAAAAACAACACTAGTTAAAACGTGTCTAACAGTGATTGCTAGCCTATAGCTAACAATAGGATTACAGTAGGATTGCAATAGGATTGCAACATAATGTAATAGAGGAGGGAAAGGACACGTACGTACCGCAGCGGGAGCCTGTAATGCTTTATAAAGCTAAAGCTGCTGCTTCTTACTTACTACTTCTTACCTTTTAAACAGCACTGTATATAAATAATTTGTATACAATACGCTGCAATAGCGTGCAACCTCTACAATAAGCATCTCCTTAACCTTAACTCTTATCTAAAGACAGGAAGCTTTCTTATTATACACCTAGCCCCTAAACTAGTCTAGCTTAAGCTAATTATATAGATACCTAAGTTTATTAAGCATCTACAAACTTAGCCTCTTTAGGACTTTATAATTATATCCTTTATAAACAACTCTAGAATCCGCGATATCTCTATATACAAAAAGAATGTTAAGCCTCGACTTAGCTAGTTGTGGAAGGAATACAAGATCTACAGGGTGTTCACTAATACTAGCAAAGTACTTAAAATGCTCTACTTTAGTATCCCTCTCTTCTTGTTAATCGTGCATGGGCTGAGTAAAGAAACTATTAACTGGTTAGGCCAGCTGTTGCATGACGTCGAAATGGGTACGCAGTATAAGGTTGCGTATTATAAAGCTCTTGTCTATATAGACGACCTTAATTTAAGCCTATAGCCTGCTAAGCAGGCTGTATCTAGCGCAATTAATCCTTAGCATTATATCTTAGATTAAATGTGCTTACAGGAGCAGGCAGCAGGAGTTAAGCGTAACAATTATAGACAGGAGGCTTCTGCGCAGAAGGCTTTCTAGTAGACGTAACACTGCTATTAATCTCTTTGCGGCAAGTAATAATATCTTTTAGTAGTTAAGCTTTTGCAGCTTAGTACATCTTGTTATTATTTTATTCTTAAAAACTAGTTATCAAGCTAAGCAAGAAGCTTAAAAATTAGAGACTTACTACTTTATCCTTGTATATAGCTATAAATTAATTAGCGAGATTAATATTAACTGTGTAGCAGGTATACAATAAGTAACTGCTGCAGCGTAAGCTGCTCTAACTGCTAGTCTAAACATAATCAAAGCAGTGTTTAGTGTATAAACTATTTAGCATCTTTTTTATATAACGCTTATAAGGCAGAACGTGAGGGTGTAATAGATTAGCAGCAATCTTTAAAGAGCTATTAGGCGCCTTTTTCTAGGTCAAGGGGGATGCGTTGCGCCTAGTAGACAGCTTAATAGGCGTTTGTAGGCTATTGCTATTGTCTTATTACTAATTATAAGACGCTGCTTAAATAGTAAGCTACTAAGACTTTTACATTAGCTCCTAAAGAGCCTTACTCTTGCGCTAGCTTAATTGCTTAGTTAAACTCTTCTATAGATTGAAATTTGAGTAAGGACTTAACAGTAGACTTAATTTAGTAGGTAAGGCATTTAGCTTCTAAACAGAGTTACTAGATGTCTTGCAATAAGCGTACAAATTAAAAGGCAGTAGTAACTAATTCTTAATACTTTAAAAATTAGCTACTTGTTAAATCTTATTATTAAACAGGCTTTAACGCACGTAATGCTTATGCTTAGCACTATTCTTACGTTACTAACGACTATTACTTAAGTAATTCTTACGCTTATAACAGCGGCTTTTTAATTAACATTCGCGCTTATTATTACTAGAGGCAGACTACACAAGATTAGTAGCTAATTAGTAAAAGAATAATAGAGTAACGCTGCTTACTATATTAGTAATAGTAGTTGAGATAGTCCTAAAAAGCTTAGAGATCAATATTAGAGTAAGGTTAAGGACAAAAGTTTTAGAGGGGTAGTAGACGTAATTAATATTGTTATAGAGGCTGTATACTGACTGATTACGCGATATTTAGGGTCTATCTAATGGTTTAATATTAGGACTTCTAGGATTAATTAAAACATTAACAAGCAGCATTACTACAACAAAAAGGGATTAGACAGAAAAAGCCATAATTATAGAGGGACCTCTTAATTAACAACCTTAATTAATTATAATTGCCTAGTTGCTTACAGCTCAGATTAATAGTATCTCACTAACCTAGGGGGTGTGTTAGAGTATTAACATGCGCAACATGCGGATCACCCTGTTGAACAGGTGATCCTAGTAAGCTGAACACGTGATGATCGCGCTAGCACCTATATATACGGGCTAGATCGTCTTATTCCTCTTTAGTAGTTATTGACCACTTTGTTGTGGCACTTAGTTGATTAATACACTCATTCCACTCCTCCTGATCAAGTAATTGCTCCTTTTCAGCTCCTACATTTAGTATAAAGTCTTTAAGCTTAATATTGTTAAGATATTACGTGTTGTTGCCCTATTGTTATTTTAGTTAGGAATCTGCGGCGCTTAGTTAGGTGCGGCGCTCGCTTATGAAACACGTTAACTATTGTAGATATAGGTTAGGCTAGTGTTATGTTGCACGTGATTGTAGTTAAGGGTAAGTTGTAGTGTTTTATGATAGAGTTGAGATTAAGGTTGAGGTCTGACGTAATAGGAGTTGAGGTTTAGTTGTAGTCTTATATAAGATGGGCCGAGGTTAGAGTGGTTTACAAGCATCTGATAGGAGGTAATCCGGCCCTACTTTAATTGTGATGACGTTAACCTAACTACAATTTGACTTCACCCAACATATCATATATATTATATAAGACCACAATTAAACCTTAATCACTGTTACGTGAGACCTTAACCTTAACCTCAACCCTATTATATATGACCCCACCTCAACCACAACCTCTATTACATAAGATCACTCAACCACGATCACGTGCAACCCAACACCAACCCAACCTATACCCTGAGGGTAAGATAACTCGTTTCCAAAGAAAATAGTTTACAAACAACCTCCAAATGCTCCTTTTAAGCTACAACAATAGAAAACCAAATACACACGGGTATCTTATATAATTAAGCAGCTTTAAAAATAATTTGCAGCTCTCAAATACAATATTACAGGCTGTTTTGGTGGTGTTGCAGTACTAATCGTGATAGTGTGGGGCATCGGTGAGTCGGCTTTTTTTTATCACCCGCGTCCGGGCTTTCGGTGATGCCCTTACTCCATGTTGCAAAACGTATATTGCTCCTCCAATCAATTATTTTTTGCTCTTGTTTCTAGCTCTGTAATAGGCTGATTTCCCTATATGTGGGTACTGTTGATCAATACCTACATTGCATCATTCCCTCCGTTACGCCTCCATTTGGCCCTTAACCTACTAGGGCTCCTTAGTAATCGGCAAGACAATATACGATTTGCAACATGGAGTACAGTGCTTAGGTTTTCGGCGTTTAAAGTTCAATCGGGCCGTTCTCAGTTATAAACAGAACACAGCGGCCGCTTTCGAGTACGCCACTACCAATCAGCAGACTTGTCAAAGATCAAGCCAATCCCCAGCTTACTTCCGACCTAGGCCCGACACGGGCCAGCGGTAGGGATATGCACACATAATTGAGAATTAAGCCTGTAGATCGGCTTGGTTGTTGACAAGTCTGTCAATCAGGAAGTCAAATGGTGGAACTTACAGCCAATCAGGTAGGAACTAAGGATGATCCAGCTGTAAATTGGCAGCCATCGTAATTCTACCGTGTCTCTCAGGGTGCTGCCACAGGCCCGCGGATACATTTCAAAACCGAGCTTCCCCTCGCTGATTCCATCTCGTGTCAGTAAATCTAAAGCAAATTTCCATCGTTGTTCGCAGTTCAAGTTCACAGTCGCTTCCAAGTAACAAAAGTTTGCCAATATGCGCTTCTCCATCATCGCCGTAGTCGCTGCATTCAGCTCTACAGCTCTGGCCCAAAGTCTTCTTTCTCAGATCCCGAAATGTGCTGTGAGTAATCGATAATGACTACTGGCGAATGATAGCTAAAGAAGACGCAGCAAACGTGCTTCGGTGGCAACTTAGGCAGCTGTGGTGTTGCCGACATTGCATGCATTTGCGGTAGCAAGACAATCGAAAGTGTTTCTTGCTGTGTGTTTGCCACATGCTCGCAGTCGGATATCGCTGGTATGT